>OY660864.1:20214124-22714124 GCA_962446985.1 Xyrichtys novacula | reverse complement strand
ATAAAGTTTAATTGAATTGGAAAAACAAAGCACTTGTCACCCTCTAGCATCACACATGTACCAAACGTGCCATAAAAAGGACTGGACAGGTCAGGGCATGGCGAGAGGGGGAAGATAAGTTCCTCCTCCTATTCCAAGAGTCCAATGGTAAAATTTTGGTGTTCGTGTCAAGGTTTGCATTGGTGCACAACGCATCATATTGCTTGGATGGTTATCTTATCATATCTTATTATCTTATCTTATCTCATCTCTTGAATGCCTTAAAATAACAAAGACTGAGTTGGGAGGAGATGTCTACAGCTTATATCTTTGGACAGATATCTGCATTCGGATGCCTTTTTCTACTTTTAAGGCTTATAGAAATCACACTCATCCATCAAGACACTGTTGGGCTCCAGCTGTGCTCTGGATGATGCTTTTAGCCTCTATTCTTCCTCCTGAGATTTATGGTTTTCTTGCGTGAAATCACTTGAGCATGGCCGCTCAATACCACCCAGACTACAAATACACTGCAATAACAGTCTAATACGAGCTAGTGTATTTGTATTATTTCTAGTCTAAATATCACTCTAAACAAGCATATACATCTTATCACATGGAGCTTAACATGTGGCATAGAGTAATGAGATACTTTGGCGAATGGAGGGGGTTTACATGAAGATATCTGTTTGAAATTTAATCAAGGGTAAAAAAACACTTTTACTATTCAAGCCTCTCCTTTCTCTTTTTGAAAATCTGTCATTAGGGTTGAATGGAACAATGCCCCCCATTGCCTGATTGCATCCCCCTCTATGCCATCACCACCACCATTAGTGTTAAAAAATGGATTTTCCGGTGTATTTACATTTTATAATATAGTGCTAATTTGACTGAATGTTATGAAAGCTTCATTTGAAAATCTGACCATTGCTTTGCCTGTGAAAAAGCCCATTATGAGAGTCATGCTGACCTTGTTCCTGCACTCTTTCACCCAACTGGTTTGACAAAAAGCTCACCAATCTCCCCCACACAGACTCATTCACCGCCTCCCTATGCTAATGAACCCTGATGAGTAATAGCACCTTAATATTTCCTGCAACATAATAATGGAGGCTAAATGCACCACAATTATTCTGAGCTTTTTATTAATGATTTTGAGAAAAACACACAGGCCCCCCAAATCATCCTTCCTTTGTTCTCCCTGTGGCTCACCTTGATCACATTCAAAGGGAGAGAAGTCATGAGGGAGAAGCTTTTGATGTAGACGGAAAAATAATCATGAGACGCTGCTGCTCTGAATATTTTCCCCTAAACTGAAAGCGTTTGGCTGTGAGGGCCGTGTCAACCACCTTTTTTTCTTTTTTTTCTTTTACATACTTTCTCAGTAAAACCTGTTTCATAAGAGAAATATGAAACACAGGGCCAATGCAAAGGACTGACCCTGGTGTTAAAGTTTTACAGGGTTCACTCTCTGATTTTATGCTTGTCTGATTTTAATGCTCCTCAGAAACAGTTTCATTTCTCTCTCACAGATTGACCAACTCTCATCGCAAAGCAATCCGGGTCATCCAGAGGTTGCGTTACTTAGTGGCCAAAAGGAAGTTTCAGGTAAGTTTGACGCATTTGATAGACAATCTTTTTTTCATCGTGATAGATTTTTAATTTTAATTATAACTAAAACTGCAGTAAATATTTGCTCATTCATCCCTCCTATGATTTCTACAGTGGAGTTTTAGGGTCGGGCAAGATTGAGTTTTTATTAGTACATTAAGAAAAGGTCCAACTGTGAAGAACAAAGTTGAAATTTTTTTTAAAAAAAGTTTAAAACTCTTTTATGGTTAAAATTGTAGCATCAAGAGAGAAAATTAAATGACAGTCTAGTGATAATTTCAAGAAAAAAGTCAACGATGGCTTGGTGGCGATGCCAAATGTCCACATATAGAATGTGTCTTTGGGTCAAAAGGCTTCTTCGTTACTTGTCCTCCACTGCTCTTTAAATCAATATTAGTACATAGAAACCAAGTACATTATCAAAATAAATGGTATGCACATAGAAATGTCACATCTCAACTGCTCATTGGCTTGTCTCTGCTAAGAACAAACTCAAAAGTCAAGCCCGGTGAATACCGGTCCCTTACAAACACTTTGATCAAAAGTTGCCAAAGTCTTCTCTTGAAGTTTCACTGATCTTATAAACTCTGCTCGTCATTGTAAACTGACAAGGTTCTGATGATTATCTTCTCAGATTATTTTATAGTGTCCTCATGTGTGGGGGGAGTGATTTCTCTTCGCTCCAATCTGCAGGGAAGACTATGTGAACATTCACAACTTTAAGTCGTAATTATTAAACATGCCCAATATAAACAATCAGAAATCTGTATATGTGGGGGATCCCTGAAGTCGGCCGATCATGTGTGCTATTCAGTGTCATGTGGAACAACTTGATAGCCAAACAAGAAGTACGCTGACTGAAGAAGCAAGCATAACAAATGCAACCGTGACATCAATAGTAAGTAACTGTATATATTAGTTGAAGCATCAGTGACCAAAAGATGTAACTTAAAGCTCCTGTGAGGAACTTTTGTCTGTGTTGTTTTTGGTGCCCCTTGTGGACAAAGTGGTAACCTTGATATTGTTGCTGAGTGGTGTAAATTGACAAAAATATCCTATAAACAAATAAAATAGTAATAATTTAAAAAGTAAAGAATACAACAACAAATGACAAAAAGTTATTCATGTTCAAAAAGGAGTGGGAAGAAGTCGAGACTTACCTAGTCCCACCCCTTCTCCTAAACTAATGGTTAAAATATGAATCATAATATTATACAATATTAATAATCATCATAATTATAATAGCAATAAAAACAATCACCACAGTGAAAATAACAAAACAACAACAAAACAATGATGATAATGATTATAGTTACTATGATTGTACATCCCTGTATCCTGTGAAAACATATTCTTTATATTTTGTTTCATAACGCATTAAAAAAAAACCTGCTGGGGCTTTAAATGATCAACTTCAGATTCTGTTCTTTTCTCTTTCTATCCTATGAAAAATACTAATGAACATGTTTTAGACTCTGACACATTGACTTTTTAATCAAACGTGTATTTCGACTTTTTCTCAAAACTTAATTTCCCAGAAACTGAATTTTGCCTTTTTTCTGAAGTTTCATCTTCATTCTGGACACTTTGACTTTATTCTCAAAGTGCATCATGAGTAAAATCTTCATCCTCTCATTATTTCGTTCCATCCTTGGCCCTGAAACCCTTTCCTAGATTTCAAAGCTCCTCTGAGGAGCTTTTAGATGAATTAAATTCATAACCATGCTTTGACATGAGCTACAGAGGAAAACCACTATTATCAACAAGACTGACCTTTTTTGTACCATTATTTTTAATGGACTTCATCCCTGTTACTCGGTCTATGACAGAAAAAGTGATGAAGAGTACACGGCTGAAACATTTTTCACAGCAAAGATTCACAGTGAGTCACATTTTAGACTGTTAGGAGAAAGCAGGATAAGATTTTTTTTATCAGAAAAACATCATTTTTAAGCATGAATGGAGAAAAATCAGCCTAATCAGTACATTGCATTAGAGGGGTTGCCTTGGTTGACGGAAAAATAAAAGTTCCCTTGGTGATTTTTTAGCATTTAGCAACCCAGATTAGCCATTTTATCAAATTTAACACTTCTCAGCAAATCCAAATTTCTTATCATAAAAAGGTGAATTCAATGTGACATTATTTTCTTTTAGATTTCACATATCCAAAACCAGACACTAGACTGAGCAGCAGTTACTTAAGAGGTCCCTGGGTAATCAAGTGTTAATCAGACCTTAAGGTGGAGCATGGTTAAGTTTATTGTAGAAGCAGCAGCTTTAATAATGACAAGTCAACTCAACTTTATTTTTCTTGTTTATAAGACCTTTCATTCATAAAAGCATGTAGCTCAAAGTGCTTCACGGCAGAATGAGGTTAAAAAGAGGAAATTAAAAGCAATGACTACAAAAACATTTAAGAGACATGGAAATATAATAAATCAATACAACAATGTGTTCGGTTAAAAACAGAAATAACACCTACAGTAAATCTGGTGTAAAATCCATTAGGATTTTGCTAAAACTGTGAAATCACTAAAAATAAAAAAAACTGATTAAAAAGATAAGTCTTACATTTCCTTTAAAAAAAAACAAAGAGGGAGTTTGTTGTGTTAATATCCAGAGGCAGAGAGCATTCGATTACTGAGCTCTGCTTTATTGACAGTCAAGTCTGTGTTATGCTTTGACTAAAGTGGATTATTATTTTTCATTTTGATTTAAAAAATTGTTTCAGGGCTGCAAACTTCAAACCTGGACAGTAACAGAGTGGCAAATTCTGCTGTTGAAAAATGCTAGGCAGCAGACAAGTGGTCTCAGCTCCACTTCTGTGCCAGTAAGGGTTAGTTGGAAGTTAATGGGAGGCTATATTTTCAATGAAGCAGGCTTGATAATACCACTTCAGAAACTAAATGGTTGCAATCAATGAGACTACGGCTTTGACACCCTTAATTTATTGTCTTATTGCGGGGAGTCGTCTTAAACCACTACGCGGTTTTTGTTCCATTTACACTCATCTGTTGACATGAAATTGTTATAGCATTAAATAAATAGCAGGGGGTGTTTGCACAGAATAAATATTTGGTGTCAACATACACCAAGCTCAGCAGCCGAGATAATTGGAAGCAATGAAACCAAAAACATCACCTCTCATGAGAGCTCCAGCGCTCTGTTAGAAACATCTTCCCCAGCACTGCTCAAACATGTAACATTGAGAAATAAAGGTTTAATGTGTCACAAACAGTGTGCTGACAATGTTTGTTTTTCCCACATTAGCAAGCTCGTAAGCCATACGATGTGCGAGATGTGATTGAGCAATACTCTCAGGGTCACCTCAACCTTATGGTGCGAATCAAGGAGTTGCAGAGGAGGTAAAGTGAATAACAACATAACATTTCATTATGAGGAGGAATACAGAGGCAGTGTGTGGATAGCAGCTCTGTTTTTTTCTGGCTTCATCTTGGTGTTGTTTCTCTTAGACTGGACCAGTCTTTGGGGAAGATGACTTTGTTCCAGACAAGCTCAGGTAATCAATCAACCCGCCGCTCTCTCACAGTATATTGTAGTTTCAGTGTGTTAAACTACCGTTTACTGTAAATCCCTGCTTATACTGCTCCATCTATTACTCTCCTACTCTACCATACTGAAGAGCGAGCCAAAGACAAAGGCAACAACTCCATCGGATCCAGACTCAACAGGATAGAGGACAAGGTGGGAATTCTTGTATTTTATGTAGTTCATGGGACAGTAACCGATTCTTGTAACCAACATAAATGTTTTATAAAAACTGAAACATTATAAACAGGTTGACTAGTTTTAATTACTTTATATTTGCATCACAGTCTTGTGAGGTTTAGCCCGTCAGATCGTGTTGTGGGACATTAGGTGAGACAAAGTGATATGATAAAGTGACCCAGAGTGAATGACGCATCCACAGCAGCGCAGTTTTTAATTGATATTTGATTCATTTTAAACTATCTTAGCTTCATACAAAGAATTGAGAGTTGAGGTGGTGGGGGGTCTTTTTTGCATTGAGTTCTTTTTGTACAGCACTTTGTGTTGCGTTATATAAAAGTGCTTGATGAATAAAGTCTGATTTACTGATTGACTAGTATTGGTAATCAGTCAAATCCTGGATATCTGCCCAAATAATCAGCCAAGAACAGTTATCGGTCAACCCCTAATTTTAATCTGTTTATTTTTCATTGTATATACATAAAACTTCTATCAACAGAGCTTAACAAAAAAGCACCCTTTATCAAATGTTATTTTGGTTGCAAAGAACTGGTTACGCGATGTTTGTTGATTTTGATCCATATGAATTCTGTATGCATAGACATGCCGCCTTGTGATTGTTTCTTTAAAATAAACAGAAGACCGAAACTGTCAGTTTTTATTTGAGGGTGCATCATAACACAGAATACAAAATAAGTTGAAACACAACCACTAATATGAATTCTCTTTCAAAATCTGACCTTCAATCCCAGCCTTACAGACAATTTTAATTTTATATTGTGTATCACAGTGAGATTTCCTCAGTAGTTTTTAATCAAAATCAGAAATATTTATAAAGTTATGACTTACAGGGATGACAGTTTACTCTGTGAAAGCCTCTTCATCAAAATTCTGCCCCTGAAGTGAAATTTTGTTTTGTGCTCAACATAGCAGAAAATAATTTGTCACAGGTTAATTGTCATTACCATTAAGGTTTGACAAACACAGGGTGATTAAATTACATTAAGGACATAATTGCCACAGACTTCTTTTTTAGCCACATGAAATGACTCTCAGTGCTTAATTTGATTTGAACGGGTGGAAAGCATCCTAAGTGGTTAATTCAATTATAAGACAGGATGTTTCTATTACCTTTGTTCATTAATGTTTGTGTCAACTCTCATAGATGGCACGCTTGGACCAGTCGTTGCACCGAGTAGCAGAGTCCCTTACCGTTCTGCTGGACCAGAGAAATGCCGCTGAGGGTGAAGGTGGAGGCAGGCCGAGGCCAGGGCTTGGACAGACCTCACATGTTCCCCCCAGTCAGGACAGCCTGCCAAGCTACGACCAGATATCTTCATAACCTTCATCCTTTCACCCTAACTCTGCCAGCATCGCAGCCGGCCCAAGACCGCACTTCGGTATCTCCACCAGCACAAATCAGGATGAAGGCTGACAAGGCCACATCAGCTATTTTTCTCTCTCTCTCTCTCTCTCCCTCTATCTCTCTCTATCTATCTCTGATTGGATCACATTTTATGAAAGGCCTGCACAGTGGTTTAGTGGTTAGAACTGTGATCTCACAGCAATGAGGTTCCTGGTTCAAATCCTGGCTGGGGTCTTCCTGCATGGGGCTTGCATGTTTCTTTCATATAGACATACTGTACCTCTAACCCTATGACAGCACAGATATTCTTCTAACACGGTGAAAGAAGGTTAAATTTAAACACTCCTTTTTTAATTTTTGATAAACTAAACCATCTAAATCTAGATGTCTAATCTAAATCAAGTTAAAACCAGAGTTTACCAGTATGTGATATACAAAAACCTACAAAACACAGCTGTATCAGGTGTTAAGCCCACCTAAATCTAAAACTGGATGTGCCTGAAGGTGTTCAGCTTGTGTTTTTATATTACTAACATTGGAAAAAAGCAAATTATATACTATATATTAACCATTATGTTAATCAAAATGCATGAGTGAAAATACACCACAAACTAACTGGCCAGCTAACTGCAACAAATGGATGTGTATTTCCTGAGAAAACCTTTTTTTAAGTAAATTGAGATTAACCAAATTTGAACATCATCTCTAAACTCTCACTGCCTTCGAGTATCACACTGCTACAAAGATACAGAGAACCTGAAAGCTAAAGCAACAAAGCTACATCAAGCAAAGCTAGCTAGCTGGTGAGATGGTCAATACTTGTCCTTAAAAAAGGCAAAAAAATCTTTAATAGTTTTAACCTTCAAGTTGTGAAATTAAAAACTGATGTGTTGCTTATTAATTTCTCTTTCTCTATTACCAACAGTGGCTTAACTATGTCAAACAACAACCACTGCTTTGCTCTGACTGCCCTTAAACCTATAACACTGCAAGCTATCTTAGCAAATGATGAAATTGCTAAATTTAGCTTAGCTGTGTTTGCCTTTTTGTTGTCAGTTTATCAAAATATGATCATTTTATAGGATTAGAGTGACACTTGTTCTGTTGAACTCTCAACTAAACTGACACATGGTGGCCTGAATACAGTTATGATAACGCTAAACTCCTGTTTAGACTAAGCCTTAACACCAGAATTTACGAGATTTAGCTCAGTTGTACACTGTAAGCTGAGAAAAACAAGTTAAAATAAGTGACAACGCTTGCAAAACAAACTTTGTTGACTGAAAGTTTCATCATTATTCTTGTCAAGTCGGTAAATAGCCAAAGGCAGATGTTGAACTATGACTTTACCCATTGGTTCGCTGAATGTTTGGTGAGGTATTGATTTGAAATATCACTGAGATCTCAGAGTAATTTATCAGACTAAGTTCTGAAGGGAAGGTTGCCTTTTGTAGTATTAATAATCCATCCAGGTCTGTGCTGAAGACTGTTATTCACTGTGATTCATCACTGCATATTCTTTTGAGATGATAGTGTTAGTGATAGAAACGCAATATTACGGTTTCAAATTTGATATTTCATAATATCATGCATTAGTTTTATTGCCTGGAAGTGCCTTTTTTTAAAAGTACTTGAAATACAAATTACAATCAATTCAGCGTCATTTGCCCTGCTCCTCATTGACTACTGTGATTCAATACCATTTTTTCTGTGAAATAAAACATTTTATAACATTAATGTGAGGAAGAGGCAAACCTTGTCATACTTCATTTGAAAATTTCAGCTTTATCAATATATTTTCACTGATTTTTACTCAATATCACGTTTTGTAAATATAAAAAAAAGTCTCCTAGAAATAAAAGTTTTTGGTACTAAGTGTCTTTGTATTGTATTTGTTGCCTAAAGGGAGGAATCTCTGACTAAAACAAATGAGCTGAGTAACTTGCATTTAGCTTTCTTTTTCTTTTGCCAGCGGTGGTTTGAAGAAGAGCAAAAACTTTTATTTTTGCATTAAAAATTTAGTGTTTTCACAGAATTTCTCTCTGTTATCCCACAAGCTGTTCTGTGCTTGCAGATTCATTCCAGGGGCCGTGTATTACTCATGGAGGAGGGTTTGCAATGTCATCATTGACTTATGGAAATGGCCATAAGCAGAGCTAAGCACTTGCTCTTTATCCGGGCGACCTTTGAGCAGCAGATGGTGACCTTTCTCCTGCTGGCCATCAATGGGGTGTCCAGGCATTCCTTCACACAAGTGGCCATGTGGAGAAAGGCCCAAATGACCATCTGCCTCTGGTTTCCACAACAATGGGCCCCACCCTCCTAAAGTGTGCTGAGGGTGGCTGGCCTTTGTGCTGGCCAGGAGGTGGGTGGAGGGAGGGAGTCATTATAAGAGGGGGGTGTGCAGGTTCAACCAGTGTTTGTTGGGATATTGGTAGAGGAAGACAGTAATGAGTGTAACAGTTGTAAATGCTAAAACAAAAACTGGAAACAATACATCAAAAAACAGCAGTCTAATTCGCTGTTTCTAAGAAATTTGCATTAGCTACTGTAATAAAAGTGTAATATAGAAGTAACTATGGCTGTGGGCATTTGTAGACTGGATGTTCTCCTGACCCTACCCCCCCAGTAATTGATTCTGGTATCTTAGTGTTAAAACTGCATCAGTCAATGATTATTTGACAACAATTATATAATATAATCTTCACCATTATCACTTTGTCTCGTTTTCAAGAAATATTTGATTGTTAATGTGAAAAAGCCATATTCTCTTCTGCCAATATCTTACATGTCAATTCTTAAAGTTTCTTCACTCCTTGAAGTAAGTAAACTGAGCTGCACTTAGGTTGCAGACAACATAAAACCCTTGGGCATGTTATCTTTAGCTTTGGGTGAAATCGATTTGCATTTTTTAAAAATCATATTCATATATCAGGAGAAGATGAACTTTGTTCACCCTTAAGGAAGAAATTTAATGTTTTATTTAATGCTGCCAATTAATATGAAGGCTAGAATGACCTACACATGCGTAAACAGGATCATACTGGATTGCTTATGGGTGAGATGTCGGAATGAAGGGGCTTCACATGTTCGATGATCCTGGGCTGTTTAGTTGGGTAGCTAAGAACAAATTCTGACCACCTCTCTCTTTTTGCATCTCCCTCTATCCCCCCTCTAAACCCAATGCAGTAACGTCAGATGGTTGTCTAACATGAGTCTGGTTCTGCTCGATGTTTCTCCCTCTTAAAGGAAGTTCTTCCTTTTCACTACAACTTAATAAATGCTGCAAAGTGCAACACTCAGGTGGTTGAAGATGGGATGGGAGTGGTTCTGATCTTACAAGGTGGGGCTCAATCTGATCCCATCTTCACATTTTTGTTTAATTGTTCATAGCAAGTGTAACCAAGGCTTGAATGTTATCATTTCATATTACTTTGTTTCAATCTGACAACTAATTTCCTTGCTTCCTGTTCCACATGCAGCCACAAAGACAATAAAAATCCAGATTCATTTCTTTTAATTAGACATTTTCTGCTCTTGGGTTTTCAAATCCACCACATTTATTAAAGTTAGGTGCTATCTTGTGAGCTTGATGACACATTTTTAGTACACAAAGCAGCTGTAACATTAATTGCACAACACCGTGGGGCCATTAAAGCTTTCTCCTCCTGATGATGTTCTGATCAGCTCTCAGTGCACATAATAAAAGTTGTTTTATTTGCTAGTGGGAGTGTTAATTGGGATCTCGAGGGACTGTGTTGACTCACGGGGCTGTTTGATTATTGATTTTTTTTTTAAACTGTTAATTTAGACGCAAATCCATTACAAGACAATAGAAGATCATCTGTTCCTCCTGCAAGAATAACACACTTAACATTAGTCGTCCTTGGGAATAATGAGGCATTTCAAAGTGTAAATATGATGTGAGCTCTTTCTTTCGATGTTTGAACACACTCCCTTTGCTCCCATACAAGTAAACATGGGCCAAAGTGAGAATAAACATTGGTAAGATTAGTTTGGGCACATGTCAATGATAATAGCTGCTTTGACTATGAAAGGAGATGGAGTGAAAAGAGAGAAGTGGGGGAAAGACCTGGGGGGTCGCCGAGCTCCAAAGGCTGATTTGCAGGTGAAATAGATGGCACACTCTGCACCGTGGCTTTGTCCTGCTCTGTGTCCAGATGGCCTGAAGAAATCCTTTAGAGCTCAAACTCCAACACTGTGGGGGTGACTACGCTTTCAGAGGGATTTGGCCTCTCTAATGGGCTAATTTGGCAGTTCATAGTAGTGGATGTAATTTTAAGCCTGACAGTGCCGGCTTTGTGATTGTGACTATGGAACATCTTATAAAACAACACAAAAAAATGCAATTACGCTAAGATGTTTGTCTTCTTTGTTGGCCCGTTTTCTTTTCTTCAACTTACGAGGGAAAATCATAATTAACTCACTAGTTTGTGACCTGCCCAGAGTCAGCTTTATACTTAAGATTTGCTTTCTCATATAACTGCGCCGAGGCTGAAACCCAATTATTTGATATTCTGCACAAAAGTGGCTCCAATCACACACTTCCAGGGTCAGTTCTTGTGCCAGTTTTCACAATAGCTAGTTTGTCCTTCATATGATGGGGGACAGTTTTGCACTTTCAGTTCTTCAAACTGCAGTTGAACTATAATAATTTGTATGAGGACAGTTGCAGGGTTCAGTTGAGGCTGCCAGAGTGGGATTAGAAGTTTTCTAGTTCAAACTGTGTTGACTGCGCGGATCTTTGCTCCAGGCAAACTGCAGGAGAGACATGTTGTGGCACATAAACATAATTCACTCGTACATCAGATTGTTACATCCTGAACCGTCTCCAGTGTGCTGCAGGGCCAAATTTACTCAAAGCTTTAGACAAGCAAATTCTAAATCATACATTTGTGGGCGGCAGATGGAGAAGTGCCGACATGTTTGGAGCTAGTTATCATGTTTTTGTTGAGATAGAAACTCTAAATTAAGATTCTGTGTATATTCTAACTAAATTAATCTGATGTGATGATTGCAAGTCCAAATTAATCTGCAGATTTCGATTATTTTATCTTTTGTGTGTGCAGAAAATAAAAAAGATCCTCTATCTGAAGCAGGATTGGCATTAAAAGAAGAGTTTATTGACATATTATATCCGTAGGCACACAAGCTTTTTGGTTCACATCTTATTTAATTTGGGTAAGGCAAAAACATGACATTATAGTGCTTTCATTACATTCTGAAGCAGCTTAAATTCACCAACAAGAATAAAACATAATGACAACGTTGATGGAAATGAGGACAAACAGATTTACCAAATCATCCAAGCAAAAGCAGAGAAATTAAATAAAAGTTCATAAATAAAATAAATATCATTAAGCGGCACTGTTTAACCACTTCACTGGAACTTAAAATGACGACAAAATGAAATAAAATAACGTGAAATAAAATCTAATTAAATTAAGAAAAACTTTGGTGCAGTGAATAGGCTTTGGCTCAGTTCATAGAGATATGCTTCAAAACATGAAAAGTCCATTTTCACACGCAGCTCTATCGTATTGTCTTGCACACAGCTGCTTCACTGGAACTTGTGAGGAAAGGTTTCAGGATGCTCTTTGTTTCTGTCGACCTCCTCCTCTTTGCGAAGAAATCTGTCAAAAAAGAAAAAAAATAGAGAGGTTAGTCCACTTTTATTCGTCGAACATGTCTGTAATGAACACCAAATCTGTTGGATTAGTTCTTTACCTGTAATTTTTGTGTTGTTTCTGGGCTTAGTTGCAGATTTTTGGTACGTCCTCTTCCTCCGGACCGGCGTCACTTCAGCGGGGTACTTGTGCGTGTTGGAGATGTTGGAGCAGTTTTCCTGGTCGGTCTCCTGGCAGGCGCTCAACCTGTCACTTTCCTCAGTCTGTGGGGTGCAGGCAGCTCTCTCCCTCAGCTGTGCAGACTCCTGGTACACAGCAGCAGCGCAGTCTGCGGGGATTTCCTCCCACTGAAATCTGCCACACATCGGCGTGTCAGTGTGGAAGTTGAAGTTCCAGCGGCGGCTGTCCTGCTCCGCGATCTCCTTCAGTCTCTGCTTCAAGTCCCTGCGCAGCTGCTCCTGGTCCACGGGGCCAAACAGATTCCTGCAGACGGACTCTCTGCGTCTGATGGGATTCATCCTGAGGATTTCTCTGCTGGAGTTTTGGTGAGGAAGTCTTTTCTGTCTCCCTGTGGTCTGATCTGGTCTTCACAAAGCTTCAAGGGGGGATTTTAAAGGCTGCAGCGCGCACGATGCTCTGTTTGTACACAATGAGCAGAGGCTGCTGATTGGCTGCAGCTCTCTGAATTGATGGCTCACGGGAGGGGGCGAAATCCAGTCATTGTGTTGTAAAGACTGCCAAGAATAAAAGACTCCGGTTCCATTTGAGGTCGTGTATCAGTCCTTTGTCAATCCTAAAACGTCAGAAACCGCGTTTTATGCAGAACGTGCCTCTTGCCCATGATGTGGATTCTCAGTCGCCCAATAGGTCAACACATGCCTCTGTGCAGCAAGAAAACAATCACCAAATCCATGAAAAAAAGTGTTACCTCACTGGAAATGAGTTTTTCTGTGATATTTTTCATCAAAAACAGCTTCATCTCTCTGTGAACAATCTGGATTTGCATATCCTATTTGGAAGATTTTCTTCAGTCATTGTGATTTTGTTCAACTATTTTATCTTCTTTTTCTCTGGCCTGATTTTTGCCTTTGTTGAATTGTGAAAAATGTACAGGGGGTATTGGAGGAAGAGAGCGAGGAAGAGAGTGCGAAACATGAAGCAAAGGGCCAAAGTCTGAATCAAAGCTAGTGCTGCAGAAGTCAAGAGTCTGTAAAGCTACTTGGCTGATCAAAGCATGCTGGGAAAACTTGGCAGCAGACATTTCATCTCTTTGTGATAGGATACACCAGGATGGGATGAGATCAGTGGGCAATCTTTAGTATTCTCTCTGCAGCATTTGTTTATTTTATTTTATTTCTTTGCATTTGATAAATTCAACAATTTTACAGTTACATTTTTTTTTACCACATTACAGCCTGTCAGATATCATATTAAACTGCATTATGCTTTACATCACATCAGAATCTATATCATATATATCCACAAACTGTTATAAGTCAATATGATGTTATAAAGCCTGCTATAATTTAAAGGACATTAGCATTGCTCAACAGCAGCCACACCGATGAGGCTGGCTGTGACATATGAAGACACTGTTGTCTTTTTGTAAGTCATATTCTTTTTGCATTGACAGATACATCAGTGAGAGAGAGAGAGAGAGAGAGAGAGAGAGAGAGAGAGAGAGAGAGAGAGAGAGACAGGGACAGGGAATAATGGGAGTAGCAAGTCGGGTTAGGCATGCAGCAAAAGGTCGTAGTAGGGAATGGAACCAGCAACCGCTGTAGGGGTATATGGTATATGGACTAAGTTTCTCTGTCTGTAGACTTCTGACCACTCACACACCGATCACAGAGGCTTCTGCACCCACCAGTTTTGACTTATCCCATTCACACACCACTGAGCGCAGCTAGCGGGGGCAGGTGGGGTCAGGTGTCTTGCCTGAGGACATTTTGGCAGAAGGACCTGAGATCAAACCCTGACCTTCCAACTGGGAGATGACTGAGACGCTACTACTAAGCCACAGCCACTAGTTTAGACCATAGACTGTATATAGAATAGATGCCGTCTGCCTCCTCACTGGGTGAAGCCACTGTGAGAACAGCACACCCTGGTGATGGGCTGCAGTATAGGTCATAAATCCCACCTCCTCCAGCAAAGCTTATGGAGCTGTTGACAAACTTTTGAAATTTGTTACAGCGACTCTCAGCGAGTGGTGGAACGCGTACAACGCTATTGCATAATGTTGGTTTCAGAAAAACCGAGAGCCGAGTGGGAAATACCAAGAGCTTTTCAGCTTCAAATCCGTACACTGGTGGAAGGCAGAACCAAGTTGTCCATAGTATATACAGTCTATGGTTTAGACCTCTGGGCTAACAGCGCCCTATCTGAAGACAGTATTTGTTTGTCAGTGTAGGCATCAGGCAATTTCGATAATTTGAATGACCAGCAGTAGAAGCCTGCTCTCTCTCTAGATACCATGGGATAAAATACTGTGTGAGATAATGACGTATGATATGAAATGAAAGGATATAATTTAGATGGGATACAATACAATACAAAATTATGTATTAGGATGCAGTATGATACTATAACAGAGCACTTTTCTACCTGAGTAAAAATGGTCTTTTACTCCAGTGCAATTTTCCTCTTTCATCTCAGCATTCATTGGTCCAAAAAAAAAAAAAAAAGATAAAAATAAAGCAGAAAAATACAGCTTTCAACATTGAAAACCACAATCAGCATGTACAGTCCACATACTATAATTAGCACTGTCTTTTTTTCTCTTTTTTTCTGCTTGTTACTGTTTTCATTTGTTTAAACATTGTTTTCATAAGAGTAATGTGAAGTCATTTGTTAAAAATGATGTGTCATCGGGCGCCACTGGCCCGGCAGTTTAAGTGCACGTCCCATATCAGGAGGTTGTGCCTCATACGGTCAGCTTGAGTTCACTTCCAGCCTGAGGTCTCTCTACCACATGTCATTTCCTGCTCTCTCTCTCTCTTCCCTGTCCTTTCCAAATAAAGGCAAAACAGCATGAAAATAAATCCCTCTTTTTGGTAGTCAAAGCGTGTAATATACTGTCATATGATGCAACCTTGCATGTACAGAAAAAGGTCCTCCATTCACACCAACAAGCTCCAAGGGAGACCGGTTGGATGCTTGTTACAGTGAATAAACCACGGGCTGCTGTGAACAGGTTGTGCTTCCAGAGCTGAGCCTATCCCACTTTTAATCAATGTTTTTTTGTGTATTTGCATATTTGAACTATGAGCAGAAAAAAACAACTCCAAAACTCACGGTGTTGCTGTCATTACATTTCTGTTGACTTTTTTATTTTTTTTTTTGCCTCTAGGGATTCATGATCAGCAGCAGCTGATCTAAATCTCTGCCTCCAAGCTGTAAAGACCAAAGTCTTCCTGCCAAGATGTGATTGAAAGCAAGTATAGGATCCAAAGTGAAAGTGGTTCAAACAAGGATATGAAATTTACTTTAACTTACATATAGGTCAAGACTGCAGTAATTAAAAAATGCTGTCATAGTTTTAATTGCTTTATTTAAAGAGTTCTCCCCACAGGTTTGAGTTGTAGAAATGTGCTAGTTTCTTCTCTTGAATTAATTCAGCTGCTGTATGTAAATTACATTATAACTTCTGCTTAATTAAACCAATTTGATGAACTTTCACTGCAAAACAGGAGAGATGACTCTTAGTACTTACTCAGTGTAACACATTCATGGCTGACACTAAAACCAGTCTGATTTGGTGGTCTCCATGCAGCTCTGCAGGAACAGTCAGAGTATTATGGGCCTTCGCCTGATGGCACCTTTGTGGCCGCTCACTTTCATCACGAGATCAATCCAGTGACCTTCAAGCCCCTTCTTCTTCTTTACTGGCTTCACATCTCCACAGGCGTTTTATGTGAGAAATGCTAAAAAAGTGAAAATGCTACTGAAAAAATAAAAACTCCCTTCCCTTTGGATCCTTGTATACTGCAGATAAAACATGATGAAGTGCTCTCTAGTGGCATTGTATGCAACAAATGTGATTAAGTGCCATCTTGGGTGTCCTTCCAGAAGTGAATATGTGATGCAGTGCCATATATACGTCCCTACATGCTAGTAAAGAGTTTAGAACTTCTTTCTCATTAATGCATCACGACTTTTTCTGCACTGGTGCCTCTTTTTATTTCTTCTCTCAGTCCCCTGCTGGCTACAACCTTCATAATGTGCTTGTCTGTATATCCTCAATGCTATAAAGATGCCTGGGTAAAAAATCTAAGCATAACAATTACAAGGACACTTAAACCAACATTTTATGAGCCAGCACAATCATAATCTATATCTGAATGGGCAATGATTTTGATATTTATTACACATCTGCCTCCTTTCACCTTGCATTAAATACTGAAAAGCTGTAACATTAAAGGAATCATTGTTGGAGCTGGTGGGAAAAATTACACTTTTTATGTGTATGCAGCTCCAAAACTTGGGCCCAGTTTGAATCTTCAGCTACTTGTTAAAAAAAGAAGATAAAGTTGACTGTGAAAGTGAAATATGAGTGTGTATTAGGTTGCAGGGGTAGGTGATGCAGCAGCTGACCATCATGCAAAGTAAAGGTGCACAGGAGCGTCTGGGATTGGCTGAAAAGGAGGGGAGTCCCGCCTTTTTTCCGCTTCCTGGTGGCTCAGGTGGACAGCCTGAAGGGAAACCCCTGAGTTCTTACAGGTGAGGTTTAGCAGGGTGAGAAGAAGAGTATTCATGCAGCCATGCAGGGGAGGCAAGACACACCTCTGGTGAGTATGTGAAAGGCATCGACTTTTTCAACTTCTCTGTCTTAAATAATCTTAAATTCATCAAAGTAAAATGATGCAAATGTGCATTTTGGTGGATGACCAGTGTCTTCTCAGTGTGTCTGTTTTTAACACACAATTCTGCCTCTTAGGTCAAGAGTGACTAAGCAGTGTGAGAAAATATCATTATTCTTTAATTCATACAAAGTAAAATTGAGTGAAAAGTCAATTATCTCTCATCCAGAAGGTTAGAGATTTGTGCCGCATTGATCATTTCAGGTCCACATGCCAAAGTGTCTGTGAGCGAGGCACTTCACCCCAAACTGCCCTGATGGCTGTGTGTGAATGGGATTAGTCAACACTGAAGACCATTTTTCTTCTCGGTGCATGAATGTGGTGTGAGTCTGTGAATGTGACATGTTACGTAAAAGCACTCTGAGTGGTAAGGTGATGAGAGGAAACACTATATAAATACAGTCCTGTGACAGTTGATGTATTTACCTTGAAGGTAAAGCAGCAGTTGTTGTTTTTCTCGGCCACAAAATTCCTGAAGAGACGCTCTTATTAATATTTCTCAACAAGTGACACCATTCTAGATATATTTATAATCTTTCTCACGCAACTAAATGAAGAAATCCACAAATTTAGTGCTTAAAACAGGAGGAAAAACACTTTGAACTGTAATATCGCACCTTTCTCTGTGAAGCGAAAGATTGTTATTCTCAGGGTCCGGAGAGGCAAAACTTCGACAAAATTTATTCCTTCTTAATTTCCTTCACAGTAGTCCTAGTGTTACTGCAGTTTGTAACACTGTTTTTTAATTAAGTTTCTATGAATTGTAATAATTTCATTCAAAAACTAGTTAATTATTGAACATTTTACTGCATTTTAATTCATGTTTAAGATTAAAAAGGTTGCAGATAAAAGGAAACGAGGTTCCCAGGACCAGGTTTTGCAAAGTCATCCACTGCTGCTGTTTGTTTGTGTTCTGCTTATGTACAACAACAGATTAAGAATCCAATATCTCCATGTCATCAGCTCAGGAAAATAGGAGTTTATTATGCCAGACGTTGAGCAAGATGGAAAGTGTGTGCATGTAAGGGTTTCTGTGTCTGTGAAATACACACACACAGACACTCAGCTGGGCGCCCTTTCCCCTACCTTTGCATGCAAAGTGTCTTGTTTGCATGCTCAATAGTCCTTTCCTCCCGAACCCAGACCTGCAGTCAAATACAGGCTGCCACAACAAGCTGCTCACTTACATTAAAACAGATGGCTTAACACAAATCGACTCTGAGTCTCCGCGTTAATTATTGCACCACAGTTCTATTAATACACTTCCTTTAGTCAAAGGTAGCCAGGGAGACTGCTGCTTTTATTTGTCCAAGAAAATATGATCTTGTGCTGCATTTCTGTTGTAATCGTCTTTCACAGGCAGCTCAAGTGCCCACGCAAATCATACAGCCTGATAAGAGTCTGTGTTTACTCAGGAAACCTGGATAATCTTATCATTTATGAATACGCTCTCTTTCTGATCTCAGAGTCATTTATTCTATTTACAGATAAACAAACAGTGTCTGTTTCCTCCACGGAACAATAAATATATAGAAACCGGCTCCTTACAGTCAAAGAGTCTCTATACATTGTTGTTATTTGACATAAAATCAGAAGCATTTAACGTTCAAAGGGTTTCAGTGGGAGCCCACAATACTGTGGCCTAGTTTTGTTGGTTTCCTGAATATGATTGACAGCGTTTTGTGTATTCTCGACTTTAAACACCATTCAGGAAGTGCTTTGCATATGAAGCGAGGATGAAAATTCTGCCGACTTTGCATTGACCACGAATACTTCTAAGAACCTTTTCTCTCAGTGAAAAAAGTGGTGAGTGAGTCATAATAGATTTAGAGGAAAATGGGCTTAATATCTTTGTGCTCATTTGTTTACAGGCCACACTGCAGCCGCAGACTCGATGCCTGCGATGTGGGGACGTGCTGGAGTGGTCAGAGGAGCACAGGTGCGTGTCTGTGTGTGTGTGTGTGTGTTAAGAGGTCAAAGACAATGGAAACAGACAGCCTATTCCCCTCACATTGAGTTATAAATGCAGCACAGTCAGGACAACTGGCAGAGGCTCTCATCCGAAACAAATCACAGTGCTTTTCAGTTTTCAGGATTAAGAAGACTCCATCAGATGAACTGAAAATAGACATTTTCAAGTATTCAGATGAGCACAGAGATTAGCAGGCTGTAAGTGGAAGAGGTGCTGCAGGAAGCAAACATTTGTACTGGACTAACAAGCTTTAACTATTTCCAAGTACAGTTTTCTATTTCAATTATTCATGAGAGCTGTTCAGGATTCCCACACTGTTGAAGAGAAAACTTTCTCCCCTGTTAAATACTAAGAGGAAAAGCACTGGCGTTGCATTCTTGATGAAGCCAAGCGTGGACAGTAATGAACAACCAAGCACTCAGAAAACCTCTGAAAGTACAAAATCTTTGGAGTTTAATTCTTCGTGATTAACGGCACAAAAGTATTTTTGACACTAGCTGTATATTCATTTCTATAAAATATGCATTATAATGCAGCAACAGGCTTTAAAACCCTATCTGGAATTATCAGATTTTTTTTGGCTAATCAGGGATAATTCAATGTAACACTGAAGTTTCAGTTCGCAATGTATCAGTTTGCAATGTGCTATGATTATAAATAACAAGATGTGAGTATGCAGTGTGTATACGCAAGTGGGCTCTGTTAGCAAAGATGTTGAAAAAAAGAACAGAAATTAACATTTTCTTGAACTTCAAAACTTGATGGATGTCTGACAGTCCACCATTTTTCCTTCCAAATCCAGTAAAACCATTAAGACACTATATCCATTAAGATTCGTTAACTGCTACAAATCTACAGAAGTCATCCGCTCTTGCTCAAATTGTCTCTGATCCATCTGACCGTGTAAGAACAGGGTGTGGATCCTTCTTTGTTCTCAGGTAAACAGAATAACTGTGGCTGAACCTAGTATGCCCTCATGGTCCTTGACATGAGGAAGTTAAGCATCTTATACAAAACCTCTTCTCCTTATCGCTGGCATTACACGATACGGATGTGTCAACAGTGTGGTAACTTCATTAATTTAATGGCAAAAACACAAAATGAAAGAAAATCAAATCTAACAGGAGGTAAATTTTGATTGTTTTTTTTTTATTTACATTAAAACTTCATGAAATGATCACAGATAATTGATGATAATCATTTGTGGGCCCAACTCTGTTTCTAAACTCGTTTTTCATGCTTTACTAACGATGTTCAAATGAAGCCTTCTGAAGCCTTGGGGCATTTTTTTCTTGTGCCGAAAATGACTCAAAGCTTTGAAGCTTCAAACTCAGCAAACCCAGTGACATCTGGGGGCTTTTGAAACTAATAGCAGTCCTCATAATGACTGTCTAAAGCACTGCTGCACCTCACTGATATTCATACTCTGGTGTGCTTTATAAAAAGTATGAAAGGAAAACTTTATGTATACTTTTATGACTGCATGTTAAATCTACATTGGAGCAATATGTTACAATTAAGTAACCTTGTGATGTCTCAGAGCCCTTACATTTATTATCATTTATTTTTTGGGGCTCAGATCTTTCAGCTTCATGATTTTAGTGTGACAGCTCACAGTCATCATTGATGGTGTGCAGTGGTTGCAGAAGACAAATGGGCCTATTCATCAAATTGCTTTGTCAACATGCTTTGAGTTGGAATCGTGGGGTTCCCTCATTTATAATACAAGCTTCAGAGCTGCAGTATCATCTTCCAGTCTCATGTTTTATACAGTAATTGTTCTTGTGACATATAAATGAAATCTAAAATTCTGTTGTTGTCATTCATTCATGTTGTTGTTGTTGTTTTTACTGTTGGCATCAGTTACCCTGAATGAAAGCTAATAGCTAGCCTAAAAAACAACTATCAGAAATTGGGCTTTAGGAGAAACTCTTATCCAAGTGGTCTAATTAGTGTCGGTTAAAAGGTTCTTGATATGGAGACTTTTGAAAAACCACTTTCCTGTATCAAACAGAAGATTTATGATTTGGCAGTGCTGGGGAAACTTAGCCAAATAAAGTCACTGATGAGATCTTAAAACCATTTCCAACTCATAGTGGTCTCAAAGTGAGGTCGATGAAATAGGTTTTTTACTCTTAACTATTGATCTGCCACTTTAAAAAGCATGTACAAAAGGGTAGATGTACTGAATTCATTTAAAAACAAACTTTAAAGTCTGTAAAAACAGTCTGGTATCCCAATTCCTGTGTCATATCTTATTTATTTATATTATTTATTCATAGCTACATGTTGGCACAGCTCAGTTTATTCTTGCCACAAATATCTTGAATTTCCTGAAAAGTTGCTCTAAATATTTAAAGAAGGTTGGGATACCACAATGCAAATGACGACCAAATAACAACCGCGACGACACGCTCATCTCCTTGGCTGTAACAACAAAAACACAGCGTTATGCAGAAGGTTAAATTAAGAAGCAAATCAGTGCTTGAGGAATGATTATGCCTCTGTATCTACTTCAAAGTAGAGGGTTTGAGGAGTTCAGTCTTGTTCAATATTCCTACCCAGCTGCGGCACCACACAAGAGGAGGAAGAGAGATTTGTATGATGTTTGCGAGGCACTTCAAAAGTTTGTTTTTAACGATCACCAGTGGACAAAGTGAACCTGCAAAAGGATGAGAAATGATACCCAAGTTTGACGATCTCTCATCTGATCAATCTGTGATGGCCTTACTTTTATCTTCTGCTTTCGATTACTGAGAAACATCCTGTTAAAGATCAGATTTATATTCATCACAAAGATCCCAGATCCAGCAGGTGTTATCACTGGATTTTCAGGCACCTACTTGCAGAGGGAGATGCAAAAATATGAGATTGCATCATCACCGGTACTTTTTCATGGATGGGCATTTGGTTTTCATATTTCTTCACAGTCATCTGATATGCTAAATGTAATCCCCAAAGGATTCAGAGTATATTTTTTGGATATTGCAGCATCTTTGCCAAATGTTCCCTGCACTTCGAATGGACCTGTAATGTCATTCATTTATTCTGGTGTCAGCCAAAGTGGAAGGAGCTGTTTGATGCAATGCACATCTCCATTCATTTCATGTCTCCCTCAGCGTCCTGCTGGGCTGCTCCTGCTGCTCCACGGTAGATGAGACACTGGAGAACGTAGCCAGAGGCCTCGCCAGCAGGATGAAGAGAGAGAAGAGTCACTGGGCAGCCGGAAGAGTGGGCGACATTGACTTCAGCAACTCGACTAAAACCAGAGGAAAGGTGAGAGTAGAGAACAAATACTGAAGGTTGTAGGAAGATTTATCTCTCACCTGGATACTGATGTCAGCTTGTGTCTTTGAACCCAGTTTTTGAGGGTGACTGGCAACACAGACCCAGTGCAGATCTACCAGATGCTGACAGAGGACTGGGGCCTTGCTCCTCCACACCTGGTGGTGGCGCTGGTGGGAGGAGACGAGCTGGCTCAGATGAAGCCCTGGCTTAGGGACACTCTGAGGAAGGGGCTTGTGAAGGCTGCACAGAGCACAGGTTATAATCCTTGGGGTTAAACTGTTTATTTATTTTTTTTTTTTAACTAAAATGTTGCCCTCGGTTGTCTGGGAGTAAAATTACATGAACCGAACCATGTAGAGTAGAATGCTTTTTCTGGATGAAAGGAATCCAAATAACTGTCATGAATTATTCATATATTTTTCTATGTATGTTTTAATTGCATTAGAAGTGAAATATTTTCATGAATTTTAATGCACTTAAGATGACAAACACTAGATGCTTTATAGAAGGCAATAACCTACTTACGATAATCAAGAGGCTAGCTTTTTATATGGAGTCCACAATGGAACTATCCTGTTTGAGAGATACCATAGAGACTCTCTCAGGCTGCCCTAGTTCCAGATACCAAGTGCACTGTTTTTTAGACACACATACACACAAATGAACTGCCTCAATCTCCCTCAGGGGCGTGGATTTTGACTAATGGCTTTCGTTTTGGCATCACCAAGCACTTGGGCCAGGCAGTGAGAGATCACTCCTTGGCCAGCACCTCCTCTAAAGTTCGTGTAGTGGCCATTGGCATCGCACCCTGGAACATGATCCACAACCGGGAGGCACTTCTGTCTGCCAAGGTTTCTGTCCATAAACACACAATATAGAGCTAATAAAAACTGCAGCAAAACATCTATGAGCATATCACAATAATGTAGTCCTGCTGTCCTCTGTCCCTCTGCATCGCCATAGGTGGATGAGCCTGCAGTGTACAAGTCCCAGGACTTGCCTCATGGGTCTGTGTACTCCCTGGACAGCAATCACTCTCACTTTGTGCTGGTGGAGGAGGATCCAAACAGACCAGGAGCCACAAGTGAGATGAGGGTGAAGCTGCTCAAACATATCTCTCTTCAGCGTACTGGTTATGGAGGTAAATCCCATTAGGAGCAACAATAAAATAAGACTTATGTTAACATGGATATTAACAATGACATATATTTAAATATTTAAACTAGTGCTCAACCTACAAGTGGTCATGTTTATGTTGTTTAATTATGTATAAACAATGCATTAACCATTATTTCCTTGTGGTGCTGTTAAGGGCACAGGGGGCTGCTCTAAAATACATGGCCTTGATTTAAATGCCTCAAAATGAAATATAAGAGCAGTGGATGAGTAAATAGGTATTCGCAGTGCTTAATTAGTAAATTTAGAGTTTATAGGACACCGAGTGCTGCTCCTCTGGGTTAGGGGAAAAATAAAGTCTAGATGCATCAAAAATGGACAGTGCCAGGGACATCCACAATAATTCACACTAAATGGATCCAAAACCAACTGGGGAGAACTGTGCACAGTCTCTTTCTATGCCTGAGTGACAAGCTGTCATCCTGCTCTGTTTCAGCACCACAGACAATGCTGTCTTTGCCTGTTTTGTCATTTTCGGCGGAAACAACAGCAATTTCACTTTTCACTGCACATGCAATAACAATTTCAATATTTCACAGCACATGAGCTCACTTTTACTAACAATATATGTCCAAATATTTAGACACAACATGCATAAACCAACAGCATACAATACCTCTACCTCTGCATAAGGCATGCACGCCCCCGCTCACCAGCCTCATGCATTCATCAGCATCATCATTCTCGACATGCTCATGATTATATTGACACCGCGCAGCAGCACAGTGGTGAAGAATAGTGAAAAAAGAGTGTGCTCTCCTGTTTATTTGTCCAAAACAGACATGGATCCACTGAATCTTCTCCCTCTGCCCCTTCTGCAGCCATGTTTGTATGTGGCAGGTTTCGCTGCTTACAATGCTACCTTTTTCTGTGCTGTGGTTTAAGTTTTCTGCTGAAATGACTTTGACCCACTTTGGCTGACCAAAATTGATCATTATTGATCACTTTTTTGACTTCTGCCATCGTCTCTCATCCTGAGTTGGATTAAATCTTATGCATTTATATCAACTTTGCTCTTGCAGAACTTCGACGCTGCAGGCACCCTGAAATGACTTGACCACAATCTGACCTCTCGCTCTCACCCTCTACTTTAGAAATGAGATTTAAAATTGCATACAAGTAGGAAAACGAGACATTAACTGTGATTTTAATGATAAAAAAAGAGATGGATCAGAAAAAAATTTAAGATCACACTAAATTTATTTTGATTTTTAATTGGAGATGCTAGATCCAATAACATAGTTGCTGGGAGGACCTTGTTCTGAGCTATCCAAAAAAAAAAAAAAAAACATAACATTTTGGCCTCAAAAATTCACAGAATTTCTAAAAAACCCTTGTGCATCTATTGAATGTAGCTTTCCAAACAGCAACTATATAATTAATGAAGACTTAAGCACTGTGACATCCACCGTTGGAGCCTTGAATCTGTCAATTTGGCTGCTTCACTGTTTGTTTTTTATAGCCAGTCTGTATTTGAGACTTCATGACGGCGACACATTTATACATAACTATCCCAGTTGATGTGACACAGTTGGAGGGACTTGTCAATCACAGGCAGCACTTCTCTGAAAATGGAGAAGCAGACATACTCTGTTTACCCCCGAGGATGTTGTTTAACATGCTACGTGCACACATCAGCTGGAAACACATGTACATGATAAAGCAGGAGCGCATAGACAGTGGTGATTATGAGGTTTGTTAAATGTATCATTAATTGTGAATATGTTATGTGGAATCATTGAACCTGGCTGTTTCTTTAGCTGCTTGGCTGACACAAACCCCCTTGTACAGGTTTTAAGTATTAAAAACATGGATCTAAGAATCATCAGTCTTGTTGTTGCTGGTCTGTAGTATAAAAATGATCAATGTGGATGTCTGACTATTTCATAGATGTCAAAAAACTCGAATAAATAGAAATTAACTATTGAAATAGTGCTAAAAATAAACTAATACATTTTAAGTTACTGGTCAAAAGTGAGGGAGGGGGTTGGTTGTCTCACACTATGATAAGAAAAAAAGACAACGAAGCAGCAGCTAGCTCCAGCATCCCTCTAAAAATGGTCAGACACTTTTAAAACAGTTGTCCAAAAATTTATTGCGAATCCAAAAACAACATAGAAGCTTGTGCCTCTCTGATACTTAATTCTCCCTAACATTTCTTTTAACTGCTGTCATTCGGTTCTGTAGATAACAATCAGGAATCAAGTCAAACGTAAATACTAGACCTTAAAATGTAGTTTAAATGACGCACATAACAAATAATTTACCTGCCCACATTCCAGAGAAAAAAATAACCTGTGAGACAGATAATTGTCGGTAAAGATGAAAACCTGACGTGAGAGTTGTATGCATCAGTCAAACAACAGTGTAAAGTAACATAGGCAATCTAAGATACAAAAGACATTGATATAAATTTACCTTCTTGTGCTTGCAGGCACAGGCAGTTTTGAGATCCCTGTTCTGTGTCTTTTGGTCCACGGGGAGCCGAGGATCCTGAAGGTAAGTTTCAATCCTCTGTGATGTGTTAGTTACTCAAGAACTCCAGAGACGTGACCGCAAAGAGACCTTTCTTTAAACCTGAAATATAGATGTGCAAAAAATGAGAAGCTTAGACTTGAGAATTAGACAACAGAGCAAATGATGATTGTGCTACCTTCTGAAGTTCTGCGTCAAAACAAGACTGAGAGACAATTTCTGTCTGTTCTCATAAATCAAATCTCCTTGGCTGGAAAAGCCTCTCAAAGCCACCAGTTGATTTGCATAAACAGAACCATAACAGTGATCATACAATGCAGCTCACTCTGATCAATACAAGTCTGTGTTTGTGTTTAGTAGCTGACTTATTTAGTGAAAATGAGGATGTATGTGAGTTTGCCTGACAGTCTCAACACCGTGCCCCCCTCTCTGCAGAGAATGTATAAAGGCATTGGCAATTCGACACCATGGCTGATCCTGGCAGGCTCAGGAGGCGTGGCCGACATCCTCGTCACGCTGATGAATAGAGGCTGCTGGGATACGGACAGTGTTCATGAGCTGATGCTGGACACCTTTCCAAATGCCCACCACAGCACAGACATCAGTAACTGGGTCAAGCTGGTGAGAGAGATGTGCACAGCATGGCGTCGGGACACATTCACACACACACAGATATGCACATCACAAGACATGAATATTGCCAGGAAAATGGGGCATGCTGGGAAAGCTTGTGAGGGGAGCTAATGTGGGATTTCAATCCTTATCTTCAAATTTGTATATGACCTAATTAAGACTATGAAGGAGGAAGAACAGATATTTTCAAGCTGACATTAACAGTAACAAGGCTGTAATTTTAGCAAACAAAGTATTAGTGATGGAGAAAAGAAGCTCATTACTGCACTGAAAGGAGGTTCAAGCGATCACTCACTATCAATCTGTCAATCAGATCCAGAAAATTCTCGATCACGGGCATCTCCTCACAGTCCACGACCCAGAGCAGGAAAGCTCCGAGCTGGATACGGTCATCCTCAAAGCTCTAGTCAAGGGTAAAGTACCTCATGAGAAGTATGTTATCAAGAAACTTGCAATTTTCTCAAGCTGTGCAATTACCGGTTTTGAAGCTTGACAGCTCCACAAAGAGAGAGCGCGCCTTGACATTTTAAGCACTATACAGGTTGTGAACCTTTTTGACATTTTGTATTTTGTGCACTTGTGTGTGTGTGTGGGGGTTTGTGGGTATTAATCAGCTTGTAAGAGCCAAAGTCAAGAAGCTCAAGACTTCATGGATGAATTGAAGCTGGCTGTGGCCTGGAACAGGGTGGACATCGCCAAGAGTGACATATTCAATGGGGACGTGGAGTGGAAGGTGAGGCAAATAGCAGGGGGACTTAAGTGCTTTTTCACAACACAAATTTCAAACTCGGATAAAATCAGGGCTCGGCAAAGGTGATGCAAGACATGAGGGTCAATTATTGTACCAAAAAGTAGTTTGAGCTCTTACTTTGGAACAACAGAACTTCATTTTAAACGCTGACCTCAGTGAGCACTGCGTCAGTTTACTCACAATTACCAAGCAAACATACTTTCCTGGGTCTCTAGGCCTGCATTACACCTTAGTGTGTAATTATAATCAGTACTGTGTGGATTACCTCTTCATTGAAGAATGAATAAAAGCTATGACATTACAAATACAGCATCTCTCTGTGTTATTGTTGTTGTCGTTAACAAAGCTAAAAGTTAAAGAAAATCTTCATGTATCTTTCTTGCTTTCAAATTGATAGGGACTTTATAACCAGTGATTCACATTAAGGTCTAAAATGCTGCACAAAAGTGGCAAGTCCTCATACATTGTGATCCACTTTTAAGCTGTTTTATAGTTAGTTTGTTTGTTAGATGGTAAAAGAAAAAGGGAATGTAAAAAAAAGAAAGTAGAATGACACGTCCCAAATATTGCCAGGACTGGGAGTAGATCCTGTGTCAAGAGGATCACAGCCGCCTATCAACAGCCGAGCTGAACCAGTGCCCCATTGTAGACCATTTTAACATAGACGTATGTTTATTGTAGGCCTGTGACCTGGAGGAGGTGATGATGGACGCTCTCGTCAATGACAAACCTGACTTTGTGCGTCTCTTTGTGGACATCGGCGTGAACCTGGGTGAGTTCCTCACCTACGGTCGCCTGCAGGAGCTTTACTGGTCAGTGTCTGAGAAGAGCCTCCTTCACAACCTGCTCCTGAAAAAGTACGAGGAGAAGCAGCTCCTGCTCAGAGCAGCCAGGACACCTGGTCTGCCCGTTCATCACCCACCTGAACAAGGGGAGCGGAAACCTCGCTTCACCCTCTTTGAGGTCGCCAAAGTGCTGAAAGACTTTCTTCATGACTCCTGCAAAGGCTTTTATCAGAAGATGCCCACAGTGAGTAATGAACTTTGTCTCCAGAGCTTAAGTAGATCAATTAATTCAAATTCAGACTTGTCTTTTCTCATTAATTCTTCCTTCGGCTCGTGACACTTTAAAATTTAGAAGTGTCTATCTTTGACTCCTTGTCAGAGTTTGAGTATTAGTTTTGACCTGAGAGTAATTTTTATTTCTGAAAGTCTTCGACTGTCATTTCAAACTCTTAGAGACCTGACAGATACAATTACATAGATCATAGCTATTCAGATGGAGGCCGTGGGCCTAATGTGACCTCTTTGATGATCTCAGTGTGGCCCTTTGATCATTTAGTG
Source organism: Xyrichtys novacula (assembly GCA_962446985.1). Taxonomy (NCBI): domain Eukaryota; kingdom Metazoa; phylum Chordata; class Actinopteri; order Labriformes; family Labridae; genus Xyrichtys; species Xyrichtys novacula. Next base: position 22,685,291 of record OY660864.1, on the reverse strand, counting down.
TAGAAGTACTTATTTTACAGGGAATGGAGGTGAGTGAAACTAAACTACATGTAAAAAGGCATCAAAAGCAGCAGTAAAGGGCTTTTTGATTTTTAGACACTCATCATTTTATCGTGGAGTGATGACATCCCTCATGAGAATAAAATGTTGAAGTCAACTGTGTTCATTGAAGTATGAACCACCTGTGATTCTTTTTAATGTGTCTAAAAAGGTATATTGTAAATAAAGTCTGCACAAAAATTTCAAGTTGAGTAGTACTTTAGTCCTGTCTTGGCGCCTATAGGAGGCTGAACTATTTAGTATTCATATATGTCTACAAATCATGTCTCTGTCTTTTTGCATTAGGAGAAGCCAGCTAAAGGCCGGCTGTTCCACACTCAGAAGAACCTGGCCGAGTTGGAGGAATGCTGCGAACATCCTTGGAGGGATCTCTTCCTCTGGGCTGTCCTGCAGAACCGACAGCAGATGGCTAACTACTTCTGGGCTATGGTCAGTCTTGTCAGCTCCTTTTTGTCGGTTCACATCCTGCACCTACATTCTCAGCTCTGTGTGGTTCAATCAATACGAGTCAAAATGTGCCTGGAATCGGGAAAAAGTGGTCAAACTGAGGAGAGCTGAATACGCACTGTGAGGGTTCGTACTCTGAATCCACTGAGTGTGCTGGTAAAATGCAGGTGCAGGTCAGTCCAGCCATATGAAAATGTTGCTCTAGATTAAAAAAAATGTAAATAGCCTGCTCATCAAGAACTGAGGTGAACTTAAAAGCTATCTTATCTGAAGGAACGTTATTCAAATGAAGGTTATGCTGACTCATGGGGCGCTGGAGTCAACTAGAAGGAAGATAATACGCCATTTGAAAGCCAGGCTGAAGTAAAATTATGAAATATACACTGTAATGACACTCCTACATGACACCAGTCAATGGTAATTACTCATTGTTTTCAACATTCTTGAATTTCTTTATTGCTCTTCCCCAAACTGAGAGAACCAATTATTGTAATCTCACAAGCAGTCACCCGGATGTGCCACTACAACGTCTTATCTCAAACGCTATCTAAAATTATGCTAATTGCATTCAGTGTGTGTGCATCTTCCTCTGCAAATCATTTTACCACTCAGACTCCGGCCGCTGGATCTGTGCTCATAATTTGATTGTTTGAAGCATCATTCACGTTGAAGGCCTCATCATAATTATCCTCGCAGACTCTCTAAAGCTGCAGGAGGCTCAGATTTGATATGTGCATACATATGAACCGAGGAATAATAATGTACAGCGCGATGTAAAACTTGCATCCATTATTTAAATACAGAGACGTCAAGTCTGAAATGTTGAGTGTCAAAGGAAAGCACCGCAAATTAGTGTGTAGCCTATCTACCAACGAAACTGTCATGTTAGTCCAATACATGTTGGGTTCACACAGATAGGGCCGTGAAGGGTAGCTCTTTGTTTGTTTGAATATAGCATGCGTAATGATGATAGCTACTATGAACATAATGCACTCTGACACTATTATAGAATATGCTAATAATCCCAGCACTTCCTCAAGTCTTTTTACTGATAAAATGAAGAAGATTGGTTATATTTTAGTCTCTATTTGTATATCTCCTTGAACAGCTTTATCCTTTATAGTCCCATTAACAGTAAAATCAACTCAGGCCGCAAATTAAAACAGACCCTGACCCAATTATGGAGTTACACAGCTGATTTTTAAGTTGGGCCAAAATTCAGCTCAGTCCCGTGTCATTTGCTGTGCAATGTGCCGAGGGGGAGTGAGGGCCGATCAGCTGCAATTCCTGGTCTTGTTCTATAAATTTGGCCGGCTGACAGCAAAGTCTTGCACGGCAAAAGCTGTTCCATGAGCTGATGGTCTGACTGTAAGGCTTTTGTTTTCTGATTATACTTGTGCGAAATGGTAGAGAGCATTTAAAAGCAGCATGGCAGCGTACTGCCTGATGTGAACAAGAGAAATGCATAGATGAGTCATATTGTGACCAGCTGAGCAAACTAATGCGTTTGTTCTTATCAGTGTCTCAAAAGGTGATAATTGTAACCCACAATCACCGCTTGATCATGTTTTCCCACTTTTAATTCTTATCTGTTGGAGTTTTCAAAAGGTATTTCATTGATATTTGATATACTTCAATTTAACATGTATATACAATCACATAGTGTATGTCAGGCAGGGGCATTGCACAACATAGACCCTATATAAAGACATTTACATGAGGCTCTACCTGCATTAACTACTATTTTTTTGTCTTTGTGAGCCCCTATAACATGAGGGCCGTGTTTCCCTAGTACCTGTTTCCCTACTTTGACGGCCCTGATACCGGGCCCTCAAAGAACACGATCAAAAATTGAAATATTGGTTCAAAAAGATAGTCAAACAAAGGTATAGATGATGACAGATTTTAAGTTTGGATGTTTGAGACAAAGCTAGAAATATTGGTTTGTCAAGGCAAGCCAAAAAAACAAAACAAAACAAAAAGACTGTAAATCATGAACAAAATTGTTCTGCCTCTGTCCTGAAGTGACAAAACCTGATCACAAGATCTCCAGATCTCACTAAACAGGTCAAATATGATGGCTCATACTTATTGTGGTTTTACAGTGTTTTTCTTGGCGTGTGTAGACTGTACTAACATGGACAGAGCATGGTAACCGGAACAATTAGAGCTCCCCCTTATGACCAACTGATGTACTGCTCCAAGAGCCGGCCTCCTCTATTATGACTGATGGAACATCTGCATGTCAAACAAATTTCTTAAATATGCTTTCTGTCAAAGCAAGATTTTATTGTCATGTTGATTAATATCCAACAGCTCATTTTTCTAAAAAAGTTTAGTTTTAATTAGTTATTTGATTGTAAAAAGATGATTGATTGACAGTTCTGTTGACAAATACAGCTCCAGCAGCAGGTCTTACTAGATTAGCAGAGTACAGGAGGAACAGGGAGAGAAAACATATCAGGTACTGACAAAGAGACACTGAACTCTGCATGACCACAAGTGTCTGTGCTGATAGAAGTGGTATTTTGGCATGTTGTCCATATGAATAAACAGTGACCTGCTGGGAGTTTCCTATTTCTGGGAGCAGAACTGCTTCAGACAGAGCCTCTGGATCATGCTAAACCGGCTGCTATATCTTTGTTATGCAAAGCTATGCTTACCACCTAGTTTTTCCAGATACATGTATAGATAAGAGAGAAAACAGTTACCGTGTTGGCCTCAATGTTCTCAACATTTGAAGACTAAGTGGTCTTATATGTGTATTGTATTGTATATACAAATATAGAGTTGAAATGTGTCATATTCAGCTTCCATCAATTCAAATATAAGTTACTGGAATCAACAAGAGGAGATAGTGTGGCATATTTTAGATCAATCTGCACTTTCAATCACGTAATTGTAGTTAGATTGAAGCAAGTAAAGACTTGGCACTCTCTGTGAATCATCTAAAGTGCACTGAAATGGACTGAAATTGTCTCCTAAAAAGGAGGAAGTAAGGAAAGAAGGGGAAACACTTCGAAAAGCTCTGACAGCTAAAGGTACAGAATGGACAGGCTTAGGCAGCAAAAAAGTTATATTCCAGTTATAGTTTAAGGAAAAAATAAAAACACGTTATCATGGTCTTTTTTTTTTTTTAAACTCATTAAATTTAAGTTATTGTGCTTCAACTTTATTTAAAAGAAATACTGTATTGTTTCTATGGGTTCTTACAAAATGGAACACCAATGTGCAAATGTATTCCTGGTACCTTGTACCACACCCAAACTAATTTCCAGCAGTTTTAGTCGACATGACAACAACCACAACATCTATGTGTTGAATAATTCATCATATGCAAATATAATTGTAATTTACATAGTGATAAAATATCAAAGTGAGGCCTACAGAGACAGTTGTTGGACTCTCAGGTAGTAATAATTGTAGCCTGATGCTCACAGCACGCCCCATTAAGAAGCAAAAAAATCTCAGATCCCTCTGTCAGACCCATTTCTTGGAGCCAGCTTTCTTTTAATCCTTCAGGGCCCGGAGGCGGTTGCGGCAGCGCTGGCGGGTTGTAAGATTCTGAAGGAGATGGCACGACTAGAATCTGAGGCTGAGTCTGCACGGAGTATGAAGGAGGCCAAGTATGAGCAGTTTGCCCTTGGTGAGTACAGAAACTATTCGACAACAAAAGCTGAGAGCGTAATCAGGAAAAATAAAGGTCAAACATTGCAGGAGGTACATTCAGGGACTTGGACAACAGGGCAAAACAAACGCTCACAAATGCCACTGGAAGGGAATGAAATATGAATCTGGATGTGCAAGTTTTACGAATGAAGCGTGTCTGACAATGTGCACCTACTGTTTTTATTGTGACAGATGTCTTTGGAGAGTGTTACTCCAACAGTGAAGACAGAGCTTATGCTTTGTTAGTGAGAAGAACACACTGCTGGAGCAAATCTACCGTTCTAAACTTGGCGACTGAGGCAGATGCTAAATCCTTTTTTGCGCATGATGGGGTTCAGGTAAAGAAGAGACACATTCATGTGCTCCTTTAGCTCCAATTTACTTTTTCTATTAGCTGTTGTAAAAGATTTCACTTTTACCCAACAGTGTCAAAGTTTATGAATTTGATTAATAGAGTAGGGACATTTATTTTGCTGCCGTCTGTTCAGGAATACTGATTTACCCTGCGGTTATTTAAGACTTTAGCCATTACCTTTTTCAAAGTCACTTCTTTTGCAGGTAGCTGGATACAATTCAGCGCACAGTTTTGCCTAAACATCCGCCAGACGTCCTTGTCATTACAAAGTCATCATTGAAAGTTAATTGGTATTCAATGTCAGCAGGGAAAGTTTGCACGCAGAAAACTCTTGACAGTGAAGTAATATTTTATTTAAAGCACACAGTTAGAGTAATATATCCTTTTTTAATGGGATACTGTCAATTGAAATTCAGCACATGTGCAGTATTTGAAGAGAATGTGGATTTTACGAGCCTGTTTTACTGAAAAAGTGATGAATAAGCCCATAACAGAGCATCAGGTGTCTGTTCATATCAGTGACCTCATATGTAACTGCAAGTAGACAGCTTGGAGAGAAGAGAATGAAACATGTGATATGAAATAGTTTGATTAAGAAGGGAAATTTGCATTTTATCTACCAGGTGAGTGTAATTACTTCCTTTATGATGCTTTAATGGATCAAATTCCTAAACGATCAAGCAAAATATCTTCAAACCTATTGTGCCCTCTTGTGGTGACTTCTATTGAAATGTTAGATTAGTTCTTACCTGTTATATAACCCTATAAGATATTAATACCAACTAAAACTTTTACTTCCACAGGCTCTGCTCACAAAGATCTGGTGGGGTGCGATGACGACAGACACAGCCATCTCCAAACTTGTGGTGTCTTTTTTCTGTCCGCCACTCATCTGGACCAACCTCATTAAGTTCAGGTCATCAATCTCTGTTGCCACCCATCATTCATCTCAGCCTTGTTGCGGAGCTGTCTGTGTTTTGTTGCGTGCACTCTGACACTTATGTGTGTTTCTTAGTGATGAGGAACTTGACAATCGTAGCAGCCGGGAGCAGTTTGCAGAGCTGGACAGTCTGGATACAGAAAAGGCTTTGCTGCTCACTGATGACGACGATGCTCTGTGAGTTGGAAAGAGAATTTTATCCCAACATCGATTTTTCTTGTCAAGCACACATTTAAAGACAGGGGCACAAAGGGCTTTGCAAAAATAGATTAAGGGACACAATCAAGAAAACACTTGACTTTCAGATAAAGCAATCTGAAACAAATGAAAGGGACAAATCCAGATAGAAATAATCAAAGGTATAATAGAGCTACACCAAATCTTGATCATCCTTTGAATGCAATGTTAGATTCTTTTCCACTGCAAAAACTTCCGCCTAGGAATAGAATAGAATATTCCTTTATTGATCCCCCATGGGCATAATTTTTTTGTCACAGCAGCATCACAGACAAAGAGTGCAAAAATGCAGTTACAAAAATAAGGATCCTAATATTAAGAACTTAAATAAATGTAATAATTACGAAAAAAATTAGAAAAAGGGAGAAGAAAAATAAAACTATCTACAATTTACACAATTTAAATGCCAGAAAAAAGTGATGGTGTAAATCCAGTTATTATTACAGTTCGTTGTAAAGTCTTATTGCAGAGGGGAGGAATGACCTGCGGTAGCGCTCCGTCCTGCAAGATGGAAGTCTAAGTCTGCTGCTGAAGGAGCTGCTTAAAGCCCCACTGTCTGGTGCAGTGGATGAGAGGGATTGTCCATGATGGATACAAGCTTTGTTAACATCCTTCTCTCACCCACCTCCTCCAGGGAGTCCAAAGAACAGTCCAGGACAGAACTGGCCCTCCTGACCAGTCTATTCAGTCTCTTCCTGTCCCTCGGTGCTCCCTGCCCCCCAGCAGACCACCGCATAGAAAAGTGCAGATGCTACCACAGAGTCATAGAAAGTCCCTGAACCAGGAACCTTTTTAGGAACTTTGTATTTTGATAACAGGAACCAGGTCCTTTATGTAGATCCAGGGTAATTCCAGGTCAGGGCCTGCAGTGCCAAACATTTCTGATTAGTTGAGTACTTCCAGCATTTCATTTCACCGTTAGTGACAATCACAGAAAGAAATGGTGCTTGTCCCCTTTCCAGTGTTGATTCAATAAATCTGTTTGCAACACAATAAGGCACAATCAAAAACAGCACAAAATGAACTTCCTACATGCTAACAGGCTAACTGTGGAGTTGCACAAATAATTGTGTCGGCCTGGTTATCGCCTTACATGGCATCTTCTTTTTCGGACGCTTTAGCTGTCTTTTTACTGCCTCCCGTTGGCCAAGTGGTGTAGTGCAATTACTTTCATTAATTCGTAAATCATTGGCCCTTATCTTCATGAGACTTCAGAACATGGTTGAACCACAGACAACTACAAGCCACGTTTTGACATTAACTACAAATGTAAGGGAGCTTAGAGAGGAGTGATGTGAGAGTTGTGCTTTGTGAAATGTCTGGCTGCAGAATAACAATAATCCAGGCCAGAGGAAATAAATATATGGATGGCATTAGCTCTAAAGTATAGCCAGTTTTTCATACACTGAGGGTTTCATGGAGAGGTACAATCAAGTGCCGTCAGCATAACTGTGAAGTGAAATGCTATGATGATGGAAAATATGACTTAAAACAAGCATATACAGGGAGAACAGAAATGGGTCAGGAATTGAGCATTGAGGTATTCAACACATTATTGTAAAAGCTTAAGAGGGAAATGAGTTGGAAATGAATAAAAACAAACATATGGTATATTTTGACAATTATAACCTTTATTGGGATCACAGATACAAGCTTTATTTTAGTACTTTTGCAGCTCAATTTCATTCTACCGTTCTTGTTTTTTGACTCAATATTTTATTGACCCCACAGAGTTGATCTTGATCTTTATTTTATTCAATTAAACCTTTAAAATCAGATAAATTGGACAAATTGATACATCAATTTCAACTTCATCATCTGTGGAAGAATTTTCGTGCAGCCAAATGAATAAAGGACACACAAAGTCTTAAACAAATTACATATTTTTATCAACCAACAAAAATCATAGAGTATTTTTATGGCATAACACAACATACGAAGCATATGTGGTGAGTACAAATCATCTACTTTCATGATAAAATATGTAAAAAATTCCATTCTACCACTGAAGGAAATAACCTATATTTGTACTATCAACCTGTAAATGTCCTTAGTAGTTGTGTTATGTTGATAAAAGGAGGTCAGGAAGAACTGGAGGGTCTTTTCTGCTCTATGTTTTGCAGGGACTCTACCCCGGGTGATCCAGCTACACAGAGCTGCGCCTCTGTCTGGTGGCGTTTCTTGCTCCGCCGCTGGCGTCGCTTCTGGAGCGCCCCTGTCACCGTCTTCCTCGGTAATGTCATCATGTACTTCGCCTTCCTCTGCCTCTTCACCTATGTGCTCCTGCTGGACTTCCGTCGACCACCTCCTTACGGACCTGGACCTGCAGAGATAATGCTCTACTTCTGGGTCTTCACCCTGGTGCTTGAGGAACTTCGACAGGTAACAATCAGATTTTTTTACAATAATAATGGACCCTCTGTTCTCTAATCATTAAGAGGTGATTTCAATCTACCTATACAGTGTGGCTCTTATTTTGAAGTACTGCAGTCCCCATTAAATGTGTTTGCGTGACAGCGTCCAGCCCTGACAAGCCAGACATCTCTGAGTAGGAGGTGATGTGAATCGCTTCAATGAGTTCAATCTCCCCGAGGTTTTAAGGATTCATGAGCCTTTCACCTCTCTGCCTGACTCCCTCCCACTGAGCCCGGTCAGATGAGCATGATCCCTTATTGCACTGATCCCGCTGAGCCTTCCTCCCTCGGGCACAAAAGCCCCAGATGAGACAGGCCTTCACTGCTGTTCCCTCTGCTCGTTCTTTCAATGTTCATCTCAGAAAGACCCTGAGCAGAGCAGAACAACGACGCAGGTTTCTAAAAAAAGAACCTCTGTGCTGTGGGCAGCTCTGGCATACTCCCCAGCCCAGGGGTGCATGCCTCCCCCTGAAGGAAGACAGTGCTACTGGGCCTCCTGCTTTTATACTTGTCACTGAACAAGGTTAGAGACTGCGGGTTTGCTGCCCTTTTTAAATCTGACAGATGACCTGTGAGACTCAATCACAAATAGATCTGACAACCAGTGCGCTGTTACATGGATTGGTATAGGCTGGTTCATGATGTGTGCTGTGATTCCCCATGACACCAACAGACCTCACTGTTACACCAAGAGTTAACCCTTCCATCTGTGAGACATAACTATGTCAAATTTACATCACTGATTTAATCAGTTAATCTAATGTCTTGATTTAAAGGTACAGTCTGCAGTTTTTAGTGACATTTGGCGGACTACATTTAGTAGAAATGGAATTTATAGTTTGTATGCAAGTTTAAATTAGTGTGTAATCACTCGAGTGTTGAATCATTTTCTTTTGGTCGACTGAAAATGAACCTTTTTTTATTCTCGGGGAGAAGGAGAGAAGGATTCAGGGTAAAAGAACTGGGAGTGAAATACTGGAAAGGAGCCACAGGACCGCTCTAGGCATTGCCTCCAAATATGGAGCACGTAGACCACTAGGCCAGCAGCACCCCTCCCCTTTATCTAGATAAGGGGCGTGTCCCCATCTTGCATCTTTTTCATGGTCGTAAGTAACTGGTCAATCACAGGAGCGTCTTGCCTTCACTGCACAGATAAGTGGGTGAGCAGGGGAGTTTTTCAAGCTAAAATTGGACAGCTAAATATTGCTAAATATTCCCATTTCTGTTTACTGTACCTATAAGCCATTTGTGTAGTTCAGAGAAACTTCTGGCTCTTTTAAGGAATCAAGTCTACCTTGGAACAGCCAAACACCTCCAACAGTGCCTCAAATAAATCGTAATAAAAATGGAATCTTATCCTGCTGTTACTGAATTTTAATTTGAAGTGTTGTGTCTTTTAAGCTGTATAACTTAACCTTTCACAACTGTGCTGATAAAGGACAACAAAATCAGCAGAATATTCCATAAAGTAAAAATATTAATCAAACTTTTTCTTATTTTTCAAACTACTTTTATGCCAAGCTTGAAATCGTATCACAGACCGTATGTCCGTGCTCATCCTCACAAAAGGGGTGGTAGGGCTGTGGCTGTGGCTCAAGTTCCGTTGCCTCAGACTCAGAGGGTTCAATCGCAGGTTCTGCAGCATGAAGTACTGGACTAAACTGGGGCAAGACACTTGACCCCAAACTGCCCTGTGGTGGCTGTGCCGGCAGTGAGTGAATGGTAAATGAGCTGCTTTACTCAGCAGCGTCTGCCTTCAGTATATGAACTGAGTGGATGTGACATGTAAAAGTACTTTAGTGCTCAGAGGTGTGTCCTGCAGTGACTACTTACAAAATGCTGATCAAGAGCTTTTTTGGAGTAGTAGGCCTATGTGATCCCAAATTGAGGTTGCATAGGTAACCGTGACAACTGTGTGATTCTGTTTCTCACAGTCCACCACCCTCTCTTTGACTGATTCTATGGCTTTCGGATAGCTATACACGTTCAGTTGAAAGTAAGTGGTTGTAATATTGACCTTTGTGGCATGACAGGTGAAGCCTACACTCCAGTCTATCACTTTATGAAAGCAGCACACTGCCCTCAGGTTGTTCTCAAACCAATTATACCATCCGGGGACCAAGCCCTGGTTCTTGATGCATTTACAGGTTCCCTGTTCAACCCACAGGAGACAGCTCAACCTTATACACCAAGTGTGACAGACATTTTACAGGATTGAGAATTTGGGACAGTGCAGCTGCTTCTGAAGCAGAAAAGGCTGTGTGCCAACCAGCTATTCCCTTTTGGCCCTGCAGGTGTGCCTGAATAGGGCTCCACTATAAAAAGAAATTACTCCAATCTCATACAGAAAATAACACAGTTCAAGAATATCACTTAAGAGCTCATTAAAGCCTCATTTATCCATAAGCACCTACAACCACTCAGAGTGTGACAACATTTACACATGAAACCACAAATTTGTTGTGGCACCCTTGCTATATTTAGCGAGATGATTTATGCTCCCTGTGTAAATTATACAAGCTCAGTCTTCGAGTCTGTTTACAGAAACATTTTTTCAAACAAGGTGACAAGAATACGACTTTTTCAATGCTGACTTTATACAATTTAACTGTTTCTTGCATTACTCTCTAAAACAAAGCCTCTTAAGCTCACTACGAATACTTATACAATAAAGTTGTCTGACTTCCAACAGCAATAAATGCCATGATATTACTGTCTTAGTGCATGAAGATGTCTTTAGATTTCTATCAAATCATCTCTCTGCAGATCTTTCTGTAAATCAACGAGTAATTACATCTGTGAACCATGCATTTATTTTTTAATTCACAGAGCTTCTTCACGGATGAAGAGATGAGCATCCTGAAAAAGTTCAAGCTCTATGTGGAGGACAACTGGAACAAGTCCGACATGGTTGCCATCTCCCTCTTTGTTATTGGAGTTTCATGCAGGTAATTCTTGTTAAAGCTCCTATGAGGTGTTTTCATACTGTTGTAAAATTTACAGTGATGTCCTGTTCAGCAAACTTCATCTACATGGACTTAAACAACCCATGTTTTCACCCATTTTTGGTAATAATCAGCCTATAGTGTCTACGTGCACACAGAAACCTGGCTCTCCATATTCTTGTGAACATGATAAATACTTGTATCCCAGTTCCTGAGCGCTACATCTAATTTGTGCAGGTAAAAGCAATGTTTATTCGTCGTCACTAGCAGCACCATGTTTGTTTTGTTGATGTGTCACGTTGCTGATACGCCCCAGAGTGTTCAATTTTCTTTCTCCTGCTAGCAAAAAGAGGCTTATCCCAGTTTCTGTAACCATGGTGTGACGTTTATGTGCACAAACACAAACAGGTATTCAAATCTATAAAAACACACTCGTTGAAAATAATACTCTTTAAAATCTTAATGTCTGTAACTACTCAGAGTGGGCATATACCTGACTGAAAGCAGGATGAGATGTTTTTGTGTTTGAAATAATGACTTGCGCGTGTTCAGGACAAGATCAGCAACAATATAGCAGATTTAACTTTGACTACAGGAGGCGCTGATATTGATTCAAAGAGGAAGTTCCTCATACAAGCTTCAGGCAGCTTTGAAGAAACTAGGTTTTCTCTCCAGGGAGTGTTTCACAGTAAGTAATGTTTATTCTCTTTTGCTTTGCAGGATGGTGGACCACACCTATGAGGCAGGAAGGACAGTCCTGGCAATAGACTTCATGGTTTTCACTCTGCGTCTGATCCACATCTTTGCCATCAACAAGCAGCTGGGCCCCAAGATCATCATTGTTGAAAGAATGGTACACTAAACAAAAACACTTATTTGTAGAGATGATCGTTGAAACGATGTTCCGTGGAATAGATGAAGACAAATAGTACACAGGCTATTAAGAAAATGAAGTTATATGCTGTATATTTCTGTCTCTTGTTACAGATGAAGGATGTTTTCTTCTTCCTCTTCTTCCTGTGTGTTTGGCTCATCGCATACGGAGTCGCCACTCAGGCTCTCCTCCACCCCAATGACCCGCGGATCGACTGGGTGTTTCGCAGAGCCTTGTACCGTCCCTACCTGCATATTTTTGGCCAGATCCCCCTGGAGGAAATAGATGGTGATTTACACGAGATGCAGATTTCCACTCTAAAATGAGCGTTCAAGCATTAAACACATTTGTTGTGTTATATTCAGATCATTTATGTAATCAGGGTTGGCTCTCTATTGACCTGAATACAAAAGTATACTCAGTGTGACAGTATGATCTAATGTTCTTGTTCTTTTGTCAAATGGAACACAGCTGCTCGCATGCCTGAAATTAACTGCACCAATGACTCAGAGGAGATTATCTTGGGCCTTCGGCCGCCATGTCCCAACATCTACGCCAACTGGCTGGTCATCCTGCTGCTGGTTATCTACCTTCTTGTCACCAATGTGCTGCTGCTGAACCTGCTCATCGCCATGTTCAGGTTAGAGACACAGCAATCAGAAAATGATGTTTGTCTGTGTGAAAAACTGGGTGAGAGGTACAGAAAGATGCGTAGAAATGGGAATCTTTCGCATATATCTAGTGGTCAGATTCTGGTTTGAAACGCTCCCTGGCTCACCTCTCTTGTTGGTAAAGCTACAGTGGTTTTCAAGGACAAGAAGCTCCTGTGATGCATGATGGGTACAACCCTTCATTGGTCACGTTTTTGCCTTCACAAACTTGTATCAGAGCATTTTATATTGCCACAGACTAAAAAAAACACAGCTGTTGCTAGTATGACCATTCTGTGTTGCCGTAGAAACACAGCAGCGCAAGAAGGCGTCCGTCCCTTTTGAAGATATAAAAGACTTGTTCTGTGTTAACAAAAACAATTATATTTTGTATTCAGGTAACTACACATTAATTTACACATTAATTTAGACATATTATATTCAGTTTCTGTTAAATGCTCCTAAAACCGAAGCATTGCACCTTTAGTTGTGGCCGTCTGAAACCAGGAAACAAATCTAACGTCTGTTTTCTGTTTTCAGCTACACATTCCAGGTGGTTCAGGGAAACACAGACATCTTCTGGAAGTTTCAGAGATACAACCTCATAGTGGAGTACCACAGCCGTCCAGCACTGGCCCCACCCTTCATCATCATCAGCCACCTCTCTCAGGTCCTCCTCAGCCTCATCAAACGACCCGAGTCCAAGCAAGAGCATCTTGGTATGAATTTAATGCATATTTTCATCAAAAAGCTATTAATCTCTTCTCTCTTTCTTCCAGATGATATTTAAAAAAAAAAGTTTCTGAGGCGAATGTTGCTGAATTAAAATTAAATGAAATACTGGAAAACACACCATGTGCTTATCTCTGTCCTTCACCTGCTCTTGCCATGAAATTGCCTGCTGGTTAATTGGTAATTGGACTGCTTCCCCGCCTGTGTGTGTGTGTGTGTGTGTCTGTCTCTCTGTGTGTGTTTAATCAGAGAGGGAGCTGCCGGCAGGGCTCGACCAGAGGCTGATCACATGGGAAACAGTACAGAAAGAGAACTACCTGGCAAAACTGGAGCGCCAGCACTGGGAGAGCAGCGAGGAGAGACTTAAGAGCACCTCCTCAAAGTAAATGATGTTTTCTAGAATTTTATAAAATGTGATTATCAGTTTAATTATGAGAAGTGGGAATCAAATTTTTTAAAGAAGCTCTGAGAAAAATGCTGAACAGCGTCCTCCCAGGGCTGAACTGCAAGATGTTAACTATTCTAGACCTCTTCTGCCCTCCTGTGGTACAAAATTGATACTACATCGCTCATGGATCCTAAACAGATTTCTGTTTGTGAACAAGGGTTCAGAGCTTGCTGAGGACAGTTGGGGGGTTCAAGGACCAGGAGAAACGTCTGGTATCCATGGAGGGTCAGGTAAACTTTAATAAGTGACCTTGAAGGCACTAAATGATAAATAATAGAGTCTCATTTTCAAACCTAGTCATACATAAAACTTCAGCTTGTTTTGACTTTTGTCTCCAGGTCAGGTATTGTGGAGAGGTGTTGTCCTGGATGGCGGAGTGTTTTGCTCAGAGCACCCTCAAGTGTGGGAAAGATGCTCCAAAAGCTCCACGTAAGACAAAAAGAAAAACACATACAAAGACAAAGCGACTCCTAACACTGTCATGGACTCTGATCATTCTCTTTACATGCTTTGTGGTTTTGGTTCAGCGTAAAACTAATAATGCATGAAATGTCAGTGTCTCTTTCAGGGTACGCAGAGAGCAGCAGCAGCGATATACCTCAGAGTCCTCAAGAGAAAGAACCCAAACAGGAGGGAGGACAAGTCAGACCGGGTCACCCAGGATATGGAGCTAACAAAAAGTTTCCTTACATTGATGAATAAAAAAGATGATTGTCATAAACAGGAGGTTAAATATGATAGGATATGGGAGATTATGTTGCAGGGTAATTGAGGGAAATGGGGCAATTTTGGGAGGATTTTAACTCAAACTAATAAAATAATGCTAGCACTTCTTTACATGGGGGTCTTAACTTTCATTGGCTGAATGGTTCTCTGTGACATAACCGTTTATTTTGGGCTTTTATTTCCTTATTGAGAGGATACGGGGGTGGATGGAGTGGGAAACTGGGAGAAAGAGTGACGTGAGGCACAAAAAGCACAAGCTGAAGATTGAATCTGGTCTGCCTACTTAAAGCATTATAGCCCCTGCACATGGGGCACAAATTTTCTTTGCGAGGCTAAATTAGTACCCATATTGTCATACAACTTCAACACAAAAAATGTCACAGGCCAGAGTGGGGACTACTAATCAAGTTTTTCAATCATCATCAGTCCTATCATTAATTTTGGACTTGCTTTTCTACTAAAAAAAGACCCTTTAAAATTTCATTACAACATGTAGATGAGAAAAAAAAGCAGCTACAAATCTGGGTAATTCCACCCAAATGGGTATTTATGTATATTCTTTGTCAGTAGATTGCATCACATAACAGAAACCACAATGACAGTGAGAAAATATGGTTTTAACAGGAAGCAATGACTTAAAATGGTATTACAGCAATGCAGTCGTAGCCTCGGAGAAACAACTTAAAATGCAGGATCATGTGCTTTACAGGCAGAGAATGGTTTAAAGTTAAGACTGTTTAGGCTTCAGGTCTGTCTTCTGAAACCAATCACAAGATCACATCAGAAAGCAAAATAATCCTCTTATTCACAAATTTACAGAGCTTTAATGTTGCAAGGAAAAAGTCTACAGTGGTGATGAAACATGACACAAAGTCTGAAAAAGGTGCCGTCTTATCTAAGCGATAATGAACCACTACAGTGGAAATATTGTGACCCTGATGAATATTATTGGCATAGTACCAGTATCAGCAGATAATAGCTTAGAAAGTCAATTATCTTTAATGCGATGCATGCAACGACAGCTTAAATGACTGTATGGAAGTGTCATTAAAAGACGTGATTAAAAGGAGAACTCCAGACATGATACTTTTATTAGGTATGAGGAAATGTCTTTATGGATCCATGTTCATCACCTGACTCACAGTTCCGACTGTGGAAGCTACAATAAACAACATCCCGCACAGCTCATCACTCCCTAAGGCTAAGTTTAAATTTTACTGCATCATACTACCAACTATCAGTTTAACACGTGTACCTCATAATTTGTATTTCTGTGTGCATATGTGAATGTTATCCATTGTGGTCAAACACTTAACACTGAGTTTGTCTACAACAACCACAAACCTGTGAAGTGATTAATAGTCTGTAGGCAGCAGGTTCACATCTACAACATGTCATGTAAAACTGATTAAATGATTGTTTACACGATTTGAACATGTAAGGCGAGTTAGTCCCACGAAGGTGATTACATTCATCCCAAAATGGAAAGGAAATAAAGTAATGTGCTGATTTATTAAAGGAAATACATATAACTGACATTTAAAAGCTGGCATAGAAATAAATAACTGGAAAACTAGTAAGTGGGTGTGATGAGGGAAGTTTCTTCGATTTCCATCACTTGAAAATGACCATTTAGATTTCAAAACACTGAGATTTAACACACAGGTCTAGCACGACAAAGTAGATAGAAGTCTGCATCACACTGAGGCCTCTGGTCCTCTGGGCTGAACTGCTGGTCCTTCCCGGTGAACCATGTTTTCAAATCGTGGCGTCACCTCACAGCGGATGAGTAGAGTATCATCTTTAACATAGGCTCTCTGGTTCAGCTGATGCAGGTGCATGAAGGTGACATAGCCGAACCCTTTGGGGTTGCGATGAATTGTAGGCCTCTGGAATGCTTGCAGGTCTGGTTTAGTTTCCATCACCTCCGTGTGGTGCAGACCCTCAGGGCCCTGGTCTAGAATAGCGAGGCGGATGGTACCCTGGAATGGCCAGGACAGCTGCCCATCATAATCCCCTTGCATGGTGTGGACAAAGAGTGAGATGTAGTTGGAGCAGCGTGGGGTGGTCGGGGTTTGCAGGTGTAGGCGTAGACACAGCTTATACCCCGGTCGGCCTGTGTAGAAGCCGGGACTGTGCTCAACCACAGCCATGCCGGCCTCTTGGTTACGCAGGTGAGCAGAGAAACCTTTGAGATTCCAGATGAAGATACCGTGACACTGTTGGGCCTCCAGCTCCTTCACCGTCTCTTCCAGCATCGACACTCTGCGTCTGAGCTCTGCAAGCTGGCCAGCCTGTGGGAGAGAGAGGACATTAAAGCTGGACAACTTTTCAGCAGGTCTAACCTCAACAGCAAGATAGCAGAATAGCAGCTTTGATGGTCTATATTTGAACATGTTGCATTCAGGAACAGCAGGCCAGGGGGCTTGTATTTTGGCAGTTACATGAGCCAAGTACATCACTATAGTCCAGTGTAAAATAACAGAAAACAGACTTAAAACTGGCCACAGTAGCAAGTTTACCACAGAGAAAACATGAGCCGGTAGAGCTGTGTAGACAGATGTGGATCTGTTAGACATAGTAAAGAAAAACAAGACCATGGCAAAACCTCTGGTATGCCTTCAGTTTGAGTACATGTATCGTCTGAATCCATTATTAGATCTATTATACAAGCCAAAACTGGTTAAAACATGTTACAGCCAAAATAACTGAAATAGAAGGAAAAGAAAGTGAAACTGTTTTAATTTGATTGAAAATAAACCTGCCTTTATGATATAATAAAAGAGTAGTTGTGCACGTAAATCTATACTTTTTTCATTAGAGCAAATCTCTTTTTATTCAGGGTCTAATAAAAAAGTAAAAACTACAAATAACTGAGGTATCCCACTGAGCATTATTCTTCGGTTTGTCTTTAATAGCAACAAAGTGCTGTGTGTTTAATCTTTTTTAATGGTTAGAAAACTACAGATGTGATTTCAGGTCACTGATCTGCTCTCACTTCATATTACATTTCTACTCTGATACACAACAAAAATCAAAGATATAACAGTGGTGTGAAGCCAGGTAAGATGCTTTACAGAGACAAAAACTTGATTCACAACGGCTCTTTGAAGTTCATACTTTGAAGCTCAAAGACGAAGCACACCTGTGTTTCTTTTAAGATGATGAGCTCACGTAGCTGATGGTCCTGCTTCACTAGTCGTCCGTCCATGTCCCTGATCCTTTGCATCTCCTCGCTGGGCTGATTCTGGGCGCTGTTGATGCTGCAGCTTGCAGCTGTTCTTGGACCACTGCAGGACAGCACTGATGCTGCAGCTCCTTGATCCTCAGTGGAAACTGAAGGTCCTAACAACCGCAGGGATTTAGTCGAGGTACCATTAAGGGTCAGGCCACGGAGGAAGTCAGCCATGAAATGCATGTGCATCTGAGTGAACTCCTGCATGTGCTGAGCCAGGTTGTGGCGCTGCATCTGCAAAAGAAAAAGAGTTTTCTCGGTGACATCTGCTCTGCAGGGGTGACAGGACGAGTGGTGGTGAAACTGCAAAGCTGACTTTTGGAGGATGACTTTGTAAAGAGTGTGTAGATCTGTCACTTCAGAGAATGTAGTGTGTGATTACCTACCCTTTCCTTACATCCAAAGATGCTGAAGTTACAGGCGATGGGTGCTTTTGGACAATCTGTATCACAGTGTGATTCCATCTGAAACACAAAATATCATCAGCTTTCAGTGTTTACTCCCCTGATTAACCGTGCAGGACTTTACACCTATATCTGAAAAACCTCATGTATCTAATTGAAAAAAATAATCTAGGATCTATCACCCTTAGTTAGAAACATGCAAGAGAGTTGGATTGATTTTCTAGGTCCAAATCCTCTTTTCAGATGAAAATGAATTTAATTTTTCATTTGGTAATCAAGCTCTTCAAGTCTACTCTCCCAGAATCAGGGGGAAAAGTGGAGAGGGACAGAATCCAAGGTGTTTGAAGTCTGGTGTGAAGTTTCCGCCATGTCATCTGCTGGTGTTAGTCCACTGTGGTTTACCAAGTACCAAGAGATTGTAGAGCACTTTAGAGCTCTTTCCCTTTTCCAGCAGGACTTAGCACCTGCCTACAGTGCAAAAGTGACTACAAAGTAGTGCTGGACGATAATTCGATAACAATATATATCGATCGATAGACGTGTGGTGCGATAGAAAAAAAACGGGTCGATAAAAAGTTCGATAGAAAACAGTTTCCCTTTCTTTTTCATCATAGCCTATCATGTAGCTTTTACTACAGTCATTACTTCCTCCCAACCAATCACAAACGCAGACCCAGGTACGCTACGGCACCAAGCCCAGCCCCTATCAAACCACAACAGACAGCACGTGTATTAGAAAAAATGATACAGCAAGGAGAAGCGGAGGACATTGTCCCGAAAAAAGGTTTCAGTAGTTCTCCAGCATGGCAATGTTTTGGTTTTTAGAAGTCTGACAAGAAGCGAACAGCGGTCGTTTGCAAAATTTGCAGAGAATTAGTAAAAACCAAGTCTGGTAACACAACCAACTTGTTTTACCATCTAAACCGATCGCACCCGCAGGAGTACGAGCTGTGTCGGTCGCGCCGCGGCTCCACGTCGTCGGAGGAATCCTCTGGAACCGCTGCCAGCACCAGCACAAAGCATGGGAAGCAGACCAAGCTGGACTTCGTTTCTTGCCAAAATACGACAGAGCGTCCGAGCGGCATAAGGACATCACCCATGCAGTAACATGCTCCATAGCGAGGGACATACTGCCAATAACTACCGTTGAAAAGCCTGGCTTCGACCAGCTTCTAGCCACTCTCGACCCGCGATATGAAGTGCCCGGCCGCAAGTATTTCTCAAACACAGCGCTTCAGGCATGAAAATGGGTCAGGGGTTGATAAGGTGAGAAGGGTGCGGAGGAAATACGTTCCGGTGTTGTGCTGTAGAATGCATCCCTGCATCCCGTCCACTCATTAGCTTCTTAGAGTGGAAGAAAATGAGCTCATATTTTACAAAGACGCGAGTATTTGGATCATGGCTGCTAGCAGGGGGTGCATTCGGCAGGGGTGCATTCTACGACACAACACCGGCGTGGATAAGTCCTGCTTCGCATGCTTAGTTTGTGTATTAAGTCAATCACATGATAATTAAAAAAAATAAATCTCCCGACCCCGGGAGAAATATTTCAGTGTTCAGACACCAGGCTGTGGGCAGTTTCCCACACAGTTAGAAGTGGTAGTATGCTATTCCCACCTAAAGCTATTCTGTTTATTTATATATTTGTTTGTTTTGTTTATTTTCATCAAAAGACTATTTAAATATTTATTTATCAGATTTTCTGGTCACTTTAGTCTTTATGTTTGTCAGTATTTACTGACGTCACTCAGGCCACTTAAGTTGATTTCTTTTTTTTTAGTTCTTTTTTAAAAAACTTTCAGTTGTAAAATAAAAAAGGTGGTTGAATAAAGGTTTGAATTTGAATTCAGTGCTTGTGTGTTCTTTATTAAAAGTAGGTCATTAAGCAATAGCATAAAACATCCAGGGCTGCAATTAAAATATATGTTAAATAATTATAATAATTATATCGATAATTATCGATATCGATCAATATGATTTATTTTTTATCGATATGCTTTTTTTCTATATCGTCCAGGCCTACTACAAAGTAGTTTGCTGGCTGTGTTATTACAGAGCTTTACCAATCAGCCAACTGGCCTGACCTGAACCCTTAGGTAAAACGTCCAAACCAAGTACGTAGTGTATGAACAAACATACTTTTCAACAGAAGTGGGAAACTTCATTTCCTAAATCACTTTAAGGAAATATTCTCCTACTCAGGTATACTGTATTTCAGAGTTTCATTTGGAGGCTAGAAATATTCCACTCTGTAAATCATGAATATAGAAAATAATAAAGTTTAACTTTATGAGTTAAATGACAAAAAGGTTTTAGACAGTGAATGCCTAAATTGACTGTGACGTGTGCTGTCAGTGTGTGTGCTACTGTTCCCCTTTTACAAAAAAAGGGAAGTTACTTTTGACAGAAGTTGGTTGAGAAGAAAAGCCACAAAAACATTTCGATATCCACACATTATCTCACTCACCTGGTCTCTGATCAAGTCCATTTCACAGTACTGGCATCTGACGTTGGCGAAGGGACACTGCTGTTCATGAAGCTGAAGTAGCAAAAAAAAACAACCATCTTTTAAACACACAGTGCAGCTCAACAATTTCCCCACAGTTACAGCTACTCTGGAAAAAGCAAGAGGCACAATTACGTAAATGAGTCAAGATTACCTCTGTATCCTCGTAATAAAAGCTTGCTACACAATCTGGACAGGTCACAGATCTCCTTTGGCACTCAACAGTTGTGTGCACCTCTAGGTGGCTCTTTCTCACCGACTGCTTGCACTGTGGGCACGGCTCAGTGGCAAACTGACAATGCGCCAAGTGATTCTGGGGGAACATAGTGACAATATGGTTAATCTCATCCTGTGGTTGGATAGCAGAAGAAGGAACTACATCTGAATCAAAATATGGTTTACACTGGCATAGTTTCAGTCACAGTTAAAAGGATGAGTCCACAGTAATGTCAGTTTCCGACTAAAGCTGCCAACATGAGAAAGTTTTTTTTTTTTTTTTCAGAGTGCAAACACAGAGCACTCAGGCACCAAATATCCACGTTGCACATAACTCTTCATTTCTATTTCTGTTGAGACTTCTTCCTTATTTAGAAGGTTGATGGTCAGGGGTAGTGATGGGTCAACAAACCGTCATAACTGCATATATTTGGGTTACTTGCAGGATAGGATAAAATGAACATATTGGCACACATATCAAAATAATCAAAACTGATGCAACCCCAAGAAAATACACATACACATTTTTAACCAAAGTTTCTCCTGTTTTAAACATGTTTTAGTTCCTTTCATCAACGTTAAGAAACATCCATCAAGTGTAAAATTCTCACCTCTAAATGTCTGAGCTCCATTTTCTCCTCACAGCCAGTGTTTGGACAGCGAACAGTCAAAGAAAGAATCTCCCGCTTGGCAAAGTTATCAGGAAACAGTTGCTCTTCTGACAGCATTTCATTGTCAACAGGACACCTCTGTCCTGTGTCACTGTAAAGCATGAGAAAGAGTAATCTTATAAGCGGATTAGCTAGTATCAGGTTCTGTAGAGGGCTTTATATCTCTTCTTTTGTTTAGTTTTTTCCTCAGTGTTGTTGTAAAGCACTTTGGATCAACTCTGTTGTGTGTAAAGTGCTATATAAATAAAGTTGAGTTGAGTTGAGTTGAGTTATATATGGATATCTAATATTATATGCAAAGAAAAGGTATGATATTTGTTTTTTATGGCCGTTAAACTGATTTACAACATGCATTGCAAGAACATGCCATGAAACTGAAGCTACAGATGCATAATAACCCAGGTTCACTGTTATCGACAGAGATCCACCATAACTTACCGGATGGATTTCTCAATGCAGCTCTTGCAGAAACGATGTCCACATGGTGTTTGGATGGCATTCCTCAATGCCATCAGGCAGATAGGACACTCATATTTGCTTTCCAAGGGTGGGTCAAACTCTACATCATAGCCCTGAAGTGGAGCATCAGCCTGCAAACTAGTTGAGTTGCTGCTGATTAATGTACCAGGGCCTTCCGAAGGGCTGAGAAGGGATTCACTTTCCTTTCTTAACATTGCCAAAGCACAGTTGGACAGCTCTTCACCAACAGCTCCTTCACAGCTCTCATCCTCCAAGCTCCCCTGTTTACTGTCATAGCATGCCATCTATACAGAGTGATAAAAAAACAGGAATTTAAGGTTTGGGTGGGAAAAAATGAATGAATGTATTAAATTAAGATAAGATAAACAAAAATAAACGTGTGCATGTGCAGTTTCTTCAAGCTACAGTCTGTGATGTTTCCCTTTCTTGAAGCAGCAGCTCAATACAAGAAAGTGCTCAGCTTTTAAGCCAAAAACATTTCCCCTACCTTGAAATGCTTAGAACAAAAACTACAGTATATCCTGCTACCACCAAAGACATCCTTATTTTGCAACTGATGCTCATTATGACAGCACTTCAACTAAAATAAAAAGGCTGGCTAAAGAGCAGTAAACAACTTCGTAGTCATGCACCAGAGCTACAATCCCTAGCTGATGTGTCTACCTCTAGGAACAGGAAGGTACAGGACTCTCTTCACGCAACAAACTTTTTAACTTCCCCCTTCGGGTAGAAATGTTCTCAACTCCCAACAGTCTTCTCCAAGCCTCACAGAGAAGCATAACAGAGCTCCAACAGACATGCTGTACAACAGCACCTATCCAGAGGCTCCTGAACTCCTGAAAGACTGAAGAAACCTCATAAACACAGTTGGTGCTAAAAAAGCAACAACTCAGAGCAACTATCATCTCTTTCATTGATAAATTGATTTTGTTGTCAAAATTACTCTGTTTTGTTTGTTTTTTCTTTTTGCAGGTATGCAGGACAAATTAGATTAGATGTAAGAGGTGCTGCCTTGTCAAGAGAGGGTGCCAAAAGTAAAAGAAACAGAGCGTTCCTTAATAGAGCTTTGATTTAGTCTCAATTGTGTCTCAAAATAGTTAGATAAAAGTTATCAGAACAACCTGAAGCCCGTGCTGATGTTGTCTTTTTCATAATTTGTTTAAGCTGCAGCTCTCAGCAAAAATGTGATCAGTTTACAGTGACAGAAAATATATTAATGTTGAAGCTATTCCAACTTTTCCATGAAATGTGTCTCACATGATTAGTTGGCAAACAGTATAGCTTTCAGCCTGTTTTCAGCATTAGGTTGGATGTATGACAAAATTATCCCACTGTTAGTTTCAGTACAAGTCTTAGTGTTTGACTTGGGGTTTTTTCTTTCTGTCTGTATCTGCTTTCTTTACACTTTCTGGTTCAGTTGATATGAAGCAGCCAATGACACCTCAGACCTCCAAGCAAAACAAAGCAGCCTTTGTTTATCTTGTGCTGTCCTCATGTAGTGTCATCTCTCAAAAAAAGGTCATCTTGTTGAGTTTTGATAAACGTGTATTTTATTTTGGAGAAACATGAAAAGCAGAAGCGTATTTTCTTTTTAACTACTACTGCTTTTACATTAACACTTGGAGTTTAGACATTAAATATCAAATCACAACATTAAACTTGTTTGTCCTTTGACTGATAGTGTTGTTTACTTGAGTGTGAAATGAAAAGGCTATCACTATCACACTATCCTAAAAACACGCCTTTTTAAACTGGCTTTTAACCTGTGAACTGTTCTTTTTGTCTTCTCATATTGTATCTTTTTTTTAACTTTTTTTCTTTTCACTTTTTTTAACACCTGTAAAAGCGATTATAAATAAAACTTTTATTATTATTATAATTGTTATTACTACTACTACTATTACTACTACTATCGGTTTGAGTCTAGTTAAACACTGAAAAGTTTCTTATAGGAGCTTTAATATAAGAGTCAGTTCAACACTGTACATCTTTTAAAATAAACTTCGATAAAAATAGTGCAGCTATAAATAAAAATTAGCTCAACATGTTTGTACCTAAAAACTCGATCTCTTTCCTTTAATTTACAAACCAATTCTTAAGTCTGGTAACTTTTTAATAAAGTCTCGATAAAGTCTCGTCCAAATCACTGGTTTTCAATGTAAGGATGACTCAACAAGGTTTAAACATTGCCTCACGGACTAAAACAAATATACATATGATATATATAATGTAAAGTTCAGTATAAAACAGAAAAAGTAAAGCTGTCACTTGATGAAGTAGTCATGCCCTTTATGCGGAACTGCCACTTTGCAACCTTACTGTGCTCAAAAGGGATCAAAAGAAACATACTGACCGCAACAACCAGCAGAAAACACGCGCCCCCGTCCTCAAACAAAGGTGTTAAATTACTGGTTATAACTGAGAGAGCATGTAATGTTTATCTCAGACTAACCTTCGCTTTGTAAACGTCTCTAACTTTTCGTTTCCATCGAGTTTCCTGTTTTATTTTTCAAACGTCATAGAACGTGACCTGTCGAGATTTTCCCCCCGTTCGCACGTGAGCGCCTCCTCGTGGCCGGAGGCTGGTGACGACGGTTGCCACAGAGCGAAACCGAGACAGAAAAATGGCGGACCTCAGGAAAATCTGTCCTGAGTTTGAGCCCTGTCGTGTCAGCTATTCGCGAAAAACGCCACTTCAAGGGAAGCTTTTCATCCTTCTTTGCGCTCTTATTGTGGACTCCGGTGGAGCTACGACACACTGGGTCGTCACAGAGGATGGGAAAATCCAACAACAAGTATGACTGTCAACATTAGCTCACTGACCTGCTAACGCTAACGTTAGGTGGCGAGTCTGGAGATGTGTTTATTAGCGTGAACGATCACTTAAGGGGAACTGTTTATTTCAACTAATCGTAACCTCTTTATCGGGTTAGGTTGTGTTTTATACAACGAAAAGGCAATGTTAAAATTCGTATTGTTTTGTCAAGTCTGTTAGCCTATAGTAGCTACCTTTTAACTGGCGAAAACGATTGGTTTCCGAGGTCAAGATGACCAAAGTATTTCAGGCCCGTGTCAAAAGTCCGTATCTGATAATGCTCGCATATATGTTAGAGGTCATTAAAATGTTGCTTAATGCCGACTGCCACTAACTTACCTCAGACATGTTGAAGGGACAACTGTTTCTGTTGTAATGTTAGTCTTTAGTCATCGAATTGGCTGAGGCTGCACATCTGAATTGAGAGATAAACAGGCAGCTTTTTCTTAAACACTTAACCGAGTTTTAATACGCGGTCATATCCTGGAGATTCATCCACTCATTAACACTGTTTGTATTCACTGAGGCTGTATAGGAATTTGTCAATGTACCAGAGTGTTAGTGTTTAACCCACTGTTTGTGTTTCAGGTTGACTCACCATTAAATCTGAAGCATCCGCATGATGTTGTGATCTTCATGAGACAAGAGACTCGTGTTAACTACCTCAAGAAACTCGAGGTACGTGTCTGTCCACATACACCAGCCAGCCATAACTTTATGAACACCTGAGCAGTATACTGCAGTCCAGTACAACAACTCCACCTTTACAAAGCGTCTATGTTGTTTAACTAATATGGTCAGACATTTAATATTTGTACTTTACTATAACACCCTTTAGTACAGGACCACATTCACCCCCTGTTTCCTACAATAAACACAAAGTGCAGTAATCACCTTCTGATCACATCAACAAAAACAGAAAATATAGGTTCATATTATTGTTGCTGGTCAATCTTCATTTATCGGTCATCACACTATGACCACTGCTTAACTCTTCTGCAACAAACTGCAAAGCGCTGTAGGTTGAAGCACCGTTTTTTATCAGAACCAGCATGAACTTTGTCTGTAGTTCAAGCTTCACTGGCTCCAACTAGTCAGCCTCTGACCATGTCTCCACACAATATTATCATCAGATCAGGGTGATCTGCTCCGATTCTAGGTGTGAATGTTCATTTGTGTGCGCTGACATCTGATTACTAAGTCCACATACAAGAGTGATCAAAGAGGCAGTTGTCTGCATTGGTCTGGTGGTGTGTGTACTCTCATGTGTGCAGGGTCACATTAGGGACCGCCTACTCTCCCCATATCTCACTCAGTTCACATGGAGCCGGGTTTATG
Organism: Xyrichtys novacula; assembly: GCA_962446985.1. Taxonomy (NCBI): domain Eukaryota; kingdom Metazoa; phylum Chordata; class Actinopteri; order Labriformes; family Labridae; genus Xyrichtys; species Xyrichtys novacula. The sequence goes on along the minus strand of OY660864.1, from coordinate 22,659,129 downwards.
CTAACAGGTAGAACCCTCTGATAGTGATGGTGGCTGAAGTGAAAGAATAAGATCTGATCACTGGAAACCTATGGTAAACATGTGTGAGTAGTTGCACTTAAGGCTGGTCATTTTTGTTCTGACCACTAACAACTCCCATGTTTGTTTAGGAACTGTACAGCCCTTTTGGTTGCGTCAGAGTAGACCACTGCAAACCAGAAACACTCACAAGCGCTGTTGTGTGGGAGACCCAACTGTCCAGCCACTATATGGCCTTTGTCTTTTTTTTTCCACACTTGCCCATTTTTCTTGCTACCAAACAGAAAAACTTTGAAGAAAGAAAAGTTTCATTTACTGCCTGACATATCCACTGACAGGCGCCAGTCATTACGTTTTAGCTGATCAGTGTATGTTCTCAAAATGTGCTTTATTGTGGGTCTCATTCTGTTTAATCTTGGTAACTGTAAAAGTTTTTGCTTTTAAATACATTTTCATTTATGCAGAGGATGGTTGCAGGCACCTTTGTTCAAGTAACAAAAACATTGTCCTTTACTTTACCTCATCCTTTTTATTCTGCTCTGTTTTTCGCTGATTGTTCGTCCTTGGTCATTACTGAGCAGAAGCAGCTTGTGGCACAGAAGATTCACATTGAGGAAAATGAGGACAGAGACACAGGGTTGGAGCAGAGACACTACAAGGAAGATGCAGATTGTGTTATGGCCAAGGTACCCCTGGGAGACCTTGACCTGTATGATGGGACTTATATTTCCTTGGAAAGCAAAAATATCAGGTATACCCTCCTCAATGTAAATTGCATTATCTTCCCTACTGTGTTTTTGTCAATTGTGTGGGGTGCCACCTCCTAGGGCACCAATATACCACCTTTAAACGCACATGTTCTTTATGGCTATGATAAATCTGGAACTTTAAATGCAATTTTATTCTTTACCCTAATAGCCCTGAGGACTATGTGGATTCCCGCTCAGCTCTGCCTCCAGACCTAGAAAAGCCGGACTGTGCAAAAGTGTTTGAATTACCTTATAGCATCCATGCTTTCCAGCATCTCAGGGTGAGTTAAGATCAAATTTTAAATCGTTTTTTCAAAATGAAACATGAAGCAGGCAGATTTAAACCTCTTTTGAAGAGAGTGGAATAGAAACAGAGCTTTCCTGGGACTCTTTGTGTTGTTGCTTGAAATTTTTGTTATTTTAAAACTGTGAAGCATAAAAAAACTGTAAATATTCCAAACAGATTAAATCATACTTCATGTATCTCATTGTAATGTGTCTAACTATGCTTTTAAAAGCAACCCTGTGTTAACATTAAAGCTTTAAAATGATTAAGCGGTACAAGAGCAAATGTAGTACAGGCAGCACACATTATTAGTACCGAAGAGTTAAGTTTGACAGAGAGTAATGGGGAACTATTACCCATTGTCTTGAAATATAGACAGCAGTAAGTGTTTTGATTCATTTGTCCCTTTGCCTATCAATGCCAATTAAAGAAATAATGTTGAGGCATAGTTAAGTATGACTAGAGTTCAAAAGCACTAAATATCTGATGAAGGCTGTCTATTTGCTGTCAAGGACTTTGCAGATTTGTTTCTATAAACAGGGAAGCCTTGCTTATCACTTCAGATAAACGCAGTTGTGAGTATCGTAATTACCTACAGTAATGACCCTTAGAGCTCAATGGGAAATACAATCTCAATCCTAGAGGAGGCTGCAGCTGTGTGGTGATAAACAGCATCCCAGTGTTGCTGCGACTCTGTGAACATGTGGCAGAATTTCTGTTACTGATTACACTCAGAAGTGTGCTGCCAGTACTGTGGTGTGTATGAACTTTATCCTGCACACACTTTTGGCTGTGTTGTGCCCAGTTGGCCTTTTTAAAATCTTAGTTTTAGTTCTTTGCTTCATAGAAAGCAGTGTTGTTTGTGTCAATCAAATGAAGCTGAGCTGTATAGGTCCCTGATCTAAAGTCTAAAGTCAACCCTATTGATGAAAATTTTGTTGTAGCATTTGCCAAGATCTTTTGGAAAAATCATGTCAAGTCAACAAAGAAGTCTCAAAAAAAGTTAGAAATATGTTTGGCAAATCAACGACACAAAGAGCTGATAAACTGTCAGAGTGTAAAAACCTGAACCAGTGACACATTTCTCAGTCATTCAGTGGCGGCCTCTCCTTCTTTGATAAGTTAAAAGATAACAAGCATGTTACATTTATTTGTACAGAGTTACACTTCCACTGTTTACTCTGAGGGTTGGCATGTTTTTTTTTTTTTTACCTTGAACACTTGTTTACGCAGTGAGCGATGTACAAATTACCTTACCTGTGTTCCAACAAAGATGTAGCACATGTGTTTGACTAACTGACTGCTTCACCGTCTTGTAACTGACTCATCCTTTCTCTTTGTTCCAGGGTGTGCAGGAGAGAGCTAACCTGACCTCTCCGCTGCTTTCTAAGGAAGATCCCATTTTTAGTTCATTGTCTCATAAACTGGGCCGCAGTGTAGATGAAGTAGGCCATCGCATCCATCAAGGGTTACAGAGGGTGAGGTCTGCTTGCACAGCTGTACATAGATACATATTAATGTAGTTTCTCTCTTTGCAGATATTGGAGAAGCACTTGAATGTTTGTAAAAAATGAAACTGGTTTCATTAAGCCTTTGGTATAAGAATGGAAAAATGCCCATCTGCTACAAAAGGGCAGACATGTGTTGTTAGGATTTTGTGGATGTGTAATTACGTGCATAACAAAACCGTGTTTTATTCCTTTAGGGAGTTTTAAAGCAGTGTGCACATCTTTATAACTGTTTCAGAACTCATCATCCTGGGTGCTCTACAACATGGCATCGTTTTACTGGCGCATGAAGAATGAGCCTCAGAGAGCAGTGGATTGTGTGGTGCGTGCTCTGCATTTCTCCCCAAGGTACTGTCAGACTGCTCAGAGGGCAATACTCGACTATTTACTGTGAGAGACTCCTCACAGGTGTTCTAGTTCTCACGTTGAGTGTGTGTTTTTTATCAAACTTGCAGGCAGCACAAGGATGTCGCCCTGGTCAACATGGCTAACATCCTGCACCGTGCCCACTTCTCAGCAGATGCTGCTATTCTCGCCCACGCCGCGCTGGACCTTACCTCCGATCTATTCACCAGTCACTACACTCTGGGCAACATTTATGCCGTAAGCCAAACAGAAACTATCACAATGTACTATTACACTTAACACTCAGCTGCATTTGGGCGTTTTGTGATCGAGGTGAGCATTTAAAAGTGTGTATCTATTAAAAAAAGCTTGCAAAATAAGACTTTAAATTGGCAACTACTTTAAAGTGCAATTATTCAGTGCTCTTAAGTGTTTATTATATAAACGGTGTAACATCCATGGAGTAATGTTTGACTTTTACCCAGCTGCCCTAAATTTACAAGCACAAAGCCATTACCGGTGCAGTTAGAAACCTTACAAACAAAATCCTGCTGGTCTACTTTTTATTCCTGTTATTTATGTGCCACTGCTGCTCCAGTAGCTCACAGGAGAGTCATGTGTACTAAAGGTGGTAGCAAAGTTCTTGATAAGGTTTTTTTACGACCTCACTGACTGCAGTTTAGTTCCATATTACCTTAAACACAAACAGGGCGGATTTCAGCTGTCAGCAGTTTTTTATCTGACAGAGTAAGATATTACATTCTGAATGTAAGGGTATGGTGCATTGCCATGTTAAGACCCATTAGTAACAGGGTTTCTAAAACAAAAATTAGAAATGATAAACTCTTGTTAAATGCTTCTACCTGTGCGTCTCCTTTGAGTCTGTCCAGGTCTTCGTTTTCCTTACAGCCTCATTTCTTCATGAAACAAATCAGCACACTGTATCAATGTTTTGTTTATATCCTCTTCTTCTATCCCTGTTTCACCAGATGCTTGGGGAATACAACCACTCAGTGCTGTGTTATGAGCAGGCACTGCAAGCCCAGCCAGGCTTCGAACAGGCCCTGAGGAGGAAACATGCTGTGCTTTGTCAGCAGAAGCTAGAGCAGCGCCTGGAAGCCCAGCACAGGTAGGCAAGCATTCTTGCACACACACACACATACACATACACACCCAAAAGGCTGTTTCTGCTGGATTACTACATACTGTAAACACAATCACAACAGTACAGGCATTAACTTTGATATCACAACAATTCCAAACATGTCCCATTGCATGCATCAGACTCCTGCTTACCTCTACATTAGATCTTGGGTGAGGCTGTTGAAAAATGTCTCAAATATCAGATTTTATTCAAGCTTCAGCTTCATTTTAAAAGTAATGTTTTGGGAGTTTTTTTGTGACTACCAAGGCTGTGAATTCAAGTTTCTGGCCTCCCTGCTATGCATTTACAGTCCTGCACCTCTATTCCTTACCCTTATATTTGTAGATCCCTGCAGCGGACCCTGAACGAGTTAAAGGAGTACCAGAAGCAGCATGACCACTACCTCCGCCAGCAGGAGGCCCTGGACAAACACAAGCTGCTGCAGGAGGAGCAGATTCTGCGTAACATTATCCATGAGACCCAGATGGCCAAGGAAGCCCAGCTTGGTATGAAAGCATGCTCATAAAATGGAGAACAGCTATAACAGATCCAAAGTGTTCTCAAAAATCTTAACCTAAAAATAATGAATTGCTTTAGCCAGTCAAAACTATCCTAACTTTTGCTGGCTGCGAGTTAAAAGTAATGTGATTGTATGGAAGCAAACTTCCTATATAAGCTGTTCAATAAGATTTACGGTCCTAATAATTTAGTCATGTTCTTTATGGTTATTGCTGCAAACATGTCTCAATTAGATGGCTAAACAGCCCTTTAGACTCATTTGTCATTATGCGGTGCAGGGAACCATCAGATGTGTCGCCTGGGTCAACAGCAGCGCAGCCTTTACTGCCCCTTTGACCTGCCTGTGCGCTATCACCGCGGGGATCTGTTTGAACATGTTCACTACGTCCAAGTAAGTCTTGCGAGACGTTACTGAGTTCAAGTTTGTCTTACATCATGAAAAGTAAAGAGAAGCAGACAGTTTCAAAACAATTCAATTCAATGAAAGGAGATGTCAGTGCGTGTTTGTCAGCTGAGGCAAACAAACAGAACATTTCCAAAGAAAGCTCTTCAGTTCCTGTTTCTCTCTTCTTTCTTGTTTTCTCTACGATCATAGTTTGGTGAGGAGATGTCAGTCGCATCCAGTGTGGCTTTAGTGTCAGAGCGCAACTCAAACCAAACAGCAAAAAGCCCTCAACTTCATCCCTCTGTATCCGGTGACCAGGACCCTGCTGCTGCTCTGTGGGGTAGTCAACAGGATTACGCACAGGCAAGACTGAGAGCTCTATTTCTGCTGTTGTCTGTAGTTGGATTCAGTTTTTGCAGACTACCTCAACTATGAAGAATAAAGATATACATGTTATCCATAAAGCCAACACACTTTCAACATTGAAGCTATGATCGTAAAAAAGGTTGCTGTCTGTGTTTTTGTCTTGTGTGTGAGTTGAAGGAGAGCCAGAGTGGTTTGAGAAAACAACCCTGGGACATGAACACATTTAGACTATTACTCATTAGAGTCCAAAGTTTTTAGAACTCTAATTGGAATAGATTAAAAAGCTGCATGAATTATTTGGCTTACCTTTATTCTCTTGATAATTGATGGGCAAATATGAAACTGAACAGAATAGCATGTTGGCATTAGTATAACAGAGGGAGCTTTAGTTTTTAAAGTTATTTTTGACATCAGCTGTTGCTGTTTTTCCCCAAAATGACGGGTGCACTAAGCTGTTAACCACAGTGCATACTGTTCATACCTTCTCTGCTTATAGAAAAGGTCTTTCTGCTGTTATGTCATTTACACTCCAGTTGTTTTAGATCATTTTCACTGTTTTTTTTCTCTTATTTTTCTCCAATAGTTGGTAAATGTCTTCATGAGAAAAAGCCTGACGGTTTCAGTTTTGTAACAAGATTGTGTGTTTTGGTTGTAGGACATACAGCACATGTTGTGGCCTCAAAGGAGTGAATGTGCCAACAAGTATCCGAACGTTCCCCCTTCCCACCTGCTACCAACCTTCTACCTTCCACCTGAAACCCAGGGCCTCAGGTCAGAATGTTGAACAGATACTTTTAGGGTGCGAGCAGCAGCATCAATAACCTTGATTTGAAATTTTTAAAAAGTACTTTTCACTCTGGTTTGAAGTTTCCCAGAAGGATTTCTATGACTGCAGCATGCATTAGAGCAACACAAACTGAATCTAGGTTAAAAAAAAGACTGCTTGCAGTTTCAGTTTCACACATTAAAATATTGTGTTTAATTCATGTGTACCTGCAGCCCTGTGGCAACTGTCCTTTACGGGAGCAGCAGTCCTCCTCAGACAGTAGCTGTGCCAGACTGCGGCCCCGTACCCCAACCATATCCAGCCCTCCTGCCTGCCTCGCTAGACTGGCCTCTGGAAGAAAAGGAGCTGCCAGATCTCTTCGCCTCCCAGGTATCTGTCTGCCTGTCAGTGAAAATGTGGGTCTGATTTGAATAAGAACATAATGGAGACCGATGGATTACATCTGCAGTGTGTTTACAGAATCTCTCTGCCCTGACTTTGTGTGCTTTTGTTTGAGTGTTCCCTGACTTAATGTGACACAGTAATGAAGGATATGCAATCTTAAATAGATCAATGTGTTGCAGATACTGCAGTCACGCAGCGGAGGATGGACCCTGGAACAGATTGGCTCTAGAATAGCTCAAGCTATGAAACAAGTAAGAATGCTGCTCAACCCTTTGGCTTCATGAAACCAAAACATACCTCACCCACTACCTCATGTGAAGTGCCTGCAAGTCTAAAACTATTAAAAATGATAAATAGTACTTTTTGTTATTGTGCAATTTAACGACCTTTTGATAGAAATAACCGGACCAGTATTCCTCAGCATGTGATTTGAGTGTTTGGATTAGCCGTCTCATATTCTGGATTAAAACATGGAAAGCTTTGCCTTCAACTATGAATTTGTTCAGTTTTATTAATGAAATGATGGTTGAAAAAGGGGTTGGCTCAGTTTCCAATTTTTGAGTTAATTCAGTCAGTTAAATGGTGCAAATGGCCTCAAGCTCCCATCTTTAAATGAGAATCAAATGACACTTCACTCCAAACTAGACTTGTCTGCAGTTCTAGTGTGCTAAATCCATACAATGTTGTCTATTTTAAGGGCTAACGGATCCTTGTTTGTTTGTATAGGCCACTGTGCCCCGCTGGCAGGTACACAATGAGGCGGCTTTGTACTGGCGAGCAAAAGGCAACGGCAGTCTTGCCCTGCAGTGTCTGCGCCAAGTGTTGAGCTCAGCTCCGCCCTCCCACCGCCACTTGTCCCTCACCAATGCTGCCAACTTGCTGCTACACCATGGATTGACTGACCATGCAGAAGCACTTCTGGAGCAAGCATTGGCGCTCAATGCATCAGAGGTAAAGGCATGAGTGTATTTTCACGCTCTTGCACTGTAGTACATGTACAGATTTTACTGTTATTACCAGTATTGCAGGTAATGAAAATACTCAGAAATCCATCTATAAATCAGATCTTTGAATATCTTACAGAAAGGAGGATTAAGAAAAAACAGGGATTTAAGGCTGAAAGTAATGAGGAGGGCAAAGTTGCAAAAATTTCTGTTTGCACAGGACAAGGTTATCTAAGTTGACATGCCTCGAACAAAATGTACAATGACCACAACAGTTTACAGCCTGACTATTTGACACATAGTTCTATTTGGCGCCTTACAGTTTGCTGAATGTCTAAGTGAATCTTATACATTCAATATTACATCAAATCATATTATGAAAAAAAGCATTATCAATGTCAAGATTATTTTAGAAGCTTAAATATAATTCAGCCTCCTCAAATTGCTTGTAGACCTTACACATTTCAACTCGAAACAGGACCTTTGAGGGAATTACAGTGGCCCATAATGTGCAGGATAAGCAAGACACTCTTGAATCAGAAAGGACTGAAATCAATAGGGAACACTTCCAACATCTTGTTCAGTCATGCTTTAAGAATCAGGGGCCTGTTGGAGTTAGGAAGGGCTTTATTGAATCAAATGACCTTAAGTGAACAGTGCAAATACCACAGCTAGAATCCATGTGATATCCTGAGCTGGAACATTTTTATTGGTAAATTTCAAATAATGATAAATGACTCTCCAGAAGTCAAGCACTGTTTGTTTGGTATATCCGTGTAGGATGAGCACACGTCTGTTTAAAGTGAGTTTTTTTTACCTTCGCTTCACATTAGCTAACGTTCCCCTGTTGTGTTTTGTTCAGCCCCACACCCAGCTCAGCCTGGTGAGCGTGCAGTTGGCCCAGGGCAATGTGACAGGTGCTCTGGCATTGTTCCGCCACATCCTGGTGACGGCCCTTTCCTCCTCCTCCTCCTTTTCATCCCTCGCTGGCTGTGAACAGTGTCGCACCAGCCTGCCTCTGCTGCGCTGTCTACAGTTCTACCCCTTCCTTTACAATCTTTCACACAGACCACCCTGCTCAGGTAAGTGGATGAAAACACACACATCCACTTCACTTCAGACTTATTTTAGTCCTTACACTAGCACACTCTGATTTTTGTTACAGCAAGGAACGAAAGTGCGTATTAGGATTGAGGTTTTCACAACATTAGCATTATTCCTGGGGTAAAGTTTAAAGGGCTTCTGTAAAATGTCTGGCAGCTTTTTAAGAAGTTTTGTATAAAGCTTCAAATTGCATCACTCAACCATGTCTGAGCAAGAACCTTAAGTTTATGTTGGCTTCACAACACAAACCTCTTTGTTAGTTAATCTTGCCATATTCAACAAACATGTAGGGACAGTAAAGATGTGATGTGATTTTCTGAACTTTTCCAGCTGTATTGGCAAATTCTCATTTATGTGTCATTCAGAAGGGAAAATATGAATACAAGTCCCGCCTTACCTTTTTTCTTTTTTTATTTTGGTTCGACTTCATCTAAAGGTTTATAAATATCTTTGGAAAACCAAAAAGATTCAGAAAAATCCAGATTTTCTTTGAACTTAGCTACAAAAAGAAAATCTTTTTAATGAGGCTTGTAATTATTCTTTTGAGCTCTTCTCTCGTACTCTACCTACTTGCTGTGTTTCACTGGAAATGAATCAGACGTGGGATTAAAATACGCTCTGCCGTGAAGTGCAGCCATGTTTTTCAACCATTTTAATCTCAAATCTAGGAAGCTTTCATATTGTCCCTTGAAGTTGCATGAGTACCTATGAGGAACAAGTACGATATTGTCCTCCTGGTATGAATAGAAACCGCGCCTTCTCCTTTATTCATATCAGCGGGAGCGGAGAGAAAAGTGCTTTGAAGTGGAGAAATTTGGCCACTAAATTATTTAGGCAGCAGAAAATAGCTGAAGCCAAATTTAGAGGGGTCTATATTTTACCCTCCAAAGCTAAATATTGCTCCCATAAAGCACACTGAGTACATGAGGTCAAAGAGGCACTTTTGAAACACACACATAAGTGAGGTCACCGAGATTGAAATATATTAAAAAAAGTTGTTGAATTTTTGGTGGTTACAGTCCTTCCCACATTTTGAATCGTGTTTGGAGTGTGAAAAAGTTTTAAGAGCGTGTGAAAAATACAACTTAACATTTTTAAATTCAGTCTTGGAAAAGGGTTTACGTCTTTGCTTAATTAACAGCATTTGCTATGAAGAATCCCCGTTCGCTAACCGAGAGGTGAGAGGGAAACAGCAGCCCAACAAAGCGCCACTTATCTTTCCTGTCTTTTCACCTATAGAGTTGTTTCATTTGGTTTGAACAGGTCTCTCATAACTGCCGCAAGTCGTCATTTACACTAAGAAAGTTCCAAATCGATGCCACCGAGTTCCACGAGATCAAATCCCAAACCACTGATTTGTTTTTGACGACAGAAAACAAATAAAGTTGTTGCCCCAAAAGTTTGTAATAGGAGATTGGTCGCTGATGTAAAACCTTTTATCATCTGGATCTGGTTTCAGCCACCGTATCGCTCAGTGTCAGAGTGATAACAGAAGCCGTACTTTAAGAGAACGCATCCAAGGTTACGTCTTCAATTCAAAGTAATTATCGAAGGTGCCTTTGTAACCTCTTCTTTTCAATTATGGTTACACAATCTCCCACATAAGTGCAAGATAACTTCAAATACTCTGCGGAATAATTTCACTACAATAAGACCTTCAACAGATGGAAACCGTGTTTGAAAAGTAGATTTTACATCCTTTTGTGAAATTATGAACACATATTTTTTCCCAAATGAGTCTCTGCTCTAAGTGTTTGACCAGGTTAAAGTTTGGATTATGAGTGTTGATTTTAACCTGAATATCCTTGACCCAGATGGTGACCCCTGCATGACTGAGGAGGACCTTGGTATACAGCTGGAGGAATGGGAAGGCAGTGAAGAGAAGCAAGATGCAGCAGCCATATCAGCTATAGAGGACTCACTGCTCTTTGAGAGTAAGAATATGATATGGCGTCAGCTTGACTGCAAAGTGAAAATAAATCCAGTTTACTTTATCCCAAGAGAGTGTGGTCCAAGGAAATTACTGGGTATATTACTGGGCTCTGTATAGTTTCATGTGTGCCAAAATTGATGCTCCCACCAGCATGGACGAGACTTTGTTGTTTGTATGATTTGACAGATTTATTTAAACAAGAGTTTATCTGATCACTGTTTGGTACATGGGTATCTCGGGAACCTGAGGTGAATGAACTTTATTTATTGACATGATAGCAGCATTTTTGTGAGTTAGGAAATTTCATTCAGACTTTGACCTCATTATTCTTACATCTGCTGGAAACAAAATCAGAGACAGCCCCACCCCCACCCCTGTACTTCAACATTTTTCTTGTGTACATTGTCATTTATTTCTTGTGCTCATGCCTGTTCCTCTAACTATCTTCAGAGGTTATCTTGGACAGCAATGGGTCGGGTGAAGCAGCTGGACAGCAGCAGTCTTCTCCCCCTCCCTCAGGATCGGCGAAAATGGCCTCCTCATTGGGAAGTGGAGGAGTAGAAGGGGAGGAGGAGTGGCAGTTAAAAGAGGACCTGATGGGCGCTTTTGGGGGAGCGCTGGATGTTGGAGGGAAACGAGGGGACCTAAGAGGTATCCGGGTGCTGAAGAATGATCGTGTCATGGGTGCCCGTGCGGGTGGTGGGCCCTGTTTTGGAAACTGTGAGGATGATGAAGGGGCTGAGTGGGTAAGCATCAGTGCAGGAGCCAAGTTAAAATCACCACAAATTGACATGTTGATTGGGCTGATGTTTTTATGTAGCTGTACTCAAACCGTGGTTGGCTATTGTTTTTCATTAGATCACCTTCCAGGTAAAGCGAGTCAGGAAGGCCAAGGTTGACGGGACGGAGAGCGTTGCCAGTGCTGATGATAGTCAGATCGGGGAGATGTTGCCTGGAGGACACTCTGTCTTAGAAATAAGTGGGCCAACTATCCCATCCCCTGGCCCTTCAGGTACCTCACCTACCTGCATCACATTTCCCTCCACCAGTGTAAACGCATGGAAAGTACTGAGAGCCGTGTCTTTTGTGTTGCTTTTCTTAACTCCAGGTCGCTGGAGGGATTACACAAGTCTTGGCTGGCCTGGACCAGAAGAGTGCCAGCGGACACGAAGAGTAGACCTCACCACCGTAGCTAGCACCTGGCTGGCTGTGTCTGCCAAGAACATTGAGTAAGCTCTTGTGGTCTTGACTAGGGTCAAATGTTATTTCTTGCTAAACCATAACAGCTCAGTCCAAAAAACTTCAGGATGTGGGTCCACGAGTAAAGTTGCTATCTTGCTGAAAATTTATCTCTCAAACACTGACCTTGTACAGATTGTAAGTTGGGAATTTACTTTTTGAAATTGGGAAAGTTGCATTTGAAAAATTATGTTTAAAACTTTTGATAGTATGTACAAACTTTAATTTGTTGTGCTTTAATTTAGTAACCATTGGATTTTGAGGAAAAGTAAATAAAAGGAGAAATGCCGCTGCCATGTTGATATTTGCTGTCACAGAGCAAAAATCATTTATTCTTTTATTCAATCCCTTTTTTTGTTTCAGCATTACAGAGCACATAGACTTTGCCACTCCACTCCAGGAGCCAGCTGCTGAACCTTTGTGTAACGCAAACTTAGCTGCCAGTATGCACACCTTGGACCACCTGTCTGGAGTTGCCAATCGAGCCGCCATCCATTACACCGGAGAGAGCCAGCTGCGGGAGGTAGGCTGAAGCAGAAGGCACCCTGTAGATTTTTTAATGAGAGCAAAAGACGTGTTGAATACTCACCCAGACATACATGAAAACATTGAAGGTTGAGTTTCAGCTGTACAGGGCTTCTCTTAAATGAAAACACTCCCAGATTGATGTCGCTAATTTCAGACATTTTAACTACATATGAACTTAAACTGGCACAACAGAAACAATCAGGGGACAGGTTCACAGCAACTGAAATCTTGAACTAAGTAGAAGTTTAATAGCCAAGATAACTTAGAAAATGCTGCATGTGCATTATTATCCACACATAGACAAAAGCCAGGTGGGTTTTCCAAGTATAACCAGATCATTAATTTCAATGACCTCTTTTTACTCTCTGCACCTTTCATCTGAAAATCTCCAGTGTTTGACATATACTTTGCAGATCATAGAGAGATTTTCTCCAGTATATCCCTCCTATTCATGCACTGACAGAGATGTCACATGTTGAGATAACAGAAACATTAGTGACAGATTTCAAAACCTGAAATATGATGGAATTTTACATGATAATTTTGCAATTAACATTTTGCATGTTTCACTTTTTTTTCAAACCCTCAGGTCTTGCAAAACCTGGGCAAAGATAAGTTTTCCCCACAGTCTTTTGAGCAAGTGGGAACACGCATTGCTAAAGTCCTGGAGAAGGTAAGGGCGCTGATGTTCTCCTGCTAGTAGAAATACTTCTGCATTCAAAAAGTAAATGTGTCAACAGTCTTGATGATCACTTCAAGGCGCCGTAACAATGAATGTCTGAATAAATACACAAACTTTTGACAGATTTTATGTCTTCATGGAGTCAAGATCTTATTCTTGGTATTCCCTAAGTCAAGAGTCAGCTGACTTTATAAATACTTGTGTTTATGTGAATAGCAAAACAGCAAATGTACCTTTTTGTGCAGTTTGAAAGCTCTTTAGATTGCAGTGACACTTGTTCATCAGACATTGAGAGCTCTCCTGCCATGGCGTTTCAGAAAATTCTTAAAGGACAGAAAAAGCTCCCTGTTTGTCTAATTGTTGTTCATTGTAAAACTGTGAAACAAATTGCTTGTCTGTAGGAAAGAAATTATTAGAGCAAAGTGCCATCTCTGTGTATAATTTATCACTAGTAACACCCAGCTATTGTAACACCTCGATTTTACACTCGATAAGATTTTGAATCTGCATTCAAACAGAATCAGACATCCTGGGTTTTATCCAGCATGGCTGCACTGTACTGGAGGGTAAAAGGTCAAGGAAAGAGAGCCATCGACTGCCTGAGACAGGCCCTCAACTATGCCCCTCATCAGATGAAGGCAAGTCAGACATATACTGTGTTAATACCAACAATAAACCAAACTTCAGGGAGCAAAGTTTAAACCTGGAAACAACGATCACTAAATCCTCCTGTTCTTATAATCTGTGACCCAGGATGTTCCCCTGATCAGCTTGGCCAACATCTTCCAGAACGCCCGTCTATGGGGGGATGCTCTCACAGTTGCCCGTATGGCAGTAGAAATCGCCCCACACTTTGTCGTGAACCACTTTACTCTCGCCAACGTCTATATCGCAATGGTAAGGACAGCTTTTAATTGATTTTTGAGCATTTTTACAGTACTGTCCTCAGAGTCACTTGCTGCAGGTCATGTGTCTGTGTAGTGATGTGATTTTTGTTTCCCATGACAACAGGAGGAGTTTGAGAAAGCCATGCGCTGGTACGAGTCCACTCTGAAGCTGCAGCCAGAATTTGCCCCCGCCAAAGATCGACTAAGAACCATTCAGTGTTACCTGCTCACCAAGAGGGAACGCCGTCAGCCCTGAACTAACAAATCTGAGCGTAGAAGTACTCCACAATCATACACACACCAGATAACAAACACACACACACACACACAGACATGCACACACACACACTCATCTGTAGACCACAGACGACTTGCACAGAATAGCAGTGTAAGCAAATAAAACGTGGTTAGAGATGAGATATTAAGATTCATATCCAGGAGAAACTGGGTACTTTTTCTGTTGAAGAGCCAGCTCCCCAAAGATTTAGATTTTACTAGTACAACTGTAGATAATTTACCCTCATTCTCATCTTTAAATGCAGGACCTCTTGTTGTTTAACCATCAAGAAGTTAAGACAGCCAAACTCAGACTATTTCATGTTTGCTTAACTTGCAATAAATGGAGGGGGGGTTGAAAGTGAATGATACTGTAAAGTTTCGGTTAATTATTTTTGCAATATTTTGATTAAAAATCTGGGCTAATTGGAGGAAAAAGCTCAAATTTACATCATTGTTAAATGTTTTTAAGCATTTTTGTTCCAAGAGTTTCCATCAGGTGGGTTGGTAAGAATAATAACATACTCACGCCTGAAGATGGCGCCATGTTTCATTTAAACTTAACTGGATATTCAAAATGAACCAAATTTTTACATAAATTGTTTAAGTTATTCTGAGATGGTCAGTTATCTGCCTCCAAACTCAGAGGTTAAAAGAGTTTTAACTACAATCTACATCTCAATGTTTCTGCTTCATCAAATGAATGGGAATTCTTAGTTTTTGCACTTTTTATTTCTATATCATTCCTATTTATATGGGACCTACAAACTGTCTGATTTTGCTCCAAGGTAACTTAAATACAAAAGAGAGAAATTGAAATAAGCTATCACTTTTTGCTTCTTAAGTTATGGAAAACATAAGGCAGAAAAAGGATTCGCCATTGCTTTCTATAAAAACTCTCAAAGTGGAATCTGTATTAAATGTACAGTATTAAAGGCAGTGTGTGGATTTCATTGTTTCTGTCCTCTGCGTTAATTCTTTGGCTCTTCGGGAAATAAAAAACGGTGTGGGCTCATCAAAGTGTAAATTAACTTGTCTAAGTTTTAACGGTCAGCATTAACGGTTTACTGCCTCAGTATATGAACACTTCATTGAAAATAGGACTGCAGCTTCTTTCTAGAAACATTTCAAAACTTGCCTGATGGTGGCACTGTCTAACCTGTTTTCCACACACTAGACATCAACTTCTACAACTGTTTATAATTATAACATGTTTATTCTACATTCACAAATAAGATCATTGGAAAAACATTTTCTTAATGTATGCAAATGTGAAAGTAAAAAAGACTGAGCATTAACATCATTTAATGACACATAGAAAAGAAAGAAGGAGCAATCTATGAAAACAGGACAAAATGACCCATTACACCGGTGTTATACTAATGTTTGTCAATAAATGTCATCAGAATATAACAAACATTCAACAGGGTACTTAAATTATTAATATACCTGCTTTAATCACACCTACTCTTTACAGGAAGTACACCTTTACATCTATGTCGAAACTTTAAATCACATTAATTGAGACTTATCTTGATTAAACCAATCAAATTAATTATGTTAATGCTTTTCCGGATTCACACAGCTCTGACTTTGCAGAACAAATTCAACACTGATGACCGTTTCTGACCCAGCAGTGGAGGCCCTCAGCCTCACAATCCACTAGCATGAAAAAAAGTCCTGATTTTTGGTCTGTGTATATTATCCACTTTGCCGCAGTAACCCATGATAGCATTTATAGAAATATCAAGTGGTCAAATAATAGACCAAAACGCTGTCATGTTCACCCCTCCTGCTATTGAAGAGATGGTAGCCTTTGAGGTCAAGAAGCTCCTGTGATGCAAGACAGGTATGATCCTCCATTTGTCAAGATTTAAGTCAAGTCAACTTTATATCTGTCTTACTGTTTATAGCACAATAAGTGTTGACCAAAGTTCTTTACAAGGTAAAAGTACAAATAACAAAAATAACAGAACATATCTATAAAAGTGGTGAAATCTGTCAGAATACTGCCATCCGTACCTCAAAGGGAAGTTTAACAGAAATTATAACGTCTGTGTTTGGTTTTAAACAGTCAATCGTGTCTGTGTAGGGGGGGTGTATTTTGATGTGCTGTTCCACAGGTCTTCTGCAAAGGTTCACTCATCCCTGATTCTGAGGCGAGTTTTAGGCACATCCAGGAGCAGCTGATTGGTGGACCTCAGTGCTCCAGCTGTGAACATGAAGAAGCTCAGCGAAGTAAGTTTGCTTATCCAAGACTTCTAATAATATAAATTATTCTGCATACAACGACCACCACTCCTCTTCATCTTCCAATGTGCATTTAATAAAACCTCTCACAGAAGGCAAAAGTGTGTTAGTTACCAGTTTGTCTATTCTGTACTACTATGCAGATGTATAACGCTCTTTCTAAGTTAAAAAAACGAATGATTTTTATATTGAGGTTATTACACACCAGGTCTGTCCCAATTCAAGCAGGTAGATTCTATCCTTGAGATTTATATTAAAAGTAGAACAGATATAAAACTGCAGATTGTGCCTGTAAAGACACCAGTAATGTGAATCTGAAGTGCGGTTCGCACACTTTACTGAAGCAGCAGCTCTTGATGGCTGGTTGTGAACAATATAGGATCTTTAAGGTTCCATGGTCTGGTCAGGACCTTTTAAAGTAACAAGACTTTATTTTCAATGAAACCTCCTCAGACTAATATATCTGAACTGTTTGGGAGCTGAGGAGAGAATCTCAAAGTACACTCTGAGAAAAAAAACTGACAGCATGAAGTATTTGAGATAATACATGAACATCTGTAAGTAAGATGTAAATTTCAGTTCGTCAGATATGTTGGTGTTTACAAAAGACAGAGTGGTTTGGTAAAAACTAAGTAGTGTTGAAATGTTATTACACTGCATTGTATTTTAATAGATTTTATAAATCTATTTTTCAATATCAGGAATTTTGTAGCATAGACCATCTCTACAAATGGGTTATTCAGTTTTCTACAAATATGAATATAGGAGGGATATGTTAAAATCTATCAGTTTGTTAAAAGCGGTATATTTGGCATGGTGATGCAGATAGAGCCCGGAGCATCTTGGAACAAAGATAGAACAGTGTGTCCATTCTCATCCCCCCAAAAAAGTGCTTCCACATAGTATCCTGCGAAACAGCACTTTTTTTCCCTGCTGCGTTTTTTTTCCCTCTAAATTGCAAGAACTAAAAATGGCACAGGCACTGAGCTTGCTGCTATTTTTAGAATCCTGTAAAGGAACAAGATGGTTGCAGAGGAGCTGAAGTGTATGCACAGACTCCTATAAATACATGCACAACACATGAGAGGGCAAATCTGCTGCTGCACATTTCCCGCCCTGTTCCTGCAGATTCTGAAGCGCCGAGGACAAACAGACTGCTGCAAAGCTAACAGACTTTATTTATTGTTAGCCCCATGGTCTATTCTAGTGCAGCTGAACCCGCTCCCCGCTCTGTTTTGGAATGTTTCTCAATGAATAATTGACTGGAGTGGTATTTTTGAGCAGCCCTGTCTTGGGTGCAGTGTATAAATAGCTCATGTGCAGCAAAGCGTGCATGGATTTGTCAGGGGCGTTAGGCCTGGGAGTAGGAGCCCTGTTATGTAATAGGCATGTGAGTTGGCACACCACAGAGACTCTGCATTGAATGGGTGTGTGTGTGTGTGATGCTGTTCCCATTGAGTGTTTTCGGAGTGATAGTATACTCAATGGGAGTCCTTTGTTAAGTCTGCTGCAGCTGACGCAGCTAATGTTGTTATTGCATTAGATAGACACAAACTTACATGCACTCTTTATGCATTTAAACAGTGCATTTCATTTAATAGACATGTTTATGCATTTATGAATTAAGGTTTTTATTTCATCAGCAAGACATTCACATGAACATGAACTCACACTTAAGAACTGCATTTTACTAAATGCACGTTTGTGCAAATACTTAAAAGCCAATAGTCTGTTACAGAGAGGCTTGTTATTTATGTATATAAATAATGCATCTGTATGCATGCACAAGTGTAGAGAAGATTTTGCACTAATGTGCTCCGTATTTACTTAAGATACCTTTTCATTTTAATATAAAAAAGCTATAGTGACTATAATATCCTTAAGTATCAGTCTAATTTTCTTCCAGTGGATTAACATGATACTGCTGCAGACATTACAGATATTAATGTTGTTTGGTGCTTGCTGTTTTTTACTTACTGTTAAAGAAATGCTGAAAAGCCATCACAGGTCAAGATGCATCAGGATAAGTTTGCTATGTTTTCATTTGTTCCAAAGCAAAACTTTTAATGCCCATTTCCATGTTGAAATTTGTTATTGCACCTCACAGTGTGTGACAGATATATTTGGCTCACCACGGCTGAATATAGAAACACTGAATGGATGTTGCAGCAAGATATTACATAATAATAGTGAATATCCTACGTCGACATGAAAGGAGATGACTATTTTAAAGTCACAGAGACTCAGAGTGCATCCAGATATTAACACAGGAAAGAACATTGGTTTGCATGAATGAGAGTGGCTCTAATACATAGTGTTTTTGGACTATAATGGACCTAGTTATAATTGAGGTATTGAAATAAATTCAATTTTTTAGGATCAGGAAAATACAGTTAATGGTTAAAAAGATTAGATTTATAAAGAAAACGCAAACATGATTTACCACTGTCATATATTACCAGCAGGAAATCAAAAAAATGATAAAAACGCCAAGTGAATGGAGCATTCAATGTTCAAACATACACATATAATTATCTTTCTGTATATTAGTATTATTATATAATCCTATATAATGAAGGTAGTACTTCATTTCATACTGTATCCTATTGTTTCTTATTATGTCATAATATATTGTATTGCTTGGCATCGTTGTAGTTACCTCCAGTGATTTCACATCACTGATGAACATTTTTCATTCTGTTGTAAATTTGGACCTTAAGCATGGGGTCTAACAGGGTTTCAGTGGCTTTAGGTGAACCCTTGAGAAACTGCTTATTTTGTACCTGAGAACTGGCTCTGCCCATCGCAGTTGCTGCTTGACAAGACTTTCCTTCTATGTTTTCACCAGCAAGTATCTAAATTCTTCACTACTTCATGATACAATCAAATGCGTGATGTTTTGCAAGACCACAGTCAGTTTTCAATGAATATGCACTGGTCCCTCAGATACGACTGTCAACGCTTTCATCTGCAGATCTATCTCTTTAGTTTTGTTTAACCTGACGTTTCCCTAAAACTCTGTAATCGATGCCGTTAATCTGGACTTGCTCGATGTAGCGCTTCACTGTTACTTCAGTACCACGGACAGCTCCAACCCAGTGCCATGAAATACATATTTTACTATGAAACTCTATGGACTGGTTATCCAGGTGGATACAAAAGCATATTAGGAAAAACACGTGTGTCCTGAACAGCATCAATAAAATGTCACTGTACTCTGAAGGTCTTTGACAGACATGATCGCTGATTTTTAAAAGATGGTTATTCATTGGGTGCTTTGATAGTTGTTGGGGCTAAAGCATAAGATTCACAAGCTTTCATACCTGTCACAGCCATACAGCGCACTGGGCATTGTAATCCTAGAATAAACCACCACTGTTGGTTTACATTTATATATTTTACATCTGCTATCACACTTGTGTGGACTGGCTTTTGTTCTCTAGCAATTGTTCAGTGATTTGTCTAATGTGAGTCATTGAAAGGCTGAATGGCAATCTATTTTTACTTCAAACTCAACACAATTGATTTACACTCAGCTTTGAAGAAACCTTTGATATCTCTCTAAGTAAAGGTAAAGCTACTTTCAAAACTTTTACCATATTGCCTCTATAACGCTAAGGGTGACCCATCAGTTCACAGCAAATGCTGTTTGGTTAAGCTACAAGGAAGACTCGTTTTGCAACCATATT
Organism: Xyrichtys novacula; assembly: GCA_962446985.1. NCBI lineage: Eukaryota > Metazoa > Chordata > Actinopteri > Labriformes > Labridae > Xyrichtys > Xyrichtys novacula. The sequence goes on along the minus strand of OY660864.1, from coordinate 22,639,106 downwards.
GCCCGTCCCCTTTCTCTAAACCCCCCATTTGAACATGTGCACTAGAACTGCAAAGAATATTGAATATTGATAATGTAAGTATTGGTCAATCTTACTATTAGTTACTAAAATCAGACTTCTCTGAGCAGTTAAGTCTTCTGTTATCTGAGAGAGGAAAGGTTAGGTGACTCACAATGATTGTGGGAATGTTTAGTCCAGAGAAAAACTAGACATGAACACTCCCCATTAAATAAGACAATTTTCAAATGACTTGCCTTAAGTCTTTGAGGGGATCAGTTTTACTCTGCTACTTTATTGAACAATGACACGTATACCTGTGGAAAGTTCCAGCCTGGTTTTAAACCTTTTTTCAGTTTTCACTGATCAGATTTTAACTGTGATTATAAGAGACTCCTGCTGCTCTTGAACCTTACAGCTGCCCTTAACCTTGTTGATCATACGGTCCTCTTGTTACTTGTAAAAAGTTGTAAAGGAATCAAAGGTGCCGCACCTACGATCTTTGAGTAGGAATTTCCCTGACTATCCTGGTGATTGTTTCTCTGAGACATCCCCACTTACTTGTGGTGTCCCTCAACCTGATCATGTTCTCTTTACAAATGGAGCCACAAATGGGGTCTATTTTTAACATCTATGATGTACCACTCTATTTTGTAGGTGACACACAAAAAAAGCCTTCTAAAATCAAAAAGTATTGCAGCTCCGGCTTAAAAATTAAAGCACATCAAACCATTGGTAAGATTAAACTTCCTTCAAATCTCTTCTAAAAAGCATAATTTGTAAAGACAGTGTATGGCAACGTCCACCGCTGCAAATTGAGTCTGTACCATGCAAAGAGGAAACTGGGTGTAGACATGATCTAAAAACTTGAGAATGGTGCCTATCAACACTAAACTAGAAAAGTGGTCCTAAAGTGGTCTGCTTGCAGTCCCAATTTGTCAACATAGCTTGACATTAACAACCTCCATACTCCTCCAACATCATTTGGTGTAACAAAAAACAGATGTAGGATCGCAAACTTAAAAAATACACACCCATGCTTTCCAAAATCTAGATTTAGTGTGTTCTCTTAAAAGTATGTGTACAAAATGATGGATCTGAAAACCCAAAATACAAAAACAGAAATATCCATACACCATGCTCAATATGTAATGTGTTGTTCTTTTTGTATTTTAAAGTCTTATCTAGATTTATAAATTGATAAATTCATTGGACGTTTTTATTGAATCTAAAATTGGTGCAGGAGTTAGATTTCTTGTGAATGTAACGCCTTGGAGATCCAACAGGTTGCAGCTTTCAAGAATGAGATAGCTCTTCATTCTTAAAGAGATACATTGATAGAGAAACACACCTCATAATCTGAAGGAGGATTAGATAGATTACTCAATCTGAGAGAGCAGGTCCGGCCTGTATATCCGCCTGGAAGCTGTCCTGTGTTTATGTTTGGCCTGTCGTACAGTAGTAAGGCTACCCTGAGCAGAGAAACCCGCAGCGCCAGGCATGTTGAGTATGAGAGTTAAAAATAGCATCATCGGTCGGCCAAGCGCCGCTCCGTTACTACGCGTTTCAGCATTCTGCCCTGTGCAGGGGGAGTCTGCAGGACTGAGACCGCGGCAGCAGCAGCAGCAGCAGCAGCAGCCTGTAATGAGCCCTCCACCTTCATGTGCCCCTGCATCATCCACCTGAGGGGCCACGTTTGGGGTAAACCCAACCTGGAATCTGTCTGAATCACCCTTACTTACAGGCCTTGAGGTTTCAGAGATGATTTTTCTTGATTCTTGAGTTTGCTGTTGGTTTCTCTTGGCTTCTGTTTTTATGTGAAAGAGAGGTTTGACCACATCCAGCAAACAATGGCCTTTCCAGTTTAGAATAAGGGGGAGGAGGGGGCTGCTCCATCCCCAGCCTATCCCCTACCATGGTAGATTTTCATTGGACCTGGCCTGCTTTTTAGCCACAGGATAGGCAACGGTGGCTCCTGCTTCCACCTTCAAAGTGGGAGATTCTCCACCTGACGTCAATGGTGACTGACGCAGCCCCCAGGAGAAGGAAGTCTGTGTTTTTTTATTTTTTCTGCTATTATTTTAGGGTTTGAACATGAACTGTGCAGCGTGAAAAGCTGTATTAGACTCTAATGAGAAGGAATTTCAGGTTAAGGTAAGAATTCATTTTAATTTGAAAGGGTGTGGGCGTCTGTGCTCGTGCGCTTTCACGTGAGTTGGTGTGCGCCTGCTTGGTTGTACAGCCACCATGTTTTCATCAGCAAACCTTGAATAAAATGCAACCAAAAAAAAAAAACTCTGCTCACTCCGCTAAAATCCCGGCGTGCAGTTTCTTTTTTCATGGCATCATTATTAGGGAGATGCTGGCGTGCACGCGCATCTATCGTGCAGAAACGGAGGGAGGGTGGAAGCGGGAGCTCGCGCCGGTTCTCAAACGCTGCACGCTCGAAATTCCTCCAAGGAACCTCTGCGAGCTTTTTCTTTTTTCATCACGCGCGGGCTAAAAATAGAAACGGGGTTGGATCGTGATCCAGAAATAGATAGGGGGCATCTCTCCTATAAAAGGCTCACCATTCAAGAGTACAGTGAGCAGTTTGGAGAGACGCAAAGCCAGAGCGCATTTTATGGAGAATCTGGCGTTTTTTGCTCCTTTTTTTGTGGCACTTTTCTTGATTTTTTTTTTTTTTTTTTTTTGGAGGAGGCTCCGCTGCTACCACGGTGAGTTGTGCAAACCTTTCTTTAGCTGCATGCACCTGTTCCTATTCCTCTTCTCTAAGGTTTTTGCGGTGCTTTGTGTGTCTGCTTTAAGGTTAGTTGAGTTGTGGTTGGTTTGATAAAGGCTGTTAGGAACGCGATGTCACGAGTGTTGGTGGAGGTTTTTATGAAAGCAGCTCCATGGGAATCACCCTCAGATTTGATGAGGGGAGAAGGGTGGATGTTGGGTGTATTTGGTGTTTTATTTCAAAGAGATGGTTAAAGCAGTGGAAAGTGGAGAGTTGTGGCTGATTTTGGAGTTGATTTGAGCGAGAGGGGAGCTGTCCTCCGGCTGTGGTGCTGAAGTCTTGTAACACTGGCTTGGCTAAAGCTATTGCACGGAGCATCCTGAGAGCATTTCTGTCAAGTTTCATGCACTAGACTCAACATAAAAGGCTTTGTGCTTAAAGGATGGAGGACTCCAGATCAAGCGTCTCCTCACATTTCGATGGTTTTCCTGCAGAAGCTGAGCGCTCCGAGCAGCTCGCCCCCCCTCAGATGCAGCGCTACCTTTTGACAATTTCATCCTTGTTTGCAGAATTTTTTTTCCTCCCTTTTGTGCGCGAGGAGACTCGAGTCGTGACTGCTAAAAGTGAGTAAGGCGCGTGCTGCGTCAGTGGCGTCTGGCTCCGGTGCGCTCGAGACAGATGGGGGGAATCGTGACCGGCTGGGAGACGCGTCCACGAATGAAAGGCTGCACGGCCCAATGAAAACGGAGCGAGGGTGGGGCCCCTGCTCCGGCAGCTGGAGCTCTGGAGCCAATTTAACCCTTTGCAAATGACGGAAACTTTACTATTAATGACTCCAGACGCACTGATGGTGATTTTTCGGTTCTGAATGATCCAAAAACAAGAAACGACCCAAAAGAACACGATGTTTCCTTGTGCATTTTCACCTGCTGTTGGTTCTGGTTGGCTTTAATGTCACACTGGAGTCAAGAGAAGATGTTGAAGTGATGAAACTGTCAGGTGCTCTGGCCTCCTGCTAAGGTGCTCTTTTCCTTTGCATCTCTATTGGTGGATGATGATTCGCTCCGACCAATGAAATCGCTCACATCCCTCTGCTGTGTGTGTCTATAACAGCGATGAGACCCCGCCCCTCCTCACCGCCGCTCTTTTTAATAACAAGGCTGCGTGTTGCTGCAAAGCTATGCCAATCCAGTGGGCTTACAGTTTTGGTATCTTTGGCGAATTGAGAATCAGAATAAGAAAGTCATTTGTGCGCAAAAACAAATCCTCATGCGCGAACTGTTTGTCTGAAAACACTCAGAGGATGGAGACCCCAGAAGAGTCCGTGGACAGGAGTGGATTCTGGATTTGTGGAGCTGGAGAAATCGTCCGTCACGAATCTTTTTGCGGTCTGGGCTTGCTGTGCAGACATGAATCTGGGAAGCCCTTACCCCAAAAAGACTTTGTGTTGGATATGAACGTCGTTCCCAACCTCAGTGGTCTGGACTCCCCAAAGTGTGACCCGTGCTTTCAACACACACACACCTGATGAGAACCCAGCTGATTCTCGCGTATTTGAATGGACTTGAATCATGAAGTGAGTGAGGCCACAGGTCAAGAAGGAAAACTCAAGATACTGAAAGTGTTGTCCTGCACCTCTGGACACACAGGATTACACAATATCCCCTCACACAGCAGCAGCGTTACACCTATTCAGCAGTCTTAGCTGTTGTGCTCCTGATGTGCCTAATTATGCACAATGTTTGCTTCTATTGTGCTATAAATAAACATGTTTGAAAGAGGCAGAGATGTGGAGGATTTTTCATAGCACAGCAGAAATGTATGCAGAGTAAGTTTTATTGATTAATTATTCTGCATCAAAATTACATCACCATCATATTTGTGCTCAATGTGTGTCATGCTTTCTTATCTGATCTTTATTCAGTGACAGATCCTCAAAATGCAGCAGTTTGGGTCTTTGAAAGCGTGCAGATGGAGACGTAGAAATGTTTTTTTTTTCTTTTTGGGAAGAAGCGTGAGATGTTTTGGTTCTTGTGTTTCTGCTGAGTGAACATGTGGGACGTAGACTGAATGTGAGACAGGCAGTCAAGGAGGAAACAATGAATCAGCTGTGAGGGTTTGCTTTTACTCAAAGTTAATTAGGCGTTAAACATCAAAACAGCTCCTCAGTTAAGTCACAAATCTTTATTAATTGAAATCTAAAGCTTTAAACAGGAATTTTACATTTTCTGCATAGATGCCAAAGATTTGAGAGGTCAAAAAAATCAGTGGGGAAACCTGAAATGCTCCTACGTCACTGTCGAATACATCCTCTCTTTATTTCATTTCTACTACATTTGGTGTATGTAATGTTTCTAATGTTGTTTCCTGTTTGTCTTCTAACTCGGTGCACACGCTGCTGCAAATGTGTAAAGATTACTCAGCATTCCCTCCAATTCAAATGCTTCACAGTAATAAAAAAGGAGTGTTTTTTTTGTGAAATTGTCTTAAATTTCTCACATTTTTTCTCTGTTTTGTCTCTACCTTTAAACTTGCAGGTCATCTCCATCACTCACAAACACTTATTATGCCAGGAGAAGGCTGTCGTGACCAGCCCACAGCGAGGTCAGCAGGTGGAGAGTGAGCAAAGGGAAAGGGAAGTAAACAATCATTTTCATCGTTTTACATTTCTTTTAACACGCTTCTGCATCACAGATTCTACTCATTTGTTACATGTTTGTATTTTATTACAATATTACTGTGTTTAAATGATTTTTTTTTCCACTTTTTGTCTATTTTCTCTTTTAACTCATCTTTTCATATCACGAGTATACAAAAGGAGTTCAAGTATTCTGCTTTAAAGGTTAATAAGCTTTGCATCTGCAAACAAAAAAAAAGTTCATTTACCAAACCAATGTACAAGTACCACAAATTTCCACATCAAATGTATGGGAGATTTTTTTTTGTAATCGGTCCCAACTCCAAAAGAGTCACAATATGACTTTGCATATGCTGACATATGTTTATAAATATTTACTTCACCATTATTCTTGTAATCCTGGCCGTGTGAAAATCCCCTGAATATTAAAAGTTTAATATTGATTAAAACATAAACTGAGGTGAATAAAGACACACTGGATATATTTACAAACATTTTCTGACAGTTTTACTTCCATCATACGCTTTTAAATCTATACCATAAAACAATTTAATAAGAGTAACGTCATACAGGGGCTCTGGATCAGGGGACACCACCCTAAGCTGCAGCAGTCCCTCAGCTCACACAATGAGAGAGCTCTTAGTTTAAGAGGTGATGAAGTGTTTAAGCTTCCCTCTCCCCCTGCCTTCACTCCTGAACATCTTTTAATCAGCTCACCTGCTTAAAGGAGAAGTAATGACAATTACTCAACCCCAGATAACACACACAGTGCAATCTGACTGAGCTCCATACAGTTGTGTGATGTACGAGGGTTGATGACAGCGATGATGAATGACAAACACAAGAAAAACATACTCTGACGCAAACATTCAAAACCTGTCTATAATACAATACCAGAGGACAAAGAGACTGGGCAACAGTGATATGACCTGTGTGTGTATGTGTGTGTGATTTAATCTTTGAAATGTCACACTGCCATGTTTTTGTGTTTGAATTATCTTGTTTACCATGAATTTGAAGGGGATTTCCTGCATCAAAATCATCAACTGTTTCTCATTTAGATGACATATCATGTGTTGTATGTGTTTGAATGAACAGCGAATAATGACTGTAACTGTATGTAGAAACAGCATCTCTTATTTTCCCATTGTCTTCTGTAGTGATAACTCTCTGCCACAGACATTTAATCACTGTTTATGATGCTTTTTTGCAAAACACAGAGAGAAAATGTATATCTGTACGTGTGCATGATTGTCAGTTACGTTTGTAGGTGTGTGTGTGTGTGTGTGTGTGTGTGTGTGTGTGTGTGTGTGTGTGTGTGTGTGTGTGTGTGTGTATGTTGATGTTACATAGAATTATTTTCAATGAATAATCCAATAATAACCCCTGAAAACATACTATATATTATTCATTCATATCTATAATATTGAGCCAGTGTTACACCTCTTTATATAATAAATGATTGTCCAATCTATATGATTACTTTGTTGAAATTTCACAGAGAGACGTTGGAGTGTAAATGTCACCAAGCACCTGCAAGCCACACAAACATTTTCTGCTCCTGCAGTTTTTTCATGAGTGAAAAATAAAGTCATCAAGCATCCTGCACCAAAACCAGCTGATCCTTTACGTTAAAGTTTCATACACATACACACAGAAATCAGCCACTAAACATAAACTTAACTGAAAACTGTATCATTTTTACTCCCGGTATATGTACAAAGGAAATATTAATCTATCATTAACTGGAATATGATCAGATGCACATCAGCTTCACAGGCTTAAAAAGCAAGTGTTTGAAATTGTTGTGATCATGGAGTCACATTTGGTTTGTCCTTTAAATGTGTGTCTGTGTGCTTTATTTCCTCTTCTACACATGTGCTTCTTGTCTGTGAGGTCAATCAAATTAATTCAAAGTCATTATATTTGGTCTCAAATTTTTTTCTCTTTTTGTAAAGTCTCCAAACCCACACAGCTTCATTTTCATTCCTGTCCTCACAATGACTGAAATTTTACTGCAAATTCATCGTATTTTGAACATTTTCCTTTTTAAGTGTCTGCCTTTGCGTGAGTATTTTTGTCTCAGATGGTAAGTAATGTTTTGAGATGAATGATTTTGTTGACTATGAATATATCAGGTGTTTAATAAAGATATTTGAAATCTTCACTGAAGTGTCCTTATTGATTCTGCATGTGCTGTTTATGCTTAAAATACTGTCATTGTTTATCTTAGACATGCATTACAATACTGGGAAATAAATAAAAAGAATATACATGGAGGCTGTCTGGTGTGTGAGTGTGAGTGTGAATGTGTGTGTGAGGTAATCAACAGACTTCATAAGACCCACAATAAATCAACTTTTTTTTCTTCTAAATGCACAAATAACTGAAATAAATAATTTCACTGGACCAAGTGCTCTGCTCAGGCTGTTCATCTAACATGTGTGTGTGTGGATAGGTGCGTGTCTTAGCCACTAGTAAAAAAATTATTCTCCCCTCATCTAACTGTGAGTGTCTTCAATGTTCTGCTGTTTCTTTGTCTTTCTCGGCCTTTGTTTTTATGAACAAGGTCAGTTTTTTTGTCAATGAAATGAAGAAAAAAAAAACACTGAAGGAGCTGTCCGTCAACATGAGGTGCTGAATTGCTGTCTGACGCTCAAGATGATGTGTGACTAAAAATAAACTGTCAATTTAGCCAAAGTTTGTAAATGTTTTTCACAAGACGTACGTCGACTTCTTTCTCTATTTTTTATGAATGCAACAGTTTTCTCCATCACTCCTCCTCCTTTCTGCCTCACACTCTCTTACACGTGGACATCAGGCAGACTGTACCTGCCCGCAGGCTCCCTCAGTCATGATTATCAGCTGGTCCGTTCATGTTGAGATGGCCCTTTAATCTAAATTTCATTCAGGTCCCTTTGAAAGCTCGGAGCCAACAGTTTAGACTCCTGTTTACCATTGCTGCATTTCTATTTTTAGCTGCAATGCTCTTATGTAACACTCACTCTCACATTATGGACCGCTGCTGTCTGCTCCACTTGGCTGAACTGCGTTCTCCCTGCATGTGTGTGTATGATTGTGTCAGTAAGTTACATTCAATTACATCTCATAACTTCTATGAAATAAAATATATATAAAAGGAAATAATGAAACAGATGTGTTCAAGGCTGGGCATATGTCAATATCAAAATTAAGATGTTGGGGAAATCTTCAAACCCAAATAAACAGCTAGAAACCATTCAATCATTAATAATACATCTTATATGAGGCTGTTTTTGGCCAATTTCACCAATCTTAAACTCCTATTTGGTCAAAATTAAGGACATTTTTATGATTCATTCATGTGAAGATGGGATACATGTCAAGGTTTTAATAAAATGATTTACTTTTATAGGTTTCATTTAAAGTATTAACTGCATTCATATCAAACAAAACACAAGCTCAAAGTGTGTTGCTTTCTGCGCCTGTGCTGGTGTAAAATTAGACTGAGAGCTTACGTTTCCCTGAGAAAACATCATGAACATGAACATATGCTTGTTTGATTATATTAAACATAAAACCCCAAATGAATAGAATTTTATTGTGGGTTTTGTCGCAGCATTTTGAAACAAGATGATTTAACAACATTAAAAAACACACACCAATAACAGCAACAGTGTGTAGGAAATATAATTTTACACCACCAACAGGTTTGGATGAATGTTGTTTAAAATCGAACAGCTCTCCTTTATGCTTTGATGCAAAGGGTCAGATATGTTCCTCAAAGCTAATACACACATTACGGATTTAACACCATGATGAAATACATAAGAAACATTATATGAACAATATATGATGAATGTACAAAGCCAGACCTTTTAAGAGTAGCAGAGGAAGTGATGAAGTGTTTTGACTGAATGATGAGATCCAGAGAGGTTAAGAAGACATTGGATGATTAAAATGAATTTACAGTCACACAGATTACAGAATACAATATATAATGTGTCTCAGCCTTTAATTCATATAACGTTGGTGACACTAAATATGAACCCATCTCTTTTAATGCATCACAAGCACAGTTTTGCACTAAGTTGTAGTACATTATAAACCATACCCTTGTAAATCATAATACTCACTGCTTCTAACACTTCATTCTTATTACTATAAGCTGTTGTTGTATGCTTATCATCCATAAGGGCTGTTATTAAGCCTTATTTTTGTACTTATAAGGCTTTATAAATGTGTCTATGATTGATTATAAGAGGTGGGTATATTGAAAGTGTTGCCATAATAAAGTAAAATAATTAGGGGCTGTTTTGGGATATTAATGTGCAGTTATTGGAAGAATAGACAAGAATGTAAAAATCCCAGATCTCAGTGGTCATAATGAGTGAACTGGTGAAGGTGTAGCAAAAGAGTTAATGTAAAAAAAAATATCATAATAACAATATTGCACATATTCCGAATAATGGGGACAAATCCAGAGGGTTTATCAAATATGTGTATATCAAAACTTTGCAGGTGAAACTAGATGGCAATAAACACATTCTCTCCCTCTATTTGTTTGTTTTTAAATATCTAAAACACACTTGGTTTTTACACACTCACACACAACATTAAGAGGAATATTATCCAAAATATGTATATCAGAAAAGATTTTTAAAAATCAAATGAATACTGGTTGTTTTTGTTTTATATAGAAGAAAATTACAACTACTCATCACCCTTCAAAAGGAGGATTATGGACAAACGTCTCTGTGTGTTAAGATGTGTGAAAAAGAAACACAGAAAGTCTAACCTCAGTGCCAATATGAGCTGAAAGTATGTGTATTCAAGTGAATTCTTCCTCAGGCAAGAATACACTTGAAAAATACTCAAATCTTTTATTCTACTGCTCCATTTAGTCCTCTCTTTTCCTTATGAGAATTATAGATATGATTTTTCTTTATTCAGTGTTATTTTGTCAATTCATTTATCGATTTATTGATTTATTTATTTATGTGCTTATATTGTGCCTTGTTGTAAAGTTGTTTACTGTGTATCTCCGTGCCATATCATTTTATTTTTTTAAAATCTAATTTGTACAATTTAAGTGTTTTTTTTATTTTATTTCACGATATCCAACACTCACATGAACAGAACGAACAGTAGGGGGTGGTAATGCGCATGTTTCCTGGGACCTGCTTACGTATAGAAACAGAAGATGATAATAGACCAATCACAAGCCTCCAAACGCTGATGCGGAAGTGTCCAACACGGAAGTCCCATTGTGAGTCCTCTTTGACGCATGCATCTGCACTTTGAGCGCTCCTTGCTGCATTAGATTAAAGAGTGTGAGTCCAGGACTCGGCTGAATAACAAACTGTAGACAGAGGTGTGTGTGGAGCAGGTATGATGTCCGGAGGAGAAGCATTATTACGGGCGGTGGAGGCTCCTCTGTTCTGGCTCGGAGCGGTGACCGCGGCCTGGATCTGTGTGTGCTCCGTGCACCGGCTGCTCTCCGGGATCAGGGTGTGGGTGCTGGGCAACGGGAGGCTCGTGTCACCCACCAAGCTGGGGAAATGGGCAGGTGAGGAAACCCCCAACAGATTTATGCAAACAGAAATGATGAAAAGTGTTCATGTGTCAATGGATTTGACTGATTTATTAAAACTTCCTTCAGTTTCAACAAAACTTTAAACCCTAGGATTAAAGGAGCTGAAATCAAAATAACCTTAAACCTGAAATATGAGCAAAGGTCTTGACTTTTACAGCGATCTTTTGCATATTTTTAATCACTTTCCCTTAAATCTGCCAAAACAGAAGAATGAACTCTTAACTCACAAAATGAACTAGGAGTATTTGTTAGAAAACTTTAAATGTAATTTACTATTATATTTAAGAGCTTGACACTAACTTTTTTTCACAATGAGCACATGTGCTGCTAAGTTGAAAAAGTAAGGAGCACACAAAGAAATTTAGAGGCACAATAAAAATTGATCAGATAACGTTTGTCTTATTGGTCGACATAAGTACTATTCATAGACTGTATATAGAATAGACACTGTCTGCCTCCTCGCTGGGTGAAGCCACTCCGAGAACAGCACCCTCTGGAGACGGGCTGCAGTATAGGTCATAAATCCCGCCTCCGCCAGTAAAGCTTATGGGGCTGTGCACAAACTTTAGAAATTTATTACACAGAATATAGATCCCCCCCCGCTTGTGATGTTTTCTATGATTGACACTTGATACAGCCTATGGGCGTATGGAGATTGCGTAGCTCACCCGAGAGATACACTGTTTGAGCCAAGCGTCATCACAGCAACTCTCGGCGACTCTCCTGCCAAATGTGCACAACGCTACTGTGCAATGTTGGTTTCAGGAAATGAAGAAAAATATCAGAAATACAGAGAGCTTTTTGGCTTCAAATCCATATACTGGTGGGAGGTGGAACCAAATTGTCCATAGTATATACAGTCTATGGAACCATCTATTTTTTTTATGCGCACATGTGCTCCTAAATACACTTTACAAATCGCACGCATCTATTTTTGGTTGCAAATGTGAGTGAAATGGTCGCACTGTCGAGCCGTGTATTTAATATCTGTACCCAAACATTTGTAACTCATTGGCAGGACCAGACTTTTTTTTACTTAAAGCTCCAGTGTGGATGTTTTAGTTTGCGTTGACTTTGGCGCCCTCTGTGGATAAAGCATATCCTAATATTTTTCATTCTGAATATATGGATGATTTGTAAAACAAAAACCTCAGCCTGCTCTCTTTTTTTACAGTCATGTATCTCTCTGTGAAGCAAAATGTAAGAAAGACTGAGAAGTAATGCACAGCCAGTCCCCTACCCCCTTACCTTTGAATTTAGGCAGTAGAAATAACTTGATAGGAATTATCAGTCGTAATGCAAATGCTTTGGTTTGTTTCTGAAAGTTATAAAAGGCACTGATTTCAATTTGAAACCGTTTCTTAGCTCGATAGAAACGCCTCACAGGAGCTTTAAATGGTCAGGCTGGAGCACTGAGTTGAGGAGTCACTCAAAACACCCTGAAAATCCTGAAAATAAGTCAGGATTTCAACTAAAAAACTTTGGTTTCCATTTTTATAGAGCCACCATTTATAGTTATAACCAAAGATATACATCCCACATCGAAAATAAGCTTTTTACAGCCTGTTGAAACACTGCCTACATAGTATGTTTCAACCAAAGTGCGACATCTTACAAAGGCTAACAGCCAAGCATCATTTAGGGTTTCAGGGCGGCTAATCACATTGTCACTGTTGCCTCTGTCCTCGCTCTTACCTTAACACAAATACGATTTGTTGTCACTGTAACCATTCTCAGTGTTAAATAGTAGTTTTCCCGGAGGATGAATTAATTTCTACCATCATTTGCAACATTAATACAGAGTATTTGAAGTTGAACTTACAATATTTCGAGTAAAAGCAAAATTTTGGAGCATAATCATCTAAATAATACAAGAACAGCATATGACTTTTCTATCACCCCTTCACATCAAGTACAAAAAGCACAGTGGTATTAAAACACATTAACAGAAGATCATTACAGCAACATGATCAGAAATCTGCGTAAAAATCAATGCAGTGCCTCATATTTCTTTGTGTCATCTTTCTTTAGACTTTCTGGATAGCCATTGCCATGTGTTGATAACAAGTCATTTTAGGTTATTTTGGAGTGAGCGTCAGTCTTTAAAAGCTCTGTTCACTGACCTCTTCTGGCTGAAAAATATAGTGGTTGCATCCCTGTCCACTTTCAGAGTAAACGTACAGGTGATTTTTGTAACCATACACTTGTTTCAAATAAGCAAGAATTCTGTTATTGGGTGTATTTAAGCAACAAACAGCTCTTTTTATCCAAAAAGGCATTAAAATGTTGTTTTCAGACTCGGCTTTGAGACGAACAAACACGTCTTTTTATCAGTGATAGATAACAGTCTATTGAGTAACAGAAGCCTGTCTGAGGAGATGTATTTCATAATGCATTCAAATGAGTGAGACACATTTTTTCAGCATTTAATATTTTTTTTCTTTAAAGTTTTAAAACAGAAAATAAGATTTACCTCTGTTTAATACCAGATACATTTATGATCCAATAATATGAATAATTCAAAGTGAGAGTGCAAGAAGAAAATTTTAATGGAAGGGGTTTCTTAAAATCTGCTTCCTGTGGTTATGCAAAAAAAAAAAAAGAAAAGAGATCTATAAAATGACCTTACTTTCCAGCAATCTCAACTAAAACCAGACATTTAAAGCAGATATCTTGTTTTGCATTGCATCAAATTCTGTAGGAGTTTGTGTGTCTTGAATATAAGTTACAAACAGACCAATCGTCTCTCATGAACCCCCGTCCAGTTACTGCAGTGCAGTGTGTTACAGCTGTGTTGCACAATAGGTTAACTCTCCCTGACTGTTAAATAGATGACACTGTTGATTGTGATGTATCCTACAGCAGACATCAGTGTTACTCTCTGGCACGCTTTTGACAAGACAGAAAGAATCAGCAAGAAATGATCAGCGCTTTGTCATCAGATGTGCAGTGTAGTAAAGCTTGTGATTGGATTATGGCAGGCAGGGATTATGGAGTCAAAGTGAACGCCGCCCATCTGTGCAGGCTGCTCTCTGACTAAACCTTGAAGTTTGAACGGACTCCTGGGATTGCCTGAATGGAGGGGAGGGGGGGGTCTGCTGTGCAAGGTTCACAGCGTTGCACATAACTCAGTCAGACGTTTTCAGTTAAGAAGGACCATTTATAGAAATAGAGATCGTGCAGAGGTTTGATAGGATACAGAGAAATGCTGTTTGGATAAAGCTCTATCACATTAAATCCTACAAATCAAACACATTACTTTTTTCATGCACGCAATTCTCCTGACCTTGGTTACTCCGTGTGCATTTCTATCCCCGTGCTTGCACACTTGGCTGCTCAGTCTTGATGGTTTGAATCAGAGTCTGCATTCACAGTGTCATGTGCAGTCACAGCCACATCAGTCTGCGAGAGAAACCCAAATGTTTTGAGGTTGCGAGCTGCAGTTGCCTTTGATCTTTTGGCGTGCGGCTAAAAATGGAACGGCAGCATCACGCGGGCTTTTATTTTTGGATTACACATGCAAAGTGATTCAGAATATCCAATGAGGCGAAGGAACCCGTTAGCCCTGGCTGCCGCTTTCATTCACAAACTTTGTCTCAGTGAAGTGGACTTGATTGAGAGGACCGATTATATAACAAGGACTCCAGCCATTCATAAATGTGACGTAAGATTATCAGGCTTCTGGTTCACTGGTACCCAGGTCTCACGTTGTGTGCGAGTAAGGGAGGGAGGGAGAGAAAGTGGAAGAAAAAAAGAAAGAAGATGAAGAAGAGAGTCTGCAGCAGTGGTAGACAGAGCGCCCTGAAAGTAGCACTCTGCTGCTCCATCCTAAAGAAACAACATCTGATAAATGCACTTGAAAAGCTAAGATTTAAGTTTGTGCAAATTAAGAATACACTAACACATCTTAAACACTCTGTGATCATAAACAAAGCAGTATCATAATAAGCTGGACACATTCAGATACTAAGCTTGTGAGGATTTGGAGTGTGCTTCCTCCATTTTTGTGGGATTGTGGTTCGTAAAATTTTTATGAGCTAAAGCCTGCACATGAAATAAATCTGCATCTTCTTATTTTTTGATATTTCTGCTTTTCCTACATATAATTTAAGATATTGCAAAGGTTGCTGCAGGTGATGTTGTTTATGATTGTGCAATGCAATGATCTTTTTTTGATCTGATGATCTGAATTACAATTTAATAACTACGTATTTTCCCAGAGCTGGAAGGAAAATCCTCAGATCATATATTTCTGTGAACAATAAAAGGGAAAATTAATGTGAGGAATCTTTAATAAACTGTAGAAGAGCCTCTGAGCTTTAGATCCTCATATAATTAGCTGTTGTGTGCCAACATACCAAACCTGTCCTTAGTCACGGCTCTAAACCTGCCCTTCATTTTGTAGTCAGAGGGTTTGGAAGGAAAATGATACATCTCGGTAAAATGCATAAATGTCATCTTTTGAGAGAACTTATTAAAGAGTATTTTTATTCCTAGTTGAGTAGTTATTTTGAACTCTTAAATGATGTTTGCTAATAAATCCACCCTCCAAATTGCAGCACACAGTTAGACAATCATGAGAGCACCTAGCCAGTCTAACCTACTTTTCCAAAAGACAGCAGCTCCTAAAATAGCTCTTGTTTTATTTGACTGAAGGGAACATGCACTCAGCTGTAAAAGCTTTTTTTTCTGTTCTGACTGCAAAACAGTTCATTCTTAAAACAGCTAAAAATAACCCAGCCTATGTTTTCTTCATCACCCTGCCGGCAGACTCTCCATCGCTCTCCCCTCCTCTTCCCTGTGCTATTTTTAGTTGCCCCCAGGATCCCCCATGTTTCGTGTTTGTCATTTTCTCTCCTCTCTCCTCCCTCTCTTCCTGCTGTTTGGCTCGGCTGCTGCCCCGGAGGATGTTCGGCACCTCAGCATCATCTGTACTCAGGAAGAGCACACAAAAGGGGACATGGGTACAGCACGGGCAGATAGACCAGAGAGAGGCAGAGAAGAATGAAAACTTTCATCAGAATACCAGAAAATGTTTGCTCAGAATAAATAATATTCTCTCTGCAGGGATGTCTGTATTGGATATTGTAGCTACAGCACAAACACTTACACGATCAGCTGTGTATTACTGAGTGATACAGTAAAATAAGAAACATTAACAACATTTATCGCCCCAGCTTTCTTACTAATCACCCTGCTACGTTAGAAACTTGACTCTGATTGGTCTAAAACCCTAAACACCAGCTATAAATTCTGAATTATAAGGAGATGCAGCCATCTGATTAATCGGTCTATCTCTATTAGCCGGTGGTTACCCCTTTAGAATAGACAAGACTCCTAATTAGCTCAGTACAAGCCTTAGGTTGTGTAGCTTCAAGGTAATAAAATGTGCAGGGAAAAGGTTGGAATGGTGCATTCCAATGGCAAATAGCATGATATAGTAGTAAGGCCAATGTTGCATAATATTTTGAGGACTTGTTTGTTTCAGTGGCTCCATCACATCTGTAAATTTAAAGTGCAAAAAGAAACCTTACCACAGTTTAAGGCAGAGGATGCTTAACCAACTCTTCAGAACGGAAAATGTGATATGATACGATGTGATACGATTTTTGATATGATACGATATACTGTCTTGTTCCATTGTGGAAATTTATCACGTACTTAAGTGCTGCACATGCTCTACTGCATCCACAATACCACTAATAAATGAAACAATTTAATGAAGCAATGTTAGCTGTCCTTTTGCATGTATTATACCATCTCAGAATCCTTTAAAATGTTGTTGTTTACCACCAAAAAAAACTATCATTTTAACAGCCTTTTCCAGAATATTACACCGAGTTAATATTGTGTCATTGTGCAAAGGGTAAAGTCATCATATTGTACTACATCAGCAGCAGACAACAAATAGGAAAAAATAACACCACATCATGATGACATGGTACTTTTGGTCAATTTTTAGTCGTCTAAAATTCAACTCAGGCACTTGTTTGTTTTGAATGAGACTGCAGTATGTTAGTACATGTATTTATTAAACATAAGAGCTTTAAAGCCCCTCCAGCAGACCCCAGAAGCTGCACTCCTTACTGCACTTAGCCGCAATAATGCAGTTGGACCCATCAAACCCACCATTGTTCTAGTCTTAAGTGCAGTACTCTTAAAAAGTAGGCCAGAACAACAATGTTAGAAAATGTGGTAATGGAATAAATCTATGCAATCAACCTCTATACAACAAGACAAAGAAGAATGCACAAGTTCTCACAATGAGGGGTTAAAAATAACTACCCGGGCTTTAGAGGCTACTCAGGGACAGATTGTAACAGCCTGACTCCCCATCCCACTCTTCTTCCACTTATTGTTATATTTAGCTAGAGGTGTGATGAATAGTTACTCTGAAAGATGGGAATAGCTATAAATAGGCCCCTGCTGCCGCTGCTGCCGCTGATGCTGTTTGTGCCAGGCAGTTCCAGGGCATCCGCTCGCTCCACTGCCACCCATGACAGAGGGGACCTAACTTCCCTGCTCCTTCCCTCCCTCCCTGTCTCTGTTTGTCCCTCTTTGTCACCTCAGCTGCTCCCCGTGTTTCCGCTCCTGCACAACATCTGTCTGCACTGACATCCAACCCTCCTCTACCTGGGGGAGTCAGTTTATTTCATTTTTCTGGAGCTTTTCATGGTGCGCTGATGTTATTGGTTTATATTCTCTGCCCTTTTTCACCTGTCAGTCAAACTGTCCACCACTCTGACATCTCTATCGTCCTTTATGCTGGGGGAAAAATCCTGTAGGTGGCGCTCTTTGTCTGTTTATCTGCTGGGGCTAACACTCCTTGGTTTTGCAGTCTTAAAAATCTGTTTCTCTTGGAAATGTATTTTTTTTTCATCTATATTTTAATCAAGGGATGTGACTGAAAAATAATAAGCTCTTTTGCAAAATAATTTTGAAATATTTTCTCTGTAAATAAAATATTTTTGTATGCAGCTCAAGCTGAATGAGGGTATTTCATAGAGCAGTGAGCTGGAGTTTAGAGGGATTACAGCAAAAAAGCAAAGTCCTCTCGAAAAGTCTGTCATGAAGTAAGATTTAACATGAGGCAACTCCATCTTTACTCTCTCTCAGTGCAAGAATAAGCTTCAGAAAGACTCGATTGACAATTAAAGAAATCCTAAAAGGATGAAGGACAACAAGCATTCAGCCAGTCAAGCCCCAGCTCTGTATTCACCAGGAAAAAACACTTTGAAAATGGAGCGGATTATCTTTCTGTGTTTTCCAATTTGACTTTCATTATCTGTCTCGCTAATTCAGTCTCTCTTTCCTCTGTCGTCCCTCTAGTTGTGACAGGAGCCACTGATGGGATTGGAAAAGCCTACGCTGAAGAGGTACAAGCAGCAAAACTTCTGACCCGAACAACAGAGGGCCGCAGTAACACAATTCCTGTCCCTTGTTCTCTGTCAGACACATTGGATTTCTCAAAGATACATGAGGCACTATAGTTGTTGTTTTTCTGACTTTCAGCCAGCCTGTTTGCAAACACTTTTGGGTCAGAGTGTGCCTTGCTCATTAGTGTATTCAGATCCAATAAAGTAAATTCACTCTGAATACAAAGAAGCCGTTTAGCAATGCTGTCCAAGCTTTAATATCTGATTAGATACCAAATGTTGTCCTGTGAGGATAGGACCTAAATCAGAAAACCTTTCCTTGAAGAAGGAGTTCAGACAGACCCTTAGACATAATTATTTTCCCTCTCAGCTTGGCGTGGCTCTGAATGAATAAACCTTTAAAAGCACAGGCACAGACTGTGGTGGCTAGATAAGCAAATACTGGAATGGCTGTTTAAGTTTGGTGAGTTTAAGCTTTAATATGAACATACTGTATATGTGACACAATAATCAAATGTAAACGTTAGATGTTTGACACACAGGAACTAGAAACAGCCGAAAACTGTAGTTTCTCTCAAAATGACAAAACTTGAAATATAAAACCTCATGTTTTCTGTTTTTCAAGGACTTAATAAATTTGATATTCTGTAAATACACTTTTATTTATTGCAGTACTACTCGCGTCAGACTTTACAACTCTTCTGTAAATAGTAGATGAATTATAGAGACCTGACAAATGAGACAACAGACCAGACAATTGAATTTCCCTTCAGGGATCAATAAAGTTCTTCTTTTTCTTATTCCTGTAACATCTTAAAAAGTCAATTACCTGTATCAGCAACTATGAAAATCTCTGCTGTATATTGTCAGCTGATATAATTGTCTGCAGAAAAAGAGGAATTGGTGCATAAAATATGTGCGTGCAATGACAGCGTACATGAGTCAGTAAGAGTCAGCAGACCCATTGATAAATGTCTATATTTAAGAAAGAATACATTTACAATAACATAAAGTGTTACTTGTGTTGTTTGTCAGATATCGACAAATATCCTGTATTATGTATCCCTGTTTTCTACATGTGAACTCTGCTTCAGTCGTGAAGTCAACTTTCTGTGTTTGAAAGTTGTTTTGAACATTTTTTTGACCACCCAAGGTAGATGGTGTGAATGCAACTCCACACCTAAATATTGACGTGCACTCCTGAGCTGCCTGTATGCAGTGTGTGTCCATATTCACGAGTGTATCCTATTATTTATTCCTGTTTTATGTGTTTTCAGCTCGCCCGTCGAGGTTTCTCCATCGTGCTGATCAGCCGCTCTCAGGAGAAGCTGGATGACGTCTCCAAGGCGATTAGTGAGTCTCTTACCTCTTTCATTTATGTGTCGAAGGTACAATAAGAAATGTTCACAGCGCAGAAATGTTACCAGACATGATAAATTGACGGAACATGAAAATGTATGTTGACAAACTGCATCAAAATTACGGTGAACTAGTGACATGTCCCCATCTGTTTACACCATCGGTCAAATTTATTTCACCTTTCACAGCCAAGGGAAATCAACAGCAGGTGCAGGCGATGTACATGACTAATATGGTGTTAAAATGACTGGAGTTCAGCCTTTTTAAATATGTAACTATAGAGCCTCATTCATCCCAACCCTGAATTTTCCCTCCATGTATCTCTATTAAAGAGTGTGGTAGACCTATATGAGCACATACCAAGTAATATTGCATTAAATTGCATGTTTTTCACAAGTGATCCTATCATTGAGAAGAGAGCCAGCAGGGCTGGGATGCTTTTGGTTATGAGGCAGTAAACCCTCCTGCTGGAGCTGAAAGTGAATCTGTCCAATTAAATGAAAGCTTCCTCTTGAGGAAGGGATATCCTCATTGATGAAGAAGGATTTTATTTTCCCTCTGCTCTGCTCTTCCCCTTTCCGAGTGACTCTTAGTTAGCGATGAGTCTGCACCAAAAGATTAAAAAAAAGTATTAATTGACACGAGGATATAGAGATGCACATTAAACACATCCAACAGACTTCATAAATACGCAGCCTGCATCTATATCAGCACACCAGCTTTTACTCCAGATTCACGGGCCATGCATTGACGCCATTTGAAGAATCAGAGAAAGCCCCAGCCAGCCATCCATTACCCTCAGATTAATTAGTGTCAGTTTGGTGTCTGCAAGGTTATCCAGCAAGATGGCTGAGGAGGGAGAGAGGGGCGAGGGAAAATGTGAAAGATGGAGACCTCGTAGTTAAAAAGAAGAGCACATCTGCTGCAGGGAGTGGTTGGATTCCGGAGAGATGATATGTTGCAAACACAGAAACATGGAATAGTCTCACCTCATATGATCACCGCAGTAGTAAACAACAATATTATGATACCAAATGTGCACAGAAGAAAAGAGAGCACAGTCACATCCCTGTTCATGAAAGACAATGACCACAGGAAGTAAATGTTACACCTTAGGCTCTGGTGCTTCAGCATGTCCTTCAGTAATGACCAAAACTAAACCAAACATGAAGTCCTAACAGTGTGGCTGTTGAGAAGCACTGAACACAAACTGAGCGAGCCGAAACGCTCTGTGTGCAAACACTTGCTGGAGTCTGTCTTAATTAGACACGGAAAACAAATCAGGAGAATTTTCTGACATTTTGCAGAAAAAGATGACGTCTAAGAGCGTGACACAACAGGCCATCAAAGAAAATGTGCATTTCATTTTAAATCTTTTTACAGATCACTGTTGATGCCACTTTTTTGAAATGAGTGGCATCAACAGGTTTGACGTGCAGTGACTTTCAAAGAGCTTATTGTTTAATAAAAGGTAAGTGGAGGGTACAGCTCTAAGGCAGAAGCTGTTCTGCCTTCAAGTCCTTGTGTTTTTGGTTCTGTATCTCTGATCTGGTGGCAAGCAGGTGACAGACTGCATCAGGATGTTATCACACATCACAAGTTTTTCTCTTCATCCTGAGGCCCTCAGATCCAAGCTCAACATATCCAGAGTTTCTTTTAGTTATCTGGATTCACTAACCCTTAAAAATAGTGCTTTTATGGTCTGTTTATGTGGAGACATGAAGGTTTTTGACATTATTTTACAGTCCCAGCCTCGATGATAGCTATATGAAATGAATTTATTTAAATTAGTACAACAGTGACTTTAAGGCTTTAGTGTTCACCTGTTTTTGGATGATCAGGAGAGCAGCATGTTCAGGTGTCCTGCAGTTCTCTCCTCTTTCTCCTCTCTCATCATTATCAGCTCATATAGCTCCACAATCGAACGCATTGATTGGTCGGTATGAAGCGTTTTTTGGAGGATGATTTCTTATCCTTACCATGAGCTGCCCCAGAGCAGTCTAGATGTTTCCATGGCGATCCACTTCAGAAACAAATCAACCACCTTCTTAGTATTCAAATGTAGAGTTAACCTTCGTTAGCTGCACATTTTGAGTTCTCGCTGACAGATTTAAGGTATTTTTTTTGTCATTTCTGCAAAGTAAAAAAAAATTTTTTTGTGCCCTCAGCGAGCAAATGTGGTGTGGAGACCAAAACCATTGCAGCAGACTTCAGCGCTGTGGACATCTACTCTAAGATTGAAGATGGACTTGCAGGATTGGAGATTGGAGTTCTGGGTGAGCACGCAGCTCATGTTTTGGCTGCTTCACTTTACATCCACTTTACATGTCATTCTGCATTCCACTTTACATTCAACCTGCAGGTCATAGGAGGCTAAACTCAGTCTGAATCGAGTCCTGCAGACACTAGGAATACTGCACAGCCCACTGTGATAAATTCAGGTGTTTTATGTGGTCGTTGAGGTTAATTTCATCCCCTTTCTGCCCTCTTAAGATAAGAGGCGGGGGTTGTGGGTTCAGTGGCTGCAACCTCACTTTTCATCAAATTGAATAAAACAGACAGGATTGCAAATTCAGTCTGATTCAGAGTCTCCAGACATGAGGAATGCTGTAAAATACTCTTTTCATGTAATTATGAGGTTAAATTATTCTTTGGCTTCCTCAGCCCTTTGCTGCCCTCCTAAGATTATAAAGGAGGAATAACACTCTGTGTTATAAATACAGGCTCTAGATGTAATACTCTGGATGAATCAATGTTATTTCTTTCATTAACAGTGAATAATGTTGGAGTGTCCTATTCCTACCCTGAATTCTTCCTCAACGTCCCTGATCTAGATAAGGTAAGTAAAAGATTATTATTCTATTCTATTTTCAATCAATCAATCAATCAAACTTTATTTTTAAAGCACTTTTCATACATGGAATGTTGCACAAAGTGCTGTCCGTTCGCACAGGATATTAAAAAACAATGAAATAAAATAAATAAAAATACAAATACCAACCCCCACCCACCATCCCAACCCCCATTCAACACATACAGCACTCACACACTCATACACACAGATGCATACACTAAAGAACAGGACACTTCAACTTGTTGCAGATGACTGAGGAAATGCTATGTTGAGTTAAAAAAGATGGGGAAGCACTGCATCTCGGACTTAAATGTTAAAACCATGATAAAATATAATAAAGGTGATAAACATGAAAAGTTAATTAAATAAAAGTCTTAAAATTAAACAATGAAAGAAAGTAAATTAAAAAAAATATATACATTCTATTGTATAACACATTCTTTTTATTTACAGGATAGTCATGTTGACTTTTAATTAATAGATCTATCAGTATATGAGAAGAGAACACAAAGTAAAACAGAAAGCTGTGCTCTAGATTATTAAAAATGGTGGTATTTTTGCCAATTCTATGAGACTTCATCATAAACTACATTTATATTTTGACCAGAAAATAAATGTTAAATTTATGACCAATTAAATTGTGCTTGCAAAGAAAATAAAAATGGTTTATAATTGTTTAATGTACTCTTGGTATCAGGCAGTTCTTGCTGAAAATGAGCCAAAAATACAGCAGAGAGTGAGAGCAGCACAAGTGGAGGAGTGTCATAAACCCAATAAAGGGACTCAGGAGTCCAATTCATAGAGTCTGAGGGTGATATTTGTGCTCCCGTATCGTTCCATCGGCAGAGTGTGTGTCTCACTGACATGATTATGGGACCAAGGCATGCCAATGATGTGCCGATTTAAGAGGAAGTAGCACAGGTGTTTAAGAGGCAAGACAGGATAACATAAAAATGAACATTTTGTTAGCTTAGTCCGACTGAAACTGGACTTTTAAAAAACTGTCTGAATCCGCAGCAAATTGAATTTCTCACAGACGACTAACATACAGAGATAATGGGGTTGGGGATCAGGGGATCTCAATCGGACTGAAACTGGACAAAGAGGTCTTAAAAAAATCATAACACTTTTTCAGATTCCTGTTCCGCATTTAAGAGCAAATTTACGTAAAAACGGGTGAACGTTTGATCCAAAACAATCTGCTCTGCTGAGTTGAACAGGGTTTTGGTGCAGCTGCAGCTTCTTCCTGCTCCCCGGCTTTCTGCATCGTGGGCGTTGTGCCAAAGCACTTACGCCTGATAAAAAAAAGTGTGTCTCTAACCTTAACTAACCCAACCTCACCCTTACACTTAGCCTCACCTCAACACTCGGTGATGAATGACCCTATTCACATAAATGCAGGGGCACAGGTTTTATCAGGGACACATACCTCAGCATGACATGCCATTGGGCTGACTCACAAGCACACACATGGACACCACGAGCCCTCTGCAGGAGACTCTGCTACCTAGCTGAGGCTGGGTTTTTGGGATAAAGACTTTGTAACAGAACGACTGAATTAAGACACATTTTAGTTGTGTTTTTACATTCTGTACAAAAGGCTTCATATGTGTTTTTTCTTGAAAGAGGAGGCACTTGAGGCTCAATCGATGAGGGAAAGCACACATGATCGCAGCACTAACCTGATTACTCAAAACTCAATATGTTTTAAGGTGATTTGTGCAGACTGTCACGCTGAAATCTACACATTTGACTTGCGGCTTGTTGAAGTGAATGCTCAAACCCACACTGTGTGAACTTTTGTAATGCTTCTCTTCTTCTTGTTTCAGTTCATTGACACCATGGTCAATGTTAACATCACATCAGTCTGCCAGGTAAGTGCACTTCTCTCAAACACTGATATAATAAAGGCTTCAGACCTTTTTATATTGAATCACACTTCATAACTGCTGCTTCTCCTTCAGGTCAGAATTGCGTAGAAGAGTCTTTTATGTTAATTGAAACTGTGCGTTAATGTGGGTGGATAGCTCGGCTGTCACTTCAGAGCACTTAAAGTTGAGCTCTTCGGTCAAAACAAAAACTTCTCAGTTTCAAAAGATTGAAGTTGAAGAGGTGCGGAAATGCTCTTAATACCCCTGTGCAGTGAACTCAGGGACCTCAGGCGGAGATTTAACCGAGTCATTATTTACGTCCACACAACACACCGTCTAAATGTTTGCTGTATGTTCCACCGGTGTCTAGGTTACTGTAGAGTAATTACACTCATTCAGGTGGGTTTTAATGGCTCAGATGCTCCATCAAAAGGTCCCACAGACCCATAAAGAGACACAGACAAGCACACACCTGCACACACAGCACAGCGGTGACATAAAGCACGGTAAGCCACTTCCATCCCTCTCCTCTACGTTCAGCCGTTTCCCAGAGCCACAGCTGAAGTCCACCCACTCTCTTAGCACTTAATTTATGTCATTCAATATTTCTTTAAACTGCTCCCTCTGCTATCATTATCATTTCCTCTCTCTCTCTCTCTCTCTCTTTGTCTTCTCTCCCCAACCACCACTCCACACACCATCCCACACACACATGCGCAGACTCGCTCGCACACATTCAAAAAATGCGAACGCACACCTCCGCACACTTGTCCACAACCTACACTAGGCCTGGACGATATAGAAAAAAAGCATATCGATAAAAAATAAATCATATTGATCGATATCGATAATTATCGATATAATTATTATAATTATTTAACATATATTTTAATTGCAGCCCTGGATGTTTTATGCTATTGCTTAATGACCTACTTTTAATAAAGAACACACAAGCACTGAATTCAAATTCAAACCTTTATTCAACCACCTTTTTTTTTTTACCACAACTGAAAGTTTTTTTAAAAAAGAACTTAAAAAAAAAAATCAACTTAAGTGGCCTGAGTGACGTCAGTAAATACTGACAAACATAAAGACTAAAGTGACCAGAAAATCTGATAAATAAATATTTAAATAGTCGTTTGATGAAAATAAACAAAACAAACAAATATATAAATAAACAGAATAGCTTTAGGTGGGAATAGCATACTACCAGTTTTAACTGTGTGGGAAACTGCCCACAGCCTGGTGTCTGAACACTGAAATATTTCTCCTGGGGTCGGGAGATTTATTTTTTTTAAATATCATGTGATTGACTTAATAAACAAACTAAGCACGAGAAGCAGGACTTATCCACGCCGGTGTTGTGTCGTAGAATGCACCCCTGCCGAATGCCCCCCTGCTAGTAGCCATGATCCAAATACTCGCGTCTTTGTAAAATATGAGCTCATTTTCTTCCACTTTAAGAAGCTACACCGGAGCGTATTTCCTCCGCACCCTTCTCACCTTTTCAACCCCTGACCCATTTTCATGCCTGAAGCGCTGTGTTTGAGAAATACTTGCGGCCGGGCACTTCATATCGCGGGTCGAGAGTGGCTAGAAGCTGGTCGAAGCCAGGCTTTTCAACGGTAGTTATTGGCAGTATGTCCCTCGCTATGGAGCATGTTACTGCATGGGTGATGTCCTTATGCCGCTTGGACGCTTTGTCGTATTTTGGCAAGAAACGAAGTCCAGTTTGGTCTGCTTCACTTGCTTTGTGCTGGTGCTAACAGCGGTTCCAGAGGATTCCTCCGACGACGACGACGTGGAGCCGCGGCGCGGCCGACACAGCTCGTACTCCTGCGGGTGCGACCGGTTTAGATGGTAAAACAAGTTGGTTGTGTTACCGGACTTGGTTTTTACTAATTCTCTGCAAATTTTGCAAACGACCGCTGTTTGCTTTTTGTCAGACTTCTAAAAACCAAAACATTGCCATGTTGGTGAACTACTGAAACCTTTTTTCGGGACAATTTCCTCCGCTTCTCCTTGCTGTTACATTATTTCTAATACACGTGCTGTCTGTTGTGGTTTGATAGGGGCTGGGCTTGGTGCCGTAGCGTACCTGGGTCTGCGTTTGTGATTGGTTGGGAGGAAGTAATGACTGTAGTAAAAGCTACATGATAGGCTATGATGAAAAAGAAAGGGAAACTGTGTTTTTCTATCGAACTTTTTATCGACCCGTTTTTTTTCTATCGCTCCACACGTCTATCGATCGATATATATTGTTATCGAATTATCGTCCAGCACTAACCTACACACATTAATAGGCTCTTTTTTGTCGCTCCAGTGCTTTTACTCTGCTTCTCACTCTTCTCGCCTCCTCTCTCTCTCTCTCTCTCTCTCTCTCCTTCTCTCTCTCTCTCTCGCTCTTTTTCCCTCTAATTGTTTTTTTCCAGATGACTCGTCTTGTTTTACCTGGGATGGTGGAGAGGTGAGTTTGTCTGACTCCAGCAGTAAGTGGCTTTTTAATACATCGTGGATGCCTGTGAATCTTAAGTAATTAACATCAGCAGATGTGCGTTAATCAGCGCGCAGGGCCCTATGATAAATAGCTGAAAGTTTTTAAAAAGACGCAGGGAGAGTAGTGTTTTCGAAGCTCCGAGTGAATTAGTCTGAGATGTTTTGTTTCTCAAATCAATTAAAAAAAATTAGATAAACGATTAGGAAGAAAACTCCTTCATGTTTCATTATTGAGCTTTTTGTCAAGCAGTCTGATAGATCTGATGATATAGTGGGCGATTCATGAGTGTGATTCCACAGTTAGGAGTCCTCTAGCTGTGCCTCAAATCAAGGGGAGGACCCTTGAAGGACCCGGCCTTTGTAGCCTGTGTTTGAGACTCAGGTTGAACTAAAGCAAGCGTCTGGCCTCGGATTTCATGTTTCTATCAGCAACTATACCCACCTTTAGCCTCACATCCCATAGTGCTGCCTCTGACGTCTAGCAACAGGTGGCCAGCCAGCTAGTTCATTCTAATTAATGACTTCTGTTGAACAGCACATGACTTGACAGCTTGTTGAATTGAATCACATGCTGGCTGAAAAGGTACGCCTGATGCATCAACCATGGTCATAGAAAAGAAGAAGGCCATGCTTTGTTGGGCCGGTTTGAAGGAGACTTTGAAATGAGATGTCCTTCGACGGGCTGCTGTGACACACAAGGTCCTCTGACGCAGCCTTTGAAGGATGCCGCCCCAGAACTGGGACACAGCTAAAGCAGTGAGGTCTACATGGGAGAAGAACACAAAAAAAAAGTTTCAAGTCCAAGCTGATGAAACTGGTTTGGGTCCACAATGTCGAAAAAGAGGCAGAAGAAAAAAAAACAAACAAAGTGGATTTGAGTCCAATTTAGTAAGAAGTCCGTTGCTCTGGGTCAGTTTTTTTGTCCTAAACATTTTCCTGCTGAAAACAGTTTATGATTAAAGTTTATCCTTGTTATTTTCCCTCATGATGAAGCTATCCAAAACAAAAAATCCATCAGCCTCCATCAATATTCACCCCTTAAAACTTTGCTGTATATTTTGACATTATTCCTGTAAAATAACTTAAAGTAATTTGGTCTGTGTGGAGGAAACAGTGCAGAAAATAGTCTATAACTTTGGAGAGAAGTGGAGGACAACATGGTTATCGAAATTATTCCCAAATGAAAATCTTAGCAAGTAGCATCTGTGAACAAAAGGTCATTTAGCAGTTGTGAAACCCTCTCTAGGATCTTGTCTGCGAGCTACCAACAGCTGAACTCAGTGCTGTCCTTGCAAGATGCCTAAGTTCCCTGCAAGTAGATTAGCTGAAGCTCATGCTGAGCCGCTGAAACTCCTCCTTGTTGAGAAATGAAGGTGTCATTTCAGCCTGCAATTAGATGTTTGTACTAACCTGTTTGTTTCTGAAAGCGTAATTATGATCTAATTAGGGAGGAAATCTGCTACGTTGATCTTTCTAACTTATGTATCCAACATGCCTTAACAGCAAAGAAGTCACTTGCTTCTTTGAGTGTCATCTGCTGGAGAAACCGTAACATGACGAAATATCTCTCTTTGCATTTTGGATCCATGTGTTTGTCACAGTGGTGTACAGGAGGCAGCATACTTGTAGATGATAATGGCAAACAGTAGATGAAATCACGTTTAGTCTACCTTTTTGCAATTTTATATCAATTTAAAAAAACCTCCTTTGCCTCATGAAGACCAAAAAGCTCCACTCAAAGGTTGAAGAGCTATAAAAGAAGATATAAAAAAAAAAAACGGCTTAATTAAATCCTTCAACTGAAAATAAAGCATTAACGCCAAGAGGAGGCTGTCCACCTCTATCAAACGAAGAGGCAGTTCGAGTGTTAATCAGAAGAAACCAAGAGGCCAGTGGTAACTTTGAAGGAGCTGCAAAGATCCCCAGCTCAGTTGAAGAGTCTTTGCTCAGGAAAACTATTAGCCATGCTCCTCACAGATCTGGCCTTTATGGAAGAGCGGAGAGAGGAAAGCTGCTTCTGAAAGAAAACCGTAGTAAATCCTGTTTAGAGTTTGCCAGAAGCCATGTGGGGACAAAGCAAGCATGTGGAAGATGAGACTCTGGTCACATGAGACCAGACTTCAACTTTTTTTTTCCTCCCCCTGGTGCCAAATGTTTATGTGTGGAAAAACCCCAACACCGCAAATCACCCTGAGCACACACTCCCTGCAGTGAAACACGATGGTGGCAGCAGTTTCGCGCCGTGGTGATGCTTTTAATCAGCAGGTCTTCTGAATCTGGCCTAGAGGGTAAGACAGGAGGAGGCAAACGCAGAGCAAGAGAGTTGAGAGTGGGGTAGAGGTTCACCTCAGTGGAAAAACATGACTAGGCATTTAGACAGAGCTAAACTGGGGTGATTTGGAAGCAAAGAAGATTTAGGTCTGAGAATAACCCAATTAAAACCCAGACGATAATCCAGCACCGAATATTTGAGGAGACTTGACTACTGTTTATCACGAACAGACACCGTCCAATCTCAGCTGTTTTGCCAAGGGAATGGGCAACAAATAAGAGTCTGTAAATGTGGAAAAACAAGTCCAGACTGACCCCAGAAGATTTCATGCTGTAAAAGAATCAAAACTCATGAGATAATGCTGTGATTTTTAAAGATGCTGTATTTAATTCACTTCATTTGCCGATAATTTTTTACGAAATGAGACAAAAGTTAATTTCTGTGCTGTGATATTGCGTTTGAGATAAGACTCCAGTTTTCTGATTGCAAAACAAGTCACAAAAAGCTCTTTTCATCAAATCTCATGGTTTGACTTGATTGCTAATTTCACAATTTCACAGGAGGTTTGCCCAAAGCAGCCATTTAGGATTGTGGTATTTTGTGTAACCAAACAAAAAGCCTGTCTCCCTTTTTTAAGCTCTTCTTTATGCATTTTAACAAACATGCACTTTGAGACTCATTCTGATATTGCTGAAAGTTAAGGGACATTGGTGGCATGTCCTCATTATATCTTTGTATTTGAATGCAAGCCATACGACTATGAATATGCTAATGTACAACCAGTGAAAATACAAATTCAAATGAAATCAAGTTTTGAAATAGTTCGCTTTGTGTGGGTTGAATATAGAATACATGGAAGTTTCAGTTTCTAAATTAAGTTATGGGGGAAAAAAGAACTTTTTTGGGACTGTCTGATTTTCTAAACTGCACCCGTATAAAGTTCTTCTAGACAAGTGAACGCTGTTAAAACGATATACTGTATTTGCTGATGCTACTACTGCTGCTAACTTGTAAATATACCAGCATCATAGTCACACAACGCTTCATAAACATGCAGCAGATGGTCATGATTTCTCTCTGTTATGTACCAGGGTTAATAAGTTCTTTAAAACCTTATTGATCAGTTTGAACTGCTGCATAAAACAATGCACCGTACAAAAGTCCATACACAGTGGACTCCCCTCTTATTTTAGAACTAATGTAAAGTTGACGTTTGGTTGCTTGTCCTCTTGTACTTTTTTCCTCAAGTGTAAAACCTCATCTGCTCGTTCCTCTGTGTTTACAGGAAGAAGGGGATCATCCTCAACATTTCATCAGCCAGTGGGATGTACCCCGTCCCTCTCCTCACTGTCTACTCTGCCTCTAAGGTGACAGCAGCACACTGTTAATGAGCGTTTCATCAAGTGTTAACTCCAGTGTAACCTACAGTCACATCCCAGCAGCATCATAAACAGTTTACATCTCTCCATATGCTGTGATCCACGAGGAGAAAACCCTTTTCTTTGTTTTGGTGTCATGAATTATTCCGTCTTATCTTCAAACACACACCGAGGCTAATCTAATCTCCTGCTGACTAAAAACGTTAGTTCAACATTTTATTTTGTTGTTGGGATAAAAGGAGGGATTGTCTCTTTTCATATTTGCTGTTTTAATTGTTGATTATAAATAAGTCAGTGACTAACTCAGGTCCCGAGGTAGTGCACCAATTAAAAATGTTTATAGGAGCATGTGGCATCATAATGTTTTATAACAGTCTCGTGTGTGTTTGTTAGCTTAAACGCAGCCTGCTGTTCATGGTTGGAACTGATTTATCTGCTGGTGTCTCCAATACTGGGTCATGTTTATATGCCGAATCCTGGTCTTTGCAATAAAGAGTCTAAAATGCCCCTAAAATCCATCTAGGGTGAATTTTAAATGAGATTCCAAAACATTTCCAGTGCTGTTAATGTAGCCTGGCTGGGCCATCCTGTTGCGTGAATCACTTGCCGTTCCTTCACACAAGAGAAGTTTTTGAGAAGTTGTTTGGAGTTCAAGTTTTCACCTACTTTCTTCTTTTACAGGCCTTTGTGGATTTCTTTTCAAGAGGAATTCAAGCTGAATACAAGAGCAAAGGGATCATAGTCCAGGTAAATCCAAAACAGTGCTGTCAGGTTTTCACCTCACAGTTATTGTGGCCATTAAATCAGGATAATTATATGATTGCATCTTCTGTTTTGGAAAAAAAAAGATACAATAAGTGAAACTGAGGAGAGGTAAGACAAAAAAACATGATGCATATGTATATCTATCAATCAATCAATCAATCAATCAATCAATCAAGTTCATACATTTTACCAACAAATACAGTTAATTTACAAATCCTTATTTATTTCTAATAATGTTAGAATTTATGATTTTTCCACAACTCTGGCTGTGTGACTAAAACTTCTTCATTGCCTCATAAAGTTATTGTAATGCATTCTTTTATTTTGGAAAATGTCTGTCTTGTTTAGGTCACTTTATTTCTGGTTTTGTAAATCTATGTTTTTATTTAGAAGTAGGCTACGGCCACTAGATCATGAGTCATTGAACTGCATGTAAAATGTTGAAAAATGGTTTGACAGTACAAATATTTAAGTTATTAGCAACCACAAGCTCTAACATCACAGTTGGATTTATAAGAAATTTCAGAATTTCAGTTTTTGCGAAGTGCTGAATCATCTCTCAAAGAGCTGCTCAAAGTCGGTCCACAGGCAGTCTGTGCTCCTCAGTAACCAGCTTTTAAAAACTCCGCTGTGAACTGACAGTATTAACCTGTGTTTATTTTTTTTGTAGCACAATACCAATATTTCATATCTCAGTTGTGTCTGTTTACTAACTGAGTCTTTGTTATTTTCTTCCTAGAGTGTTCTACCATTCTTTGTTGCAACCAAGCTGAGCAAAATCCGACGGGCGACTTTGGACAAACCGAGTCCAGAGCGCTACGTCGCAGCTGAGCTCAACACTGTAGGGCTTCAGACCCAAACCAATGGCTACCTGCCCCATGCCGTTATGGTAAGTCTGGGTATGTAAAGCATGCAGATGTTAGACTGACAGTGTTCGACTCTTTCAAGTGCTGAATACCATAAAAATCTGATGTTCATGTTTCTTTAAAAAAATGAACAGCCTCTGAAATGATCCGCTATTAACCAAAAACTGTAGAAGAGCAGAGTTTGGAAAGAACCGTCAATCATCAAACAGCCTTGACATACATTAGCCAGGCTGCAGCAGCCAAGTTCTGTGCAGCTCGATATTAAAAAACAAATGTGGTCTCTTTGAACATTAAAAATCTTCACTGCATATATCCGCCTCTCCTTGTGTAGGTTTTGGTTTTAATACCTTTCAGCAACATTGTCTTGATCTGACACCGACTCCTAACATAAGGCCCATCACTGTGCGTCATTAGTGCGCTCACTAATCTGACATCTAAGACTGAGTAATGCCTGCTGTTAGTGTTTAGTCAGCTGGATCCTGGAATCACACCGCAGGCCAAATCTTCCTCCACATATTGAACAATAGAAATGCACCTCCAGTAAACGGCTGTCTAAATGGCAGTAAATATGAAGAGAGCATATTACAGCGTCACTCTCACACCACTACAGCAGAAGTGGTGCAGCTTTTAACACTTTACGTTTATAAGTCTTGATGCAGGTGAAATGCAAATATGATATGCATTCTGAGTGACAGTAAACCTTCAGATCTGTTAGTAAAACGAGCTCATAATTCAGCTCTTTTTGCTGTAGGGTCGTTTCTCAGGGCTGTGAGAGCTTGGCAGATCAAATTTGATTGACATTCGCCAGTCTCATCTGCACAAAGTTTGATGAGTACATTCCTGAGCAGTATGTTTCCATCATCTGTGTCAAATTGAGAGGAAGCTGAAGTTCTGCCATCTGAAAGTTCATTTCTACTATTCGCTTCACTCCACTGTGGGCTGAGAAAGTGCTTTACCATCCATATCATAGTTAGCAGCCACTCTACGCTCCCAGTGCAGGCTGAAATGGCCCTGTGTGTGGCTAATGAATGATACGGAGTCAGCTAGTGCTGTATTATTATGGAGTGACACCTCTGAGTAAATGTAAAATGAACAGCAGGCTTTAATTTCCACCTATCATGAGCTTTTAAGAAAAAAGACCGCCTCCTGGGGTGTTGACATTTTGTGCAGGTACAGCTAAGGTGTGTGCAGAAGCAGACTGACTGTTGGAGCTGCAGACCTGACACAGCACCCAAAACATGCATTAAACTGATAATAAGAAGTCCCTATGCGGCTATGAGTCTTATGTTAGTATTCACTACAACTATCCTCACTCTACTTCTTAACTTCACTAATCCAGTACACACTGCAAGAAAAAGATGTACACAAACAGTGTCAAACTCATGCATAAACATAGTTTTTCTGATTAGATAACATTAGTTTATGTTGTATATAATCTAGAATCTCTCTTCCCTCTTCCGTCTGTGCTGCCAGTATTTTGTATAATATGGTGTTTCCCCTAGCTTTTTCACTTCAACGTACATCCCCCCGTATGACGTATGTCTACGTCAACACTGAAATATCAACAACTAGTTATCTTGATGTAAATCAAATCATTAGGTCCTGATTCCCAAAGTCCCTGGGCCATTGGAAAGCACAGCTCCCATGAGCAGGGACTTTACGGGGGTAAATGTTTCACCTCAGAACCAAATTTAGACCCTAATGAAATAGCTGATTAACACTCAACTCCTCATGGGCCTGAATCAATTTGATAAGAACAGACTACACTGACAGAAACCACGTATGTTAACATGGGGGAGGCGGGCTTTATGACCCATACTTGAGGTAGTCACTAGGGGGCGCTCTAAATCTCTTAGCCTAAAAAACAGTGAACATTTATGACATCCATTATTATAAACATTCAGTGGTTCAATGCTGAATGATACTGAACACTCGAAAGAGACTTTTTTTTAATTGAAGCTTTCAACTCCTAGAATAATTTTGCCAAATTTGTTCTGAATATCAGTTAAATCTGCAGTATTTGGAACTTAAAGTGAAACTGCCCTAAAATCCAGAAATATAGGTCACACCTGAGTAAGTGGCAGTCTGTTTAGGAGGTCACCAAGTGGAAAAAAAGGTTTCACCTGTCCTCCTTCTTTGGCTTCAGCAAAGTCCACAATGTGCAGTTTCTTGTCGCGGTTTCTAGTACCATCTGTTTTCACCATGTGGAGCCTGCAATCAGGACTACTACCATGACGGTAGATGAGTCTATCCAACGGTACCTTTGATGATTGCTAGGTACAGACCAGTTCCTCGCAACCCGGTCACCTTAACGTGCACCTTACACCAGCTTACCACAAGGTTTATCTGCTTAATAGCAGAAATATGATATGATATGATATGATATGATAATGACCTAATGAGGGGTAATAACAGGTAGAAGTGGCCCAAGGCTTGTGTCATTATGTTTCCCAGCATGCCTGGTACAGCAAAAGTGGCAACTTGCGAAACACTAATAAATGGGGCAAACTCTCAATCACATCAGGTCCTGTATTACCACCTTGCATTGCTCTTTAACAAGGCTTTAGCAAGATTATAGTCCCATTTTTTAAGTAAAATACACTTCTGAGTTTTGTTGTGGTTTATAAGTCACACTGGTAAGTGGGATGCAGACAACTTTTTAGATAAAAACAGATATTAAGAGCATCTTTTACACTGAATTTTACTATAATCTCTGTTTCTCTTTCTTTGCAAAAAGGAGGCTTAATTTTATAGCTGCAAGGCTATCATTTATTCAGGTGTCCAGTGGCTTTCGTCTTTGTGGAGGCAACAGGACAAAAACCTCATCAGGCTGTAAATTCACTTTGCAGCCTCCTACCTGCTCATCTCCATTTACTAAATTAATATTGTGTCAATGGTTGCTAAAGCATCTGTCACATGATAAACCTCCTCTGAAATAATGGAGTGGGATGCTCCGCTACCTTCTACTATTGTCTGCATGCTATCAGTGTAATTACTCAGAAATGAGCCAGTCTCCATTTATGCAGAGGTTACACGGAGCAGCAGTCATTTTCTCCCTCCAGCTCCTCCATGTTGCGCTCGATGCTGTTGAACTGTGTGACCTGCATATCAATGTTCGTGTTTATTGATATACAGCACATACAAATACAAACCCCATCTATTACAGCATAAAGGTGGTCAATAAATCAGATCCAGCAGAGGCAAAGCTCTGTTGATCCTGTGCAGTCGACAGTTTTTGTGCTGATAAGGTAAACAAAGCAAGTTCCCTTCACTGGCCGTGTATTTCACTAAACCACAGACGGGTAGTGTTGTGTCCTCTGATTATCTGATAATCTCCTTTAGTTGTTGCAGCACAGCTCTGCACAGCTCACAGTAATAATTGGGACCGCTGTAAAGCTGCTACTTCTTACATTTTCATAGACAACAATAAAAGTTCCGTCATCTCTACTATAGTCGATTCTTTATGTAGTTTCTTTTTGGTTGCACGGTTTGGATGTCACCTCAGAGGGTCTGTAATGATAAAAATAAATGGATGTGGAAGAGAGGGAGACTTTTAGTGTATAAAAAAGGCTCAAATGTTAAGCAGTGTGAAACATTTCAAACCAAGTCATCCTGCTGTTGCCCTTCTATTATATGAAAATGTCATCCACTGACCTGGTCACACAAATGTCGCACATCCTTTTCATCCAAATAGGTGCGACCACATAGTTTGTGACCTCACACTCGGAACCATAACTCAAACTATTATAACCTTGGTTTAAATTATGTATTATTATATTAGAAAAAGAACACAATAGCCTTGTTGTAAATTAAAATAGAGCGTGACAAGAGTATTATTGAAAGGAAATACAGTGAAGATGTTAATATAATTGGATTGTAAGTCAATGAGAGAACCATTTGATACTTCATAAAACTGCTCTTTATTTAAAAAGAGAATTAAAAACAGCAGGGGGTTTCTTGAGCTGTTTGAACCCCCATACTCTCGTCTGGGAAGCTGCAAAGTTAAAGCCAAGTTAATGGACATTATGGGTGAAGCAGAAAAGATTTTATTGCTGTAATTTGAGCTGCCTACTTATGCACAATATCGGAAAAATTAGATGCAAATTTGGTGAAAATGTCCTGCAGGACAAGTTCACCATATTGTTCAGCAATTGAGATTGTGAGTGGGTGCAAAAAGCAATAACTTTCCTTGCAAAGTAATGATGTGAGGTTTGAGTAATGCAAAATAAGAAGAAGAAAATATGTGCAGATATTGTAGGACATGGACAAAAGTGGTTGTATGGCATTAAAAAGCGACACAAATGTCTGCGTTTTCCTTTCATATCGGTGCCACAGCTTTTGCTCCTGTGGGCTGGAAATTAATAACGAATGCTAATCAGTTATTTGTAAATGCCACCAGCTGACCATGTAATTTCCCTCTGTAGGGCTGGGTGACTACGGCTCTGCTCCCTGCCAAGATCCTCAACAGCTACGTGATGGGGATGGGTTTATCCCAGCGCGCTCGTTACCTCAAGAAGCAGAAGCAGGGATAGATGGATGTGCAGCAGCAGACAGAGGAGGGGGGGCACCAGCTGTGATAACGACTCGTCGGACTATCATCATCATCACGGACCAAGAGGAGGAAGTGTGACAGTTTCTGGGCAACCTCCCCTTTTATGCTCTCAGTCATAGATGAGGCAAAACTGGCCTCAGTTGCTGCCACATGTTTTCCATCTAAAACGGTTGTGTGAAAAATATTGAACAAAGTGGAGGTCCTCGTTGAGTGATCAGCTTTAATGAGTGGGACACTAACATGGAAACTAAAAAAACAATTCTCAAAACTGTCCATCTGTCTGCTAAACATCATAGAGAATTAAGCCTACATGGTGATGGCGAAAGATAAGCTGGATGTTAACATCTGTTTGTTTGTTTGTTTGATTCAGCCTCCCATGATTATGTGAATTAGCTTATGGCTATGTGCGCAGGCTTAAAGCTATTTAGCAGAACACTGTAGGTGGTATTTTTTACCAACTTCTAACTCTCTGTCTGGCACTTAATGTCTCACCAGCTGATTTTTTGTTCATAACAGCTTTTTCAAAACATTCATTCTCCTGGATGTTTTTCCAATATTTTAAACCAGCATGTTCAAAACGCTTCAACATTCATTTCCTCCTGAGAACCAATTCAAAATCATCACAGCCTCTTGTCTGCCTTTTTATTGAGATATTTTCTGCAGTGTTGAAGTGGTTATGAAGAGGACTGCATGTTTAATGGAAACAAATGACATTTTCTCTGAAAGTAAAAAGAAAGAAAACTCTCTTTAAGTGAGGGGAAACAAAACCAAATGGAGAAGCTTGTGGCAAAATTCTTTGGTGCATCCTGGGTCACACTTTGGAGTCATTTTCAGCCCTAAAATTATCACAACAGCAGTAAAATTGCAAAAAATGCAAACAGTAGACTGAGTGGTTATTGTGTGTGGGATCCACCATCTCGAGATCTATTATTTTCAACTGCATCATCGTATTTACTTAAAGCTCCTGTGAGGAATTTGGCGCTTCTTGTGGACAAAGTGGTTTCTTGTATCTTTTTGTTGGTACTGTCCCTACATGTGTCCGTGCTGCTTTCTAACAAAAAAATCTCACCCCTCATGCTAAATGTTTTACTCACAGATGAGGTTTGCACTTGAAAACACAACAATAACTTTTTTTTTTTTTGTGAACTCAACTGACACCTACCCACTACCAGCAGTTTTAGACATCACAAATTACTGTCCAAGAATAATCCGTCTTGTTAGTGATAGAGTTTGCTTTTGTAGGCTGTAAAGAGGCAGTAGCATTAATTTCAGTTAGTTTTTTTAACTAGGTAAGGAGCTTTAATGTAAGACTCTGATATGCAGATATTTCCAAGCTCTTTTAATCTGATACCAATACAAGCAATGTATACACATTTTTTTTCAGTGTTACAAACACCAGGTCCTTTCTGGTTGAATTTACTTGTTACCCTCAATTGTGACAATTTATATGTTTTGAAAATAGGCATAAAACTAGAAAAAAATCGCTCCAAAATACTTCCATACAGCTAATATGTTGAAGCTCGTCATTGCTGTTTGTTATACACACATCAGTGGACATTTTCCTGTCTGCTGGTACCCATAATTACATTTTTGGTGTTATCTGCCTGTATCAAAATTGTGCTTTTCTACTTTAATGTCAAACCAACAAAGTTTGGTACCATCTCTGACACATTCTGACTTCTCCTGTGTGTTTGTTGAATCGGTTGTGTTCTTTAAACGTCCATAGCCTCCTTTCATCAGCGTTACCAGCTTTAAGTTATGCTGTTCACTCTCGATGGAAAGTTTGTACTTGACATTTCAGTCATACTATTAAGGTGAAGGGGACCAACATCAGTTTTAAGGCTGGTGATTCTCTCAAGGGTAATGGTATTAGGTATTTGTCTGGGGCGAAAGCAGAGCAAACCAGAACCATTAGTATGTAGACTTTGGAAAACTACTTTGCATTTGTCCTTGCAGCCATCAATAAATATCAGTTTCAATAACTTCATCTGCTAATTTGTGTGTTTTGACTTCTTGGACTCACCTTTAATGTCACTTGTGTTTTCAATCACATGAAAGTAAGACTCAGAGCTTTTGAAGAGACTATCTTTTTGCCTTTAACCACTGAAAGGTTAAACAACAGGGGATTCTGCAAATAATTTCTGTAATACCCTTTAATTGATGTCCTTATGTGTCAAGTTACATCTCTGTCTGACACCATTACACACTGTAAAAAGTCCACAAACCTTCTGTGTAATGAAAATGCTTAATACAGTCCCGAACTGTATGTGGCATCCTTTTACAACTGATCAATCAGCTCATTTTACTCTCCTGACTGAGTTACAATTATTCGTCATTTTCACACTTCATACTAAAGTGTTATTTTTCACAGTCCTGCCTCTTCCCTCCCAAACATCGCTGTCCGGTTCCCATGCCAACAGTTTCTGGGAGATTTTTCCGGTGCACTGGTATGGAAGCTGCGGAAATGTGTCATCACTGAGGATGTAGGAGGGGAGAGTGTGTGGAGGGATGCCCAAAGGAAGAAAGGAGTGGGTTGCAGAGATGTATATATATGAAGAGGAGCTCAGTGGTGATCACAGTCCACTGCTTGCTCAGACCCAAACACACACTCTCTGGTTTTACAGAAGAGTTTCAGAGAGAAGGAAAAGAGAAAGACTGGATCTCCAAACTATCCCTCATCAAGCAGAACTACTTGGACTGAATATCAAACTGCTTTTACTAAGCCATATCAGCGATTTTTGCATCTTTTTGGTCGCTTTTGGGAACAGCTGATCAGCTTTCAGTGATCCTAAATCCCTATCTCTCGAGAGAATCGCCGTCTCCAGCTCTTCATCCTCTCATTTGGGCCACTGTTCATCATGGCGACCAGCATGGACACGCTCCCTGCCCATCTGCTGCCTTTGGTGATGGAGGAGTTCCCCCAGTCTCTGGCCACAGCTTGTGTCTGCAGGGCCGGACAACGCGAGCCCCGCCTCCGCTGCGTACAGTGTGGCATCATCGAGGAGGAGGAGGAGGACTGCTCCACTCTGGAGGAGGACCAGGCCCAGCGGTCCTTCTTGCAGACCGTGGAGAGCTTGAGGAGGAGCACCAGATGAGCTCCTCCAGAGGAATTTCCAGCATGAAAACTGTGATGTGTTTGACCTATTTGGCTTCCCTGCAACCAGGTTGGGTCCCAACAGATGTCGGTAGCTTTACAGAAGCAGACTGGGCTGAATTTAACGCCTCTGATGGTGCTGATATTCTGGTAGAAGTGCTGCCACTGGTGGTTACCATAAACTTTATGGTGATGGATGAGACTGAACCGGAAATAAAGTCGTGTGATGGAGTGAAAATGTTTGCAAAAAAAACCTGCTAATTTGCATATCTGATCTATATTTTTAAAGTCAATATTCTTTGTTGTGCACTAATTTTCTGCAAAGCATCACTTCCACTCTGCGAAGTTTATATTTGTATAACATGACTGCATTTCTTTTGCTCTGTTTCTTTGGAGAGCTGCAAGGATTTTAAATTTCAATAATAAAGCCAGTGTTCAGATATTTTCTTGATGGTTTGTCTTCTGTGTCATGTCAACAAACACATTTTACATCAAATTGTCATGCATGTTGCTCCTCATTCTAACTGCAGACCCTGCTGTGCAGGGGAAATGATGGTTTATATAAGGCCATCAGACCTTTTTCAGGCCTTTCCATGTGGTGGCACTATTGATACACTTTTTTGAGGGAAATAGCACAAACTGCACTCTACCTCACAACAATCCCTCCTCTAAATCCACTCTATAACTGCACATTAACATCTGCAATCTGTGGTTTACCCCTGCTATTCCTGATGTAATCGAGCCAGAAATTTATTGTACCTTTGATTGTTTCCAGGAGACAAACATAAATACACAGTCATGCATCATGAGACCCCAACACAAGACTGTAACACATTAATCCTCCAGCTGTCATGCAGTGCCCTCCTTTGGCTTTGCAATTAAAACAAAAAATTTCCTTTTTTACCTGTGTGGATTCTGTTAAGCCCCCTATTTTTGCACCACAAAAACAATCCTCCTGTGACCAATTCATTCCCACCATGTTTGCTCTCATTGTGGCAGATTTTTCACAGTCAAGCTCTACCTTTGTATCATCTTTGCACACCCCAGAATGCGATATGATTTCATTTAAAAGGCAAAAACAAACCATTATGAAGCTGCTATTACAGGATGAATGAGCAGTTGTTTGAATCGTGGATATATTGGACCGCAATTCCTCACAAACATTTCTTGATTTTCAGAAAATTGCGAAAAATATTGTTGAAAAATGCGCTCTGCAGATGTCTGCTCTATAAACAAATTGAATTGCAGACGCCGTACCAGCTGCAGCCTGTTTAATTTTTGGCTGTTCTGTAAATATGAGCTGCTTTGTGAGGGAGCCTTTTTCTAAAAATGTGCATACATGAGAACAACTCTTTTACTTCTGTTTTTCCATTCAGTTGATTCAGTGCTGTGGTGTTCAAGTAACGTGCTGCCAAAGCCATGTGTAGTCCAACATATTCCAGTCTACCAATACTTTCATTTATAAAAACCTAATTAACTTGTGTACTTCACACATTTCCCTCAGTGAAAGACAAAGCCTGAAGACTTTTACCATTACTGACTTTGGATATAAAACAATATCCTCAAGTAACCCCAGTTTGTCACTAAAAATCAATAGGCGATCTGTCAACATATTTCTATTTATGCTCCTGAATCTGTTGGAGTGTATACAAGGGCAGGTCTCCAGTCTCTTATGGGCCTGCACAAACAGACAGCCTCACTTACACTGGCATCTATAGGCAATTTAGAGTTGCTGACCTGTATACATTTATTTGGCCTGTGGGAGGAGAAATCCCACGCAAATAGGAGAACATGCAAACTCTGCACTGTGATGTGTTTGCTTTTAAATTCAGAACACCCCTGTAGTGAAGTAACCAAACTTATATTGATTTTTTTGAGGCATTTCTCAAAAAGCATTTTTTTCTTGTGTCCTTATATGTCCTGCTCCTGAACTTCCTGTCCTAGATCAGGATACCGCGGGAAAGCTGCCAAATCTGCCTACTTAATTAAGAATGTGCACTCTCAAACAGGCCTTTCTGTAAATACACAAAGCTGCTCAAGTTATTCAACATTCTCAAAAATGACAAGTCATCAAAAATAGCATGGAGGGGAGGCATAAACAAAAGCTTCAAACTGTAAGCTGTTTGTGACCTTTACCTCTGCCTTATAGTGCTGCGTGAGCAGTTTGACTCAAGAGTTTTATTTACTTATCAGCAAGGTGAGGGCAGAATTTATAATATGTTGAGAGTTTTGTTTCATTACAAATAATAGTTTCAAAACACAAATTTGTACCAAGTTCAGATTATTACGACTG
Organism: Xyrichtys novacula; assembly: GCA_962446985.1. Lineage (NCBI taxonomy): Eukaryota > Metazoa > Chordata > Actinopteri > Labriformes > Labridae > Xyrichtys > Xyrichtys novacula. The sequence goes on along the minus strand of OY660864.1, from coordinate 22,596,997 downwards.
GGTGCTATGAGCATTAACCCAAAATAAAAGGATGTTTTTGAGCTTTTACAGGCCCCAGTTTTAGGCATTTTTTTGTCTCTACAGGGTTTATTATTAGTACTATTGTTATCATTAGTTGTACTACTACTAGTAGTCGTATGTGGTCAGATCCCATTTTAGGTTGGGTCTTGATAATTCATCAAAGCGTGGTCTAGACCTGCTCTTTTTCTTTGGAAAGCGTCTTGGGATGACAACTGTTGAGAATTGGCACCATATAAATAAAATCTGATTGATTGATTGAAAAATATGCACACATATTTGTTCTAATTGACCTGTAGAAAGCTGTGGGTTTTGTGTTTTTCCATATTAGTTTTATATAAACGGACTACAAGGAGTTTGTTGAAAATGATTTTTCTTTCCTTATCTATCTTTCTTTTTCCTGTGTGTATCTAATGCCATTTATTTTCAAAGTAATTTGTCTCAATACAATACGATTTCATGGACCTAAATGAGGTTAACAAATCACTTTTTGTGTTAACTCATCAACTATAGTAGACTGCTACATAAACACTTTGAAATCAAACATGTTAAAAAAAAGTTATTTTCATTACTTTTTAAAACTTGTTTTACAATAAAAACAAACAAAGACTGAATGTTGTTACTTCAGTAATTTAGTAATCCATGCATAAACTGCCTGTAGCACCAACTGCTCTTACTGGGTGTGAAACGACTTTTTCCAAGATGGCGGATCTGTATATCAGTCTGTTGCCCCTACCTGCTGCTTCTCAACTGTTAACTTGCCGCCCACACAGCTACTGCTTATTTTAGTTTAAACAACTCGTTTAGTCGCTAGTTTCACCCCCAAATCGTTTAGGGATTGTGGCTGGTGTGAAAATATCACACTTGTGCTCTAAATGTTGAGCTGTCGTTTTGTTGTAGTTTTATCTTATCGTGTAATGTGTTAGCTTACCTGTCGGCTTTAGCAGACGGTCCGAGCGAATGAATGGTCCTCAAGTCGTACAGAGGATTGGATAACATCAGCAACTTTTCAAACGGATCTATTCACATATGCTGGGAAGTTTTCCTGACTCCACAAAGTAAGTTTTAATTTTCATTTTAATGCTGAATATCACCTGTTTCTGTTTGTGTGCAATGTTAGCGGTATTATGTAAATTAATCATTTGAGTGGCTTGCTAGCTGCTGGCTTCATTTTTGAGGTTGTTTGCATTTTTTATTTGGTGACATTTTTGGTATGATTAACGGGTTGGCTGGTGAGAAAAGTGCTTGTGTCAGCAGTGGATGCACTTTAATGCAAATTTAAAATTATAACCTGGTTGCTGCTGTTTGTAAAAGTTTACTATTGAGGGATAAACACCTGTAATGTAATGCAATGCAATGCGATCCAATACTACTGCTCCATCGCTAGTTTCAGTTCCGGGAGGCTTTTACCTGCTGTTTTGATTGACTTACAGGCGACTGCTTTACTTTGTATATCATAAAAAAACTTGGCTATGGTGGTTGTTGTTGAGTGTGATGTATTACAACGCGGTTCTTATATTTTGTCCACTTCAGTTACACAGTAACACGAGGAGAGCAAAATATTAGGCACACCTGAAATTTAAAGGGCTCCAGCACATCACCAACATCCACTACAACTTTAACAATTAATTTAAACAGCAGTTATCATCTGTCAACAGAAATTTGAAAATATAGAATCTTTGTAAAAGTAGTGTTTATTGTAGAGCTGATGTATTGGCTTGCATTACATTGCCAAGGTGTTATGGCTAGTTGGTGTCTCTGTCACAGGTTATTATCATAATTAATATTTGCTTCATGAGAAGAAACTGTTTGCCATTGAAGAAGTGGTCACAATGGTACATTCCCCACACATCTTCATATTCAGGGTCCAGCATAGAATTATTTAAAGTCTTCATATACTCCTCGTCTTATCATAATTACATCTAAACCGCTGAGCTCCTGTTTGACACTGCTGCGTCAGTCAGCCACACTCATTGTCAGCCTTATTTCCATGTACTGATGGCCATCTGCTGCTTATCTCTGTATTTAATATGAGGAGATTGTCTGTCTGCCTTCTGCCTGAGGTCTTGTGGTTTTAATATGTATAAGTTCATAATTACCTGCTGCATAGATGATGTGTCTAAGCCTGCTGCATATCCTGTGGTTTGCCAGGATATCCATTGCGATTCAAAATGAAAAGTATATCCCCCTCATGGTGTCCTGGATCTGGCAGAAGATGCATCTCACGTATGATCAATTTTGCGAGATGATAGTCTTAAAAAATCCGCTCATAACTTAAGAACATTTCCTCTGCTGTGTAGACCAGTACCTTGCCTGAAGGTAAATCAAAATATGTATTTTTTCTGACACTAATAGTCGAGTTATTTATTTTAGGAGAGGCTGAGAAACTTTGCTGAAAATACTTCAGGAAACACATTTTAAAATGAATGCGTACCTGTTAGATGAGGTGGAAAGAAAATCTTGAGAAAGAAAATCTTTATTAAATTATTGATTGTGAAATTATTGAGTAGGCTTACTTAACTAATTGAGTACAGCACCATCCTTTGGCATGTGGATGGTAATTTGGTTTCAAAAAGTTTCAAATAACTCATTCTTTGTTTAAAAAAAAATCATAGTTATTCTGCTGCATTTTGACTTTATTTGACTAGTTGTTTGGTTTGTAAAGTTTTGTAAAGTTGTGAAAACGCCAGCACTATTTCTCAGAGGTCAAAGTGACATTGTCAAGTTGCTTCTTGTGTCAAATCAGAAGTCCAAAACCCAAGATATTAACTTAAAGTAGAGAATCCTTGCAAGTCAAAACAGGAAGATTTTGTTTTGAGAGTTTGATTTTGCTTGAATGATTAGAAAAACAAGTAACCAGTCATCAAAATATTTATCAACTGAAGTCAGTCAATTACTGGCTTTCTTCGTAGATTGATTTAGAGCTGCAGCTCTAATCATTATTGAAATACCAATTTGTTTATTTAACCTGGATATTAATTTTCTAACTACGTTTCAAGAAGCGAAATTCACTGCAGTAAGTTCATGCAGTAGTGTTTACTGTGCTGCTCTAACTGGCTGCAGCTACTGCTGCTCTTTTGTGGAATTTCATAAACCCCTCCATCAGCCCAGCATCCACCTGTAGGCTGTGAGTCTGACTTCCCCCTGGGGGGAGTTTATTATCGTCACTCCCCAGTTGCTGCTGTGCAGATGCTGGTGTTTGCTTGCAGGGAATGACAAGTCTGACAACAAATATCAGCTTTGAACATGTTCTTTATTCCAGAATTAAATCTGTCATACCAGAGTTTGCTGCTTGGAAAATGCTGACCTTTAAAGCAACAGTGAAGGACAATTTAAAGGACTGGAGCAACAAACGCTCAAAACCCTGATGAAAACAGGCCAGTCTAGTGATATCCTTTCTATTATACTTGTTCTTTGAGGTGGCAACTCACCACAGGAATTTCTGTGAGATTTTTTCAGTTTCATCTTGATAAAATTGTTGTTTTATTTATTTGCAGTATTTGATTTCAGTGACCACATAGGACAACACTGTCATGAAAACTTTGACCAAAGGCTGTGATATCTGATGCCGCTAAAACTGAAGAAAACCAAACACCCCAAAATGGCAAATGAAGCAACACACATTTAGTCTTTAAACAGATTTACAGAACTAAAGAACTACTATAAAGTTTGTATTATAAAAAAAAATCCTCAATAAAAAGCAAAAAGGGGCATCTTTTCAGTGCTAAATTAGCATCCCTTTGCATCTTTTCACTGCTGTCTGACATCCCTCAGTCTTCTTCTGGTAGTAGCAGCTGTTAATTGGTCCTTGGCCAATTAACTGCCATTCACATTCCCATCAGTGATGTCAGAGGCAACACAGTGAGGAGTCACAGAGTAGCAAGTAAGTGTGAAATTAGCTGGAAAATCTATTTAGATTGAGACGTTTATTCCAAGTTAAATATTGTTTCTTAACCTTGGCATATCAAGAGTTGATCACATAAGTCTTGTGGTCCTCTTGTTCTTTTATTTTTCTTCAACTCATGGTTTCCATGACAGTATCTTACTTCCATGTCAAACGTATGCCTCTTCATACTAGTATCACTCCTCTCATTTGTATCTTGACACAGTCATGGGAAAAACGGGAGTGCTGAGTGGATTCGAGCGGTTGCAGACACATTTGGTGTATCTCTGTGAGGATGAGGAGCCTGAAAAAAAGACAAACAAACAGACACCGAGGATACTTGGGCATTATGGGCACCGATCCTCATTATCCAGCCATAGCCTGCTCACTGAGCACATGTACGTACATGATTGGACTTGCCCTTCCATTTCACTTGCCACACTGCAAATCGCTGCCACGTTGGCGGGTTCACTTGGTTTGGGCCATGGCATGCTATTAGGGGGTTATTTGTATAATTTACCACTTCTAATTCCATGGCTCAGCCATATTGGCAGGAACATTCAAGACTAAATTGAGTGTGAAGATTGAGAGGAATTAATGTCTGCTGGACTGTGAGCTGAATGCGTGCCTTCAGTGGGCCCTCGGCCACCACAAGGACAAGAGTGTGAGCAGGATTTGTACGTTAAAGGTTGACTTAGCAAAGTCAATAATTGAGCTACTCTGTGGGACTTTGTCTGCCCCAAAGCAATCAGCCATTCTTTTTTGTTGGATGAGAGGAGAGCGGCGAGCAATCAAATAGGACTATAAGGCTTGTAAAGTGGAACAAAAACAAAAACTGAAAGGGAATTTATTTTCAAAGGAAGTTTAAACAATGTTTCAGGCGTCTGAAAAAAGCACTGCTTTGTGCATGTGGTCAGATATAACTAGTTAATGCTATATTTCTCTGTTCTCTCATCAAGTAGTCCTTTTCAATTTATCTTGTAATTATGAATTTATTGGTTTTAAGAATACAGTCAGGGCTTTCTGAGAATAAAATACAACAGCAACAATTTCCTTAATTTACATAAACTAATTTTCTCTGTTTCTAGGCATCCATAATAGGTTGATAAAAGATTGTTTATTCGCAAAACTTTATTATATTTTTAAATTAATTCAATGGAGTTGTCTTACTAAATATAATTGACAAATTTCCTTGATTTTAAAGGGTAGCCATACTGTTTAGATTTTCTGACCCTTTTCTGATGGCCTGAAGACACAATTCTTCCGAAATATACAAGCTTCAGGGTAAACAGGCAGAGATTGTGGTTGACAGAGCAGAGGCTGTGCATTTAAGGAGTGAATGGACTGTTTAGACCGTAATCTTGAAACTAAATTGGTCATGAGACTGGATGAGTCAGGATCTGTGTGATTCAGCTCAGCGGGGGACATTGATTGAGAAGAGATTTTACTAGCGAGACAAAAGGATCAGTCGGTCACAGCCGGGCGGAGATGAGAGAGGGAAAAGTCACTGCTGCACCGTCGGTCTGACACCAGGCTGAAGTTAGTTTGATAAGAGGGTCTGCATTGACTTTAAATTAGTTTTAGGTTGGATATGGCAAAGCTGGATTTATATCTGTGCCTCCTCGTTGTTGCATCCGTGACTGTGATCAGACAGAGTTAATGATATGGAGATTAACTTAGTGAAGGCTGCAATTCAGGGCGAACCAATGTCCTGCTGTTTGTATGATGTGAACTCATTAACTGTATCTATAATGATGGCTCAGCATGAACTGTCCAATTTCCCTGTAAGTGTATAACGCAAAAATGGTTGGTGGTATTAAGTTACTGAAAAATGTCTACATTCTCATTGAATTTCTAATATATTATATAGTGTATTCAGATTTGACACATCACTAAGGAAATGTGACCTGTGCCCTCCTTGACTTCAAGCTTTAATGATGGAGCCAGATTTGACTGAGCAACAAGAAGATTTAGCTTTTGGCTGGAGTATATACTGTTGTTTTTTTAAGCATACCATTTAAGTAGATAAGATATGGTTGTCATGGTGAATTAAAATCTCACATCTCGGACAAACAAGCAGAGCTATACTTTGCACTGAAATCCTCAGAGGGATTAGGGTGCAGGGGATGTGCATGATAGGTCAACTGAACACCTAAGCTTATCCTTTTGTCTGTTATTTTTTCAATCTACTCCTGCGTACTACCCAAAATACCTCCTCACAGCACTTGTCAGTTTTGGTGTTGTAATTGGCGGCTCAGTGTGACCATGTCCTCCATTTCTGTAGAATAGCATTACCGTATTAGTTTAGTGAGAGTGCACAGATCAGTCAGGTTACAATGTGAGCGCCCTCTGCTGGATCGTTCAGCAAGCTACTTCAGGTGGCCAGATGCGCTGGTACACTGTCTTATGAGTTTGGACGGCTCATTACAATTTGCATATGAACTCTCCCCCCGGCGGTGCTAACTCTGCTTTAGTTAGCCATGCACAACAAATCAATCTGACATTGTCTGCCAGCAGACGCAGGCTGTGGTAAATATACTGTGCTCAGTGTTGAGTGCTTTCTGAGTGTTTCATGTCAATTATTATTATTAAGACTAGTCTTCTTTTCTTGGGATGAGTGCCTGCTTGAGGCTGACTACAAATGCACAAGAAGCCACGTATGCATCCATCCCAAAAAAAAGTTAAGAGCAAAAACAATCATGTTTGGCTGTGTCCAAAAAACAGTTTTGTTGTGGGAGGATGGATTTTTCATCAGTCTCTAGTGTTGAAGATACTGAGACTTTGAGTTTGGAAGCATTAGCACAGATTGACAGGCGGCACTGTAGCTGTCAACAAAGTCAAGTCAGCATTTCTAGTATGGGGCCACTGATAATTGGCTTCAAAACTCCATTTCAGAAACCAATAGGTGACATCGCTGGGCCTCTATCCATGTTTTATACAGTCTAATGTTAGTTATTTGTATGTGTGTGGTGTTTTGACAGTTATCACCAACAACATATTTCATAAAAACACCCAAATCAATTGTGTTGCCAAATGTTTCACTCAATATCCTGTTATCACAACAGGTGACCTGCGCACGGACGAGGCCTGCCATTGACAGCACATTTATCATCGATTCAAAACTAAGATAATGCAAAATGACAAAGGCAGCAACTTTTAAAACAGCAGTTGGAAAAAGGTTTATATTAACATGAGAGGTCACACCTCAATCAATGCATTTGCAGGAGGGATGGACTGAGGAACCTCTTCTGTCTTGTTCTGATCACCTGCAGAGCCTGTGTCAGGTGCTGCAAGTTTATCGGACAAGAGGAGCAGAGAGCGACAAGAGATCACCTCATTCATTGATTGCAGAAGGAAATCTTATATCGTAAAGAAAAAGGTCAAAGTAAAATTGATCTGCGAATAAGACTTGGGTTGCAGGTACCCTGTATGTGGAAAGCACTGATATCTTTTTAAGAGAAAGGAACTTCTGTGAATAATTTCACTCTTTCAAGCAATTAAAAACCAGCAAAAATGTAAGTGGCAGCAGCTTACTTGAGTTTAGAATATTGTAGTACACTGAGATTTTGTCCTTCCTTATTGGGGAAGGAAGATATCTTAACACCACTTTAAGTATGAAACTAGTGAAAGAGTTCACAGGCTTCCTTGACTTTGTCCCTGCTTTTTTCTTTTCACTGTTAATGGTGCTTAAAAAACTAACTCCAGAATGTCAAGTGTCAAAATGCAAGTAAATGTGTTTTCTCCTCAATGTAGAATTGAACTGTAGACTTAGAGGGGCAGTTCTATTCATGGTGCTGCAACCCTCTCTAGCATTAGAATAATAAAACACTCAAATGTCCTCTGACACAGTGATTATAAGCTGTAAAGTCAAAGACTGTTTGATTTACAGATCTGCAGACTAGTGGTGTTAGACCAAAAGAGTCACTTTGCTTTCTATGAGGTGTTTTTCTTTTATCAGAGGGAGAATGTCTGCTTGGAGTTTTTTTTCATTTTGCTTCAAAAAGAGTTTAAAGGCAAATAGCAGGTAACTTACATTAGTTTCCCAAAGTTACCCATAATGAATGAAAGTGACTGTTGCATATTAAGTGCGCTGAGCCTTGTTCATTGGATTCCCGAGAGAAATTGAAGTGAGAAATAGATTGCAAACATTCCCATTACCTCTGCTCACAGCCGGCTTTGTAAATAGAAAATCTTTACAGCTTCAGTGTGATGACACAGTGCTTTATCAATAAAAAAGTGCTGTGCCTCAATGACAGAGAAGTGAAAGGACTTTTCTGCAGGTTCCACTATCCTTGTTTGACTCTTTGGCATTGACAGTGTTATCTGTTCTGTGAGATTCATTAGGTTGACCATAAATATTTGATCCTCTAATGAAAATACAGTGCTCCTTCTGGTAGATTGTGACTGAAATCCCAACATACAGTGGTTTTAGTGTGTATGTGTCTGCTGATATGAAAGTTGTTTTCAGTTGCAGAAACAAAACTTTGGATTTAGATAAGGTGTTTTCATGTGGTTTGTCCAAATAGAGCATGCTCCAACTCCGTGGTTTAAAATGCTTTCAGAACAGAAGAGGTCAATCAATTAATCAATAGTTAACCAGCGCCAGTTTCTAAAAGTTATAATCTCCAGACACTTGACTAAAAGATATGGTCCAGTCTGACTTTTTATTCTGATATTTACAGAGACCCATTACTTATCAACCTTTAGTAGAGCACTTTGCAGCATTTAAGAAGTAACGCGCGAGGAAAAAATGTACCAGGCAAAAATCTCCAGCAGCACCAGACTTGAGGTGAAATACTGTCCTCTCAAGCCAAGTTCATATAATACCAAGTATAACAGATCACAAGCACGGCTGTAGCCCAGTCTGGCAGATGTAGGGCTTTGTATCCTTAAATAATTTGACAAATAATTGAATCAATCAGACGTCAACAATTGCACTCTGATTCAGATCAAAACAAGCGAGTTGAGATCGCCTTCAGGAAGTGGCCTCGGCTTATTTTCAATTGATCCATAGAGCATTTGGTTTCACTCATCAACCCAGCTACTAGAGCTAATGCAGGAATACCGCTGCAATGCTGTTTTGATTGTAATAGTCAGCGTAACAATAGGCTTACATCACTCACCATCTCCATCCATGAAAGCAGAGGAGCTGTTGCTAGGTGAGGGAACATCACCGGACTCCATAACGTGTGCTGGTTTAGAGAGCTTTGTCCAGCAGATTGAATCAGGGGAATTCGTCCTCCTCATATTTGGGACTTCCACTATAGCCAAGCTGGTCTTGTACCTTTACATACTAGTGTTTGAGTTCTTCGGTCGTGGTGCCTCACTGCCTGGCAGAGCTGTTTAAGCATCTCTCTGTCCTGCACTGATGTTTGTGAGTTTGACATTTAACAAAAATCTTCAAAGGCATTTAACTTCCTCCAAGTCAGCCATGGGTTGTTTTATCCGAGGTTAATTGGGTAACATTAGAAATGCCCTGAAAGCTGGTATTCCAGTGTAAATGGTGACCTTGTCAACTGGCGACTTTAAGCTGAATGTATTTTACCTGAATGCCTTCGGATTTTCCTGAAAATTATGCCTAATCATAATATATTTGCATACAGCCTACAATGTGTGGTTCAAACCACTGTGTAGTTTTGCAGTGTGAAGACAAAAGGATTCAACAGAAAGGTGCAACAATGCAGCACTGTTTTTTTCATTTGAATTGTAAAACAGATGAACCACAGGTGTGACAACATCCTTAGGTCTCTTGGCTTCTCAGGTTGGCAGGAGGGCTTCCTCCCACAGCTATAGTTTCACTCTTTTCCTCCATGTTTGCCCTTATCACATTTAATGAAGTGGGAGTAATCTCTGTAATAGGAACTACTCTGTATGTATAATACTGGTAAAGCTTAAAGACTCTCTTTACCACCCATGTTGCTATCCATTTCAACAATCTTCTCTCATGTAATAAATGGCATTTTATACAGTGGAGGCAGCAAATGGTTCTTTAAAGGCAAAGAAATCTCAGCTTCAGGCAAAGTAACCATTGAGCCACTGATGCTGATCAACCTTGTTACACCCTCCAAGATAAATGTTGGTCATTATGTGCTATGCAGTTATAAAAGTCCTGATTATTACAATTTTGTGGATTGAGTTCAACCTGTTTTTCATCCATTTATCATTCACCTGGGTCTATTTTAACTTTCTGAATTTTTGAATAAGAGAAGGTGCAGTTGAAGTGTAATAGCATAACCGGGGGTCTTTTAAACATTAAATTTGTTCCAAGTGATTTTTTTATGCATCATCAAAGTAGATTCTTGCTCGAAAGAGACGTTGCAACAAACTGTAATCTCATTCTGTTGGAGTGGTTTGTGTGCCACAGTGTCTCTAAAAGCATTGTTGCTGCGAGCACAAGCGCCTGATTTGGCCACCCGAGGCAAAGTGGTCTCAGCTCATTGGCTGGACAAATGATAATTCACAAAGTGCCCTTTGATTAGTTTTAAACATTTGGAGTTGGGACACTCGGGCCCCAGTCTCTGTTCTATTTGACCTGCAAACAAAATGAGAAAATACATCATTTGGCATTGCTTTGCAAAACAACCCATATGTGTGTTTTCTCTTCTGACGCCCCAGTCAGCAGGAAGTCTGTATTTGTCTCCACCTTCCAAAACTGTTGTTGATTCTTATGACCCCTTTGTATTTAAGTGACCATTTGTTACTGCTCTAAAACTAAGCTAAGGACATTAAAACTTCACACTTTGGATGATTAAATGACTGCTCTGGGTTATAAAGGTCAGATCCCCAGACACAGTAACTAGGCTTTCCTCCATGTTGTGTTGGCAGATCTGTCCAGTCCCATCAGGCAGAAAGTTCAGTGAATAAGAAAAGTATGCCCAAATAACAGAGCAAGTGGTGCATGTTGTAGAAGCAGTTTTATGGTATTGATAACAACACTTAATAGCTTCTGCCTGTATGCTGAAAATACAGGGACACTCTTGAATATAGATTTACCATAGGTAGTATTGTTATTCAACCAAAGGAGAAATGCTGTCACTTTTCCGAGAGGACAGTCTTTTCAGAGAGGCTGCCATAATAAACATAACAATGCAGTGAGATATATACATTATACCCCTGCTGCGTGATTGTAGTGATTACATAAAGATATGCTGCAGCATTGATGGTTGTCCACCTGGCACACTGATATGAATCACACTTCATGCCCAAGCTCTGTGTCTGGCAAGGAACTGCACAACAGCTTTTTTATTTTCTTTCTCCCATTTGACTACAGATAGAGTCTGCATAATTTGAACCCATCTCCATGCTGGAAAAGTAAACGATGACAGTTTGATAAGCAGGATAGCTGCTTATATAATCACATTCAAGCTTGGAGTGATTTATTTATCCATACACACTATCCTTATTCAATAAACATATTAAGCAATTTTTACTGTGAACAGATATTAACATTGCATCATTCTTGATGTTTTCTGTCATGTCTTCCTATATTCGTGGATTAATCTAAGTGGAAAAGAGGCATTTATATTCCATTTAAAGGCTCCAGTAATCAAATGTTTAAATGATCAAGTATTTTCTTGATTATTCTGGGAAACTGAATTTCTGATAAAGGATTATCTTGTTATATACTGGGCCTGTGTATTTGTACTACAAGTTCAAAAGACTAGCTTATGATCATTTATTCACAATAATAAAGTATCTGTACAGCACCTAAATGAAAATTGGTCAAGTAGATAGTGAAGATAGATAGGATAACTGCTCTAATAAAAATCTGTGTGTGCACACATGCCTTGTTACCACAGTCCAAAATGTCTAGGTGGGCCCTTGCAAAGCCTGTTGGCACTGAACCTGGATGCAAACACTCTACAAAAGCTGCAGGGAAACACATCATTGATTTTAATATTGTAAGAAAATTCATATCTGACACCTAACTTTAGTCTCAGAAAGGTGGTATAAAAGGTGACACTTGTACTGGTGGAAGGAAGAGGATTAGGCCTCATTTCCACTCAAGTGTGTGTGTATGGGAGCAAATCAACAGGAAATCCATTTATTCCTTTTTAATTCTCCATGATTTAAGATGTGCCAATGAAACTCCTCCTTTCAGTAATATTTTAGTCTGAGATCTAGGGGAGCAAGAGAAAAAAAAAGTGATGAGAAGTAAGTCTAAAAGTCAAAAAGTGAAGGACTCTGCTGCTTGTGCTGGCTTTAGATGGAAACAAATGTGGAATCAGCGATGAAAATCAATGACTTGTCTTTGTGACTCTTTGGGTACTAGCTGGCGAACAGATGAAGGGTATTGGGTATGTAAGGCTATTCAGAGCTTTTGTGTGATCGTAGTTCTCCACAAACAGAGTTTCATGCACAGCCCGTGAAACACAGTGAGCTTTATAGTCTGAATTTAAAGGCTCAGGACAAATAATTTGCCTCAAGGCTTTTTTTTATAATCAATATACTGGAGTTATTTGTGAAATATTTCAGCCTTATTGTATTTTGATCTCAACAACGTTTTGTCAGTCCCAAATACTTTTCCGACCTTGTTTGGTATACTTGTACACAAAGTGATCCTGAGCCTGGCTGCTATCTGTAACAGCAGCATTATTACATAAACGTTATAATGGGGTGGTGGTGCATTTAGTATCATCTTACACTTTCTCTGTCAGCAAATACGGAGGTTTATATGTAATGTGAGTCAGCGTGAATGCTCTTTTGCTGTAAATGATCTTGGTTGTACATAAAACCCACTTTTTTTTTACTGTAAAGAGTAAAACAGGTCTTTGTATCTACACACCAGCGGTCTATTCATCAGAGATAGTGTGTTTTTGAGAATTGTGTTTCAAGGAGATTGAAATAACACCTACAAAGACATCTATTGAGTGTGATTGTACTGGAGCAGTAAACAAACTGTAATGCTATTCAAATAGGACTCTCTCTGGTAGTCGAGCTCGTCTCTTAAGAAGGAACGTTTGTGATGACGGACAAAGGCCACTGGTTTGTTTTTTCCCCTTTGCTCTTCCTTTCTCTCGTTTCTCCCTTGCCTTGGTGACAAATAACCCATTTATCTTTAAACATTTCATCTAGGAAATGTAAATTTTGTCCCCTAATCACACAAACACAGCACACAACTATTGTGTCTTGTCAGTCTCAGTGTGCCCAGATGTATAGGCGTCCTTTGCCTTTGCACTCTCTGGTGCTTCGCTATAATTATCAGACCAAATGTTGGGTGGATTGAGATTTTGCAAATGGACTTCCTGGGCTTTTGGCCTGATTGGGTTTTTAATGTCTGGAAATGCTTAGATGAGCAAAGACAACAGACAGAGTTCTCTACATGCTGATCAAACCATAACGTGGCCTGTCAGGGAAGGCAAACACCCAGCATAGCTCTCCCTTCAGTCCTTAGACACAGAGCCTATAAAATTCAATCTCTGTCCTCAAACAAAAAGTCTTCTTCTACTTCTGTTTTTGACTTTCTTTTTGCTTCGAAGGATTTATTCCACTCAGACATGGCACAAGACATGTTTTATTTAACAAAGTGGACTTTTGTATTAGATTAGTTGACCAATTTGAATGATGCCGCACTGGCACAGTCATAGTGGTGTCATTTAGTCTGAATTACAATGCAGTGATGTTGACAAAAGCCATTTTGCAAGGTCACTTGTCAAAAGGGATTTAAAGGAAACTCAAAGTGATAGATTGACCTCCTGGAGTAGGAAATGAGAGGGAGAAAGCGAGGGGGGAGAGGCACACATCACTTCTGCTCTTTCTGTAAACATTACAGAAGGCAGAAATGATTGGCATGTTTATTTGGTGTTAATGCATTAACAGACAGCACATCAGCCTTTTTTAACCACAAATTATATGTGTAACTCATTATTCAATGGCCACTATAAAATCCTAGTACTGAACTAATTTAATTTGCTACTGGTGAAGCAATACCAGGCTGCACATCTTAGGGTTTGGACATTTTTGTCCTGACACACAAGCAAATCAGGAGCTGGCTCCACAATAATTATTTTATTTTTCTCAGTTGTTGATAAATTTCACTTGGACGTAGAAATGGGAACCATTTCATAAAATTAATTGCTATTTGCCAATGTGTGAGCATTGGGAAATTAGTTGAATCGGTTGTCAGTCTGTTGACAACACAGTATCCATCAATCCCTCAGTGTGATTTTGAGTATTTATCAAACTGTTGACTGACAACTTGATCAGAAGTACACAAAGAATTTCACCCTTGAATTTGATTATTTGATCCCTTTAACATTTTAGATCTTTTTGTTCTTTATTCTTTGTTAAGATGTCAATTTTTGCAATTGATTGTTGTTTTTTGATCAGAAAGTTGATTGATTAAATGACAAAATAATCACCAGACTGTAAAGTTGTGAAATTAAAGCTCAAACCAAAAGTCTGGAGTACACCACAATGGTATATTGGCCTACCTAAGACACAGCCAGTGTTTTGGAGTGTCCTAGAGAACCAAAGGTTTGAGATGCTTTCTGTATTTAGTATTATTAAAATTCTGATTGGTTGACTCAGTTTTTTTTCCGCGTCAATTTACAGTCTATTGTTAATTTCTTTAGGAGGAATGTACCAAGTGCTAATGAGGGTGTTTTCAGAGCTCCTCCGTTTCATAGGTAACAGCCTGTCTCAGAACACCCCACTTGTTTTCACCATTTTGGATTCGCCCGACCCACTGGAGACTGGCTGGAGACAAGAGACAAGAAGACCCTCCCACACCCCCCATCGATTTTCAGGGTTTTAGTCGACTAAGAATTTCTTTGGTTGATTACAGCTCCACAACAAAGTCTACAATGTGCAGTTCTAGTGCAACTGTTAGGCTTCTTGTCTGGCATCATCAAACCAGCACTCCACAAGAGTCGTGCATTAAAAAGTATACCACTCCCTTGTTAAAATGCATAGTGACAAGCAAATAAGTGAGGAAATCTGCTCTTAAGTGGCTCTGCTAACCTGGGCTGCATGCTGGTGCAGCAGTTAGCGCTGTTGCCTCACAGCAAAAAGGTTCCTGGTTTGAATTCCCAGCTGGGTCTTTCTGTGTGGAGTTTGCATGTTTCTCCTGTGCATGCATGGGTTCTCTCCAAGTGCTAAAGCTTCCTCCTACGATCCGAAAGCATGCTTGTCAGGTTGATTGGCGACTTCAAAATGCCCTTGGGTGTGAGTGTAAGCATGAATGGTTGTCTGTCTCTGTATGTCAGCCCTATGATAGACTGACAACCTGTCCATGGTGTATCCAGCCTCTCGCCCAGTGACAGCTGGAATAGGCTCCTGCTACCATGCAGGAAACGGAGGTAAAGATAATGGTTTCTAGACTTGTCTTCCTTGCTATGCATCCAACATTCTTAGACAGCATGTTGGATACATATTCAGGTCTGTGTGTAAAATACCACAGACCATATTTTGATGCTGCTCACTTTTTAGGAAACAAACAAACAAAAAAGGATCAAAAGTGCATGCTGGGTTTTATAGTAATCAATTTTGTCAACTGCTAGAAATGTGGTTGTCATCTCTTTTGGAAACTGATGCTCATTTACGTCTGTTTCATCTGAAAATACCAAACCTTTTGAGTGTTCAAACGTATTTAATGCTAAGTTTGTTTACAATTCTAGCCTTACAACATAATAAACCAAAAATCGAGGGTTTTGATTCCATCAAATATGATCAAAATCAAAGTACAAGATCTCATTATATGTCTTTGAGGTGGTTGCAACTTTGATACAGGTTTTTGATGACAAATTAAAAAGACTTAATGATAAATCAAGTTCATTACTGGCAGATCAAGCTCTAGAACATCAACCTAGCTCTGCATCTTTGCATGCATGGCTTGTTTCAGTGTAAGTAAATTGCTTGTGTAAACTGGAAAAGCACAGCAGTCAAGGCTTAACTGCAGCAGCAGTGAAATGAATTGAAAGAAAGGAGAAAGAATGAATTCTGGCAAGCTAATTTGCACTATGTGGTCTGACTGCAAGGGGTAGGAGGATACGTATTAAGACTGAGGCCAGTAAATTAAGCTGATTCTACTTACTCTTGGTTCTTCCTACACCCGGCTTACGGCTCTTTTTCATGAGAACAAAGTCTAGTTTGTCCCTGGCACTTGTCTCACTTGCCTCTCATCCATTCTAGGAAGGCATTGGAGCTATTCATCAAGGGCACGGTCAGCGTTCATCAGACAGCCGATTATTCCTCTATTCTCCCATCCCTGTCCTTCTCGTTTGATTTCCATCAGTGGGGTCTTGTGTTCTCGCTCTCTCTGCCCCCCTTAATTAGCCTCCAAGCAGCCACAAAGAGAAAGTTGTGATAATGAAGCAGGCAGAGGAGAGATTCCAATTTAGAGTACAGCTAACCCTAGACGCACGATTTTACTGCTAATTCATCCTCCCAAGGCCACACTGGAAGTTTCACTTTAACAGTCTGTAAAATGTAAAGATTTAAACAGAATCTGCAGCCATAAAAACTTATATATTACAACATAAATTAGGCTCAGTATTCTGGAAACACCTCATATCTAAGTACTGCTCTGCAGTGAGTGAGAGTGCTGGAAGGGAAAAACTGTAAGTCATAAACTGATGATGAGACATCCAATCTCGATTGTCTCTTACAATTATAAAACATTAAAAAGGCAAAAACCAATAAGTGTTTACTGGGTCTAGCTTCACGAATTTAAAAGTTCAGTAAATGATGAAGTCCTCTGTCTGTGTTTCAGTATTATCAGTGAAAAATATAATGAAAATCTCTTGGTTAAAAACCTATTTTTCATTACAGTCACTAAACTAAAGATCAATAAAAATCCATCCATTAGTAATGATCAGCCAATATATCTAATCCTGATAGGATTTGTGAGGGACTTGAGCCAACTCAGGCTGAGAGCAAGAGATACAGACTGATTATCTTTGAAGTAACCCAATGAAAACATATTAAGCCTCTTACACACTTACAGTTTAAAGCTGGACATTTACACCCTGTTAGGACTCATCTATAATGTGTAAAGCATAGAGGCAGAACACAGGAGCAAAGCTGTCAGAAGCACTGATAAAGGCACAATGTTCAAGTCCTAGTGAGGGGTCGGGATGTGCTTGTTTAGATGACTAATGTATCAAATATTATCACCCTAGGGTTAGACAAGTTATTGGTGTTTTTACAATTTTTATTTTAATTTTTAATGTATTTTTCTAAATAAATAAGTTGTGGGAATACTGTCTTTGGTTGGCATACTTGTACATAACCACTCGACCTGAGCGTCGTGTAACCATTTCAGGCATGTGCAAGGGAAACTGGAGGCTGGTTGTGATTGCTCTGCCAGTGTTGGCCACACTCTGCAAACTTATTTGACACTGTTTATCCCCAGACTCTGAAGAGCCATATTAAGCTGTGTCTCATGAATTTTGCTCCATTTTGACTGTTTCTTATTTTTGGTTTAGCTTTTCCTAACGTTTTGACAAGCTGCTTAGTCCGAATTTGAATATCTATTTTTACATAAAGTTGGTAGCTCCAGAACATCTCGAGTGATATTGTAACCTGTAGGCACCTCTTGTCTCAACCAAAGAACAGGAGGCAGAGGCAACTCAAGGTGAACAGACTCCACAGAGAGCTCCATTCAGCCCAGAGTATAATGATACTTGCATTAAGTAATGAGTTGGTCTGCTGTGCTACTGCCAAAAGACTATTGCACAGGGTTTAATTGTGTCTTTTCTCTTTTGGAATAGACAGATACTTGTAAACATGGCACAAATAACATGGAGCACAACAAACATGGAGACTGCTGGTAAAATAAAAAAATTAAAAATAACCAGCCGAACATGTTATCTGATCTGAAGGAGACTAACACAATTTCACAGAAAAAAAACAAGATTATCACCAGGAGTATGCAGCTAGCATGATTTCCTCATTGCAAATTGGATCCAATTGGTGACAAATTGATAAACACAACAGTGAAGACACCACCTGTTGGGCCCAGGAAATTGATAAATTGATGAAATGCACAGCATTCAACTTGGATGAAATTAACCCCATTAACCCTGATAATGTTGATAATGAATCAAGATGTTCTGTTTTCATAATTCCAAAGTCTGGTGATTGCAAGGTTAAAGCGAACTCTATTAGTGCTAAACAAAAATACATCCTTCAGTCCATGCTCCCCCTTCAAGTCATTTCATCTGTATTCAAGCATTCCCAATACTTCAGAATATCTCTCTCGTTTCGATTAATCCCTCTATAAACATGCTGCATGGATCAGCCAGTGCTCTTACACTCATTTGAAGCATGCCATGAATGGCTGATTGCAATCCCTTGGGGTGACAAAGTGATAAGAGCATTGATTGACAGATCAGGGGGTGTTGCTACGGCGTAATTTATCTCCCAATGGCGGCTACGGGGTTCACATTGAGGGGAGATAATGTCATTTTGCGCCTAATAAGCTAATGGATCCTAAATCCATTTTTTAGCGCGCATATAAGCTGAACACCATTACCCTAATGGTGATGCTCAGACTAAGGATGGAGAGAGCAGCAGTGAATGTTATTTGAGTTTAAATCCACTCCAACATGTGGGGGAAGGATTATGACAGAGGACGTGATGGATACAGCGCTGCCTTTTCAGTTAACTCTGGCCTTGCTTTTCAGCACTTTCCTCAGAGGGATTACATCATATTTGCTGGAATTAAGACACTAAATAGTTGATTAAGGATTAAACTACATATTCTTTATAAAAATTAACTCTGTAGAAGATATCTCATAGAAAACAACATCTTAAAAATTCTTACTTCCCAAATCCACATTTGCTTACTTGTTTTAACCATTGTCAAAAGCAAGCCTAAGAATAGCAACCCATATCCAAGACCTTGTTGGACCACCCAACAACAGCTGGCACAAGTTACAGTATGGCTCTTACTTCACAAGGCAGCGGTAGGGTCCAGTGTTAGAGCCAACTATACAGCCTTACCGTATTCAAACATATCCCAAAGGTGTTCATGGGATAGAGAGATAACAAGGGGATTTAGGAGGCCAGGAACCTCATGTATAAACACTATGTAAAACTGTGCACAAACAAGAGATTTTACATTTAATTCAACTCATGAAACAACATGCATATCTTTCCTCCTCCGAAACATCCACATTGAGCAAACAGCAAGGAAAGAACTGTTGTCTGAACTTATTTTATCTGACCTTTCTAACAAACAAAAAAGAGCATCAGACTTCTGTTAGATTCAAAGTCATCTAAAGTCATCTTGAAGCTAAGCCATGTATAAAATGGAAGCGAGCATTTTGTTGCTCTGTTTGTTTACAAAAGGCGAGCTATTTGCTTTATTTTCTGGCAGTGGAATCTATTGTCAGGTCTGTGTCTTTCTTCCTCTGTAGTACAGCACTGAAGAGCAGCACAATTACTGAAACTGAAAGCTCGTCAAAGCAGGCAGCCCAGCTTATTTTTTCTCCAGGATTATTTTTTTCTCTGAGCCGAGCTGATATTTTCTCTTAATGCCAGAGCTACGACTACAAACAGCAGGGCTGTTATCTATTTTTTTTAGTGTTGCTTTTTACTTTTAAAATGTTTTGCTCTTGTTGCTGAACATTTTTCTGCCAGTGATTTTCCCTGCTGCATGATTAAAACATTAAGAAGCTGAATTGACCAGCATTGTTTCGGTCTTACAGCTTTATAGCTCCACACCAAATTGTATTTAAAGTTTTGGTTGAATTTGGTCTCTTTGATTAGTGAAAGGCTTTTGTAGTTGGAAATGCATCTAACTGGTGCACGGACTTACTCCAAGTATCATTAAGTTCATGAAATTAACTATTTTCAGTGCAAAACAGTAAAAACATTTAATGCCCTCAGCTTTTCTACTCTTCTTCGTGGTATTTAGTTATAGGCATCTTTTATATTTTGAATAGAAGCACAGCATATATTCACCTCAGTCTTCTGACCACAAGATTGCACAGTGCATTCGGTTTGTTAGACACAACCTGTGAGTTTTACCTCTCCAGATATGTCAGACCGAATGTTGTTTGCTTGGATTCATGACATTACCTGGAGGTCTGTACAGCTTACCTCTCAGAACTGTTTCTGGATCAACTTCAGACTGGAAAAAGCCAGTTTTATAACAAGTTGGCATGTTAAGGTTAAGGTAGCATCTTGTGTAGCTGGGTGCAGTGTGGCACTATTTTGATCTGGGAAATAAAGATCAAGTTTGGGGGCTGACACTCACAGTCGGTGTGTTGATTAGTCTACGCCGGACCATGTGTGATCTTATAGTTGCCCCCAAAATGAAGTCTAAACTAAGCTCATTTTCTGTTCACAGATTTATTTTATGGAGCATGTCTCAGTCTCTTTAAGCTGGTCTGTCTGTCAGATGTTCATCACGTGAAAACATGATTTTGTATGTTTTTGTGCTTTTGACATCAGTTTGACCACACAGTGTGTGGCCCAGTGTTCACAATGCTGGCTGGAACATGCAGGTCCTAATTTAAACACAATAACCTCATTTTTAGTATGATTCTTTTTTTTATGCATATACTGGTCATTTGAAATAGTCATTGTAGAGTGATAAACTGTCCTTCACTGCTGTACTGTCAGGAGAACGAAAGATGAAGATCCACGGCCACTGTAGCACAAAAGTTGGACAAGTTAACCAGCCAATGAGGCTGAGTTATGATGCCTGTTTTAAGAAGAAGCGATGCAGCAGAGACATTGAACAGCTGTCAAATAGCAGCGGAATATAGTGTCATGAAGTGTAATGTCCTAGGATGATGAGTGTACAAAGACCGTATTCAAAGAGATGCACGAGTCACTGATTAACACATAAGAGTCGTGCTCAGTACCAGGGCTGTCATTCAATGGACTGCAGGATATTTTAAGAAAAAGCAATGCTGCAGAGACAATGACCAGCTGTCAAATAGCCAATGGATATGGTGCCATAAAGTGTTATGTGTAAAGATGATGAGCGCACAGAGATTGTATTCAAATGTGTGTGTGTGAGTGGGTTTTTGATCAGTAGTACCAGAGTCTTCATCTACTGAACCATAAGATGCATAAATAATAGCCATGTGTTTTGAAACCCATATTTAGCTGCTTCGTTTGCACACATGAGACTTTTTCTCTGTCAACTTATATTTGGGTCAATATATAGTATTTGTGGAAATCATCATGAATTAAGGCAGGTGCATTCTGGTCAGCTCTGAGTTAAATTTTAATGTCAGTGCAGTATGAGAAATAATTGATAAAGCTGCCAAAAGTGTTTTATGTCTATGTTCATTTTCAGTGAAACAACAAGGACATTAATCACTTAGAATTATCCTTAATTTCTATAAATTCTAAACTCATTATTGCCATTATTTCCACAAGTTGAGACAAGCAAGAATAAGATTATTATTTCATTTTTTTCCAGTGAGTTTGACCAAATTTATGCTGTATATAAAAAGACAAAAGAATTCCAGTTTTGCGGAAAACACTGTTAATTGAATCACGGAAAGTAATCAGCAGGTCATAACAGTGAGAGTAATGATTTGTTTTACTTTCCAAGTGTAAAACCTGCTGGACTACAGGTGCACAAACCATTAATTTCTTTAATATCCGTAGACCATATACCGTAAATTCCGGACTACAGAGCGCACCTGATTATAAGCCGCACGCTCTAAATTTAGAAAGAAAATCAATTTTGTACTTGTATAGGCCGCACCGGATTTTAAGCCGCAGATATTTACACAAAGATATTACACGTGAGGATTTTTTTAACGTTTGATTTAATCCGTATGGTAAAACAAACAAATACGGTACATTTTACGAATGCTTTTTTGAAACAGTACCTGTAACACATCGACCGTACTTTTATACGTGTCGGTAACACGCAAATAACGTTGCATATGCTTTTTTACTGAACAACACGAACTTTGCAGCGTATCAGGAAAAGTCAGTCGCCTTCTTCTTACTCCTGCGCACTAAAACCATCAAAGTCCTCTTCCTCAGTGTCTGAATTGAACAACTTTAGGATATTGTCACTCACTTCAGTCTCTTCGTTGTCGCTCTCACTTGAGCACTCGCGGTCCTCTTCATCACGGAGCAGCCCAGCCTTCCGAAACCCGCCGGTGATGGTGGATGTTTTGACGCGGCTCCACGCATTTATAACCCACTGGCAGACATCAGCAAAAGTTGCCCTTCTCATGCGGCCAGTTTTGGTGAAGGATTTCTCGCCACTCGTCATCCAAGTTTCCCACTCACTGCGCAGTGCCACTTTAAATGCACGGTTAACGCTGATGTCCAGTGGCTGCAAATACTTCGTGGTGCCCCCTGGAATCACAGCTGGGATAGAGTTTGTACTCTTGATGGCAGCTTTCACTGAGACAGTTATATGGGCCCTCATGCTGTCCATCACGAGCAGTGCTTTTTTTTGGTGAAAATATCCCCCTGGACGCTTGCCATAGCACTCCGTAAGCCATTCCTTCATTAGGCTTTCTTCCATCCAGCCTTTCTTATTGACTTTCACCACTATTTCTTTTGAGATCTTTTCCTTTGGCATTGTCAGACGCTTAAAAATCACCATGGGTGGGAGCTTTAGTCCGGATGCTGTGCAGCTCAGAACACACGTGAAGTGCGTCCTCTCGTGGCCAGTTGTTTTGATTGTGATGGACGAGTCACCTTTTTTATTTACAGTCCGGGTCAGCGGCAAGTCAAAGGTCAAAGGTACTTCATCCATATTTATTATGTCATTTGGCCCGATGGAATGCTCCGCTATCTTTGTTTGAGTAAATGTACGGAAGTTAGCGAGTTTTTCCTCGTAGTCGGGAGGGAGCTGCTGACACAGCGTTGTGCGTGCCCGGACGGACAGGTCTTTTCGTTTCATAAATCTGAAACACCACGATGGCCCACCTCCAAAATCTTCGATGTTCATCTCGGTGGCCATTGCTTTAGCCTTCAGCCTGATCTGCACGGTGGAAACTCCGCGGCCTCCTGCTCGCTGTGTGTTCACCCAGTCTTCAAGGGAGTTTTCCAGGTCCGGCCACCTGCTGTGATTACCTCTGAAAGCTTTTGTCGTCTTTTTGCATCGAGTCAGTTCTTCGCGCTGGTGTCTCCACCGTCTCACCATCGATTCATTTATGCCAAAACGACGTGCAGCACCTCGATTTCCTACGTCAATCGCCAGACGGATTGCCTTTAACTTAAAAGCGGCATCGTATGCTTTTCTTCGAGTATCTTCCATGTTGATGAGGGTGAGTACAAATGACTGATTTACAAGACCGTAATTAACTGTGAAAGTTAGCATGATGTATCGCACAATTTCATTGGACCTCTGTGAACTTCTCATCAATTTTATTGGTCTACTGTTTTTGGCGCCATGAAAAAAAAAACATGCATTAGCCGCACCATATTATAGGCCGCAGTGTTCAAAGTAGGCCTGGACGATATAGAAAAAAAGCATATCGATAAAAAATAAATCATATTGATCGATATCGATAATTATCGATATAACTGTGCTTATAATTATTTAACATATATTTTAATTGCAGCCCTGGATGTTTTATGCTATTGCTTAATGACCTACTTTTAATAAAGAACACACAAGCACTGAATTCAAATTCAAACCTTTATTCAACCACCTTTTTTATTTTAACACAACTGAAAGTTTTTTTAAAAAGAACTAAAAAAAAAAAAAAGAAATCAACTTAAGTGGCCTGAGTGACGTCAGTAAATACTGACAAACATAAAGACTAAAGTGACCAGAAAATCAAATAAATAAATATTTAAATAGTCTTTTGATGAAAATAAACAAAACAAACAAATATATAAATAAACAGAATAGCTTTAGGTGGGAATAGCATACTACCAGTTTTAACTGTGTGGGAAACTGCCCACAGCCTGGTGTCTGAACACTGAAATATTTCTCCCGGGGTCGGGAGATTTTTTTTTTAATTATCATGTGATTGACTTAATACACAAACTAAGCACGAGAAGCAGGACTTATCCACGCCGGTGTTGTGTCGTAGAATGCACCCCTGCCGAATGCACCCCCTGCTAGTAGCCATGATCCAAATACTCGCGTCTTTGTAAAATATTAGCTCATTTGAACGTATTTCCTCCGCACCCTTCTCACCTTTTCAACCCCTGACCCATTTTCATGCCTGAAGCGCTGTGTTTGAGAAATACTTGCGGCCGGGCACTTCATATCGCGGGTCGAGAGTGGCTAGAAAATGGTCGAAGCCAGGCTTTTCAGCGGTAGTTATTGGCAGTATGTCCCTCGCTATGGAGCATGTTACCGCATGGGTGATGTCCTTACGCCGCTCGACGCTTTGTCGTATTTTGGCAAGAAACGAAGTCCAGTTTGGTCGGCTTCACTTGCTTTGTGCTGGTGCTGGCAGCGGTTCCAGAGGATTCCTCCGACGATGACGTGGAGCCGCGGCGCGGCCGACACAGCTCGTACTCCTGCGGGTGCGACCGGTTTAGATGGTAAAACAAGTTGGTTGTGTTACCAGACTTGGTTTTTACTAATTCTCTGCAAATTTTGCAAACGACCGCTGTTTGCTTTTTGTCAGACTTCTAAAAACCAAAACATTGCCATGCTGGTGAACTACTGAAACCTTTTTTCGGGACAATGTCCTCCGCTTCTCCTTGCTGTATCATTTCTTCTAATACACGTGCTGTCTGTTGTGGTTTGATAGGGGCTGGGCTTGGTGCCGTAGCGTACCTGGGTCTGCGTTTGTGATTGGTTGGGAGGAAGTAATGACTGTAGTAAAAGCTACATGATAGGCTATGATGAAAAAGAAAGGGAAACTGTGTTTTTCTATCGAACTTTTTATCGACCCGTTTTTTTTCTATCGCACCACACGTCTATCGATCGATATATATTGTTATCGAATTATCGTCCAGCACTAGTTCAAAGTGTGGGAAAAAAGTAGCGGCTTATAGTCCGGAATTTACGGTAGATACTTTAATACACTGTGCTCTTAAAAACAAGTCAGGAATTGTTGTTTCTCATCAGCTTCACAAACTGTGGGTTGCTTTTATGTAGTGCTTTTAGAAAACTGGGCAGAATCTAATATCACAACAGAGCTACAAGATCTCAGAAAATTTCCTAGTTTAAAAAATCGCCACTGAAATCATCCCACATGGTCCACTTTTTGTTATGTAACTGTAGTGTATGCTTACAGGTGGACGCTAAGCAGCATGAAGAGAAACAGTTGCTAGACTATCAGCTGCTGCCTTTGTAGTCAGAGGGAAAGTACTTTATGGCCTGAGTCATCAGAGATCTCCCATATTCACATTCCAGAGACCTCCACAAAGCGTGAAAACAAATGTCTGTATGTGGTATTTTGTTTCAGCGTTCTGGCGCTGATTGAACACCTTGGGGACTGCCGCCTTCAAAAACAGCTCCATTGTTTTGGTGTTGCTCATAGCCTACCTCCAGTTCACCATCATGATAATGTCTTTTTCATAGTCTGTTCTCGTTTATCCGTCGCTGTTTCATTCACCTGTTCATATGGGTACATTAGTGTGAATACAGAGGAGCTTGGTTTGACCTTAGTGTACCTGAAATCCTACAGGATTTATAAAATGCATACCACGTCAATGCAAAGCAGAGACAGTACGATCGCCAGATAAACACAAAATGAAACAGAGATGATTATGTGAATGTACTTAAGCAACTCATACAAGTACTCAGAAATACACACTGATAAACACACAATATAATATCACAGACCATATAATTTTATTTTCTGCATCAGGGGTTTTCAAATCTGTTTAACCTCTCCAACATGACATTTCATGCAGTTTGTGATTATCATGATACATTTACATGTGCTGCATTCTGCTCTCGTTTAGATCCTATTACTCGATTTAATCATGCTGCTTCCTTATCTTAATATTTCCTTTTTTATGTTTGCGTTTTTCTGCACAGTCTAAGGAGCTGGTGGAGTTTATTTTCTCCCCCTGATTATCACTGTTTCTTTTATCACCATTCCCACGTACCAGTTAAATTAAGAAGAGTGGCCTGTTTTTCTTTTTCAGGTAAGAGGTGGTTTATTTCTCGCAGTATTAAGTGAGGTGACCATAGTTTTTTTTTTTTTTTTTTTAATATTTGGAATTCAGAATATGCGTTTAACTGAGCGCGTAAAAAACACTCGACCCAACTGGAAAAACTCACAAAATTTTGTGTGTAGTAGTGTCCTCTTTTTGGGGATTCAGAATATGGTCACCCTAGACTATTAAGACCTATTTTGTCATTCAAAGATAAATCTTAGACAAGAATACTGTTAAAATCCTAGAGACTCTTCCACTCACAGCAGCACTTTACCAGAGTAGAAATAGCACGCAAAAATGTGTTCTCACCCTTTAAAAACCTGATTATTATTATTTTTTTTAATTTTAATTTTTCTGAATTCTGTGTTTTACAAAGTGACCCTGTTTTGTCACCTGAAATGTGTCTAATCCAGAGTTGGTTGACTAAAATCTTTGCCGTTCATTTTAAATTTGTCTTAAATTTAACAAACGTTGATTACATTTCTAAAAACAAAATGTACAGCCGACATAAGCAGTGGACTATGCTCTGCTTGCCTCACTCACCCAAAGCAAGAGTCAAGACGCTGCAGTCAGTTATGTCATTGAAAGTATTGAACACATTGATTTTTGGTTATACCTTGAAGTTATTCCTATTTTGAGGTTAGTTTTCAGAGCCTTGTTCCCAATCTTTTTATGAATAATCACAATACCACAAAGCTGTAAATTGGTATCAGGTGGTATTTTGTTACTACTACTTTTTCCTCTACCCCCTCTTCTAACTCCCCCTACTCTCAGGGATGTATCAGGGTTTTCTGACTGCAGTGGCTCAAAAGACGGCGTTGACATGTTTGGGTGGCTGGAGTGTATGAGCACAGTAAACACACAAAGAAAGATAAAAGTCCCACCAAATTGAAAAATCCCACCACTAACGAGGTAAATCGCCAATCATACTTTATCAAACCCCTTCATAAAATTAAATGGGCCATTGCAATCCCCAAGGACACGCCCCTGCTTCCTCCTCCTTCTTCTCCATCTTCCTTTCTCCTTCCTCCTCCTATCTCCTTCTTCTGCATGTTCTCCATCTTTTTCTTCATTTCTTCCTCTCCTCTTGTGTCGTACAAGGAAAACAAGAAAGGTTTTACAGTTGGAGAAAGCCAAAGAATGCAATTAGCCCTCAGTGTCTCTTGCCAGCGATTAAAATTAATGTTGGATAAGTAATAGTCTTTATATGAGCAGTCATCCGGGGTTTGGTAATTATAATGTGCATTCCCAATATTTATTATACATGTATTATACATTATGTGATTATTTCTTTTGGCATGGGTGTAAAATGCCAGAGAATGTGAGGGAATAATAGAGGACAACAGTAATACACGAGTGAACACTGAAAGAGTGATAAAAGAACACCTTTATTTACTCAAACCATGACTGCTGGGATCGGCTCCAGGCCCCATGACTCTGAATGAGATAAGCAGTACAGATACTTGATGGATAGATGGATGGATGTCCATAGCTTTGAATAATACATGCAGCTTGTTGATTTCGTTCTGATTATAATAATTAAAGATTGCTCATTGTTTATATGTTTTGAATAGTAATGTGTAAAATGAATTGTCACCTGCAGACCGCCTGAATCAGCCTCTTTCTTGATTTTGATGTCATAGCTGTATTTCAGCTCTAGCCACTAAAATGTTTTGGCTATGTCTTTCAGCTTTCACAGCAGTGTTTACGGTCTCACAGAGTGCTGTTTTTTACTGAGAAAATTGTAGAAAAAAATAATAAAAAAAGCCTGAACACAGGCTGTTCTCTTTCACTGTTTGTACCTGTTTGAGATGGCATTTGCTATCATTCCAGTACAACCCGTCATGTGCCGGTGAAGGTCTAACCTGAGGCAAGTTACCAGAGGACAGGCTGACATACTGTGTCCTGCACTGCGTGGTTTGTGCAAGCTATTGACTTCATACAAACCCATATTTTATCATTCTGAAGTGACTTTTCCTGCTGTGAAATATATGGAAACTCTGATAGTGTAGAAACACAGATTAACTCAGGGTAAGAAAAGGAGATACCTTGATTTAGGTCTTGGTTTAATCTGCATGTACAACACCACTGAAGATTGAGTTCATGCCCACACTGTGATGCTTTTCCTGAACTCAGTGAAATACTTTTTGGCCTAAGCAAAACAAAATACACCATTTAATGTTAACTGTGATGGAAAGAGTAAAAGCAACACCAAGGGGTAGCTTAAAACAAACAGCACAGAAAATAAATCTCGAAGCAGACACCAAAGGGCACCAGATGGTAAACAAATGCCAAATTGTACCTCTGCATGAGGCAGCAAAAGGTTGCTGCAACGCGGAGCACAAGATAATGGTAGGAGGAAGAAAGAGGACATGATGTGTATCTGAAGAACAGTGAGAAACATCTGCATACATCAAAACAAGATACTAGTTATTGTATATTCAGGGTTTTTCCTGGCTCAAATTGAGGCAGAGGTGGCACCATCCTGACCATGCACCACGACGTGCATGTATTTGTAAATTCAACCGATTCACTTACTTTTACAGGCAACATACTTTAAGTTAAGAGTTCAAAAAAGAGTGTGACCATTATTATGTTAAAGCATTCATTTATTAAAACTATATACATACACAAATCAGCTGGCAACTTTAAATTGAAAGTACACTTCATCCACACATCTCGCAACCAGACAGAACATTTCAGCCTCCTCTTTTTCATTCTGTAGAACCTCCTCATGCACTCCTTGTAGTCCAAGGCCTCCTGGTCTGGTCCATGAACGGCCACCTTACAACAGACATCCAAGTGCCTCTCCTTCAGTCTGTTCCGCAGAGGTGTCTTCACCTTAATGCATGATGAATTGTTTTGTTTAAGTATTTTTGTTTTTATTCTGATACAGACATGAAGAGTGATAGTGTTTTCAATCATATATATATATATATATATATATATATATACACGTTGCAGTGTCCTCCCTAAAAAAAAAAAAAAAACGACAACCAATTATTTCTTAAACTATCTAAACTATGTTATTTAGTTTTTGTAACTTTATTAGTTGAGTGTTTTTAGGTACTACCATCTTTAATATACTTCTTCTCTTCTGCTGCTTTGTGAACGGCTGTCACCTCATGTCTTTTTAATGTGTCCAGCCTGTAGTTGGTTGATGGCTGTCTCACTAAGGAGGCAGCAATTGCCTGCTGTGTTGGGGCACAGTGCTTTTGGCATAAATAGCAGTGCATGCCTTCCTCAGTATGCCTGAGCTAGGTAAATTGATTGAGCCACTGCTTGTCAAAGCCACTGGCTCTGTGTTTTTGAGAAGATCTAGAAAGAGGAATAAAAACCACGTACACGTCGGCTTTGCGTTGTTATGCTCCTAGTTGGAAACTAATTAATTAATTACCCTCGCCTCGCCGACTCGTCCTGTCCTGCATTCTGACCCTCGCGATCACCAGTCCCTTGTGAAGTACTTTCAGACCTGACACAAATTTCCACGTTGTCACCAACATGAATTATAGCATTTTAACTGCCTGTTACGTTTTTTCTCTGCTGTGTTTCACCTGGACTCTTGACTTTCCTCCTCGCGAGGTCGCTTTTTAAAGTACTGGCTGATTTTGCCTGTCATAACTGCAACGCTAAAAACGGAGTAAACCTTTTTTTTTTTTTTAAATAAACACGACATGCTTGGATGCAAAAAAGAGAAGCAGTACTTACCTGTTTGCACCATCCGCCAGGGAAAATCAGGATGCCGATAGCACCAACTAGCGGAAAAAAAACTTGAAAAAACATGATTCGATCCGTTTCTTCTTCGGTAGATGCTTCAGGTCTTTCCGGTGCACTGCTGTTGATATAGCGCCTCTATAGTGGCGCAACCCTGCAACTGCAGTTAAAATACGTTGCTGCTGCATCGGGACATCAATCGCTCAATCAACACAGCTGGAGCTTTACGCTGTGTTGAGCGAAATCAATCGCTCTGGCTGGGGGCGGCACAAAATTAGGTGGAGGCGGCCGCCACGCAATTTTGAACGCAGGAAAAACCCTGTATATTCTATGAACATCTGACTATAGAAATGTACTGTATTTATCTTTCTTTTTAGTTTTCAACATTCAACAAGGGCTGGGTAAAAGGGCAACATTAGAGCAGAGATGGGTTATAATGTTTCTATGACCTGCAAATCCAGAGTATTGCATACATTGTATATATTGTGTATATTTATACACTAACAAATGTTGACTTAATTTCTATAGAACCGACCAAGCACTCTGGTGCAGACCACAATCTGAACAAATGGCAAGTCCACTGCTACTAGCACACTGGAAACCAGGACTATATGTACGAGGTTACTAACAGTGTTAATTTCATTAACGAAAATGATGACAATTAATATTCTTCAGTGACCCTTTTTTTCATGACATAGACGAGCGAATGAGCGACAATTAATTACCTAAAATAATGAAATAAAATAAAACAGAAGGTACACTGTCATGCTGGCTAAATCACAAGTACTGAGTGTCCTTTTTAGATCATATTTGATGTACATTGTACTTGGCATGAATTGGCCAAGTTGCACACAAAGCCTGAATCTGTGCAAATTATTCATTATTCTTTCTTTCAGTACTATATTTTCCTCTGTTTGGGAACTTGCAAGTAGTCTAAAAAGTTAACATAGCTAAGAATGTTGATTGAATGGAGACAGTGATCCTGTCACTATGATATATTTGCATTGTCACCCACTCCTACACATAACAAAAACTGGCCAGTGCTCTCTTGGGTTAATATAATAGTATATATTTTCATATGTGACATGTGCAAAACAGTGCTAACAATACAAGCAAAGGGACTTTTCATCCACTTCTAATATGTAAGTTACTGATTCAGTCAGTGTCATTGATCAATGATTTTAATACACAAGTCAGGGCGGCAATTTATTGAAACATCAGTATCTTTGGATATCACAGGTTAAGGCTAAGGCTGGGCGATGAACCGAAAATTTACCGATACCGGCATTTACGACAATAACCGGTGTCATTTTGCCCATATCGCTATATTCTCTGTCAAAAAAGTTGGTTTTGGATGTGTGTAGGTAGGCTCGGTGTCCCTTTGTCCCCCATCCAGTCCATAACAAAGAGGTAAAGAAAGGTGAGAAGATGGAGGACGTTCAAAAGTTGAAGCGGTTGGAGCGGCGGCTGAAGTAGACAAAGTTAATGTGGGAGGGGGTGAGCAGCTTGTGGAGTAATTATCGTCCATTTATCGTTATCGAGGTGAACTGCTCAATATATCGTGATATTAATTTGAGGCCATATCGCCCAGCCCTACCACAGGCTGAAACACTCTGATTCTACTGAACAGTTCTCAACTACAGTAAAAGCATCGCTGATATTCCTTTCACTGAAATTTGACAGATTTACCGCTTCTATAATTATTAAAGAAACTAAAGCCTCCTCTTGTTTCATCTAATCAGAGCATGAGCACAAAATGAAATCCTCTGTGTAGAAAGGGCGACATAAAAATGACTGCAAAGACAAATCTAATTCAATAGGGTAGGTGAGTCTACATCTGAAACTAATGACTGAAACTAAGAATTACTAGTCACTTGGTATTCAGAAAGAGCTGTCTGAGTCCTTATATTTAATTGAACATGAGTTTAAATGTTTAAGTGATCGCGTTCGTTCTCGGCAGGAGATTTCTCAGAGGAGCCAAGTATTGAAGGAGATCTGGGAAGTTAAAGACTAATTTTCTTCACCTTGCTTTGAGAAGCTTAAAGATCTTAGATTCTTACATGTGTGAGCAGAGTCACATTAATATTGTACATGAATCTAGAGCCCTTTGAAGCTTAATATAAGAGAGTACATGTTGGCGTTTGCTGCTGAGCTACATGAAGCACAGCCAGTGAAGAGCAGTTTATAGGCAGGAATAGATGAGGGAGTCAGAAGTCATGCTTGGCTATACGGTTATTGTGCTTTGCTATAGAAAAGTAAATGGAGAGCAGTGTTTATGCTGGGCCATTTTACAGGCTGACTCTATAGGGTTTAGTGTGTTCATAACTATTATGACAGAAATGCAGATTGAGTTGTCGGAGCCTTTTTCGAGCAACATGTCATCATGAAATAGAGCCTTTTCAATGCAGAGATTTAAATATTAATCAACAGCAATTTTCATCCCCTTCCATCCTTGACATGAAGTGGTGAGTCATAAAGGTGAAGTGAAGCGGCTGCACTTTTATGTGTTCGGGCGCAGCAGCTATCATGTTAGTGGTTCTAAATTTAGCTGCAGGAAGCAGAAGGTAGATGGTTTATTTGATTCCTGTGGTCCGAAGGTGAAGTTTACTTTCAAAAGGAAATTTTCAGCTGTTTTTTGGAGATAGATCTTATTCTGAAATAGAACAGAAAAACAGATTTTACAGCGGTGACTGGGATGTTTTATCTTCTTGACAGGAGGAAAAGAAGTGGTGAAACAGTCCATCTTCAATTGTTACTTCATCCCATCACTTCCTGACATTGCTTTGTAATAGATTCTCCAAAGCTTCAAGATAAAACTGGTATTGAAGAAATGTGTAAAGTTATCATGGAGGAATGGATCAAGAGAGGCTGCCTTTCTGTCGAAGATGCGGAACACTTGCCCACTTAAAATAATCAAGAAAGCCCTCAATTGAGAGAAAACCATTTATAATAGAATACAAGCAAGGGCTTGCCCCCCCCCCCCCCCCCCCCCCCCCCCCCCACCCCCACCCCCACCCTCACCCACCAGGGATTGAATGTGAATAATACCTGAGGGAATTCTGGTGGGTTGGAAGATAACTACAAAGAGTGGGTTCAACAGTGATAACTTTACGCATGAACACCTCAAGGCCAGAACATTCATCAACAGAACAAGATTTTCGGTCATAAAAACAGTTTGAAAGAGACACAGCGGTCTAAGGCTCTGCAGTAAAGACAGGTACAGTTAAGAATTGCAATTTGGGAATCAAAGTTCTGAACAAAGTTGAGTCTAACAGTTTATGGTTTGACTCAAATTTGAAAAGCACACATTTTGTGTCAAGTTCATCTTTTGAACGATAAAGTTATCAATCAGTATGTTTCTGAATCCAAAAGCTTAAATCCTTGCCTCATTAGGAGGAGAACCAAAGGTGTCAAGGCTTGATAGTTTCTGCTTCACTCCATGTTTTATTATCGCTTCGTGTCTTCGTCATTATTATGACGTGTTTTTGGAAGGCATTCTATGAAGTAGCTGTGACTATAATAAGTGTGACCCATGTGTCAAGGATACAAATGCGCAGATGCTCAAATGCTCCGAGCTTGGTTGTGGAAACTGCTCATCCTTCTGTAATGCCTGTGTGCTGTAAAGTCAGATTAAAATAGCTTAATGAGTGCATCCCTGCGATGGAGAAAAGTGATGTTGTTTGGCTATGAACAAGATTATGATTTAAACACAGATGTTGATAAACATACACCCTGTAGGGTCAAGATGGAAACTAAGTCAGTTACAGAGCTCCAGTTATTTTACTTAACAATGAAACCAGATGGCTTGAAGATTATAAAACAAGTCGATGCAATTCAATACAAAACAATACAATGCAAGAACTTAACTGATCTCCAAAGAGAAACTTGTTTGTCTGGAATCTCGTCTCATCTACTATTTATAGAGGAAGTAAAAAGTCTGATGGATTATCTTCTGAATCTGTCTGTCCTGCAGCTAACAGAGAGTAGCCGTCCACCACTGTTGTTTTTTGGTCCATCAACATGTTATGAAGTGGATGATCCATGTTTCTGAGAATGGCCTCTACCTTCTTCAGTGTGCATCTCTCTACCACATCCTCCGGTGAGTCCAACTTTTCTCCAACCACAGGGTCAGCTTTTTTCACCGCTTTGTCCAGACGCTTTGCATCCTTATATTTTCTACTGCCTCCCCTTCAGACTGTAGCATAAAGACTGTAGACTGTACAGGGTTGAAGCCTCCTGATATTTTTATGGTGCCTCAGTATGTTGAGTCTGTATCCTAGCAACAGAATGGAGAACATTACTCAGGACTTCACCCGTTGTCTTGGTAGGGATGTGTACAAGTATTGTTATGGTAAAACTGAACTCTGATGGAACACAATATGGTTGAAAGGCAACTGCTAACAGTTCAATATCTTGACAACACAACTTGTCGTTCTCTTCCAGTAATATGCGAAGAGTTACACCATCCCAAATCCAGACCCCCTCCCTTCTTTTCGCCACTAGCTTTAGCGTCTTCACCCGATCTCATGAGAGTGAAGCCTGGTAGATCCAGACTGGAGTTCGGGTTGTTTTGATTCAGTCAGATTTCCTGAAAACACAGGAGAATTCACTTGTGGTAAGCTTTCTCAGTCTTCACCAATACCTCCAGTTCGTCGTTGGGCAGAGAGTTGACGTTTCCCATGATGAATGATCTTTCAAGCATATTGAAATGATCATAACATCTAAGCAATGATGTTCAAAAGCATGGTCGGGTTTATTCAACTGAGTTTGAAATCGTGCCACTCTTATGTTGATACCTCATCCTGATCCACAAAGTGAAACAAGATTATAAAGGACAAGACTGATCACTTTATTTCCACTGAATTATGGTGTTGGTCATATTTCCTCCATAAAAAAGGCTGAATAGATATTCGGCTCTCACCTGGAGAGTCTATGTTCAGAACTGTGCTGGTAAAGTTTGTCATTGAGAAGTACGTTTGCCAGCAGAATGAGTTATTTTTTCCTTTTAAATAACATTTTTTTTCATGTTTTGTACTCATGACTGATACTGGAGGATGAGCAAAAGATGTTTGTAGTT
Organism: Xyrichtys novacula; assembly: GCA_962446985.1. Classification (NCBI taxonomy): domain Eukaryota; kingdom Metazoa; phylum Chordata; class Actinopteri; order Labriformes; family Labridae; genus Xyrichtys; species Xyrichtys novacula. The sequence goes on along the minus strand of OY660864.1, from coordinate 22,562,297 downwards.
GTTGAAGGATTTTTTTGGCAGTGACACTCTACAACCAGTACTCTGCTCAGTAAGGGAGTGAAAAGGCAATAAACAGGATCTAATCTTTATGCTAGCTTTTAAAGACTAAAGACTAAAGAGTGTGTATATTTACAGTACTCAGTCATTTACTGGGACACTGAGGCTGTGATCAGTACAGTTAAACTACTTCTTTCAGCCACTGTTTGCCAGCAAACCAATACTCATCAGAGTTCACAGATTTTTGTCATGTCATGGTTAAGACATTTATTAAACTACATATCTCGACAAAGTTTGTCCTAGAATACAAAAAGCGCTATCCCATTCATTTGCTTCCACAGTCGAAATGCACCATTAAAAACAAATCCCTGTTTCATCCCAAGAAGTCACCTGAATCACCGCAACATGAAAACTCTTATTCTAAGGTGCTATAGTGAGTAATTGTATTGATATGTTTGATGCTAAATCACTGTTACAGTGAAAGGTGTTTTAAAAAAGTTGAACACTCAGGTACAAATATTTATCAGTCAGGCCAATTAATCAGCCCAATTTAATGACATTTTGAAATAATTTGCATCAGCCAACATCTGTGCTCATGAGCTTGATTAAAAAAATAAACTAATTTTGTCCCAGCAGCCTTATCAGTGCGGTTGCTGTCGAGCAATGTGAATGTCCTCTGAAAAACAAGATCATGTTTTTTCTCCGTCGTTGGTGACAGCAGACCAAATCAAACGAATACAAACTAGTGTTCAATTATGTATTTTGTTATGATGCACAGAATACTTGATTTTAATGTTGCCTCTGACATAAATCTTATGTTTTGAAATCTATAGTTTAGCCAAATGTATTTTTTCTGTACAATCAAACTGAACCATGTCTCTGGCTGAGATAACCATGGATCCTAACTTGTAATGTGTATGGAATGATGGTTGTTATCAGTGTAGAATTGTTATATTCTATTTAATCCAGAAAAAAATTGATATTTGCATTGTAAATTGGCTATTATTGACCTGCTTTGTTACCACAGGCGTCAGTATTGGCCATTGGGAAACCATTGTGGTTTGACTAACAGTAATCATCACCTGACTCTACTGTTCCCTTACATCCTATGAAGGTTTCAGCTCATTGCTTTGGTTCTCTGGCCCACAACTCGACTCTGTTGATGAATTACACCATTATTTATACACATCCTTCAACAACATGAGGCTGATTACCGTTTTTCAGCCTTAGTCAAGGGCACTTGAGCTTTACTAGGTTTAAAAAGTTTTGCTATTCTAGTTCTATTTTGGGTTCATGCTCAGCTCTCACATTTTCGTCTGTGACTGTTTTTTTTTCTTTTTAAGATTTTTTGAGCTCCTCTAAACTTGAAGTTTTTAATTTAACATTTCATTGTGTGTCACTGCTTATTCATATTTTCATTCAGCCAGCAAGCTGAGCTCTGCTGCTTTGTTATTGAATTCATTAGTTTGTTGACTTAGATCTAATATGATGATCTTGATTGGTTGCAGACTTGCAGCTGCTCCCTATCTGAAGAATCCTGCTCTTTTTTATCAAACCGTTTACTTGATAAGGGTCTTGTGCAAAAATGCTGTTTATTCTTTCCAAGCCAGACAGTGTGCAAGGGTTTGCATTTTTTTTTGATCTTCTGGAGCACGTGTGCAAAACATTTTCTACTTTGATGCAAAGTTATGAAGTTGCTAACTTTTGTCAGTTGAGGATTTAGCATCTGAAAGGTCTGAGTCAAAAACAGGACCAAAAGAATAGAAGGGTTGGTATTAGGCTGGGATTTAATAGACAGACGGAGCTATGTTTCAAATTAATACTGGATTTTAATGAAGGAAACCACAAACCAAAGACCCAGAATGAAAGCTTTTTAAAACCACAAGGGCTATATATGATTCTGAAAACATTTTTGATGGAGTACCACTTTCATGTGCTGCCTCTACTAGTAGCGATAAGTGGTGACCTAAAGCAGCATTTCAGTAATTAGTGGAAAGTCATTTATGCAAACAAGAGTGATCCAGGATGCTGTTAAACCCTTCACTTGATTCCAAACACACACAAACAGAAAGAGTGACTTAGTCTCCTCTCTGTTCTCTTTTTCTCTCACACAAACACACTCTCACTCGCTCACTTACACATTTTATCATTCGGTTTTGTATTTGTTCGTTAGCGGCCCAAATTGGAAAATAATGTTGGTAATTATCTCATCTGTAAAGCCAACGTGGTGTTCATAATTTTGGGTTTCATTATTTGAAAACAGAAAAACAATTTCCTCATGCAGCCAGAGTTCTTCCTAGGCCTAAATCTAATGATTCAGAATCACTTCAGGCTCATGGAAATGATTTGGCCAAAGACTTGATAATGCCAGTAACATCATGGTCTGAATAGAGCCATTTCATCTCTCCTTTTCTATCCCTCTGAAAATCCATTTCAACCCCACTGCTTACTTTTGAAAGCAATAATATGGCCCAAAATAATACATTCATGTGATGTGAAATTAGCTTGCCAGTAACTGTTATAAAGGTCTCTAATGTATGCCTCTTGACATTCCTCAGCAGCAGTAAGTGCATCTCAGCGAGGTGTTCTCTTTGTGCCAAAAATATATATATTTTACTCTCAAAGACTTGACTTGTAGCAGAGCAGAATTTATTTTTTAACAGAGGTTTTTGAAGTATGTTTGCCCACTGCTTACAAACTGTGCCAGCTTACAAAGTGATGCTCTCAATTTTCACATCTCACTGTGTGTTTGAAGGACACTTGCGGGTACTTGCATGAGAACACTTCCCTTTAATGTCGATTTTCAAGTATTATTTAAGTTGCATGACGCAGCAGTAATAATCAGCAGGATTAGCAAATGAATATCTATAAATGCTTTTACTGACAAAACTCTGAACCTGAATATCTTCAGAAAAATTCATCAACAGAGTGACTATAACCTTGTCATGACTTGTCTGGATAGGATAGACTCAAAAATTATATACTCTGCATTGATTTTTAGGGACAACTTTTAAGTAGTTTTCATCCAAAACTTGTCTGTTTTCTGTATTTTATCGGTAAGCATACATTGGCAGGGCTCATTATCTGCAATTTTGTATTTGAATCATTCTCCATTTAATTCAAATCTCAGCCAGAAAAATTCCACATTGCTTTGGCTTGAACGAAATATGAACCGAGCATTAAAGCTCCTGTGAGGAGTTTTTAGGTGGAGATGAAACAGACTGAAACTGATGTTGATGTCTTTTTTTATGTGCTAGAAAATAATCAAGATAATTAATCAGAAGGTTAGTTATTAATTTAGTTGTTTATTTTAATGTCCAAAAAGTATTGGCAGTGGGGTAAGACACACTGCTGGAACAGCCCGTCTTTTCTTGAGTCTTGACAAGTGATCCATTGGACTGCCAAAAGCGAGCAGGATAAGATGTTTTGTCAATAATCACCATTTATCCACAAAATCAGTAAGGAATGCTTTGTCCACAGGGGACACCAAAATTGACACAATTCAGAGCATTGAGCTTTAATGCGTGCCACATTTTAGGGTGTATCATGCTAAATGAGTCTGTATAAAAGAACAAGTAACAATAGCTGTACCTCGGTACTTCAGTTGCAACCAGCTGTCAAGAAGTCTAGAGAACTGAAGCTGACGTGAGAGCCAGAAGTGCCTGCATGAGGTTGGCTGCAGAAGCACTAGAAACTGTGTACACACTGAGCAAACACACCTGTTTTAAGGGCAGAAGTAAACACGTTTGCAGCCTGGTTCAAAAAATGTTTTTGGTCTGACTAGCTCATGGCTCTTACGTCATTCGTTGTACAGAAAGTGAGTTTTTTTTGTGATTTGTTCATGTCAGTGGTATCAAGTTTGCAAAAATTAGCAAATTTGAGGCATGGCTGACTTGAGTTTCTATTATTTCTATGATTTAATTTCCCTTTGGGGATCAAGAAAGTTCTTCTCGACTGAGAGACAGGCACACTGTAGCTAATTGCAAGGTCTGCGGATGCTGGCATATCAAAAGCTAGGTTAAGTCAGCATTACCAATATGTAGACCACTGCTGATAAACCCTTTAAAGAAACCCATCAGTGACGTCACTGGGACTTTTTTTAAAACCAGTGTAAGACCGAGAATCCTTCTGGGGCCATGAGAAAGATTGCAGGTGGGCTCAGTGTGGCACTGGAATCACTTCTCAAGGGCAACACCCACATCTTGGACACAGTCTATACATTTTGTATTTCAAACCTACTTTACAGCCACAGTGCTCTTCCCCTCTGCAGAGGTCACTCACTTTTCATTTTCCTCGCTGACAATCCTAACTTTCACCAAAGGCCATCCATCCGTCAGGTAAGCCTGAGTCATGTTGGCCCCATGAAACATTGAGGACAGTTTTGGAATCGTGCTCCAGTCAACAAACAGCAGGCAGGCCAAGAAGACGTGAGTTACTGCCTTGGGAGTAGTGCTGGCCTGAAATTTGGCATCATGACATAATTTTGACAGTTTTTCTGAGTTGGGTGTTTGTCTTTAAGCAGATCTCAAACCCACTGAGGCACTGAGTGTACAGCACTTCTTCTTAGTGTAGCATCACATCAGTACAGAAAATTGAGCCAGATCAGACTACCTATTCTGTAGCTTCCTTAAACTCAGAAAAAATCTTTAAGAAATACAGAAAAATAAGCAACTGATTAACAGCTGCGGGAATCTTTATGTCCATGAACTCTGTTTTTTAAAGATTGGTGAAGGTCATGGGTTGCCAGTACATTTGAGAACGTAATAATAATTATAATCTTCTTCCCATGACACATTTAAAAATTTGTCTTGAATGAAATGAAATGAAAGTATGTGAATCCATCAAGAGTGTAATTAATCAGTCCCATTGATTCATAATAATGTGCAGTGGTCATGACATCTTCATTCTCCAAATGTTCTTCGCCTATAGGTCAAAACAAATTAGAGATGCTGTCATTCACAGAGCAATCTTTATTTCCACTTTTTCCCTCTGGAAAAATATCAGGGTGTAATTAATTGTGCTCCCAAGCCAGCACTCCTTGTCTTTACTCGACAGCACATGGGCAGAAGGAGATAGATGCACTGGGTGGCAGAGTCTCTTCATTTGAGTAGATCCTTTATTAGATTGTATACTTTAATTTCCTCCTTGTTGGAGCAAGAGCAAACAGCAACAGGAGTTTCTTATCCACGAGGATCCAATTGCATTTTATTTGTAGACATTACTGAACAAACAATCTCATTTGAAGCATGATGAAATGCATAACAGAAGCCTGTGTTCGACAGCGAGATTCTTTAGAGCGAGAGGATGTTTCATAAGCCTGCAGAGTGCAGATTATGTTCAAGTGTGTACCTTTTTTTATTTAGCAATATCCACCACCAAAAAAAATCTTGTATGATTGCATGCTGCTGCATCCACTCTCCGTAATTCATGCATGAGCCTCATAGCTCTGCAATATACTATCAGTATGATCCTTGTGGCTTTGCAATACATTATCTGTAGTGTTTACCAGAAACAGAAATATAAAAAGAAATACGACCATCCACAATAAGATATGGAATGACAAACACAAAGACTGGCTTATCAGATGAGACATTTGAGAAGATTGCTCAAAATTGACTCGTGGAAAAATAAATCTTTGTCAGATTTTAAAGGGGCAGTATGTTGTGTTTAATAGCATTATAGCAGGACAGACTTGGTAGAAATGGAATATGATACTTGCACACAACTTTAGGCTAACCTCTAAATTTATAGCAGAACAGACATCGTAGAAAATAGAATATAATACTTGCTTGCACACAACTTTAGGTTAATCTGTAGACACCAGAATCAGACACGTCTTTTGTTTTTATAACACCACAAGTTCTTGTTCAAAATGTTCTTTTAACTATTGTCATTTATTCTTTAACTTATGCTCCATCAGAAGTAGTATACTTCAAAATAAAAGCATAGTTTTAGGGAATAGAGTAACCTAGTCATAAAAAAAATAAAATAAATAAAAGCATAATAAACTATTGTTTTGTAAGTAACTATATTTATTAGCAAAGTTTAGAAGAGTTTTTGAGACAAATTAAGTGATACATCGGCATCACAAAGGAGTCTTGTCCTCAAAGGACACCATAGCTAGTGAAGCTTTACTAACCAGAGCAGTAAAGAGTTTCAGTCTCTTAATTTGTCTCCTCCATATCACCAAATATTCCAATTCCGCGTACTGTACCTTTTTAATGTGAATCGTCTAACAAGTATCAATGGCTCAAGAGAATATAATCTTGGACTACTTGTTTGGTCCAATTTGACTTTCTTACCACAATTGTAAACTGACAAACAAATAAAATTGAATTCTTAATGAGAATCTGAACCAGCATTGTGTATTTTCAGTCACTCTTTGCAAACATCAGAAAAATTTTCTCGGTGCCAGTAAAAAGCCACATTTCTGATTAAACTCCCTTCTGTGGACTGAGAAGACTACTGCAAAACGTTAGCCCGCTGTTTCTTTGTAAGGCATGAAAAGGATCGTACTGTGCTCTATTCATTCTCCCTTCAGCTCCAGTTTTCTTCCTCAGACTCTGGGACATTGGCTTCCAGATTTGCTGATTGTTTCCTGAATCCATTCTTGTCTCTTACAATACTTCCGGGGCTGCTGGTTGTCACACACACAGATCAATTCCCCATGGTGAACAGATGGCAAGGTGTTCTTTACCTGAAATGCCTCTGCCTTTTCCCCCCTGGATTTACCTTTACCAAACTGTGAAGTGTGTGTAGTACAGCTCCACAGCTCTTATATAAGATTTATATAAGTGTTTTGGTGCGTCGAAAAATGTTGTCTTTTGACATGTCAGCCCAGGAAAGGTTCCCGCCTTTGTGTTCGATAAGTCATTTGTGGAAAGAGTGGTGTAAAAGTAGGTGTAAAAGCATTTTTATGTGTGGTGCTCCAAACTCTTCCACACCTACACATTATCTGAAAAACAACTTTTCTTTTTCTTACATTTTCAGGGCTCTGCACAATAGCTTTCTGGGGGCTTCCCACTCTGAAATGAAACCTATTGTTGACTGTGTGATTTCACAACAAGACTGCCATCACTTCCCTTACAACAATGCCGCCCAAAAAGAGTGCTGATTAATCTATTAGCGAAGCCTCAATTATCCCAGACCCTGCAGTTATTTACCTGAGATAGAAAAAAAAATCTGCCCCCGTAGACTCTGACAGATATCATCACTTTGAGACACTCGGTGCAGTTCAGGAATTATTTGTGATCAAGTGTTCGATTTAAATTTGTAACTCGCTTTGCTGGTACGCCCACCTCCTTCTCTTTGACCGCACTGATATACTTCTACTTCAGCTCCTGATTTCCTTTGTCACCTCAAGTGACTGAACAACCTGGAGAGAACAGGGCATGAACTTATTACTTTGAATCAAAGGTGGGCGTATATGAATATAAATGTCTCACCAGCGAGTTCTTCAACACGAGGGCAAGCCTGTGATTGCAGTCGGGTCCCTCACTAAAAAGTCTAGTGGGTGCATTGCATTATGGTCTATTGAAGCAACTGTCAGCGATGGAATTGGCCTTTCTGCTCCAGCTTTTGTGGATATGCACCTCAGATTTAGATTCAGCATAGGTACAATATGGCAGCTCATTGTCCCAAGTTTCCCCCAAACCTTCCCATACCTCTTATTTGATTTTGTTTTGCTGTGATCTTCGTCATCCTGTGACTTTTCAGCATTAAAGTAGTTATTTTTAACTCCATGCATGTTTTCAGGATAGGTTTTTCCATTACCGGCAAAATTATATGAAAAGTAAAAGTGGTGCTTATGGTCTTCTCTGGATAATGAGGTTCAACATCGTACCTGACACTTTTATGTTGTCTGTTAGCAGCATAATAGCAGTGCCCTATTTACTGTGCACATATGCCATACATTTTCTTCTCTTCTTTTGAGAGAAAATGAGCAGGCTTTTGCTTCAGTGCCGTTTCACAAAAGCTGTGTTTGGTGTTCATATTTGGTCTCCCCTCCACATAATGCTCAGTGAAAAGCAAAGTGATACCCGTGGGGTTGCTTATGGCTCATTTTTTGGTCTTGTCTCACATTCACCACACACACAATTCCATTAAACTGTGAGGTCTTTTTAGAGAGCGAGCATGCTCCCTCATGTGCAACACAAACAAATGCACCCTCGGCGCACTGTCACACACACATACACATGATCACACGCACGCACGCACACACACACACACACACCCTACAGGCTTCTTTTCCTGGCGAGGGAGCACTCACTTAGCGTAGCGTTAGAGTGCAGAGATTGGAAACTCAGCAAGTGGTAGAAAACTGGTGGTATGGAATGAGAGGACGTTTGATGTTGACTGAAATCTCAGTCTGCACTGTACAGGCACTTTGCTCTTAAGACTGATTGGCACTCTAGATTGCATTAAATTAGATCCTAAGCCAGATACTTCCCATGTAGTACTTACTCAGAGTGTATTTTAGGACCTTGTACGTGTATGTGCTTAAAATTTCCCTCTTGAGCTCTCGACCAACCACAGAGTACATTACATGTTACATGAGCAGTTTCTCGGCCGACTGTTGTTCCTATTATTATTCATCATTTCCTGTTCTCTAAGCACATATTTACAGAAGAACAGGGTATTTGTTTTAAATCATACTCTGAAATCCCGCACAGAAGGAAAATACACTACTCTGGAACCTGCTGACACACATGACTGTAATAACACTGACAGCTTACAATAGTAGCTATAGTGACACAGGGTGAAAATTTCCCCTTTTTCTCACCATGTATTGAAAAACTATGAACAGAAGGGATAATAAACCTCTAGTTAAATGCTTTTGCATCTCTTCAGGGAACATTATAAGGACGCCCAAAGGCTGTGTTGGTTGATGAAACTTAACTATTACTGCCAGACAGAAATTTCCCCATGGATAATTCTTTTCAGGCATTTTAAATGTAATTGAAATTGGGAAAAATGCCGTGAGTCACATTTTTGACTTGATCATTGCTTGAGCAAAAACAATATGTTTTTTAAATTATGAGAAAATCTAGGCTTTGTAGACCTTTTGGGCACTGCTTTGGGGGTGTTTTTTTGGCTTTACTTAAAGGACAGTTGAAGACAGACATGAAATATGAGGATTACACATTGAGAGAACACACTCAGTGAAGGGTTGTGGCCAGAAGCTGATAAAGAGGCTAATGCTGCGTTCCAGTTACCTCAATAGTCGGATGTTGGAGCTGGGATTGACGCTACACCCGAGTTGACAGCGTTCCAGTTAAGTCGGTAAACCAAGATGGTTATATAGTTAGATGATATAGTTACCCATTGTCAGCTGCTGTTGGCCATTCTCAGTTGTTGTTAGCATTTGTCAGCTGTTGTTAGCCGTTGTTAGTGGTTGTAAGTTGTTGTTAGCAATAGTTGAAGACAACGCACAACACAGTATTTTACTCTATAAACACCATAGCACCGTCTTCACAGTTAGACGTCGGGCAGTACAACATATGCTACTTATTTAATATCACAAAAACAAAACAGAAGTGTGAATAAATAATATATTACAAGAGCTTTCACTGTTACTCTTTACTGTTAATGCACTGCGCTGCTGTCTTGAATTATGATGTCGTCAAGTCGAGGTTGGCGTGGATCGTCCGACTTTCGGAAATCCGACTTCAGGAGGGTGTTCCAGATGACTTTCTGAGTCGGAGCTCCGAAATCCTGATTTACTAGTACAACTGGAACACAGCATAACACAACGAAGATGACATTCTGGCCTTTTGAGGAGTTTCTGTTAAATTTGGCGCCCCCAGTGGACAGAGCAGTCCATCTTTAAATGTGCTCTACATCCTCATGAGTGCTTTTCAACACAAACCTCGTCCTGCTAAATTTTACAGTCAATTCATCGATTTTTTTTTCACTCGCCCCCGCCAGTTTCAGGCATTCAAAAGTACATTATAAAAATCATCAATCTTATGATGATCTTGTTTGCTTTTGTAGAGCATGAAAATACATTAATATGAATTTCAGTATATTTCATAAAAGCTTCTAAACTTCTCACTGGAGCTTTAAGGTGTGCAGCGATTTACCATTTAGAAGATGTTGCTAGTTAAGGACTCATGAGCACTCATTTCATGATACTGTTTTTAGTCGGATTGCAAATGTGAGTCCACTGTTTGTCCCAGAATTATGGGTGACATTTGCAATCGTTCTGGTTTTGGACTTGCAGCACAAACTTAGACGTAAGTGTGAGTCAAAGAAAAAGGAAAAGTAAGAGGAGAAAGGAGATGTACATCTTTTAAAGAAGTCCACATGAATAATTTGTTTCTCAGCTTCGTTTGTACCATTCATTGCCCTGTATACTGCGAGCCTAAGTGGTCTTAAATGAGTTTCATAATGCAGTACCTGACTTTAACAGCACATCAAAGAACGAGCGAGAAGACAGACTCAGAAATGATGCCAGAGGGACACTTAGGAGGTGATATTTCAAAGCTCTGTTCGCCTGATCAAGTTGTGAGAAAGAAGTCGTGTCGGTGGGTAAGCAAAGATCAACTTCACTTTCTGGTTGTTCTGTAACTCCTGACAAAGAAGTGAATTAAACAGAGATGTGACTCTGAAAGGATTCACATAATGTCTTGATGAGAAATAATGATGTGAACATTTAATAAACTGATCAGCCTCAAAGTGTGCCCAGATCCTGAACTCATAAATATGAGAGAAGTTGACACATCATTAGCGTCTTGTTACACTTTTAATTTTACAACTTTTGCAGTGTGGAGGGCTTCTTCACCAAACTGCTGTTGTGTTTGCGTGTTTGGAGATTTGCCATTTTAGGCACAGAGACAATTATCATGGGCTACGCAGGAGTCGCATAGATTTAACGACCCATACAGCCAATCAGATCAATCAATCAATTTTAATTGTATAGTGCTGATTAATGTTTGCCAGAGGATTTCAGAAGAAGACGATAAAAAAGGCCAAGTCTAGACAGAAGTCTTTTTACATTATTCACAAAGTTTAAACACTAGTCCACCATTACGCATAACACTTAGGAGCATTTAGCAGGTACCGGCGACAAGGGGAAACTTTTTAACAGGCTGTGACCTTGAGTCAAAGTCGTGTTCAATAATTGACAAAAATATTAATTTTAACAGCAGTTGAAGTGTCAGCTCTACCATAATCATTTTATAATGATCATACGAGTGAGACTGATGTCGGTGGTTGTTGCAGCCAGAGTCATGTGGGTCTATGGCCATAGGCTGTCTGCAGGAATGATAGGGGAACCTCAGAGTATCATTATTGCACAGGTTCATTCATTTCAAAAGTTAATCATTTGTGTCAAATTTTTTTAACTATCAATGTGGACTGTATTTTGAAGAAATTAACATGTTGACAAAACCTTTTATTTTCATGTCACAGCTCTTCAAAATGATCATTTTCACCTTTCTTGACCTTTCTTGCTGCAGGAACACAGCGTGGTGTCAGTGGAGGGTAAGCTAAAGTGGGGAGATGTGTTGATTGCAAAAGACTTGGCCCTGAAAACCGGCTGTGGAACCATCTCAAACAGCTACTTCTTGCTTAGACAAATCATCTAAATTGCCAAAAAGAGTATGAGGTTACTTAGCTCTTGATGCTCTTACGGATCATGGACGACTTTTGCGAGCTCACATGGTCTCGGCAGATTTGAAGCAACATGTGGATCTGTATGGATGTAACATGTTTGAATCAAATCTTTTGCTGTCAAGTCAAGATACATTTAAAAAAGCAGCCATGTGATCAAACTTCATGTGTCAGTTTAAAAAGACATTTTTTGAGGCAGTAAATGAGAGTGAAAAGGTAGACAACACTACATATCTGTGGTGGTAGTGGTAGAGGTGGGGGGGCAGAGCCGCTAAAGGCTGTAAATCCCATGATGGTCAAGTGAGCAGTGAGGTGAATGGAAGAAGAAGACCTTTGTGTGCATGTGGGTGTGCTGGTGTGCACAAGTTCAGAGGGCCAAGGTTACGGATGGCCTGAGAGGTGAGGAGATGAATCTTGAAATCAATTTGATGTTTGACCGGGAGCCAGTGAAGCTGTTGAAGGACAGAAGTGATGGTACGGCAAAGTTCTGGACCAGCTGGAGTTTATGGATGGACCAAAAGATACAGTAGATAACCAGGGTGTGAACAAGAACATTAGGTATGAGTAGGGGTGGGAGAAAAAATCGATACTGCATAGTATCGCGATACTTTGTCTGGTGAGATATCGTATCGTCTCATTTACCATTTAGCATCAACAATTAATTTGTTTATGAGGTCAAATCTATGATAATGGAAAAATAAAATCAACTGTTTGTCCAGCGAGGTTGGCGGAAGTGACATCATAGAACAGAAGAAAGTTGATACAACAAATCTATAAAAGGTTTGCAAGATGTGCTACATGAAAATAAAATTTAGTGTAAATAAGACGAACACAAAGGAAAGCCAAATGCTAAATTAGCTAAACAGTTGAAAAAATTGTATAAATCGCAATATATTGTATCGGAATACTCACTGAATTGCAAAATGTTAAAAATCACAATAATATCGTATCGTTGCCAAAGTATCGTGATAATATCATATTGTGGGGCCACTAGTGATTCCCACCCCGAGGTATGAGGGGTGAGTGAAAATATTTAATGTTGCGTGGATGGAAATATCAGACTGAGTGATATTATTGAAGAATAATGTTAATACTGTATAAAAAGTGATTCAATAAATCATCTGTATTCCCCCCAAAATGAATGACAAACCTTTTTTTAAGGGATTTTTGCTTCTTAGGAGCATCCTAAGCGTGCACTCAAAATGCACAAACTCTAATATGCAGAGTATAAAAAACATGCTACCTCAAATTTCACACTTGCAATATTTCCATGTAATAATTTCGAGTGATTCCCAGCCCCCCCTCTTGATGGTATTAACTGTCATCTGTCAAGTACAAGCTGGCATTGTCATACAGCTCGTCCTCCTCAGTGCTGCAGCTCGACTGGCTCTGCAGCTATGAGTCAGCAGGCTGAGACGGGCCGCTAGGCTGTCGTCTCTGATGTGGTTTGCTAGTGCTCTTAATGCAGATTAAGGAGAGCAGCTGTGTGTTAGAGGCACTGCAGTTGACTCATACTTTTAAAGGGTGTAATAATTTGGACATAATTTTGGTCGGACATTTGATAGCTTTGAAAAAATTGGAACCGATTCCAACTGAACCAGTTGTGGATTCTGCTGAAAACAGACCCCAGCTTGACCCAGTTTACTACACGATGGACCCGTAATTGAAATTTTAACCTGCATACATCTGAGTCAGAACTGTCAGTTTTCACACATTTTACAGTCAAGAAATGCCTAAAGCCGATTTCTATTTGCACTATCAGTGTTTCACAAAAGCAAAGGATATCTTATCAGGGATGATAATGTCAAAGATGTGTCATACTTTAGCTCTTCTGTCTGCCAGGACAAAGTAAAGCTAATTTCCTCTTCACTTTGTGTTTGCGGCGTTGATATGCGTAACCAGGCAGCTGAGAGGCACTTAAATGTCACAGAATGTGTTGGCAGGGCTGGATGTAGGGGACAGAAGTGCATATCACATTATTCACGCTGTCTGATCCAGAAAAGGAATCCTGGGAAAAGTCAGAGAGCCTGACCTGGTATAAACCTGCTGGGTAAGGTCTGCCTGCAATCAGGGTGTGAATCAAAGGCTCTGTATGGATGAGAGAAGAAAAACTACAGGCTTGCAAAGTACAAAAGCTTAACATTCTCTGAAAAGTGAATAAATAAGGAATACCAGGAAAGGCTTCGAGAACTGTGCTTTTTCTTCCAAAGTGCTGGAGTGAAACAGCTCACTGGTTCTGAGGAAAGCTGGAGCTGGAGCTGGGTTATAGGGAGGCACTCTGCTCATAGGCTCAGCATGTCGTCCTTGCATAATAAATGCTTCCATTAAAGTTTCTCTGCAAAGAGTGATTATGCACATGTGTTTCAACTGCTAAGAGTTTTAAGAAAAGAAATTAGTCCCTCCATTTAATGAAAAAAGTAGTTTAAGTGTTGATTTTTTACACAAATGAGTCTAAAACCTTGAGTTCATGACTGTTTGCTCTTTAAAACTTTTTTTATTGCGGCCATCTCATAAGTGTTTGTCACTTTTTAGGAATTCATCAACCATTTTAATTAAAGTGGCGACAAAAGTTATTTTTTTTCTTTTTTTCTGCACATTTAATCTCCTGTTTTGTTGAAAGCTTTTTGTTTACACGGTGGATTTAATTGTTTGTGTGCATGCTTCCTTACCTCCTGGCTACCCTTGACACCTCTCACAAGGACTTTATTTACATGTAAAACCCTACCAGCAGTCAGCATGCTGCATGTGCTCGGGTAATTGCTCATTGCAAAAACATAACTTCTAACATTATAACCAAGGAAATGTTGAGCCTTGGGAGAGAGCTGAGTCTGCCAGAAGTGGGATCCTGCCGTGTTAAGCCTTGCAGTTTGGCAGCTCCACTGGTACGTGGCGTGTAACTGTTCAGTAGTTTCTGCCCCGAGTTTCTGGAAAATCCTCAGCTGTCACTCAAGTCATAATGGTGATCTTTTTATCTTCATGGTATAATGCTGCTGCGGATCCTGCATTCTGCTGTTTGTTATCAGAGATGTGCAGCACTCTATATGTATTTCTTATGTTTGCATAGTGATTGTTTCTTAATGTATACAAAATCACATTGTAGGGGTGTTTGCATCACAAAACAAAGATTCGTTTTTTGCAGAAAGTTACATAGTAGGGATGCACAGGAACATGCATGAAAGACCCTTTCTTTATGACTACAGGTTTGATTTTGTGCTGTCAACAGAGCGCAGGGTTACCTCCAGGATCTTTTGAAACTGTGGGGGAGGACTCTAGTTTGTATATTGATTATGTATTTTCCATCATTTTAGTGACACAAGCTGACATTAGTGAGGTAAAAGTAAACAAAACTATAATTTCTCATGAGATTGGTTCCTGCATTACTGTAGAAAACATGGCGGTGCAATTTGGCAGTTTCCTAAATGAGGATCTGCAACTTTGTGAGCATAGAAGTCATCAGAAACTATTAGGATATGCCAAATAATATGATATATGACATTAAAATTCATCTGAAAGATGAATTTAATTTCTTTGGAAAAGTGCAGCCAACAATATACTTTAAATGAGTCGCTTTGTAGCCCAGTGAAGCTGCAGCAGCCCCTCACTGTGTCGGTGATTCAGAAGCTGTATGTTCCATATAAAAAGACTGATGTAAAACCTGAGGGAGTTTGGCCGAATGATTGATAGACATGTCTGGTTTATCAATCGTTAGGCGGTCAGTCAATGAGGTTGTCTCTGCTTGCCTTCAGTCGAACCCGGGATTGGTTAGTTTGACTCATTATTCCTTAGTAGTGGGTGAGGTAACTAGCATAAAAACTGAGGAGCTGACGCTTCTGTAAGCGACATCAGGACTCAGCATCTACAGGTTCACTTTAGCCACGCTGGTCTTGAACTTTTACACGACACTGCTTGGCAGAACCCTGAAAACTCCTCTCATTTAGGTGCTGACTCAGAACTTTGTAAACTTCTGTGTTTTTGTGAGAAGGGCTGAACATTTGACTGATAACACTCATCTGCTCAAATGTCAATGTGGCGTTTGACCTCCTCCTCCTCCTCCTCGCTGCTCAGGGTCAACCCATGACTCATATTGTTGGCGGGTTAACCAACTAATGGCAGTTGGTTTCTTAGAGCCGGCTTCCATGAATGGGAGGTTCGAACAGTATTCATGGCATTTGTTTACCTGTGCAGTGTGAAAAGGAGGCTGTGATGTGATATGTGTGTGCCTTGGCCAGCTGTACAATATTTCAACGTGAACACAAAAGGACCTGAGGGGAAATGCATTATACTCTCTGAATCAGGACAAAGCCAATGAGCTGCAGGTGAAAAAAACACTCTTTTCTCATAATAATTTACTCTCCTTATCATTAAGCTTTTTGAAAACTCTTTATTTTCTTCAAATTTAGAAGCAAGACTCTACTTTCTCTGATGAAAACAGTTGGTTTATAAAATGGTCTGTTGCTGGTGGTCACCAAGGTAAAGAAAAAAACTGACTCAACCGCTCTTTCAATCAACCTAAGCCCTATCTGCACAGGATTAGTATTACCTCGGGACCTCTGATAGTATGTGATAATTGTGGAGGATATCTGCATTATTAATCCCTTGTGAATAAACCATGTCTGTGATTTGCGAGGAAAAAAATCACCTTCCGTTTTTAAAGAGGGGTTATTTAAGGTCCTCAGATTGTATCAATCCAGTCTGAATCATTCAGGGCGGTAGTTTAGTTTTAAAAAAGCCTCCACAGTTATTTTTTCTCCTGCCCACCTCCCAGTTAAAATGCTGAAAACATCATACATGAAGGTTATCACAGCTTTTTAGCAGCAAAATTAGCCTGATCATTTCACAATACTGAAGTTTTCTCAAATAACAACAATGTCCATCAGTAAATAATAATCAAAACAACAATGAAAAAGGAACTTTTCCACCACTTAAGGTATATTTGATGTTATATATGCGATGGGTTATAAGATAATGACAGCCCTGTTTGTCTGAAAACAATGATAAAACATTAACAGGTTGGCACTGACACACTGTGTCATGTTTATTTGTTTGTCTCAACAATAACATTTAAAAGATTATATTTTTCAGGTTACAGTGATATCTTTCTTTGCTGTTAAATTTGGATGTTCAGGATGTAAAGCTTTAGAGCTTCTGTCTGATAGTTGTTCTGTTTGGATTTAGACATTTAGATTATGATCTGTCAGCCATATAGCTGATTTTTAAAACGGCTATAATCAAAGCTTTGACATTTAATCAATCCCCATAAAAACAGGAACATGTTTAATGCTTAGAGGGGTTTTTTGTTCCTTGACTCATTTATTTGGCTGCACAGGCAGTAACTTTACTTCGCTGCGGTACTTCACCTTTACTGCCCTCACTAGCATCTCCTCCTCCAGCAGCAGCATGCAGCTGTTTCAATGGGAAAAAAAAGGTCTGAGAACAAAAACACTGCACTACACCAGCCATGCACCAAACTGCTTACAGAGAGAAATAGCTACTAGCTGGTGAGGATTTGGCAGCTTAAATTGTCCCTATGGGCCCGGTGGAAAGCACCATGGAGCTAAAAGGTGATGAAATTTGAGGCTTAAATTCATCCTGTGACCACAAATGGGACTCCAACTGCTGGAAATGAACCTGCTTGCTTACAAGATCTATAAACCAGCTTAATAAAGTGATAGAGCATGTGTTACAACATCTTCTTGGGTTGTTTCTGCTGCCAACAAACAAAAAGCGCAGGCCTAAAAACTAGGACTGTGCGATATGATGATATATATTGTCTGGGCGAGAGAAAATGTCTATTGTTTAACATCAAGCTCTATCACAAAACACCGGTTTACAGCAGTATTTTATGTGACGACGTGACATATGGCATGCACAGGCACAGCACACTGTGCACAGAGCCGTGCCAGACACAACTTGACTAAACAAAACAACAACTATGGAATCTGAGAAAGACGGTAGCGGTCCTTCAAACACCAATTCTCAACAAGATGACCACGAGCCAATGACAAAAACTGAGGATGAGGAGCTTTTACCCAAAAGAGGGAAAACGTCAGTTATATGGACTTGGTTTGGGCTTAAAAAGTCAGACATGGACCAGACCACTGTTGTTTGCGAACTATGCCGCAGCCCGGTCCCAACGACAGACTCAAACATGATATGGTTTCAATCTACACAGTCGAGAAACAGGAGTTTTGTGAGTTGGTGCATACACTCAATCGTAGATATGAAAAGCCCAGTCAAAAACACATTAATAAGGTTGTGTTACCTGATTTATGTAACATTATGTTTGCTGCTATACAGTTCAAACTTGAAAGAGTGATTTAAATTTTTCACTAGATTTTGTTAAATTTAATTATATTATATTGTTGCCGCACTTTAAACGTGTTTACATTTGTATTTGGCCCTGCACACAGCTATTAAAACCTCAGAGGTTTGTTATTTTGTTATTGTTGTATATGTTAGTTTTTCTACCCGATACTGCCAATAGGCTGCAGGCCGACATTATTATTATTATTATGTTGTTAGGCACAGTTCTCAAGTGTTTTCTATTTCAGTGGTTCTCTGTGGGTTCCTTCAGATTAAGGGGGTTTAATACAATTTACTTTCACATTGCAAGGTCTCCCCTTAGGACCTTGCAATGTGAAGGTAAAAAGTTTGAGAAAGAGAAGGGCGGTGTTACTGTTTGGAAGTATACTGTCTGCTGCAACATACTGAATAATCCTTATGGCAGTTTTGATGTTTTTGCACAAATACATGTTGGAAAAAAGTATTTATCAATTGAATTTCCCCCAAAAAACAAAAAAGACAAAAACAAAAAAGCAATATCGTGAAATATATCGTTGTCAGGATATAAAATGAGCTACACCGGGATATGAGATTTTTGTCATATCGCCCAGCCCTACTAAAAACTGACTTCACTGTATAAAAAACACAAAATAAAGTCTCTAAAATTTAACTGCAGTTGGACAAATATGAATAATTCATTTGAAACCTTTTTTTTTCAACATGCTGAAGTCCCCCTGCTTTTGTAAGTTGGCAGATCAATGCATAAGAAACATCCATATTGTTTGCAGAAGAACTAGAGAGACTTATCTTTGAGTGAAGATAAAAACCTCTTCAAATACTGTCAGTCCTTCAGGAGGTGAAACAATCAGTGAGGAAACAGAGGACAACCCCCTGTGAGATCTAAAACATAAACCAATTAACAACTGTGTTCCCAATTTCCTCAAAATCTCTATTACAGTTAAGAATCAGTGATAACAATGCAGGAGGCGATACTTCTGGTGAGACTTGAACACACTTTTGCCGGCATCTTCTGCTTAGAGGTCATTGTGGCTGAATAAAGTAAAAGAATGAAGTCTCTAGAGTGCGTTTCAGTTCAGTTTTCAGAAGCATTACGAACTGTGAGGCAAGTCAAGTTGAGTGTTACCGGTTTTAAGTTGCACTTTGTGATCAAGGACTAGTACCTGGCGGTGAATCAGACTGACATTGATACAGCAATTCATTCAAATACTATTTGAAGGCTTGTCTTGGTAGTTTTGCTCCTTGCTTTTTGAAGCGACTTCATCTTCGTAAATCAAAGCAGATCATCACAGCTCTTAAATTTGGCCTTTAAGATTTTATTTTTTTATTTTTCCCTCAGATGCACTGGCTTTTCAGGATATTTGCTAGCAGGAGTCGAACTGAAAAACACTAATTGCAACATACAACTCTATACATAATCCTTCTGACACTGAAAATTGTCCAAATGTTGCTCCTAACGTCCAAGCTTGAAATCTGGTTAACTGCAGCCCGGCCAGTAAAAGGCACACTGAAACGTCAAATTGCCATTTTCCAAATGTGTGTATGCAAATGATACAGCCAGTTTGTGTCAGTAAAAACTGTGCACACTCCACATAACTGTTTGCTGGGTGTATGTGGCCCTTCCTGTTCCAGGAGAGAAAAATAAACACACACTGTGGTAAAAATGTTTCCCTCTAGCTGCATGAGGCTCTACCCAGAGACCACACAGAGTATCATCTAATCTCGCATCCAAATGAAGTGTCAGCATACATGCATATATGGGCATCATTTTCGATTAGAGGCACATTAAGCCATGCACGCTCAAAGAGATGAAACCTAAGGAGCAGATGAAAATGAATCATGATGACAGCAAATAAGTCAGTCTCGAAATGACTAACAACGCTGCAGACACATTCATCACAGCGTGTCACTCTATTGCATCTTTATTGCTTCTTTCTTATATGTAAAATGTGTCTGCGTGTGAGTGAGGGTGTACAGAAGGCAGTGTACAGAAAACTGGGTATCCCCCAGGGACGGTGCTGACTGACTCCCTGAGGAGCGACCTGTCTTAAATAAATCATTTCATTTCCATGCCCAACTTCCCCCTATCTCCCTTTAATCCAGTGTGGGAGAGAGTGGAGGGAGATAGGGGAGTAAGCTGTTTGCCTTTCCTCTCTGCCTGTGTCGCTTTAAGCCTTCGGTAAGTTGAGTTTCCAAACTTTTTTCTATTTTTTTTTTTTGTTGTTGACCCACTTAAATGTTACTGTAAACCTTCAGACTGGGTTGTACAGTACAGGGGAGAGAGAATGTGAATAAATCATCTTTTGGGGAATAAGGGCGTTGAGATTTTGAGCATGGGTTACTGCTGCTTAAGATGAGAAGTTTGACCCCACATTTGCAGGTATGAGACATATTTTTAGTGCACTTTGAAGGCTGAATCTTTACTGAGGTCCATTTTACGCCATCTAAATAACTGAAGTCAAAAACAAGATGAAATGTGAAGCATGTGTAGCATTAAGATTGCCAGGCGCATTGCTTTGAAAATTTATTTTCCTGCTTTACTGAAAGATAACAGATCCATCAAAAAACAACTTGGATGTTCTTTTTTTTTTTTTCTTCTGGGCCTCGACTTCTAAGGCCAAGAGATGAAGCCGCTATAGAGGTGCCACAACCTGCTGTCTCTTGAGCAGCCAAATGGTAGACTCTGAATCTTAATTAATTCTGATATTTAAATGCTTGATTAAATAGCAGCAAAAACACAATTTTTACAAAAAAATTTAGGTTGGGTGTCTGCATAATGTAAGGCTTGGTCCCTTTGCTAAAGGGTAGATGCTGCTAACTAGGGGTGGGAGAAAAAAATGATTCACATAAGTATAGTGATTTTTATGTTTTTTTTTCAAATTTAAGAATAATTCTTAAAATCTAACTAAGATTTGATGTGTATTTTTTTGGGAAATATGGTTCCTGAAATAGTCAGTAGACAATCATAATCATTCAGCTGTTTCACTTGTGTTAAAAATGCAGACTAAAAATTAAGAAAATCGACAATATCATAGAATCACAATTTAAATCAAATCGGCATTAAAAAAATCATAGAAAAATCAAATCGAGAGAAAAGCATATCGTCCTAGCCCTACTGCTAACCGTTCAACTGTTCAACTGTCAACCCAGCAGTGCCAGATATCAAACACAAACTTCCCCCATTGTGTTTTTTTTTCTTTTTTAAAGTTAAACTGGAAAAATAAGGTTGTCACTCTAAATACTACAACAAAAGAGTCAGAGAATCTAGAATAGGGGCAGAACCAAAAACAAGTACAGAATGGCCGTGATCTTCAAGCCCTCAGGCGACGCTGCATTTATTACAGACTCTGACTGTCGTGGGAATTGCTGAATGGGCTCCAACTACCTCCAAATATTCAGCTCATAACAAATACCATCTTAAGACACAAAAACAAGCCAAGAACATTTCCCTTGATGTCTCATTTAAAAACACTTATAAAAATATCTTCCAAGTGATATTGTTGAGGAAACACTTCATTTGGGCAGGCAGAAACCTTGAGGAGAACCAGACCTCTCAGTCCTGGGAACTCTGACTTATTTGAGTCAAATATTTGAGCCTCTTGCACTGACTGCAAAGCTTTCAGAACTTGTTCGTGTCCTCGCTCCTCATCAGCACCACCCTTTTCATCGAAAACAGTCACTTTGGCCTCAGATAATCAACATGGCAGGGACCAAAATGCCAAACTCAAGGCGTCAGAGAGGCAATAGTGACAAAACTACACAGCTTATACTTTGTGCTTACTTCAGGTAAAAGCCAAATACCCACCTGGCTGTGTGTTTTTATGAAGTCCTGTAGGAACACCAAATGAGATCTGGAGGTCATCTGTAGTCCCTTGAACAGCGAGGCTGTACTTAAGCTACCCTTGGCACATCCCTAGGGTCTTGCCTGAAAAGTGCACATACTGCATAACAGATCAGTTGACCCTGTCAGCTGTGCTTCACAATGATTGACACCGCACTCCTATAAAGCCGCAGACTTTTAACCAGTGCTGACAAGACAGTGTTTCACCCCCCGTGCCCTCTCTCCTCACACAAGTTTCTCTACCTCTCTGAGCCTGGAGACCTCTTCAGTCTTTCATGTTGTGATCAAGTGCAGCAGATATTTGTGAACCCTGATGGATAAGCCCTTCATTCCTCGGTGAGCACTGGACTGGAAAACTGAAGCACTGCCTTCAAACAAAAGCAAACATGGACCACGAAGTAAACAGCCATTTTGATTTGAAGATAATGGAAATTTGACGTGCCTTTCACCACCCACATCTAAAAAAAAATCTCTAGCCTCAGAGCAGCCACTTTACTAAGACTCAAACTGAGGTAAGCGCTAGAACAATAGATAATATTAGGCTTCTTTTACTGAAAAGTTTTTAGAGTATTGTGTTTGCCAGAGACAAATAGACAATAGAAAAGAGCAGACGTGTGCTGTTAGATGATCAAATTAACTATTGACAAGTCGCACATTGATTGCTGATCGTTCAGTTTTGCTCGCTCCTCTGCTGAATAATTAAAGACATCAAATCTAGGATCTGCACCCTTCTGGGAATTTACAGCAGGTGTTTGGGGTGGAGTTGCATGTGTTAGGAGATAAGGACCAGTGTTTATCAGAATGAGTCTCTGCTTCTTGAAAGGATATCTCAGATTTTTTCTGAAGAGGGGTTCAATGAGGTGCTTATCAAACATAAGGTACATTCTAGTTAACGGTCAGCACACATCTGTTTTAAGTAGACAGCATCTCAGCTTTGTACCACTGTGAATGGGGTCCAATTATCAATATAGAAGTTATTTTCACTGCTGCACTTACTCATTACAAAGCCCTTTCCTTTGGCAACATGTTTAACAGGCCAGCGTCTCTGTTTCTGCTTTTTACGCGCTAAATCAAATAATCTGTTTTGGTCAGAAAAGGTCATGACGAGCCGAGAAACAAAATCAATATTCTCTCTTAAGATTCATCAAACAGGGCATGTCCCAGATGGCATCTGCACAAATTCGACATAAAGTTTTGACCACCGACAAGTGCAGCAAAAAGCATTGATTATCTCATTACAGTGGCATCTGTTAGTGGGTGTGAAATGCGAGGCAGAAAGTCAACATTTTGTCCTCAAAGATGATGTGTTGGTGGCTGAAAAAGGGCAACTGTGAGGATGTGAGTGACTTGGACAAGAGTCAAATTCTGATGGCTAGATGACTGGGTCAGGGCATCTCCTAAGCTGCAGCTCTGTTTCAGTGTTCCCTGTCTGCAGTGGTCAGTACCCACCAAAAGTAGTCTAAGAAAGGAAAACTGTTGGACTGGTGACAGGGTCAGGGGCGGCCAAGGCTCACTGATGCGTGCGGGGAGCAAAGGTTGGCCCGTACGGTGCAAAAGAAGAATTACTGGAAGTAAAACTTTAGAAAAAACTATTGGTTCTGACAGGAAGGTGTCCAAATAGATGTAAATAGCTGTAGAAGCATAAGTTTTGTAACTACAAAGCTATGCTAGAAAAGTAGAAGCCACAAGCTGCGTCTGACTCTATATCACAAGGAGCCAAAATGCAGTGTTCCAGGCAGAGACTAAATAGTGCTGAAATGAGAGTTTTCGCTGGCTCCAGTATATGATAAACAAGAGCTTATTTTGGAGCTTCGAATCATGCGAAGCTTCTCTATAGGTGCTCAGACTGACATGACGAAAGATGAAAACGAATACACAGTTGTTGATCTCCATCATGGGCAAAGCTGTAAGGGCTGAAAATATTCATATCTGGCGTGAGTCTACTTTTTTCAGTGATCAGTAGTAAATTTCTATCTCCACATACAGTAAGTTACCTGCCACTATTTGTATTAGTTTCTCCACATAGGTGCAGCACTGACCTGTATCCACTGTAGATGATAAAGTGGTTTTACCTCATACCCTTTACCTTATACAACCCTGATTCAGAGTATAGAGCTATCTCTTTAATTCAAAGCACCCTCTCAGCAATTCCTTCTCCATCTGCCAATCCTGACAAGTGTGTTTTGCAATCTGACAAACCTTGTATCTCCTGCCCCATATGTCTTCTTACCATATCTTTGGTCTTTGCACCAATTTCCATTGCATCCAACCATGCTGTGTTCAATCTCCATCCTGTTGAGGCAATATAGCAATACGAAAACACAGATGATTGCCCAACCCTACAGACACAGCAGGCTATTTTACTGTGTTTTAAGGCTGCATACTTACAAACCTACATAATGGTTTCCTCTGTGTCTCTGCAGAGTGTGTTTTAATCTTTCCGCTACATGCCTTTGGGTTCCCACTGTACTGTACTGTCTTTTTTCTTTTCAAAAACACTCCTCATGGGTGAATATCCAGCGATGGAAATGCCAAAAGATTCTCAATAAACACAGATGAGATGAGGAACCCGGCACACGAGCAGCTTTGTATCAAAACATACATCTGCCTTGCCAAATATCAAATCTGTTTTCCCCCAAGTATTTTAATGCCATGCAAATTGTCAAAGTGTGTCTGCGCCCTGTCGCATGACAAAAAGCATTATTTCCAGCTTCCCTCGCTGTCCTCTGAGTGCAACAGAATGAGGCAGCCTTGTGAGTGAGTGACTCCCTGAGTTTCACACTTACCCGTTAAATCACATCTTCTGGCTTGGAGCTTACTCCACTCATCTCTTGGAAGTCAGCCATTTTCAACATTATATCCTTATCTTAGTTAGTGGAGCCCACCAGGAACAGCTCAGACTGGCTCTTTTAGGCCATGGAGACTGCCACAGTCAGATGTAAACTCTTCATTCAAAAAAGCGATGACATTGTTTGGCAGCAGAATGTTTATTTCATCATATTGTACTTAATTCTGCAAAGTTATACAGAATACTTTTTCCCCCTCAATTTTGATCCCATGTCCCTTCGGCCCTTTGTTTTTTCTGCTCTCAGAAGTTAGGAAACAAGCTGTTCCAGTATGGTGTCAGTTTATTTCCCTGTTGTACTGTGAAGGCAAGAATACTGGAATTGACTGACAAAATGACTAGGAGAGAGAGAGAAAGAGAGTCTTTGTATCATTTATAAAAAAAAAGTGACTGAACTGTTTTACTTATTAGAGCAAAGCAAAAAGGCTGTAGACTTTGCTGAGTCCCTGAGGGAAAGTCAAATGGAAGATGCTTTGTTGTCTAACCAAATATTAAAATAATTATCCTCTAGCTATTGCGCATGGTTCAGAGATTGCAATGTTGTGTTAGTGCAGACATTAATATCTTCCTAAGCAGACTCCAAGCCAATGAAAATTCCTGGGAGCATAAAAGAATAACCAGAAACAAACATTGTTGTAAACACTCAGTTAACCACTGAAGTGATGTTGACCGTGTGACCTGCGCTGTGATACTCAGTGTAGTCTTGTCAGATTTGGAATGGAATTTATGACATCGAATACATCAAATTAAACCCTGGGACAGAGATTTTTTTAATGAATAAAGATTCACAGTTATGGGTAAAAGCTATACCTTGATGTACATCTAGTTGCTTGTTGAAATTTAGCGGAAGTGGGGTCATCTTGGAGCAAGTAAGGTCATGTTTTGGTAACTTAAAGATTTAAATGTCATCCAACCAACTAGTCTCAAAGGGATATTCCAGCATGAAATTAATTTAGGTTCAAACACACCGGAACACTGGTATCCGTTATGCACTGCTGCGGGGTGAAGCAGCTCAAGGAAGAACATTTATAATCATTTCTTTATCATTTCCTTGAAGTAATAATCATCATATTAATCATTTTGCACTGCAGACGCGATAGTTCTTCTGCCTCAGTGTCTTGGTCTGATTGCATTTCCATGAAGAAATTATCATAAATGTTCCTCCTTGAGCTGCGTCACCCCCCTACAGTCCGTAATGGACTGGCCTGAGGTCTTGCTACAAACAAGCGGCTGCTGGAAGAGAGTAAGTGAGTTGTGTTTAGTCTCTTTGCTAAAGAAATTAGGCAAAGATAAAAAGATGTTTGGTGGCTAGTGCTGTGGCTAGGACCCTATATGTGCTGTTGATGAAGTTAGGTGCTGTTCTGAGCATTATTTGTGGCTATAGAGTGGCATCTTGGTTGAAGTTTGTTTGTGGCTCATCAGACCGCTGTGTATTGCTATCGTGTGGTCGTTACTGAAGTTGTTATAACTAGAGAAGCAAGTGGTCAGCAACAATTATCTCTTGAGGTGTTGTCTAACTCGGTGTTACGATGTGTTCGACCATGAATTTATTTTATGCCAGAATATTCCTTTAAGGTTAAAAAAGCTCTCAGAGAAACTGAGCACAATTGATTTTACACAGCTAATTCCAGGATCACAGTCTTGGTGGGTAAACAGTTTTAAAGTGATCGTTTTAATGTGACTAATCCCAGCAGAGCTAGCACCACCAACCCCTGATTCTCCTTACAGATCAGCCTCCTCGTACCTGTGCTGGTTCCTCAACTTTATCTCCATTTTTTAGATCAAGATACCACTAAACCATCCCATCCATCTTGTGTCCTCGTTTAAATCATTATCAGTCAAAACCATTAACCGAACTGCAGCTCCATCTAGAGGGGGGAGGCAGCGCTGCAGCTTTAACCATCATTTTGGCCTTTGGTGATAAAAGATTAATTATCAGTGTAATCTCTAATCAGTTCTGGCCCCAAGCTTGCAGTGTGTTACAGTTAATAGTGTTTGCCAGAAGAGTGTTAAATATTTTCAGTTCCCTGTTTCTTATATTTTCAGAGAGAAACCATTTTGTCCTTCTTGATTCTGATGCTGATAGTTGAATCTGTGGATCGGTTGATATTATGTGTCTCCATGATACCGCTGTGATGCCCTTAGTCTGCTGAGAAGAATTGGAGATGCCCTGTTATTTGGCCATGTTGTTTAACTCTGTGTAATAACCTGTTTTTAATTTTCTAAACTTTGTGTCAAAGAAAAAGAAAAAAAAAAATATTTTTAATGACTGATTGTAGAGTGTATTCTTGCTTTGACTTCTGCTTCCACTCATGAACAGCCCTGTCGAAAGCTTGTTGTCAACTGATAATTTTTTTCAGATATCACTTCTCATTTGTGCCGAGCAAAAATAAGATTATTGTTAATGCTGCTATTTGGGAGATGATGAAAAGGGCAGATTTTCTCCCAGGCTATGAAATGATGGGTTGGTGCATTGATACGGCATACTTGGGATACCAAATTACACATTTGAGGCTGTAATGGCAGCATTTCTTATACTAGAAAAGAGACAAGTCCCAGTTTGTGTGTACTATCTGTTCAAATATACAAGATTTTTGCTCTGGGCTGAACCAAATTGACTGAATCGTGGAGTAATCTATAAAATATAGACGCGATTTGGTAGTAAATCAACATTGGTCTTTTAGGTGAGGTGTAATGTTTGCACGGGAGGTGTGCAAAGCTTTTAATGTATACTGAAGCTACGACACCACCTGAGAATATAGACACGCAGTGTATTTAGAGTAGTTAATCATGCTGTACATCCATTGTAACAGATGTTTCCTGTCATCTGACCTCTGGAGGCTTTTAGCAGTGAGGAATTAATAAAGGAACACAGGAAACAGGCACAGAAATTACACAGTGTTTGAAGTTAAAAGATTGAGATGGCAGTAAAGCCAGTATTACTGTAATTAGTCGTCAGTGGCACAGCAGGTATGTCTGTCTCAAACCACAGCTGTCCCTCCTGCCTGCCTGTTAATGTGCCTTACATCACAAAGAGGCTGAGTCTCAGCTGCACACAGAGAAGTGTTAAGAAACAGCGACTTCTCCGGCATGTGGATCCATGATCAGAGAACGTAGTCGCTTTTATTTTCTAATCTCAGCTGCCTTTATTCTTATATCTCCACCAGTTTCACCAAAGAGCAGGAGGGTGTTTCAGCAGTTTGTAGATGAAAATATAGACTGAATTTGATCAAGCTGTCATACTGAGATCAAGCATTCATTTAAAAGTGTCCACACTGGAGAAAACAAATACTCAGCAGAAGGAACATGTAAACAAAATCACACAAAAGCACATGCCAGCAGCTCCAGAAACAACCCTACACGTGTGCTCATTCATGTCAGCTGATTTATTTTGAATCAGTGGTATGCCTGTAACCACGCTGTTTTTACTCGAGGGAAGAGGACTCCACACGAAAAATTTGTTTTTGAACACTGTAAGCTAAAGACTACATTCCTCTATGGTGGTTAACATCTTTAGAAAGAATGGGTTTTGGTTTGTGTCCAACGCGGAGGTCAGGGAGTATAGAGGGACTGAAATACACACAGTAAGAATCATGAACTGAAAACAAATTACAGCCTACCTTTATTCTTGTGGAGACACACAGTTTAACAAGGGATCTTAAAGATGGACCTTGGTAGATAAATTTGATGGTAGACTTTTGTGGTTCTCCTTGAGTGGCTTGTAAGGAACAGTCTACCTTTGCGTGTAGGGAACTTTTATGATCATAATCAGAAGGATGGAAATTTCAGGGTACATCACGACACGGAACGATGCGTTTTCCATGATCATGATTTTAATGCAGGCTTTCTTTGAGAACTCATGAATTTCTAAAAAAAAAAAAACTGATAAACTGAGGAAAACATAATACTCTTTGACAGTACAGTGCAGCATGTCTGTAATTATTAATGCCAATGAAAAGAGTCATGACGAGGTGACGCTGTGAGCCAATTTGGAAAGGAAAGGTAGAGCTGCATTAATGGAGATAAAGAATTGGCGGCAATATTATTTTGTCTAATACCCAATAACACATATAAGGGACAACAGAGAAATATGTGACTGTTATTAAATCAAAATGAGCCTTATGCGTGCTGTATGCCTCTGTAGAATCACTCAATATAGCAACATTTTGGTTTAGTTCTCTTTAATTGCAAAACATGATTGATAGCCTGGCTATATTAGGTACTTGATTCTGATTGGTGCTTCATTCTCAATTTCCCAAAAGACACAGAGGACAACCTGAGGGAGAAACATGCCAGGCCCCACATGTCCCACCCATGCCTGTTGACACTGTGGCAAAAACACTAGCCTTGATCAATGACCCAGTGAGCAAGTACTAATCCTGAAGATGTTGTTGATGAGTAAACCTTTTGTCGGATCCAGGCCCCCAATCGATTGATCGGGCTCAGCACAAGATCACAGTTTGAATAAAACCAAGTCCATACTTGCATATCGTCACCCTATTAAAATAATGGCCTTAGTCATTTTTTAACGTAAGTGAATGAGTTTTTGGCCCAAACCATCTCTTGATAATGCTGGCCATTTCTGGTACAATCGCCATGATCATGCCATGATTCTTTCAACTAAGGATTTAGGCGATTTTACCAGAGATGGCCAGCATTATCAAGAGATGATTTAGGCCAAAAACTAATTTTTCGTAAAAAAAGTGACTTAGGCCATTATTTTAATAGGGTGTTGATATATGTGAATTTCTCTAGATACTTAAGGTTAATAATATGATGTTTTGCAATGTAAATATGTAAAAGAAAATACTCATGGCTTAGTCCCTTTTTTTTACTACATCATCAAATTGTTGTCAGACTATCAGTAAAATTGGTTTAAATAAGCTGCTTATGGGCAACTGTAAAGAGACTGTGCTTGGTGAAATCAACTTGAACAAGCAGCTCAAATTAATATTTTCTATTTGGCATGGTTTTGCAATTCAAACTTTGCAAAGTGCAAAGTGTTACCATGCCACTCTGATCAGATTAAGCTTCTCTTGTATAGCAGTGCATCACTTTTACACAGTGATGAATCCCTCCTAAACCTCTAAAACCATTGCCTTTAGTTTGATGTGGTGGCCACATGAAAGCAGAGTTTAAAAGACAGAGCAAAAACTCTTTTGAGACTTCTTTGAAGGCAGGAGGTCACTCAGTTAAGTGCAAGGGCATCAGCCCACAGTGCTTTACACTCATTTCTTCTTATATGCTGAATCACTGAAAAACCATTGCAGATACTCTACTACTTCTATATTTCTCACTGATAGCCCCTCTCCTGGTTTTACCTTGAAGATTTGTACTTTAAGAGGAGTTGCATTTAAAAGTTACATGTGTGGTTCAGCTCACAGCTACACCCTTAAATTGGTTTTCACCTTCAGTCTGCGTCTAGCAGCTTGGGAGGACACTATTAACCTCTAATCACTAATGTATTATACTTTATCCTCTAGCCAAGGTGCCTATTTAACGTACAGGAGGCAAACTCCCCTCTACAATGAACAAGCTGCTTAAAAATCACTCTCCTTTTTTTTTATTTATCTTTGTGAATGCAAGACTGTTCTTTTTTTTATTCTATTTTTTTTTTTTTAGACCTATTAATCATTCCAACAAACTTTTTCTCATCCACATCCTCCTACGTAGATGTACATCCACTGCCTGTTTTTCTTCTCAGGAAATGAAGAACAGGGCAAAGGTGCAAAACTCTAAAAATCTGAGTGTGTTTTTCCGCTGGGTGTACTAGCTTTCCAAATTTTTCATTTGTGGTTGCTGCATATGTCTCGACATTGATTTATAGGCTGTAAAACATCAGTAACAGTCATTATACCCCCGTAAATGAACTGATTACTCTGGTACTAGAGGTTCTCTTTAAAGCGTCTTTGGCTGTCGTGTTTTCTTACTTGTTGGTAGTTTACAGAACAAGTGGAGGAGATCAGAGAAGATATCCCCCGCATACTCTGTGGTATTGTACACTTTTAGAGGAGGGCCACGTCACAGTTCTCCTCTCACATCATGATGCATTGCAGTTTGCTCTTGGATTTGGCTGAAGCACTAGGGGAACCAGGCGGTTATGAAGGAGGTGGTGATTGATTGTACTATACTGGCTGTGTAGAATCACACCACTATAATATCCCTCTGAAGAGGGCGGACCTCAGCTTCAGCTGTAGGAGGAACATAGAGTTTATCCTCTGCAGGATCTCCCTGTTAATAGAGGGGATTTAAGACTTAAAAAGGAAGGAAGTGAGGAGAAATTTAGAACCGTATTGGGTATTTAAAGAGTTGATTGCTACATTTAAGCTGAAGAGCAGGTCACACATTCAGCAACGCATCCATTCACTTAAGTCTCTTGTGTTGCCTCAGATTACCTTTACTGCAGCATACCACCCACACTACACAGTAAACTCTAGCAAAGCAATGCAGCTTAAGTTCTTCTGCAATTTATAGAATGATTAAAAAACTCACTTGAGATACAGAGGCAACAAAATAGACTCATCTCTGATATCCTCCCGCACATAAATATGTGAATGTCAAAGGTATGTCAAGCCGCTGTGTGGCTCCTTCTGTATCTGTGTGTTATTGGCCAGTGAATCTTGCAGCCCAGCCAATCGGAGCACTGGGGGGTGTATGAGGACTGAGTTGCTGTACTGGAAGGCCTTGGGCAGAGTGCACCAGCTGGGTATGAGCTACCGCGTTGACCTAAATATTAGTGTTTGTTCTCTAAAAACTTTTTTCACCTGTTATTTTCTTGGGAACATAAAAACTTTATTAGATAGGGTGGTTATATAGGAGCTGTCTTTGTGGACTCAAAACGAGGATCTGATACAATAAACTACAAAGTGCTTCTTTCACAACTTTCCCATAATAATTTTTCCTGCAGCGCTTTTTGCTGAGTAAAGTCATACTTGTCAAACAGGAAACAAGCTGAACAATACAAACTGGAACTTACACAGGCAGCACACCTTAGCTGCTCAGTTGGAGTTCCACAAGGCTCCATACTGGAGCCAATCCTGTTTAGCTTCTATGCAAATGATTTCTCAAATGTTTGTCCAGACACTAAAATGCAGTTTTATGCTGATAACACAGGTTTATACCATAGACTGTGGATAGAATGGACGCTGTCTGCCTCCTCACTGGGTGTAGCCACTCCGAGAACAGCACCCTCTGGTGATGGGCTGCAGTCTAGGTCATAAATCCCACCTCCTCTAGGAATCCCTATGGAGTTGTGGACGAACTTTAGAAATTAATTACACAGAATATAATTTTTTCTCCCCCCGGTTGCGATGTTGACATGTAGTTACTGTAAGACTGGTTTGTACTCAGGTCCTCTTATTTCTGTGCAGCTCCATTTTTAAAAGTTATTAGGGGGTTCATGTTTTCTATGATTGACACTTGATACAGCCTTTGGGCATACAAAGATTGCATAGCTAACCCAGGGGATATGCTGTTTGAGCCGAGCATCATCACAGTGACTCTCCCTTTGAATGTGTACAGTGTTACTGCACAAGTTAGCGATAGTGCAAATCCAGCATATATTCATTGATGAATACTGCTAAAATATTAATGCATTTGTTGTCCTAAATGAATACACTTAATAAACAAAGAAAAGCAAGTGTAGAGATGTAGAAAGATGTCAGGTCTACTAAACCTGACATCTACTAATGATATCAGGTTCTGTCACACATGTTCTTGTCGACTCATCACCTTTAGATTTTATACTTTTTGGAACTCATGCAGCTTGTTTTGTTCACTGTGTCTCTCTATCTTGTACCCCCTTAACACTGTAGCAATAAGTGATGACTGACTTGGGTCATGAGGGGATACACTTGTGTTACAGAGCTGTCTGTGTTTACAGAACTAGGGCATTTAATAGCTAAGTCCTGAATGAATCCCACAAGTATTTTTATGAGGGGAAAACTGTCTTACTTTTAGGTCAATAAAGAAAGCTTATCTCTTACGCGAGACTGTACCATGACTGACTCTTTAACTTGATCTCGCACTAGTGCACCAAGTCTGATCAAGGATGGCTGTAGCTGGACCAGGACTTATCCTCTCTGAGTGAATGTTACAGAAAAAGAAAGTGAGGACAACACAAACCAAGAGGAAAAATATGGGCAGCTAAATGTGGAACCTTTAATGCAGAACACAACAAACAACAGCTCTCAACAGGGAAATCTAGGGGGCCTGTAACCAAGCTCATCATTATACAGCAGAACAGAGAGAATTACCCCTTTTTCACTGGACTCAACTGCACCGACAGTGCAGAGCAAGGAGCTTCATTTGCATAAAACCTGAGGGGAATCAGCACCTGCAGAAGGGGACAGTGCTGTGGTTCTGTCCGACACATGCTGGAGTTTAGGGGGGAGCTCTTTAATTAAATCAAACAAGGTTTGCCTGCCAAAACAAAAACCTTAAAATCTGCTCACCGTCTGAGTAGTTTCCAATCACGGATGACTTTCTCTCCTTAGTGCCCTTTAATAAATCATACTGATAACAGGGTCTGTTGCCATCACATTTTATGTTACTTTATATAGGCCCACTAGTCTGACTTTATAAAGTATCACAGGAAAGTTGGACCTGGGTCTAACTGGTGCGAATGGAAATAAAGTTGCTGAAACTTATACAACTTTGTACCATTTGATAAATACTGAAGTTGCAACATGGTTTAACTATGCTGGAGTTAAACTTTGTTAAGTTTGTCAAAGCATGTGCGCTGGATTTCACTGTTGCATATCTGTTTGAGGAGCTTTTATTTTGTAAGATTTTACCTGGGTGACAAATGGTCATCATATGTTTCAAGGATGCTCATTACTCTCATACAGGTGTAGCCACTTCAGCGGTCCAGCCTTATGTAAATACTTTTCATGACACTTAAAATTTGCTTCAGAATCGTCTCCACTTCTAATTGCTGTTTTGCCAAATTTTGCACATATTTAGCATAAAACCGGACTCATTATTTACGACTCTCACTGCTCTTACCAGAGTTGCTATGTTGATCCTTGTTAGATACCTCTTCAGGTGTTAATTAGGTTCTTGTTCCAGGCAAACATTGTTAGTTGTAGCACTCCTGAGTGAGAACAAGGGGACTTTTTGCAGAAGAGACTGGAGGTTGTGACGGCGTCTTATGACCTGTATGGACACTTGTGGCAGTGTCACGATTTTGCACCTGTTCCAGCTCAGACAGCTAAGTCAGCACTGAGTCAAGTGGAGTGAAGTGCTTGTTAACCAGTTCAAACTTGCTGTATTATTTGCATATGAGCTCTTTGGAAACCGCAATGCAACATTTAATGGTTTTTATGCAGGAATCTTTCACTTCCAGTCCTGCAAGTTTGAAACTTTCACTGGCAAATTTACATCAGAGAAAAAAAAACAGAGGAAATATCACTTTTTGATGAAGCTGAGGTCTCACGCAGTCGAACAGTAAGAAACATCATGACTGAAATGTGATTGTTTTTTGATTTTCGAGACAAAAAACTGAACCAGCAGCACAGGATGTAAAATAAACACATGATTGCAAACCACTTAACTTCTGCCTGTAATTGGAGAATGTAAAATGAAAGACATAATAATTATTATGTACAGTTTATCATCTCATTGCACATCAGCAGTTAAACCAGCATGCCCAGCTGTTTTAGTTACACTAACTGTGTGCACCCCGATGTGTGCACCATGCTATGACAGTCAACAACTTGTGATGATAATTATCTCACCAACAATACCTCAGCCCCATGATTTCCGCCATCATTTTAGGAAATGAGGACAAAGCATAACAGGAAAGGGTTCACTTAACTGCAGGAGCAGGGATGAAGATAAAACAGGCTTGGTTTAGGATAACGATTATGTGGGACGTTTCTTTTTTTTGGCTGAAAAACACAATGACCAAACTGCTCCTCTCACAGAGAAAACAGAATCTGAAACCATTTAGACTATAATATTTCGCTAGTATTTCGCTGGAGGCAGAGTTTTCCTCTGCCTCCATCTATATGTCTTATAGATAAAACTCCAAGACTTTGAGAACAAAGTCTTCAATTTACAAGAATAAAGTGACCCTTTTTTGAGAGCTGAGTTGCAACATTATAAGAATATAAACGTTATAGAAGAGTGAACTAAATCAAGTCATAATGCAAGACTAAAATAAGGAATTTATTCTTATGAAGTCCTGATTTCAGTCATTGTTGGTCTGTAAATTATGTTGACTAGGAACAGTCTGCCGCCTACAGTAAATGAGGAACATGAAGGATCTTGTAAAGTTATTCTTTTGTAGAGTTTTACTGAATCCACAGTCTTTTAGCACATTTGCACCACATTGTCATGGATATCAGGATTCTGAATTGAGTGTTCGAGACATTAAGTCCATTATGAGGGAAAGCAGGCGACAGTGCAGCCTGAGTGTGGTTCTGCGTGACTTTATTCTTGTAAATCTACAATTTCTTTTCGTGTAAATTTACAGCCTTATTTTCATGAATTGATTACTCTCCTTCAACTTTATTCTTGTGAACTAAAAGTTTTGGCTAAAATGTCAACTTTGTATAAATTATTCTGACAGCGGCAGCTCAGCTCGCAGCCCCCCTCACTTAAGTGCATTAGAAAGACACTGACCTTAAACATTTCCACTAGTTTGAATAACAGGGAGTGTCTGCTCCAAAGTGGATAAAACAGCTCCTTTTATAACCCAAGTGATGAACCCTCAGTGGGTCTTGTTAATGAGCTCTGATCCTTGAAGCAGTCAGAGCTAAAATTAACAGCAGCTCAGGTAGCCTCCCCATGCTGAATCTGCAGAAAAGCACCAGAAATAGAGTGGTCTTTGTGAGATTTATATTACTCATTTTCACTAGTTTTACTTTTTATTGCCTGGAAGAAAAAAGTTATAGCCTGAAAACTATTTCAGGGTAAATTTGGTCCATAAGGGAGCTGTCAGGGTTTAAAATTTCCACCTCATGACTGTTGTGGCCCAAAATTTTTTAAGGTACTGGTACTATTTCGGTATAATATTCAGAATACAAGCTATCGCTCAAAGATTATTAAGACAAGCAAGGGTAGAGCAGCATGTTACTGTCCTAATAAATGCAGCTGACTTGATGGTATTCAAAGTTTTATCCATTTCATCAGCCATGTGGCAGGAAGCTCTTCTCTTTTTTCTTTTTTTACGAAATCCATAAATCTCCCAAACTGTGGAGGACATTTTTTCTTGGGTGGTAGAGTACATTGCTTTCATCTGTCATCTCCTATGACTTGATTTGCGCTGCAGCCACACACTGTCTGTTATGCAGAGTTAGCTAGCTGGCTGTTCGCTGAGTCTTCTCCTCGCTGCTGCTACAGCCCCCTACTGTAAACCAGTTGGTTTCATGGTACTACCATATGCTTCTTTTATGCCATAATTAATAATTTAATATTTTCAGAAAGACAGTTATCGTCAATACTGGTATGTTGCGACAGCCCCACTGCATAATTTAGCTATGACTTGATTTATTTATGATGAATCTGTCTGGTTCTTTTAAGCCAAAGTCTGCATCAAGGTTCTTCTCAGACTGACAGAATCAAAGTTGAATATGGATATCGATTGATTAAAACATTAATTTGCCATACTGTATACTCAGCTCTATACAGGAAACAACCAGAGTGTCGAAGAACAGCAACAGCCTACTTTTGTAATCTCAAAGGATTCATATATATATATGAAGTGAATTCTTACTGTAAGCCTGCAGAAATGTGTATTTTAATCATTCTGGCTTCTCAAAAGCTAAATTCCCTCCATATACGTGTCCCATGTGTGAAGAAAATAGTTTTTCCCTAAGATCTGTAGCAGTTTGGGGTCAGGAATCGTACAAGCAGACTCAGAAGTGATATAACTTTTTTTTTTTTTTTTCCCCCACTAATATTTTATGCAAAACATAGTCGGGGAAACATTTCCTCCTTCAGCTGTTAATATATAATGTTTAATCCACAGTTTTATACAGAAATGCTTCATTACCAGGGGATTATCTTGCATTTCTTATAGAGCACCCCTCCAGTGATAACAGCAAAAAAAAAACAATAAATCTAAGTGCTTTTAATTACAGTATTTTCCTGTATTTATGTTTTTGTTTTAACCCTTTAACTTCCCATCATCCAAATGAACAGCTCTTCAAAAATGAGTCTCATATCAGGGTTTTATCCTGGTCTGGTCACAGGAGCCACATGGAGCTGGTCTCTCCTTTGTTCATGTTTAACACAGTCCCAGAATAATGAACCAGTGGAATACCAACCATCCATCAGATAAGAGGACACACACACACACACACACACACACACACACACACACACACACACACACACACACACACACACACACACACACACACACACACACACACACACATTAATACAGGGCAAAGGTTCTATAAATTACAATGCCGGCGTGTGTGTGTGTTTGAACCGGTGGAGATGAACAAGGCACGCCTTTCAATTATGCCCCCCCCCTTCCCTCACACTCACTTATTTCTCATGACTCAACAAGAAGCTCCATAAATGAGGCTAAAGGCTCTGAGGTCCTGTCCTCGCAGAGGAGATCCTCCCTCAGTTGCTGACTTTTCTGCAGTGCTGTATCAAAAACTAAACACTGATATTTACCTCCCCTTCTCTAATGTCACATCCTTAAACCTCCTTTAGCATAAGTGTAGACTTTGTCCCACTGACTTGCTGGTTAAGGTCCTTGCGATTACTGCTGTTTCCTAGTTGTTGCTAACACTGCGTGTGAATCATACATACCGTCAACCCATAACACAGCGAACACCAGGGAAAGCTAATGCAATCTGATATGACAGCTCTACTATCAACTCTACTTTCAGGGAGTTTCTACATTTTCAGTTTCTGGTGACAAGATAAGACAATGTATTTCTACTGAAGACGGAGTGGGTGGTAGTCATATACTGGAGTGTGTCATATTGAAAGATATTTCATGTATTTTTTCCCATTTTATTAATACTACAGGGTACTGTTTAATCTGTTATCTATTCTAGTTCCGACTCCATTTCCACTTATCAATACTAGTTCCTATCAATTCTTCATTCCAATAATCAGTATTTTTGGAGAGTAGAAAACGATGAATATTTCACAAATGAAATGAGCTTCCCCTCAACGTTGGGATGGGTGCTCTCCAATGCGAACTGTGACAGAGATTTGCCTTTTTCCTTCATTTTTAGAAATAACAAATACACTCTTTCCTATAAGGACAGAGCAACAAGAAATATAACAAACCAAAACTTATTACTTTTTAATGCTAGTAATTGGCCTGACTGGTTGGTCTATGGCTAAAGGAGACTGTAGTACACAGAATAAAGTATATTCCTTCATAGATAAATTCTGAAGAAGAGACCTTGGTTAGACCAGCTCTTAACCCAAACTATAATGCCATGTTTACATGCAGTAGATTTGTATAAGGTGCAATTTCACATCACAAATACACAAAATATTCTTGAGTGCTGTCCCTCAAGTATCTAGCAAATAAAACTTAAAGTCAAAATCTGTGACATGTGTAGAGATATTAACAGTTTTTTCTGCTTCCTTTCAACTATTTCCTGCACCAACTTTAATGAATTTTGAGTGTAAGGAATTAAGAGCCGCACCAATTGATTAGAATTGTAGTCACTTAATCTGGTAATTACTCGTAAAAGACTTTTTCGTTAAATTGCCAGAAAGAGGAGAAATATACTTTGATTAAAGAAAATTTGCCCATTATATCAAACCTACGGTATCCACAAATTTCAATGAACATATCAAAAGAAGAAATTTTTTAAGCTGCAAATGTTTGACTACATTATAAAAATGTCAGAAATTATTATTGTTATATATGTATTTTTAATGTAAGATGACTTCTTTCATTTCAATGGACTGCTTTGTTGTTGGAAAAAATCTGATTTGAAAAAATACAACCTGAAAGAAAATTAGTCAAGAACTGTAAACTTGTCTGGAGCCACAAAATACATGTATTTATTTATCTATTTTATTATTTGTCTGGGAGTTATTGATTTCCATGGACAGGTTGTATTCACAGAAACTCCTTGTCCTTGCCGTTGGCCGACTCTTCTGCCAAATTTCATTATGAGTTCCTGCAAACCAACAAATAAACAAATGGAAATAAAAACACTTTTACCTCCCAAAGGCAATAAAAAAGAAACACACTAAAACGTGTCTGATGATACCTTCACAAAGAACGAGAAACCTTCCTACAGTCGAACACATGTCTGTTCCCAAACTCATACACGGTGAAAGAGGAGGGATCACGGATTGGTTTTCCCAAGGTGATCACGCTGAAGCTCAGCTTTGCATGTGCACTTGGCAGGAAACAAAACCTCTGAGAAAGCAGGGGAGATGTAATTTGTATGTATACAAATGTCAAAATGTCAAGGCATGTAATCCTTTCAAGAGGTGCTGAGGTCTTTGGTTAGAGCTTGGCTCTGCTCCAGACTCTAACACCACAAAAGTGCTTACTCTAAGTTCTGGAGGTGAACGCTGAGTTGTGATCCCACTTACCTCTTACCTCTCTCTCACACACTCTCCTGGGCACTCTCTTCCTCTCTCTCTCCTGCTTTGAAGGGATTATTTTGATATCAGTACGTATGGATTTACAGTAGGGCGTACTGTACATCCTGAGTGGCATTTTCCATTTTATTTAATGCTGCAGCACAATTTAAAGCATGCTTTGCTCAGGCGTGTGGGGGCTGTGGTGGTGTACTTGCAGCTCAAGTAGTCACATCACCACGTTTCTCAACCTCTTCACCCAATGATGCATTGTCTTTACTAGGGTTGGTTGCACCACCCACATAGATGCAGGTAAATATCTGAGTCTTGGCACAACATCTGACTCAGTGCATGATCAGTCTATAACAGAGGACTTGATTAAAAAATGAGAAGTCATTATTTCCACTAAATCATCAAGGAGTCATTTGGCTTATTGGAAATTTGATGAATGTTTGAAGCTAATAAGAGCAAAAGAAAAAGCACCTCATCATCAACTGTGGAATGTGTTAAAGATAGACTCTAAATGCTTTAAATAAACATTTCATCAAGAAAAATATCCATCTGTTTTTCTTTATGAGCAGCCCATCAAAGTCCCCATCATGCCCAGACTTTAGGCTTTCAAAAACTTTATGTTTTTCAATTAATTTTAGTGAAGGAAAAATAGTTCGCATTCATTTCCCATGAAATTTTGCCCAAAGTCCTGTTTTTTTAAACTCTATTAGTGATTTTTTTCATGCAATTAACAAATCCTTTGGCATGTTCCTTGTGGTTTTTAAGACTTTTTAAAAATTCCTCCCTAATAACTCCCTCTGGGGTTTTAACCCACAGTTAGTCCTCCTTCCTAAAGTAACCCTGATAAAAAGACTGAACTCTTTATTTGATATTCTATGTATTCCTCCACTGCCTTTT
The DNA here is from genome assembly GCA_962446985.1 of Xyrichtys novacula. Lineage (NCBI taxonomy): Eukaryota > Metazoa > Chordata > Actinopteri > Labriformes > Labridae > Xyrichtys > Xyrichtys novacula. Next base: position 22,522,266 of record OY660864.1, on the reverse strand, counting down.
AAAAATTCTGTCCAACGTCTGTCCTCCCACCACTCCTCTGTCTTCTTCTACTTACAGCAGCTGTTGCTAGGCAACAGCTCATGGCTCCATTAGGATATTAATATTTACATAAAAACAATATTCATAGCCTGCGAATAGACTATTAGGTATTTAGGTTGTATTGTGGGGTTATATATGGAAATTTAAATGGGTACACTGAAGGACATTTCACTATTTTACTTAGTATAATGTTATTATCCAAGTATAAACAGAGTTTTGCAAGGACTACATTACTACTTATTTAGTCTTGTATTTCTATAAATTGTGTTTTAGGAACATGATAAAAGCACTTCCTCTTAAATTAGCTACACTGTTGAATAAATGATCGCAAATTGTCTTCAGAATTGATGACACACAAATTTAAGTCCATTAAATGTCCTGAAGCATGCAGTTATCTGTATAAATATAATTTTTTCAGAGCCCTTAATTGCATAACTACAGTCTGTGTTTGAAGTAACCCAAGGAGGCTCGAAAGTTTTGTAGATTTGTGGTCAAACTGTCACCTTTTTGTTGTACTAACCATCTCTGGTACATGCAGACACACCTTCACTATTGTCAAACTTTACTGAAGGAATATGATTAAAAGCTTTTTTTGGACAGGAAGATGTATGGCACTTTGTCTTCATCTACCAGCAACAATTTTTGCAACTGTTTTTAAAGGAGTAGTCAGCGTTCTTTCGTGTTGTCTGGTTGGCCTATGTATGTTGATCATAAAGATATCAGAATGAATTTGAATGTCTCTTACACCGATTTAAAAACTCTTGTGACAGGTGCCATAATATGAATTTGAGATATGTAGAAAATTGACCGGAGACAACCCAGAAGCCAAAGTAAGGTATGCCCCAAAATCACAGAATTTCTAACACTCGATGACCCGCCTATTTCTGAAGGATTTTGCCAGCCAGGGACGCATTTAAAAGAGTACCTTGAGTCGCTGCTACTTTGTAGAAGTATCTCTATTTACCGTGTATAATTAGCTGTCTACACACATTCACAGCCTGATCCACAACAACAGCAGTGACACAAGTAAGATCAGTGAGTGTGCTCAGTTTGATGTTGGCCCAGTGGCTGGACCAAGACTTAAGCATGAAAAAAAGAGAGACTGTTGCAGGCACAGGAGTGCTTAAGCAGTTAGATCATTATACTGTGAAGCAACTCTCACTGTCGCTTTATACTTAGATGTCTTGCTGTTAAAAGCTGCTCTTAAAGCAGTGAGCAGTTATTGCATTGAGGACATTGTGCAGCCAATTTGTCGTGTGAAAGTGAAAATGAAATGCCAAGTATGAAATCTGTGCAGCTGGAGTTGCCTGCCTGGAGTAGCTCATGGGCTTTGCTTCATTTCAACAGGTGGAAACAGGTGGAAACAGGTGGAATTGTTAGTGTATAATGCAATAATTTAGTATTTTATCAGAAATATAACTGGCAGTCAGGCAGTCTGTTACACTTTTTCAAATACAAAGAATCTGTGAAATAATATTTGGAACCTTTTGTAAGAGGCCATCAGGAGCAAGTTTTCACTGTCTAGTAGGAATGGTTTAAAATTTCAGTTTTTGCATCCCTAGTTCATGAAAAAACCACTAGCCTTGACTGAAGAAACTAGAAAGCTGCTCCTCACACAGTTCAGGCTTTTCCTTAATTTGGTTGAAACCAACTTCAGCTAAATGCTGGAAAAGACACGACTATGAGCTCCTCTTTGATTATGATGATTTTTTATTTTTTTTTACTGGGGTCTGTCGTGTACTCACAGTTTGTAAAACTGCAAATGTAAGGACTTCTGTCTGTGGGCTATGCACTCAATCATTACTCTGTTATGGCTCTCAGGAATAGATAGTGACTTAATTGACAGCTTGGAGATTATGACTTTAAGTTTAATATGTGAAGCCAGATTGATCTGCTAAAAGGCTGATTCAGCCATGTTTCTTTTAACAACCCTGGAAAAGTACAAAGATTATTTTTATCTCCGCAATGTTCGACATCCAGTGTGGCTTTATATGGATATCATCTTGTCTTTACTGCTGTAATCCTCTCTTCTCCACCCCACCTGCTGTGCTGTAGCTGTAGATAGTAAAGCGCGCTCATCACAGCACCATATTAGCACTGTCCACCGTCTGGCTGTCTCTCAGCTTTTCAGTGGTTTTCTGAGATTTTACAGATCCCTCTTAAGTCTTGAAAAGGATGGTCCATTTCTCCAATGTTTTAATTCCCCTAAAAGACAGCCTGTGATCTGAGATTGTCAGGCCAAGCCCCTCATGGACTTTTTTAAATTCCTGGCAGCAGACCATGTACAGTATAGGTGATTGAGCTACTGCCATCAGGGCCAATTGACTCTGAGAGTCTTGCCAGGGGGAACTAAAAAAACATCCTTAGACCTTTATATTTAAATAGATATTCAGAATTTTAATCCTTTTAATGTCCTTTGAGTTTTGATCTTTTTTTCTTTTAGCTTTTTCTGCAGTTTTAATTTGAATCTCATTACTTCTTATATGGAAATTTGGTTTGTCTTTTTATCTGATTCTTGTAAATCTTTGATGTATTAATGCCATCTATGACCATTAACTTTGAAAACACACTGTGATGGAATATTAATATTAGTAACATTAATATTGGATAGGGACTTCTGCATTAAACACAGCAGACCTTGCCTACAGTCAGGGAGCCTGTATCTCAGTGCTTGAATCATTCTTTCTGTGACCTATTGCTGCTCAGTTTACTGAAGCAATACCCAGAAATTTATCAAGTCTGTAAGAGCGGGAGAGCTGATCAATAATTCATTTTGTCTTTACAGTTATAACCACATAAACAATCCTCGCTGTTACATTAGTGCTCTTACATTGCAGGAGCCAGAGCGAAGTGGCAGCCTGTCATTTGAACGCCTGAACAGTCGGGAAGTCATCTGCCAGCTCATCAAAGCATGGAAAAGGGCAGAGACTGTTGCTGCCACTGCCAGCGGTCTCTCTGCCAACGCAGGTAACCACATGTTTAGCATAAGACACTTGCGGTGCACTGAGCTCATTGCAGCTGCCACTGAAGCAGCAGGCGTGCTCCTCTGACTGTGTGAGACTCTCAAAACCAAAACCATGACGTCCAGAGCATCCGGCCAAGAATAGTTAGGGTAATCTTTAATGGGTTTATACATCCTACCATGTGTTATCATTTCCTGCCTGTTCAGAAGACATGTTTCATTACCATTTTCTGCCCCCTGATATCAGTTCTTTTGCTTCGGCTTGAGTACGTGTTGTAGTAAGTAACAATAAGAAACGAGTACAATGTTAAAAAATATACAAAATCCTGGTGGGAGGATGCTGAGCGCTGACATTTTGCAAACTTTACATCCTGCAGCACCACACTGTTGGAGTTTGCATACTCAGAATGATAGGAATTATGACCTTTAATTCAAATCATGGTACTTCTTTTGCTTTTTGCAGCATGGCGTTATTTCCAGTATCAATAAATAATAAGTATTGTGTTATAAATTTTTCATGATTGTAGAAAATACCAATTTTTGCAACATACCTCCAGTAGAAAGACTACTTTAATGAGTCATACAGAAAAAAGAGCTTGTGCATCTGTGCCATTTTGATGCTACACAACCATTGATGTCCATCCTCTTCGTTTTATCAAGATTTCCCTCATCAAACTGTAGAGACTAATGAGCTTGCCTGAGCTCGGCGTTTCCATCCTGAAAAAACAGATAAATACGCATCATGTAACATTTGCAATAGGATGTTTTATGGAGTGCAAGTGCTTATATGAGAAATTGTGACGTGGAGAGGAATGCAAAGGGCGTCAGCAGCTGGTAAGAAGTCCTGGTACACCAAGAGGTTACATATCAGAGTAGAATTGTTGGGGACTGGAGTGTTCTGACTCACTTATAGAACTGATTGTTCTGCAAATGCAATCTAGCGTATATTCCTGAACTATGACGTTTGTCTCTCTCCCTCACGCAAGTATGTAATGCGATACTTTAATGTTTGTGCCGGAGCCGAAAGAAAGATGTTTTTAGAAGTCACTCTGCATTCAGATCTCAGTGCTGCGCAGCTTCTGACTGAATCTGTGATTTAAATTTTTTTCTACTTTCCTACCTGCCTGTTTGTGAGCTGTGTTAGCTTACTACCACTGGAAGAAATGTCATTTTCTTACATAGCTGATTTGAAAGAAGAACTGGGGTTTGAAAAGCCAAGGGACATGGTGAGCATGATGAAAGAGGCTTTAGTGAGTGTGCACTAACAAACTAATGACTGCTAAAAAGTGAGAGGCATTGTTCTGAATGATAATGAACCACAAGTCAAAGTCTTGATGCTTTAAAGGACATTTCATAAAAACTTAAAAAGATAAAAGGATTTGTTAGATCTTGATGAAAAAACGCTGTTCAAGTTGTGCATTGAGGTTGTGAAATGAAGATAATGTGAAGGATAAGATCACTGTGATAATGTATATATGCAAGGACAGCAGCCACATAAGGAATAGATGAAACCAAGGGCAAGTGTTTCTTGTTGAAATTGTCTGTTGACCATATTTGGAAATGATGACGTCCATCAGAGAAGACTGAGAAAGCGAGGATAAAAGACTGTGAACCTCTACAATCAGGGACCACCTCTGTGTATCTACTTGATACACTGTGCTCCATTCTTGCAAGAATTACCTGTACTTTCACGACATATATCCTGAGCTTTAGCGTCTGCCTCTTGCTATTTCAGAAAGATTTTTTCTATCAGGTCTGCAGCCTATGATTAAATTTAAGAGGCGAAAGAGCTCAAATCCTTCAATTTTACCCAGACACATTGTAAAAACACCAAATATGAATATGAAATATGCCTTCAAATGAAGTGAAGTCTGATTTTGTGTAGGACTGTTGCATGCTTTTTTTAGTGGTAGTGGATATGCCTTTTTAAAAAGGTGTATTTGTGCTTTAGTTATCAAAATAGGTAGGCTAGACAGGATTATCAACTTATTTGGTTTTTCAAGGAATCAAGAGATTTTAAGGCTTTGAAAAGGTTTCAAGTCAAATCAGTCTCAATCAAAATAATCATGATTATGATTTTTGTCAAAATCAAGCAGCCCTAACTTCTGGTGTTAAGAATTTTTCTCAAATAAGTTGAGTGGATCATTGAGTCAACATAGTTTTAGAGAAGCTACAATTAGCAGGGATGTCAGTGAGTTAGAGTGTTACAGGTCACTTCCTGGGACTATGAGACGCAGTCACATGTTGGCATCAGTTGAGACTCTGTCATATCAGAGAGCTCTGTTACTCCCTCATTATCAAACTTGGAGGAAAAACAGAGGATAAGTTTGCCTGACCACCATGAATCACTTTCATGTTAATTATGACTCTTGCTTTGACAGAGCTAGAGATGAGCGTGGCTCTGCTCTGAATGGAGTGTCAGGGTTGCTATCACCGCCATCACCATTCAGTTACACTGCTTTTTTTTTCACCTGCCACCTTGGCTGCATTAATGCTAGGGGAAGCATATCTTGGCCATGTGTGCACTAAAACCAAAAAGTGTGTGTGCAAGAACCAAATGAGTGCTGACAGTGCAGCGTGTTGTGACAGACATCGGTGACAGTCGTGAAACAGTCAGATCGCCCACATGTAATACTCACCAGAAGCCCAAAGGCAAAACTAGAGGCCTGTACTGACTCGAGTCTTGGTATCAGAACAATTGTAAATTTATGCCCATCACAGTCCAACAGGGCCAAAAGTAAAGGCCAAGCAGAAGTTTGTTTTTGTTTGAAAAAGTGTGCAAAAATATTCTCTTGACACCGGCATAAACAGAGCAAAGCTCCATTTCTAATTTAAAAAGCTGGGTGCTAAGGATATCTGACATTTTCTTTTGGCTCTATTGGTAACAGTTACTCACCCTCACACCTACATACACTACTGTTATATATCTGCACTCTTCCTCTGCAGCTATTCCTACATGACAACCTGGATGCTCAGTGCACTTTAATGACAGACCCGGCGCTGCTTGACACTCTGCCAGGGATCACCAGCACATCCAGACTTATTTCTGTCTCTCCTGTATATACTCCATACTGGATGTGTTGATGTTTCATATGCTTCTTGACTTGTATGCGCAACATGTGATGTCCTGTTACACTCCGTCTTCTCCTGGATGTGACAATCTCGTCTTGTTAAAATCACTCCCAATTTTTCAGCACCAATTAGTCAGGTCACGCTGTTTCTGCTCGTTTGCGCTCCGAGATAAAGCAATTCTGATTTCAATGCAAGCTGGAAGAATAACCACTGTAATGCGCTCTGTGGGCCATTTAAAATTATGCATTGTTTGTGTGGTTGGTTTGCATATAAAGACTGAGAAAAAGCTGACATGAAGTTATATTTAGAATGATTAAAATAGTGTTGTGCGACAAGAAGAGGAGACAGATTTGGGGGAAAAAAAACATTTGTAAGACTATTTCTTACAATATTTAAATAGTGTTGTCTTTCTTCCTCTCACTCTGGAATTCACTTTGTGCTCATCACTTAAAAGGACTAAATAAATAAAATAATTATTTTTTCATCAGAAGATTCTCAGCTTGTCAGATTTTGCCTGCTGGTGGTTTTTGTAGGAACAACCACACAGAGTAGTACAGATTAAGGGAAGCAGATGTCTTCTTCCACCCCAAAGGGCAACATTGGCTGACATCAGCATGTCATTTCATAAGCCTCCTCTCTCTCAAGGAGAGGAGCTCATTTCTGGAACAGCAACACATATTTAAGATATCCAGCCCACATGAGTCGAACAGGCATGTTGAGCGTGTATCACTTTCATGTAGCGGCCACATGCTGCTTGCTGCTGCTGCCAGGTTGCTCAAATCCCACGTTTGGATTGTTTGCTGCAGCAGCCTTGCAGTAGGTGGATGTTGATATGCTGCTGTCAAGGCAACATGCAGCAATTTGTTTTGCCTTGTAATTGCAGTTCCATACTGACAACCACCATTTGGCTCTCTGTATACGGTGTAGATACAGTATGTTCCAGTAATAGGTCTCTGAGATGTTTTTACGCCATCACTCAAGAACATCAGTGACGCTAACAGAGAAAAAATCGACTCCTCTTCCTCCTCCTCTTCAGCTGTAAGTGAACAAACTACTGAATGTAGCGTAAACACTGTACACCTCAAAGTCTGCGCTGTGACATGAGCCTTTGAAGCAGCAGCGCTGTCATCCTTTAATCCGTTTTTTCTCCTCGCAGAGTTTTTCAGCTGTTTGCTCCTGTCAGATATTAAGATAAATTATCCATTAAGTAGCATATTAATCAAACCAAATAAAAAAAGCATCTGGTATCTCTCGCGCAAGCACGCACACACACACACAGACTCTAAATACGCTGAACACACTAAGTACACAGAGTAACAGAGTGAGCAATGAGGTCACACGAATGTTTCCTCATCTCGTCTCCACGAAATCAGAAGACACTTGGCTCCTTTCTTTCATCCAGTCTGTGCAGACAAATGTCTGTAGCTTCTTTGGGCATAAAAGCTGCCAAAACGGTGAGAGATGCCAAACTACACTGAGAGGAAACTATCAGCGCCCGGAAATACAATTTTAGGCCCTGGCCTACATCTGTTTCACTCTCACTGATAGAACTTCAGTAACTGACTTCAAAACACGATAGTTTGTGAAAGACACCGCAGTGATATATTAAGAGACAGGAGAGTAATGAAACTGGTTCAAGGTTTAGGAAGTTGTCTTTTTTAGAAATGGTTGTTTTCCTCCTCTGGTTGGTGGAGTCTTGTTCTCTTTCTCTGTAAACCCAGACTCATTAAAGTGTACTCTTGTGTCCACTGTAAACGGCATTTCATCATCACTGGCAGAATCACATACTTTAGGTCTGGTTGGATGTTTGTTTCTTCCCAAGCCCGCAGACCCAAACAGCTGATCAGGAAGGCTGTGAACTAGGACAACAACAAGCGGGCTTTCTGACAGAAAAGCAAATTGCTATAAAGTTTCTAAATGGAGAATGCGCTCACATTGACATCAGTGTCTGGGTCAGAGATGGTTCAGATTAGCTAAATTACATGGTAGAACAAACTCCATCTGCAGCCAGAGATAGTCTGGTCTCTTTTCTAGTTCTCCAGCTGGTTTCCCTACAAAGGGGCGAGGCTAAAAAAACAATTACCTTGTTGCTGTGATTGGCCAGACAAGGACAAGCCATACTGCACAAAAATGAAGTAATTAAAACCACATGATGACTTACATTTCGTGGTTTCAAAACTCTTGAGATTTGCAGGATGATTATGTGACGTTAAGTTGAAGTCTGCAGAATTCCTAAAATTAAAACTTACCAGAGAAGAAAAGCATACATGCATTTATACGACGCTTTAGAAGAAAATTTCTCCACTTCCTAGTTGATCTATTATTTCAGTTATCATCCCTGTAAAGAGTCTCATGATCTCAGTTACAAGTTCAGAGTGTTACTCTGGAGTCACAGTCAAAGGTGTTAATGTTTGAAATTATGGTTAAGTTTGTACTATAATCACAAAAAGCGGTTGTGCTTAAATCCCCAGTAGGTTACAAAAAGCACTGAAATTAAAAGTAGCTACAAAAGCAAAGGACCTAGCAGCGTAAGACTTTTTTTTATGGAGTAATTTTCTACAATGGAAACCAAGGCAGGGGGTAGATGCTAGTCAGGGTTTTTGAAACTGCTCTGAAAAATCTGCTTTTTTTTAAATCCACGTTATTTTTTCCATAAAAGTAAAACAGGGAGAGGTTGTACTATTAAAAAATACTACTTCCTTCGGTTATATGCAAATGAGGATTGATCCATCCACCCCATCCCCAAGTGTCATCTAGCAGGTATCATCTGATAATACTTGAGTCTGATGATGGAGAATTCGTTTTGCTGGAAAAATCACATCGAATGTAACTGTAAAAAGAAAAAATGCAGAATATATTTAATATTTTTTGTCTATTGACTGAGGTCTTCAATGTTAGTAGGCAGATTCATCAGTTTTGTTTTTTGTTTTTTTTGACTCCTGTAATTCTGAGTGACCTTCAGCACTCTAACACCACATGGTATGTACGTCTGTCTGCCACTTTAGAGTCTAGATTGCTCTGAGAAATCTGTTCAAAGATTGTAGGTCAGCCACTTTAGAGACTTTCTGAATTAGCCTTAATAATATATTCAGGTCAGCCAAACACATCATCACTAACCTTAACCAGATGAACTCTTCCCATCGAATCTGAGAAACAGGGTCCCTTGTTTTATTAAGGTCAGACTGAAGCACTCTTTTCTAAAACAGTCAACTCTAAAATTGAACATGGAGCTGAATCACAGATTAAAAGCAAGTTCAGGGCCTCTGAATTTATGCATCTTTGTATGTTATATTTTCCTTATGGTAAATGGAGCTGCTGATTCAAGTCAGATTCAGACACTGTCTGATTACAAAGTCATACTTACCTACTTTCCTCCTCCTTGGATGTAACAATATTGGTAATATCAAGCTATTGCTGGACCAAAAGTGTCTAGCTACCACAGTGGACTTGTGACAGTTTGAAAGTATACCTCCTCCAGATAAGATAGTGTTGTTTCAGTTGTGGACCGTGTCCTGCATCTCTAAAACTCAATAACGTTTGAGCACATCAATACTTCAAGACTTACTGCTCCCATAACCTTATGCCTTGCATCAAGCCAAATGTAAATCATATCACTGGTGCACAAACATACATCAGTTATCTGATAAAGTTCTAGACACTAGCTACTGAACCACATAAAGAAAGATTTGTTGCTCGCGAGGATGATTGAATGTGTGAAGAGGCCTCAAGTTTGGCTTCATATTTTCGAATGTCTTTGGGTTGAAAAAAGTTTTTCAACTCTTGTTCTTTCTGAAAAGTTACTACCACCTCCTTTACTCAATCAGCTTATGTAATCACACCCAAACTTTAGTGGCAAGTCCTGAAAATTCAAAAGTGTTGACATCTGGGATGACCTGTGATTACATGATGTGTTCAAGGACCAGTTGGAAGAATAACTATCAGGCAAAATAAATAAAATGTAATCATGATGTGCTCAAATGTTGTGTCAAATAAAGGAAAATATAGATTTTTACTAGGAACTTGAAAAACACCTTTGTTTAGGTAGTCCCAGCTCTTTTTTGATTACGATAAATGTTGTAATATGTAAATTCTGAATATTGCGATACATATTGTATTATAGACTTATTATTGCTGTATTGTAAGATCTATCTATCTATCTATCTATCCATCCATCCATCCATCCATCCAAACAAATTTATCTATCTAAACAAGTCTATCTATCTAAACAAATCTATGCAAATATGGTCATGTCTGATTCCAAATCAAGATGGCGAAGGCCAAATTGGACAGTTCAAGTGTATATCGTTCCAACAAAGGATTAATAGTCACAAACAGCATGGTGAATTATACCAAAATAAAAATATCTCAGCCAGCAGGCCAAATGATGCCTCATTCAGGCAAACTGTTGATCATTTATTCTGAGAGCTGGATAGCTACCATGCCTGGTTACATGGCTTGCGCCTAAGGCATCAGAACAGGACTTACCCTTTAAGCTCAATTTTTTGACCCCAGTCTTTTGGTCTACAGTTCTGCGGCCTCTCCTCTGTGTGTGTCCACCTCTTAATATGTGTAACAGGTGTTATTATAGACAACAGCAGTGGAGTGAGAAACCATCTGTTTTACAGCTTGTTCGTGGTCTGTTTAACCTGGGTGTCCTCTCTTAGAACTATTCTCCCTGAGCAGGGCTTTGCTTAAAAGGGGAAATTTGCACTTGTGGCTAAATAGGCCTGAAAATCAGAGCATCTGGCGTGGCTATCAGTGTTTGGTTTTAAATACAATGGTTTACTTTGAGGGCTGTTTATATACAGCTTCTGTGCAGTGTTGATTTCTGTATTCAGTGTGTTGTCCTTAAAGTCCCGGGGGAGTTAGGTTGCAGTGTCGGCCACATCTGGAGCATCTTGGTGTATAGCATATAAAAGAGCTGCTCTCTTTTCACTGCCAGTGCCTCAGACCCTCTTTTGCATTTCTTTTCTCTTTTCTTTTCTTTCTTGGACTTTACGTATTTTTATTTACAATTCTGATGCTGCAGACAAACACCTGCATTTAAATGTAACTACATTCAAATGTACATCTGTATATTTTCTTTACTACAGCAAATAACTAGTTTGGCTTGCAGAATTTTCCCTACGGTTATACTGATATAAACAAAAGAGTGTGCTGCTAACATAGCATCTACATATTTTGGCTGGTTTAGAATACTCTTGGCTTCAGAATGATGGATCCTGCATGCCTTCTCGGTGATGTTGGAGCAATATTCAGAAAATACAACCGTCCCTTTAAGGGATTTCTCTAACAACCTGACAAGGTACTCTGTGCAAGTAAACAAAGAAAACTTGTGCCAAAATGGACCTACTAGAGTAGTAATTCTGCCTTAAAGGAGAATAAGTTGCTGTGCGGTATTTTAAAGTTTGATAAGCCTGTATGCTGGAATGTGTAAGTCTTGACCTGAACTGTGTTGCGGTGCCTTCAGCAGTTGTTAAGTTGGTATCATGCTTTGAAAGAGTGTTGAAAGAGCTCTTTCACTAACTATGCTTTGAATGGTTTGAATTAAAAAAAAGTCAGACTCTGTTATGATAACACAAAAGCTCTGAAATACCACCAGCATTTACAGGTTGTACAATGCTTTCTGCAGAAAATATGTTACCGCCTTTTACTCACAGAAAACTGAAAATTTCAGCATGAAAGTTTTTCTGTCCTTATTTGTGAGTTTTAAAAACTTTCTCTGCAGCAAAAAAAGCAGAAGATGGTAATGTTGAATTGGCGTAAAGGAGATTATTGTTCAGATAGGTACAGTTTTACCTCACTGAGGAACTTTGAACCTAAGTGAAATTGAAAGTTATTAGTAATCCTGTTCCAACAAAAAGTAAGAACATACCAGACAAAGTCACATTGAGTTTGTTATAATGGGAAAAGCTGCGGGTTCAGTCATAATCAACAGAAAGTTGGACAGGTTGTGCTTGTGTTTTTATTTTCATTTTTTGACTTATTTTGGTTGACTGTTAAATAGTCAATGTGCAAAGTATGTTGTTTGAGGTCTTATCAGTGTGTTTCTCTGCTTACATTAGGACTTCTTTTTTTTATTTTATTATTTGTGTTTACCTTATCAGAACAATTTTGGAGGACAATAGTTTGAGAGAATTTACCCAAAGAGGACAATAAACTGTATCTGTCAAATCATACTAAACCGTATCCTTACACTGTCAGTTCGTTATCATATCAATCAGGTCTTGTTGTGTCATATCTTGTTATATTGTACCATATCCTGCTGTTGTTGATCACGTATCATATCATTTCTTATGGTTCTGTATTTCATTGTATCAAAACGTCCTTTCATATCTCGTTGAATCGAATCGCAACATATTGAATCAGTTGAAAACGCTTTTCTGGTCCGAGTTTGATTCATGATAAATACGAGGAATGTTACAGAGATGATCAGTCAGCCTTTAGTCGGTGTGAAGAGCAGTAGCCTACAGTATATCGAGTGTTACTCATTTTTTATGATGTACGTGAGTTAGCTTTATCTTTATTTATTTATACAGGCTACTTATTTAAGAGGATGACGATTGTGTGAGTTTGACAAGACGGAGGTTGACAAAATAATCAGACCCATACCCGCTACAGTCTGAATAATAAGCTGAAAATAATTCGTTTATCATCTTTTTTACAGTTAAAATAAATAGCCAGGGGTGTGGTGTAAGTCATATTGTGGAAACACAACTAAAAAAAAAGGGTGAATGTAGGCTATGAGTTTGAAAATGGCCCTTATAAACCTAGACAGATTCTTCTAAACAATGCATATTTAATGCATACTTGCTGTTCTCTCATTTTTTTTCTTCTTGTTGTTGTTTTTACAGATGTCAAAAGAAAGTGAGCGTAGCAAGGTGTGGGACCACTTCACCTTGAGCAAAAGAGTTGGAGGTTAACTGTTTTCACTTTACAGAAAATACCTCAGTCTTTTTCAGTTCTTTTAGCAATAAAAAGGATTTGAAATGAGTTTTCTGCCTTTAATTCTTTGAAGAAGTGTTTTGAAGGCTCAAAAGCAGCCATTTGTTTAAAAAAAGGAAATATGTAGATATATTACTTAAATAACAAGATTTTTAAAATTCATAAAAAATGTTAAAAATTGGCCGATTAATTGGTAATCAGCCTTTATTCCCCCCTTATAATCGGTATTGGCATTGGCCCCAAAAAATCTACATCAGTTGGGCCCTAATTGTATCTCATATCATATTGTACTGTATGATATCTTGTAGCATTATTTGTTGTTTTGCCATATCATGTCATTCTGTGTCGTGCCATATCTCGCTGTATTGTACCATAGTGTAACCACGTTGTATCATTTTATATCAGGCTGTGGAGTTTGTGGCTCTGGTTTGATTCCAAGCTGTGGCCTTTTATCACGTATCACTGAACACTCTCTTTTCCCAGTTCTCCAATCGATCCACTGCCCTATCTCTTTATAAACGCACCAGTCCCAAAATAAGACTTAAAAAGTGGGGGTAGATTTTATCAGAAGTAGGCACTGTAGGTCATGCTTTGAGCGGGGCTGTCAATGACAAAAAAATAAGTAAAGTTTACAGACTGAAAACAAACAAGTCGCCTTGGCCATCAGGCCTGCTCACCTGAGACAAATTGAGAGAGGTGCTGACAAATTTGTTTCTGTCGGGCAATTTTTCATTGTTCTGTCGCGTCGGCTTGTAAAGGCCATTTGTCATTCTTTCTACAAAAGAATACAAATTAATGTGATCATTTTAATACAACCATCAAGTGTAAGCTTAAGAGTCATGTGATTATTCATCTGATTGGTTACATTTGGTCTTTGTTGGAACATTTTTTTTTATTTATTTTACTTCTGCAGAGCCATCTCAATTGTTCATTCAGACCAAAAGACAGCTGATAATAGTGTTTTGTGTCACTTCTTCGCATGTTGAGTTAGATTGAATTTCAGCATTTCTATGCAGCTTTCTTTGTTTCTAAGAATATTTCCAGCGATCAGGGTATTTATTCAGTTTGTAAGGCATTGGATAGAGTTGGGAAGTGGAAAAGAGAGTGGGGAACGACATTTGGCAGAGGGCCCAGGGTTGGAGCCTTGGTCGCCCCCTTCTAAAGCCTTCTGTACATGAGGAGACTTGGGACTAGATTGGCCTACTATAAGTAGCTTTTCATGTCATTCCCCCTTTTTTAAGTTTATCATCAGTAGAGTGGTTTGTTTTTACCATCCTGTTAGGACCAGTTTGTATCACATTTATCATGGATCACAACAGAAATTTCAACCAAGAAAGACTTGAGAGACCCTCAACAATAGCTTATAGATTGGATGTTAAGCTTTGTGTAAATGTTGAAGTATGGATGAAAGATTCCGATCTTTTTGTTTACCTGTTTCCTGCAGCAGCATAGGCACACTTGTGCAGCCTCTTGTGTTGCTCTACTGTAGTCTGTTTGAAAAGCCTTGTTTCTTTTTATGTGCTGGAGAGTATAATGCAGCTTCCACTCTGTGCTGTGGACACGTGCACTTGTGCACCACAGGAACCTTCAGACATTCAAGGCTTAACCGTTACACAGCAGTGTTCTAAGTTCTAACTAAAAACCTATGAAACACAAAGCAACCTGAGGCAAATGTCCATGCCACTTGTCACTGCAGCTGATTCTTAAATTCCGGACGACCATTGAATGCACCACACACACCAGCCTAGATAGAGAAAAGCAATCTGTGCTCTTTATTTTTTCTCTTTTCTTCCCACATTGTCAGATTATACTCACAAAAACTGGGACTGGGCTTTTTCTGGATACAGAGCTGGATCTGAGGATGACGTACCAGCACTGACGCAAGACAAATGTACTGAAAATAAAGGACTCTGAAATGATGTGCGCATTCAGTGCTAAACGTACACCTTCTCCCACAAATCATCTGATTCACTGCTTGTGAGAATACCTCCATCTCCCACATAAAGCATTAAAAATACTATAACCGCCTGGAAAATAGAGATTACTGTTTGGTTGATGCAATTGCATCAAACCTCATTTCACTGGAGTTAAGCACATCACCTTCTTAATAAACTGATCTGTCAGCAAGTGAATCAGAGATCTCATTGTTGGAACAGACATTTTAGGACTTCAGATTGACCATACTTACCCATGAATGCTTGAATGAAGCCTGCACCAATTACCTGAAAACATTTTGCCTGGCAGCTGTCAAGTACTTAAAGAGTGAAATGGAGCAATCACAAAGGCAATTATGACTGTTAGCCACTTCAAGTAACGGGATGTCCCAATGAATAGCAGGGCATAGTACCAGTGCTCCCAACTTTGAATAGTAAGAGGGACCGGCAAACATCTTTCAGCAACTACTGAAAATGAAGGAGCACCACAACTACCATATGAACATTTTTTTAATGCAGTGTTGCTTGAAATCTCCATCCTGCAGGCTTTACAGTGAGCCATTCAAAGTCTTTCAGCCACTTTCTCCTAACTTAGAGAGGAACTCACTGCTGGTGCTGCCATTTTTACCAGAATACTATCACCATCACCAACTTTAGAGTTACTTTTTCTGTAAGGTAGGATGGCCTACAAAGAAGTCCTTTAGTGTTCTCCTTATCGTCCCTCTTCAGCTCTCCTGGTTTGGTGCTGGTTATCTCTGTCACATGACAGTGAAGGGCTGTGAAAGGAAGAGATGAGGGCTAATTCTGACCTATCTAAAACCTACATTGAAAGTTAGGAGTGTCAATCTGGATTTCGATTGGTTATTCAAGTGTTGAAATAAACAGATCAATGTTTGATTAGTAATAATTGCCAAGAGGCTCATGTTGCTCTTGATTGACATCATAGATTGCGCCTCTAGCCATATAGGTATGTTATTATTGATACCAATGCCATCATACATTCTGTTTATTGATCCAATTTTTTGTCAATAGACATTTTCCATGTGAAAAAAATAGGCCTTTTCAGCTTTTCTGTGTCTACTACACAAATTTTACTATGGTTTCTATTACCTTCACTTCTCTGCCCCTTAATTGGGCCTTAAAAGTCAGCTGATCTTACATACAGACTTCAATTGTCTCATAGACCACAGCAAAGATGGCAGTCCTCTGCGAGTATTGTGAGGTAACTCAGACTAAATCACTGAAATTAAGATTTAAATGATCACAGATCGACTCCATTTTGAGGGATTGGATCCCTGAAACCCACTGATCTTCTCTGTGGAAAAGAAAAGTCTGAAGTTGTTGCAAAAACAGAGTTTACTGCCAGAAAGCTGCCTGTCTCACAAAGTGAGTGGATTTTACAGTAAAAAAGTGGTTTATGAAAGCAGTGTGGCCCCCCTCTTCTGTCTGCCATGGTTACTTCTTTGGTTATCATTTGCTGCACTTCATTTTATTGTTTTGCAAGGCATGCAGAACCAAATGGACGGCATTAATAAGGGTGGCTGTTGAAAAGGCAAATGATGCTAATGGCTTGGACTTGATTCTAATCTGCAACTGTTTTTTAATTCACCTCCCTACTTCTTAACAGGAAAAACTCATCGACCATTGGCCACTGGATTAGGAAACACTGTGTAGAAAAATGGGGGGAAAAAAGTGCCACACCAGTTATTTCACCTTGCACAAATGCTCCCCAATGACTTTTAAGGTCCTATAGATAAAATTTTGGGAGGACATGGGACCAAAATAGTTGCAAATGGCTTCAAGCACTGTTAAAAATATAATAATAAAAACTGTAAGCATAAAATAATAACAAACTGTTTACAGCAGGAACTGAATTTAACGTTGTGCACATTTTGAACAGCCCGTAGAGTGGGTGCTTAGATTCGTGTTTTTCTGATCTTAACAATGTTCTTCAAAGTTCTGCAAGGCTCCTAGTTCATTATATTGAGTCAGTGGAGAGAGCTTTTGTGCCGTGAAAGTCTCAGAATTGCCCTGGATGAATCGAATGATTGTGCCAGACAGATGGAGTGATTCAAATGAGATAAAAGAATCCAGCTTCCAATGTATAATACAGAAATATCACTTCCCTTTCCTCTTATAGAGATCCACTTCCCTCCTCTGACCTCATAAAATAAGCTACAGTGCATTTCTTTACAGCCTGTTCTCCTCATTTCAGCATTCTGGGAGCCGCTGTGTAAGCCGCTTTGTTTGAATATTTCCATGCATGTGCAAACGGGACAAAAGGTGCGAAATGATGACGACGTTTTTGTGAATAAAACATCCTATGAAGTCTAATGGAAAAAAAAAGAATTGCAATTTTATTTGTATTCATGTACAGTATGAACTACAATCTCAGGTATCAATATTTGAACATCATCCTCAGAGAAATTAGTTGGACTCCTTACAAGCACAGTCTCTTGTTTTTTCTTCTTCTTTTTTGTGTTGCTTTTTCGTTTTTTTTTAACAATTGAAGCACATGTAAAATTATGATCTGAAGATTTTTTTTTTGCATTGTGTTTTTGAAAATATTTTTTTTGTAGAAATTTAACCATTTGATGATTATTCTCTCCAAAAATGAGAGAGAATATTCCCACATACAGTAACCCTCCCCCATACATAGACAGTTGGCAGAATAACACACAAGAATTTGATCACCTTGGCTTCGGGTTTTTGCACAAAAATCAAGCTCACTCTGCTGGTATTTCAAGTCCAACCTCCTGCAGCTCATTCTTAATTTCATTCTGGCGTTCAAATATCTCCCCAAATAAAGCCATCCTGCGCAAGTAAATACCAATACAGAGATATTCCATTCATTCTGGATAAACTCACAAGCCTCGTCCTCAAATATATATATATATATATAAAAATTCTCAACCTTATTTTTTTCACTGTAGCCAGCATCAACATTGAATCATTAAGCCACCAAAAGCATTGAAAAGGAATTGAGCATTGAAAAAGAAAACAGTGGAAAGGGAAAGAATGGTTCACTCATTACAGTTATCATTGATATTCTCCTCATTCCTGTCATCCAGCGAAAAGCTTTCACCGTCTGTTTTTTAATAGCTCATCATACATGATATGCAGTGTTTGTGTGTTTTGCTTGAATATCCTTTCTTTCCATCCAATTTTCATCACCCAAACTGAAAGAATGCATCTTAAAGACTTAAAACGGGAGAACAATTTTGTGAGTGATGGTGCTTTACTATGCTCGTACTAAAAGCAGCGGCGGCTGTGTTCACAGAGAAGGAAATCAATAAGGCGAATAGAACTGCTGGACAGTAAAATTGCTAAATTTTTCCCTTCGAGCGATGATTTATTTCTTTTAAGTGACTGACACGGTGCATTGCTCTGCAAAGGTGACGTCATGTGTTGGTCTAATCTCATCAAATCCACTTGTTATGATGTGTTGCATATAAGAGTTTATTGATAATCATCCGCATTTGTGAAATCGCCTGTGGGAAATTAAATATGCCTGTTGCACAGAGACCAAAGCGAAAGGCATATCTACCTCTTCTTACTTTCTGCACAAGGTCACTGTTTCCATGGCGACAGTCTGATGGCTAGTTTTGCCTCCTTATTCCTTATCTTTTTTTTTCCCTCCTCTGCCTTCATATCTGCAATATCTCTGTTTGAAGACCCCTCATGACCGTCGTTGGTCTGGCTCCCCCCTCCTTCCCACCCACTGTTCTTCACTTTTCATCCCTGCCTCCCCCTTCCTTAAGCCTCGCTCTTTGAAAGGACTAAATGAAAAAGCAGAGCGTAAACAGACTACAGGAGAGACAATTTTTTGATGGTCTATAAATGATGCAACATCAAAGTGTGTGTGTTTTCCTCTGACAAAAATGAGACCGAGCAGGGGTCGCTTCAATATCAAAGGCCTCTATCCCCTGTTAGATGTTAGGCACACCGAGAGTGGAAAAGTCTCCTACTGTTTTGTTATCAGCTTTCCTCTGTTAGTCTGCAAATGAACTGCTGATACAGATTAATGAGCTATAACCCATCTCCCCTTATTTTGTTGCAGGATCCTAACTGCTTGACTGGCTATGTTAGCCCCTTCTGCTTTAGCCTGACAGGGTCACACTACATTACAAAGCAGCCTCATTTGCCTCTTTATCTGTATAACAGATGGACTATCAGCACCCAAGCTCGTGTGACCCTGGGGTGATGGCAAGGTAACGCGACACTGAGTGGACGTAGATCATTACTGGGTTAACAGGGAAGCTGCAGACCGCAGCCTTATGCTCCCCTTCATTTTCTCAAGCAATATTCTGTCGTCGTGCGGCACATGCCAGCGGATAAAGCTAGACAAATGGGACATGGCGAGGGGTGAGGAACGTGCCCGAGCTAAGTGACGGAGGGGCAATCAAAGACACAAGGAGACATGCAGGAAAGAGAAGTAGGGAGAAAGCAGAGTGATGGTAGACAGGGATGATGGAGGATTCACAGGTAGACAGAGAGGAAGGTAGTAAAGGTAGAAGCGTAAAAGGGTAGGTAGGAAGGAGTGAGACCAAGAACTTAGTCTTAATTAAAGTGAGCGATGTATGGCTGTTTAGGAGCCGTGAGGGAAATGCACATTTACTCATTTGGCTGCTTTGCTCCTCAGGCATGCTGGCTTCACTGCGATATCTTCCAGAGCTGTGTCATTAAAAGATCTCATTTTGGGTTGAATGACAGTCAGAATATGATGGCGAGGAAAACAAGCCCAATTTATTTCCCGTCTCTGAAAAACCTCTGCCCAAAAAGAACAGGGTATGTTCAACAACTTCAAAATAAAAACACATAAATAGTATGGCAATGCCCTCCAAATCCATACTTCCATCTGGTAAACTGAACTGATTACATTAACAGCGTGGAATCGATTTTATATCATAGCATTAGGCCAATTTCTTATGTGGTTTCACATGAGCTGCATTTAATGCATCCCATATTCACTCTTGGTAAACCATTCTTTCCCTTGTGCAGTATTACACAGATAGAGAGAAATAAAATGAGCTAAAAAGCTATCACAAATTGTTTTTCTTCATTTAGCCACTAGACATACTTTTAATAAATAATCTTTGTTTTGTAAAGACACTTGTTAAAGTATCATATGTCGTCCCTTTGCCAAATGCTGTATTATCGACATCAACTCTGTCAAGTCAATGTCACTTTGATTTATTTTATCTTCATGTTTTGGTCCATTGTACTCCAAGTATGAAACTGCTGAAACTGTTTATTCAGTCAAATTCAAGATCAGATTTGGGTCTCTTGTACATTGTCTTTTGAGCAGGCTTGAATCAGTAAAGGTTCCTGCGTAGCTGAGCTGTGTATGGTACTGAGCATAGGGGGGTGGTGATAAGTGCTCTTGTAGGTGTTGTAGTGGTTGTAGTGCTCTAGAGGGGGCAGAGATAGGTGTCTCTCCATGGCAGCGACACCTGCAAGCTCTTCTTCAACAGTGATAACCTCCATGGAGGAGGCAGGCCCATCAGGATCCTGCTGGTTATGCTGTTTCCTCATCTTGTAGAAAATTACCAGTAACACAGCAGCCATAAGCGTAATGGCCACAAAGCAGCCAATGATAATCTTGGTGGTTTTCATCACCTCATCCAGGCCATTGAAGGCTCCATCGCCACTTGGATCAAGAACTGGAATGGTGTAAGTCCGCTCTGTGGTCCTTGTGGAAATAGGAGTACCTTTTGTCGTCGATGATGACACCCAGCCAAATGGGGGAAGTGGAGTTTGGCTATCATCCGGGGTCTCGATGGTCTCCACAGTGACAGTGGTAAAATAGGTCACCCCACTGTTTTCCACAGAAGTGACATTGAGCACAGCAGAAGCAGAAATGTTACCTGCTGTGTTGCTTACCATGCAGGTGTAAGTCCCAGTGTCCTGCATTGTGACACTTGTAAAGTTCAGTGTTCCATCATTGAGTACAGACAAACGCACCTTATAAGCCCCGTGTGTCACCAATGAACCATTTGGTGTGAGCCAGCTGATAGATGTTAGCGAGCTTGTACGGCATTTAAGCTCTGCCCCCATGCCTTCGGTCACGTTCAAGTCACTTGGTGGCTCAACGATGACAGGAACGTCGCATTGAAAGTAGCTGTGATCCAATTCTCCGATGTAGCGGCCTTTGAAGGCTGTAGGTGTATGGCAGCGGGCGCAGCAGCTGGTATTGGCAGGTACCGCTTCTTTCAGCCACCAACTGAGCCACAAGATATCACAGTTGCAGTTCCAAGGGTTGTGATGGAGGTGGACCCGCTCTAAGTGGTGCAACGGGGTGAAGAGGTCATGTGGTAGAAAGGTCAGGTTGTTGTGAGCCAGATTGAGCTCCACCAGTGACTGAAGGTCATCAAAAGAATTCCTCTCAATGGTTTGGATCTGGGCATGCATCATCCACAGCTTCTGGAGGTTAGACAGTCCTGTAAATGAGCTGGGCTTGATAACAGTGATCTGGTTTCCTGACATCTCTAGCTCTTCAAGCCTAACCAAAGGTAAAATGTTTGGAATCTCTTTGAGGTTGCACATGCCCAGATTCAGGTAGCGCAGGTTGCTCAAGTCCTTGAAGGCCCCATCAGAAATGTAGGAGAGACGTTTGAGCTCACCTAGATCCAGCCTTCGAAGGGAGGGGACTCTGTTGAAGGCATAGGATGGTATACTTTCGATGGGGTTGTTACGTAGCCACAACTCCTTCAGCTTGGACAGGTATTCAAACGCTCCATTGGGGATTGTCGTGAGCCGGTTATCAAAGAGCTCCAAGGTGTTGAGACTGGCCAACCCATTGAAGGCGCCAATTTCAATACTGCGGATGTGGTTCTTGCTCAGCTGCAGGATCTCCAGATGGCGCAGATGTTTGAAACTGTCCACCTTTATAACCTGAATGAGGTTGTCCTGGAGGTTCAGGTAGCGAGTGTTGGTGGAAATGCCATCTGGGACGTCTCGTAGACTGCGGCGGGTGCATATGACTTTACTAAACTGGTTACTGCATGAACAGACAGAAGGACAGGTCTGAGCACGAACCAGCCCAGCCACCACCAGGATCTGGAGGGCCAAGAGCAGCACAAAGAGGGGGTTGGAGAGCGCCCCCTTCAGCCTACGACCTCTCATTGTCTGGCGCTGGAGGGAGGAGATCATCGTGTTCAGCATTCATAGTTCATCTGCTGTTTGTGTTCTCTGTAACAGAAAAAGAAAAGAGAAAACTGTTTAGTATCACTGGAGATCATCAGGGACTACAGTTTCTGTTGGCCCAGTTATTTTTATGGGGGAAATGTAATGAACGGTTTGAGCTTCTCAGCTGCACAGTTGCTGCTTTGTCCATCTGTCGTCATTTTGAAGATATTTTTGTCACTTGTTCTGAACAAACCATTTAAAGATCAAAATTTGAGCTCTGAGAAATCACAAATGGCAGTTTTGTCAGCATTTCTAGAATCGGTAGAGACACAGCCATTCATCAAAAATGATCAAGAGAAATTGATTGTGAAAACAACCCTTTTTAGTGCAGTATACATAAGAACAAGAGCAAGATAAATTAACAGCTTCGGTTAATTATCAGTAATGCCCATCTGTGAAATATAACAAGCTTTTGTTAACTCCCTAACCCTGGATTGTCCCAGATTTTCAGACCTCACAGAAGCTGATGCATCCACTCTAGAGACTGAAAATGAAAAATGAGAACTGAGCATCTGCCACCCGTTTGCTCAAGACCTGCGAGTTTCTCTTAAGCCACTTACTCACTGGAATCCTGATCGTTGAGTTATTTGACACACAAAGCCGTATAGAAATAGTGCAATCTGTTGGTGTCATTGGGAGCCATTCTTTTCTGGGCAGAGTCCCTGACACCAAGCTCCACTCTCAATCAATGACTCTCTGCAATGCTGTAAAAACTCTGTGCCAGTGAGAAATTAGTACAAAGTATCAGTCTGTGCTGAAAACTGTGCAAAGAGCTACACAACCTGTGAAATGCTTCCACTGGCAAACAGGGAAAGATCAGCCATCCCGGCCTGATCGTGCTCAGGCTCATCTTGATGCAAAACACAACAGTTTATCACTGATAAAATCTATCTATAGATAACACAGTGATATCGCTATCTCAACTTTTTAATGAACTATTTATTGCCTTTTGAAATATCTTATCTATAATTCATTTCCTGTTGCTTTTCATTGATTTAATGATTAATGCTTGTTTTATGCACAGCACTCCAGCAGCGTTGTTTACTTTTCGTTAAAACCCAATTCATCATCGCATCAAAATCCCTGACAAATGGTGCGGTTCTAAAGTGAGAAGAGGTCTGGCATTGTCTTTGCCTTACTTTTGCAGAATTCATTATCCCTCAAGTCAAGTGGCTAACAAGAAACTCGTTACACAGTTATCTTAGATGAGATTAGATTAGCTCTTGCAGCCAAAGTGTCTAGGAATTTGCCTGTGTGAGCCCAAGATAAAAATAGACCTAGACATTCATACACATTCAGTCCAGCCTGTACCTCCCACATCCACACGGTGTTTATGTGTTGCTGTCAACCGTCATTATATTCTGCCCACAAAGATGCTAACCTACGAATAAATCAATACACACTATAAACCAAAGACATCATCTGCGTTGGAAAATGATCAAACGTGCCAACGTTGTGTCATGCTGTGCTAAGTAATCTAGACACCCTCCTTGGGTGCAGCCAATGCCTTCTCTAAGCACGGAGCAGTCTTAACTTTGCCAGCTGGTTCCCCGTGTGTAAGAGCTGTCTTTGACTCTTTTTAACGCTCCCAACTCATCTGTTAATCAAATCTCTACATCAACCCAAGAGCAGAGAGGAGACAAGTGTATTGTGACAGGTGTTTTCTAAACTGTGAAAATTGTGAACTGAGGCAGAAATGTTCTCAGTTGAGGACGAGTGGCTGACTTAATCAGAGGGAATGATTCTACATGTGGCTCGGGTTTGCATCCACCAGCCGTGATGGAGAGACACCGAGAGAGCTGGGAGATGAGTTTCTGCCAGGGGATCGGATCGAAAAGAGGCCCTTCACTGGCAGGGGCTTATTTTGCCAGGATAGAATTGCAGCAACTCTGTGCTGTGGCCTAAAAGATGTCATTTTCGGACTTGAAAAACACACTAATAGAGATTATCAGCTGTTGGTAAAACACCACTGTGTACATTTCCACTTGTATCCTTGAGGAGGTAATTCTTTAATGAGTGTATACTGTAGGTGTACCATTTAGAGCTGTTAGCTTTGGCCGCATGCATTTTCCATAAAAAAATCTGAATACATTTTATCTCATTGCACGAAGAGTTGGCACATGTTTTCAAAAAAAAAAAAAAAAATAGCATTAAACATCCTTTCTCTCTTTGTTGATGCAACACTGCATGGATTAATTCAATCCAGGCACTCTCCACATGTATTCATAGCCGCTGCAAGTGGTAGCTGCTTACATCTAAAATCCTGCCAGCAACATAAAAACACTCGCACCATTATGTTTTTTTTTTCTCCTGCTTCTGCACCAGCAGCCACCAGCATTACATCTGACACCACTGTGATTTGCCAAATTCGTTTGTTATAATGAGTTTGTTGAAGAAGTGCTGTGGTAACATATGTCTCAATCAAGTATAAAGCAGAGTGTTTCAGAGCACTTAACTTACAATGTCAGAAGATTAGAGTCGTGTCGATGTTGTGCAGCACAAGCAAAGACTTTCTACTTCAGCTAGCAAAATGTTTCAGTTTGGACATCCTCACACACACACACACCCACCGTAGAAGGAACTTGGCAGACTGCAGAACAAAGTCCCGAATTACTGCGAATTTATCAATCAAGACACTTTTTATCACCTCTGAAAACACAGAGAAACGGTGTTTGATAATCTCATTGTATAATTATGAGCAGTGTACTAACACTGCTCCAAACAAGTCAAACTGAAGGAGATAATACATCAGCGAGGTTGAAACGAAATGAGAAATAATGCATTATTGAACAACGTTTTTGCAGTCATCGTTTGATTTTAGTGTTAGTCTTAGCTTGTTGGCACATTTGGCGTTTCCCCCAGGAGTCACGAAAATGAAGTTCAACTGTTTTGTAGTCTTCCAGTCTAATTGAAATAAATAAATATGTAACCAAATATTCACACTTAGAGGCATAATAGTAATAACCATGCTGATAGTACCACAGTTGCTGCATAAGACACACTTTAAATACACTTTAAACAAAAGTAGTCTGTGTCATAGACCATTGCAATCACTACAAAATTCAGAGTGGTATCTTACCCAGAAGATGCACTGCCACTGTAGCTGCTATCGTCACTGCACATGACATAGCAGGAGATATTTGCTCCCTTTCATTGCAGAACAAGCAGCTGCTTATCTGTGTTGAGCATGCTAGCGTATATGGCAACACAGACCAGGGTGGTGACCGACACCTTTTTTCCTTATCAGCTCTTTTTTACACATGTAAAGAAATTGGAAGTACATAAATAAACCTGGTGATGGGCTGGTTTGACTCTTCAGTTTTTCCTAAGGTAGATCAGTGCTGGTTTGACTGATTGCAAGGACTCAGTCAGCCCAGTGTGCCACACCTGCTCTATAAGCTGGCTTCCTGTTGCTTTACTCACTCTCACTGATCCCACACCAGACCAGCATCACACTATAGTTTTATAGTTAGACGTTTGTGTTAGTGCTCCATGTCAACACCTCTTGCTACAGCATGTTCACACACTCACATGCACACTACTGATGTTACAGATGTCAGAGGGGCGGTTTATATTAACACTAACACATCTTAACTCTTGTGGTGAGATTGGGGTCAACTATCCTCACAGCACGTTAGCTTCATGCTATGTACAAGTTTCTGTTTTTGCCATTGCAAGGATTAAAAATAATAATACAGGGAGTAAAGAAAAAGTGATCTAAATCACAACTTTACCATCCATGTATACAGTGAAGTTTGATTCTCTTATTGAAATGATTTTAATTGCTGAGACACTGCACATGTAAGTACAGTTTATAGTCCTGTAAGATGAGCTCAACTACTTACATGAAGATGAAATGATTGCAAACTCAAAGTAGCAGAAACAGATGTTTGTGCTACACGGTTGCACAGAAACTACAAAATGTGGACTTTGTTGTAAGCAGCGGGTATCTCAGTGCAAAAAGACAGTTTTAACTTTTAGACCCCTCTGGTGCAACTCGTCTTCCAGATTTTCTGAAAATGTTTCATGTTTTGAAAGCTGTGCTGCTTCAAATGTGACTGAAAGCTGTTTACTCCCAAGTCACTGGGAAGAACATTTAAAAAATGAATATTTATGTCAGGGTTTTTTTTTTTTTTTGGATTACTCAAAGGTTTGAAAAAGCCTCTTCACAAAAGTCACATATTTGTTAAAAGAGACCGATCGCAGCCATTTGCTGTTCATCTCCTAAGTGTGAAATTGATAGAGTGGCTGATATGAAATTTGGCAAGCTTGTCATAGCAATCGACAAAGAAAGCCTGTGGCCACTTAAAGGGCTGTCTGATGAACTGAATGTGATGTTGCTAATTCAGTAAAGCACATTACTGATTCATTACATTTGCATACGTTTGTTGCAGGTCTTGTTTTTTTTTACCTCGTTTGTGCTGCTGTTGTAACCTCACAGGCCATCTGGGTCTTACAAGACTAACAGACAACATACCTCAGAGACACAGATGGATAGCAGGTTTTTTTGTAACAGTGTGTGACATTAAGACTTAAATACATGGTGTTAATGAGTGTACAAACATCCACAGTGTGAATAATAGATGATAAATCATACCTCTCAATTTACAGAGTAATGTTAGGACATATTTTAAAGGATAAAGCCGGTTGGTTATCAGTGTTTTACACAAAAAACTTTGATAATTTAGTGGATTTCAGTGCGGTTTCTGTGGCACTTGAACAGTTTGCTGGTATGGAATACATAATTTTAAAAACAGATCACCAATGAATCATCCCTTTTCGTTAAAATAGCTCAATATTATCAGGAAGACAGCTGTGAACTGTGACTTACTCAAACAGGAATAAATAGTGCATTCGTTTGGGGCTATTTTTGGCCTGAACCCATCAGTACCTAAAACTGAGTCAAAATAAACATATTTTCATTAGTGCAGTTACATGTAACCAAGAGCAGCACTCTGGCCTATTTATTATTCTGCTATTGAATATGCTGCTAAGGCTACGCAGACATGCTGGTAGGATTGAGTCATTTGTTGGTTTTAAATGGGATTAAAGACCCGGAAAGGATAGAAAATGCCAGAGCGAAGACAAGTTTTTTTTAGATAAACTGTTTTTAACAAAATCAAAAGAGGGTTTAAACTCTTAGTAAGTCATTGGACTGGGTTTCTCGGGTTACAATTCAGAACATTACCAGATCCCAGCCTCTCACAGGAGACTATGTAGAATTTTCTTCATACAATATAAAACTGAAACTTATATTTTAGGGTACCAAAAATTAATCACGTAAAAGAGGGATATCTTTTTAATGTTGAGCTATACATCTCTGATGTGCGACATACTATGGTGCCCCTGAAGGTCCAAAAAGGACAATAGTTTATTTTATGCACTAAAGAATTCAGATCATTTCTGCATGAAATTACACTGTGCACATGGCTAATCAACCTTTTCACACAAATTAGCTTTTGCACACAAGGTAATAACTTGTAAGATAAAAACTTGTGTGCACAACATAATTAATGTGTTTCCACAAGAGAATATCTCGTACCCATAAACTCATTTTTCTTAAAAAATATGAACTTGTTTCCAGAAGATGAGGTGATAATTTTATTGTTCATACAATATAATTACTAGTTCACACAGGATAGTGTCTGCTTCCTGCATGATAATAACTTGTGTGCGCAATTTAAACATGTGTAGCACATGCATTTGAGATAACTTTCTCCCGAAGATTAAAACTTGGTTATGCAAGATTATGTTGTTGGATGCCCAAGTAATTTTCTTTTGCATACAAGTTGCTATCTTGTGCACACAGTTTATAACCTTCACGGACTTTGGTTGACAGAAACAATCGGTAGACATTACTATGATCATTGACAAGAGATAAGCCCCTAAAATCTAAACATACAAAGATATACAAACATTTAGTTTTTGAAGATTGTTAAACTCCAAAAGAAAGACTGTCAAAATTTGACCTCCCTTTGACCCCGAAATATCACTGCTAGTTCTTCAGGCTGTGCCAATCACACCTAAAAGGGTGTTTAAACGCTTCAGTCTGGACCCCACAGGGGGCATCATTTGTGAAAAATACTGTGATACAATTAGTCACTTAAAACAAACAAACAAAAGCCATAATGACAAAGCTGTTATTAACAGGCATAAAAGAAATAAAGCGCCTTAGCAGATCAAATGCAGCAGATTGAAAAAACATATAAAATGTTTAATTTTTCATACTAATAAACTGCCTTGCTTTGAGGAAATTGTTATTTGAAGCCCAGCAGGATGAATGAACTTTCATGCTGCAGTATAATTACGAAGATGAAGGAAATAATCAATTCAATTAAACAGCACTGTTGCAGTACAGTGAGAGCACAATACAAAGTGTGCTTTATTAAAAACTGCACATTCATGCACAGATTGTTGTCAGGCTGCTACTGCTGTTCATTTCTTATTACACATCTACATGTATGTACACATCTGCAGTATAATCACTTCTTTGTCAAGAGTGTGAATGTGACCTCCTATTTTTTGTGTTGTATCGTTTAGAAGAAGAAAGAAGTCTTTAAATACAACACTTAAGAAATTCAACCTCTTTGTTCCACTGAGTGAGCGTGTTTGCGTGCTTGTTAGCGTGTGTCTCCAGGGGTATCGGGGGTGGCGGTGTTCAAATCTTGAACTCGGGCACATCATAACCAGAGGCCACCACTGCTGCTGTCTCATTCTGACATGCAGACCGTGAGCGCCTCACTCTCCAGCTCTGCTCCACCTGAAAAAAACAAAAAGGCAATTCCCCCCTCCCCCATCTTGGCCTGAGTGCGCATAGTGCTGGTGTGAGGGAAATAAATCTTGGTGGCTGTTGGGTACTGCTGACTTATCAGCCAAGTCTATTCTTTTAACGGGAACAGGAATGATGGCCTTTTCGTTGACCGCATGAGCCTCAGAACAGCTAAAATAAAGTGTATTTTCTTTAACATTGTCTGTATTCTTTGGGAGTGTGTGCTGTCCAGACGATATTATTCTAGTATTGTCACAGGCTTGCTGCTGCAGCCAATTTTAAACTGTTTTCATGCCTGTATCTAGGTTGAGGCCGTTCAGACTCTTGAGGCTGTGTGCATGATAATGCTTGGTATTAAAGATGAAACATGCAGCTGCAGGATAAGATAAATGATCACCAACTATTTTAAAAATCCATCATGCATTTTACTATTTACGCAGAGTTGGTCTTGGACACTGTTTTCAAGGGTCTTAAATGTTAAAATTTCATGCTTGACATTCTCGGCATTTGACATTGAAGAATCTTTGAACAAAAGGATCAGTTTTAGATGTAATGCTGGGCTCTTGGAAACTCTGGGCAAAGCTTTTTTATTGATTTTTTTTTTCTTTTTCTTTTTGTATTTAAAAGTCATATGTGTGGAAATGCGAATCTTAAGCAATCAAAGCCGGCAGATTCTATGATTAGAGTGAAACCAGGCAGACACTTCCAGTCCTGATAAATGACGCTAATGTTGCAGTGCTGAAAACTGCAGTTCATCGACTGTCCACTTGAGGCTGGTTTCAGAAGACCTGGGAGCCGCATATACAATTCAATAAGGCTGTTTCAATAAGGCCATCATGACGTCAAAATGAACATGCTCACAGCCTGCTGTAAAAACAACATTGATTTCTGTAGCTCAATAGTTCTGTAGATATTAAGTAGGGTGATTATAAGTCCTCTTTTACCCGGACATGTCCTCTTTTTTGGGGGCTGTCCAGGTCTGTCCAGCTTTGTCTGAGGAAGGTTATAAAATCCTTCAGATGTCCGCGGTTTTGTACTTTAGATTTTGAGTCACATGGACTTACTGTGTTACTGAGTCGATCTGACCCCAAAAACTCTCAAAATTGACTTCATGCAACTCCTTGACTCCGCCCCCACATAGTCGTGTCGTCTTTTTTGGGAAGTCAGAATATGGTCACCTTAGATTAAGGTTATAGATTTTTCATAATAAGCAGCATGAGTGATTTGTCTGACAGGCAGGAACACTGTAGCTGTTAGCGAGGAGACTAAACGTCTGCCTCAGCTCAACATCTTTGCCCCTTGTTGGGTCAAGCTAGCTTGAGTCAGCATTTCTAATATGGCTTCCACTGTCTATCAGTGTCATAACTCTGCTTAAGAAATAACTGGGTGAGGGCGCTGAGACTAGGCCCATGTTTTATACACAGTCTACAGTTTATACACTCCCTCACTCACCCCCAGTGTCCGTAACAGTGGCTTTTGAGGACAAGATGTCACAAGTATGATTCTTAAGCAGTCAAGTTTTTACCACTAATTTGACCTACTAGTTTGTAGGTGGTCCTTTGGATGGGGACCCACTCCTTTTGTAGATATAAAAAGCTCATCCCCAAAACAAAACCATTTCATGTGAAAGGGAAGTTAAACATACTCATAAATACTGCATTGTAACCCTGTTCTGCAGAATGCTGTTAGATCCTACATACTGTACCTATGACAGGCTGACAGATAAATCAATCAGCTGTAACACAGGTTATCAGATTAATCAATAATGAAAGAAAAACACTCAGTTGCAGCCTGGTACAGTATTTTGACATGTTGGGGGTGCTTCTATGATCCCCTAAGTCTCTTCCTCTCGTTGTCAACACCTAAGATGATTTCTCATGCGCCTTGACTTAATCATGTGGTTCGGTTGGGAGCGCAGCTGTAAAAAAGATGCTTTGAAACAAAAGGCTTTTGGCAGTAGTCACATTTAGTGAGCGTTTCAAACAAGGTGTGTTGGCAGCGTGGCCTCTCTTCGCTCTGCTCTCCTCTGTGGGAAGAATGACAGGCCACTGCTGCAGTGCTCTGGAGTGTAGGTCACAAAACAGAAGAGATGATGCACACCATCCTCTTTGTGTTTATTTCTTTAGCGACGCTCTGAGCGGGATATTACTTGACATCCTGGGAAACCCAAAGAAAAATGGTGGAAACATTATTCTACCCCTGAATGAAACATAATTTATATAATTTCTGTGTCTTCCATGTGATCGTTCAGGTTCAACTGACGACAGCAACAATATTTCATCTTCAAGGTAATATGAAAGTGATATGGGCATCCTGGCAAAATGACTGGAATAAAACAGCGTGAAACCGCCATTTTTCATTTTCAGTGGATGGAGGGTAACATCGTCCTGATTGGGCAGGAGATACAACCCATGAAACGTTCTATCAAGCCACGTCGAAAGGCGGCTGCAGGGGGGGAAAAAACAAACGTTGAAGCGAGGTCATGCTACGCTGGAGTGTTTGCTCCCATCTCTGTGGAGATAAAGGGCTTCATGAGTGGATGGCTGCCAAGGGCGCCAATGTTAAGGTGGAATGGATCTCAGCTATAGGGTACATAATGCCATGATGACTGAAGGGACACTTATTCACATGAGCCTGAATGTGTTTACATATACTACATTTTATGCAATTGTGAGTCATTCTGGCTCGTTCAATACAACATTGTGCTAGAACAATGTAATTGGATTTTTCTGAATGCTTCATATAATAGCTCCTTTGGGTCCTTTTGGTTTTAAAGCCACATTTATTGATTTGTGGACACTAGGGGGCACAAAAACAAGCTGACTGATAGTATTGACCCTGCCGTAGAGCTGACACTGTGTGCTGGCTATAAAATTTTAAACAATGAGCTTAAACAGGCTAAAAATGCTTCATTGAACTGCAGAGTTGGTAATAAATACTCCGTGATTTCTGTCCCACATGACCATCCATTTTCATCCAGAGTCATTTTATTTAATTATCATTTTAGAAAGTATTGATTAAGTTTAGGGTTGGCACTGCAGTTTGTTGTCTAAAGGTTTAAAGCTCAGCAAAGGTAAATGGCTCAGAAATAAAGAAAAATTATAAACTTTTTCTTTCCTGCAGCCTGATTTTCGGGGAGAAGGTTTGAACTGTCTACCTGCTCTAAGGCCTCTATTACATTCAGCAATGTGCAGTTTTTATGCAGATGTGTAGCTCTCGCTTGTTCCATGACCACCCTACACTCTATCCCTGCAGTACTTGAGCTCATCTTGTTAGCTTTGATTGTAGTAAGGTCTGCACAGATCTATTGCCTACTAATTAGCTGAGACTTGCTTTTACTGCTATTTTCTTTGAATGCATGATTATGAACTTATGAGGGTCAGCAGTGTTGAAAAATTGTCTCATTAGTGTGTTTTTCCTTGCTATGCATCTGTCAAGCTTTTCACATTAAAACAGGCACATTCTTCTTCAAGCTCCATATTCTGTATGAAATACTGTGACACAATACTGTGACCTTGCTCTGCATTTACGCCGGTATATTGGTGCAGATCACTTTTTGAAATGACAAAAAAGGTGTCAAGGTGTATCGTACACATGATTTTAGAATAAATCTGCCAATTTATTACTCAGGTATTCATTCATTCTGCTGAGTTTGAGGATAAAATGTGGGTTCATGGCAAGCTGAATAACAAAGCCTGAATTTCTTTGACAACCACAAGAGGACTGACACCAATCTAGCTCTCTTCTTTATGAGCCATGAGAAAAGAAGCGGTACAGTTGACCCTCTGACCTGAGCTTAACCTCTGCTGTCCCTGCAGGGGAGCCGCACTCCCAGATGGTACGATCATATTATTGAAAATCATCACAATTTTAGATGACCAGGCTCATTTTCTCCAGCCTGGATGGAAACGAGATTGAATTAAAAAGAGAAGCAAAATTGAGAGCAATCAAACTGCCATCTGGAGTTATGATCAGACAGACAACCACTGCGGGGACAAAAACCTATAGACACATTTTCATTTGCAATCAGGCAGTAAGCTTCGATGTGATGTCTGAAAGTGGTACAAAAGGCATTACTTTTAATCAGTTCCTATTTTCTGATAAGAAATGTGATGATATTATCAGCCATCTGACCATTTTAACCCTTAGGATGATTTGAATCTTGACTATTCAATTGTGGCGCCTTGATTTTGTTTGCTTTTGTCTATTTAATGGCCATCACATTCGCTCTGAATTGAGAGTGGTTAAAAAGTCCCCAACAGGGTAGTAAAAAATTCCCAAGTAAAGGTTTATATAGAAGAGATTGCTAAATAAAAACCAGCGCAGCTCATTGCCTACACCTTCCTTTGCAGTGTGTTTGTTTTTAATGTCTGTGCGCACTGGGATTTGTTTTTTAGCATGTCAAGTAGGTTTAGTAAGTGTCAAACAAGGATACCGGGGTGCATCCGTTTTTCAAGGAATTGCGCTTGTATCACCTCTTGTGTTATGGTGTTAAACATTATCATATTATAGAAGCGCAGAGTTCCTGCATGCTATTTCATGTGCTTTAATCTCAAGGTAAGTAGAGGAAGGTTGCTATCTTGTGCCAATACCTGAGAGAGGGAGAGCGGAGGGTAAGGAGACACCTTTCAAGTGATAATTCAATTCCTATTCACGTATTACCTTATGCTGCTTCCATTATGATAATTGCATGGGCTAAATAATCTGCAGGGACCTCCATGTTCAAATGCACTCTGCTCTGCCAAGGCTCTGTCTGCTCTCTGCAAAGGGATTAAGACAGGATGCCCTGGGTGGCAGACTAACTGAATGCGAGGGCGCTCTTAGCATTCGTGTCACTTGTGTAGCTCTCCAATCTGCTCCTATGACTGCGTTTCCTAAAAAGAGATCTGCAGGATTGGCCAGTCCTGTGTTGCAGGTTGCCGCGGCAGAGTGGAGACTAGTTGCACTGAGAGCGAGCCCAGCACAGTG
Source organism: Xyrichtys novacula (assembly GCA_962446985.1). NCBI lineage: Eukaryota > Metazoa > Chordata > Actinopteri > Labriformes > Labridae > Xyrichtys > Xyrichtys novacula. The sequence goes on along the minus strand of OY660864.1, from coordinate 22,488,389 downwards.
AGGTCTGTTTGCATCTTAGTAATTGGTTACACAGATAGTGACTAATACTGTCACTGCAAAAACCTTTCTGTTTAGGAGATTTGAAAACTGTGAAGCAAATTCATCGCAGGGAAAAAAAAGCAGGTGGCAGGCAGGGCTTATGTAGGTGAGTACACACAACCAGCAGCAGTGGCAGAATAATGAGTTACACAGACCCCATACGCTCCCTTCCTACACTCGGTAAACAGATCACCGCTATAGCTGAGGATGTGTGCAGTGGGTGAAGTAGGTGAAGAAGCTGCTGTGCATCAATGTTTCACTGCTAAATGATTCTGAATGAACTTGTGACACTCATCTTGTTTGAAAGATGAATTATTAAAGTAAAAAAAAAAAAGGAAAGGGTCCCTCATCCAAGCGATGCCCTTGTTATATTTTATGCCTCATCAGTGGGACTTGGCACTTTTCAAATGTGTTAACATATTAAAAGCGTTTTCTTTCAGGTTCTCGAGCAGTAGAAAGTGGGCCAAAGAGTCGTGTTTTAATGATAGAACAAGTAAATTTCACATTTTCATGACCGGGGATGAACACTACTTAAGTTTGCAATTTGCAGGAAGCATTTAGATTCCTGTCCTCCTGCAGCCTCTCATTGGCGTGTTGGTAATACCTCCAAAAGGCCGAAATACTGTCAGTCATTGTTGGTGCAGAGAAAGACAACAGTGCTGCATTAAAACTGACACAATAGCTATGTAGCTTCAATGGCCAGTCTTGGCAGGTTGCCCTCCCTGCAAAATGCAGAGTGCTCGAAGGGATTAGTTCACTGGAGTGTCCCCTGTTCAGTCACAGCTATTTGCCAATGAATCCTGGCCATTCTAGTTTGCAAATTGACTGAATAGAGGAAGTTGGAGGCGGTTCTCTCTGGAGCTTTTGTGTTCACATTGGGGTGACGGGATACTGACAACAGATGGCACCATACGTGGCGCAGTCTTTTGTTCTTTTGTTTAAGATTGCTGCCCACCAGTGTGCCTCTGCCTCTCACTGGAAATCCTTCCTCTGGATTCTGCCCGAAGACTATCACGAAGTCATTAACACATATGTGCAGAGCTCGTGCTCACAGACGGTGAATGTACTGAAGATTAGTGTCAAAACAGATCACATGTTAGAAAATGCTCAGTATTAAGGTATATGTTGTGGCAGGACATATGTTCTTGTCTTGTAGAAACAGGTGATTGTTCATTCCTGCAAACAGCTTAGGCTCCATACAGCACTGGAGATCTTTCAAACTTTGGAAAGTTGTTCTTTTGGCTTTTGAAAAATGTATTTTTACTCTAGCAGAAGGTGCAGCAGAGGTATGAGAAAAACGTCAACACACCCACAAACCTAACAAATCAATACATCCAAACAAATACAGCAAGACTGGTCACTAAATATTATTCTTACCTTTTCTTCCAATCTGAAAATAGGGGGGGAAAGTCCTGCAGCTGCTAAATGCATGCAGCTGCTTTGGTTTGTCAAAGCAGTATGTTGAGCAATTAATTTTCTCCATTTGTTTGTTAAATTTTGAGAAATTCTCCTCTGACAGCAGCTAATTCATCAAATCCTCTGACAACAAAAGGAAGGAATCTGCACTCTGTAGCTGTTGAAAGTCTGAAATAACTCTGCCAATCATTTAATCTGGAGTGAATGAAATTATTTGATGGTTTACCTGCCAATCTGCAGTCTCGCCACAGTGTTCTCACAAGCTAAAACTGGTGGCTTACTTTTCCAAAAATATGAAAGCCATTATCGCAGCTCTCTCTTTAGGTGGGGTACAAACCACTGCATAATCAGTCTGATTTTGAGCCCGATTCCCTCTATCCAACAAAAGTCAGCAAAGACCCGATTATCTGATTGTTCCAAAGATTAACTTGTCAGATTTCCCTGGGCTGTAAGGTGTGTACGAGTGATTTTACTTCCCCTAATCTGCTCGGGAGAGGATTAGAGCCACGCTGATTTGGAATTGTAAATATTAAACATGTTCAATGTGTACCATCAGGTATCCTGTTGGGTGAAGTATGTCATGCGAAACACATGCGGCAACCTCTGGAGTTGAGAAAAAAAGTCAATACTGAGGTATTAAAAAGTTCAGTTTCCCAGAAGCAACAGAAACAACATACACATGCTAAGCCAAAAAAGCAAAAGTAAACACAGTAAAGCCCCATGGCACCCAAGGTACGGGGAGCGAATTTTGTTATAAAGTGTTGATACTGAAGTTGTTCAGCTCACAAGATCAGCAAATCAGAGGGATGGCTGACTTGACTGACAGGCAGGAACACTATAGCTATAGGTTGAGTCTTCTTTAGGCTTCAAAATTGACTTCAGAAACAAATCTTTGACTTCCCTGATGCTACATTCAGGCATTATACAGACTATGGTGAACCTGTGCAGTAGCCTGAATGAACACAAGTTGACTGTAGAATGGAGGGCATGAATACATTGGATAGAAAGACTGGCTTTAGAAACTAAGGACTAACTTCATTTGTCACAATCACACTGACTGTGAAAAGTATGGTGCAATCTTTGCTCAATAACCTGATAAATAACAGGACAAAAAATCACCCCTGTTGTTCGGGCGCACAAAATTACAAAATTACAACCATTTATCTGCAACAAGTGCACAGGTACAAATTCTCACCGCCTTCATGCACCTTTCTAATTGTTATTAGATGGTTTCTGCCCAGTGAGAAGTACTTGATAGGAAGCCACAATGATCTTTTTTCTTTTTCTTTTTTAAGTCTAACAAAAAGTGAGCGTGATAAGTACAACCAGCAGCTTGTGTGCTCAGGAAGAAGAAAAGAAATGACCCGTGGACACGTTTTTCTTACATTACTACCAAACACTAGACTGAGTGTAATGTTCCCGATGAGGATGGGCCTCCTTTTGAGTAGAAGATGGGAGAAGAAAAAAAAACACTACAAATTTGAACAGACACCTGAAGTCAAAACAGCCTGCAGTGGTAAATAAAAATGATGTATAATGATTTGAAGACATAAATACGGTGAACTCTCCAAATCCCAAGTTCTCCACTCTCAGAAACGGGTGTCTGCTGTTGATTTTTCTGCCATGGTAACATTTCTGACAAGGCGGCACAACTCAACATGACATCTGTAGCGATTAGCAAGCTGTAAATTCAACGGTGTTGAGCTACCTTATGGTAAACATCAACCTACGTGTTTAAGAAATGATTTATCATTTTGTACAACTAACGTACAGACCCTGACTCATTCACAAACACTGGCCTAATTCAGTTAAATTTAGATCCGTGGGGACAAATGTTGTTGATGTGACTCATTGCATTCTGCGTAATATCTTTTTAGCATTTATTTTTTATATGACAAGGTGTGGGTATAGTATATATAAGAGTGTCACAGACCAAAACTATGCAAGGAAGAGGACTTGAATATAACCAAAATAAACCACAGTTGTCTTAAAATGACTTAGACTAAAGCTGAAGTGAAATGTCTGGTATCAGATAAGTGAGCATCTAACAAAGTTCAGCTGAACTACCATCCCAACATTTGCCATGTTTGTTTAGTGTACTGTCGCGTTTGCTGGTGAGAGATTTTCTGAGATTTCCACTTTAGAGAGTGTTTGTAAATGAAATCTGTTGGTGTGTGAAGTGTGTTGGTCATATTGCTGCACTCCAAACTTAATATGAGAGCAAAACTGTTCAATCTGCCGTTATTTGTAATCATATGTCGGGTCTCTCGTATTTTCAGAATCTTTTAAGATTTTAATTTTCATTTCAGCGTGGGCCAGCCATTAGCTCTTTCTTTTGGACTCTTTGTGCGCCATAAGTAAGGCCGTGCTTGTTCATGTGTTTTCCAGCTGGTGCTTTTAATGTCTGGCTTACTATTGCTTGTCGAGTCCCAGGCTTTAAGCAGCATAAGCTTTATGCAGAAGTCTATTGAATAAAGCAAATCGAGATACTCCCCCTGACTGTCCTTGGCAGAGCTGGAGCGGCAGCTTGACCACTCCCTCTCTGTTTGCATTAAGACTGTATGTTACAGTGAGCTCCTTTAATTTAAAAGTGGACTCCACTGTCTCGATGCAACAATGATGGATTACAAAGCCTGAGATGCCAGCTTGAGTTCAGATGTGTATCGACTAAGAGGCCAGGCTCCAGCGCTCATAATCTTGTTTGGAGTCTTGAAAATGCTACCTGAAAAAAGGATGAAAGCTGTGTGAAAACAGCCTCGGTATGGTTAATGGCCCACACCATATGAATTAGTCTGTACAGTCTAAAAAGCACAGAGCATCCAATCATCTCATTATGCTTCCATAAGTGTGCACCTGTGAGAATTTAAGTAGGTTGTTTAATGCGTAATTGCCTTTATGCAAACATCAACAAAAAGCATAAAATATTGCACTCAAGACATACAATGCACTAAGATGAATTAAAATGCCATTATGCCTAGTAAATAGAGCATAAGCACACAGACTCCTTAATATTGTGCAACTTATAAAACATAAACACTTTGCGGCACTATAAGGTCTTAGGTGGGACTGTTAATTACAGCTTTAACTATCAAATGAACACAGATATATTCCCATTAGGATTATTTTTAATCCCGCAGTAGCTACACACACATAAAGAATTACATACAATAGCAAGCTGCATATCTAGCCTAAGGATTAAATGCAGGCTGAACCCTTCTTTCCTAAATCGCTTAAGTGACTTGAATAAAGTGATAACGGTATGATACTCCTATTGATCCCTGCAGTGAAAGTCTCTTTTCACTTTGCTCCCTCCAGGGAGGTCAGAGTGAAGGGTCATCTTCACACAGAGCGTCCCCTGAGCGCTGCAGTGAGTCAGTGGGGAATCACTGACTTGCTCAAGGGCAGGACAAGAGCAGCGTGCATATTACAAGCTGTGTCCTGTGTGCCTACAATGAGAGGCTCTTATATGTCTCCTACTTAGAATATCTTCAAAAGAAAAGCTCAGCATAAGACACAAAGCCTCCAGAAGTAGGAGTAGATTTTTATATGAGGGAGGTGTAAGGAGAGAGCCATTAGGGTGTCCTACTTGTACGGCAGTCTCTTCACCTAGTCCTTTAATTTGAACAGAAGGAACAATGAATGCCTCTCAACATTTTTGCTTTAAGTACATCCCTGCCAAGTTATAAAATGAGGAGATCTTAGTAAGGTACCATTTAGGAAGTTTTGAATAGCCAGACTTTGCCTAACATTATGGTACTGTCATTTGGCTTTTCTTCTACACAGAATAGTTCTTTAGAAAAACTGTCAACAAGCATGTGTGGATTCTGTTAGGGTGTAGCTTTGTTCCTTCAATAATTCAAATAAAACCTCAACCGCGAAGAAATGTAGAGACTGTAATAATGCAAAAAGCTGCTGCAGTTTCCAGAGTCGCCACTTGAGGCTAGCTTGAAAGTCACTCAATCTCCAAAAATAGGCCAAAAATAAAATTAATTTACAGGAGAACCGCCATTCTTAACGTTGGGTTTTAAAAGAAGATTTTAGAGGGGCTGAATCTCTCTGAAGTGTATCAACTCCATGAGAGACTGTGAGCAAAAAGTTCAGCAATCAGAAAAATGTCCCTTGATCTAATATAACAAAAATATTCATACTTTCCACACCTGCGGTGCATAATATCATTAAATGATGACAACTAATACAGCGTGGCTGTGATTTTAGGGCTGTGAAGCAGCACTGCATTTCTAACAGTCATGACTCTGTAGTGGAAATCACTGCATGGGCTCAAGTTAACCAAAAACCATCAGCTGTGAGCACAGTTCTTATCTGCATCACCAAAATGAAGGTTAAACATGTAACGTATTACAAATAATGATGACTTAAAAACACCTGTGACCTGTGGCATGGTCTGAATAATCCAAATTTGATGTTCTTTTAAGGAATCATGGACAGGGTCTCCTCCTCTCTGTAATGATAGGGGGATGAGCTAGTGTCCATCAGTGATGAATAAAATATTCAAGACTTGGAGCAACATATGCTGCCATTCAGAGAATGTATTTTTCAGGGCAGACCATTCACATTTCAACAATTATGCACATAGTCCAGCGAGGCTCAATGTAGCTGGAGAGTCTTGGCACCAGACAGGCCTGCCTGCAGTCCTGACATGACACCCACTGAAAACATTTGCAGCATCGTCAACATGCAGAAAACAGCTGCAGCTTGTCTCAGTATTAATTTCAGTCAAAGATGAGGTTTAGATGATCTGCAGCCATCAACTCTTGTTTTAACAGGTTTTGGAATTGGCTTTGTTCATGTCTCTGTTAATGACAGGCACTGGGTTGAAGTCAGATAAATTGTTGAATTTTCCTGCAGAAGTTATGGTTGCTTTTATGATGTGAAGTTGTTACTGTAATCCCAGTTTGGGTTGTTCACTAGCTCCTCTTCTACTACAGAGGCATGCACATAAGCTTTGTACCACCATGTTTTACAACCTCTTCTACCGGCTTTAGTTGGTTAAACAAGAAACTCAGCTATTCACACATATACAAACACATACTTCGTGAAAGAGGATCATTAAGCGGTCTTTTTAGCAGTTAATGAATCAGCCACTGGCGTAGCTTTGGTAACATGGGGTTCGCCAACCCTTCAGTCCTCTCCAGCTCCATCCTCTCTTCCAAATGTAGTACCTTGGTCTTCCAAGAAAAACTAAGAGGCTGACAATCACACTGCCAAACTCAAGGTTGGGAAAGGCCCTTGATAAACTAATTGCATGAGTCAGAGTGGATACTACCATTATTTACACCTTCTATGCACTGGTTAGTGTGTAACTTCCTCTGGAGCTTAAGCTTAATTCCCCATGGCAATCCAGGCTGCAAAAGAGCCACCTCTGTGAGGCTGAGAACTACAGCTTTAAGCAGAGCAAACTTGACTTAACAATCTCATACCCATCTGGTGTCATTAAGGCTAATCTGGAAATTGCAAATTTGGGTGCTGTGCAAAGCACCGTGTTGTATTTGTGTTGTCATCTAACTGTTGATAATGTAGGACATTATACATTCCGTTCATAATGCACCTAGTCCATCCCACTGCACCAATTCACAGCTAGGAAATTAAATTCCTTTTCGACCAGATTACTATAATTATCTACCTCACGATGAAGGGTGAGCAGAGGATTAAGGTCTGTGTAAAAATAACCACCATCAAATATATTTGGACTCGATAAATGAAAGGCGTAGAAGAGACATTTTCTCAGCGGTGTGATTTTGATTTTTTTTCCTCCCTCCCCTCCCCTCTCCTCTCTCTTCTCTTTTCTTTCCTCTCTGTTAATCTGCTTTGATACTCCGGCAGCCAATGCATGGCACTCTGTGGGGGACCGTCTTAAAATCAGTCAGAAATCAAAGCAGAGGAAATGCAATTATTCAAGTGGCAGTCAACAATTTTGTAAAAAAGATGGATGTACACTGTAAACACGGTCTCTCATAAAGGCTCGGATCTACCAAGAGGATCACAAATCACATGGATCACATCGCTGCGAGCCATATTGTTGTTCTGCTTGTGCAAGGTCATTTAGCAGGCCTGGGATTTGTTGCACTGTTGCAACACAAATATGATGATCCTTTCTAACTTTGTATTGTGCGTTGATGATAATGATCATTACCTCTTATCATGATGGTGTTGGGGGATGTTTTATTATCTGCCAACTGCCGAGCAGACTAGCTGTGGATGTGCGAGGTTCGGGGTCGTGTTCGTTTTCTCACCGCTGATGCCTGATTGATTGCTTCCATCCAGTGTTGACAGCTTACAGTAGGTAGTCCATCTTGTTTTTCTTTCATTATTTGTTCGTGGTGAGAAGTCTCAGCTGGCATGCTAATAAGCTGTTAAGGATTGGTGTTGTGCCAAAAGTTGTTTCCCCCTCAAAAATGTGTTTCCCAGTTGGTTTGTCCTTGTTTGTCCTTGGTTGTAGTTGTTTTTCATTTTCGTTTCATTTTTCATTTTGTGCATTGTGTTTTTGAGGTTTAGCACTTCAGAGGGAAATTATTATACATGACAACAACAGAAATATTTTGTTATACCACAATAAATCACCAACCAGTGTGACCTCTGAACAAAATACTCTGTGACATTGAACAAGCAGCTGCCTGAGAAATGTTCAAGTAACAATTTCACCACTGTGAAAGATGGCAACATAAAAATTTAATACAGGGAGAATTATTGCACACGCCATAGTCAGGGGGATAATTTGGGCAGACACATGTCATGACACTATGATTTATGCAATGATTGGGTCACGATATGATCCATATTGTTTTTATAAAGGTGTAAGTAGCTCCGTTTTTGATCATGCTTTAGAGAGGATTAAACAGATTTATGATTTTTTTATTAAGCTGTTTTACTATCTTGAGCTGAGGTTACTTGGAGCCCTGTTTCGATATCAAACATGCTTTTATTTTGAAAGGGCATGAACAAAACTACCCTCAAAGCATGAACACATGGCGTTAAATCAAAAAGGCTACAAGACAGATCAAGTATGTGGTGTTTTAGCTGCACTGGAGGAGACCAAAGTTTGTATATTGTCATTAAGTTAATTGTTAAATCTCTTTATGTTACATGCAGAGCAGGTGTGGAAATGCTGCTGATATTTTTATTACTAGTTTACTGGTAGCAGATGACCGTGTTAAATGGATGAAAATGCCTCAATGATCAGCAGGTATCTTGGTAGTGCATCCCTGACTGCATCGTCCGTATCTTCTGCCCCATGTCCGTACGCACTTATTCTGCTGCAGGGGTAAGGAGCACAAAGTAGCGCCCTCTGCTGCCATGAAAGGTTACTAACATTTATTTTTTATCTCAACTATTCAAACCCTCTCTTATTTGTCCTGCCAGGTACCATCACATCTCTAAACATCAGCTGTTGTATCTCCTGGAATAGTTTATTGGATTTTCAGAAATTTTACTTTTCCTCTCCAGCATTCAAATCATGCCCACCTTCGCCTTTAGCTTGATAAATAAATACTCCAAGTGCAAGGTAACACTGGATTTAAATAGAATGAAGACACTTATTTTATCCCTGACATGAATTTAACCTTCTTGAATCATGCTTTGGTTATTAATCTGCATTAAATCCAATGCTCTACGCTCCATACATCATGCTACAGTGCATGTTTGTTTTCACACTTGAACCTGTTAACCTTGGGCTTTAATCTTAAGTTATCATTACCCCGGGTTATCTTTACATGTTTGACACTGTTTATATTTAGTCCAGATTAGCCTGAAGCAGAGCTGTCCAGCCGCTTATTGTTCATCCAAGGTTGCTTGAGTTTTCCCCCCTTTCACACATGATAGTTCAAGTCAAACACTGAGCGTCTTTGACCCTGAGCCATGTTTGTGCATGTGCGACTTATATGGTCAATTATTTGTGAATTTTTACACAAATTACACATTTATTTTTGCCCCAAGCTAACACCAGCCATTGTGTTGTATTGTATTCAACTTGGCCCATATATGGGGGCTGTGTAAGACATTATGTAAATTCCTCCTTTGGTTTCATGGATCGATTATGTCTTTCAGACTAATACTAGCTGAAACACATTTGTGACCAGGAGGACATTATGTTCATGCCTGTTTAATGCTAAATACACTGCTAAGGCAGGTAATATCCCCAGTGCAGCTTTGTGATGCTTAATATGGACATTTTCTTCATGTTTTTATGGCGCTAAACAACATAACATGCATGTATATAGCGCATATATTTAATGCGAGGTCAACCTACAACAACAAAGCTGCAGCATCTAAAGAGGTAAGAGTGAAGACTAAAAGCTGAAGCTGTGTATTCAACAGTAGTTCATAAAAATCCTCTCTGATTAGGCAGAAATAATACCTCTATAAGTAATAGGAGTGTCTACATTTGGACCAGAGCACTCAGTCACTCTGTTGTGTTATGTTTTGAGGTACTGAAATCACAAAATGACTCATCTCTAAAATTTTGCAGCTTAATTTAAAATGGAAAAGAACAAATTCTGCTAATTTAATACAGTGTCATCACAAGTTCTTACTTTTTAAAGGCACTGTGAGGAATTTTCATATTGTATTGATTCTGGTGATTCAGTGGAAATTTTAAGGATGAAGACTCCATTTCCCATGAGCCCACAGTGTTTGTTTAGGTAATGCACTGATTTGTAGCTACTTCCAGCAATGTAACATCAACAAAACTTTGTGATTTATTACTGGTGGTAGGTTTACTGGATGTACTGGTAACACTAATGTTACTCGTCATAATATGTGCTCTGGTGTGCCAATAAATGCCCAACAGTAACATAAACTATGATGATAAAACTGCGGTTAAAATGGGAATTTTCCAAACAAAATACAGAGCAACCCCCAGCGCATATGCATGAATGCCCTTAACTGCACTCATTTATTGTATATGCTTAATTTGAACAGCTAAATTTGTACCTCATGAGATGGAGTGTTGCTCAATCTCAAGAGTGGAGACATCCCAGGATGCTCCAAGATTTTCCATGTGTATTTGTGAGTTTAAGTCTGAATATTTAGCCAAATATTAAGCCAACAAAAAAAAGAAAACGGTTATTTGTATGTTTTGTGGTTGCAGAGCTGCAGTTTATTTTCTGTTAAATTGTCAAAAAAAATACTAATATGGGACGTACTTGGATTTTAAGCTTTCAAACTGGATGTCTGTCTATTTAGAGGAATACAGCATTTCATTTGGTCAAAGACATGACAATTATTTAGGGGCTGAGGTTGAAGCACGGGGACTCAGCTGAATCAGATAAATTTAATCTTTACGAACTGAACTTTGAGCTACATCTTTTTTAGTGTAAACATCAGGTGAGAGTCAAATATGGGCTTAGGTTTTTGTTTAATGAAACTTAGACCTGAAGACAAGCTCTAAAATTTAGTAGAAAGGATCAGCCAGTCTTGTTGTTGATAATCTTATTAAATGATGTGGGAACATCAGCTTAAGAGTGAGACTGTTTTAAAATTAGGTAAAAACTCCTTGCAGTGCCTTTAATGCAGTCCTCTCCAATCTGGTTTATTTGAGCTTCCATGTACCCTTTTATGAGGTAAAGATCTTTTAGAAACTTATTTACTTAGTTGTTTAAATGTTGCAGGATAAGAAAAAGATTGTCCTTATCAACAGAGGGACATTATTTATCTAATAATCGTCAAATGTATTTATTTTTTAAACAGGTACCAGAAAGTAGCTGTGAGGAAAAACAAAGCAGAGACACAGCATTGATTTTCTGCCATGATGGATTTGTGAGAAAACTGTGATTTATTCGTATAACCAGCAGATGTGATGCGAGCTTAGCTTTCATTTGGAGTATTGTTTTAAGACACATGATAAATATAAGTGCAGCGATCACTCTGCCTTTAGAAAAATAGATTTTTTTTTCTTTTATACACGTGTTACTCAAATTTCATCAGCAATTGCACGGTTGGTTTTTAGGGCAAGATACATAGATGTATAAATCATAGCAGCTTTGAATAATGGAGAATACATGACATAATGTATAGTGATACTGTCAGCAAATCCACTCATCCATCTTTTATAGGGTACTTGTTGCATTTGGGGCCTTAGGGGGTTGTGTCTATCCCATCATGCACTGGGTGAGAACCACCCTAGACAGGTCACCAGTATGTCACAGCACTAACACGTATAGACAGACAAACACACTCACACCTAGAGGCACTTCTGCTTCAGCTAACCTGCATGTGTTGGCACTGAGGAAGCAAACTAGAGCAAATGGAGGAAGAGAAAGGAAAAGTGCCGACATAAGGGCAACATATACAAAAAATAAATAAATAAATGAATAAAAATCCATGCAGAGCCTTTACATGCTCTCCCAAGCTGGCAAGCAGGATAAAATATACAGCCATCTGCTTGTATAATCCAGTATTACTTATATTCTCCCATATTTGTAGATGTATATTTGTAGATGTTTCCCCAAGCACCATGGAATTTGAAGTTATGCACGCCAAGTACATTGTGTCTCTCCATCTCACTCTACATGTCTGTGGCTCCACTGCACCTTAATCCTTCAGCTTTTTTCACCCTCTGTTTTTTTTCTTTCCTCGAAGCACCTTTCTCCTCCTCCTCCTCTTCTTCACTCCCCTGAGAGCCGCTATCTGTCTCCCCTCTGTCCCGGAGCCTTTCTCTGTCCCCGTCTCATTCTGTACTCTCATCACTAAATAATTCCGTACAGAGAAAAATCTAATCAAATCTCAGGGAGAGTGAGAAAAAGCAGATGTGGGGAAGAAATTGTGTGTGAATCAGACTTGGAGAGAGGAGGGAGGGGGACTAAAAAAAGACAGAATCAGAAAGCAACATTAGCGATATGTGTGTTTTTGTGTGTGTGTGTATGTGAGGGGGGGGTGAGAGTGAGAGAGAATTGCAAGTGCATTAGCAGTCAGAGCACTTAGTGTGAGGAATCCATTCATTATTCATTAGCTAATTCACCATGTATAGTAATTAAAATCAGGGCCTGCTCCAAAATGGAAAGCGCTATGATAGACTGCTTTTTCTATGTATAATATTTAGCAGGGTTGTTTTTCACTACTCATGCTTCAGGGTTTTATAAATCGTGTTTGTGTGTTTAAAGTGTGCAACTTGCTGTCGGGATTCTCCTGGTGCAGTAAGCACACGGGGGGAGAGATCTTTCTGACACCGGAATGAATCCAAAATGGGGATATGCAAATGTGCACCGCGACCTATAAATAACAAACAGACCATTGCGTATTTATGTTGGGTATGAGGGGAAATGGCTAATAAGTGAGATGTACATTAAATAATCAAAGGGAAGGTTTGTATATCCTCCATGGAGATTTTTGTGTGCTTTATAGCATCAGGTTCATATATTTAGACAGGAAGTGCATAGAAGCACTGCAGAGCACAGATGCGTCACACCTTGTTTAAAAAAAAACAAACAAGGCCATAGTAATTTGATCCTGAAAACACCACGGGAGCGAAAATAATGTCATGTCAATTAATTACGAGCTAAAATAGGCCGTGCTGATCATCCCCTTGCTCGGTCTGTGTGGAAGAAAAATAAAAAAAGGTGTGCTTGTTTGAGCTATATTTGAACAACAAAGTTGCTTGTTTTGGCCTTGTTCTGACAGCAGTGGGAAAGGTTGGAGTCAAAACGATTCCAGAGTTTGCGTGCGCCTGTGATGTCCCCATTTATTCCAACCAATAGACTAATTGTCTCACTGGCAGGTGGTTCAGATCAATGGCTATAACCTCCAGCTCCCCCCCCCCCCCCATTATATCTGCTTACCACTGTTAAAAATCATTCTCTGGGTAGCTGGTGTGTGAGGGAGATATTATTCAGGCTCCTTATTTATGAAACACGACAGACTGCGTGTGAGAGTCAATCCTGATTCTGACTAGAATACAAATGTGGAAAAAAAAAAAACATTGAGAGACTTAAATCATTGGAACCATCTGCACATACACAACTTAAGATAATCTATACATAATTATTACCTAGCTGTCTTACTAATCACCTGGTTGTGTTAAATACTTGATTGATTGGTCCAATGGTATAGCAAAGGTGGCACAGGGATGATCTGATCACTCATGTCACATACTCTACATCAAACAAACCCACAGAGAAGACTTATGGCACATCTACTATACAGTTACAGCATTACTCTCTGACAGGCACATCAGGCAGCATGGAGGAATTATGTTTCAGTTTACTCCTCATTTATTTAGAGAGCGTAAAACTTGAGATTTATGGTGAACAGCAGACAAAAAAGACAACAACAACCGAAAGAGACATCTAGCAAAATGAAGAAATCAGACACAAAGTAGTGACAAACTAGACTTTTGAAGCAGGATGTCTAAGGGGAGGTCACATTTGCATATATCATAGTCGATCAAAAGTATTCCAACACTATGAAATTACTGGAAAAGTCCCAAATTTCTATATCCTGGATCCAGAGGTCAGAGTTTGATAAACTGGTGACTTAGCCATCAGGAGACTCTGGTAGCTGGTTCTGTTCACCATCACTGGGTGTGGAGGTATTCTGTCAGAGGATGACTCACTGCTGCTGACGGTAGTGGATATGTTGAAGCAGATGCGTTGCTTTTCTCTCTCTCTCAATGAAAAAAACTGACAAATGTGAGTCTCCTTGAGCACTGATAGATGCAGGTAACAGTATTTTATCCTCTACATCTAGTAAATGCTGCTTTAAATCTTTTGACCTAAGAGCACAAAAAATCTGATACCATACCCTATAGAGTAAAAAAAAAAAAAAAGCACTGGAAATCTCAGTTTGAACACAAAACCAGTCAGTCACTAACAGCTCAGACCCAGGCGTACGATAAGCATGTGTATTGCTCTATTTTGAAAGTGAATTTCATACATACTTAATGTTTATGCAGGTTATGAAAACTTTTATATTTGCTGCTCTGAGCTCCTTGTTTCTCAAAGGTCTAGTAGAAACGTAAACTCCTGCTCTGCAGACAGAGGAAAACTTAAGAGCAGAGACGGCTGCAGGTTCATGATAAACCTGGACAGTTAGCATAAGCACCAAGAGCTTTGTGACCAAGGAAACTCCCACAGATGAATCAAACCAACACAAAATGTTCAGACATCTAAACATAAATTACTAAAGATGAATACAACTGTCTGCATGCCAAACGCTGAGTGAATTCTGGTATTGCCGTCCAAAGATGAAAAGCACTTAAAGATGAAGGGGGACAATAAGCAACAAAACAGTCTGGTCCAATTTTTTGGACAAAGTACTGGTAATTTATCTTCTAAACTGCCGCCAAAATAAAACGAAAAAAAATCTCATCACATTTAGACACACAAAGTGTCTCCTAAACCAGAGCGAGCGGCTGATGTGTCAACAGAAAGCTGTATTTCACAGCATTACACCTTCTCCCTCCTAAGCTCATTTAGCATCGATAACAGACACACAGTACAAACAAATCCTTTATATAGGAAGGAGTGACAGCCGCTTGTGTATGGCAGCCTCATCCAGATCTGCATAATGGATCATTTACTATTTCAGTGGTGACAGGTGTCACACCTTTTCCGACACCAGAACAGTTTCCTACCTTCGCCCCTGTTATTAATGTCACTGCCACCTCTCCACCTGAAGAGTAGCAGGGGAACAGAGGTGTGTGAGTGTGTGCGATTTTAACCCTTCTTTTTTAAATAGGCAATTCTGTCCTTTTCAAATTGTTCTAGACGCACCAAGCGTTTTCTTCTTGTTTCTGATGACATGATAATAAAAGGTCATGACAAAATCAAAGTAGAGGGAAGAATCTCTGCAGCGAGTTTGAAACAAATTGAAAGACCTTTGAGGGTAGAGTGTGTACAAATGGAAATACTTAGTGATGTCTGGTGGTCCGATTTTAGACCAAAGTGCTCCCTTGCTCCCCCCCTACTGCGAGTAAAGTGATGTACGCATTTGAAGTTTTTACCATCAAAAATGTCCATGAACACAATCTCACACAACAGCTAATCACTTATTCTTTGCATTTTACCTGACCAGTCACGAAATACTAAACCCTGCATAGTGAGTAGTTTGACCATTCTGAGCTACCGTAGAAACACAATGCAAAATGCCAGCCTCCATGGAAGCAAGCCTCTCTTATGTATTGATGAAAGAGTCAAACTAAGTTAACAAATCAAAACATTTTCAATATTCAGTACATTAAAAACTCATTCTAACATACTAGTTAATGTGATGTATTCTATTTCTACTGTCTGTTCTGCTTAATGCTGCGAAATACTACGGACTGTTCCTTTAATATAATGCAGGATTTTTAATATTTTCTACAGGAACTTGACAATATTTTCTTTTCCTTCTGTTGCAGTACTTGTTATTCCTTTTAACATACTTCCCCCAAGAAAAACACTGCCTCTTTTAACAGCTCCCCAAACAACACATCTAAATAGGTTGCAGACAACACTCTGCTGGCTTTGCAGGAAATATGTAGGACCTGAAAATAAAAACACACTTTCATTCCAAAAAGGTGCAAAGTTCGAAAGCTTTATGAAATGGTCTGCACACGGACTCCAATTTAAATGTGTTTTATTTATAACTGATTCATTTCCTGGGCTTTTTCTGCTGACAGATATAGAAAAAGTGGTGGAAAAAACGTAATCTAAATGCTGAAAAACAGCAGAACATTTTTCTGTAGTTGAATTAATTATTGCCGCTGTATTTTGCGCAATAATCTTTCTGATAAACCACCAAACCTATTTCTAACTGAGGCCCGTGTGTAGTTTTTCTTTCACACAGAACTTCTTGTTGTCTCTGACTGAGCTCATCCTGTAAACCAGGAGGAACAAATTATTTACGGAGCGTTTTGTATCATTCCTCCGTTTTGTCGCAGCTCATGTCCCATGTTCACAAACGCTTTTATCCTTCATATTCATTTTGAAGAGTGAGCTGTTTCTTCAATTAACATATCCGGTCTTGTGTCACGATTTGTAAGTGGATGAAAGCGACTAGCGGATGAGTGAATGGAAGATAGAGGGAAAGCGACAGATGTTGGCTGAAGTCGCTGTTGCTCCTCTCTCTCTGCCCTGGTGTAAAAGTGGGTGTTCATCCCCTGAATACAGATGGCATTACACAAGCAATCCTCTAAACGGCTGAGACACGCTAACATGCTGGTGTCTGGAATGGCCTGCGTCTATCCGCAGCGCCTCTGCAATGCCAAACACCTTCGTTAATCTCACGGCAAAGCGCCTCCGATTAGAGTACGGTTCACCAGACATTTCATATTACCTTTGACTACTCAGTAAATGTGTCTCATTGCTCTCTCTCCTCTCTGTGATGTTAGTGAAAGGAAGGGACAAGCAGCAACTTGTGTAGAAAACTGAAGCAACTGTTTGAAGCTGCTTCTGACAGTGGCCTCCACAGCAGAGTCCACGCCTAATGGAAAATATTGCTTGAACGCACAATAATCTTAATAAAATTAAATTTATTGTGTGGCGTCTCCGCTCCGCTCTCCTCCCTCGTGCTGTGCTTGTATATCAACCTGAACTTTTGACAATTAACCTTGAACAGCGCAAGGAGAAAGCAGAGGAAGGAGCCCACCAGGTTTTCAATAATTAAATTATCTGTCCTGTTGCACTTCCACGAGTCCACCGCCACTTTCTGTGCTTCCACAGCCACTGACGGATTAGGCCTTTGTTGTGCAAATTCCTTTTTCATTGTATCTTACCTTACAATTCAGACTGTACAGAGAGCTGTGCATGAATATGCAACTAGTTGATAATTGAATAAATGTGACATACTAAGTGAGTTGTTATCCATTGTTCGGCTGCAGAGTCGAGCAAAGGCAGCAGAGCAGGCTGCACATTTGACATCCTAAATCAAATGCAAATTGGTTTGAGAATTATAAGATATTGTTTAAAGAGAGCTGGACACTATAAGTGAAAGCATTTTTATTCCAATGTCAGCCAAGTCCTTTGGCACAAACGTTATCTTTTAATAAACTTGAACATTTAGGAGTTTTTAAGCTTTCCGGGACCTGTTGCACCGTTGTAGTCTACAGTCTCAGCTGATGGTCTGTCCGTGAAGTGTCTCCATGGTGCTGCTGCACTGACAGCTTGTATGTTTTGTTAATTCCCCTCCCTGTGAAGTAATTAAAGTGAACGTTTTTCCACACCACTAATGGCGTCGCAGTCTGAATGGTGTAACAGTCGCAATAGATGTGTGAAAGAAAATCAACACCTACTGAGCTATAACTCAAGCCGACCAAACACAACACCTCGAGAGGAGAAAAAAGCTGGAGTGCAAAAAGACTAATGATAGCGTCTCTCTCTCAAACTGTGTCCAAATGTGTTCAAATGGAAAGAGGCAGTAAGCAAAAGCAGAGATGATTAATACAGATTGCTGCAGGGGTGTAGATGTCTTTTATACATTAAGCAGCAGCGAGTTTAGACCAATCATAAAATTCGGCTTTAGCCTAATGATGTGGTCTTCACTGCCTCTCAAATTGGGCAGAGTTTGGTTCTGGTGAGTAAATTCACTTTGGATCTGTTTCCAGGCTGGAAAAGTATTTGCTTTTTTAAAATCTTGGAGCTGACTATCGAACATTTTTTCGGCTTTTTTTTTCTCCATCCGTTTTATTAGCAGAGAGCAACAGCGAGGAAGTGGCTTTTCATTTTCAGTCTCTATTGTCGCCAATTTGAAGATATGACGTCAGCTTATAGCTTTAAGTAAAAGACCAAGTAATAAACTTTACATAAACACTGAATGAAGTCAGGGTTTTAAAAGTGAAGCTGATAAAAAAGTACCTTTAACCTGCATTTCTTTAGCCAGCATCCTTTAAAAGGGAGGACTTCGTACTTTATTTCAGAGCCAAAGGTCCATACAACCATCTATTATCTATTACTCTTATCCTGTCTGGGGGTTGCGCAGAGGCCAGAGCCCATCTCGGCTGTCATTGGCAAATTGGTGAGACGAGCTACATCATGGACAGGTCACCGGCCTATCACAGGGCTGACAAGTCAGTCGACAGCCAGGCATGCTCAGACCTATGGGAAATTTAGAGTGACCAAAAAACCTAGTGAGCATGTTCCAGAGTACCTAAAGGGAGCATGTAGACTCTAACACAGAAAGACCACAGCAAGGATTTGAACCAGGAACAGGGTCGGGAACACAAGGATAATACCACTAGTGATTAAAACAGGCAGTGGGCATCATCTTTGATTGTGTTAATACATATTCTAATAGCTCAAAATTTCTCTTTTCAGCAGGTAATGCTTATACTTTTCAATACTTTTACTCATCTTGATGCCTCCTCATTACTGACGCATGAGACTGAGTTTTAGAGCCTGTATTCAGGTCCAATGTCCATATTTGGCAGTAAGACTCCCAAAGAAGCATTTGCAGCCACACCAGAACGGTGCAAGAGCTGCAGATGTATCCCTGAATATACAGCCCAAGACTTATGGATATTTTCTGTGGTCACAATGAAGGATTCAGGATTGTGAAAGCACTGAGACCCAAGTATGAATTCACATCACGACCATACTTAAGTTACCATACTTTAGTCAAACACTATTACCAGCTCTCCACAAAGAGACAAAGGGTAAAATTACACAGAGCCCGAAGCGAGCGGAGAGCGTCTCACTCAACTCAACATGGATGGCTGGACTCAAATCGTGGACTTGTTACCATGATGATGTAGATATACTGTGAAGTTTTGGTTCAGTTTCACAACAGCTTCATGTTCAGTTATTATGTTTTGGCCACATTTACATTAGGATGGTTGTTAAAGCAGATTTTCCTACAGGGTGTGGCTGCTATCGTGCAAATATGACCAATTTTTTCAAACCAAGAAGCTGAGGCTTCAATTGTTGGAGAGGGTGTACTTTCCGTTGAATGATGTCATCTTGGCTCCATTTACTCTATTTCTAGTCCATGATCTCAGTGCAAGTTGAAGTTGGAAGCTAGTCTTTATGACTCATTTATTCACATCTTTCTCCTTTTCTGCTCATTTCTCTTATCAGCTCACGCTAATGGGCATTTTACCCTTTCAGTACGACCAATCAGATTTCGCCACATTTTCCCATCAGCCAATCATCCAGCTGCAGTCAAACTTTAAATCCGCTCTCCGACAGAGATGAGAGCTGCTGCTGTCAGCTCTCATCTCAGTCAAGACTATTACAGCCCTCGTCCACCCAATTCACCTCCAGTTCATCACAACAGGAATCTAGGTTGAGCTCTCAGACGTGTGCGCCCCTCAGGACACGAGGCATCCACCATCACCCCCCGTGTCTAGACAACATCTGGAGCATCCTACACTTCAGATGGCTTTGCGAACATTACAGTCGAGTTATCAGCCAAAAACGCTGGATATTTCTCTCCTCGTAGTTGTGTTGTTGAAGTACATCCCAGCTCTGGAAGTCTCAGATTAGCTGTTTTTTTAGCAGGTTCAAGTTGAACCATCTGATAGTCAGTTAGAAAAGCCCCACAGTGATGGGAGCAGGTGCTGGTTAGCAGCACGTGGCGTGGAGCATCCCTCAGTTCTCAGAGTAATAACTGGGCCACCGCAGGAGTATTTGAAACTTTTATTTTGGTAATCAACCTTGGGAACACAGGAACAACATGCAAACTATTAAAAGTAACATCCTTGGCTGAAGTTCTGTGGACCTTGTTGCTGTGAGTCAACATCGGGCCCATTTTTCACTGTAGCTTGATCTAGAAACAGATTGCAGTGGAAAAAGTTGGAGCCCCAGCACAGCTTGAAAAGTTGAACACTATAAGCACTAAGCAATGACAGCCCAGTAAGCGGCACGTTCATTCATCCAGTCTGAGGCATGTGTTGGCTCAGTCAGGTGAAGCGGAGGTTCATGTTGATGTCTGAGTGAAGCAGAAAACTGCCAGTCACTCCCTGAACAACCAACTTGACAAAACACTTGTCTCAATCTAATGCCTATTGATCACCACGAAGGAGGCAAAATTGTGGGCCGTGCTGGCATAGATCCACTTTGAGGAAAACAAACCATTACAGTGCCACAACACAACAAGCAATGAGGGGGCTGACTGCAAGGCTGCACCCAGTTATTCTACTGCTGCAGTTTTTACCCCGTATCATAACAGGATGCAGGAGAATTGAAAAGATGGATTTTGAAAAAAGCAGATAACTCTGAAGTTTGGACTGTAATAATCTGAGAATAATGGAAATGGGCTCCAATAACTGCTGTTGTTTTAGTGACTAAATATAGCAGCCCTTTTTATGCACTTTCTTGTGTAATGTAGGATTTTCCTGATTTTTTTTGTCCTGGAATATGCTGGATGATTTCTGTTTGACCCTTTTAAGCAGGATTTCACTTGTAAAGGAGGTCTAATGTTAATGTGACGTTCAAGTCGACTAAGTTAGTGTTTCCCACAGAATAATGCTGTGCCTGCGGTGGTGGAGGTGGAAACAGAGGATGCTCCACTGAGAATACTGAAATACTGTACTTCACCCTGTTTATATTCCCCTCTGTTATCCTACATTAGTTTAGGTACCAATTATGCTTTAATTGTGTTTTTATTCTTCATTTTTTTCCACTCTCAGCTGACTCAGTATATACAGCATGTTTTAAAAAATGCCCAAATAAGACTGTCAAACACTTGAAGATTCACATTTTTACACATCCAAAAAGGTGTTTGGAGAAATTCACACATATTTACTGCCATACCCTCTCTGTAAGTCGGTAAATTACCAGCCGCCCCATAGATATTAACCTCAATAATCATTATCATCTTAACATTATCCAAGTACATTTTTTTAGGTGCCAATTATCTATCCATCAAATTAAAATGTATTTCTATGTTGTTATCAGATATATTAAACAAAAAAGGGACTTTTATGGTAAACAACATACAAAGAAAGTGGAAAAGTTACGAAAACTTCCTGTCCTGCAATCCAGGCAACAGCAGCAGAGCTGGTGAGAGTATTTTCAGATGAGGTGGAGTGAAGCTTATTTGTTTGGCTTTATATTGTCCCTCTGGTAGCTTCTAAGCAGCTTCACATGATTCACAGTTGCACAAATTCATAACATATTTCCGACTGCTGTCTTTGAAAAAAATCCTCATTAGTTGGCTGAAATGCTACAGAACGTAGGAGACCTGAATGAGAACAGAAATGTCATCATAAATATTCCTGCAGAAGTCCTGTTCTTCTCATCTAATGGAATCTGAGATGGAAATGTTCCCTTTAATGTGAACTCTAACAGATAAGCAACCCCATGTTTCAACTCGACTGTGAATCAAAATGTTCTGTTGAATGCCAACTTATCTATTAAGGATCTGTTGCCATGGAAACATTACCCACCAAGGAAGCAAGGGGACTAGTTATTATCTGCATGAATTAATCATCTTCATTCATAAAATCATCTTCAAATCTATATTTTGTGTCAGTTTGTAGACGTCTTCGGTAGCTGGATTCTATTTCGCATAACCACCCGCTCACTATACCGTACATTAACCATACTAATCAGACTGATAATATCGTGATTAAACTTTGGTATTATGAAGAGAACAAGGGTCATAAAAAGTCTGAAATAACTGTATTTGTTTATGTTTTTGTCTTCGTCTTCAGTCTAATTCCCACACATAACCAGCAGATATTACGTTGTGATACTCGGCAGGAGTCGTAGATTTTGATCAGTATTACTCGTGTAATCAGCTTTCTGTTGTTGAAAAATTATGTTTCTAATCAATTCTGATACAGATTCATTGAGTAGTGGTCGTGACCTTCAGGTGAGGGATCAGCCCATGAATAGATGAGACCCAGTTTGGTGTCAAACTGTGATTAGCGAATGGGAAAAATATGCTATAAATCCAGACCATTACAGTAATTGAGCACCGCATTGTAATCACAAAAATGACTTTAGATTCCCATTTGGCTAATGTAAATGAGGTGCTTGTAATTTAAATGTTAAATGGAGTCAAAGGTAATTCCAGCGTCACAGAGTGGACTCTATTCATTATAGCTGAGAGTGACGGTATTATGTTGGCAGGTTATTTTTGGTTAATGTGATGGTCTATTTTTCTCCTTCCTATTGACGTCATTCATCAACTTCTGTTAAGAAAGCAGCAAACACACCACTCAGACCACACACCTCCTGTTTCAGTAAATCTGATGTGATTTCATTGTTACTGCCGTTTCCATCCATGTCTTCACTTAAAAAATCATTGAAGGTTTGAAGGTTAACAAGGTTTTCCCTCACGCTACACACTGTTTACACACACAAACAAACACAGGCGCATGCACACTCAGTCGGTTACACATGTACAGGTGTCTCGTGGGACCTCCTTGCAGTGCTGCACTTTCCACTGGATATTCTGCTCAAACAGAATATACGAGCTCCAGGGCTTGGATGCGAGCCAGGCTCGTTGCCTCGATTTTGGGTCATAAACACGGCCTCTGCCCAAGGACTGCAGGGCCTTTTAAAACAGGGGCTCAGCTTGATTGGACACACTTCTGTTGCTCCGTCCCGACTGCAAGCAAGCCAGCTGATCAGAGAGGCAGAACAAAGCCGGTCTCTTACAAGCCAGTCGACTCTCAACCTCTCCTACTGTAAACAGGATATATCTTTCTTTTAAAAAAACAGAGTCTCTCGCTTCGTGGCTGCCTGAAACTGCTGTGAGGACAGTGACAAAGAGTTATGTACTCCAAAAATAAAAATCTGAGAGATATATCGAGCTTCGGCAGCTCATTGCAGCAGGGAGCACAGCAGCAGGCTCAGTGATAGAGAGAATTAAACACATTTTTTTTGCATCGGCTGAGGAAAAGGTGGATGAGTTTCAGGTTAAACTTGTACATTTGAATTATCCTGCATGCGGCCTCACTCACACTGGTGTTTTTGAACGTCTAATTTGTTCATGAATAATACAACGTGAACCATTTGGCTCATGAATATGAAATAGATGGAACCACAGGCTCTCCCCATAATCAACAGTCGACACACACAGTCCGTCGTCAGCTCCCGAGCTCTGCAGCAGAATTTCCTCTGGTGCATTTAGCCAATCATGGCCGATCATAACCTTAGCAGAATGTTAGTGTTGGTACAAACTGTCCGTGAATAATGTGCGAATGCAGCGTCTTGTATCGCCAAAGATATTTTTGAGGATCACACAAGCACTTTCCCTCGCCTTCTGTCTCTCTCATCTTCATGCACTGACAAATGATATTTACAGTGCAACAGCCCTGATTCCCTGCAAAACCAACTTTCTCTAACATGGAGCAAGAAATCTGATTGTGCTGTTTTGTTTACTGCAGTTGGTTAAACAGTGCGCTCGCTGTAAAGACAACAGTGAAACATGACGCAGAGTCGAGCAGCAAATGCACCAGCGATGTCTGCCCATCCGTTTACCCCGCCTCGAGCCGCATGGCTCGGCTCCAACATGGCCATATGCCCCTCAGCCCTGCTGCTCCACGCAATATTAAATGAATCATGGTACATAGTCTACATGTCATCACCCAGAGATGACAAAACACAACTGGGAGACACAGGTAGACAATCTAGTGAGTGGAAATATTGATGCTTGCCTGGGTCAACTCATCATATGATTGAAAGTTTTCCGACAGGAACTGGCTCAGCGGCCTTTTCTCTAGTGATGCTGAGTGTTCTTTTGCATTTTTTGACAAGCTGATCAGTAAATTTGTCTGTGAGAATGAATTAAGAACTCATCCCAATATCCAAAACGTTTAAATAAAGTCTTTGGATGTTTTATTTTACCCAACCAACATTTAAAAAACCGTAAATCAGCATATGAAAGAAAGCCATAAATAACTTACAAGCTACGGGGACTCAAACTTAGGTTGGTGATTTGATCCCAGCTCCTGCAGTACCATGCTGAACTGTCCTTGGCCAAGACACCGGATCCCAAATTGCTTCTAATGGCATCATCAGTGGTGTGTGAATGCATATTAATGAGAATAATTAGCACTGGTGGCCACTTTGTAAATTATCCTCTGCAGTCTGTGTTTGGATGTGGTGTGAGTGGACAAATGTCACAGAGCGGTTGGCAGGACTGGAAAAAGCTTCATGGCTACAAGTTTATTCCTAAAACAATTTATTCTCAGTTTATCCCTGTGATTAAAAAATCTCTGGAGTAGCTGGAGGTCTGAAAAATATATGTTAGAGTCAAAGATTAACAGATGAGAGGCCCCTTGACCTTTGGCATCTGGAATCATCTAGTAACAGTATATCCCACGGCCAAAGTTAAACCATCCTTTTACCACTGATCGATTAAAACTGCAACCTGACTTATTGCTGTAAAACTGCGAGGCTGTGATTGGACAATAGCTTGATATTTGAATTAATAGCTTTATTACAGATTACACTGTGAAATGTTCTTCAAATTTTGGTGTAAAAGATGCACTCTTAATCCATTTTTTGTCATCTTAAATCCCACACTGATTGGACTGGTGTCAGCAAGTTACTCTTGTGTTACAGTATTTTACCCTAAAGATAGCACTCAAACAGGTTAGCAACTTCAATGTGCAAAACATGCTTAACACAGAGTGAAGCATGTCTGCTTAGGGCGCCATTTTTAACGCGTTTCTCCCTCATTTGGCCATAATTATGTGTTTGAAGAGAACAGTGGTGTATTATTCAGTACATAAACCATGTGGAGAGCCTCAATCCAAGATGATAATTGACCAACAGAAAGGGCTGACATCAGTCTTGTCAAATTGGTCACAGCCTGTACCTCATAGCTGTCAATGCTACCATAGGCTGAGCTCAGCTGCCATATGGTTTGCTGTCAGGGTGGCAGATGGTATAGAAAGAACTAAACGTCTGTACAGAAACCGTACATTTCTAAACACTATGGAAGTCCTCAAACTGGAGCACAGTTAAACTTTTTTTGCCTCCAGAAAGCCCCAAAAAAACAGGCTGCATCATATATTTGAGTTACTGTATGTTCCGGATTTTATGGTAAATATATAAAATATACCATGAAGGGAAAAACAAATTCACTGATGATGAAAAGACATGTTTTGAAGCCCCTAGTGTAAGAAAACGTACTTACATTGCATCATGGAAACAACATGCCACTGGATCTCTGTGTTTTAGTACGTTTCTTTTTAAGATGGGCTGAACTTCTTCCCTTTAAAAGCATTTCCAAAACTATTATATTGACAAAACAATATATGGCAGCTGAGCTAAAAACAAGGTTTCTGTTTTCCATTTCTTTTTCTTTTTTTTTTTTTTTTTTCCAGAGCCTGAAAGTTGACATTTAGGAGATGCAATGCTTTCTCTAAAAACCACAGTCGGATTCTATTCTTAGACTTTGGAATAATGGCACCAAATTTTGTCTGACCTGCTTGTCCCTGTCGTTCGTATGCTGTCAGTGAGAGAGGAAAAGTGGAAAACAGTCTGACTCCGCAGCCCGATGGAACATTGTGTGATACGTTGTGTGTATTTCTGTATCCAGGACAGTGATGTATTCTTATCTAATCAGACAGCAGGAGCGACTAATTACAAACACAGCACAACAAGTGGTAGGTAGGTTAGGCAAGCAGTGCTACAGTCCCTAACACTATTAACTGGCCCTTATTGTTAGTCATTTTCATTACCAAGGTGTGAATGAGATAAAGATGTGGGACTCCCCCTCTGTTGTGTCCGTGTCCCCCGCCTGGATAATTACAGTCAGAGCAGCGGGTACTGGTTTGGAGAGCTTGCAGAATTTAGCTTCAGCTGTGTGTTTTCAAAGACATTTCAAAGAAATGGAGACGACAAACTGAGCCAGCAGTCTAACAAATCATAGCGGGGACAGCCTTTTCCGCTTTGGATTATCTTAAAAACTAAAGCATCTCCTCGTGATATTTCCCCATTACTGATTAATCTGCAGATTATTTACGTGACAAATGAATTATTGTGTTTCATGAGAGAAAAAAAGACAAAGCTGTGATATACTTTAAACCACAACCAATTCATCCATATTCAATGATGGGGACACATCTGAGAAGCTGATACTACATCATATTCGGTGGTTCTGACAGAAAGACAAGACTTAAATACTTACAAATTGTCAAAATATGTTAATCAGAGTGATAAAACACTCGTGTCACACTATTTGTTTTCTTTTTTTTTTATCCTGCTCTACTCAAGTGCTGCACACAAATTGCTAAATGAATAATGCATTTTAGTTCGGAGATATTTGTGGCCGAGACTTTAGCTGCCAGTAAAATTGAGATAAATGGAATATCAGTCGTAGCATTTAAAAATTGAGTTATCCAAATAATGTGACTTTTTATGAGCAATTTTTTCCCTTAATTGGAATAGCCAACAGACACAACATCTTTTCATTTTGCTACCAACAAATACATTTATTCTGGCCATTTATCATTGCAAGGGCGTTTGTTTAACTGAATGTTTAAAGTAACATTGTGAGATCTGGGATAACTGCTGAAGTTCAATAATTTATTGCATCCATATTTAAAATTCCCTTATGTCACATTTCAGAAAATGTATTTGTTGACAATGTAAAATAATTCTTAGTTGGGACTTTAATGTACTCTGTTATCTTGACTTTTACGTGTATTTTTTAAGTAAAGGCTGCATTGCTGCACCTGGTCTAAAACTTCAATTTAAAGCTCCTATAAGGTTTTTTTTTTTTTTTTTTTTGACATTAAAATAATAGACTGAAATTAACATTGATGCCTTTTTAGGATATTCAAAATCAAATGAGAGCATTAGGGACCTTTTAATATTGTAATTTTTTTAAGCCTGAAACTGGTGTGAGGGGGTAGGTGTCAGCTAAGCAGCTTAGGAAACTCATAACTAGTTAACATGTAATAAGTTCACAACATATGGTAGATTTCATTGTTCAGTAAGAGGAAAAGATAAGAAAAGAGTGCTTTGTCAACAGGGGGCGCCAACATTGACACAAACCAAAACTTCTCCACAGGAGCTTTAAAGGCAGGGTGAAGTGCTTAATCAGTGAAATAATTTGTTTATATTTATTTTTTAAGAACAACACTGAGACACGTCAATATACATGGATAAATGGATGACTGTTAATAAGTCTCACTGTCTCACTCTCAATCAACAGGTGTCTGTGCACTGCCACGCCCCCTATCTTTACAGGAAATACTCATGCCCAGGGGATTATTATAAAAAAAGGCAAAGTTGAATAAAAAGAAGAGTGGTCCCAAAGCAAGGATAAAAAAAGACTATAAACATTAAAAAACTAGTGTTCAAGGGAGGGCCTAAAGAGGACACTTCCCAGGGTTTGTTTGTTTTTTTTTCTTCTAATTTTCAGGTCATGGAGGTCCTGAATCTGCTTTCAAATTAAAAAACAAAAATGGCGGCAACTCAGTAGAAGATCTGCTTGAGAGACTTGAGGGACAAATGAATCTCCTGTGATATAAAAACAGTCAAAGAATACAAACCGACAAAAGATCAACCTGCGCTGTAATTGGCCCTCGGACACTACAGCTGCAGTTGATACTGGGATAAAACTAAACACAATCGACAATGAGTAAAAAGGCTCTTTTTGTATGACTGAACATACAATACACAAAGAACAACATCATATGAGCTTTCCTCTTTCTTTTCCTTTGACTTTGAAGGACACAATGCTCTTGAGGTATACAATGCTATTCACCGATAATGTATTAGTGCATGGCAACGAGGGAACAAGATGTTCTAACAGCCTAGCTGAAGCCCAGAAAACACTGTGGTTAAAGAAAAGTGTTGTCATAAAGGGAGAATTTGTAGCAGAGGCGACTCCGAGCCACACACTAAAGAGGCAATCTTGTCAGCCGTACAAGATTCCCTTCTCGGTTTAGTAGTGTTTGACTTGGCGCCAATTGCTGGGGTTTCATCTTTGCCAATTAAGCCAATCTAGTGTATTCCAGCAACAGGAATCTGAACTGTTTGCCAAAGCATTAATGAAGTAGATATTAATTTAATTCTTACTCTGATCCTGTGGCTCCCTTCATTGTAGCATGAGTCACTGTTCTTTGTAAGCTGCAACATGAAAGTCCGTGCATGCATGCCTCTTAGCAATGTTAAGAAAATGGCATCAAAGACATCAGAGCTAAGCGAACTGGAAGGAGATAAAATGTATATTAATATGTGGGGAATTCGATAAATAGAGGGGAAGCTGCCGAGATGTAGGGGGGGCATCGAACATGAGAGAGATAGAGACTCATCATGACAGTCATCACTTCTACTATTATCCCTAATTCTCTAAGGGAATATCTCAGTAAGGCGGAGTAAATTTGAGGCTGATAAGCAGACAATGAGATTTGCCTGGGCTCTGAGGCAAAACCTTTCCAAGGGCTTGCTTTCACCTACACGAGGTTTGAACTTGACACATCAAATGGTGGCACACTTTCATGGCGCTCTTTGGTGTGGATTGGATTCTGCTGTGTGGTTGTGTACTGAAGCGGCACGAGGAGGTGCTGTGCAAACTTGGTCGGTGGGTGGCTTACAATATAGACTCATCACGCTGCACGTACAAGCAGCCTGTGGTCTTTGTAGGGGAAAGATGTGTTTCTCTTTTCCTCGCCATCTGTGAGTCTCTAATTAGCGCTCAGAGTCAAACCACAAAAAGTTTAAGGGAGAACTGTAACGTAGGGGTATCCTCCAGGAAATTCCTTATGGTGTGAAACTGTTTTGATTCACAGAGAAAGAGGCAAAGTATTGGAATAAAGTTTAGGATGCGTATGTTTGAGCCGTGTTGGCAGGATTGCCTCTATGAAGGCCAGACAATGTCTATGTCTCTTGTTTAAATGTATATTCAATCATGCTGTGTATTTAGATCTGTTTTTGCCGGGTCCATCCCTCAGACAGGGCCTCAGTCAGGGGCAGAGACATCAGTTCAATTGTGTGGCAGAACTGGGACTAGAAATTTGCACCATGTAGCAGTCTGGTCTGCGTGTTTACACCCTGCAGGCGTGTCACCTCTGCATGAATGTCACGGTACTACATCTGTATCTCCAAATATTGTTATAGAAGCTTCTTCTTTTGGTGTTTTAGTGCATTCAGCATATTCCCCCTGATTTCCATTGCAGTAAGAAATAGCTTAGGATGAGCTATGGCCTTTGTCGAGCAGGAGCACTGCTTTACAACCAGGCACTGAAAAAAAGTTCAAATTTTATCTTCATTAAGAGGTAAGACTTACATGACCTTATCGAGGTGTTATAGATTGTCTAATTGAAAATGCACAAATCAGGGGTGCCAGTGGTCTTGGGGTCAAAGCTCGTTTCAAATAGAGTTGAAGGTCCTTGTTGCAGCAGCCATGACTCTTTTCTGCATGCCTGCCTCCATCTCTGCTCCCTGTATTTCCTGTTACTCTTCAGATGCATTATCTCAAAATGTAAAAAAAAAAAAGGCCCCAAAATATTTAAAAAGCCTGAACCATCTTCACTATTTATTTGATTCAGCGCCATCGCTCTTTCAAGAACAGCTTTTATGTACTGCTGGAAAAAAATATAGACTTTCTCTCCCCTGTGCACAAACTAACTGACTAGCTGACGTACCTGTAATTAGTGTTTAGACTAATTATGGTGAAGTTAGGTTATTTTTTCATTTCATTCGAGACTCCATACTAGCCTGCGTCGTATTAACAATGCGGATCTTGAAAACTGGACTTTGTGATGTTGAAACTAACAATCAAATTGTCAGCTGGAACTTTCAAAGTCTCTTCTGCAGCATTTTTATTCTTCTCAACTGTCCATTCATATCCTCGCTGTGTTCCAAACTGCTGCTCGCTTCACATTCTGGCAAACGTTGGACTGTTTGGAACATACTGACCATACAGATGGACAGCGGAAAAACAGATTATGCCGCATGAGTTTTGAAGTCTCGACAGACATTTTGATACTTTTTTTTTTTCCCCATGACTCTGTCTTTTCAAATCCATTATACCAGCTGTGAATCCAAGCTGCTGTCCTCCATGAAGGAGTAAGAGCCGCCTTTCATCATCCTGCACCGGGAGACTGTTTGATTTTCAACCAGGAGGTGAATCATTTGATAGAATTACGAGGTTAGGAGGAGAAGCCCTGGGATGAATTATTTTGCCATATTCAATCACTTGAAAAACAAAAATGTTCATACTTCATTCACCTTTGACTAAACTGATTCAGTCATTTTCTTATTTAACTGGAAGGTAGCCTTAAGGTTCTGCAGCTAAAAAATACTCAATTATCATGGTGGTATTTAATGATGATTCATCCTCAGAAAAAGTGCTTTTCAATTCCAACCTGAGGGACTAAACACATGACATATTACGCTCTTTAAATGATTAATTAAACCTTTTTAACAACTATAACTAAAACATGTCATGCTGCTGGTATTGTAAGGCTCAACTCATCCTGCATTGCTTCAGCTGGACATGCAATTCCTGTTTTTTTCTGAATTGGATTCCAGTTTTCAATTCTAAAATAAAATCTAACAGTCTCTTATAACCCTGGAGGTCACTATTACAAAAAAAAAAGTTAAAAGTTAAATAAATATTAAAGACCATGACCATTTAAACCTCCCAAAACTTTTAGTCCACATGTGGGTTACACTCCAGTTTGGCTATTTTAGTTCAAAAGGCATTTAGAGGTTAAACTGGGCTGAGTTTAAGAACTTTAAAAAATATTTTAGGGTCATAGAGACCCTGTTTCAGCAGTATTTTATTGATATACATAAATATGTGATTAGAGCCTGCTTCAGAATGAGGAAAGGTGATTAAAACTGTTTAAATGTTGATAAAAAGTTTGGCCATCACTTAGATGTGTAGATGTTTTTTGATTTGTGAACATTTTGATGTTGCTCATTAACAGAAGTGGTACATTTTTCAAGTGTTAGTTTTAACAAGGGTGAAAGTTTGAGTGGGGGGGGGGGTTAATCCACTCCATCACTTCATACATTTAAATGACAAATATGGTGCTATGACTTGTGTCAGGTCTCTGAATGTATGTATGCTGTTGAATTTTCTCTAATTCTGTAAGATCTGATACAAAGATAAACTGTGCTTTTGTTCATCTTGATGTGGCGTTTTCATACCTTTATGTTGCGCATTCCCTTGGTTGAATGCCGAGCAGTCAAATGTCAGTCGGTTCAGGCAGTTCATTAAGAGATGGTAACCATGGCTGGGACAGAAAGCATGACCTGAGCACTATGTCTGAAGTTTTTAAATGAAGAATGACTCACATTGTTTCAAGAGTTCACCCTGCCACCCACAGCCTTCATCACAGCCTTCAAATATTTGCCATCCAAAGCATGTCATGATTAAACCAAGCAGCAACCTCCGGTCTTAAAAAAATGGAGCCAATGCAGAAGTGCTGAACCGCAGTTCCTCCACTGTCCACTTGAAGCTGGCCACAAAAGCGCTAGGAAACCACATACACACCAATTCTTTACCTCAGGCTGGAATGAGTCAGCATTTCCGATACAGTGACCATTTTTAATTGGCTGCAGAATCAAATAACTGAGACTTTGTCCTTGTAAACATTTGTTTTTCTCCAGATGGAAGTTTAACACTAAGTTATCAGTGCTTGCTATAACTGGAGGGCCTTTATTTTGCTTTGTGGATAGTTGTACCTGTTATTGTTTCTGTTACTTTGGAGCTTAAAATCGAAACAGTGAGTCTTAAAAAGGTATTTAGTTTTTTCTTAATAAACATAAGGCGAGATGTAAAGCCACGTATTCTTGACTTAAGTGGCTATAAAGAAAGAGCTTAAACTGAAGTAGTAATTTAACTAGGCCACTTCCACTTGTGTTAAAGTATCACTTGACTTGGTGTATAAATACCTCAACTGAAGTAGTGCAGTTGTGTACTTTGTCCACCCCAGCTAATCAATGACCTGATTTTACTTTCCTGAATTTGTTAACTTATAAAACAGAGAGAGGACAACAAAAATTCACTCTCAGACTTGTGCGACTCTGAACTTAAAAAGTATTTTATCAGCTTGGGATCATATGCAAAATCAAACCATCTACCTACACGTTCTCAGGAATAAATCCCATGGTGCAAAGCTCAGTGCTCTCCTCTGAATATGTTATGCATGCCTTGATTTTGTTCCTGTTCCTGCACTGCGAATAAAACTTTTGAAATGGAACAATAAAAGCAGCGAAAGTGTTGTATAAAAGGCGTAATTGCCTTTAGGACATTGTTTACTGTGATTATGCATTCTTTAGAGTGGTGGGCGGTTCTCAGCTGTGCTTCACATCACAGCAACGCCATACCTATAATCACAGAGAATAATGTTGACTGGGGCATTATTGCTAAACCGTGGATGTGTAGGTTGTTGGGAATCTGTGGAGGAATCTATAAAGGGCATTATGGCATTTGCAGACCGGGGCCGGTTGCTGAAGAGGCAGAAACGCAGCACCCATACCCTGAACATACTCTTCCTCGCCGAGCCTCTCTCACTGGAGTTGATGGCTGGTTTTAGCTGCAGGCCACAGCAGACACATAGTACACAGCACAGATGGTGAAATAAGGCACCAACGGCTGCAGTCAAAACAGTGAATGTGTCATGATGACATTTGTGCCATAAGTTGTGATTTTTTTGCGGGCATCTTTGCTGTCACTCCAGATAAGACACGCAGCGGTAATGAACAGTGGTAGGCGCGCACAGGCAGATGCAGCCTCTTCATACA
Source organism: Xyrichtys novacula (assembly GCA_962446985.1). Lineage (NCBI taxonomy): Eukaryota > Metazoa > Chordata > Actinopteri > Labriformes > Labridae > Xyrichtys > Xyrichtys novacula. Next base: position 22,455,342 of record OY660864.1, on the reverse strand, counting down.
TCACTACATTAATATTTGTTGATTTAGAAATGCAGACTGGTGAATGACACAGAGCAGGATTCGCTGAATAATCCCCTTTCTGGTGCACAAAGGCATAACTTTAAGCTGCCACAGTGAATACTAAGTCTCTCCAGCTTGGCATGCATTGGTCTCTTTCACACCCGAGCAGTTCAACTCGTTCAGATGGGCCTGTCTCTTGACTCGACACAAACACATGTTTCGCGGAGGTACTACTGGAAAGATACGGAGCGCTATCTATCAAAATGGTGCCGGCTTGAAGTCGCTGTAATCTCAGGCTGCTTCCCACTTGCTTTCGTTTTTGTCACACAGACACATACAGGACATATGCATGCAGAAAAGCAGACAACGCTTTCTGTTTTAGTTAAGATAAAAAAGCACGCGGCTGGAAGGACGGTGCTGTTTTTCACTTTATCCTGACACAACCTCAGATGTAATTTATCGCCACTCCTAACACCAATCCTCATATCACACAGAGTCGTATGCAGAAGGCCGAGGCGACAATATAAACTGATGAAACAACAAAACGGTGCCCCCGTATAGGAAAGCATATCCCTCAAAAATACTGACTGCCCCCATCAATCTCTGAAAGCGTAAGTGCAATAGAGGAGATAGTTATTTAGAAATGAATCAGCATTTCTGCAGATGACAGGTCGAAACACAAAGATGGACATTTATCCACACTAGTACATGTTTTCAGCAAAGGAAGATCTGCTGTAGTTTAACAAACACCATCATTATATAAATGAAGGTTTAGACTTGTCAGGAGGTTACTCAGTCATCACTAAATAGCAGCGAGAAGCTACTTGACCCACTGAGCAAAATATTGTGATCACACATATGAGTCATTGGAGCCAAATAAAGTTAACTATGCTGGATAAATGACTTTAATTAGGCAATTTTTGATCAGCTAGAAACCAACAACTAGTGATTAGTCCATGTTTTCAACTGTTCTTAGAAGCTACACAGTCTTACGCTGAACATTATTCACTTCTTAGAACAAATTAGGACCAGCTTTTTTGTCACTCTAAAATCAGGCTGACACTTGGCCACAGCACCGCTGAACTTCAGCCGACCGATAACCCGAGGAGTTTAGGAGATGAATAATGAATCCTAGTTTGACTGAGAAGGTCACTTGACATTTTAAAGACAAAACAAACATGTAGTGTCTTCCGGGGTTGTAGCCAACTCTGAATTTTTCATTCGACACAAACTCTTTTGCAGCTCCAGAGTCACTTAACAACATTGTAATGTTTGTACTGTGAGGACTTTGCACTTCCCGCCATCTCGCACCTTCCTGCCCAAATTCAACAGTCAACTGTTGCTCCTTTAGAGCATATTTTGGACCTTTTTGCTTGTTTGGCTTAATATAGTTTTTGAGCATTTTATCTGACTCTTTATGAGGTTTTTGGATGGTTGAGATGGTCTGCAGCGATCTTTTCCATTGCCATTTAAAGGGAATTTAAATTCCAACATGCAGACTAGTTTGAGGGTAATAAATTACTCAAGTAAGACTTTAAATTTGGTGTAATTTATATATTTATATTCTGGTATGTTGCTGTTATTCAGTGGTTTTATGCCAGGTCAAAAAGAAACAGCTTACATCCAACTTTATCTCAATTTTCTAGTTTATACTACAAAGGCAACCTGTCATCTGTGCTTGTTTGATTCCAGGTAGTAGAGCATTATACCGCAGAGGCCAGTAACAAAAGCTACAGTCCTGTCTTAGTTGTGGGTGACTGCACTACAGCTGCACACCCTAACTTGTCAGTAAGAACAACACTGAATATTTCAGTTGTTTGCTGCTTTTCATTGGTTTTTGTAAAACCTACACATATTTGAATCAACATGAGAGCTCTCAGACCCTGAGGCATCACCAAAAACCATTTGAGAAACTCTGGTTTTAACATAAACGGTTCATTCTGGGCTGTGATCTGTTATAGTTTTACTTTTCATTAATTACACGGGGGAGTAGACCCCTGTGGATGATTAAGCTACTGTTTACAATCTCATTAGACAAGAATACTGGAGCAGTTTTAGTGTGGCAGGTATAAGCGAGTTGCAGCAGCCCCTCCTTACTCCTGTGTCAATCAGTGGAATTGGAGCGACTGTGATTTTAGCATAAAACTGTTTAATTTACTTCTTTTTTTTTTTCAAAACCAATTTTAACCACTGGGTCTGTTTGTTTTGGAAAGAAGGGCAGCTCTGGGAAAAATTTGGCTCCTGGTAAAAAGCTTGTGAGAATTGGAGCAGCAGATCCATTTCGAGGCTCGTTTTGGTGAAGTTTACAGCCATTCTGTTGTTCCTGCACTGCTCTCTGTACGATGACATGGCGAGAGATTTGATGGATAAAATGTGAGTCATGTAAGGTCCTCTCTTATGCAGATTATGCTTTCACGAGGCAGCCATAATTTACTGCGCATAGGTGTTCAGCTGTTTCTTAAAATGACTCTTTATGAACACCCACCCTGCTTGAGCTTGTAAAATCCCTGGCAGGTGGTCTCTTATTATTTTGGCTTCAGTGGCTGAAAAAAGCGATCTGTGACTTTTAAAGGGGGTATGTTTTGATGTAAATTTTGCCTGAGCTCCTGTGATGTAAACTTACCTTAATGGTGTTTGATAACTGGAAATTTTGGCTGAAGTGATGGTGGCAAGGAAGTGTGTTGAAACTGCAAACCTCCACAGAAGAACAGGTGCACACAGTCCTCTACTGGGACATTAGTGCATTATTTTCAAAAAAACAAAGCAAACCAACAAGGCGCTTTAGTTCAATCCCGCTGCACATGTCTGTTTGAGGTGTAAGAGGCGGCCTACCTGGAGAAATTTAGGAAGCAATATTACGATGAAACTGCATCTCGTAAAGCCCTTATTAAAGGTAAATTACCTCTTTTTTTCACAGCAGAACAAAAGAAGTAGTTCAGTGAAGTGGAAAAATCCTGGACGGCTGGATGAGTCACCGTCCACCCTGCTCTGAACCAGTGGTTGACTGCACGGGTGTCACGCATGAAAAGAAACGTACTCGCCCAAGTGCGTATTTCCCACAGTGAAGGCTTCTGTCGGAGCTGTTCTGGTGAGCGATCCTGGCACGCTTCACGTCCATTCAGGCCCTCATCGTGCAGGTAAGTGCCAAAACCTACCACGCCTGTCAGGGTGATCACATTCCTTCTGCTTTTGTCTTTCTGTCCTGCTGACCCCAAAATATTACAAGGTGACAAATTTAAAATCCACGTGCCATGACAGGTCCCTGAGCTACAAGGAAATCATGTTTACAAGACAGGCAGCGACGGTTACCAGTTTTTAAACAAGCAGAGCGACACACTCATACAAGAGACAATGAAGCTGACAGCCTTTTAGAGGGGGCTGCTGCGATTCTGATTCATCTGCTGGTTAATTTCATGATCAGTATTTATTAATTTCAGTGTTAAAAACTTGTAAGAATCACTCTTTATGATTCCCCAGAGGTCAAATTGATGGTTGTAAAATCACTTCTGCAAATAATTGAAGACTTTTATTCTGAAAATGACAAGAAGGGCAGCAAATGGTCACATTTAAGAAATTAGTACCAGCCAATGTTTGGGATTTTTGCTTAAAATAACCAAAGAATACATACATTAATGCACCATATTGGGCCATTAATTTCTTTTACACAATCCGTTAAATAATGACTGACTCATTTAAAGTGCTGGGCGTGGGGTTTAACCACAATCTGAAAGCTGAATGTAGCTTCTCAAATGGGTCATGTTGACCCAATGCCCCATTGAAACACTTATTAATTTGAGACTGTTACAGTGCACTAAAATAGACCTGGAACTGAATCTGATGCCAGTTTGAACAGCAAACTGTTAAAGGACAGCTGAAATGATTAAAAGCCAGTAATAAATTCCTCTGAATACACCATATGTTGGTCAGAGCACCAATCATAACTCAATTTGAGGCAGTTCTAAATGAGAAAAAAATGCAAGTTTCACTAGGTTTTTTTTAGACATTTTACTGCTACAAAATGGGCATGTGTGTAACAGTTACTACTTTCTTACTATCAACCAAACCTTTTGCTGAAATGTCTGCCCAGACTTTAATTCCCAACCCAATCAAGCAGGCCAAAGGTGAGGCATACGGCTGGACTATAATCTTATTGTGAGCAACTCTGAATGTCAGAGCCATTCTTAAACACTCCGAGCGTGTCCTTCGTTTTACTGGCAGGTTGTTAAATGTCCAGATGTGAATATGAAAGTGTTCACTTGAGGACAGAGTCTGTCCAGGCTTAAGTATAATGCTTTTTGGCTGCAGCAGAAACGAGCAATTTCAGATTTGATGTCTGCTCCAAAATGCAGCTCCCTCTACCCACTTCAGCCAACACAGGAGTATTTTCAGCATCAGGGCATTTCAGCACCTCCCACTGATGGACAGCTCCTATTCACGCTCTTTTAAAAACTGGGAGACTAAATTTTTAAATGCACCTTGTACTGCTGGTTTGCATACTCAGGCTGAGGTGGGGGGAGTGGAGGGGTGACAGCCTCATTTCTGTGCATCACCCTTGGGTGGCTTGGCTGTGGGGGTTTGCAGACATACTGGGTCAACACGCAGGAAGGAGCACATAGACAGACAGAAAGAGAGAGAGAGAGAGATAGAGAGGAGGGGGGGAAATGTGCACGAGGTGTGTGTGCATGAGCATTTCCCGTGAAATAAAGCTTGACCTGAAGATTTCGCTTTGCCACATTTCCAACTCGAAGCGCCCTTCCTGTGGGCCAGCGTGCCCACCTGGCCAATCGGGCGCTCTTTTTGCTGCAAACGTGTATGCTGAGAATACCTGAACTGAATTTGAATTACCATATGACGTAGGCCCTTTTCGAGCACTAATGTCCTGCTGGCAACAGGGACTACCGCGGACCATACAGTCCTCCAGCAAGCGCTCAAACACACAATTTGTTGCACCAGTCACCCCCTTACATCCCCCCTCAACCCCCTTTCTGCTCCTGTATATCTTTATCTCCATCTATAGCCTATCTCTCCCTTTCACATCCACACACACACGCGCGCTCACACGCCGAAAAGGGGATGCGACAGATACTCTAACCTCTCTACAAAGAAAGAAAAGGATGTATGACAAGATGAAAAAGTAGATTTCTTTACATTGAAGTCTGTGAGCCAAGCGTGTGCAAATACCGGCTGAACGGCGATGAACGGTCGCTCTGCATGGCAATATATATAACAGAGAATCACACCGAATAGGCTCGAATGAAGTGATTTCAGTGGAATACTCACGCATTTTCTCGAATAAATGGTATCGGGGTTGAGAGCAGTGGAGGAAAAACCAGCAGGGCCCCGGTCCCCGTTTTCAAGATTCGCAGAACAACCGAGGCACAAATCTCCATGTGAAAAAGGAGGCTGCTGCAGTCCGCGTCTCTCTCGATCACAAGTCAAGATGCTCGCCTGCGAAAAAACGCCAAACATACAGAAAGAGTTGCGTGGATGTGCGCTGCGGCCACCATTCCCTCGGATGTAATGAGCACCGATGAAAACCCCCCTCAGAGGAACCAGCAGTAGAACCCCGAGGACTTGGAAGATATTCCTCAGGAGTGAGGAGGAGGAAATCCTGCAGAGTTCTTGACGGTGGGGGGATCAAGTCTGTCTCAGGCCCCCCAAACCAGTCACAGTCCAGGTTTTTTGACTCCCACTGGTGGTCGTCCTCTTTGGAGGAAAAAAAATCAAAAAAGAACAAACCAGAGTGGACTATTTCTTTGTGGATTTTTTTTTCTTGTGTTTGGCGCTGAATTTCCTCCTTTTAAAAAGAAATGAGGAGGATCAGAAGACAGACATGACAATTAACAATTAGCCGTGTAAAGCATTGTTAAGGTCAGTGTAGAAAGAGGGTGCAGAAGCGTCCTACAAAAACCCTGAGAACGCCTATTGGATAGAAATTAAGGATATCCGTCCCACTGCAACCATCACACGCGTCGCATCAGGACAAGCGGGTTGCCATAGGCTGCTCTAAAAATCGCAGAGCATATGGCACATACAGTCTCTTCAGTCAAGTAAGAAAGGGAAGAATCCTCGGGATGCTATTTCCACCCCGAAAGCAATCCGTTCGTATTGATTATATAAACGCAGCTATTAGTAATAATTCCGCCTGTCAGAGAGCGCGTGTCCGATCCGGGTGGTGTGGCAGCAGCAGCAGCAGCGGCAGAGGCATCGTCCGTGTGTTGCAAATAAAGCGGGTTTTTGCCACCGGCTCCTAATGGTTCCCCCGCTCGCTGCAGTCCATGACTTGAATAGCGAGCACGCTGAAATCACGGTCTCCAGGCACAGATCTGCAAGCGCGCGCTTCTCCTGCGCGTGCGGCTACGTGTAGGTACTGTAGGCGCGCGCGTGCGTAGGCGTGAGCGTGTTCCCGTGTCGCCCAGGGACCACTGTAACTTTGACCACTTTGCCGCGCGCGTCCATCTGCCCATTTAAATCACCCAGCGGTCGTTAATTATCAGGGATCAATAGCATTAACGCATAAAGCCCAGATCTGACGTCTCTGAGTGTGTGTTTGCGCGTGTATGCGCGCGCGTGCACGCATGACTCAATTGTTGATGAGGTATGGTTGCCACCTACAGGCGTTAGTCTCTCTCCAGTCATCCAAAACAGACCATTTCCACACTCTGCATCCACTAATAAATCCACATTCAACATGTCGAGGTCTTGCAGCTCTCCCCTCTCTCAGATGGAAGAAGTCTGCAGACATCAGCCCAGAATAAAGGATGATTAATGTTCTGGGCACGATTACTTTCCAGCCTGATATCTGCAATTAGCATGTTTACCGGCTCTAACTAATTTCTTTTGCAAATGTTGTCAAAAGCAGACAAAAGTAACCAAGGCAACCTGTGTTTGTGGTGGAAAAACCTGCTAACTGGTTTCTCTTACTGGTCACAGAAAGGGCAAAGTCACTCTGCTGCCAAGAAAGCTGTAGCAGGTAGGTGATCAAATAACTTCAATTGAATTGTATTTTTTTTCAAAGGGCAAAGAGTCTAAATCGCTTGTTATAAAATTATAATGATCAAAAGAAGAAAAATGAGGAGAAATAGATAAAGTGAATATCCTGAGTGGGGTAATATATCATAAAAGATCAGACGAAGTGAAACTAAATGATGATTAACTTAAAACCCTGTTTATGCTTACACTTTATGTCAGACCCATATCAGCATCAAAAGGCATGGGAAATAGAAAACATAAGAAACGTATTAAAGTGTGTTAATAGAAAAGGATCTGCTGTGACTTTGAGACCTGCAGGCAGACAAGTGAGCGTGCATTCATTTAATCTGAGACGAACAGCAGCTCTCATTAGATGACATAATGGAGCAGAGTCGGCTTCGTGACAGAGTGGCTCCTGGTCAACGGGGCCACGGTGCTTTATGAGATGGAGGAAGATGGACAGAGAGCAAGGATGAATATAAATCAGTCATAATGGCACTGCATTACATGATGTTTGGATCATATAAAAAAAACTAATGAGAGAGAGTGTGAGAGCCTGTGAAGTACCCGGAGCGAGTGATTACAGTTAATCTGCAGCAGGGTGATAGGATGCACCTGGTTCTATCATTGGGGAAACATGAAACAATGAACACAGATGGAAGCATGCTGGGCAGAAGGGTCACTGAGTTATGTGGTGAGAATGAAAATGATCTGAAACACATCATGGCTACGACAGATACAGATCTATAAGTAGCTCATTATATATGGAAGATCTCAGGGGTTATTTGTTGAATATTGCTTTAGTACACTACATCAAACAGCAGATAAACGCAACGAGACTGCAACTAACAAATTACCAGGAGATATTTATGTATGTGAGCGCCATTAGCCTGTCGTTTTAAGTGCACCCCATTTACTGAGGCTATAGTCCTGGTCACAGTGGTCACTGGTACCAGCCACAGCCATTTGCTGCACGTCTACACCCACTCTTTAGTCCCTACATTTCATGTCTCTCTTTAGCCGCCCCAAAACTGAAAGAGAACAATAAAAAAGATATTACAGCAGGTATAGAAAACCATCACATTGCTACATAAAGATGATTAAGTACCAAGCCGCGGCAGCAGCAATCCAAGACTTTAATGGTCATTGTAATTCTCTTATATTGTGTGGTTGACCCAAAATAATTCATAAACTATTGGTGGTGCTAGAAATGTTGGGCTAATGATGATGTTTCTCTGGCATTCCCACTGTTGTGAAATAACACAGACATTCAAGCTCCTAGAAGGAGTTTTTTGACATTTATAAAATAGGCCAAAATTCATGTTGATGCCTTTTAGTGATGTTCAAAAGCAAAACAGACCATCAGGAATGAGACCTGAAGATTTTTACGTGGCAATTTTTGTTGTCTGAAAATGATGTGAGGGGGTGGGTCCAAGCCCTGCAGCTGAAGAAGCAGCCTTGTTTTCCACGTAAAATATTCATTTAACTGTCAGAGGTCAGCAAGATCAGATTTGTGATAATAAATCACCACCCAAACATGTCGCTGACAAGCTTTGCACAGACTGCTTTGTCCACACGGGGTGCCAGATGTGACACAAATCAAAAGTTGCTTACAGAAGCTTTAAAAAGACAAACAACATTTGATGCTTCAACAAACAGTTCATGTATTGTTTGAAAAACAAGCATTTTAAATACGGTTGCTGGTGTATTTCTAACCTTTGTTGGATGGCTAAACAGTCCACTGATTGTTATTGTTGTTGTATACGCTGTCATAGTGCACGCATAATTAATGCGTCATCTTATCCACCATGCATATTAAGCCTTGTGCAGCAACTGCTGATATTGTGTACCCCAACTTTGAAGCACCAAAAAGGAACAGAGGTGCAGAGGCTTGGGGCTGGTGCAGCTTGTGCACAATGCACTCTGCAGGATCTGCCAACAGTATGGCTCAGCATTTGTTTTCTGCAGCTCACACAGAGGAAGTTCATCCCTTAACTTGATCATAGATACCTTTTCAACATCCAAACAAACAAGGGAAAATCTACCTGCAAGGTCCATACCTACATTTCTGTCCAGTCCATCTTTGAGAATATTCAGGTCAGATTTGTATTGCCATCCCTAAAGCTTCACAAGCGGCATTGCTCAAATGACCAAAATGATAAATGGGTTTTCAAAATTAATCAGAAGATTAATTTTCTTTTGATCGACTCATCAATTAATCAAGCAACTGTTTCAGCTCTAGAGGGAGGATCATCTGGAAGAATGCTTTTCCGCTGCTCTAATGGCTCCACACCTTCCTGAGACAATGGTTATTTTCCTTCAATTTATCATCTGTCTCGACACACGTGGTGCTACCAAACAAAGAAGAAAACAGCAATTTCAGTGTGTTTGCTCATAAACTAATTTATACAGAGTATCCACTTCCCCGTGACCTGTGAGGTGAGCCAAACCAGTCCTTTGTCCATGGTCTGCCCATGTCTGGAGACAGACCTGTTTGGAGTCTGTTTTCCTGGAGAGTATCTGCCCGCTCAGATGGTATCTTCACCCTCACCTTCAGAGCCAAACTTTTGGCAAGTCCACCTTTGTTTATCGCTCAGCAGGCACACACCCCTCTGAAGAGAAGGATCTCATTTGCATTTCTGGAGACACACACAAAAATCAACCGTTCTGAGGAAAACTGTTGGAGAGCTGGGTCTAAAACCTCCTCTGGTGCCTGATCCACATTATATTTAGACCAAAGCATGGCACAGATACTTCACTTGGACCACAGGGACTGTGTTAAATGGCCAAAAAGGGGGCACAGAAGTCCCCTTTAATCATACTTGAAATAAACATGTTTTCTCCTCAGCTTATGATCATATAAAACTCACACTTTAAAAACTAAACGATCATCAAAAACACAAATAAAACTTCTCTAAAGTAAAAGTTCTGTGTTATCTGATGAACTGCAATTGGATTTAATTAAGTTTAGTGGTACCAAAAATGTGTGGGGGAGGTTCACTGTGAGCACCTGAGACATTTGATTTGTCTCAGTCCTCAAACTAAAGCCCACTTGTCCTGTGATTCAGTTTTTCATTGTTCTAGTCTCCGTCCACAGAGCCCTTCAAACAAAAACACACACCAGAACAGAGGTTCACTGTGACGTGGCTTACTGAGTCATAACGTCTTAATTTAGTGGACGATGCAAATTCTGCACCTGTTATTTCACTTCCTAATCCTCTTATTTTATCAGGAAGCGGTTATCCAGCTTTAGTGCCTTGAACCAAAAAAAAAAAGGCCCAACACTCTCATAAAACATTTTAGTGCTTTTTTCCCCACATCTGTGAGAGTCAGAACTTTTCTTCTTTCATGCATAACTAAAAGGGTAGCTTGTCAAAACACAAGCCAATTTCACATAGATTAAATATAATCCTGCTCTGAAAGGCTAAATCAGTGGAAATCTACTCTGAAAGGGAGAGAATTGCTTTAGATGGAGTCAGAACCAGGTGTACAGAACAGGACCTGGGTGGGTTTAATGTTACATGCTCTGAGGCCTAATTGGACTTTACTTTAATAACATTTCTTATACGCTGCACTTATATTAATGAGATAACGGTTACATAACAGAGAGAGACTTTCACAGTCTCTCCTACAAACACTACAGATGCATTTGATGTATTTCCTGTAATCAGCATTTTATTCACGCTTTGATGAAATATGAATTTTAATTCCTCGAGATCTCCTGAGCAGGAAAATTAAAAATAAAAGCGCGCAGAACAAGGGGAGGGGATGCACAGCTTGTGTTGCTGTAAATGAAAGCCTCAGCAGATCTGCACCGTCAAATCAACGTCAACCACATGCTGCTTCAACAAAGCACTCCCTCATTACAATGTTTGTCATACAAGGACAATATAAATATACTGTAGGTCTTATTTAGCCACATTTGAAGCCAAACAACAGCAATACTCAGTGTCACTGCCAAAGATTTTTAGCCCACAAATGACTTCTGGGCGGTAAAATCAACACATAGAGCTTGAAACGTTTCTGACAGCTTGACAGCTTCCATTACGTCTTTTTCAACACAAGAGGCAAAGTTGGAAACGGTTTGGACCAGGCTTTTATTTTTATGCTTATTTTTCGTCAAATATGGCAGTTTGAAAGTTGTATGATTAACTGAATCTTGATGCATTAATCTGACGTTTTTGACGGGGTTAATTTGAATGCAGACAGATGGATAGATGTCGACTTTCAACCTTTCTTCTGAAAGAGGAAAGAGCCTTACCCGGCTTTTTTCTGTCCTCGCTGTGGTCCTCTAAATGAAAATGCAGGCACATGAATTTTTACTCACAAGCATCTTAACAAAAGCTTTTATATGACTGACAAAAAGCACAATAACTTTCACTTTTATTTTCCCCATTGAACAGAAGAAGATGTGATAAAATTGAGACAGAACATGGAAAAACTCAGAGCTGCTTTGTGCTTCATTCGGATGTTTGACGGGAGAAGATTCTCCATCTCTGACTTATTCAGACATCCGGGCTTTAAAGCCTGTAAAAACTGAAGGACACACAAGGGGGGTGGGGTATGTGACAGTGTTTAACAAATTATGTGCAAAGATGGCGTCAGTTGATTCTTTTTATCTCTCATTTTGGTCCTTCACCACTTTTCTGTCAAACTGAATTTGCCCTCTATATTTCTCACCCCCTCTCACTGCAAGACATCTCTTTTCCCTCTTCATTCTTCTCTATCTTCTTCCATCGGCCTATTGGGATGGTTGGATCTGCGGCTGTGGTAGCACATGTCCCAGACTGCTTTCTGGGACAAACTTCAAGAAGCCGGGCTGGGGGAGGAAAAAAGATGGAAGGGAAAATATGGTGAAGAGAGAAGCAGGGGGGGCCAAGGAGAGGATCCTCTAGCACTACGGAGCCTGTTCAATTATTCAAATGGCCGCTGTCCCTCTGCACTTGTTCTCCCCACTTGGTTTGAATATTAAAATGGCCGCCCCCAAAGAGACGGATATCCAGAAGATGAAGCCCACGCAGAGAGCAAAGGCTGAGTGTGCTTGACTCCTTTGCATCCCCACCACAGCAGCCGATGAACGGGAGACTATCTGTGCAACCGACTGCCTGACTTTGAAGAGGGAAGTATTCCTGTCACGTTTGGCCTAAATACCATTAAAGACAGGCTGAGGGACTGCGTTATGAGCACCAAGACGAGCAGGATACCTGTATCTCGACAGGCAGGAGAGGCCCACTCCTCTCTGAAGAGCACAGCCAGCCCGGTCTCTGCAGTCTGATGAGATTTTGTGACATAATACACAATGAGAGATTATAATCCCCCTCACGTGCATATAGGAAATTGCCTGAATTTTTGCAACTTTTGTTCAGTGGAGCTGTGTTCTTGCTTAATCTTTTAACTGAGTGCCAAGTTTACCCTTGTTCCTGTCAGATGAGGGGGGTTAAGCACAGGGGTGGAGCAGTTTGGCCATAAATGTGAGGAAATGATAGTGCTGGGGAGAGTAGTTCTTTCTTTTACTACAATAAAGTGGTCATAAAGTGATAATAATAGTGAAGCAATAAAGTCAGTAATTCAAAACCCTTAGCAGTGTGCCCCCTCTCTGTGTTTGACTACTGTATTTTATATGATTGGATTAAAATCACTGATGAATCATTGTGTAGGCAGAAATTTCAATTGTGGGCAGTGCAGTGGGAATACTCTGATTATGTGTGGTAGTTTAAGAAGTGTTGTTTGTTTCCTTCAGTGCTGCATCTTTTGCATTCATCTAACAGGAAAGTACAGTTTCAATCTAGGGGGAAGCTTGGATCAGTCACCTCTCAATTGGATGGTTGATGGTTCAATCCTAGCTCCTGCAGTCACATTGAAGGAAATAGCATCCAATAGTCACTGGCTTTTGAATGTGAAAGAATAGGATTAGTCAATACTGGTGGTCTCTCACTATAGTATCCTCTACAGTCAGACCATGAATGCGGTGTGATTAGGTGAGTAATGTATAGGGCTTTTGAAAGACTAGAATGATGTGGTACAATCACTGATCCATCTATAGAAGAGAAACAGTCCTGACAGGCTAGCTGGCAAGAAACATAATCAGGTCAACACTATAATTTCTCTGCTGTATATTGTTCCTGTGTTATAGTAAGACTTTCTTCATCAAGGTTGATAATCGGCACTCACCCTGTAGTGTCTTTGCTGTGCAGGATGAGCAAAAAGGCATAAAAGTGTGTTTTTGGGACGAACTCTTCAACCAAGGCTTTGCAAGGTAGAAAAGAGCAAAACGGCTGTGCGCTGACGCTCTTGGAGAACTGAAGACCACATTTAAGTAATTAAAACATAATTCGGACTCCACGGGTGTGCCGGGTAATGTTAAACCAGTAGGTGTGGTCACGCTTTGTTGCAAACAAATACATGCAGCTACAAATCAGTACATTATCTCACTAGAGTTTTCTTGAACATTAAGATATAGTATTATAAGAAAAACAGATGCACATGTTTGCAACCCCATCTTTATATCAAACACCACCAGCTTCCTCCAAAGAGGTCACCAGAATCAACACACCATAAAGGTTTCACACAGTACCTTCAAACTGAACTGAAAAGGTTGCATGAATCCAGATCAAACTTGATGTTTTGCTGCCTTGTCACAGTTCGAGTCTGTGACTTTCCTCAGTTTATTAGTCCTTGAATCAGATCACATATTATGGTCCATTAAGTGTTGACTACCTTCACTTATGTTGATTTCTCTTTTGCAGCCTTTTTTATTCGTGGTATTGACCTCTCCTACTTTTTCTCCTATGTCCATACTTAGCATGGTTCTCGCACTGTAAACAAAGCAATGACAAATTAATCAGACTCTTGGTTTATGATGTGATTACGGAGTCTATCGATAGAGTTGCAATTATAGCAACAGTCAGCTTGTCCTTGCAGTGGTCTGCTATTAAGAAACAGCAGATCGTTGCTGTGAAATGTCACTATGTCATGACCAATTAGAGATCAGTTCACATTACATCTGTGTAAGAAATGAGACTTAAGATATATCCCTGTACTTTCTATAACTTCACTAATATAGTGGTGGTAGATCCTTGTCTACACCCATCACACTACCCAGGGTTCAAATAAACTCAGGGTCCAATAAGTACATAGAATAAGAGTAACTAAATAGATTAGATTAAGTACAACTGTTCACATAAAACAAGATCTTATGTAAGGAAAACATTAACAAAGTGTTGGGCCACAGTGAGAAACCAGCATAATTTTAGTGCAAACTTGGCGTATAAACTCCTCAAATGTCTGGGACTCTACAGGAGAGCTTCACACCATTTACCAAAATAAGATATTCCCTTACTTGGTGTTGTGATAATGGTGGAGCCAGGCAGAGACTGTACAGATCGGCTCCAAATTTAGCCCCTAAATTGGCCCATGCACAGACTAGTTTAAGGAATTGGGCAAATGTCTGGCAGAATGATGTACGATATCAAGAGGAGTCATGGTGCTTGAATGATCGAGGAATAATTTGTCTGTTGGATGGTTGGCTGAATTTCAGCAAGTCAGGAGCTGTGGTCTGATGTCTTCTTGTTTGAGGATGTCACGCTCAAGACTTCTGTCAAATAGGACTGGAGAAGGCTTGTTTTAGCATCGCTGGGGTAGTACTTCACAGAGCAGTGGTTTGACAAAAAAACCCAACTCAAACCTCAGTGAACAGACACCATATCATGTGCAGTTTTAGGCTATCTCCAGTTTCATCCTTTAGTTTAACATCTTTTTTTTTTTGTTCTCTTGTCAACACTTGAGACAAGAGCTGTTTTAAAAATAAACTTTTAGATTTCTAAATGGACAAAGCCAACATGAGACACAGCTTCGAAATTGTTGATGAGTTGAAATCAGGCAACTCTGACGTCCACTGGGCCATTAAGTGTCCCCACATTTCCCAGCAGTGTTTGCAATTTTTATGTTCCTTCCTGATTTATTAATGTCACCTGTCTTTATGAGGATGTTCGGGCCTTCGGGGAACAGGAGAATGAGCACTAATGACAATGATCGCTAATTTGTTTGTACGTATGAATCACTGCTAACTCCCAAAGAGAAACCACCAAGGCATTTTCCTTTATTTCAATTTGAATTTTTTAAATTCATTATATTTTGATAGTACTCAGTGATCACAGTACGCGGCGTAGGAGGATGAACTTTAATGGACCGTGTTTCCTCTCATTACAGCAGTTCCACATAATTGAAGTGGCATTTCTGTGTATGCATATTACACTAAAGCCCCTTTGTGGATTAAAGAAAAAATAACTCAGTGGGCGAAATGACTCTGATGGCTGTAAATGTTTTCACATGGAGGTAAATGGAAAGATGCCCATTAAAGATGCACCCAGAGGCAACGAGACGACATCTCAGGGTCTCTGATCTGTACTTAAGTGTCAAAACCGTGCTGTCAGGAGTTAGTATGCAGTCCATAAGGGCCTGATAAGGGTATCTTGTATCTCTGTCTTTTGTACAAAGGCTCCAAAGTTATCTGTGTGTAGGTCAAAAGAATTATCTCTTTACATTCTGTGCTGTTAAAAGCAGGGCACGGCTCCCATATTGACTTTATGACCTTTCCATGCTGGCTTCAAAATCCTCATTCCAGCTGATCATTTCTTTTATGCAGTGAATTAATTTGAAGATAAGTGGGAGACCTGAGTGAGAATAAATCTTTATATCAGAGTTTGACAGCTTAGGACTGTTTTTGAATTCTTTTCACAGCACCTCAGTACTTCATAAATTATATTGTCAGCAAGAAGTGGTTGGGATGCAAATGTTTTACCATTGACTTTCATATTTGTTTAAATATTATAACCCCAGGCTCATTCGCTCTTATGGTGAATGCTTTACCCAAGGTCTTACAGCATATGTAAATCTGTAGATTTTTTTGTACAATAAAGCAACAATAATTAAAAGGGTTAAGATAAGATGTCGAATCCCCTCTCGTGACTTCTGCGCCATGCTATTTCAAGTGCAAAGAAACTAGAGATATGCCTCGATTCCTATGCTAATCATCACAATTCCATACAAAGTCAAAGATTTTCAAATCAATATCTATAGGCTCCGTACTGCTCCTTCATTCTCCTGTTCATTATCTACTGAATGGAAGTGACAGGGGAATGCAGGCAAACTCAAACAGATCCAGTCTTCATCCCTCAGGAAAGAGCCACAAGAATCAGAGGAAAAACCCTCAGAGAACCAACACTCGTCACCAAGCTGAAGACACAGAAATTTAAGGATCTGGTCGACTTCAAAACAATTCCGATTATGTACAGAGTTCAAAATCAGCAGGACCCAAGAGAAGTCATTGATGCTTTATTATTTTCTTTTTCTTTTTCCAACAGAAAGAAATCAAACTCGACCTTAGAGGAATATCCAATCCCTGCTGGAAAACCCAGCATGGAAGACAGATTCAAAACTACATTATTTCTCAATTAGAGGGCTTAAGCAGTAGAACAGTGATATAGAGGGAATGAAAACATCAAGATTAATCTGTGAAGGACACAAAAAAATAACATATTCAACAGATTAAGAAACACAAAGGCCTTAAAATTGCCACCTATACTACAGTGTTTGTTGTCTTGCAGGTTAGGAGCTGGTTGTCGTCTAATGTAAAAGATTGGGTGTTTTTATCCTGTCCAACCTTTTCACCTTTGTCAGCAGGCATGATAGATAGATAGCTATGTAGCTGAAGGACTGATGTAACAAACATTCAGTTTTAAAGGAATGAGCCAGCCTTGGAGAGTTGGGTGGATTACGATGTGAATCTAGTAAATTGCAGTGATTTTTCGCTCATAGCGAGTTGGTCCATCACACTATCTTTAGCTTTAGAGCCTAACCACCAGCATGTGAGCACATACAGACAAGACAGTTCAGCTGCAGACCTCTACTGAGAGGACACACCTCCACTGAGCCGACCAGAGGTTGTTTGAAACCTTTCAAAATAAAAGCAAATATAGCAGGAGTATATTTACTTTTTATAAGTCTGAAGTTCATTTGAAGCCTTTCAAATTAAAAGCGTGTGAATATTTTTTTTTTTCTTGGGGCTTCATTATATGTATATAATGTTAATATGATTTTTTGTTTCTATTCATGTCTTCAACAAAGACAAAATGCAAAACAGGATGACCACTTCAAATAAACTGGAGCACCTAAGAAAAAATGTCACCTCAGGTCCTCTCAGTGGTGGTCTACAGCCAGACCCCTCTCCATACAGAGAAACCAATGCAGCAATATGTCTTTTTCAGGGCACTCAGAGTGTTTGTGTGGCGTATGTTAACTAGAACTACTGCTGGAACATCTGAGCCTGTTCTGTTTGGCAAGGTGTTGGCATTGTTGTTACAGCCAACCAATCACACGAGCCGGGGAGGAAGCGGTCACCCAGGTAACCAGAAAAATAGATGCATATCAGATGATAATCACAAAGACAGAGAAGCCAAATTCTGGAAAGTTTGTCTGTTTATTGCTGCTTGGTATTATGACAGATAATAAATCTCTGTCTGTGTCTAAGCCGTGTATCCATAAAGTCGAAACATCAGATAGCTTCTTCTTTTTTTAAAGGATGGCAGGAGCGAAAATCATTTATCTCCAACCTGTATTTTGGTTTTAGACTGCTGGAAAAAGTTGGAAGACAATCAGATTTTTTTTTAAAAAGCATCGGTTGATTTATTTTTCAGGTGGCAACTATCATTTTTTCCCCAAATTTCTGCCAAAGAAGAAGAAAAATGCTGGCAGCCCGCTCATATTTTCTCAGCCAGATTATTAAAGGTGCAGAAAAACAATGAAGGGTGACTCAAAGCTTCACTCACCTTAATGCATCTATGGATTCACCTGCTCATATTCAAACAACAAGTAATTCAGAGGCAAAAAGACATCCTTATTTACAATTAATGCAACAATATGTGACTCTGTACTCTTCCTCTTGAGTCTCTTACATGAAACCAAGGGCTATTTTGCAGCAAAATTTTCGACCTAATTTGAAAAGAAAGTTAGGATTAGATAAAATGCCACGGCCCCTCCAGTCTGTTATGGCTGCAGAGAAACTATAAAGAGTGATTTTAATCTGTCTCCACTTCTGTGCCAATATGAAATCATTGGCACTTAGTCAAACACGCTCCTCTTGTTGTTGAACACTGCTGTCCAATGGGCCTTGTTTCTCCAGAATACATTATTTTGATTAATTACAGCGGGTCCCTGCTCAATTTGAATGACCTCCAAAAAGAGCGAACCAAGTCCTGGTCATGTGACTTCCTGTGTGCGGGCCCAGATTTCTGTAAAGCATCATAATGAGCCTCATTAGCATAAACATGAAGACGGAGGGAGGCTTCTAAAAATGGTCCGGGGTGTTAAAGCTCTTATCACGCAACTTCCTCGACAGTTTTACCGCACCGCATGAACCGACAGTAGACTGAGGCAGCGTAAATGTATGCAGGTGGTGATTAATGCAAACGCTTTAGCCACTGAGGAGTGCACAGGGACGGCAGTTAAGGTAAATTTAGTGTGTCCTGTTATTTTGACATAAACGCCGCAGCGTGTTTCGATAAAGCCAACCAAATCCCGCTGAGTTATGATGCTTCCTCGTGTGCTTGGCTCATCCAGCACTGAGAAACGACAAAATCAGCTCATTACATGCAAGCTGTCATATTTAATCTATAGAGTGCACTCTCCAGCTAGATGTATAAAACATTTTGATTCCAGCAAATGTTATCAGTAGATAGTTATTAGTGGTTTAGTAATGCTTTTAATGATTTGGCATGCATTGGATGGAGGATATGTACATAATTTTTCAGGCGGGTAGGCTATATTTCTTATGAATTCATGATGTGGAGGACTGTAATACCCCGTATCATGCATGACGAGGAAATTGTTCCCTTCCACAGCCATTACAGTCAAAGGAACATGTGTATTTATCACAGCAAAGACAGAGCCGCAGGTTAAGATACTGCTGGTGCTCCTGCAGTGGCAGTTCAATGTCTTTCTTAATCAGAATGGACAGTGGGTGTCATAAAGCACCCACAGCGGTGACCTTCCATTTGTAGGATTGCCTCTAACAACCCGAAGCCAGTCTCCTGCAACATTGATCACTCACCCATGTGCTGAATTTTGAATCGTATCTTTCTCCAAAAATCATCCTGAATGCCAGACGCATTTGTAAAATCAATGTTTAGAGAAAAAAGGAATAGATCTAATGCTCGGGAGTGCTAAAACTGTCTCCTTTACAAGAGCGTTTTCTCTCCTTAGAAATCCTATAAAATGGCAGATGGATGACAGATATGATCAGGCGGTTGTATTAATCAATACATAGGATCTGATGTTGGAGTCTTTTGTGCCATAATCCTAGAGCAGGAGCCTGATCGGGTGTCAGAAGAAGGATATACTCACCTACAAATGGTGACTGCCGCATAAATCTGCGTGACAATCAGACGGGCAGCACAATTCATTATGTAACCAACCAATCTAACTGCTCCATTCAGCAGCCAACTAATTTGATTAATAGAGGTTATGTCTCCTGGGTTACTCTATTCCTTCTTGATCAGTATTTCTCTCCGTCGGCCGGTAGGTGAGGTTTGTGGAATGACTAAAGACCACCTGGAGGCCTCTTCACAAATCAATACCAACCTCATGGTCGACGTTATCTCCTAAGGAGGGGAGTTAAGATTGATTGTCGTTAAGCACTTTACAGGATGGAAAGAGGATGAGGACGGATCATAAAACGCCCACGCACCACCTACCCATCTCTCTCAGCTGCAACAGAGTGCAGCCAATCGATAAGAGCAGGATCAGCAAAAAAATACAGAAATAAAAAAAAAAAAACAGGCAGGAATAAATATCTGAATAAACAGGGAAGCAGCGGTAAAAAATGGATTATTTCACAAGAATTACTTCCAATCGTTGGCAGGCAAATGAAAAAAATATCATTTCTCGGGATCAGTGTGAGGAAAAAGGCTCGTGTAAAACGCTGTTAAGTAAATTTTAACTGATCCCTCCAACATCGATTCTGTGTTTTTATTAGTTTTTGTAACCAGCTGGGTCTGTTGTGTGAGAGGAAACAGGTTAGAGCCCAGCTGCTCTTTAGAGGTATCTCCTGTGTCTCCCTGACATGAGAGATTTTCATATCGAGTAACCGTGGCCCTCTGTCTGCAGATTCATGAAGGTAAATTTGGAGGATTACCTAAACTCACTTTGGTGGTTACACAGGGGTCATTAGAAAGCATGAGATAGAGACAGGTCCTCTCATTCCTCTAATCTGAGGTCCTCAGCAGTCAGATTAATCCTCTGCAGACATCATTTTGTCTGTTTAACTATCTATTACTGGATGTTAATGAATTTTTATGGACTAAATTTGCTTAATCATCAATGCTTGTTTGTTTCAGTATCAGTTCTTTCAAGGTGAAGAACTGTCGTGTTGGTTCTCGTCATACTTTTAGGGGATTGTTGTTAGGCCATGATGCCAAAGTTTCAGGGTTGATGACTAAATTTCCCATGAGCACTATCACCCACTGTAAGAATGTGACTCATGCCAAAATGTGCATTTGTTTTGAAAGCAAATGAACTAAAGACTGATCTTTCTTAACACTGCTTTACTTTGTGCATGAAAACATTTTAAAGGATTCAGAGTGATGAAGTAATCTGTCACTTTGTAGCTAAGTAAGACCTTTCCTTTCCGCCTCTTTTGTTTCCTCATACGACATCTCTCCTTCCCTCCTTTTTCTTCTTTTTCTATATATTTTTCCTCTGATTTGTACAAAGGGAGCCTGGGAGCAACAATAAATCTCCCCAAACCGACAGTAGCAAGAAGTTTAGCAACATATCCAGAATTACTGTCCAATTAGAAAAATGAATAGTAGTTAATTGCATCTTGTTGGTGTTAGTCTTTGCTACTGAATACACTGACAAAACCTTGAAAAATGTAATTTATTTCTGGTAGATGTCTTACAAAAGGTGACCAGGTGCACCTGTTTAATGTCACTTAAAATAAATATCAATTGGACTTGAGAAATGAAGCCAATGCAGAAACACTACAAACTGCAGTTCCTCAAGTTTCCACTAGGGGCTGGATTAAAACCTTCCTCATCCTGCAGGCTATACTGTCTGTGTCCTCCAATATCTCTCCTCTGTTCTTCTATGCAATAATCAAAGCATGATCAACTACTGCGCAACATTTATAAGCTTCGTCTCAAACATGTTATGCTCAAATTCAGTCACCAATGGTTTCCTGCAACAAACAAGGAAGTTGAGTGAATTCATCCTTGTGTAGCCTATTGCATGTGTACACCATCGTCCTCTTGTTTGACTGTATTCGGAGCTCTTTTGAGGAACTACTTTGTTTACAGGCATGTAAATTATACCGCAGACTACGGGCCTGGCATGTATCCTCACTGCGCCTTTAAGGGTATGTTAAAGTTATACATTGCACACTTATTGAAATGCCTGAGGAGTAAAATTTAAACTCCACACTTCCCCCGATAAACCCATCTGCATAAACACCTCTTCTCTCAGTCGTGATCTCGATCTAATATTTAATCAAACGGTGTCTTGGAAAGGAGCCAGAGGAGTTCTGACTCAGTCTCAGTCACGGCGGTGTGTTAGTAATTTATTTACATACAGATTCTAATTTCACGACACTGATGTTTTCATTTGGTGACAGCGATGTCTTACTACTCTCTACACATTTATATTTATCATATTAATTTGGTAGTTTTCTGCTTTCTGCTTCATGATGATTAAGTAATCTTTATATCAATCATGCTGCAGCCTACAGATGCAAACTTTTGAGCATTTCTACCCTATAGTGTCTATCTATATTTGTGGTTAAGTATCAAACAATAAAAAAGAAACACTTCATTCAGTCTGGAGCCACATGATTCATCAAATGATTGATTAAAAATACTAGCTGTGTGATATTTGGAAAGAAAATCTATTATTGTTGGTGGTTTTCTCCCAGAAATGTCAAAAGCAGCTGCCCACAGCTTCATAAATGTAAAGAACTGCTGCCTCTTGTCGTTTTTTACTTGGAAAGTCTTTGGATTGGAAGAGTGTTATGAACAATGGAGGCAATTTCAAGAATTCAATTTGTGCTCTGGCAAATTGAGATGTGCCTTTGCACAATATACTGACATTTGCAGAGTACACAATCAATGCTTTAATAATGAAAAAATTGGCAGAATAATGTATGATGAAAGAAATTATTTGCCGCTCTAATTCAGACGAGAGTGCAGCCGTTATAAAAGTGAAAGTCTGCATTGCACCAGTTTAGAGATGAAGTAGATGTGAGTTGTTTCTGGTCCTGACTTTCACACGGATAAACATGTGCCCAGCTTTGATGAGGTTTGTGTGTTTTGTTGTCTTCCTGCTGTTTTTTCCTCTGCATTACCCGCTGCAGAAGACAAACAGTCCTCTGGAAGAACAAACCCACAGATTAAATATTTCATCATCTCAAGATGTGCTGTGACGCCTCTAATGTAAGATCTGGATGGTTGCCATTCAGTTTCTCTTATTATTAAGTGATAATTCCAGCTTTATGGACAAACAGTCAGGCTGGGGCCATCGGCTGTACCACTATTCAGACTGTCGTACACTAAAATATGACAGCTTTAGTTTGTTTGGTCCGCCTACCTTTACACTTGACTGAAAAGTAACCTCTCACAGTCAAAAGGATGGTTTATGCTCTTTAAATAGCATCCTTTGTTATATGAGATGGATTGTTCCCAGTTTGTTGAATCTGTAGGCGTTCGACTGGATTTTGGCATCGTCGGGTCTCCTAGTCTAAATGCCCAAAAGTGTGAGCATGTAAACAGTCTGTGTGAAGAAGAAACGGGGTCCTAATGAGATCCTGGAACCCATCAGTCGACTGACAAAAGCTTATCTGTTGTAAGAAGTAGTTTTCTGTCACTAACTCCCATTTTGCTTTGAGATATGGTGCAGAGACACCAGACACGGCCAAGACGTCTTGTGACTCCCGCCAACTTCAGCTTCTTCATTTCTTGCCTTACATTGAGTCTTTTCAACAACACCAACACTCTTCAATGTTCGGTTACTTTATACTACACCTCCATCCGCTGTAAATGAATGATTTTGGGCAAAAGTTGATGAAAAAGTGGCACCACCAGCTATAGCCATGCTAATTTCAGCACTTTGAGCGATGTCACGATGCTTTGATCTGACTGGTAGGGCCACTTTTTCCCTTAATATGTGAAAGTCATGCATTGAAAGTTGTCAGTGTCTAAGTCTGAGTCAATTCATAGTCACTGAAGAACAATCTGATTCCAGTCTCTCCAAGTCCTGGTTGAGTCCTCCAAACTATGGATTGTAACTGATTAGAACAGGAGCCTTCAGACGTGTAGAAAACACCTTTCTTTCATAAATGTGAGATTCAGGTGAAGCTTGTCAGCATGTTTGAAATGTAAATAATCAATGAAGTTAAAGATTTGTGTATCATGTTTAACTGCTCTGCCTCCTCTTCTCTTTATGAGGGGAGGCAGTCTCCGGTGGTGGAATCACTGCAGGTGTCTGATAAACTCAGAAACAACTGCAGCTCCACAGCTGTTTGTAGTGGACTGTTTCAAGGGAGGTTGTTCTCGATATTAATGTAGTTTACCGTCTTTCTGTTATACTGCCACAGCATCCTGTCTTCTTGGTACAGGTAGATCATAACTGTCAAGTTTTGGTTTGGAAAATAAGGGAAATTTCCAAGACAATACATCATAAGCCATACCTTTAAAATGCTTTATGCTTCTAATTATTATTGAACTTAAGTTGTTAAAAATGCTCATCACCCATAAGGGTTGTTATAAAGCCTTATAGGTGAATTTTTAAACCATCTGATTAAGGTACCTTCATCAGCAGCTGTACCAGATTGTGCCTCACACATATTCCTCGCCAGATTCATCCAAGAACCATCTTGTGTAATCTGCCAGTTCCTGAATTGATCAAATATCTGAAGTATAACAGGTGGGTTACATGGAAAAGAAAGCATATTTCTTTGTAAAGCACCGTGACTAAAGATTAAAAACACTTCCAGCATCACAGATACTTAGCAGACAGAAAGTAAAACAGATGTCATCTGGACAGTTTGACAGCACTGAGGAATTTAAGATGCTAAAAGTTTTAAGACTACGAAGAACCAGAATGCAGTCTTTTTCACTTTTTTATTCAAAAGAGAAGATCCTAAATATTCCTGACAGTCTTTGGCCTAAACTCATCTAAATCAAACAGTATTAAACTCAGTCTAGACCAGACACTTCCTCAGATATATTCATAACAGATTACAGTCAAATAACTGTGGTGCCGATCTCATTGTGACTCACTATTTATAACTTTTCTATTCTCATGCCGGGAGGAACATTTTAATATGCTAATACATGTTTTTCCGTTTTAATGGCACCAGCTCTTTCTTTCACTGTAGCAGCAGCTCAGAGTCACAGACAGGGTGAAAATGGAGCTGAGCGTGCCCTACATCTGTCTGCATGTGTTCATGAAAGTGGTCAGGATGAGGACAACAGTGCGGTCCAGCGGGCAGACAACGCTCAGTGCCGATGTTGTAGGTGTAAATGGAGTCGTGCTCTGTGGAAAGAGTAAAGCTTGTGTGTGTGCCCCTCTCATCCATCATATCTGAGGCAGTGTGTGTCTGTCTATGTGGCCGAGCAGAGACGGAGGATGCTCTCCAGCCGGGGCCCAGGAGATGGGCTGAAGGCAGGCTGACAGATGACGGATGAGGTGCCGTCATGGTTTCCTAAGAGCTCAGTAAGACCTGTCTTCTGGCGGCACGTCTAAATTATTACCTCAGCTTTGTGAAGGGTTTGTAGCATTCAGCTCAGTCTTGTCTTATCCCAGTGAGGCTGCAGACTTTTGTGAGCTCCTGATTTTATTTTTTATCATTCACCATCTGTGGGAAGTCGGATAATCAGCAGCAGACCTCCTTCTGTTGAACCACAGAGTGACTGTGCCGTAACTTCAGGAAAAGAAAGGAAAAGGAGAGCCTTTGCTTTTAAAAGTATTTTGTTTGTGTTCAACAAAAGTCCTGTTGTTTGCTTGTATCCTGTACAGATTTGTGTTTGCTCCATTTTCTGGTTCTGAAAGATCCACATCCCCATTGCCCATCAACCACTTTTCTCTGCAGTGCAAAGTTAAAACTTGAGTTGAAGCTCGATGCAGGAAAGAAACTGACCCCAAAATTGATGTGACATGACTTGACTTCTGATTTTTGTTATTGCTGGATTTGATAAAAACATGACAGAAAAGCAAAAATAAACTGGTCTGTGGAATCAAAATTTCAACCAGACGTTTTACAAGAACTCAGGATTGTTAAACAACTTGCCGGTTCATTCACCTGTCTATACAAAGTCCAGATCTTTCAGTGCATTCACCGTTTGTCCAACTGAACTGCCATACATAATGACAAATATTTTACTTAACCAGGAATCTTTTTCACAAGGGAGACGAAGGACAGAAAATTGTAGCATTATATTGATCAATAGTAAAGCAGCATTTAGCAGTTAAACCTGTGCATTCTCTGGTCAGTAGTTTTTAAAGCTAATAAATTCTCTGATTTAAGCTGACCCTGCAGCTCAGTCCAGCACCAGGGAGCAAAGACATTAAAAGACATGGAGCGAGTTCAAGGAGTGACATACATGATGTGTCCATGAGGCCTGAGGTTACAGCCGGTGACAGTTTTAGGAGTCAGTAGAGAGCATAAATTAGTGAGCAGTATATGTAGTAGTATGACCTTTTCCAGGAAGATATACCAATGCTCTATTCTTCGGGCGTGTTAGGAAGACAGGATTACTTTCTCATGGGAGACACATTGATGTGTGCCGAAACTCACATACATAAATTGCAAGACAGCAGGTTTAGATTTTATGAATTATCCCAAGATCAGAGATAGAATCAGTTTTCTTCACAAAGAAATTATAGATATGATTTGATCTGGTTTTGTTTCTGCAGGCTCTGTGTTTGCTGATAAAATGACCCCGGTGTGTTAACAAGTTAATAAACATTGAAAAATGCTCAATAAAAACATATATAATACATTTATTATTGCTTTTAGACTCTTAGAGACTCTCCTTTGAAACTTGTTTACAGTTTATAAACTTGATAATATTTATGAACATTAATTGGACTTTATAAGGGTTTATTTAAGATTAATGAACATATCTATTTTTGCATCTGCAGGGAACTTAGGATGCTCATTTGCAGCTTACTCCTTATAAGGTATTTATCTTGACCTTTTATATTCTTATTCACGTTAGATAACATCTAATTAAAGTTAATATGTGGTCTTGTGGTAGTGAGTGCCTATAGGAGAGCTTATAAACAATACAAAATGTTAGTTGTAATGACGATAAAGGCTCATACAGGTAAATTAATGTGAATGTATATATTATTGAATTTTCACAATCAGTAAATGTGCTGTAATTGATAATAAGTTGGTTCATAAATATGTTCATTTATCTTTAATTGGCTCTAATAGAGTCTTATTAATGTTGATAAACATCATATTAAATTTTATGACAGGGTTAACCATTTTTTCATAAGAAACTTTGTGTTTTATTTGCAGTAATAAATGTTTTAATTATGTTTTTATTGACACATCGAGACTTTTAAATGTTTAAAATCACCTTACACGGTCTCAAAAGTGGATTATTTACTTTGAATCAACACTTGTTACAAGGACCTTGATACAAAATGTTCAATTATTGTAAATATATTATGTGGAAACTGTAAAAACAGCCATTTCCTCAGCTGCTTGGCTGACACCTACACATACCAACACTAGTATTACTCATTAAAATTGACCGTGTAGAAACCTTCAGTCTTGTAGCTGATGGTCATGTCTGCTTTTGGGTATCATAAAAAAGCATCAACATGGATTTTAGTGTATTTTCTAAAGGTCAAGAATTCCCCACAGGAGCTTTAAAATATGAAATTCACCTGTTGGTCACCTCAGAAACATCTGTGGTTGTAGTTTCTTGCAGGTACACTACAGAAAGAACACCTTCACGTCATAGTAGAGTAGGTTCAGTCCAACTCCCAGAAGCCTCCCACAGCCCTGCGTCGAAATCTCTGATCTGTAAGCCATGTATTTTTCACTCCCACTCAGACTGCTGCAGAATTTGTAAGCATGTGTGTGTTTCATGATTCAGAATCCACTCTTTTAATGTCGAAGCTGCACACTTTTTTTTTTATATCACTCTGCCTACCTGCTCCAGATACTACAGATGGGATAAAGCTATTTGCCAAAACGTGGAATGAAACATATCCCCTCCTTTTAATGAGTGGCTACCATTATTTTTGCATTAATTAAGTTCAAACAACAACACATGAAATATGGGCTTAGTATGTGAATAATTAATATGCGAAACTAAATTACTTTTCTAGTGTTTACATGCTCACGAAACAGCTGGTCTCAGGCGTTCTCAGCTATTATAGGACACTTGACACAAACAAGCTCTATGATGAATCCTGCTGCAGACTCATTAATTCAAGAGTTTAAAAAACATGCATGAAGTGTGATCTGCTCCCGGCGGACCTCGTGCAGATCACACTCCAGATCTCGCTGTGAGCCTGTATAGTGAAGGTCTCGCGTCTCTGTGTTTGACTGGAGCCCTAGAAAGCGTAACTGGCAGGAAGGCTGACAGAAAAACGTGAAGTAGACACATGCCTCTGCCAGACACCGTGGGCTAATGCTGAGTGGGAGCTTCGGCATGCCAAGTTGGTGTGGAGGAAAGTAGGGCAAACAATGCAATCCAAAACACAACAAAGTGGACATTTTCTTTTGAGCTGAAATTACACAAATATAATGTGTCTACAGGATTTGCATATATTTGCAAGTGAAGCAGCACCAAGGAGTCATTGTTATAGCGAAAGCAGCTTCTCTGCAGTCCCGTGGCACATTTGTGGTTCTGCAAGCTTCCAACAAACTGGAGCAAAAAACAAACAGCACGATCAGCCATCATTTTTTGCGTGACAGTGCCTTAATCATGCATGGGAAAAGAAGTGTCAGGCATCTTTAACAGGGTAAAATACATCATTTTACACATTACCTTTACAGATTTTGATAGTTTGTCATTGAAACGGATTAATATTTTGCAAGGGGTTGTGCATATATGTGAAAAATTAATGAGCAAGAACTAGTGACCTTATTTTTGTTATTTCAGTTGTAATACCGAGCTTTCATTCACCCCCACACTCCTTTGTTCTGGATCTTTCCTCTGCCTCACTTAGTCATCCCTATTGTGAAAATATGACTTCAGTATTTCCATTAATTACCCACACTGAGGTTTAGACAGGCTAATGAAACTTCTCTGTTGTTTCAAAGCACACTTTTTGGGGCCACACGTTTTACAGCAAACACGACTTTCTCCTCAGTTTGAATTTTTTTGTGGGAAAACTTTAATTTTTATTTAAAATTTCAGGCTGTTTTTTGTTTGTTTGTTTGATAGTTTGCGAGCAGTCCTCAAAAGCCTGGAAGAGATTTTACAGGAAAAAAACACACGATGGCTCTTTTATTTACAACTATCTCATAGATGACCCTACATGAAAGAGTGATTTCTGAGAGCTAGTCCAGGCAGGCAACTGGAGCTGCACGTAATGAGTGCTAATTTCAATGACGAATCATTTTCGTCATATTTTTTAAGCTCTAACTGAATAGAAACTTGTGCCAAAGAATAATTATTGACATTTATGTGGCAAATTTTTATCTGAGCTATAATGTACCAACATTTTAGATGCAGTTTGGAGCGAAGTGAACATCTTTCCAACCAACCTGCTCAATCCAGACCCGTTTAGGGATTGCCATAGTAGTGCAGTTCAGTTTCCTTTATCATTAGCACACATATACTATATGCACTTATTGTGGTCTCATTTGCAGCATGGGGACTGTGATATAGTCACAGTGGCCAAAGAAAGTATTTTCTCAACTTGGAGTGAGAACCATCCTCTATATCAACACTCTTACCTTTGAGTAATTCACTCTTTTTACCTCAGCAGGTGCAGAACAGCAGCAGAGCATTGAGAGTCTGGGCGATTCATCACTTTCTTACAAGAATAAAGTCGTAGTAAAATAATTTTTTTACAAAAATGCTATTACAGTTAAATCATTTTCTTTGAAGAATCAAGTCTTCAGGGTAGAGTTTTTCTTACAAGGCAGCTGGCATCTGACCTTAAACCAAAACTGCAGCTTTATCCCGTCTTTATTCTCATGATATAATGACTTCATTCTCACAGTGTCACGACTCTACCTCACCTTTAAATCTGAAAGATTACAATTTGATCTTGTGACTCTATTCTCATAAGAAACCATTTTTCCTTAACTATACTCTTGTGAGAAAATGACTTTAAGCAACATCTAAAAAATCTGAATTTCTTGTTTCTTGTGTCACAAATATTTAGTCATAGAATTCAGTCAGTACTCAGATAAAAGTTTTATGCTTGGAACAACCTTGACATCAATTTTTAAATAACTTATTGAACAGCTTTAATGAGAAAAAAAAGTAGAAGTACTAAAAAAGAAATGACAAATTTTTGACCAAAACTAGTTTCAAATGTTTTAATTTTTGCTAATTAAAACTGGACTCCATCCATAGAGGGCAAAAAGACGATAATTTGACTGAAACTATCTGCAGACGACATAGCTTCCAAAATTAATACTGCACTTGCTTCACATTTGCCACGTCTTAGTCTCACAACCACCAGCATCCACCTTCAGGTTCTGACTCTCAGGGTTTTTGGATATTATCTCATCACTCCCCCATGACTGTGTGTGAAGCTGATCTGCAAGTGTTGATGCCAAATATAGTATTCTGTTGCCATAACCTTTGGACCATCATAACCTTTCAGGAAACTGAGATAAATCACACTAAAAAAGTAACTTTAAAATGTTTGTTTCCTTCCTACCAACAGCCCAAAGTTTAAGGCTCAGATTATTTAAATACCAACAAGAGTAGAAAATAAAATAAACTGCAGAATCCTCAAAAAAAAATGTTGTTCATCACTGACTGAGTTGACCTTGAGCTGGTGGTTGTAGTGTCCTGTGGTGAGGTTCAGATTCAGAGATACTGATTACTTCTAACCTTCACAGTTCTAGGTCTTACATCAGCCTCAAAACCATTGACTGTCTGTAAAGATCAATAACTCCACTTCTTCCTTTAGCGCATAAATGGATCCAAAATACCCCCTTCAGTGAGCGCTGAGATAGACCGCTGGGCCTTAAGAATCAGACTCTGGGCTAAAGGAGCTGGCTCATGGAGCTGTGGGTAGAAATCCTGTTTCTTCTGCAAACTAAAACACACAGTTAACTCATCAGTAAAAAGACAAAATCCCTCAGGTTGGTACAGACCACAGCATAATAGCTCCTTGTGTTGGTTTGAGGCAGACAGTAGGTGTTATGATAATGAAGGAGACAGGAGACTATCCCCGAGGGCAAATGAATTTGTTTTAGTCTGTGATTCAACATGGGACAATACAAAATACACAAAACTGTACCAGCAGGACCCTGTGGAATAGGCACCAGTAGATAGATGACAGAGTGAAGTTCCCCAAGTGGATGGGGGTCCCATGCCTTACTTTGGAGTGCCCAGGAAGACTACTGGCACCCTTTCCAGCAACCAGTCCAAACCCCCATTGGCTTGGTTACCATCAGCTGGGTCATTTTAATTTTTTTTTAGATTATTTTTTGATGCTTTTTTGCCTTTTTTTTATCAGACAGCAAAAGGAATAAATCTGAGGGAGATCGGGGAATGGTGTGGGACCAGGAAATGGTCCAGCAATCAGCACAACAAGGACTGTGGTCTTACCTTACCAACCTAGAAAAACTCCAGTTATCAGAGATTAAGATTCTGCTGCCCCCAATTCTTCATGTGATGTTGTTTTTTGTTGACACACAAAACCAAAGTACAGCATTTATGACGGCTAATCCCAAGATATTTATGTGATGTGTATTAGGGGGCGTGTCCAGACTTTCTTTGACTGGGGTAACTGGGACAATTCCGGTTAAACCTGATAAATGTACGTTTTAGTGTTGAGACTTCCTCAAACAGCAAATGCATCACTCTCTATCTTTGTTATTCATCATGTGATAATAAAGTCAGGAACATGTCAGTCATTATGACTTCTCACTTCCTTACTATTACATTTAGAAGTCTGGCCCCTCTAGTGTTCACGCAGTGTTGGTTTACTGCCACTAGACTTTACACACAATAGAAAAACATTTTACCAGCTAATAGGCTCTTTTTTTTAAAGCAGTTGCTTAGTTACACATCCAGCAGACATAAAGCAAAAAGTGGTGACAAATATCAATCTGTAGAGCAGCTTTATTTCTCGCAGTCTTCACCTGCTCGCTGCTTTGTTTGCTTTTTGTTTTGTGCGGGAAGCTTACAGTGAGTTTATCAGCAGGCTGTCGCTGAAAACAGCTGCCTGCTGTTGCTGAAAAGGGATTTCATGAGAGAGCGGTGACAGCGAACTGCAGCAGTGATGTTTCTGGGCCTTAAAAACACAACAGTGGGTGAAGATAAAAAGGATTTCTCTGATAATTGTCATGGGTTCATCCCTGCTGGCAATTCCCTTCACATTAAAGGTTGTGGTTTATTTCATGATTTTAACATCACATTAGCACAGCCTCAAACAATCTGATGTTGAGGGAAAAATGCTTTTCGTTTGTAATTCTAGTTAATGGCTGATCAATTATTAATTCCAACACCCCTCTTTATCGAATGGATTGCTTTGAATAAAAGAGATTAGCTGTGAGATGCACCTGACAGCTTACATCTCTGACCATGAATACTGACAGACACGGCTTATTCAGCCGGGCTGTTACTTTTTATTCTGTTCGGAGGAAATGCACAACATCACAAAAACAATAGGGATTTAACTCTCAGTTTTGTCCCTACTTACGGAAATGACAAATCCACACTGCAAAACAAAGGCCAGGGAGATGGGGCTGAAATTAGACGGAGATGACGCTCATCAGCGGTCACTTCAGGTGATTTAAAATGACAAAAAAAGTTCCAGGAGAAACACTTTGACGTCAGTGAGGATCAATTTTTGATCATATTCCTGAATGCACCACTGACTATTAATAAAAGAGGCCGACAAAGCAAAATTGTTTGTTGGTATTTTTTTAGAGATGACTTCCTGGATTTATCGTATTAAAACAGACAAAAATAAAAGTAAATAAATAAATAAGCAGAGAGTGGATTAAATGCTGCAAACTGAGGGCTTGTGCTGGGATCAAACTCTGGTCACTGTGATAAAGAATCATCTTAAGCACTATTTGCATGTGTTTAGTATCTAGTGAGACACATTTGCACTGAATAAGCAAAGTCCGTCATTTCTGATTGAAAATGCTGGGGCGCTACAAGACACCCACCTTGTTGCTGAGGACAGCATCACGCTCTCCGCAGCTCAGTGTAGCCTGCTGGAAATTCACAGAAGAATAAGACATCCACAAAGAATGTGCTTAAAAACATGTGAAGGAACAAACACGATAAGGCTCTTAAGAGAAAAAAAATCTGGTACTTTCTGTTCTTGCTGTGTCTGGTGAAGCATTCACCTCAAACCCTTGCTCTGTTCACAGTGGTCATGAATAACAAGCACACACACACATTAACATGCAAGTATGTTATTGAATTATATGAATATAATAACATCATTTTTCTAGGATAAAAATGAAGACATTGTGCACATCATGTATCAGATCACGTCGTAAATGTTTTTCATTTGATCGACACGTCTGAGATAATCAGTGTGCTCCACTGTGAATATATTCCTGACAGCTACAGCTGATAAGAATCAAAGGTTCCCATGAGATCTTATGAGAAATGCATGCAGATCATTTTTGACCCACTTATGGAAGCTCAGGGTAGTGATGCAAAAACAGAAATTGCTCAAATAGGGAAAAGATCAATTTAGAATTCAAAGGGTGTGATATCGAAACCATTTTTTGAGTTTGTAATGTCAATTATAACCTCAATGGACCATTACTGACCCACTTATGTATCTATGGGTTAAGAAAAAATACATATAGGACGTGAGAAGAGACGCTAGAGATAAATGAAGAACCACACAGTTGTAGTAAACATATACCAAGAACTCCTAAACCTGTGCCCAACTATTTAAGACTGTAGTTAGCTATTTTAGCAGGAAACAAGTCTCCATGCTGATTCAGCTGAATTTTTACCCAGAGTGCTGTTTTTTTTTTTTTTTCATTGTTATTATTATTTTGCATGTCCTGAAATATGCTATGATATTACAGAGAGAGTAAGTTCACATGGGGTTAGAAACACTGACTGCAAATATTAAAAACCATCCTGAATATTCCTGTGCAAATATGGCTTTACTTAATGGTGCATGCTCTGCACGGTCCAGCCTCTGTTTTGTGTCAGTGACACTGGAATGAATCTTGGCAAACACTCTCCCTTATCTACCAAAGTTACCTCACAATGCTGCCTCATGAGGTGGCAACTCTGTGCAACGGTGCCACTGAGTAATAAATTTTAGCCGAGTTATGACTCACCGTTCAATCAATACACTCCTGTAAAAGAAAATAGAAAAATAAAGGCTGCACATAAAATTATGATGCTTTTTTTGTGGCTGTGCTTGCAAGTGTTCAGATTTAACTTCAGTCATTTCCTTAAGAATAAAAGTGGAGTTTTATTGAACCTTTTATGATTGAAAGATGAGGAAATCTCTGGTATTAGGACTTCCTGGTGGTTAAACTGTAATGGAACACTCAGTGGTGAAATAACTTACAGCATTATTTATACAGCTCCACAAGCATCAATTAGCAACAACAAGGCACCAGCAGAGGGCATCAAAAAATCATCAAGTTCCCAGCCAACCATTTGTAGGGCACCTCCTCCAGCTACACTTAACAAGAATCCAGAGGAAGCAGCAGGGACGTCCTGGAAGACGGAGGAAGCTGTGGGGCAGCTGCATGCTTATGGGATCGGGGAATGTGACAGCTAAGCTGGCCTAACATATTGCTGTCATGTCGTGCAGCAGAAATGTAGTGAAGCTGTCAGCTTGCTCAAACCTAAATGGACCAGCCGTGAACGACCGGACAGGACTGGCTGTCCCCAAAGCTTTGACTTCAGAGGCAATCACACTCTGCGCTCTATAAACTGTTTGAGATGAGGAATAAAATCACTCAGGCTGCTGCGCTTTTCTCTGATTGCATCTGGGATAAACCATTTTACCTTGGAGGTTCAAAGTAATGTTATATTGTAGTCATCCAATCATATCAGCTGAGAAAACAACCTCCATTCCTCAGATGTCAAGAAGACATGCTTTGATAATAACATATGTGTAAGACAATGCATCGTCCTATCTCCTTGGCTCGCATTTCATTTAATCCAGATGTGGAAGTAACTAGATTAGAGGCAGGTCTGCCAGATCTCCACTGGATGTATCCAATCACATTATGTATGAAATATACTGCAGTAATATTAATTCTTTGGGCCGTGATAGCAGAGATGTGCCGCAGGAGCTGTATAGGCACTCTGTCTTGTGGCTGCTTCTGGAGGCAGGGCCGTGTGCCAAGAAGGAACTAAGTCCCTTGCAAATCCATTCACTGGGAATGGTTGTCATCCCTCCAATCCATTCAAATTTGATTTGGCAAAAAGTAGTTTGCATGACAGAACCTTGAGCTCCGATTGGGCAAGGTGGTGAGGGGGAGGTGAGTGACGCACACGCCCTGGAAGCTAAATGAGTATGGAGGAGGATTCCCAGGGCTCATACAATATACTTGGTTAGTGAATTTAATACTTCATTTCAGAATGGCAGTTCATGCAACAAGGTTATAGCCAAATAGATCATTCAACAGTGTACAGTAGAGACACTGTGGTGGTGGTGGTGGGTGGTGCCTCATGGCAGGAAGGCCGAACCATCTGACCGTGAGGTGTCTCTCTCTCTCTCTCTCTCTCTCTCTCTCTCTCTCTCTGGGTGCAGACAGTGTTTTCTTTGTGTCGAATCAGTTTAACACTGTTTCCTTTGTGTGTTCCTTATCTAAAAAGCATTATTGGCTAAGTCCATCAATTATCACAGGTGAAGAGGATGTTTTCACAAATTTCAAGTCCAAGGTGAAGTCTTTAAATAGTTAGGTTTTATGTCAATTAACTAATCAAGTAATCACATTGCGGTAACCTAAAGCTGCTTAATCCGAACTCTAACCCGAAACAATGGCTCAAGGACAGAGAGATAGTGTGTGTGATCAACCAGATGAATGTAGGGCAACATATGGGAGCAGTTCAGAACACGGAGAGCCGGATTTTGCAGAGTCAGTGGAGCCCTAAATCCAAGTTCAGAGAGTTTATATGGTTATTTTTGTTGTAATAGCCCTTTATTTTTAGAACAAAGTTACAAAGCGCTTTATCCACAGCTGCAATTGCATAACAAATTAAAGTAATGGAGTGCAAAAGTAAAGCACATTAGAAAGAGAAACACAATAAAAAATAAGATTGCACTTGCTTTATGTTTTCCTTTTATCTGTATGTGCAGTTTTATTTTCTAATTCTCTTTTCTGACTTTTTATAAATTACCGGAAGTATATATCAATGTTTGCACAGAGTATTTAAAAATTCTTAAACTTTCTTGTCATGTAAAACAAAGTCATTGATGCCCATGCCCATAAATATATATATACAGTATATATTTTTTCTTTTGACCTTTATTTGTTTCTCATTCTTATTTTTCTTCTACGTATTTTTCCTGTTATCTGCATAGAAATTACCTAAATGAATATAGTTCACACAGTAATAAAAATGTATTAAAAATGGTTAAAGAAGAGAAAAACTTATCAAGCCAGATTTCAGAGCTTGGGTTTCTGATGAGTAACGTCTTTGAACAGGCTCTCTGTACGACCATCAGACCCGTATCAGCTGATCTGAGAGGGTGCACATGCTCAGAAGTGGCCAAGAGGGTTCATCATATAGAGCTTCAGAAGTCAGTCACAGAATGTAAAACTGATTCAGGAGTGGACCAGAAATGCTTAGTGTTATGGTAATGTGATAATATATTCTTCATATATCACACAACCCCATCATGTACCCATGTAGAAGGAAGTATAGAAGTCCAACTTTAGGTTTGCATCTTTCATACCTTCTACTCTACAGAGCAGAGGAACATGTACAGGGTCTTACATACAGTGTTACTTCTTCTCAATCCTTTTCAGATAAAGAAACAATACTTCCACTTTAGCTGATGAAATTGTTTTTTGAATTGTCTGTATATTTTCCTTTTTTGTGTTCATCTGTTTGTTTGTTTGTATCTTTGTGTTCTTTTTTCACATCTTTAAATCAAACAGTTTTAATTTCAGATATTACTTTCCACTTTGATTTCCAATTTCAAAATCTAAAATTCACTTTTAATACTCTTTCCTGGACCCTCTTAGTTTGGAAATAAAAGGGTTTGAGTTTGCTGCTTCATGTAGTTTGAACAAATGAAGAAAGTCTCATTAGATGGTTTGAATGTTCTTCTGAATACAGACACACCTGGCTTTGAGTTATCTACCTGGCACACTGATTATTGGTGACTGACTCATTTCACTGCATTCTCCAAACTAATTATTATCACATCTTGTGTTACGCTGCATGCACGGCTGCTTTTTGTTTGTGGAAACTTTGTCAACTGTGCTGCTCCAACGCTCTTGAAACATTTGTAATTTAAGGGGCAGCTGTGGCTCAGGGGTAGAGTCGGTCATCTCTCAATCCAAAGGTCAAGGGTTTGATCTTTAGTCCTGCTGTCTACATGCTGAACGGTCCTTTGGCGAGACACTTAACCCCAAATTGCCCCCTGTGCCGCGCCATTGGTGTGTGGATGGAGTTAATTAATGCTGATGGGTGTTTTACAGAGCAGCCTCTGCCACCAGTATGTGAACGTGACATATAAAGAAAGGTCAGAAGACCAAGGCAAGAGCTCCATAGACATAGTCTATTTATCCCACATACTTTGTATTATTGCTGTTGAAATACTGCATTGTCAAAAACAGCACATTGGTCAGAATTAAAAGCCTTTCATGCTGACGATAACAACAGGGATTGATTCGTACTGTGTCAACCCCCCCTGTGCCTAAATATCCCATTCCTACTCACTCCATTATCAGATTATATGCACAAATGTCTGTTAGATACACCCACACACAAACATACATATCAGCCATGTGACCCTTTTAGATGGTCTGATGCTAAACTAAATAATATCACATTGTGAAAGCTCTAACATATTGTATTATGTGCCAGTTGATCCACATGACCAGCGTGTTTTCAAGAAGTAATAAAAGGTCCAGAAAAATTAAAGCACTCAGTCCCTTGTTTGGAGGAGTCGACAAGAGCTGGCTGAATAATGCATAACTCTGTCTTTTACTGTGCAATGCTGTGTGTATTTACTGTGCATGCTGATGAGTAGACTACATCAGCTGTAAGATAGTCTATCTGCACTCGGGTTCCCATGTGGTTTTAAATGTGAATATAGCCACGAATACAAATAAGAGCTTTGATTCCAAGCTACTGAAGAATACCCTTGAAAACCTCATGTTTAATTTCTCTGTGGGTTAACTGATGGGGCTGGTTACAGGATGAGAGTGGTTATCAGCATTTACATGGGACATACCACAGTGATTGAGACAAATGGTCTCCTTTTGAATAAAGAGAACTGAACTATTATTGGTAGAGTATTAGATAACAAAAGTGCAGATCCAAAAACACTGCAGAAACTATTAGTTTAATGTGATTCATGTGTGATAATAAGAAGAGGATGTACTTTATTAAACCCAGAGGGAGGTTCATTTTTTTTTCTCTCTAGTGCTGAACATGTTACACACACACACAGGCTTAAATACACACACACATATGCACTAAGAGAGAACTGTCAGAGTGAGGAGGCTGAATATGCATGAGCGCCCCGAGCAAGTGAGGGTTTAGTGCCTCGCTCAAGAGCACCTTGGTGCCTAAGCTATCTGCACAGTTTTCAAACTTGGTCTGCTCTGGGACTTGAACCACTGACTCTCTCCTGAACCAAGTGGACTGAGCTACTGTCGCCCCGGTTCAGCAGTGGTGAGGGATGGAGAGCTGCTTTGCTCTATCTTTCTTAGTCATACGACTTTACAGGGAGGCTGTGGCTCAGTGTGGAGTCGGTCGGCTCTCAGTTGGAAGGTCACTGGTTTGATCTCGGCTCCTGCAGCCGTACGCTCAAGTGTCCTTGGGCAAGACGCTAAATCCCAAATGCTCTCAGTGACAATGTCAGCAGCTTGTAAATGTGAATGAATGGGATTAGTTAATACTAGTGGTCCCCCATAATAGCATCCTCTTCCATCAGTCTATGAACATGGTGTGAATGGGTGAACGTGACCAGTAATGGAAAAGAGCTTTAAGGGGACAGAAAGAATAGAAATTTACATAATTACAGTCCATTAATACCTGCACAAATATCCTTTTAATATGATATATTTTACTAATATAACAGAGACTGTGCACATCTACCCTATTACGCTCGTAATTCATACATGTAGTGCGTCCTTATATATGAATTTCAGACGGTTTTATAAATGTCAAAAAACTCCCCACAGGAGCTTTTAATACTTGTAGAAAATGGGCGACGTAAGGAAAAGGGAAAGGGAGAAAAGTCAAACTGTAAGTTAATGAAAGGCTGTCAATTTTAAAATAATTAGACCAGTCAAATAGTCAAATTGCATTCATCACATTGAAATATGTCATTAATTTGTACTGAAGGCAATTATCTCATCATAAAAGTAGGTTGTTCTTTACTTCCAAAGTAAGCAGCCCTTTATAGGGGCCTGTATGATAGAGCCCTGTTTATGTGGATATATGACTAAAAGACATAAGATTGAGGCAAAAAACTGTAGACAGTATAGTGTGACTTTACATTGATCAGGTTTTTATTATCAATATTTCTATTACAAAACCCAATTCCACTGAAGTTGGGAAATTTTGATAAACGTAAATAAAAACAAAATACAATGATTTGCAAATCCTTTTCAACCTATACCCAAGATGGCGGCCTCTCTGGAAGAGCACCTGTTGTATCTAGAATTGAATGTCTCACTCTGAACTGAGAAAATCCGAATCATTTTTGTATTTAGGTGGTGATGCACTTGGTTTAAACATACTTATAAATTTTTAATTGCATTTCTGCTAAGCTAAATATAACGCACTGTACCTTCTGAAATTAATGCGGATCCCCTTCGGTGAAAACCAAAAGCAAACCAGACCATCAGCAACAAAACTAAGTACTTTTATATCCTAATTTTTGAAACCTGAAGACTAGATAAGAAATTCCTACTTTGTCCACAGAGGGTGCCAAAACTGACCCAGACAGAAAGTTCCATACATGAGTTTGTAATAGTACAATTCCAATTAAAAAGTGTTTGCTGTTAAAGATCTCATATTTTCCTTTCACATTTTTTAAATAATACTCTGTGAGACAGCAGTGCTAACAATAGACACGCAGTAGGAGCACATGTGTGACTGCAGTCTTCATTAAACTACCATGCAACATGAAGGATGTAAGAGGCAGCATTACACGAATTTATGATCTTAATCTAGTTCATCCATGTCAGGCATATTTCATGCAGTGTTTTAATGCATTCAAGGACAATTCAACAATCTTACTTTGCCATAAGAGCTCATGATGAACTGACTCGAAAAGGCCTATGCTGTATATTGGCCCGTCAAATTTATATTAACTGCTGCTAATGTAATCCAGGCTTTTACCTCCCATCAACATGTTTTCTCATAGATGTAGTACTGCAGAACAGGGCCGGGTTATTTAGTGGCATTTCTTTGCAGGAATGAGTGCTGCAGACTTGGCACTCTGTCTGTAGATTGGAGATTCAGAGTAAAATTCATTTCCTGCTCTGAAGTCTGCAGGATCAACATAATTTATGACTTTTGCTTGTCTGGGGCTTGGCTGTCACATGGAAATTAGGATTTCGAGGAATTACTCTCAATCAATGATAAGTCTGGCTCCTAATCTCTCACATATCCTCTCTATCCTGTACATTCAGCCTCTCCTGATTCACTCAGAAATGAGAGATGGATAACTTACATGTAATTAAAACAGAAAGCAGATATGGGTACACATTTGCACATAAAAGGTGATATTAATTCAGATTTCTTATTGATGATCTCTCTTGTCTAATCCAGGCGTTTGAGGATCTGTTCAGAGCCCTGGGGGAAAAGGTCTGGGCTGAGGAGAAAACCAAAGCTTCAGTCTGAGCTGTGTTCTATCTTTAAAGCCAAAGTTATAATGAACTCCTCATGTTTGAAGTCAGACTCGCACACATCTCCTCCAGACTACTAAACTCTGATATGAAATAATTTTTATATAAATGCAGCCAGCTGTTGAAGTATTTATGAGAAGGTAGTGCTTGTTAATTTGATCATCACACCAAATTTTAGTCGAGGTTCGGTTTTGAAATTCGCTCTAAACATGTTGTATAAAAGTGTAATGACTGTCCGCCGATGTTAGATTTATGAACAGACAGCTCACACTCACCTGATGATCTGCACTATTCCTGCTTTAGGTTGGTAGGATAAAACAGCACCTTTTATTCTCTAAGTCACACCTACTGACTTTGCATGCAGGGCCTACTTTTCCTGCACGGTAAAATACGACTGTTGACACATTATTGCTCCTCACTAAATTTCCACAAAACAACATCATTTCTTTTTATTTGTTTTGGATGATAATGATCCCGAGAGGAGCATTTGGTGTTCCACGGTGTGTTTCCTGCTCGCACAATTTCTCATATCCTGATGGTAGATTGCACGCAGTAGATGGAAATATGTGAACCCGGGAGGATAAACTGTTTTGATTCAGTATGTCCCAATTTCTCCAAATGAAACTGAACCAATTATTGGCAAACTCTTTGCAATTTCATGCAAAAAGTTATTTGAAAGTCAAAATTAAAAAACCTCTGATAATAGAAGTAATGCAGAGATTTGTGAGTTATTGTCTCGTCTGCATTCTTTTAAGCTCTGCTTCTGCTTTCTGCATCACACACACACGAAACAATGATAAGGAAATTTTATTTAATTTCCAAATTTTTCTTAAATTTACAGCCATCATTCAAACCATGCTGCAGCTTCTTTTTCCTGAGGACTGTTTTTTCTCCCCAAATCATTGCTTTAAAGGTGTCTTGTACATATATACAAACGCCTGTAAAATAAATAACAAATTGGGCAATCCTTTTGTCATTACACATGTAATCTGCGAACACAACGTGGAGAGCAGCTGTGAAGTTTAATCCACAAAGAAGCTCTTTTTTCTGCAGTTATTCACTAGAATTAACGGCAGGTGCATTCACATACATTGCACTTTGCATTCACCACATCTGTTACATTAATTATTTAGAGACTCTAATTATGTGAGGGTGAAAGCTATATTTGATGTGACCTGTAGAAAGCTTTATGAAGTAAGTATGCAGTGTTCAAGAAGTCCACAACTGCCTCTTTGAGATGTTTTTGACCGCTGACCAAAACCAGAAACTGTAAACTGAGATTAAATAATTGTGTTTTTGAGAGCAAACAAGATTGTTAGTCAAAATGAATTGATGTTCTTCGTATTTCTATCATCAAAGCCGGTGCAGGCGAGAAAACAAAGGGAGGTCTGGGTGAAAGGATTATGTGGAGAGAGGAGCCCGGAGCAAAGAGCTGCTGCTGGTCTGATAAGTTTACTGAGAAGTATGATTCACATTGAATTTGGCACACATCAAATCTCTTCTTTTTGCCTTCAGAAGACAGGAGCAAACACACACACACACAAACACACACGAACACAAACACAAAGAGGCATTTTTATCATTATAAAGCTATAGCCTCTCAAGCTATGGCAAGAACCCTTTTGCTACAGCTCACATTAGCTACAGCCAATTGGCTTGATTTATATGTCTAACTAAGCTAATTTAGCCAGTGATCTAGGTTAGATAATTTGGCATGCAGCATGGTCGATTAAACCTAATAGAGAGGCTGAGGACTTAATGTTAACCTGACCTAGCTGCTGCTCTTTGCATAAAGATTGTCCCAGTTTTCTTTTCTCAGTTAACCTAGTAGAAGGTTAGATGATTCGCTTTGGCGACTCATCACTCGGTCAGTGTGCCTTTAATACTTTGGTTTTGTTTGCACCAAAGTTTTAATCAACTATCAGGTAATATTTATGGTAAATGCTTTATTAGTAGTTCTAAACTTCTCTAGATAACAGAAACAGGCATCTTATTTGAAATGAAATCTGAAGTCATTAATGACAGTTTCTTTTTTGTTTCGGTTTGACGTCATTGTTTGTTTATCCACCGGGCCAGACAGTTGGTGTAATCCTCTGATTATTTTTTTCTGCTCCAGTTACTGGC
Source organism: Xyrichtys novacula (assembly GCA_962446985.1). Lineage (NCBI taxonomy): Eukaryota > Metazoa > Chordata > Actinopteri > Labriformes > Labridae > Xyrichtys > Xyrichtys novacula. The sequence continues at coordinate 22,412,999 of OY660864.1, read as the reverse complement.
AGGAAAACCCCAACAACTTGATGGTACTTCCTTGACGACTAAGTATCAATTGTATTGATACACTCCCTAAAAAAAAAAAAAAAAAAAACTTTGGCTCAGTTTATTTTGAAACCATGTACAGGGAAACATTTGGTACACTCCTTAAAAATGTTCAAGTTTGTACTGGTGCCGACTCCTTTAAAACAGCTCAATACCTGAGGTCTGGAGGACAGTGTCATGAATGCCATTGACTCCACTGAACAGTATATTGCTCTTTTCTTAGATTTACTTTTTGGCACTTTAAGGCCATTCAATTCTTTAAAAACACTTTGTTTCCTCCAAAAACTGTTTTTTAAAAATGGTTTATCCTCTAGTTTTTTTTTATATAAAAAATGATGTCCCACAAGGCTCCATATTCAGTCTGCGTTTATTTGTAATTTGCATTAATGATGAATTTAAAAATGTTACTAATTCAAAGTAAAATTTTTATGCTGTCTATACTATTACATACACTGATCAGCATTGCAGTCTAATGTAATCCAAAATAACACTTTTTAACCTACATTCTGCTTTGAGGAAGTTCCTACATTTTCTGTTTTGGTTGACATGGTCAAAAAGATGAAACATTTGCTTAAAGTCCCACTCTGGTCATTTTTTTTTCCGCTATAAACTTAAAGTGTTCTCAGTGGTCTTTAAATTGTGATTATGAAGTTTTTTTTAGCCAAAACCGCATTACCTGTGTAATTTTTAAGTGCTTTTCTTCTGCAGAACTCCAGTAGCTCAATAACAATTCACCTCTGAGTCGTGGCCAGAGACAGCGCTGCTCTGCACACTCCTCTTCACACTGGCTTGCAGCCTAACATTGCCAGTGTAGTAGAAGTGGCAGGTAACATAGAAGCTATTCAGCTCTCGGATATGATTGTCTTTAGGGGCATGATGAAAACTAATATCATAATTCGCTTCCTTATGAGCACTGAAATCCGCTACTGCACTCGCTTGTTTCATGATTGTCCTCTCTATTTCTCCTGTCTGGCCTGCATAGCGGTGCTCTGGGGGCGGAGCTTAGAATTGTGACATAGGAAATCCTACTGTGTCTGAGACGGTTGTTTGGGTCTGCCAGAGATTCAGAGTGATTTGAATGCAGAAATACTCAGAAATGCTATTTTGCACTTATTTTCTCATGATATGTCCTGTAGCATTAGAAAAATGCCAAATGAACATGTAAAAAACAAGAAAAATATGATTTTCATCAGATTGAGTCTTTAATATTAAATACTGAAGCTGTAGTCAAAGGTTTTGATGAGAATTATATTGACTGGTAGTCCTTATATTTGTCTCTACTCATGTATGTCAATAGAGTGGACAAAATATTAGGAACACTGTTCAACATGACACACTTCAGTGCACCACTATCACCCACTCAAACATTAGCATTCAGTACAATGATCACCTCCCTGACTACAAAAAAATTGAACCTGTAAAAGCTGTTGACTCACAGAAATCCTCGTTACATAGAACCGTTGTCTTTGTATATGACCCGGCCATGATCAGTTAGGTTCCAGTCCTGAATAATTCAACCTGAAACTAATTCCTCAGTCTGTCTCCAGATGTTTTTATTTCCATTACAAAAACAATCCATCTTCCTCATACTTTCAAAGAGCTGTTGGCTGTTAAATTGGATTGCATCAGATTGCACAGGTGGTCATAATGTTGTGGCTGATTGGAGTACACTTATTAGTCTTTCAAAGTGAGTGCAATTAAAGGATTACAAGCTTCTTTTCATGTTGTCCAGATAAATCTTCCTAAATTAAGGCTGGTCTCGAGTGCCAAAAAGACCAACAAGCAACCTTGTTATGACTAACTAACTGATATTTTGAGATACTTCATACAAGCATACTAACTCAAATTCCCTGAAAATCATGGACTTGGTTGACTTCTTATTTGTGGTCTTTGCTGATCCTGAATACAGTCACTAGCTGTAACCATGTTTGTCTTTTGACTTTGGTTAAAAGGGGTTTGGATGTTTTCACCATATTGTTGGCAGTTGCCATATAGGAAACTTAACTTTGGGTCAACCTACCACAGGCGATCATACCTTTTACCTTCCTCCTGCTCTGAGCTACAAGCTCACCAAAAGCTGGATTATTTTATTAGGTTAGAGGATAAAACTAGGATTAAGGCTTGTTTGGCCAGTGTGTGCACATGTTTCTATTGTTTGTCTTGTTCTTTGTGTGAAACTTTTTTTGCTGCTGAATAGGACAGGACCATGTAGAACAGGTTGTGTGTCTCATTGGGGATAATCCTGGTAAAATAGAGGTTAAATATCAATATTATCCTTCCATGCTGTGTATGAGAAGTACAGGGACTCTGGTATTTTTCATGCCTGGACTACTCTGATTTTTCATCAACATTTTGGTTTAATGAAGCCAGATGTGACTCCTTTTGACAAGACAATGGATATGCACAGCATTTTTCTATCTTGGCAGGTTGCCTAGTAGTGATTTGCTGCATTATAGTCTATAGGTAACTTCATTTTAAAGCATTTCCTGCTATTATTACTGTGACTGCACATGGGACCAAAATTTGCATTGTAATATCTTTATGTATGAGGAAGACTGGAAACTAGTGACTCAGACAAAAATATATTCAGGCAATAAATCAGAGAGGAAGTGGTGTAATTTTCTCATAGACGCCTATAAAGACAGGCATTTCCTTTATCCATACTGGCTATTTGGACCAGTCAGGTTTGAGGCATGTATGCTTTGTCTCTGCTTGCAGAGTGGGTAGCCTGTACATTCTTTCATATATATTGTGGCTTTGAACCAGCAGGGGGCAGAGGAATGTTAAAACACCTGTATATATATGTATATATATGACCAGCAGCTTATCGTATGGCTGGAAAAAGATGGAAAAATACTTTTCATACATTTAAACGGGACAGGCACCCGATTGGAGTCCAGTATGTCGGGTCTTTTTATCTGGAAGTGCCTTCCTTCGTGAGCATGATTAGGGTCTTCGAGTCGGTTATAAACTAAAGAAAGTGGCGAGCACTTGACCTGTCAGAGCGTGTTTACTGGAAACTGGCTGTTCATGCCATTACAGAGGAAAGATTAAAACAGAGAGGGTAAAGGTTGTATAACCACGGAGAGCACTGCTTCAGTGTGCTGGCTGAGTTTTCAAGAGTTTGAATTTGTGGTTCCTAGCGAGAACTTACTGGCACGAAAATAACGAAGTCTATTTAAAACTGTCTTAAATCATGAGTGAAAAAGGTCACTCCAAGGAGGCGGTGGTCTCAGTGGTTGATTTAGCTGAAAGTTTTGGCCTCAAAGATGTGAAAACATAAACTTGTTCCTGTGAGGGAGTCCAGAGCTTTGATTGACACGCATTTCAGTAAATCACACAGATTTGACTGTTGCTCTTTCGCTCCTCTCGTATTGCTTTGCTGTCAATGAGCCGTCTGTGTTCAAACTAGTGAAAGGTTGCCAAGTTCAGACATAAATAATGCTCTGCTTGGTCCAAGCACAGAAATATCCCATTCACCTTGAGGGCAACTAGAGCCATCATTACAATATAATGTATCCTGGTGACTGAGTGGGCCGAGGAACATGCTGTACTGTTTTAACTGCCATGTTCTGGTTTCAAAGGCTCCTCTTAAACCATACGAGCTGCTCTCATTTTCTTATCCCTGTCACGGCCCTGAGAGGAATAAAAAAGTATCTCATGGAGGCAAATGCCAGAAAAAGAGAAGAGAATGTCACACAGGAGTATTATACGAATGTCAAAATGCAGAAGTGGTCTTAAAATCTCAACCCCCGGAGACACATTAGTGAGCGTCAGGTGTTTTTTTGTGTGGATGTGTGTCTGAGCTGAGCAGCTGACACACACACATCCACAAACTCAGGTCTGAGCGTCAATAATATTAATATATATCACCATTTGGCCTGTCACAAGGCTTTTACTGAAGCTAAAAATCATAAACACATTCACACTTTAATCAATATCATAGGAAATATGGTGCAGCAATGAGTGTTCCTTTTCTCCGGAGACATGGGTGCCAAACACGTTAATACAACTTGAATATAATTTATGGGTTGAGGGGCGCCACTACAGCTCTTGAACTGTTAAACATCCTTCAAGTGATTGAAAAGGCTGGGGAAAATAACGTTTCAGCAATGCTTATAATGAGATGCCCTGTGCAGACACTGATAATGTGTTCCAAAAGAGACTGCTAATGGCTGCAGTGATGAAGGAGAAGAGGATCAAATACAGCCGTGTGATTTCGTGTCTTTGCAGGCAGCATGCTGCGTATTTAAAGTTTTAAGAACAAACAAATGGAAATACACTTTTTTTTTCAGGGGGTTCAAACGGAAACACGAACAGGGAGCACAAATTATGAAGAAAGGCGACTGTCGTACAAGAAAGCAGGGTTTACTTTAACAAGAGATTACAGCGGGAATTTCGTGCATGGACGTTGCTGTCGCTGCAAATAGAGGTGTAGCAGGAACTCGAGTGGCAGGAGGATTTTTGTTCTGCATTTTTGTGCCAGTACTAGAAGAGGCTGATACCAGTGTGGTTTCAGAGGAATAGGGTCCTTTCACTTACAGTATATTACCTTGTGCTTAATGGGCATGTAGTAATTAAAAGTTATGTGAGCCTGACCACACATATGCTCCACAATTTATTTTAGCAGGAGGCCTTCTGTTATCTCTGCGACCTTCTGGGAAGAACAAGGCTGTATGAAAATGTTGCATTAAGTTCTGATCATGTCGGGTGCTTTTCCTGGTTTTTTAGCTACGGTGCAATCTGGGTTCATCCTGCAAAGACAAAGTGCTCTTTCTGGAGGTGCTTAATCACTGCTTTCTACAATTTAGTTAGTTTTCATTAGAATAAATGTCATGATGGTAATAAAAGGATAATACAATGTTACAAATTAATTCAAAGTTGTCCTGTTGAGATTTTAAGCACGTACAGTCTTATGTTTAGATTAAGGATTACCTTTTAATATGAGATAAATTATAAATTAAAACTTTAAACTTTTAAGAGGGTGCGCCGCTGGCTTCTTGTCTACGTTTGAAGGTCATGCCTCGAGCACTCCCTCCCCTCTGTCCTGTCCACTCCAAATAAAGACAAAAAGCCCAAAAGTTGACCTTGAAAAAATTTTTAAAACAAGATCCATGCATGCTTGCTGGCAGTGTTAGTCTATCCTACCTTGTGTTGTGCATATATTGCTTTTCCTGGATAGCCACTGCATGCTGCATGGCCAGTACATAGAGGGGCTTGGTGGTAGAGTCTCTTAATCAAGAGGTTAGAGGTTCGATCCCAGGGCTGTCTACATGCCAAAGTGTCCTTGGGCAAGACATTTGACTCTCACTTGACCTGCTAGCTTTGCCCAGCGATGTGTGTGGATGGGCTCATGAAGCAAACATACCAACATGTTCATCTGAAATTAGCCTTGGCAGCGAGAGATCTTAAGAGTCCCAGTTTTGATCACGTGGACTCTGGTTGTTGGTGAATAGAGTATCTTAGTGTGTTGAGATGTGTCGTTCATACTGTTGCGAAGACAACATCCTTAAGTCTTTATTTGAGGTTACGTGTGGGGTCGGTCACTGCTTCATAACTGGTTAAAAATCCTCTGGTGTGCCAGGCATAACTCAGAAAGTATGAGAGTGGAGTCATTAGTGCCAAGCAAACATTTGGCAGTAAGCGATAAAATCTAATTTAAAAGCGTGGGTGGAATAAAATTTAGCTTTAGCCTTCACCTATTTTTACTGGCTCATAATTAATCAGTTGAAATGTATTCATACTTGTTTTTTTATTTTCTTTTTTTCCTAATTACTGAGTCCCTCCATGCATCTGTGTTTGTGACGTCCCTGTGTGAGGAGGGAGGAATGGTTCACACTGACCAAAATAAACTTTCACTTGAAAGAATCTATGATGAAAAAAAGAACATATAACTGTAGTTACTGAGGTCTGAAAACACAGTGTGAGACAGGCTCTTCAAATCACTGCTCAAAGGTCACAGGTGTCAGAGGACTGAGGATATAGATAAAGATAGGATCATGAATAGCTGTGTATGTAGGAGGGGGAGAGTTTTTGCTGCGCCCTTGCCAAAGGTTGGAATATGAAACATCAGAAAAACTATAAGTTTTTTTTTTTTACCGAGGAGTATAGCTGTAGGACTGATAAGGGTAAATGTGTTCTTTCAGGATGACTAAATACATTCCTGTAACTTTTATCCACATTTAGGAGAAAACTGTCTTCGCCCAGCTGGTCTCATTCTGCAGTATGGGCAATTTGCTACACCCCCTTCACCTCCCTCCCTCCCCCACTCAACTTCGCCTGAGCCTGTGAGTCTTCTTTGTCTTCATATTCCTTTCATAATGTGTCTGTTGCTGAACTTTGCAGGCTGACAGGTGATAAATATTAATAAAGATGCATAATGGCACGAATATTGGGGTGTATAATAAAAAATAATGTTTAGTTTGGGGTATTGGGGCAAAGTGTGACTTTGAAAAGGATCAAAACTTCAGTGCGTAGGGAGAACTTTACAGAAAGTAAGAGAGCGTGTTTCTCTTTCCTATTCAGATGTGGACAATGAAACCCAGTATAATGTCATCTTTGTGCGTGTTTCTACTGAAAAAGACTTTAAAAGGATTTCTATAAATCAGAAGTCAGAGGATTGTGCAGCATGAAATATTTTCTCTTGTTTTTTTTTTCATACATTTCTTCTGTTTTCATTTTCAAATAAGCCTGCAGCATATTTGACAGTGCTCTGGTTTCAGCGAGTACAGTGGTGGATGCAATGGGATGTTGGCAGCAGAGGGAGCTTGTTAAAAGAACAAGTCTGACTTTCATGAGAAATGAGTATGCAAACGGCTGGAGGCAAGCTGTGCAAGGATCTGCAGGCATTCTTAGATGGCTGCCTGAGTGGAAGACTCTGCATGGTGGTGGCAGAAGGGTTGTTTTTATGCAACTTGCTGATTTGCACTGAAAGGTGTTAGGATGCCAGTATTCATGTTAGAGCAAGCCCTACTGTCATAATAGGGCATGGGAATTAAATTTGTTGTGACTTACAGTTTCAGAGATACACAGGAAAAATACTCTCTGTAACCCACAGTCTACATTTTATTCATTTTATTGATTGAAGCAAAGGCAGTTCATCACCATTTCAGGTCAATTGAGATGCAAAGTATGTTCATGTCTGACATACGCTGAGACCTTGATTCTAGTGCAGTCAAACCTGAATAGGAACACATTTGAACCTGAAGACCTTTTATTTGATGGCTGCTCACTCACGAGTTGTCCCACAGTGCTTTGCAGCGTACCTCCAGGTGCTTCCGGATCACAGGCATTCAATCTCCTCCAACCTCGAATCTGCCCTTACCATCAAATTTCATCGTATTTGAAGCAGGCTGGCGTGAAAGGGAAAATGATTACAATCAGCTCCCCTGATTGAACTCCACTGACCTTTCTGCTACAAATGTCTCTTTCAAAAAGCAATAGAGAATGTCAGGCTATTATTCCCTTTTCTTCCGTGGGGAGGGCTGACGGGTCCAGTCCGCACTGCTTCATACGAACAGCAATGTCAAACAGGTAGTCGTAGCATTCACACCTATAAGACAAAACACAACTTCAGTAATTGTGAAGAAAAATGTGAATCTATGTTTTTCTGCTTGTTATGTAAGTGTGAAATAAAATGAGACTGGTGTAGTTTTAAAAAGTATTAAACACTTACATAGTCTTTGCCTTTTCCCACGACTCGCCCCAGACGTAGACACCATGTCGGCGGACGAGCACAGCACACGTGTTTGGGTATTCCTCCATTGCAAAAGCCATCCGGTCTTTCAGGTCCTTCTCCTCAGGTGTATTTTCAACAATAGGCACAACCAGAGTCTCGTCGTACCTGGATCAATGCAGGGAAGAAACCCTCAAATTAAACCCAGGCTTATTATTCGAAGGCATGCACTTTGGCCATCAGGTTGCTGTCAGAGAGAGGCTCTCAAAGTCACTGCAGTCTACAGTTACCTGATCCCAGGCAATCAGATCAAAGAAAGACAAATTACACTACTTTATCAAGAAATAATACCCTTTGAATCTCTCCTGATTTTGGTATCTTGAATGTTAAAATCTGCTGGGGTTTTTCTGGTCTTATGCCACTGGGATTAATCACCTTTGTTTCTGAGTGTAAGAGAAACAAAACAAGCAAACTGAGGGTGTCACTTTTTACTTTTTTTGACATTTCCCAGTTGAATTACTTATCGAAACCAACAAAATTATCACGTTACTGCTGTAATTGAACAAACTCTTCACAGCTTCTCTCCAGCTCTAACCACAGGATCAATCTAAACCCTCTGCAGCGCTTCCTTTTTTGTCCTCTGCCACAATTATGAGCAACTAGCACACTGTTGTATCTTTGAACTGTTAATGTTATTCCAAACAGGCGTTTCAATCAATGCCAAGTTGTCAAGTGGAACCCTTAAATAATAGGAGGCAATTCAAAACCACTAAAAGCATTATTTCACAATGTGCATAAAAGTGAAGTATAAAGCAGCACAGAGGTTTTTTATTTTTTTTATGTGATTTCATCAAACAAAAATTGGGGCACCGAGCCTTTGTTGTGCAGAGCCGCTCAGTGAAAAGGACTCGCATGTTCCAGCCTGTGATTTGAATCAGGGTAATACAGAAACTGGAGGCAAGACAGGGCACATTGAAGCACAAAGAGGTCATAACCACATATTAAGTAACAGAAATAAATCAAAATGTTTTTCAAATGTCAGAATTAAAAAGTATGTGATAGCACTGAACACTTCACGTACTTGATCTGAAACTTTGCGTTTTACAAAGTTTGATGAGTTCAAGACAGTGTTGGAGACACTGGCTTTTATGACAAAATGAACTAAATCTAGTGGAAGCCGGACTAACCTGCAGAAAGTCCACCTTGACTTACGAACTAATACAGAAAAAACATGATCTCTTTGATAGTCCTCAGTAGATCAGCCAGAACAAAAATACAAACACCACACATAGAAATCAAACGGTGTCCTCTCTGACATTAAGCACAAATTTCAATGACAAAAACTCCTCTATTCTTTTTACCATTATCATGATTATAAATGCACATAATCTCCTCAAGCGTTTTTTTGGCTCATTATTTCCTTTTTTTGTGTTTTTAGAGGAACCACATTTAATATTATAAACACTCTAATGCAGCCCAACACATCAGCTGCACCATAATTTTACCTTGTCAGTTTTCACTGACATGGTCAGACAGGTGAGTATTGTTGTTCTTAAAACTAGTTATTGCAGCTGTAGCAGGTGTTGATATTGCACTTGACAGCATCGTATTGATGTTGTTTTGCTCCTTTCATGTTTGCTAATAAAGAAGACAAAATATAGAGCAAAACACTTCAGTACACCACCATCACCCACTACTCTTCAGTGAAAAAATAAATATGGAGATCACTGAAATCACTGGATACATTTTTTTTTACTTTTTCAAACACTTCTCAATTTAAACTTAAGTTATTTAAAAACTCATGAATTAATACTTTCAATTAAATCATTTGTTTGAAAGTCTTACTCTGTCCCATCCATTCACTCTTTTTGATCAACTACATTTGATCTATTTACTTTTTTGTTTATTTTTATGTCATCACTCTTCTTTTTCTTATCTGTTTTTATTCTTATGTGACATTGCCTTTTGTTTCCCCTTGTTTTCTCCTCTGGAAGTCTTCATTGTCCGTAAATGATATTCTTCCTGCCCTTTTATTTGCTATGATTTAGCACTCATTTCTCCCCTGTTGTTTTAATTAGTATTTACTCTGCTTTGTCTGTCAGAGTACTTCATAAACTTTTGTTTTGGGGCATTAGTTTGTTCATAACCTTAAGATGAGCTCTTTTCTTTGTCAGAACCAGGCCAGGCTTTCCAAGGCAAGCTCATGTAACCTGTGTTAGCTACTCTTGTTGTCGATTAGAGGTATCTTTAATTTAGATCTTCCTATTCAAAAATAAGCATTTCATAAATCCACAATGACATTCTTCCAATCCAAAAAGAACGGTGTGGATATCTAAAATTGAATTCTTTCAGTGAAAACCTTTCAGATATCTACAGTCTCATTGAAACATAACTTTGATCCCAGGAATCCAAAATGTTTAATCAGCCCAGATATGAAGAATGTAACTTTGAATTTCCACATTTTGGCTGCTAACAACTGACTGACTAGAGTTTTCCATGAAGAATAATTCCATGAAAATGTCTAAATCTATGTTGTGGAAATCTGAAACTGAAAGCTCAAAACATATGACTAACCAAAGTGATGTTATTTGGACCAGTAAATGTGATTACGCCTATCTTCAACCATTAGCAGTGAAGAGACATTTTTAACAACAAGATAAGAGATAAGAGGATGTTTGCTTTGCATATTCAGACCTCTTCTTCAGACCAGTCTTTTCTCCCTCGCTCCTCCAGAGCATTATTTCAGCATGCTCAGAGAGAGAGAGAGAGAGAGGGTTCAGACTTTGAGGGTTTGGCCCTTTAGCTGAAAGTCATTTCACTGAAGCTTAGATAAGAAAATTCATGTTACAGCTGCTGAGAGGAACATTTGGTTTACTTCCATTTTCAAACCCCCCTGTGGATAAAGCATTAATGCCTCATATCTTTACTGATCATTTCCTGTGCATGTTTAAGTGGTGATTCTGAATATAAAACTTTATCCTGCTTTCTTTAACAGTCAATAAATCACGGACTGTGAGCCTTTACCGAGGAGAATGTGTTCAAAGACTGTTTCAGCAGGGTCCTGTCCCATGTGCAATGTTCCTGCTCAGAGAGAGGACTAACACTCTTTCAGTCATGAATCACAAGAGATCCATATTTTCCATTTGAACTGGGTTGCAGCTGTGATATTTTGTTTTTCGGCTGCCGTGATACCTCCATAATCGAAAGTCTAAAAAGCACCACATGTCTGACTGATGAAAATGAATCTCAACTGTTTAGACTTGACTAATCCTTGCTTTCTGATTACATACCGATGGTTAGTGCCTGAGGTGCCCTTACGGATCCCCTTGATCATCTCCTGGTGTGTTATCCTGAACTCTTTGCCAGGATACAGCAGTGTTGCCATGACAGCAGCCTTGGAGTGGGTGTGTATGACTGCCTGTGCGCCTGTATTTTAGCAAAAGAGAAAGATGTTTTTTGTTTTTAGAGTGGTCCGCTGGTCTTTCTGAGCTGAGCATTTTGAACATGAAAAGACAAATGATCAGACATTGAGGTGCAAAATATTTTGAGTGATTTATTCAATTTGTTCTAATTTGTGTAGATATAAATGTGTCATAATCTAAAATGATTCATTATCAGCGTGGCAAAATGTGCAAACTCTAGCGGGGAGAAGAAGAGGGTAGGGCTGCACGACAAATCACAAATATTGCAAAGTGAACAGGTGCAATCAAAACCTCACAGCAATTTAAATGTGCTGAAATAAATGAAGTTTTCTAATTCATACAAGCTATGTTTGATCACACCGCATGTAAATTCTACCTGCTAAATCAAGGTTTGGGTATCATGGACATACTTTAACACTACTTGATGCAGCTGAGTTGGCTGTTTGCTAACCTCAGATTAATCGGTGATCGTTTAGTCATGATAAAAAGCTTTTTGTATTGGTCTTAAATCAGTTATTTAATCTAATACACAGTCTTTTGTATTTGTTTATGTACCACATCTCTTATTGATATCACATTGTTTATCTATGCCTTTTGTTTTTCTTAACATATGCAGGGCTGGGCAACTAATTGAACAAAATAAATCAGAATATTGTTTTGTCCCCATTTTTTCTCTCTACTTTCATAGCAGAACATATTCTCTGACACTGCCCTTAAGCAACTCTCACTTTAACTTCTTTATTATTTCAGATCGATGTGCAACAGAGTTAAGGAGCACCAGGAAGTTGTGGATCGTACTTTGCGTTGTATCTTCCACATGATGCACAGCAGTGGTATAAACTATTAAACAGCCACAGACTGAGAGAGGAAAGCAGGGAGAGGAGCTGAGGGAGGCTGGTTTCTGTGTGTATCTGTGTATGAAAAGCCAAGGGACAGGATGAACACGACAACAGAGAGGCTGCAGTGATCGCGAGGGTGTAACATGCAAGCTCAAGTCTTGACATTATAGAGGGTGTTAACAGAATAGTTTGTCAGACCTGCAGCCTGTGATAAAATAGCTGGAATGTGATAGAAGAGCTTCAATCCTTCAGTTTTAAAAAAAGTGTGAAAATACTCGACTAAAAGTGGATCTGACACTTCATTTAGTGAGCCGTCAAATCATCAAAATTAGGTCAAAGCTCTTTGGTGAAGTGAAAAATTCATGCATGGTCTGGGCTCAGTGCTATAATGTAATGTACAGATTTTTTTATAAGATGTATATCATTCAGTTAGACAGAGAGGCAAACTTTAGGGAAGAACGAGGAAAAACAGATTTATTTTTTTCTTCCATGATTTTTTTGAAGATGAAGGAGTTTGAAAGTTTTAAAGAAGTTGCACAAACCACAAGTAATGCTGTTTAATTATAATTCTGTCCATACCAACAAAAACTATCTTGATTATGGTTTTTGCTGCATTAAAGCAGGTCTATCATGCAGGACTTCTGTCAGATTTGCTAGCAGAGTGATACATTTTGAGTAGTGACAGGAAAGAATACCTTTTGTTATTTTTAAATTGTATATACTTTCAGAGAAAAAACACCTGATTTATGGTAAAGCATGTATGTTTTGTCACATCTTGCTTTAATTTGATGGCACAACGCAGCCTTTGACCTCACCTAACAAAGCATTACTTTCATAATCATAACATAAACCACGTCAATTCAATTAAAAGGTGTGCAAATTAGCATTTGGAGAACGATGAGCTATTTGGAGTGCATCAGTTCACATTTCTGTCACTGTGTGGTTGTACAACACAGGTTGAAATGACAGGATACAAACATGCATTTACTCAGTTAAAGATAATTGGTGGTTTGTGTAAGAATGACTCACCTCTCATAGTATAAGCATTCATAAAAAGAGGTGTACACTGGCTCTTCTTTAACTTCTTCCAGGCAGGAGGGCAGCTGATGTCTTTCTCCTCCACATCACACACAAACATGTCTTCTGGCTGTGAAGCACATACATAAACTCACTGTAATACACTTCTTTTATTTTCTCAGGTGCTGCTCAATCAGGACTGATTTTAACAACCGACTCACCTGAATTCTCTCCTTCTGGACGCCTGATGGTGCGATGAAGATTTGCTCTCTGTGAGTTACACAAAATGTTATTAATATGAAGGACAGGTTGGGGTCTTGCACTGCACATAAGGCTAAAAACTCTTTTCTGTCTTTGCCTCACAGAGCATATTTCTGCATATTTTAATGACTTGAATCTCTATTCCTCCAACAGAAACTTTAAAAACTCTCAGTATAGCTTCTCCAGCCATCCACGCATGATTAAATCCCCAAGGGCAGCTTTTTAGCATGGACTTTTTGCAGGTATTGCATGAGTCATATTTTTTCTTTTTTCAGCTCAAAATCCTTTTTTAAGGTTGTTTTCTCATTTTGAAATGCACTGTTGTATTTCAAAAACTACCAGATGAGTCAAGATGTCCCACACATGCGACCAAAAAAAAAAAAGTGCAAAATTGTATTTCCTGCAGCCCCTAATGAACAGAAAGCCTGATGGACTGCTCTTTAGTTTTAATAAGATAGCCCCGAACCCCTTGAAACCTCCACAATGATCATACTGTTACACAAATGTTGAAAGCCTTAACGTTCCCCAATAGAAAGTAGAGAATAAAGCCATTGTATTCTTCTTTATCTTGCAGGAAAAAAAGCATATCAAGGAGTTTAAAGGAGTAGCTTATTGATTTTTTTTTTTGTGTCAGGTTTGGCGAGGCTGCCTCAGGCTCTGAGTCATTCCTGAGTCGAACTAGAGCTAAAGAAAAAAAAAGGCCTTCAGAAGTAAAAATTCAAACCTGCACTCACTGAAAATAAATATACACTTGTTGGAATTTTGTGTGAAAAGTATCCAAAGCTGCTGTCTTTTTGGACCACCTCATGATTTAAATATCTCCATCTTTTGTTAATGCCCAATTTTAAGAGGGTTCAGCAGCTGTGAGGCACCTGAGCAGGAGAACTTTTTATAAATAATGCACCAGTAGCCACAATTCAGCCAGGACCCCTCTCATTACAGAGAGTTTGTCATTTGCATGCAGTTGGTAATTTGACACTTAGACTCTGCTCTGAGAGCTCCCTGCCCCTCCCCTCTCTGTCATGTGCATAGTACATTAAAAGCCAAGGCAGGGAGAGCATCAGCAAAGACAGACGGGGTACAAAACAGAGCAGTGACACTGATATGAGCAGGCATGTCATTAAAGGAGGAGCTGGGGTGCAGCAGGAGAGAACAGACTAAAACTGTGTATTATGGGATTTAAGGGAATAAGCACTGTGGGCTGAGCTTGCCTGAACTAAAATTCTGCTCCATTTCTGGTACATTTACATTATATTGGGACCATCAATGTGACTTAAGACTACCGTAAAACCTGGAATATGAATTGTACCAGTGTATTGATGGAAAACTGTTTAAACTGTGTTCCTTTGGGAAGACTTCCGATTGGGTTCAGCAATGTGCAGTTCATATGCAGAAGTGTACCCCACCCTGCCAGCTATCTGAACAGCAGTTGAGGACAGTCTGTGGTAGCACTGATAACTTTGAGGTACTAACAGACCTATTACTTACAGCCAGTTTGACACTTGCTCCACCCCCTCTATTGATGACTTATTCTCTCGAATTGTGGAGTGTTAAGAATCGAACTGGAACTCCACAAAGCTTATTAAGTTATAAGAAGTATAGTACAAGTTCCTTAAACTTGATGATTCTAACTAAACAAAGGGAAATAGCTTTAGGTTCAGAATTTAAAAGGTACATAAAGCCTTCACATTTGGCCTTAAAAATTGTAAAATAGTTACTAAAATACTGTTATGAGAACTCCCACTCTGCCTGCCTCGACTATAACAGCTGAGCACTAAACTGTGTGTTTTCAGAATTTAGAAGTGAAGTATCTGAACAAGACAACAGAAAATTCTCCCCTCAATTGAAAGTAAGAGTTTATTTGGTGAATAAAGCTAACACAGAGTGGAGAGCAGTACATTTTATTTTGTTTTATTTTCGTTTTCTTCAACCCCCTAATGCTTACTTAAATAAGCATCTGCCATTCAAACAAGGATTTGCTAATGGGTGATGTTTTCTCTGAGGCTGCCATCCACAACAACAAAGTTCAAAGATGTTTGTAATAACCTGTCAAAGCCTTCGCTTTGAATTCTGTTTCATTACTGACAAACTGTGGCCTTTGTCATAACCCTCTTTTGCACACATTGTCAAAACTGATAAAAGTGACCTCACATCAGCCTTGCTGCACATTTTTAGCTACAGTCTCCACAACGTTTAGTGTGTAGTAGGGTTTTCGAATATTATGTATACTTCAGGAAAACTATATGAAAACGTTTCAATCATATTTTTCAGTCAGGGACAGGTATCCAAAGGTAAGGAACTGAGCGTTTTTGGTCTGATATAAATCCATCAGCATACAAACCCTCGTCTGAGGCTGATCCCTCCGCCTGTCCCCGTCACCCAGCCTAGGCGGTAGAAGAGTCGACATAACTCTGGGATAAGCACGCGAGGATGCTCCTTCTCCTGTGACAAACAGAAAACGGTTACAAAATTCAGGTCATGAAAAGGTCGTGCCTCTTCATGACCTGCAAAAGCAAACAAGTCTTTTGTGTTTCCTGCAGTAAAGCTTTCAGTGAGGCAGGGCTGCACCGATATATAAGTCGCACATCCACACAGGCCAATCGCTTCACTTTAGACCAACATCAGCACACCAAGAAATGATGGGCCGTGGAGCCATGTTAGCAGCCTGTGTTTATCTGTATGCTACAGCAGGTTTATTACATCAATTTAAAGCAAGAAACTATCAGAAGAGTTGGAGTTAGACATTGTCTCTATGGTATCAGATCAGAGACACGCAGTACCAGTGAAATTTGTGCTGTGTGAACAGTCTCAAGATAACTGTCAACAAACCCCACAAATAAAGAAAATTCATAAACAGTACAACATGTACAGACAAAGCCTGATCTATGCAAATCCGCTCCTCAAGCTCTCACACATCTGCGTAAGTGACATCTCCTCCTATTTACCACATGCATACACCACTATTTGTTATGACTCATCCGGTAGTCACAAGAGCCGGGGGCATGTCCAGAGATGGTCGAGTAAGGCCGCTGACTTATTTAGGGTTGGCATGAAGTGTGTGTGCACACATGAATGAAGATAATTTTTTTACCCTTTCTGTCAGCACTAATCTTGTCCACTCCAACCACCAAAATCTGAGTACCACACAGATGCTTGAATCCAGCATGGCGACATTTAAATGATCAAAGCTTTCCTCTTAAAGGACTCAAGAGGAGGCTTGTCTGAAGACAAATTGCAACAAAACTCCAGAACATGGTCTGTTAAAATAATACTTTCGTTCATGTTAGCCTCGTTGGCAGATGCATCTTTTACAATTAAGCTGTGGGCAGGAAAGTGAGTGCGATTTTTGAAGACTGATTCCTTTTCTGAGCATTTGGTCCCGAAAATAAATGTGCAAAGATTATTTTGCAGTTCAGGAAACTAAAAAAAAGAAGATGAACAACATTGAAACTCAAATAAAACTACTACCATCCAATCACATCACAGTTTAAATAGTTGATTTAAGCTGAAGTCCCACTTCTCTAAATCACAGTTTGAGAATTTGCACCTAGATTAGCAGGTCAGATTTCAATCTGGGCCCATGCCACCTGTTCATAAAGGTTTATGTGTAAGAGCTCTTGAGGCTTTCAGTGAAATGAAAAGGCATGGATAAACAGACTAATGCAGTTTTGGTTTGCGACTTGAAAAAAATATAGAAAAGACTCATCTGATATTATGTCCTTGTAATTTTATCTGGTCGATGATAGGAACTGTTCATTTTATACACTGTTAATGCAAACCTAATAGCAGCTTCTGATAAATCAGTATAAAGAAATGGGTATAAAGTGTGTTGTGTGTTTAAAGCATCCTTTCATATATATTCAGCTCTGGTAATACTCTGTCATGTTCAGCTTGCCTGTTTCTCTGCGACCTCTTGACCTGCGTCCTGGCAGCCGTTGCTGGTGCCACACAAAGATGACATCTCCTGTGAGGAAAACATTGACCAAATTTAGAGACAAATCACATCGCAAAAAAAGAGGATGTCTGGCATGTGGTTGCGGTTACATTGATTTTAGTGTCATTTGAGACAGGCTTAGTGCTCTTTAGTCACAATGAAAGAGCACTTTGACAGCGTCTTACTTCCTTATTTTGATTTATTCCCCGCTGAAATCAAATACTGTTGAGATGACATGAGGAAGAATAAAAGAGAAGTGATTTACAGTTCGCACTAATTCCTCTCCTCCCACGCATCAGTTAGGGAAGAGCCACGGTTTCCTCAGATTGAAGAGCAGATAGGCAGCGCAGCTCAAAACTCTCAGATGCTGCTATTGATTCAAATTTCTATTTATACCAACAGTTACACAACGGCAAACACTTGTAGATTCGGCATGTACAAGGAGCCGAGAGCTCCTCATTTTTACCACTGTGTCGAGACAATGAAAAGTTTACTCACGTGGAACAGATAGCAACAATTGGAGAAAAGATAACTTATTTTACTTTCATTTGAGCTGCTCTGCTGCAGCTGTAGTTAAAAAAGCATTTTACAAAAGCATTAATAAGATTCCCGACGTTTAAGCCTGGAGGCTGTCGAGGTTTAAAGACAGTAAGAACACCTGACAGAGCAGAGAGACCTCACGTTTGCACCCGAGGCCAATTTAGAGACACCAATTACCTGCCGCACCTGCATGAGAGAATCACCAAAAAAGTGTGAAAAGACATTTATTTTACTTCTAGTCTTTGGCCTCATAACTAAATGAGCTGCTTTCTATGATGGCTTCAATTTTGCATACACAATAGGATGAAAAATATCGAATGTGAAGAGTCACCAGCTTAGGACATTAATTGGAGCTTTTTATTGTTAAGAAAAAAAGACACATATTGTCCGCACTGGCACATCTCCAACCACTGCTTTTCATCCGACACAGGCGCAGTTTGTAATCAGCGACATAAGCCAACAAAGGCACAGTTCATTCATTGGTGAAACCCTGTCAGTACTTTGAAGGGAAGAACTGTGCTGCAGGACACAAAACTGAACTAAAGAGACACTCAAAGGCATCCTCTTGGCAGAAAAGACGGTAAATGTTGACACGAAACAAATTTGTGCTAGCTTATGTTAGCTTACAGTAAACACTGACTGCTTTAATGAAGAGGGAAGAGCTTGTTTTAATATAAGACTAGCTTGAGTTGCTGGAGGGGCTGATATTACAGGTTTTTGAATTTTGCAAACAGTGTCGGTAAGGTTAATCATCACTTTTCTTCAGTGTGTGTAAATACTGAAATATCAGCGAGTAACTAAAATTTAGACCCCACTGTTCTCTCTTTGTAACTCTTTTTTGTCATTTTAGCTCATTGAATAAGAAAAAAAGTTTAAGATAAAGACTTAAAGATCTCACACTCTGTTAGAAGCTTTAAAGGTCGATCAAGATGAAAATTAGCTGTTAGAAACACATGCGCATAAGAACTGTTTATCTTAATTTATCTTATTGTAAAACCATATCAAGCATTACCAATCAAAATACTGCATCTGCTTCTGTTGCTTATTGTATGATAGAGGTTATAAAAGATAAAGGGCAACCAAGACACCACCTTTACTTTAAATTAATGATTTACTGAGGAAACCATGCCTCATCCACACACCTGAAACTCGTTTCTGCAACAACTTGATGCTCTGGAAATACTGAACATGTCAGCACACAAACCTATTTGGGCGATTGTGTGTCATCAAAGGAAGAGTATGCAAATTTTAACTGAAACTAAAGATTACATTTGGTCATTTCACTTTCTTGAGAAGCTCGCTGTTCGAGAAAATCCCCAGCTGGACTCCTTACTCTGGATGAAAAGTTGGTTAGATTTCAAATATTGCAGTATATTCTGGGGATGAATTGGTCCTTTGACGTTATCAGCATTGACCCTCTCAAGGTCGATATCGCCATCATAATTTTCTGAGTTTTTCCATCCCCAATAAAGCCATGTTGAATCTAAAAGTTAATGGTTTCATATGATTTCCGTCATGTTGTATAGAGTAATGCAGTTACGTAGTGCACCTGAAATTGAAGGGACATGTCGTGAAATATGTAGCATAACCAAATGCACTTTTTTTTTTAATCAATTCATTAACAATTCACCTAAAACATGTAGCTAGCTGAGATAACCCTGTTTAGATTAGACTGTAATTTGCACGAAATAATGAATTTACACATTTTCATTTCTGATCCCCAATATCTACTTTATATGTTCTGTCTTTTATACTAATTTCAAACAGACGGGAAGTTAATGCTGATAATGTAATTTATTGTTTGGCTTCACAGCAGTTCTCACATCACCTTATGGCCCCAGTATCTGCCTGCAGGAGCATCCGACTATATTGAAAAATAAAGCTCAACCTTTTCAGTATTCACTTTGAGCTAAAAGAATTAAAAATCACCTGAAAAAACTAGAATAAATAATATATCATACATGATTCATTTAAACTAGATTGTACTTACCAAAGTCACTTTTAACGCACTTCTGATAGAGTTTAGATGACATGCAAAAAGCAAAGATTTACTCTGCAACTGTAAAGTATGACGCACTTGTACTGCATCGATAATATAAATATCCAAATAAGTTTGTGAAATGCTGCTTTCATTAGCTTCTTATTCCTCTGTTGTGTGTTTAAGCAGCTTTGAAAAATACTCCACATGCCAGCCGGCTTAATACTTGGATAAGAAATCCTCAGTGACTGGAGACTGATGCTATTTTTGATCATAACAAAAGACTACACAGGGTCATTTTGATTCATGCAGCTGGCCTGTGTTTCAAGTCGTGTGCCTGTCATGTTTGCTGATCTTGAAAAAGGCCTGAGGGCTGAAATGTCATCTAATAGGAGAGAAATGCATATGCAGTCAGGATGAGCAGGAGTTTTTCACCCCCCCTTTACACCTCCAAGTTGGATGCCTGTCAATCAAATCAGCTGCTGTAAGAATGATGAAATAAAAACCTTCTGTAACATTATTAAAACTGGCATCTGCAGTTAGTCACAAACACCTACATTCAGTTAGAAAAACAGGCAACTTACTGCCGATTTATGTTTTTATATTTAATACTTATACCTTGTTTTTGTAGATAGATACCATATGGTGTATAATCAGTCTGGCTTGTTTTGTTTTACGATGACCATAAAAGTTCAAATAAATGGGCATGTATATAAAGATTATATACTGATAGATGGTCCTGAACAGATTATGTCTGTAGCTTTTATCTTCCTGTCATCCTCAAGACATTTTTATTCTGTTTGACCTCAGAGGAATGTCATATCGAGTTATCACAGCTGTCACCTCATGTTTTAGGTAAATATCTGGTGTAGTCAAGTTTATAGTTTTCTAAACTTTTTAGACCAAAAAAATGGGTTTAGTTTGACGTTTGTAGAATATCTGCTGGTTCAGGTTTCTTGAACTGAGTATTTTGCTGCTTTTTGTCAGTGTAGGGAATACAAAATTTTTAGTTTTGAACTGTCAGTTTGGCAAAAGCAACTTTAGGATGTCACTTTATGAGCATTAATCACAACTTCAAAACATATTGTAGACTAAATCACTACAAGAATAACCGTGAAAAATAGCAAGTTAACTTTCTTGCCAATTAATATGAACTCACCCGATTCAGTTTTTGTGCATTAAGTTTGCTTTAAACGTCAATAATAGAAATATGTATAAGCAACAGATCCAAAAAACAGGTTTGAGCAACACTGCACTTATAAAAGTTTGCTGCTGACACATTGATGGCATCACAGGATAAAATCTTGTTGTTTTATAGGACTAAAAACATATCAAACTGTCATCGCTGTTTCTAAAATATGCTATGACATGCTTGTCACTTTAAACTTGAATAACAGATCTTGTGTAACAGACCTGGGACATAATTTAGTAACAAAGACTATACTGACGTGTTTAACTTTATAAAGATACTGTTTCATATTGTGTCCATATGAAATCTTCTGTGCACTCAGTAAAGTGTAACTTCAAAACAATAATACAGAAAGTTGTGCAGCAAACCTGGTAACCATGGTTACATCATTATACTTTATCCGTATGATAAATATGCACTGAAAGCCATATTGTTTTGGTTTGGTCGTTTTCCTTTGGACACTTGGCATATGGCTCAAGTAAATTAGGAATGAACAGAAATTACAGATTAAACTATGAACCGACGCATTTAAAACTGAGCTAAATAAAAATGCATCACCGTGATCGTCATGTTATTGAAGTGTGTTATTTCTAGACATATTAAACGACTCTTTACGCTCATAAATGCAGCAGCTGTCGCCGTTTCTTTGCATTGAAATGGTTGATTAATTCTACTGTAACGTGCAGTTTATGTTTGGGTTTTCACTTTCTGAATCCGTTTTGTGATACAGAGAACTTATAAAGCCATTAATTTACAGTTAAGAGGAGAAATATTCACACAGACAGTTAAACGAATATTAAAAGTGCGGGTATACTCACCTTCTGTGTGCAGTTAAAGCTGTCTTTAGTCAGAAATAAACTGTTCCGATGCTCAAACTGCAGCCTTTACTAATGCTGCTGCAGCGACGTCATCAACGCGCGACGAGCAAACAGGATACACTGACGGATGTTCTGTCACCAAACTCGTCCTTTTCCAAACTTTTAGGCCAAATTGTGCTTTAATTGTTTCGAAGTTTGTTGCTGTAATATTTACTTTACCTAAATGAATTCTGATCCTTGCTGTTATTAGCAGCCGGACGGTGTAAATGTACACATAAAGAAGCATATTAGGGGGTGAAGAGAGAATATGGCACAATGTAAAACAGGTGGATGGACCTCCTAAAGGATCAACTTTTTAACATTTTATAGTCTTTACAAGTGAGGTTTTCAGGCACTGGAGCTGAATGAGTACCAAACATCTTTTATATTATTATATCTAATTTAACAAAAACAGAAAAGTTTACTGTTGCACCAAAGTGAATGTAACATTTTGCAGATAGAAAAGATTGTTGTTGTTTTTTTTTATTAATTATTGTAGATGTTAATCAAAACAACAAGCAATCTTTGTATAAAACTGTAAAATCTGACATACACACATATGTTTTGGCCACTTGATTCCAAAAATAGTAGAACAACTAAAACAGGTAGGCCAGTATCAAGTCCACAAATAGAGCAATTAATATTTATGTCCTTTTCTATCTTTTGTAAGTCATGTTAATAATGACATAGAGGTTTTGTTAGGGGTTTTTAAAAGACAACTTCAGTTTGCCCATGACTAAGTAAACTTTAGCTCAGGGGTATTGACAATAAATGTAGCCTGGCCTGTTTTTTTAACCAGTTTGATTAGTCCTCACATGTGAAGAGGTACTGAAGTTATCTGAGAGAGGTCTTATTGAAATACAACACTTCATTTTATTTTTCCAGTCTTTTTTTAAGGGTATTTCAATTTCTCTCCTGAACAGTTGCAAATGTCTGTCCTTTTGCTGCTCACTGCTCAATTTGGGAGATTATCCAATCATATTGTTTTTTGTTTAAAAGTTTATATGATTATCATTCAAATCTTTTCTGAGCCTACATGAAACTGTACTTGGATATTATCTCCACTCTTTCAATTTAGTGTTTTTAAAGACTCTGCATATGTTTTGAGAAGATATCAGCTGGGTTGAAACAGTTGTTTTATGCAAGATTAAAAAAGTGATTAAACTTTAGACTCTTAGCAAACCCTCTGTGAACTTCTAACAGTTTCTCAAAGACTGTTTCCCTCTTTAACTTTCAGATAAGCTTCCTGGTTAGCGTATTTTATCTTATCCGACAATATCTTATCTTATCTGTTGGGGCTTGTCACGCCACCATTTACTCGTTGTTTGTATAAAAGGCCTTCGTTTTTTGTTATGTAAGTGCTATCTCTTAAAAAGAATTCCAAATGATCATTTTCATGAGAACTGATGTTGCCTATCTAGTCTGAACTCGCCGAACATTGGGTAATACAATCTCTATCTCGGCCTGATCAGCAGTTGCGTCACGAAGCTACTCCCCCTCACGATTCACTTTTATTTCCTTCTAAAGAGACTCCCAAGTCCGATTGTGAAAGAATGAATCATCAGTGTGTTCACTGGAAGTCCCCATTCTGGCCAATCATTATAGGTATCAGTGACAGTCTGCTTGTGTCAAAATGTTTACATAGTTAGAGTTAAGTGATGCCAAATTCTTCAAAAGCCGAATTGGTTCAGATACGGACATTACACCAGACAGTTTTTAAGATTTAACAGCATGGATGTTTTGGTATCAGTTTGTTGGTACATGAAAATTAAAGACTCAGGGCACTGTTGGTATAGGGGCTTAAAGATGGGGTAGGCAGGATTCCGTTAAAGAAACATCTTTTTTTGTGGTGTATATACAAAAAGCTTTTACTATCAGTCAATAGCTATTAGTTATTGATGACATTTGGGAATATCAGGATATTGCTGTGTTTTGTTATGTCTGTGTTGTCAACATTTTAAAATTTTTAAGGGGCCCAATTTTTCTGACTGTAAACAAAGCCAGTCCTCACTCAACCTGATTGGTTGTGAGGCAGACGCTGCTCCCTTGTGTTGTGAGGCACGCTCCTAGAATAACGTTCACACTAACAAAGTTAGCATGCTAAAATATCAAACAGTAGAAACAAATCCCAGAAAGTACAGAAAATTGTCTGAATCCTCCTTTGGCCATGACTGCCAACACAAGCAAGAAAATGAAGTAAATACCGGAGACCCTGGTGGAATAACGGGCGCTTAAAACAGAGGTAGAATAGACAAGAGCTAAGAAGCCGGGTCAACGTCAATGAAGCATAAACTATGGGGGACACTTCGGGATCTTACAGACCCTGTAACCTTTCTGCTGGACAGGTAAACCGCTTTAACAAAGTAAGCCAAATGTCTGTAACAGAAGTGTTTCTTCTCAATCGGGACCTGCTGCGTGTTGTAGCGCCGCTAAACTGTTTACCCCGGGTCCTGGAGTATGTCACTTTATCCTACTTGTAGAAGTCCTGCAAACATTGTGTTTGCTGGTAGTCTGTTGGCATCTACAGTAGCACCAATGCTGTTTACTTTCATGTTGACTGGGCCCCATCTGTAATTATCTGAAGTATTTATCTGCATTATATCTGAATTTGATTGGAATGATACGAGTGAGCGCAAGCTTGTTTAAAAATGTAAAGGAGACCATATGAGCCTGTTAAACTCAATCTAATTATGTAGGTGTCACCTGGCAAGGCAAACAGCCAATCAGGGTTTCAGGGTGTCCTTTGGGGTGGCCAAATTAAAACGTTACCTTACAGGCTCAAAAACATTACAAAGTTAAAATTCTGTTAAGAAATTCCAGATATACTTCATGCAAAGTGCATTATTTTCATTGCATTCATATCAAGAAGTCATATGTGTTTTGCGTTGAGCACAGACCACCTGGAGAGTTTATGAGTCATTTGCCGCCTATAACAGTGGGTCTATTTGCAACAATTTGACATGTTACAGCACTTTAAGAAGGCCTATCCCACTCATCATGCTGCCTTTAACCTGTGGGGCATAACAATCTTTGAGCTTTAAAGGAGTGGCACCTTTTGAAGCCCTTGTTGCCTGTCACGTTGTGTTTTTACCCTGTCAAGTTTTGTCAGCATGTCATGAGCTGGTGGATATGAATCCAGCCCAGTCAGATTCAGGGAGGAGCCACCTTTTCCTTTTCATCTCCTTTTCTTCACAGGAACTAGTAGAACCATGGAAACACAAACATCAGGTGTGTCATAAACATTTTTATAGGTGATAGGTGATAAACTGCTCAGGAAATCATCCGTTGTATTTCCTTGGCAGTGACGAATGTTGGTGAACTTGGTTTTCTGTGAAAATACAGAACATGCAGTACCGAACGTGTCCGTCCTTTTCTGTCAAACTGAACTTTTGGTGAAAACTGAAAACTGTGAAATGAAATGATCATACAGAATTTTAAAAAGATACCGTAATAATCTCAATACTTGGTCCTGCTTTTGCTGCACTCTATAATTAAGTACTTTCATCATGTCACATGCACGTTCCCTTATCTGGAACACCTTGTTACAGCAAAGCTCGAGCCACACTTCATACTGCTGTGTTATTACCAACAAAATAATTTAACAATACCTGCTGGCTGCACACCCCTGGGAGAGACAGACAGGCACAGACACAGCCTACTTCATTAATAAATGACTCTGTAATTGAAGCACTCAATAATGGCACAACATAAGACAAACACAAATCGGGAACTGAGAAGATGGTAGATGAATCTTTCATTTTGTCTGGAAATTACTGACAGTTTAACTTCAAAAGCACATGATTACTTACCAAAAAAATGACAACAGATAACACAATATGAAGATATAAATTGAAACATCTTTTTCAAAAGCTGGAGAGTGAAATGGTGATCCATTAACTTAGTAACTAAAACTCTATTACAGCCAGAAGAAAAATGGTGAAAGGCAATAAAATTTGAACATTTTATGAAAACTGAAGCTTAAATTTAGGTTGGACTGAAATACAGTAAATAATGATACTGTTTTTAAAAGAAGTCCAATAAATGAACACTATATAAAAAGTGCATCAAGTTTGACAATGATAAAAAGACTGACATGAAAAGGCCAGACAACAAAAGGGAAAGGATGTTTGATACTACAGAAAGATTACAATTTTCTACCACAAAATATTCTAGGTTTTAGGCCATAAATCAAGTTGATAGTTTAACAGGACCAGTACCATTAAGAGCTCTTAAAATCTAAAAAGAAATTAAAGCTCCTGTAAGAAGTTTTTGGCTGGCAATTAAAAAAAAAAGACTGGCATTTCTGTAGCCGCCTTTTATGGGCTACAAAAGAAATCTAGTCCATCTCCATAAAGACTGATCTTCCCTCACAGAGAATTTTAATGTTTGAAACCACTGCAGGGGGTAGGTGTTAGACAAGTGAGTCACAGCGTGCTGAAAAAACTGACTTTTCTTGTATTTTCTGCTACAGAGGATCTCAGTGAGTGATAAATTTGACTGCAACAAAAAACAGGAATGCACTTTACAGGACAAAATCTACAAAAAAAGAGAGAGAGAGAAAGTTCCTCACAGAAGCTTTAATATAGTGGTCCTTGTCAACACATGTGCATCTTCTGCAGATGTTGTCATTGAGCTTTATTCTTACACAGGAGAGCAGTAGGAAAGGCAAGATACATATAACTGAGACATTAATTAAGGGCCTGTGTCCATTAGCACAGAGTCCATGACCTCAATTTCAAAGCATTTCTCACCGGCACTAACTGTTGCTAGGTAATGAAAGTTGTATCCTTTTCCCTTTGTCAGTGACAGTTTAAACTGCTGTATGTTGACATTTTAAAGTTAGAAACAGATTTGTGTCCTGGCATTAGCAGCAGCAGCTCTTCACCTGAAAATTTGAAACCAGCCAAGGTTAGCTTCTCCTCTGACATTGTTGGAGACATAATGATATCCAGAGTCCTGCCTCTTCTTCATTTTGATCGGTGGGTTTAGGTGAATCTGACACTATTCTTAACTGAGAGTGTCAAAACAGCTGGTGATAAAGCTGTGTTATTATGCACAGGCTGAGCAATGTTGAAATACAATAGCATTTCAAAATCAATATGAAGAAAGGCCCTATATGTTTTCTTAAATGCTAGCTCACTAGATCATAATCCATTTCAGTTTCTGCAGCTGTGTTGTCCAAGCAATGATAAGCAAAATATACGTTTTCACGGCTGCAGATTTCCTTTTTACTACTTGTCATTTTATTTTTGCCGTATTGCTTCCATATCAGCAGCATCATTGTGGCTTTCCTCTGAATATATTTCCAGGTGACTCACCAGTCGACTGCAATTTGAAGCGCAGGCTAAAGCATTGATTTAGTTACATAGGAAAGGTGGCAGGGGAGAGGGAAAGCTGATTACTTTTTTATTTGTGTGACTGATATGACCGATGAACACTCATGCTAAGGGGTTTTTGATATGATTTTAAAGCTTGATTCATATTGTCTGGTGTTATGAATGTTTTTTCTCTATCTTTTGCCTCTTCACTTTCTGCCTTTTATATTCTGCATTCATATGAGGGAAACAGCAGAGGGGCTGTAGAGCTGTGTGCAAGTTTCCGACACGGTAATTTTCAAAAGTTATCATGATAGTCATTTGAGATAAAAGTGATGATTAACTTTCCCTTTAGTTAAAGAAACTTTGTGGTCAAAATTGGATGGTTGGCCAGTAATAAAACTGATTTATTTAGAGGTTGAAATGAGCAGCACTATCACAAGCTTTAATGAGTCTGATGAGGAATATGCAAACTGAAGTGGATATTAGTCCAAGTCAGAGGATGAAGTTGGTTACTCCTGATTATTCAGAGTGCTAATAGATGTGAGAGCTGCAGGTTGCAGGGCTCAGCTGTCCTGGGATTTTGCAGACAGACACAATGAAGACTGCAATGAAACATGAGATAACAGTGAGAAGGATGGAGTGAGGGAGAAAGAGAGGGAGTCTGCTGCTATGGCTGCTAATTGGCCCGCCCGTGCCCAGTGGGCCTACTCTTAAAAGACCCTATGTTCTGTTTGCAAGTGTTTATCCATTCAACCGTTTGATTGTACATGAACACAGAGAAAACCCTGAGTCGTGTTTAAAAGTTTGAAAAAATAGAGTTTATGGGGTTTTTTAAGCCGCTTGAGAAAACTATGAACTCAAGGATGTATCCTCCTAAATTTGAGCGTTTTACCAGCAGAATCAGCATTGAGTTTTTTAAAATTCAGACTGGTACTCTTCACAAGACTTAAAAATTCTCACAACACCAGAGGCTAAAAAATTCACAGTTGTATATCAAAAAATGAAAATCTGCTCTGAGTCCAAATATCAAAACATGGAGAAGGAAAAAAGTAGCCCTAAAGTAAGAGCTTTCTTCTCACTGATTCGCCCTCATCATAGTTGAAAAGGCATCAAACTTTTCATGGGTGATGAAACAGAGAACCAATGAGCCTTTATAGCCACAATTTTGGCCTTTTCTTACCGCTCCAAACTCCAGACTGTGTGTTTTAATAAAAGTGAACTCATACTTAAAGTCCAAGTACTGAAAGAGTACTACTCTGTAGGGATAATAATTTAAATGTGGAGCTGCCATTTTAATCATTTGATTAAAATATGAAATCTTTAATCAAAAATGTAATTTACTTCCTCACATGAAGCCTCCAAGGATTTCACTTCCCTCATAATATGCGCTTTAGACTGTTTTCTGTAACCTACTTACTCACTGGGCCACCACACAGTGAGAATAATTTATATACTGAATCACTGGCTGTGTCTCGCCGGTGAAAGCTGACTGTTGCACTCTGGTGAATGTACCTCTTGTGTTGAGCCTCAGGGTTATTCCTGTTTTGCATCTTGGCTGATCTTCTGTAAAATTCCACTCTTAATAGTATCTTAAATGGACCTGTTTCTGGGTGTGGAGTTCAAGTCTGGACAAGCGCTCTCCCACTCACATGCTGAGTAATTCATGATGACTGTCGCAAAATTCAGGAACGCTCCAGATAGCCCCGGGGCTGAAGCGCTGCAGTGACGCATCCATTTCCGTCAGATACCAGCGAATAAAGACAGGCATTATAAACAGTACACATACTTCCTGGAGGGGGGGTGATACTGAGCTTAGTGAGCGGCAAATTCTTCCTGGTTGAGTCTGAAATATGTAAAACTAAACCCGTGTCATGTGTCTCATGAGAAGTATATAATTCATCATGTCTCTGACTGAGAAATTCAACTATTTACAAAGCACTTTGTACCTGTTAGCCCACAGATTGTGTTTCACCGTGTGACCTTTCTCATTGATAATTTCTTACGTTTCTTTAATTATTTTGATTGTTTCTAACCTTTCTGTCCTGATAAGAAGACCTGAAATCTTTGTTTAACAAAGACTACAATAAATAGCCTTACAGTGTTTCATTATCAAGTATTTAATTGGATGTCAGCAAAAGTAATTAAATTATTCAATTTACCCTTTTCTATTAAATCTGACCAAAATGCAGCTTAAATGATACCCTCAAATCTCTTTTGGAGGCAAGGTGTTAGCTGTTATTTAGATAAGCAGATATGTAATCGGTTACTCTCTTTCATTTTCAGCTGTTAAAATCCTCATAAGCAATTTGACATGATTATATTTCTTTTTTAATGTGCATTCAGTTTCTTGTGTAGGCTGATGTACACTTACCTGAAGTACATAAATACAAATATGACACAAACATTCTTGAAATTCATGTTGAATTGATTGTCCAAGGGCGTGTCTGGTGGCATGGCCGCCCCTGACATCTGATTGGCCACTTCAGATGCCAACCCAAAATTTGGCTTTTGGTCATTTGCCTTGGAGGCTGATTTTAAAACCAATGACCAGGATTTAGACTACTGATGTTTTTGTTTGTTTCAATGCAGCCGGTTGGTTTTTGTTCATGTTTTGATTGTAGAAAGATACTTCACACATCAAGCTGATCTAGACCCTACACGATTCACAAAGGCCCATTGTAAAGCTGGGATAGAATTGAGCCCCATCGTGTAAGGTCAGACCCACTCCCATCCCATCTTCAACCATGAGTGTTGCACTTCCTTGAACTTGAATAAACTTCCTTGAATAGGCAGAAACCTCAAACAGAACCAGACTCATGTAAGACTGCTGAGACAACAGTGGGTTTAGAGAGGGGGTAAAGGGAGATCGAGAAAGAGGGGAGACTGATGCACTTAGTTGAAGCAGCTGGAAAGCAGGAAGATCCACGGCAGTGAAATATCTGAAGAAGCAATCCAGAGGAACCTACGGCATGATGGAGCTCAGAGACTCCTAGAAAAGACTGTGTATGAGTGACTCTAACGGGACATGATGATTTAAAGTTAATGACACAGACTCGGAGGATGTCTATTGTATAACAGTCCAACAAAAATTACAAGAAAACTGCAACAGTGTTGAGGTCAGACTATGGAAATTAAGCATGATTTATCTCATAGTGTGTTATAATGGATGACAGGTATTGTGGTTAAATGGAACTACAAGACATCAAGTAAAGTTCCTGAAGCTCTGCCAACAACTTCCCTGTCTTTCTGATTTGTCGTCAACCACAACGGACTTAGAAAATACAAATGTTAGTTAGAAACATTACAGATGCACCTTAACAACCTGGTGAGTAAGTGTTGTTGGCATTTCCAGGTGTCATCTAGCCAACTTGTCTCCCTTCTGGCATCATCACGTCAGTTTTGATAATTGGCTTGGTACAACTGTGAAGTCATGTTTGTCAGTCAAATCACAGTGAGAGTTTATGGCTTAATCTGACCCCAGGGCCACCCTAACAGACAGGAGATAGTGTAGTCTGACTTTGGCATACCTGTCACATACTCAGATGTTGTTAATGAATATAGTTTTGACAGTGTATCAGAGAAAGAACTTTAAATTGTGATTTTACACAAACATCTTTTTGAGTCCTTGAAAAAAAATAAGATATGAGTATCTATGTTTTTTCTATGTTGTGTTACTTTTTAAGAAAATACTACACAGGAATTAATTATCTGTATTATATTTGAACTCTAGTAAAATGATGAGTAAATTCATGTATTTGTTTGTAAACATTATGCCACCCCAGCATGAGTAAGAAACCAAGCTGAGCGGGCCACCCTAGTCAATAAAATCTGGACACACCCTTGCAGATACCGGCCAAATATGACTGAAGATCCTTAAATCCAATGTCTATTAGATACCCTTCCCACCTGTGGTCAGGCTCAGTGTTTTCATGTTGGGTCTTATGAATTAGAGTGTATATCCAGAAAAACAGTACAATGAAATGACAAGATCTGTAGCTCTAATGATGATTGTTTTAGTTTTTCTCCAGGCGTTTTTTCCAGTTTATGTCAGGCTGCCATGTTTGGTTTTGTAGTCTCTAAAAAAATCAAAGTGTGACATCAAATTGAGTCTTGTTATTGGTGTTTGTTAACATTTCCCTGTGACTCAAATAACAGCAAAGGATAAATTAGGTCAATTAGTCATATTTCACAAGAATGGTGTCTGCTGTTTGTTGTCTCTAAGAGATTTCCTTGAGGAAATATTATGGTCTGAAAACAAATAATCTTCCCTTAAGCTGGACCTATGCTCTCTGTCTGAGGAAGAAAAGCGTGAGAAAGTGTGTGAGGTGAGGAGGAGGGTGTGTTCACAGGTGTGCCAGCCCTCCAATGTGCGTTTGTGTGTCACCAGACATTGTTTCAGTGATGTAACACCTACGTGCATGTGTGTATAAAAGGTGGAGGCATGATTCATCCACCTCAAAAATTATCTCTTTAGCGTGCCAAATAGTTCCGGCTTTCAAACAGGTACTTTCAGTCTACATCCCCATCACAAGTTCCTGCTGCAAAGATGAGGAATCTTGTTTTTGGACTTTTTCTTGGACTTCTCGCTGTTGTCCACTCAACACCTGTTACAAGTAAGTGGATTGTTTTTTTGTTTTTTGTTTTTTGTCCAATTGAAAATTGTTTTTCAGTTTTTATAGTTTTTTGCAGTTTATCTCTTACAAAGGTCTCATTTCCTTTTAATCATAGTTTTTCTACACATGTGATTGTCCTCTGACTGTAAAATAGAGATCTGAATCAGGCTAGTTCCTTTTTTTGTGTCAATACCTTTCTGAGATAGTCGCTGGTGGTCATGACATTCTGAAGCAAAATGACATTTTCCCACCTCGTGACTAAGAAAGCCTTATACTTGTGCTTGAAAGTCTAAAAAAGTACATTAATTCTTCTACCAAGTTCTCTGAAATTTCCATTATTCCCACTGTGTCCTTTCTCTCAACCTGTGAGTCAGCACTTCCCTCTTCGCCACCTCAGATGCACTTTATGTATAAGGTCCAACTCTCTCGGCAAGAATGCAGGAGTCGTGTTTCATTGTCGCTGCGCAGGTTTCACTGGCACCTTCAGATTACACACAGAGATCATTGTAAAGTCTGCCGAGCTGTTCCAGGAGGTGCATTAAAGCTTATGTCTTGTGTAAGGTGAAACCCAAGAGCAGCTAGGCGCTGATACATAAGTTTGGGCAGCCAGTAACTTCATAGGAAGCATTGGAGCTGAACATGACGGGGCAGAAATGGAGAGTTAAGATCAGTCACTTGATTCTTCAGCACTTTTTAATTAACTTTCTGCAAAGCAACAAATTAGAGCGCAATAATGCAAGACGTAACTGGATCTTTTACTCAGATAAAGGGACCAGTTTGGGCTGCAGAATTTTTTAAAAGATTAGGAATATGGAAATTTAACATGGGCAATACCTGAATGCTACAATTTTTCTAAATATACACGTCACATCATCATGATTCAAACTGTTTTTTTAGCCATGATGTGAAAGTGATCGCTCTAACTAACAGTAAGACGTGCTAAAGTTACTGTATTGTTTTAATTATGATAAAATGACGCAACTAGAATAAGACATGATCACATATGTCGATAAAGCTCTCACAGTGTTGGTATTTTAATTCCACAAAAGTCAAAATAACCTGTTTTATACTGGGTATGACAGTTCTGCTAATGGGCATACCTTTGATCGTTTTCATCACTATTTATTCTATTTGTTTACACATGTGTAAGATCATTAAAACTGTGATTATAAAAATATAAGAGGTGCGTCAGGAGAGGTTGAGAAGCCAGCAGGCTTAAAAAAAGGGACCTCGCCCTTTTCGAAACAAAAATTTAAAACTCGCAAAATTACAAATTTTTGAGAAATAAATGTCAACACAATAGAGCGACAATCTCCAACCAGTAATGATGGTCTTCGTAGAAATTGTTAAAACCCGATAAAGACTCACACCCACACACATTTTAAGATGGTGTGTTTGGGCTTGGCATCTTCATACGCGACACTATGACGCCACATTTCTTGGTTGTTTTACTCTTGTTTGATGTCTCCTCTGTGTTGACATCCATTTTTTGGCAGTCTTCATAGATGCCTAATTCTTTTTTTTTGGCAAACTTGTCTTACTTTTGAGCAACTTTGTTCACCAGGTTTCTTCATCTTTCATGCCCTTGGCACCATAGTGTGCCTGTCTGCCATAGTGTTGGCAGACAGGCACAGTCGAAATGCAAATCAGGGATCCACTTTTGTAATGGATATTGACATTGGGCAGTTTTCATTTTGAATCTGAAATGACCAAAATTGACTTCGGGTATTTTAAGCTGCTTTCTAGAAACCTCTCTATTATGTATGGTTCTTTGTCTGCACTGTAAAGTTTCAGACAGTGTCTTATATCATGCATTTTCATTTTTTAACTTCTTTGGTTTTGTTTAGTTTTATTGGCTGTAGTCTTGGATTCTTTTTGGTTCAGCCATTGTAGCTGTTGACACTCAACTGTACAGGAACTGAAGTAACTTTAAACGGCTTGTTTATCCTTTCTGCTGAACCAACCACTCCTCTGTGATTCCTATCAGACACTCAGTTTATAGCAACAAAGAAAACTGCAAATGTAAGGACTTTTATTTGTTGGCCATTGACGTCAACATTTGATTAACCCATTCAGGTCAAAATTGTAACCAAATAGACATTGATTTAACCTAAAATTTCCATCAATGACTTAAAATATCAAAATTTAAACACATTTTGAAGAAATATGGAGCCTGTAATTGATATAAAATGTCATTGTTTTCATATGTACTACAGCTTATGGAAATGAAACTGGTTCCAGTACTTAGTTTTGGACATTGATTCTCAATGAGAAGAGTTTGGGCCACTTTAAAGAGTTATAAGACTCTTTAGGGTAAGGGGAGGTATGGAGGATAATGGCACGAAACCCGTATTATGACTCAGATCTGTCCTCGTTTACTCTGTTGCTCTGGGTGTGTCAAAAGTTGCGGCATGTTCGTGTAAACTCTAATGCCTTAGTGAAGCTGCCTCCCTTTTGTTCACTTACTCAAAGATCATTAGTCACCCAGGTTAATCATTACTATCCCACCCTGCTCCACATCAAATAAGATCACAACACAAGTTTATACAAGAATTGGAGTGAAACAAGTAATCCTTTTGTTGCAGTTTTGAAATACACCGACAAACGCTTGGTAATTTTCCCTTCTGCTCATGTCAAGACTGGTCGGTAAACACTTAAGTTGACCTGTGGATTTTTCCGTCCCTTTGTCCTAGATGTGACCCAGATACCCACCAAGGCTGACGATGAAATTCTCCTCGAAGCTGCAACAGATGGGTTCCTTATCGATCTTCCAGCACTCACAACCGAATCACCCAAGAGGAACACGACACTTCCAGCTGTCCAGTCTTCGTCCACTGTTGCAGGAGAGAGTGACTTTGAGGGCAGTGCTTCTGGGGAGAGCAGTGATCTGTTCCCCCAGTATGCAACCACAACTCAGAGTGTTACACATACTCAATTCTTGACCTCCACTGTGTTTCTAAGAGGGGTTGATCACTCCAGTTCAGATTCATCTGCTATTCAAAGCACTCAATCTAGCCTCACCTCTACACCCCTCCCAAAAGAAACCCAGTCAAGCACCACCACAGACCACCCTACTGCTTCTCAAACTACTCACCATGCTGGCTCCACTTTTGCCCTCCTGGACTCTGGATCAGGTTCTGGAGATGGGCTGATACCTGACGAATACCCAACTAAGACCGCAAGTACGACTTCTACCACAAGCCCAGTAACCAAAACTTCTACAGAAAACTCAGTGACCATCTCTTCTTCAACAACCACCAAGGCTGCTCCTTTAGGACAGGGTCGGGGAAGGATTTCAAATGGTAAATCAGCAAAGAACACTGGAGAGGACTCGGAAATTCGGAATGCCACTTCTGTGGTTTCACAACCAATCAATAATGTCTCAGGTAACTTGTGCCTGCACTTACCGTTATGCCTCTACCTTTCGTATTGTTTTTGTTAGTTACTTGTGGAAAATGACTAACCCTTTGTCTTTCTTCTTTAGATTCAGCGCCAAAAACATCTGAAACCCACAAAGGACACAGCACACCAGGTAAGTCAAGAGTTATACACTGACTACACTAGAATTTCCTCTGACTATTTAGACTATTTACCCAAACTACTAGAAAGCACATCAAAATCAGAACAAGCGCTTTATGAGGCGCACCTGTCCTCAAATATCTATTCACAAACATAAAGCTTTACTTCCATGAGGCCACGGCTGATGGTCTCCAGATCCATAAGGTCTAGCGGTGTGTGCATCCACGCCACCGCCTCCACTACATTATCTGTGAATGTGCGAGTTTTGGTAGCTAACTGAGCTGTAGTTAGTTTGAACATTTAGCTCAGGCTGGTAGTTTCTGTGAAAGATTTTGGTAAATCCAAGCAGGCATGACATGATTAATGGGGATATCTGTCTGAAAGGTACATAACCCATAATGTTTCGGTTAATGTCATTAACCTTGCTAGTCAGCACGAGAAATATACAGCAGTTGAACAAGTTATTGATTGTTTTCTTGCTGCCAGCCTCAAATGCTGGTCTTTGATTTATCTTCCATAATGTCATGATGCTCTACTACCTGGATATAAACAAGCACAGGTGACAGATTTTGATCCAGGAAACTACGACAAATGTGGTGCTAGCTCTGCTAATGTTAGCCACACCAGTTTGACACTGTTTACACAGACTTCATGATGGCATTTGTAATCTTGTCAAAAGTTGTGCTTGATTTGGACTTTTCTCATAGTTTTTACTTCACATAACATTCCTCCGTAATTCCATTAAACTGAATTCCAGGGTTGAACCTTTTTTTTTTAAGTTTGTCCCTTTTAGACATCCCTGATAAAAGCCAATGAGTTGAATCTCATTTGGCCTTCCTCTTGAACTGCTTTCTTCTGTAGCTAAATCACACTGATACACAAACAAAAACTGAGATTTTTTACTCACAAAATTTTTACGATCTATATAATTTAACTCTGGTGTCAGACAATTAATCTTAATAACCTTTCCTCTCTCCCCAGACTGGATCATCATCGTTGGTTTTATTGTTGGCGTTGCAGCACTGATCATGCTCTTGGCTGCCATTGCTACAAGAGACAAGTAAGACTTTAAGATATGACAGTTATTAATTATAACTATTACATCCAAGGAATTATATTCTAATGATTCCTTCCTGTGCAGGTGGAATAGACCAAAGACAGCTCACCTCGAGGACAAAACTAACTCTGCAAATCAGCAGAAGGAACAGGAGATGGAGACATTCCTGCGCAACGATCAGCCCAAGGAGAATGGAAAGGCGTCAGAATACACCGTCATCCCCCTGGATGAGCTTCCAGATAAATACTCATCAGACTGAGGCTCAGAAACAGGCCCTCTGGATTTTTCAGGCTCATCGTAGAACCACAAGACTGTGTTTGAAGCAGAGGAATTTGGTGAGAGGAACAAAACCGTCAGTGAGCTGTTAAGCAAGAGGTTTCAGCTCTGAGCCCAGACTGAAGAGAATGACAGTCTGGTTTTCCAGCCAGCTTTTAAAAAACTCTTTATCAAATCTTCACTTTGAGACTACTGCATTATTTTCGTTGATGTATTTATTGTTATGTCAACTCTTATGTGAGCTGCAATGTACAATACAAAGCTGGTCAGGTAACTTCCACAGATGTCGTTTATTTCAAACTGTCCTTACAGTGTTTTATATAGAAACTTTTCACATTGTAAATAAAGATTATGTTCTATTTGTGGACAAACTGTAATAATTGTGTGTCTAGTCTGGTGAAAACATCATTTGCCTTTGTTGTAATTATTTTAAATCTCTATGTAATTATATTATTGGAGGCTGACTTGTGGATTGTAACTTATATTAAGCCGCTCTGTTTTCCCAGCATTCAGCCCACAAACTCATTAGCTTCTCTCAGCAACCTACATGGCACTTCAGCTGTGGGACTTATTGAATGTTAATTTCACCTCCGCCCTCGTCTGAGAAATAAACACAATGCCAGCTCATCAATAAACATTTATTTTTGGTTTTTCATTCATATTTACACACAAGTATTAAAACATTTACACACTTTCAGTCCATTTGCATGACGAATATTTGTTTTTGTTTTTGGTACAGTTGTAGTTCACTTTGTATGTGTGATTTCAAATCCTTTTAAAGTGTTGCCAAAGTGGAAAGAAATTTTGAAGAACAATGAATAGCAAACACAAGAAACATAATGAAACATTTTCAGACTGACGTGCATAGAAACAAAGAAATATACAAAATATTAGTCTAACTTTCTAAAGAATATACAGTTTCACATTTCATAGAAAACTCCTGCTACTCTCGGCCAATTGACTGAAATCGTATTTTTGTTTGGATCAAGGCTCAATGACAAATATGCTAAATGAGGAAGTCATGTCATCAATTTGCTGATAGTTGTCTGTCAGGATCGTTTAAGAGTGTAATGATTATGAGGCGAGCTCTTTTCCATTTTGAGCCAAACATCAGATTGACAATCAAAAACATTTTTTCTTTGACAACCATTTGGGGCTGATTCCTGTAAAATCAGTTCAATTGTTTGCATTTTTTGCATTTTGCATTTTTTGTCAATAAAACAGCCCTATATACACAATGTAACAACACTAGCAGCCCATTTAGGATTATTAACATTTAACTACTGTCATTGCTAACGTATATATGCAGCTTATAGTATTAATAGAAACAGTATGCATAGCAAAAAACATTCATGGTAGATGACACAAAATGTCAAATTCTATAGATTTTCTTAAATGCATTTTCTTATCTGAAGAGAGTATTTACACAAAGTGCAAGGAGGCACTTTAAAATGAAACACAAAAGCTTACGGTTAAGAATCCCGATTTTGCCGTGGATTGAACAGAGTTGCTACGAGGAGTAAAACTTAAATAATTTCCAATGACCTTGTTGTTACAGCTTTAGATTAATGTGAGCGCTGGAGGCAGAATTTAGTGTGCTCTTGCTAAACAGACGTGACCAAAGCTAATTAACTCTACGTGTAATTACAGGCTTATTTATATTTAAATCTGCTGCGTAAAACTCTGCAAATTCTATGTAATTCCTCATGAGGAAGGCCCAGCCGTCCTCGCTCTAACAGGGTGACGCAGGAGGAGGGTTGAACTTCATATCTCTACAAAAATGTGGGAGCCAATGTGGAATTGGCAACTTTTATCCAGAAATGTGTTATTCGTCCTGTTGACTGCACTCTGCAGCTGACATTGTCAAGGCAAGGTTGTCATATAGCAAAGAAATAAAACAGTTTGAAATTAAACACAGAGCAATGCACTGGCCTGCTGAGGGTTTGAGAGACATCTCCACCCTTCCCCTTTTTTTTCTCCCTCTTTCTTCCTCTGATGCTCTCAGAAACACAGAGACACATAAAATGCAGTACATGCATACATTTGACTACAAACAGAAACTTCGTGCTTTGCTTATAAAGAACAAACATATAAAAAATGAGAAATAAATGACAGGAAGGGCACCTTTCACGTGCTCTGTTCTCTGCAACACATCCTGTACTCTCTGTTGCCACATTTAGAGGCCACCCCCCCTCCTCTTATGGGCTAAGTCCTAAGCTTATCTTAGGCTTGACCATGTGTACGCCATCAAAGTGTAATCCCATAAGTCAAAAGGTCAAAGGTAACTCAGTGTTTAACCCTCCTGCACTTACAGCGGAACACCACATGAAGCACTGTTTCATTCAGTCAGTGTCTGCAATATTTTGAACATTTGGTCCAGTGTTCATGGACATTTCATAAGAAGACAGCGATGTTAGAAATGACATATACACGAAACATTAATACTGAAAAACATCCAGACAGAAAGCCGGTCAAATACTGGTGTTCTAACCTGTAAAAACTGTCCATTACTTCTCTGTCATTTTCTCTTTGAATGCAACTAACAAAGTGATACCTGACAAGGCCATCATCCACAGATCATCTCTGCCCTTCAAAGCTACAAACAAAATGATTTTATACAAAAAAAAAAAAAAAAAGTTAAACATGGTATAAGAATTCGTTTGCTGACAAATCAGGAAGCTTGCAGCAGCACCAAGTAAGAAGTCTTTTCAACCAAATAAGAGATTCCTCTAAACAGAGGGCTTCAAATGAATCGCTTGGTTACAGTCTGTGTTTAGTTAGAGAAAATGCAAGATCTTGTACAACCTGTTGAGTCATTTGTAGTTTGGTCCAGAGGCTACCTTGGTGGTAGCGTAAAGAGAAAGACAGATGTCTTTGCTGTATGCTTGAAATTACTAACTCACATTCTCCTTTCTGTCTTTCTTCTTTTTGTGATTTTTGTTGTTTTCTATTCATGCCGGCAGAGAGTACAAGCTGTTGGAACTCAGGGTAAGGCGCAGCAGCATCGGGACCTGCTTTACTCGCATTTCCACGGTCCCTCCTCAACAAGAGAGAACTCTGCAGTCTTGCCATTTTTGCCCATGGTGACCTGTAAGCAGTTATGAGGAACATCTAACCATCTGGGCCAAGGCACCATCTTTTAAACAACAGGAATGGTTGGGAAGAGAAGCCATAGCTTCACTACAATCAGGCCTTTGAGGTCGGGCTAGAGCAGGTGAATTCCACTCGACATAGAAAATAACATTACAATAAAAAACAGATGCTGTTTACATGTCTGTTTGCAGTTACAGGATTACATGTATAAAAAAGTAGTTGGCCATGTATTTTATGGCTTCTCCGCCCAACTGAATTACATTTTCAAACAATCATAATGCAACTTTTGTATCAGACAAAATGTTGCATCATACAGACAGTGAAATATAGATTTGCTTCTCTAAAAGAAATAACTAAAAAATTTACACTGGTTTGTTAAGAAAGCAGGATAGAAATAGTTACATACATTTCCTGAATGTATGCTTGCCTTTGGATGAAGCAAGGTGAAACAGCAGTCTTTATGTGTACCACTGGTTAGAAAAAGTCTAGAAAA
Organism: Xyrichtys novacula; assembly: GCA_962446985.1. Lineage (NCBI taxonomy): Eukaryota > Metazoa > Chordata > Actinopteri > Labriformes > Labridae > Xyrichtys > Xyrichtys novacula. The sequence goes on along the minus strand of OY660864.1, from coordinate 22,372,879 downwards.
GTTTGATCTGGGCTGCCACAAATACATGTCCAATTTAACGGACAGAAAAAATGACAATCTCTGTATAAAATGAATGCAAACCACAACACCAAGTCGAATAGAACTGAGTACAAGACAACACGCTGAGATGATGCCTTAAAGTAAAAAATGAATAAATAAATAAATGAAAAGCTGTTTGTATTTCATGAGAGTGAAATAGACTTTTTATGGATAAAAATGAAAATGTTTTATAAAAAAAAAGGAAAAAAGAAATGGTTTTCTCAGACCTGGTATCACAAAAACTGCTTTTTCATATGATTAACCGGTGAGTCAATAAATATAGAAATATTTATTATTGATTCTTCACCCTTTTTTAATACAAAAAAAAAATCTGCCATGAAAATATGACATTTACTATTCACATATGGGAAGTCTCATAGAAAAGAAACACAAAGACAGACAGACAGACAGAGGGAGGACCAACACAACCACAGAGCCGGGGAAGGTCATCTACATACAAGTCTCTATGTCTGTTAACGTGAAATGTACCTTGCAGTCGTCTATTAAGATTGAGTTGTGGTGGGCATAAACATTCTGGTTGGTGTTATTTTCATAAAATGATTGTGTCTTTGACATCTCAAAGTCCTCCATCCGGGTCTGCTGGGAGTCGTAGCTGTCAAGCTCGTGTTTGGAGAGGTGATACACGATGCCCGCTCCGTACGAGTCCCCGACCACGTTCACGGAGGTACGGAAACGATCCCTGCAAGAGGAACAAATGGAAAAGGTCAGTGACAGATGCCAGTATTTGCTTATCTACATTTTAGGTATAAATAGCTAAACAAAAAGAAGTTTGATTTCCATGGTGACTGACAATGCAACTGCTCTGCAAAATCCCAATTTTCAGGCTGCAAGTTTGAGAAATGATTCAATTCTGTAGATATCACTGGTTTTGCAGCTTGCTTCTATTGCAGTTGTTCTTTTAGCATTGTTTCTGTTGCTGCAGCATGCATGCTTTTATCAGCCCTTTTGTTGCTGCATTACTTTTACACTGTTTTCACCACTTTCTGAACTTGCATTCTCGTCCCCCTTTGGGGAGTAGTTACCTCAGCTGCAGCACAATAACCTTTGACAGGCACCATACGTTTTCTAAGAAAAGCACAATTTAATGAAGACTCTTTTGCAGTATTCTGCAACAGTGCGCAGAAGAACAATAATCTTTCAAGGTTAATTAATTTGTCAAAGGAGTTTCTATCCTTTTTATGAATCATTTGGCCTGAGGTTCAGCAAAATCCCTGCGATCAGGTGAGGTTGTAGGTGGGGCAGCTTATTCCCACATGAGTAATACCAGAACAGCTGCCAACAGAGAGAGAATCTGCCAGGACTTTTTGTCTCTTTGCTAATGGATTATGTGCAGTGTAGTTTTGATTCTGAACCAACACAAAAATATCAGTGAGTGAGTAGGTGGGTATGTGGAGAGTAAAACTCCAGAGCTACAGAAAGGTCATCAAAGCCGGACAGCCACATTTGTTAACACCCCCAGAAAATATGTATCAGGACAAGCTCATGATCAATTCGTACTCGCTAAAATGAAAAAAAAAAAACTGAACATTTCGATCAAAAGTAAAAACACTACTGCCATCTAACTCTGCAATGAGTGAACTGTGTGAGTTTGCATGAGAACTGTTTAAAAAAAGAAAGCAAAAGTTGTCAGGCCGTGGACAAACATTGAAAAAAAACAAATTAAAAAGTTGTCGGATTGCTCCTTGGGTCAGAGAGCGAAAGAGTTTTCTGTTCCCCTTCAGATGTAGTCGATTTCCCCCTCCTAGTACTGCACTTTAATATCCTGTTTTTAATTTCTGGCCACTAACAGCCTCACTCACGACCTATAACCGCTCTATATTTGCACTCCAAATAGATTTTAGATAATTACTTTCCTCACATTCAACTTGATTCCATGTGAAAGAGGTAATTTGTTCTTTCTGAAGCGGGGGTTGAATGAAGGACTTGTCAGTTGTCGTGTGTTACTCACAGCTGGTGGTCAGCTCGACTCCTTTGTTGGGAAATCGTATGGAGAACCTGAACTGAGGCTAGACTATCAATCCCTGCAGACGGGGTCAGCTCTTCTTCGTAATTCAGCTAATTTTAAAACTCCTGTGGGGATTTTTTTTTAAACTTATGAAATCGACTGAAATTCATATTGATGCCTTCCGGTGATGTGCAAATGCAAACAAAACCAGCAGCTGCGAGATTGGAAACTTTTAGTTCTAATTTAAGTGCCTCAAAATTAATGCAGTAACAATTAACTTTACATTTGATTGTGGAAAGAGCACTAACATTGGTGTTTGGGTCTTAATTTCTCAAAGTTAGCTAAATAATGGAGCAGAGTGGACCCTGTCTATAGCGGTTGATAACCTAGTTTCTGTTCAGACTCTTAGGATTCTCAATAGTCTGACCCGGGTTGATTTCTACACTTACTCTTGACAAGCACCTCATGCAACCTAGCTTAAAACAGTGAAACATTTCCTTTTTTAAGTGTGTGAACAACTTAAAACTGAACTAGTTAAGTACTGCCACATAAAATAAGTTGCCGTACTTTCATACCAAAGGACGTTTAGACATATTCTTTGATAATTTAATCCAAAAATCCATGAAACCAGAGAGATTTCTCATCATCTCTCACATCTAAGCCTGGTTATGATCGTGATGGATTCAAGTGAAGGAACTATTGGCATCATGTCACCGGCAATTTATACAGAATTTGATCTGATTAAACATGACTTATCTTTGGAGTTCAGTTATTACCATGTTAAGCATTGATAAATCAATAAAATATGAAGGCAGGAAACAGATCATCTTTTAGTGTTGCTGTCTTTGTTTGTTGTGAACTTACAGCAGCCAGTCCACAGCCACCAGCAGGCTGATGTCCTGAGTGGGCAGACCCACAGCTGTGAGGATCAGAAGCATGGTCACCAGTCCAGCACTGGGGATACTGGCTGCTCCAACACTGGCCAGAGTGGCTGTCATACTGCGGAGGAGGAAGGTGCAACAGTCAGCAGGAGGGCGAGATGTGAGGCTTTTTACAGTGAGAGTCAACACTTCTAATGCTGTTGGTGTCAGAAACAGATAAATTCAAGGGTTGAAATGATCAAACTAGGATTGTATCCCGCTGTGATTTAGTTGGTAAGTGATATTGAAACATTTACAGTCATAAAAATGATGCCATAACCCCCAAACTATAATTCCATTTCAGTGCTGAGAAATAAAATGATAGTTTCTGTGAGGTTTCAAGAATTCACAACCTCTTTACTGCACGCAGATCTTATCAGTTTTTATGTGGGATGATAGAATTTGAAATAAGGAAAGTCACTCTTGTTCATCACCAGTGTGTAACCTCTCAGATATGTGAAGATACTTCTCTGCATCCACTTTCTCACCTGACAGTTATAATCTGGCCCCAGTCGAGCGCGATCCCGTTCATCTGAGCGATGAAGATGGCGGCCACGGCCTCATAAAGCGCTGTGCCGTCCATGTTGATGGTGGCGCCCACTGGCAGGACGAAGCGTGTCACCCTCTTGTCGATGCCCAGGTTCTCCTCTAGGCACCTGAACGTGACAGGCAGGGTACCGGCGCTGTGGTGAAAGACACGGGCGGACATGTTTTATTTTGATAAGCAAGCACCAAAGTTCAGTCCTGAGGGTTTGAACTTGCAGACAACAAGAACACTTTGACAAATTAAAACATTGTCTCTAATGAAATCCAATTTCACTGGGTCCCACTTGATGATGCAATCATTTTTAAACTTAATTACACCGTTAATTTATTCACAGCGAAATAAATCCACTTAAAAAATTGCCATCCAGCCAAAGACAGTAGGCTGAGGCTTCCTTGAGTTTAACTCTGCCAAAGTTAAATTAGTTTGAATTCACTTCCAGGGTGAATCTCACAGAGGGAACTGCAGTTGTGACTCAGCAGTTGTTTTGTATGCTTTGTCTGATAATTAAGAAGTGTTTCTGGTTGGCAGAGGAGTGGTGAACTTGAGAGAACTGAGCTCACCTCAGGAGGAGAGCCAGCTCTTCCATGTCATTAATAAAACATGATGTGAAAGGGAGATATCCCACATGGAGGCAAAGAGAGGAGCCGTGGCTGGCCTGACTACTTCATGGTTTAACATTAGAAAATCAGGGTTACTTTGGGATGAAAATGTGGATCACATTATTCACAGAGACACAGGAGAGGGGACCTGAGCTCTGTTGTTCTCACTATGACCAGTACCAGAGTCTGAATCTAAGATTAATAAACTGAAGGAAATGAGAAATCCTTTGTACCTGGATGCTGTCCCGAGCGCTGTGACCCAAGCTTGAAATATTCCCATGAAGAACGTCCAGGGGTTTTCTCTCACTATTACAAAATATATCAGCGGGAGGAAGATTCCTCCGTGGATGATGAGGCCCACTATCACAGTGATCATGTACATCCCCAGCTGCCTCGCCACCACCTCCAAGTCAGCGATGGAGATGATCTTTCCGCAGATGAGGCAAGCAATACCAACAGGGGAGTACCTGAAAATGACCCAGGATGTGCTCTTTTAGTGATAAGACTACTCTACATTTTTATCTTCTTTTTGCAGATTGTCAGCAGTAAGGCAGCGTCACAGATGATGATACTCACCACATGATTGCACCAACGAGCCTCATAACGATCTCATTCAGGACGTTGAAAAACTCCAACATCAGCTTGGCTTTCTCCCCCATTTTCCCCATGATCACACCGAAAGCAACAAAGAATCCGATCAAACCTGTAAGACACAACGTATCCCAAAATGCTCAGTGAGTCTTGCAATGATCTCATTTCTAAAAACATGCCACATATATGATGACATTTGCATTTTTAGTGTCTGTGTTTTTGGTCTAAATGCATATATCTCAAAAAAGAGATTTGGTTTGGTGTCCATTTATATTGGGCCATCCTCGTACATATCCATAAAAACCAACATGTTATGATTATGAACAATCTTTATTTTGATTTTAACTATAAGTTAAAAATATTGCACCGTGCTTGCAGGGCTGATTATCCTCTAGTCTAGTCCATTATGTCCCATTAGTCCATTAGTCTCTAAACTGTTGCTGTTAAACCAGTAGGAAACCTAGCTAGCCCAACTTATCGTACTGTAGGATCAGCTGCATAACGTTAGATAGGCTAGCTAGACTAAAATGGAGGCCTTGGGTGTCCATTGACAATAAAGCCAAAAGATTTAGAGCTCCCCCTCCTGGCTGTCTGCAGTATAGATCATGAACTACACCTTTTCTGCATTAACAGATGGAACCGGGGTCAAACTATGAAACTAAAAATACACGTCACACTGATTTCTCCTAAGTTGTAGCTACTTAATATAATGTCATGTTCATTTTTCAATAGGTTTGGTTTTAATTGGTTCATTGATTGACATCTCTGTTGACCAATGCAGGCTCCTGCAGTGCTGAATTATCAGAGTATGGGAAGAACAGCTCTATTTTCCAAAACTAGTAGTGTCTGCATCGGCTGCATCAATGCAATGTATCAGTGTGTGTCAAGGTGTTTATTTGGCTTCACATCTCACTGTAGGTGGAAATGAAGTGATGTCGACCAATCTATAAACAGTCCTGCTTTTTCACACGCTGCAAGCACAGGCCTGAAGTTAACCTATGGTGCACTGATGGAAAATCCACACGGGTCTGTGGTAAATCTGAAGTGTGTCTATCTGGAGGTTTGATAGTATGTTTCGGCGAATGGTTGGATTTGGATGTGAAAACATATATTTGCGATATTTATTTCAGCTTTTGCCTGATAGAATGCATTAGAGAGAAAATGTTTGAAATTCTTTTGTTTTTCTGGCACAAAGACGCCCAGCTCATCTGTCTCATCTTAAGATCTGTCATAACATAATTAATCTTCATGCATTCATCCATTTATTTGACCAGTTTTCAGTGGATTTGTTTGAATTGTTCAATTGTACAGCAGTGGTGTTGGTGTGTGTTATCTGTTTTTTTCCTCTTATATAATTTAAGGTGAAAAATAACTTTCTTTTTTCTTCAGGAACTATTCCTCTTCACTTGTGCAGTGGGAGTGTTTTCTAACTTTTCACCTACCCAGGACATTCATCCCTCCCTTGAACTGGAGCGACCTCTTTATTGTGAACTGTGGAGGTGCTTTGGTTCTGTTAGTGGGCACAGGTACTTTGCTGGTTACCGTCTGGATCTGGATGTAAATCAAAAAGAAGAACAAACAGTTGGAGCACCTCAGGGTATGAATCAGACCGTACATGGGGGTGAGAAGACTCCTACTGTACCTGTTGAAAGCACGCCTGCACCAAGTTTTCTGGGAAGAGATTTCGGATGAGATCGAAGAAAGCATCCATGCTTGACACCTCGTCGTTCTTCTTCCCCTGTCCCATATTTGCCCTCAGCTTTGGGTTTCCAGGATGAATGAGCAGCACCAGGATCACCCCGAGGATGGCTGCGATCACTGTCGTTGACATGTAGTACACCATGGCCCGAGTGCCCAGACGGCCACTGGATTTGGCATCCAAACCGGCAAGTCCTTTGGGCATGGGAGGTTCAGCAGTTAGTGGAATTACCTTAGCAAAATTACTATGGCTAAATACAACTATTAACCCTTTATACTATCTTAGTATTCAGTCTGTAACTGATTAAAATCTTTTACAACTGCAATCCCATAAAAGTTGGGATACTGTGTAAAAAGTTGATAAAAACAGGAGGTGATGATTTGCAAATCATATCGAGCCAATTTTTGATTAAAACAATGTAAAGACAACTTATTAAATACAGAAATTTAAAGGTGTTTTAATTTTTTATTTATTAATTTAAATAACAGAAACATGCTTCCAAACAGCTGGAGCATGAACAACAAAACACTGAAAAGGAGTGTAAGGTTAAAAAAAAGCACTTTAGAGAGGCTGAGTCCTTTTCATAAGTTTAGATAGGAAGAGGTTCATCACTGTGAGATAAGATAATTCAGCAACTTCAGACCAATGAGAGTCTAAAATTCATCAAATTGGTACAAAATATTGTTAAAAGATCAATAACTAATTGCGGGTGGCTGTGATCTTCAGGCCCACAGGCGGTGCAACATTAAAAACAGACATGTCTCTGTCGTGAAAGTCACTGCAGAGGCTCTAAATCACATCCAAAACTGGATATTTGTTCCAGTAATCATTGTGAACAGCGGAGGCTTTGTCTGAAAGGCTGTGTACATTGTAAATGCGTCTGTTTTTCTTTGCTGACACTTTGTGCTTGAAGGGTCTGACAACTCTTTAAACCAAACATTTCATATAAACTTCTCTCAAGGTGAGATGACTCAGTCCCAAACTGAAGCAAAATATAAGTTTGTACTTATCAGGACAATTAAACTCGTCTTTAAGTTCAGTTTCCAGGTATCCAGTGTGACAGAAGTGATTGCAACTCTGTTTATCCAGACGTCTGGGTGTGATAAATATCCACAAAAGCAGTCTTAGATAGAAGTTGCTCACAAGGAGGGAATTGTTTGGGAGGAAGACTTGATGTAACTCTGAAGGTTGCCGAGAGGCGCTGTTGTAAATGTGTCTGCACACTTAGCTCTAGACAATAAAGGCTTGTGATTGAGTTTTATCACAGGTTATAATGTTGCATGTAACCGTAAAGTTTAGATCCTGCAGTCAGGCCTCCACTCTTTGATAGAGAACGCCAATTGATGTGTTAACTGACGGTTTTAAATGTCGGTCAAGGGTCGTGGCCAAGGCTACGTTATTTTTACAACATCGCTGGGTAAACAAAGTTGCACAGTGTCTGTCAGGTGATTGTAAAATAAATTATGAAAGGGGTTTGCCAAAAACACGTCATTTGACCACATAAATCCCAGCTCTGATGCATTCAAGTGAAAATCTCGCCATCCGAACTCACTTCCAGAAAATCTAACTATATCTCCATGTCGTCAGCGGATTATGTAGGCCTAGTTAAAATTTTTGAAGTTTTGTTTTTCACAAAAAAAGAAAAAAAATAAGAACATCTGCGTACCTGTGCTAGATACACCCAACAGAAACCTGAGTGTGCCTCTCCACACAGATCTCATCTATGCACAAAATAAACACTTTATCAAGCACTTTTTGAGTTTGCTTGGCAAAAAAACCACCCACTCTGCCGTCTCTCCTGTTGCAACTTAACTCCCTGAAAGCAACAAGGTGCACCGCTCGTCTTCATTTCAGGACATTCAGCCCGCAAATTAAGCAGAACATTTGCAACAGCTACTGTACCCCACCCACCTGTGACCAGACTGGAAACAACAAGAGGCAGAATAAGCATCTTCAGCATCCTCATTAGGATCTCCCCAGGGAAGGCGATGATCATAATAACATCAGGAGGGAGAGGGGATATGTGCCGCAGCAGCATTCCAGCAATGGAACCCAAAAACACACCTGAGCGGGCGAGAAAAACACAAATCAAACACCAAACCATCACAGAGCCATGAGACGGAAGCTGTGAGCTCTGACGGTGTCTGAGTGAGAGCGCACCAGCATCTGCGCTGAGTAAACCGTCATTTTTTACTCACTAGTGTCTTGATTAACATCACAAAGTGTCATCTGTGTTTCAATTCTTACTGTGTGAACATGTGAGAGATAAAACCTTCTTTTAAAGGTCATGTTTTTTTCTTCACCATGCAGGGACCAAAAGAATAATGACGGCGAGAAAAAAATCTTTTTAATCCAGAAGTCTTTGTGTGAGAGTTTTAAAAAATCCTGCAGAAACCCGATTTTCTGCCAGTTTACCTCTGGTAATGACAAATTAGATGTAATAGCAGCTCCTCGTTTCCGTCTATTTAGTTTACACAAAAGCAAAATGATACCTCTATTGAATTCAGATCATATATTCAAATGATATGTAGTAAAAAGTAGCAACAAAGGCTTTGTATGCTCCTGTTACCTTTATGAATTGAGGAATGAGGAATCAGGACTGGGAACTTACCGAGGATTGTGAGTGTAAGAACCATGTTCTTCATGATCTTGTCACACAGAGAGCTACAAAGACTCTCCGTGGTGTCCACTCTGGGCTCCAGGTGGCTCTCATCCATCCTGACCTCCACTTGCTTCTGCATTTTGTTGGCACTGAAATAAGAAAGAGCAAAAAAACATATAAATCATTTATCAGTTTTCAAAGACAAAACTTTTTCATTTTAAATCAGTTTGGAGCAGGGATTTAACTTGGCTGGTAAACTCCTGCACAGAACTACCAGCACCATCTGCTGCAACCCTTTCCTTACCTCTCTCTTGACAATTCACAATAACATCTAAAATACATCACCCATGATGTGACACTTGCACCCTTTCACAGGCACTCGCCCTTCGCTTCTCGCCAGAGTAATGTTAAAGTCATGCAAACTCACAAGTAGTGCAGCGCTGGAAAATGTGGAGAATGATTTTCCTGAATAGTGTAGCCTAATGGAAAATTGGAGAGCAGCATGGTGATACAGAGATGTAGAGGTTCTTAGTTTGTGTGACACAACACTGTGTTTTTTCTTCTCCATAGTTGTATATAGTGAAAATCAGCTTTAGCCGCTGGTATATTTTGTTTACTGTGGAAATTTAGAGCATAATACGGATGGTTTACTGGCTGCAGGTTTGATACACAGCCACTTGTTGCTCACAGTCTCTACAGCCCGCAGGTGTGAGTCAGATATACGTGAAGGCTTCAGCTAGAGATTTACCACAGAAGAAACTCTGTTCCTAACTACTGTAATGTCCTGGGGTTTGACTCCCATGGGAAGTACTTCATGCTTAGCTGTGCATACGGGCACACAGAGTGGTAGATTGGTGGAAGGCCAATGGGGGATTGTGCTTTTATGGGTGCAATTTATACAGGAGGGAATCTGCACAAGTAGGAGCAAGACTTTGGTTATGAACAGTTTAAAGCCACAATGATACCACTGAGCAGTTTGTGAACCCTTCTCCGAGGCATGGCGAGTCAGCCAAATCCTGCTAAATATCTATTTTACCTTAACATGATTGCATTAATTATCAATTTGATTTTATCTTAATGCGTTTATCATCATAATTCATTGTTATAATCATAATATTTCAACTTTGTGTTTATATTTCCTATGCTTGTGTCCTTGTGAATAACTTTGGGCTGCATGCATGGAAGTTGCAGCATGTTTTCTAAAGTGCAGTTAGGGTTTTAGGGTGTTGCATTCAGGTATTTATATTCTTTTTTCCATCTCCAATATTACTTCTTGAGCAACCATCAGTCACCCTCTGTCAGCCGTCATTCAAATACATGTAAACTTGTAAAGCCCGAGGATACCCTGACTTTTCATTTAAAGTTCAAGCTCTCAGGAAAATTCGACACTTAACATCCTCCTACCAAGTCGGTCCCTGACGGCTGTTGACAGTCATCTGTCTTGGTAGATGGGTGATGCTGATTGCAGACATGCTTGGGGGAAAAAACTGGGCTGAATCCACTAAAAGGAAACACTTTGTTCTGCCGGTATCATTACCCAGTCATTTATGCAGCGAGGAATGAAATTTGCAACAAGTATTAAATTGCCAACATTACATACCAGAGTGATATCAGAAAAAAAAAATCATGGTGTCATTAATTAATTAATGAAGGCGCACACACACATGGTTTAACTCAATTAATGCTGCATACTTTTGCATTCTGAATGCATGCAAATGGATACAAAGTTTGCAGATGGCCTTTTTATAATTAGTGACTGACACTCCCAAACAATTAGCACAGAATCTATCAAGAGCCTGTTCATAATCTGCATTTTAAACAATTTATTCCAGTTTTACTCGATAAATTTGAGTAAACAGAACGGCAGCTGTTACTCATATCCTCCCCTCTGCTGCTGCTTCTGTTGGAGGTTTATGCATAGTCATTTATGATAATTTCAGAAATTCTGTTTTGGTGTTGAATGTAACATTTGAGCGTGCGTTGTGGATGTTTTGTGATGGTCACCGACTTAAACCTGGTGTTTTCTTAAATTTCAGTGAATTTTACAGGTAATTTTGTTGGTTCAAGCCGCTGATTCCAGTTAATCTCGTCTTTTTATTCCTCCCCTCTGGCTGCTTTGTAATGTAACCGAAGCAACAAGTGTCTGAGGTTTGTTGTGGTTTGGTGTAAAGCCTCTTTGACTTAAAGATCAGCTCTCCCCTGTGCAGCCTTTAAATCCTCTGTAGAGCACAGACTTTCACTGTTACGTAAGAGTGATTGTCCATGTTATTTGGATACTTGACCTTCATGACTTTAACACCTGGAGGATTGGTGAATTTATACTGGTTGCACAGGCAGAGAAGAAAAGATTCATGTATTTATTTCCTCAATGCAAAGCTTGGAGATGTGTTGAAAATGATGTGGCTCCATTTACAAACATCTACTCCTAAAGAGGGCAGAAAAGGTGTCAGATAATGACTCTTTGGATCCTACTAGACTCTTATCCCTCAGCCAGCATCATGTTTGATCTTCCTATATGTGAAAAAAAAAATTGTATAAGACCCTAAAGGTAACAGAGACCACATAAGGTGAGGATAGAACACCTGCCAAGTCAACCACGACTGTCTGATACATTCTGCTCCAGCATTAATGAGACTTAAGCCTTTTAAAGAGGATAAAATTAGCACCTGCAGCACATAAGTGATTGAGTTATGCAACAGTAAAGGGGCTTCCCAGGGAAAGTCAAGGTGTCACCACCACCTGACCTGACCACTGTTATGCAGGGGATAACAGGTTTCAATTAAAACTCCTGTGCTTTTCCACGACAAACTACTCCTAAAGCATCAGGTGGAACATCTCATGAGTTGTTGCTATCACTTTCACTTCATTAATTACATTTTAACTTAAGATCACAGATTGAGAAGCAAAAAAGGTCAAAGGGCAAAAAAAAGAGGAGAGTATATATCAGAGTAACATTGTTTCTAAATCTATAGCTGCATTTACAACAGGATCAATGAACAAAGTTTGGTTCACCCTTAATAGCAGTTATCTTGAAGCACAGCATCTACTTCATCATCAACATCATGCATCATTGATGCATCTTTCCACTTTCAAGGGAGATCCACACCTCCTCAACGCCACTGTTTTGATGACTCATCTCAGAAACTACCACCACATTGCTACTTGCTACTATTAATGCTTACCGGTTGTTTTCTAATGTTGCTTTGGATTGAACTTGTACTGTTTGAGAGCTACCACGCAGCCGTCAGCTTCAGAGAGCAGAATAACAGACTCATGGCTCATGAATTAATAAATCCAGACTGAAACTCCAAAAAGTTTCTCTTCAAAAAAAAGCCTCTCAAAAACGTGAAAAAGCACTTCTTCCTCAGCGCTCGATGTAAATCCACATTCAGAGGTGTCTGCTCATTCAGCTGCAGGGAGGCGCGTACAGGTGAACTGACTAAACTGGAGGACTGACATGAGCCTCCCAGACAGGCAGGGTGGAGTCAGCTCGCTAAGATTAGCGAGGGAGTGAAAATCCTTGTTCTGTTTTTTTCCTTGCCTTGTTGTGTTTGTTTACTTCCCCTCTCAAAGACAGTGATTTCTATTGCTTTGGACATCTGACAAAATTAAGTCTCAGGTGGTGGATGATAGAGTGAAAAATGGTGTTGGGATTTGTGTACTTTCGGTTGGGTCTGATTTGACTAAAAACACAAATCGTGTTGGGATATTTGGAGCAGGTTATTTAAAAATGTAAGATCTCATGAATTAGGCAAAAGAAGGACAGAATTAAATTCATTATCACTATTCTGGAGCTTCAACACGCTGCACTTGTTAAACTTGAGTGCAGAAACTTGGAAAAGTGCGTGGTTTGCTGAGTTTTTATTTGTTTAGGGCTTTGTTGCCAGAAGTTTTGGCTTAAAACATTCTCAGAGGAAGTTGTCGAGAGCGGCAGCCCATGATTCATTTCAACACAGAGATGGGATGTCATGATGGGATGAGTCTGAGATCTAATGCTGCCTACGCTGTGAGCTGTCTGTTAGGCCTACTGACATTTCAGATAAACTCTCATCCTGTATGTTATAAATCAGAGTCAGGAAAAACTTAGCATAGGCCTTCAAATCTAAGTAAAGTTCTTGAATGTGATTAAGTTGGCGTTAATTAAGATTATTTATGAGCTAAAGGAAGGTCTATTCGTGTCAGGTATGAGTCCAAGCGTAGCAGCATAAAGCTTTAAGGAGGACTAACTTACCAGAAGAAAACTTGAGAAAATGAGAAAATTAACTGCAGCCATCTCTCATCATTTTTGTATTTAAACAGATATGAATTATAAGTCGTATTTTGGTAAAATTTCATATTTTATTGATTGAAAAAGAAAATCTTGGCACGCATGTGGCTTCAATTATATCTTCTCTGCAGCTAAAACCAATATCGGCTTGTTTAAGATGACAGATGATAATTTGGAAGGAGGGAAATCAGGCAAGTCTAAACTTTTTATGACTGTATTGATTTTTTTGTGTTTGTTTGATGATTTTTTTTGCGGCTCCCTGAATCCTTTTTTACTGGTTTTCAGATCTTTGAGGAGAAACTTCCCCCGGCAGCACCGTCACATGGCTCTCTGGCTGCTGGTGCTTGTATAGACGCACCTGTTTTGTAGCTGCTTAGTCAGTGAATGGCCAAAGTGTGATAATGCTTCTCCTGGAAGCTATGGCGTCTTTTGCTTTCGCTCAATGACAGCGCTATTGTGATGCTCACAATTGTGTCGCTGGTGCATTTCTTTGTGAATGGAAAGGTAGAGTGACTGAGTTTTTATGCAGAAAAGATGATTACCAGGTGTTTTTAATGTCATCGGAGTCATTTTGGCCGTCATTATTATAGTCCTATTTGGTGTTTTATATTCGAAAGCCATTATGCTGTGCAGTCTTTATGATAGCTTCAAGCCTTGTTGACTCCTATACACAGTATAATTCAGTTGTTATAATGGGGCTTTGAAAGCTTTATCTCTTTCTCTTGATAATTAAGTCATTTTTTGGTCAAAGAGGCTCAGCTCTCAGGTGCAGAGTAATGGCCTGTACGAAGGTCTATATAGCTGCTGTAGGTTGTGTAATCCGTGCAGTTTGTAGGGTTAACAAGAGTAAACGTGTAGCGCAGGTGCGAGTTTCTTTCCCAGAAGTGTGTGTGTGTGTGTGTGTGTGTGTGTGTGTGTGTGTTCCTATCACTGAGCCGCTCCTTGAGCTTGGCGAGAAGAGACACAATCTAGGAGCACATGGCAGAGCATTTGTCCATGCAGTTCCACACCTCGCCCCGCCTTCCCCTCCTGCAGCATCAAGCTGACCTCATGCTGCAACACCTGACAACACACACCACGCTTAGACAGCAGGTGTCTATAATTAACTAAGCTGTTCTGAGCCACCCTAATCCAGCACACATACACACTGAGATGGATCAGACACACTCTGAGAACAAGTCTACAGCTGGGTCTACAGCTGGCAGGGAAAGTGTGAAAGAGCGAGCAGGCAAATAAATAACATATGCAAGTAAAACACAAAGTCCTGCTTTCGGAGCAGGACAGCTTGACGTGACAAAAACAGGAAAATCTTCAAGTTTTGTTACTCTGTTGAGACAATACATTAAAAATATTGACATAAATGAAGTTTCAGAGCTGATAGGAAGCTTTATGTTAAATAGAAATACAAAAATGAATCTGTTTTGACAGTAATCAGCTCTCACCTGCAAAGATCGCCCATCTCTAAGGCAAACACCTCAAGTGTGAGGATTATTAACATGAGAATGTCGCTGTTTCTACTTATAATTAAAACAATCAATACAAAATCCTGAAGTCACGTGTCTGTAATTAAAGGATAGGTAAGTAGAGTAGCAATAAACATTGGTACACACATCTATTTTCTAATAAATGTCAAAGTATATGTTCATTTAAAACAACTAAACAGAATCATATCCACCTTTTTTTAAAATAAAACAAACTCCTGCTTATTTTGATCTTATAAAAACATTAGGTTAGATATTAAACTCTTTATTGTTCCTAATGGGCAAATTTACCAACGCCATTAGTGCAAAATAAATGTGCAGCTATTTGATGCGCTATAGAAATAAACAGCACTCCAAAACAGCAACCATAAATGCAAATCAAGTGAGGCATAAAAGTCTGAAATGCACATCATGACTGTTGAATATGCAAATAAAGAAAGAGGTTAAATGAGGGTGAAAAACAGCAACATGTTCCCACTAGGTTATTTATAAAGGTTTTTTATTAAAGGAAGCAAATAGGAAAATTCACTTAACTGCAGAAAACGATTTATTTAGAGAGTGATTTGTTTTTGTCAGCAGAGACATGCTGAACTATGATGGCTGCGATTATAACACAGCAACAGTAAAATACGGAAAAAGGAATCAGAATACTGCAACTTCTAGGCAATTCAAGCTTTGAATTATTTTAGGTGAAAATGAAAAATTCACACTTCCAGGAGAAGTCTGGTATCTACATGAAATAAAAAGATGATTTTCTTTGAACAAAACTGCAAAATTAAAAAGCAGTAAAGAGGTCTGCCACAGTAATTCCAGTTGCGGCCTGTCCAGAGAGGTGTCAGTTCTTGCTTTCTGTCAGTGAGCACCAACTTTAAGGTTTCTAAATGTCAGCTAACCAAACTAAGAAGAAGAGTTTTTTTTAAAACTTCTTCCCTTATTTATCTATTCATAACATAGTTTCACCATCAGGACAATAGTTTGTTACCTCGATCTGATGTTTTTACACCTTCCCCCTCACTGTAAATACAACTTAAAAGGACTACAAGTCCCAGCATGCTTTGACCTCTGTTACATAACACAGACACGTGGATCCTGTGGATGTGGAAGTCCATTAACTGCTCAGAGATTTAGTGTAAGGACACCCTGAGCTGGGGTCAGTCAGTCAGTCAGTAAAATGGTGATGCTTCAATGGGTCTGAAACAATGAGGATTAATGGCCTTCTCTGATGGTTCAATGTGCCAAAGTGTCACTCTGCCAGGGCTCCCAAGGATTTCATGCTTTCAGATCAGATAAATATTCTATGCTCTGTGGCAGGTTTATAAATCTCCATCTGCTTTTAAAAAGTCAGTGAATATTATCTCTGGAGGATGAGTATATAACCAAACTTTTCTAGAGTTCAGAAAATTATACAAAGATCAACTTCTGTCGTCTCGTATCTTGATTTATAGCTGGAAAATGGATAATAATAACTGCAGGTTTGAGGTTGAGCAGTCATTGTGTGCCCTGTGCTGCCCACACAGCGAGCAAGTTCAGTTTAGAAGGTCAGAACATTAGGAACATAATTATGAAAACACACAAAATGTTCCTTTAGTATCCAGCCACATTAAAGCATCAGACTTGTTCTTCATCTAAGCTCTTTGAAGGGGAACGAGAGGTCAAAAGCTCTCAGCCCTCATTCTGTAAACATATTTTACCAAGACTACCAACAAGAGTAATTAAGTCTCTAAATCGAGCATCAAAAGCAGAGGTTAAGCTTTTTTTTTTTAAACACGCATCCTGCAAAATGACCGATGGTGAGGCCTTTCCTCTCCTGATACTTGTTGATTCAATCTGTATATCCCGTATAATAGACAGGGGTTAAGATGATTCTCCAGTACATTAGATTTCTTTTTTCCCTTCAGGACTCTGTTATGTCAAACCATGAACTAAAAAAAGGAGTATAAAGGTGAAATGTGACAAGTTGGAAAAACTGAAATGACAGAATGAACCGAAATTCAGCAAAATCTGAAAAGCTTTTAATAATGTTGCTGAAAAAAAATCATGCGGCTTGAATTTTTTATGACTTTGATCTTTTGCTCTTTTTGTTTTCATGATTTTTAATTAGAGGAACTACAAATTGGCAGGGTCAGGACAAAATGAACTGTCTCATGAAAGGAAACAAGACTTAGAATGAGCTCAAACTTGGCTATTGGGATGAAGTGTAAGTTAGAGTCCTGTGCATTTACTCTGTTTTCTTTATTCTTATTGGGGTTTTAAGGAGAATTTAATACTTTTTATGATAGGATTGGAAATCTGGCGCAGTACTGAGATTTTTAATATTGGCTTAACCAGCACCTCTGGTTTATTATTTTCTTCTAAATAACTATATAAGCCTTAAATAAAGATGCCTGTTTTATAATTATTGGTTATTTTGGGGGATTAATAGAAAGAAAAGATTAATGTTGACGGCCACATTTGTTTGAAAGCCCCGATTTATGTGCGAGTGATGGTGTTTTTTTCCCAAAAGAACTAAATCTGGAATTTAGATTGACCATTTTTTACACTCAGGATCTAAATTGAATTTGGTAACCTCATAATCATTTAAAAAACTTCAATGATTAAAGTGTTTTAACTGATTTTATAGGAAAATAACACATTAAAGGTATGATTTATTTTCAAAATGATGCATTTTGTTGACAATATAGAGAAGCAACAATGCGTGAAAAAATGTGCTGGTGTCAAACATCTGCCACAGTGGGATAGATGACGAAACCATCAGAGGTTTATTGAACCACGGACAAGAATACAAAGTCTATCTGAGGTCAAAGGTGAAGTAAGGATTAAATGACTGTGCAGATAGCAAAACACTCAGGAATGAATGTAAATATGCAGTAAACATTGCTCAAGTTGATTTATGTGCAGGCTAGATGCAGCAAAGTTACTTATAGTTATTTACACTAGAATTAAGCATCATTATATCTATAGATGGAAGTCTATGCAGCCCAGTGTATGTCTGCATGTGTCAGGATAAGCTGCAACTGTTGTCACTTCTAGCAACCCTGTTTTGCATCACCTAGACATGATGCATGGCTGATGATCCCGGTTCAATGATGATTTTAATTACATCTTCTTGTCTTGTAAGAGCAGCATTTCAGCTGGATATGAGCCAGAGCTCCTGATTAAGCTCTTACTCACTGCTCTTACTTATGCAGGAGACATACAATTAAAAAATTTCAGATTGGATAAGCACCTCTTGACTTGCTCCGCCATCATGCCCTCCACTCGAGAATGTATTTGAGGAAGAAATGTCGTTTCATCTCACATGTCCTTCTTCATGGGGAGTGCAGAAAATCAAAGCTCGAATTTGCAGCTCGAGGGATTTGCTTGTCTTCCGGGAAGTATGGTGTGATGACTGATATCAGGTTCACTGGCTTAAAAAATGCTTGGCTGACTGCTCACTATTGGCTGAGAGGGTGAAAAAAAGCTTTAAAAGGCTTGAAAATCCAGTTTCATTGAGCTGAATTTAAAAGACTTGATTTTCAGCTTTTATCGTCTGAGTTATTCAGAATTTGGACGTTTGAAAACATGACAACTTCACTCTAAGGGCAAGACTTCTACCACTCAAAATGCACTGCACAGTAACACTACACAATGTGTAATACAATGTGATTTTAATTAAATGTGAATTTTAATGCAAAAAATAAGCATAAGCTCAGGAGTATAAAACCTTTAACATCTTCAGTGAGGTACTAAAAATAACTGAAAACTGTTCCCGGCATCTCAACCACCTGCAGGTTTGAATTTAATGCACTTTCTAATGGTTTCAAGGCAGATAAACAATCATGACCACATACTATAGGGGAAATAACATAATAGCCTGTCCTTCGAGAGTCTATGTTTTGAAATGGTTGCAGTATTTTGGTTTATTTGTGGGTATCATGCCTACCAGGGACAACATGTCATTTTACTGATAGATGATGGATATTTTTCCTCAGGGCCTGCAGCCAGCCCTCAGGGCCTGCAGATGATATGATGCTTCAAAGTTTCTTTGATGCACTAGTCAAAGAGACCATTTCCCTTAAGCATATTTGCAGGTCTGCTATCTGATTCTCAAAAACAGCACACATACACACACAAATACAGACAGAAATAAAAGAAGTAGCTCTACAGGTTATATAGAGTATGCATTATTTCTAACCTCCACATTTTTTAATGGACGTTGGCTATCTTTTAAATTGGAGATAGGTTAATTAAAAATTTTTTCAAGGCAGGCATGTGACGGCAAAAAAGCACAATGTCAAGGGTGATGACAGGAAACGTTTTCCCTGCTTAAGGGGTCCACTATACGTCCAAGAGACAGACTCTCTAAGTATGTGTAACCACTTCTTAAGAGTGAATATATTGAAATGTGCAAAACCCATTGTTTGATTTATGTCGAAGGATGATGTGATTACGTCTGTAGACACATCGCCTAACAAGAAGCATTAAAAAAAAGAAACTGTCTGATGTGCAACCCATCCAGTCATTTTCCCGTGAATTTAGAGCGTAATCCCGCAGGCTATCCTTTTGAACTTCATCCTCTCCCAGCCTTGTCTCGACTCGAGGAGGGTGGTGGGAGTCAATCTTGCAGAGTGCCGTATCTCTAATGATGCACACACGGCCCAAGGCCAGCAGTTTTGCATTGCTTTCAGAAACTGTCACTTTTGTAATTTGCATGGGTTGACTTGTGCCTTTCCAGAGATGCAAAGTCATTAATCCATTAATTCACTAACAGTTCATGTGTTAAAACCCAACCCAGTTAATGCCAAGACTTTGTTCACTGATGGTTTTCACAGGCAGGCATTTTGCCAGTAACCTAAGTTGACCCACAATATGCCATTCACTCGATGAGTCATTCACTCAGGAGATGAACTTTGGATACTGTCAACATTATAAGAAGATAGCTACACATATAATTAGCATGCTCAACATTGTGAAATACTTCCTAAAACCTGCATTTCTTGGTCTGATCTAGTACATGCACCCTCTGAAGAGGACTCTCACTGAGTGATACCAAGATGAAACCAAAGTTACTTATCTGCTTTATATTTCAAATCACTCATAATTACATGTTTGCTCGTTTATTGCATGCAAGAACCTCCTCAGGAGCAGAGTAGTGTCATTTCTCACCTCTTGCATCTTATAATGAAAGGTACTCACCTCTGGAGGTTCTTTGGATCCGTGAGATTTCCTGATTGGAGTAAATTTCCCTCAAGTGTACAAAGCTTTGGAGCGAGATTTGCAGAGTTTGTGGAGAGAAATTGTTCAGGTGTTGCAGCAAGTCCTCCTCCTCTTCTACTCTAAGGTGTAGAAATCCTTGCACCTGCCCCTTGCAACCTAAACAAACACCCTGCACATGCACACAGTGCGTACCCAGATGAAGGGATTTGAGATGAGAGGTCAGTACCTGTTCTCAGGTGTGTGTGGGGTGTTCTCTCAGTTAAAGAGTATAGATTAGCAGACTTTCATCCTATTTTTAGCATCATGACATCATATGATAAGATGGAGACCTCCGCGAGTAAAAAGCTGACATTGTCAACTTCAAGCGAAGAATAACAAAAACCTCGTGAATGCATTTGCATTTAAAATAAGTCGCTCACATTTGCATCCAGTTACCCATTTATTTTGGGTGTGCAGTAGAGTAAATAATGTGTTTACAGTTGCAGTCTGATGATTATCTTGTCTGGAGTTCTAGATTAACTCTGTCATTTTGATAACACTAGAAATATAATCATCAGTTGCATTTTTCCTCTTTAATGCAGTTCAGTTTGTGACTTGCAGAGAGAGAGAGAGAGAGACTACCAAGCTTGTCATTGTTTAATTGGTTGGGCTTAAAAGGTGTCCTGCGCAAAGCCGAGGAGAGCACAGCGGGTGTCTGCGTCGCAGGAGTAGGAGCTAAGTTTAGCAAATCCTCTCAGTGTGTTTCTCAATGACAGCACATGTTGGACAGTCTGCGAGGAAACTCACGAATGCATAACCTCACATGCAAACACGCCACAGACGCACAGGTCCTGTGCATAATTACTGCAGCTGATGGTCATTGGAGTCTGTACAGGGTGTCCTGACATGCACGTGCACAAGTTCACACCTCATGCATGCCAATATCTGAAATCACCACACAGCATTTTTGAACTGTGGTTGTTTAAATGTGTTTTCTGAAGATCATGAAGACTATGCATTTAAATTCAGCAGGAAATATTAGACTTACCTCAATGTTTAAGGATAAAAAGATATGAAGTTATTGGTTTACAGTAAAGAATATACTGTAAAATAAAATAATAAATATTACATTTTTATGGAAGCCCTATGTGGACATTTTATTTTTTTTGTTTTTTTCAGCTCTTGGTTTATTTATCTTGTTTTCTCAGACTACTATAACATGCATGACATGCACCAAATCATGTCGGCCCAGGACCCTTTGCCTCAGCTAAGTATGTCTTGATTCATTCACACAATGGCAGTGTGCGGTCATCTGAACCAGTATTCTTATGTATTAAAAGGACAAAACAACAGAGGGCTTAACTTTCCTTATCAGTGTCGACAATGCCATGACATGATCTGACCTGTTACACTGATCATTATAGTTTCAGGCCACAAAACTAGGATAATATAAATTAATCTCTTTTAACTAAGCATACAAAACAAATAAGTTCAGATCTTGTAAAAAAATGAAACTTCCAGTTATTAACCAGGGTAAATAAAACGTCTGCTTATGACTTTAATATTATATTAAATTAAATGTTTTTACTATAGGCAGTAAAATCATTATTTTTGGATCATGATTAATCGCAGAATGTCCACAGATAATTGTGATAAATAACATTTTTAATCCTGTTTGAAAGTTCCCGTGTGCTGTATGATGTTCACCTTTGGATTTATTATGAAGGTAATTGCTGCACAGCTACATTAGTGTTGTCAGAGGTGTGTGGCTCCTCATGTTCTGGAGGAGGGAGTGTTTATTGGATGAATTTGTCATGTCAACAAATAACTACTGTCTCCTTTGTCGCTGTGGTCAACACTGTACAATAATTAACTGTACACTCTCTACAGAATAAAGAGGCATTCACAACACAACCAAAGCTACCTAAATGATGAGCCTCTTGTTTGTTGCATCAGGTGCAGGAGATGATATCACAGCGATTCTCTTGAAAGTAACTCCCCTGCATGCTTTCATTGTTTCTTTGCAGCCAGGTGATTGTATACAGTAACTGGGGTTTTCTAGCTGGTGTAAATATCTGTAAATATGGCGTAAATAGCTGGTGATTAGACTCACCAGCTCCCATCCATTCGGATAGATCTGCTGTTGTTACCTGCAACTGTGAGATGTAAGACGGATCACAACATGTTAGATCCGAGTCCTCCCTGATGCTGACTGATCTTCAGTCCATTCATTGACCGCTGGAGTTAATATGTTTGAATTTTGTATCATTCACAGGTCTTAGGTGGTTCATACTCCAAAATAGAGCTCTGCTGCAGCATTTGTGACATGGTTAATTTCAGAGATTTTAAGTGGCAGCTCAACCTCAAAGTATATAGTTAGTGTTTCTATTTCTTTACTCTATTTGACACAAATATATTACTTTAAACTATAAACTAAGCCATCTGTTTTGTTTTTTAATGTGACACGGTCCGTTTAAAAGCTCAATGGTGGTGTTATTTTTCTACACGGCAGCAACAGGATTTAGACTGCACAGCTTTCTCAGTTAAGGACTTCCTCCTGTTTTCAAGGCATTAGGCAACCAGCGATGAGGTGCACTACTGCCTCCTGCTTTTAAGCATGGACCACAGTAGGCTAACCATGAATGGAGCCCTAATTTAATTATATGGGTATGGATGTAAAGTGAAACATCTTTCCTGTTCAACATAGTTATTCATGAAAAATATGACAGTTCCCGGAGTGAATGAATACATACATAAATCTGTTTGCATGTATGGAGGGTTGAACCACAGATAGATTAACCCCTGATTGCGATAAAAACAGTCACGTCAAAGCCATATTAACAGCCTGTAAGAGTTTGGGCATGACTGCACTCAACAAAACTCAAGCAATCACCATAAGCTCTTAGCATGTGTTATATGCATCTTGCTCATCTTTAGTCTTGATAAAATCAGGCGTTTTTTTGCAAAGAGGCAATTTGCATCGGAAGGGGCACCAAATGACTGCATAGTGGCTCATTTAAATGTATGCAAACCCTGCCGGCATGCAGAGACGATGTTATCTCTGCAGCTCAGTTTGTGGAGCATTTAACCCTTTGCACTTGCCTTGTAGAATAGACAATGTTCCAGTCAGTGGGTGCAAAAGCTGCACAATCTTAGTGGATCCGACCTTTCACATATTGCGCATCAGCACATATAGCAGTTTGTGGCCCTCACTGCTAGAAATCATAGAGTAGTCAAAGAAATAGTAATTTATCTCATTTGGCAAATGGAGGATCATACTAATCATGGATGACAGTAGCTTCTTGTCCTTGCAGGCCACTGTAAGCAGAGGACCTTTTCAATAAAGAGTCTGACCACTGAGTATTGACAAATGTTCCAGTTTCTGCACAATGTATCTTTATTAAAAGTTATGTAAGCAAAAAAAACTTGTTACTCTTAATAAAACTTTAAATTAGTGTAACATTTGCTGGACCTGAGCACTCATAGACAAGGACATTATCAGGCAAGGTTATATGGTTTCACAGTAGAAGATAAATGGCAAAATAAAAGTTGAAATCAGACCACTTATGACTAGTTATTATTTTTGGTTTTGGATTAAATCAAGTTTGCAGAAATTAAAAGCTGTTCCTGGGAAATTATCACCAGCTCTTGGAAAGAGTGCAGCTAAATATTGAGCATCAATGTCAGGGAGGATTTCTTCATCATTTCTGAGGCCAACACTGGCAAAGTTTTTGTACTGAAAACACTTGTCGGAGACATTTGGCTACATCCAGAGGAAATGAATTTGTGGTTGAGTGTTTCTTAAGCAGCTACAATGAGTTTGTTTACTGAAAGTGGAGGTGGCCCAAATGCAGAAGGATAGCATGCAAACACGAGTGCTGCAGGTAGAGTGCCAATCCCAACATCACATGATATTGATACAGGTGGCAGGCACTAAATTATGCACCTCTGTTCCCACTAACTGTGGGACTTACGTAAGTGGAAATAAACAATTCAAGTTTAAAAAAGTCTATTTCATGTTTTTCTTTATCCAGCTCAGGAAGTTTTCTATTCCTGTCTGAACTGTGTAACTGTGATGGTGGCAGTTCATGTCTTCATGGCTAAAACTCTCTAAAGCCAGAAGCTGCCAGCCTGGACCAGAGGACCCTGGGGTCTCCTCGTGACCTGATGAATCGGCTCTCTTTGATGAAAACTCAGCCAGAGCAAAAGTGATGCCTGGAACAACAGTAGGACACGTAATTTGAGAACTGGACGTCATCCTCCTGACACACAGTTTGTTGTCTCTGATCGTTGAGGTATGTACTCCTCCTTGAACAAATGCGCCCTCGCATAGAGCAACATCATCCAACTCGACAAGTTCGGTCTGGCTCTTGGGGGTGTAGCGGGTCAGGTGTGCGTGATTGTTTGGCAAAATCCACCTCGTTGTGTAAGCCTCCCGTACCATCACCTCCCCTGCTTGAACTTTGGGCAGACAAACTGGCAGCACACGCTCGCTGATCCTGGCCTTGTCTTTTAGTTTCAGCACAGCCACGTCAGAGGCAGAATTTGGATGGACTAAAATGTCTGAAACCTGTTGGGACAGAAAGAGAGAAAATAGCTGAAAATTGGATGTGAGAGTACCTACAAGCCTGGTTCCCGTATGAATCAGCCAAGTTTCTTTTGTTTTTAGAGTGTCTGTGGAGACTAGATAATATGCGTCAAGATGCGCAAATATTTCCAATCCAAATCAAATTAAGTTGTATCCTGGTAAATCTTTAAGTGTACAGCTTGGTGCCAAAAGGATTTCTTCCCCTTACCACTTACAAACAAAGACCAATCCTGAAGATTATATTTATTTCATAAAGATTCTGCTTAATACTTTATCACTGCATCTGTTCTTTGGTGGGTTGCAGTCATGGGGGACTTTCAGGTCAGACGTTATTGAGGTTTTTGGGTTAAAAAAGGAATGAATGTGGTTGGATTTTCATTTATGCCTGTAAAACATTGTTAATCTGCTATTAAAATGACTAATTTCCTTTTTTGAAATGTATATGATATGCATGTAACTAGTTTTCTTTCAATACATTACGCCTTTACACTGAAGCTGAGTCCAGTTTTAAACCTGAGCTGAGAAGGATGTTTTGTGCGCGAATGAAGAGAAAATCAAAATGACTCATGCATTTCTACTTTTCAGATCATCACCCTTTTTTCAACTGATATGAAACATCTGATAGTTGGTCCACTTTCTTTTTATGTTTACCCTGAGGTGGTGAAGGCCCTTCAAACGGTTGGAGGACCCCTGCAGCTGCAAGCCCACGACAACCTTCACATGTGCCGGGTGAAGGGTCTGCAGCTTGTCCTTGTCGACCACACACTGAGCTGCCACCAGGACGCTCCGCTGTGTAAGCAGCGCCCCGCTGCAGGCCAGAGACCAGAATGTGGACTCCTCTGAGGCCCCCTGCTGGATGGACATGGGTATTCCACGGGGCCTGTGGGTGCTGGAAATGTGATCAGGAGGTGAGCGGATATAGATGGCTGCATGCCACGGCCACGGGGTGTGTGTGGTGAGGTTGTGTGCAGGGGACGTGTTGACTTTGCCACAAACTACAGGGAGGGGGTCAAAGAGGAGAAAAGTGTCACTTTTTTTACACCAACTTCTATCTTCTATCATCACTCTGCTTATTTAAGCTACAGGGCTGAATTGTGACACTAAAACAGACTCAACAAAACTAAGATTTCTATGTTGCCTTGTTGTAGAGATTCAGATAAGAAAGTTGAATTTAAACAGAGGTGCATCAGCAGTTTTTTTAACGTTTCAGCGCTTTATGATGAGCAGATATAGTTTTATATCCATCATGCAGGTGTAAAAGTGTAACAGTCTCACCACCAAACCCTCCTAAATAAAGAGAATAATTGTAATTCCTGTTTCTTAAAAGTAATAGCGGCCACAAGTTTATGCACTTTGAAGGTAGCCGGCACATCTGTGAGCGCGTGTCTAACTTTCTCTGACAGATGCCTCTGGTGCCCGCTGTTGTTCCAAAAAACATTTGATCTGAACTGATTCTGACCTGATCGGTCGGGCTGATCACAACATTTTTTTTTTAAATACGGGTCAGGTTCAAGAGCAGCAGCGGCATTTTTGTAAACAACTGTGATGACTTCTGACACATTCTCGGCCTGCATGCATTTAGTGTTAAACAGATCTGACTGTAGTACACACCACATTCAAATGTTGTGTGCTGCATACTAAAGAACATCATGCGAAATATCTGTGAATTCTGTTTCATGACAAACAAAACAAGTGAATTTTTAATATGAGGTCAGCTGGCTCAGTAATTGGTTTCTGAAGCCAAATGATGGTGGTCATCATGTTGGAAATGCTGCTTAAACAGAGAATGTGGTGGAGCTGAGGTGGGTCTACATCAGCATACCTGTGAGTCAACAAGCCTATCGGTCATCATGCAAATCTGTGCATGGCGTTTAGCTTTAATATCTTCAAAACCAGTGAGTTAAAAACTAGATTTGCCCTCTGCATAGTGTGTGAGAGAAACAAACTAAGTTACAGAGACCAACAGTCGTTTA
This sequence comes from Xyrichtys novacula, assembly GCA_962446985.1. NCBI lineage: Eukaryota > Metazoa > Chordata > Actinopteri > Labriformes > Labridae > Xyrichtys > Xyrichtys novacula. The sequence goes on along the minus strand of OY660864.1, from coordinate 22,346,432 downwards.
ACATGGTTGTTACTAGGGCCCTCTTTTTTTTGGCCTTAAAGGTCCTGCAAGAAGTTTTTATCTGATAATGAAAAAGGATGAAGTTAATTGAGATCCCTTTATTATAATGACAGAAGTGAACCAGCCCATTAGGAAGAAGATGGGTTACTTTTCTGTAAGTGCTCTTAATGTGTGTTATCTCACAGTGTCAAATGAGGAGATTAGCATCAGGCTGCAGAAAAAGACCAAGTTAGCATCTTCCTCTGCAAAGAGTCACATTACACACACGTGCAAGAGTTTTCATCCTGTTTCAGACAGGTATTCTGTTGTCCACAGGGGGCGCCAAAATCAGCCTTTTAAGAAGGACTCACATGTTTGTTGTTTTTTTGATATTCAGGCGAGCACATGTTAAACACATGTTACTGCTGCTGGTCTTACCTGGTGCACAGGAAACATGGCGTCCACTCCACCTGCCGGTCTTCAGACAGGTGCGTCTGGAGCTTCCTGTGTGTCGGTAGAGCGTGGAGGCACACTTGTACTCAATGCTGGTGTAGACTGGGTGGAATCCACGAGGCACGTCCACTGAGGGGGTGTCTTCTTCATTTAAGTGTTTATCGAATTTCAGTGGAATAAAACCAGCTGATAACAAGTCGTCCATGTTGTACCTGGAGGAGAGGCGGAGCTATCAATGTAGATTTGTTCATTTCCAACATAAGCAGTTTATCAGTGAGTTCATGTGGCTACCTGGATATCTGACGTGGCTTCACAACAGTCTGTCGCACAAGTTCAGACACTTTGGGCTCCCGACACAATGTAGGGGCTAAAAAGAAGGAGACTTTAAGTGCATGAAAACAACAGTTTAAGCCTCCAGAGAGATGAAGCTTTTAAATTCAAATAAAAAAGTATCTGTATTATTGTCCGTGTAAAAAATCAGGTCAAAGTAGCATTTTAAAAAGCAGTCAAATCCATTTTAGGACCACCTTACCAAAGAGCTTTCTTCACTGTAATGTCACGATCATCTAAGTGGTGAAATTCTTACTTTTTTCTCTTTTGCTTTTGTTCATATCAGATAGAAATTTAGCTTTTTGAAGTGGTACTGTGTGAGGTACTTGCCAGTAGTAAGTGTATTAGCCACATGGGATGCTGCTTGACTCAGCCTCTTTGATGAGAAAGCAGCTCGAGAACTTTGATGGGAGCCAGACTGTCAGATACTGCAGAGAGGATCAACTCTATCATGTAGTAGAACCGATTCTAAGAAACTCCAACACCAACACTCATGTTGATGTAAGTATGCACCATATCTAGACTGTATTCAGTGCTTTACTTTGCTGTTGAAGAAAATTTACCTTTGCACTTTTTGCAGATAAGATACATACAATCTTGCAGACTTAAAAAAAGACAAACTGAAGCACAATCAAATAAACTAACAGCTGAACTGATACGGTTTACCATGTAAACTAGAGGAGTCCTTTATGAGCTGGAGTTTACGAAGGAAGGGCGAGACTTAATGGCCTGCAGAACAGAGGCGAGAAACTTTCTGCAAACTGTAGAGCAGAGGAGATCCAAGGTTACCTGGTGGTGCAGGTGCATTAACTACAAGCTGGGGAGCTGCTGCTGTCATGAGTGGGACCAAATCAGAGGATACCAGCTGCTCACATAAAACTGTAGACTGCATCAATCACAAGTTCTCTACTGTACCAACTTTCTCTTTTTTTTTCTTTGGCTTTCTTTAATTTTCAGAAGTTCAGTCAGGAAATAAGAAGAGCTGAATGAAAGTTTGAAAGAGGGCCTGAGCTGACTGTGGGTGATACATTACACTTACAAGTGACAAGTACCCCACACCAACCCTAGCTCAAAAAAATGAAGTCCCTCTTCAAGACTGAATGTTGGAAACATTTTTATCATCCCAGTGATAAAAAAACTGTCCACTCTGTGTATCAGGGTGTTCCCAGCCTTAATATATTTGGAAAAAAGTACCTTTGACACACTTAGGCGGCCTGCTGCTCCAGGATCCATTAGAGTGGCAAAAACTCTGGTGGTTTCCACTAAGCATGAAGGACTTTTTGCAGAAGAACTCTATAGTTTCTGCACCCTCAGCTGTGTCAGAAGCAGATCTGTGGTAGCCGTTCAGCACTTTAGGTGGCGGGGGACAGCGGGTTCTGCTCATTTGGCCTGTATGAGTAAGTGTTTGAGAGAAGAGAGGAAACAAACTCCTTCATACACTGTACTACCTGGCTTTGATAGTGTGCAAACACCAGAGAAAATCCACCAGAAAGATACCTTTCACACATGCCGGAGCTGTGCCGCTCCATGTGCCGTTGGGCAGACAGGTCCTCTGCTGGGAGCCGATCAGTGTGAAAGTTGAATGACAGCGGTAGTTTACTGATACAAGCTGCTCCTTAAGGCTATAGATAGGCAGCAAATATCCATTCAGGGGTCTCTCTGGAGGTAGACACAACGGTTTCTTGATGTCTGAAGCTGTTGGAGAAATTCCTGGTTATGACTTACAGAAAACATCTCACTGAACCAGCAGCTTAATATACAGAATGTTTCACACTTCGACCATATATGGAGGTCACAAAGTGGGGCAAAACTAAAGAGAAAGTTTTCAAATTTCTTTCGCTCCTCAGTTGTTTTTGATATGTCTTACTGCTTAAAATTTCTGTGGTGTATAAAAATATATAACTTGGTTTGATGTTCTAAAGCTGCACATGGGAGCTCATTAAACTCATTGACTAATTATCAGTGTTTTGGCTGAAGTCGTGCCTGTCTGCACCAAAAAATCCTGGAGACTGTCTAAACTTTATCTCCAACAACTTTTGGCTTTACTTGAAATTGGTGAACATTTTGACTTGGGATGGTAAACTTATTTTTGACTGAAACATATCTTTTAGTTGTAGTTTTTGATGCCATGTCAAGAAAGAGGCTTTACTATGAATCTTTAAATGAAAATACAGTAAATGTCGAGTGAACAGTGAACACAGCAGCTAACGTATGCTAACATGGCTAAATTGGAAGCTAAATCAGTGTTCACAGCTAGACTCAGATTAATTCTGTAACAGCACTATTGTTAGGTTGTTTCATGAATACAAAGCTTTGTAAAAAGTAACACTCACAAAGCTTAAAGGGATATATAAAATTAATTTAGGGTCAAACACACCGTAACACCGAGTTAGACACCCCCCCTAGAGATGAATGATGCCGACCGCTTGCTCCTCTAGTTATACCAACTTTAGTAACACGATAGCAATACACAGTGGTCTAAGGAGCCAACGCGCACACCTCAACCAAAAAGCCACTCTATAGCCACAAATAATGCTCAGAACAGCACCTAACTTCATCAACAGCACATACAGGGTCCTAGCTACAGTACCAACATCGGTGGAAAAGCAGCCAGATCTTGGTGCTGTAGGCAGAGGTTAAATTAGGAGTTTTCTGAGCTGAAAATCATGCAAAGTTAATCTACAGATGTCTTAGACTGACACAATATGAGGCAAAATGAGTACAACAGGTCCTTTTTTACAGTTCACCCTGAGAAACTTTTGCAAGGTTTTGCAAACTATTTTATTCAGTTTATTTCTTGCATCTGATTGCAGATACAGTGGAAACATCAGCAGCAGTGCTGTGTGCACTTCGGAGAGAAATTTGTTGGCTTGGCTTTAAATATTAGGATGCTGAATCAGGGCTTGCCAATTGGCACAGTTTTGACAGATGTTTGAGGAGAATGCTCGATGCATGTGGGAGCTCATACCACATTGTAGGCTGCTTATGACTGACCTCAGGAAAACTTTCTCAGATTTAGTTCAGTAAAGTCAAAAAATAGCCTCCACAGCTCGTCAGCCAACTGCTGCTCAACAAAATTGACACATCTTTTCAACTACAGTCAGGCAGGGCGGGAGCAATAACCTGATTTTCATCAGTGCACTGCAGCGAGCTCCACATCATGCGTCTATGCGCACAGCTGGCTGAGAGCTGAATGTGGAGAGAGCATCTTTAAGTACAAGTTTTTGAGTTGCTGTCAGGTTTAGGTTTAGCTGGTACATTCAAGATGATGTTAAATTATCCTCTAAAGCTTATTTGAATGGTTGTGTATGTGGTTTTTGCTGGTTTTGGAGCCAGCCTTAGCATTCAAGCGCATTCAAACGAGTGCAGATTTAACACCTGTACTGGCCTCATTTTTGCAGCCTGCAGGTTGCTGCTTGATTCCAACCAATAAAATGCATCAATTGAATCTAATAGAGACACCTGCTGGGTAATTTGTTTTCTATAGCTTCCCGGCCTCTGCACTGACTCAACTCTGACACTGTAGAATCATCTGCATAAAGAAAGACACGATCGTAAGCCAGCAGCTTTAAAATCATTTGCATATAAAGCTAATATAGTAATGGCCTTAGGACCCTGTCAGGACTCAGAAATAACCACTTGGGTGTGTAATTAATGGAGGACAGAAAAAGACATCTTAAATTGCTCTCCACATCCACCACCTTGTTTGGTTTTGAAAATCTTACTTCACATGGATTATTTTTCTCCGACAGAAAACACTTTTTTGAAGAAACATCACAGAAATAAAGCTCACGGGAGCTCTGAGGCTCTTTCCATCCAGACCACTATGTTGCCTCCAGTCTCTTTCCATTTGCACCACTATGATCCTTCTATGTTGTTTAGATGAGCTATCCAGAGTTCATGTCCAGAAGGGAAAAGGGGAGATAAATGGGATGCAAGTTAGATGCATGATTTGCTTCAAAGAGGGCAAATGGAGAGGGATGAGTATGATAAATCTGTCGGTCTCACTTCACTGGCCTGTGTAGACGGCTGCACACACACACACACACACACACACACACACACACACACACACACACACACACACACACACACACACACACACACACACACACACACACACACACACACACAGCAGAATGAAAGTGAAAGGCCCAGGAGCAAATGCAGTGCACCCAACAAAGAGAGGCGCTGTATGCGAGGGGGATATCATTTTTATCTGGTATTCATGATTACGTAGCTGAATATTATACCTACAGTATAAAGTGAATAAGATTATGTAAATCATTTATCTGTATGTATGAATTCTTTAAGAAAAGAAACCTTATATAATGAATTATCTGATTGTATTGACCAGATGAGAGACACATTAAATTGCAATATTGTCCAGTTTAAATAAAAATTAAGGATTTAGAACATGAAATACATCTAAAGCTCTAACAGGTTTGATTCCCACAGGGTTGTGGCTGTTCTGGATTATGTTTAGATCTGGTTTCTAGAGCGCATGGTACGGGTTTCATCTGCACTGATGGATGCAGCAATGAGGTGTAGAGTTTTTAAACATTTCTGAGCCGATACAATGAATTGGACTACAGAGTAATTTCTATTTTTCATGCCTAAAAACAGCCATTCTGCACAAATTGATCAAAATAGTTGGTATTCCTTCATGTTTCTTATTTTTGGCATTGCAAACCTTCCCAGTGTCACTGTTTGAAACCTGTTGCTGGTATCAAATGTTGTATGAGTGTATATTTTGCACAACACAATAACATTGCACAGTTTTGACATTTCACTTGTTTTCTTTGGCATATTTTTCTTATTAAACACGGGGTTTCAATATTTCAAAATAAGTGGCATATTCAGAGTATTTACTGCAATATAAAGTTGAGTCTCCGTATGTTATTTTGTTGTTCTTGTATCTACAGTTAGACTTAAACATGTCAGCAGCATCCACGTTATTCACAGCCATTGTATACCTGCCTGAACTCTCCTGAAAAGTTAGAACAAAGCCGTCAAAGTTGTTGTATCCATCTGAGGAGAACAGGATGTGCAAACGGTCTCCAGAACTTTCCATCTGAGGAGGCAGCCGATCCCCACAAAAGCGGCCAATCACAGGAGAGTTCAGGTCGTCTCCATCACGTACCTCGACGTAGTCATAACGACAGTTGTGGTCAGACTCCAGACTGAGCTTTGTGAACCTGCAGCACAGCCAGAGAGAGGTTATGTTTAACTGATATTTCAATCCAATTCAAAAGGCTTAACATCAGTCTCCAAGGTGCAGAACTGTGCAAATAACAACTCCAAGTCCAATTATGTGGGCTCATGCAGGAGCGTCTACACACTCAGCTTTCACCTCAGCGCCGGCTGAGAAGTACCTGTTGAGATGATGATGGTTCTCACAGTGAACATTCTGACTTTGGTCGGATTCCTTCATATTCAGCTACTCTTTGTACATTTTTTTACCTTTTTTTTTTGTAAGTGTAAAAGCAATATCGTGGTGAGATGGGAATACCAAAGCAGGCTCTGACTTTCACTGCACATAACTTATCTTGCCAGTACAACTTAAGAAGTGGTAGCTGAAATCTTTACCTAGGGGACAGGACAATATTCAGGTGTTTGATCGTAATTTAATCCTTTTTTTAAAGATCATACACAGGAGTCCACTGGCCTTCTGAACACCTTCCTGTTCATTCCCAAAGGAGACAAGACACCCAAACCTTTTATTACTGAGGCAAAATAAGCATGTAGAGATTAGTATTTTCATGAAAGCCTACATTTAAGGTGCAAACCCCTTCATAACTGTTTGCTTTTACCATCTAAGGAAGCATTCAGACTGAAGACACACTTCAGGTTGGTCTGTTTCAATTTGCAGCACTCTGAGTTAACTGCACAGGATAAAACCTCTCACAGGTCTGTCTGTGTCAGGTTAATGCAGCCAGATTTGTTTGCCGTCTACCTTTAAATCCTGTATGTTTGTCTCAATATGCCTCTGAGAAGTTGTTCTTTATATCAGTCCATCGTGGCCCCATTTCTGAGTAAGCTTAGATCAACCTTGCCTTTACTGAGGCCTGAAGCTGTTTTTTAAGTCCCAACAACAGAATCTTTAGATTGCTTTTCAAACTTTTCAGCAAGGTTGAAATTATTAAAGTTATTTTTTGTCTTTCCACATAAAAAAAAATACTTTTTTCCTGCAGGAAAAGTTTTGTTCTGCATGTGTAAAAGTGGGTAAAAAGTGACCAACCTCATCTCAATGACGCTGCCCTTGTCCACCTGCACTATCCACTCACAACGGGCGTTTGTTGGGTAACTCTCCAGAGCGATGAGACCCTGAGTTCGCTGAATGACTCCTCCACATGCTGCTCACAAAAGTGAAAAGTAAGTACATGAACTTGAAATACCCACATACCCATCAAAAGTGAGTTTCACAAAGTTGTAGACCAGTTATGTAAAATGTTAAGAGGGTGTGTGGGTCAATATGAGGAATTAATATGCAACCACAGTTGCGATGACCTTGTTTATAAAGTCCGTGCTGGTACTTATGTTGTCAAGTTTGTTCTTGAGAGAAATTAAAAGTAACATTTATAGAAAATCTAACGATTGATTTTTAACCTCTCTCTTTGCACATACCAGTGCATCAGCAAAGCCTTCATTAAAAACCATGCTGCCAATTTTGTTGGAATTCAGGGCCACTTGGACCCATACAGTGGAGGATAACACAGTCTGAGCAACAGCTTCTCGCCTTCCCTTGTGTGCATCAAACTGACAGTACATGACAGACTGAAATCCATGTTGTAATTTCCCCAGGGCCATAAAAAAATAATGGATGGAGAGCAATCGGGAGAATGAGCAACACGCAAGCAAACTTTGTTTACTTGTCTCTGTTGATTGCATGATGTAACCTTGAGCCATAGCATGGATTTAAATTAAAAGGGTAAAGATGCTGCTGCAGCAATTTACTGATCTTCATGTTTTCAAACGAGGGAAGGAAGGAATCCTCATCAGTATTTTAATGTTAAGCTGTAAAAGAGCTGTATAGGGAAGCTTGGTTATACCTGAACAAGAGAAGCACTGTCGCCCCCAAGTGTTCATAAGGGGTATTATAAATAAACAAGGCAAGTTTGCTTCAGAGATGCTTCATACCCAACCAGCAGCTCTGACGTGTGCTTAGGCCTAAGACCATTCAGTGATTGTAGACCAGTAACAGGATTTTAAACTCTATCCTTTGACTCACAGGGAGCCAGTGCAGGGACTTATGGACAGGTGTGATATGGTCCATTTTCCTACTGTTGGTCAGGACCCACACCATTGCAATAATCTAACCTACTAAGAATGAATACATGAACATTTTTTCCATGTCTTGTTTAGACAGAAATCCTTTAATTCATGCAATGTTTTGGGAATGATAATAGGCTGATTTAGTGATAGTCTTTATGTGGCTTTTAAAAGTCAGGTTTTAGTCCATAACTACACCCAAGTTTCTGGTTTGGTCAGTGGTTTTTAGTGTCACTGAATGAAGTTGGCCACTGACTTCAAGCTTCTGTCTTTTCTGCATTGAGCTGGAGAAAGTTCTGGCCCATCCACTGATTGACTTGTTGGATACATTCAATCAGTGACTGTAATGGACTTTAGTTATATGGTGACACTGTAATGTAGAGTTGTGTATCATCAGCGTATGAGTGGTATGAGATGTTATGATACTCCATGATCTGCGCCAGTGGGAGCATATATTTTGTAAATATTGAACAAAAGTGGACCGAGGATGGAGCCCTGGGGGACCCCACATGTCAGATTTATTTGATGAGATTCACAACTACCTAGCGAAACAAATAAGTCACAATGTTCTAAATAGGAATTGAGCCAATTTAGTTCTGTCCGATCCACTTCTCCAGTCTGACAAGCAACATGATGTGGTCAACTGTGTCAAGATCCAGAAGTACCAATACTGAAGTTTTTGATGCATCACTATTAAGGCGTATGTCATTAAACACCTTTATAAGTGCAGTTTTGGTGCTGTGGTGTGGTCGAAAACCAGACTGGAAAGCATTAAAGAGTTTGTTTTGGGTCTAGAAACAATGAATTTGTTGAAAAACAACTTTCTCAATGATCTTTGACAGAAAAGTTTTGATGTGGGTCTGTAGTTACGTCGTACTGAAGCCTCCAGATTAGTTTTTTTTAAAAGAGGTTTGATCACTGCAGTTTTCAAGGCCTTAGGAAATTGTCCTGATAAAAGAGACCACCAAAAATATTTGTGTTCAAAGCAATCTGAACAACCTTTAAAAACCCTTTTTGCTAATCGAGAAATTAGAGTGACAAACTTGTGACATTCAAGACTCAGCTGCAGGGATGATGATGAGGACCAGAAACACAGTCCACATTACAGCCATTTTCACGTCTCTGCGTTGGCTTCCAGTATCTTTAAAATATGATTTGAAGGTTCTTTTAATGTTATTTTAAAGCTGTAATTGATCTCACACCAACTTATTTATCAGATTTGCTTACACCATGTGAGCCAGTAAGAGCCCTTAGGTCTTCAGATAGCAGTCATTTTGGAACAAAGACTCACACTTTTAACTAAATGTATTCATTTTACTGACAAATGATTGATTCTATTTTATTTTATTTTTAATTGTTTAATTTATTCTTTCACCATATATTATATAATCTTATACTTTTTAATGCTGTAATTTAATTCCGTTTTAATGTTCTGATCTTTTGACTCTCCTGTCTAACATTAAACATTTTATTTTAACTCCAGTGTTTCCTCATTAAGCCCTCGTGATGGTGTTTTTATTTATGTATATTTTATGTACAGCGCTTTGCATTGCATTGTTGTATGGAAAGTACTTTATAAAGTCTGACTGATTGAAGACAAACAGCATTCCAATTAAATAGAGACAAAAGAAAGACAAACACAGATCACAATGTACAAATAAGCTATGCAGTGATACATTTTTGCTGTAAAGTTTATATTTAATGATTAAACCTATGAACAAATAATATAAAAGCAAAATGAAATAGAATAAAACAAATAAAAGGCACTACTTTTTTATAAAATGGCTTGTTTGTTTGCTTTGTAGCAGGGAAAGCTATTTAAATATTCTTTTTGTTTTCAGTGATCTGAGGAGGTTTAAGAGAAGAGGAAGGATGATGCATGTTGGAGATGAATGGGCTAAAAAAGTGAGTGGATAAGTCATTGTCTACAAACAGAAATATACGCAAGTACTTTTAAAAGTCATGAATGTCATCCATCATTTTTAAGGTCATCTTTGTGATTCAGAATTTCAGAATTCTACCTTATTGATGCAATCCAACTCACTTCTGCAGTCGCCTCCGCTCCAGCCTTGGCGACACTGTGTGCAAAACTTTCCATTGACAAAGAAGTCGTCATTGGCTCTCCATGTCCCATTGTTGCAGGTTTTACAGTTCTCAAACAAACTGCAACCTGGCAAACACAAAGACAGATAATCTGAGACTTATGTGAAGGTCAGCCTGCAGGTATGACACTGTAATGGTTCTTTGTAGTTGTCTGTCAGGGTAGGAGTCAGAAGAGGCTGTAAACACCATGCTGCAAACACAAACTTTTATTTTTGAATCTTATATGCTGGACAGAAGTTCTTCACAAGAGTTTTTCTCCAGATTTTGTTTGTTTATGTCTCAAAGGAAGAACTATGTGCTGAGAAGCAGTCCAACTAACAGGTTCTTCTTAGAAAGTCTCTTTGAGCTTTGAGAGTTCACCTGGGTGAATGATGCAGGGGTCACACTGATCCAGGGCGTTGCGACAGCAGGGAACAGTGTAGCCCACCTTTGACCCCTTAGAGGGACACCGACACTGGATCAGGTAGTACTCACAACACGGACGACACATGACGTTCCACTGAGGGCTCGGGCAGTTATCACCTATCAGAGGGAAACCAGAACAAAAGGTTAGACGGTTCAAATTAAAATGTGTAAACAGAAACCTCTGGGTTCTGCGACCAATACACACATATATTTCCTCACATCAGGATAGAGGATCATGGCCACATAAAGGAAGAAAAGAAAGTTAGGATTTTGAGATTAAAGTTAACATTTTATAAGAGTGAAGCTGTAGTTTTTGATACAGGCCACAGGTAATCTAAACGTAGGCTAAAACAACACATGGTGAGAGCTGAAGGGCAGCCAGCTGTCAGCATGACAATGAGGAATATGGATCAGCTTGTAGAGTTGAGCTCAACACTTGGGGACAAACAGCGGTTACAGAAGCATGCACAGGCTGATTATAGGCCTTCTTCAGCTTCATATCAGACTCAGTGTCTTTCACGATCCAGTTCAGAATCCTGACACAGATGGTGCTGATGTGCAAAAAGATTGGATATTTAGATATCTAAGGAACCTCTTCTGAACGATTGGTGCCTCAGGCTCCTGATTTTAGCTCTTGCTGCACCTCTGGCGAGCCATGGACCATCTATGACTCCTTTCTCATAAATAAATGACTTAATTTTTGTTATAATGCAACTTTATTCATACATTTACAAGTTTATTCAATTTACTATTTTTAATCTCATAATGTTGATATTTTCTATTTAAGCGCCATAAAACTTCTTGAATTCATCATGTTTCATGTGATTTTTTATTGTTTTTTTTTCTTTTTGAACATTGAAACTCTGTTTATTTTGGAGTAAATAGACTCTTGACACGTAACGCAGGTCAGCTTTTGGGTGTGTGGCTTTGTAAATTTTCTCCTTTTGTCCCATAATGTGGTTGCTAACGCCTCAAAAACAAAGGAAAACACAAAAGTGAATCAAGATATGGAGACAAAAATGCTCGATCAGGGTCCACAAATCCATTTCTGAATTGGAAATCAGTATTATTTGGCGATGTCCACTTAGTATTTGATCAGGTTTTGTTGCAGTTTGATCTAACAAAGTCAAGATGGATATCACTTTTCTTGGAAACATTGTAAGCTTTTAACACTGACATTGTTTGAGCAGCTTTGGATCCAGAGACAGACTCAGATGTGTCCAATTATCCCGCCCAAGATGCTCACTTTTTCCTTAACCCCTGTGGAGGTAGTTGTCAAGTCACAAAGATGCATGTTCATATATCTGACAGCATGATTCCTCAAAAATACAGGAGTGTCGATAAATGCAGCAGGTTGAAGTTTGCTTACATAAAAGAGGTTTGAACTCTACTCTCTGTAATTTGTCTGCTGAAACATGCGGGTTCAACGCATCTTCAACCCCAACTAATTAGCCCAATATTTACATTTGTTACCACGGTAACTGGCCATAAACAAGCAACACAGAAAATGGTTTTACAGTGCAGCTCATAGGGTCTGTAGCAGGGGAAGAGACACGTTTCAGCAGCAGGAGTGACTCATCGTCATAAAATAGCTCCATGGTTAGTCAGCAAATAAGTCAGCAAGCTTATTTATCGCTGAAGGCGAACAATGTTTTTGAAAAGAAGCTGTACCATAGCCTAAAAAGGCTTCAACGTTGAGAGAAATCTTCCAATAAAACACAGATAAAGGCTGCTTACTCACCACGTGGCCATGCTGCAACACAAAACCAGATATTGAAGAGGAGGTAGAGGTGCTGTGGGTGAAGAAAAGTGGGAACGGGCACTTTTCTTGTGGAGAAAGTGGACATGGTGGCAGCCAAGTTTAAAGAAAACCTTCACACCAGCTCCAGGAAAGTAGCCCCAGCTCTGAGTTATCTACACATCTTCTTATCCGTGCAGAAGCATAGATGATGCCACAGATGGCTGACCTCTCCCCACTCATATTAGACGGACATCATTAACCCATTCATTACAGGTTTTTCCTAAGAGGAGGTCTCTGTTTGTCTGGGAAGGGTTCAGCTAAACTAAGAGCAAAGTCTTCAACCAGTCTCTGTTGCTCTGCTCTCAGTGTGAGTCCAGAATGAGAGCAGTTGCTGAACAGTAACAGGGGAAAAATCCTCGCTGGCCAACAGAGTGGAAAGTGCATTTGAGGGAATAAAGACATGCTAATGAGAAAAACAGTGCCGGGTGATGAAGAAACCCTGAGAGAGAGAAAAAAATCCATCTGTTAGTTTTGTTTCAAGTTTCATAGAAAGGACTGAAATAAGTCTTTCTAACGCTTCAAAACAGTTTTTCACTCCCTTCAAATAATGTTTAAAAATGTGCATCCGCATGTATATCAGGCCAGAATTGTGATCACCGATGTGTCATCCTACAGCAGCTGTCAGGCCAGACATGACAATATTAGAAGTTCTTGGAAGACCGATAACAGATGTCCTCAGGAGGAAATGTTTACGATGTCAAGCTGCACTGATTTGCCAGGAGCAATGAGGCTGAGAGGATCGTCACAGCCCATTTCATGTCCAAGGTTGCTTTTCCATTACCTAAGCCTTCATTAAGGAGTTGCATGTTCAGTTTATGGGTCTCATCTTATCCATTACAACAGGTTGTTAGCAGACAGAGTGAGACTGACACTAAACAGTTTCACACAGTCACACTTCTTTTAGGTTTACACAAGTGGATTTTTTTTTCTTAGACAGGAGGGCGGATTGCATAATACGCATTCCTAATGGATGATTGAGGAAAATTTTGCGCACCACTGTCAAAGTGTTCATGCTATGGATAGTTTAAGTAAGAGGACACACTTCTAGGGGTTTATGGGTGACAAAAATTGGGCGTCAAGAGACCATTTTTCTGGCTTAAAACAGCAATGTTGCAATCCATTTGCAGCATTAATATGAGTGTGTAAATAATGTAACTGATAGACTGTTCACTGTGGTAGCAGCTTATTTAAAGTGAGTTTGCAAAGTTTTGAACCTTGTTGGAGTTTAAAAGGTATGCATATGGAAATATTTAGCAATAACAGTCATGATCTAAGCAGATCTGCCCCTTTGCTCACTCCTCTTGTCTGTGTATCTATGGTGGCCTTTGAGGACAAGAAGCTTTTTCAAGTTTTACCATTAACATTGTCTCATGATACAAATGCCTCCTCTACATCTCTACATTTTCTAACCAGACACTTGCTAAGTACTTAAAAATGTAATTGTCATCAGTTTGTCTGGTCTTTGCTGCTGTAGAAACATGGATCCTTTATGTGGATCTACAAAAGTGAACAGAAAGAAAACCAAAATCATTGTATCTCTAACCTTGTATCTCCAAACACTAATTCTTCACAGGAGATAGATAGATTTTTTTTTCACACGAGTTTACCTCAAGCTTTTTGAAAAAATTTCATCTGCTAAATGTCAGCCTTCTGACAGGCATAAAAGGAGATAAATGGCATTAATAAATGCAGAGTACCTGAAATGATTAAATATGGAAATACAAGGTTTTCTACCTGACAGTGATGCTGTGTTGATTTAACATGCTTGTAAATACTGATAAATGCTTGTAATTAAACTCTGTTTCTGCCAAAATCTATTCTGCCAAAAAATACATCCAGAGGTTTCATTATTTCATGGTAAGCAACTAGTTTTGCTGCCCTCAAGTGGACAAAAATAAATAAATCAATAAAAATAATGATTTGGGGTTTTAAAGGATTGTTTCATAATGCTGAGGACAAAAAGAGCAAGTGGGTGAGCTCTGAAAAATGTACGGTTACATGCTTGCAAGAAGATCCTGCAGCCATGACTTTTAGCTGAAACTATCCCAGGTATTATTGTTGTATATTTTAAATTATGATGGGTTAAGTTGGACTTTATGAGTAGGTTATTAAAAATCTACTGCTGATGAAACTTTTTACTGCTTGAATAAACACTTTGTGGTACCTGATGCCTCGATCAAACCAAAGGTTTTAGCTACTTTTTATTTTTAAAGCTGAATCGCTTTATTATTGACCACTAGAGGGCAGCACATTGATTCAGTTAAAAATCCCACGGCCCTGAAACCTTATAACCTTCCTTTTTGTTATTAAGAAAATTATATTGGGAATAAAAGCCAGTCCAAACTTTAACCAGCCACTGCCCAATGAATAAAGTTAAGCTAAATACTTATTTACCCACCCCATTTCGTCTGTTAAAGAGAATCAGGTCACCGGCTAAGTGAGTGATTTTTCTTCACAAGCTTTAGACCGTTAGATGTCAGTGAAGAAATGTGTCCAGCATGAATGAAAATGAGCTAATCTGTCAGAGGGGGAGAAAAAAGACAATTATAAATGTGTCAAGAAAATGAAAGCTGCAATTAGAGCCAAAGGGGTTCATACAGGGTCCAGACTCACAGTATTAACACTATTTCAAATGGAATCAAATTAGAAATAATCACCAACTCAGGCCTTCAAGATGTCATTCTGGTTTATGAAGCATTTGTCTGACTGTGAACGCACATATGGAGTTTATATGACATAATCAGCTCTTCGTGATGCATCCCACCCAAGTTACTCACTTGTACTCATTTTAACAGCCTGCAATGACTAACCTGGACAACTGCAACATTTCAGGAGAAACTCAGCAACTTTGTAGAGCTCAAGAGTTTCAACCTGCATAAACTAAGAGGCCAGAAAAGTGAATGCTGGAGCGACTGTTTGCTCGCATGTTTGCTGCAGTAGTTATATTAGAGTTGCTTGATTTTGAACTGACACTGACTCACTTGTAATTAAAGGAGCTTCAAAGTGACAAGAACATTTTGACCGCCGCTTGAGCTGACACAAAAAGAAACATGAGTGACTGCCTATGATATTTACAGCCTTTGAAGTGTCAATCACGACTGACAATTTGCCACGTCTGTCATGATAAACTTGACCCAAACCCGCATGAGGGAGGAAGAGAGAGAGAGGGAGGGTGGGCTTCATACTAAGACGCAGTTTAAAAACTTTCATCAGTGTCACAAGGCCAAATATACTGCTGAAATGAGTCCTTGGCATCAGAGACCACTGTTTTTTTGGTTCATGTAATTACCCATGGTGCTCTGTTAGCTATTTTAAGCCCTCTTGTTGCTCAGGGAAATAATCCATTTGGAGCTCAGAGACCCTCATCCAAACCCTTTTCCAACATCTGCTGCTTTTCCAAAACTCCATCAAAGACACCCACATTTGGTCACAGTGACACATTAACGGGACATCCCAGTAAACCCTTTTCAGTCCCTAAAATGAGGCCCCTGAAGGGATGAAATTATGACGCCGTAGATGAAGATTGGGTTTGGCAGTCATTTTGAGCACTTAGCTGTGTCTGTCTTTGCCAGCAGACATCTGGACTTCTAACCAGAATTATGCACAGGAGCGCTACACATTAAAAAGAACGAGAGAAAACCGAAAAACACATGTCTTATTTTATGGATCTATTTTATGAGATGCTTTATTACAGGGTAAATAAAAAAAGTTTATTTTTAGGCTTTTATTCTTTGTGAAGAGGATCTAATAGTGATAGAGCGGGAAAATGGGAGAGAGACTGGGCAGTGACTCAAGACCATGAGCCACAATATTCACAGTCAGAGGTAAGTTTAAAGATCACAGGTCTATTTTTTTTGGCAGTTAACACCACTTTCAGTGACAATTAGTAAGACTTTAAAGGTTAACACTTTGTCCACTAGGGGTCGCCACAATCACCACAGACAGAAAGTTTCCCGTGGTGGCTTTAAACTGAAGATTATTAAAGGTAACATTAAACGAGATATAAAGAGAGTCTGCAGAAACATTTTTGACAACATTTTCCTCTCAGAGCTTTACGCCTTTTCACAACTAACAGCTAATATTCATGATACTGTAATCTGAGCAGTTGTCACTGTAGTCCGGTGAAATACACCAAGAACAAGCAGGAACTGAAGACAGTTAAAGTAGAGGCCTGGCAGAGCATCACTAGGGGTGAAATCCAGCGTTTCAGTTCAAATCCATTGTGGTGGTGTTTACAGCCAGAAAAATGAGTATTGTGCCGACATCCCAATATTTATGGACCTGACTGTATGTAAACATAATTTAGCAGACTGTGTAGAAACAGTGATTCGACACTTGAGGCAGACAACTTGACACCGTGTTGACCTCATATGTCTCACACATGACAACAGTGTGTGTCAAATCCTCTATAACATGCAAGAAAAGAAAATCACCAGACCACCAGCTTCATTAACTTCATGTAACACACCAGGGCTGAGCACTGACATGAGAGCAAAGCTGGCTTAGAGGCTTAACATTTTTAATATAAGTAGTTTCCTCGTAATGATACTAAAGCTCAAACTGAATTAACATTTGAAGAAATGTAACAAGAAAAATAGAGAAAGGATTAGAAGGTGCATTGACACGTGTGAATGTAAATTTAAGTATATTTCATTTGACGAAACGCCAAATTATGGAAATAACTGTTGAAATATCCTTTATTTTTTTGAACAGTAAAGCAACCATCTTTCCTTCTGGCTTAAAAAAACATGAGCACAAATGAATTTTAAACCATCCTTAAAGTTTTTAGGCTTGTTTTTTTTGTTTTGTTGAAAATAAATAGAACAGGGACAAAAAAAAAACTGGTTTTGAACAGATAATGTTCTTAAGGCTCCCTAAAAGAAACATGATATGTCATATTGTAGGTCAGGAGTGAAAGAGGTGTAAAGAAAGACTTCAGGGGTTTGTTCTCATCTGACATGGAAATCTGTTGTATGTTCATTTACCTGATTTTCATTTATTTTTAAGCTTTAACAGTTGATCAAGCTCAGACACAACCTTTGGACAGCCAATAAATAGGAGTGTCTGACTATCAAAATAAGAAACCCTGGATGTGGGATTTCTATGGACAAAAACTAAAACCTTAAGCAAGTATGTGATAGTATCTGACTTAACGGCAAGGTTGGAGTCCAGAAACAGAGAAACTATGGTCCTGTTTTACAGTTAATTTGACACGTTTCCAAGCTTGAAAAAGCATCCAACCTCTGGTCCTCAGTGACATTAAAGTTTTGCCGCCGTCATGAAAAGGAGCAACTGAATGAAGCACTTACTAAAACACAATCATACTTAAATGTCCTGTGAAGAACTTTAACTTTGTGTCAACTTTGGCGCCCTCTGTGGACAAATCAGTCTTTGCTGATGTTACTCTCCACATGCTAAAAGCATTTTGAAAAAAATCTCATCCTACTACTGTTAACAGTTAAATGTTTCAAATATTGTGGATTTCTTTTAAGGGGACTAAAAAAACTACTGTTTCTTCAGCTGCTCAGCAGACGCCTACACCCCTTTGCACCAGTTTTATGCATTGAAAATGACAAACTGCCAGTGTTGTCCCTGATGGTCTTGTTTGATCTCAGTTTTCGTGAATTTCTGTCTATTTCATTAAATATTTTTTTTCCAAAAATCTCTTTATCGAAGCTTTGACTAGCATGTGCCCCATTTACTCGTGGCTATCGTTGGATTGTATTTTGAAGTAAATGAACAGCACCGCAAACAAACAAGAATGACTCCCATGGTTCATCGCGGTTAATGTTAATGTAAGAGGTCAAATCCGTCACAAGCATTAGCATGGATATGCTAAAATTAGATACACAGTCAAGTATATATGTTCTGAGATTTTACTTCATTCACATATAGCTCATTATCTCCATTCTTGTACAATGCATTGACTGTATCTTGGTCAGAATGTCACATCTCTGCTATAGTATGCGAATGCTACGATAACAAGGTATCTGATTACCTTTTCTGTTGCATCTTTAGTTCACAGCTCAGTTTTTTAAAAAGTAAATATGTTCCTGAAACATTGAAAAGAGAGGGACATACATTCATAAAAATGGCTTGTATAAAAGTTTCAATAATATCAACACCCTTAGTCTGAGTAAACACACCCTCCCCCTGAATAAAAACATGTTTCCTTCATTTATACATCAGATCAAAACACATTATTTTTCCAGTCACTTCATTTTAGAAATATTGGTAAAAAGGCCCATAATTAAGGTTAATAGCTTTAAATAATAATATATACAAAACTCTTCAAGCTTCAAGTCAGACTGTATAAAACCACAAGGCTATCAAAAGCAACCAGAGCGACTTATTCCTGGTATATAGACTAGATGTGACCTGATTCCCATCCTCACGTTACATGGTTCAAAGCTTGTCTCTTATCCATTACACTCCCAGGTCACCTTTCTCTGGCAGCAGTTTCTCCTTTAATGAGTCCTGAGTTTCTTTAACGGGAGTCTTCTTCATCTCTAAACTTTTAACCCAAGTGTAGGCTGAAGAGCCCACGAGAACCATCAAGTTACTGGTCCACCACAGCATGCTCTTACTGGAGGAGTTGTACACTACTGCAATTACAGTCTGAGCACAGGCCTTTGCAGTCCCTGAGACGTTATGAGTTAGTGGACTGGTAAACTTGATCTGCAGGCCTGTGACATAACCGATGGCAAAACCAAACACTCCTCCCAGTGTCATCATGCCCCAGAAACTGATCTCAGTGAGACGGCTGAAAGTCCCGAGTCGGCTGAACTCTCCGAATATCAGGATGAGTGGGAGGAAGAGGACGCAGGCGTTAATGTTGTTGTAGTAGGAGAGTTTCCAGATGTTTCCATCGACGGCTGGCATCACCTTCTTAGTGTAGATGGCGTTAAGAGAGACAAAAGCGCTGGCAAGCACTCCAAAGAAGACCCCTGTCCAGGAGAGGGAGCCTGCCACACCCTCCTGATCGACGCCAAGCCAGAAACCACCTGAGAGGCACAGACAGAAGATTGATTATTGAGACTTAACAATTCAAGAGTAGTTACCACTAAAACAATCAAGTTCCTGTCATCTGCAGTCCAGCAATGACATATCTAAATAGCTTTTTCTCTACACTCTGCAACAAATCATTTTCTGATTCAATAAGGGTAATTCAAATTAGAGGCTAATCAATTAATAAGAGACAGAAATGTTGAAAATGTCTGGTTATAAGTTTGGAAATCCAAATCATGGCCACATTTTAAAACTATATCATCACATCATAAATTCAACTGTTTATATTAGATAATACAATTAGAAAAAAGAGAAGTTATGATAGTATCTGAAACTAATTTGCTATGTTTAGCTGATGAACACTGAGTATTTAAGGGTAAGGTTGAGCAATAAATCAATTTAACTGAATAATTCTCATCATTTACGACCCCCTATCCTCCCCCCGTGACAGCAACAACATGGCTGCTAGCGTGAGTGAGGAGTTATTCCAAAAAAGGCCAAGTCTCATCAGTCAATTTGCTGCATCAGATCTTGGACAAACCACAGTGTTTAGTGTCATGTTTTTGTCATTTGTAGTTTTATTTTCAGGAGGAAAAGAAAAATGTATGGAAATCATAAATCATACTTTTTGTTTTTGTTGTTGTTAAAGAAATTAATTTATGATTTAGCCTTTACTGCCCAGCCCTATATGAGGGTAAAAATAACTAATATACAGTCCTCATCAAAATTTTAAGACCAGTTGAAAAATTGAAAAAAAAATTTTACATTTTGCACTGTTGGATCTTCAGAAAGTTCTAAATACAGCTTCAAAATACAAAAATAAGAAATGGGAGTGAGACAAAAAAATTGAGTAAGCAATTTAATGCAAACAACCATTAAACTGAAATAGGCTGTTCATCAGCTGTTTAAAAGTTTAAGACCATATCGCAAAAAAAAAAACCCTAAATGAGAACTTTCAAAAAATGACTCAAATATTACAAACCAATGTAATATGAGATTGTCTGCAAAAGTTTCAAATATTCTGTCTCTATTCTTTTCTCTTTCTTTTCAGTTTTTTATGTTATTTTTCATGGTTGAGGTCTTTGGTGCAAGCGTTGTGTGAAGAACTGTCATTTTATTTCAATCCTTACAACAAAGCAGCTCCTCAAGTCTCTCTTCTGATCTTGTCCTCTATCTTTATAGTGACACGCTGCGAATCACCTTGTCTGATGTAAAGGTGGTAAAAATTCAAAAATGACTGACAAACAGAATTAGTCAGTCTTATTGTTGTTGTCCTTGAAAAATCACCTGCAGCTCATTCTATAAATCACTAAATGGTTTAAGGCCAAAATACATGTATTAGCTTCTCAACCAGGCTGCTCAGGTCATCTGAAACAGGTCAGAGTCAGAACCAAACATGGAGAAGCAGCTTTCAGTTTTTGTGATCCAAAAATCAGAAACAAACTCACATGATCACCTGTTTACAGCTGCCTGTTATTGGATTATTATTTAAATACACAACACTGAACAATTAACTTCTCAAAACTCACACATTTAACCCTCCTGGTTTTTTATTTGCCATTGCTTTGATTTTAATGGTTTATTTCAATAATTTCCAAATGCAGTCATTACATGATTTTTATACATCTTCTTCCAGTTTGATTTTTCTGACTTTTGTGATGATTTGTGTGGTGTCTTGTTTGAACTTTGACCTGCACTGTTGCTGAAATGTACTTTATAGATCAGTCCTCTGTGGTTTTATATTTCGGCTTAAACAGCAGCATCCCTGGTCTGTTTCCTGCTCCTGCACACAGTGATACTGTCCAGAATAGTTTCAGAGGTTGACCTTGTGCACCGAGCCAGGTCTGTTGAAAAAATCATGTTCTTTGAGTCCTGACCTTAACCTCATCCAATATTTATGGAATTAACCGGACTGCCAGGCCTTACCTCCCATCAACAGTACCCACCGCTGCCAAGCTGGAGTGGTTTAAGGGAATAAATCCCTGCAGCCAGGTTGCCAAAACCTTGCAGACAGCCTTGTATATAATGTAGTATCAGCATATCTGATGGAGAACTGCTTTAAATTTCGGCATGTATGCTGACAGAAGGTTTTACATTAGCAGCGGGGTGACGCAGTTCAAGTAAGAAAAATTATGGTCATTTCTTCATGGAAATGCAATCAGACCGAGACACTAAGGCAGAAGAACTACCGCGTCTGCAGTGCAAAATGATTAATATGGTAATATTACTTCAAGGAAATGATAAAGGAATGATCATAAATGTTCTTCCTTGAGCTGCGTCACCCTGCAGCAGTCCGTAATGGACTGGCAGCTGCTGGAGGAGAGTAGGTGAGTTGTGTTCAGTGTCTTCGCTAAAGAAATGAGGCAAAGGTAAAAGGATGTTTGGTGGCTAGTACTATGGCTGGGACCCTATATGTACTGCTTTGGTGCTGTTCTGAGCATTATTTGTGGCTATAGAGTGGCTTTTTGGTTGAGGTTTGTTTATGGCTCCCCAGACCGCTGTGTATTGCTATCCTGTGGTCGATACTAAAGTTGGTATAACAAGAGAAGCAAGCAGTTGGCAACATTCATCTCTCGAGGGGGTGTCTAACTCGGTGTTACGGTGCGTTTGACCCTAAATTAATATTACGCTAGCATATCCCTTCAAAGGGCATCTCTGAGGGCACCCTTTTTCTATTTTGGTTACTGGAAGCACATCCGGATGGCACTTTTGGAAATGTTTCCCTCTCCCAAATAGACATCCAGAGGCCATTTTGTCACATTTTATCCCCAGGAAGAGCTCCAGAGAGTGCATTTAATATGTTATCCATTACAAGAAGGCACTTAACAGGTTACTTTTATTGGCACAAGGAGGGTGAACTCGCTGTGACAAGCCAATAGAAATGCATCCAAGACAGTTAAGGCTGCTTAATTGAATAAGGAAATGGCTTACCTAGTATAACTCCACAGCACAGAATAGCCTGAAGAGACGTGGTTTGTTTCAGGATCACAAAAGATAACAGCACATTAAACACTGTGCTGAGTGAACGTCCCACTGTGTAAAAGGCCACTCCGACATACTTCAGGCACAGGTTGTTGAAGGTGATCATGCAGATGAACACCATGGACAGAGGGAGGACCTCTCTGGACGTCTTCGTGTCAAACCTGACCGCCGGGAAGTCGATGAATCCCGGGCACAGTTGAGCCAGCAGCTGCATAACCCAGCACAGACCCACAGTCACCAAACACTGGTAAAATGTGACGAACAAGGGTGCGTCCAAGTCTCTGTTATCCAGCAGGTAATTATTCAGAAACACCATAGTTATTGAGACAAACCAGTACAAAGCGACCACAGCTGCTATCTTTACAGCCCGGAGGATGAACGTCTCTCCATGTTCCCCCTGATCTATGGTGTCCGTGCCGGCCAGAGCCATCCTCAGGATACTGGAGCGCTTCAGCTGAGTCCTGTTCATGATAACAGAATTAAAGTAAACCTTGATTAAAGACTGGAACATTTACATCTGTTAAAATATAGCTAAAGACCAGCTCTGCTACAGTTACTCTACGATACAAACATAACACTGTAGTTCCGCCATCGGCAACAACTATACAACTTCCGTTTCAGAATTTCAGAATAAAAGACGTCAAACCGCCTCAGGAAGAATGTAAAATAGAAAAAAATAAATTAAAAAAAAATTAAAGATGAAATAATAATAATAATAATAATAATAATTTTTAACACTGTATAATTTTTAATCATTACTGTATTATTTATTTTTATAATAATTAGCTGTCTTTGTTATTTGTAATCTGTAGCTTCCTGAGAAAAAGACCATATAATATGAATTGAATTCTCTGCATATATGCTTTATCCCTTTATTGCCTTTTGTATTATATTTGATACATACTTTTATAATTCTTCTATCAATCAAAGTGACCAACAAATTACTAAAAAAAACACCTTTGATTAAGTCCGATAAATGATAAAAATGTCCTCTTGTTGTTTATCAGTTTCCCAAAAAATTCTGATGCATCAAACGAGATAAATAAATATATCAGTAAACTCTTAAGGACACTTTGATATTTTTGTTTTCAGTAGTAAGTGAAATAAACATTTCAGCCCCAAAAAATTGAATTTTCTGGCCATAATCTGTGGTCTCAGGCATTATAGGGTTAACTAGCTCCTCAATTTTATATTTATTATCTTATCTTGTAATAACACCAACCTCTCTATTATAAAGGGTTAAATTATGTTATAGCTTCCTAAGGTGTAATATATGCATATCTTTGTATTCTTAGGAATGTTCTCTTCTTGTGGCACTGCTCTGCCTTTTCCAGCTCTGACACTACACAGGACCACATTCTTCCTCCTACACAATGCCAAACCAACACACGTTGAAACCGAAGTATGAACAAATTGTATCGACCAGCACTTTTTTTCTAGATTGCCATGAAGTCATAACCAGTTATATCCACCTTTAACTCTATATAAAATGGATTATCTCATGTTGGTAGGAGGAATTATTCGCTTTTATTTTGAAAGTTACACGCACAAGCAAAGCTCTGTGATCATGACTACTTCCATCTTTGAAACTAGCTACTTTTATTTAAAGACATACTGTCCTCAATCAATCCGTTTACCTATTGAAGTGTATGTAATTATAAAAAATAAAATCCTCCAGAGCTCTTGTTGATAAAAGTTATTCTGTCTCAATATCATAGCTGAAATCACTGCATCGCCATTGCAAGCCATACTATAAAAAGTGGCCTCTGGCTAGCTTGAAAATATACAACCAATCAAATCTGCACATTTTCTTTTTGTTAATTGGTTAAAATGCCTTATCAAAATAATAATAATAATAATAATAATAATAATAATAATAATAATAATAATAATACCTGAAATCGTTGCAGACTTTGGTGTTTTAGACAAGTCCACCATACGGAAGGAGCTTCTATACTGCAGCGTCTTCCCTTTGACTCCCCTCTGACTGCTCATCCTGTTCACCCATGAGTTGATGACAGGTGGCTCTTGTGTCACCTGTTTTTCCTGATTACCACACTGTGGGGTGTGACAGAAGACAGAGTGTGCAGGAACACTACAATTAATTTTATTACACACAGAGTTTAAGGCTCCTGAAAACATAGTTTCTCATTTGGAAGATCTGCCCACTTTTTAGTATATATTTATGTTGTTGTGTGACTTTTTAATTACAAATACATTGGGAAATTTTAAACATGCACATAGTCTTCACTGCACTAAACCTGGTCTGACAAATGCAGATCCTCCTTTCTCAAATCTCGCTGTCAGCCACACAAAAGCTAGCGTAACACCTGATCTCAGACAACACACATGTTTGAACTGTAGGACCAAGATAGCGGCAAACAAAAGGAGTGAAGTCACTCACGTGGATCTGTGGGGGTTTCTGAGAGAACAGGTTTTAAAAGAAGACTCAGTACTGGATGTTATTTGGGGCATCATACCAGTTATTCAGGTCTGGTGGTCTCATTGTGGGTGCACCTAGAGGTGCTGAAAGAAAAGAATGTGGTCTAATATTGTTGTTTGGATATTTAAGGGCTATTTAATTCTCTCAAACTCACTTTACAGGTCGTTTTTGGTTCAAGTTGCTGGATAGAATTTGCTTCCCACTAAACTATCACATGTACATACAGCATGTGTTTATGGATCAAAAAGGCTTTCCATGATCATAAGGTGTATTTGCAACCTCAAAATAGACAGATTTTTATTGACAGCATTGACATAAAGCTATAAAAAAATAGTTTAAATAACTGAAGGTGTCAGTCCAGAGCATTTTTAGATTTTTTTTCAATTAAAACATGAAACTTTTTCATAGAAGCAAAACTCTGTGTTAATGCACCTCAAAAAAAAGTGCTGTTACTTAATTAAGTACTGGACTGTAATGGTATTATTTAAGTAGAAGTAAATCTACCAGCATTTTAATCTACTCAAGTAAAAGTTTGCTAAAACAAAATGTGTATTTCAAGAAACTTATCAAAAATATTGGCATAAAATGTCAACAAGATTTTCATTTGAACCTGCCATATCAATGTAACTTGAATTAAGCAAAAAAATATACACTGTAAACTTTTGAACATCAAATATTCCTTTTATCAAATTTGAGATATTTTTTAAAACTTTAAAACAATCTCGTCTCTACACAAGCTGCTCTTTGTGCGTTTTCCTAATGTGAGATAAGTAAGTCTAAAGACGGCAGAGTACTTCTAAAATCCAAGGAGATATTATGGAAAGAACAAAATAAACAAATGCTATAAAATGAAGTGCTGACATTAATATCTGACCCCTTAATGTTTAGTCTTCACTTTCATAGCACTGACAGCAGCAGACATTCACAACTCCCAAATATACTACTGCTGTAATAAAGCTTCTAAACAGCAGGTGGCAGCAAATACTATTACACTATTATGTGGCTGACTGCAGGTTAATAGACTAGAAAGAATATGTGCATGTTCATAATACTGGACAACTACAGATGTATGTTCTCAGTAATGTGCTAAAATTGATCATGTATTTTTATAAAAAATTAAAGTCATAACCAGAACCCCCCCAGATATCTAGATAGATGAAGAACAGCACTCAGCAGCGTACTGTGAAGCAGTATTTAATTTTTTTTGTTTTGTTTTTTCATGTAGGCCTTGAATCATAATCCAAAACTAAAAATATTACAGACGTATTAACTCGTTCTTCTCTTTTCCCTCCAGATCTTGTGTCAATTTCTGCCTCATCCTGCAGCCATCACTGGCCTGCACACTTCAGGCTTGCTCCCTAGCTGGGGAAATTGCTGTAAGTGAATATTGTCTGTTGGTGTTATGTTATCTGCTGGTGTTCCTCTGTTAGTCACTGTGTGGAAAAGCAGCGCCCGTGGACTCATACATGTCTTCGGCAGGGATATAAAGTCCATCTTCTATGGATCTTCTATTCTGATAACAGAGGAGGATTTGTGCAGCCTGACTCAGCCATACCACACATCTATCTGGGGGTGTCTGACTCCTCGCTCAGCTTCCTCCTGCTCAGGCAGCAGAAAGGGAAAAGTTAGGGTTAGGGTTAGAGTCATGTGCTGAAATCAAGTTTTGTTATTCACAAGATTCTCTGCTTCTCTGACCTCTGTCAGCTAGGAGGGTTTCCACACAGTATGAGCAAGCACAAAAATAGAGTACAGATGCAGCTGGTGTTATGTCGAATCACTGAAGCTGTGCAGCATTCACGCTGGTGAGCTTCTGCCTAAAAATACAGCAAGTTTAAGAAAATACATATCAAATCCTGCTGAAGTCAGAACCTTTAAAACAAATGCAACACTAATCTTGGTGGCAAAGTACAATGTTTATAACTACCACTGTCAAAATATCTGCTGATTGGATATGATGCACAAGCATCTCTGTCCCCTCCTGTGAACCTCTGTCCTTCAGTACTGTTCTTATCCTCTAGATGGCACCTTACACTAGGATGTACATCTACATAGGTCTTTAAATACAGACCAGTTCATGAGAAAACACTGCAAGCTAATCCTAACATGACCTGTTAAAACTACAATAACCTACAATGACTGATCACTTTCAAACAGCTCCAGAGTCAGAGACACAATGTGCATTCACATTATTGTTATTTTATCTATGTTTGAGGCGGTACTGTGGGTATTTTGCATGTGGTTAGCTGTGCATACAAAGTGTCACTCACCATGTAGTTCTATCATATAAGCTTGTTCTACAGCTCACAGAAACTGCAGTTTGTTAGAAATAATAAAAGAAAACATCTCTGATGGATGGCAGCCACTTAATCATCCAAATGCAGAAAACCTCCTAGCTGTGATTTCCTGGCACGCAGTATGATTTATATTCATTACAGCAGAGAACCAATGTCATTCCCAGGCAGAGGGCTAAGAAAATGCAGAGAGGCAACAGCTTTATTTTATAAGAGAATAAAAGAGAAGAGGAGGAGAACAAACACAGGATGAGTGCAATAAAACAACTTAAAGCTGAAGTAAACCTCACAAAAACAAACACAGCTTCACTGCAAGCTGCCACCCTGTTCTCCCTCTGTATACACGGGTAGCTTTTTGTTTTTGCATATAAACAAACAAGATAAGCAAAACTGCACTGACTCTGACAGAGAGGCTGCTGCCAACAAACAACTTTACTCATCATCAATCAGTCATTTCTGTGCTTCCTTAAATTGATTCACAATGCATAACTGGTCTGCTTGTTCCACACTCTGCCCTGTCTATAAGTTTCTCTTTCTGATCGCTCCGTGTCCAGGCTCTAGACACTGCTACTAAAGATTATTCTGTAACAAAAGAGCCTTAGTTTTTCCACATTTTTCACTATTTTCTCTCTGAAACAAGATGAAATTACTTGAATTTACTTATTCACTCTTGATATAGTTTCCAATAAGCAGTGTCATTTTCTTGCTGTTGTGGGCTTTATTCGCCATCTATTTGGTACTTTAAAGCTGCTATGAGCAATTTTTTATGCCCAAATTTATAGCAGTTTTTCCATGATAGTCCAAATCAAACTAGATCATTGGCGACCACACTGCAGATTTTTATTTAGAAATGTTATTGCCTGAAACTGGTGAGAGTTGGGAAGGTGTAGCAACAGGCCTCTTTCTGCAGCTTCTGCATGAAATATTCAAAACAATTTTCTAATTCTAAATCTGACTGTGTTAATTATTTGGTTATTATCTCCTTTGTTTAAAGTTGTTCTCACTGCTGCTTAGACTGAGCTGTTAGAGGGGTGAAGGAGCGGTTTGTGCTTGATCGATAAAAGGACTCCTGAGAAGCTGTAAGAAAAAGAATAAAACACCTCCTCCTGTCTCGTTTCATATTTCTTATTTAGGGCTCCTTTTCTTTTCTTTGAATGTTTGCATTTTTCATTTTGTCGCTTTTATGCTTTTTTGACAACTTAACCTCCTCCTATAATCAAATGCCAAAGGCTGAGTGAGGTCATATGTTGCAGAGATAACACAGCTGCACTGCTGGACAAACTTGTATTTCTGCTGCTGCTTCCTTTCACAGTTGTTAGTGAGGAACTAAAAGGCAGCTCCTGTGGTCTCTGTTTGTGGTTAGGATAAAGTGCCACATTGGGAGGTTTCATGGGGAAGATAAACACAATCAGATGTAACATTTTATCAAGTTGAACTACAGCTTTTAACACGTCCGAGTGTTTGTTTTTACCCGAGGAAACACTAGACAGTTTTGTCCTAGTTAATGCTGAGATGCTGGACAAAGTTTTCACCTCAGTGAGGCCCACCATATGTCTTTTAGACCCCATCCCGAACCTCATTTTTTAAGTCATTTTATGAATCTTTTAGAGATGAGCTTTCAAACATGATGAATTGCTCTCTTCAGACAGGGTCTTTCCTGCTGCCTTCAAAGCGGTAGTGGTGAGGGCCCTGCTGAGAAAGAGCAATTTAGATTTTAACAGTTTAACAGTGAACAATTATAGGCCAGCGTCTAACTTACCATTTTTAAGTAAAATATTAGAGAAACTTGTTTTTATCCCACTTAAAGAATTTCTAGACAATCATAATATTCTTGAAAAGTGTCAGTCTAGTTTTAGGGTGAACTGCAGCACTGAGACCGCCCTAGTAAAGATTTTAAATGATATAAGACTAGATTATGATGTACAGAAGGTGAAAGTGTTGGTTCTGCTGGATCTTAGTGCTGCCTTCGTTCCAACAGACCACACTTTTCTTTTACCCTGCCTAACTTGGCCTCTCAGGTGTTGTTCACAGATGGTTCATGTCCTACCTGACAGACAGGACATTCATGGTAAGTGTAGATACGTGTTCCTCTCAGTGTTGTAGCAGAGCAAGTAAAAGACAAAGTTCTGCACCTGTATTGTTCTCACTCATGGAAAATATCAACAAAATGCAGAACAAACAGTCCTGTCAATAATTAGTATTGTTTGGAGTAAACACAGTAAAGACTGAAAGTAAATGACAAAGCACCAAATATACAGAAAAAATGAATATGTTATGAAATGATATTTGGGGCATAAGCATAAACAATAGTGACACCTTTTTTTCTTGGCTGAACTGTTGCTTTTGTTGCATGAACTGTGTTAACCTATTGTTTACTTTACCAAAAAGTTATTTTCAAATGGAGGTTAGCTCAAAAAGTGTGTGAACTTTTTGCCTGGGGTTGAAATTATACCCTTATTTGTTCTAAACAAAAATAAAAGGGCCTAGGCATCAAAGTACAAAGCTAAACTTGGAATATTCACATATCTAAATCCACACATGCAGTTTTTGATACAGCCACAAGGGGGCTGTAATGAGCCCTTGTAACAGACAGTCTGCCCTTGTACTCTGGCTGGTCCCTGCATTTGACTAACCCTATATGAAGCCAGATTGTTCTCATTAGATTGAATCAGACTCTTTTTGTCTCATTGTATTGAATTTAATGGAACTTGCTCATGTGCGGTAACAAGACTTTATATGGAGAGCGTGTAATAGTGTCCTCTTCCACCTGACCACCAGCTTCTCCTCTCTATTATCTGTTCTGGTTTTCCTCTGCTGTTCACAAACAATCATTGTTATTAATCTCCCATGCTCCTCTTTTGCCATGTTAAGGGTCAGAGCATGCAATGTTAAACAGCGTACCAGCTTTGCTCTCAGTAATCTTCATATAGTAATCGATATGAAACAGATGACTTCTGACGTGACATTTACCATTTCTCCTAATTCATTTTACTTTACAAGTTAATTCATACTAAATTCTCTATTGAATAAAAGAAAGGCTAAGAAAACGAGGAAATAAGATGGCATAAGCTTCAGGCAGAGAGGTAAAATCACACATCACAGTTTTATGAGGCTATCCCTTCTCCAAGGCTGAATCATAAATTTGGCAATTAACAGTTTGACTTTTCCAACGTAGAGTCATTCTGTGACACGTCCATTATTCACCACAAATAGAGCACTGTATGAGGAACCAACATGTCTCGACTTCAGAAGGTTGACCTCTTTGTGTGTAACTCCTTCCCATATGTGCATTAGCTCCCCAAATTAACACATCAGATTAATTTATACCGTGGGTTTTAGAGGCCTTACAATCTGGTCACTGGCAGAGGGTTTCTGGAATGACACATGTAACAGGGAGAGTATTAAAATGTTGCGGTCTGGACTCATCAGAAATACAGCTGGAGAGCAGACGTGGACAACAAGCAGTAGACTTTTTTTTTTTTCTAATGGAGGATCACAGTGTCTTTGACAGGCTTTTAAAGTCTGTTTTATACAGATTTCTTGAAACTCTAGTGCAGGGTAATTGAAAGCACATACAGTGTTTGTAAGCCATATTCACAAACAAAGTCTTGTGTGAATTAAAATCAGATGAGCTTTATTTTCTGATCTAGTCCTGTCAAAGTTTCTGTAAACTTTCTCTGCCCCAGCAGCTGATCTGACCTTTGAATCTGGCTCACCTCAGATAGCTCTGTCCTTAGACAAACATACAGTGTGTAGAACCTGATGTGACTGCCTGCCTGCTTTCAACACCTACCAATGCCAGCATGAGAGGGTTAGCAGGGATCCTTGGAAACCTAACAAGGAAAACAGAAGAAAATAAAGTTTTATTAGGTACAGAGCACCTCACCTTAATACTTTCTGGCACATTTTAAAGCTTGGAGATCTGGTCAAAATCTTGAAACATGTGTCCAGCCTTTTGTGGGAGGGTATTTCTCAGATCAAATAAATACAATAAAAAGGGGAATAATTGAGAGCATATTCATGCTAGGGTGATTAATCTCCATCATTGCTAAGGATTATTGTGTACAATATAACAAACTTTGGGGGGAAAGGAGTTGCAGAGGTGAAAGCTTTTTGTACATTATCTGTCTTCATAAACTGAGCCTGACAGGACATTTTGTCTTCAGTGTGAAGCAAAACTTTCCATGAA
Organism: Xyrichtys novacula; assembly: GCA_962446985.1. Classification (NCBI taxonomy): domain Eukaryota; kingdom Metazoa; phylum Chordata; class Actinopteri; order Labriformes; family Labridae; genus Xyrichtys; species Xyrichtys novacula. The sequence continues at coordinate 22,315,176 of OY660864.1, read as the reverse complement.
GCTGAGTCTTAATTGTCACTCAGATATTTTCCATGTGGGCCTCGAGGTTTGGAGCCACCCAAGAGCTTAAACTGTCAGACAGAATCATCTTCAAGGACTCATCTTCAAACACATTTTATCATCATGTTTTCATGTGGTCAGACCATTTCTGTTTTTTGACTTCTGTATTTACATTGGATGCATATCTGGACTTTTTTTATCCTGTGTTCTGACGTTGTCACACCAGAAAAATGTGTTGTTAACCACCCAGCCAAATATGACAGATTGAAAACAATCAGAAGGAACATAAAACATGGTTAAAAAAAATAGAAAAAAAGTGGCTACATCTATTTTTGTGTTGTTTGGGTTGTGTAGGCTCACTGACTATTCCTATCAGCCACTCTCAAGTGTCAATCATCTCTTGGTCTGAAAAATGCTCGATGGACCTGTTGATTGTGGAAAGACTCCAGGTTGATACCAAGAAGAACAGACACAAGAAGTAGAGACTTACATTAGCTGATCTGTATGTAATTTACTTCCCTGTTTGTTACATTTATATCAAATACTTAGGGTATTCTGTCAGCAATGACAAGTCTGTGTGTTAATACAACCTACGGTTAATGCTACTGTCAGACATTATTTATTACTGTGAAAAATGTAGCGGGGATAGTAACTCAAGACTGAGCAGGCAAACTCTACTGCTGTTAATAAAAGCTCTTCAAACATTTGACTTTTATTCTGTAAGAGGTGAGGTTATGCTAAGGAGGCTCTGGTGTGTCATCGAGCTTCTTTGTCAGCCATTTCCACAAAATCTTGAACTTGAAAATGATGAAATTAGGATTTACTGTTTAACTTAAAAATTCATAAGTTTGTTTAGTGGTCACACAATTTTCATGGTTTCAACATTCATTTCTTAGCATATACAGAACCTTTTCAGAAACACATGTGAAAACCCTCCTTTACGCAGACTTGAAGTTAAACATATGTTAGTTATAAAACTGTTTTCGTAACTGCACTTGTACAGGACACAAATACGCAGATTCACTTTGCTAACTGACAAAAACCAATAAAAACAACCTAAACAGAGCTAAGTGTATCTGGACGTCAGAGAGTCACATAATGGCCTGATGCCTTAATCTCTTTGTTACATAATGACTTTAGAGACTCAATGATTTCAAAGGGAGGGTTGAAGATAAATGGCTCTGTGATAGAACACACTGAAGACAGGAAAATCCAGAAACGTATTAGAGCTGCCAGTGCTAAATAAAATTTACGTTCTTTTTCCTGGGAAGGACTTATAACTTTGGAGAAATGGAAAGACAAATTCAGGAAGGAGATGACAAACACTAAAAACAGAGACATAAGGGGTTGACAGAGAGAAAAATGTGTTCATCATAAACCCCAATCTGTCTCTGTCTCAGAAATAAGTATTTTTAGTTTCATATAGTTGGGGTGGACATACGGCTCACTTTCCTGGATGTGTAAAGAACTTTTAATACCAATAATTTTGAGAAAAACTCTAAGACATTTTGGTGTTACTACAAAGAACTTGTAAGTGCCAAAATAAAAAAAATGTTGGTTCATTTTGTCAAAGTCGTTGCCAGTTGTGGGGCTGCTGAAGGGTTCTGAGAGCAAGCTGTGAATTAACCCTCCCTGGAAAGACCCGGTTCATGACCTCTCAGATGTGACATTCATTTCTAATTATGTGTTTTTATCCTCAGTTCCCTTCGGTTAAACTTTAAAAAGTCATTTGTCACACCTCTCCAGTAGTGAGTGTCTTCATTTCACGTTTTGTACTTTTTGGCAGCAAGACTAGATTGCGCCATGAAGAGGAGTGTTGAAGGGTTCGAAAGTTTTCTTTGGTCTCTCTTCCGTGAACCCGAGATGATGTTGCATACAGTGTTGTTGGCTATAAAGAAGGTTATTCCTAGTTTCTCTCCTGTGACTACAGAAACCTTTGCTTTGGATAATAGTTGAAATTGTAGTTTGAATGGCTAACCTGTTTATATCAACTTGGGGTTAGAAATTTTTTTACCAGCATATTTATAATTGGCAGAGACATAAGGCTGCATGTAATGATGTAAAACGGGATCGCTTTATATTGACCCTCACTTCCCCCTACTGGCTATGGTGGCTAGGCCGGCAGGCTGGCCTTGGACAAAAGGTAAATTAGTTTTATGTCATCATGGAGATCCCAAAAAACATACATAAAACAGGCAAGACAAACATGGACATTCATTTATTTACCTACTGCTGGCATAACACTAAGGGAAGGAATAGACACATGCTGCTGGGCCCTTAATACTAGTTCAGACAAGACACCCCACTGCTTTTTCAAGAGTGTTGAAGGACAAACTCATCAAGGGCAGACAAGCTTATTTTAAAAAGCTTTTAATTTCTTGGTCACCCAGAGATACTACATATTTTAGATTTTATAAACTGTCTGTCGAACAGTTGAATCTGAGGATTGGGCTCAGATGGCCTTATGTCTACCAGTTGTTTCTCTGCCTTTTCCTCTCAGACTACTCAACTTTCCCTCTTGATTTAATGCTAGAGGTAGATGCAATTTCTCAGCAACTTCCAAAACTTTACTTTTTCTCCTCAGTCTCAAACCTTACTGAATAAGTTTACAAAACCAGAAACCAGGAAGTTCTACCTATGAGAGATACTGTGAAGGATTAAAGTCAACCACTGATTGAAAAAAGCAACCCTGGATCTTTAAGAATGCAATAACCGAATTCTCAAAAGGTTTGCTCAAGCCATGATTGGGAAATGATGACATATGACCTGCACCATGAATATTATTCATGTCAGAATCTGTGGCCACCGGCTTTCTTGATAGTTTCTCTCTTTGACTGTCAATCAATCAATCACAGACACGGAGTTAGAAAGTGTGGGCAACACTTTTCTGTGACAGCCATATTTTCCAGCTTATTTGTCAGTCAGACACAAGTAATGAGTTCCAGGAAAGCTTCTCATCTCAAGCGACATCCATCAGTCCCCTTTAAAATGATATGCGTCAGGATGGGTTCATACTCCCGTCAGCAGTCTGATCCCTTGAACTGCAAACACACTAGACCACAACCAGTGAGTAAGTTGGTTGGCAAATGCGTCAAAGTCAAACCACCACTCCCAAAACTTAATTTATGGTTCTTGGAGAGACAGAGTCTTTTTCCTTGTATTCTTGCCCCTCAGAGTCTTGTCTGAACCAGATTCCAAATATAACTGCACTTGTAAATACTGAAATCCACCCACTATCAAAACCAGTGACTATCACTTACAGAACAGAAAAGATAAACACTTCTGGTGTATGCCATGATAACATATTTAATGGCTCTCTGTCAGCAGAAACAATGCGTATCAAATGAAGTCCATACACAGTTACAGAAACATACAAAATCATGCATTACTATATAGAAGGCAAACAGTACAAACATTCATGAAAGCTGACTGATGACAGCTCATGTGTAAAAGTTAACAAAAGGAATACTAAAAGATTAATTATTCAACAATGGCCCATATACTCAATTAGATCTGTAGAGTTAATGTGAAAGGAGATCAAATCAAACAACTCAAATAAATTATTCATTAAAATGATTAGTTTCTCTGTAGTTCTGCCAGTCATCAAAGCTCCAGGGAAAGGGCCACCATCAGCTTCAGAAAACCTGTCCCACCCTCGTCATTGCCCGTTTCTTCTGGGAAACAAACCTTTCCCAGAGTCTCTTCGAGCGCTGCACAAAAGACAACTTGCGAGGGACTTTCAAGGTCTGGTATAAACTCACCACCACGAGCTGGGACTCGGATGAGGAGGTCCGGGCTGACATTTGTTTTGGCAGTGCAAACGCAAGCACATATGACATCAGCAACATGGGAAAGCGTCCTCAGGGCATTCATTGAATTGCTGATTCCACTGGGCTCCATGAGAACATAAGACATAAGTCTGTTTATGGGACTTTTGTGGCTCTAGAGGATCTGTTATAAGTTATATAAATTGGTTATGACTGTTTTAATGATCAAATGTAAAAGTGACTGGTACATTGTTCAAAAACATCAGATACAGAAAGTGTCCAAAAAATGTGAAAAAGGGGTAAACCTGGGCGAATATGAGAGGTACTCAAAACAGTATAGTCAACTTATAGAAACTGTAGATGCTGTTACCATAAATGCTTGTGGATTTTATGAGCTTGAAACTTCAATTTTGTAAATATATTACAGTAGATATAATATTGATTCTTGTAAATCCAGGCTGTGGTCAGTAATGGGTTCACTGGAATGTGATTAAAGGGATATCCCGGCGTAAAATTAATTTAGGGTTAAACACACCGCAACACCGAGTTAGACACCCCCTCGAGAGATAAATGTTGCTGACCGCATGCTTCTCTAGTTATACCAACTTTAGTAATGACCACACGATAGCAATACACAGCAGTCTCAGGAGCCATACACAAACCTCAACCAAAACACCACTCTATAGCCACAAATAATGCTCAGAACAGCACCTAACTTCATCAACAGTACATATAGGGTCAAAGCCATAGTACTACCAAACATCTTTTTAGCTTTGCCTGATTTGTTTAGTAAAGAGACTAAACACAACTCAACCACTCTCTTCCAGCAGCCCCTTGTTTGTACGGAGACCTCGGGCGAGTCCATCACTGACTGCAGCGGGGTGACGCAGCTCAAGGAAGAAAAATGATGATCATTACTTTATTATTTCCTTGAAGTAATAATCATCATATTAATCATTTCACACTGCAGATGTGGTAGTTCTTCTGCCTTTGTGTCTCGGTCTGATTGCATTTCCATGAAGAAATGGGTTTTTTAATTGTGTGTGATTTTGTCTCTTTTGTTTTGCTCCACCATAGTTGGACCACCGTAGCAACTTCCTGCTCCCTGCTGTTGTGGCGATATAAATAATGGCACCACTGTGTTTCTGAATGGCACATTTCACCCCAAAGACTCCCCAGATGGTTCAGTTGTTGAGTTATCAAGTCAAAATTAAACAATGCCCCTCTGTGTTGTCAGTGTGGTATGAATTTTCCAGTGGATCACTCAAGACAACAAATCCACCGGGTCTAGGATTCTGACCCCCTCCAAAAATACATCAGAGTGATAGAGCCATATCTGGAGTGGAAACTTGGTCCTGATTTATCACCACATTTCAAACAATAACATGGGTGTCTATGTACACCCCATGATATTTGACCATTATACTGTATCCACACATCAGTACAGTCTGTTATATAACCTGAGCAAAGTTTATCATTCAGACAAGTTTATCTCTCTGTACGTGTGATGGATGGGTCGCATCTGTGCAGTCTTCCCCATAACAAATGGCTGGTGCATTAAATTGGGGTTAGCGTTTACAGGTAAAAGAATTTGTTTTCTCTGAATCTGGAAAGGTCAAATTAAGGATGGAGTTACTTTTGCATACCTTAAGGAGACAGCTACTGTAGCTTTTTATTTTCAAACAGCTTTGTCTTCTATTCTTGAAAAGAGCCCCAGACAAGGAGTGCTAGAGACACAATTTATGACCTCCTCTTAAGATTCAACTCACATTGTACTGTACAGTGTGTGACACAAAGAGAGTGAGGCAGAGGGGTTATATAACTCAAAAGAAAACAAAAGCTCAGTGACAATATGCTGTACGAACAGCTGGAAACAATCAAGGGTTAAATATGCTGAATATTGTTAATATGTAAAAACTTAAGTGTCATGGCACTGAAGTCTCAACTGTGGCACTGTAAGATAGTTTTATTCAGTTGTATTGAGAGGTTATGAGCTAAACCTTCATTACTGATACTTCACACAGTAATTCTAACAGGTTATAGAGACCAAAGTCTCACTTCTCAATTAAAAACAGAAAAATCCATGGCCGTTCTTGGCTTCCATACTTCTGTGACTTTGCTAATGCAGTAATTCTCTTTGGTGCTGCCCAAAACATGAGGATCCTCTTTGCAACAGTTCACATACTGTATATTCAAAGATTAAAGAAAACACAGCATCTCCCTCTAAAGAAACTCCTGTTTAAGAGTAATTCAGGTAATGCATCACTATTGCTTCTCTTATTGCTCAGGGTGGATGTTCATGAATTGTTTTGATTTTTTCTGTCAGTTCTGGGAACCCTTTTGACAAATTTCTATCTAAAGAAGGCCTGAGGATAGTTTCATCTGAACTCTCAGAGCCTCCCTCAGAGAGAGAACATCAAAAACTGTAGAGGTTTGCAAAGTTGTCCTACCCTACTTATTCTGTGGTTCACTGACTGTGTACGAGAAAAATCCCTCTGAGGATAGAGCTATTTAAACAGACAATAACACTGGGCCTCAAGGCTTGTTTACTTCACTTTAACTTTCCACTTATCGTCTCACTGTTCCCCTCAGATCAAAGTGGGGACAAACACTTCTGTTACTCATCAGTTTATATGCTCACCAAACAGGGCAATGATCAGCACATGGGGTACAAAAGGAGCAGCCAACCACGGTCAGTGTGTGTTATGTGTCGGTTCGAGTGTGTGATGCTGGAAAACAAAACTTGACTATGTGTGTGCTCTTTGTTGGGCATAATAAGGCTGCTATATTTGGAATGTTTTACTGACAGCAGGTTTATGAAACAGTTTTTCTTGCACCCATCATTAGACAAATATTGGGCTTGTGGGAATCCTTTGAAGGTTTGAGTCATGTAGATGAGTGAATAAGGTCCTCACCCAAACCTCATCATTAAGCAACTGTCATTGTAAGAAGCAACTATGAAAAACGTTAACTCTTTGTGTCTTCACTCATCCCAGGAAATATTGAGAATGTCTTAAGGTTGTTTTATCTACAGGGGTAGAGAAACAGTTACCCCCAGTGGATGTTCCTTTAAAGGTTGACTGATTTCCTGTTGTCTGACCATTCAAGGCCACCAGGAGGTCAAAGTTAGATTTGTTGGTTACTTAAATCACCTAATACCATAAACTATGATAGAATGACTCAAAATTTGGAGCCAAACTAAGCATAGATATCTGTGGTACCATTTTTGTTCCTTGGTTAAGCATCACAGACCCACTTCTACAGCTTATTTATGTAAAGATGTACATAAAGCCTGTAACAAATCAGATATGAAAACTCTACACCGAAAAAAACTTTTAAACAGTAGCTGCGTTTACATGGGCACAAATAATCATAAGAAATGCCTGATCAGAAAAAAAAATGCGTCATGTCAACATGTGCGATCGGAAAATTCTGATCCAATTCGGCTCAATCGGAAAGAAATTGTAGTCCGATCAAGAGCGGTGGTTCATGCCTATCGTTATTCCGAAACGCGTCAATGTAAACACTTTCTCCGATCGTGACTCTCTTACCTGACTTGATCTTCACTCTTTAAACGTCGGTTTATTTACTGAGGCCAGTACAGGAGGTTTTGTTATTGACTCTTTGGCATAATCCTTAACCACAGGTGCCGGTGTCTGCTCTTCCGGTGACATAACAAGGCGTACATACAGCGTAATGATGTCACATCTGCACGCACAGTGCAACCTTTGACAGAACAGTAATATAAGTACGCAAGGGCGCCATCTAGTGACAACATTTAACAGGGAGGAAACTACTGAACTGAATGGAGTGAGCCACTACCATGTTTGTTGGTTTGTTGAAAGCACAGGCGTTAATGCTCTTCCTCTTGCGGTTGTTTTGCGGAATCAGACAACTCTGCTAATGTACCCTACAAATGCTTTTAAACTGAATAAAACCTTGTGCACGCCATGATCGGATTACCTATATAAATAGTGGATTCAGATTATCCGATCACTCAAATTTTTAATCCGATCAAGAAATTTTGCCCATGTAAACGTGGCTCATGTCACGTCAAAACTCTGTTATCAAGCTTAAAGTCTTTGTGTTAACTTCTGAAAATTCCCAAGGTACAGACCAAGCCATTTCAGATGACAGTTTCCTAATTACCATCCATAAATATTCATCCATGAACAGAGAAAACCGACATGGATTATGGTTCATACCACAATGTACTGGCGTATGTGCCCACACCCTTGTGTTTGATCAGTGGGCCGTGAATCTTGAAAACACCCTTCCCAGAATGTAAGTGCTTTGTGGAAGTGAAAGACAAACTGTCGGCATGACTATAGATCTAACGGGCAGCTAGGCTTTGTTGAGCTGCTCCAGTCCACTTTGGTTGACTACACACCATCACCACAGATTCCTCATCATGCCACGAACAAAGAGCTTTTGTGCTCTTGCTCTGGTTTGCATCCTTCTGGGCCAGAAATCACACAAAGTCCTGGTGGAGCGCAGCCAGAGATTCACTGCTGAGGCATTCATACCGAGAAGAGACAAGAAAGGCCAAACCAAGCATAACAGCAGTAGGGATCCGTTACCTATCACATGGAGGTTTATGGAGTGGTTTGGCAATACAATCAAATGTTTAATATCTTTGAAAAAAATATATAATTACCACATCTCATCATGCTATTTTGTTTGTGTATGTTTTATTCACAGGTTTAATTGTCACTTAACCCTCTTTCCTAAATGATGCACTCCTTTTCAAATAGGTGCCCAGCTTTTGGCTAATAAGTTTCAACATCCTCTCAATTGTCATACTCTTTATGGGTCTAGTATTCCTGGTGTTTTGGGGGGTGGGTTTTAATTTTTTATCCACTTTTGAATGATTTTGGACTTTTATTGGCCCCATCTTGACCACAATATTAATCCTTTGCATTATATTCCTTATTTCTTTTCTATTTAATTTATGGTAGTTAGCTCTTGGTGCATTTCTGGCAAATAAAGTATAACTGTGAATTATGATGAACAAAGCTTGATACGTTGAAAGATCAACTTAATGAATTACAACATTTGTGTGCCAAGAAGAAAAAGTTAGCTGAAAGATGCATAAAAGGACTGAATGTTATAATCCCTTTAATGAACAGCACTAACTACTGAGGTTTGAGATGTCCTCTTGGGTGGGGTTCAACTGAAAGATGATCTCTTGGGTGGAATTGGGCCGGGTGGTGACCACAGGCCACCAGCACAACACATCATCAGTTGTGTACCTCAATGTCAACAGGTTTTCCGACCTTTTAACCACGAGACACAGGTATCGAGGCAGGCCCACCACAAGCTCTTTGGGCTGGGTTGGTTTGATCTATGGGGTGTCAGAGCCCGTTGAAGGCGTCTAGCAGAAGTGGGCTGCTGTCTACTTAACAGTTCTAACATCCAATTGGCCATCCTTCTGCTTCTGCCGCAGCCAGTAACTGCCTCTTCATCGACATTGGCGAGCTCTTTGATGGTCTTCTATTCGGCCTTTCCTCTGATTCCCACCTCCTTTCGTAGCCTTATGGTGGAACTGGCTACAAAGCCCCTGCAGTCTACCTCAACTGGCCGCACCTTAACATTCCAGTCTTTTCAAGATCTTAGAGATCTTGGGGGGGGGGGAAAGGTCTGCACTGAAGAAGTAAAAACTTTCTGCTGGTGTTGCCTGATGTAAAGTTGAGAGATTACGAAGATTTCATCTGCTGGGTACCACTGACATGATCAATGTCCGGAGTATTAGGACACCTAACATTAACCTTGGTCCCAAGTTTCTAATCCTATTAAGGGATATGAAAGAACAATATGACTTCAGGGTGTACAAAGTAAGATTTAAGGTAGTAAGAGAAGAATTAGATGATAGGAGACAAAAATAATACCCATTACAAAGGTACTTTCCAGATAGTTTCTTTAAAAATTGATTGTTTCGGCATTCTGCCGTCAGTCTACAAATCTTTCTTCTTTTTTGAACGAGGAGGCCAGACACAATCCTGTCAAAACAACATCAGCCACAGCTCTTCCTTATCTCTGTACTTTTGCATGCCTCTGCTTCCAATTTCAGTCTCCCTGAATCTAAAACTCTTTTTTGTAAGCTTAGTCCCAATGGGCCTTCTTGCTTAACACTTGTGGTGAAAATATAATTAGCAGAACTGCACTCAGTGATGCCCCACTGTGACAATGCAAAACTCCTTGGGACAGCCCAGTAGTGAAGTGATTTAAACTTGAACCCAGTCTGTATGTCTTGTATGATTTAATGTCACATTTTTACACTTGAACAAACCTTAGATTCTGAATAAGTAATTTCTCTGGTTCAGCTGTCAGTCTCCACATTGCTGATCAGTTACAGTCAGCAAACCAAGCCGGAGAGAGTCAAAAGCTGTCACAAAAATTTCAATACCAACAAAAGTATTAGAATTGTTTCCTGATTACAGAATAATTCTGGTCAATTCTCTGAGAAGCTAAAAAAGCAATATCACACTTGAGGTCATGCTATTGCACTGATCATCAGCTGTAATGGTTATAATTGTCCTTTTGTCTTACTCAAAACTAACACCTTAATCACCCTCTGTGTGTGTGATGCAGTCGTTGTACACACAATATGAAAAATTGTGTAAAGCACATTTAAGGACACTTAAACCCAAAGTTGGACTGAACTCCTGAGCTTTCTTTTTTCTAAGGCAGTTTGCAGATTTACAGGGTTAGAACAAATCTTGATCTCTAGTGACAATGGGAGTAAAGCAGTCATCACACAAGCCAGTTGCAGCTTTTTATCAGTCAGAAAGTCAGAGCTCAAGCCAAGCCGGGCTTAACTGAGTCTGAACATCTGCCTCTGATAGAAGCACAGGAGGTTTGAGGAGTTAATTCACAATGGTCAAGTCTCCTCTTTCTGTCATTGTCCTTACATGACTTTTTTAAGGTTTTATGTGCTTTATGAATGCACCGCTTCAATCATTACAGACATTTTACAAACAAGTTAACATTGGGTCAGATAGGATCACTTAAGGTGAAAGCATATCGAATAAAACAAATCTAGTGAAGTATAAGAAAGGGAAAATGATCAGGTCTTGCATTTTCAGCTGAGTCGGTAGAATTTCTTTCCTTCTCCTAACATCATTCCAGGTTTTGCTCAAACCATATTGGCAGATAATGCATGTGGTCACTGTGTAAAAATGATTGCTTCAATTTTGTGTTCCACTTAACTGTGCAAACATGTGTCCGCAAAGAGCAGAGTAAGGTTATAAGCATGGTTGGAAGCATTTTTCCTGAGGTGACGATGACTCCTGGGTGGCCTGGGTCTGAATTTCATTCAAATCTGATCGTAGGCAAAGTAACAAAGAAGAGAGATCATAGTTTTATAATGTCTTGTCTTATTTTGTCACTTTAAGAAGACATTGCTAAATGTATGCATTTTGGGGTCGATGTAGTCATGTATTAGTTTAGTTCCACACTTTTTTCTACTCTCGATTGAAGTTAAACTTTTAATGGTGTATAAAATCATGATCTCATACTGGTGAGAGAAGAAAATATGATAGCCTGCTCCCCAGAACATTCACACAAGCTATGCCAAACATGACATAGAATTTCCCTCAAAACCTGCTATAAATAAGCAGAGCATACAGTAGATTATATGGAGCAAAATTAGCAGAATGAAGCTCAAGTTTAAACTTTTTCTAAAATACATATTTCAGATCATGCATTTATTGAAACAGAAAAACATTTGGTTGCATTTTTAAATCGTACTTTATTTTCAGACTGTGCAAAAATATAGAACCCACCTACACCTGTAAAACGACAAAACACAATTTTTTACATTTTAATCATATTTTACTTATTAAAAGATTGCTCTAAAAACAAAAAAATCAAGTATTTACATTTTCCGCAACTTTACAAAACTGTAACATATCCCATACATATACCCACGTATTGAAGACCTAGATACCTAGTGTAGCGAAAGGACTGAGGTAGAGTAAAAGATAAAGGTGAACTATGATACAAAAAGAGATTTCACTGATTCAACGAGGATTTTATATGTTTTTAAGTGACATGGCATTAGTACTTTAAGATATCTACTTTGGTCCAAAATGCATATAGACATTACAGGAGAGAATATCCTGCATGCACAACATAGAGTAAAAAATGACGGTAGTTTGATGATAAGAATAGGATCATATCACACACAAGGACCTCTGAAACATGTCACATTCATCCGTCTTAAGTGGGGAGGCAACAAATTTGTGAATTCATTTATCTTTCAGAAAAAGTAGAAATGAGAAAATAAGGAAAGCACCAAGCAACAATAAATATAAAATGAAAATCTCAACACAACTACTCTCTGCTATTATTATTATTATAGTTGTTGTTATTTTTCTTATTATTACAGTTGTTGTCATTATTATTATTTTTGCTGCTATTAAATATCTCAATATGAAAACTGGTCTAGGGATCCATCTGTGCAAATCATTCTATATAACGTGGTAAACTTGGAAACAAATCACCTTCTATGACTTACAAATGGAACTAAAGGGAAAAGTTGTTTATCTACAGCAGTTCCTGCTGCTTCTATATTCTTCTATTTATCAAAATGCTTCATCTCCTTGTGTGAAAAGATCTGCCAGCCATCAAACAAATCACCTCCAAGAGTCACACCATTTTAAATGTTGATACAATTTAGACTCAGATGAAGATTCACAGACTAAATCTTCAACTGTATAAAGCATGGATCATTGAGGTGTATTAAGAAAAGGCAGCAATGAAATTAGGGTAGACATTTAAATGTAAATAAATGAAACCAAATTTAAAAAACAATCTAATATTCTGTACACAATGATTAAATACAGTGTGATCAGTATACATTCCTGTGTAAGAAACCAAATCATTTTCAAATAAGAACATCAATGTAAACATAATACTTTCTATAGAAAATGTTTAACTGCGCAGCACCAGCTGTGTAATGTATCATAATATATAAAACATCCTGTATTCACAGATTATGTAAGTATGTCAAAGAAATATCCTCATGAGGAATTACTTACTTAGAAAATAAAGTTCATGGAAGTATCAGACAACATTTACTGACTGACTGAACGCAAACATGAGGAGGAGGTGGAAAGTGTTTATCAGCCTGCTTGAATCCTCTGTTTCCATTGAAAGAACAGACAGAGAGACTGACAGCCATGGTATCCAACCTGTGGGCACTTCCTGCCCTTCAGGAGTAGCATAGATGCCTCTGTTGGTCTCTGTTCTGCTGAAGTGAGCCTCAAACCCTCACGGTAAAAACTCGGAAAGATCCTCCCTCTGTGTTGCTCTTGCTGCAAACAGACAACATGAAGAAAAAAATCATGTTAAATTTAGTCAAAACGTCAACATATCCAACCATTATATTTTATATAAAACAAGGTAAAAAGGCAACTAAGAAATCTCTCATGTTACTGCTTTGACACAGTCAGGGCTGTTTCCATTTTCAAAAAAGCCAAAGGTATAAATATATAACTAGCTTTCAATGCAAAGTTTGGGGCTTAATGAGTGAACTAAACCAACAGAGTAAATCTAAAGACTGACCAAATAAATCAATTAAAAACAACATTATGACAACACCTGCTTAAAATCAATACCCAAGTTGCCTCATTAATTTAAAAAAGTACCCAATGATAGAGTTTGTCATCATGACTAATCATTGCTGTATTTCTTTGTCAGACCCTTTCCAGTCACCACGTGTCGAACCTGATGACTTTCTATGCAGTTCATTAGTGGAGAGAGCTGGAGCTCTGCCACGATCAATAAATACAAAAGGCCTGTGCAGTTCTTCTCAGATTGCAGAAAATTGGTCATGAGACAACATAATGACTGGAAGGCTGGCATCATTTCCATCCTAGAGTCATCTGATATGCTGGGATTTACTTCCCAGCAGCCCTTGCTGCCCACCCTGCCTTGATGTTGGCACCTTGCTTTGCCTCCCAGCTCTCTCTATTGACCTCCTGTCCCACTGCCCTGAGTGAGACCTTCACAGCTCTGCATTAGATTTCATGGAAGTCAGACTTGCAGTATTCTGACCATTCAGCACTTTGCACGCTCAATTGAAATGCCTGGATAAAGTAAGCAAAGATCCCATGTGTGGCCCATCCACACACTGAACCACACCATTACTCGTAAAGCGCAACATGCCAACAGAAACGGCCACAAGGGTTTCCTAGCCTGAGCTGAGTCCAGTGCAGCCGGCCACAGATGTGAGAGTGATGTGAGAAACATAGAGTGTCTGCAAGGGACCCACTACATGTGGTATTACCAGAATCATAAATAAAGGTTTGGTACAGTGAATGTTTGCACCTCTCTCAGACATTTTCAAGATTCTCCTGTCAAACTCAATCATCTGATTTTACAAAATCTCTCAATGTTTACTTTACGTTTATATCTCAAGGTTTTCTTCTCACCACACACCATATGGTCAAATGTTGAAGCACTGACAGTATATATTTTATAACCACTGATGAAACCCAGAATACAATCGTTTTTATACCTCGCATCTTTTTAGCATTAATTAGCTAAAGTAAATAATAATATGAAGATTAGAAATAGAGTTCCTGATTTTTTATGTGTTCCATGATAATTTTGGGTAGCCTATGTTTGGTCCTAAAACTAAATGTATGTTTAAGAATGGTCATGGTTTATTATATGCACCTTTGATTATTACAATCTGCACTGAAGGATTACTCTTTACACACAAGTAAAGGTAAAAACTATATGTGGGTGACTATGTATGGGTTTAACACTATTGCTGCCTGAAAGTCTTTTCCGGGTGTCTTTGGGGTTTTATGACTCATATTGTTAGCTGTACCAAACGGAGCCAAAAAAGAATCAGCATAGAGAGAATAAAGTCACACAAAAACGGCTGCTTGGTCTGTTTTGGAGATGAATTTTTCTAAAAATTCAACACAGAAACAACCCAGCCACACAGGTGTTCCTAATCCTGCCTAATTAGACCTCATCCCGTGCCCGAGTAGGTTGTGTGCCGGCGAAAGGCATTTTTGCCAAACACAGTGTGACTGTGGATGGAAAACGTTAATGTTTTGATTCAGATTTGATTCCCACCACCCTCTGACACCCCTGAGAGTTTAGTGGATTCAGATTTTTTGCAGGCTTTACTGAACCTGTTGCTCATTGTTGACATATTTTTGGAGTACTTGTACATACATTATTTTGTAGCCAAAACAACCCAGTATCTTCACAGGCTTGAATGTAGGAGCAGTCATTACATATAGGAAGGCTTTATGGTTTCACAGCTGCCAGAAGTTGCTTGTTCATTGAAACTGTCATACAACACGTCCAAACATTCATGGTTATTCTAATTTCAAGACAAAGTCCTTGAATACTCCATAACTAGACTGCTTGGAGCCCAGTCTAAAAATATACAGTATATTTCAGGAACTCGGACTATCTCCAACGTCACTATGGAAACCTACAACTATTTGACATGTTGCCTTTGTGGAGGGGGGCATGCTGTTTTGTTTTTGCTATTGTGCTGCATTCCTAAGCTGGGAGTTATAATTACAGTATGAAAAAACTCAACCACAAAAGAGGAGTTGTACCTCTCAGACTGGACTCCATTTTTCAGGACTCCAACATAGCTCTTTCTCTTGTCCAGAGGCAGAACATCCACATAGCCGCCCTCTGGTTTGATGACTCCAGCATGGATGGCTGCTTTACAAATACTGGAGCTCTGTAAGGACAAAAAGAGAAATGCTTAAACAAGGATGTTAACCAGATCTTCTTAGGTGTAAAATATTATACCTATTCCTCTATTATCGAAAGAATTCAAATTACAGTGCAGTTATCAACAAACATTAGAAAATACAAACACTGATCAACTTTCATATCAGCAAAAATCTCCAAGTTATTTATTATCATTATTTCACTCTGTACTGAGTGATTCTAGAGTTTCGTCTCTTAAAAGTAACATGTCATTTTGAAACCAGGTCATTTAATATTTTACTCTAAATCAAGTTGAATGAGTTAAACCATACCCCCCACACACCTCCACCCGACCCCGATTTACATCCCCCATGCAAGCGTTTGTTTTGCAGTCAAAGGCAACACAAGCTCTTATCAGCAGCCTGGAGCAGAATCATTCATTCTAGTCTAAACACAGATCCCGCTGTGCAGTACACCCCTCTGCATTTGGATCACTTACTTGGCAAAACTTTATTGGGAAATTGGGCCACTATGAGCAAACGTGCTGTCCTTTTCTGTGACGGCTGTGGGACTTACAAGGTCAAGATCTCTGAGGAACTATGGCCAGCTGGATACCATCTAAGGTCACTTTAAACACAACATCCGCCTTCTGTATCTTTACATAACCGGCGACCTTTAAATGATCCACGACAGTCAGCCCGGAGTGCACTTAACGTGGACTTTACGACATCTACTGTGAAGGAATGATGTAAACCACTTTCATGATGCCATTTCTTTCTAAATCTCATGTCTCTTACACAAGGGCACTTAGTCTAAGATGACTCTTGTAAGCATTTAGGCCAAACACAGGGTGATAAATCTTTAAGAGCCTTTAGACTACCTCTCCATTACTCCCTATCTCCATGAGACATATTATTCCAGTGAGCCAATGACTTTCCATGGCTACCAAAACCCCCAGAGACTCATGAACACAAACATCCAACTGCAAATCCAATAATTATTGCTCTTCTTTCTGAATTAACAGAATATACAGTGAATACTTTTAGAACATAGCAACAGAAGGATCTGGACCTCTGGTTTGAGTCAAGTTTAAACATGTACATATTCAGAACACAGTGTTACTCACATCTGCATAGATGTTGTTTCCAATCACAGGTGACCAGTAGGAAGGCTGAGTCTTACAGTTGTCTGGACAGAGGATTCTGAGAAACAAGTTGGAAAGTAGTTAAAATTTGGCATGTATGGTCTGTAATTATGGAAACAAGAGTGCCTCCTCAACATTTCACTTCCAAACCCCTTGTAGTATTTTAAAAATGTTGATTGGAAGACTTAAAAACATGTTTTCTTTTTTATTATGTAGAGTTTAAAACAAATTTTACTCCCCCCATGACGAATTTCTATTTACTGTCTTTATTTCCCATCTTTTCATCTATTTTATGACAATAGTACATATCAAGTCTTTCAGCTGATTATTTCAAGCTTAAACAAACCTTGGGCAGTTTGTGTTAGGTTTTTTATATGGACAGATTTCAGCCACGGTGGTGTAACAGTCAGCAGTCATTTCTGTAACAAAGAGAGAAGAGTGAAACACACTTATTACACCTAATCTATGTAGACAGACAGTGGTAATCTTGGTACAATCATGACTCAAAAGCCTTTAAAAAAGGAGCCTGATTTACCTTCAACTTTGGCCACAACAAAAGCGTTGCCTGGTTTGTATTTACTGTAAAAGACATCACAGTGTTAAGAAATCTGGTCGCAAATGGTTGCCAGGGAAATTGAGTATTACACAAATTATGAATCATAGATACAGGGATCTTTGCCTAATAAGTGTTAAATCAGAAAAATGGGATTCAGGCGAATTAAACCAAGTTAAAATGTACCTAAGGGACTCGATGCCATTCTTTGTGGCTTTTACAAAAAATGGAAACTTGTCCATCCTTGTGACGTCCACCACTCCCCCGTTGTTGTCAATAACACCAAAATGGATGGCAGCTCTGCAAATACTTGATTGCTGAAACATTAAGATTTGAACATTGGTTATAAAAAATACATTCTCAGTATAGATTGTTGCAGGATACAAGTTGTCTGTCAAGACTCACCACGTCATAAAAGAGTGTTCCCCAAACCTTCCCTTTCTTATTCAGACAATTGGCAGGACATTTGTATCTGCAGGAGAAAGAAGTTAAAGATTCAAGGAAGTAAAAGAAGTAAAAGAAAAGGAATAAGTTTCACGACCAAAAATCAGCCTCACCTGTTGCAAGTTGCACCTCTGCACTTGTCTCGCAGTCTTGTCTCACACTTAATGTTCTGAGCTAAGGGAAAATGAGAGAAAACAAGAAAAGAAATATAAAGAATACTCAAGTTAAAGTGTTTTTTTTATTTTTATGATAACCCTGAGTCTGTAGCTACCAAGAAAGATGCTGCTGGGAGTCTTTGATGGTGGCACCCTGGGTGTGCTGGGCTTAGGAGTGGATGGTTTTGGCGCTGGTTTCTTTGGAGGAGATGGTTTAGGTTTGGGAGCAGGTTTGGCAGTGGTACGGGGTGGCAGTGGAACCTGAGGCTTCTCAACCTCATTCATGTCCTCCGTCTCTGAGCGCTCTGAGTCTGAACAAGGAAGAAATCACGAGAAAACGAAAGGAGATCAGGCTGGAATCACGAGGACTGCATCTTCAGATAGAAACCATGCGTTTGTGCTCACCTTTGTAGCACAGGTTATTCCTACATCCTCCTCCATAGCTTGGGGGGCACTGGGAGCAAGGGCGGCCATGTTGGTAGGGAGCCTCGCCAATCCAATTACCTCTGCAGAATAAACAGTGGAGAACTTGACTAATGTGGAAATGAATCATGGGTCAAGAGTCCCTGAGCTCATGGCTTTGTAATTACCTAAGCAACCTTTGTCTGTGGTCAACACTCCTTAAAGACATTAGTCCCACTAACTTAGAAAAAAATACTTTTGTCTCTAGGGAGTTCCATCCCGTGGAAAACATTCGCTATTTCCTATTTTTCTTTCCCTGTGCTTCACTGTTTTTGTCTTCTTAGGGAGTCTGAATGGCCCCAATATGTCAAACAAATATCCTTGATAACTAGTGTTATATACCTATATTGCTGTTATATCAGGAACATGCTGTAGTACTTGTCAGCATTAAGAGAGGGAGAATGTAAACTAGAGTCAAGAGAGAAGAAGTGTTGATGAACAGTGGAACATGGAGGAATGTTGATCTTACTTTGGGGAATAATTGCACACAAGGTAAATGGCCTTCTCCCATATTTCTCCCCACACGTCCATCCTTGGACACGTGTGCACGGCACAGCCCACTCGGTTTGTGGTTGCCCAGACCAGCTGTTAAGAAGGAGGGAAATAAGAGATGGGCTTAAGTTAGCACAAGGAATACATAGTAGGGTGAAGTATTTCACTGACTTTTCCTGCCTCGCTTTTCTCACTTAATCATTCAAGAAAATGTGACTAGACTGGCAGATTATTGAGGCCACTGGGACTTCAATGAGTGCCACGTTTATCCCAGACAAAAGCATCTCATGTCTTAACCCACTTTCCACCCATGACACAATCATCCTTCAGGAAGAATAAGTGGAAAACGTGTCACTTTTTAATATCATGACTCTAAAGAAACAGAAGTCAGATTAGGGCCAAAGCTGTCCGAGGTGAAATAAAATGCCTTATTAAACGGAAAGCCTCTGCAGTGGTGTTGCAGATGAATGATGTGCCATTTGACGGCAAATACAACACAGCATGTTCCATAACTCCTCCTTACTTTCCTCCCAAACTCTGAAACATGTGCTTTCTCTCCCTCCTCAGGAATGTTCATCTTTTCCCCGGTACAGTTAGAGGCCACTGGAAGCGGTGAGTCAGCACACACACTGATGAGCACTAAGCGCCGCTGCTTCACTGTATAGTACAACAGAGGGTCCACTATTTCTCTGCACATGTAGTGATCGGGTATGACTGGCTGGACAGGCCAGATAGCGATACATCAACACCTTTCGGCAATATAAAAGAGAGAGACAAGGTGATGATGCTGGGATTTGGCACTGTCTCTTCTCTGCAGCATCTTCAGCAGAATCCAGGTCAAGCAGCCAAGAGTGCCTGCTGTGTCTGGAAATGACTACCACATGGCAGTGATCGGGTTGCAGGGTGAAGGCAAAAGGAGGAGTCTGGTCATTTTTGTAAGCTCATACCAGCAGCCACTAAGTAAAGTCTACTGGAAGAGGAGGTCAGCTCACACACTACTGTGCCCATTTGATTGATTTTGTCCACCCTTTAATTCTTTTCTACATTTTTTTTTTGCATTTGATGTTCAATTTATCTTTCTAACATCCCTTTTTTCTCAGTTTACAAGTGACTTTATCTATGCCTGTCATTTAACCTCTTAGTCCCCCCCAGACTTCTTCCCATAAATAGTTTGAAATATCATACAGGTTGCACAACACGTGTTGTATTCTGACACTGTTCTGCACCTGTCAAACCACATATGCTACATATTACAGGTTAAAGAAGACACATGACCTGATACTAAACAGACCAGATTTTTACCATAAAAAATTGAGGAAAGTAGACTGCACAGTTCACGAGGAGGGTGAAAATATTATTTATCCCTTGAAAGTCTAACGTTTATACCAAACTTTGCAAAGTCTTGCAGAAAGGTGGACGAGCTATGATGAAAAACTCAAAAAGATGAGTATCTATTTTAGTATCACAGTGCAGTAAAGTTATCATATCATAATAGCAAGATAATATTAGACTATAGAGTGTATTAGACATAGATTTAGTCTCACCCTTAGTGTCACCCTTTGTTTTCTGGAGGGACATTTTGAAACTGAGCTGTGCCCCTACTTGCCCCAGTGAAATGTATTTATGACTTTGACCATTTTTAGAAATTTTACAGATTTTTCATAAATATTCATCCCACATAATGTTTACTACTTTATGCTGAGATGCTACAGAAGGTTAGCTTCCTTCTTTCTGACTCCAACGCCATCACATTTCTGCAGTCTTCAGCTCCAGCCGGCACTGACTAACGTGACCTCATCTTTTTCACACATGTGCGAGTCACTCCTTGATTGCAAACAGACACTGAAGTTTAAAATGTGTGAAGTTCCCTTTTAACCTACTTTCTGAATGTCTTTAAAATCTCTCCTGAACTCTTTAACCTTCACTCCCCCTGCCGTCTTCTTTCCTGAGCAGCTCACCTGGGTGTAGTGGGTGCACATGGGCCCTGAGCAGCGTTCTGGACACCAGGGGTTGCACTCATGGGGGTAAGGGTAGGTGTAGTCTTTCACTTCATCGTACCAGGCCTGTACGTGGAAGGCAGGAGAGCGGTATCTGTAGAGCACGTACACACACACGTACAGACACACACACGCACGTACACACAAACACAAACATGCAAACACAGACAGACAAACAGTGGGCTCAGTCAGAGGCCATCCAGGTTCTACAGGCAAAAGGGAAATATCTTACGGAGCTGCCAGGTGCTTTGGCTAGACTTAAGAAACACTGCATGAGCCTCCCTGCTTCTCCTCCTCCTCCTCCTCCCTGCAAGCCTCAAATGATGAGTCTGAGTTTGACCTGGCTCACAGAACAGCAGTCTGTTCCCCTCCATAACAGGGGAAATCAAATCAGACTGAAAAAAAGACTCAAAGCAAACATAAACATGGCTCCACTGCCTAACAAATCAGTTGTAGCACATATTATAAACATCTCTTTTTACGGTCTTGAAAAGTGCTGAGCCTACAAGTGGAGAGGAGAGGGGGGTGGGAAAAAGGACTCCACACATCAGGGTTTTCTTGCACAGAAAGAAAGGAGGAGAGTACGACAAGAGTAAAGGGTCTGTGAGAACGAGAGCAGATTCCTGGAAAAGCACCTGCTGTGATCGCAGAGTACTGTCATACACAAAGACGTACTGTGTCAATGAAACAAAACACCCATTCACAACAACATTAAGCTGTATATTTTACACACACAGTACAGCAATACTTTTGCTTAAGCCTAAACCAAGAATTTTCTTTCAGAAAACATCTGGCTGAAAGTTGCTGTCAATTAACATGAGATAACTTCTCCTCTTGCAGACATGTCAGGTCAGAAAATACTCACAATAATAGCCTAAAAAGACGTCCATAAAAATGACTATACCACTGACTAACTTAACTTCTGTTGTTTCTGTTTAGGCCTACGTATAAAGTTCAAGCCTTTTAGCAACACGTAATATTTTGTTATTTTGCAAGTATGAAAAACTGCAAAAACAAAACAAAAAAAACAACCAAAAATAGTGCAACCAAGTATTCTTGATGTATAGCACATGCAAAAAAGTATCTGTATGGCAGCTCATCTTAAGGCAACAAGTATCTTTAAAGAGCTGCTGCTTTTTGTATAAAATACCCTTTATTTAGGGACTATGACTTTTGAGTCACCATTTTGGAAATTAAGCCAGGACTCTTTAAACAGTGCCTTGAGCTAAATACTAAGTTACAGAGCTTGAGTACACTGAAAGGGTTTATTTTTGTGGATGCTAGATGTAGTTAAATCATTCATCTCTTTTCTAGAAAAAGATGCACACATGACTCTTAAACTGCTAACAATAGTCGCAATTCACAGAGCCCAAATTTTAAGATAAGACAAGATAAGAACTTTATTGATCCCTGGAAAGAAATTCAATATTTATTTATTGATTCCATATTCAAACTTTATTCATTCCATAACCTAATTAATACAGATAGACTCTCACATTTGTTGCCTAACACAGATCAGATATAACTGTTTTGTAATATCTCACCTTCCCCAGTGCACAGCCAGGTTCTGTCCAATAGATGCAAGCAAGTCCTGAGGTCCATGGTCCCAGTGACACTGCTCTGCCCATTGAGTGGCAGTCCTCTCCAGCTCATCATCCCAAACCTGCACACAGAGAGGACGACAAGTTTCTCACAAGGAGTGCATTATTTTGATTCAGTAATATATCAAAATGCACCTGCTGCATCTGCTAACACATGAAGCCTTTTTATCCACACCATTTTCTGACTCGGTAGACACCTCACCGCAGCCTGTTCACTGCTTCTGCTCTTGCACTTCCTTCCCTCTCAATGAGCTGAAACCGAGCCATGTAGAAGTTTAGCATTAACCTGAGACTTTGACATTTGAGAGGAGCAGCTGGTGCCTGGCTGGAGTCCACTACAAATCTTTAGCAATCACAGCTGAATTATCTACATTTCCTGAGTGGGTTTCTTTACAGTGGCAGAGAGGAGGGTGGAAAGCAGAGAAGACACCTGACTCCAGCCGTAGAGAGGAGACTCTGAAAAGGGAGGGAGGACTGTATGTTCTTCAGCATGGCCGATCTCCTCAGTAAATTTCCAGGCTTTTGGTGGTCGCTAAAACATGCACACACAGACACCACTGTAACCCCAAACACCCATAGACTAACACACTTACACAAACATACACACACTGCCTTTTGGCTGGAATTTGAGAGAGCACTGAGCTGAGTAAATCTTTAGACACTTTCCTCCTGGTTATAACCACACGTACAGGCCACCACTGCTTCTCTCAACTTCATGAACCTTAATGTTTCCAATAACCCTCTGTGTGTCTCAACAATCATCCCTCTGCTATTTCACTCATTGATGTGCCACATCATCCCCAAATTTCCTGTTTTCTTGCCTCATTCTCTACGTCCTCCTCTGACCCAGCCCTCCCCCATACTCCTGTCTCCTCGGTTCAAAGCTGTTTGCAGGTAGCACAGACTCAGCATTATTAACCTCCTAGTAAAACGCAGCACAGCAGGCTGGCAATCGCTCTCCAGCATTACTGGATGTTTCCAGCAGAGAGAAGAGGTTGTTTTTATTACAGGAACACCACTTTACAAGCCTCTTATTAAAGCTCAGTGTAGCTGATACATTCAATTTAAAGGGGAATTTCTGTATTCTTCAACATGCGTCCTACTTCATATGTTTAAGTGTGTAAATGAGAGGCAGGTTCAAAGTGATTCAAAATGCTCCGGCAGATTATTTCAACCAGCACCCATGCCACAGCTGTAATCCTTAATCCTTGCTGCAGGGTAATCCTCACCTGAAATTATAGCTGAGTGACTAAAAATGATTGTTTTTACCAGTGGTGGGCTCAAATTATTATTCCAGGGGTCTTATCTACACCACTTAAAGCTCCTGCAAAGCCTTTTTTCACATTTTTGAACTAGACTGATGTTCCTACTGATGCCTTTTTATGATATGCAAAAGCAAACTGTACCAATAATGGCAAGATTTTTCATGTTTGAGATGTAATTTTTAATGCCTCAAACTGGTGTGTGAGGGTAGGTGTAAGCCACGCACCCACATAAAATACTCAAAAAGAATCATGAATTTGACTGTTATTTTTGGACCTAAAATACTTTATAAGTCTGTGGAAGACAAAATAAGAAAAACTACTTTGTCCACAGGAGGCGCCATAAGTGACACAATTTGAAAGTTCCTTATAGAACCTTTAAATTATCTTGCTGTTATATTTGTTGTTTACAATTTGAGCATTCATAGCAATAGTTGTTGTGTCTGACTCATAAGAAAGGCTTTCTCTTATATTTCTTTGATGTTTTCAGAAACTTAAAGTTTTGATGTACATGCTTGTCAGGGGCCGAGACAGGCACTTTCATGAACTGAACATGTTTGCCTGTGATCGCCCAGAAAAGGTTACATCATTGCCATTCCAGCAGAGCAATGAACCATCGAGCACTTCAGACAAAGGGTGTGCCCAAGTTGACCAAACAAATTAATATCATCATTCTTATTCAAATTAATGGTTCATTGAGATTTTTTATCACTCCCAGTCATATGCCGTGTCTAAGCTGTGCCTTGCCACTTGCCAATGCTCTACTACCTGGATGTAAACATGCACAGATAACAGACAGCATCTTACAGCCTGGCACATTTTGCAGCATTGGGATCCCCAAAGTAAAGATAAGGTTAATTGTGGGCTGTGTCAGGTTAAACTGGCATATAATCACTTGACCACAGTGATGTGTGATCAACACAGGCACATGGGCGTTAACCATCAAGAGGGAGCAAATGCTGTTGGTGCTAGCTCTGCCGGTGTTAGCCACGCTTGATAAATCAACATGACCCCTTAAAAAAAGTTAAAACATGTTCATGCCACAAATATTTACTGTAGCAGAGAGAAAGAGGTAAGAGTTCATGACAATGATGTGCTGATAGGATACAACGGGGTCATGCAAACAGGTAGAAATGTAGATATTTATTACTCTATGAGAGATCACAGTGAAGAGGGATTAGTGAGTCTCTCTGTCTTGAAAGAGGAATGACTACACCCCGGAAAGAAATCAATTTCAAACATCCTTACTTACTACTCTTAAAAAAAGTATGTGAGAATAGACAGAAAAAATTTAGGAAAACTCTGGCATTTGTCAGGTCAAGACAAGATAAAATGTTTTGTTTTTTTGTCTTCATTGAAACAGAGATAAACATCACTGGGGCAGTGGGACATGTCTCACCATGTACTCCATGTTGGAGGCAGTGGGATAGACGCCTCCTCTCAACTTGTTGTGCAGCTGGAGGATTTCCTCACGGTCCGACCAGGGGATGGCTCGTCTGGTACGGTTGCCAGCCACGTTGCTGTCGTTGCTCTGGTTTGCTTCCTCTTCATAGCGACTCAGCAGCTGCCTGAGCTCCTTTGAGTCCGGCAGAAAGAGGGAGGCCGAGTCCTTGACACACACCAGCAGGAGGGAGAGGCACAGGACATAGAGCCAGGTCATAGCAGCGCAGATCATTCTGACAGTTCAGCTGTCTCGGGCTGGAATTTCAGATGATGGAAGAGAACTAATCCTCAGAGTCTCAGACACAACCTGCAGGGAGGAAATATTTGATCAATCTTTTCCCGCTGGGTGACCCAACATAGTAGAGCACAGATTGCAAAATAAGGGTGTGGATTCCTGTCTTTTTAACCAATATTTCAGCTGAATGCACAGAGTTATACACCCATAGAAACATGCAGGTTAAATACAAGTCTGGTGCACAACACACAAAAACACACAAGTCACTTTTTATCATCATCTGAAATTCAGAGGTTTCAGAGATGTACTGAAACAACTGATGCACAACAACCCTGTAGGTAGGGCTGGGCGATATGGCCTCAAATCAATATCACGATATATTGAGCAGTTCACCTTGATAACGATAAATGAACGACAACTACTCCACAAGCTGCTAACCCCCTCCTACGTTAACTTTGAACCGTCCTCCATCTCCTCATCTGTCTTTCTCTCTGGATGGGGTGGAGCCATGTCGCAGATGTAGGACAGCGTCTTAAAGGGACATGAGACCATAGCCTACCTACACACATCCAAAACTAACTTTTATTTATTTATTTTTTGACACTGATTATACCGATATGGGCAAAATGACATCAGTTATTGTCGTAAATCTCAGTATCTGTAAATTTTCGTTTTATCGCCCAGTCCTACCTGTTGGTATTCTTTCTTAGGACTAGCTGTGGATTTAGACTTATTGTTCACACTGAGGTTTGAACTGTTCATGTAAATAATCATTTCTAGAGCAGCATATTACTGATGTGTGATTCCAACACTCTTTTTCCCTTGTGTATGTAAATGGTGTGAACACAAATATTAACATTACAGTATCCCCTTTTCATGCCCTCAATAGTGACCATACAGTTCAATGGAAATGTCATGCATAGATTTTTATGTAAGTATTGTAGGTTTCCTTTCTTCTTGCTCTTGCATCATCATGATACTTTCATTATTTGCACAAGATATTGAAACATCTCACTTTCATCATCATGATTCCTGAGTGCCTCTGCAATACCAACCCTCATGTGCAACTTTTAAGACACCATTGTGTATTTTGTAAGCCTACAGTAACTTTCCTGTTAACACAAACTTCACTTAAACTGCACCACAGTTAAACCTCTGTAACCTAAGGGTCAACTCTATCCTGATAGTAATTATACACCCCTGCTAATACGAATCAAAAGGAGTAAATTGAGCCTCAGTGTGAATCATAACACTGCTACACCTGTAGTTGTACTCTGAGAAATACTCTATCCTCCTCTCTTCAATCTCTCTGATTATTTTCTGACAAAACTGAGCAGCAGGGTGGGACACTGAGGAGAGAGACCTGACAGGCTTTCCCCCTGCTGAACTGTCTTTGAACAAAAGACTACATTCCTAACATAACCAGGGGCAAAGTTTTTAACTGACCCTGCGTCTGACCTCTGTCTGGACAGCAACAAAAACAGGGATGATATCCAGGATTAGAGCTAAACCTAATATCAAAGTCATAAACGACTACTAGGTAAAAGGAGCCGTCACTTTGTGTGATCAGTGAAGAAAGAGAAAATAAACCAAGCCTTAACTCGCTTGGTTGCTCTTATCCTTGAATCCCATTCCCTCTTGCTGAAAAGGCGGCTGAGGTCTGGCACTGCCTCTATGTCAACACACTGTGCCAGCTCGGGGCACCACACCCTCCTCCTCCTTCTCCTCCTCCTCTCCCCCGTGCCCCTTTTTCACACTAAACCTCTACCAGCTTCTCTCTCTGTGCCCTTCTCATAGCTCTCATGAATTTTATACCCGAGTGACAGACAGAGCAGAAGAAACAGACACACAGGTTTATATCCACATCTTGTGTATGGGAGCTGAGGCCTCTCTGCACCTGGCGTCTGATACGAGGAGGAGCTGACCTCGGATCCACCTCTCCACGCGGATGATCATAAACACAACTAATATCACAACGTGTAGTGTGGTTAATAAGTTTGCATCTATAGATGTTTGTAAAGTTATACAAAAGAGTCCTTTTCCTCCTAGACCTCAAAAATTCCTGATCTTATGAAGTTTTGGTTTTAATTATACAGATAAGTACATTTACCAGATTTATTCTAATTTTTTTCACCTTTTACACTAAACCTGGACTAAATATATCATTTTTCCTGGTGGGAGGTGCTTCTCATTGACATTTACTCAGCCAGTGAGACTTACAATGAATGGCAGTGTCTTTCCAAAAGCCACTGTAGTATGGCAGGCAACCCAGCACTAAAATCTGAGATTTATGAGTGTGTATTTTCAGACTAGAGGAGTGAATCAATACATCCAACTAAAATAAAAGAGGCTCCCCAGGAGGGGTGTCATACTTACAAATTTATATCTAGTATTTAAAGTCTGTGGATCTGGTCAGGTATTTTCCGTCTTACTTTTGCAGAGTCATGCAAATCATAAAATGCACAGCGTAACTCTCCTGCCAAATAGTTACTGCATGAATCTTAGAGAACATATGTTGAATACAAATGTATTAAAATCTTCATCTTGCTTACCGTTATCCTCCCAAGTTAGTCTTCTGCTGTTTAAAACTTCTTTTTGCGCGCTGGAGAGCCGTGTTAATCCCTTTGAGTGCACCGGGCTGCTGCGCGTTGGCACAGTTCCTGAAGCACATAGGAGCTGTGTTCCTCCTGAGCAGCTCACAGCGCCTTATATAGAGAAGGAGACCCCTTAGGACCAGGACCAGAGGGAAAAAAATGACAAACTTTCCCTCCTCAGCTGCCCCCTTCAGCCCTCCTCCTCCTCCTCCTCCTCTCGCCAGCCTCCCTGGAGTAGGTTGTGTTCTTGGCACGGAGCGCGCGCATCGTGCGCACGCTGACGAGCAGGCTGATGTCAGGAGGAAAACTGAAAAACAATGTAAATCAGCGTCCTGTCAGAAGAGTCAGCAGCACATCATCATCATCATCATCATCATCACTGAGTGTTTCTTTGGGGACACTTATAACCCACATATGCATCATCGTGAGCAGAAGCAGACGCGTCAAACGTCTCCAACATGTAAAAGGAGCAGGAAGACAAAATAAAATAAAATATTAATAAACAATTATTATGACATTATTTCATTCAAAATATTTCCCGGCAATGTTAAGCAACAGTCTTCAAATTGATGTTTTTCTCATTCATAAAAAAGCCAAAAGAATTCAAGTTTTCCTGTTTGGAAAAAACAAACATAGACCTATTTATCACTTTTGAAACGTAATAACATTATTACTAATGCATCATTTTTATAGGATATTTCTCTACACTGATCAACTGATCCTTGTGGGCTGTGACCATAAAATAACTTAGGTTTGTTTTGGTCCAGATGCTGCTTTAGGACAAAGTGGAAAACTGTCCTCAAAGGTCATCTGAGTTGATTAGAGTGATTCTTACAAATGTTTTAAAAGTTATAAAGAACAGTGAAATGACTTCAGACGTCTTTTCTTTCACATCATTCACTTGTAACAACATAATAATACTCTTCATTTATAAATCACATAATAAATCAGAATTGTAAAGCAGAGGTAGATTTACCAAGCCTGGGTTCAGCAGGTAGGTCACTCCACAGTTTCTGATAACCTGGTTTGTCTTCTTACGGCTCATCTGAGAGAGCGCCCACACTCATTCTGGTGCACCAGGAGCCTGATCATTTTGGGCTTTAAAAGTTAGTTGTCTTTCTTTATTATTTTTTATAGTCAGGAAAGGGGGAGGAAGCAGATACAAGACCTGGGACCTGTAAGTCATAAAAAGAATTACATTTGAGAAATTAATCTTAGCTGACAAACAAGTCCAAATGTTTTTCTTCACCGTAACATCACAGCCAGGGTCAGACTCAAAAACAAGTCTGCTTCTCTGCAGCTGGCTTTACATTTGGGGAAAGAGGTCCAAGATTACCAGTGATATGTTACTTGGAGAACTGGGTGTTGATTTCACAATTTCTGTTTTGTCGTCATTTAATTTAGGTAGAGGTTTTTTGTAGGTTTGTTTTGGGGGCTTTTATGCCTTTTATTTAGAAGGAAGAGACAGTGGATAAACCAAGAGAGAGTGTGGAGACAAGCAGCAAAGGTATACTTTCATTAAAAGACACAACACCTTATAATTCCAAACAAAGAAAGCACAGAAATCTTTCTTTGAATGTATTTTCAGCAAAAACATGACAACATGTCACATATTTTTATAATGAACACAGGTTAATTCCATTATTTCATGGTTACACTTTCTTTGGCCTAGATCAGACCTTGCCAAAACCTGTCCCCCGTCACACATATTTCACCCCCGTTTTAAAGCCAACTATTACAATCCTCTTAGTTGGAGTCACACTGATCTGTTTTGGGAGATGAAAATATTTTAGCATCCCAGCTGTGGATAGCTGCTCATGGCTTTCATTTGGAGCTCCCACATTAAAGGTTTACGAGTAAAGAATTAAAACACCTGACATAATCAAAGGACAGGTGTTCAAAGTGACAAAAATAAAGGGGGAAACAGATAAAATCAGGCCCATCAGGTGTCGAGAGTTCTATCTCCTCACTGACCCTGCAGTCAGCTCACTGAACTGTGACCCAAATAGTTCACATTTCATTCCATCACCAGCTTGATTTCGGTCTGAAACGTTTCGGATATTAACAAGAACATGACCACTCTGATGGAATGCCAGAAAACTGAACCAAACTCAGACAGACTTTCTTCCCACACGGCCGCTGCCAGCTTGGGCTCTGCAACTCAGGAAAAATACATGTTTACCAGGAAGTCTAGCCCATCATGCATCTGCTTTCCTAATGTAAAGTCGGGCAGAGATGCTTGCAGAGGTGTCTAGTCTGTTAGCAATACTCACTCTTTGTGTTGATAGGGTACAATTGTTTATTCACTGATAAGGACACTTGAATATGTCTTGGATATCACATCAGCAGATTGTTTTCACTCATTACAAGCAATTCAGGTCCGAATTTTCTCCTCATATAAGAGTTATTTCGGGACTTGTTGGGTGAATGTTGCTTGTGTTAAGAAAAAAAACATATTTGACCAAATCAGAGTTTTTCAAGGTAGAAATTTTAATAGGGGATCTAGTTGGAGAGGTACATTTGCTCGAGGAGAACATGACTGAGCAAATGTGTTTCCTCTTAAGGATGCGTCACGTGAAATTGACACACGTGCATCATCCACAGTGATTTCACAACAATGCCATCATACCCTGACAGTTGCAGAAATGGCTATCTTTTATAGATCGATTATCTGCAGGGAAAGTCATCCTGATGGAAGAAATTAGAGTGGGAGATTACATTAGATTGCATATCACTTTACTGCTGACACACAGGCCTCTGTCTGGTGAGCATGAGTGATACTCTAGCTCATGGTGTGCATCACTGAGGTCAGAAAGTCTACTTGCTTTGTTTATCAGACAAGGACATGTTGGTTAAACCCCTGGATGATACAGGTATAAAGCACGATCTGCGAATACTGCCAGAGTTTTGGCGTTTATCTTGTAGCTGCTAGAAGCATTTATGGCTTTTCAAGAAACACTTTTTGTTTTTGTGCATTTTAACAGTTGTTTGTTTCTTCTATTCAAGCAGGGTCATTAAAAAGTACCAGGCACCAATAACTATTACTCAGAGAAATGCTCATCTTTGCAGACTCATCCATCACAGGAATTTCGGGCTTCTTTCAACACACTGGCAGAAACGCATTCAACCGAATTTTTATCTCTTCGACATCCTGTCCTGGTGAAGTATTTTGGCAACTCAGAAGTATGAGCACATCTTTACTTACTCTCACTTTTTTAAGCGTATTACCACATATTAGGCACATAATGCAAATCTGGGGCCCTCTGAGTCCTTTTCTTTTGTTCATTTTGGAAGCTTCAATTCAAAAACCTCAATCTGAACTTCCTGGTCCCAAGATTTCTCCTGTGATAAACAAAAGTAATCATGTAATTTAGACCTGATGTCTTCACTCAAGATGCCAAGGAGAAGACATCCTTTTTTCTCTGAAGTGTTATTCATTACTCAGCTGCATCAACACAGATATAATTTACACCAGGCTAAAATGGGAAGTCAGTTTGAAACAACAGGATTACACAACTCAAACATCCTTCTCTTGTTCACTTTTTTCATATTATATAACCTTGGGCAGGTGGGGGCTTACTTTTTCATTCATTGTCCAGAGCAGACACACTTCCCTGACTGAAAGCTGGTTTATTTGTACAGGGATTGTATGGAGGTCCTTGAAACTCTTGCTGCCCTCTTTAGAAACTGTGGAGCGCTGGTGAAACTTTTAGCAGGAGAGATGCAGAAAAAGAAAACCCAGGGAAGGCAGAGTGAAGAGGGCATGAAGCGTGTGAGGCTGGTCGTAAAAACAATCAAGAGGCTGGTTAGTTAGGGATCAAGAAATGCATAAAGATCGCTTCCATAAGGATATGGAGGTGATCAATAACAAGATATGTAAAATATGTCAATGTAATGCAATGAACACACTATAACAAACTTTTTGAACAGAGGACTGACATTGGGTAATGAAGTGCGTACCAGAGATTCCAGCTTCATGGCCACAGGTTTTACAAACAAGCTTCAGAAGAACCAGTACAGATGGCAGAGATTAATACTGTTTAAAACACGGAGAGTATGGACATGTCAGTGTGACAGCCTGTAAGGTTCAGCTAAGAGAATATATACCATTTGTGTTCTAGTTGTATATCCTCAGTTTTCACATTCCTCTTTGTTCAAACAGGACTAAGAAGTAGGGCTGGGGGATAAAACGATGACGATATATATCGAAAATGAAACTCCCTCGATATTGATATAAAACTTGGTTAATATGCTTTTTGATAGTCGGCATTCTGCCATGTTATGTAAACTATAAAAATAGCCAATGAAATGGGGAGTTGCTCCAGGTTGCGCCGCACTGAACCAATCATGTGCTGAGTTAGAACCAAGTAGTAAACAACTGCGTAGTAGCAGACTGCAGCTACACGCAACCATAGCACTTTAACACGACAACAAGACAACACTGGCATGAAAATGTCGGTGATGTGGGGGTATTTTTGTTTGTTTTTGAGGTAGGACATGAAGCAGAGTAATGTGCACTGCAAATTATGTGGAGTCGATGTTCCCACAAAGTCAGGGAATACCTCAACTCTTTTTCACCACCTGAAGCAGTGCCACACAGCAGAGCACACACAATGCAAAAGGTTACAAACCCCGAGCGAAGCAAGGAGCCCATGGCGTCTGTGCAGCCGAGACAGCTGACTATTCCACTTTCTCTAGCGCAGCGTCTTACGACAAAGCGTCAAAGAAACACAAAGACCTCACAGATGCAGTAACTTATTGTATTGCAAAAGACATGCTACCAATAAGCACTGTTAAATTTCATTCTTTGTATCGTGATATATATCGTTATCGACCGATATGAAAAAAAATATATAGTGATAAATTTTTTCACATATCGACCAGGCCTACTAAGAAGATATTCAAATGAAGCTGCATCAAAATTATACCATGACCCTTGCAGTGTCTGCTTCGATGGCTTTAGGGTACAAACTACTTACTTGGAAAGAAAAGTTCAAAGCACGTTTACATTTCATGTCGCGTTCATCTATTTAGTAACTGTTTGCAGAGGTTGCTCTTTAAAGTACACATCAGTTTTAACTAATCCCATTCATTCAGCCCTAATGCACCACTAGCAGGTGCTGCCCACAAGCTTTTAGGTAGCTTTAAAGCTGCCAGCAAGGGATTTAGCTTAGAGGTTCTGTTACACAGCTAATGTACAGAGGCTTTAATATCTGTGTATTTGATCCAGGTGGTCCAGGTTCAATTCCAACCTGTTGTCTTTTGCCAAGTCCTCCTCAAGCCATTCTTCCCAGATTTATGCTTCATCCACTGTCCTCTTTCTGTGTCTCTCAACAAAGCCATAAAAGCCCAAAAGTAATACTTCCAAATGATTAAAAAAATACTTCTAGCAAGACACAACAGGCATAACAATCGACTTCATCATGGCTTCTATCTTAAACTTGCATCAATCAGCTAATTTTGACTGTAAATTCTTGTCTCCATCGATAGCATTTTTCTAATAGGTGCTTTGACCTTGTTGTTCCAAAGAGGGAACTCAAGTTTGGTTCACTCACAACCCCCTCTGAAGTATTTTCATCCCTGGCACTTTATCTGAAACACACAATGATATGCTCATATTACAGAAAAACTACATGTGGGATGAGCACCATTGTGTTTCTTCAGTACATGGCACAACAGTGTAACCAATGAAATTACAGGCTTTTGTTGAAAAATATGTCCAACACATTTTCAACAAACCACTCAAAGCCTTAAAAAGTCCCACTGGGTGAGCTAACAAGCATGCATACACCATCATTCCTCAAGCATGGCTAAAGCGGACACTTGAGACTATAGGTGGTCTGTAAGTGGGTGTCCAAACATGTAATTTGCCCTTCAGGCTGCAGGCCCGAAAAAAAAAAAGAAAAAAAAAGTTCTTGTAGTGCTTTTTGACATTAACAGGGAAAATACTTGATTGTAAGTTTTAGAGAAAAACCACATTTCAGTGGAGAGCGGAGCTACAGTAAAGAAGGAATAAATAGAAAGAAATCCTGAAGGGCTGAAAAACCTTACCGAGCAAATTTTTCAATGATGGGTCTGCTTTCCATTAAAGCAAACAGAGGCAGGGCCTTAAAGAGAGCAGTGTGGGCACCAAGGCAGCCAGCTCAACCACACAAGGCGGGTTGTAGCATAGTGCAAATATTACACATAGTATATGTTGACATGCAGGAACAAGAGAGCAATTAGCAGTGTGTGGTAGACCAAGACTCTGTGGATAGTTTTTTGTTTTATTGTGCACATTGTTCTGTAGGCCAGTCCAAAGACTGCAAATGGTTCAGTATATACTGTATTATAAGAAAGCCAAGTAGTCTTCTGACTACACTCGGTTAGCAAACTGCTTTTTGCACAATCTTTTATTTGAACAATTAACAAAATAGAATGCTGGAGGCTTAAAATTAAAAGACAGTATAGATTTTTGTTTGTAGTTCAATATCCCAACATTTCCCAGCAGACAATAGTGTTAGGAGCACATACTGAAAAGAGAGACATTATTGAAGCATTTCACCAGCACATTTCCTGACCAGCGGTGACAGACAGAGAAAACTATACAACAGAAAGGTGTCTGTTCAAAGTCCCAACTGTCAAACATTCTGAAGAGAAAAGAAAGAAAAATGAAATTATTAATCTGTGCAGAAATGACTACAAAGCCTGCAGCACAACAGAACTACCATAAGGTGATGGCTGATGGAGGTAAAGTGACTGTCTAAATGGCATGCCTCTGTTATCTGTGTGGAATGAGTGGTGGACAGGGATACAAGACCTCCGATGGAAAAGGCAAAATGAAGTGTGAATATATATATATATATATGTACTGACAGAAAGGCAGCAGGGCCCGTGTAATGTTGTCCTTTGGTTTATCTGGGGAAGCTTTCTGAACTCAAACCCAGAAGAAGAAAAAGTCAATTGAGGCTGTGCACCACAAAATGTAGTCGAAAGCATCAAACCACTTTAAATCAAAAGTGCCATTTTTGTCAAATCCAGACTTAAATTTAATTTCAAATTGAAAGACTTAATGCGAACGGTTTTAATGAACTCACAACCCACACCCATAAGGGTCAATGTAATTATTAGCATTCAGAATGATTGGCGCTGCTAAAACACAAGAGCTGTTTTTCTTTGCTCTATCACAGGCAAAGGTGAGAAAACCACCACCTCACCTGTGTAACACTTGAATTGCTGGAAAAGAATGAAGAGAGGGTCTGTTTGGGACCTAAAGGGGGCTTTTTTGTTTAAAGATCAAAGTAGAAAAGCCTAAGTCATGTAAAAATACTTGATCTGATTCTAATTTGTTGTGTATTAATACTGAGAATCAGACACTGATGGTTGGAATGAAATGAGTTAAAAGCAAAAAAAAGAAAAAACAAAACAAAAAAGAGAGAATGAAGAAATGAAAAATAAATATCAAGCAAAGACACTAGTTATATTTTATTCATTGTTGTGCTTTAGCCTGTGTAATTTCTTTTCAAAACACCAATTCCAAATGCAAGCATTTTTTTTCTGTGGGGGGCAAGAACATGGGGACATCTGATAAATGATCAATGACAGAAAAAAAGCTAACATTGTTTAGTAACTCAAACAAAAATCATCACAATCAATGAATGATCCAAAAATTAATATCTTCAACAAAAGCAAACACTATCTCCTTTTTGTGCATATGTCCGGGGTCTTTTTTGTTTTTTTATTTAGAGCATAGCACAGGTGTAGTCCCACTTCCCCTCATCGCTCAGTTTCCCTCAACTGGGAGGTAACAGAGCCACAAAGGAGTAAATACATCGATGTCAGGTACATTCCCCTAACTCTTCACAGACATTAGACTTGCTGTTGGCGCCTGATAAGGGTTAGACTTAGTACGCTGAGTGGAAAAACATCACACATTGAACCTAAGGCAGCCCCCGCTTTCTGCTGAGTTGGGGGTAAGAGGGGTGTGTGGCTCAAAACTACACTGCTAACCCACCTTTACACAGGTGGAACCTTTTGACAAATAAAGACAAAAATCATGAATGGATAGAGAAGGAAATGTACAAAGTAAACATGGGCAGGTTTTGCAGTGGATTCTGTCTGGATTGGTAGCCATCTCTCCAGTGCAACTGAGTCAAAAACTAGCACAGTCCTTTAGGACCCAAACAAGTTTTCAGTCAGCTAGATTTTATATTTTTAGTTTTTTTTTTTTTTTTTTTTTTTACATTTTAATCTAAACATCTGCAAAATATGCATTTGCCTGTCATATTGTAATCATCAATCAGTTTATACTTTGTGCACAGAAGCATATTTGTTATTAAATTCTAAAGCGCATTAATATTTCTTTTTTTTTTTTAGATAGTCTTTCTATATCTAAACCCAGATACCAGAACAAGAATCTCTCAAACAAGGAAGCAGTTCAATCCATTCAATGTACCACCGGCTTTTTTTTTTTTCCCCGTTTTTGATGGCTCAAGTTGTACCTAGATTTTAAAGTATCATAAAAGTGAGGAAATGGAGGAGGAGAAGAAGTTGTTGGTTTGGTGGCAGAGAAGACGAAGATCTGGCCTTTGGGAGGAGACACTCATGATAATGCTGGTGCTGGGCCTTCTCAATGCACATGGGCAAACTCAATCAGGCTTTATATCGGCTGCAAATTCTTTAGGCCAACAGTTCTCCTTTGCTTGAAAGGCAAACACTGATATTTCTGGGTTACTTCCTTGAAAAGGTAACTCAAACAAAATTGCGCCAGCGGTCCACTTGCAGCCTGTGGCGGATAGTTCTTCCTGTTTGCGAGTCCACTGTTTGCTATCTGAGCCGAGCTGTGGAGCTGTGGGCTCAAGCAGGGCTGAGTCTTAGGTCCGAAAACTTGTAACCCCAACCCTACCTCTGTCTATTCAACAGTCATTCCTTGTTGCTTTGAAAGTTAAACAAAAAGGGACGAACGAAAAAACAGCAGTGGTGCACAAAGAAGAGAGCGCAGTCACAGGGAAATCTTTGTGAATGCAGCTTGTTTCTCTTCTTCCAAAAAGGAAAAAAGATACAAGGAAAAAGGTGTTGGAAAAGCTGGTTCTCAGGAAAGCAGGGACAGGAGGGAAGAAGAGGAAAATCTTGCAAGAGAACAAGTTGGGCAGTGTTCCTGTTCATTAGTTTGGTGTGTTTGTGTCATGTGGAGATGTACTGTACTGTCAACAAGTGCATTTGGAGCGTGTATGTTTTGTGTGCGTTTGCGAATGTATTCAGGTATTCTTGCATTAATGTGGGTGTAGGTCTGTGTGTGCGCGTGTGTGTGTTTGTGTGTCAGAATGAGTGTGTGTCTCTACAGCAGGTCGACGCGGCGGTAGTACAGCAGGTAGGCGGTGCGCTCTGCTGTCTGCTTCACCACGTGGTACTGGCTGATGACCTTCACTATCTGGTCATCAATGCGCAGCCAGCCGTTAAGACCGATGTGGAAGACATCTGTGGTGTAATGACCGCCCGTCGCACTGTTCCCATGGTGATAGACAACTGGTTCAGACAGGACACGGGAGAAAACAAGACATTAGAGAAATAGGTTTGGGTGATGACTTTAACCAAGAGAAGTCAAAACAGTGATCAATTGTTTTGTAGTTATTCTATACCTCAATTGATTAATCGATACAGCTAAGTCACATCTAAATGGTGTCTTCATACATGTATTTACTTGACAGTGGAAAATTTGATCTGAATTCATGAAAGGATAGTTTTTCAACAGGCGATAATGTTCATGAAATATTTCTGTTTTCTTGGGTCAAAAAAAAAAAAGCCAAACACACCTGCAAAGAGCCTGTAAGTTCTTTGGCCTTTCACAACTTTGCTTCGCACTCCAGAGGACAAAAGATCTGAAAGAAAATCAAGGTTATAAAATCCACTAATTAGACCAAGAAGTTACGAGGCATTGCTTTAATCATAATTGAATGCAGTTTGTATTGCGACACGTTATATTCTGCCGTAGTTATCTGAAGTGTAAATCTAACAGCAGGAGCACAAAAGTCATTTAGAGGCATTGTCTGAACTTTTCACAATCCACCAAAGCTGTTTTTTTCTAATGTGACAGAAAAAAAACCAAAAGCATTTAAATGATTTATCTGAAAAACAAGCTGCAAGTCTAGAAGCTTTCCTTAAGAAATTTAACTAATCTACAACTCATGCTGGATAAAAAGTTAATGGATTTGTAATGATTTCAGGGTTGTAATTCATCTCTAAGTAAACCTGGACCTTTAATGCTTGAGCAACATCTGTTAAGGATTTGGAAAGTATCTGTAATTTTAGGTCATTTCATGCATCAAACTTAAACTGAACTGATCATTTTCCTGAAGACAGAAAAACACAACTTTGTTTTGAATATAAAAAGTCTAAATGAAGGTCTTTTGGATTGTGAAAACACAAAGTTAGGATACTAGCATGAACAACAGTGTAATATGTGTTAACCAAGATTCAGTGGGTTGCATTTAAGGCACACAATGCTCTGTAAATTATGTATCCAGACCTTTGCTGATTTCCAAGTCAACAGGATAATCAATGTTCTTGGTCAGTTTCTGGCAGCCTCCAGTCTTTTCAAAAACAAATCTCTTGAGATGGAGCACCAGCACAGGGGGAAGCTCTTCAAGAGTGACCCTCCGACTGATCTCAATCTGAAAATGAGGAGAAAAAGAGGAGAAACGTGTCAAAGTCAAATATTTTCCTACAAAAGGACACTGACTCCAAATCAAACTCTTTAAATTCATCGAAACAGAGCAGGAAGAGGACGAGGACAAGAGCAGAACAAGAAGTAACATTTCTTAGACCTCCATAAGCCTTTCAAGGCAGTGACTTCTGAAGCGCTTTGTTTTGGGGAGGGGAAAAAAAGACTACAGCCAGGCTGTAGACCAAACTGTGCTGAGACGACAGAGACCAGAGACAAAGGTTTATGTGTAACCAGAGAAGCCGAGTGAAGCTCAAGAGCAGATGTCCCCTCAAAGAACTCAAAACACAATATAACTCTGGGCCATAATAACTCACCAAAGGGCTGCTTTTATATCACTCAGGCTCTTTGTAATCGAATGACATGGGATATTGATCATTAATTAAACAGCAATGTGTTCCCATCATACCTCCTGCTTGGTTTTAGAAGTGTAGCCCTGGACTGACTCTCGTGCCACCAGGGTTTCTAGAGCCTCCTGGACAGTGCGGATCTTCTCTGACTGGATGTCCAGCTGCAGGGTGAAGAAAGGCTGCAGAGTGGCCGACTCTTTAGAGTTCTGCTGATACACCACCGATCTGACCAAAGACAATAACACAAACAGGTCGAATAACAAAATAAAAGACACTATGAACATGAATTCAATCCACAGAACAAATGTTTCTTTTTTTAATCCTGCCTCGAGTGACAGCAGCATCACAAGAGACGGTCTGATTAAAAGCAAGAACTTGATGTACCACGCCTAGGAAGGGAGACTGCCATTTAGAAACACAGCTCCCATGGTAACGTGGAAAAAACTTTAACCCGCTGACTTATCTGAAAACCAATATTGATCATTTCAATCATTTTTCACAAAGAAATATAAGTGGCATTCTCAATCAATATATCAAAAGTGTAAAATTACAAAACACAAATGTGGCTCATTCATCAAACAACTGCACTTTTATAAAGTATTCCAAGAGTTTGCTGATTTCAATGAGTGAAATCAAATGTCTGAAATAAAAATAAAAACTAGTGTTCTGGTTGATACTGATGGGTTGATACTTCTGCCACAAGACTTTAACGGTGGAAAAATAATTCTTTTAACGACTGCGGCTTTAAAAAGTTCAAGGCCTTTTTTTTTTTAGTTCAGCTGGCATACAAACCACACTTTGTAAACACACACTCCAAGAACACAAACCAATTCTGAGAAAACAATCCTTAGACTGAGTAGTCAGTGAAGAAAAATCCTGGGCCAGACCATAACCTCATGTAACATATTATTTAGGCAAACTGTACCCACACAGGTTTTTGGTCTTCTCCAGTTTGCCTGAAAGTTAAGTCCTTTTTTTCGTTTAAGTGGGCCTCACATCTTTCTGTCCAGACTTCTGACCTCACTCAGCCCACTGCGCCTGTTATTCTGCAGTACTGTGGTGGCTTGTTGAGACTGAGATGCCGTCATGAGCCCCAAGTTAAGTTCAGAAACTCTTTTTTTTTCTTAAATAAATAAATAAACAAAACACCAAATAAATCATCTCAGTAATCCTTCCTTT
Source organism: Xyrichtys novacula (assembly GCA_962446985.1). NCBI lineage: Eukaryota > Metazoa > Chordata > Actinopteri > Labriformes > Labridae > Xyrichtys > Xyrichtys novacula. The sequence goes on along the minus strand of OY660864.1, from coordinate 22,275,105 downwards.
CAATGCAGGATTCATGTTTTCCCTGCACACAAAAACGCTGTGAAACATCTTCATGACGACTCTGTGGACATACCTGATGTGTCCACCAAAAATATCAGTGATGGGTGTGCGCACAAAGTCAGCTTGGCGAGTGATGGAGGTCTTGTTTCTGGGGCCGACTTGCTCCCACTCGTCCTCACTGCCCTCTTCCTCCTTATCAGCATCATCTTCCTCCACACCTGGCTGGGACTCTGGCCCGTTGGGCGTGGGAGCTTCTGTTTGAACAAAACATGAAAAGAAAAACTTTTTGAAGAAGCCTTGAGCTGGGGAAATGAAACTACTTAGTCTCAGGCCTGTTTACAAGTTACATAAAACTAACACTACAATGACCAGGTGACGATCAGAGTTTCATTTTTAACTTGAGAAACTTTGATATAGTGGAATGGTTTGTTTTATTGCAATGTGATTATGCAGACTGTTGTGGATTTCAACTCACAAAAACAAAACAGTACAAGACATTCCTTGAATTAAGTCATTAAGTCATATCTGTAATAACCTCATCAGCCCGTAATACGGTTTTAAGTAAAAATGCTTACTCTCTTCCTGAGGCGAGATTAGTTTTTTCAATGCCAGCATCTCTTCGTGTAATCCATTAAGAGTGAAGCCGAGATACTCCTCCGCATCCTCTTGACGACCCTGTGTGCAGATCAGCAGGATGTCAGCACCAATTAAAAGTCTTACACAAATGCTTGTAATCAATTAAAGGAAGAGTGTGTACAAATCTAAGTGCACACGCAGCCTTTCAATCATGCAAACGGACCAGTAGTTGTGTTTCTAAGTTGAGACAGGATGAACACGAGCCTAATTAAATTGAGACGTAGCATTCAGCGTTTTTCAGGTGATTTCCTTCATTCAAAGTGACTCAGAATTGACACAGCACATGTAAAGCCTGATCTTCCTCTAATGAGATGAGTTTTGAAATCCTGATCGAAAAACGTGGAGTAACAGAACATTTTCTCCACACACTGTTTGTTCCAGAGGAAGTGTATTTGAAGAGTTAGTCATTAAAAACACCTTCTGTGTCAACGTTGCTTACCTTCTCAGAGAGGCTTGATTTGATAAGAGTGAGGAGTCTGTAAATGTAGGTCGGTTCAAAAGGTACTCCAGGCCGAATGTCTTTCATGACTTTATCACCAACAGCTGTGGACACAGTTACACATCATACAATCTGGTAGGACTTTCCTAAAAATGAAACCAAATGTCTCTGGACAAGCTGCATGATACCTCACCTTGCTGTTTGGCTTTAGATGGCACAGGCATGTTGTTGAACTCATTCACCAGCCTTACACTGTCAGACAGATAAAAACAGAGGTGAGCTCTTTGAAAGCTTTCTGCTTTTGTTTTTTGTTAGCAATCTGACTTCTTCTGACTTACAAATTGTCTATCATGGGTGTGGAGGTACATGGTCTCTGTGTTTCATTATGCAGAGGAATGGACTTCATCAGGTGATACATGGGGGGACACGCAATCAGGGCCTGTAGGGTCTGAGTGTTTAGAGTCAGAGAAGAAAACGGAAATAAAAGGGAAAATGTTCTCGCATAAACATTTTCAGTTTGACACGTATGAGTCAGTAACTTCTGCCATATGGTGCCTAATTAAATCTGAGATATTTCAATAGAAATATATGGAGGGGCAAGGTTTCTATAAATCTAAAAATAAACATACAGGCCATAAATGATTCCAACTTCAAATTCAAATGACATTTGTAGGAAATATTCAAAGACATCAAAAGGTCTCATAACACATGAAAAATAGCTTAATGAGATATGGCATCTTTGTGGCAGTCAGCTCTTGGCAAACTTGTAAAGCGACACATGGCCAAACATTAAACAGTGTTAAAGGACTTTTTTTGTCAAAGTACCAAAAGCAGAATTCAAGGATACAGCGTTGATATAGCACCAGTTTCCCTTGTTGATCAGTCCTCTTGGCTGCAAAGACACTGGTTTATGTATCAACTTCACATTCTCAATAAGTTCTGGGGATTGGAAAAAAAAAAATCTTATAAAACTGAAAAAGTACAACACATTATATACATACAATGAAAACAAAATTCTTATGACCAAAAAAGAAGTGGAAAAACTGGTCCTGTCTGTTTAATGTTGCTGCTTTGGGCTTTTATGCTGTTTTGTTCTTTTTCACTTATGAACCAATTCACTTTATAAACTTGTCACACATCTGGTATGCAGCTCTGTCTCTTCTTTTCAAAGTAAGTTTCTCTCCGATTCACATGGCACCTCATAATGGAGTAGACTAAACACTATCCAATAAAAACTGGTACAGAGGCATTAAGGACAAATTTCCATCAGCCAATAGTGGATTAATGACCTCACTAAGGTCATACACTTTCCTTCTTCCCCGTTTCATCTTTCTCAACACAGAAAACAAAAACAACATTATAAAAATAAAACATCATCACATCAGTTGAATGAAAAATATGTTAAATATACATGTTGTTCATTTAGTCTTTTCCTGGAAAGATAATTGAATGAAAACAGTCAAGAAATCAAATTAAAACTGCATCCTGAATTACTACTTTAACGTCTATTTGTCATCGAAAGACTAAGTAAAAATATGCTCTTAACATCCAGAGTGTCTATTTTCAAGCAGAAAACTTAATGAGGGAAAATCAAAGAGCTAAATTTCTGACAAGTCTGTAGTAAAAAAACACAAACAACAGTTCTTTGAGAACATCCTTTAGCTAAAATGTAAGTTTGCCAAAGTGCTCCTGTGTTTCTTATGTTTTGGGGCAATGACTTGTATGAGCTGTTTTTGATGCACTACCTCCACCCAGTGTTCATTTCTTGATTGAAAAGCAACATACTTACGTCCCCTATGACAAGACATAACTGAAAATTTGAAAGATCAAACTTCAAAGATAAATCCCTATGACTATTCTCTTCATGTGATTAACAATTTTTTGTAATTAAATATAAACACCCCCCAAAAAAATTAATTACTTACAAAAACAATGCTCAGTCTTGCTTAACAATGTCAGAGACAATCTAATTAGGCTCCATTACTTCGTCACTATCATAGAGGTCACAGTTTGTTGTGTTGCTTAACTGAGCTATCTTTCATTAAAAAGGTGTTTCTTTAGGTTCATCCATTTAATTTAACATGAACGACAGTATTAATATTTGAAATCGTACCTTAATGAAAGGGATTACAGTACAACATCCTTTCAACCCCAGTAATAAACACCATGTACAACTACTTCTTTGTCAACCAAAATGAGAAGTTTCTTAATGAAGGGAAGTGCTGTGCGATGAAACAGCACAATGCAGGTAAACCTCATAAACAGAACCGCGAGTGCTGCTGATGTTAAATAGTTACATAAAGACAATGATCAAATATAGAGTTGAGTCACTAATTACTTTCATACTTGTTTAAAAGCTTCACCTCACACAGCAGTCAAAGGAGTATGAACGTAAGATCTGACTAAATATGGCCACCTAGTGGAGGGATTGTGGAATGCGCAGTAATGCAAATTTTGCCTGCATCAAAATACTTTAATTATAACCTCATGGTACAAAAGTACCTTTTCAAAAATTTTGAATGATCATGTAATACCTGCAAGTTTAGGGGCCATAGGATCCTCTGATACATGGACAGGGCCATCTTTGACCTCCCCCACTTTCTCAGGCTGCTCTGGCGTTGCAAGGGTGGGGGACACTACTTCCACAACATTTTTCACCTCCACAAAGGCCTGAGGGCCACCAGGCAGAGGCTTGGAGTTGTGAAAGAGGCTGGCCCAAGATTTGGGGAGGTTGGCAGTGGGTGCAGCTGGAATTGCAGGCGCAAGGACCTGCTCAGTCACCGCTGACTGAGCAGCAGAGTCTAGGGAGACCTGCTGAGCCTGCTCCCCACTCTCACAGTCTTCTTTCTGTTCATCTGCACTGACAGGAGTATCAGGCTCTGCAAGCCCGTTTGCCACTGCACTGTCTGCTATCTCCCCTCCCTCGAGTTCAGTAGTCGTAATAGATGTGGCAACAGAGGGGGTAGCCACAGCAGCTGGAGGAGGAAGAGGTGATTTAGAGCGGGGGCTTTGTGGAGTATCTGAAAGTTCGGGGCTCTCGGGAGCCAAATGATCTGGCTGCTGATCTGCAGTCCTTGGTCCCTCCATCATCCCTCTGCTTTGAGAGGAGGATGAGGAGGAAGAATTTGCATTGTTGCCATCTGATAAAGAGGCTGCTCCACCTGCTAAGTCCAAAGAAGAGTCATCAGGGCTATCACAAGTCCTCTGATTGGCAGTGGCTGTAGGGGCAAACGTGCCTGCAGCCACGGCAGCTGACGATGTTACCGTTGAAACAGGTCCAGGGACAGAAAGTTCTGCCCCCGACAAAACCTTACTGTCCACATCTTCTGGACTGTGGTGTGGGCCACCAAGTGCATGTCCGTTCACCAGTGCTGTCCCAGGCGTCCCATCTGCTGCGCTGCTGCTGTTGTTGCTGCTGCTGCCAGTTGATGGGTCCAGGTAGTTGTAGTACCCAGGCGGTCTCTTTTTCTTTTTCTTCCTCTCCCGCTGGCCCAAACTGCCCGGGAGTCCATCTATGTCCTGGCAGGCCTGATGATTGTCCAGAGCTGAGGCCTCTGAGTCAGGGCCGTCCAGCGAGTTGAAATGGGCTCCGTCGGGGTCATCAGCTGCTGGAGGAACTGCCTGGTTGGCCTTCTGGGCTGACTGGCAGCCCAAAATGAACTCAGGAGCCTGGGGGTTGAGGGTGCTCGACACCTTGTACAAAGGATCGTTCACCCCGCCAGACTTGGAGTCCATCACCTCATCAACGCCAAACTCAATGTGCTGATAGTCTTCTGCTGCGGAGACCAATTCAAACAATTAGAAACACACACTTTGTCTTTCAATACATATAATCATGATTAACTTTCTGCTGCAGAGTTAAATAAAAACTTTTTTTCTTTCTGGAGCAAGTCGGCCATCACCCAAAGGGGGTCGTGGGAGCTCCCTGACAGATTCAGGAACACCAATAAAATGAAGAGGGGAAAAAAAAACTCGCTGGGCCTATTTTTGGCTCCAACAACAACAACTGTTGTGTCTATGCTCAACTAGACCACATTCCTTCTGGGCTTTTGTGGACTTGAGGAACGGTGCTTACAAATACAGAAGAAAGGGTTTCAGCATTAAAAACTTCCAATTAGATAGTCGGCTGTCTTTGAATCACTTCATTTCTTTACATGAAGCAGACAGCCTGAAATATCCAGACTCAGAAAAACTGTGCCTTGACTAACACTACACAAACTCTTTGAAAACTGTTCACCATTAATTGATTATATTGTTCAGGAATATTATATTTGTCATTCACTTTATGTGTCTTCTGGGAATATTTTAGAGGTGCTTATTAAGCATTATTACAAGCATTATTTGATACTTACCCTTTTCTAATTAAAACAAAAAACTTCATACACAAATGCATGTCATCATCAAACAGCAGATTTCCTCACTGTTTAGTTAACAAGTGTTGCTTACAAAAGTAACTGAGCAGTGAGAAACAAGGTAAAAAAGGTGAATAAACAGGAAACATTAGTAAGTGCAAATCAAGAAAATACATCTAAGAGACTTTTATCATTAGACAGCTGACCGCTCACCCAAAACTGTAACGTGGGATATCTTTAGCGGTTAAGAGAGAATGAAAACAGAGGTTACTTCCTCTACTGGATTAGAAGATCTTCTGTTAGTGTGACTGAAATCAAACATTACAGCTGTAAGATTCATTCAGCAGTAAAACCTTTAGGATGCAGGGCTAGAATATGTTAGCCGTCACATGAAACCATTCCTGTGCCCTGAGTAAATTACTGTTATTGTTAGATCATGGGAAAATCCAATTCCATTTCATTTATCTGAAGGTCAGCAGTGGTGAAAATGCATTATATGCAAGAGAAGATAAGATACTCTTCAGTATCTTGAGCATGCAAAGCTCTACAGACTTGACCCACAGGCAAGAGAAAAGTAAGGCGCAAGGTTTAGAAAGCCACCAGTTTTTGAAACCTGGATTTGGAGTTTTACAGCAAACGGACAATAGCTAGGTCAAGCCACAGGATGTCAGACTCCTCAACTCACCGCAAACCTGCAGTCCCATAGACTCCATTATAAAAGGTACAGCAGGAGTGCAGTAACTTCCTAAATAATCAATACAAATCAAGGTAAGGCAAATAACATGTGCATTGTGTACCATTTCAAAGACAGGTGGCTGTTATGAAATATTTTATTTGGTTGCCTGATATTGAAAACAATCACAATGGCTGATTTATTCTGTTCAAAAAGTGAATATCTAGTAGAACATGTGATTCAGTTTATGCATTAACATAAAAACAAGTATAACAATAAAAAGCATCTTCCTGTCGGGTATATCAGGTCAGCTCCCAGCCTGGACTTACGTTTAAATTTAAAGACCTGCTTTAAAACAAAAATACTGAGATGTCATCTAAGAGCATGGCGACAGTCAGATTAAGGTAGTGTTTGAGGTACTTGGGGACAAAAGTTGGATATAATCTGGAAAATGTACGTACCAGAAGACTGACTGACACATGGGACTTTGTCGTTGAATGGGGGAAGCTGTGAGGTGAGAAAAATGGAAAATCAGCATAAGTTAAAGATAACATATTATCTTTAAAGATTGGGTTATCTTGTTTTTTAGTCAAATACTGTGACATTAAATAGACTGGTAAAACACAACAAGCTATTTTTTGTCATGACATTGGCAACAGGATAGATTAGTAACAGTTAAAATACTACATTTATAAGTTAAATATCTTATACGTTATATACGTTGAACAGACTTCTTAATAATAAAATAATAATACCAAACAAATTAATTACATGTCAGAGAGTACTTATATCTAGGTGAAGTTGCTTTGACGGGTTTGTAATGGAGCAACATGCTTTAGGCAGCCAGGTAATCGGTTACCTTTTATGAACAAACATGAAATGCGAAAATTCATTTGTATTTAAATAAATGGTTCCACAGCTGCTCACCTCGACATAACACCTCGGGGTTACAAAGAACTGATTGATCTCATCAGGGCTGAACTCCCCGAAGATGTACTGTGGAGAGACAAAAAACACGGACAGCAGTTAGCAACGATCAAACAGTAACATAGATCCAGTATTCATCTGAAATATTTATGAAAAATAAAGATATTGGTGAACGGTCTGAAAAACTACTTGGGGTCATAAAACTCTGGAGGACATTAAGACATAAATTTGATAAGTCAAACATTACAGTGGGGCCGGGGCCTTCCTTCATTATTTTAACTGTATCAGCAGACACAGGCTGTGTCTCAATGCAGGGTCTGCACACTTGAAGTGCGGATTTTAAGTGAGTGTGATGTCATCACATGGCGCTAAGGGTGTCCCATTTGGCTCACGATTCTGAGCGCGCTTAAAATGCACACTCCGTGGCCTTGAAATCCCCAGAATTCTTTGCATGCCGCTGCACAGCTGCGCATTTTGGGTGAGACGCCAGACTCACTTGGAGACGCAGCCCCTCTTCAAAGAAAATAAAGAAAATCCAAAAACACAAGACAGTCAGCTCAGGCTCTATAAGCGCATGCCTTCTTAACTCACTAAAATTTGCATCCGCAAACCAAACATTATACTCTTTAGATAAGAACTGATCCGCTCTGCTACCACAATCAAAAACATTAGAAATGAGAAAGCTACCAAAACTACTGAGGACTTTAAGGGTCACCGAGAATTAATTTTTGAAAAACCTAGACATGAAAGGTGTAAACTTACAAAAACAAAGTCATAAAGTAAATAAAGTCATAAAGGTGCTTTTGTTGACAGGGAAATGGCTGGAGCTGGTCAACTGCAGGGTTATCGGTGGATATATCAGCGGGTCATTCAGAGAATTTTGTGGTTTCTGAAGAAACAATCCAACTGATAATCAACATTTGTGATCCAGGGGGAGTCGAGCTACGACAAGCATATCCATAACTGCCTCCACAAAAAACTTTCAAAATATTCTCACTGTGGCCCTCATGCTCCTTCGTACAAAATATGCCATAATAAGATGAAGTTTGTGGAAATGATCTGTAAAGTCTTTTTCTGTTTTTTGTTGTCACTTTGTTTGTTGTACATAGTTACCCCTGTGTGCTTGTAAGTATGTGTTGTTTTGTGTCTGTATCTTTTGTTTGGCCCAGAATTGAGACACAGCGGCCACAGTCATCATAGATCAGAGTAGAAGGGCCATTACTAGAGTCAGTCATTAGCCAGCCACTGCAATGCTAGCTTGTTCAAAGGTAAAGCTCAGTCCAAGTGATGAGTCATGCTGTGTTACACATAAACCACGAACACAAACAGCTCAGGTTTGATCACAGGACGATAACTTTAAGAAGAGGTTTACGAGTTGATAATACAGGTAATATAAAAAAAACAACGCAGGCTCAAGGCAAAGGAGCTGTGAGAAAAGTGACTTTCTAAACTCTTTGAAGACATGCAACTAAAAATTCAGTCTTAACCTCTGAGGCCACATTGGACTTGTGCACTTGGGGTTTTTCCAAGACAAAAGTTTCTGCCAAAAATAACTCCAGATATCACCAAAAAGTGTGGAGGACTGAATTGTCATGTTTTCATTTGTCAGCCAGTCATGGTGATAAAGCCCCACTGGTTGCTGATGGCACACAGCAAACAAACATATTTCATAGATAAAAGATAAGTGTCTTGTTGAACTTGAAACACTGCTTTGAAAACGACTCAACATTACAGTAAAAACAGATAATTATACAGACAGTGCTGTATTATATTTGTCATTTTGTAAACTCCTTATATTTATACTTTTATTACCTGCTGCCACTAATAACCTTTCACCCAGTCACACAGCAGTCTCAGGAACTGGAGTATCCTGACATGCCTCCATGCCATGAACACACAACTGACTGCCTCCTGGAGTTGTTATAACAACAGGCAGCTGATGTGACAACAGCGCTGCCAATAAGCCTCTACATTGTCCCGCTACATGCCATGACTGCTCTGGACTCTGGGTTATGGCAAAGACCAAATTTATTCTTATTCTACACTTATTTTACATTGTGACTGTGGCCCTCAGGCCCTCCTTTCCAAAACAACAGCAGAAAAACCATCTGAAAGTACAAAAAATGTACACAGGAAGGCCCAAGGGTTAATAACCATCTGACCACAGATGCTGTTCCTGAACTGACAACCTTCCTAAATGTCATTCTGCTGAAGTGATGTCTTCAGCCCAACCCTCCAGGGGAAGTTTCAGGGTTTTCTGTGACATGAAAATGCAAAAACCCTGCACCGTCACGCCAAAACAAAAGCCACAACGCCTTCAGAATAATCACTTTATTTTCAGATGTTTCAAATGTAAATCAAATGGTCTGACTGGATCCATATAAACATGAAGTTTATATTTGCTCACATTTACAGACCATAATAATAGAAGAGAAAGGTACCTAAGCAATAATAAGTTTAAAGAATATTTTGCTCAAGCCTGTGAAAGTGACCTTAATGTTAGTGTTAATCACGTGACGTTCGCAACAGTAACGTTTAACATTAGTAATACAAAGTTTTGCCTTCACATATTTTTTCAGATGGCGTTACAACAGAAAAAAAAATTCATCATTGTTTACATTTTGTTTCCACAGAGAGCCAGCACAATCCTCCCATCCCTCCTGCTGCCCAGTATAGTTTAACCTGTAGAGAGCCAACATGCTGATCATTGCTGTGCTCGTACCTTTCATTACACTCAGACTATTAATCCAGTTAAAGCTTTGTTAAAACAGCAGAGAGGTTTGCATTTTTAAAGCAGTAAAAGAAAACCAAACATTTAATCAATAAGGGAAAATAGCATCAATCAGGGATTTTAGATTATATGCAGTATATGTTTTAACATTCAAAACCGGAGTATCCTCCAAGTTTCTTGCATGTAATGGTTACGTAAATGAACCACTTTAACTGACAAGTTGAAAAAAATGTTTAAGTGACTTTAAGAGCCCTTTTACTACCTTATTGAGAATAATATACACTTGTGCTAAAGTAGTATGGATCCATTCTGAGTTCTGCAGGTCATAGTTATTGTTTTAAGACCAAAAGGCCTTTTACCTCACTCTGTCCTGTGGATACCCACTGGTTTCTGGCAAACTTTTAAGTGGAACGTCTCTTATATTAAACAGGATGGATGAATTAAAATTGTGACTCATTCAACACACCTACAATATAATACTGATTGTTCTGTTTGTTTTACAGCTCCTGTAAAGAGCTTGCAACATGCGTCGGTTTTAACACCCTTTAAGGACAAAGTAGGTCCCCCTATACCTGGGATGATCTTCTTCTGTGGGTGAAGGGTGCACAAAACTGATAAAACCAATATCTTGATTTGAGGGGGGCAAAAGTCTAGATTTACTGTACAAACTAAACAAGTCATAAAAAAATCTGATGTCTTAATCACACACACACACACACACACACACACACACACACACACACACACACACACACACACACACACACACACACACACACACACACACACACACACAGGCACTGTTGCCCCACCATGATGGGTAGTTGGTCAGAGATTAATGAACGTTTATTGAAGCCTGACTAATTCAAATATTTGGTCTAAGTAATATCCCCAAATTAAGCTAAATCATGGCTCTTCAGCACATCTACCTCCATTGGCTAGGCAAATCCCTGCTAGTATTCCAGGGTTAGGTAATTATTAAATTAAACATTTTAATAAAGGTGGATTAAAATGAACACTGTCACAGTTTCAACACTGACAGACAACAACTTACCTCAAAAGCAACTGAGTATTCATTGGTTTTTACCTGAGATACGTATTGGGCTGTGAACTCAAACCATGGTTCGCTGTGATCATATCTGTTGCAGTGGAGAGTAGAAGGAGCTGAACATGTGAAAACCTATTCACTGCAGCACATGTGGTTTTTAATAAATAGATAAAGATTGAGCTGAAATGGGCGGCTTTAGACGTGAGACTGTCATAGGTTGGTTAACATCAACCAACAGAATTATAGTTTTACCAAGAAGCCAATAAAAAGGCTTTCGCACTCTGACAGAAGGACTGAATTTCAACAAGTGACCCACTGACCAACTGGGTGCCACATCTCTCCCTCCATCTGTAATTAGATAATACACGTCATCATTATTCATCATGTACTCCGTTAACTCTATTTTACTAGACTCCTCTCTGACACAAACTTGTTTGGGGGAAACACTATATTGCGCCATCTAAGTGTCCACATGTGCTGGAAAAAAAATGCATAGCAATTGAGAGAAAGTGAAATGAACTCACTGGCCACGCCGTTAATCCTCTCAGTGCGACGTGAAAGGGGAGGCACACAGAAAAGAAAGTGCAACTCAAGCATATGTAACTCTTTGCAAATGAGGCCCCACGCGAGGGTCCACATTGCTGAAATGGCACTACAAGCGACAAACAGGCAGCCATAATCCGACGGCCTTGGGATGGCTAATACAATCACAACAGAAAGAATGTCCCTTTGCTTCTTTCTGCAGGCGTGCCACACGTACCTCACTAAGCTGCCCTTGCTGTTGGTTTGGACGGAGGATTACCACAAATTAGCCATCTGTATGATTTCAACACGGTTAGTGACGACATTACAAACTTGTTCGCGTGCACACAGACACACACATCTGGGCCATGGAAAGGGTCTAACAGCACAGACCAGTGGTGGAAAAGTATGCCAATATGATATGAGTAAAAATAAACCAGCTTTACCACTATTGACTGTCCCAGAGTGACGATGCCTCATTAGCTCCGAGTTCAAAGATACCGTGCACAACTGTTTCTGGTCAATTACAACTATACCTATATGAATGCATTTCTGAAAAGACTATTTTATATTCGTCTTTGTCTTTAATGTCTCCAGTTTACATTTTTCCCCTGTAATAACCCACTCCAGAAAGGGTTGTATCACTTCCTGTTTCACAAGTAGACAGACAGCACTAACAGTTGTTGTACAAACTTATTTTCCTGCACTGACTGACTGACTGAACAATCACCAGAAAACTCACAGCTGCTCAAACGGTTTTTGTGCTCCTATCATAATAGGGGGAAACAGGCAGACCTTCAATGCTTCTCTTTAACGGGCTTGCAGGTTTTTGCAGGCCACTTGACTAAGCAAGAAAATGCTGCAGTGCCACTATAAATAAGGTCAGGCGAGTTTTGATGAGCCTCTGTTGCATGCCCATGCCTGCATGTTGGTGTGATTAAGCAACAGGGTGATTTATTACCATGAAGAAGGTATAAAAATAAACGTGATACTGGAAAAGAGGAATCATTGGTATCTATTTCATCAAAAAAGGACACTAAAAGAACAGCGCTGCAGCTCAGCAACCCAACAACAGGACAACATGTTGGTTTATCCATATGGCAGAGTCCAACATAACCCATGGCCTCATGGCCCAGGCAGTCTAAGATAATGCCGGGTTAGTCCACTGGCTCATCACTAGCCCACTCTGACCGGTGACTGCCGGTTAGAATGTTTTTCTTGTTTGACTGCCAACCGGAGTCTAAGAAAAACATTTTTAAGAGTTCAGTGTTATCAAGACACATGACTGATGACCTGCACTGTTATTTGCTGAAATACACAAAGGAAGAGGGGTGACATGTCAAGAGTAGCTTGCTGACAGAGCTGAGCACACCTCCATTCATCTGTAAATCATTGAATATCGACTTTAAGCATGGACATTAATTAAGAAACAATTACCAATCGGTCCGTTCTTTCTGGCGTTGTCATTTCTACATTACCTGACTTTACTAAAGGGGTTCAGCACTGTGGCAACAGACATCAGCGCTGAGCTCAGGAACAGCCTTTAAAATATTATGAAGCACCCTTTGAGAGCTGAAAAGAGTCCGTTCTTGCTGAGCCACATGATCTGGATTATGAACTAGGAAGATGACACAAGTAGACTTTAGGAACTTAGAAAATGACATACTCTATTACTCCAGGGGACTGTTCGACAGAAATGTCAATTACATAGATCTGTCCTCAAAAAAGATCTCTTTGCATTCATTAAATGTTTTTACTGTATAAAGTGAAATAGATACTAAAGCATGTAACATGCAGGAAATTAAATGTTTTCATTTTATGGCATTTGGGCCAGAGAAAAAAATGCAAGGAGTCAGTAAAAAAAAAAGCTATGTTGATGGTTATACGGCGAGCGGTAAGCTGCATTCAAATAGCTGCAAGCTTGGAAGATAAAAGTATAATTTATTCTCTCACCAAATGATATCATCCTTGAGATATTCACACACATGTAACTACAAATAACTACAGTACACACAGACTACATTATGAAAACCTTGCAAAAGTTATCATCCACTACAGTGTCCAGCAACACATGTAAGCGTACACACATTGTAATAATTCCTTTCCGTTTCAATGTCAGGCTTGATCTGCAGTTTGTGTTACAATGAAATGTGTTGGTAAAATTTAATCTACTCTCTAAAAAGTTCATTGACGGATGCAACCATTCCAGGAACTAAAAACCAATTACTCTGATAATCCTGCGTCCAGCTCCATTGTTTTCCTCTCTGCTGACAACAGGCTGAATATCTTTGGATTTTGTTCTGCAAAGCAGTCGCAACAAGACAACTGTGCCAGTTTTTACAAACATTCTGGGAACCCCTCAGAGTTCCTAACGGGGCCTCAAAACTATAAGTAACAAGTCCAAACCTTAGACTGACTTAAAAACACTTGCAGAGCACCTCTGAGCAAGTAAGCGAGAAATACTTCGATCCCGGGGAGGAGGCTTGGTTGACTGGGGAGAGGAAATAACTCATTCTTTTAAAAGCTGTGATTAGTTCTCTACAAATGGAGAAAAAAAGTAAATAAGAACATAATTTTATTAAAAACAAGCATATAAGAACATTAATCAGAGACAGACTTCAGTTTTTCTGTCCTCTTCAATGCGCCGACCCAAGTGGGAAATCTCATGTTAAAAATTAAGCTGCTGGTACAATTATTTTAATCATTTTCTTAAGTGTTTAATTTTGATGTTGTTCTGTTCTTTCTTAGTTTTGTGAAGTCGTTTATAACAGGCTTTTCATCAGTGAAACAGCTCCCTTTTCTCCAGTTGCTAAATATTTTGTGATCACTTCCTTTCTGGTGATATTGCGTTGTTACCTTGGCTTGTGGACGAGCAGGAAAGCACAATCATGGCACAATTTAATCTAAAGGATTTAATTAACTCAGTCTTTTGGTGTTCGAAAGACATTTGTCCAATTTCACTGTCTTTTTATTATTTTCTACAGCTTGGGAAACTCTTCAGAGCCCAAGAAGTCCTCTGCATTACTCTGAATGATTTTCCCCTTAGGGGCTCTCTTATTTTGTGAAAAACTTTTATCTTTGACAATGATCTAGTCTGAACTTTTAGAGAAAATTTAAGAATATATGATTCTCAGAGTTTTCTTAAAATTTCGTCACCAAGAAAAACTTTTATCTTTGACAATGATCTAGTCTGAACTTTTAGAGAAATTTGAAGAATATATAATTCTCAGAGTTTTCTTAAAATTTCGTCACCAAGAAAAACTTTTTGTACACGCAAACTTTTAAATACAGCGACTGTAGGCCTTAAATTCTGCAAATTGTCCCTTTATATTTACTCTAATGATCCACTGAAAGAATAACTGGAAATCATTTACTTTGAGAGAATAACTGATGGTTGCTGCTTCACCTCTTTTTACTTCAAAGTTTGTTACTTTTGACTGTGAACTGACAGTTCAACCGAGGCTTCCCTAAGTAAACTTTTAGGATTTCTTTAAGTCTTGTTGATAATGCATGCTGGAAAACCCAACATGTCTGTGAGGTTAAATCTAGACAAGCCATTACCTGCTGTGACACTGCAGTTTAGACCCAATAAGAATTAGCGGGACCAGACAGAGGCCATGTTTTTTTTAATTACTTCCACACTTCTGGCATATATTAATCCGATAAGAATCTGCCATGACTAAGATAACAAGAAAAACAACTTTTGAACTTGAACGATAGTCTGATTTGTTTTCCCTCAGGGAGTGGTGAGGATTACTAGCCCACTAACAGATCTATGCTTTGCTTAAATACTAGGCTTAACTTAAAGACTAAGTTCAAGAGTGTTGCAATAACACTTTGAGGTTGCAAAAGTCAAACAAATCAACGGGGCAACTTCTTCTGTAATATAACGAGCACAGACCATGTGGTTTATTATGAAACTTCCCCATTACAAGATTTTAATATCTTGAGGGGTGATTTTTGTCAGGCAGACAAAAATGTTAATACAGGAGGAGGAAGCTTGGTCCTAACTCTGATGACAGAAACTAACTACTGTTTCGATTTTCAGTATTTGAACATGAGTCCAATGAAAGGCCCAGTCTCTTATCTGATGGTGTTTGGAAGACAAATGGGCTGAAAGTCTGAACAGATTGCAGCTACTTGGAAATCAAATGCTACTATGTCTAAATGTCTGAACCGAATGATAAACCTGACTGAAGATGGGTTAATTTTTTAAAATAAAATGCAGACCACTTCAGTAAATTATATCCACACTTTCACCTATCTATACATGGGCTTACCACAAATTACTGATAAACAGCACCTATTTAAAACTCCTGTGAGGAGTTTTTTAATCTGCGTTTGAATCATACTGAATACTGATGCCTCGTCATAACCTACAAGAGCAAACAAGACTATCAACAACGAGAGTGTCTGTAGATGTTTTTAATGTCTAACACCACTACTGGGGTTGTTCTGATAATTATATGATAATGGAGAAGTCTTTGAAAAGACTTCAAGAGATTTCCAATGAGTGACACATTTTAGTGTGACAATAATGTGGGGTGAGATTTTTTTTAACTGAAAAGGTTACAGAGGGGGGAGGTGCCGCTTTGTCCACAGAGGGCCCTAAAGTCAACAACCATAGTTTATCAGAGAGCCTTAACAGACAAATCATTTCTTCTCAAGCTAAAGTTTATGTATACTCTTTGTATTTTCTTTCTTTAGCTTCTGCAGCACCTGTGTTCTTGAGGGGCAATGTTGAGTAACTCCTCATTTATTATTGCACTTTTGTTGGGGGGGGTCACTGCCAAAAACTTTTTCTCTATTTAAAAAAAAAAAAAAAAAAAACTCAAAACTATCTGTATAATGTGGCCAAATCTATCCAGTGAATTCACAAATATCTCTGGTATTAACCAACACGTTTTTGGTGGTGCTTCTGCAGGACAATGTATAAGTCAATAAAAGGCCATAAATTGAACATGAAACTCTCTAACTGTACCTGCCATCTACAATATTTTTTTCCCAGTTAAAGGATGCAGATGGAGAACAGTAATTAAGAGTACTTCAAGATTTACCTGTTTTGCAAAGTTCATTCTCAGAAGTGAGATCCTTTGGCTGCTGGTGTGTCTTGTTCCAACTCTAAATTATTTACCTGCCACACCTGTTCATCCACTTTCTTTCCCCTTTGAGTTTTTTTTCTATTCTTGTATTTTTTTATGCTGATCCATCCTCTTAGATATTCGTCATTTTTCAGTGTTAATTGACACTTCATTTCTCCAATACGTTGTGGAAACAGAAAATTTTATGGTTGAAGGTTTTTCAAAACATTTTTTTTTCCAACACAGGATTTTGGCTTCTTTCAAACAGTTTTGTTGCTGTGTTTTATTTGAGAGTATAGCAGTCAATACTCCAACATACTATGATGATTAAAGTTCACAAGGTGCATTTTTTGCCAGTCATTCCTGTACCGGTCATAATAAAACTTAACATATTGCATAAAAAAAGTCAAGAGGGGTACTCCTCCCCCTCTCACTCTTTCACAGTGCTTATCAGAGAGCCAATAGAAACAGTGAGTGTCAAGGCCAGGAAGAAGTCTGAAGCATGCAGACTCAAGTTTTCAGCTAGGTTTCCCTTTCAAGGGTCGTTTGCACCCTTAGGTCAACTAAGTTATCAGTATCGGACAAAAAGCATGGGATATTCCCAGCTGTTTTAAATTTACTTTAACTAATAGTATTTTTCTGAGGTTAAACTTTTATTAATCGACTTTTGTAAAAACTTCAAATCAGGCATGCCTTTGCATGCACACCTAGAGCTGAAATGGGCCTCACCACATGATAGCTAACTTCTTTAGAAATTTAACCACAAAGTTTATAAGTTACATACAATCCAAGTCACACGGAGACTGGAGACGTGACTGCTTTCCAGACCAGCAGAGCCATAGTTCCTGTTGTGTAATTATAGTTAAATATGTCTAAGTTATCAAAAAGGGCCCTCACTGTCGCATTTGTGTTTGGCTAACCAGCTAGCGAAATGACTGCAAAGTATAACTACACTACCTGCATGATGCTGTTAGCCTGCTAAAAGCTAAGTGAACAGCACAAAATTGTGACAACCTGGCTTGCAAATGTTGGAAAACAGCGTGTCGTTACATGCAAAACACGCCGAACAACAATTATTACGCCTGTTAACTTCACAGGGGCAAGTCCAAAGTGTAGTTAATAGCAGATGTGAAAATGTGTGCTTGAAGGAGGAGGAGGAGGCCTGTCGCAGCTCAGAGCAGGTGGGCCATGCATACACGCAGCACTTTTCTCTGACTCTTTTCTCCAGGAAATAACACATGACACGTGTGGCATAACACACCAAAGTGACAGAAACACAAGATTAAGCACGCTCTCATGTCATTATGCGCGAAGCTGTTGTCATATCACGGGCAAACGTATAAAATAGTACAGCTGTCTTATTTGAATGGAGGGACGTCGGGCCTGTTAGCTACCATGCTGGTTCTGTTTCAATGGGGCTTAAGGGGGGCATTAGCAAGCACTTTTCAGCACTTACATTTTCAATGACACGACTAAGCAGATGTTGCAAATACACTCATACAATCTGACCGAATTGTTACTATTTATGGCTCAGTTTTGCGTTACTGAGTTGAGCGACAGATATGTGGTAACGAGCCTCTTAGTAAGGTTACAGCGCGTGCAGTAGGAGTTGTTATGCAGGCTAACGTTAGCCAGCTAGCTTAGCTACCTGGTTGCTGTAAGAAGCCATGCTCCCGGTGAGATTTTCTCTTCTCCTCCGCTGACAAGATGAAAACTCTCCCGGGAAGGTGTTGTAGGTTTGAGATGACAGTTGTAAACGCTGTCCTACTCCGACGTCGTTGTCATTTTCCCAACGCTTTCCTGGCAGTCGTTAGTTTTTGCTCCATGTAATGCATCAGCACTTCATGCTGCTCGCCTTGCCGTCACCGCCATTTCTGTCTCGAGCCTCTTCCTCGCCTGCTAGCCGAGCCAGCGCGCGGTCGGTTGTAGTGGAAGCACGAGCTCGAGGAATAACGAGAAGCACTTCCGGTGGTTGGCAAATCTGAGACTTCACATTAAAAGCCTTCGTTTTAAATCGAGGACAATACTAAGTTTTAAAAAAAAAACTGAATCATAAACAAACAAACAAACGAGCCACTTATTTATCATAAAAGAAAATTACAGAATATTTGCCTTAGATTGAGCATGAATAACATCAAAAAGGGAAAAAAAAACACAATTTCAATGTAAGAGGCCCTTCCATATCGATTGGAACATTTCTAGTGAAGAAAATAGGTGTAGGGCTTTCTTGTCTGTAACAAGTTTTAAGGATTTACAAAAAAGTTGCAGCTCATTCTTCCAGTGAGGTAGGCATGGTCTTCTTTTAAAATATCGACACTTGTGAATGAAGAACTTCCCCAAATGCAACAAAGCATTTAAAACAAAATCCAAGTTCCTATCCTCATTAAAAACACCAAACAGAATAGTTTCTGCTGACAAAGCGACAATACTAACTGATTAATGTGGTGTGTGACTTCCTGGTTTTTCAGTTATAAAACATAAAACATTACATTTTTTCGACATTGTCTTTCGTCATCGTCCTCCGGGAGGTGTTGTTTTGTTGTTGTTTTTTTTGTATTAGAGTCTTAATCGATCACATTCTGCATGGGCCATAAACCATAGTCAACCATAGTTAACAGCAGAAATGTCAGCCATGCTGGTTGAAAAATTTACAACACAAGAACAAAGTGTTGGCTGAGTTGCCCCATGGCATTCAACAGTAACTTTGCAGCTGTGGTAGGAATTTGACTCTCTCTGGAGACACTTAGACTCTCTTTATTTGTCAGTGCACAGAATAAAACTTAGCTCTGGTTTCTCTCTGCAACGAAATGTCATTGCTTGGCTTCCATATCACAGCATGATGGTGTTTAATTTAATATACAGAAAAAAAACTTGAGTTGTAAGGGGAAAACATCTGCAGTGATCTGAATGTATTCCCGTGCTTGATTAATCTTATCTCTAAAATTGCTGGAGACTTAAAACCACGTTTTTTTTTTTCTTAGAACATCACAACTTTAAGTAAAGATTAGGCACACTTCAAACTGAAATGCTATGATTGTGTTAAAAATTAAAGTCATATTAGATGAAAACAAAGAAACAAGTCAAAAATAAAATGGTTTATTTGACCAGGGTGGTTACAACCTTAAATGAAAGTTAACGTCCTTAAGTGACATTTAATCTGAAATGTATTTATGCTTTGGCGGAAATGCGAAAAGTAATGTCGCTTGTGAGGTCCACGAGCTTTACAACGGCAACGTGACCGCGTGCATTGCGTGCGTTCACGTCCGGGTTGGGGTATGAATCGCAGATTTTTGATCTTGCATATTGAGCGAGACTGAAACCAAGTTTTTGATCCACTGAATCTGTTGTTTGAGGCCCCCCTTACTTTCAGTTTTAGATTAAACTGGACAGTCATTTAGATATTATTTCCAGTTAGAGGGTCTATCTAAACATACAGCGATGCGGGTTGCTTATGAAAATAAAAGTACATGTTTTATACTCATCACTATATGAATTGTTTCAGTTGTGAAATAAATATACCTGTTATTCAAGATGAGCAGGGTATATATTAGTGGATTTTCACAAGTTGTTCAAAACTGGTGGGCGTGGCTCAGCACAGGTGAGAGCTCTCAAAAACAGGAAGCTGGGAGAAGTAGGTCGGTTTTTTTCTCGGTATTTTTGAAAACACGATTTCAGTGTATACAGGGTCCAAAGGTAGGTAAAGCTGATATTGTATCTTGAAATTTCTCACCATAGACTTTTGTTTTTCTTTTCTTTTGGTCAAAACAACCAAATCGACCACGGAATAACAGGATAAAAAGGTGTTTTAACATGAGATATCGGCCCTTGACGAACACATACAGTGCACCAAAAATCGGATTTGATATTCCCTCCTTTATGTCTCTTGACTGTGTATTAATGTGCACATGGGCCTCAAAACTGTGTTGCTGTCCCCACCAGCTCTGATTAACACCTGTTTTAGGTTATTTACCTCACACACAGACACTTATCTACAGTAAATAATCCTCCATGTTGCTCTACTCTCCTCAGTAGCAGTTGTAGAGACCCAAGCCCACTATCCACTTTGTTTATTAGTGTCTGTAATAGGATTCATGTCTAATCTTCTTTTGTAGGCAGAGGAAAATGCCAGAGAGGGGGAGACACCACCAGAGGAGTGATGCTTATGCAGAAAATGAGAGCAGGGACAGGGACTATTCTCACAATGGAGACAACCACACTTCATATAACAGCAGGGGTCACAACCAAAGGCCAAGAGCGAAGGAAGAAAGAAGCTCTGCTGATGACAGGAGGGCCAAAGAAAACAGACAGAGGGACATGACAAGTGCCACACACAATGAGCCACCTGCTTATAGAGACCATGGCCATGAAGGACCCTCCAGGCTGTAAGGAACTGTGTACTTAAGCTGGGCATGTTGTCATGTCTTTCACTGACATACTTATGACCAGATATGTTGTTGTTGTTAATGTTATTATTACTATTATCATGCATGAAAATACATGATCTCATCAAAATAATTATGTTCTGTTAGGTCCAGAGAGACTTCATTTTATCACTCTGAAGGGATGTATTATCAGCATCACCACAAACCAGCGCTTTACAATCTCAAATACATTTTAACATCCAGAGGCAAGTATTTTTTATTCTGGAATTATCCGTATAATCATGTTTACAGCACTCCCGATAGTCAGAATGCAACAGTGTGACCCTTAAATAAATTAAAACAGGAAATGCAATGGATTTACTCCTTTTAATTATGTCTTTTCATCCACCTCTAAATTAATGAGTTCTGCTTGATTTCTTGGTCTGTACTTTGACGGATTACCGTCACAAGTTTTCCATCACTACTTATTCACGTCATTGTGCCCATCCTGTGTTCCAGGTCTCTGCCAGGTTATGGAGTTTTTTGTGAATCTACTTATTGTCATCTGCGCTGGAGTGCCCTACAGCAACAATGGGGGCTACAGAGACCTGGCCAGTTTGGGTGGAATCTACTATTACCACTTTGGTGGAGCCCAAGCCTTCACTGGAGCAGATGCAGACCGGGTGAAAGAGCTGGATCGCCTGTTCCATCAGCTCAAACGCCCTCCTTATGTGTTCACCATGGTCTGTGGAGGGCTTTTGATGGTCTACGCCTGTGCCATGCTTGCCCTGGGAGTTTTCAGAGTGCCTTACCGCTGGCCCCCTGTGTTGCTGGGAGAGGCACTCGTCAACCTCCTCATTAGCCTGGGGTACATCCCTGCCCTGGCCTTTTACTTTATCAAGCTGCGGGAAACCTATGACAGTCAAATCTGTAAGGAGAGAGAGCAGATGTACAAGAGCAAAGGGCACAAGGGCTTTGAGTGTCAGTACCATGGTGCAGATATTGCAGGAGCTCTGTTTGGGGTGCTGGGAGTGTTTGTTTTCATCTTTGGGGCAGTGTTAGCTGTTAAAGCCTTCAGGTCAGTGCGCGAGCTTAAGAAGCAAAAGATAAACCAAGACAATAATCTCTGACGGGGATTGTCTCCATAATGTAATCGAACAAAGGTCAGATTTAGCAGAAATCACTTGGAAGTTTTTTTCTCATCATATTTGGTGTCTTCTTTGTTGAATTTGTGTTGATAATATTTTTGTATCTCTTTTCTATTCTCCTTTTTTTAATCAAGGTTTTATATACTGTATTATTTTTTAACACCACAACCTATTTTACACAACAGTTTGCTTTGTTACATTTTCTTCTTGCGAAGCTATAATAAACACCTTGGATTATATATATTATGTATATTTTGTTTCTCTTATGGATTTGTTATCACTTTTCAGCAGAAAAATACCTGCATGTATAAAAGCAGATAGGTTTCAAGTTTAACCATCACAAAAAACTTATACATATACATAAAATCTTTCAAACTTGCAAATGAAAACCATGAGAACTCTCCAGTTACTGATAAAACAAGCTTGTCTGCTTAATACCCATGTTCTCCAGAATTTCTTTTAAGCATTGAGACTGAACATTGTTCCTTCTTGACCTCTCAGGCTGTCAGATTGATAATCAGTCTGTTTATGAGTACTTGTGGAACCTGTGACAAAGAGTTGAGCAACACCAAATGACATCAACACTTTTTTGTCTTAGGCTGAATACATACAAAGACATCTCTCAATAACCAAAGTAGAAAAAGTGAGATTGTGCCCATTGAGCTATTGTGTGTGTGTTTTTTAAAAGATCCCTCATTAGCCAAACAGGCACACACACTCAAGTGCATTAATACCTGTCATTTCGGTACATCCTAGCTTCTTTTTCCTTGTGGTAATTTCTGTTTTTTCATTAAGTCTATGGTTATTCCGAACTTCACCAATAGATGGCAGATCTAAAACAGCACAGCATTGGTGACAGATTTTCTGATTTGTTTTCATGATTTTAGCACTGCTTCAGTGCTTTAGTTTTGCTAGATAGAACAAAAAATATCTAGAAACTGAGATTAACGCCGAAAAAAAGATCATTTTTTTCCCATGGCTCTGGATTTGAACAGTAAAAATAAACTGTGAACATTATTTCTCATTCCAACCAAAACAGTTCAGTCATTTGAAATGATTTTTATTGGCATGAAATCATCATAAAAATGGTGAGCAAAATAGACATAGGACCAAATAAATTCACAGTAAAAAGTTTTATTGCTACGTGGCTGAAAGGTAATTTAAAAACAGCTCAACTGCCCAAAAGGAATAATAGCAGCATTTAAATCAAACAACAACCATCTTTCGCCCTCAAAGATCACAGGAGTTCAGTTGTGTCTGATGCACAGCAACAGTGCTCATTGTTAGTCTAGTTTCTTAGTGGTTGACTTTACAGTGATTAAACATGAAAGTCAATTTTAGCAGTAATCTGCATGCTAGAATACAAACTTGAAAATATTAGATATGCTCCATTTTGAACAAATTGATCATTTTGTTTGTACTCTATGCTTTTATTTATATTTATATATTAAGGGCATGCTCTGAACATCAATATAGTTAATAAATAGAACTTCAGAATAAAGTACCACAACCAGTGATAGTTTCTGTAGATTCCCACTTTCAATTCTGTAAGTGGAGAGCGCGATATAAATTTGCATGAAATAATGCAGTACAAAAATAAACATTAGCTTCTTGGCATCGAGAAAAAAATATTCAAGCATTTCTAGAAAATAATGTTGAGAAAGGAAATGTGAGATTAACAATGGCTACTTTGGTCACATGTTAAACAACTGGAGCATCTCAGGTCAGTTTCATTCATCACGCAGAGTTACACGCAATCCATTGTTCACACAGGCATGCATACACTTACTGTACATGTGCACTTAATTAACACAGAAACACCGACAGTTTGAAATGCAGTTGTAAAGACATGTGCAGAGGAGAAATGATTCCTTACAGCTGATAGATGAGTCAGCAGGTAAAAAGACACAGACCCACTTGAACACAAACAGCCTCTACTCTGGTGCACAAAAAGGGTAATGAGCATTATAGAAAGATATCTATGAATTAAAGGGACTATTTTAAGCCAGTGTATCACACTCTGACCTCCCTCCTCCTGTATCTATGCACACAGATGGCATATGTACATGCACACTGATTAGTACATGGATGGATCATTGTTTACACATATTTGATGTTTGAAATGTATACAGGACAGGACAGCAGGTGGATATACAGTGTCAACCAGGAGGCGCACAGAGTTATCATACAAAAAGGTCCAAAGTGGTTTTGAAGAGCACTACATGTAAAAGTGCAGCGCGGTCCCAACGTTACTCGACACTGTTAACAAAACTATCAAAACTGCAAAGGAGCTGGAGAAAGAGAACAACTCAGAGAATAAGTAGAGAGCAATCCAACTGAGTCACTCAGTCCCAATGACACACACCATACAGACATACACCAGTCACTATGAATTTTCAGACATATTTAGAAATAGTGTTCTCATAGTATAAGGTGAAAATAAAATTCTAATATACATGAATGAGTATATTAACAAATGAGACTTTGCATATTTGTATGAGTGAATTCCCAACATCAGTTGTGAACACCACTATTTTGTAAAACCTAAAGGAAAGATCCATTTCTCCTTTTAACAGTTCAGTCTTCCATTGTTTTCCAGATGTGTGCTGATACCACTCACAATCATATTCTGTCTTATAGCTAATCTTGCTCCTCCTGCAGCAGGTGCACCTGTAGTGCCAATCTTAGTTTCACTCCTATCAGTCCACACTCCTGACACCATGTGTAGCCTCTGATACTCAAGGTTTTGTGACACTATGGCCCCAAGAGAGTCCAGGCGTTTGGCATTTTAGACACTACAGTCTTTCCAATAAAGTGACTGGAAACAAATTCTCAGATCTACTTAAAAATATAGTTTCCTATTCTCAATTTTAGTGGAAGAAAACCAATACATTAGTTTGTTTGGCCCTAAAGTTCTGTATAAGGATGGTACTGCTGATTCTTCTTTGTGTGTCAGAGCAATTATCATATTTAAACTACAGTTTAGTATCATCTTATTTTTATGAGGACCTTCTTCTCCAGTATGCTAGATAGTTCAGAATCACTGTCAGTTATTGATATACATAATATATATAATGAATTACTTGCTTATGGCTGCAATTTATCTTTTACCAGCAGGGGGCCCACTTTTTCCTGATCTTACTCATATAATGTGCAGAGTACAAAGGAAGGTAAATTCGACATCATCCAAAGCATCTTGGATGTAATTGGCTGCAAAAATAAAAATCTGATCATCCTTTCTGTTGGCTATGTATTCTTAGATATGAGGTGATATGTACAGTTGAGGAAAGCCACAATAATCCCAGGTTGATTGACACTAGGTTGATCTTTATCATATATTATGTATAAATGTAAGCGTACATAAATCTGAATATCACTATTTCATAATACAAAGTGCTTTAACAATGTTTTTTTTTACAAGAGACAAAATCTTGTAAACAAAAAGAAAAGGGTTAAGACTCACACATCAATTAAGGCTTCTTCACTGAGGTTATCACTCATTCCTGTGGAGCTAAGAAAGCATAGATGGGATGCTTAGCTGCTTAGAGTCTGAGTCACAAAAATATCATGATTGAGATGTAACAAAGGGCAACTTCTATACTCTATAAATGTTGAAGTGTTGTTATTTTAAGGCTAAAAGGGAACACTGATAGGTCCAGCTTTGTGAGAGATATGCCAGAAATGCGCAAAAATATATGTCCACTGTGGTAATCACTGAGGAGCAATTACCCGGCTTTGGCCTTCCTATGAGCACAGCAGCACCAGCACAGCTGCTTTGTTTTTTTGGCACAAGGTGCATGTGAACGGGGGTGGGCAAACTAAAGTTTCCTGGGCAGTAAACTATCAGCTGATACTTGAAATAATAATGGAATGCTTAACAAATCACTGCCAGAACAGTTCAATATATTTAGGAACATAAAACATCAGAAAAAAAATGAATAAATCAAAACTTGAAAGACTGTTTAGACTTAATGGGAAACAAAGGCAACACTCTGCCTGTGTGTTTTTATTGCAGCACCTTTTACTGTTGCTTTACTGACAAAATTCTTGTATGAAGAGGCACCTTCCTCTGTTGCACTTTAAGTGTAGGTGGTTAATGAAACATGTTTATGTTTTTATGTCAGAAATTATTTTGACAAATTGTCAAACTACCCCAAAACTCTGTGTCATCTTTTGTATATAGATCTAAACTAACAAAATACCTGGAAACATAGCTCTGATGGTGTTCATAACAAATTGTAAAGTATCTTGAGGAAAACGATAAAACGATGGCAGAGGACTTTAAAAGATGTACAAAAATTAAAAGGGTAGCAGCCTTCAAAATTAAGATGCACTTAAATGTACAATCTTAATATCAGTGGGATTATTTAATCAGATACAATATAAGCAAATACTGTTTCTTCCTTTAACTCTTGATAGTACACTGTATGATTAACTTTGTGCCTTTACTAGTTTGTTGAAGTTAATCAAAAATTGATTTCCAAACAACCCGTCAATTGTCCAGTGATTATAAAATAGCCTCAATTTAATTCGGGACAGTGCATTATCTTACACTATTCTTAAACAGTACACAGGAAAATAAATTTTTTTAATTATGCAACTTTTTGCTCTGCACAGTTGAAAGACTTTAATATTATTTTTGACAACTGTTGAAAATGTGTTCCTCCGAACAGCAACAGTTGTTAATTTAGGTGTCAGTAGCTCAAGCGTATAATCTCAGTTGGCCACTAACTGTGTGTATCACGTTTTCTAGAATCTTGTTCTAAAGTAGATACTGCATATACTTTATGGGAATGTAAAAATAAAATCCACTTGTAGCAATTTTGGCAATATAAATGCAGAAATTTTTCATCTTGATCCTCTCATCCTATATAAGCATTAATCGTGTACACTAACTGATTCTCTTTCCAAGCCACAAAAACAGGGGGAGCAGAAGCTGAGTCAGCACTGGTCTTTCTTAGACTCCTCTTGTCCTTCAGACTTAACTAACCAGTTTTATATTCCCTTACATAGCCTGGTTTGGGAGGAACTCTAGGCTGAGTCATCTGCAGTAGGCACTTTTTCAGGTTTCAGTCACAGGGCTTCTTTCAAGGAGACCACAGAGCTCCCACAGAGGATTTGACCTCACAGAACACAATCCTTGCATGCCCTCTGGACTGCTTGCTTTCCAAGTAAAGGGAAATGTTGCTGACATGCTTATAACACACAAGGTGTCCCATTTAAAGTCAGGCTTGTTTTGATCTGTGACAGCCAGGCATCTTTTCCAAACATCAGGTTGTGAACTGGGATCCTGGTCCCTTCTTTTTTTCCTACATACTCAGGCCCAGCACATAAATCCCTTTTAACCTCACATCAATTATGCAACATGACCAAGTGACTTTCAAGGGCCCTCAGGTCTGTCTTGCCTGCAGAAATGGCAACTTGAGATGGAGTATCCCACATTTATGAGGAAAGCTCCTCATCCCAGGAATGGCACTATTAGAGTTGCAGCCAAACACCGTTGTGCTGTGTCCTTCTCTAGAGTGCAGTATCGTAGACTTCTTGCTGTAAGATGGGGACTGGACCTGGGCCTGGGACAATGTTAGAGGAAAATGCAGGGGGGTGTGGGTGATCCCACACAGGATTCTTTAATGTAGGTGGTATGGAAGGCAAAGGAGGGACTGAGACCAAAGTGGTCTGACCTCTCAGCTGCTCCCTGACTTCCTGCTCAAGACTGGGAGGCACAATTAGCTGATCCTCAGGGTCTTGCTGTGCTGGAGCAGTGAAGTAGCCAGACTTCTTCTTGGGGGCCTCCAGGGCCACCTCAATGAGATTATGACTGTCCTCAGGGGCCACCACAGAGCCATTGGAGAGCTTTTTCCCAAACAGACTGGATGTGGAGGGAGACTTCTTGAGGTCTGCAATCTCTCTCCCACATACAGCCAGAAGGCAGCCATTTGTAGCTGAAACAACCACGCTGTTTTGTCTGCGCATTTTGCCATTGGGATAGTCAGAGCCTCCTTTTTCATGATCCAAGTCTTTGGGGCTATCAGGGGCTCCTGACCGTAACTGGAAAGCACAGCAGTGAATGTCCACTTCCACCTCTAACTTACTGCCATTGGAAATAACACCTTCAAGAGGAGCTTCATCGTCACTGTCCAGGCCATTGTCAGACTGGTTGCTGGAGAATGTAGCAGAGGAGGGCTGCCGCTGGAATAAGCCTGGGTGGGTTCCTACCCCCGGAGCTCCTGGCACCATGATTCCACACAGTGATGTAGCAGGATGCAGGCTACAGCGTCTCTCAGGGCGAGATGTAGGCCCTGAGGATGGGTGCTCATCGGAGGCTGTGGATCCCGCCTCGCTGCCAACCTCTGAAGCTGATGTCTCACTGCTTAACTCAGAAACAACACCATTGCTAGGTGTCAGGGTGGCTGTGTCACCCGGACCAGGGACCACAGTCACAGGCACGGGGGCAGGCGTAGGAGGGGGAACTCTTGGTTCAGTTGTGGTGACAGGTGGTTCGCAGGTACAGCTGTCCTCAGAAAGGTGCAGGGACACCACCACGGCCTCAATGTTGTCCTTACAGCCATAACTCTGGGCAAGAGAACACAGCTTTTTTGCAGCTGCGCGAGGATCCCGCACAGCTTGCACAGTGCACACAGCCTCCTGGAAGGAGACCCGTTCAAACAGCGCTCTATTTCCAAGGATCAAGAACTCATCCCGGGGACAGAGAAGCTCAGTGTGCACCCAGGGCTTTGGAAGCACCCAGGGAGACAGATAAGAACAGCCCAGCAGGCGAGAGCAGCATGTCACTCCACTCACTTTGTTATCCTTCAAAAGAAAAACATATGCTGTGAGATCTGTAGACCAACTTCAAAAGAAATACACCCCTGTCTTTGATGCTGGACATTATCATTAAAACAGAAAACACACTTTCACCTCAGTATAAAAAAAAAAAACAATGAATAAAGAAGGGGTATATTACCTCCGTAACAATGGCTTTACTGAGTTTAACTCTCTCCATCTCTTCTGTGCAGTTTTCTAGGCTGTAAACTTTAGAGAGAGGAACGGGTCGCCCGTCTCTGCACAACACTGCCTGGCATGTGCCCACATTGGCTACAGTGAGGCTGAAGTAGCCTCCTGGATCTGAGGACTCATGGTGAATATAACACAGCAAGGCAGAGGCGCCAAGTTTCTGGCCAGCCATTCCAAGTTTCCTATCCAATACAAACACATAAAATATGCTGAAAAATTCTTAAAGACACTGGAAAAAGGTTTAACAAAAAGGTTATATGGAGAAAGAATGAAATTAGGAGACTTGAGTCAAAAAATAAAAAGTTAAAATTTTACCTGTGTGAGGTGAGGAAAGTGTTGCACATATAGACATTGTCAATACTGGAGTGCTGCAGCTCCTCACACAGCACATCTCCCATGGTGCACTGCAGCAGCCTAGGCACTTCCTCGTTTCGATCCCCATCAAAGATCCCATAACATGCTTCCACAGAGTCTCCAAAGCGGTCAACAGCCAGGACAGAGACACACAACCTGCACACAAACAAAAAGACTCAACAGATCCAACACAGTAAACCTCATACACTTCAGCATGCTGCACTACAGCTGCAGGTCAAGGGAAATGGCAAAGGGTGACAGTTGATGAGGGGCACTGCTGTGGTGGCCACAACCCTACAGCAGAAGGCAGGTTCTCAGAGGTGAACTTACTGTTGTGTAAATCATTGAATCCAATGTAATTATTTGTCTCTCCTGTGAGAGCAAATCACAAAGAAAGGTTTATTGACTTCCTGGATGGTAGTGATGGGCACTGCAGTTCTTTTAGATGTACTGAATCACTAGAATCAGTTCACTAAAAAGATTTGTTCAAAAGATTCGTTCACCGAATCACTGACTCATAGCTACTGGGACCAGGAGATGAGAGTTTTGTGGCTGTGTTGCTTTAACAAACAGGTTTGTAAAAATGAACTTGTTTAAAAATCATGAGGTTTTAATTGTGCTATGCTATTTATCTTCTCAGTAAATGGGGCTCAGTGAGTGATTCGTTCACTGACCATTTACTCCACTTACTTTATTTACTCAGTGTAGAATTCACAATGAACATGCACCGTTTCCTCGCAAATCACCACAATAATAGAATCAGTCACACATTTCTCAAACTGCAGGTTTTATACACTACTTGTTACATGCTGTGTCCTACTGTATGCAAGTTTTTGTGGTGGCAATTTAGCATAGTTTAAAAGAAAAGTTAGTTTTTTCTGAGCTACACTTAAACACAACTATCTCCCTCTGTCGCTCCTGTCAAGAGCTTGCTACAGCTGGTTAGTCAAACTCTCTAATTACTGCCAGCCTAATGAAAAAATTGTCACCATGAAAGTGTATCCCTCAGACAAAAATGATTCCAGAGAGTGTCGTTCAACTTAAGTGAAAACGAATGAATCACTTGAGGGAGTGATTCGATTGGTTCAGTACGTTCACTTAAAAGATTTGGTTATTTTGAATGAATCATTCGTGAACGAAACAACACTACTGGATGCCAGAGCTAGGCACCTGCCAGTGATTCAGATTATGACTCAGTGATAGACACCTGCTCTGTGCTCCGACAAAAAGGCCAAAATAGACAGATTCGTTAGAAACTGGATGCAACACAGAAAGCAATTAAGAATGGCTGTGTGACTGATGACAAAGGGTACAAAACAAGCTGAAGAGATTATGTCTAGGGAGAGACATCACTACTGCTCATTTCTTATGAAAGATGGTTTTGATAGATCATATTGCAGAGGTGCAAATGTAGCTTCTTATTTCCACAAGAAAGCTAATAAAAAAAAAAACACACAGAGAAGAACCTACTTGTTTCTTTGGCCACTCATTTCAGAGTAACCGTGGTTCCATGGAGTGGAGGCACTCAGTGAGTCTCCTGGTGTAGTTGTGGATTTCTGGTCTAATTTTAGGGTGGGGATGTGACTAAAAAAGAAATACAAAACACGGAACAAGTTTTTCTAAACAATAATATAAATGGGCACAACATTTCCTTCCAAGTCTATAATTTGTATCAAAGACCTAAATTTGACAAAGCTGCTCTGGATCTTTTATGATTCACCTGAAGAGGTTTAGGGTTTTGTGTTCCAACATCAGACTGTTGTTGCCTGTCAGGTCCAGCTCCTGCAGAGTGGCAGGCAGCGATTCAGGCAACAGAATCTCCGTCAGCTCGTTACAGCTCAGATCTACGAGCTATGAATGTTCAAAAGACACACGCAAGTTGACACAGGTAAAACATTATCACATCCTCATAGACAGGGTGGGTAAATGTGCAAGAAAATGTCTGACCTTGATCTCTGGCAGGTTGAGGATTTCTGGGAAGACAGTGATTTGGTTGGAGTGTGCAATTAAGGTGTGCAGTCTCTTACAGCTGGACACAGTGGAGGGGATAGTCTTTAGCTTGTTGCCACTCAGATTGAGCTCCTCCAGCAGTTCCAGCTTACTGAGTTTACTGAGCAGCAGAGAAATAACATTAAAAACAGGAAACAGACACACTAAAGCACAAGTTTTTAATCTTATATTAACTATTAAAAGTGACTCAAATCAGCAGCACTGGCTAACATGACAGCCCAGCTGACACACCTGGCAGGGAAAGAGAGCAACTGGTTGTAGGCGATGTGCAGGATTCGCAGGTTCTGGTGTCCCACCAACAGAGTACCGCAGTTCTCATTCAGGTTGTTCCCTGTCAGGTAAATCTCCTGGAGGGTGCTGAGGCTCTCCTCTGACTGGCTGCTGGGAGGAATATTTTCTAGGGCATTGGCTGACACATTTAAGTATTTCAGGCTGCGAGGGAAGACAAGTAAAGAGAAGAGATATATTAGTTAAAAAAGTGTAAAAAAGCACATGTGGGCCAACATGTCAGGGCCAAAGTTAAAACAACACCAAACCGTGTCTCAGTACATTTGATTTTAGGAAGTCGATGTTTCCTGTTAAGTCTGCATGAGTAGGAAAAGTAATTTGATCTCTAGTGGTTCTTATGCAATTGGTATCATTGTCATTGTCTGTGTGGATTACACACTACACAGTAACAAAACCAGGCCACCCAAGTTTTGAACTCAGCATAGAGTGAGATTTCTTTTTTTTTGAGGGGTGTGAGAGTGGAGTGTGTTAGAAAATAATGTGTGTGTGTGTGTGTGTGTGTGTGTGTGTGTGTGTGTGTGTGTGTGTGTGTGTGTGTGTGTGTGTGTGTGTGTGTTCTGGTATTCATCGCCTCATGAGGACAAAAGTCTGTTTACACAGTCACCTCATGGGGACCTCTTGCAGTTTGGGGACCAAAATTGAGGTCCCCATGAGGGAAACCCTTTTAAATGATTGCAGGAGCTCCTCTGATGTTGCCTATGTGATTTTTAGAGTTGGCCCAAAAAGCATGTTTATCCACTAGTGTGTGTGTGTGTGGCATGCACAGTAGCCCCCTCTATAGTTTTTGGCTGGTAATGCACTTGTTGGCTCCACACACACATATTCCAAATATGGGTAGGAACCGCCTACTTCCCAGTCCCCATTAGGAACAATAATATCGCCGACATAATTTTGAGTGTTTAAGTTGTCTTCAGAGAAATAAGTGCACGGTGGACACAGAGGATTGTTTGATGAAGATGCAAAGACTCACAGGATTTTTTTACAAAGGAATGACAGAGATGCAAAAGGTAAGCACCTAAGTTCAACAAACTTTTTACTACTGCACGAAAGTTTGTAATTCAGACCATAAATACAAGGATAACTCAGCTTAAACGCCTCAGATGTTTTAAGACATCTTTTTAACCAGTTACAATTTAATAAAAAGGAGACAAATTCAAATCAAAATTAGTGATAGGTAGGCTCATGGTTCAATACATCAAGAAAAGCTAATTGTTTCTCTTCATAAGATTAAGCTTCTTGATACAAAACTAGCTTTCAGATAAAACTATCTCAGCTGCATTAAAACTTTCTCCAACTTCATAGTATCAATACTATATATATATATATATATATATATATATATATATATATATATATATATATATATACACACATATATAAAAACAAAGGTCTGACTAAGGTAATTTGTGTATTTTTTAAATACAATTCAAACAGTCAAACGAAATGCGATTTCCATCTTTTAAAAAAGTGAAATTTGAGTTTCTAGATGGAAATTATGACAACATTAAAATACTGACGTGAGAATACAACTTCCTATCCGTGGCTTTTATTTTGACATCATGGAGGAAGTCAAGTATGTTTTAAGTCTGAACGTAACATCGAGCCACGGTTGAAATGCAGCTGATGGTAATCAGGAAAACGGAGAGTATGGTGCAGGATCTCAGACACATGCAGTAAGTGCCAGGTGTTTTTACAGACTTTTATATTTTCAGAAGTAAAGAAGAAATGACATAGCAGGGGTTTCTGATTGATTTGTAGTTTTACAGCTTTTCCACAGTGTCGACATTCAGCACATCAGTTAGCTAGCTAAGACGTTATTTAGCTAACCCCTTTAGTTGGATCAAAAGTTTTCACCTGTCCAGTGTCAGTTTGACAAAATTTAGGTCCAGATCATTAAAATAATTATCAGAGACTTTCTAGAAGTAAGATACAGTGTAATTTTTCATGATTTTGTGAGATTTAGAAGTTGGTTTGGGGTGTTCAGTGGGCAGTGAGTAATGACTTAACAGATGATTAGTAAATACTGTGTAGAATATGAGACTAAATTCACTAGAAGACTTCAGTAATAAATGAATTATAGAGTTTATCGTTGGAAAAAATATTGGCAGCGTCTGACAACTATTACAAAGATTATCAATGACCTTGACATCCTTTCATAATATGAAAGAAATAAGGGCTGTATGAGTGAAAACTCTTACTGGTCTTTTTAATGTATACAGTGACTAAAATGGTTACAAATTCTGACTAAAATTCACAAATAGTCCACACTAAACCAGCAATAGACTAAAATTTAATGTAATGTTCTTTACAGCTTAACACTGGTTTGAATTGGGTTTTGAAATCAAATGTAAAACACCTCTGCATATATAGATCTAATACCATTAAAGCCTTCATAATGTGACTACATTTATTGCAGGTTTGAAATATATCCCTTGGTTTGAAATGCCACCACGGATAAGCCCTCTTAAAGATGCCAGTCATCATGTTTTGTCAAGGTCTGACAAGATATCCAAATTAGAGGTGAAGTTTATCAATGCAATAAAAGGTAAGGTGACAGGACATATTTGTGAATTACTCCTTATGTATACAATTGCCATCTCATAAGTATTTGATGTAAGATGTCAGGATAAACTAGTTAAGCTAGAGATTGCAGCTTTGTATAGGCTTACTATCTCTTGAGGTCTAAATTAATACACAGCATTAAGGTCTCACTTTTCTGTTAAATGTTTCTGCTATCTTTTTTAGGACGTGGTGTATTTGCAAAGACTCCTTTTTGCAAAGGAGATTTTGTTGTTGAATACAGGGGAGATTTGATAACGGATGCAGAATACAGCAGCAGAAGAAAACTTTACCACCCATCATGTGCTGCATTTATGTTTGCATTTCAGTGGAGAGGGAAAACATGGTGGTAGGATGACACTCTACTATCAAAGGGTTTTGACTTTCTTAAGAAATACTGTGATATTTAGTTTCTCATTGTCTTGTGTTTTGATTTTTCAAGCATTGATGCATCAAGAGAAGATGAATCATATGGGCGACTGGTCAATGATGAACACAGGTCTCCAAACTGTAAGATGAAAAAAATTGAGGTGACCGGAAACCCACACCTTTGTTTGTTTGCACTGAACGACATTAAAGAGGGAGAAGAAATAACCTATGATTATGGAGATGCTGACTGCCCATGGCGAACACAAGTATGTTGCACTAAGATTGGCTCATTTTTTAAAACTGAAGTAAAAAAGTAATTCAAGATACATAAAAATTAATATGTTCAAAGGTGGCTGAGGAAACTGTGAAAGGGTCAAGCAAGTCCCTCCACTCCAATGTCCCAAAGGATAAGCACATAAAGCATACTCGCCAAAAGGTACATTGCATCCATCTCAGCCCCCAGTGAAGTGTTCTTAACATGTGTTTAATTCAGTGCATTTTTTATCAAGTCTAATAAGTATTCACTATCAAAATTTATAGTTTTACAATGTGTATCAACAGGAGGCCAGGACCCTACTAAACTTCCTGGAGGTGGACATCCCCAATCCCTCCACCCAGCTGAAGGCTACCAAAGATGATGCCATTGGTCAAGATAGCACCTCTGATCAGGTGAGTCATATTTATCACCTTACATTTCATATTAAAACCATTCTTCTGTCAGATTTGATGTCTTACAATGCTAAAAAGTGACAAAATAGGGTAAAAAATCATGAAATTCAGTTTGAACCAGTGCACTGGGCAGTCAAATGTAAACAACATAGAAGCTTGGTGGTTTGTATAAGATAAAGGTTTTGGTTTGAGCCTGCTCTGGAGTTTTCTTGTTGATTTATTATCAGTGTATTGTAAACACTTACGATGTCCCCATAAGACACTTTGAGTAATTTCTCACTCTGGGTAGAGAAGCAGATTCAGACACATCTGGTCCCCACAAGGCAGCTTAATCTAGTGTGTGAAGTGTCCCCACAAAGTGTATTGTGTTTTTAGAAAAAATCCATGTGTATTATAATGTAGTTATGGCAAATTTATTCAAGTTTCAATTTCTCTAAATCAAATATATTTTGTAATGTGTATCCACAGGAGACTAGGGGCCTACTGAACAACATGGAGGTGGACATCCCCAATCCCTCCACACAGCCACAGGCTACCAAAGATGACACCATTGGTCAAGATAGCACCTCTAATCAGGTGAGTCATATTTATCACCTTACATTTCATATTAAAACCATTCTTCTGTCAGATTTGATGTCTTACATTGCTAAAAAGTGAAAAAATAGGGTAAAAAATCATGAAATTCAGTTTGAACCAGTGCACTGGGCAGTCAAATGTAAACAACATAGAAGCTTGGTGGTTTGTATAAGATAAATGTTTTGGTTTGAGCCTGCTCTGGAGTTTTCTTATTGATTTATTATCAGTGAATTGTAAACACTTACAATGTCCCCATAAGACACTTTGAGTCAGTTTCTCACTCTGGGTAGAGAAGCAGATTCAGACACATCTGGTCCCCACAAGGCAGCTTAATCTCGTGTGTGACGCGTCCCCACAAAGCCTGTTGTGTTTTTAGAAAAATTCCATGTGTATTTTAATGTAGTTATGGCAAATTTATTCTTTTTTTATTTCTCTAAATCAAATATATTTTTGTTATTTGATCCACAGGAGACTAGGGGCCTACTGCATAACTGGGAGGTGGACATCCCCAATCCCTCCACCCAGCCACAGGCTACCAAAGATGACACCATTGGTCAAGATAGCACCTCTGATCAGGTGAGTCATATTTATCACCTTACATTTCATATTAAAACCATTCTTCTGTCAGATTTGATGTCTTACAATGCTAAAAAGTGACAAAATAGGGTAAAAAATCATGAAATTCAGTTTAAACCAGTGCACTGGGCAGTCAAATGTAAACAACATAGAAGCTTGGTGGTTTGTATAAGATAAATGTTTTGGTTTGAGCCTGCTCTGGAGTTTTCTTATTGATTTATTATCAGTGAATTGTAAACACTTACGATGTCCCCATAAGACACTTTGAGTCAGTTTCTCACTCTGGATAGAGGACCAGATTCAGACACATCTGGT
Organism: Xyrichtys novacula; assembly: GCA_962446985.1. NCBI lineage: Eukaryota > Metazoa > Chordata > Actinopteri > Labriformes > Labridae > Xyrichtys > Xyrichtys novacula. Next base: position 22,238,457 of record OY660864.1, on the reverse strand, counting down.
CCCCACAAGGCAGCTTAATCTAGTGTGTGAAGTGTCCCCACAAAGCCTGTTGTGGTCAATAGAAAAATCCATGTGTATTATAATGTAGTTATGGCAAATTTATTCAAGTTTCAATTTCTCCAAATCAAATATATTTTTGTTATTTGATCCACAGGAGACTAGGGGCCTACTGCATAACCCGGAGGTGGACATCCCCAATCCCTCCATCCAGCCACAGGCTACCAAAGATGACACCATTGGTCAAGATAGCACCTCTGATCAGGTGAGTCATATTTATCACCTTACATTTCATATTAAAACCATTCTTCTGTTAGATTTGATGTCTTACAATGCTAAAAAGTGAAAAAATAGGGTAAAAAATCATGAAATTCAGTTTCAACCAGTGCACTGGGCAGTCAAATGTAAAGAACATAGAAGCTTGGTGGTTTGTAAGAGATACAGGTTTTGGTCTGAGACTGCTCTGGAGTTTTCTTATTGATTTATTATCAGTGTATTGTAAACACTTACGGTGTCCCCATAAGACACTTTGAGTAATTTCTCACTCTGGGTAAAGAGGCAGATTCAGACACATGTGGTCCCAACAAGGCAGCTTAATCTAGTGTGTGAAGTGTCCCCACAAAGTGTATTGTGTTTTTAGAAAAAATCCATGTGTATTATAATGTAGTTATGGCAAATTTATTCAAGTTTCAATTTCTCCAAATCAAATATATTTTGTAATGTGTATCCACAGGAGACTAGGGGCCTACTGAACAACATGGAGGTGGACATCCCCAATCCCTCCACACAGCCACAGGCTACCAAAGATGACACCATTGGTCAAGATAGCACCTCTAATCAGGTGAGTCATATTTATCACCTTACATTTCATATTAAAACCATTCTTCTGTCAGATTTGATGTCTTACATTGCTAAAAAGTGAAAAAATAGGGTAAAAAATCATGAAATTCAGTTTAAACCAGTGCGCTGGGCAGTCAAATGTAAACAACATAGAAGCTTGGTGGTTTGTATGAGATACAGGTTTTGGTCTGAGCCTGCTCTGGAGTTTTCTTATTGATTTATTATCAGTGAATTGTAAACACTTACAATGTCCCCATAAGACACTTTGAGTCAGTTTCTCACTCTGGGTAGAGAAGCAGATTCAGACACATATGGTCCCCACAAGGCAGCTTAATCTCGTGTGTGACGCGTCCCCACAAAGCCTGTTGTGTTTTTAGAAAAATTCCATGTGTATTTTAATGTAGTTATGGCAAATTTATTCTTTTTTTATTTCTCTAAATCAAATATATTTTTGTTATTTGATCCACAGGAGACTAGGGGCCTACTGCATAACTGGGAGGTGGACATCCCCAATCCCTCCACCCAGCCACAGGCTACCAAAGATGACACCATTGGTCAAGATAGCACCTCTGATCAGGTGAGTCATATTTATCACCTTACATTTCATTTTAAAACAATTTTTGTCATGGTTGATGTCTTACAATGCTAAAAAGTGAAAAAATAGGGTAAAAAATCATGAAATTCAGTTTGAACCAGTGCACTGGGCAGTCAAATGTAAAGAACATAGAAGCTTGGTGGTTTGTATAAGATAAATGTTTTGGTTTGAGCCTGCTCTGGAGTTTTCTTATTGATTTATTATCAGTGAATTGTAAACACTTACAATGTCCCCATAAGACACTTTGAGTCAGTTTCTCACTCTGGGTAGAGAAGCAGATTCAGACACATCTGGTCCCCACAAGGCAGCTTAATCTCGTGTGTGACGCGTCCCCACAAAGCCTGTTGTGTTTTTAGAAAAATTCCATGTGTATTTTAATATAGTTATGGCAAATTTATTCTTTTTTTATTTCTCTAAATCAAACATATTTTTGTTATTTGATCCACAGGAGACTAGGGGCCTACTGCATAACTGGGAGGTGGACATCCCCAATCCCTCCACCCAGCCACAGGCTACCAAAGATGACACCATTGGTCAAGATAGCACCTCTGATCAGGTGAGTCATATTTATCACCTTACATTTCATTTTATTACAATTTTTTGTCATGTTTGATGTCTTACAATGCTAAAAAGTGAAAAAATAGGGTAAAAAAATCATGAAATTCAGTTTGAACCAGTGCACTGGGCAGTCAAATGTAATGAACATAGAAGCTTGGTGGTTTGTATAAGATAAATGTTTTGGTTTGAGCCTGCTCTGGAGTTTTCTTATTGATTTATTATCAGTGAATTGTAAACACTTACAATGTCCCCATAAGACACTTTGAGTCAGTTTCTCACTCTGGGTAGAGAAGCAGATTCAGACACATATGGTCCCCACAAGGCAGCTTAATCTCGTGTGTGACGCGTCCCCACAAAGCCTGTTGTGTTTTTAGAAAAATTCCATGTGTATTTTAATGTAGTTATGGCAAATTTATTCAAGTTTCAATTTCTCCAAATCAAATATATTTTGTAATGTGTATCCACAGGAGACTAGGGGCCTACTGAACAACATGGAGGTGGACATCCCCAATCCCTCCACACAGCCACAGGCTACCAAAGATGACACCATTGGTCAAGATAGCACCTCTGATCAGGTGAGTCATATTTATCACCTTACATTTCATATTAAAACCATTCTTCTGTCAGATTTGATGTCTTACAATGCTAAAAAGTGACAAAATAGGGTAAAAAATCATGAAATTCAGTTTGAACCAGTGCACTGGGCAGTCAAATGTAAACAACATAGAAGCTTGGTGGTTTGTATAAGATAAATGTTTTGGTTTGAGCCTGCTCTGGAGTTTTCTTATTGATTTATTATCAGTGAATTGTAAACACTTACAATGTCCCCATAAGACACTTTGAGTCAGTTTCTCACTCTGGGTAGAGAAGCAGATTCAGACACATCTGGTCCCCACAAGGCAGCTTAATCTCGTGTGTGACGCGTCCCCACAAAGCCTGTTGTGTTTTTAGAAAAATTCCATGTGTATTTTAATGTAGTTATGGCAAATTTATTCTTTTTTTATTTCTCTAAATCAAATATATTTTTGTTATTTGATCCACAGGAGACTAGGGGCCTACTGCATAACTGGGAGGTGGACATCCCCAATCCCTCCACCCAGCCACAGGCTACCAAAGATGACACCATTGGTCAAGATAGCACCTCTGATCAGGTGAGTCATATTTATCACCTTACATTTCATTTTATTACAATTTTTTGTCATGTTTGATGTCTTACAATGCTAAAAAGTGAAAAAATAGGGTAAAAAATCATGAAATTCAGTTTGAACCAGTGCACTGGGCAGTCAAATGTAAACAACATAGAAGCTTGGTGGTTTGTATAAGATAAAGGTTTTGGTTTGAGCCTGCTCTGGAGTTTTCTTATTGATTTATTATCAGTGAATTGTAAACACTTACGATGTCCCCATAAGACACTTTGAGTAATTTCTCACTCTGGGTAGAGAAGCAGATTCAGACACATCTGGTCCCCACAAGGCAGCTTAATCTAGTGTGTGAAGTGTCCCCACAAAGTGTATTGTGTTTTTAGAAAAAATCCATGTGTATTATAATGTAGTTATGGCAAATTTATTCAAGTTTCAATTTCTCCAAATCAAATATATTTTGTAATGTGTATCCACAGGAGACTAGGGCCTACTGAACAACATGGAGGTGGACATCCCAATCCCTCCACACAGCCACAGGCTACCAAAGATGACACCATTGGTCAAGATAGCACCTCTGATCAGGTGAGTCATATTTATCACCTTACATTTCATATTAAAACCATTCTTCTGTCAGATTTGATGTCTTACAATGCTAAAAAGTGACAAAATAGGGTAAAAAATCATGAAATTCAGTTTGAACCAGTGCAATGTGCAGTCAAATGTAAAGAACATAGAAGCTTGGTGGTTTGTATAAGATAAATGTTTTGGTTTGAGCCTGCTCTGGAGTTTTCTTATTGATTTATTATCAGTGAATTGTAAACACTTACAATGTCCCCATAAGACACTTTGAGTCAGTTTCTCACTCTGGGTAGAGAAGCAGATTCAGACACATATGGTCCCCACAAGGCAGCTTAATCTCGTGTGTGACGCGTCCCCACAAAGCCTGTTGTGTTTTTAGAAAAATTCCATGTGTATTTTAATGTAGTTATGGCAAATTTATTCAAGTTTCAATTTCTCCAAATCAAATATATTTTGTAATGTGTATCCACAGGAGACTAGGGGCCTACTGAACAACATGGAGGTGGACATCCCCAATCCCTCCACACAGCCACAGGCTACCAAAGATGACACCATTGGTCAAGATAGCACCTCTAATCAGGTGAGTCATATTTATCACCTTACATTTCATTTTATTACAATTTTTTGTCATGTTTGATGTCTTACAATGCTAAAAAGTGAAAAAATAGGGTAAAAAAATCATGAAATTCAGTTTGAACCAGTGCACTGGGCAGTCAAATGTAATGAACATAGAAGCTTGGTGGTTTGTATAAGATAAATGTTTTGGTTTGAGCCTGCTCTGGAGTTTTCTTATTGATTTATTATCAGTGAATTGTAAACACTTACAATGTCCCCATAAGACACTTTGAGTCAGTTTCTCACTCTGGGTAGAGAAGCAGATTCAGACACATATGGTCCCCACAAGGCAGCTTAATCTCGTGTGTGACGCGTCCCCACAAAGCCTGTTGTGTTTTTAGAAAAATTCCATGTGTATTATAATGTAGTTATGGCAAATTTATTCAAGTTTCAATTTCTCCAAATCAAATATATTTTGTAATGTGTATCCACAGGAGACTAGGGGCCTACTGAACAACATGGAGGTGGACATCCCCAATCCCTCCACACAGCCACAGGCTACCAAAGATGACACCATTGGTCAAGATAGCACCTCTGATCAGGTGAGTCATATTTATCACCTTACATTTCATATTAAAACCATTCTTCTGTCAGATTTGATGTCTTACATGCTAAAAAGTGACAAAATAGGGTAAAAAATCATGAAATTCAGTTTGAACCAGTGCACTGGGCAGTCAAATGTAAAGAACATAGAAGCTTGGTGGTTTGTATAAGATAAATGTTTTGGTTTGAGCCTGCTCTGGAGTTTTCTTATTGATTTATTATCAGTGAATTGTAAACACTTACAATGTCCCCATAAGACACTTTGAGTCAGTTTCTCACTCTGGGTAGAGAAGCAGATTCAGACACATGTGGTCCCCACAAGGCAGCTTAATCTCGTGTGTGACGCGTCCCCACAAAGCCTGTTGTGTTTTTAGAAAAATTCCATGTGTATTTTAATGTAGTTATGGCAAATTTATTCTTTTTTTATTTCTCTAAATCAAATATATTTTTGTTATTTGATCCACAGGAGACTAGGGGCCTACTGCATAACTGGGAGGTGGACATCCCCAATCCCTCCACCCAGCCACAGGCTACCAAAGATGACACCATTGGTCAAGATAGCACCTCTGATCAGGTGAGTCATATATTATCACCTAACATTTCATTTTATTACAATTTTTTTGTCATGTTTGATGTCTTACAATGCTAAAAAGTGAAAAAATAGGGTAAAAAATCATGAAATTCAGTTTGAACCAGTGCACTGGGCAGTCAAATGTAAAGAACATAGAAGCTTGGTGGTTTGTATGAGATACAGGTTTTGGTCTGAGCCTGCTCTGGAGTTTTCTTATTGATTTATTATCAGTGTATTGTAAACACTTACGATGTCCCCATAAGACACTTTGAGTCAGTTTCTCACTCTGGGTAGAGGACCAGATTCAGACACATGTGGTCCCCTTAAGGCAGCTTAATCTAGTGTGTGACGCGTCCCCACAAAGCCTGTTGTGTTTTTAGAAAAAATCCATGTGTATTATACTGTAGTTATGTCAAATTTATTCTTTTTTAATTTTTCTAAATCAAATATATTTTTGTGATTTGATCCACAGGAGACTAGGTGCCTACTGCACAACATGGAGGTGGACATCCCCAATCCCTCCACACAGCCACAGGCTACCAAAGATGACACCATTGGTCAAGATAGCACCTCTAATCAGGTGAGTCATATTTATAACCTTACATTTCATATTAAAACCATTCTTCTGTCATATTTGATGTCTTACAATGCTAAAAAGTGACAAAATAGGGTAAAAAATCATGAAATTCAGTTTCAACCAGTGCACTGGGCAGTCAAATGTAATGAACATAGAAGCTTGGTGGTTTGTATAAGATAAATGTTTTGGTTTGAGCCTGCTCTGGAGTTTTCTTATTGATTTATTATCAGTGAATTGTAAACACTTACAATGTCCCCATAAGACACTTTGAGTCAGTTTCTCACTCTGGGTAGAGAAGCAGATTCAGACACATATGGTCCCCACAAGGCAGCTTAATCTCGTGTGTGACGCGTCCCCACAAAGCCTGTTGTGTTTTTAGAAAAATTCCATGTGTATTTTAATGTAGTTATGGCAAATTTATTCAAGTTTCAATTTCTCCAAATCAAATATATTTTGTAATGTGTATCCACAGGAGACTAGGGGCCTACTGAACAACATGGAGGTGGACATCCCCAATCCCTCCACACAGCCACAGGCTACCAAAGATGACACCATTGGTCAAGATAGCACCTCTAATCAGGTGAGTCATATTTATCACCTTACATTTCATATTAAAACCATTCTTCTGTCAGATTTGATGTCTTACATTGCTAAAAAGTGAAAAAATAGGGTAAAAAATCATGAAATTCAGTTTGAACCAGTGCACTGGGCAGTCAAATGTAAACAACATAGAAGCTTGGTGGTTTGTATAAGATAAATGTTTTGGTTTGAGCCTGCTCTGGAGTTTTCTTATTGATTTATTATCAGTGAATTGTAAACACTTACAATGTCCCCATAAGACACTTTGAGTCAGTTTCTCACTCTGGGTAGAGAAGCAGATTCAGACACATCTGGTCCCCACAAGGCAGCTTAATCTCGTGTGTGACGCGTCCCCACAAAGCCTGTTGTGTTTTTAGAAAAATTCCATGTGTATTTTAATGTAGTTATGGCAAATTTATTCTTTTTTTATTTCTCTAAATCAAATATATTTTTGTTATTTGATCCACAGGAGACTAGGGGCCTACTGCATAACTGGGAGGTGGACATCCCCAATCCCTCCACCCAGCCACAGGCTACCAAAGATGACACCATTGGTCAAGATAGCACCTCTGATCAGGTGAGTCATATTTATCACCTAACATTTCATTTTATTACAATTTTTTTGTCATGTTTGATGTCTTACAATGCTAAAAAGTGAAAAAATAGGGTAAAAAATCATGAAATTCAGTTTGAACCAGTGCACTGGGCAGTCAAATGTAAAGAACATAGAAGCTTGGTGGTTTGTATGAGATACAGGTTTTGGTCTGAGCCTGCTCTGGAGTTTTCTTATTGATTTATTATCAGTGTATTGTAAACACTTACGATGTCCCCATAAGACACTTTGAGTCAGTTTCTCACTCTGGGTAGAGGACCAGATTCAGACACATGTGGTCCCCTTAAGGCAGCTTAATCTAGTGTGTGACGCGTCCCCACAAAGCCTGTTGTGTTTTTAGAAAAAATCCATGTGTATTATACTGTAGTTATGTCAAATTTATTCTTTTTTAATTTTTCTAAATCAAATATATTTTTGTGATTTGATCCACAGGAGACTAGGTGCCTACTGCACAACATGGAGGTGGACATCCCCAATCCCTCCACACAGCCACAGGCTACCAAAGATGACACCATTGGTCAAGATAGCACCTCTAATCAGGTGAGTCATATTTATAACCTTACATTTCATATTAAAACCATTCTTCTGTCATATTTGATGTCTTACAATGCTAAAAAGTGACAAAATAGGGTAAAAAATCATGAAATTCAGTTTCAACCAGTGCACTGGGCAGTCAAATGTAAAGAACATAGAAGCTTGGTGGTTTGTATGAGATACAGGTTTTGGACTGAGCCTGCTCTGGAGTTTTCTTATTGATTTATTATCAGTGTATTGTAAAAACACTTAAGATGTCCCCATAAGACACTTTGAGTCAGTTTCTCACTCTGGGTAGAGAAGCAGATTCAGACACATGTGGTCCCCACAAGGCAGCTTAATCTAGTGTGTGAAGTGTCCCCAAAAAGCCTGTTGTGGTCAATAGAAAAATCCTGCATATATTATTTAATATAAACATCAAGGCACCTTATCTGTAATGTACTAGCTTTTTACATGCTTAACACAGCCTTAAAAAATGCCATACTGCCAATATATCCACTGCACTGATAAAATTTGGTAGTAAAGGGACAATTCAATTTTATTAAGTGTATATTCTGTTATATTGGAAATATGATGTTTATAGTTTCTTTTGTTGTCAGATTGTCGCCTCTCAGAGTGACGTTGAGATCTCTGTGCCAAAGTTGAGACGGACCAAAAGTGTCATTGTAAGTTTCAAAATTGAAGTCATTAAATATGAGAGCCTTGAATGCCTCTGACTTTTTCTCAAAGCTGAGGGAAATGGCAAATGTAAAGACATTCCACATTTCAGTATTCAAAACATCTCTGAAGAATTTTTTTTTGTCTTAGTTTTCAGCAAATTTGATGTAAGGTTTAAAGTCAGATCATGAATATGCAATATTAATCTAACTGTGTTTAAAACATGAGAGTAGACACCTGTCTCATTGCATCTTAGAAATGTTACTAGTCTGGATCTTTGGCTGTTTTTCACTTAAGTGAGAGACCTGTCTCTTGTCAAGGCCAAAGTTGTGTGCAAATATAACTGAGTGGCCTCATGGTTACCAAGACCTGGCAGAGGTTTTGTCTTAGTGAACACTGTAAAGAAGCAATTGAGCATAATTGTACATGCTTTCCAAAACTGAAATAACAAAATCAGTCCATAACATATGTTTCCCTTGAATATTTCTCTGTACTGTTTGTTAACCAAATTGAAAGTTTTACATATTTTGAATTACATTTCTTTTTTTTAGATGAAAGACATAAATCTTGAAGATTCTGCTGAACTGTATGATTCTGCATCTGAGAGTGGAGATGATTACATTCCAGATACCACATGCGAAAGTGACAGTGATAGTGATACTAGCCTTCACCTTAGCCCAAAGACTCAAAGGTCTCTTGCTGACAAAACTTATGTTCCTGACCCAGTGAGCTCCCCTGAAGTTGACAGCACAACGCCAGACCATCTCTTTCTTCCATCCAAAGCCACTGGAGCAGAAGAAGAGCCTTGCTCAAGTCAGAACATAAATGACGTGATAGTTGTTACTGCATGCCAAAAGAGAGCTGGGAAAAGAGTTTATGACAAAAGACATTATTGTCTGTATTGCTCTAAGCCTTATGCGAAGATGGCCAGACATCTAGAGGCTGCACATATGGATATATCCAGTGTAGCCAAAGCTCTAAGCTTTCCAAAGGGCTCCAAGAAAAGAAAATTACAACTAGATTATATTCGCAACCAAGGGAACTTTGCACACAATGCTGCAGTCATGGAGTCAGGAAAGGGGAAACTTGTTGCATTCAAACGACCAGTTGAAGAGTTAGAGGGAAAGGACTTTATGCATTGTGCATATTGCCAAGCACTTTTTACCAGAAAAGTCCTGTGGCGACACATGCGTAGATGTAGACTCAGACCTGAATCAGTCACCCCCAAACCAGGAAAGAACCGTGTCCAGTCCATGTGTAAATATGCAGAACCTGTGCCTTCCTACATAAAAAAAGAACTGTGGGAAGTAATCAGTAGCATGAATCCTGACCCAATCACTGACATCATAAAAAATGACAAAGTCATTCTTGATATTGGACAACACTTGCTAAACAAAGGTGGGTCATCAGACAAAAATAAACAGAATGTGAGAGAGAAGATGCGAGAATTGGGAAGGTTGATCAAGAGTGCCAGGAGAGGCACCACATTAAACAAAATGGAGGACCTCATCAATCCAGAGAAGTACATGGAGACTGTCAAAGCTGTCAAGCTTACATGTGGGTATGAAAGTGACACAAACAAGTTCCTCATTCCATCACTGGCTATCAAACTTGGAAATGCCCTGGTTAAAGCAAGCAAACTATTAAAAGCTCAGGGTTTAATATCCAACAACAACGAGCTTGTGAAGAATGCCAGTGGGTTTCAAGAGGTGCATCAGGAGAAGTGGAATGAAGTGATCTCAGCAACTGCCTTGAGAAACATCAGGGAAGCAAAGTGGAATGTCCCTACTCTTATGCCCTTTACCCAAGATGTCCAAAAGATGCACACTTATCTCAGTCAAATGCAAGATGAGTGGCACAAATCTCTCTCAGAAAGTCCCTCTACAAGAGCCTGGATGGAGCTGGCAAAGGTGTGTTTGGCCCAGATTATTCTCTTTAACCGTCGCAGGGAGGGTGAGGTGTCAAGCATGCCCTTATCAGCATTTTTATCAAGAGACTCCACTGATGCACATGAGGATGTGGACTGGGCACTCTCTGAAGTGGAGAAAAAGCTGTGCAGACACTTCTCAAGGATTGTCATCAGAGGTAAATGTGGTCGGCCTGTCCCAATACTTCTGACTCCAAAAATGCTGTGTTTACTGGAACTCCTTGTCAAACAGAGAGAGGCTTGTGGGGTTCTAAATGAAAACTGTTATATGTTCGCAAGACCAGGAGCAATGTCACATTTCCGAGGTTCAGACTGCCTCCGTAGCTTTGCAAAGGGGTGCAATGCAAAGTGTCCAAGGTCACTGACATCGACCAGACTTCGAAAGCATGCTGCAACTCTTTCGACAGTGCTTAACATGACAGATACGGAGATGGACCAGCTGGCCAACTTTCTTGGCCATGACATCAGAATCCACCGAGAGTTCTACAGACTCCCTGAAAAGACCCTACAGCTTGCCAAGATAAGCAAGGTTCTAATGGCACTTGAGCAAGGAAGATTATCTGACTTTCATGGCAAGAACTTAGATGAAATAAGGATAGAGCCAGATGGTAAGTTATTTTATTTGACTTTTTTGTTTTGCTTTGTTTACCAGATGATTTAATTCACATTGGAAGAATGTACTCTGTACTACTTTCACAGAAAAAGTTCTTGACAGTGAAGAAGAAGAGGATGACAGGAGCATCCAGGGGGAAACTTCTACTGTTGAAGGTATGTCTTGTCAGTTAATTACTGATGACATACCAGTTACCAGCTATTCTAATACACTAGTTGTACTCTAACCCTCTGGTAAAAATTGTTAGTCCCCCATCTCAATCTTTTAATTAACTGACAGTTGAAAGGGAGAGTAAGTTATCAAGAAATCTTTACTTGGGTCTGTCATGGCATAAGATTTTTATCATGGGCCAAAAGAAATTCACTCTTTATAGAAAACTTGGCAAAAAATGACACTGTCATGTCAAATTAATCTTGAACTTTGTCTTTTTTTTGCAAAATACTCTGAACATGCTCATAAAGAGATGGAGAGAGACTACACAAATTTTGGTGATTATCCATCACCTCTGAGTTTGAGGAGATGTGTGCTCAACGAGATGATATAATTGACATTCATAAATAAATATCAATTTCTCTACACTTCTTGAAAATGTGGAATTTGGTCTTTGTCCATAGAACCATCAGCAGAGGGGTTGTGTCCTCCTACAGAAGAGAGTGAAATGCAGCAGTCAGCATCCAAAAGACGCAGACCACCATCACCAGGTGATGAGGTACCTCCAGGTGGGGCTATGAAGCCTTCCTCCAAAGGTAACTAAGCTGCTTGAATTCACACCTGATTTTCGTCTTTGCTGTTTTAATTAATAATTATTTTGATTTAAACATTTTGGTGTAGAATTGTCACTGTTGCAACTGATTTGTTTTGCTTTAGTTGCACAGAAATATCAAGATTACAATGCTTAGGATCTTGTCAAGGGTTTCATGCTTATTCCGTTAAATACAGGGCTTTTTCAATTCATTTTAGAGGATAACCCCAATGCAGTAATAACAATTATGCAGGAGTGCATGTACAAAATGTGCAGCACATTTATTTCAATAAGAAACAGTAAAGTTCATAGCTTCATGAACTAAATGTTATTTTCAAGAGTTGAACTTTTTGAAAATTATTTTATTTACATTAAAAACAGTCCTTACTGTTTACATTCAGGCATGAAATAAATGTAAGGAAATCACACAGATGAAAATGTATTTCTATTCATCGGCGCAAATATCTACAAAAAATGGCATACACTAATTATTTTTCTTTACCCCTTTTTTAATCACAATTTTGTTTTTCTGGCCGCCTCAAGGCAAAGCTCCCCAGAAAAAACAGAAGAAAATGCCCTGGCAACAGAAAGAGGTGCAGGCGGTGGAAAGGCACCTGAAAAGATTCATTACATCCTGCATTGTACCATCCAAAAGCGACTGTCAGAAGTGTTTAAGTGCTGAACCAGAAGCTCTGAAGGACCGCACCTGGCAGAACGTAAAGTTCTATGTGTACAACCGCATTACAGCTTTCAAAAGGAAAGTGCAACTTCAGTAATTTGAGATAACCATTCCTACGGTAGGTCATTTTTTGTTAATATTCACTTGTGGATCACACTGAACACACTGCCTCCTTCTGCATTGTATGTTCAGTGTTTCAGTGCCAACTAAAATCAGTTAGTTATTTGCAAGGAAGCGTAAAACCCTCCACACTTTTCCTTTTTCTCTCAGTCTGCTGAGTGATGTTTTTCCTTGTTTAATCTGGTTACTGAAGACCTTCTTTTGTGTCCACAGTTCACATTTTCAGTTCCTATGGAGAACTCAGGCATTAAGACTTGAAATTGTTAGAAGTTTGAGTGAGTTTATACTAAATGTGATATTGTTGGGTGTCTACTTAAATTCACACTGATGATAGAATGATGGTGATGTAATCACTTTGCAGAACTCAGGCATTAAGATTTTTTTCTTTTTTTTTGTTATCTATTTGACTCCAAACTTTTTGTTGGTGTGTTGGATTTATTTCAGGAGTTGTATTCATTAAAAATTGAGTGTTGCCATTTAAAAAATTCTGGTGCCTCGAAGTTCATTTGGTAGGGGTAGTTTTGCTGATTTCACACAAGGTGTCAGGAGGTTGAGGAGCTGGGGCTAAAGCTGGGCGGTTGTGGTTAAAATGTATTAAAATTATTCATTAGAATAGAGAGTCTTTACCTTATTTATGAATATTACTTTAATGATACAGATGATATCATTAGACCTATGAATACATTTCAATCTCTTAACAAGCTCTTAAGGTGGCAACATATACAGCAAGACTTTTGCAAAAGTGATCCTTTGGATCACTTAAACCTTTTCAGACCCCAAACTTCACCTCTTTATTTACATATTGAAACTAGTCAAAATAACGAAGTTGTGTGATTGATTTGCAACAAATGTATCTTTTATTCCTGCTTAGAGTCCATCCACACATTAAACTTTAAAAAGAAATGCAATAACCAGAGGATTTACTACATTTAGATATAATAATAGTACATTTATTGCTAAGTCCCCAATAATCATGACCATTGTTGTGTTAAAAATGCAAAATTATGCAAATGATATTTAAATTTAGTCCCCATCAGTAACATTCAACCGGTTCTTTATAGGTCCCCACTTAGGATGGGGACAACATCAACTCATCAATTCAGACATTTGAAGTTGTGTATGAGCTAACAGGCCTCTGTTTAGTCTACTTGATTTTTTTCAGTCCTCCAGAGCCTTTAGAAAGGGTGGTCCCCGGAAGTAATGATCAAAACATTGGTCCTCATCAACCATGGAAACCAGTATGTGTGTGTGTGTGTGTGTGTACACATTTACATGGCATTTAAAAACAGAAACTCAATTAATTTACAGCCCAAGCCATTGTGTAAACAGTAGATTTACTGTTTACACAATGGCAGCATTTGCACATGTGGAAGACATTGATTACAGCGCTGCTATTTCACCTGGCAACAGGAATCACTGTTTTCTGATTGGCTGATAGGTTGCTGATTCAAGCAGAGCAGTCTGCCATCACCTCATCCAATCACAGTATTAGTAATGTCTTTTATATACAGTGTTACTAATGTGCCGCAAGTTTTATCACTTCTCAGTGTGAGAAATGCCATGTGTGGCATGTGAACTTATTGAACCGCTTGTGTTTCACGCAAACATTTTTTAGAAATTGAAAATCAAAATATTTCCTGGCAGTATACAAACATTAGAAGACTGTTAACATGTCTCTGGTCTTGCATAAGTCTGTATCTACACATATAAACCTGTTGAAAGTGTTAAAAACTTGGTTTCTACACCCATTCTTCTATAGCCATTGATAGTTTCCATCACTTTACAGTCGAACTACTTTCTCTTGTCGGGCAGCTCTTGGACAACAAATCAGGAAACCCATCATGCAAACTGCAGTCCCTGCCATTTCGATTCAGCATTAGAGACAGTAAAGTACATTAGAGCATTTGAACTGCTAATGGGTGTTAAGTGATTTACCACACAGGAAATAGGAGGGCAAATGAAGCTCCAGTTACGGTCTGGAATGCTCCATTGATCTTGACCACAATCCCTATATAAAGTCTGTACTTCAGCCCTAAAACCATGGCAGTAACACAGTTTGGTCAACTGCAACCAAACAGGGAACACGCTGCATGGAAAGATTTTGGAGTAGAGAAACCAGCGACTGAAAGAGTCAAAGAATAGCTTAAATGGTAATGAGAGAAGAGCTGAAATAAAAGAGAAACAGGGCTTCAGAGACTCACTTTAAGGCCTTGTAAAACAGACTCTCAGGGAGCTCAGAAAGCTTGTTGTGCTGGAGGTCCAGGACTTCCAGAGGGATGTGGTCAAGTAGGTCAGGCACTCTCTGCAAACAATTGTTTCCTGCCAGCAGCTTTCTCAAACTCAAGCTGTTGAGTAGTCTGTAAGAGGTGAGAGAAGGTGTTAAAAGAGACAGAGACTTGAAAAATCACTGTCTTCATGGACATACTTGATGAGTTGCAAAACTAAAAAGACGGTCAACATTGCTAATTTATTTAACAACGATCTTTTTAGTTTTTTGCTGTTTAAGAGAAAAAAGCCCCTTTACAGAGACAGCAGCCAGTGGAAAAAGTACGACAGTGCGGCATTGCTCATGATCTCTTATTCCACACTCCGTCTGCTACACAAGTCTGAATAGATTCTCGTGACTTGGCAGAAATGATTCAGAATTAGTGACAAAATAAGAATTAGGAATCAAGAAATCAGGAAAATGTTGGTAACCTGGAAGGAAGCTCAGACAGGAGGTTGTGCGTGACATCCAGCATCTCAATTTTTCTGCAGTCACACACCCAATCTGGGAGGTACTCCAAAAGGTTCCTGTCTCAACACACACGCACACACACATACACACACATAGAGACAAACACACAAACTGAGCAGAGTTGACACTTTCCTTTTCAAGTTAAAATGAGCAGTTTGTTTAAAAATGTGGACAAATAGGAGGTAAATTAATCTCCTGCAGGATGACTGAGGAATACCTATGATTTATAAATGCATCATAATAAATATTGTGAGTTTGCAGAGTCAGTACAGAAAAGATTGAACAGAAGTCATTTATAAACATAGAAAGGTTTCTGTAACCCCTGACACAGGGACATTTACTGCTCATTAATAAATCTTCCAATGTGTAGTAAATGTGAAAATAAGACAAAAAGGTAAGGGAGTGAAATATCGTGCTTTGATCAAAGGTTTGTGATGTTTATCACCTAAAGTTAAATCTCTAATCTTTCACTGAGGTAGCCTGGAAAGCAGACAAGTTGTTAGATAGCTACAGTCAATCTTGTGTAACAAAGGAGATCAGTGCAAATCTTAAATGTATACAAAAGAATACATTTAAAAAATGGAGCACAGTTTAAGCAGAAAAACAGGTCATCTAAGAATTTCTGCAGGAATCTTATTTGTTCATTTTTATATTCAAACTTTCATACACCTCCACTGGGCACTACGAGAAAAAGTGGATAAATGAATCTTAAGTCATAGATGCTGCTGCTATTTTTAGACTTGAGAGCCTCTGTTGTAAAATCTGGTAAGAGAGACCACTGACACTCCTTATTCCCAGCCAGAACTCACTGTGATAGGTCCATCTGTGTCAGCTGGTTAGGGATGGGATAGATGTTGACTGTTGTGAGGCCTGTGGGCAGATAAAAGCAGCAATGAGCAGCTAAACATCTAGGCTGTTCATATGTGTGTTTATACGATGAATGTTTCACTCATGAGAAAGGCACGAACAGAAAAAAACAGCCGCTAAAGCAATGGCAGCAGCTAGTTGATGCTCTATTTGACTCACAGTTGCTGCTGGCGTTAAGCGTGCGCAGAGTGAAGCCGCTGAGTGTGAGTGTCCCCAGCTGGTTGCGTTGACAGTGCAGAGTCTCCAGGTTGCAGATGGAGCTCAAGTCTAGTGAGTCCAAGCAATTGTCCCGTAAGTCCAGCTGGGTCACCTGGCTCACTGCCTCCAGATTCTCAGTTTTCACACAGCGTAGTCCATTCAGTCTGAGTGTGACAAGGGGGGATAAAAGTAGAAATAACACTTGTAATTCTCTCTGGCACTGAAAAATGAGACTTAGATGAAGAAGTACTATCCCAACATCAAACAGACTGTATGGAGGATAGGGGTGGGAATCACTAGTGGCCCCATGATACAATATTATAATGATACTTGGACCACGATACAACATTACTGCGATTTTTAACATTTTGCAATACGGTGAGTATTGCAATACAACATTGTGATTTACACAATTTTTTCAACCGTTTAGCTAATTTAGCATTTGCCTTTCCTTTATGTTTGTCTTATTTACACAATATTTTATTTTAATTTAGTACATCTTGCAGATCTAATGTGTCAGGTCCATCTCATTTGTGCCCTGCTAGCATTCCTGATGTCTCTCCCCAGGTGCTGCTTTGTTTGTTGTACTAACTTTCTCCTGCTCTATGGTGTCACCTCTGCCAACATCACTGGACAAACAGTTGATTTTATTTTTCTATTGACATGAATTTGACTATTAGCAATTAATTTGAAAAAGTCGATACTTGGTAAATGAGCAATACAATACATCACCAGACAAAATAATGCAATACTATGCTGTATCGATTTTTTCTCCTACCCATAATGGCGAATTTGTTAAAAGAGACGAAAAACAGTGGTAGTTGGTATTGTGATAGTTTATACACACAGTACATGGCATTTGCAAAATTTGTTTATTAAATGACAGAAGTAAATTCATTACTGAAACCTGCAAAATGCACCCCAGACAATGCAAAACGATGCTATTACACTCCATTTTTTTACCGTTTTAAACTTTAATCAATTGCACTAAGAAAAACCTTCAGTCGTGCAGCACTCTTTGGGCTAGCATCATTAAATGAAAAGAATTATAGATAAAAAACAAACAAACTTTAAAATACTGCTTTGAGTGTCAGAAGAAGTCTGAGTTCATAACTGCACACCAACGCTGCACAGAGATCCAGACCACACTCATCCCATCCATCCATCCTGTTAATAGACAACAACTCCTTTTTATGAGGGCTGCCAGCCCGTTAATCCACCACAGATGCACCTTGCCCCTATAAATATAGTCTTCCATTGCCAAACCGCAACTTAAACACCTTCGACAACTGGCTGGCGGTTTACAGAGCACCGGTTGTCTACAGTCCCCAGACTGGTTGGAGAGTCAATGAGTAGAGCCTCCCAGCCCTCAATACCCACAAGACAGGGACCCTTTTGGGGCAAGACATTCAGCCCCCCAGCTGTTCCTGTGGAGCCACTGAGAGGCCAACAAATAACAGCGACTGTAGTTTTAGACAGCTCCCAGGTGTGAATGAAGATGTGAAGCAGGGTAATGTGGAAGACACTGTTGTGCTCAGCAAAGCTGGCATCTATAAATAAATGTTTAACAAAAAGGGAAAAAGGAAATGCTGAGAGAAGTTTGGAAAAAAATAAGGAAAAGGCAGAGGTTCTTCAACTACCGTTTGTATTAGAGTATTTATGCCTTTGACAATGCAAGAAGTTTTACAGAAAAACGGTATGGCAGGATTACTCTCCTGTGTCCTCTTATCTAATGGATGACTGACTGTGTTTGGAGGCGTCTCTATACATTATAAGTCGCATTTTTCATATTGATCAACAGAGGAGGAAAATTTGGAAGACGCAGAGACTGAGAGTTGTTTGTCTTCTGACTGGCCTCTTACCGGAGGTCGATGTTTTTCAGGTGGCTCATTTTGGCCAGAGAACACAATTCCAGACTCTCCACTCTGTTCCCAGCCATGGCCAGCTTGTCCACTGAGCTCAATCTCTCCAGCACAGCAGGGATGTGAGAGAAGTTGTTGAAGGAGAGCCCGAGGCCGTTGAGCTGGTTCAGGCCACCCAGCTCTTCAGGCAGAGAGCTGAGGTGATTTCCATCCAGAGACAGCGTCTGCAGGCTACAAGACAGAGAGGAGGTCATTATTTTCTTTCTTTTTTCAACGTCACTGTGCTGTCAGTTATCTGTATGTGCCTGTTTGTGAGAGTCGTGAGCTGCATCCTTCACTAAGCAGCCTCACAAGTTGATAGCTACTGAATTTAGCATGATGACCTAATGTAATTATTTCAACTTCATCCATTACACAGTTTTCTGAGTATATTTACTATGTTTACAGTAGTCTAAACATGAAAAATATCACAAATTTTTACACATAAAACTACAAAAAGATAAACAACACAATTGACAAAATTGAGCTAACAAGAAAACCTTTCACAACACAAAATAAATATGTATCTGATGATAAAAGGCTCATTTAGAAAATACTACAAAATGTGATTTCTATGTTGCTAATTTGCGCTCTATAGTTTGCAGGAAACTCACATACAAGCCAACAGACAGTTATGACATTTTAGGAAAAAACACATTAGTCTGTTTGGGGTATTTTAAGTAGAACTACTTTTGTGCCAAAAGCATAAATGTGGCATGTTTGGGACATGTTATTCTGAAAGCAAGGTTACCTTAATAGCCATCTGTTCAATATATCACAGTGTGGTTGTTAATTGGATTTACTTCTCATTAAATTATTCATAGATATCGTTTTGTGCTACACGTGGTACTTATCAACCTCCCAAGCAGATTTCTTTTTGTTCATGGTGACTCTAACCCGTGTGTTTCTGTATTGTGTTTGATTGTGAGATAGGTAGAGCATTTGTACGTCATTGTGTCACCATGTCATACCTCTGAAGGCTGCCTATCTGCACAGGGACCGTATGGAGACTGTTACAGGAGAGGTTGAGTTCAGTCATGGTGAGGATCTCGCACACACACTCAGGGAAAACACCCAGACGGTTATGAGACAAATTCAGGCTCTTCAGCTGAGAAAACCTACAGAGAGAGAGAGAGAGAGGGAGAGACAGAGAGAAAGGGAGCATGAGGCAGCCTCTAAATAAATCCACAAAAAAAGCCTTTTCATTTCATTTACCTTATTTTGGTGAAATTTTCCTGTATCACTTGTAAATTGTCACATATGCTGATGCCACTTCACCACTGAGATTACATTGATAATAAAATATACAGATACTTGTGTATTAGCTGGCCTGTGACTGTGGTCTATACACTGTCACGTCAGCAGTGCTACTTTCTTAGTCTCATGTGCACAAAGTGGAAGAGGAATGTGAATAAAAAGAATATATCTGGTGAACTAGCAGCTGAGGCTGGACACTGATTGTAGAAAACTAGGGTGAATACAGTTAAAATGAGGTCCTTCAGATTCATTCCTTATAGTTGACTCTGGGAGTGGTGTGCTGTTATTTGTGTTTTTGGGCTTGCACCATGTTATTAAGACTGCTTTGTAAGCAGCTGGAAACAGTCAGTCATTGGCTCAGCAGCCAAGAAAGGACAGCGTTCATATTGAAAAGTATTTATGATCACCCTATTAGTGACTTAGAGGAACCAGTGAATAATACTGCTGAATTTAGACGGGGCACTTACACAGATAGTCTGGAATACTCCAGTGCCTGCATGAATAAGCGAACTTTCTCAAATACAAACTCATCAGTGCTGAAGTGAGAGAGTGTGTGAGTGTGTCTGTGATGAATGGAGTGGCACCAAGCAGCCACACTGTCAAATCTTCCATTTTATTGCTATCTTCCTTTTTTTCTCTGCAGGTGCAGTGAGTAATGGAGGGAGCTTCCATGACTCACAGTGCTGGATACAATACACACCACTATTCCACTATCTTATAAATTAATTTAAAAATAACCCAGACAGAGCATCTGAAAAGTGGATGTGCAAGAAACTTAAGTATTGGTTTTCCTTAAAGCATTAGCAGGGTGGGAACACGTGTAATATAATTATGAAACAATATAAAACAGTAATATAATCAGGGTATAATGTAGGGCACACTCAAACAGGCATCACAGAAATGGTGCAGCTTGTTTAAAGTTTCAGGACACTTGACAGAAACTCATTTCTTTCCTGCATGGATACATCTATTGTTATCAAATGTTTGCAGAGACAGTCTCGGGGTTAAGGAGATGTGATTACCTGGGGAGGTTGAACAGGCCTCCAGGCCCCTGAAGGCTCATGAAGTTGTGTCGCAGGTTGAGGTGAGTGACATCCTGACTGTAAAACAGATATTCAGGCACTGCTTCCAGGCTGTAGCAGGACAAGTCCACCAGGCTGACTGTCTGAGATACCACCTACACAAACATATGGACAAACACATACAAAAACACTAAGTAAAAGACAAAAAAATATCTTTTTTCTTGAGTTTTGGATCCTTCATAGGAAAACTTTACATTGGAAATCCCCAAATCTAACAGGAGGAGCGTGACTAGTGAGGTGCCCACAGCTGAAGACCTGAGAGAGAAAATCATTTTCAAATAAGACCATCTGGTAGCACACTTCTTACTCTTATGTGTTTGTGAAATAACACTTCTGCAGAGGTACTAGACATACATCTCTCTCACAAGACATTTCAAAAGCTATAAGCATTGCCACTCCAGCTCACCTGACAGATTTTTCAACAACCAACCCTTAGCTATTATATCATAAAACCTCTTCCTGTCCTTCTTTAAGTAACTGCACTTCTCCTCTTATGGTATCAACGGCTCTGAAATGGAGGCCTGGGTGTATATCTGTCCTTCTTACAAACCAGTGAGCATTTGCTCAACACAGGTGGCAGCAATGCATTTACAATTAAAGCTGGAACTGTGGTGAACTTGGGACCTCAAACACACCCAGCATCAAGCCTCAAAACTTGAAGTGATTTATCTTTAGCTTGCTGTGACAATGGACTGTGGAAGCAACTCTACCGGCCCCAGTTTATGAAAGCAGCCAGCTGCCTAGCCAAGATATTACTTCAGACACACAGTGTCCCAGTTTCCAGTTCAATGGAGTTTATCTGCCAGAGAAGCACAATTGTAATGAATTAAGAGAGAGGCAGACTAATTTTGTAACATGAGCCAGTTACTGTCACGTCTTAGTAAACATGTGTATACATACACTCAATTACTTGTCCCTCATGTTTCCCTTCTCAAAGTTAATGCAGCTTTAAACAAATCCTGCCTCTATGATGAATGTTAAACTGTTCAGTAAGGAGATGACTTAACTGTATTGGTTTATCTTAAACGCTATCAGATTGTTTCCTATAAACTAAAACAGAGTAACCCCCCAATGATTAAAAGTGAGACAATACATCCTCATATCCGCTGTCGGATTTGTTGTAGTACATTTACAATGTCCCTCCATCGTCTGACAGAGGATTGTTTACATGCCAACAATCATTGCAGGCTGTACCTAGAAGTGCTCATCCAGTACAGTCTAAGGAAAGGCTTCTCCATTAACTACAAGGCTGGACAGTGCATAGCAACCCAGAAAATGGGACGGCTGCTCAGCAGAGCATGACATCATGTCTTTGCTTTTAGAGGAAACAAACACATGAGTGCTCATCTCTATAAAAAAAAAAACTCATCTACAGTTTAGAAAAGCAGAAACACAGAAATATTGATAAGATGGTTCAGAAGTTTAGCCTCATCTGTGCAGCTCTGGCTCCATAAAATCTGAGGAAGTTATCTTTTATTCCAAAGTGATTTTGACAAATAATGTGTTAAACAACAACATCAAGGAAAGATCTTATTATCTGCAAAAACAGTTTCAGCTTATGCTTTCATGCAGTTTGTAAAAACAGTTTATAATAAATTGTTACTAGCAAGAGATGGCTGACATTGTCTATGCCAAGTGTCTAAAAGGACACAGATTTTCAAGTAAAAATAAAATAAATTTCCCACAGGAGCTGGTTTTACAGCACAATTACATAAAAGAATAAACAACATATTCAAACAGCAAGTATGACTCACTCTTACCTTGGCTTTGAAAGAAAGGTTCCTTTTGCAGAGACCATAAACTGAAATATACAACTTTTTCTCTTGATAACATTTATAATGAACATTTGGTATCAATTTTATTTATTAACTGCAAATTATCTGCAAAATATCTTGTTTTTAACTGATTCTAAGACACAGGGACATATTGTGCACACTTTTATTTCCCATCTTTTTAATCCAAATTCTTACAGTGCTCCATATAGTGATATCACCCTCCAATACTCAGCAATTTCCTGCAAACTCAATTTGCAGGACAAATGCACTTGCTAACCCCCTTTCTTGCGCGCGGACACACACTCTGACAATTTATGTAATGTAGCATAAACACTGGCTCAAATCCACCAAAAAACCTTCAGCAGTTATCATCCTCAGTCTCAGAGAAACCTCTTGTCAAAGTATAATCCTAAATAAAGGGCTCTAACAGGCTACTCTAACCCAGTAATCCATACCACTATAGTCCAGAGAGATCCTGGACTTAGCATGAATCTACAGCTAATTGGATTTTCTTTTTTTTTATCTGTTGGCTTTGTCCGTCCATGGCTAATTGTATGCTGGCTCTGCGTCAGTGGAGGCTCTCACAGAGGCTGTTCAGCTCCAGGAAGAAGCCATGAAACAATAGCCATTAATTGGGATATTAGAGACAAAGCAAACAGAGCAGAACAGAAACAATGAATTTTTTGATGAACAGCTGTGAGGAGCTGGCAAGATTCTCTCACAGTGTAAAATAACACAAGAATGTGTTTGGCTCATGTAGCATTTTCAAATCCACAGAAACTTATATAACTCAAGCACCACTGTTGAGGAGAAACTCAATCGAAGTTCCTTCAGATAAAAGTGATTCAAAAATCGTTGTGTGAGCAGGGCTGTTCTGTTCAATCAAAGCAAGACACTAGATGGTTTAGGTTGAACAACTTACAGGAAGAAGGCCACTGTGGTTCTTACACCTCACCTTTGATCCGAGGAAAAACTCAGGGTGACTGTAAACAAACATGGCAGACACATATTTTGCATTTTGCATACACTTTAAAACAAATTCCCTCTTACTTTTGATGCTTGCCGATGCCATCGCTGGTAGTCCACCAGCGTGTCAAAGTTGACATAATATGTCTGCGCTTGGGATCCGGCTGAGCTGAACATTAGACAGTGCTGCCTGCGCTTCACCTCCTCCACCTGATTACAGACACAGCACAAAGATAAGATGGTGAGTATTATCATTTCAATGATTTCCACTACTATTTTAACTTGGGAAAAGTTACAGCAATACAGTGGAGAGCACTTTTACTGTTATCCCAAGTAATTCTGTTCCTATTTTGTTTTACTCATCTGACTGTACTTTAGAGAATATTTATAAATATCTTATATTTCTTTTAATGACAAAAAAAAGACTGAAATGTTTGTTCTCACGTAGATGTCACATTGTGAGCTATTGTGATGTACAGCACATACCTGCCTCCTGTGTTGATCAGTCAGTTTTCTCACCTTCAGTGCCACCCTGCTTACCTGTCCTCACTTCACCTCGTACTCTCGTCCCACTAATACCAGACTCTCAGCATAATTACTCTGCTGTCTTGATTTCAGCTTTGATTGCCTTTTGGAGTTTTTTTTCTTTTTTTAAATGCATGAGCTGCCGGTTTCTCTCCCTGTGTTTTACACTTACTCTGCATCTACACTTTAACAGGTTGCATTCATTACCTGCACAACCCTACAGCGACAGCTGATATTTTGTCTTTAATCGGAGGACACCCTGTCTAACTTGTGACCCTAAAGTTGAGATGTATTGCTTTATATTTTTCAGTCTGGACATACAGTGGTGCATCTCAATTTGAACTGACAGCACCGCAATCAGCCAGTTCCAGCTGTCCAGTCAAGCTGTGTTGTTACAGAGTAAAACATGAAAGATTGTATGACCACCACACACTGAACTCTCACCTTTCCCCCCACCAAGGGCAGGATGTGCATTTTCCCAGTTAGGCTGTCTTTGACAGAGGCCACGATTAGACAGGTGCCGCAGAGGATGACCTGCCGCTCCGCCCACTTGTGCAGCTGTGACTTGCCCTTTCGGACGCTGAATACGCCTTTTAGAAGGGTCCTCTCCTGCTGGTCTGCATTCACTGGATGCTCTGGAAGGACAAGCCCACACGCAGGGGTTAGAGCTGATCCACAGACAATAACCTAATGCACAAGGACCCCCACTCCTCCTGTTATAAACAATTGCAGATGATTAACAACAGATGTGATGCTTTGACACAGTGGATGGAGGCATCCAGAAAATGAAGTCATACGTATACAGACAGGTCAGAATGATATCACCCCAGATTAGTCACCTTAGTTTATTAACACATATCTTACATCAGCACCGCCCTATTATCTCATAGGCTGTATATTTGGACTGATGTCACAGCAGATAACAGGTTTGATCCTAAACCAAGGTAAAGACAGTTTCTCCATTTAACTTTACTCATGACAGAGTCATTTAAAGCACAAGTGTAAGTCTATACATCCTAACGTAATACTGATGGTAATAGATGTCAGATCGTTTGGTAATTTCTCATTTATAGCCTCTAGGCTACAGACACGATGCATCTCTTCCAAAACTGCAACAATTTTCCTACCTTGCAATTTAGTGGGAAAGTCGTTTTCTCCATACTTTTAATGTTAGTCACAATATTTTTCCAGTCAGACTCTGCTGAGGGTTTGGACTGTGACCATTTAGACTATAACCCCAACTGCTAAAACTATACTCCAGAAGATTAACCAAACACCAAAAAGTGATTGATAACATTGACTAGATATGTTGCTGAGGAAGATGAATCAACCCTAACACCAAAAATGTTTCGTGTCTCAGATGTTACCTCCTGCCAGCATGGAAAACAAATTTCTGGGCAACTCCAAAATATGGACGCCGTCTCCCTTAAACTGTTTGTACACATTATAATTTAGGGTTTAAATTGTCTCATCAGATACCACCAATATCCTCCAAAGACCCAATCTGGTATATCCTCATTCAAGATGACAACTCTGGATACTTTTTAGAGATCTTCTTTCTCTTGTTTGTGCAAGTCATTGGTGTGTTTGCTGGAGATGAGAGATGAGATGAGAGATGAGAGTTAAGATAAGGGTAACAGTAGTGTATATGTGTATATTCAACATGTTGCATTGGTCAAGTATCACACAGGTCAGTAACCTGGATTCACATTTAATTTGACATCATTGGTCAGGCCTAGTCCAGTCGGATCTACAAAACATGGGAATGCAGGAGTCCATTTTAGTCCAGAGAAAAATCAGACTTACATTTTTGTAGCGAAAGATTTGTGCTGTTTTTCTCCCTAAGATCACAAACAATTTATCCTCCTCCACAAGTCCTCAAAGCTTTGATTTCAGAATAAGAATGGAGGGTATGAAGCAGAAAGACAGCATTAAAGCTTTAGGTTATTTGCATGTTTCAAATAAAGTAGCATCAGTGAAGCCGGTTTTTGAGGGGCATATACGGGTTTGGGTCTCACTAGGGCAGTGCTGCTGAGCTTTAACCTTCTCTGTAGTTCTTTAGGAAGATACAAGCTTGTTTTCCTCTTTAGGTCACAAATATTTCTCCTTCATGAATCTGGTCATCAACCTTCTGTGCACATTAAAGCCGATGTGAACAGAAGGTAAATCGTAAATCTGTCAAGTTAATGTTATTTGAGTATGTATCTGCCTTCTTCTCTCTGCTTTCTCGAGCATAGCCAAGCATCAATCATATTGATGAATGAGTCAGGGCTTTGTCACATCAAACTTAACTCTTTTCAATTAAATTATGCCAACTTGCACAGCAGGCAGACATAGCTGGCCAGAGCTGAAGGACGTACCAAACAGCAGCATCTTTGCCAGGCTTCAAAAGTACACTCAGGTTATTGGCAGGTCAAATAAGTACAGAGGGGACACTGCCTTATCCTCTTGTCCTCTGTCGTTAAATTTTCTTCAAACCAACTTATGCTTCCTCCCACTCAGACTCTCCTGCTGGCAATCTGCTCGCTCTCCCTCATACTGTCTGCCTTGCTCTTTCTCTCCACCTTCACTTTCATTTCACAAGGGCATCTAAATGAAATGAAAGGTTGCTCATGTTTTTCTTTGCCAGGGAAACTGATAATGAACAAGCCAAGTGCTTCTGACAACAAATTGGCCGGGCAGGTAGATCAATAGCCGTGACTAGCCCTTGGGCGTCTCCTCATCTGAAAAGACAGTTGGAGACACAAACCTTTTTAGGGTTAGATGGGTTGGACAGGTGGAAAAAAACACCTGCACACAGGACTGGATATTGAACCATGAGGAATCAAATTCTGTCCTAAGCACAGAATATTTAAACTGTTAAACTATCAGACATGGCAGGGAACTTGAGCTCAGATTTGTCCTCTTCTTTGCTTACTGTCCGATTGAACATTGTATTTAAGCCCCATACTTTACTTTTTTTATCTAATTGAGGCACAGCCTGAAGATAAACTGCATCTGTATCTTATATCTCTAATGATTCTTAATGTTAAGGCTGTATCGCATGTTTTCCGTTGTGTTTTGAATAAGCTGAACATCTTTTTTTTCCCAATAAAACAAACAAGACTTATTTTTTATTGGTTACTGAAACTCAGGCTGTAATGACACGAGTCTAAACCAGACATAGGTCGACTTTAAATTCACATTTAAAAAATGTCTACATATGATTTACTGAGACTATTACTATCATGGAGTAATCCTAAAATCATGCAAGAGATCTGAATACAATACAACCCCCTTCTCAGAGTGAGAGAAAGACAGCACATGACAAGCTGTGTCAGACGAGAAGGTGACATCATAGACTGCAGTATAACCTAAATCTTGTTGAACACATTACTGGGTACCATCAGTTACTTGATATACGTTAGGAGCACCTCAGACCACATGATGGTTCACACGATGATGAGTATGGAGATGAGCGAATTGATGAAAGTTAACCTGTAACTTTTGTGATGGTTGTTTTAGCTCTCCTGTCCTCAATAAAGCTCATGTGGACAAAATTCCTCACTACCACTCCTCAGATGAACAGCACTTTGTTTTTAATCAGTGTTTATATGAATGCAAACTAGGTTGTTAAGGGGTTCAACTGTTAATCTAAATGAATTAGAGACCTTGTCTATTCAGCCTTACAATTTCCTACTTTATGAGAGGAGACATTAGTAGATTGCTAGACACCAAATTATTTCCAGGTCCAAAGCAACAGAAAAAAATGACCAAGGTGTAATACAAAAGAGAGACCATGAAAACTTGAGTACCCCCAGGAATATCATATTGAATACAGAAATGCACATAGCATGCACACAAATCTGCACTTTCAATACGTATGCCTGCACACATCCATGTGTACACATCATTGCTTTTAACACCTCCATATCAGTACAACCACTCATCTGAAAATCATTGGCCTATTTACGCAATATCAAAGAAGTCCAAGCCATAAAGAGCCAACTCCTAAAACAAATACACATGATATCCCTCTAGGTCTGTTGGGGCTATTAGTTGCTAGGGAAACAGGTTATTCACAAAACCAAAGTCCAATCTGAGGGTAAACCTCCACACTGTCTCCATCAACATCTCTGCAGAAAGCAGGCCAAATCAACCCTAGTCCACCGATGACAAATGGTGTTTACTGTCCCCTGGGGTTCCACAAGGATTTGGAGACATGATCATAGATGTTGTGAAACACTGTTTCTGTAGCAAGATGTGTTTGTCCAACTGCCTGGACAGAAACCAGCCTGGAGGAGAAGGCTGCAGTAAGACCATGCTACTGCCATTAAACTCATCATCATCATCATCATCATCATCATCTCAAATAGTTTCTTGGAGAAGCTGCCAAACCACAAGGACAGTGTGACAAGTGACAGATCAGAGAGAGTGAGGTTTCCAATCTATCCTTCATTCAATTTAAGTGCGGATACAGCCTCCGCTCACCTGAAGACTAAGAGACATCTCACTTATAATCAAGAAAACCAAGAGGGGTCAAACTTTGTTTTTCACTGAGCACTGAACAATGAAAAGAGTTCAGAGGAAGAAGTGAGGTACAAGAGGTGTAATGGTGAAAGAGTTAATAAGCCTGTAGCCCTCTGCCAAAAACAGCAATGAAATGACGGTTTACTTTTTTTCAAACAAGACAGTGTCTCAAAAAACAATCTTTGAGTATATTCACATGAGAATAGTCTCATGCCATTCATTGTGATAAATTTAATTTTCACTTTTTGTAACAGCCTTAGTCCGTAGCTCCCAATATCAATGAGTGCCTGCCTGCACTTTCTTAAATCTGTTTTTAATCACATACAGGATTATTTGAATTCAACTGTTGAGCACTCAGTTGAACATAACACTCCCTGTTTCCCAGAGCTTTTTTGTCTTGCTCAAGATTGCATAGATTGTGTTAGCATGCAGTAGGGGGTCAGTGGAGGCGGAAACACAGTCTGATTTGATTCAGAACAGCAGGCTCTTTTTGGCAACAAATTCAGATTCAACCCACCTCCCAGATGACTCCTCTTGGTGGTCCTTGTTTACCTCTATTATGAAGAATCTGCTCTTTACACTTTGTGTTATATTTATAGTTCTCATGTTGACTATTGCACTACGTTGAACCCAGTTGATGCACACATAAACACTGCTTTCGAAACATGCAATAAAAAGAGAGTAATAAAATGGTGGATATGTAAGCCATCTGACCATAAAACTGACCTGGAGACCATAGGCTGCAAGAGAGTCTACAGATTTCAAATGAGAAAGAGGAAATACTCAATAGAACCAGAGCTGCATCACAGTCATAGCATATTACAGGACAGAGATGACAGGAAACCACGGAGAGCCTGCTCTTTGCAAAGCTTCGTTGCTCGAGGCAATTTAGTGGGAACCTGGATCTGAATACAATTTTCATTTTTCTCTCTAAATCTCAGTCTGACTTCTTCTCCACTGTAAACAATTTCTTTATCCCTTCATACGAAGAAATGAAGAACCAACTTTATACTCCTTTAATACTCAGCAACTACTGACCATAGACTTGTCGAAACTGATTCACCATTCATGTCCTATCATGTTAAGACATCTGCAGTCTGCAATTAACTTAGATTTCCATTGTGAAAACAGCCACAGCAAGATTGTTATAAGGTGAGTTCACACTGCTTACAGATACTTGATTCCTTCTGCTCTGACACTGATGGTGGGTCTTGAGTGTGCTGCAGCTGTGTGGGCTGACACAGAGGACCACTGAGCCCCTCAGGTCTCTGGAACTGTTTTCATTAGAGGCGATTTCTATTAAGTCAGCATTTAGAAATGTTTACTCCCCTGTCCGTGTTTGTTTTCTTCTCATTTGTGCACCACAGCAGGAGGGTGCATGTGTGGGAAGCTGGAGGTTTGAAAAGGTTAAGAGATGACTTAGCTCAACAAATAAAGAGATGGTGGAATATAATGAATGACCTGCTAATGGCAATAATAAGGGCAATGCTGTAAAACAAAAAAAAATGCAATGGACACATATGCACATCTACACACAGCATGAAGGCATCCCCCTCTGTTTGCATGTAGATCACTGACTTGAAATAATATACCAACATCTGATGAGCAACTCATCCTGCCATTAGTCTTAAAGGGATATTCCGGTGTAAAATTAATCTAGGATCAAACACACTGTAACACCGTGTTAGACACCCCGTCGAGAGATGAATGTTGCCGACTGCTTGCTTCTCTAGTTACACCAATTTTAGTAATGACCGCAGATAGCAATACAGAGAGCCACATGCTCAACCAAAAAGCCACTCTATAGCCACAGATAATGCTCAGAACAGCACCGAACTTCATCAACAGTACATATAGGGTCACAGCCACAGCACTAGCCACCAAACATCTTTTTAACTTTGCCTGATTTCTTTAGCAGAGACTAAACACAATTCACCTGCTCTCTTCCAGCAGCCACTTGTCTGTAGCAAGACCTCAGGCAAGTCCATTACCGCAGCGGGGTTATGCAGCTCAAGGAAGAACATTTATGCTCATTACTTTATCATTTCCTTGAAGTAATAATCATCATATTAATCATTTTGCACTGCAGTTCTTCTGCTTTAGCGTCTCGGTCTGATTGCATTTCCAAGAAGAAATGATCATTAATGTTCTTCCTTGAGCTGTGTCACCCTGCTGCAGTAGATGGACTCACCTGAGGTCTCCGTACAAATAAGCGGCTGCTGGAAGAGAGTAGGTGAGTTGTGTTTAGTCTCTTTGCTGAAGATATTAGGTAAACCTGAAAAGATGTTTGGTGGCTAGTTCTGTGGCTGTGAGCCTGTATGTACTGTTGATGAAGTTAGGTGCTGTTCTGAGCATTATTTGTGGCTATAGAGTGGCGTTTTGGTTGAGTGCATGGCTCCTGGGACTGCTATTGTTACTAAAGTTGGTTTAACTGGTTGGTTAAAGCGGTCGGCAACATTCATCACTCGACGGGGTGTCTATCTGAGTGTTATGTTGTGTTTGACCCTAACTTAATTTTACACCGGAACATCTCTTTATGGGGGAGTTTCTCGAGCAGAAAAAAAAAAGACAATTAGAGGCACTAACAATGTTATCCATGTACTCAGTGTTGGGTTAAAAGATGTGTTCCTTTGATGCTTTTTAATTGTCATTTTGTTGACCTTCTTTGCACCATGAAACAAAACATAGCCTACATTGTATTGCAGGAGATTGTTACCTCAGTACCCACATGGTAGCAAGGTTAGCTAAGCTTAAATCCACAAACAAAGACACAGGTTTGGTTAGCGAAAGTAAAAGTTGATGGCGACTCTTATAGCCAACCAAATGCAGAGCTGACATATGTAGTGCACCACATCAGGTAGTTCTGTAGCAGCTGCACTTTTCACTGACGGGCCACCGCTTCCCTCACCTGCTTAGTCAGATCATTACCCCTGACAGCAGCTGTTAGACAAGATAGCACCTGGGAGCAAGATCTGGAGCTGTTGTGTGTTGCAACAACACATCACAGCCCACCTTCAACACCGCTGTGGGAGGGAAGGGAAGCCAGGGTTACTTTGTGCTGCCAGAAATGGAGATCTTCTGGTGAAGCTGTGTGACTGGAGGGTTGCTAAACACCAGCTTACAGAGGGTGGGCAAAACACTGAGATAATTCAACACAAATGCAAGTAGTTGTGCTAAAAAAAAAAGCAGTTATGTCTTACTACCTTCCCAGCTTGAGGGACCAATCAACTTGTTTCCTCGGCCTTGGCATTGTGTCAAGTGCCCAAGCACCAGTCATGCCTGGTCCCTCTTTTCCCATGAGAGGACAAAAGGAGGCAGGAAGTCTCTGAGGGGCTTGGCTAGACTCTGACCAATGTGGCCTGACTACTGATAGTATCCAAGATCAGACCATTTCTCATGCTGGCAAAGGGGAAGCAACAGTTAAGCTTCCACTACAAACAAAAACAGGAATAAGACTGAGGACAACTTGATCTAGAGCTGAGGTATTCAAATAAACCATCAGTTGTCTTACCAACCAGACATAAAAAGAGAGCTGTGTTTAAAAAATACTCTAAAGACTAGTCTAAGCATCAAAAATATAATACTACTATTTTTTAGCTATAGTGTTGTTCTGACAAATGGTCATAAAGACAGTGCAGTGTTCGCTTGTGATAGATATCTGTGCAGAATTGTGATGCTTTAAAGTAGAAAATAATAACAAACTCCGTTGCTAATACATCACTTTGGTTGGAATTTTTTAAGTCAGCTCCTGAGTGCCAAGTTAACCAGATAATTTCCTTGCAAATTTGCTGAGATATTCATTCATTTCAGATTTTCATTTAGTGTGGCAGCGCTGCATTTCAATTTGGGGAGATCTGTGTTTTTTAATGTGGGAGGAAATACATGTGAGCCTTTTAGACGCTGTGGTTTGACTAGTCTCCCCCTGTCTCTGGCACCGCAGCATGAGAGCAGCTCCAAGCCCCAACACAAGGCGTTCCACTGACTCAGCAGAAACATCAGTCGCCCTATTAAGTGGAAACACATTACACGACATCCTTCACCATTTACCCTTAATGGCAAACTCTTTAACTGCTGCTACTGTAAGAATGTCATCTGACCAAGGCCAGGACTCAGAAAAAGGAAAGATGGAGATGTCTTAGGTTTGTTGTGCTCTGTATGAAAACTAATACTCAAATATAAACTTACTAGCTCCTCCAGAGAGTCACATCTATTCTGCTTCTGAAATAACACAGCATTATGACATAAGCAGGTGAAAGGAAGCCCAGATGGAGAAATAGAGACACCAAAGAATGATGGATGGTCAGCCACCTACCATCAGACCATTAAAGGTGCAGACGGGTCCCCCCTGGCTAAATCAAATACAAGAGACGCCTTCAGAAAGGTATCATACTTGGGAAGTCTCAAACAAATGCTTTTATATTTTGTCCAGAAAGAAGTCTTTGCTGAAGGCACATACAACCATACAAAAGATCAAAACAGGGTTGGACAGAACGGTTTTTCTAACGTTTCACCTGCTTTAGCCTGGTTTCAAGCCTTCAGCTCTGTTTTCAGAGGAGGGCACCAGGCTCCTGCCAGTTCCCACTGAGCAATAGCAGAAAATAAAGATCAGAGATGATAGGCCCCCGTGGGTTGGTACTCACCACTGTAGAACCGGATCAAACAGCTGAGGTCTGAGTTGGCAGCTTCTTGCTGCACTCGCATTGGGTCTGAGTAGCCCAAAGCTCCCAGGTAGTCATACACCATTTGGAGAGGACGCTCAGCAGGGCCCATCCTCCTGCGGAACAAAAAAAGGAGAGATGGTGAAATGTCAGGCACAATGGGTTGTATGCGCCTTATTTAACTGTATAAGTGAGGTGCACACATACTGAAGTGGCAACAGTTGGACAGTTTCTTTGTTCCCTTTAAAAGCAGAAGACAACATTTGAATAAGACTGCAAAGATGCCACTGGCTTTCCACCAGTAATACGCACTTTGTTCAATGGGTCACCTTCCCAAGGTGAAGTAAACACTGCAGAGAATTGAAGCAAGGTTCTTGTAGAGGTGTTGGTGGTTCAAAGTTGTGTGAATGTCCAACAATAATTAACAGACCTATAGTTGGTTGTTACAGCCACAAACTTTCCAATTAAAACAATGCTCTTCTGCAAAATCCAAATTTTTGCATTAACCGCAAATGTACATAAATCATTTTTGCATCGTGCAACATCACAGCAAGGTTGGTTTCAAGACACTTAAGATATAGAGTGGATCTAGATGTCTATTCTTGCTGTACTGTTAAATTTGTAAATATGCATCCTTACCAATTACAATACCCAGAAAAAGTCTTTTTTGATCATTTGTGTCAAAAGGGTAATCTTCCATATATTCTACATTAAGTACATACAAATGGGAGATTACTTGTAGGCTTTTTGTTTTAATTTGATGATTGTGACTTGCAGCTCATAAAAATCAGAGATCAAGAATTGTTTTAATATATTTGAAGCTCAGTCAAGGATTCAAACTCAAACTTCTAAAATTATCATCTATACAGCAAGTACTTAGTTGGAGCTCCTTGACCAAAAATGACTGCATCGCTCAGAGATGAGTAGCCTGTAACACTGATGAGGTGTCAAGCCAAGGTTGCTTTGATCAATGCTTTTGGTTTGTCTGTAATTTGGGGCAGGTGTTTCTCATCTTCTTCCTTCTCTCGATTCTTTATGGGCCTTGGAGTCTGGCCGGTGGGCTGTCCAATCAAGCACAGTAATAATACGGTCAGCTAACCATCTGGTAGTAGTTTTGGTGCTGTTGGCAGGTGCCAAGTCTGGCTGGCACAGAAAATGTCAATAAAGCTTGTTCAGCAGATGGAGGCATGAAGTGCTCTAAATCTCTTGGTAGCCTGCTGCATGGACTCTAGACCTGATGAACACAATGGACCAACACCAGCAAAACCAAATCATCACAGACTACAGAAACTTTTCACACACAGAAATCCAAACACCTTGGATTTTGTGCCTCTTCAATCATCCTCCAGTCTTCAGGACCTAGATTTTCACATGAAATGTAATATTTACTTAGACATGAAGAGGTGACTTTGGACCATTGAGTGACAGTCCAGTTACTTTTCTCCTCAACCCAGGTAAGACACTCCTGACATTGTCTCTGGTTCAGGAGTGGTGTGATATCAGTTGTTGTACCTTTATTGAAAATGTCTGTGTCAGCTATCAATTTATACTGTTTGATAAGTAATTTACTCAACACAAAACAAAATACTCTAATATTTGAAAGAGGTCTAATAAACATCTAAATGTGGCTTAGACGACTGGTCTAAAATCAGGCTACACAGACGTCTAAATTTAGACCAAGTTTAGACTAAATCTAAATCTCTATATCTATACTACACTGTATATTGCTCAATGGCTATCATAATTATGTAGGTTAAGTACTTGGAGATTAGTTATGCCACTCACAGTTGCTTTTTGAAATAAATAGTTATCCAATAATAGGTTGAAGTGAATCTAGAATCTATTGGGAGTGAATCTACTGGGTTTAAAAAAACTAGACGTCTAATTGCCGTCTATTGCTCAGTGGGATAGCAAAAATGTTAAGACTGATGTTTCGTGAGTTGAGAATATCCACTCTCATTTTCACTCTTTTGAATGACTGATGGAAAACTTTGAACTTTTTCACTCACTTGATGAGATGTTTCTTCAAAGCAAAGCAACCAGCAAAGCTACTGGCTTTAACAAATCAAAATATATATCAGTCATTAATTTACATGGAGCTGACAGAAAAACATAATCAAAACTATTACACTGACAGTAAATGAGACAGAAAAATACTCCAATCATCACTGGCACCCTCAAGCATAATGGGAATAAAAATATCAGTTCCCATTTTCAGGCCAACAACAGTCTCCCCTCTTTCAGCCTTGATGATTCAAACGACCATGTCATTTGATTTTAGAGGGTTTTGTCTTTCACTCTTCACTGCAGCATTCAGGCAGCTTCCAGGCAACAAGAGGATGACTGACAGTTCCTGTTGACCAATCACACAAGATGCCTACACTTAGCACAAACATTCCTCATTCTTTACAATCTTCCATTTTACAGTGCAGCAAGAGGGTGTCAAATCTCTGCCAAACACCTCCCAGAGGACAAATCCATCCTGAGAGTGGACGGACCAGTAGAAGGTAAAGTACGTAAATGTGTGCCTCAGTTTGCAGTAGACATACCAGTTCTCACCCCTACAGAGACAGGTGAGGTTAACAGAACAATGGTGTGTGCCCACACACAGACATTATCACTTAATGACGTGGCTCATCAGACCTCTCTGGACTGTGTGGGTTTGATATTCAAAGATGGACTGACATTTTCTTTACACCTTAATAGTAATGAATATTTTGTGCTGGCAATACCCACCATGGTCCTTGCTTTTTCAGCATAAGTCAAGGTCTAATCTAAAAATAACTGAATTACTGGAAATGAGCGCTGGTGTGTTGATTGACACCATTCACAGGGGAAAAGACAGCAGGAGAAGAATGTTATAACCATCAGGGTGTTTTTTAAATTATACCAGGTATCGGAGGGGAGGGGGGGTGATTCTTCTGAAATGATGAGCAAGTATGAATCTCTTTTACTGACGAGACTGGGTACTGAGAGGAGATGACTGCTGTTAGGCAAAAGAAAAGTAAAAAAATTCCCAACTGTGTGGACTTTATAAGTTGCTTTAGTTGTACTGCATTTGCAGGCACCTTGTGTGAAAGCATACCTTTCCCCCAAGTGGAGCAAAGCTTCACAACAGAATTCAAATCTCAACAGTATATAGTGCTTTCACAATAGTCCAAATACTGTCAACCAAAATTGTATATATGTCACAGTTTCACTTTGTGATAATAAAAAAGGTAGAGATCAAAATTCAAAAA
Organism: Xyrichtys novacula; assembly: GCA_962446985.1. NCBI lineage: Eukaryota > Metazoa > Chordata > Actinopteri > Labriformes > Labridae > Xyrichtys > Xyrichtys novacula. Next base: position 22,202,262 of record OY660864.1, on the reverse strand, counting down.
TATCTTTGTCAGCTTTCAGATACTTTGCTCTGGTCTTTTCGCTGTGCTTCTTTTTACCTGCCATTGTAAGTGACCCAAGATAATGTTTCTTAAATCTGCTTGTTGCCTGATCATCCATAGGAGTCACAAGAGTGTGAAGCAGTCACTGACATATTTATACTCCAAGGCACAGCTGATGCAGGGTTGGATTTCTGTGTGGTTCCCTGTGATCCTCCAGATACAATCACAGGGGTGTTCCTGAATAAAAAATTGTCTTGTGTCTCAGTGTACAGTTTGCAGGGACAGAAGGATGAGGTGAGATTTCTTAGAGGACGGCTGGATTCACATCGTACTGTATGTCAGGAAGAGGAGCTCAGTGATTTTTCAGGCCTGTGGTATCAAGCTGCTAGCTTCTCTGAGAGGAGCTAGTTATGATGTCTGGGAGCCTCCCTTTGGAGGAAACTGGGAGGAAACCCCAGGCATACCCAGAACATGTGGGAGGGATTACATATGCCATCTATCCTGGGAACACTTAGGAATCCCTAAGGAAGAACATGTTGCTGGGAAAAAGAACAGATTCCTTTGCTCACCCTGTTGCCGATGCAAGCTTGTAAGCTTGATAGTTGGCTCAGATTGGATCGGCAGAAGTACAGAAGTCCTTCATAAAATGAGTTCATCCAAAGAGAGGGGCTTCTGAGAGAAAATACATTTCTGCAGCAGGAAATAATCCATACCATGTCTCCCTGTTAGCAGCACAGCACTGAGCTATAAAGAGAAAGTTGCCAAAAAAGCTTCCACCAAATCCTGAGCAACAAATCCTTCATCTGAGCTTGTCCTATTCCTGTCAACAGCTTTGTTCTTTTATGATGCCTATTTTTGCACTAGTACTTGCATCTATCGGTAATAAAACCTATAATGCAGGACATTTTCAGAGAAGTTTATAAAAATTATTTAGAAGATGAGAAAAACAAAAGACCGGAAGGCAAAGCATTTATAGTCCCTGCACATCCATTTTTTTAATTACTGAATTTAATGGACTCTTGGTTTTTCTTTAGTGAATTTTCTCTTTGATATGGGATGAAATATTTTGTTGCATAGAGAGGAGAAAACATTTCAATAACCAGTGCCATGTTATTGGACAATGAAGACTTGAACATTAAAGGGATAGTTGGATTTTTCTTTTTTTTCTGAAGCAGGGTTATATAAGGTTCTTGTCAATAATAAGTGTGTTTGCCACAAGTCTTGGCCACTTTGATGAGAAAGCAGCCAGAGAACTAGATTGGAAGCTAGGCTATCAATAGCTATGAATGGTGCAAGCTTCTCCACGTTATTTAGCTAGTTTGAAATAACTCTAACCAACTAATCAGCTAACCAGGCCTACAGGATTCAAAAGACACAAAAATACAACCAAACCAAAAATGGGTGTCTCTGCCAGTGACATGTTCACTGAGGACACAAGAGGACAGCTTTCTGAGCCAGGGTTTATAGAGGAAAAATGACACCCAACATTCAAGAGAAAAGAGAAAGAGTAAACTTTTGTGCTCACCCAAAAGCAGGAGGGATTCAAAAATCAGCTGGTGGTTCAGTTGTGTAAACTGTGGGCTCGTGCTCAGTACAAAAGTACTTGATTGATGGGGCTTGATAACAACAGTTTTTTCAGGATCTTTGGGAATTAGAAGATACCAGCGGATCACATACAACTGCAGTCTGCATCAACCAACAACCAGATTTAGATCACTGTTTTTACTGACTTTCTCCAACACTGAGAAGTTGCATCAGAAAACTAGAAAAGCTAAGTGGAAGCGTGTCTTCAAAGTAAGTGCTCTGCTATCACCTTTCTATGTATTTTGACAGGATCTATAATGTACACAATATGATTACACTGTGGCTGTGCTAGCCACTGAAGAGGAAGACTGAACTGAGACAGACCCTACTGTTATGATAGTGTCTGAATTTTACAGCATGAAGTGCCTAAAATTATGTCAAAATGAGATTCAAAATGATCACAATTCACATTAATCCTACATCATGGACCCAACTAACTCTGTGGCAATTGGGAGAGCATTAATTAGTCTTGTCCAAAAAAGCGCAAAAAGATGACTGTATGACTGGGCTTCCTTAAGCAGAGTACAGAGCTGTGAATGTCTACATAGAGCAAACACTGAGAATAGCACTTTGGTTTGAGTTTGCAAAAATTAGCTGATTAATGTTAACTGAATCAACAAAGCAGAGCCACAAGCTCACAAAATCCTTTCATATAATATTAGCCCACACTATCTTTGAAAAGCTCATAACCTTTTATCAGTAGATATAGTGAACGAACCATCACAGTTCTTTAAAAATAAAATATTGCACTTGCTGTCATTGATGCTGAAAGCCCATGTTTGAAAGGTTGTGAGATATTTTGCAATGGATGAATGTTCCTCATCTCTTGGTATAAATAATGCAATCAGTGGATCCATGTATTTTAAGGACCTGTGGTTAAAGCTATCCCTGATCACCATTTTAACTCTCCTCACTAGTTTCTTCCCATAGGATTCCCCAAGATAGCACAAGACACGACAGGCCAGATTCCTCGCTGGTCGCAGATCAGTGAAGCAGCTTTTTATCCTCTCACAGATAATCAAGGGGTCATTGGCTGTTTCTGCCAGCATATGTTTTTGTGGAGCTCAGCTGAGAAAAGCGTACAGTCATGCTCCCTAAGGGTATCCTGAAGTGAGGTGCTTTGGGTATGTGGGATGTTTGGGTTTACATTTTAAGCTGAATTTGCCTTAGAGACATTATACAAAACCTTATCATATTAAAATGCTTTTAAAGGGACTGGAGCTGTTTGCAATCCAAAATTTCTTCCAACAATGTGTAAAACTTAAGAGATGTGATTGTTGTGATAGCACAGCTGGGAAAAATGCTTGATGAATATAATAGGCTGTGATATTAGGGCAGGTTTCAGTTTTTCATTAATTGCAATAACAAAAAAGAAAGACATTTCAACATTTGCAAATTATAAAATCTATCGATTGTTTTATCAAATGTTGCTGAACCTATTTTGATAAATGCAGCTGTCTTGACCAAATGCATTACATCATATTTTACCTGCAGTGTGATCACATAACTGCAGCTCATATCTTTGACTTTACTCCATGTCTTTGTCAGTACATGATCAAACATTCAGCTTGGAGCTTTCATATTCCTTTTGAGGGCTATATTGAATAGATTTAGAGAAGACACTGATACACTGCTGCAACTGCTGGATGTTAGGTCCATGTGTTGGACCTATTCACAGTAAATGATTCAGGTTTAACCCGCATTTGTTTGTTTTCCTGAGAAGAAGATTCAGGGTATCTGAAATATTCATGACATGACCCTTGTCCAGGAAGTATTCAAATATTCTCTGAACTCCTGTCGACCTCTGCGGCTGTCCAATTTGATTTTTTTTTTATATTCTAAGAGGAATTTGTTACTGAGCTCAAGGTCGAGACGATTTCTCTTTGACAACTTAACTTAGTGTGTGTTTACCTGATAAGGTCTCCATGAAGCTGGACATACAGCCCCTGTCCATTCCTCTGAGCACACAGCTCCTCCACCGTTGTACTGGTGGAGCAGAGCACCAACTGCAGGTCTGTCTGAGGGGTAGAGGAGGCCTGTGGGCCAGAGGCAGGTGGCTGAGGGTCCACTGTCCCTCCATACAGGCACACACAGCCCCGCTGGGTGTCCCCCTTTAGCCAATCCCGCTCCCGAGATCCAAATCTAGTCTTTCTTGTCACGCAGCCACGACTCCCGTTCCGCTTTATGTTGCGCTGCTGACAGAGAAAGAGTCATTTTAACACATTTCTTGCAGTGAGATACATATCAGCATGTTGAACATCCATGAAGTGCCTAAAGAGTTCCAGAGTGGCTTAACGTAAGCTCTTGGTGGTCACTTTAGCACCGAGGGAGATGACTTCAACACATCTGTAATGGTAGATCTCACTTTGAAAATCTTAACAGTCCATCAACTCTCAGCGGAAAAGTTGTGAAATCTGTTGAAACAGCCTAAGTGTCCACACAGCTAATCTGCAACTTTTGAGAGTAGCAATTTAGAGCAGATAAAGGTTTTCACAATCAAGTTAAGGTGACACTTCTGGATATTGAGGAAGTGACACTTGTAGAATTAAATTAGCACCCCTCCCCTATATTGTTGCACTTAGGCAGACAAGGCCATCAAGGACAAGGAAATCAATGTTTCATAATCAATATCCACTGTTTAGCAAGTATGCAAATGTTGATTCCTATTATTACAATAATGAAACTTGTGATTACACTTTTTACCAAGCTCTTTGTTTGCTCTTACTACAGTCACTTACATAGCACTGTTAGTTAGATGTACAGTCACCTCATGTTATCCAAAAATTATTCAATGCCAGATCATAAAAATCTGAAAACAGCTGTGTTAAAGTCTAAACTGATCATGAAGGATAACCACAAGCACAAAAAAAACTTAACAGCATATTGATCTGTCTAGGAGGTAGGAAGATATGTCTATTCCAGTTCTGGGTTTCTGTCTATGTATTCATGCTGATGAACTACTGTTTATTTTTTTAAAAGGTAAATTGTTTTGAAATGAAAAGCTCTTAATTTCCTTGATGAAATCTTGCACTTGAACGTTCAATAAAAATGTACTTTTTTGCACGAATGAATGATAAATAAATAAATATGTTTAAAATTGTTTATTAAATTAATTAGCAGCTAATTATTTTTGTTCTATCAAATTTAATTCCATATAGCAGGTGAAAATGATCATGTTTTCGGTCAGTGAATGAATAAGACCGGGTTAAAAAAGTCCAATCCCTTTTTCCTGGGACAAAAATAAACCGTCACTCAGTCATAACTGCAGTATCATTATTCTGGCTGTTAAAGAGGTGGGACCGCAACCGTTGGGAGATCAGTTGAAATTTCACACCTGTTGATATATCTGCTACAGTAAAAGTAAACTGCCCTACCCTGTTCCCAGTCAGCTCCTATCAGGGTGTGTCCAACTGAAGCATCAAAACCACTGATGCTTACAGCGGTGGAATCCCTCAAAAGCAAAACTAATATCCTACAGATGCCTCTGAGTGGTTCCCAGGTGTGGCAATGTGTCACTGTGTGACTGTGTAAAAGGGTCACGCTGGATAATCATGAGAATGTTCAGTCAACCTGTCCTCAGTGTAAAAGGAAGAGGTTAATGTGCTGTTTTCTGCCATCTGACAAAATAGGAATGTATTGTCAATCAATGATGTGGTTGAGTGGTCTGTATACAATGACAATGAGTAGCTGTAATACATACTATATCATTTGCTCCACTGAATCAATAATCATTGTGATATTTCAGATGTGACCTCTGATTACTTCACTACATCAGGATGCCTTCTTGCTTTATGATCATGGTTACAGGTATGATAAAGAGTAGCACATACTGGTCAAAGAACAAGAGATTAAATGGTCAATACTTCTGAACAAGAAAAAGTATAGGGTTGAATCAACTCTACAAAAACATATTTATGGTGGAATCCTTTGTTACAAATGATGACTCATTGAATTGTATGGTTTTCCGAGTACCCCTCCAATAGAATAATATTGTAATATTGCCTACACATTAATTGAATAACAGCCACATTCTGTGTGCATGTGTGTCTGCCAAGCTAGCACAAGCACACCAGGATTCTTCCCCAGGGAATTGTGTATCATTACACACCATCTTAGCCCAAGATTTCATACAAACTCTCCAGCAATGGGCCTTCCTGTAAATGTTCTTACTGTCTTCACAGTGTGTGTGCATGTGAACGTGTGTGGTTTGTGGCTGCTAATTGGCTCTGGTAGGTACCTCATTTAATGGCAATCATCCACAGATCAATCATCAACTAGAGGATATCAATCACTGGGCATCACAGGCATTACATAATTTTACAAGGATGCATTCTCGTGCACTTTGCCCAGCTATGATCACCTACTACAATGCAAGGAAAACACTGACAAGTAACACCATATATAGATATTAGCCGACCACTGTGTCATGTTGGAATCATCAACTGCATCACAAGAATAAATCCTCTCCTTTATGGCTTGCCTTTAGCACTCGGATCCCCGTTGCAGCATGAGCTCCAGGACCACTGCGGCTGCCGCGACCTGCAGTCTGATTCAGCCCCGCTTGGTGGACCACTGTGTCCGGCTGCCTGTCTATGCAAGCCCCGTTATCTCCGACATCACCTCCTTTCTTGATGCCCGTTTCGGTGTTAGACGCCTCGGCCGCTGCGTTACTATCCACGTCCTCCATCGCCATGTATGATCCCTATTAGGAGCGACAAAAACCTACAAGTGCCGTCCGGGTGTGCGACTGTGAAATTCCCACGGAGAGGTGAAAATTCATCCTGTGTCGGTGCAGCGACGCCATATCCAGACTGAATCTGACCGCTGTCAGGCCTGCAGGAGAGCTGATCAATAAACATTAAATGGGCGGGTTCAGGGTGTTTATTATTCATCAGCCACTGCCCCTTTCTGAGGGCTGAGGCTTGGCACTTCAGTTAAAGCGTCATTTACCACTTGATACTGTTCACTGTGAAAAATCACGATATGCCCTCTGTAGGGCGTGTCTGTGCCACTCAGGCTGCGTGTGAGTTTTTTGTAGATGAGATGTGAGTAAACGACAGAAATATACAGAAATATACATGATATTTGGATGACAATTGTCATGAAGTGAAGCACCAATATGAGTTACTACTATCCTCTGTTCTCCAAGAGAATTGTAGTAACTTTGCGTAAACATTACTCTATGAAAAATGTAGCTATAGTAATTTAAAGCCTATTTTTATAGGCTATCTCAACGTTATGCATATCTAAAAATAAAATAAAAAATAGGGGAGAGTGGGGTAAGATGAGCCATCTTTCATATTTCAGATCACTTCATCAAGACAATTATAGTTTTGTCTTTAATGTATCTGCATATATTTCAAAATGTTGTGCATCCCTGCAAACCAACATAATGAGTGTAAACATATCTGTCTTGATAATATAGCATGATAAAAAAGTGGTCTCCTATGACCAACTTACCTCGTGTATGGGGTAAGTTAAGCGGTTTCCCTACTATATTGCAACTGAAATCGAGTGAACTTCTCTAGAACTTCCTGGACATAGCTGTGTAAAAATAATTATGTACAACTAAGTGAAAGTAAAGGTAAAATTAATTCCGTTACAAACCAAATCTGTAAAAGGGCACGTATGAGAGTACGTGTAAGAGCTATTTGTATCCATCAATATTATCTTATTTAGCCCAGGGTGACAAGCCACGCAAGATAGTAAGGAAAAAAAATAAAAACAGGGCTCTGATTTTTTTGTCTAGTGCATTGCTCTTCCTCCGCCTCAATGCAAAGTTTTCATACAGAAAAAAGCCAAGACGAAAACTCAGCATGAGAAAAGGAGAATTGGCAGCCCCGTATCTTTGATTCGGTTCTTTGTCAGTATTAACATTTCATTTTTTTTATTATATAAATGCAGTACCCTAAAATGAACAATAAATCTTGAATTAGAGAAACAGCATCTTTTAAAATACTTTACAAACCCTCTTAGCATTGTAAATAGAGTTAATGTTTGTGTTAGGGTCATTGTAAATTTATTTAGCTCATGGTGCAAAGCTTAATATTTGTATTGAAAGTTGTCACTTTACATCAAAGCTAGACACCACACCCAAAGCCAAGAAAACAAATACCATGGATCAACCATGTTTTTTTTTATTTGACTTTTTATTTGCTTGATCATTTCTCCAACCCAAAGACAAGAATACACAGCATAAATTGAAAATATCCCATTTAATAGTTTACATCTTCTCATCATTAATCATTATTTCACACTTTCAGTCTGACAATCACACTCACCTTGAAGCCATGGAACTGGGATCCAGTTCAGCATGACAAACTCCACTGGAAAAAAGTGAATCCCGCGCCTCTACCCTCCCCCAGCAAACCAGTAACCATGTTGTTTTACAGTCAGAACAGGCCTCGGGGGTTACAAACAGATTTTGATTTCAAAATACAATGGATGACTTTTTTTTTTCTGATTCCACAGGGAACATGAACATTGTGGCATTTCAGATGATCTCCCAGCCCTTTTACACACTGAACTTGCCCTGACAAATAAAAAAAAAAGACGTCAAAAATTAATTATCCAGTTTATCCAGTTGATGGATGTGCACCCACTTTCATCACCCCTTCGACACATTAATAGTATTTTGAGGACTATGTGAACAACTTCTTCTTGTACGTGTTAGTACTGACCCCTCAAGGTGGCATGACAGACTTCATAATTTAAACTTTTCTTGCATTTCAAAAAAGGAAAGAAAAGAAAAGAAAAAAGGTCTCAGGTCAAGAGTAGAAATGACATTATTTACACTGGTTTTCACATGCAGCTCAGAAGCTGAAAGTCGAAATTGCAGCCAAAAACATGTCCTATCTAATCGAAGACATGTCACACATCATCAAGCACTCTCAAGTAAGATCATTGTCATTCTCTCAGTCACTCTCTCTCTCTCTCTCTCTCAAACACACACGCACACACATACACACTAATATCACTTCAAACGCTGACCACACCGCTGATGGACATTTGTTTCCTTTACTTTTCTTCCTTATAAGTTAACAGTGTCCAGAGCACTTATGTTGGGTTTATTTCCATTTTTACATTTAAAACTGCATGAGGAGTTACATCATTAAAAGAACTGATCAGATGTGAATGACAGTTGACTAGCTGAAAAAGACATACAAACAACACCAACATAAACATTCAGGAACAGATGAAACCTCTCCTCTCCAATCTCAGCAGCCCTCTGCTTTGCACAGCCCCCCCTTGTGGCTTTTAATTTCTAACACAGGCTTAGCTCAGCTTTGTTTTTGGGGTGGGAAAGGCAGCTCTGTAATCACAAAATCTAAAAAAAAGCACGATATATTATCTACCTCCTTCATATTCCACCATGGTCCACCAAATTGTTAAGTTTAATTTTACTAATGAGGGCTCCAATTAGTTTGACATGTGTTTTAGCCCCAGCTTTCATTTTGAAAACAAAACAAGCTGAAAGGTGCCAAGCCGAAGCAAACAACATAAGCGACAAGAGAAAAGCAAAGAAAGAGAGCCAAAAGAAGAAAGCCTTGCAAAGATCAGACCAAGGAAAGGACATCACTGTACCAGCTCACATCTGGGACCACATAGCACATATAACATCTTACTGCTTTTCTTACTGCTGCTTGTCCAGATAGACTCTTCAGATATAGACTGATTGGCCCGAGTAGGAAAAAATTATAACAAAATAAAAAAAAAAAAAAAAAATCAACAGAAGACAGTAGTAGGGACTCCGTGTGATTGTGACTATATGTTTTCAGGAAGGTGCATGTCAGACAACAGGGAAACCAGGCAACCATATGAAAACATACCATGAGCGAAGGGCTGTATTTCACAAATCAATTTGTAGCTTCATGAGACTTAACAAGATTCCAACTGTCCAGACTGATCCACCACACTTAAGGCCAAAAGGAAGCTTGACAGCGGGGCTAGAAAACCTACTCTTCTTTGAAGGACAGCGTGGAGGGATATTTGAGGGACATTGAAGCAGACAAAGAAAGGTGCCACTTTTGCTGCTGTGCAGTGCTGTGCTGTGCTTAGGTTTCTCAGTAGTACAGTACATCAGTCAGACAACATCTGTTCAGACAGATTCGCCCCCTTATTTCAAAATCCTCAGAAACTCCAACCAGTGGTCTGCTGACTCACCAAATCACCTTTGTCAATATAAGTAAAAACGACACACCCTATGATTGAAGAATGAAGAAAGGTTAATCAAATGCAGTTCAATTGCATCCTTTTAAGATTTTTTTGTACATATGCATACAATTATACTTCCTAGCTAATCTTAAGTCCTCATGTGGGTTTTATTTAATTTGATCAGCTTTTGTTTGTTTTACAACTATATACAATGTACAGGCAGCAGATCATATATCTTTTACAATGAATGAGTGATGATACAGGGAAGTCTGTAAAGACTGATGCTGACTAGATCTATTTAGACAATATACATGTGAATAATTGGAATTTTTAGAAAATGGTATCTAAAAAAATGATGAAAGATAGTACAAGAGACAAACTTGTAAAAGCCCTCAATATGTACAGAACAAAAGCCAATATAGCATTTGTCAAAAACAGAAAAAAAAAGTTAAACTGAAATAATTTCTCCATATACACATATCATAGCTCAAAAATATTTCCAAAGCTAATAGTTTCTCTGATTTGGTCACAGAAGTTAGTGGATAGTGAAGCATAGTGAAAAGAAAACAAGTAAACAGCCTGATTGAACGTCTGAGGATCTCAACACAGCATTACAAGGCTGCTAAGCTTGTTAAGTAATGAGATGTACAAACTACCGTTAGTTTCTCTCATGCAGAAGCTCCCCTTGATTGCAATTCATGACTGCAGAAAGCAGGCAATCTACTGCAACTAAAAGTGAACAGAAGGAGAAGACATTGTGAGGTATTCAGGTTACCGTCCCCGACGGCATGGCCAGAATTTTGATTTGGAGAAGACGAGAACCAGGAAATCAAACTAACAGTCACCACAGAACAACCCATCCCAGTACCTCACCACGTGATCCAATCTAAATATTTGTAAATGCAAGAAAATCTGAATGATTTTGCATTTGATTGGGGCACTTACGCTGTTTAAAACACTTGATGCCAGCCTATGAAAAGATTACATCTATTAGCTGCCATAACTTTAAAGATTTGCTTTGAATTAGGAAGCCTTATTCATACCATCCGACAGGAATAGAGAATGTTTGGTAGGAGAAAAACAATCAGGATCATGTTGCCATAAACTATGTTCTTGTCAAAACGAGACAAAAGTGACTGCTGTGGACATACACAGATGGGACGGTTTTAGAAGGTGACTGATCTTAACTCACAAGATAAAGAAGTGAAAAAGTAAAACTTCTTAAACGATGTGATAAACCGATTCAAATCCATCAGGACCATTTCCCTCAGGATTAAAACACACAAGCACACTTACAAACGAAGCTTATACAGAACTCCATAGTTCAGGGGCTTTTATCTAGCTAAGTCAGAAAGGCACATCACTTTGATATCAGGCATAAATAATTAAGTCAAATTACTGCAGAAATAAAACATACTCTCACAAAAAATAGTGCCGATAAGACGGATGTCCCCATCAAAGAAGACAGCCATGAAAAAGAAGACTTGAGGGGGAGAAAGCATTCAGTGCATGTAACTACATTCATGACAAGCTTCATTTACATATATGTGCATGGTGACTTAAGTTCAACCAGGTTAAACAAATCTGAAATGTGTCTAAATTGCAAGCTAGACTGTGAGGACAAAAATGCAGAAAAAGTTTAAATGCACATCCCAGACACAAATGCAAACAGCTTTTCTTCAAATAAACTTCAGCCCTGCACTGTTTCCACCCTTAATGAATGAACCTTCTCAAACTATGGAAAGCAATTAACCGTTGAGTTTATAATACAGATCCTTAACTAAAGCTACAGATGAGATGATTTTAGGAAGGTCAGAGCACATTCTCACAAACTAGCCAGACAGGCCTTTGTTAATCTGTCGACGATCTTATCATTGCGACAGAAAACAAAAAAAAAAAACAAAAAAAAAACTACTTCCTATAAAAAAATAGGATGAAGAGACCGACTGCCTGAACCAGAAAATCCCCTTAGAGCTTGAGTCAATGTGTGACTGTGATCCTTACGATGCTCAAACATGCTTTAAGCAAATTAATGTAATTCAAAATGAATACAACTCTCTGACAAGTTATATATCATGTCGTGGGGTCAAAGGAGAGGCTATGCAATAAGTTCCTTTTACTTGATGCACTTTTCAAGGCTTTTCTTCTGCCGTTAAAGGATTGAAGGTTCACAATAAAAAACCTGAATGCAGAGCCAATCACACATATTGAAGAAGCAGGTTTTTCTGATTGCATTTTGGCTTGATTATGAATGGAGACATAATTGAAGTTACTGCAGTGCTCGGAGTGGTCACACTTTTTCTCTACAGTGACTTGAGAGGTAAAGTGCGCCACAGTGGATGGTGTGCATATGTGCTTTTGTGGGGTTGGTAATGGTGCTGGGCAAAGGGTGTACGTGGAAAATTGTACAACTACGCAAAGAGTTAATGGAAACTGGTAAAGGAAAGAAAATAGAAAAGTTCATTGATTGATATGTTTCCCAATTATTCTGGTGATTCCAATGGTCCAAAGGGTCTTCATAACATCTGTATTTTTCTCCTGTGTTAGATGCTCTGCTGCTTCCCATGCAACTTGAGGGCAGCGGACTGCAGTGACGTCACAGGGGGATCCGTTGGAAGAGAGGAGGGAGGTGAAAGGAAAAATCGTTTTCATAGTTCCCTTGTTGGGGGCTTTTAAGAGCGACAGAAGCAGCTCATCACTGCCAGGACTGAGGGGGGAAGTTATTAACCTCAGCCAGGTCTTGCACAGGTGAGCCTTTGAGGGTGTATGTCAGCTTGATCCTCATTCGTAGCTGTTGCTGAAATTTTGTGAGGATGATTGTGTTTATTACAAAAGGAAATCATTGAAGGTCTTAAAAAAAGTTCATTAGAACAAGATCAAACCACTTTTGAGGGCTGAACCTACCTTCTGTGGGTTGAGGACTCTGATGACCTGTGTGACAGTTCCCTGGTTGAGTGCTGGGACAACATTGCTGCTAGGGGACAGGAGCTGCAGCTGGAATGTCTAAAAAAAATGAATTGGAGGCAGTGTGTTAGATCGGTTTACTGATAACCATACAGATGAAATATTAATGATGCCCACATCAATCACACGCCGACCACAACTAATGGATCTCTAATTCTAACATCTCAACTCCCCCTTTCAAATGCACACGACTGAAAGTGTCTGATATGAAATCTGCTAGGCAAAGAAGAAAATGTAGAATATAGTCCGTCTGTTCTCGCTTACCTTTGGTACTGCAGCCTGAAAAACAAATTCTGTCATATCTGCCTCTGTCGAGTTGGAAGCATGGATGGTGATGACCGCAATGTTTGGATTGGGATTAGCTCTCTCAAATGTGAAGTCTATTTTCAGACCATTTTTGTTGTATGCCGTCATCGGAGGAATAGCTATACAGAGATTTTAGAGAAGAAGACCATAAACATTAGGATGCGATAAATAACATTTCCAATAAGATGTAGAACCACCTGCTTGAATACACAAGGGTAATGATGAAAATGACTATACTCAGGTTCACATAGAGGTGGGGGCAACAGATTCTCACCTGCAGCTGCAATGTCATTAAAGAGAGGCGGTGAGGAAAGCCCATCCAGGAGGAATGAGGGTTGGGAGGTGGGCACAGAGGGAGCAGGAGCAGGGGGTGGGCCACCTAAAGAGAGGGACAGCAACATCCCAGGGATTTGTTCTTTTCTTTTTTAATGCCAATAACAAAGTGCTATTCGCTGAACAGGGAGGGAGTGGGTGGGACATCACATTTACACTCACGACTAACAATGGGCTAATATCAGGTTCCATCTTTGCTTTGAAAGGGATAACAGAGAGCATTAACAAAGTATCCTACCACTTAGTGAGAGGTCGCCAAGCAGATCAAGCAGCTCTCCTCCAGCCGAGGCAGGCTTAGTGGGCATTGTAGTTTGGATTACTGGCACCACATCATGACCACCAAGTAGGTCTAATAAATCATTAGCCTGGACAACAAGGACAAAATGTTAAAATGATAAAATGATAAAATAAAATAAACTACATGCACTCTGTACAACCTTACTAACTCTAATCTCACCTGGTTGGCTGGCTGGGCAACAGGTGGTGGATGTTTTGCTTCCACAACAGAGGACTCAGTCTCCCCATTTGTCTGGACAATTTCTGTGGGGCCATTGGAAGCAGTCTTTTCCATGATGGGCATTCGTTCTAGCAGAGCTGGCCTATGGATCATGGAAAAAAACAATAATAATGAAGAAAAAAGAGACAAAAGATCAAGCTAAATCACAAGCGGATGTTTCTACCGATCAACAGGCACAACTTATTATTTCAAATTCACCTCATGTGGTCATATTTCTTGAAAAGCGCATTGTACTCCACAGCTCTCTGCTGAAGCTCGACATCAATGCTACTGCCATATATCGAAACCACCTTCTTGATTCGGCTGGAAAAGAAAAAAAAACAAACAAAAAAATTATGGAAAGGAAAAAAGGGGAAATCAGTGCTGGTTATGGCGAACGAATATGATTTACTCAACACCAAAACTTTTGCAAAATTAAACATTTTTATTTACTTGACACTGCTGAAGCGTGTGGACAGCTTCATGATGGCAGTGAGGGCATAACCCCGGGTCACCGGTGTGGACAGGTTGGACACCAGGAGGCCTTCCAGCACATCTAGAACTTCATCCTCAGTCACCTTAACGGAAAATGAAAGTAGCAAAAACTTTTGAGACACATAGCTTCTATCAAAGCCTTACCACTTCATTTTGTATGTACATCTGCCCATGTGGCCAGCATTCCTCCAAGCGTACCTGAATAGGCTCCTCTTCCTCACACTGCCCTGACACCAGCAGGTCCCCATACTCTCCTATGCACCAGGATGCTACTTGCACTAGAGGTTGCTACGAAACGAAGAGAAATACATCTCAAATCTGGTGCACTCTTGAGCTCCTTGAAAGTTAAAACAGTGCAGAATAAAATCTAATCTTAACCCCGACCAGGTGTGATCTTACCTGCGAGATGTCATCCAGCAGTGCTTTGTAAAGTCTCTGGACTGTGTAGGCGTGCATCTCCACACTATTGGTGATGAGCTGGATGAGGTTGGGAACAGAATCGTCTCGTACGTAGCTCCCTGCCTTTGAATGCAAGCAGAAACATCAGTCAGAAACACAAACAAACCTAAAAATATTAACAATCGTGTGGTACAGATGCCATTCTTCTAGTGCAGGGGAGAAAAAAACATTATGAATTGAAGTGATTTTTATACGTACTGTTGTCAGGACTCTCATAATGGTGTCTATGTGCCATCTTTTCGAAGGAGCATACCTGTAACATTAAGACCGCAATTAGTCTCCACCAAGAAGAGGAGATGAATGTGTCAAGTAAAATGAGTGGTAAACAGCAAGGTGACAAATGCTGTCAGAAAAATAATGTTGTCAGCAACGTCTGTCAGACGATGGATCACTCATTTTATCATCATACAGCATTGAAAAAGTGTTGTCATCTCCTGTAGCTGTGTTACGACTAACAAAAAGTTGTTTACTACATTCTGCCGTCATTCATTTAATGTCATACTTTTCTGCTGCTAAAAAGACTCCTGATGCACAGTCAGCCTTGAATTCAGGGTCACAGGAGTCCAGAAAGTAGAGGAGCTCTTTCATCATGCCTCTGATGTTGTTCCCATTCACCAGGGCGAAACTCAGTTCCATTGCACGTCTGCACGACAATGACAAGTGGGAGAAGGTCAGATACAACGCAGTGAGAAACATACAGCTGTTGTTGATTCCTGCACTTCCGAGATAGTGAATTACCTCTTGATGGACACATCCAGGTCTTTTAAACAATCCACAATGGTGCTCCGATGCCTCTGCACTGCGTTGTGGTCTGTCTGTACCGTCTTTAGTAGGGACGTCAATGCCACATATCTGGATTCGCGATTTTAATTAAAAGATGTAATCAGCAATCGACAATAACATTTCTGATGATTGAATGCATACAAAGGCTGAATGAATTAATCACCTGATATTTTTGTCATTGTTGAGAAGGAAGCGTCCCAGGATGTTAATAGCCAAGACCTGCAAGATTAAGTGTATTTAGAAAAGCTCAACAAAAATGTTCATCCGAAGTTATGTCTCATATTTTGGTTATCTTACCCTCAGTCCACTTTCAGACTTGATGTCCATTATAGTCAGTACAGTCTCGTACAGGATTGCATTGCCTACATTTTTACTTGTCTCTGTGTTTGTTGCAACCTGTGAGAACAAACCACCATACATTTGTAAATTAAGACCCACTCTACTCAACGAAATGTACGCTGGAATGAAAAAACAATTACAAGTCATTCTCACCTGTGCAAGAATGTCATTCATTGCTTCACTGGAGTCATCATCGCTCTTGCCTAAAATTCTCAGTAGTCTCAATATCCGCACCTACAGACATAAAAATAAATACATATTGAAGTTGTGTTAGTTCACTTGAGCAATATAGCTCTGCCTAAATGATGCCAAAAGCACAACTCTGAGTTCTACTGCTTCATGTTACTGTTGCATTTTTATTGAGATTCTGGTGATAAAAGCACATTTAAGTACTCTCAGTGTCTTTTTCTGGTTAACAGTATAGCAAACCAAAATCTAGATCTGCACTTTCACTGGGGAGTATTAGAATTAGGACAGAGGGAGGTTTACCTGTAGGAATGGATCGCTTATGCCTGACACATCATGCTCAGGAGAGTATCCAGACATGATTAGGTTCTTCAGGATTCTTACCAGCTGTGGAACCAGCTACAGGAAGACCAAAAACACAACAGAAAAGCAGAGGTATCATAATATTTTGTGTAGACCTTCCAGTTTCAAACTTAAATAACAAACTTACTGTATTCATTCTTATGGTATAGTAAAGAAGTCATTAGTTTGAGGCTTATCATTTGTTATCAGAAGTGGCAGCTGACTAAACTTGTAAATATGTCCATTAAAACAGAACTATGGGGTTAAAGCGACAATGGTTAAATAGTCAAATTTTTAAGGCCGTGATATCAAGCCTCATTGTATAAAATATAAGCTTAAATGATTTGTGATTTCCATAAGAAAAGTTACTGGATGCCTTTACTTAGACTTACATAAATAGCTGTTTATCAATAATTTTTAAAAATCCTATTTAGATACAGAAATAATATTTTAGAATGCAACTTGCTGTCTCAGTGGGTAGGAATTAAGAGGACTGGGTAGAAAGAGATATTCAGTAACAAACACTGGCATCAAGAAAAAAACAAGCCCGCTTATTGGAAATACTTGTATGCATTGGGACTGTCGTACTTGCTAGATATTCAAAGATATGTCTAATCTTATCTCACTACATTACATTTGTGATTTTAACAGGTTTGGAGTTGTCAGAGAAATTTCCTTTTTTCCTCATTTAGTTTTGTTTCAATTCGTTCAGGCGTCTTTTGTTATGCCAGACTGAAAACGCCCCAAGCCAAGTCACTTGACAGAAGGCACACAGATAAAGCATAAAGCTGATATCCTCCCTAATGATCCAGAATGGAGATTTTAAAAGAGAAAGGAATCCTAAACCTATCAAATATCTGTGTGCACATAAAATATTTACACTTCTTTACTCTTCATTATTAAAAAATAAAAACACCTCTCCAGAAAGTGAGTGATAAAATCACCCTCCAATAGTGGCAAAGATCTGGTGAGAATTATCAGCTACCTGAGGCTCTCATTTACAAACACACCTTCCCAACTGCTTTTAATAGACAGTGATCAAACAGTGAGTTGCATATATTGCAAGTAATGACACTCAAAACAATAGTGAGAAATGTATTTGACGAATGGACCAAAATTCTTTTAGAAATATCGAGACACGGACATAGTAATGATCACCGTACAAGTCAAAGAACTCAAAATTATAAATTATAGCACAACATGACATAGAATAACTCAACACAAATCGGGTTACGTCTGAACTGTGACTGTGAGGAGTGATTACTATATACAGCATGCACCAGCTATGAGATCAGAATGTACTCTTACCTTCTCATTCTAACACAATGCAGGAAGTGTAACAAAGACAAATGACAGAAAAAATATGAGGTAGATGTTAGGGAGGGGAAATTGGAAATCATTCACTTTCAGAAAAGCTTAAAATAATGTTTAGATCATGAGCATGAGGTGTGGTGCCTCTGGCACAGTGTGCAACACCTAAAGAGGAGAGGTACAGCAGCAGTTGAAATACAAGAGGAAAAGACAGCGGAAGGAGATCAAGGACTGAGACATACTCTGGATGTAGAACAAACCTGCATCACAATCCAAGCCTCAAAGTTTAATCACATTGAACTCATGTTTGGCTAACTTAACTCTACTTAAATGAAAAGTGTACGCAAAGTGAGAATGAAATGTGACGTGAGCTTAAGACAAATGCCGTAAATTACTCTGAGGTCTCTTGAATGAGAGAATCTATCTGTACCTTTCTGAAATGGGCCAGCATGTCAGGACTTCTTTCACACATCTCAGTGAGGAGGACAACTGATGTATGGAGAACACCTGGAGGAAGAAAAAGAGAAGGAGAAAGAGAGAGGGTCAAGTTTGCCCTGAATGAAAATGGTGAAAAGAGTCCAAGTTCACTTTCAACTAGCCATCTATCACTCGAGTCTTACTTTGATGCTTATCCACATTTACCTAAGCCCTGCCCCTGGAAACTGTGGTCTCATCAAAATGAATAACATGCCTCTCAATTCTTTTGTCAGCCTGAACACCAACTACGCAACAAAAATAGTTCCTCTTCCTGTTACCAGTCATTTTGTACTAAACAAGCTACATGGCAGGTGAGAGATACACATACAAAACACATACAAACCCACAAAACATGATAAATGCAACGACATCACATTTCAAATATGTAGGCTCTGCTCTTGTGAGACTTTATTACCTGCAAGGCTGACAAATCACAAGACGCACCATTAAGATGTCAAAAAATATGATGCACTGGAATGCATATCATTAACCACGAAGGACCTCAGGTGATCTTTAGGTTCATCACACAGGCTAATCTGTTACTAGTTGGAGTTGCACAATGATTGAGTCCTGTCACTAAAAATCTGTGACGTATGTGGCAACACAAAGAAAAAACATGTTTTAAGTACTTTTTAAAAGCTTTTATACTGTGAATTTTCAGCTTGGTAAACCCAGGCTTGCTTTGAATGAGCCTTAAGCTCAAGCAAAAGATAACCAGTATCACAAAGCTGGTTAGAGACTCTCTCTGTTGAATCAGGCTTTCTGCTTCAGGCTCTTTGTTTGCTCTCATGAAAGGGGGGTGTTAAGATGGTCAACTGACACTTCTTTGGTACAAAAAGAAATGATAACTGGTTGTTTGCTTCTTTAAGAGTGACATGATGAGAAAATATGAGGAATCTTTAAAATTTATGGTGGTAAGTATTGCCCTTGCTGCTGCAAAGTGAATAAAGACCAAAGTCCTGCCCCAAAGACTGTTACATGGTGAATTCATCTATCGATTTTACCACAATACTCGCTGAGTGCCACCATTTATTAATGTGATAATGACACACAGTTAAACTTTTACACTTCAACACACAATTTCAGTAGTGTGGGCAGAAACTGAGATTATTGAATAACTCCAATTGTTTAAAGAAGGAAATAGCACTCGTATTGGCCAGATAAAAGTCTAGTCAGTTCACCTGTTAGATTAATTCTATGATGAATGTTAACCGCTTCATAAACTGAACAGTTTTATATTTTGCTGGAAAGTCCTGCTACTCTGACCTCAGATCAAACATAAAAAACATGTACTTAATGCAGCCACTTATTAATGTGGCGCCCTTCTTGTTCTTTTAATGTGCCGAGGATTTGCTGGGACTCATAGGGTTAATTTTAACAGTAGTGAAAGGAAGAAAAAAAACCAAAAAGAAGCAGAAAGGAGGAGACACAGACAGGCTCCCATGATGCCATATTTACATAGTGTCACTGTGATTGCACATCTCCTTTCAGTGTTCATAGAATCGGGGTTAGAGGAGAGCCAGCTTAGTGACACCGTGGACTTTGGATCAGCAGACTCAGCTCTCCCTCTAATCTCACTTCATGGTACTCCCCTCAGGTGAAGTGTTTTAATAGCATGACTGAGACTTTGTAATTTTGAGTTTTAAAAACATTTCACCCCGTGTCCTATTAGCACATAATTAAAAGGCACGAATGGGCAGACAAAAATAATAGCTAACAACCCCTTGCCTTTGTGAACTGTCCTATCTGAAGTATCCCTACTGCTTTGGTACACAATGTCAAGGAAGATCAAGTCTCCCCCTATATGGGGAACACACAAGCCCCAGAGTTTATGACAGACTCATTAATTCTCTTCTCCTCCGCAAAGGACGACACCAAAAGGACATGAGCTGCCAGCTGTTCTGAGCAGAGCACTGTGAGTGGCAGGGAATGAAAAAACTCTGCATATGTGTAGGACACAATCACAAGCACACTCCCCTGCAAGCCAGTAACTGCATCCTGACAAACTGTTTACACTTACCATGGTTCTTCTCGCTCAGCAGGTTTTTTGTGGCTGGAAGGAACATTTCCATAAGTTCTGGGACCTTCCTGATGACATGAACTGCACACAACGCTGCCTGTCAACAAATAACATTCAAAATGAAGACACAATCCGACTTTAACACTTTCATTATCTTGTTAACCCAATCATAACATATTCCTGCATTTCCATGCATTAACTGTGAGCTACAGACTTTCAGTCTTTCATTGTTTCAACACGGCGTCACCAAGGCTTACTTTTTTCCTCAAGTAGGAGTTGGATGTTTTGAGCAGCTTCTCCACCTCCCCAGCCAGATCACGACACATTTCTGAAGAACCCATGCAGCCCAGAGTGCACAAGGCCAGGCCCTGAACATACTGTGTGCTGTGATTCAAGTCACTGGAATGAGAGGAGAAAGATGAATCAGCTGCTGGCACTCACAAGTATACATACAAGAAGGATTTTGGATGACAGCATCAACGACTCAAAAGTTAGATTTGGTTTTCAAACCCACTACCAGGGAAAATGAACGTGCATTTCAAAAAGGACCATATCAGAAATCCTCAAACATGAACCACAGAATAAAACTGCTTGTACTGTAGAAAGTACAAGTCCCTTATAAAGCAGACTTCTTTGAACAGACAGGTCTTAATATTGAGTTCTGAAAAAGTTTTCATCTCCTATTATCAAATCGCATCTATTACATCTGCATAACAGAGATTGTGAACAGCAAACTAACTCACTGGATCCAAGACATGAAAACAATCAATTAATGATAAATTACTGTGTTACAGTCAAACAGTGCTGAGGAGACAAAGAGCAAAACAATCCGACAAAGAGAACCAAGTATGGACATAAAGATGAGTCCCCATCATGCCGTCCAGTACAGTACAGTTTGAAAAGACACTCCACTCTCTACTCTTTTGTGTTTCCAGAGTCCAAAGTTGGTACTCTACTGACTGAGAGAAAAGGTGCTGGATTGGATCATTTCTATGTACGTTTTCAGACATATCAGGGGATACTTTCAGGTGTATATAGCAAGCCTGTTAGGAAACAACCTTGTTCAGTAACGAGTGTTGAGTTTACACATAAACACCAGCTGATGAGGGAGAGCAACAGAGATCGAACCGGTGTAGAGAGAGATCCCAAAAGAGGGAGTATTTCCTGTTATCTGTTGTTATTTAGTGAATAAGAGTTTACCTCTAGGCAACATGAATCATGACAGCCTTCTGTCTATAGAAGGTTCACTGTAAGCTTGAATAAAAGAGCTATGCAACTCATCTCTTTTACCAAATAACTATCTGGGATACAACTTCAGAATAAAAGTGTTTGAACAAGGAAAGGGAAGTCTTTTTTTTGTATATTTCAGCTGAGATCTATATGCAGCTCAAGGAAAATTAGACAAGCCTTATAGAGAATATGGCTGTTCATCCTATGAAAAGGATGCAAGACGTGCTGCTGCTCACACCTGCTGTTTTAAGTGGCAGCCAACATGCTTCCTGAGTGCAGAGCCAAGTTACAGCTGGATGTGAAAATGCAAATTCAGGGTTTACTATACCAAAGTGTGCCAAACCAAACCTGACAGCTTGGTGGGAACAAAATAGAGCCACGAACTATAGTCTGTTGTTGCTTTATACAACTATGAGGTCGTTCTGTGTGTGACATGAACTGCAGTCTGGAGCCTCTGTTAACGCAGACAGATGGTGGAGCTGTCTTGTATGACTGATCCTTCTGCCGACTGGAGTTGCATTCAGAGAGTAGAGTACTTCTTTTTGGATTTTTAAATTTTTTTTTTTTGTCTCTTACTTCTTAATGCAATTTGTCATTAGTAGGTGGACATCCTGCCTTTCGTCCAACAGCAGCATAGCCCCCAAATAACCTATCCGTTTGTCAGTGAACTTCTGGGATGCAATCAACTTCAGGCACTCCAGCTGAAAAGAAAACACAAACAAAAAAAACAAGCCATTATGTCACTTCACTGCCCAAAGGTTTTTTGGTTTTAATCTTCAGCATCAGATGATTCAAGGACATTAAGTACATGCCAATATTCTCTTAATATTCTCTAGTCTAGCACATATATACTGGAGTCTTACACTATTTACAGTGATGTCTTATAATATTACCTGACGTCACCTATCTAGGTTTGCACAGTTGTGCACTGAACAGACTAGCTCAAGGACGGATATCCATCTAAAAAAGCATGAGTCCTAAAAAAAACAGTTTACTCTTACCCTCTCTCTAAAAAATTTTATCTTACGATCCAAAAATTTTGTTCAGCAAGAAAACATGAATTTTTATCATTCATCAAAGGCCAACACAACAAAAAGGCACCGTGTAAATATTTTGCTCACAAGCTCTGGTATAGTTGTGCCAGCACAGATCAGCAGCCAGGCTTGATACACCACCTCTACTCTAAAACTGTTACGTCACAGCTTTCACTCTCTGACTTTAATAAGATAAGATATGATAAGAAGAACTTTATTTATCCCTGAAGGGAAATTCAATAGAAGTAGTGAGATACAGCTAACTAACTATTGCTACTAGCAACTAATGCAAATTGTCAATCTAAGTTACCAAACTTGTCATCTCAAACACTAGTGGGGGTTTCTCTCAAAGATTTCATGAGCTGTGGCAGTTATTTAATTTCCCCGGTGAATATTCACATTAAAGAGCTCTGTTTCCAGTGCTGATCTGCTTCTGGATCATCATAATAAGAGAAGTTGATTCCACAACTAAAGACTGATGATCACATTAATTTGGTGGTAAAATGTAAGCTCAGTGTGTGCCACACAAAGCTGGGAAATACTGGCAAATATCAAACAGATTGCATTTATATCATCCTCATATTGTCTTCAGTCACTGAAATTTGAAAGAGCTTCTGTAGTCCTGTAGCCCATCCCCCCACCATCACATACCTGACCAAAGTGTGCCGGGTAGCCCAACATGTGCATATAAAGTAGTTTTGCCACATTTCTGCAACGGTATGTATTGTCTTCCTCTCTAAAGGATGAGCGGATAGCAGCACACTCTTTCTGGATCATCTCACGCTCCTCTGCTTGGGTCCGTGCTGTCCGGATAGTCCGGA
This sequence comes from Xyrichtys novacula, assembly GCA_962446985.1. Lineage (NCBI taxonomy): Eukaryota > Metazoa > Chordata > Actinopteri > Labriformes > Labridae > Xyrichtys > Xyrichtys novacula. The sequence continues at coordinate 22,178,928 of OY660864.1, read as the reverse complement.
TCAGCTCCCGCAGTCTGATCGGAGCTGGCATTTTCTGAAAAACACAAAGAAAACAAAAAGGTTGGCTAACATTGCCTTAGGGTTAGCACTGGACTAGATCCCACCAAAGGAAGGAGTAGGGCTACACTTCTTAATCCAGAAGCACCAAGTATAATTCATTCACCTTAAATAGAGGACATAAAAACTACTTCAACACCCCCAATGAATAATATGATAAGTATTAACTACGAGAGGGGAATAGATAACTACTGCATTTGAAGTTTCTATTTTTAATAGTATTAGCAGAGCAAAGGTAAAGGAGAATGGCAGGTGAAATTCAATTCTCTGGCAGAGAAGCCTGAAGGAGCACACTAGCTTAAGAGACACAAGACCAGTTTAATTATTAATGAGAAACAACATGCTTGGTTGTGAGCATTAATTAGTCCGGTTGTGTATATTAGCAACTAAAAAATTGGCATTTAAAGGAAAAAGAAAGATGTGATTTTCCCTGTGCTAACATCTACAAAACGGATACAAACTACAACTGCCAGCTACCCTTAAATGAAGAATTTGTTAGTTTCATTTTTAAAATGTCATAATGATTCAGCCATATGCCATTAGAAGCCCTGAAATAATCCATGACTCAGTCAACTGCAAGAAATGCACAGTCAGGTTAATTCCAACGTTTTAATTTACAAGACAGAAACTCTCATTCATTTTAAGGGCAGATTTAATCCACTCAAACAAATTGAACCCCAGGTTTGGAGTTTGTTAAACTTTACTGTTAATGCCGTAATGCTGATTCTCTGTTTTTTGGCACTTGTTTACTCATAATACAAAATTCAATGACAGAACTTCACTTCTTTTCAAACTGGAAGGTTATTACTGGTGCCCCCCTCTGCTGAGAAAGAGGTACATTTTGTCTCCCATCCCATGAAGCCTTTTATCCGGTGCCCTGCAGTACATAATTAAGCTGCTAGAGCAACAGAAACTATGGTAATTACTTGTCGAGCAAATCCATTTGGTAGACAGAAACATAAAAGGCATTTTGAAGGAGCAGGGACCCTAAAAAAAAATCTTGTGATAAACTAGGGGATGAAAAAGCTGACACAGACATTTTCTAATGATAAATGTTGTTCTTCTCATTGTAAGGCATGTCTCCCAGACCTATCCAATTTTCAAAGATTGTTCGAGCCAAGATAGTCTGTCCCTTTGTTTTACTATCTAAGTAAGATGAATGATTTCAATAATCATCAAACTAAACTAAGATTGTTTCCCCTTAAAATTGAAATACATTACAGAAAAAGTGTCAAATTCTAATGCAGGAGACATTCATTATTTATTCTTGAATTGGGAAAACTTTTGAAGAAGAAAAGTTTGCTCCCGCTTGCTCCCAAATAAGTTTAAAAGGCACAGGCAGGCGACAGCATCTGCATCTGTGTATTTCCTGTCATGGCCCAGAGAAAGTGATTAACATACAGCAATGTTGCTAGCATCAATATTGTTGAAGCCGTTGTTCTCACTAGAGAACACCCATTAGACTTATGGAAATCTTTCTAGGTCATGAGCTGGTTGTTTACATGAACAGTCAACTTCAGCCCCTATTCCCCAATGACAGACTCATTTTTAGATAGAGGTGAATGTGAAGAGTAAAATCTGGATTGATACAACATCAACTCTACATTTGTCTTAGAAATACTTGGTAATCCTTGAACTTATCTATATAGACCTGTATTCTGTGAAGTTTACAATAGTTTGAATGGTCAGAGGAATATCTCCACACTTTTACTATTGCAGGAAGTTCGTTGAAACTTTGCCAGTCAACTGAGGGAATGAGTATCCAGGCAAAGAAGGAATGGGGGCATCCTTTGCTGCATAAGGCGGCGATTTGCAAACAATACTGGTATTCAGTGATCTAAGAGAAACAGGGAGGGCGGTCAGACAAGGCCAGGCCTCAATAAAGCCAGAGATCTACTTTCTGTCCTAACACCTTTTAAATTACCTGAGCCTAGACTCAGAGTTGGGTTCCATAAATCAGGTCTCTTTCCCTCTTGCTGTGCAAATAATCAAATGTGTTTGCCATTAAGTAAATCCAGTTTCTGCTGAGAGCTGATGCTGTGTTAGCTATGGGTCCTCATTCTTGCACTTCAAAAGCACATACCTCTATGATCAAAACTTGAAAACATGTTAAGCTCTGTATTGTCGTTTTTTCTCATCAAGGTTGGCTTTACTCAACCTCACATTAAAGACAAAATCTGCTCTGCTGTAGAGTCATTGTGCAGATTATGGTGGTGATCACTGAGAAGATCCACAACAGCCCATACAGGTTTTGTTAAGACAAAACAACCCTGTCTTTTCTGGAGTTTTTCACTCAAGTGTCTCAATGACAAATAGTGCATTTTCACCCAAAAAGCTGACAGATAGAATAAACAACAAGAAAATCAGTGTATCACAAATTGCAAGAGCAGAGCTCATCATTTAGTATGCAATTCTCTAACAAATATTACATTTTTAGGTGATCTACTTCCTTTGCATTTCTGTTAACTAAAATCCTGACCAACATTATCAAACATTTAGCCAGAAGACTATAAAATACCATTTAAACATCTTTCCTGTCTGGGTGTAGTTCACGTGCACTGTGAAATGGTTATTAGAAGATTCTCTTATGAAATTTAAAGAGGCAGCTTAGATTTGCTTTCAGAGCTTAACGATAGCAACGATCAAGAATCATGCCACAAAAGGAGAAAAATATTGTTAAGTGGCTCTACATTGGAGTATTGAACAGAAGGACATTACAACTGAAAACTGAGAGAAAGGCATTAAATCCAATACCACTTCTCTGTTGGAAAAGAGCTGCTCAGTTAAACTTGAAAAAATAAATCGGACAGTTGTAAGAAGAGAAATATACAGACACCACTGGGGAAAAGCTTTTTCCCTGCTCAATTTGCCAGGCTGTTGTAACCTGATGCACTTCAGCTCCTTATTTTCTCTCTGTTCTCTAATATGTGCTCACAGATTACATATTATCAGAGCTGACCATTATGTTACGTCTAATACAGCGATGCGCCTAAGAGATCCGATGTGCGTAGAAATGAATAATTACCAATGACTAAAATACACTTACTTTGTGTAATACCCTGCCTCTGAAAAGCAGTCAGATGATTTGCTTCACACCTAAAAGTGAACAGGACGAGTTGTAATGTGTAAGTATTGTGATCATTGTTAGACTTGTTTCGAGTAAATACTTCCACCATTGTACTGTCTATGAGGATCACAGAATAATTTATCTAAGGTTTGGTTACCTTTGTTACTTTTCCTAACAAGACATTACTGGCTGCACAGGCCATACAATTCTCCTTCTTTCAGCATCAACTCTTCAACAAATAAGTTTTCAATCTGACTACAAGATGAATAAATTGATATGAAATTACCTAAAATGCTCACACAGACCCCGGTGGTCTGAAGAGCCTGCCAGTGCCATAACTAAGTTAATTTCTAACTATTTGGAAATCTTCTTAGTTGAACCTATAGTCCAACAGGTCTTAAACTCAAACCAATGAATAATGATCTCTGCAAAAACACGCTGACATCATGGCCATAACCTGTACCACTCTCTACCCTTCCCCACTCCTCAGTGTCAGTGTTGGCTCTCAAGATGTGGCTCCATTTGAACTGCACAATGATTATTTATCAGATTCATAGGTTTTAAACTAGCCAGCAGACAAAGCATCCAGAGCCAATGCTGGAAAAAAACTACTTCTACTAGATTATACAGAATGTCTTCATCCTGACTCTGTGGGCCTGATGTAGCTGTGAGGGAGAAAATAATGGGACTGCTGAGAGTTTAAATCTGGTACTCTCCAATTTGGTTATTTAAAAACAAGATTAAAAAATGAAAAACTCTTCTAGCTTATGTTTAGTCTTATGAGACAAAGCCTGAAACAATTCAGTGTATGGGATACTGGTTTTTCAGACTAAGAGCTAGGTCCTATGGGAGTGTAAGATTAATATCTAATATCCAATCACAAAATAAAGATTAACTCAGTGTTTTGGCAAGAAATAGTTAATAAGCCACACAGTTACTCACTTCATCACCATCAGCAGTGCTGAAGGTTAAAGGGTTTTAAGCTAGCAGCTGTTTGTTTCTAGTCTTTTTCATGAAACCATCCTGTGATTCCACTCAAGTACTTAACTACATAAAATAACTTTGAATTCTGTTGAATCCTGGATATTTTTACCATGGAGGCTCTTAACATTAGCAGATTATATCCAGTTGACAAATGGTTATGGTTTGCTTGTTAAAAACTTGTTCATATGTCAGTTGTTACCTGTGTAAAATGAACATATGTGACTTACCCATCCTGCCTTTTGCTCACTTCCTACTCTCAGCTGACTTCCTCAACGTTAAACCCACGCACTGTTTAGTGAACAGGTGTTTCTCAAATGACATGGGGTTATAATTGTTTATAAAATACCTGACTCAAAATGCTTTCTCCCTAATTCGGAAGTTTTCAAGACAGAGTTTCTGACTTATCGTACCTGAAGGGGTCCACGTCCTTAACATAATGAAGCTAGCTACTGTTAGCCTCCCGGATATCCCAACATAACGTTAACGTATTGGCCAAGTAACTGAAATTTATCCAATGTAAGGAAAGTCTGTTAACATTGATCAGCATTGAGTCAAACGCCCAAATTGACTCGGCTGGCGTTAATTACTCCAAGCAACGAGAGCACAACAAGCTAACCGAGTATACAGGAATATCGCCAGAGAAAGGGCAACACATTATGTTGACACTACATCGGCGGCTTCACCTTGGGTGACAGCAGATTAACTCCGACAGCCTTGAACAATATGAACAAGGTGAAATGACAGGCCACTACAGACTGGCCAAGACACCTGGATCTGATCGCCGATTGATCAGGATATGATGCAGTTCAGGCCTTCTTGTGGCATTTGGATTATAAGCTAGCGAGTACTCTTAGGCATTAGCTAGCTCACATTACCTGACCACTCGTTAGTTTTTTCCTTTATACCTTCTCCCGATATAAGCCAGACTCCCACTTCAAGGTAAATATATACGTTATGTTAGCTGGCGAGAAAAGCAGTACACGTACATTGACAATGCGTTTTGTCACGATGACTATGACTTAGTGAAAAACCTCACAGCATAGATTGCTAGTGAGCTTGAGTTACATCCCTAGCCCAGCAGGTTGTTAGCTTTAAGGCTATGCTAACCATGCTAGCTAACTTAGCTGCTGACAGGCACAACCCCGGTACACTGAGGGCTGCGACTTCCTATGCAGCGCCACACTGAGAGCTGTCAGCGTAGATACGAACACGCCATTGCCTATTGTTCGCAAGTTCAGTCATTTTCATATAACCCCACCGACATAGTATTGTAAAAATATACTTACTAGCCGTAATGATGCCAGAAAATGACTGGAATCGGTTCTATTAGCAATGGAGGGAGGAACACACTAGACATGCAAAATGGTGGCTACTCCAGCCTCAGCACATCTACCGCAGGCGGAGGGTTACACTGACATATCCCAGAGGTTGGTGAAAGAAGAAGCGCGCGGGCTGTGTCAGAGCTGAAGTTTGTCACCAACGTCCAGTAACGGCTGTTACCTGTACCGTTCACAGAGGACTTCTTCACTGTCTGTGCCTCTGCCTCAGACTCACACCTGATATGCCAGTGCTCATTGGACACCATGGGTAAATGGCTGAATTGTGTCTTAATAACGTAGCTAGGTGGCCGCGCTGATAATTCTGCTATGCATTTTTTGCTAGTTGCTAACTAGCTAGGGAGCCCGTTCTCCTTCATCGTTGTAACTATAAAGGGCTAACGCAGGGGCTTGTCATCTTTAGCCAGCTTGCTAACTGTGCAAACGTACCGTTGAATTCAAAGGCTTGGAATCAAAATTATTTTTCTATGTATGATTCATAGTGCGCGTTTTTCTCTATGTTATGTGGTTAAGACGAAGACAAGAAAATTCACGCTTCTGTGCTGTGAGATTATTTTGTTGAGATTGCATATTTTCTCTTCACCCGCGGAAGAATAAATTTTACCCCGACAACGTTGTGATGCGGTCCGTTTACTCGTGGCAGTCAGTGATGACGACTACATGTAATGTTATGACATTAGCCTTTTAGTGTCTTTGGGCGCCACCTAGTGTTGGAACTGTCGATTATACTCATTTTAATACTGAACCTGCAATTGACGGTTGGGCTTGATGAATGGTTTTTTACAAATTAGAGGAAGGACCTAATCAGTCTTACTAGATACACATCTTGCCAACCTAGATATTTAAAGTCTCTGTGAACATACTCTTCCAACACCAGACAACATAATGTTTCTTAATCCAACAATAAACCCTTCTCTCAGGAGAGTTTCTACGTTTTCAGTGTTTGTTGACATAGTCTGACAGGTATTAATGGTTCTTTATTAAGTTAATTGTTGAAGAAGGGTGTTGGTTATATACATGATATGTGCATGATAAAAGTAGAAAGCCGCTCTTTATAGTTTGACTACTCCATAAACAAATACCAGGGGTGCGAGAAATTGGGAAAACTTGGAGGAAGTAGAATTTGTGATAGCCTAAGAGAAGTTTGTGTTTATTCACTGAAAGGTCCACTGTTGCATGATTTGTCCACCAGAGAGCACTGATAAATATGTCTTGAAGAGTCAAACATTGGGATCAGTGTTTAATCTGTGGACGATTCCTTAGTAACTAGGTGCTTTTAAAACTGATCTTTTTGTCTGCTTTGTTGTTTGTGTGGGCTGATTTAAGGTACATGAACGTTTGGCCTGTCTGTCCAAAAATAATGATGAATGAATGATGAATAGTGATCAATTAATGTGTAATTCACCCATTCATTCTCAAAGGTATTCAGATTTATTTGTGTTTCTATTTGATTCTCTGTATTGTAGTTATAGTATGCTTAATCTATTGATTGTAGCATGAAATTACATGTAGTAATAATAATAATAACTTTATTATAAAGCACTTTTAAAAACAGAAGTTTTCAAAGTGCTTTGACAAACAGTTGCAAAGCACAGAACATCAGCACATAAAAATAAATACAAAAGCTCGGTTATAAACAAGGCCTCTGAATTGAAGGCCAATTTCATTTTTCATAAGAAACCTGGGCAATACAAGAACCCTACAACATATAATGAGACTATGGGGACAAAAATAAAAACATAAAATAGGTAAGAAAAAGAAATGAAATAGAAAAGGGGGGCAGAAAGCAGGAAACAGGATAGTAAATATAAAAGAGGATTTTAATAATGATAATACAATCATAATAAAATAATAATGATGGCAATAGTGATGATAAAATGGAATAATAAAAAACAATAAAATCAATAAAGGGCCTAAAAGGTAAAAGAAGAAAAGATTAATAGTAAAACAAAAGCTAAAAGGATAGTAAGCCTAAATAAGATAAAAGAGATGAAAGAAAAATGATAAAAGACGGCATCAAATAAAAGCAAGTCTGTAAAAGTGAGTTTTTAAATTTGACTTAAAAGAAGCGACTGTCTCTGCAATGTCTTTGTAATAACACAATCAGCTGCTTTCTTATGATGTAAGACACCGAAAATATAACATGCATAAGGTAAACAAGCAATGAATGAGTAGTTTTTTCAGTGTCTTTTTATATTGTTTAATCCTCAACAATATTATCAAAGGTCTCCTGAACTCCGTAGTCATCTCTCCCATACAACCTAAACGCAGCACTGTATCTTAAGCATGAGCTCTCCATCGTCCCTGCATTTCCCACAATCCTGTTCGGTGTGGCTTCATCGCTTTTACGTTCGTGATCAGCTGAGCTCGTGCATCGCTGCAGTGAGTGCACGGGTGTGAGCGGCTGGGGTTCGGAGCAGCTCGGGGCCGCTCGGTGTCTCTGTGGTCGGGCTTGGACATCGTTTTGAACCCCCGATCGACTGGGAGACGGGGGCGTTTAGACGGCCGCGAGAATGTGACTTTTTCATCCTCGGGTTTTATTTTTTGTTTTTTATTTTTTTCCCTCTAAATGGCTCCGACTCTGCCGAACGAGAAGACGATTCCCATTCATTTCACCCTGTGTTTATTTCGCTCATCATCAATTCCTTCAGTGCGGAAAACACCTGGGCTGGTCTCAGGGTAACCGTCCAGGATTAGGAGGAGATTTATTTTTTCTTTTCACCGGGAGTGGGCAATAATATGTCCAGGCGAAAACAGACCAACCCCTTCAAAGTTGACTGTAGGTATTTCTAAGTGTTATTGGCGAATACTGCGTTCCCTTTAACTCACCCATGCCATGTCTGTTATCATTTTATACTTCATTTATGGTAGTTTGTGTTGAAGAAGTTTTCCTGTTGAAACCTGCATTTAAAGTGTTGAGGTCTATTTCTTAATGCTTGCTGTTCTTATTGGTTATACCAGACTTACACACACACTGTGCTGAAGATTTCAGAATTGGGTTTACATAATATCAGAAATATTGTATTGTGTTATTTTCATAAATCATGTCAACACACAGCACTAGATGTTATTGCTCTCTCTCTCTCTCTATCTCTATGTCCCTCTCTCACTCTCTCTTTATATATATTTAATTTCACAAAGAGCTCGTAGAGCCAATAGATGACAGGAATAAAGTGAGTGGAAAGGAATGAACATTGCGCACAATATAGTTAAAACTCAAAAAAAAAAAAGAGTAGATATTGATGTAAATATAAGACAATGTGCTGATGCCCACATCTTCTGTTGTGTTCAGTATTGACAGTCGTGCTCAGTGCGTGCTATAATACTAGTATTAGCAGACTCAGCAAGTTTGATGAATGAATAGTGTGTAATTGAGCTCATCACCTTGATCTCTGGCTGGTTTTGCGTATCATTTTTGTTTCCTTTGAAAGCACCTGGGGCTGTGGGTTAAGTGGTTTTCATCACTGTTTCTGTGTTGTCCAAGTAGATTTGTTTTCAAGGAACTGTGGGATTGTTCCCTCTTTGTTTGCAGTGTGTTAGAGCTGTGAAATGACCATATCTGTGGTTTCTGGAGTTTGTTAAATATGATGAACTGATTGTTATAGATATTCATTCCAGCGTTTAATTTATTGTGAGTTCTTTCATTGCTCTTCCTTTTTTGTACAGACAGTTAGCTGAATGGATGTTTCTTTGGGCTCCGTAAACTCAAATCTGTCAAAACAATGTGTAGGTCATTGATTAAATAATCAACAGATTTATCCAATTTTCAAATATAATCTCAACTGGCATCACCACAGTGGATATAACTGACAGAGATGCAGTTAAGCCTCAGGTGTTTCAAGTATGTGCAGCTAATATGGATTTTGAGATGAGTGCTGTCGCTGTTAAACAGTTAGAATAGGACATGTGTAGTATTTCTGTATTTCTAGCATTTTTACATTTTTACAAAGTCTATTTGTAAAAATGTTCATTCATTTATTCATGGCTGACAATAAGATCCTTAATTTTAAATTCCTTGATTAATATTTGTATTTGTTTAGAGTACAGGTCAAAATAGAAACTATAGAGTTTTTCTGAGTGACACCGTCTGCTTCATACTACAGGCTTTGCTTTGCCTGTGCTAATAACTTTTTTGAACATTGGCGCTGCTTCTAATTTCAATTATAATAAATAATTTCAATACAGCATGAAAAACTGAATGAACTGAAACAACTCATTCCCCTGGAGACCCCTGGTATGTGCTTGTCCCCCTCTGAGCTTTGCCTTTTGTCATTTCATTCACTCCCATTTTTGATGGACAGCATGCAGACCTTCATCACATGTCTCAGTCCACAGAAAGGGGATTGCCTTCTGTAATCTGCTGAAGTTATGTGTGCTGCAGCCCTCTTTTCTAAACATAGTTTGTCTGAACTGCTGTTGAAATACATCTAGCACTTGCGACCGTAGTAATCCCTGTGAGCTAATGAGCTCATTTGCCGCTCTGTGACACTTTTACAAGAGTCCAGAGAGTAAGCTTAAAAAACCCCTAGGGTGGGGGACGGGGGTGATACTACGTAATGTTGGCATACATATGAGTGTGGAGTCAGGCTTTGTGTTTTATATTTGACTATGACTATTTTACCTGTCTTCCTTTTCTGAGAGGTATGGATTGCATGCACAGAGCTGTCCTTTCTGAGAGGGTTAGACAGACTGACAGACCAGACAGGCAGGGAGACAGTCTGACAGGCAGTCAGGCTGACACACACACACACACACACACACACACACACAAAGGGAATTCCAGACAAAAATACTGCAGCATTGTCTGTCTAGCTATGTGCGGTCCTCCTTGAGTTTTGTGTGACGTAACAACAAAAAACAGCATCATAAAAAAGTTAATTAGGACCAGAAGAGGTGGATGAGCTGTTGAAAAAGTGGACGTGTCCCGGGGGTTGGCAGTAAATAAAAGTTCTCCAACTTAATAAATGGTGCATGTATGACTTGAAAAACTTACCAGAACCTTTAAACCAAAACTGGATGTGAATTTGGGTTAAGAGGCGACAAATTTTGTCCAAAGTACTTGAACTTGATCTCTTGTGAAAAAGTACGGTACAGTGATTTTTTTTACTTACACCTTGCGCTCAGGGAACTAAACCTAAGGCAGTAATTTCCAAATGCTGTGTTTGCACTATATCTTGATATCTTGATCATCTGTATTTTGTGACTGGTTCAAAAGCCCAATATAATAATTTAGATATTAGTTTATTTTTCAACACTCTCTCTTTCATCAAGAAAAAGACAGCCACAGAGAAAAATGGCTAATCATGCCACCGTTTTCTCTGTAATAGCATGTCACCAGTGAATCAGAGCGAGAATCGATCAGATGTCTGGCCCACCATCCTTGTTCTCATGAGCATGGATGGAAGACGGGGGCCCCTGTGCTTCCTGCAGATTTCAGACGTGTTGTGTGTCTGAATATGTGTGTGTTTTTTTGAGCAGCTGAAAGGAGACGTTGGGGGCTCTGAATTCAACAGGACCCCCATTGCTTAGTGTTTGAGCAGAGTTTTTGGCATTCTATCTTTTGTCTGTTTTGTTTTGCGCGCTACCACCCCAACCCCTAACCCCCCCACCACCACCACCTTCCTCCTCCTCTTGTCTCTCCCTCTTCTGTGTGTCTGTTGGCTGATGAGTTTGTCTCTTTGTCTGGATTCAGTCAGACACTGCGTCACCTCCTGCCTACAGACACACAGACTCAGAGATAACATCACAGTGGCAGAGACTGAGGGAGGATGGGGGGGTGGAGGGAGGGAGGGAGGGAGAGAGAGAGGGAGTGAGGAGAGACAGATGTACAGACAGAGCCGTAGCTGTGGGGGGATGGGTATCTCTCACACATCAATCATTGGCTATGTGCCGTGAAGCCAGCTTGTTGTCGTAGTTCATAGTTCAATTCTCCGACCCACTCTACCACTCCTAATGAATGCTTTGATATCTATGGGAAAAGTGCCCAAAAGGGGTTCTCATACTAACTTCTCCCCATGAGAAAAACACTACAATGACAAACCTCCTCAAAGATGATCCCTCTGTTTTCTTCATACACACAGAGAAGGGGTGAGAGAGAGTGCATGCAATACCTCAGGATTGTGGCAAGAGCTGTAATTACGTCTGTCAGTCTCAGGTAACTAAAGCCAGGATCTCTATCCCATCTGTGATCTGTGTTAATGGGGAAGGAGCACGCAGGGGGAGAAAACTGGATTCCGAAGCTATCAGAAGTAGGATGGACATGATGTGTGTGAAGAGCCCTCAACAAAATGTGTCTCCAATGAAGCCAGGTTGGCAGTTGAATACAAATCTGCATGTTCAAGTCCTGATAAGAAGAAAAAGTGAAGGGAATTCTCAGACTCCCTCAACCCGCCGAGCTACAATAAAACAAAGAGTGGCATCACAAAGAGTTAAATGAGCCACATATGGGCTGTCATGGTATGAAGCTGCATCCTCCCCCTCAGAGCTGATGGTATAGATATGGAAGTAGTCAGCGCTACATACAAGCAGGGAGGACAGAGGGCGAGCCAGGCTGTTCAGTGTGTGGGTGGTACCAAAAGAGAGAGAGAGAGTAGCAAAGCAGTTAGCTAGAGGAAAAGAGTGCAGGCTGCTTTCCCCTTGGGATTGCAGCATGGCTGTCGAACAGAGCTAGCATGTTATCTGCAAGTATATATATGTGTGTGTGAAAAAGTGGGGGTTGGGATGCAAATGAAGTTCATGTGTGTGTGCATGTAGATCAGTGTGTTCGTCTGCTGGCTTAGCATTCATTATGTTTCAGTGTTGGATGTTCGTGGAAAAAGGCTAATCAGTGATAGAGATCCTACAGTCCATCTCTCAAGTGGTTACCAAGTTGAAGAAAAAAGAGGAATTGTGTCTTTTACAGTCTAGCACCAAGTTCTTTTGATCATCAGTTTTTCACAGCTCATCACCTTTGTGATCATCTCTTCTTGATCAAATAGCACAAAATCTTAGAGATTCGATAAGATGTGCGATGTTTCCACTTAGCCCAAAATATGATGGAAATAAAGGTGAATTAAGATGTTGAAAAAAATTCATACCTTTTGCTTGAATACTTTGACCGTCAATGCTGTCTCTGTGTTGCTATGGAGATAGAACGCTCATGGTGGCTACTGTATGAGTAAAAGAGGATTCCTCTCTAAAACAAGTGACTTAGTTTCATCTTTTGTTTACTCCATGTCAAGAACAGAGATGATTCAGTCGCCTGTGTGCGTCTGGAATTGCAGGAAGTGCTTTCATACATAACCAGTCCTCTCATTTGTGACACTTGATGCCCCTGTTTTTGTTCATCTACTTTACATCCACTCCTTTATTGCTGTCGGGAGCTGAACTGATGTCTGTTTCTCAGCATGTTAAGGAGAAAACGGGTTCTCTCGTGAATCAAAATAGTGTTATCTGAAAACATAAAAGATTTGTATTGTTGCACAGCATCTGGTGTTCATATTTATATTGTCATATAGTGTCGATTAAATGAACCAACTCCCAGAGTTAATTGGATCTTTTTAGATGTGAGTTTAGCTTACTGCATAAAAATACGCTTGTAACCTGCACATTAAAGAAACTCAATGTCAACACTCCTGCTTTGTATTTTCAGGGCCATTCCACACTTCAGGCATCACAGGACTACAGCACACTATTAACATGGACGGCAGAGACGAGTTCACCGAAGACAGTGAATGCTGCAGCAACAACTCCCAGGAAGTCCAAGAGCAGGATAGCATCTCAGGTACAGGATGGAGGGCGGGGAGGAGGACTGGATGGACTGTGTAGGGCGTCCTCGCTCAGGCTGATGGGTGTTAGTGAGAGTAAGCCCTGCTCTCTGTTCTGTTGTCTGTCTGTATTGATAGGGCTGTGTTTGCCTCCATAGAAGACAGCGATAGTGACCCTGACAACCACGGTGAAGACTCGTCCTCCAACACCTCAGCTGACGACCACATGACCACGAAGAGGTCACAGTGCTGCCTACAAGGAGCAGGAGTCAAAGAGGTAAGTGGGTTGGTGCTAGCTTCAAGAAACTGAAGTTGGTTTATGTAATGATGGCGGCATTCGACTCGGTCTTTTTCATGACTTTGCCACTCTCTAGTTTGGAATCCTGCCTGCTAAATGAGCATGTATTGACTGCTTCCATGGTATTTTCTGTAGATTTGCTCTAGATTATAGGAATTTCTGTGTGAAATACTGCAAGAGATCGCAAGAACAAAAAAAAAATACAGTGTTTTTGTTTACATTAAAATAACTATTAAAGCTGTGAAAACATGGAGTGAACAGTTTGACTGAGTAACATGCACAAAAAACACATCTAATATTCATGTGATCAACCTTTTCTCCTTCTTTCTGTTGTGCAATAAAAAAATAAAAAAAACAAGTTACAGTTAAATTTAGAAGATAAAAGAGGTATTTTGTTGTGGTAGCAAATGCCTTCAAGAGGTATTAGTCATTGAGAATCCCTGCATTGTTGTTACAACTTGTGACCTGCAATACTGAGTGAAAAAAAAAAGAAACCCAACTCCACTGATATCGGGCAATATGTTTTGTGCCTGTGCCTTCTGTTGGAAAATGTTGGCTTGCGTGTGACTCACATCTGTGGCAGCACACACCATCATGTCACTGTTAGTGAGTCAGTGGGGCTTGTGAGAATTTAGCGTAATCATCAGCATATAGCACTTGCACAAACACTTAATATGTTCGCTAAAAATATGAACCAGCGAGAAATAAAAAGAGTTTCTAGCAGCTTTCTTTTCAGCATTAATTTAAAATGTGTAAAATCATAGGTTTGCTCAGTTTTTTTTCTTCGATTAAGTCTGACTGAGTACCACCATTTAACGTGACAGATTACTCTACAACATGAGTGTTTTTAACACGGTCTTGTTTTCTGCAGGAGAGCGAAGAGGGGGACCACGGCAACAACTTTGTTTGTCCTCTCTGCACGCTGGATTTCAGCAGCCCTGAAAAGCTCATCTCCCATGTCTACCAGGTGAGAAGGACATTGTCTCGCCTGTCCTAATTCCACGAAAACAAAGCAGCGCTAGATCCTTTTATTGCAGTCGGTTTCAAATAAGCGAGTGGTAGGTCGCCACCTTTAAAGCCCCTAAGAAGCTTAGTGAGAGTAAGTACTTCAGTAAAAATGCAGGCTGTGGGAGAAGGTGTTGACTCCTGCGACCCAGCTCACAGCTTCCAGTGTATAAATGGAGAAACTTTTTTTGCTCAAGAACCAATGTCACTAAACTTAAAATTAAAGGATCGTTACCAAGACCTCAAATTATGCAACATCTTTAGGTAGGCTTCATTTTTTGATAGCTGTTTTTTATTGAGGGAATGATGTCAACAGTGATTAATTAGTGGGCCGTCTCCCCTCACTTGAACTCTACCCTACCTGTTTGTCCTACTGTCATGAGAAGCAGCCGCTGACTATCACATGTTGTCCAGGAGAATAGAGAGCAGGAGAGAGACATACGGTATTACATTCCTGTAGAAGATAATGTTTTTGTGGTGCTGTGACCTCTCATATTTAATGTAGGTGTACTCTGTCAGAGTTCAGAGTCAAATATTATTTTAAATACAAATCTCCCATTCTGTCTAAGCCAGAGCTGCACTGATTGTTATTACAACAGATTGACTGTTTGTAAACGGACACACCTAAGATATAACCAGTGTTGGTTTAGGGGCTAACACAGATAACACAGATTAGTTTACTGGACTCATCAATGATTTGTATTACTGATGGAAGTTGATGGAATTTTTTCTCTTTTTTTATTCTTTTTGATTAGTTAAAAAATATCTTGTAAAAAGATGGTTTTCCATATAATCAACTATTTCTGTTCTGAATGTCTTTGAGTTCTTCAACAAGAGACTTAATTTCTGTAATCTAGGTTTTCATCTAACACATTTCCTCCTTGTCTCTTTGTACTGATTGTTTTTTTATGCCTTGAACAGCACACAAGCATGATGAGCAACACCAAGAGCTATGTGTGCCCAGTGTGTGGGCGAGCCCTGAGTTCTCCTGGCTCGCTTGGACGGCATCTTCTCATCCACTCAGAGGACCGCCTCTCCAACTGCGCTGTCTGCGGCGCACGCTTCACAGACACCAACAACTTTAACAGGTTCAGCTCGAATTTGTGCATAACATATCTCAGACCTTTAATGCTTATAGCTTTTCTTACGAGGTTCGCAGACTAGTAGATGGGATGCGCTTGATGTATCTCAATTATTACGGTTACTTTTTTCACTCAAAAATTAAAACATTGTGAATCAATCAGTTTGCATAAGTTAAAGTTATCTGAAGGTTATCTAGTTTTTATTGAGACAAAATAATTATTTCACCTTACATGATGTTTCTGTAACAGATCTCTTATTATTTTTTTTATTATTCGGTCTCACAAACAAGAACAAAGAATTCATTTCACTACTGCAGATGGTGTTGTTATTAAAACCAAGGCAACAGGCGTCACAGATTTTGGAGATTAAATAATATATAAATACTGTGATTTTATTAAATCATTAGCATAGTGTAAGATATTAACAGCAGTGCAGAGGATATGTAATTTTTTTTTTTAAAAAGGTGAAAAATTGCAGTTCACAATCAGTTAGAAGACAATGCTTTGGTTGCGGCAGTTTATATTCAAAGATCCAGCAAGGTTATCACATCTCCGAGAGGATGTTTCTTGAAAATTTAATGAAACTGTCTCAGATGCAGCACATTAGAGCAAAATCAGTGATTCACTTAGATAAGGCAGGATACAGAGCATGAGAGATGAATAAAATTACTAGTACAAGAATGACAGATTTAATGGAAATAAACTTGCATGTTGCTTAGCAACTAACTCCGCATAGAAATTTAAACAGCACTGGCAAATGGTCCAGATGCATGATGGAAGAACAAAACAGAAGAGAGGCACAGTGTTTTACTGAAAAGACCCGAAAGAGGAGCGATGTCAGGTATTCCCTTAAGTTAAGTGAGATGAAGAGGTCCTTTTAGACCGAGCACTGAAGTATAAAGCTGCATTCATTCATTCAGAACGTCTGTTTCAGTCTGATATCCTCAACTCTGAATAAAAGTTTAAAGCATCAGGCACATATTTCCTGAAGTGTTTTCTGGAAATAGTAAAAGTTTGTTCAGCACAGTCCTGTTCTTCTTAGATAACGCCAATGATAGATAAAATGAATTGGCTTTGACAAATATTCTTTGCATACATACCAGGTGGTGGTCACAGGCTGTTGAATACTGACAAACAAGAATTTGGTGCATTTTGAAAATGCTGTTTACCATGCTGTTTAAAATGCTGGGATCTATTAACCAATGTCTTTACAATGCAGGGTGAATATTTTAGCTGTCGCACATCAAAGTAGAAAGAATCTAGGTCCAGACTCTGCCTCTGTTTTTTGTGTTTTTAGAGACTGCTAACATTCACTTTTAAGTATCAGAGTTTATAATGATGTCTTGACAAGGGGCTTGATTAATGATGAAGAGTTCAGAATGGCACATTAAAAAGGAGATGTATCAGGGTCCTGCTAAGTCTGGGACAGCCTTAGGACATACATTATGAATGTGTTTGTCTCTAACTAGTTTTATTTTTTACTTTGTTTCTTCAGGGAGAAGCTGAAAGATGTCATTGACATGACCAGGATGGACATCGGTAGTGGGAGAGACAGCTGTTCCCTGACTCATTCCCTCTCTAGCAGCCCCATGACCAGCCCGGGCTCTGGCTCCTGCTCCTGCCACGGACCTGGTCCCAGCCCCAGCTCCTGCCAAGGCCCTCACCCCTGTCAAGCAGCTGACGTCAACCCCAACCTATGTCAAGCCCACCGTACCTGCCAGGGACCCAGCCACATCTCAAGCCAGTGTCAAGGCCCTCGGCCATGTCACGGCCCAGGATCTGGGGCATGCTCAGGCCCAGGACCATGCACAGGTTCTGACCAAGGACCCTCGTTTCCCTCACTGCCAGACAGTCTCCTCTCAGAGGGGCCTTCACTTGCATCTATTCCTGATGCTCTAAACTCCTCTTCATCAAGCATTCCTCCTATCCCAGACATCTTGAGCCCCATGCCTGTGTATCCTGCTGGTGTGCTGTTGGTGTGCAACAGCTGTGTGGCCTACCAGCAGCTGGTGGAGGCCCAGTCCCCGATGCGTAAGTGGGCGCTGCGCAGGAAAAATGAACCCTTGGAGGCTCGCCTGCAGCGGCTGGAGCGGGAGCGCACGGCGAAAAAGAACAAGCGGGCATGTGAGACTGATGAGGAGAGGGAGATGAGGAGGCTGCGAGATCGGGAGGCCAAACGCATGCAGAGGATGCAGGAGTCCGAAGAGCAGAGGGCGCGCAGGCTGCAGAGAGACAGGGAGGCCATGCGGATGAAGAGGGCCAATGAGACACCTGAAAAGAGGCAAGCCAGGCTGATCCGCGAGAGGGAGGCAAAGAGGATCAAGCGGCGCCTGGAGAAGATCGACCCAGCTCTAAGGACACAGATTGAGCATGACCCTGCTGCGATGGCTGCCCTCACAGCAGACATGAGTCTCTTTCAGTTCCCCTGCCCCATGCCTGTCCCGTCTATTGATAACGGGCTGTTCATGAAGCTACCCTAGTTAGAGCAGGAGTATCTTGGCTTCTTGCAGCGTCATTATTAACCTCTGCACTATGCCATCAGGCTGCCATGGTCACAGTCAACCATTCCTGGCTGCTTCACTCCCAAACCTCCCTCTCTACCGAACAGCTTCACAACACAAACTGCTTTGTTAAGTACAACAAAAACTACTTCAATTTCTAATTTATTACGGTCTAGAAAACCTTGGGCACAGGGTTGAGAATGTTTCATGTTGTGTGGATGATGACTTCAGTGCATGTTGTAAAGAGATTTATCAGTCCTTCAGGGGGCGAGCAGATTTATCAAGGTTTATCCTGGTAGGAGCAGTTTTACTTCCCAAGAGGAAAAACAAGTCCTTTTTTTGCACATTGACTTTTCAGTGACAGGTGGGGGAAACTCTGTAGCCACAGCCCCCCACCCCCCACCCCCTTTCTGGTCCACTCCGCCAGTCCAGTGACGTGGGTTTACTGGTAGCTACACCTCTCTTTTTAAGCTGCCTCTTAAGGGTTCCTGGGAAATTCATATCCAGTCAAACTACCTCAGCTGGCGCCGCAGTGGTGCCCTCTGTCTTGTGGCTTATTGCATTCACACTCCAGGCTTCCAAAGCTCTCTATAAACTGTACACTCCTATAGAGGAAGCAGGTTGTTTTCAACAGTTTCTGTTCGCATTTCACACTGGGGTGTTCTCATAGGTCACAAACATTCATAGAAGCAACTGGTTTACAAACCCCAGTTCAGCGTATATTTCCCAGGGTCGATGATGATAACGTGTTTGAACTCTGAATGTTTTGTGCCCAATGTTAAGCAACATTCCCCCCTTACCCTCTGAGGTGTACAGCTTAACACACTCAACTCTGATCATTCTTTTTGCCAATATTTGAAGCTGTTTCTTTTTGAAATCCAAAACTCTAAACATTTTGCCAATGTCATGACTTCTTTTGTTTTTCACTTTGTGTTACAGAGCTTTTCTTTGGCTCATGAATACGTCTGTGCTGCTGTTTATTGTACTGTACAATACATTAGTTACCTCTTGATATATTTTGGGCTCATTATGTTTAAGGAATATTGTGCTAAAATGTTCCACTGAGTGGTCACAATGAAAACAGTTCCTGATGTGTTACTTGCTGATGACAGAGTTTGTCACATTACTTGAATTCTGCCTGCAGAAACTCAATGATTTCCTCATTATTTGCTAACTATAGGACAGTTGTAATTTTATTATTGTGTAGAAGATCATACACAGATGCAATTTGTGTAGCATTAACAAGATTATCAAAGCTGCAGTACCCTCAGTTCATGTAACCACTTAAACTGAGGTCCATTCACATCCTCTGTCAGTAGAGTTAATGGAAGATATTTATTTATTCATATAGCAGAGGAACTCATTTTATACAAGTTTTATGTCCCCATCCGTTTCTTAGTACTGGGGCTCGTTTCATGACACGTACTTACAGCTTATACTGGGAGATTTTATTGATCTATATTCATTAACCTCATTCCAGCACATATTTATGCAATATAATGTGAATATATTTTTCTTGTGAAATTATTTGAGTTATTTTGTTACTGTCGGTGGTATAAAATTGTGAAAATGTTTAAGTTAGAGGCCATGTTTAGATTTTTTTATATATATATAATTTCCTGCCTGTAAGGTTACCTCCAGTTTTTCTTGACTTCACTCCTCCAGATGCAAGTATTTAGTGTCAAACAAGCAGTTTCTGAAATACCCTACACAGGATTTCAGAGATGATGACAAGTACTGGTTCTGTTTGAGTCACTCCTAGACGAGAGGTCGGTCCACCTGTCTGTGACGGCAAATCTAACAAAGAGGGGGAAAAAAAATAGTGGGATCTTTTGAGTCTTCTCTAGGAGTGCATCAAACCTCTATGCAACAGATATGTTATTTGTTTCAAGGGAAATAATTTCACTTTTGGCTGAAACTATGCAGAATGCAACTTTCATCAAACGGACTTCAGTGTAAAGAGTTTTTAGCTTCTCAGGCAATTTAACTCAGTGAGAGGGCTCAGAGCCTGGACAACACCCTGCTCCATCAGAAACATTTATAAATCCATCATGTGACAATTTTAAACAGTCATGTGACTTTTCTAGAGACACTTTGTTGTCAGTGACGTTTTTTGTCCTCCTAGTTCAGCACAGTAAAGTAACAGGGTCTCACTGCCATCAGATTCATGACAAACTGTAAAAACAAGGGCAGATCAGTCCTCAGGTGTCATTTTTTCCCTCTTCTCTCAGACTATGAATACTGGGTATTCTCACAGGTGACTCTATTATGAAACTGCTGTGATCTCCATCATCCTTTAGAGGACAGTGTCTTCTGCGGTCTGACATACTGTGGCAAAGGAAGTACTTAAAAATGAGATGATGTTGGTCGTTACAAACAGTACTTTTGCTATGGATTAGGTAAGCACTGCATGTGATGAAACTGCACTTGTCCTAGAATGGTTCTATATGAGCTTGTGTTCTTCTGTTAGTTTTTGCCTGCCTGTTTTTTACAGTTTAATCAAAAGAAAGATGTTATTGAAAACGTTGGCCTTCCTATAGTAATTCTATCAGGACTTTCTCTTTATGTCCATGTTTACAAAACGAGACTCTCTGATCAAGGCCAAATGAATGAGCTAAACAGCTAATGAGAACATTCATGCTTGCTGCGATATCAATGCATCCTGACTGGATGGCACTTTGGAGGATGCCTTCCTCTGTTACTGGATTAACAGATGTACAGACAATAATAAAACCTGGAAAAGAATGTGGAAATAAACATTGAATTTACAATAAATGTCTTTTGTTTCCTTTCTTGATTCTATTTCACTGAATTCAAACTTGAGACCAAAAATCGTCAGATAATTTATTTTAAAATTACCCCAACAGTTGATCTTAATTCCTACAGCATGTCAAATAAAGTACCTCTGAATTTAAACAACCATCTATTACAGGTAATTTAGCATTGCTTTTACTAGATTATTTTAAGAGGTGGCTATTTAAGAGATTATAATAAAACTCTAATCACATTTTCGATACATTTAAGTCAAATCCTTCTATTTTGGCTTTTCAGTAGTTTCTTGTTTTAAATTTTATCTTAATTTAACCAATTCAATTCAAAGAAACTTTAGCTTACAGAGTTGCACTAACTCATAAATACAATTTTAATCCCTGAACACGTTGGGCCGTGAAATTAAGTATTTTCCAAGTAGCCTCAGTTTCATTCTGGCCTGCAGTGTCGAGCAACACATAATTTTGCACACTATCCATTGTCTTACCTGCAATATGTAGTGTATTAAATTATTTTTTTCATTTTAATCTAACAAATTTGATTTCTAACTTGATAATAAGGTAGGATTTGGTAAGACAGAACATTTATAAACATACTTTTTTACAAAATAAAAAAGTAAATACAGATGGGAAAGTTTCTACAAAGCTAGTCTCATCAGTTTGCAGAATTTCAAGTACTCAGTTTACCAGAAGTTGGCACAATATTGTTCTTAAGCAGACTTTTTTCTGTTTCCCACTGATATGCTGCATGTTATCTAATAAACTCTTCCAACACTGATACATATCAAGATAAAAACTAATGAAATATAAGAGAGTGGCTAAAGAAACACAGCACACAAGTTGGATAATAGTTTATATTTATAATTGTATATATATATTTATATATTATATTGTGTTTACTTAACAAACATGATAAATGCAATGTCTCCAAGTTAGCTGTAACAATAAAAATACAATATCTTTGTGTCCTTAAAGTACATAGAATTAAAACAGCAAAACAAAAACAAAAAAGAAACAAAAAACAAAAACCGCCCTAAGTAGTTCACAGAGAGGTACAAATATACAGTACAAATCTATTTTATCCAAAAAACGGTACAAATAAGAATGCAACAAAATAGAGATATTAATGCTTTGTTAAAGTCAGGTAGGTGTAGGGTATTCTAAGGGAGCACTTTCGGTCAACAACTCTAAGGCTTCTGATAAAGATCAATACATATTGGTACGGCCATACAATATTAAAACTCACTATACAAAGTCCATACAACCTGGATTATACTTGAGGATTGAATGTTACATTTACATCATTGCATATATTTTGCAGATTTAGGCATGTTTAAAAAAAAATCTGTTTTATTTTTGTGTCTTTTTAAATGTGTTTCACGTCACATAAAAAGCAGTGTCACCTTGTGCCGAAAAAAGTACAACTTCAGATCTAAAAATACACAGACGTCTTTAAAACTTTTAACCGTTCTCATTCTCCTGATTGAGTATGACATCAGCAACACCAAAACCGTACTGAGTTCACCTTTTGGGTTTAAACAACGGGAAGAATTTCACACACAAAGAGTTAAAACAGCCCACTGTCCATATCTCCAAAAAAACCATTACTTTAAGATTTTTGAAGCCTGTCTGTGTTATTTAGTCAAATCCATCCTCTGCTGTCCAGAGGCTGTTAGACAAAGCACAAGACACCGAACACAATCCAATAACGCAAGAGATTTGAACAAAACAAAATCTACTGATCATGTGCAACAACAAAACGACCAATGTGTGCTTGCCTGGCTGTCTCTGTGTGTGTGGATTTCATGGACTGTCCTCTGTCGCAGACACTCTTGGCATCATCTTGTAAAAAGTGCAGAGAAGAGCTTTCATTACTTCACTTCCACACATTGGAAAAACAGGAGTTTAAAGATAAGTAGGAGCAGAAAAAATAAAAGAGTATTACAATGGTAACGGAGTAAATTGTGAAAGATATAGAAACACAATGACATAACAATTAAGTTGCTGTCATGGCTTGACATTTCCAATTTGCTCTTGGAGAGCCTGAAAAGTGAACACCACATCTACCAGAAGCATTATTCCATTGTTTCACACATTGTACAAAGCAGAATTTAAGGCATTATTGACAAGCATCATCAAAGCTATCTATACAAAAAGAAAAAAAAACAAAAAAATCTATCTACAGAAACACACAACCTGCCATCCCTCCATGATTTTGTGTGCTTTAACATTTTGGAATTCTTCAATTTACCAACAGTTTAAAAAAAAAAAAAACACTGTAAAGGAGGGCGTTTAGTGCAATTACTTACAGCAACAGACTATCAGTGATGTGAAAAGGATTCACTGGACATCTTTGTGGTAGTTTTGCTGCTAAACATGGCGGCACACACTACTCCTCAGAGCAGAGGGCAGAAAGGAAAACAGGCTCATGGTAACAGAAGTTTGTTTTTTTTCTCTTTTTTTTTTGCTGTGAAGATGAGGCAAAGGTGGCACTGCTTGCACCGTTTAAAGCCCAAATGCATATTGACCTAGTGTACAATGCTGAAGTGGCTTAGGGACTGAAAAAATCCAGAACAAACACGTGAAAGATTGATTGACACTCGTCTAGAGGGATTTGGCTCCAAATGTGTGGCATCATTAGAAACAAACAAAAGGTCAGCAGTGGGTGCTAAGTAGGAAGATTCGGACCACTGAGCAAAAACTAAAAAGCAAAAAACTTACCGTAAAAAAAAAAAAAATACTGGTGTGTTTCCTATTTAAACAATCCTACAACCAGACATTATTGTAAAAATGACTGCATCAGCCAACCTGCCCTGGAGCTGTGCTTAAGACAAACAAGTTACAATACTGTGAGAGTACTGCATAGAAAACGCCAAGACTACATGAAATGTTCTTAGGATTATGTATATTGCTTACAGCATAAAAACATGAACATGGTGAGATATCTGTGGCAAGGTGTGTATATAAGTGAAATAAATCTGTCCTTTAAGACCGTTTCCAAATGACAAAAAAATAGAGATTCAGGTTTTTTCAAGTCTTATTCTTACACAAACATATCCACATGTACACAAAGTTATAAACTGTAATCATCCTCCTCTATGTCAACGCTAAGGCCTGCAGTTGTTTGTGACTTAAAATCTTACAACTAACTAGCTAAAGACTCTAAACAGGTGCTTGTACAACTAAAAGCCCCTGGAAAGAATCCTTTTATGCTGATATAACAACAGAGGTAAACTGCACTGAATGTTTTACCTTGAGACTGTATGGGCCAATTCTGCGAGAAAGAAGCTGTACCTTTGCAAGACATCCACTTAAACTGTCACTGCAATACACAGTCTTCTACAAAGGCCTCTGAGTGATGGCTTCAGGTTTTGTCTCATTATGTTTCATTTGATTTGTACCAGAAAGACTCCTGTATGCAGCCAGTATGGAAAGAGGATGAACTACATGACTATAAGTAACAACAACACGGGATGTGAGCGTTGTTTTAGAAAAAGACTTGAACAAAGTGAATCCCATCTTTAAAGCTGCTAACAACGACAGAACAAGAGTCACCTTGGTCCACTACAGAGAACTCTGTGTGACCAAAAAGGGGGTTAAAGACAAACCCCGACGTCCAGAGTACAACGCATCAGTCAGACACAAAATTAACAAGCATGCAAGTAACTTTCCAAGAGCATCCAATCATAAGAACCAACATCAGGTGATGCATGACATGATCAAATGTTTTCCCAGAGTTCAGTCCACAGATTACTACAAAAGAAAACTGATTCTGTGACGTTCACGCTCTAATGGGAATGTCTGTATGAGGAATGCCTTCTGATTATATATCTCTGGATGATTCAATGTATGATCTAATTGCACTTATTTCAAATTCACCCTTTTGGATTTTTGGATTTCAGTGACAGATACAAACATCTGTCATGAGGAGGAAACTGCAGCATTCATCTTGGCTAATTTGTAAACAGTTAAAAATGCAAGTCAGTTTTTTTTTATCTCTCTCTCGCTCTTTCTCTCTCTCACTAAAGACACCTACAACAATACTTCAAACATATTCCCTTCATTAAAAAAAGACATCTACTGTACTGTGATTCCTATAAACAAGGTCAGTGTGAAGTCAGTAAGTGACATTTTCTATGTGCAACACGAGACAATCATAAGATTCACTGGATAAAGCAGACCCGAGTACAAAAGCCGAGGACTTTACAACAAAAGATAAAACAGATAACAACAATTAAAGTCAAGCCTTTCTTAGAGATGCACTTGTGTAAATCCTTATAAGATAAAATATCATCAGTGAGATGCAGAATTAGAGGAAAGCAGTTTCATCTTCAGTGATTTCTTGAGATCGGTCGAATGCATGCTCTGCTTTTGTAGAAATACTGAAGCTCTAAAGAAAAAGGAACATCAAAATAGTGCATCACCTTTCAAAGTCCAGGTTAAAAGAGGGTGGGATCTCACGCCTCTTAAGTAAAGAGATATTTCAAATAAAAAGCCCACAAACAGGGAGTTTTCCTTGGGGAAAGCACAACAGCCGAATGCTGTAAAAACAAGTATTGCTTTCATTTAACTGAGCAAACACGCTTTCTCTCCAAGGCCCTTCCACTCTTGCAGGCTAAGATGGCTTGTTGCCAGTGATGTTACGGGGTAACATGTCTCTGGTTCATTCCCACAGGTGGCTTTGGTGATGACCAGCCAGTGCCGCCTCCTCCGTTAATCATGCTCTCTAAAATTGCATCAACAGCCACCAGTCTGGTCAGGAAAGCTTTGAGGTACAAGAGAGGAGGGAGGGGGAAGTAGTTCTTAAAGATCAACATGAAGTGATGGAAATTTCTCACTGATAATACTGGAATGCAACGCGTTTTTAATGATCATAAAAAAGCCTTCTTTCAGTTAAGCACACAAACAGAGGGCGTAATGACGTTACATGGGAGAAGTGAGTTATTTTAAGTCAAAGCTGATTGATCAACAGACTGATTGATTTTTCACTATTCTGATTGACATGCCACGCTTGGCCTGTAAAAGGCTCGTATTCTTTGTACAGAGCGATCTCTGCTGACAAAAGAGGTTTCGACTCCTGCTAGAGAGGAGTCATGTAACACACACACACTGTCTGAATGTTTGCATCAACAGTGCCAACACCACCAACCACAGGAGCTGCTAAGGTCAGCAACTGTTTTTTTTTTTGGGGGGGTAAATGCTTTTTCAGGAAAGAGAATCTTAGGAATGGAGTCGATAAAAGATCACTGGCAGTGATCTTTTCGATAGTTGGTAGCTTTGCTGTGCTACAAGCACATGCACCATCATTTGTGGTACAATAAAGAGAGTTTGATGACAAAGGAAGCTAGAGTTTTCTGAATGCGACGGTCACTTCTTTGCATGGAAATGAGGAAGTGGCCATAACGGAAAGAGGGAGTAAGAGAAATGCAGTGTGTAAGGACTATGGTAGAAATTTCAACAGCTACATACTTTCTACGCAGCTCTTCACATCCCTGTCAGACCTCAGCTGGCCGGGAAAGCACAGCCTTGTTTCCTTTGGCTAAGCGACAACCAAACCAAACCCAACCCAACCACAACTTCTCTCCAGATAGACACAGATCTTGTGTTTTTTTACATTTTAGGTGTGCAAAATCTCAAACATTCTGAGGCTACATTCGCACTCTGTTTTTTCCTTTCTCTCCTTGTCAGACTCATTCTTACTTTGTGGCAGTCTCTTTTGTAGTTGCTACCAAATGTAATGCTACTTCCCTGCATTTGAGCGCCCCTCGATGGACAGTTTGACCTCCTGGGGGATGAAAGAGGGCCTTGTGTGGCCGGAGGTGCTTATTTGCGGGCCTGGCCCTTCGTCTCCCTTCATACTGTATCTTTGGAGGGCGGGTGAGGACCAACGCCTCTGAGAAGCACCTAGTGAAGCCTGCATCGCTGCCAGGCCTCCCCCTGCAAAAGCAGAGCCCTCTGTGTGTAAGTGAAAACTGCTCTGGCTCCTCGGATGCTCTGCTGAGGTCCTACTTGTTCTGATGGGTGACTCAGTGTGCCCAACGACCCCGAAATGCGTGGCTTCCTCCTTCTCAGCCGGATCTTTGTCTCCCTCTCTCTGTCTTTCTCGATGAACGCGCTCTAGCCTGAAATGAGACATGGGCCGTGACTGCTGAGGGGCAGGCGGGCCCATGAGCTGGTGACCAGGTCCTGATGTAGCGTTGTTTTTGCTCAAAGTCCTGGGCAGGTTCTGTTGTTGTTGCTGTTGTTGTGAATGATGGTGTTGTGGCTGTTTCTGCTGCTGAGGCTGAAGCTGTTGCTGCTGCAGGGTGATGGACACGCACACATCGCCAACTTGAAGGTGATGGCAGGCCAGGCCGTAAAGCTGGGCAGTTCGTTCAGGGCTGCAAGATGACCAGCCCTGGCCAAAGACAAAGAAGGGGTGCTCTGGGGGCACATCGATGGTCACTTTGCTCTGCTGCTCCCCCACAGTAAAGTGAAGTGACACAAGACCTGGTCTCTGCTGGCTGGCACGGATGTCCACCACCATGCTGGAGTCAATCTTTAACCCTCCACTCACCTCAGCACTACGCACAAAGTCCTGAGTCTGCAAGTCCTCCACACGCTTCAGTTCCCCTGTGGCCAGCTGGATGATGGCTCCCTTCATGAAGTGTGACGGGTTGCAGGGAGCCGGGGCAGGAGCGAGGCTTGAAGCTACAGCCGGAGTCACATCTGCTGCAGGCTGAAGCGGAGGCTGCTGCTGCTGCGGCTGCTGCTGTGGGTGCAGCTGCTGAGCCGGAGTCTGCTCTGCTCGTTCAGGGAGGCACACTCTGGCTGAAGAATCAGAGGCTTTAAAGCTTGTGTTAGAGGAGGCTGTGGTGGTGGAGGCATGGCATGCTGACAGATCATTTGTCTGTGCTGGATAGTGTTGCTGTGCCGGTTGGGGCTGATGCTGCAAGTGATACTCCAGTGGAATAAGGACTGGCTGTCCATTGGCCAGCATGACAGCATGGCCTGGTTGTCCTGTTTGCTGCTGAAGACCGGCAACTCTGGGGTCACTGTAAGTAACAGGCTGGGCTGTGTACACAGTCCTGCCTGTGTTCTCCCCGTGGACTTCCCTGGCTCTCTGGGCACCCTGAGAGAGGTTTAAAGGTGCAAAAGAGACCTCTTTCCTCACTCCACTTCCACTTTGGCTGGAAGAAGACAGACGACCAACTACCTGTTGCACCTGGAAGTCAATTGAAGAACAGTGTCAGTGAGAGAATGAAAATTTTCAGTTATAAAATTACTCATAACCCTTACTCAAACACAACTGACACACCTCAATGTTGCAGACTGCTCGCAGTATGTGTGCATACTCAACTTTGTAAAAATTCTGACATCACTTTGAAAAAACGAAGTTAAATTTGACCTTTTGCAGTGTAAAGCTTGAAGCTTGGAGAAGTGTTAAGTTTGCAATGCTGGCAGCCATCCCAAACCAAAAACATCAACTCCATCATCATTACCTTTTAGGGAACTAACACACTTTCTCTCAGTATAAACCACCAAAAAGGAACATCTTCATACAACCATAATAACTTCACTGCCACCAATGGTTACTTGCAGATCCACAATACATAATCATTTAAGAAAGTAGAGCAGAAATAAAACAAATGCTAACAAGTACTGAATAAATACGGCCATACTGTGTACATTAAGAGCACAGGCATTCTTGTAATACTCAACAAGTACAGATGACTTAAAGTACAATAAAAGGACGAGCTCAAAAGCAAAATACAAGACTAGATCACTCTGATGACTCCTTACAGTCCCCAACAGTAAACTTTAGGGAATAATCACTTCAAACCAAAGACTATTTTCACACCAAACAACCTACAAATATATGATGTTATTTCTTAATATATATGTTACATATAAATGACTGATCAGATTAATATGACAAAAGATGCATCAGAAGGCCATCACTGTGGCTTACCTCCAGGTCGCTGTCTGGGGTGCTGCGCTGACCAGGTGAGCTCCTCCCCTCCAGGCGTCTGTTCTGCAGGCCTCTGTCTTGGCTGTGCTCCTGCAATGAAGAGCTGGATGCCACCTGTAGCAGACGTGAATTTCTCCCAGTGTACACGGAATCTAGTACAACAACCTCCCTGGCTGCCTGCTCTTTATCCCCTCCATTCAGCTCCGGTTCGTTCTCTTGCTGGGCACTGTGGGGGTCTCTGGGGACCGTAGTAGCTCTAGCTCCCTGAGGATGATAGAAGACTGGCATCCCTCGTGAGCTGACCTCTGTTGCAGGCAGGACCCCTACAGCGCCAAGGTGCTGCTGAGCAGCGTGTTCTGAAGGCAGCATAAGCGGGACACTGCTGGAAGCTGCAACTTTGGCGAAGGTGTGAGCAGCGACCTGGGCCTGTGGAGGTGGGGAGACAACACCTTCCTGTATGACGGATGGATATGGAACAAGGTGGGACACAGCATGGGGCTGAGAAATGGTGCCTGAGGGAGAGATTAATGATCCTGGTACAAAGCCAGGAGGGAGAGCGTAAGGTACTGCTGCATAGGGGGAACTAACAAACTGGAGTGAGGAATGGGGGATCTGGGCATATCCAAGTGGAGGATAGGGAAGGCCAGGGTGCTGCAGGAGAGGTGAGTGTACAGTATAGGCTGGAGAGATGTGGCTCAACACCGGGTGTAGACTGGTGGGCGATGGGAGCGCCACTTTGTAGAGCATACTGTACTGGTCAACAGACACCGCTGGTATGTTATCAGAACTATCCACTCCATAATGAAGCCCTGGCTGATCACGCAGCCACTCTGCAGGTGAAGTACCTCCCTGAGTGTCACTGTTGGCCGCAGAGTTCTGGATGGAAACCACTTCATCTTCTCCAGCGCCACCAATACCACCTCCGCCGCCACTACCTCCCCCTGCAGATCCACCTGCCCCTGTCCCTCCAGCTCCACTGTTACTAACAGGGAGGTCCCTCTTCTTGGGAGGCAGGCACTCCTGGTTGCGCTCCTGAGCTTGCTTCATTGCGATAGTCTGACCACGCCGGTATCTTTACTGTACTGCACAGGAACTGAAACTTGCAAGCAAGTCAGCCTGTACAGAAACCAGACCTGAAAACACCTGGTTCACCTCATCTACCGATTCACCTGGAAAAAAATGATTGAAAATTACAGTTAAAACCCTGAGTAGAGTAATACCCATTCACATCAATAAATGCTTGGTTAAAGGGATATTCTGGCGTAAAATCAATTCAGGGTCAAACACACCATAACACAGAGTTAGAAACCCCCTCAAGACAGGAATGTTGCCAACCGCTTGCTTCACTAGTTATACCAACTTTAGTGATGACCGCAGGATAGCAATACACAGCAGTCTGAGGAGCCATAAACAAACCTCAACCAAAACGCCACTCTATAGCCACAAATAATGCTGGGACCTAATATGTACTGCTGATGAAGTTAGGTGCTGTTCTGAGCATTATTTGTGGCTATAGAGTGGCGTTTTGGTTGAGTGAGTGGCTCTGTGTATTGTTATTGTGCGATCAATACTAAATTGGTATAACTAGAGAAGCAAGCAGTCAGCAACATTCATCTCTTGAGGGGGTCTCTAACTCGGTGTTACGGTGTGTTTGACCCTAAGTTTATATTAAGCCGGAGTATCCCTTTAAATTACTTCTGTTAAAAAATTAAGGGTTATTCACAGCTATTTGACTGTACCATACACTCAACAGCAACATTATCATGAATATCTCGGCGACCCCTTAGAACAGCTGTAAAACATATTCTACATTTAAAAAGCTTCCATTTTTTAATTCAAGGGCCAGAGAGAAGATACATACTCTTTCACTTACATAGTTATTAAGAGTTGAAGTTTGGGTGTTCACGCAGAGGTAGCCATATTATTATTTTAAGACAAAAAAAACGACCAAAGATCTTTGATTTAAAGCCAAAAGTTGGTTTGGCTGTTTCTGATCATTGTAACTTAGCTCTTTCAAACTCCAGTCCCTCTACCATTGAAAGAATCTCCTCTGTAATGATCTTATAAACAACACTTCGTGGTCAAACTAAGTCACAGTCACCCAGTTTCAGCTCAGATTTCTTTCAGTCACTGTCTCATTTCAGCTCAGAGCTACTCTGTTTATCGAGAGCTGCTCGCTAACTTGGCTAAAGTTAGCTAGCAACTCGGAGTGATCATTTTCGCGTAAACACAGGAGAGAGACCGCGTGACACTTTACTCCACGATAATTTCAAACAGCTGATTATACATGGTATCATTATTAATTTATCACATCACTGCCTAACTAACACGAGCCAAACGGTTCCTGCTAGTTAGCTAAACGGCTAACACAGCAACAGCTAGCTACATGCACTGAGTCAACTCGGCTAACGTCTGCTCACAAACTGACACGACAATGAGCAAAACGCTCGTCGAGTATGTTTCCGCTTTTCTTCGTCGTGTTGACGTACCTCCAAATGTCATTGCGAATGGGCTTTTCTTTATTCAAAGTTGATATGCAGAGGGACAATTGAAGAAATCCAGACTGGAGTCGAGCCCATTTCGAAGGCCAGCAGAGGCGCTCACCAATGACGTCAGCCCGCTCATTCAATTTCCGGTTTGTTTGTTTTTTTATGTACGAATTTTTCTCGCACCTTCATTAACATAACTAACCTGCCCGTGAGTGGACGCTTTTATTATTTAAGAGTTTCTTTATTCCAAAAAATTCGCTACAAAACAAGTATATTACCCTTTATATTAGTATCACTGAAACCTCTATGTCGATGGCTTTTTAGCATAGAGACACTTCATTACGACTCAATAAAGTGAGGTTTATTTAGTTAGCCGTAGTTAGCTCTCACCCTTTACACATATAAAACGATGTGCTATTTGATTGATCACACCTTAAATAGTGAAGTTTTTTAAATCCAGTGAGGGTAAATTGTGTCTCTGCAGACAGTAGGGGGAGCTGGGGCTGTGTGCACCAGGGATTGACTAACCACACGTCTGATGATGACGATGATGATGAAGATGATGGACTCATACAGGGAAGCGTGCAGTCAGATTATCTGCTTATTTACTGCTTTGTCCTCTTACAATGAAGTTTAAATCGTTTGATTTATAGCCATGATGCAAAAACCTCTGGGACGTTAAAAAAAGATTGAATTTACAAGTTGGATTATAGAGTTCTCAAACAATAATGAGTAGGGGAGAGGGGAGTAAATTGAGCCAAAGGGTAAGTTGAGCCACCCTCTGTTTCTTGGAAAGGGACAAAGAAATTGATCATGTGACCAAATATTTAGGAGATGGGCATCAATTCATGGAGTATGTGAAGGTCAGAGGGACATGGGTGAAGGGGTCAGACATTTATTTAAAAAAAAAAATCTTTCACTCTTGAAAGTGAATTTAGTCTGTCTGAAGTTTTATTAGAATTGTGTTCAGACCAGCTTCAAAGTGAGGTCAAAAACCTAGCATGAAAGTCCACTATTTTAGACTAATTAAGTCATAGTAGTAGTTCTGGGGTAAGTTGAGCCAGTGGCTCAAGTGAGAAAGTAAAGGAGTCTGATGAGAGGATCAGAGTTTCAGTTCAGGTTGTTGAAATGTGTTACTTTTTCTTTTCAAAAATACAGCTGTGAATGTTCTGAATCACTTAAAGGCATTCTCATGTTAAAATGGCTTATTACAAAACAGCTTTTTAGCAGTTATATGCAATGATAATAAAATGAATTATTGTACCAGCTGAATAGCCTATAGTAGATAAAAATACACATGGATGTGAAAAAGTGACTGTTATTTAGGGAGAGAGAAGGTGAGAGAGGGCTGGAGTGAGAGTGGGGGGTGGGTGGTGGTAGGGATACGGCCGAACTTACCCTGAGATCACTTTTTTTAACATGCTATATAATCATAAGCTGGAAACATAAACATAAACATTTGGAAACATAAGCTGCTTTGTCTTCACTTGGCAGGAATCAATTTTTTACTCATTCCCTCCATTTTTGATGAATACATGGGGGTTAAGTAATAGACTGAGTTCTCATCTGAAGAAAGATATGTCATCATGACCAAGGTACCGTTGAAATAAAAGCCAGACCACACATTCATTTGAAAAATAATGTAATAATTAGTTAATGGTACACAGTTGAGCCCTATTTTCTGTTAGAAAAAGCAGCTTCAGTGCAGGACCTCTGAATTGGAAACGTTCAAAAGAATTGATGAATCAACAGTATTAAAAAAAATCATGAGTCAACAGGTTCAGGATATAGTCAATCTTCCCAAAAAGGCACAAGGGATGTATGCATCCCTCTTTGAGAACATTTGCATAAGTACACCTGCTGGTAACAAAAATCAAACTGTGTCACTGTGGAAGCACGGTCGTCATGCAATTACAGCAGAGTGTAATGATGATTATTAGTGAAAACAAAAGCATATAAATATCGCTCCAGAAAATATAAAGACTAAATCAAGGACAAAAGCTATTTAGTACCATTATTCAAAAATATTAATTGGAAGATTTCAAGCATATACAGTATTCATACTTTTTGCCAAAATTATATCCAACAACCATCAGAAAACAAACTATCCTATATATTGAGTAAAATGTGCAACTATTAGCATTTGCAAGAGCAGTTTCTGCACTCGCACTATAAACATCTATACCAGAAAACACCTGAACTAGTTATTGTAGTTATTGCTTAAGGATCAAAAGTTCATCTGAATGTCATCCATCTATCTTACCAGGATCCTACTCCCGATTGATAGGAAAGACACTTTATGTGTTCAGTGGTGTATAGTAAAGACGAAATGGGGCTTCATCATAAACGACAAAGTGTTATTCATGACACTTTTACACAGCGCTTGTTGCTCCCCAGTTATAAAAGAGGCACAGGTTGACTGATCCATATACCCTGTTTTATCTTAAACCACTCCCTAGTTCAGCAGGTGAAAACTTCACTGGCAGATTTATCAGGGTGTCCAAATGCCAGGATCTTTGCAGCAAACGAAGAGTTTAAGTAAGATGTACAGTTCAACGGATTAAAATCTGTCTTTAAGCAAGCTCACTAGACTCACCGCAGTAAACTATTTAAATTTTTTTGTTTCTATGTCAAATAAAAAGTATCTCAAATAAAACAAGGACAAATCAATAAAATGTGAGTGTTGTCATGGCCACATACTGTTTGTGTATGGTGTGTGTAGTTTACATATTTGTTTAAATCCCATTCCCTTTCCCAAACATATGGCCATTTGGTGAGGACTGTGTTTAGAGTCTATTAAAGACTATTGATGATGTTGTATTCTATTATTTGACATTTGTGATCAAAATGGTTTATCTCTTAAGTTTTCACGAGTGCTGCTTTGGATCAGAATCACTTGTCATTCACCCATTTCTGTCCTGTTCCCTGGATTATAGTTTAAGAAATGGAGTCCACTTCATACTAATCTAGAAAGTGGTTTAAGTCAAAGCCCTTTTTCTGTCCCTTTGCTTTCATTTTTATAGCCATTCAGCTACCATAAAGCTGAATAGTTTCTCCTCAGTGCCTTACCAGAAGGCCACTAAAAAAATCTCATAAAACCCCTCAAAAGAGAGGAGGAAATATCTACCACAGTTCTAAGCTCTCGCACCCCCATATCTCCTAAGAAGTATCGCCTGCTTTATAAGAATTAAGACCCTGAATCAAACTATTTGCTACTTACAGTGAAACCCCAGCACAAGCGTCAACGATTGGGCACTTGGCGCAAATAGCATTAAGTTTGTGCAAAAAAAAAAAACAGAGAAAAAAAAGAAAGAAACGCCTTAATACATTCAACCAGGCCAGTTCCTATTTGTTTATAGCACATAGAAAAATACTTGTTAGAAGTGTTATTTCCTGTTCCTCTTTCTGAAATCAAAAATCTATTATATATTAAATCCTCAAATTACATTTCCTGGTAGGTACAAACAAACTGAATCCACTGAAGTCAGTGGGAATTGAAATGCATCATTAGTGCTGCAATAAAAAATGGTCGTTTTCAAATTTTGAGCATTACTTTCTGGAGGATTTCTCTAATGTCACGGTGGAGAGGTTTGCTGTACACGTGTGGATACATTATGATTTTGGTTTATAAAATGTGGAAAAATAGAAGTTAAATCTTGTAGAGAGCTGTCAACCTTATCTTAACTCACTGATAAACTGAATTTATCTATTGTGTAGGTAATACAGTATCCTAAAAGAAGGCATCCAAATCTTGAGCAAGAAATAAGCTGAAGTAGACAAGAAAATACATCTATGGTAAGAATGCACCAAGTATGATATTTCACAGTCAGAGAAGACCTCACAGTAACAACTCACTGGCCAATAGTAGCTGTAATGAACAACTGTGATCTAGTTTGATTGAGAGCCTCAGTTTAGAAATGACCTCAGATTTTGATGCAGCATCAATGGTGCAAATTCTAGCTTATAAGTTATTGAAAATCAGAAGTCCAGGAGTTACATTTTTCTATTTCTTCTTCTCCTTCTTGTATTAAAGAAAGAGGTCATAGAATGTTAGATCATTAATTGTTATATAAACCGGTAAGGAGCTCAGAAAGGTTAGCCCTAAAGCCCCTCAGATAGCATCATTGGCCAGAGTCTCTGTTGAAAGCCAGATTCTCGCCCCATTCAGAAATTTGCTGATAGGAGTCCCGTGGATTCCGCGGCGGCACAGGTTTCCCATTGGGGAGAAGGGAAAGGAGGAGTTGAGGAAGTCTGGTGGTGTAGGGGGGTCGTGTGGAGAGGTGGCTTTAAAATACATCCTCCTCTGGTCTGAAAGAGGCCCACTTGGGCTAGGGAGTGGTGTGCCGCCTGGACCGGGTCCCTTGTACTGCCTGAGCTGGCTCTGTAGAATCTCAATTTCATCCACCAGTTGGGAGAGCTTGTGGTACGCGGTGATGGGGCCCCCTTTGGGAATGCAGGCCTCAGGGACCCAGCGTAGGAAGAAGAGCTTCCAGAGAGCCATGTGTGAAGGCAGGACAAGGGGGATCAGAACACCCTGCTGGTCAGCAGGTCGGGAGAACCAGTCCCTGAAAAAGCGCTCTGACGGGCTTTCATCTTTTACAGGAGAGAAATCAGACCTTAGCTCGGACATGAGGGAACCACGTCGAGTCAATGTATCCTCTCCGCTCCTCAGTCCATTACGTACAGAAGCAGATGGCCCACGCAATGTGGTACTGTAGGACTTCTGCTGGGGTAGAGAAACACAGTAAGACAGGATAGACTAAGAAACTTCCTCAAAACCTATGTTGTCAAACATCAAACCTGAGACATTCTACTTTAGAAACAACCCTGGAAAGGCAATTAAACTTTCATTATTACAAAAATCACAGCTGCGGAAGACATTAAATAACAAGCTTGGCAAAAAGTCCCATCCGAAATTTTTAAAAAGGTGCCGTCTTAATAAACTGCTCATTTCAAGCACTGACTCTTATGTGAAAAAATGCTTTATCTAGCAAAATAAATCACATAGCAGTGAAAAGATGAGGGGAAATAAGGAAAAAGACAATTTTATAAAGTGCTCACTAAAAACTGATTACAAAATAGATGTTCAAATCACCCAAACAAACCAAACAGATAACAGGGCCAAGAATGATCATGACTAAATATAATCAAAATAAGATTTAAAGCCCAAACTTTAATTTAAGTGTCTGTTCATTCAAGACAGAAACAGTAGAAGGCAGATACATAAAAAATATGCTCACTGCCATAACATCTATAAACCTTATAAAGCTTAGGTACCTTTGTGCGTTTGAAGGTTTTCACTTCCCCGTTCTGCACACAGGCAGCTCCTTTGCCTACGTACATGGGGTTGTTAAAGAGAGTTTGGTCTTTGGTAGACAACTGCTGCGACCAGTCCCAAACAGGAGGGAAACACACAGCCGGGTCTTCTCCTTGAGGGATGGCTTTACTCTTTGCAAAGTCCTGCACAGTTGACACAAGGTTACTCGTTCTGTAAAGCTTCTTTCGTCTTACACAGAACACAGAATTGCACATCAGAAACAGAGCAACACAACGTGTGAGTGTGGGAAAAATGAAATCCCCCAAAACCACAATTTGCCTAGGCACATTAGGTGGTTACTTTACAGAGCATGAGCGTCACGTTTTCTTATCTGTGACTCAAGCTGCATTTCTTCCTCAGACTTATCTGACACACACAGAGGGAAATTATAGTCTTTACAGGACAGAAACAAAACCACAAAAACATGATGCTTTGTTGTTAAAATTAGACCAGTTACGGGAATAGGACATTATTTCTACTTGTGATTACTTACAACTATTATTTAACTATCATTTTATTATTTCTATATTTGTTTATGCACGTGCCAGAAACAATAGGAATATTATATTCAGAATGTGATAATTCTCTTTGACACAGTGAGACTGTGACCTTATTTTTCCAAACAATAAGATCTTGATTTTGGTTAATTGAGGAATCTGGACCAAGTTTGATGCCAGACTCATATGTTCAGGTTACCATGACAATTTGTTTGCATTGCTCAGCTCATGCAAGGTAACACCAGGCAACTATTTTCCATGTGTGGAAAACACTGCATGCCATGGTTTGCGTTGGGTCTGCAAGGGGGTTCATAACAGCAAATCAAAATGGTTCTCTTACCATTAAGTGCTTAGCACGCTGTTTGGGGGCATTAAAGAGGAAAGTGCTGAAAAGAGGGATCCACATGCTGTCACTCAGTACAGTTAGGTAGGCCTCTGTGAACTCAAATGCTGCTGGGTACTGGTTCGTCATCTGCCACACGCAGTCCAGGAACAGCATGAACAGCGGGGACTTGAGTGAGAAAAAACAAACAAACAAATAAAAACAAGATTAAGTGTGTTTAAGTACTCTGTTCAGTCTGTGATTGATTATTTAGTATCACACAAATACCTCCTCTTTCTCATTCTTCTTTAAGTGGTTGCATCTGTCCAAGAAGCGATGGCCAGCCATCACCCACTCCTTCTGCACCAAACTCTGAAAGCCAAACATGCTACGGTAGTGAGGGTCCAACATCAGCTGCACCAGGGAGGACACCACACAGTTCAGGTCTCTGTCTTCTTCCTCTGAACAGGGGTAAAAAATGAGAAAGAAAAAGTGTAAACAAGCTGTCCATAAGACAAACATATTCAAGGTTGGTTTGAATAGAATATGACTGTCCAAGGACAGCTTAAAAAGAGAGTTTTACCTTGAAGAATGACTGGAGCATTCTTTCCATCCAGGTAGTACACAATCTCAGCTGACTGTTTCAGAAAAGCTCTAAAGTCAAAGAAGATAAGTGTGGACAAACTATGAAAACCTTGAGCACATTTTTTATAGGTTACAAGCTTTGTACTCATGGCTTAACCATAAAATTGACAATCTTGAAAAAACACAACAACAAACATGTAATGGTTACATAATCATGCTTTCTGCTCTTCTCATAGGCGTGTTCTTCCATAAACACAGATAAAATTTCAACCAACAGTTGCCAAAATGAAAAAGAATTAAAGTGCTTGTTGTCCATTTAACTCTAGTATTTCACAGAGAGCTTTCATTCAAAGTGTAATGGATGTTTACATACCTGACGTACTCCAGCCATCGTGAGTTCTCAATCGCTGACAGCCACCTCTCCTCAGACTCCTCAAAAGGATCTGCACACAGATAAAATAGGAATATACTAAAACACAGAATTAAACCATACATGACTCCAAGGTTTTAAGAAATCTCTTATTGATGTTTGGGGTCTGCAGCAGATTTTTGCTTATGTATAAATTATGAAATATGAAAGCTCACCTATGACACAGATCTGCCTGACCCTCACAAAGGCACTCTGAATGTCCTGGATGTTGGGCAGGCTCTTGTCCAGATCTAACCTGACGACTTCACTGCGCTGTGGGTGGCTTTTTGTGATGGCAGTGAAAATCCTGTTAACAGACAGAGAAGAAAAAAAAAAACATCTCAGCAAAACGTCATTTATTAATCAGATTTTGCTATAACTAGCTCTATAATGAGTATGTATCATATCATGAATTTCAGCACCTCATTCATTTGGAATGTTGTTAGGAGGTTTACTTTACCTCTGATCAATCTTCCTCTGCTGAACTGGATCACTTATGCTGGCCATGCGGACGAGTGCACTCCCATTGGGGTGATTCCAACACCAATGCTAAATCAATACATTGACAATGAGTCAGTGGATCATATTGAAAGTGAAAAGGATGCCCTGATGTATCATATTGGATACTGCTTGGAAATAGCTGAGAATTATCGCAAATAACTGTAAGTTGCTCTAAACTGGCACAAAAAAAATCAATCAATAGAGTGTCAATACTGAACTAAAAGGAGTAAATGGAAAAGTAATGCTTCAGAAAGTTCCACAAAATCACAAGTATTATAGAGGTTTATATTAGAGGTAGCAGAGCACAGGTACTCACGGGAATGCGGCGGTCATGCAGAAATATAGCGTACTGTTTCAAATCCTGATCAGCCAGAGAAACTGGGACCACAATGTACTCTGGAAGACTGAAAAAAAAGCAAATAGTCATCACACAGGGATGAAAAACATGCTCCCAAAACCAGCAATATATAACTTAAAGAATAGAGGAAGAAGAAGATGAAGGAGTACTTAAATGATCCCCGAAGGAAAATTCAATTATCAATAATGCAACTATATTAAAATTTCACCATAGGATAACATACTGCAGCTAAACTAAACTACATATTTTGCCCCAAAAACCTTTAACTGCATACTATTACTATTCTATTATTGAATGGAAACTCTTTCTGTTTTGTAATACTGTGATGTTGACAATATCTTAATGTTACTTGTTATTTCCATGAGAACTTTTTAAAAGTGACACCTTAAAGCAGGAAATGTTTAAACTCATATTTTCCATGAGACAATGAACAGCGTTGCTCCACACTGACAAACAATACAATTGTAAAAGCCTGATTATCTTTCCGTGTCCGTCCCAAATAGCTAAGATAAGTATTTCTGACAGTTAAGTTTGTTTTTTTTTTGGTTCTGGGTAATCTGAATCAGAATTCACTGTATGAAGATTTGCAGCCCCATCAGTTATAGCCAGTTTGAGCCAAGCTGCTATTATGTAATCGTACGTCTTTTCTCAAAATTCCTCAAAGAATAGGTCCCAATTCTTACTTTGAAACCCATCATGATGTCACCACCAAACTCAGATGAATCGTTCGTATTGTCCCGAAAATACTTGCATCTCACACTGAGACATTAACACACAGAGACATTTTTTCCTTCTGTCGCTCATGAAGTGTGTTCAGTGCAAATATTCTGTCTTGCCAAAGCATAGCAAGTAAGAGTAAAGGGTGAAATTCAGAGTGTCCCGAACAAGTGAGGCAAGCTGAGGAAGCTACGGAGACACTCTGCCTATGATGCACAGAAGAAATCGACTACAACAAACAAGAAAAGCTGAAAACCTTTCTGAGACGGCATAACTTTCGTTGATGGAGCACACCCTCCACTCTGACGCTCCCGTTCTCTTGATCTCACGATCCCAGTCTGAAGGACGGTCAAAATTTGGGGTCTGTAATCCTCCTCGAGGGGCTGAACCGTTAACTCTTTCTCCTGGAAAAGCAGAAACAGTTCAAAAACAACATCTAAGGCATGGTACAGTAAAACTGCACATGGATAAATGTGAAACTAGAACTGAAGTTAAAACAAAAGAATTATGTGAAAGAATTTTGACATTTTTCTGCATACCTTTTGTTTCATGGTATCGCCGGCCCTGATACTCAAAGCCAAACAGCAAGTGAAGGTCTGCTGGGTGAGAGTAGTGGGCAATAGCAAGGCAAACCTAGAATTCAAGAATAAGAATGGCTTTATGATGAAATCAGTCGAATATAAAAAAGTGCTCAGCTCTTATGGATTTATAATACACTATAAATGAAGTTGCAGGAGTCCATCAAATCATGAAACAGTCATTACAAAGTTGCATTTTCCTTTCATAGCTCAGACTTCATACACTGCCTTTTTTTCTGTCTACATAAGGTTCCCCTTACTTAAAATGCATTAAAAAAAAATGTTTTATTATCATCGTACCAGAAAAAATCCTCATCTGTAAGGAAGTCAACCAAAAAAGAAAATGCTCAAGTCATCAGAGATGGCACAGTAAAACAGAACAGTTGCATTGTATGAGCTGTGTTTTGTGCACGTGGTCCTTGCAAGTGCAGCTGGGAAAGAGAAGTATGATACAATGACATAATGTTGTTGCTGATGGGGTCTGCAAAGGCGACCCACATCAAACCAGCACCAGCAGCAGCCCAAAACTAGTTTTTGCATTGGTGTAACACCAAACTGCTATGAAACACTAAGGAATGTACTTTAACAGAAAAAAAACACCAGAACAAGTGAAACCTGGAAAAAGCAAATGTGTAACTGACAGCTCAGGGTTTTCAGGACTGGATCTGTCTGTGGCTCCACTGGAGTCACACAAAGCAGTCCATTCAGTAGTAAAGCTGTGAATAACACAAGAAAACACAGCAAAGAGTGTATGTGTGGAGACAAGGCTGCTCCCAACTCTGTAATTTCCGAGGGCAAAGTAAGCTATTACAGACTGGCTAAATTCCCCATGTCACAGAGAAGAAAAAAAGGTTCACACTGTAATTACATACATGATGTCCATAAATAAACTCAAAGCAGTGAGGGAGTACAGACTCATTTCTATTTCAAAGTCCTATACATAATCAACCTTCCATATTCTGTTAAAAACAGCAGAATGGACGTAATAAGGGGAACTCCACAGGCTGAATTTAGTTATATAGAGCAAACATGGCAGAAATACTTTGTTCAATTGAGTGCCATACTGAAAGGCTGGTCGCCAAATGTGCTGCAGGTATGTACTATGGAGCTCCAAAACCTACACAAAACATTGCTCACAGATGGCATGGTATAAGATCAAACAACGAACTTGTGTACATTACATTGATACAATATCAGGAGATATATACAGCTGTCTGTTTCTCATGGGTCATGTACTAAAGCTGCAAAATGAGAAGGGCTCTCGTGAACCTTTGCACAAATAATTCACACATACGCGTCTATTCTCAGTATGCCACACTGTGTGAAATAGCATCTGTTTTTGCAGGGTGTTAGTGCAACTATAAAGCAATCCTATTTGCCAAGGTTCTCCAAATGGCGGTCACTAAATGGTCAGACATTTTGAGGTGATATTTTTCAATTACCAATCTTTGGCTCCCGGCCACAAAAAAACAGTTATTTCTTTTGTGATATAGGGTGACACAGAGTTGCACACCGAAGCTGTGATGATAAAAATATCCTTGTCCCTGATGAAAAGGTCGTATTACTGAAACCAAAGTATGCATGTATCTCTGTGTGTGTGTGTGTGTGTGTGTGTGTGTGTGTGTGTGTGTGTGTGTGTGTGTGTGTGTGTGTGTGTGTGTGTTTTAATGCATCCCTTCCAGCCAAGCGGATGTTGTAGAGAGTCTTATCAGCACTCATCAGCATTTCAGTCCCTATTTTGTAAAGACTTCATCTTTCTTCGTATTTCCTCTCTGACTAAAGACTTTGATCATGATGGGGAAAAAAAACTGTTGTACATACCTTTTTGGCACTCTCGGGCCCAGCCTCATCAAAGCAGAACCTAATGATGCGCAGGTCTTTACAGTACAGGATGAGCTCCGTGGGGTTGAACTTCAGCTTTTGATTCGATCCCAGTACTTTCTTCTTCCCCTTTGTATCGTTTACTGAGAGGAATAACAGCAAAAATGTGACTAAAATTGTCAAGAAATGCAGATGCAAATACACGTAAATAACTCAGCAAGGGCTGAATATCTGTATCATTCCAAGGAGAAAAAAACATGTTTATAATTTCAGTGTATATGAGATCGCTATCAAACATAATAGGTCAAGAGAAACTTTTTGTCACATAACAAAGAATTCAACGCTCAATTTTTATCCATCAATACATCATACTCCACATATGTTTCAGCCACAATGATAATTTATGCAGCACAGTGATGTGCGATCCAATATAAACATATGACATAATAGATGATGTTTTAAATCCTGCTGTAAACAGAGCTTTGTATCATTACATAAAAGGAATGTTGTCTACCGTAATCCAGTTCAAACAGCTCAAAAACAAGCAGGCTTAAACAAAGCCTCATGATTGATCGCTGTATCACAACAAACCTTCCTCTAGGCAGTTGCCCTTGCAGTGTCAGCTACCAACAGCAATGAGATGTACAGTATAAACAAGGCTAATCCCTCCCTGGCTGCAGCGCCACTAATCAGTGGTTTAGCTGTGACATCACTTGTTATCAGACTGCTGATCGGGACAAAACAACAAAAGATTCCCAGTATCCCAGGCTGTCAAAGATCAAAAGAGGGCTGATCCAACTTTAGATGTGACTGTTCACCAATAGAGTAAAATGACAGGGTTGGAATGCAAAGTGGTTGTTAAAACGGTTGAACAATCAATTATCTGATAGAGAACAAAATTAAATCTGAATATGCATTCCTTATTCCTTATTAAATTACTTTGATAAGCTTGCTTTTATTTGTTAATATCACAAGAAACTCAACAGTTAAGGATACTCTGGCTTCTGATTGGAAAGAGTTAAATGTTAATATGAGTGAAAATTTTTTCAAAAAGCTTTATGTTATTAATAATGGAAGCAGATGTACCTGTTACTACTTGTTCCAGACAGGTGAGGGGGATGTCATGCTCTCCAAGAAGGAGGTGTGACAACTTGGATTTCTGTGGAAAAAGGCAAACTAGTGTTATGTTTGACATCCCATAGATATTAAACTACACCCAAAACCACTGAATTATGGCCATAAATACTGGTGGACAGATCAAGATAAGACACAAAGGCTCAGCAATGAGAAAATTCTTCTTTGTTATTATGGCAACAGTCTGCCACATAGCTGGAAATTACGCCTGCTCTCTCACTTCTTGTGGGATATCAGTGACAATGTAATGCAGGAAGGTACACAAGTTTTCCTTCCTCCTTGCCAGATGCAGTGTACATGCAAATACGGCTGTAAGAAACAACTATTAGAGCAGTTCTGCATGATGCTGACAGCACTAACAGACTTAAATACATATAGAATTATGAGATACCATTGTTGATTCCAGCACATATACTTGAAGCATCTTTGCCCACTGTATAAAATAGTCTTATAAAACAATCACATGTTGGCCACTTCAGAGTCATCCTAGACAGATACCTGCTTTGTTGGGGCATCTTGAGGGATGAAGGACACCTTAAAGTTGGTGCATATCAACTTCCCCCAAAGGTCATCCTGGCTGCTTTCAGCACTGATACACTTCCTTACAAAGTTCACCTCATTTACTACGATCTCCCCTGGTGACAAACAGATGAGAAGGAAAAATGTTGTATTTGTTATCCTGACAGTGTGTTTAGAGGTAAACAGCAGCTTTTAAAAAAGCAGAGAGCACTCAGCTTGACGCTGATCTGTTACAATCCTAAAAACTGATGTATGTGCAATGCTCAAATACATTCTTTGGATAGAGAAAAGTTTTTTACTGATACTTACGTTACTGATCATTTAGCTTTAAATTCTAATACTATGATTATTGAATGATTATTAAACATGTGTTTGTCTTGACAATATTGGTAAAAAGAAAACC
Source organism: Xyrichtys novacula (assembly GCA_962446985.1). Classification (NCBI taxonomy): domain Eukaryota; kingdom Metazoa; phylum Chordata; class Actinopteri; order Labriformes; family Labridae; genus Xyrichtys; species Xyrichtys novacula. Next base: position 22,134,483 of record OY660864.1, on the reverse strand, counting down.
AAACGTCTATGAAGTATATCAACATAGACTAAAACTAAGTAACAAAAAGGTGTTATATTTCAAAAGGTACAATGTTGAAATGCTTCCATATCCCCTATACTACCATCTTAAACAGGTTAAACTACTACAACTTATCTAACAGCAACATCTGGTACTGTGTGAAACTGCATGGACAGCAAAGTGTGACAAAAACATTTCACTTGCTTCCTAAACGATGTTAGACAGGCTGAGGCTAACAGAAACTTGTTTTGTGATTTAAAACTCAATGCACAGTGAGAAACAAAGGATTTCAACCTCGCATCTATGTATGTTTAATACAAGTATACTGAATTAAATATTAAAACCATAATAAATTAACTATAACGCGCTTTTACAGGTGCTCAAAGACCAAGGGAAGACGCTAAACAAACAGGTCGGTTCTGTGATAAGTGGGACAGTAACGCCATACAGTTTAACAAATTCAAGTCATGCAACAGATTTAAGTACAAACAAGAAAACTATTTAGTCTATTGGCTTTAAAAAATGTTAGGACCCCTGTGTGCCAATGGCTGTGAAGTTACTTTTAATTAGTTGGCTCATTAAAGTTTACATATCCAGTTTGATTTAACTAAATGATTTATAATTCACAGAACTAAAGCAGTTTTTTAAGGGTTCAAGAGGTTTTTTTATTTTTTATTATTTTTAATCAAAACCACTAAAAAGCACTTTCATATTCTATCAGAATTATAGCTTGAGGTTACTCTCACTTTGACATTATTGCCTGTTCTGACTCCAAACTCACACAAGACTCAAGTGTGATGACTGAACAATTTCCCTAGATTAGCACAGTTTAAGAGAAATGAAAATTTCACTTAAAAAGAGTCACTTCTGCAAAAAGGTAACTTCCTCTGACTCAGAGGTGTCAACACCAGAAAGACAGTGAGGAACTACGACGCGCTGTTGCATAAAACTGTTGGCAGGGAAACGCTACTGTATCGCTATGAGAAGATGCACCCATCTTTTGATTGATTCGCAAAGAAAATGACCAATTCATGCCTGTTGCAGCTTCTATAGTCTGATAGTTCTAATAAAAGGAGGCCGAGTGAGAAAAACAATTATGTATGAGGAAAAAAAAACACTTGTACAGCTATTAGCAACAACAGGAAATAGGATGACATCACAGGTAATGAAGGAAGTCTACAACCATTTTTCCGCTCTGTTCTAATATTTGTGAGTACTTAGTATTGTTTAAGACAGGATGACACATGTTCGCTGAGCCGAAACGCTCGTCAGACCAGTCTGATTAAACCCTGCCTAGGATATAAATCATAACAGGATGACTGACTTATTATCTTACTGCAAAGACAGAGCTTTATTCAGTCATTCACAGACAAATCCAGAGGCGCTGACATAGCATAGTAGTTCAAGGAAATCCTGTTATTTGGGGTTTATGCTGAACCTTCACAGTTCATCGCGTAAGTTGACAATTAAGTGCCTCAGAACATTCCCAGATCTCTAACTTTTAGTGTGAATCATGGTGACTAATCTTTTAAAAATGTTTTGATCAGCTCCCTCCTGTTGTGATGAAGAAGCCATGAGCTCAGAAAGAACCAGTCAGACACAAAAGATATGCAGATGGAATTCCTGAGTATTATCTGCTCTGCTTTCAATAAAATAAACAATTCTTGATAAATCAAAACATTTTTGTATTTGATGTCATCTGGGGAAATGATGCATAAATTAAACTCACCTTGAAGTAACTTTGGCTCCAGTTTTTTAATAGGCTGCTCAATAGTTTTCTTCACATCAGTCTGGAGAAAAAGCAAAAAGCAAAAAGCATATAACAGTCAGTCAAACACCAGCCTGTCAGGTTGTTAAGGAATAATGGGAAAAGAGTGTCATTATAAGTAGACGGTCCTCTTAAAAGTGACCCTGTGGAGTAAACAAAGAATAAAATACAACTTGCTGGACAGAAAAAAAGAAGACTTGCAATAAGCTTTGCAAATTCCTAACACGCCTCAAATCCAACCATGGCCACCGTGCAGCCTCACTAAACATCCTGACAGCTGTTAGGATCTGTTTTGCATGACACTAATCTAAACAGTGATAATATGCAGCAAGCTATGATGACCCTGATGCATGCTATTTCAAACGAGAGGGAACCATAGCTGCACAGCTGTCAACTAACGCTATTAATACTGTATCCCCAAATACAGCTGATACCCACAGACAAAGTGACAGTCCATAAGTATCTGGACAGGCATGTATTTTTTCCTTGTTGACTTTACTCCACAACACTGAATTCAAGTGAATGAATGACTATGGGGTTAAAGGGCTGACTTTCATCTTTACGAGAGTTTAATGTGGAACTTCAGCAACCAAAGTCTTTGGTAAATTCTGGATTATGCATGAAAATCATGCACAGATCATATGATGGGGTCGTAAACATCGTAAAACTAAAGCCATGGATTAGCTCTTCAAATTTAATGTGTCATTATTCTCAAGAATACAGCCAAAAAGGCCTTTCCAAAAACTTAACAACAAAACCAAAAAGAAAAGAGTTTGAAGTTATTGTAGTAAAAGTTTTGTGTCATAAGAAACACACACCCTCATAAAGGGCCATGTCCATTCATTAACCAATTTGGGGGAGGGAATGTCACTGAGCAGTGTCACAGTTCAGTAAATGTCTTGTCCACAGCTCAGACCTGTTTATCTGGGTCAAATACACCATTAGTACTCCTTCATAATTTTGTTGACATGGTGGTGTTCATGGTGCATTTAAACCTCTTCATAACATTAACATGCAAACACGCTGTATTTCAGTTATTAGATAATAGTCATTCAATGTTTTTTAAGCAACTAACATGAACAAGGATACGCCCTGACAGTATGATGATGGTTTTAAGCTTGATTAATTACAAAAGAAAAACTCCTATAAAAGCATTATCTAATAAGAAAACACTTTTGCTTGTCCTGCTCCTGCTTTTACAAACACTGATCTTGTTATTTTACCAGCAACTGTAAAAAACTGTGACTATCTGCACTTGAAAGTCAAGTTAAGGCGTAAGGGTGTAAAGAAGATGCCAAATTATTGTTGAATAATTGAGGTAATTTTGAAACTGGTACTAGACCCCTCCAAAAATACAAGTCTCAATCCTTGACACAAGCAGTAAGAAGCACTTTAGTGGTGATATTATACAGGACACCATGAAGACAAAACTGCTCCAGCATTTTTTCTGAGGCTGTGCATATTTGAATGTATGAGAAGTCAAACTCAGCCTTAGCCTTCGGTGAGTTGATAGAATACAAAAATTCACAGCATAACACAAAAGGGCTGCTTTCAGATTGGGATGCACAATATCAGGACAATGGTACTGATGCGTAATGGCCTTAAAAAGTTGATCATCTGTACTGACTCATTTGGCGAGATGAACAGCTGATATGGGGTACTGGGCACAACAAAGTAGGTGTTTGCAATGCTTGTGTAGCACAAGTGAAGCGAGGATGACCAAATAAACACTCCTGCAACACTTTCAATTAAAGTGTGCATCTTAAAAAACATTATGCTGAACATTATCAAAAGATTACATTACTAATTTTTAGTAATATCATGTGTTGTCTTGTTTTATTTTTTATTTCTACAACAATCAGACTGTTACAATAAGAGTATCAGGTCAATTCTGGTGTTGGACCTGGTACTCTCTTCAGTAGAAAAAGTGCATCTATGTATTAGTATATACTCATAGTAGCCACAAATATCGGTGAATATCGTGCATTCCTCATTTCAGGTTTCAAGTCTATATATGACTTGTCCTATTTCGTGGTCTTGACCTTATTAAGTCAAATATCAATCCCTCTTCCGCAATATACAAGGCACAGCTTTAGCCTGAATTAGATAAAACCCAACGATTTTGAACACTACCCTGATCATCCAACATGACATTAACACCATCTCTTCATTGAATAGAAGCAAATACTGACCTGTACAGGTGGAAGATAAGATTTGAAGGTTGGTTTCATTGGTTTGGGAGAAAACATTGTTTATGTCCGCTCTCACGGTGGTGATGTTCCAGCTCGGGCTCTTCGGTGCTTCCAGTGGAAAAAAACAACAACCCCAAAGAAGCCTCCAATAAAGTTCAGCTCAGCCCTTAGCTCAGGTTATCCAGCACTTCAGCGTGTGAAATATTCATCGAGACAGCCTAGGCCAGCGTCGGTGCTTCTCCATTTCGACGAGCAGTCAGGTCGTGGGTTTCAGTCGCTGGTTGAAAAGTTGACAGAAGTTAATGTTCAGACGTTAGGCGTTAGCTCGGCTAGCTAGCTAGCATAAAGTCCTACATGAAGTTTATCGATATCGCACACACGCGAGTATAAAACAGTTCATATAACTTAAAAGCGTCCTTCGTGTGTCTACATTTTCTTTCCACCTGTTACTGTCTTAGTTTCCCTCGTTACTTCCTGAAAGTCTAACACATTCAGCCAAACGTAATACCTGATGCTGTGAAGGGCTTAACGGCCATGTTTATAAAGAGCCGAGGTCCCGCCCTACTTCCGGGCTTCACTCTCGACTGCTCTTAGTTTAGTGTGGGGACTTTCTTCTCTTCTTCAACTTTAATACAGCTGTCACAGGATACTGCTGCACACTATCACTTCTCATATCTAAACAAATGGCAGTACTTTACGCCACCGTCAATACAAGAAACATCTTAACTTAGTGGTAAAATAACATTTACTTGGTTATATTTCAGTTAGTTTCATTGATTTTGAGAACACTAGAAAGAAAAAAAAACACACAAACAACAGATTCACAACAGCTTCACTAAGATATTGCCTCCACGACCCTCCCTAAAAATTGATGGACAAAAAAATTACAAATAAACACAAAAACAAACAAACAAGTCGAATGGACGTGAAAGCAAGTACAACGCAACGACATAAAACAAAACTAAAGAACAAGTAAGGCAGTAATTACGTAAAAATATCACAAGAGGTAGCAGTGGACACTAAATTGTACTCCTCTACATTATCCTAATAGTCCAAAAAAGGCTGCCATGTTTGTAGCATCCATAAATACACACTTGAGTGGTGTATCTAATCTTTTCCGGCTTTAAATGTAACATAACATCATTGACCCGTCGACTATATAAAGGTGGTAAGTTAGACTCTCAGTTTAACAAGATAGGGCGTTTTACAACTGCACATTTACATGATTAATGTGTTTTACAGCACCCTTGGACTACAAATCCCATATAACGTTAAATGCTTGTGGGCGTGTCTCTCTTTTGCAGTCACTTTATTTAATAAGATACTTAAATTCTTGATTCATACAGATTTGGATTATCACGAATTAATACTGCGCTTGTCATGAACAAATTGACCTAAAAAAACAGGGCAGTTTTATGGGATTCAATCACACATATATGAATTGATTAACCATTGCAACAATATCTTACTTTCAACATTTACTAAGGTATTGGCCCAAATAACAAATCATTGCCAACAAGAATTAATTCATAGAAAGTACATTAGTCAGTTATCCATATCTGTATCATTAACTTAAGATGTAACTGTATTAAAAGTTTGTTGACTTGATTGATTGATTGATTGAAATAAATAAAAGAGTCTAAAGAAATTACCTCTGGATTCATATGTAGGTACTACTGGACACATGGTTAAACAAGGTAGCAAACACAGTTGATCAGGTGTTTTCATTCTCAGGTTTATTTTTCTTAGAGCTGACAGTCAGTCTGTCATCAGCACATCATTTCTTAAACATCATGTTTTTATAACCTTCCAACTGCTTGTAAGTAAAGTATATTTCATCCTCTAGAGGGCACTACTGTTCGATTGCGAGACTATTTGGTATTTGAACTCTGAGTCATTTGAACTAAATATGTACAACTATCTCAGTGAATAATTCAGTCTTTAAATTTAATTGTTGTGTGATCATTATCAGAGGTAACATTTTACATGTCCTTAGAACCATTCTCAAAAGTGAATAATCACTTTATATCCAAAGTAAAATTGCTTGTTCAAATCAGTAGATTAATCACCTGAAAATCAAGCAAATTCATCAACATACCTCTCAAAAATTAGTTAAAATGTAAAGCTTCCACTTCGGATTCTCTATGAGTTATGGTCATCTGACATTTGCAAGAAAATGGGAAGCACTTTTCTTCAATTTGTAATTTTCACATTTAACCACAAATATGAAACCTCAACCATTATGTCATGTTTAGCATCGTAGCATGGTCATGCTGTGAAAAGATTGACCAAAAAAACAAAGGAGACTGACGAAAGTAAAATAGTGTTTACTATTGCTCGAAGGCAGGCTTGTAGTCAGGTAACCTGTCAGAAGAGGGATTGGCTGGTTTTTATTCTGGGGTTTGACGAGTTAATAAGGAGCAGGTGTGCAGGCAGAGACAGGTGATGGACAGATGAGGGGGCTGAGGACAGATGGAGAATGAACAGACAGTATTGAAAGGGTATGAAACAGAGTTGGGACTACAAAGGACCTAAAAACCCACATTAAACATTGTGAGGATCACCACTGCTTTTGTGAGAGTTGTGTGATCTCTGTCCTTTTATGTCTTTTATGGTCCTTTTATCACTTCTATTTCTTTTATGTTTTGGTGTTTTTGGTACATTTATATTATATAATTTTAAATGTTTTTTTTTTTACATGCTTTTATTTATTTCCTCTTGATGATTTTTTACTTCTGCAGTGTTTGTTCTTTTGATTTTACTGTTCGGCACTTTGGTAAACTTGAATTTTATTAAAATGAGCTATATAAATAAAGTGGATTGGATTGGATTGTACTTGATGGTATTGCACTATGCCATGATTTTACCCATTTTATGATTTTAAATCCAAAGATACACTTCAAAATGTTACCTTTTACTTAAAAACTGATTAAGCTTCCTGCAACCACAACAACTGCTTCCCTCTCTTTCTGTCTCTTTCTTTCTGTCTCTCTCTCTCACTCTCTCACACACACACTTATTTATTAATTATTTTTAATGTTAATACTCTAAAAGCACAATGTATATTTACCTTATGTACAAAACCGACCTGTAATACAATAATGACATGTATATTTTTTCCACAACCAGTCTTCACTCCACTGCACCCCTCATTATTGCACTTTTGCACTACTGTCTTGTATTTGCAAGTGTCTTTTAAGTTTTGTAATATTTCATGTTAAATGAGTGTACATAAAAGGCAAAGTTTACTAGAATCAAATTTCTTGTATATTTACACATAAATGGCTAATAAAGCTGATTCTGAGCCTGATTCTGACACTTGCACACATACATTAATAATTTATAGTACAATACTTCTAAATGCATGACATCATAAAGGTGTGTTTGATGACCAAAAGTTAAACTACACATTTCTGCAAGTATTTCGTGCCTTCAGTAACAAAGGAAAATTACTGATTTTATGAATGATTTATAAGTTATGTTACACCTATACACCTGTACAGATTTTTAATAATGCTCTTAAAAAATGTCCTGCTGCCATATAATGGCCACTTGGTGGTACTAAAACACTGCACCAAAGGTACTGCCACAGCTCTGGGAAATATGCCGTCTTCATTTAATAGTTAAATGCGATGGCAGCTTGTTTGTGTTGCAAGTTGTCCATGTGTTTTCTTCTGTTAATACAGATAAAAGAATTTTTCATTAGCATTTTATGCTGCACAATTCACTATTGGATCTAAAAGTCAAAGGCTCAAAATGATTTGAATTAACCTCTCTCTCTCTCTCTCTCTCTCTCTCTCTCTCTCTCTCTCTCTCTCTCTCTCTCTCTCTCTCAGTACATCTAGCTTGGTACAGAGACACCCTGTCAGACAGGTCACACCCAGTAAAGGAGTTGCCTCACCGCCCAACATCATTTGAAGTCGAGCCTCAGCCTCAGTCTGGCTGGAGTCTGGTTGTTGGTTTTGAGAAATGCATGCTAGGCCACCCCTGCATTTCAAAACAGATCACCTAAAGATGTCTGATCTGCAATTCTAATTCCCTGAGGAGGTTGCTGAAAGTACTCAAAGTTCAAAACCAATTTTGTTTAAAGAAAAATACATAATAACAGTTTAGTTCACTGATATCAAGAAGTTTCTGAGGTCTCCCAAACACCATAGTTATTCAAATCACTTCTACTCAAATAGTATACTATGCATTATTTTACAAACTTTATCTATATGGATATTGGGTATCTTTTAAACGTGAAAAAACTACATAATTCATGAAACAAAAAAGCATAGTCTACCTTTAAAGACTGTTGAGGTATTGGTTTAACATTTCAGATTTTCAAAGAACACATTGGTTGTGGCTAAACAAGAAAGTTTAGACATGATAAATGCCTGTTGTTATCTTTTGTCCACTAGTATGAAGGTCTGTTGTTAGGAGTGCCAACAGAAAGCTGCGCATGCTCAGTTGTACCGGTCCCAACAACTTATGAATAATTAAGCATCTTTCCCGTTCACCGCTGTTTGATTGGACCCCGGACTCGGTTTCCTGTGTTATGTTTTAGAGCCGAGTTTTGAGGGATTTGCTCCCTCCGTAAATGAGCACACAGCCCAGCTCTGTGCCTGAACACTGCTGCTCCTCTACTGTCACTGTCTGTGTGACTCACATCAGACTCACACACACACAATGGATCGAAGACAACGCTGAGGAGCCGCATCCATGCTCTCAGGACTTTATCGGGAATATCGAGCAGTAACGTGGATGTCTTCTCTCTTCTGGTTTTAAGTTGAAGAACTGGAGTTTTTAAGAACTGTGAACTTTACTCAAGTTCGCGCACACACACTCCACTGGATCTTTGGGAATACGACAGGCAAGGCTAAGTGTTCTGTCAAAGACGGAGAATGGTGAGTAATACTCTAACTTCATCTATCATACTGTGAAACTAAAACGTCCCTGATGGTACTATTTATTATAGTGTGCCGTTTTGAAAATGTCCAAGTATTTTAATAAAACAAACGTGTTTAAAGTGAACTTAATTTAACTAAAGTCTCAAAAATTGAATTAATATTTAATTTTAAGGTCATGTCTGTTTATTTGTTTATTTAGTGACTTTTTAATACAATTTTATTGATCAAATCATAAACTTCGCACAGCTAAAATATCTATAGTTATACTGGACAGACTGCTTTGTTGTTCCCTTGTTGTTGGAGGATTTAAAAGTTTTGCTGCAGGTGATATTTTACTTTATTTATTGAATGTATCAGACACATTTTGTTTCCCCTTACATATCATGAGTTTACAGTTAAGGTCACCTCTCCCTTACTTTTCTCCCTCTCACAATTTTTTTGTATAAATTCAGTCATAGGAAAGCTTTGATCCATAGCATCTGAATTTGACTCATCTGACTGACACCTGCAGGCTTTCAGTCCTTTAAAAACATTAGTTGGATGCTTTGGTCACAGCTGCTTCTCAAAAACCGGTTTGTCCTGAAGGAAGACTAGGATGCCAGAGAGCATGTGTCAGGTGGAGTGAGTGTACTGTATTTGTGTGTCTTCTTGTGTGCAGGTGTGTGTGTGTGTGTGTTTGCATTACATCCAGACAGGTTTTTCCTGGTTACTGGATGTCATCCCTGCAGCAGACACGCCTAGAGCTAAGTTATGGAGGACGTTATGTGGTCTTGTTGTGTTTTGGCAACAGTTCCTCAAGCCACAGTCCTTGGTGGCTTGCTTTACACTTTTGCTATTGAAAACCAAACTGTTGAGCTCTTTGTTTTCATTTCACTTCTTAGCTTTGCTATTATAACTACAAATACTTAAAAACAAAAAATGGTCTGTTTTAAATGAAGATATAAGACCTGGCATATACAAGAAAAGGCTTACAAGACACAGTATCACCATCTTTGAAAAGTTTAATTCTATGTACTTTATGTTTTATGATTAATGCCATCTTTAGACCTACTTCATTGTTGGCATACACCCAAACAATCTCTATTAAAAACATTTATGGCTGAAACCTGTTGCACTGTGCCCCTATAGTGATGTAATAAACCTGTAGGTTGGGTTGCCCAAAGACAAACCCATAGGACAGAGGTTGCATAACAAGCTGTTAGCATTACTGAGCCATGACTAAAAAAATGAACAAACTGAACATGTTGCTTTTAATATCCCTGTGTTATGTCTACTTTTATGGCATTTACTCACTCTGTCAAGAATGAACGTTTGAGTGCTACATTTTGATCTAATGTTTTTCTCCTCATCCGGGGTGAAGAAGCTGTTTTCTTGTCCAAAGTATTGGATGAGTTATGAACATTATCATTATAAAGTTAAACCTCTTAACTAAAACATCAAGTTTTATCCAGATAAAGTTTTAGCTCTTTCAGTCTGTTGTCTGATTTCCCATACCGTCTGGAAAAGCATACACCAGCACAGCTCACTGGTTCCCTCTCAGCCAGATGCTAAATAGTGAGTTGGTATGACAGCAGATGGTTTGCATTAGCTTCTCGTACAGGGAGGTACGTACTGAGTAACCCCCTTCTCCCTTTGCGCTCCATTTTCAAACTGATGACTGCTGTAGAGATTTGCTCAGGAATTCAAGCCATCTCTCTGAAAACAGGACGAGCACCCATCACAAGGACCTGGGGAACTCGTTAGGCCTGTCGCTGTGGTTCAGTCTGCTCTCACACCTCCTGATTAGCTCCATACATCTCTGTTACAGAGCTCTAAATGGGTTTTCCTTGCTCTGTTTGTGTTGAGGTACTTCAGTGTTAACTTGTCCTGCTGTTGCACTTGTTGTTGTACATTTTAAACTCAAGTTGTCAGTTGGCCTTGAGTCAAATCAGTTTTTTTTTCTTTCTTTGGTTATTGTTTTTTCTGAGCCACACATCCTGTAATTTTATTATTTAATCTTTGAATTTATTGCCTACAGATGTGGCTCAAGTTTTTCTATGTTCTAAGGATGAAAATGTCGATTGAGTGACAAAAACTTTTGAAAGTTGCTTTTGTAAATCAAACATATTAATTGCTTGGCAGTTTCTCTGACAGTTTGGCTAGTCTTGGAAAAACATTATTTTTATTTCTACATTATTTTTCAGTAGCTGTTAGTTCTGTCAGGAGAAACATTACAACAAAGACAGACAAAAGTGAAACACCATACTTGGTTTGGATCAAACATCAGGTCTATATATATTTACATGTGATGGTATACATCAAGGTGTCAGGTATTCCTGTGGCTGTGAAACATAATCCCTTGAATCCAGGAAATGCAGAGGTGAAGAGCATCAAGCGATTGTATCTCCATGTGACCTAGTTTGTTTGCCGGGTCCCCCGAGCATTGTTTGCTAACTCTCATGTGGCCAAGAGCAGTTTGCCTCTGTTTGTATGCCTCAGCCGCTTTTTAAAACGACTGCAGATAACAAGCAGACATGTAGGAGCCCTTCAGTCGTTCCTGATTTATTTCTGCAGTCTGAGCAGCTGTGTCTTAACTGCAGATGTTGAGGAGAAGATGCAGCTTGTTTAACAGATCAAAGGTCAACACAAGTCAACAGGGAGCGTAATGATATTTTATTAAAAATGTTGTTTTATTGTATTGCAAATTGATTAACAGCAGTGATATTTTCTGGCGCTATCATGGGGTGTTACTTTTATCACAGTTTTGATATCATGAATGGATGGAAGTGTGGTTCTTGGGTCCACTTTGGTTAAAATTATGTGTCTCATTAACAGTAAGATTAGTCTGCTGTGACATTTACATCAAATAATTGTGTTTTTTTTAAAGAGTGAATCCTCAAGTCTCATGACCCCAGGCTTTTCTTTTTGTGCAAATATTTATTGAACAGTTCAAGTTGAGAGACGTATATCTTCACAACTATTTGTATGACAAGCATGGAATTTGCTACCTAACATTATGCTCACTCAGGATGGGTTGTAAAAGATTAATCTTGAGGTTAGAATTTCTTAAATGTACAATCTTTGTTTCCAAGTGAGGACTGTTACTGTGAGCGTATTAGCATGATGACGTTCGCCTGTAGCTCAGTGAACAGCTGTGCCTTGTGGAAATTACCCAAGTGGGCCTTAGAAAACACAGTGTATCTGTCTGTAGCTGGTCTTTGTTAGTTTCTAATCCTTGTTGAACAGATACACATGGTTGTCATGCTAGCAGCAGTGAAGTCTACATTACAGTAGTTGTCGTTTTAGAGAGTTGATTAAATATCTTTAACACTTAAGTGTTTGCTAAATAATGTCAGTTACATACAAAAGAGCTGCAGAATTTTACACTAAGTTGATGTTTATAACTCGTTCTCACAGCTCAAGCCTTAACAGAGTGCTTCTCTTTTCTTTGAAATAAGTTATAAGGTAATAAAGTGCTGGATAAATGAAGTTTGTAATAAATACTCTTATCTGTGTAAACATAATCATGTAAGCAGTGCACAGGATGCCATCCTTTTATGCTTGTTCAGTGTAGTTTGTTCCTGTTATAGCTGTCATAGAGGGCTATTTGCATGTATGATTTCCTGCATGGTGGACAGGAACACAAGGTCATTCTTTCTTTATTTAGCTGTGCTCTGGTTATCTGCTCTGATAGCTTTTAACCATCACATGTTGGCCAGTGGTCAGCCCTCTTACACTGTTTAATGGAAACATCTTTTGTGTTGAGGTTGTCAGAAGTGGTAGGTCTGGGTCTGGCCAGTAGAAAGCTATTGTTCAACTTAACTTTTAAAAGAAACACTATACCAGCACAGGGAATTAAATAGTCCTTGATAAAGGAGCCTGATTTTATAGTTAGAAGAACAATACACTGGGTTATGGGAGCATGTGATAATTTCAGCTTTTGTGGCTGTTTTTTTTTCTTTTGTGCTGAGTATACCATTGATTTCCACTTTTGGCATTGGTTGCTAGTGGAACAGTTTGTAGAGTAATCTTTAAGATATTGTTTTCTATTCTTGTGTCTTTGGCACCATCAAAGTGGAATGAAACCACCAGCCTGTAAGAATAAGAATAAGAACAGCGTCAAATCTTTAACAAGGCCAGTTAGCTGTTGTGTTCCTCTATAAAAACATGAAGTTACTGACTGGAAAGAGTTAAAATTAGCTGGTTTGAATTGGATCTTTTTTTTTTTTGGCACACTTCCCATGGCAGGGCTGAGTCAGTGCATTGCTCACAGAGGAATCATGGAGTAACAGGAGTGTCAGAAAAGTATCCTCTCAAGGCGGTTTTCATTCATCAATACTAGATAAAAAGGAACCAGCAGAAGGGATTCTTCATCATGATAAACTTATTTGAGCCCATGTTATCTAGAATGAAAGTACCATATAGTCTCTTCAATCTTAAATTTAAATTCTGTTTTTTTTGTGTGAATAGAGTATAACTAACAGGCCAAAACAATTATTGATTTGGATATGCTCGTGGTTTACTTTGGTCTGCTTAATAATAAGGAAATTTACTTAAAGAAGCAAGTGGTACATTGAATTAATCCTGCTAAAATTTTAGGAAAAATTTGATTCTTAGTCCCCTTTGAGTGTTAAATCATATAATCTAATGCTCTCTACCTGGTACAAAGACAATATAGAACTTAAACAAGTTGGTATTGTCACAAGAACAGGGCTGAGTTACTGCTGATTTACCTTTAACACTGCAAAACACTAAATAATAACTTAGCTGAAGTTTAGTAATATTTGATTTTACTGTATATTTCACCAAATGTTACAAAAAATTTTATGTCTTTAAATTAAAAGCCAAATTGAGTAGTTGTGATAGATTTTACATCAATTTGTGTTGTCAAAGTTGTCTAGGATGCCATTTGCTTTTATTTCCCTCATACTACTTTAATATTTATGAGACTCTGGATGGACTCTGTCTTTTATTTCTACACAGTTTTTACCTGTTTCCAACAAACCTTTTTTTGTGCTTTATTTTGACACACCTCAGTTCTTATTTTTATATTTCAAAAAATCTCTTCCAGTAATCGTCTTAAGTTTAAGTTCTTCTCTGCATAATCAACTAGGGCTGGCCTGGTCCTTTCTGTGCATAAATGTAACTGCTGAGTCATTTCTTTCTGCCTCATTATTATTGTGTTCACACTGGTGGGGCTGATGAAGTCAATGCCATTAAACGCTCATTCATCATACACTCAATGCGCCACACCCCTGCACCAAATCAGCCCACAGAGGAGGAATAATTGTTGTCACAGTGATTCAAGGATGATTTAGTTGCAGCTACACTATGATAACATTTTTCATGCGTCTGTCGGCTCTACAGCTCACCTAACTGAAAACTCTCAGGAGAGCAAAAGTTGTTTACTGGAATCACAGTGTGTTGGTAAACTGTACTCTTCCTCTCAGGTGAAAACCCAGTGCTGACCTCTCTGACCCTTGAGGACCTTTCTCATAGTAATGTGAGACACCTTTGACTGTTGTTAGCCTCCCGGCACTGTACTCAACACCCAAACAGTTTCGACAGACAACAGAATTCCTATAATTTGGGGTGTTTTGTGGCGATGCACAGAAGGCCTTTGTCTCCTGAATCTGTTTTAAAGTTAGTTTTAGATTTGTCTGGTCTGCTAGTCTGAGTGGAAAACTGTCTGATTCAGCTACGAGCTCTCCTTGAGATCTTTTGGAGACTTCAGTGCTTTCTTCTTCATGGAGGCAATAACAGAGGAAGTACATTACCTTAAAGAAAGTTTTTCTTCTCTAATATGATGATGATTCTGCCAACATCTCAGCTCTTTTTTTGTCAAAAACTCAGACATTATGTGGCCATGAGTCTTCGTCTGCCTCTTGAGAAGTGAGGAATGTATGAAGGTAATTCATCAGCACACAGCCCTACCTGGTTTGATGGCTGCTGCCCTGTTGTTACACGTGATTCACTTTGTCAAGCTTCTCCCTCTTCTCCTCAAGACCAAAAAGAGTGACTGAAATTTGTGTCCACCATGTATTTGCCTGCAGCATTCGGCATGTGAATGAATTTCCACTGCAGATGGTTTGTTTACATTCAACCACTACTAAGGCAGCTTGGTGACATGTGTCTTGTCTGGAATTACAGCTGAATTCCGCTCTGAACCACACTGACTTTGATTTAAACGTTTATTAGCGGTCTTGTTGTTGATTTAATCAGAGATGTTTTAAATCAAATTTTCCATGGAAAAGCGTGGCCTCTGTTGAGCTGAAACTTTGTACAGTTCGCTCCGAGACGTGTTAAAAGTAGGGTGGTATCTGTTTACACTTGATCATTATGCCTTCTCTCGCTCTCTCTGGGAGGGACTGAGCTCAACCCTGCCCTGCAGCCACAGTATTAACATCATCACAGACAGGCAGTGCTCAAGTTACAGAATCCACAGCACAATAATTCATTTCTGTTCATTCTTTTTGAACTTTCGGTAGATCAGACCCATGACAGAGTGAGACATGCAGACATAAAAACAGAGAAATAGCTGGTTGATGTGCATTATTTATATCACCATTCAAGTTGTGTTGCACAGTGAACTCTGGGTTTGTGCTGTAGCTTTCTTCCTTTGTATATGCAGGTTATTATCACTCATTGGAAACAAAAAATCACAAGTTACTTTCATATAAGTCACATTTTCCATATCTTCCATATACTCCCTGCTGAGGAATCATTTCCAGGAACTTTGGCTCCGAGTCTTTGATTCATCAGAAATGATTGAAAGCAGACATCAGTTCAGATCTGACATGTTTTATAGGCCGCGTCTGATGAGTGTTAGTTCCCTGCTGTTGTCCTGCTGTTTGTTTGTAAGTAACTGAGATGAGGTTTGCTGGCAGTGTGGTGCTGTGTCAGGGTTTAATCAACTGTTAGCCTCATTAGAGGGGAGTTTTCAGCATCACTTAAGATGAAAATGATATGTGTGTGTGAGTTTGTCTGTCTGTGTGGGCTCAGGTTGACTTTAATAAGTATCCCATCTCCTCAATACTTCAGGCCGTTTTATACTTCGGGTCATTGCTCCTCTCCATTGAATAGTTGCACACCCACAAACACACAGCTTCCTCCTCTGTCCTTGTTGATCTTGTCTCTCTGGTTGTCTCAGTCAGCAGTTTTATCAGCATCTGGCTTGATTACACAGGGGGTGATATTGACCCAAGTACAGACATATGCAGCAGAGACCAGACCAGGTGGAATAGCTGTTAAGACAGCAATAACTCCTCGAGCTCTGTTTAGTTCATAGATCAAACCTGATATGCTGAGACTTCAACAAGGTGCATCAGTGAAAATCAGTCAAAATCAACCTACAAAATACTGGCACAAAACTGGTGATGTTTTTTTAGGCTTT
Source organism: Xyrichtys novacula (assembly GCA_962446985.1). NCBI lineage: Eukaryota > Metazoa > Chordata > Actinopteri > Labriformes > Labridae > Xyrichtys > Xyrichtys novacula. The sequence goes on along the minus strand of OY660864.1, from coordinate 22,118,259 downwards.
TTTTGTACAATTTTGGCAGCGGTTCTTGTCTTTGAATTACAATAAAATGTTAATTTGCAGGATGGACTTAAAGACTCAGTGTTAATATCCCATGTTTACAGTGTAGGTATTGGGACTTTGTATGACTCAGACATCTTCTTTCAATTCATATGAATGCAGTTTAGTACTTCAAAAGATCTCATTTTTTGAGTATTAAACATTTGAAAAGAGGGTTTTTGGCAAAGCAACAAACTTACTGAGAGGTCAGACAGACGACAGATGGATAATCTGCAACTCAGACATTTTGGTGCCTTTTTTGTCCCATAAGATACCATGAAGCTTTGTGATGCATTCAAGGAAGCTCAGATATTTGACTGTTAGAGAGTACGTTTCAAAAACTGATTGATTTTCCAAGTTTGAAGTTTGTTGTTCAAGGGAGTTGTTGCTGGTTCAATTCTCTGTCGTGACTCTTTGCTGCATGTCCCCACTCTCTACTCCACACACTTCCCATCTCACACCAGCTGCCTGATCTAATAAAGGGGAAATGGCAAAAAGTATACCTTTGAATTTGACAGTTTGGTTGTGTTGTGTTTCATTGAAAAGTTGCTTGATGACAACTCTCTGTCACACCAGGAAATATCTGTGTTTGTCTATGCTGTAGATTTATCTTTAAATGACCTCTGATGCTTTTCATTCAAAGTAAAACTGAGACAACAATACAGTGACAAGCTTGATCATTTGCCAGTATAACTGTATATATAGTATATCTGTTATAATGTATAACTGTCATGTAATGGTTGGCATCACAGACAATAAGAAATTACAAAAAAAAACCATATTTTTCCTTACGGAACAAAAATAGACTTCACCCAAACAAAATCCCAATCCACATTTCATCTGTCTCAGAGTCCTTTTGGAAACTGTTTGGATCCTTCAACCATGACTGAAAAGATCCCCAATTTGTATGTTAATTTGTGACACACGTTTGCCAAATTAGATTACTTGTGGCTTTTTTCCTTGGCTCTTTCACCAGTAACCCTCTGCATCATACACTCTGTTCTTTAATGTAGGCTACTGATCAGTTTTTTAAGCTGTCTGTTTTAGTCCTGGTCAACCTTTAACTAAACTTTAAAAAGAAAGTAGATATTAAGGTTGAAACATCTGAAAATTAAGATGTTGTTTTGGGCAGCAAGAGTTAAAAATTGTTAGAGTAACTTCTCAACACACAGCTACTAGCACTTTGCAGGAATTAGCTCCCATGTACTGTTAAATTGAGAGTCAGCAGAGACATTTTTGAGACATCAAGACGGAGGTGTCTTTGGGATATTTTGAGGCAGTATTGATTTTAAAAATCTGGATTGAGTGAGCAGGTAGATGCTGGTCCAGCTTATCTACACAAAGCTTTATCAGACATGGGATCTTGCTGTAAGAAGTCCACTCAGGCTGAAGTATAAGTCCCATTCATTAAAACACTTCATTTTCCTGGCCTACAGTTTTCACCATCCTTGCAGTTTTAGGAGGACTGTGTTTTTAACCTAGATTTAACCTCAGAGGCAAAAACTAACAACTTGTTATGAAAACCAGCAGGATTCCCCGTCACATTTTAAACCAGTCATGTACTGGTATCAGAGCTTTGTGATTTCTGCAGACTTTTGGTACAGAGTGATGAACGACTCTCTTATTTTAGAAGAGAGGAATTTGTTCTCATGGCTCTCATCCAGTTTCCCCTCATGGTACAGAGCAGACACACGGTCTGTGTGTAGAGCCCTGGTGTGCGGAAGGAATATGGAGCAGAGAAGAGAAATGAGGAGAAATGAGGGGAAAGTGCTGCTTCTGATCCTGAATCAAACCCAGTCATTTCCTGTACAGTGGGCCAGAGCTGCTCAGCACTCTCCATATATGGTCATGGTATTTGCATGGAGGGAAACCCTGGCCTTATGGATCAGGACTTATTGAAATTCCTCTGTATGGTAACTTCTGGGAAAAGATTTGGCCGCATGGTTGATTATATCCTCAATTCTCAGAGAGGAAACTAATCAGGTCTAATCTTCCTGCTCTGATTTCTTCCTTTACTCCATGAATCAGTGTTGTAAAAGCGTCTGTCAAAACATGGTAAACTGTGTTTTTGATAAAGAGAAAACATAGTTTTAAGCCAGATGCTTGGTTTTGTGGTGAGTGTATGAGCATGACTATAAGTGGGTCTGTGATATGATAAAGATGCTGTTAAAGTCTCTATTGACATCAGTTTTGCAGTGTTAGTGGTCATATGTGAATGTATGTCTGTAGTATAAAGTGTCCTTGAACAGACTGAGAAGATGTTAAGTCCTATTAAACCATTCAAATTAAAGTAAATGGGCAGCTTCAGTCTCATTTTACATTTTATACATCTATAGCAGATTTTTTATGAGGATTGCTCATTAGAACCATTTAAACTCAGATTCTCACTTTAGTGCTACACATTACCCCTACTCGGTTATTTTTCTGTGAACAAGTCATCACTGTTAGTATGTGATGACCCTCAAATGTGGTGATAAACCTGTGTTGAAACTTTCCATTATTAGCTAACCAGCCTATTGTTTTTTAAGCACCAGAAGTAAAATGTATAAACTCCTATACATTCATAGAGACTCATTGATGTGTTAACTATCATGAATGACATCATATCCAAGAAACAGGACCCATCAAATTAATATTTGTCCTTAAAGATATTTGAATTCATCATTGTTGGGGAAGTATTTGCAATTTAATACTGTAATCAATTCATATTCGTCTTTAAAATGGCTTGTTTTGTATGGAATTAGTATTGTTGGGTGTTGTGCTTCCCACTGAATCAATGAAATAGTAAACTCCAGGACCATCTCATTGTTTAAAAAAGAGAGTAGTGACGTGCCTGACACAGACATCTGGTCTGAGGGTACATCTTGTTTGCTTACAGAATCATGTAGTCCAAGAGTGCAGAAAAACATTTAAGGAAAAGTGAAATATCTTCCTGTGTTGTCTTGAATCAGATAACCTTTCTTGAAGTTGGTAAAGCATCTTTAGTTATCACAAGCTTTTGACAATAACAGTGAGGATTAAAACTAAAGCAGCAGTTTAATGGTTATACAAGGAAGCAGCCTCATGAATGGTTCAAAGCCCAGGACAGAAATCTTTGTAGGGGAAATGACCCTCCACCCAAACACCCTGACTACAATCGCTTGAGTATATCGACCCTCCACCTCTGGCTGCTCTAGAGCAGCTCAGCAGCCAGCAGCAGAGGAAGAGGAGGAGTGTGGTTGTTCCAGGCACATCCCAGATGTATTTGTGTGTAAAAGTGCGGCCCTCCTTCTCTGAACAGCTACTCCCTCAGCCCGCTGCTACATGTAGTAATATTTTCTTAGTCTTTGTGCCTCATTAAACTAGACCTGAATCAAAACAGATGAAGCAGTCCTCCAAATATTTGAACCTCCTACGTGTACATCTTATTACTTTCATGACTGTGCACACTGTCATTCCAGACGTAGCAGAGGGTGGTTAAATATAGCATGTACAATTGTTTTCACTTTGGGTTGGGCAGCACTCGCTCATAACTTGTGCTTTTTGAGAAAATGTTTCCCCTCTCTAAGAAGCAATTTTAATAAGAAGTTAGCAGCAGAAGGATAACTGGTAGTTTCCTGAATAAAGATAAGATAAGATAGATGTAAGTGTTTGGATATAGGAGGCAGTGAACACAACAGAGATTATTGAGGTAGTGTCAAACTGCTGGTAGATCAGCGTAACCTTGTTTCTTTAATGGACTTATTTGATGTCCTTTAAGTTTGAAGATAGGATGTAAGTTTATGAGTATTTCTTGCATGAAGGTGCCTTAAAAACAATAAGCAAACTAAGCAAAAATTAAGCCCAGTGTCCACATTTGTTCTTTAAACCAAAAACTCTCAGATTACCCTCAAAGTGTGTACAGTTTTTTACACTGTGTACTTGATTTACTGAACAGACTTGGTGTTGCTTATGTCTTTAACCTCTAAACCGAGAGCCTAATGTCTTCTCTGATGTTTGCCAGGAGTTCTTTTTTCTTCAGTTTACCAGGTTTTCACTGAAAGTCTCAAGTGTCTAATTGTATGTTATGCATAAATAAAGTTCTTTATGAGACAAGATTGTAATTTCAGAGTTACAAAAGATAAACTGGACCTTGAGTCTGTAATAAAGTGTATCTACATTATATATGTAAACTGACTGAAGTTACCTTAGAAACAGAGTTATATTATGACACTTATCTCCTAAAGTCCTGTCAGTCATTATGTGAGGAGGTGCTTCACTCTCTCTGACAGAGTCATCACAACGCCATAGTTACTGAGGAATTAGGGAATTCAGCTTACCTCTCTCTTTTCCTCCTTCTCTCCCCCGTCTCACCCCACTGCACCTCTACAGCAGTAAAACACATTAGTGGGTGTGATCTGGAGAATTAATCAAGCTATAATTGGCTGCTTCCCTCCTGAGGGAAAAAACAAACTTTGTGAATCAGACAGAAAGCTGTTAACATTCCTTGCCTCTCCCATGCTACGGTGGAGTCTGTAAAGTGTAACTAATTTTACTGTTGTTGAGAATAAAATCACCCAGGAGGATATTAAAGTTTACCCGCTCTCTTTCTTGGTTAAATAGTGCAGAGTTTATTACAGAATGCAAAATTACTTTTCACTGGTTGTTGTTTTTTTTTAAAGTGGTGTTACTTTGAGGCTCGTTTTATTAACAGTTCGCCCCTCATTGTAGTTACTGTTTCATTTGCTTACAGTCTTGTATAGAAAGTTTTGCAATTTGACTGTTTTCACTGAACCAACTGTACATGGATCGCACCCAAGTTTTATTTATCTGTACATGTTTAAATTCCTGTGTTCCAGGCTATTTAAGGCTTAGTAATACTTCTTGGCTACAAAGTTAACATTGACCTTGATAACAGCAGTTGATCATACAATTTCACATCAGAGCCTGTTCAGCAGCTGATTTCCAGTGGTAGTAGTTCTGGAGTGAGATCAGAAGTTGGAGAACAAGTAACTTTTGTTATTGGCGCTTATTGTTTGATTATTTACTGACCTTGTGTTGAAGTGATAGACCATCAGCCTAAGTTTAGAATTATAATTTGCAGTATAACAGTAGTTTGAAAAGGGCCTGTCTACGAAACTTGGCAAACCTCATCTGGACAAAAACGTTAACACTACAAATGAACATGGAGTGATATGGTTTACCATTATTTTAACATTAAAAAAATATTGTTTCTATTTCTTGAATAGGACATAAAAAAGGGTCTACAGCTGTGTTAGCTGAGAGGTTATATACTTGAACTAAATGCTACCTTCAACATGCATACTCTCACTGTAAAACATGTTACAAAGAAACCGACATTGCCAACATTTACTGTATTAGCACAAAAGTACATGATCCTAGGGTTCATATCCAGACATTATTAGATACTATAGTGTGTTTTTTTTCCCAGCAATGTTATCCCTTGACCAAATATTCAGTGTGTGATTTTCTGTGTCAGTACATTGGTATTGGTTTCTGACATTGAGGTCTCAAGAGTGCCTAAATGAAGCTTTTACCATTCAAACTGTATCTGAACCCTTACACTTTCCTTTGTGCTACACACACAGAAAAGGCAGACAAAGCTGATGAAAATAACGATAGTTCTTTAGATATCCAGAGGATTTGATGCACTTCATATTTTCCTGAAGACCCTGGGTTGACCAAAGCCATGGCAATACATGCAGTTATTTTACCACAAGCCCTTAAAATAGACCTCTTTGTAGCACAAGAGCAAAAAGGGTGTTTGGTTGCTCCTCAGAGCATTGAGAGCATCTACAGGATTTAATATCCACTGATTTATATTTGTTATAGGATCTGAAATTATGAACTAACAGAGTGGACTTGCCATATTTAGGTCACCAGTGTGTGCACTAATGAAGGTAATATGCTGTCAATAACATTTAAAGAGTAAACTTTTGTTGACTCATTTTAAGTTTATTGTGGTTTATGCTGTTGAAGTGTTAATGGTTTTCATCAGACTGCCCCCCCTATGCTCTGTCCTCTCCCTACGCTCGCTGACTGACCAGGCAGGAAGTCAGGGGTTAACTCATGTGTTGGAAATGTTCTGGATGGTCTCTGCGGCTTTAAGTGGATCTCCGTCCAGGAGAAAAAGGCTCACTCCTCGCAGCAGCACATTGTGACCCTCGTTCACAGTAGCCAGACAGCACTGACTCATAGCGCATGATGGATGACCTCAGTTCTCCAGAGACTCAGTCAGATAAAACAAAATAACAGGGAAAAGTGCAGAGAGCAGACTGTTCGGATGTGGACAAAAAGTTTGGGCAAAGCATCTTTAAGACTTGGACAAATAACTCACAGTACTTCTGGGAATCCAACCTTGCCATGTCATCAAGTAAACACAGCTCATCCTGCTGCTGTCTTCACAAAATCTGCTCCTTTTGACTTTTTACTGCTGTGAAAATAACCCAATTCTCTTAGCTTTTAATTTGTCAGACTTTTTCAACAGTCTGGTCAAACCACAGCCTCTTGTTGGTTTTTAGGCCGCAGGTCTTTCAGGCAGGGAAGCGTTTTTATCACCTTTGCAATGACTTCACTCTATTTTATTCACCACATCCATTTGGCGGCTTTTTTTTCTGAAAACTGGAAAAATTAAATGTGGTCGCCTCATCGATCTGCTGTCTTCTAGTTTGTCAGTACTCTATATTGAAGATAGGTGTCTGTCAGCATTTTATCATGTGTTGGTTGTTAAGCAGCTGCTAAGACAATGACCAGTAAAAGCTTCCAATTCAAACATTATTAGAGAGTGGCTGCAGAGAGTGAATCTGGTCAATTGTGTCTAAATGTGTGAACAAACAAATAACAGTCGTACTTTGTGTGTGTGTGTTTTTATGTGCAGGGGAGCAGGGGGCACTACCGGTACCACTGGCAGAGCCACAATGTCAAACACAGTGGAGTGGACGACATGGTGCTGCTCAGCAAGATCAACGAGGACGCCATCGTGGACAACCTCAAAAAGAGATACATGGATGACTACATCTTTGTATCCTTTGTTCTGTACACTAGTTCACAACCTGGTGAGAAATATCTGAGCCTGGTCCCATGCCTGCATTTCCCAGAATAGCTGAATGGTCATTCATAGCGTCACTGATGCAGTGAGTAATAGCTCAGTGTCGGGAGGTAACGCCTTCGCAGCGAGACTCTGCCGTGTGCAGAGGGGGCAAAGGGGCCTCTTTGTGCGTACCTCCACCCAGATCTCAAACTCTCCCTCTTCTATCAAAATCAGCTTCACTCTAGTTTTATCCATTTGTTGTGCAAGCCAAATGCTGTGAGAGACTTTTTTTTGTTCAGAGCAGCTGCTGCATTATTTTCTAAGCAGCTGTTGTGGAGAATGAAAAGCTGTTTTGATAGAGACATTATTTCAAACAGCACATCTTCGACTCGACGTGTGTTAAAAACTGTCAAATATAAATGAAAATTAGACATTCAGACCTGCAAAACTACAAATTAAAGTAACTAAAGGAAACATTAAAAGAGACAGCTCAGCGTCTCACCTCAACACAGTCAGACTTAACAAGGACAGAGTGCCTCATAATCCAGAAATAGTGGCCTTATCTTCTAAAATATTTAGCGCTCATTCTTCAACCACTTAGACATTTACTCCAGAGGTACACAGCAGTTCATGTCTAAGAGAGCCACACTCATTTTTTGCAGGGAGACATTCAATTTCTGTCTTCGGTTTTGGTTTTCTTAAGTGCAGCTGTGACCACACACTCACACATAAGCCGTTCATGACGTAAAATGAGTCGATGAATGAATGAATAACTCCTTTCAAAAGCAACTCAAGCGTTCACAAAGTGGCTTATTACATAAACTTCATCCACACTCTTGCAGCGCTCAGGATTACGAAGTCGAGTAAATGCAGGCAGTTTTAGGTTTGCAGTTTCTGCTTCAGCCCTCTGATTTGGGTCAACAAATAGCCATAACTGTTGGGTTTCTTTGCCAAGACTTTGGGTCACTGTAGGCCACCCACAATAGCAGCTTTATTTGCCTTGAACAGCGATTCTGCCTCATAGCATAAAACCCTGACAGAGTTACATGGTCGGTTTGTAAGCACTGGATACTTTTTGAGTCTCAGGCATGATCATCAGATTCTCCCCTGCTTGATTTTTGGACATGGCAGCCTTTGATTGAGTCATTTCCTACCAACACAGTTTTATAAACCCTCTTAAAGAGTCGTATTGTTGATTTGTTTTGCCTTCACTGAAAGATTCTTAACCTGTAACCTCATCAGACATACATCGGACCTGTGCTCATCTCTGTCAACCCTTTCAAACAGATGCCATACTTTGGTGAAAAAGAAGTTGAGATGTATCAAGGCGCTGTAAGTATGAGCCCAAGTGTCTAATGAGAACATTTGGAAATGACTTTTCTTAGTCTGAAAGGCTTAAACCAGAAAACTCACCTCATATTTCTAAAGCACAAATGGGCCTCAGGATTTCTGATGGCACAGTCAGATGGATTATAGACGTAAACTGATCTGGGTTTGTTGCAGTGCTAATTTTACCAGAGGTTTGCACAGTCGTTGTTGTCAAAAACTTGACTAAAGGTTTTTAAGTTTGAGAGGGCTTGGCAGTACCTTCACAGAGCAGCCTGTTCAAGTCTGCCTCCGCTCTTGGCCTGCATCATTGGAGTGTGTTCATCTCTCTTTAAACCGAAGAATACACTGAATGACTTTTAAAATCTTGACAGATTGTAAAAACATTCAGCATTGCTCATGCCAAAGTTAACAGTAAGAAAGATTCAAGTAGTGGAAAAGTGCATTGAGTTCGGATCTGCACTGTGCTATCAGCTGAAATATAGAGGAAAGTTCAGCTAAGTTCAGGAAAGTTTGAAACAGACATGAAATCTGTGTGCAGTTTGGTTGGTTAGATGTTGGATAGCAGATTTGCCAGACTCATTGTTTGTCTGTATATTGAACATCAAACAATGTAATTGCACAGCACATATTTTTCTCATATTGTGCTGTGAGCTTATGTGGCAGAGCCTCAACTCATTCAGAATCACAGCCAGTGTGTGGTTGACATATGTCTTACTTAATATTTATTTAGCTGTGTCAACAACCCCAATGCAAAGACCCTCTCCCTCACTTGCCTTTGTCTTTGAAAGGCTTAGTGACTTCCTGAAACAACTTGGCGGTGCAGTTTCTTGCAAAAGTGACAGTTATAGTTAGGTTGTGCATTTTAATGGACTTTTTTCAGAGACAGATTGGTACACATGTGGTGCACTGAATTCACAGCAGTAGTATATGGTAATAAGCTGTAATTCTTCCTATGCAGACAATTGAAATTTGTTGATAGTTTTGATCATTACATGAGATTTGGGCGATAGGGAAAGTATGAAATATTACAAGAAACAACCCTTTTATGTGTTTCCTGGTATTAAGAGTTCAGTTGTTCCACTTTTGATTTTGTCTGTGTTGTTTTGCTTGTCAGGCTCAATATGAGAATCCTCCTCACATCTACGCTCTGGCGGACAACATGTACAGAAACATGATGATTGACTCTGAGAATCAATGTGTCATCATCAGGTAAGACTTACATAACTTCATTCCTCAATCACTTCTCTGGAAAATCATGAAACTAATCGCACGTGACAATCAAGAATGTGGCTCCACACAGGGGAGATGTCTCTGTGTGAAATTCTCCTTTTAATATGAGACCATTTAAATTAGATAAGCGTTTATTTTGTTATCTTTAACCCCCCCTGTGAGGGAGCCAGACCTCTAAACATCGAGGATAGGGGAGTGAGTGAGACAAAGGGTGTTGATAGAAATCTGTACAATGTGACCTGTGAGGTGTTCTGACAAAAGCCGAGCGAGTTGGGAGGGAACATGAGAACAGAACTGGTTCTACCGCATGATTTTGAACAGCTGACTGACTGACTGACTGACTGAAGGTGATGTAGCTCTTTGGTGTTTTTCCAAATTGTGTGCATCTGGTGTAAAATAGAAATCCGTGATGAAGTACACTCCTCCCAGAATATGAAAAGGAACATCCAACAGCTGGAACTGGCCTCAATTCAGGATGTGAGATGGAAACAAAGCGCTCGTTATAGTGGGTATTTTTGAAGAACTTCCTGCTTTAGAAGAAAAAATAAAAACAGGAAGAACACCTGCATGATCTTTTGTCCTGAATTTCTCTCTCGTCCCTGGATAACGAGGGATTTTCAGGTGTTATGACAGCCAGTTAGGGTTTTTCTGTCAATGTTTTTTTTGCCACAAAGCTGCGTTTAAAAAAAAAGTTTTAGTGTCATGATTGGGGCTTTATCCTCCGGCCCAGTCACCTGAGCAGCACAGTGGTTACTATAGTGCTTACCTCATGATGAATGAACCCTGCTTCAGCACTTTTGCCCGTTGTTTGGACAGCCAGTAGTTGCTAGTTCAGTTTCCCACATAAAGGCACTGAGGTGGATTTTGTGATTGACTACATCAGCAAACAAAAGCGTGGAAGTGGTTTTATGATGGGGGCAGGTCTGAGCAAACAAAGGCTGCTGTGAACTGCTGGCCAGGCAGCACGGTCAGCACAGCCTGTGTTAGCGCTTTTTCACATTTACCAAGGAAATTAGTCAGGTAAATGAAGTGGTCGGTGGTTCCGACCATCCCTCTGGGGAAATGGGGACTTTTTTATACATCTGTTTCATCCTCTTTCTGCTGACTTCAGCATGCTGATGATGTAGCTCTATCCAGTCAATCTGGATCAGATATTCATGTGCAGGTTATCAGTTTGGCACTCCCCTTCAAAACATTTAATGAAACCTGAGCTGTGACAAAAGACAAAAGCTGTGTTTTCAAAAGACTCCACCAAAACTCTGATCATATGATGCCCTGTTGTTTCACATCAGTTGCCAGCACAGATAAGAAACCTACAGTCTCTGAGTTTCACTGAGAAACACGAGTCTCTGTATCTCCAAGCACTTTTACTCCACTGAACAACAACTCTTTAAACCTCGTGATTAAAAAAAGGACTATTTTTCCAGTGTTGACTTACTTATTATCAAAGTTTATAATGAGAACTCTTGCACACATGCTGACTGTGTCCTAGTTGAGGCTGTGACTGGGTTCAGTTTGGTCTGTGTTCAGGGTCTTTGCTGTTTCCCTCATGTTTCTTCCCATCCCAAACAAGCGATCTGAGAATAGATAGTGTTGTATGCTTTTTTTGATTTTAAAGCTCCTTAAGGCAAAGTTGGGGTTTGAGTTATTGGACTGTATAAATAGGAGGTGATTTGTCTTGCCTGTGATGTTATCCACCACATCAGTCGGTGTCTCCCTGTTGGGTCTACTCTTGTTCCAAATAGGTGTAAGCTGCTAATGAATGGCCAAATAGAATATTAACCATATTAACCTGTTTTAGATGGACTGCCCAATCAACATTTGAGATGCTGAACTGTAGCAAGTGTAAGATGCCCAATAGATTAACAGAGACAAATGCCTAAACTTTGTGGATATGCATGAGCAACTGTGTCATGCTGAAGTCCACCCCTGGAGCAATCAGACTGGCCAAACAAACTGGACTTTAGGGGTCATTTGGGGTCAAACATGCCTTGTGACAGTTTGTGTGTCTTGAACAAAAATAACAAAAGGTGAGAGAAGTAGAGGAATCAACACTTGTGCCACCAAACTGAAGTCAATACTCTCAGTACTGCTACTCTCATGTTATTTTGGTAATAGAGTATAATCATGCCTAGCCATTCAATCTTATTCTTTAGTGGAATCCGATGTTATGAACTCAGATTAGGATCAGATTATTCAAGTAAAAAGAAGTCATTAAATCTCTCTCTTTCCTCTCACTGACTGGTTGCTTTTCATTGGTTTTGTCCATCAATCTGAAACGGAAAATAATACCTCAGCGCCCGAGGTGAGAGTCCTCAGATAAAATGTTATGGCAGGCAGACCCCAGTTGCTTTAAAAAAGAAAAGTCAGTGGTTTTTGAATACCAGAAATGCTAAGTCAGATACTGTTTATGTGTTTTAACTATCTCTTAGGAACAATAGCTTGTTTTGTTGGATTTAAAACCACCAAAACTAGAAGCCAGTGTTGACTATGCATCCCCCTCATATCTGCTGTCAGTAATGATGCACAAAAGTTAAAGTTTGCACCTCTGCGCCTCTGCTCACATTGTTCAACTTGTGCCCTTGTTTGGTTAATAAATCTCTGCAGAACTTAACAATGCCTTCAGCATTTCAGCTCCACAACAATGAGATCCGCCCATTGGTCAGCTCAAAAAATAGCTCCTTAAAGGAAAACTTTGATAAAGACAAACAATGCTCACAGACAAAGCTTCAGAGGTTTTCCTCTGAGTGGAACCTCAGCTCATCATATCAGTTTCCGGTTGTTACTTGAGTAGTATGCTCAGACAATGCAAAAAAGGATTTGGGAGAAACCGGGAGGTTCATAGGGGGAGGGTTACAGCCATATAGAGGCTGCTGTGTAATAGAGTGGCTCCCATGACTTCCTCTGGCAGCCTCTAACAGTCTGCAGCTGTGTTTCTTACAGAGGCATTACCGACCTGACTGCTCTTAAAGGCACTGAAAGAAAAAACAGAGTCTGCTGTTATCCCCTGCCAAACCACACACGTCAAAATAAGTATGACACTGGCAGAGTGAAAGAAAGGCAAGAAGGAAAATAGATGAAGAAGGGATGAGGGAAAAACTGTGAATGTGACAAAACAGAATTAATGCTCTCATTCGGCTGCCCAGATGTGCAGTAGCCAAACACACATACAGGCTTTAAATGGAAATGTGCTTATAGCTGCACTAAGTAAATTTTGGTTGAACAGGAGCTGGGGTTTCTTTTGTTAATTCAGCAGGTTCATTATAACACATGGGTTCAAGCTGATCTCACTTCGAAACCACATGCACTGAAAGAAACCTGCACACAATACATGCTTAACGTTTCATTGAATTACAGTGGTGTTAAAAAGTGTTTGCTCCCTTTCTGATTTCTTAATTTTTTGCATGTTTTTCACTCTTAAATGTTTCAGATCATCAAACGAATTTAAATATTAGTCAAAGACAACACAAGTGAACACAAAATGCAGTTTTTAAATGAAGGTTTTTATTATTAAGGTAGGAAAAAACTCTAAAGCTACATGGCCTTGTGTGAAGAAGTGATTTCCTCCCCCTGTTAAAACATAACTGAACTGTACTTTATCACACCTGAGTTCAGTTCCTCGAGCCACACCCAGGCCTGATTACTGCCACACCTGTTCTCAATCAACAAATCACTTACACAAGCGTGTTCACTTGTGTTCACTGTATATGAAGCCTAATGCTTGCAGTGATTTAGAAAGGTAATACTATTGATAGCTGTTAATGAATAAAAGCAGGTTGTGTACAATCTATGTGACCTTTGACTGTATGGAGATAAATCAAACAAAGAAGTCAATAAAATACATCAAACACAGCAACCAGTAAGATAATAAAAAGCAGATGAAAACAATGAAAAAGTGTCCTCTCTGTGGACTGCGTGTGTTAATGTGCTTACTGTAAGAATCAGTTGAGTATATAGTAAAGAGACACTAACAAGGCAAATGCAGCGATTGATAGTGTGCAACTATGTCGTGCTCCTCGAAAAAAATAGTTAAAATACAAATGTCACGTGAAATAGTAGTGAAAGTATGTGGTGGTTTGCTGATGATAAAGAAGCGCAGATTACATGTGTGATGTCTAAACAACGTGTGCTTGAATCTTGTGTTTCAGTGGGGAGAGTGGAGCAGGAAAGACTGTGGCAGCTAAATATATCATGAGCTACATCTCCAAAGTGTCAGGAGGCGGACCCAAAGTACAGGTAAGAGGACTCTCTTTGGACACTTGGTGAAAGATTTATGACACACAAGATTTTTCAGATGCTGAGCTTTGTCGGCCAAGAAACCAAATTCTAAGTAAACTATGTATTAATCACAATCCTTATTTTAAGAAGCTAAAACCTTTTTTTCAGACAGTTCATGGGAATACTTGATACAAAAATAAACAAAGAGAGATGCCTGATCTACTAATAAAAGCTGTATGGTTGAGATAGAGCTGCAACTCATAAAAAAATGCACTTTTTTGCTTTTTTGACATTTCTGGATTATAACTGGAAAAAAATGCAGCAAAAATAAACATACATGACACAAATGAGGTCTTAAGAACCACAGCTATAACTAAACCCATTAAAAGTATTTTCTCCTTAAAAATGTGTGAAGAAGGAACTCATTTTGATCAGCACAACATTTCACAATGGTGATTTAGCTGTCAAAGAATCATTCTCATATTGTCCACATAATGCTGTTTCAAGCGACCTGTTACTTCTTCTTTCCTGCACTTATTTCTCTCCTTTAACCTGATTCCCCCTCGTTTCAACCTCATCTTTATACCCCATTATCAGCCCATCAGCAGCCTCTTATTTCCACAACCCCCTTCAGCCATCTGGCAGACCCCCAAAGCGGCAGATGTCCACTTCCTAAGCTGAATAAAGATCTAAAGTTTGATGAGGGAATGCCTGCCCCATGATGGCAGTGGGTCTCGTATGCTTAATCCACTCAGAGCTGCTTCAACCAACCCAGCATTAGAAATCATCTACAGGCTGTAAATTCATCAGTAGAGCTGGTAGTATGTGTTTTTTAGACTGAATCCCTTCTGTTTAACATGTAGCTTTAACTGGTTTCAAGATGTCACTTACAGTAACCATGAACACGCCCAGAGTAAATGTATGTAAATAACACCTACAGTGTTATTAAAGCCATCATAGGGGATACACAAACACCCACACACACTGTGACACACAATGAACTTTATAACCAAACCTTCTGTGTCCCTGTTGACATCGCCTTATGTTCACATACCTCCTCACACACTGTGCGGTATGCTGAGTACAGTACATGCATTCTTATGTAACGAGTTTATGGCTTTTCTTCACATGTCGGTGAGATGAGTTTTGAATAGATAATAACTCCCTGACAGTAAACTATTTATTTCTCTGGCTCAGCATTGTCATCTCAACAAAGACTCATCAATAGTCAAACACATTGTACTTATTTAAACATTAGAAAGGGTGTTTGTCTGACATTGAGTTGATGCTTGTTGGATTCATTGTGTTTGTGCTCTGCAAATAACTCAAAGCTAATTTAAATAAAATGTGTTCATCAAAAAAGAGACAGGGAAGTCATGCTGTTGTTGTAAACAGGACTGTATTTGTACCTTTAAATAGTTGTACTTAAAATTCCGCGTTAATTTAGGTGCACAAAAATTCCAAGAAATGACTAGCACACAACTTCTCTGTGCTATAACAGGAGCAGGGATAACTGTCTGCTGTACCGATTTAAACCTCATGTGTTTCTGACATGCAGATGGCTTACAGGAAAGTTAATGTCCTCCAGACGCTGTGCGGCTGTTTGTGGACTTGCATCTGTGCATGTGTGTGTGTGTAAATGCTTGTATGGAAACTTCCACAGAGACGTAGCAGCAGCCGTCATTCGGTGTGGGTGTGAAGTGTACAGCTGTGGTACCTGCTGTATGGTGTGTCTGTGACGTATCTAACAGCTCATTGCTTCTGTCACCTCGCAGCACGTCAAAGACATCATCCTTCAGTCCAACCCGCTGCTGGAGGCCTTCGGCAACGCCAAGACAGTGAGGAACAACAACTCCAGCAGATTTGTAAGGTTTCCATTTCTGAGTTGGTGTTCATACTTTCTAAGAATCTGGGAACCTGATGTTTGGGCTCAGTCCATTTCTAGTCTCCTTAGAAAACACATGACAGCACATTTAAATACTTAAATACAACATGTAGAAAGTGAGAATTTTGAGAAACAAACTGAATTTGAAACTCATCCATCGAGGCTGCACTATCTCAGCAACATAACTTTGTGTGCACTAAGCTGATTTACAGAGTAAGTGAGGACGACTCTCAGACTCTGTGTTACTCAGACATAAATACATGTAATGAGTAGTACTTACCCTGGGATAATTTGAGGACACAGGTTTTTTGTGGTGCACCTTTGGATCCAAGCGGAGACTTTAAAAACAAAGATCTGCAGCATTGGCTTTTCCTCTGTTTTCTGCTTGATTGCATGTGAAAGCAAACCTTATGTGTGTCCTGGTTAACCAAAACTGTACAGTAAGAACATCCTCCAGGGACAGATATTCATGTACACCAGTGTGGTAAATCCTCTGTTGGATATAAGAAACTGGAAGAAAAAAAAACATTTAATCAAAAGCAAGTTTTTGAGGAAATGTATTTCCTTAGAAATTTTCAAGCTGAGCTCAACGTTTCTGGTCTGCGTACAAAGCAGTGTTGTTTGAGTAATTTGAATATTAGTCAGTTTTTAAGGAAATGGATTTGGTTTGGCACTAGCAGCCTGAGATCACTACTTTTTGAAGTTTGATTCCCAATAAATAGCGTCTCTGTTCACTTTTTGGTCTGGAACAGATATTACATTACCGGTTTGTCTGGAGAAGAGAGTCAGACAAAAAGCAGGGTCAGGTTTTTGAATACATCCACACACACACACGCACACACACACACACACACACACACACACACACACACGCACACATGCACACATGCACACCATCAGCACTCCTGGAACAGCCAGGTGCCAATATTTCCAGTCTTAAAGCTCTGGCTAAGGCTTTATCCCAGCCCCCTCCGATACTGAAAAAGAAAACATGCTTTGATCCATCAGGGAAAATACTTCGAGATCCAGTTCAGCTCTGGGGGTGAACCAGACGGGGGGAAAATCTCCAACTTCCTTCTGGAAAAGTCTCGTGTCGTCATGAGAAACCCTGGAGAGAGGAGTTTCCATATATTCTACCAGGTGAGACTTGATTTCTTAAGCTTGAGAGTGAGTGGGATACATTTGGCTGGAAAAGGAAAAAGGGTCTGTGAGGGGATTTCAGGACATATTGAGTGAAGTGTGCCATTTGGCCACAGGCAGAGGGTCAGTCTGTTTTTGTTGTGGATGCCCTGAAAGAGACAAGAGTTCAGTCAAACGACAACAAAGTTTCTTCTCATGCAAAGTATAAACATATTAGACATAACACAGTATTCGTTTTTGCCCCACAGTTGATTGAAGGAGCCGGTGGAGAGCAGAAGAGCAGTTTGGGAATCACAAGTCTGGATTATTACACTTACCTCAACCAGTCCGGCTCCTACAAAGTGGATGACATCAACGACAAGAGCGACTTCCAGGAGACAATGGTAAAGTCTGATTGCTGGTATTTATTGTGCATCATTTAAAAAAACCAAGTGGTGTGTGTGTTTGTGTGTGAAGCTTCCTCTTTACACTCCAACCTCTCTTACCAGTTCCTCTCTGTCCTCTCTTCCAAAAAAACCTCTTCCTGGTTTTGTTTACAAGTGAAACCACAACAGGAGTAATTAATGGACATGAGCCAGGTACCACAGGAGTGCGTAAACCCACACTGCTTCCTTGATTCAGCATGTTTTTTTTTCCTCTTTGCTCTCCTAGCATGCCATGGACGTGATCGGCATCAAATCTGAGGACAGCTCTATGGTGCTTCAGATTGTAGCTGGAGTCCTGCACCTGGGAAATATTAGTTTCAAGGAAGCAGGCAACTACGCTGCTGTTGAGAGTGAAGAGTGTAAGTATAGCAAAACACATCATTACCCTACTGTCTGTTCAGCTGGTTTCACTGACATAGTAGCCATTGTCCTTAAAAGATCACCAAAGGTGGGAACTATAAGGGTTTTATAGTTTTGTACTAGAGTCTAAATTTGCTTTTTAAAGTTTTTAACTAAGAGGCAGTCTAAGATATGCTAGCTGCTATAATAAGCTAACACTAGCATGCTTAAGTTTTCACTGACCATCTTATGTTTAATAATCCTGGATGAGACCAACAGTCAACAACCATCCTAGTAGTCAAATGAGTAAAATGTTTAAGTCAGCATGCAAACCTGCTTGTGTTCAGCATGTGAAGTGTTTACAAAGCTCATCACCATGTTAGCATGCTAACATTTGCTAAGAAGCAATAACCAGAAATCATAGCTTGGACTTGCAGTAACATTTTCAACCAAGTCAAAATTTGAACTGATGGCAGCGCTAGAAAAAATTTAAAGGGAATTATTTCAGTACATCCTCAGGGGAATGTGTGTGTTTCTTTACAATGATGTGCATGTGTTTTGAATAGCCAGGACAGGTATTATATGTAGGAACCTTTGCCTTTGGTGGAACTAGCAGAGAAGTCATGAAGTTTCTGAAGTCAGTCTGATTTGTCCTCCTGCGACCATTAATCACAAGTCTTTCCAGTGGGAGGTATCAAGAGGATGATATTTCTATTATGACTTAAAAAAACAGTCAAATAGATAAAGATTGCAGGTCGAGATCAGGCAGTGGTACATTTCCTCATTTTACAACGTGTTGATCTTAATTTCTCTCCTCTCTCCGGTATACTAAGTTGTCCTTCTCTGTTTAGTTTTTTAAGGATTTTTTTTCTCACCACTGTCACTCCCTAAAGTTTTACTGTGTTAATGCAGCGCTGTAGCCAACTGTCTGAAATAATCCAGACCATGCAGGATTAATAGAAAATAAAATGCTTTAAAGGTCTGGACATAATTCCTTGGCCAATAAATTTACTTGGAAAAATACTTCTCCTCCTGTCCCCATTTTCTCATTTGCTTTCTCCTGACTTACTTTTTTCTCACTTCGCCAATTTCTTTCTTTCCTCTTCTGCCATTTAGTCTGTACGATACAGATGAAAGTGTGTTTTGCCAGAAATAGCAACACTTTATGATCTCTTCCTCCCTTGTTCTATCCAGTCTCACTTGCTTAAGTTTCTGTGTGCTTCACATATTCATATTCATGTGCTCCCCATATGGAACTTTGGTGGCCAAGTTCACATAGGCATTTAGTTGCACTCAGAAGCAAAATTCAGGGCGTCATCTCCGACTGAAATAAATGTTGAGACTAGATCAACTTGGAAAAATAACCCAGACATTCAGTGGCTCAGGCTTTGTTGGGGCATATTTTTGTCAAAAAGTCAAAGTCTGTTTTGAAACAAGTCTACTATTCTTGGGTCTTTTGCATTTTAATAGAGGAATACTTTTGATTATGCTTTATATATAGTTTGTTATTAAATATAAAATCTTAGGTACCTTTGTAAGCATGAAAACGGGGAATAGAGAGAATAGAGTATGTTTTTTTGTCTGAAGTTTGATTACAAGATCATTAACTCTGTCATGGTTGGTATTTGTATGGTAATGTGAAGTCAGAAAGCAGCTGTTCAGCTAAGCTTAGCACAAGAACTACCAAAATAAGGTTACTGCGGCTAGTCATGAGAAAGAAATCTGATAAAATATAATCAAATATAATTAGAGATGCTGAATAGAATGTTGTCGTTTTTAAACGATTGTAAATTTATGTATTTTGTAGATGATGGAGTTGTATTTGTCTCGGCAAAATTGCTAATTGTTGTGAATGGATTACTACGACTTCGAGAACTTCTCACACACACAGACTTAGACAATATCATGAACACACTGCAGCCCTCATACCCTTTAAATATGTGACAAAGTCATCAGTGCTGTAGTAGCACGTCAGGATCATTGTATGTGTCACATCTGATCAAGCGGTGGAGCCACATGCTTCGTTCTCCGCACTGACTTCATTTCCCTCCATTCCTCTCATTATTCTCTGCTGCTTTGACTAACAAATTACCCGCAGGGGAATTTTTGTTTGTAAGAGCATTGTGTCCAAAATGCACACACGGCCTTTATAAAAAAGAAAAAAAAGGAAAGGAAAAAAACCTCCAGACTGTACTACATACATCCATACGTTTCCTGCTGAACACAAAGAGTGACTCTTGTCATGATTTAAGCGAGCGTACGGTCAGTCACACCCTTGTGTCCCATATGGGGAGCTACTGCAGCAGTCTAATGCATTCCCAGACACAGTGAGTCTGAGAGCCATTTCCTTTTAGGGGAAGTGAGTCACTGTAATAAGGCAGGGAGGGGCTCTCAGGGGAGGATATCAACGCCAGGCTGGGACAAATGATCTGAGGCACACTCTAATTTTTTCAAGTGTTACCCCAAGACTACTACTGAGGTGTTTGCCACAATTTTGAGGCTTTACTCCACAATTGCATGCAGTGTGGGTATAAATCCAAGCTTTTGTTGATTCATCAGACTTTCTCATTGAGAGATGAGAGCTGATGCAGAGGATATTTGAGCATTGGTTTTTCTTTGTTCCCCTCTGTTTTGCAATGGAAAAGTGAGGCCTTTTAAGGGTGAAATTATGTCTGCTTATTTTTTGTTTTGGTTATTCCAGCTGGACACAAAGACATTGTTTTCCCCATTCATCCTCACTGGTTATAGTCATCAAAGTAGATCTCAATACAACCCCAAGTCCAAAAAAGGTGTATGTTAAATTTGTAAAAAGTAAGATTTAGATGGTTTGCTAGTAATTTGTTGTCTTATTTTTAATTGTATATAGTGCAAAGACAACACATTTTTGGTTGAAACAGAAAAATCATACTGCTTTATAAAGACTTTGAGCTCACTCAAAAATGTTGGGACTGGGGCGACAAAACACTGAAAAAAAGTCACCTGCAGAAACATCTATCAACTAATTGGGGTTGATTTGTAACAGGTTTGCAAACAGATTGGGTTCAGTATGAGCATCACAGAAAGGTTGGTTGGTTCAAAGTAAAACTGGAGAGGAGTTCACCTCTCAGTGAAAGACTGTTTAATTGTGTAACACCTTCAGAATAATTGTGGGGATTGTGTCGCCTACAGCTCAGAATATCATATGAAGATTCAGAGAATCTGTAAAGAAACCTTAGTACCGAAGGGCAGACACTGTGTTAGATATAGACATGACTCTGTAGTGGAAACCACTGCATGGGCTCAGAATAAATTCCCAAACTTCTGTGAACACTTTTGATCATCACATCCCCAACCTCAGGCTAAAACTATACCATGCAAAGAGTGGAGAATAGCTCAGTTCTGAAAGACAACCACATTTCTGAATTGCAATAACGTGCCCTAAAACATTCTTATCTATCCAAAAAGGCTTCATAATTATGAGAGGTTATATTATGAAAATATGACAGAGCATCTGTTTTTTTAGTTCCTTCTCACCATCTATAGTTTTGTAGTTATTTCAGCTTTCAGTCACTCTAACTCACGTGTCGTCTGGCAGTGTGGAAAATACATTACTTTAATGGCTTCATTAAAGAGTAGGAACGTAATATTACGTTTTATTTTCTAAACTTCCTCCCCCTTCTTGTCTCTTTTCTCTTTCAACAGTTCTCGCCTTTCCTGCGTTTTTGCTGGGAATCGACCAGAATCGCTTGAAAGAAAAATTGACGAGTAGAAAGATGGACAGCAAGTGGGGGAACGCTGTAGAGTCCATCGACGTGACACTGAATGTGGAGCAGGCATGTTACACCCGTGATGCCCTCTCCAAAGCCCTGCATTCACGGGTGTTTGACTTCCTGGTTGAGGTATGATCCCTTAGTTGTTCATCTCTATATTCAGAACTGCCCTTCATAAAAAAGTTGTCATATCATACACCAAACTCCTTTTTTCAACACAACCCTTTGATTGCAGTCCATCAACAAAGCCATGGTGAAAGATCATCAGGAGTTCAATATTGGAGTGTTGGACATTTATGGATTTGAAATCTTCCAAGTAAGTGTTTATTTTTTCAGGCTGAAACATGGTGACTGTGAATTTACCCTGCAACACATGGATTAGATTAACAGGTTTTGACTCTGAGCATTTAAACAGATTATAGAGGGGGGATAAGACTAATTTATAGAGTATGTGGATTAGGTTTTATCTCCTAAATGTAACAACAGACCTTCACATGCTTTTTAATCTGATTACTTGTTTTGTTAGTTTGCTTTTTGTGAAGTTTGAAGTCCTGACCTCAATAATTTGATAAAATAACTTTACATAACAGTTTTTGTTTCATTTTACTTTTGCTAGACCTTCAGATTTGACTGATATTAAGCACAGATTATGAGTATATACTGTGACAGTGAATACCCTGTGAGAGATATCCATCTAAATCCACCAGCTCTGTCTGTCTTTAAGTCTAAAGATTTTCTTTGTGTGCATAGTGTAGCAGAAGGTCAGAAACATATTGTTTGCTGCAGGTTATTCCACAGGAAGCTACAAATCAACATCAAACAAGACTCAGGCTGAAGCTCCATTAATTGTGAGATGAAATGCACAATAGATCCCTTCCTTTAGGCAGCTTATGTTCACTTGTTGTCCCAAACAAAGCCCTGTGAACTCATTCAGAGGATATCCATACTCTTCTGAAGAAACACATTAGTCACTTTATATGGATTTCTTTCTTGTAACTTTGTTGTTTCATCATCAGAAAAATGGATTTGAACAGTTCTGCATCAACTTTGTGAATGAGAAACTGCAGCAGATCTTCATCGAGCTGACTCTGAAAGCAGAGCAGGTGAAGTATATTCTTTATCTGTATTTGGTCTGTGCTGTAATTTATTTTGATCTTTGCTGGTAAAGATATTTTAAGTTCTGGCTCATCACTTTTTTTAATGTCTTTCTGTAGGAGGAGTATGTGCAGGAGGGCATCAAGTGGAGTCAGATCGATTACTTCAACAACAAGATTGTCTGTGATCTCATCGAAAGCAAAGTAAATAATCCCCTCAAGCATAATTGAGTTAACATACTACCTCTAAGAGGTAATGTAAAACAAGGGTTCACGATCTTGTACAATAGTAGTAGAAAGTCTGCATGTGGATCTGTGAATTGATAACTAGAACAATAAGTTGATTTACTGATCAGCTGTTAAATATAGGTACTATTCCAAGCTTCGCGGGTGCATGGATATGCTAATCTAGGTTCACAGTTTGCAACTCCACACTTTCAGGTTTTCAACTGGTGGTTTGGCAAAATCACTTTTTTTTCACCAAAATATTTTTGGAATTGATAAATTGTGATGGGTATTTTTTTTTAGATTTTATAGACTAAACATCATTTAGTTTATCAAGATAGCAAAAGCGGTTTCATCAGTGAGTATCAGTTGAATCAATAAACACCTGTTTGTATTGCGCAAATGTGCTGAAACATTTGTTTTAATGTTTTAAAAGTTGTGTTTAACGCTATAACAACAGCTTTGATTTAATCAGATCTATAAGCAACAGAGACACTGACAGAGACAAAAACTACACAATAACATGAAACAAGCTGTAAATGAGAAATGAAAAACTTGCTGACATGGACACAAAAATGTTGTTTTTTATCACAAAAGTCATCTTTTTCTTTAACAGCTTGCAATCAGATAAAACTTCAGTATAATCACTTATACTGTACATTTTCTGAAAAGATATCCACATTTTTGACTTCTATTGTCTTTGTTTATTAACTCAGCTGCAGCTCCGCCAAGTTTCTGCTCTGTACTTCAAATGTGCCGACTCGGCTCTTAATTTGATTTCTCTGTCCCACTGAGAAGTCTAATCCATGAAATCAACAACAAGGACTTTGACACAAGCCTTCGTTTGAGAGGAGCAGGGTTTTTGTATCAGTGTCTTATGGTGCAGACCCACTTTGGTTAATCCACTGACAGCGTTACTTGTGTCCCTTAAACAGAGCCTTGTGTTCTCTGTGTTAGAGACTCTGAGGAGCAAACTGAGGACTGCTGTTTAACTGAGGGTGTAATGGAGCCCAATCAGTCTGTGACAAAAACTGATCCACCCTAAGATTTACATAGATCTAAACATCCTACAATAAATAGATCTTTTTAGCTCTGATATTCCTTTAGGAGGCTATTCATTTTCAAAAGTTAGTGCTGGAAAAGTGCAGCAACTATTTCTTAATCCAAAAGCAAGACTGGTGCAAATTTAATGTGAATATAACTTTATTTTTTTTATGAAATCCCAGAGCCCACCTGGTGTCATGTGCATCCTGGATGATGTTTGTGCCACCATGCATGCAGTCGGAGAGGGAGCTGACCAGACTATGCTGCAGAAGCTCAGAGTCCAGATCAACACCCACGAGCACTTCAACAGCTGGAACCAGGGCTTCATCATTCACCACTACGCTGGCAAGGTCAGTCCGAGGAAACGATCCAGATTACTGGGACAACTTGGTCTAATTATACCTACCTGATTGCTGATATCAGTGTTTTAGAATTAAATATTCAGGAGCACTAGCAAAAAGACAGAAATCACAACAAGTAGTGTCAGGTTTACCACCATTTAAATCCACTTTTCTATGCCATGGTATAAAGTAAAAAAGATCATATGAATCATACAGTTTACAGAGGGGAGCTGACCGCAACTTCTGGAAATACAAAGTTATTAAAGTGTCATTTTTTTATGGTGTTGTTATGGGAGCTGTGCTTGTAACACCAGCTCGCATGATCTCTCATAAATACACACAGCTGGTGTTTTAATTCTTTTCGCCAATGTCGTCATCTTCCTCTTTTAGAGTTTTTCTCATCTTGACTTACACTCGAGTCTCTCTCTTTTTTTGGTCTGTTTGTGAATGCGGTCCCTCTTACTCTGCAACACTGTTAAACACTGGCATGAATGCTAATCTAAACATTGTGCTCATACATTACAGCTCATCACAGGTATTTTTTTCCCTGCATTCTTTGTCACTGTGGTGGTCTTGAGCCGAGGTTGTCTCGTGTCATTCTCCAGATGTGTGGTGGCCTAGGCCTGGCACACACATGCCGCAGGCTTAATGAGCCATGCAATAAAGACTCAGGGGCTCCCATGACCGGACTCCAAGCATTCCTTCAGTCTGTGTCTACAGTAATGCAGAAATAACATGTTTAATTCATGCACTTTCAGAGCTCTGCTGGTTTTATAAGAAAGTTCATCTTTAAAAGTGCAGAGTCGGGATTTGGAACTTTGGCGTTCTCCCCCCGTAAATTTTAAGCTAAAATGAAGCATACTAGTTTCTCATTCAGGTTTATGCTTTCACTTTAACCCAAACCTTTTTTTTTTTTTTATATCATGGCTCACCTAAAATTTGTTTGTGTTTATGCTGCAGGTGTCTTATGACGCTGAGGGTTTCTGCGAGAGGAACCGAGACGTCCTTTTTACTGACCTCATTGAGTTGATGCAGAGCAGTGAAATGTAAGTAACGTGACGTGTGGTGAGGATTTCTGTGGTGCATTTTAAGAGACTCTTTGATTGTAATGCACATGGTTATAATTGGATACATATAAATTAGGGTTTCAGACGTTGCAGTTCATCTGGAAGCTGGAGAGGGGGTAGCTGAAGTGTGTGAGGCAAGGTTAAAGTCTTGCCCTCTGCCCTCAATTTTGTCTGGCAGCAGTCCAGATCTGCAGTTTGTGGGGGTCTACCTCATCTTGAAAGCGGAGTCTCTCTGTGGGGCTGCATTGTGAAGTGTGTTCCTCCTGTATTTTGGTCTCTTAGGCTGTCTTTGTGTCAAAATGGCCATCTGTGCAAACAGCCTTGCATTGTCTATGTAACCCCTGCAGGCCTCAGCCACCGCTCGCCCTCTTTGTGTTTGTTCCGTGAGGCCTCAAAGGAGGTTATGCCATAATGCTATTCAGACACGTGCTGGAAAATATGTGAACTTTGGAACAAATTCATTCACAAATGCATGCATGTTTATATATCTACATGCATAGATAAAAGCTTCGAGCTTGGTCACGTTTGGAGGAAGCCTGAGAAGGCAGGAAGCAGCCTCATTCCTTCGAGCAGCAGGTTTGAATAGAGAAGAAAGGAGCGACCCGTATTGTCAGCTGGACATTATTATCAGATTCTTTTTGTACACACAACCTGCTGATCCTTTCTTCTGTGTCCGTAGCCTTGATTCAGGGGCTTAAAACAAACAAATATGGAGGAAAGCCAATAAGAGGCTGAAATAAAAACAACAAAATATGTGCATTAGAACACACAAGAGAGAAAAAGTGAGAAAGTGAGCAAAGGTGGTGGCATAAACATGCTGAAATCAATGAGCTGGTGAGCAGCTTTACCCCAGGCCTGCCTGTCTCCTCATATTGACGTGTGAGTTCTTCAAACAGGAACTTCTGACGCTCTTCAAAGGATCCTCACACATGTCGCCTGAGTGACACGTGCGCTGATCACGAAAGGGCGGAATCAGCTGTCTGGCTGATTATAACATTGGATTAATATGAATCTTCAGGTTATTTATAATGAGTAAATGCACAGTGTGTGTAAGTGTATCTGTGAACGAGCTCAGCGTTTTAAATCTGCGTATTTATAATGTTTCTCTTTAGTTGAGAGGATCTGAGAAAATGGAAACTTTACAAATACCTGCAACATTCAGATCAGCAGCAGCAGCAGCACATCATGTTGACGTTGGTGCAAAACACATTTACACAAAGTTTGTATGGAAGTGACAAAAAAGCAACAGTTATTGAATACAAACCTCTGCTGTGAACTCCAGTCGTCTAGTGTGTGTCTTACGAAAGAGAAGAGTGATTATTTGTTTTGGCTACAGAGAGGCCAAGGTGATAAATAGTGGGTGAAATGGAGCTGATACAACATGAAATAAACCCACAGATAGTTCCCTTTTTTGAAATCCATCTTTGTTCTTCAAAACCACAGGACAAAAACCCCTCATTTATCAATTTAGAATAAATCTGGTGTAATTGTTCAAATTCATGCTCTGCAGAAGTGGCCTTGGGTGGAGTGTCTGCACAGAGAGGAGTTTGTACAAACACAGCACAGACACACATTGCTTGTTTTCTCACCCGCCTCCAACTCAGACCTTCCCAAGTGGGTCAGGAATTTAAACCAGTGACCTCAGTCAAAGGTTCTTGGTTTGCTAGTCATTAACTGCCTTTTTTGTTTTTTTTGGCTGACCGAAGTCTGAACAGTGTTTTAAAGTCTACGTTTTGCTGTTGTTTGGACAAGAATGAGACCAGACAGATTTTTCAGTCCTAACTTACACCCCCTTACACTTTTATCTTTGACAGTGCCTTCATCAGAGCACTGTTCCCAGAAAACCTCAACGCTGACAAGAAGGGTCGACCCACGACTGCAGGCAGCAAAATAAAGGTGTGTGTACAGTACAGTGTGAACCTGTCCTTGTATATCAGGGTCGCTGTGGAAGAGGGCCCTTGAAAGATAATGTGTGTTTACTGTTCAGGGGGGAGTCCTTCAGCAGTCAATCAGTAAATTCATCCACTTGTTCAGTCACATCATTTTGTGTATCTGTTACCGACTTCATCCTCCTTTCTTGATCTTTGCTCTTACTCTTCCTTTCAGAAACAAGCCAATGATCTGGTGAGCACGCTGATGAAATGCACTCCTCACTACATCCGCTGCATCAAACCAAATGAAACCAAGAAACCCAGAGACTGGGAGGAGAGCCGGTAAGTGCACTTGCTGTGCCCCCCTGTGAGCCTCACAGTTCCACATGAATCTATTAAACACTTAAAGCTGCTCTGAAATGCTAATTTGTATAAATATATTTATATGTTCATAAATGAATAAGCATACTTCTTACTCAACATGAAGAGAAAAAGTTGTGAGACTTAATGTTAGTTTTTAAAAAAAAGGATTACATACAAATAATTATAATCTGCCATCGTATATCAATCCTGCCTTTATTCCTCATCATCGCTAATCATATTTTCTACAAGCTTTCTTTCCATACAACACTTTTAGACCAGATCGTTGTTCCTCTCCCCCTGTTTTGCTTTTTGCTCTTTTTTGGTGTTTTCTGGAGACACAGTCATGTGAATGGTGTTAAAACAGTCCCCCCTCTTTATCCCTTTGTTCCAGTTTCCCACCCTTTGCCACTCTATTACATGTTCGGGGTGCAGTGGTATTGTTCAGAGCCAGTGACCTTCCTGTTGTGAGTCCGGTGCAGGCCGGCTCATTAATTAGCAGCGGAACTCATGATTTTACAGGAAGTCTGAGTGGACCAAGTTGGGCTTAAAGTCTTTGTTGTGAGGAAAAGTTGGGCTAACCCAGCTGTTTTGCATACAATGGCCTCTGATTTTTCCATCCTCTGGAGGATCAGTGCAGAAAGTAGCTGAAATCTTCAACTGCTGATGGTGAAACACAAGCCTGTTCATCAGCTAGAACTAAATTAGGAACATCAGGATTGTATGTTTGCTGACACTTTTTGCAAGAACTCAAGGACAAGCATGGACTTCCTCTGACTCTTTCCATTAACTTCTTAATTTCTCACCAATCATTCACTCACACAATTAGATGTCTTAAACAGAGGGAAAAGTAGATTTATAAGAAAGAATGAAAAAAAACAGCAGCTAATAAGGGAGTACATAAGTAGAGTGGCCAATCATCAGCATGGAGGAGAATATTTTGTGTTTGACTTCTCATAAAAGCTACTTCAATCTGTATGTCAATATTAAATCAATCTGCAAAACTGATTGATAGTCTTTTTGAAATTGGCCAAAGGGGGAGATTGATATTTGATAATAACATCCTAATGATGTTCTCCTTTTTTTCTTTGTCTGAAGAGTAAAGCATCAAGTAGAGTACCTGGGTTTAAAGGAGAACATCAGAGTTAGGCGTGCTGGCTACGCCTACCGCAGAGTCTTCAGGAAGTTCCTTAACAGGTAACAGAAAAAAACACTCAAAGGACTTGGATAATTCGCTGTGATGTTATCCCCTGCTTCAAGAAGTACTGTTTTTTTCCACAGAATTAAAAGTCTGTATATTGTGGTTTTCTTAATTTGATTTACGCTCTGATTATTTCATCATTAGCCTCACGTTCTGCCTCACAGGAAAAAAAGCCTCGAGCTTTTAAACTTTTCTTCACACTCATAGTAATAAAAGGCTTGATCGGTTCAACATCCAAACTCATGCGCTCACCCACTCACTTTGTAAAGTGCTTGATCTTTGTTAAACTCTGTTTCTCAGATACGCCATCCTGACCAAAGAGTCCTGGCCAACGTGGCGAGGAGATGAGAAACAAGGTGTCGTGCATCTCCTACGCTCTGTCAACATGGACCCGGATCAGTACCAGCTCGGTCGCATCAAGATCTTCATCAAAGCCCCAGAATCAGTATGTGTGACATCCTTCTTGTCTTTAGACTCTCACACTCTGCACACAGCTGCTTAGTGTCCATTCATGATATCACTCTTACATAAAAAAGCATCAAAGGTGAATGTATTAAAGAGACAAAACTTGCAGCTCAACTCTCTCAGATGTTCTTCTTTAACAGACCAAGAACTAGAATCACATGTAAAAGTGTCTGCTAGCGGGCAAAGAGTCTTTTTGTTAGCAGAGAAAAAACTGAACTCACTATTTTTACATTGCACACCATAAAAGGGCACCAGTGTCCCGAATCAGGCTCGAATCCCTGCAATAGGGGAGGAGATTGAACCCGACCCCCACACCACGTCAGCACTGAGTCAACACTTCTCTGAAACTAAAACACAAGCACAGGCTGTGGTTGCAAAGTTTGGGGGGACATCGTAAAGGCCTGTCTTTTTCCACCATGACTTCTTTTTTTTTCATGATTCCTATGAAAGCAGCACTTGTGTAAAGTCTGCACTCTCACTTATTAACACTGGTGCAGATCATGGACGAACAGGCACTCTCAGTGCATACACACAGATGTAGGCTCAGAGGCTAAGACAGTCATAGTAGTTTTAATTCAGGCCTTATAGCTGACTGTGAATGACTTTACTGATTCAATGCAGCTCTGCCGGCCAACATTCCCCATCCCCCCACACAGTCTCCTCATCCAAGTCACTGAGGTGTGATTATGAAAGGCAAATATCACACAGACTGAAGCGCTGAAATGACCTGCCAGGCTTCTAAAAACAAGCCTCTCTGTCTGATAAGACACTGACAGCACCTCATTAGCAGCATGACAGAGGGAGTTTTCTGTGGGATATAATAAGTAAAGTTTGTTTGACACCAGGCCAGATGTTGGAGAAGAGTTTCTCTTCCCAGGTGGTGATGGATGAGCAGTGGCTCCTACACTGATGTGCTGAAGGAGGGTGAAGACTACACTGAGATCTACGGGAGGAAATTTAGAAGAGAATTTTTATGATGATGAATTAAACCACTTCAAATCCAAAACTTTTACGGTTTTTGTTACATATGCCAAAAACATCAGTCCTGTATTATCAATCTAAGTATAACTATCCTCTGACCAAAAAAAATCTCACCCTGCTGACTTTTGACAGTCAAGTGTTTAAATTTTTGCAGACATTTGAGGTGAAAATTTTTCTCCTCATGCCAGTGTAAGGTGTTAAAAATGACTGTAAGTAACGCATCAATCTTGGTGTTAATGGCCGTGTTTGCTCTTGTATTTCATAGAGAGGCATCAATATGAAATTTAGCCTATTTAGTAAATGCTAAATAAGCTTTAAAGGGAAAAACTCAGCCTGAGATCTCTGCTCAGAGTGCTTTCAAGCTGTACTCCACAATGTCACCTAAGTTGTGGGTATAGAAAAACAAAGAAGAAAAAAAAACTTTATTCTTGTGTTAAATACCTGATTTGTAATAACTTTTATTTATCTTTTTTGAATAAAACCTGATCTTATAATTGTAATTCGATATCTGTTTACACACCACCCTCCATAAAAGCAGTGATGACCATCTTTGGTTTAATAATTAACATCATTGCTGACTATTACCAGGCACTTATATCTGCATTCATCTGGATTGCTGCAGGTTATGAATAATTTGTGAACAGTTTTAAATATTATTGCCATTATATTTCCTGTGAAATGACTGCTTAACTTACTGAGTAATCGGTTGATTGCAATAATGAAATAAACTACTATATGAAAATAAAACAGTTTTAGTTACACTCCTCATAATGATCACTTCTGCTTCTATTCAGATTTTTGGAGAATTAAGTTCCTCAGGGAAATTCAGCACAAACTTGAACCCCTCCAGCTGTTCTTGAGTTTTTCACTCGGGAAGTTGAATCAGGGTCAGTGATAGTGTGGAGTGAGTGTCTCAATCAGTGACTCAGCGTGTTTTTGTCCTCACAGTGTCTGTGGTTTAAGTTGATGTGTTGTGTTTTGGGGCTGCCGGTGGTTTGTTCATGTGGTGGACTGGCCGATGCCAGTCCTGCTCCTGCAGTGGGCAGGATGTTTAGTCTGTAGGGAGAGGGTAGAGTAGAGTGTGATTGCGTGTTTAAAGGCCAGGCAGGAAATGACACTGGCTGGTGAGATGACGGGTTGGCGCTGGGTCAGCGTCTTTGGCAGGAAGTGGAGACATAATAGCCATACATTAAGATGATGAATTTTTAAATGGGGTTTCATATTTGTACTGGAAGGCACTGATTTCATAGTCAAAGGAACCATGTTTACAACACTGAGCTGTGTTTCTGTAAATCTAATACAATCTACCACAATGTAAAATTATGACTTCATATCAAGCTCTCTCTGTTATCAACAAGGGATTACATTGAGACATTCTCATATAGTTTAGAGTCAGGAATCATTTTTATCATACAAGAACATGTGAGCAAACAATCTTTGTAAAATATTAATTTGCAGCCTGATTTTGTACGCTTGAAGTAGAGCAGTGACACAGTCGAGTACCTAAAAGACTTCACTTCTTGCAACAATCAAATCAAACTCTCTGTACAAACGATGGGTCCAAAACTTGAATCGCACACTCAGCTGAATATAGAAATTTACAGTATGTACAAGTAGCCATCTCTCCTGAGTAATCTTCTTTAATGTGACTGGTTTTTTCTCGTCTCTTACTGTGTGTTTTCTTTGTCTCTGATTGTGTTCACAGCTCTTTCTGTTGGAAGAGACAAGAGAGCGAAAGTTCGACGGATATGCCAGAACGATCCAGAAAGCCTGGAGGAAATACATGGCTCGTAAGAAGTACGTCCAGATGAGGGAAGAAGGTGAGTGAAGGGACATCTCACAATGTAAATCCTCCATCTGCCTGCCCATATTTCTATCTCTCACTTTCTTTCACTGTTTTTTTTTTTCTGTAGCCTCTGACCTTCTGTTGAACCGGAAAGAGAGGCGACGGCACAGCCTCAACAGAAACTTTGTAGGAGACTACCTGGGGATGGACGACAGGCCGGAGCTTCGACAGTTTCTGGCCAAGAGAGAGAAGATAGACTTCGCAGACAAAGTCACAAAATATGACCGCCGCTTCAAGGTCAGTCTCCCTCCATCTGCAGCCTCTGCTTTTGTGAAGAAAAACACTCATAAATAACTTTCCTCTTTTGTTCGGTTCCCTGTAGGGGATTAAGAGGGACTTGATCCTCACACCGAAGTCTGTGTACCTGATTGGAAGAGAAAAAGTGAAACAGGGTCCGGAGAAAGGCCAGGTGACCGAGGTGCTGAAGAGGAAGATCGATGTGGAGAAGACATTGGCAGTTTCTTTAAGGTACAGAGTTATTATTGAGCAGTCAAATCTGGAACATACCTGGTTGCTTTATGGCATCTGTATCTGATATTAACATCATCTCTACGGCTGAAAACTTTCTGTACTGTTCCTCTCAGTTGTTTTTCTCCTGTTAGAGCCATACGTCTTTGAATAGTTTTAACAGAGCAGGCACAGAAATGATATATAAGTCACATGTCTGTTGAAGTATTTGTGGCCATATATATGAAAAAGGCCACATAAATAATAGCCGCTAATGTAATCTACACCTTTTTGTTACATTACAGCCTTAAATTTGACTCCGCTCGATTTTCAATAAGCTTTGCCACAGCTACACTTTTATTTGTCATAAGTTGTACGACCTTATTCACAGTCTATACAAGGCTCTAGTGTCTCATTTAGGTCCAGTATATAATGTGTAGACATTGCACTGCACCATTATCATAAACCAACTTCAAAGTCACAGTCTGGGTTTCCCGTGTCTCTGTAGATGTCACAAAAAGAAAGGTTAAAACATGTGGAGTATATTACAAACTCTCTTTTAACACATATGTCTGAACGTCTGTCCCTTTGTGAGTGCCGGTTTGAGAAATATGGCTGAAATAATAATACTCATTCAAAAAGACTCACATGGAAAAATGGTGACAACTTCACTAGAAAGAGAAGAGGCATTCAGAGGCTTGTCGGGCCTTTTTTGTTGTTGTGGATGCCGTGGGATTGGTTTTAGAGGGAGACATTACAGATCTATTGTTGTGAGCATGTGGCTTTTCAGTCAGTGGGGTAATATGGACCAGGTGGTGTAACGGGTGAAAGCAGGAGTTGTTAAAAGTTCATCAGAATAAAGCTTCATGCCACAGGGAAGAACAGAGTCTCCTTGTGAGGGCTACGAGCCCGAGCTACGAGCCCGAGCTGTCTTCCCTCCTCAGATGTGAGGCCAGCACTGTTTGTATGCAAATATGAAACATGAGCCTGATGCACCATCTTCCCTTCTATCTGAGCACAACCATGAAGGAGCATGTAGTGTCTTTACAGAAAATAGAAACATGTAGGAAAGCAAAAAAAGAAACTTTTCATCCAGATTTTTGGTCATGTCATATTTGGTGCAAGAATATTTGATAATGATTCATGAATGATCCTCTCAGTAAGTACTTCTGTTGTGTTTTTAGCACAATGCAAGACGATTTCATGATCCTCCATGAGCAAGAGTACGACAGCCTGCTGGAGTGTGTCTTTAAGACGGAGTTCATCAGCTTACTGGCCCGCAGGTTTGAGGAGAGAACCCAGAGGAAGTTACCACTCAAGTTTAGTAACACGTAAGTAAAATTGCACAGAATATATCCACTAACAGAGGTAGTCGTACCAATGAAACACAAATCAAAAAGAAATATATTCAGTATTCTTTACACCTGTAAAATGGATTTGAAAATGTTGAAAATTTAATACAAGTAAAATGAAAATCAACTCTAAGCAGACTCACACTTCCTAAAACCATGTCCTCATAAAGCCACAGTGACCATTTATGACCTTTTATTAGGCGCCAACTGAACTTTATGTTTTTGTCCCACAGACTGGAGCTGAAGTTAAAGAAGGAGAACTGGGGCTTCTTGAGCGGGGGCGGCTCCCGGCAGGTTGTGTTTGTGCAGGGTCAGGGAGATACAGCTGTACTGAAACCTTCCAGCAAATCACTGCAGGTCAGCATCGGACCCGGGCTCCCTAAGAACACACGTGAGTATTAATGGATGTTATTCACATGCAGGAAATTTTCTTCATATGAGCCATGAGAAGACAATGAAGAGAAGTCATGATTTCATTGACATCAGACAGAAAATCTCTAAATCTCTTTCTCAGGTCCCACTAAGAGGGGCTTCACTCAGGGTCGAACCAGCACATCCAGAACTCACCAGAACATTCCCTCTCGAGCTGCACCAGGGCCACCAGGTCAGAGACGATATCCTCATTGCTGCAGGATTGTGACCATTTTTCCTTTATTCATTCGACATAGCTGGACTTATCTGAATCCTCATTTTTCTAATCACAGTTGCACACCAGAACGGTGGTCTTAAAAACACAAACCACTTAGCCAACCAGAGGAACTCGCAGCATCACAGCCAGAGGCATCCCTCAGCTGGCAACGGGATGCGCCCAGTGCTGCCTAGCAACACCAACCAGGTGAAGGAGCGAGGTGGCAGTCGGCCACAGCCAAACCTCGACTGTCTTAAAGTCCCCGACCAAGGAGCTGCAGGGTGAGAATACAAAATACACAAAGCACAGGCACACAGAATGTATGTACAGATGAGACAGAAAAAACACACACTGAGATAACAAAGGAGGAAAAGGAAGTAAGCACCACTGCTTCAGTATGAAGAAAAGTGGAGTTTGTTTTACCTGTGAAGGCTCCTCCTGATTTTTCTCTTGTTTTCTAGTGTGAGTAAAAAGAAAATGTATATTTTTGTACCATATTGAGGATCAGTTAAAGGGATATTCCGGCGTAAAATTAATTTAGAGTCCAACACACAGTAACACTGAGTTAGAAACCCCCTCAAGACAGGAATGTTGCCGACCGCTTGCTTCTCTAGTTATACCAACTTTAGTAACGACCGCATGATAGCAATACACAGCGGTCTGAGGAGCCATAAACAAACCTCAACCAAAAAGCCACTCTATAGCCACAAATAATACTCAGAACAGCACCTAACTTCATCAACAGTACATATAGGGTCCCAGCCACAGCACTAGCCACCAAACATCTTTTTAACTTTGCCTAATTTCTTAAGCTCAAGGAAGAACATTTAGGGTGTGTTTGACCCTAAATTAATTTAACGCCAGAATATCCCTTTAACCGTATTATTAACACACAACCTCTGAATGAGATCATTAACAGGCAGCTTTAACAACAAGTATCTCAGATGCCCACGAATACCATAGACACACACTGATGTGCACACTTGTGTTTCTGTCATTTACCATAATTTGGACAATTTATTCTTTTATAGTCATGGAGACAGACGGCCAACTTCAAATGGAGGAATGTGAGTTGGCGCATTTGTCGTGATTTTGGTGGTGGTTTGAGATCAGCAAAGCTTTCAGCAGCAGAACAAACAGATGCTTCTTCTCTTGAGTTCTTCCTTTTTTTTAAATTCAAACTTGCTTAAGAAGCCAAATACAGACCGAAACCAATGTTACATTTTCTGCTGCTGCACTGCTCTGTTCCTTCAATATCAGACGGGAAATTCTCTTACACTTTTTTTAAGCCATGGATCTTTTATTTCTGTATAAAAGATATTTTTAAAGACATTTCGCAATGAAAAAATTCCCCGCTATGTAAAACATGGAGGATGGATTTTTTTAAATTTCTGTGTTTTTGTTTTTGGATGCACTGTAAACTAGATAGACGTTCCTATAACAGGCAGCACTTTTACAGTCTACAAGTTACTTTTTCTCTTTGAAAACATTTGATCCTCAGTTAGTTGGATGAAGTTTTAAACTTGGCGCTTTGTTGATTAAAACAAAAAAAGACATTAATCTCTATCTAGAGTATTTCATTTTTCTTTTATGTATTATACCAGCATATAGAAAAACACACTTAGATGCTGAAGACACCACTGACTCTGGATCAACACTCTCTGCTCTCAATCTTGTAGTCTCACAATGTTTTATGAAAGATAATGTGTGCACTATGTCTCCATCTTGTGGCTGATACATAAACAACAGCATTTTGTTTAAATGAACCACAATATGCCTTTATGTTGTTACTTTATTGTCCAGTATATGATGCAGAATCCTGGTTTTGCTTGATTTGAAATTTAGATCCAGAAATGGACTGAAAAGATTCTTATAAAACAAGATGGCGATCATTGTTGCACACTTATCGTTGGGATGTACTTTGTCAAAGTGTCAAATCCCATAAAAACCTCACCTTAACACAGCTTCTTCATAGCTTTCTTCACAGCCAATGCAGCACAGAGAGCTGATCTTAACATGCACTAAATCACCTTGGTGCAGACATTTACCCTTTATGTCGTTTCCTTCTTTTTCCTCAAAATGTCTCAGGGCTCACAGACCATCAGCCACCAGGCCTCCACCAGGAGGAGGACGCCCTAAACCTGCACCCAAACCCAAACCCCAGGTGCCCCAGTGCAAAGCTCTGTACGCCTACGACGCTCAGGACACAGATGAACTCAGCTTCAACGCTGACGACGTCATCGACATTATCAAAGAGGGTAAGACGAAGAAAACTCTGGATCCTCATCTGTGAGGAGAGAGAATAAACAGGGAGTCTTGTTTTCTTCCCACTCAAAGATACTAGATCAATGAAATAGCACTATACTTTAAGGTCATATATATACAACTTTCATCCTTATATATAAAGAAAAGACACACTTTATCTTTAATAACAATTATATAATTTAAAAAAAAGAATCTAATTTTAGTTCAGTCTAAAATTATCTGTCTGTATTTGTTTTACATCAAGTGGACTCTGCCTTGGGTAACACTTTAAAATAACCATAACTTATAAATGGTAGATAGACCATTTATAAATGGTAAGCAGATAGTTTATTAATGTTTAATCATCATTTATAAATAGCAGAAAGACCATTAATAAATTGTAAATTTTACAATTTTAAAAACCTAACCCTAACCTTAACTTTACAATAACCATCTAAGTAATGTTTGAAGGTAGTTTATAAACCACTTATTAATTTATTTACAAAGTATTACAAACATCAGTTCCAACTTTACAATAATCATCTAAGTAATGTTTATAGGTGGTTTATTTATTTACAAAGTGCTACTGACACACATTTTAATCTAGATGTTTTACAACCAATATTTAAACTCTATATAAAACTTTAATAAAT
The DNA here is from genome assembly GCA_962446985.1 of Xyrichtys novacula. NCBI lineage: Eukaryota > Metazoa > Chordata > Actinopteri > Labriformes > Labridae > Xyrichtys > Xyrichtys novacula. Next base: position 22,081,080 of record OY660864.1, on the reverse strand, counting down.
AGTCCATTAATAATTAATGAAAATTATTCATCATAATTTCTTGTTGCTTGTTAATAGTAAAGAAACTATTAAACTTAAAATAATAAACTATCTATTTGCCATTTATAATAGGTCTATATGCTGTTTTAAATGATGAATAAGCATTAATAAACTATTTTCTAATTATGGTTATTATGGTTATTGTGAAGTGTTACCCTGCCTTGTTTTTTAATCATGTTTGTGATTGAAATCTGAAACTAATCAACCTGTGTCTGTTGCTCAGATCAATCCGGGTGGTGGACAGGACGTCTACGTGGGAAACAGGGACTGTTCCCAAACAACTATGTCACCAAGATCTAAAAGTTCCTAGGTCACAGATCCAGGAGAAGAGGGGGAGCCGTCCCATGTCCCGCTGACCCTCTCAGAGGACGGGACGGAGCTCACAGATGGAGAGAGAAGAGCTGCGAGATTCCTCAAGGAGAGAAACTCACACTTTCTGCACGACTGCCTCTGTAGTCAATGAATGTAACTGTCCACCACACCAGGAGACCGTCAGGCTTGAATCGAGGCTTTGCTTTAAAAACAAGAAGACTGTCTGACCCCGGGGTCTGTCCCTCTGAGTACTGAACAAAACTATTTATTGTATTTATAGCTTTCTGTGTTCTCCTTACTGTCGTTCACACCTTGCTGAGGAGTTTTTAGCTTTTGAAGCGCTGGAAATGAAGTATGCTTAATCTGTGGGACCAGGCTGTGATTTTCACTCTCAACAAGTCCTTTTTTTAAGATGGTTTGATATTTATTTTGGTGTATCATCTTACAGGGGATGGACTCTCAGTAAATCACCCCACTGTGATTTTATAATGATTTTAAGAACCAAAGTAATATTGATTTTAAAAAAGCCTGTTCCACACGTTCAGACAGATTTGGTGAATCAGCTGGAAATGAGTTTTACGTTGTCTTGTCTCTTTACTTCTCCTGTACGTTTTTATTTTTTTCTTTTACCCAGAGTAGAGGCCATGTATACTGTAAGCTGAGTGTGCTGTCTGTGGTGTATTAGCACTTTATTAGTACAGGTACTACCTTAGACACAGACACCATCACTCCATCATGCCACAGCCAGTAAGTCCAGTCGATGAAGGACAGATTGCCAAGCTAGCAATATCCAGAGTTACTGAGGAGAATAATTTGTTTACATGAAATGATTGATCAGGCATGTTTAGATTTGATTCTGTATATGTGTTCATATTTAGGAGTATGCCTGTTGTTGCTTTAAGTTTAAATGAATTGTTTTGTATTTTTTCTCTGAAGGATGTCTCTGTTCTTCCTCTCTGCTTTTGTTCCTCACAGGGTTGTATTATTTCCACTTCAGCGACATGTAGATACGTTTGGTTATCAAGGACTAGGGTGAATGGTTTTTGTTATGTCACGTGACAAAGTTGTTTTAGGTGAAAGATATTCGTCGATGTTTTTCCACGGCACTCCAAAGGCTTCTTTTTGCTTCTGCTTGACTGTTTCTGCACAGCTTTTGCACTGCTGTTACATTACTTTCAAACTCTTTTTAGAAAAAGAAATTCAATATCCTCTCTATTCTCTTTTCAGTAAAAACAGCTGGGACTTCTGTCAGAAATTTGCTGAAAAACTGATCTTGGATGGTTGACAACATCCATGTGCAATACAAAACAGTAGACTTTAAAAGAGCATTTAATATGATGTATTTACCTGCTTTTTAACTCATTAAATAAACCATTTTCAATATTGTGTTTATGTTTATTACAGGACTCACATGCCTTCAGTAGACAGTTTTGTAAACACTTGGGTTTTTAGTTTACTCAGTTAACTCAAACTCACCAGAACCACACTGAATGATCTGTTATTTCTTTGTCAAGCTTTCTCCAGCGGGCAGTTAAGTTATAAATTTTAATAAAATTTTGCACCCCTGGTATGTGGAGCGATAGTTTAGGTGTAAATTTTCACTCAGAAGAGGTTCAGAGTTTACCTATAGCCTGTCTTTTTATGCTCTGTCAGGGGAATTATTAGTTGTCATTTAGATTTTTGTGTTTGGACTAAAGTTGTCATGAATCAGAAATTTAGCCCAAACAAGTCCTTTTATCTGTCTTTGAACTTCTAAGTTTTAGAGTAGCAGTTGACTGATATGATTTTTTTATACCATTAATGAGAAAGCAGGCTAGATGATCGGCAATACAAAGTGTCTATAGCAAATTATTGTTTTTATTTATTTGGATTTTTCATATTTGACAAAATATGACAATTTGATAGAGTACTAACAAATGAGAAACAAAATTGATGAATTAAGATTAAGTTTTTTGGGCACTGACAGAAAGTTTTTTGGCCCATAAATCAAGTCCCTTATCACCATAAGGGACTTGGATTTCTTCAAATTAGGACGGAAGTAAGAAAATAAAAGGTAAATGTTAGATAGATTACTCTGTACACCATAACAAAAATTTAAATCCTAGCCATGGCTTTTCTTTCTTTTGGAAAGATGACGATGATTTCAGTTTTGTGAGGGGAACTTATATTTGCTATCTATCCTTCATTTAGAGACCAAAGCTATGGTGTTGTCAGGCTGTTTCAGGGACAGGGTGTCAAAATGGAAAAAAGGACACCTCATCAGCCGTGGGACACCAACACACATGAAGCTTTTAGTGTGCTTTACAAATTTCTGCCTCTTGCAGCATTTTGTAAATTGAAGATTAAATCATTGGGATAGATTTTTCAATGATGTGGGGTTGAGGGTCAGGTTAGAGGAGGGGAGTTCAGGCTCAGGTGTATCTGAGGTGGGAATTTAAATATTTAAAAGAAAATATATTAATTTGATAATACATGATAAAGCTCCTGCAGTAATAACTTTGAGATGCCCTCTTGTGTGTGTAGTAGGTACTGCAGTTTATCGGGCATTAAAAAAATTATGCTTTCAACTTTACGGTGAGGTCAACTGAGACTCTCAGTTTAATAGACTGGCAGAAAGTCTATTACTCCTGATTATTTACAGTGAGTGAATTACTCTTTCTTTTAGATTCTTCAAGACTAAAATTCTACTGCATTAAACATGGGCAGCATTATGAAACAGAAGATCCTTCTTGATACAGTTTTGTTGAAGCTTAATATTATTACTTCTTTAGTGTGGAGTCACATCTGAGAGCTCAGAGATTCAGCAGGAGTAGCCTCCCTAATTCCCCACAGAGTTCACAGTCACTTAAACATTTGTTTTTAATGAAAACACCAAGAAAAGACTCAATCAAGAGTTATCCAAGTTTATTAATATTATTTTTTAAAACTAATATAAATCCCACAGAATATGATCCTGGTGCCTTTAAGTCAATGAATGCATGGATACCTGCTTTAAGTACTGCATTTCAACACTCCATTCAAAATATCTTTTTTTTTGTTTGTTTTGTTTTTTCATTTTTCTCCTTGTTCATCAGAGTGGAAATACATGGCCTCAGTGCACTGTCATATTCATTACTACTCCCCTACCTTTTTCTCTCTTGTGCAAGTCTATGCGAGTGAGTTAGTCAACAGTATTAGTGTTTTTTTTTTTTCTTTCTCCCAGCAGCCAAAATGGACGCTGCTGCTCGACTACAGAAAGACAAAGGGGAGGGTGGATAAAAATGGTTTGAAGTGTGAGAACAAACAGTAAATATTTATCCCAAATTGAGCTGTGTATTTCCCTCTGAACACACACACACACACGCACTCACACACAGGAAAAATTGAAAAAAAAAAAAAGTAAATGCCACTGCCTGCATCAAACTGAAAACAATAATCCCAGGTTACAGGCTCATGAGAGATTTCTCACACAAATGCTGACCTGAGATCATCTTACACAAACCTTATTCAACCTGTTTCAAACAGAAAAGAGAAGATTCACAGCAGATCCAACAATCGCTCCGTTTAGAAAGAACAGTCGAGAGAGGGATAAAACATTCTTTTCCTTGTCCTCTTAAATACATCTGATGGTGGTGGTGATGGCGGTGTTTCTAGTCGAATGAAGGTGCTGGATGAAGGTGTTATCATAGCAAAGCATGTGCATATTCTGGGAGTGAGGTGAACATTGGAGTTTTATTTCCACTCTAGAAAATACTGAGTGTGCACTAATACAGCAGCTGATCTGTTAACATATTTCCCTAGTTAGGAATGTTTTGATTTACTTAAAAAACATCTTTCACTAACAATCCACATCTTCTAAACATAAACTAATCAATACAATGATTGGTAAAATGAATCCTGCAATGTTGTTTTTTTTTTTCTTAAAAAAACTGGAGGCTGACATTCTATCCTAGTAAAGCAAGGCATTAGGTTTACAGAAATGCATCTTTACTAGAGCAGCTTTCCTCACCTGCAAGTTGTTGGGCCCTGTTGAGCCCACGTTATATGTGCAAAGAAATGCATTGCAAGGAGACATGCAGAGAAACGAAACAAAAAAATGACACTTGAGGAAACAATCGAAAGCTACATAAAAGCTTTATAAATACAATAAAATCTTAAACCCTTAATGGAGAAGTCTAGCTGTTGTAGTAATATGTGAAAGCTGGCACTCTAGGCTCAATGCTTTTTTGTCGGATGTTTTTCTTTTTTTTTTTTTCTCGTAGTAGAGCTGCGCAGGTAAATCATGCCATCTTTGGTTGACTGCAGTACTGAAGAGAAAACTTTAAATGATCTCAAAATAATCTTTTTCAACAAAAGGGGTGTTAGAAAAAAAAAGAAAACAACAGCATCAACTCTCAGCAGACAACTGCGCCTCAATGTCCACTCTGCAGATGGGGCACTTCTTATTGGTGAGGAGCCACTGATCCACACACAGCTGGTGGAAGAGGTGCATACATGGAAGGCGTCTGGTGGGGAAGAGGAAGAAGAAGAAGAGAGGAATTAGAGATGTATCAGAACGGGATTTTAAGGACCTCAAAGACTAGTCACTCTGCAAGCTTTAGTGATTCTGGTCTAGTTTGTTTGGGACAGTTTGAACAGGACAAGTCACATGAAATCTGATCTGGACTCAACGCCATCATCTGCTCACAAACTCCCTGCCTCTGACTGCTTATCAATTTTAACAACCACAAATACTCCAGCGGTGGTCACGTTAGCTCAAGTATTCAAGATGATGTGACGTCTTGACGCTGTTTAGTGGATGTGGGTCAGTTCAGAACTGTGACCAGTGAATGCAGGAATCTGACACAGGCCACAAAAGTCATGTGAACACCCCAATAATAAAAGACAGATCTGAGAAATTAATCTGTATGAGCAAAATGAAAAGGACACAAACTGAAGACAAGTAACCTGTCCATCCTGCTTACATGACCTTTAATGATCGGCAGCTTCACCTGTTCTACCTGCTGTGCCTGAAATTCTGTCGTAATTTATCTGACGGACAGTCTGCTGATGTCTTCTGTACGAGTGAATAACTCCAAGAAAGATCAAAACAACAACAAAGTGAAATCAGTGATAAAGCGATGTGAAGTCTGTGCTGCTGGATCCTGATCGAGCTAGAAATGTCTTTGTCATGGACCAGAAACTTTGTTCAAGAACTACCAAAACCTGACAATGGCCGACATGTTTCTTCAATATCATCAAGATGAAAAATTCTGCTTTGAGTTGATTAATTCTCCACGTGTCATCCTACATGTATCAATACTCAGGAGTGCATTGAAAAGAGTCTGGAAACATTTCAAAACAAAATCACAATTGGCTGGAAGATAAAGAGAGTTCTTGTTATGGCATTAGCAGTAAAAACAACCATAGAAAATGCCAGAACTCAACTTGAACAATCTCACAGGACATGCTGAAAACATTCAACATTTCATAAAAGCTTTATCAGCATATTCTATTGAGCCTGATTTTTTTTTACTTTGTTGACTTTAATAAGCCGAGGCCTCAACTTCAAACACCCTCAAAGTCACGCACTGAAGCCAACAAACGTGACAAGTCCAGTAAAGATGAGGGCATCACATGCTAATGCTAACCACCAAAACAAACAGGAAGTTTGATTTCTCAACCGGAATCACCAAGCAGACAAAAAAAACACTCTTGCTCACACATTAAACTGTCAGAGAAACAGAATATGTCACTTGTGTTGCAGGATCCATCTAATAAGGCAGAAAATTATGTTGCTCCCCTTTTCTTGGTTTTCTTTTCTGCGTAGGGTTGAAATTTGTGGTGGTGATTGAGGACTCCAGTACCAGTTTTGACCATAAATATAAACATAACAAAAAAAATCAAACTTTATAAAAATATTTGTTTGTTTTTCCTCAACAAAGAACTTATGAACAGTTTTTCTTTCCACTCATCACATCATCGAGTACCAACAGAGGGCAGAAAATCCTTTGCACAAAAACCTGAACAGATGCCAAAAACAGCTCCACCAGGACATTCATATTAAAGCACTCTGGGGTTTTTCTGCTGATTAGTATACCTTTGGGTTTTTTGAAAAAGCCAAATATCTCCAGAGACAGTCAGTGGTACAAACTAAGGAACATTCACACCTGCCAGCCCACATGTCTGTGTTCACAAACTCACACACACGAGCCTGAAAGCATCATTTAAGGACTTAAAATAGGAAGAAAAAACAGCAGAGTACACCCAGGGGGGCATTTACCTGACATCCTCCCCCTCCTCCAGTATCGACAGACAGATGGTACATTTTTCCTCAGTGTCTTCATCTGCGCCCTCATCTTCATCTTGCTTACCATGCAGCTTTCTCTGCAAAGGAGAAACGTTTGAAAACATGACTTTTGAATCGGGGAAGCTGCTTCAGCAGAGACATTACATGTGGTTGATAACCCTATTATTCTGCTGTCTGTTTAACATATGAATTGAACTGCTTGGTAACACTACAAGGACATTTACAGCATTATAAAAATATAGTATCGCCTCAAAGGGTAAACAAGGATAAATAAGCAAACAGTTCAACAACAAAGAGCCTTTAATTCTTTTGGGGACAGAGAGAATGGTCGTTTTGTCCTGAAAACAGAAAAACTTTCTGCTGTCTCTATGCTACATAAGTCACATTTATCCAAATCAATCTTTGTTTACAGCCGAATCCCCTGGCCCCCCAAGAATAAAACTAACATCTACTGTACATGAGAGCAGACATGTTTCCAAATTAATTTTGTCATTATTTCTCACCGATTCTGGGGTTGCGTGCATATTTTTCCCAATAGATGCCCAAGCTTCAGGGGTTAACTCTTGGTCAATGTCTCTCTCCAACACCTTCTGTATTGGGTGGCAGGGTGTTAGATTGTTTATTTAGATACATTTGAAGCCTCTAAGGAAACTTTTCCCCAACAATGTCTTCACAGCTGCAATCTCTGGTAAAACACACTACAGAATTTTTGCTAATTGTTGGCAAAACATCAGCAGTTTGAAATGAGCACAAAAGACCACTGCGCACTCTGTCCCAGAATAAACTGTAACAGACATGCACTAGTTTGACAATAGTATACACACAATGAGCCAATGAGAAATGTTGTTTTCAAAGTGTCAAACTGTCTTGCAAACCCTCACCTTTTTGTACTTGTGTGGATAAGTGCACCTCTCTATGGTTCCCTGAGAGGCTCCTCGGTTCACAGTCCCCAATCGTTCCTCTAAATGCAGCAGGTCCTGAATGAAGGCAGAATCAATACATGAGGTGAGAATGACGGACACATTCTGCCAGGCAAAAGGAATTTTACCACCCTTAAAGAATGTCAAACTGTGACAAAATGCACCATACTTTTCCTGAGAAGTAAATCATCATTAGGGCTGAGATGATGTGCTTTTCTTCTACGATTTTCGGATGCTGATTGGATTTAAACTGCGATTCTACGATATTGTCCATTTTGTCGATTTTTAGTCTGATCTTGATCTGCTTTGTCAGCAAAGTTCCAATTTCAATGTTTATCTTGAATGATGACGATATGTTTCTACTGCTTTTATATCTTCATCATATCTTTGTCATATTAATGCGGTGATGGGCCCAGCTCTTGTTAAGGTTGTACTGATGACGCTGCTCACCTCGTAGGTTCGTCCAAAGCCAGTCATTCTAGATGAGATGTACCGAATGTGTGGGTAGGTCACTTCAGATATGCCAGTGTGCTGTAGGACAAAAGAAAAACATGCAAACGTTATATTCAGTTTAACTACGAAAAGAAGACACTCTGACACGCTTCTTTCAACTCTGTCATAACTTATTACAAGAATGCCAGAAATACTAAAGGATCACAGGCTCCAATATAATCTGTTGTTTCTGTCCTCTGTTAACTGACCAATAACATTTGCAGTTATCATCTTGTCTGACTCTGTTGTTCTGTTGTTCTATTCAGAGCCATGTTTAGTCCAACTGATGAATCTTTGTGCATCTAAGATTGTTAGGTACTATTCTTGATTTTTGAACATTACACTTATGTCGCCTGCCATAGCAAAAAAGAAATGCCAAAGCCCAAAGGCTGAAAGACTGACGGACAGCTACTTGCAGAAAGTGAAAAATAGGTCATTTCAAGTGGAAATAAACACAGAACGTATGTTGATACAGTGTATTTTTTTCTTGTTAGAATTTTTTTAGACACTCAGCTTTGAGTAAAAACTTTTGTATTTTTGATTTTCATGTATCAGTGGGGGCTCTGTGTGTATTCTCCTGATAAATACTTAATAATGGCAGTAAAAGAGCTAAAAGGAAAAGAATCAAATAAAATCAAATAGATTGATGGTCTGATTATCGAAATTTCACTTCCTACAGTTTTACTAGTTTAGCCCCCTGTTCTGAGCGAGCATGTGGTAATAAACTGTAGATATTTGGTAAAAGGGCAACTCAACCTTAATAAAAGCTACAGACAAGAAAAGACACTTTATGTTTTGATGTTTGAGGGTGACGAGGGAACACTGCAACAAAACTGGGAAACTATCGAGTATGTTTGTGCAGGAGAAGTCTTCAGGCTTGCGGATTTGTTAAGAGTGCACTTGAAATGCCTGATGAGCCACTATTAATTGCTGATGCATTATTCATGTGGTCCACCAAACCAGCCTTGAAATAACTGATGTTCTAAATAAGGGCCCCACACCATTAATCTAAGCCAGACTTCATATAAAAGTGAATTTTTCTCATTTATGCTAATATATGCGTGTGCGCTGAGGGGTTGCTCTCACCATGAAAGGGATGGGGAAGTGGTGCAGTCTGGGGGGAGGGTGGTAGTGAGGCAGGTGTGAGTGCAGGTGCCCTGAAGGGAACGGTGCCACGGTCACTCCAGCCTCGATGCCAAGCTCCCTATTGAGAAAAAAAACAAAAAGTCACTCACTCAGAAAAAGTTACTTTTACACTTTCATCCACTCGAACTGAAATATTTATTTGATCAGATAATTTGATATTTGATCAGATCACGTTACAGCGGGGTGAAATGAGGAAAACCAAGCCAGAATCTCTGCTTCTGATACTGACCAGGCTGTCCTTTGCTCAGGCTGGCGAGGGTGGGAAGACATAGTTTGAGGCACATGAATGTGGTGTCCATGGCCGTAGTTGGGATGCATTCTATGTGGGTGAGGAGGCGGACGCTCATGTGCTCGTCTGCAGGAATAGAAACACAGACTCAAACATTGATTTCATTATGTGTGATGAAGAATCATCAGGGTAAGGGTGTTACTCACGTAGGGTGCTGCATCATCCGGCGCCTCTGGACCTCCATCCTCTGCAGCATCTCATGCTGATGGAGCCTCTGCACTGAGGCCCCGAGTGCCGGTATATGGTGAGGCAGGGTCTGGTGATCCGCAGGCAGGTGCTGGGCCAGCGGGGCACTTGAACTAGAGAGGTGGTGGGTAGACAGAGGAGGGGGAGGGGCAGGGGGCACAGCGTGGCCTGGAGGGTGGGATGACAGCGGTGGATGAAAGGTGACGGTGTGGGGGATGACATAATCGCCCTGTGGAGGGGGCTGAGGTGTAAGCTGGGGGTTCCCATGGGAGTGAGGGCAGGCGGAGGAGGGCTGATGATGCAGTGAACGTGCCAGTGGGCCATCTAGATATGAGGAAAGAGTAAAAGGAAAAGTTTTAATAGTTAAACACGATAAACACTTTAGACTGTAAAAGTTTGTTACCAAGAAAAAAAATCCTGTAGAAGTTTTCAATAAAAAATGACCAGCTCCTGTTTGTCTGAAAGAGGATTAGGGCCACATGGAGAGAAAAAGAAAATTACAGGAATGAGATTAAAGTCGAAATTTTGAGAAAAACAAAAAAGAAAGTGTAGCACTTATACTTCTTAGGATGAGCAATTTAATTACAAATACTCTCAAAATTTGCTCATATCTACCATACAAGATAACCCCAAAACTGCCCGGCACACACACTGCAAAAATCTCCTGGATTCTATGACCCAAATGTTGGCAGGTATGACATAGCCACGCTGTATAGCACACAGGTGTAACCATCGATAACCCTACATCTGCATCATAATCTTCGGCGCAGTCTTTTCAGAGTCTGAATACTTATGACCACACTGTGTTTGTGTGCTAAAAGAAAAAAGGACTTCCTTGTTACTAAAACCAGTTCTAAAGTACAGCCTCACAAACTCTTCTACAGAGGACATGTTGTCAAGTTGTGACTGTGGCGTGTTTGTAAACGTTACTGTTCCTCTTACGACTGCAGAACCATCAGAGAGTCCACGTCAAATTTTCCCACAGGGACAATAAAGTTTATGAAGTGAAATGAAATGACGAGTAACAATGTTGTTTATTTGTGGCGACTTTGATCTTGTAATTTCAACTTTAACCTCGAAACTTCGATTTAATTCATGAAATTTTGACTTAATTCATGTCGACTTTAATCCTGAAATTTTGACTTTAATCTCAAAATTTCGACTTTAATCTAGTTCCAGTAATTTTTTTCTTTTCTTTTCATGTGGCCCTAATCCTCTTTCATATTTCAGAGTTTAGTTCACCCGACCTTAAAAAAACTAAGCTGTATTTCTCACTCTGTAAAGTTACACCAGACTACGCCTCCACAGGCAGCACTTAACAATCAGGTCAGTTCACTCTTTCTATCAGTAACTTCTCCGATTGTTTATGCATGAACAGAATCGCTAGAAAAATCTACCCTTTAGAGATGTTAAAAAACTGTACAAAATCCACCCTCACATTATTTCCTTACAATGTTTGTGAAAAGGTTGACTGTTCATATCTAAAACCAGCGGACTCTCTTATTAGCAGGACTGACAAAGTTTTTAAAAAAGAAAATTAGATCTCAGTTGGTATTAGTAGTCATCCCTTTGATAATACTCATTAATTATTTTGTGGATCGTTTTTGCAGACTCTCTTGCTACTAATGCTAACAGCAGTAAAATGAGGAGGTGAGTGTCGGCACTGGCAGCAACCAACCCTCTCACCACACCCCCCCAGGGAGCCTTGTCACACAACTTCGCTCTCCATACTGCACTAGTCTGAGTTAAATGAGCAATTAGCTACTCCTGCATGGTGCAGTTCCCACAGCACTTGGCACATTAACCAGCAGGCTTGGTTTAATTACTATTAGCATTAGGTTTGAGGAATGCAGCTGTCTGCCAATTTTCACAAGTACTGTGGCGAAGGGATTGAGAGAGTTTCACAAATGCAGCGGCTGACACTTGAGGTGAACGGAAGCAAATGATTTCACAGAGCAGCTCTGTAAATTATTTATGCTGCCTTCAAGAGAGTAAAAATCAATCGAAACCAAAAGTGAGAAATTCATCATCCCTAGTTTTTGGTTCTATTGTGCTGTACTCTTCTCTGACGGAGCCTAAAAGTTCTTGCCAAACTGCCTGCTTTGATTGAAAGCTACGTTTTCTCCATCATGCATGATCACATCAAGTTAACATCCAGATTCACAAAAAAACACACACTTAAAACAAGTCACATCTGCCTAACAATCCTCCTCACTTAACTCTGAATTCACAAGTCTTTTCCTTCAAGAACAAGTGACAAAAACATGGTCATTTAGCAGAAATCAAACAGTAAAATCAATCTGACACACACACAAGATATCAAACAGCACATTAACATCCCCGAAAATGTCGCTTCTTTCTTTCCAGACACCGGTGTGATGTTTAGTCTTCAATAAAACAAACATCACAGTGTGTGCTGACATGTGAGCTACAGTACAAATGTGTTTATTCTGTCTCTTTGCTCTTTGTTCACAGTGGTTTAACAGCAGCGCTCTGGCAGCTGCTGTCACTCAAACACAGACATAGACACACCCCTACAGCAGCCTGAGAGGGAAATCATTTCACATATTTCCCCAAACAACTTTTTTTTTCTCCCTTTAATTATAAAAAAGGGAACAAAATAAGAAGATGCAGCTTAATATTGAAAATAATGTCTACATTTCTCAACACATCTACAGCATGTTGACTCCAGGGGCCTCCCCGACATGTTTCAAATGTAGATCTTATACAGGAACTAGACTGTTAAGGGTAGTGATAGGACAACAAGTGTCACCCAGCTCTCTTATGTGTATACTAGGAAGCATACCAAGATGACTGAAGGCTGATCGGGAGATAATCCATTTTATTTTATGTTGGCCAGGAAAGCTATTATGATAAAGTGCAAGTTTGGGAATCTCTAATTTCTGACGTTCTTACACTAGAGAAGCTAGGATTCTGCATTGATGTGAAAATAGAGTTATTTTATCAAAAACGGGAAAAACAAGCTAAGACGCTCCAAATTAAGATCAATTTGATATGAGAGGAATAAATCCGGCCTCAGGATCGACTCATTTGTAAATGTTTACCAGTCCCTCTGTATTTCGTGTTTTGTAACTGAAGCTGGATGTGAAATATGAGCCATCTATGCAAGTATTGTGTAACATGGAATAGAGCTGTGAAACTTTGTTTTGCTTTTTTGAAAATCAATAAAAATGTAAAAGGGACAAAGAAAAACATCAAAACATGATTCTTGCCGACAAAACTGATTTCTTTTTTTTACTATTTCTTTGAATCTCCCTAATAAGAGAAAGGATTGGATATTCTTACCAGGGTCCACTAAGCACAAAACCATAAACCCTGTACACAGCGATGATTTTAAATCTCAAAGGAAATCAAGCAGAAGTGATTGTGTTTTTTTTTCTGTATTGCAGGACGGCGGAGCACTCACAGGAGGGGTGCATGTAATGTCTGCAGGGCTGGGGTTGTGTTTGCGGCTGGGGTTGAGCCACCATGGAGGAGCTGAACGAGTCCACCACAGCTGGCTGGCTGGGCCCAGGGGTGGCCTGGGAAACATAAGCAGGAGGCCGTGACGTGGAGCCTGGGCAGCACGGGTCAAAGGCCGAGGTGCTGCCATGGAAACTAGCCCCGCTGTTTCCACCAGACCGAACACTGCTGTTGCTCAGGTCTACTGGCAGAGTTTGCTGTGGGAGGAAGGTGGAGTTGTTATAGAAATACGAGGGACAAACTTCTCCTCTTGAATACTAAACGATTCTTCCTTTGAGAGACTTTTGTTTCTCAGGTTTCAAATACAGTCACATACAAATTTTACACAATATGAGCTGTATCCAATTTATTATTCTTCCCCTCCTGAGTGAAGGAGAATATGTTAGTGGAACATTTCAGAGTCCTCTTCCCCTCTGCGTCTCACTAAATTAATTTTGGAGTCAGAGAGGTGAACTTGATCAGAGACAAGTGTTGGCGTGTGTTAAGTGAGGGAGACGAGGAGAGGACAGATGAAACTGGAGCTCTGGCAAAGTCAGAACAAGATAGCATGGATTATAATTAAGGCAAAACCTTTGAGAAAACTCACACAGAAAACACTTTTCTCATCCTTCTCAGACAATCTTATATGTGAAACTACGTCCAAGAGCCTGAGGTACCTTTGGGGTAAATTAACTATCTTACTTCTCCAAACTTCAGGCCACAACTACCATAAACATTTTGTTTATTTTTTTCATGATGCTTGATATTTAGGATGCTTTTTTTGGTGCTAATGAAACAGATTTTCTTTATTTGTTCGGCGCCATGTTAACAGGACATCCTTATTTGTGTAATGTAGCAGTGGTCATTTAAAAACACCTCAACTACCACTGCATGGACGTATTGAATGCAGCATGACATACCTGGTCATGGTAGTGGGCTGTGTTGCTGCTGCTACTGTTGTTGCTGCTGCTGCTGACTACAGCACAGGGTGCGGGCAGAGCGCTGGGTCGCTCCACAGGGCAGCTTGGCTCTTGGAAGGGCAGGGTGCCAGGGGGCTGCGGTGCTGGGTGATGAACATGGTGGATGAAGTGGTGAGCGCTGCTGTGGCTATGGCTGTGAGTGTGGCCGTGCTGAGAGCCGCCGGTCTGCTGAGAGGATGATGCCTGCAAGCAGCTCGAGTGAGAGTGGCTCAGGGACAGGTGACCAGTGGAGGGCCCTCCACATGGGGAGTGCTGCTGACAGCAGGATGGCAGTCTGGGCATGGCTGTGCCTGTGTTTTCTCCAGCTGTCCCTGACAAACCTGGTCTGCTGTCATCTGAGAGGAAAAGGTAAATGTGAGAAGAAGAAATAAAGGGAAGCAGTTACAGAAATGTGTTGGTGACTTAAGTCTTTTATCGAGCTATTTTCGGTGCTCTTATTTTAGTATCTTTTACTGTTGTTATTATTTCATTTTATTTATTATTTCTTAAATTTCATTCTTTTTTTCTTTGTTTTTAGATTTTAACCTAAACCTCCAGTGTTTCCTTATCTTGAGTTTTAAAATAACTTTCCTCAGTGCACATATTCCTTTTTCCACCAAATCAACCCCTTTTTAAGTTCATGCATTTTAATTCTGTTTCTGTTTCATTTAGATCGTGGGGTGGGAATGAGGGGTTGGGCTGGGGTAGATTTGGGTATTCTTTTATTCCCAGGTTGGGGTAGATCTGGGTATTCTTTGTTTCTTTAATTCCTTTTTCTGTGTAAAGCACCTTGTGATACATTGATGCGTTTGAAAAGTGCAATATAAATAAAGACTGATTGACTGATTATTTGATTGATTAAGGGGACCACACAGAGGAGAACATTATAAACTCTAATGACTTAATGTGTTATAAAATATCAGCATTTGACAAAAGGACAATACACAACCCAAGCTGCCTCTGAGCAGAAGGGTGACAATGCACAGTAACTGCATTTTAACAACACAAATCACACCTTTAAAACATTTTCCTAAAATATCAACCACACACTAAATCAGAGCCAATGACAACAGAAGAACATTTCATCGCATGTAGAAATCTAATGTGATTCAAAACTCTCTGGAGGATTTCTTTGACACTGGAAGCCCTGATACACTTGATTTCTCTTTAGGATGGAGAAATGTGAAAAAACAAATATGAATCAGTATATCTTATATCTACTGCCATGTGTTGCTGTAGAAAATTGCCATGTATTGGCAACAAAAGGTTATGGTTTTTTAATGGCAGTCTGGGGAGTATTAAAAAATGTAGGCTTTGAGACAAAATATCAATCAAACCAGACAATACATAAAATGTTTTCACTGTCCAAAACCACTGCATTGCTTTGCTGCCAGGAAAGTTGTTTTATTAATATGAATGGTTTATCATTTAATTGTTAAACCTCAATAAATATTGGTCAAAAACAACAGGTCCACATTGAGGTGTCTGCAGCAGCTGCTTTAAAATGTAAGATGCGTTCTTCTGTCTTACCCTCTGTGGTCGTGCGAGAAGAGCCACTTGGTCTCTGTGTGTGCATACTTTCAGGTATTGAGCCAGGGCAGCTAGAGGAAGGGCCTGGGGCATCATTGAGCTCTGAGGTAGAGGCATGATGAGAAGATGACGACGAGGACGACCTGACAGTCTGAGGGTGAATGCTACTGGAGGTCGTTGGCACCACTGAGAGATCTGTGAAGAGAAAATCAAGGTCAAGTGATTATTTTGAAAATGTAGACCAATGACAGCTGCTCCTTGAGGAAGAGCTACAGGTATCAATTCATCAAAGTATGTGTTATTATACTGGTGTACAAAAGTCCTGTCAACAAGTATTATTTTTCATTTCAAACGTTTCCCAAAGAGAAGAGTCAGCCACCCCAGGTCAAAACGTTTTGCTATGAAATCATCTTTTTATTGATCAATCCTCTTTGATTCTGTATCAGCTGTTCCTCTCAATTCCTCTCAAAGCTGATAGAAGCTCATATATCTTTAAAACCACACACAGATGTACTAGTTGTTACTCTGACAGTAAGCATGTGCAGCATGTGGATACTTGTCTGCAGAGGCTCAGCAGCTGGGGAGGGGAACGGGTCTCATTAACATTCCAGTGTGTGTGTGATCCCTCTGTTTTTCATATTCACAAATTAATTTCACCATCCATCTCCTAACAAATGCAAATACTCTAATACACAGTCCTAGACCACCCTACAATCTGCCATGGACTGAAAATGGAGAAGTCACACAAACATCACTGGTTACAAAGTAGCTTCCTTTTCACCAGAGTGAACTATCTGTACTGTGACAACAAAAGTGCCTTTCTATGTTTGAATATGTGGGTGTATGTTTTAAGTTAATTCAGAAATTTAACCCTTTATTCTACAACTGACTTTAGAGTTAACATATAAAGCAAAATAACAACCCAAAATCATTATTTTAGATCATTTTGTACAATTTCTTTTGCTCCATTTTTGAAATTGGTGCAGTATGTGAAATCACCAAATGTAAAATGTTGGGGAAATGTAAAATTATATAAGCGATCGACTGCATTTATTCTCAAACTCTGTTGTTAAAGTCTGGAAATCAGAATAATGGAGTGATAAACATAAAGATATGGAGGAATCACAGCTTTGTGGCGGCAGATAACCTGAACCATTAGATCTGTGTTGAACCCCAGTGGAGTTATCCTTTAAACAGTATTTAGAGAAAGACCTCTTACCATCTTCATCAACTGTGAGGTCCACAACCTCCCCAGCGTTCTGGCGCAGCGGCTGGATGACGGTGGACAGTCTGTGACGTCCTCGAGGCTCCTGAAGACGATTCTGGGAGCAACTACTAGCCCAAATTCTGCTGAGACCTCCTACTGAGCGTGACCTGTGGAAATAGGGACAATAAAAAAAAAACTGTTACAGCCAAAATCAAGGTTACATGACTCATAGAGACTCAGTCAAGCATTTGCTTTAACTTAGTTAGACTCTGTGTCTCATTCCCTGGAAAGGCAGCTCATGCAAACGAAGGTAAGATGCAACTGTTCACTATTCTTGTAAGTTCAGATCTGATTTTCCTATATGCTTTACTTTATACTTGATGTAGTCTGTTGCTGTACTCTTTACACATGTTACAAGAGGAAAAAGCACCAATATGATATTTTTGCTCTTACTTTTGTTTTTGACAATCCATCATATTAAAAGGGAGCAGGGCCTGTTTTTGACCGTTAGACTGAAACACAGTGTTAATATTATATCTTACTTTTTACACAACCCTTTTAAAGTGTACACAACAAGACTTAACAGAAGCAAACGAACAATAAACACATTTACAGACTGCATTTAGATTTACATAACAACATTAAGACCACAACAGAAAAATGACCAACTATATCTGGGTTGGCAGTAAAAAAACTTTACTACCACAGAGGACTCCTCCTCCTTCATATGCATGTATATTACCCAGTAGCACCTCCCTCTCTACTTAAGGGAAATGTTGTATATCAAGAAGTGAGAGCTTGTGTTTACAGCAAGTCTTTAAAGATTCAGAGTGTGCGTAAAATATCGGGGGAATGTCAAGAGTTTGTGACTGAAAGATCGTCTAGATGCTCTCTAATTTCATGAGCGTTAAAATGTAATTTTTTAAAATTAGATTTGGAATATATAGTCCAACAGTCTGAGACAAACAGTCAAAATATTTCTGACTTGAATGTAAATGTAAATTTGACGGGTACTGAAAACCACCACTCTCTCCATCCAACCACAGCTTTTCCTGTATCTTGCTTGAATTCCCCGTACCTCTCCTGACAGGCTGAAAGCATCTCCTTTTTTTCTTCCTATTTTTTAATTTTCTCCCCCAAAGGCTCCCAGTGCCCTCCTCCCTGCTCTCAGAGACGAGAGTGAGAGACGAGGGAATAGCTCCGCTCGTGCCGTAAGGCCTTGTAACTAAGGGGGGAGGAGGGGTGAGCCCTAGTGACAAGAGACTGGAGACTGTGTGGGAGTGCCGTAAAGTGTGACACCATGGAGCTTTGTAGCTGGGGGTTTCACTACTATTCCCTGGGAGTGTATAAAAATGCACTGGGGCAGTGGGAGAGGGCTCTACATTGAGTGCCAAGGGCATCGCCTTGTCAACCACAATGTAATCCTTCACTACAGAACTTCGAGTATCACAGAAATTAGTTAGCTGAGGAGTAAAATCTTTTCAGGTGATTTTTCAGAGTGTGTCTGTTTGTGTTTCCTTAAACTTTTTTGAGGTCTCAGTTGTTCATAAACCACTGTAACAAATGTGATTCAAGAAAAATTTAAAAGTGTACAAAATTATAAATTTGTCCACAATGGTGTGATTAGATTGGAACAGTAATTTATTATTTAATTGACTGTTAATTCACTGGAATATTCATCAGAGTTGCAGAATGCTAAGTGCCTTGAAAACATGACTTAGATGAGTTTTAATGTCGGAAATGCCTCCCTCACTGCTCTTTGTGATAAGGGGGATTCCCATTAGCTCATACTGTCCAGTGAGACATGAGGTACAATGCAAGTAGAATAAGAGAGGAAGCTGAGTAGCTTTCACACTGCACAAATAGCTCAGGCTAACTTGTACTGCACATGCATGTACTTGGACACACTTGCAGCTCTTCATAAAACACACATCAACACGGGTGGTAAGCAGGGAAGACACGTGGTGGTTGTTTAGTCATCTAATTGGGCAGGCTGCTCAGCTTCTGGTTGACACTAGGGCGCAGGACTCACCACCAGGGAGGAGCACCTAATTAAGTAGACCTGGGATTATTTTGTAAATATCTGTTTACCGCTAAGCCCCCCAAGAGGGGATAACCCAGAGGAAAACGGTACATTGTAAACACAAACACTAAGGGAATGGGTTTCTTGGCAAAGACGAGGTTTTGCCGAGCTGCGGTGATGTGAGGGGAGGGAGGGACCCCGGGGATCAGAGGGAGGCTGAGCACTGCGGTGGAGTAAACTGGGATGATATCATCCAAAGCACTTTCAGAATTGTAAATAAAGTGATGGTCATCAAGATTTACAGTGACTAAAGCCTCAAAATGTCCTCACACTGAAGGACACAATGATGTCACTTTCTAATTCTGCACCATGAGATATAAAATCAATAATATAATAAGTTCTGATGTGATGCTTGGCTCTTCATCTAGAAATAAAAAACTCAGTGTCAGAAAATTTACTTTGATGTGGGTTGATGAATGAATGACTTATAATTGGATGGAACTCTTTAAATGTAAAATAAAACAATGATAAAGTAAAAAATAACAAACAATACACATCCAAGAATCTATGAGCTTAAAGGGATATTCCAGCGGAAAATTAAGTTATGGTCAAACACACCGTAACACCGAGTTAGACACCCCGTCGAGAGATGAAAGCTGCCGACCGCTTGCTTCTCCAACTTTAGTGATGACCGCACGATAGCAATACACAGTGGTCTCAAGAGCCACGTGCTCAACCAAAACGCCACTCTATAGCCACAAATGATGCTCAGAACAGCGCCTAACTTCATCAACAGTACATATAGGGTCCCAGCCATAGTACTGGCCACCAAACATCTTTTTAGCTTTGCCTAATTTCTTAAGCAAAGAGACTAAACACAGCTCAACCGCTCTCTTCCAGCAGCCGCTTGTTTGTAGCGAGACCTCAGGCCAGTCCATTACAGACTGCAGTGGGTGACACAGCTCAAGGAAGAACATTTATGACCATGTGTTTGACCATAACTTAATTTTATGCCGGAATATCCCTTTAATATGATAAGAGTGTTTGTGTGGATTTTGCTTTGTCATGTCTGGTTTACATTTGCTGACTTTTTTATTTTACTCAAGTACACTTCAATCCTTAACTTAAGTGAAGCTGGTCGGTTCAGATGTTGGGATGTACTTGTTGTTGGTCAGTGATACAAAACCAGGTCTATCAGAAGCATTTGTTTTCCAGCCCTTCCCAAACACAGGCACATCAGAAACATAGATGGGCTCTGTAAAGAATTTCTGACGACAGCCTGTTTTCAACTCACACACAGTCTAGTAACAGTACAAAAAGTTGTGCATATCCCCAGCTGATAATCACAGCCTTTTCTGAAATTGTACTGGCTCAACAATACTTATTGTAACTCACAGTGCACTGTAAAAACCCCTGCATAACACACCCCACAGAGCACTGTTGAAACACTGGAATGTTCTCCTGATGCAACGCTTTGGTAATGAGCTAGCTGTGGAGGAGAATAAACAAGTAAAGCAGTCCAAATTAATCATGTCTGTGTAGACAACATGTCGCTGAGCCGCACGGGGAGAACTGGATCGGGTTAATAGTGGCTGCTTTGCCCAGATTTCGATAAAAATTTAACAGCATGCCTCTATGCAAGGCTTAGTGTTTGTTAAACCCATATTTGAACACCCACATGTTCACAAGCTAGGAATAAAGATCCAATCTGATCCACAAGCTATAGTCAGACATCCCTCTGTCCTTTAAAAAGACAGAAATGCCACCAGATGCCTCACAAACCACAGAGGAAAGGCAGCTTTTTAGCTGCATTCATGTGAGTCTAAATGAAACTATTGGTAAAATGAGTAATTCCTATTATGTAAAGTAGCTCAGAAGGTTCTGAAGTGAATCATTTTCAGCAAAAATTCTAACTACATTGCTGACTTGTTTGGAGGTAAAAAATAAAAACTCAAAGGAAGGCAAAATAAAGCTGTATTTATCAAACATAGACACAGGATCACATAGACTGTGAGTGAAAAATATCAAAACTATTGAGCTGAGTATGGCTAACATCAGCACAGCCCGGACTAAAAGTCTTTGTTCCTCTTTATAATTCACACACGCCTCTTGTGCTTCAACTCTACACATGACTTTGTCTCCTTTTTCTGACAAACCCCAATTCCAGTAAAGTTGGGACATTGCGTAAAATGTGAATAAAAACCGGTTTCCATGCAACACATCCATGGTATTCAACCTCTGGCTTAAAGCCCAGCGTGCGAGCACATGGGCATGTGCAGGTCACCGAACGTCAGTTTGGGTCTGACTGAGACGTATACATGACAGGTAATTAACCCCCAACCGCATGAACCAGGTATGTTAAGATGATGAGTTTGATAAAGTGCAGTTTCAGTCTGACTTGCATGTTTTTTTCAAAGTCCAGTTTCAGTCAGACTACGGCAATAAATCAATAATTTTGGACATCATGTAAATGTACTAAAAGGATAGAGTAGGAAGCTAGGGAGAGAGAGGCCAATGACAGGGCAAAAAGACAGACGGTCTGTTTACATGTTGTTAAAAAACATTGGAAATGAGTGAAACTGGGCTACAATGAATTCAGTTCAATGACTTCTGCATTCACAAAATGTTTAGTGGTCAGGCTTTGATGAAACTGTTGAGTCAGCTGTATGAACACTTGCAAAGATGGTTTGTGGGTGCTGTTGACCTCTATTCCATGATACCAGGAAGTGTTTCTGTATTTTTACTTTGCCTCATCAGTATATAAACAGAATGATGTTAGTCAAAACTGCAGTACATGTATTAAAAACACTGTCTGAGATGTATTTGAGTATACAACTGCACAGAGCCACACAGAATCACCAGTCAGAGCGCTGACAGTGTAAACAAAGCCTTCATTGCTCATTCTGTTGGCCTCTGATTCCCCACCCTCCTGCTCCCCTGCTGCCCATCCCCCCGTCAGGGAAGCTCATCTCCACATTCTCTAGCGAGCCAGGACATCTTTGAAAGTTAGGAAAACAGGCAGATAGGACGAGCCATTGCATTCCTAACTTTACTTCTAGGAACTATTCCAAAGTGTCTCTGGTCATATTATGCAGGGTTAGTACAAAGAAGTATGCCATGCAGTGAGGGGATACAGATACAGGTTAGCACAGAGGCAGAGGTTTATCAACCCACTGCATAATTGCCTTCATGAGGAATTAGGGGAGAATTGAGACAGGAAGTCCCTTTATGAGAATGGGGAAATAAGAATCTCAGTGGGGTGAGGAAAAAAGGAGTGGGTTGCAGTGAATGACGGTGTGAGCTCTGTTCATAAATATCTTGGTTTCAGTCTGTGGATACATAGCAGCCCTCTTAGTAAAAGAGTACGGTGTTTTTACTCCTAGATCATACACACTTTATATACACATATATATTTAGAAGCATCAAGGATGTTAAAGGTAGAAAGGATCTATAATAACATTCATGTACTACTGAATATTGCCTGAGCTCTTCAGTGATCTCATGCTTCACAATATCCCTTCAAGCAGATACCAGCCACACTCTCTCCTCTTAAAACTGTGTTTAAAGGAACAATCCCAACAATCACTTCATATTCTCCAAACATGAAGTGTATTTCTGCTAACTGGGCTAGCGTATTGACATTTGTATGAGCCATATTATCTACATTATTTTTTGGGTTTTGTTTTGTTACTCACACAATCACCACAAGGGACACTTCAGGTGAATGGGCAGGTAAATGCTACAAAGGGACACAGGTGAAGCAGTGATCTAGGGAACGGGAAGAGCGCACGGTTTTTGCTGCTAATCTCTGACACCACTCTCACCCTCATCACGAACATCACCATGGTAGTAAGTTGGACGTATCTGATTTTTTTTTGTTTGTTTTTCATTTAATCAATTAAAAGGCAAAAATATAACTCAACAAAAACCTTGGATTGTACTAGAAGCGCGTCAAAATCACTTTACTTCCGCACCAAGACAGTGACTAAAATTCAGGCCAGCATAGTAACTACAACACTGATATTGTTACTCTATCTAAAAATACAATATATCAGCTGTTTTCCGCTTGCTGTCACATGATTGCCAAACATTAACTCACAAAGACAACATAGCATATACCTGCGGCACTGAAAAAGCTTCATGAAATGTGTCTTTTGTCTGTTAAAAGTTAAAAGTTTCACCCACAGCTCGCTGATTACAACCTCCAAATTGTTTCACACCAAGCTTCATTTACCATTTCAATAAGTTTTCTTTTTCTTCTGAGAAAAACACAAAATCAGCTTCAAGTGAAAAAGATAAGATGGATCACAAGTTTTGTAACCTCAGGGCAGGGGGACTCCAGCAACCCAAGGGACACAGAGGGAGTTGGAGAGAAAGTCTCGATGTTCACACTTCAAAAATTGTCCTTTACTGCAGATTTAAATTCTTGAGTAAAATTAAGTTATCATCTAGCTTTAGTTTTACCCAAGCCTCCCTCTGAAGCACAGGCTGAGTACAAACCTTTGTCCTCAAACAGCAGAGAGATTTTGTGGCTTTGCAGGGAGCAAAAATTCCATGAAAATGTGTTGTGCCTACCTGAAACCATCTCCAACGGTGACGATCTCCACCTCGCTGTCTGTTGAGGTGACATTAATCTCTTCGCTCGCAGGGACAGCAGGAGCCGGAGCTGGAGTCGCTTCGATCACTACCACATCCTCATCCAGGGCACCTGAGCACAACAAGTCAGTATTAGCACAGAAAGACACCACAACATCAGACCAGAGCAAAAAAGTCCATTTGCTCTGTTAAAACTTTTTGAAATTAAAATAAAGGATAATGAAGTTTGACTAATAAACAGTAAGACCTGTTTGTGTTTTTAATGAAAAAAAAAACATGGCTTCACATGTCACACCTCTTACATCAAAAGTCTATATTATTCCTGTTACTCAAGTTTACCTTCTCTTTTCTCACATTTGCAATAAAAATCTGTGCTACTTGTGTTACAATTTCTCATCCTAAAACTAAGCAAGATGTGTTAGTGCCCTGAGTTCTCCAGTTTTATCATGCTGAGAGGACAGTCATCAGGCCAACAGTTGAGTAAAATAGCATCAGAGCCTGATGAGGTGTGGTCACTAAGAGAGGATGAATGTCATGTAAGACCAGAATGAACATAAGAGTTCATTTCAGCAAAGACTGAATATGCAGAATACTTATTTTCATTAAACTGGGGTTCACTCTTTTCTAGAAGCAAATATGGAAACAACAAAATTAACCCCAAAGTGGAGCAACATTTACACACTCAAGCATCTTATCACCTATTTCTCTACATGCCTTCTTGAACCTCAATTGTATTTAAAGACAGAAATAATAAATTTTTGTTGCCTTGAATTGTCTTTGTCTTTGTGTTTATGACTCAAACAGACCATGCGCTCACATATTCCTCTCATGGCACGTTAACACACTCACGTCACACACAAGTGGAACAGTTAAGCATGTGCACTAAGTCTTAAACTATCTCAAACGAACTTGAGACAAAGACATCACACTCATCCTTGGCAGTGCCTGCCCGGGTTGTATGAGTGATGTGCTTTTTAAAGCTGAACACATTTATATATAAGAATAAAGTCCTCTATTACATCTGCTGCCGAGAATCTCATGGGACAGCTTGACTGTCATTGTCATTGTCATACAGCTGCACAACTGACTGACAAAACCTCGTCTTAGCTTAATGGCATAGTCTTTTTTTAAGGATGCATTATCAAACAGTAGGATGACATTGACATTCACACAACTGAGTTTAATAACCCGCCTGTTGTGCTGCATTCCTCAGGTGAAACCCAGAATACATCTTTATTCTAGTCCCATTTAGAGGTGAACATAACATAAAACCATATACAGAGAAGGTCTTTTCCCCCTTCAAGATTATTTCACTCATGTCAACATGATTGTTTCTAACTTTGGGCAGCAGTAGCTCAGGAGGGTGAGAGCGGGCGTCCAACAACTGGAAGGCTGATGGTTCAATTCCTGCCTTATCCTTCCTCTGTTCGTTGAGACTTGCCCACCTTGCTCCCACTGTGTGTGTGTCCTCCACTGGTGTATGATTGTGAGTGATGTTTGGTGGTGGTCGGAAAGGCCATTGCAGCTTGGCGGCCACGTTTCCGTCAGTCTACTAAGGTAGTTTACCACCACCAGGGTGTGACTGTGTGAGCGAATGAATGATGTATCTAATGTAAAGCACTTTGAGGGTCTCTGATAAAGGGCAACATAAATCTAATGCATTATTATTATGATATTATTGTTAATTGCTGTCACCCTAAATTTATTGCTGATCTTTTAAGGAAGAGCTGCAAAGTTATACATCTGGTTTATGAACCAAAGTTTTCTTCATCATACTTTTGTTTAAAGATTATATTACATATTACAGTTATCATTGCAAACACAAACTTTTTCATTGATATCAAAGGGCTCAACATTTTGAGGGAAGGGTCTTTTCAGATTTGCAGGTACAATGAAAGTGTTCGATATACTCATCAACAGTTATAATTACACTGAACTGGAGCCTGAAAACCGTCAGAAACATCTCAAAGAAGGTCACTGCTGAATTAAACATGTGAATGACCTGCAAAACCACACTCTTTAATGCTGAGGAAGTGTACCCTTTGTTTTTTCTTTTCTTTTTGCTCATCACTTAGTGACCTGCTATGGTAGGAAGGTTAATAACTCCCCAGTGTGATTTCCTTTTCAATTGCCTCTTGAGAACTGCTGCTTAGCACCCTGTGCATGTAGCTGCTTGGCTTTCCGCTGAAACCTTCATGTGGTTACACAAACAACCGTAACCGTTGTTTGGCGTATATATTAAGAGAGCAGCACCTATCAATGCTGATATGAGCACGGCTATATCACCATGATTAGAGTCCTTTATGCCGAGTTTAAAGACTCGGATCCAGTGGGAGGTATGAGCACTGAGCAGTGAATTTTAACTGTGACATTAGCCAGATCTTCACTTCAGGGATTGTGTTGAGTTCAATTCCACTGTAAAACAACCTTAGTATGACCTGGATTCAAGGGATTTTAGATACTGTTCCTCCAAATTCATTATCATCTGTCGGATCAAACTGTATCCTGGCTACACCACACACCTGCTCTGACTCAGGGCATCTAGAACACAGGTTTCATCACCCGCTTTCCCCAGCTGTAAACAAATGTCTTGTTTTCCCTCTGAGACGTTCGGTTTCTATGCAAAGGATGCAACTCCACAGTGTCCAAGTTTTCTTCCACATGCATCTCACCACAGAGACATCAACAACTAACTTTCCATTCTCCCCACAGACCCCAGCAGCAGAAGACACTGCAGAGGCTAAACGGCTACATGAAGCGAGGTATAGGGGAAGCTTTGTTCACTAAAACACAGATTTCATTTACATGGAGGCTTACAGTCTGATTGTGATCCCTCTGATGGGTGAAAATATTACCTTCAGGGAGAGGAGATTTTTGAGTTCTGTTAAACTAGTTTCCTCATTTCTCTACCATCTTCTCCTCTGTTCATTGTCATGGCGTTGCCAAACAGGAAGAAAGTGAAGCTATGGGCTGACAATTAGCTACAACTCTTTATCTTTCAAGGTTTTGTTTGTTATCATTCCTCAAGTTCTTGGGTGAGTGAGCTGAGGTGGAAAAGAAATCATCAGATGGGGGTGAAAGCTTGTTTGAATCAAGTTTGGAGATTTTGTTCGGTAGAGTGTAGCTAATTTATTCAGAACATAAACACCTGTCACACCGCTGATCTGACTGAATATATAGAGGCTATGAGCCGTCATGTGCAATGGAAGTCTAGAGTGCTTTATGTTTTCACAATGGCTGAACATTACACAAGGTAGGTCCTCTACTTACTTTCCCCTCTTTGACTGAAAGCTAGACAGAAATTACTTGATGTGGAATAAAAACATGTCGACTCTTGATCCTGCTCCAGTAATCACACAGTGAGTAAGGGCATTTTTGAACATCACACCTACTGTAGATCCAATTTCTCTGCAATCGTAAGTTAACTGGGACAGCTTTACAGTTCAAGAGCTGAATAACGTCTCTCATTATGTCTCACATGCACAAAAGTGACCCTTTAGAACAACACAAAATGATCAGGTAACCAGCATCAGCCATTTTTGTTTTTCTGTCCCACTTTTTCAGCGCACATTTATTCACATGGCATCAATGTTCTCCAATTAAAATATGTTAATTCACTCTGAATTGGAGATTTTCTGCAGAATCAGAGATCTCAGTGACATTATTTCCATACCCTGTTAAAAGTGTGATGAGGACTCTCTTTACCTTCTTCTGATGAACTGCACAAAAATGTCAGTCGCGTTAATATGGAAACGTTGATGTACCATGACTCCTGTTAATATCCATTAAAAGCCACATTAATCCTATAACTGGTGTAAAAAAAATTCAGCTCAAAAAAACTAATAAATCAACCTGATTAACTGACTGTTTATCAATGAAATAGATAAGCATAATGCCCGACTGCATAGACCTCATACTATATGATGATGTGGCCAAGATAACAGAGCATTCAAGTGTGGATACAGACATAGTAAAGAAAAATCTAAACAGAGTGGTGGTTTGTAATTACCTGTGGCAACAGTAGCACTGTTGGGCTGGCTGCTGGTGCTGCTGACATCTACATACAGCTCATCTTCTGCCTCGGTAGAGGAGTGGGAGGACGAGTCACTACTCAGCTCCTCGCTGGAACTACTGGTGCTATGGAGCAAAGCGTACTTCCTACGTGCGATAACTTCACGTTTCTTCCTCTGCAGTAGTAGTCGCTCCTTTTGCTTTTGAGTCCGCTGACCCCCTCCAGGAGCTGTTTTCACAAAGCGTTTCCTATGCAGAGGCCGCCGGCTGCTCAGACATTGCCTCTTTAGCAGGACTGGTTCGGCCTCAGAACGTACCCACTTATGGGAACGATTCCCCCGAGTTCGGCCCAGAACAGGACGTAGACCAACTCCAGTAGCTCCTCCTGTTGTCAGGGCAGTGGCCTTGTGCTGGCCTCCTGTTGCTCCAGCCTCCCCCTCATCCTCTGAGCTAAGAGTGTCCGAGTCACCAAATCGCAAGCTAGATGATGGGGAGGAAGCACAGTCACTAAAAGATGACTCATGATTGTGTTCGTCCTCACTTGGGTGTTGTAAAAGTTCTACCCGGGGACGCTGGGGGGCCAGTGAGCTTTCACTAATATGGCCCTCTTTAAGTGAGCAGTCTGAAGGCCCTGCCTGTTGGCCCTTTCGTTTCCTGCGTCCAGGAAGGCTCCGTTCTGAGTCTCTGTGTGTTCCTGTATCCCTCAGAGGCAGATGCTGAGACTCACATAGGGTTTCAAATTCACTGCCTGCCTTCCCAATCATCTCCATGTTGTTGGAGAAGCTCTTGGCTGCCTCCATGGGCTCAGGGTTCACCAGTGGCTCCTTCAGATGCTCCTGTCTGCTGGGGGCCTCAGATGGCACCTCACTCTTCATGGCGGCAGGTTTGTCCTCACAGGGCAAACACGGTGTGCATTTGCATTAAATCCTAAGAGTGTATCAGCTGCATCTCACAAAACCTAAATAAAAGACGAAAAGAAAGAGTTAACCACCACAATAAATCACAGACAAGGACAGAAATATGTTATCAGATACAGATTTGAGTCTTTCCAAGCATAATGTAAAAAATAAAAGACAGAAAAGTGTCAAGATGTAAATGTGGACGTGACCAAAGAGGTGTGAATACAGACTGTTTTAGCATATCTATGAAATTAGAGATCTGTGATGAATTAGCCTAATAGATTCAGGGTGAGTCACTATTGACCCAATTACATAGTCCTGGTTAGTTCAGGCAGCTCCATTAAAGGGACTATGTGTGGGACTTGTTTGGTACAGAGTACATGGCTAAATAGCTGCTTCATTGTGTTATAGTTCCCACTATGTTTCTGTACTTGACTGTCCAACAGCCTTTTAGGAATATTGATTCGAAGTGCATAACCGATATCTTTTTAAATAGTTATATATGAACAATAAATCTGTCATGGATTTTTACAGATGTTACTGTTGCATTTTTTAAGGAAACTCAACAGCACAAAAAAAATAAATGATATGCTCATAACAACACATCATGGTCTTACATTTTGAGCAATACATTCACTTACAACAATCATTCTGTTTGTGCGTACAAAGACAGAACATAAATACCCACAGGCTGAGTCAAAAGTAAAGGCTGAGTCAGTATTTCAGTGTTTTGTTTACAGTCGATTACAGACATCACATGAATCAGGATAAATAAAGGTGCGTTATCCACCATGAATGTGATTCATTTTTGGGTTAAGACTTTGACAGACTTTGGTTCATATCAGTGAGCACCAACAATCACTATCACGAGACACAGCGACTCTTTAGAGGGAACATTTTCACGACTGTGTAAGGTCTCCTAGAGCAACACCAAATTCCAGCAATGACAAAATGAAGGCCACTTCCCTAAACGCTTTGAAAAAGTTTGTATCGGCCTTGCTTCTTGTGTTTTTTCAGAAGACACATGGCTTACTTCACTTTCTGCCAAATCCAAGTAATGTGGGATTGAAATTCTGGTGCACCAGCATAAACAAAACGATGAAAATACTCTGTGTGCCCTAAGCTGTAAATAACACTGGAGGGAACATTTACAACAATAAATCAACTCCTATCTATACCTGACAGGGGATTTATTTAAATATGTGCTTTTAAAGAGGTACACACCGCACCCCTCCTTAATTACACAGAGATGTTAACTTGATTTTTTCAACTTTGATCCCCAAATCTCTAACAGGGTGGTATCATTGTATCATTGCTAAGATACTGTGATATTTCTGTATGTGAGTAAATGAATTCAGCACTTTAATAGCTTCATGTACAGCACATAATGTATCAAGATTACAGGCGCAAACAGTACCCTAAGGATTGTTAACAGACCAGATTGGTTTATAATGACTTTCCTACTCAAAGATTCTTTGATGTGGCCAGGTACCACTTCTGCTGGTCACTTTGATCATCCTTTATTTGTATTTTAAGCAAAAACACTGGTTCTGCATTTGCACGTTTTTGAAGTCGAAGCAGCAGCACATTTGATCACTCATACTTGAGTTTTCTTTGTAGAATGATTCCTCTTACTGCAGATCCCTTAGTGTCGTTTATCTCAAAGGGTGTTCCATATCTGCAGTGACATTCGGTAACAAACTGTGCTCTCCAGAAAATAATCACAGAGCATTACAGACAGTGTGAAAAAAAAAAATCACACAAGTGCAGGTTTATGGACTATATGCATGTGGTGATATCGCCCACAGCAGCGAGCCTGCCACACTTCTTGATATGATGTAATCTGAAAACAAAAATCTTGAAGCTACTACACTGGTAGACGATTTAGGAACATACTGTACTGACCCTCCATATGTGGCCGTCTTGGAGTACAAGTGATGTACTTCAAGATAAGAAAACAAAACCAATTATTTACCTACCCAACACACACGAGTGAATAACTCACAGTTTTCAAAAAATCTGTATGTTTTGCTTCGAGAAACACAACAACAACAAAGTCTGTCAGTATCCCTGTGTAATTTCATGTAACTAAACATCTCGTGGTTAAAATCTTAACACCCAAATCCAGCATTGAAGCGATTTATCCCTTTTGTGGGTCCACAGTTGTAATGAAATGCAACACTCAAAAAGATTTTCCACAAACTAACACAGACCCACAACCTTCATTGCTCATTTGCACCTCTCCTGCAGTGTATCAGTAATAATGTAACACAACAACATTCCTGGTGATAGTTGCTGCAGGGTGATGGTACAAGACTGCATTAAACTGTACAGGTGTCCATGATGTTCATGTCTACCTCACTGCATTAAGTATCCTGTGAAAGTAATTAGATTTTATTATCCATTCTCATCTCATTATGCCACAGCATGCAGGATGGTCAATTGACCTAAACCTGATGAAGATGCCAGGGGATGTTATCTTCAGGGACCAGGTGACATGTGAATGCTGTGAACTCATCATAGACAGCTAGCACTTCGTTTCTGCTTCTTTGTACAATTCACTAATAAGTCCAAGTCCTTACGATGGCACAAAGAAAGCTGCGCAATGACATGCATGAATCCAGGGGCCTCAGAGGACAGCTCTAATAGGGGATATCTAATGCATCAAGGCTGAACAAAACTAAATTCACATTAGGAGGAACAAATAACCTTAACTATCACAACAGAAAGGGTGTTATCATGCAAAGCAGAGGAAGATAAATATGCTGTCACAATAATGACATCGGTACGACAGAAACAGGACTACTGGGCTGCTGCTAACAGTGCTATATGTCTGTGAAACGACCATCGAGCTGTGAAAATAAGCCATCATAAACAGAGCTTTCTTTGGTTATTATGCAGCTTGACAGCACCAAGCCTGAAACTGAGGCTTAGCATAATTTCTGCAACGATTAGCAATTACAATACAACTGCTGCTGTCTGCCTCTGTCCCACAAACGCTGGTGGAGTGACTAAGGCCAAAGAAAGTCGTGTTATGAAGCGTGGATGATCTGAATACACCTCACAAAACATGTGTAACTTCTCTCAAGATTATCGTGAAAACAATACAGCGGATACCAAAGTAGACAGCTAGCCGCCTAGCCTGGCATAGAAGACAACAAAGACGAGTCATACCTGCGTTTAAGTCCTTTTTTCGAAATGTGTCACCGTCCTTTCTGTATCATGTGAGATTGAATCCTGTGGAAAATAGTGACAAGCGATGAAAACTGTCAGTTTTCTCTATGTTAAGCCCTACTGCAACTTGGTAGGCCTGCATAGAAAACGCAATCCGAGGACGACGTTAGTAGCTGGGATTGTGATACTGTCAACAGAGTCCCGAGCTGATCCGAGAGGCAAGATCGAAGGCAGTGGGCCCAGGACGGCTAAGAGCTAAGCTAACATAAAGGCTAGCTCCGCTTCACTCATCAAAAACACGATTATACATGAACATTTTGACCCGTAAACGAATCCTAGTGATTCTTTAGTAATACCGCGTCCTCTCTATGATGTTTCTTTTTGTCAAAATAGAAATGTCTCACTATAAGCCCTCGACGAAGATGCCATTCCAGCCTTTCGAGGCATCCACTCTTGTTTACCCAGCAGGTCGTCTGTTCGCCAGCTACAACACTGTAATGTCTCTCACCGCCGAGCGGGGGCGCCAAACCTACCATCATATACTTTACGACAGTTTGCGACAGTTGTTAAAATCTCTATCACATTTCAACCTAGACTTTTTAAAAACATCAACTAAATACTTGTTTTGTCCCGTTCAATTTCTAGGGAAGAAACTATGAGGTTTAACGTGACTTAAGACCTGTACACTGTATTAATACAATATTTGTTTTCAAGTATTGTTTTTCTAAATAATCTTACAAAATACCAGAGCACACCCTAGTGGTTGTAGACAAGAAGAAAAATGACATTAAAATGTAGAGTCGAAGCATACTTGCTGCGTCCGAACTGCCCGCTCGGATACTACATGCTACTGCTACGTGCTACTGCTAGATCCTACTCCTACATACTAAAAACGTTGGCCCAATTCGGACACACTAGACGAGCGGTGGGGAAAGACGACCCCCGCAGGCAGAGAGTAGGTACTGCGCCCGTGCAGTCAGTGGTAACTGAAGCCCCTCATCTGCGGGCCTGGCTGTAGTACTGCAGCTGTGCAGTTTAATGATGGAATAAGTGAGCTTTACCTCCATGATGTCGCCACTTGCTCATAAAATGATTACTTGGGCAAATATGACACCATGACATGACAAAGAGATACAACCGCACATTTTTTAGGACAGTGTGTGAAGTTACATGAAACTTACATCTGTACTGTCCCGCCTGCTGCTGCTGCTCCGACATGGTGCGCGCTGCTGTGGCCAGCCGGCGTTCGCGACACTTTTAAATAGGCAGAGCAGCTGGTGGCGCTAGCATCACATGCGCTTCTACAACTTTTAAGAGGACGAAGAAGAAGCCCGCGGTGCATTTTGGGTCAGTAGCATGCCCGTAGGATGCACCGCGACCAACCTACAATGTGGGCGTGTCTAGCATCTGAAGTAGTATCTGAAGTAGCATGCTACTCGCTCCGGTGGCCAATTCGGACATGCTAGATACTACTTCGACTACTACTTCGACTACTACTTGGCAATTCGGACGCAGCTACTGTCATCGTTGGAAAGCTTAGCATAGCAATAGCAATTGAATTTTGCAAATAAAAGGCAGGAAATTTACAATCTCAATATTTGATAGACAACCCATTTTCAAAATTACATCAACAATCGCTCTCGGTCATATTTGGAAAACATCAATCCTGCGATGCAAAAAGATATCCTTTGACTTGCAGCATGCACAACTAGGAACACCGGAATGATTAACAAAACTGCTGAAACAGCCATACCAGTGACCATTTAATCGTTAAAAAAACAAACAAAATTAACTATTTTCAAGGAAGTACGGGTGCAGAAAAGGCATGCAAAACTTTTAATTCTGCACGACACCACTTTGTAACACAATAACATCCACATTTAAAAGTAAGTTGTCGATAGATTGCTTTGATGGATAGTCTTTTCAAAACTGTAGGTGAAGAAAATAAACAACATTCAGCGTGTTGATTCCAACCATAGACTGTATATAGAATATTAGTATAAATATATAGTATATGTAAGTCTATGATTCCAACATACAGGCCTCATTTGAGTATGCTTTCAATCCAGTCAAAAGATTGTGAACACATGGGCAACCCAATGAACCACTGCAAGTTTTTCTTTTAAGAAGCTTCTACATTTTCATTTTAGTTGGCAGGTTGGATGGGCGATAAATGTTGTAATGGGTGTTGGTGATGTACAGAAGTGCATTACATTGAAAGGACCAGATGTAAGAAACACCAAGTGAATACGCTCAGTTTACTACCCATTGCACCTTCATTAACAACTCAGCCACATTAAATACATGTCTGAGTAGTTCAATAAAAACTGGGAAAAAGATAAAGCTTCTTAAAGTCGAATCTTATGTGGAGCTGCTGCGTTGGATTTCATTAGACCGCCCGCTTTAGCGTAGTGCCATGGCTGGAGTAACCCAACCAAAAACAGCAGTGACAAGCTGAACCATACTGTTATACTCTCGGATGGTAAGTCATGTGAGTAGAAGGAAAAAATCTCAAACAAGATGTGTATTCTCAAAAATGAGGAGAAAATTTAAAAGGCCACAATCAAATAAGACAAAAAATGTCAATTAATTAAATGCTTTGCAAAAATATCCCCTGCAGAGGAAGAAAATCAATCCTCACAGCCTCACAGAGTTCAGGTGTGTCCACTCTCACCTGCAGACAGTCTTAGTGAGAGAAGCTGCAGCAATCACAAAAGGAAAACAGATCTGAAACCAGAATTCCAGAAGGACAAAAAAATACACACATCCCATATTAAAGTATAGTAGTACAATTTGTGCTTCAAACCAATAATGCTTGGGTGCTAGAGGAATGTGCATCTTCCTTTAGCTTTAGCAATAATTGGTGAGGACTCCATGGCCTCATAACACATACACCATGGCGCACTCTGCGAAAAAAGGGCCTGAGTATCCATCAAAAAAAGCTGTATGTACAGTAGGCTTCTAAAAAGTTAAGGGAGGACGAGGCCAGCTAAAGAAGAAAGACTCTTTGTGAAACTGAGAGATTTCTAGTGCAGCATTGAATCAATAGATCCAAACATATTGACATTATGTGCCTTGTTCTTCCTTTCAAAATGCATAGTTTGAACCTGGAAATTCGTGATCCACCTCTAAACAGAAAGGAATAGGTATTTGGATTAAGAAATTAGTTGTTATTACCAGATGTTTTATCAGTCTTAGGTGGCAAGTTTTCTGTTCTACACTGCAGTCTGCTGGGGAGGAAGCATCAAACACAAAGATGCAAGACATCTTAACAAACTGGTGAAAAAGGCTGGCTCTGTGGTTGGACTCAAGCTGGACTCAGTGGAGGATGTGGTGGAGAGATCTACATTGAGGAAGGTCAGACTAGTCTTACGAACATGGATCACCCTCTTCACGACACCCTGATGGACCAAAGGGCCAATGGTGGTGGACGGCTCCTCTCTCTTCGCTGCAGGACAGAAAGATTCAGAAGATCTTTTGTACCAACAGCCATCAGAGTTTATAACTCTTGTGTAAGTAGTAGATAACTTTTTGATACATATTATGTGAGAGTTATTGTTATTCTTGCTGTGACTTCCTGTAGTGCTTCTCCAGTCCACTGGGCGGCGTAGAAGCACGGATGGCATCATTTTGTTTATATCGAAGAAGACATTGACCAGTCAATCTGCGCGCGCATGTTTCGGTAATCTTGAGGTAAAATGGCGACGGGTGCCATTTCCATGGAGCCCAAGAAAATATCAGAATTAAGAGTGGTGGATTTGAAATCCGAGCTGAAAAGAAGAAGTTTGGACACCTCTGGCATTAAGAGCGTCCTCGTGACAAGACTGAAACAGGTAACCAAACAATAAGCGAATCCGCGCGGAAGTGAACGTAAACAGAGCTTTGAACTGCGATGCAGCGACGCTAAAGCTAACATTAGCCTCAGCGACGCGACACCCGAGCCTGGAGAGGTTCAGATAGACCGAAACTATTCTCATAATCGACGGCTTCTCTAAGCTGCCTAATATATTACCGCATGTCAGAAAGGTCAGAGGAATAATGCACATTTAACCGAGCGACATTCAAGCTTTCAGTCTTGATGTTATCCGGACTCTAACTCATTGCGCGTTATTGACTCCAGCTGTTACGATCGCAGTGACTTGTTGTACCATTATCGTAAATTTACGTCCACTGAGGAGATGCAAATGCAACCGTGAAATTTCTTATCAAGCGTCTGTATATGCCTGTTATTGTCTTAAATTGATCGATGCCTTTCATTATGATGATGATGTTTGTGTGGTTTATCTTTGAGAGGATGACCTGACTATGTTGGGATCACCTACAAAAAAGACAAATTGCTTGGTCTTGATAAAGCAAAATGCCCCACAATTTTGCTTTTAAACTTCTACTTGTAATTAGCACATTAGAGTCAAAATAAACCACATCATATCTTGACTGTGACAGCATGATGATTGTCTGAAAATCTCCCTTTGACCTTAACCTGTTGAAACTGTCGGTTCTCATTAATTTATTTTGATTTTGAAGGCGATTGAAGATGAAGGTGGTGACCCAGAAAACATTCAAACCCAGTCCTCACCTGACGCAGCATCCCGAAAAAGTGGGAAAGCCAAAGGTAATCCTTCAATTCAGTGTAGAAATGAGAGAGGCCGGTTTAGTCTGCTGTCCTTTTTTACATTTGTTTTATTTTCTGTGACTTCCAGTGAGAAAAGTGGATTCGGACACGGACATCCCAGGGGAGGACGATATGTTTTCCAAGGTGAAGTTTGCATTCATATCAGTAAATTGAGTGTCATCCTGATGGTCACCTGAGAGCGATCCTCATTGTTTGTGCACGAGCACTCTTGAATTTGCTTAAATACTTGGTAAAGTTAGAGGAAGCCACACTGACATCGGTTCTGACTATGGAAACTAATGATAACTAATATTGACAAAGACTGTAACCGTTAAACCAAGACTTGTTTGTCGAACATGCAAAATCAACTTGCCAGCGCTGTACAAATAGAACCTGCTTTTGCTTCTGCGCCAACCTCTTTATTTCTTTTTCAGGAAAACGAAGACGATGAATCAGAAAAAGGTATGTATGTCGACCAACTAGTGCCCAGTGTTAACATAAAGTCGTTCCCTCTCTACAGTTTAAATATGTATTGACTAGACCACTAATATGTATAGCCTACATCCTTTGGTATTTTATGACTTATTAGCAAGTACAGTATTGAGGTCACAGTGTGCCAAAAGGAGCACCAAGGACGTGTTTGATCAGGGAATTTCTGATGAGAGACTCGTTTTTTTTTTTTTGTTGTTGTTGTTATCTGTGTATACATGGATCATGGGGCATGGGTTTGCCATGTCTCCGGTAACACAACACCTTGAATAATTGAGAATATTAAGTGGAAAGTTTTGTTTACTTCAGTTGATTTCTGCTTCCTCTGGCAATCACCATCCTAAACACCTCCCGGGAAACAAAGAGTGAAGATTCTCAAAATATCTCACAATGTATCACCCAATGAATCGAAGGAACCGTGTCTAACAGAGGATCGTTGCACTTCCCTGCAGAAATTTGAATTGATAGCATTGGTGGACAAACCACTGGCAAGTGCACATGGCCTCTGTGAACACTTGAGTCCCTTTACCACAGGAAAAGGGAATCTCAATACAAGTCTCAAGTGAGACGCTCTGATTTGGGAAGCTCAAGGGCAGCCGGACTCTGCAAAACTGTTTAGAGATGAGGAGACCTTGTGTCTAGAGGCAAGTGAAAGATCAAAAGACTCAATTCATCACAAACATCCATCCAAACCCCAAGCATCTCCGCCAGCTTTCTGCAGCCCCCAGAATGATGTGTGCCGTGAAGAGCTTTGACTCAAAGCACTGCCGTGGACTGGCAAAGACAGACTATTGTGATCTCAGGCACACCTTTGTTGTGTGCAGTTGACTGGACACACTGTGGCATATTGGACTGTGTGATGAATAGTCTTCTGATGTCTACCATCGAGACATAGGTGATTTTGGTTATTGAAGAATCACTGGATGATATTGAAGATGGCCAATAACTCAAGACATTTCACACTCTGCCGAATGGGAGGAAAACAAGGATGAACTGCTCAGTTATTCCTCCTCGTTTGAACTTTGTCCCAACTTTCCCATCTGAAGAAGCGCCATGTGATGCAAGAAGAAATGATAGTTGCCTGCTCTGTATGAGTAATAAATGAAGAACTTGTGTCAGGAGATGAAGAGCACAGATTCATCCTCAGTTTTCACTGAAGATTGTGTGTTTGTGTCTTCCTGTGGTGTCAGCGCCCTTGATGACCATTAACACTAAATTTGCTTTCTATTCTACTTTATAGGTCCAGCCATGTCGATGTTAAAAGTTGTGTTTTGCCATGTTTATCCTTATTAAATCCCTCAGATGTAACTGATACAGATGATGGTACTCGTGAAAATTCTAAGCCTGCACCCTGTGAGGACAGCCTCTCTCAGCCTGAGCCTGAGGCTGAGGTTGAGGCTGAGGCCGAACCCGAGTCAGAGGCTGTGGCGGCTGAGGCTGAGGCTGATTCGGAGCCTGAGCCAGATGGGAATGCCGAAGCCGAGCCAGAGGTTGATGCCGAGCCAGAGGGGGATGAGGATGCCGACCCAGAGATGGATGGGGGTGCTGAGCCTGAGGGGGAGGCTGAGGCGGAGGTAGACACCGAGCCAGAGATGGAGGCTGAGCTGGCTGAGATGAACGCTGAAGCGATGAATTCTGCTAAAGAGGCTGAGGACGATCACCTCTCCGTCTCCATCCAAAATGAAGATGCCATCACCCTAGATGTTGATGGGGACGATCTCCTGGAAACAGGTAAACATGTGAAACTTCCAGATCCAGATGCCGAGAAGGGCACTGATGAGCCAGAGGCCTCTGCTGAGACGGGCCCTGATGATGACACGAAGGGGGAAGAGATGGAGGGCCACAAAGATGGTAAGAGGGATGACGGATCCAGGTGCGAGCCCACGAAGAAAGACAGCAGAGAGGCCTTGAAGAAAGCTGAAACGGGAGATAAAGAAAAGGATTCTGGGAAGAAAGGCCCCTCCACTACTGGGGCATCAGGTCAAGCAAAGAGGTTTGTCTTTCTATGTCAGTCTTTTTGATACTACTACCAAGTCCAACTCACTAAGAACCAGCATTGTGGGTAGCCTCAAGAATTTTTTTTTTTTTTTTTGCCATAAGGGAATTGTTCACAGATGTACCTAATCCTGCCATTTACTTCTTTGATTTGTTTTTCTGAAGTTGGTTAAATTGTGAAATTAACCAGACGAAGCCGAGCAAACACCTCTTATTTGTTACTTTGACCTTCCCAGCAGTTTTAAAGCTGTTTCCTGTCTCTACACAAGCCATTGTTAAAGGGCAATAGTACCCAAGGTTGCAGTGATTTTTTTTTTCCTTTTCGGCCAAACAATTTGCTGTGAAGTTGAGCAAACCTCTGAAGATTTCATTGGTCCAGGGAGTAAATTGGCTGACAACTTGACCCATCTCACCACTGGAAAAGCAATGAAGCCTTTGAGATATTGGTTCTGCGCCTTGCCCAAAGGACTTTTTTTGTGCGAAGAGCAAATAATATGATGTTTTGATTCCAGTAAATGACTGTGTGTCACTTAAAACCAAGGCTCTCTTTACCTTTACTCATTTCCTCTGTCTGTTGTTACAACATTTGCTTTATAGCTCCTCAAGAGACAGGGATGGAAAACCAGCAAAGGAGAATTTGGGTAAGACTGAATGATGAATGATTTTACATTCAAACAACAGGGGAACTGCTTTGTCATACCATTTCAACTCCTGAATATTGTCATGTGCCCGGTGGTTATTCAACATTTCTTGGAAATCATCTTCTCCAGGTGTCGTCAGCAGTAGCAGCAGCAACAACAGCTCCTCTCGTAACATATGGGTGAGCGGCCTGTCCTCAAACACCAAAGCAGCTGATCTAAAGAACCTTTTTGGAAAATATGGGAAGGTAAATAAGATGTTTGTGGAATAAGTTGATCCTATTTTATACCGGGAGGAAACTTCGTACACTTATAATCTGTTGAGTAGAAAACTGTAAAGCCAATTCTTTTGAAAACAGGTTTTAAGTGCCAAGGTGGTCACAAATGCTCGCAGCCCTGGTTCAAAGTGTTATGGCTTGGTGACGATGTCTTCAAGCACAGAAGTGGCTCGGTGCATCTCACATCTCGACTGCACAGAGCTTCACGGACAGCAGATTTTTGTTGAAAGGGTAGGTTAGCAAACCGATGGGGAGTCAAAACATTGAAACAATCTTTGCTGTTTGTATACTGCCCTAAATAAACGGAGCAGATTTGTGTCATTTAGATATCTCTCCATCTGTGTTTCAGGCTAAAAATGATCCTTTCAAAAAAGAGGGGCCCAAGAATGAA
Organism: Xyrichtys novacula; assembly: GCA_962446985.1. Taxonomy (NCBI): domain Eukaryota; kingdom Metazoa; phylum Chordata; class Actinopteri; order Labriformes; family Labridae; genus Xyrichtys; species Xyrichtys novacula. The sequence continues at coordinate 22,041,164 of OY660864.1, read as the reverse complement.
GCAGAGGACAAAGGAGGCTCCAGCAAATCAAGTGATAAACGAACTTCCACAGGGATGAAATCAACCAACAAGTGGGTGAAAGAAACCAATGAAAATATGAACCATTTTTAGATTGAAAGCACATGTAACCCATTTCTTCCTCTCCATGTGTAGAGCACAGACATCTTCCAAAAAAGAAGACAAGAAATTAGATAAAGCTTCAGAGAAGGACAAAGATGCATCCAAGAAACAGGAGGCCAAAAGTGGAAAATCAGATTCTGTTTCTTCTAATTCAGGACCAGATTCAAAGAAGGATGACAGAAAGCATGGGAGTAAGTTTTTACCCAGTTTGATCCTGAATTTTTAATGGTCTGTTGTATTTCACAGTGTCTGTTCGGTAGATATTCACTGAACTTTTTATTTCCAGGGACCAAGAGTCCAGGCAGGATGATGGTGCCACATTATGCTAAAGGAGAGTCTAACTTTAACAAAATGAGACCTTTCAGAAAGGGAAGGTATTTTGATAAAGTAAGACCTTTATTTGTATTCTGTTTTCTGATTTGATTCAAAATAATCTGTTGAACATATTTTATTTTAAGTGCGATTGTATATGTTCCTTTTTTTCAGCCTTTTATGAACATGAATGTCCAAAGGAAGCCAAAATGGTTGATCCCTCCAGAAGAGGTACGAAACTTTGATACCAAGTGTTTGTGTTTAATATTTTTGATACCGTGAGCCTTTTCTAACCCTTTATTTTGTTTTTGACTCTTAGTTTAAGATGATGAAAGAGAGACAGCGGCCTTTCATAAACAAAGGGGAAGACATTTTGCCTTTTGAGAAGATGAAGGAGCAGCGAATGCGTGAACGGATGGCTCGTGCAGAGCGTGTTCGTCGGGCGGTGGAGTTGCGCAGGTTGTTTTCAGCAGTTGATAGTCAAAACACATTTCATCAAAATATGTTTCGATGCTTTTATTGTTTAGTGATCCTCCGGTTTTAAGCTAAAGGTGTGTTTGGTTTTTAGGCGCCGTGAAATTGCTGAACGAGAACGCAGGGAGCGTGAACGTGTCCGGCTTTTGCGAGAACACGAAGAACGGGAAAATCTGCTCCGGGAGCGCCAGAGACTGGAAATGGAGAGACAAAAACTGGAGAGAGAGCGCCTTGAGAGGGAAAGACTTGAGAGAGAGAGAATTCGTATAGAACAGGTAGAAAGATAACCTCATTTTCACATTAAAGGCTCGAGTCCATCTGATCTATAACTTCATCAAATATGTAACTAAGGATTTTTGTCATGAAACTGTCACAAGCAAGCTCAGTCAGTCATGAAGAGATTTTTATTTGCATTTATTTCTTCATGAGAGGATAGTAGAAATTGCATTTCAGGTGTCTAAGATACACATATTAATTGGTGAATTGGAATATTCTCTCTTTGAGGAACGACGCAAAGAGGCTGAGCGAATGGCACGTGAACGCGAGGAGCTGAGGAGGCAGCAGGAGCAGCTCCGGTGTGAGCAAGAAAAGAGAAACAATCTCAAAAGAGGCCGTGAAGTGGACCACAGGTTGGTACACTTTTCCGTACATTCCCCTCAGAAGTTTGACGAAGGTTAAACTTAGTGGACTTTTGAGGAATAGATTCACAAGCTCTTTTTAAAAAAAAAAAAAAAATCATAGTATTGACTATATCCCGAGGATTGAAGTGTGGTTTTCTGTGCTCATATCTCATGAGGTTTATCTATATCTTACGTTTTAGTCGGCGAGAGGAACCTTATTGGAACGGCAACAAGAAGATGCAGTCAGACTCTGAAGTTCGTTTAAACCAGGGGTCAAACTTCAACCGACAGCAGAACCGCTTTTCAAACTTCACTCCTCGAGAGCGGGGTCGCTTCCCAGAAGCTGGTGCTGAGCAGCCAAACACATATGACCGGTTGGTAAAATCAGGATTCCTTGTTCACTTCAAGTAACACATCCAGGTTGAGACCAGTGTTTAAGACGTATTAACACCTAATGTTAGGGTTGTACATTTGTATTGTACTTTTGTCAACTGTACTCATGTTTGTCCTTGGCCTTATTCAGCTGGCTATTTTAGCTTATGATGTGACCTACTCTGTTTTTTGTTTTGTCCAGACGTAACCGGTTCGATGGTGAGCCAGAGGTCAAGAAAAGCCGCCCTGGACCTCATCGGGAGAGCTCCGGCTTTGATCGTTTCCCCAAGAACTTTGACACCGTTCGCAGAGCTGAACCCCACCCTCCACCACGTACAGCACTCCGAGACACCGACCGGAGGGAAAGAGACGAGAGGCGGCTTGTGCCTATGCATGATCGCCCAATGGGAGCAAGAGCTACAATGCCTGGCATGTCACACAATCGCTCACCGAGGGATGGAGGGCACGGATGGAAAAACGAGGGTGGGATGAACACTAACAAGGGAGATCTACGGTAAAAAAATAATCAAACTGCATTGCCACTTGACTGTTTTTTTTCCTTTTAAATAATCAAAAACTAATTCATGTTTTTGTTTCAAATCTTTCTTGGGTAGAGGACCCATGCGCATGCGTACAGATCGACCAGGCAGAGATGGTCCAGGCCCCTCACTTAGAGGAGGGTCCTCCAGCGGCCAAGGAAGAAGCAACTTCAATGACCGAGGTGGAGGGAGATCAATGGCGATGGGTGATCAGGTCTGTTAACCTCCTGACAAAGAGTCACAGTGCACTTAGAGATACCACGTGGTGTTTAGATAAAATAATGATTTAGCATTATGCTACCTGCAGATCCACTCAGTGATCTGCAAACCCAAATAAGGATCCTGCACCTTTAAAATGTTTTTAATAATATCGTCAGCTGACATGAACACAGTAAAACACATTATTTTCAGGAATCACAGCAACAGTTTTGACAAGTAAAGTTGCAAAAATGACCAAGCAGCTAGTCATCATTAGGACAGCCAGCTGCAATTTAGCCAAGCTGCAGGGGTCTGTGTTTTTATTTTGTCCTTTTAACAGAATTAGGTCTGTAGATACAATAGTCAAATGAGAAAGGCGGGGAAGGTGACTTTTTTTTTTAAGGTTGTGTTACAGTCTGTCCTGCATTACAACAACACAGTGTTGATGTGTGGCGCCAAATAAGTCATGCTAAAATATCTGAAATTTGTAGGATATTCATAAAAGGTATCCAGGAATTTGAGTTCGAATCTATTATTAGTCATTTATCAAACAAAATTAAAGTTTGAGGACAATGTGCTGAGTAATTGGAGTTTGTCACAAGCAGTATCTAAATCAAAACTAATTCTCTTGATGACTTTTTATATGTTAGATTACTTTTTCACAAAATTAGTAATGCTTTTCTAGAGTTAATAAAAGCTGCCACTGACTTAGAACCTCTCTTGTTTACAGCCGTTCAGCTCTGGTCGACAGGTGGTGGTGGAGCGTCACGGCAGGGAGCAGGGCCTGAGGAAGGATTGGCACAGTGGGTCCAGCTCCCAGGGTGGGGGCTACCCTGATAACCGCAGAATGGGAGACACCCGGGGCAGCATGATGTCTCCTTCCAGGTATGCATCTTCAGATGACTTCATCATTTGAATCCCTGTTTTGAGCTGTTTTACACTCTGGTGTCGTCCCTCTTTTCTGCAGTCATTCTTCATCCGGGCTGAACCGAATTGTACAGATCACCAACAACTCCATTCCCAGCAGTGGCAGCGTGGGCGGATTCAAGCCCTACAAAGGAGCACCACGGCAGTACTAACTGAAAACCAAATCCTGCCACTCAAAAGCACCTGAAAGTTTGAGGACTTTTTTCAACTTATTTTTAGAATATGGACTGTTTTAGGTGGTACGTTATTTTATTTTGTATAGAAAAGTCTTTACCTCAGTGTAGGGTTTTCCTGACAGTTTTGCTGTTACATTTAAACAACCTCCTGCACATGTTTTACTTTGTCTTTACAAAGATACTGTATAGACCCTTTGCCTTTGTAATAAGTTTTCAAGTGATGTTACCGATGTCTCCTCTGATTGGGTGTTGTATGTATATTTTCAATAGCGTAGTATCACACTCAGTTTACTGTGTAATGTTTTATTTTGGTGTATTATAGCTTTCCTAAAGTGTCGGGGATCATCACTTAGTTGGATGCTTCCCAGTGATGAAGTGGATGACGTAGGACTTGTTTTTGAGAGTCATTTGTTTTGATGTTTTTGTTTTGTAACTATGAGTGAAACCTACTTAAAGTCAAACTAAACATGCCTGTGTTGTAGCAAAATACCTCCCATCGACTATGAGTTGGATTGAATTAAACTTTGACTTAAGTATGTTGCTGCAGGATATTTAATGGTCTGGGGACTCTCAAAGGATCATAAAGTTGGTCTTTATATCCTCTTCTTACCATTCCTAGGATTCAAAGTTCCAGTCACATCATGTCTTTGAATTTGTGGCTAGTTTTCAGTCTGCTTTCAGAAGACACCCAGAATCATTATGAATGATTAATAATTACTTCACAGCCCCTACAGTGTGAGGACTTGGCAGTCAGGGCATGAAATCTACATTTAAAGAACAAATAGTTTAAAAAAGAGGACAAAGTTCCTACTCTAAGACCATCCCCACAAACCAGGATCATATTTTCAGTCATTTCAACACATTTGTTTTTCATTACATTTAAACAGGGACTTGCACTACATGCTCTGTAGCTGTATGCCTGTCCGACCTCTTGGGGGAAGTTTGATAAAGCTACGGAAAACCTTGATTTATCATATTAGACACTAAAATATCTCTATTTGCTGTTATAGCATCATTGCATTGTTACAATATGGTAGACCAACTTTGTAATAATCCCAAAGCACCTTATATTGTTCCTAGATTGTGTAATTCAATCATTTAATGCAAGCAGTTCAAGTAGCATTTTCTAAAAATTCTGAAACTATTTCCAAAGTGTAATTTGTCCTTTTCTGGGTCACGTCCAAAACATCCAGAGCCTAATCTTTAAAATATTGTTTAAAATATGTTTTTCTGTGGGACATGCAGGACTCATACAAACATTTTAAGTGATAATAGTTGAACTTCATATTTAGAAAGTCATTCTGTCAACAATATTTTTTTTTCCTTTGAACCTGGTGCCCCTGCAAAAATGATTGAGGATTGAATGTGGTTAATTTTCTGCTTCCACTCACATCTAAGTTTCGACTCTGTTTTTGAACCACAGATGACTCTGCTGAAACAAACTTGAATAACAAAATGTCTCAAAAGTTATTAGGTCTCATTTCAAATGACAACAAAGCAACTATTGATCTTAGTCTTTTATTATCCTGGTACTTCTAATCAGGTTGAATGTCCCTCGTCTATAAGGCATTTTGTTATATATATATATATATATGTTTATATATATATATCACCACATACAATATGTGACTGCAATGTGAAAGGCTACATACATTATTTGGTCATTTATGTAAATAGATGAACATTGAAATAACACAAATGAGTAACGTCCCATATGCACAAACACTGTCCTCTGTCTCGAATGCTTTTATGTGAAATATAAACACAACGGGCCATCCAAAGAAAATAACGTTCTCTCAGGGGATTGATAATTTCATTTTACTCTGCCTTACTTTCAATCCAAGCTATACATGCACCACAAAGTAAACCGGGAGTATGATATATTGCGTTAAAGAAAAAGTCTCCCTTTAGATTGTTCAGCAGTCTGGATGTGTGTCTCATACAACAAGAATGAACATTTCCCACCTGTGCTACATAGATGACAACACTTGAGCCTTACAGAGTAGCCTTCTTGACTGTTTTGGTGTAAAAGTTTGAGCATATTTGAAAAGTTGTGTGGTTAAATATTGAACTTTTGAAAAATAACCTGAATTAGGGGTGCACCTACGTTTTTTTATTTTTTTGCTGATTCTGGTGAGTTCCAGCGATTTCTACATTTTCTATTTAACTTTGTAGAAAAAAAAGCTCCTGTCAAGACGAGTCAAACAGCGTCAATTCATCTTATCATTACTGCCTTCCTCATACGTGAGCTGCACGCTGGGACTCAAGCCTTTGCACTTGATGTATTTTGTCTGGATTAGGTGTACCACTAACCTGAATTCATCAAATTGCAGCAAGTTCAACTGAAGTGGTACTATTTTGACAGATGTCAGATTTTTTGACAGATTTCATTTTAAGCCAAAACATTTAAAACAGCCCTTTCAAACTTACACAGATAAATATGAGTCAGCTTGCTTAAGCTACCACCCCCAAGCTGAGATAGGTCTTTTGGCCATGAATCATTTTTTAAAAGGTACCCAAAGAACAATAGCACTCTTGCACAATTTATGTTCGGTATAAAATGAGGTATGTTTCTCTCCTGTTAGTGCATATCAATGTAACAGTGCAATAACCAATTACAACAACTACTTTTTAACGACCACCTTGTCAAAACACTAATTTTTACAGCATTTACCCCACCATCACTTTACAAGGCATACTAGTAACCACTTTGAGACATCGAACACACAATATCCTTCTGATCAATGCATCTTAGGAACTAGGGTGAAACAAACACAGTACAACAAAAAGATTAAGTTCTAGCAGTGAGGATTGGGGATAGCAAGCTAATGCACAGTAGTAGATCTGAAATAATACGTAAATAAAAAAAAACAATGTGGCATGTGTCACACAGCTCTCTTTTCACACATATTAACACCCAAAACAAAATGTTCCATGTCAGCTCCAACTAACCATGAGTAAAGTTTCCTTTTTCATCGTTATCACTTCGAAGGCCGAGATACGGATGATGTGACGAAAGGAGGGGGAAAAACCAGAATGTTGCCACAAAGTCTTCCCTCTGCTGTCTCGCTCTCACTCACTTTCAGAGAAAATGTGTTATTTCAGCTTCATGGCAGAGAAACCACTTGGCGGCCAATAAAAAGTGAAGTGTACATAATCAACAATGTAACTTAACCCTGTCCAATAAGCTTTTCACTTTTTACCAGGTAGTCCAAGTTTACACAAAAGGAAAGCAGCTTAATTCTAGTGTTAAATTCAATCTAAGGGTCTTAAATAATATAGCGTCAAGTTCTTCAAAGTGTCAAAAAAGGTGGTGTGTGTGTGTGTGTGTGCATACACATACTAAAAGTTGTGGCTAGCAAGGTGACGACAGGCCAAGGAACTGTGCCGGTACATAAAAGACACTGGAGGATATGTCCCTTCAAAAGAGGCCTGAGAGTATTTCTGGTGTTCATGTGGAAAACGTATGGATTGTCTCATTCTGAAAATACGCCTGTTTACTTTTGTCCTATAAATTATGTTTAAGTGTTGTAAGGCGTTTTATAATATATATATATATATAAATATATACAAAAACAAAGCCGTGTAAGGGCGCCAAAAACATGGAGCTCAAACTCCAGCCGTTACATGAATACATAGCCTGCTACCTCCATGTTACAGTTCTGTCTTTACATTAACTTTGTTCCCACTGAACAAAAAGTAATGTAGACCACTTCACAAACACTGCAAAGACCACCTAGCACAACAGTCTCCCTCGGTCTGTAACACAAGGCTTGAGTCAAGGCATCCAATTGGAATGTATAGATAGAAAAGTTTCTCAGGAGGCAGTCCCATGGTGTGATAATGGCACAAACCACTCGCTAAGTCCATTATAAGTATGCATTAGGGAATTACAGTATGTACATCAAGTGTTTGAATGCTTAAAGCTGCAGTGAAATGTGCAGTGAAATGCACACAAGGTGATACCAGAGAGTTTCAGTAATCAGACTGCGTACCTCCAGGACAGATCAACAGGTTAGCTTCCACCTTTCTACCTTATTTTCCAAATATAACACTCAATTTGTGGAGAATTGTGACGGACAAGGAGGTGAGTATTGATTCAACACAGCTACAGCATAAAACAAGTCTGATTCTCAACATAGTTACTGGAGGTGAAAATTGTTGTATATCTTGATGTTGCAGATTTGCAGTTTGGTTTCAGTGCTGAGAAAAAGTTCTTTAAATATTTCAGACTTTTCCTGGTTTGGAGGAATATAACATGCAAATTACTGACTTCTATGGCATTTCTTTTAAAACCTGGCTGCTGTGGAAGTTGAACATATGAAAACTAAGAGAGTGGATAATGATAGTGCTCGCACACACACTGCATTTTCCTCTGAAAAACACCAGAAGTGAAAAGAAAAAGGTCTTTCAGAACCACCGTATATGCAAATCTAGAGGTGATCTAGCACAAATGTCATCTGCCAAAAGCCAGTTACATCCCAGAAATAAGGTCAAATCAAGTCAAATTTCCTCAGTTTGATTCTGTAGCATCATTCTCAGACTCTCCCATGAATGATTTTGTGAAAAGCAAATACAAAGATGTCTCAAATTTGCCACCTAAGTTCTACAACTTAAAATTTGTGGATAGTTTCAAATTGAAACTTGTAACATCTGTGATACTAAGTGAATGAGACATGTTCACCCATACCGTTATACCATGTAGCACACGTGTACTGCACATACCACACACATGGAAACAGATATAGTCACATTCAGACAGAGCAGAATACAACACTGCCATACTCCGGTAAGGCAAATCTGAACTGGGAAGCTGTGATGAGTACTGTCACTGCAGCTACAGTATCCGGCAGCTATCTGGTGTTAAGTAACCCTTGGGTACATGGTGTTTAAGAGGGGACAAACATAGTGTTACAATGATTCCTAACTGAAAAAAAATCCCTCTCAGCTCACAGACAAGATAAAACCTCCTAAAAAAGCTTTTTCTTACACGGACAATGACATAATTTGTAAATCTTGGCATCAACAGCTAACTTAAGAAATTCAACGGAAACAAAAAAGTGTCTTCCTGTGTATATTTGATACGTACAAAAAAGCTTATGAGCTGCAATAACGAAAGTAAGTGAAATTAATGACTTAAAAAATGGTGAGTGCGATGTTTTGTTTCTTCAGATTGTGTCTTTTGCTATAAAACACACCACCCCGAATAAACTCGACCCTACATCACAAATATAGTGCACTGTGCAACTTGTAACAAAGTTTGGCCGACTCTATGAAAGATAAGGGGGTAGTTTTCGTTGTTGTAGTGTCCCTTCCTCTGATGTCCAGGTTCCACTGAGGATAGAGGATAGCAGGCACCAGTGGTTTGGGAGCAGCAGATCCTCTGCAAGTCTTGTTGCGCCCTCTCCTTGGACGTCTCCTTCCCTTATTTGTCCTTGAGTGGGGGGCCACAACCCCTCTGTCTCCTCTGATAAGCAAATGCACAAAACACTCACACGCTCAGTCACACAGACGCGCTGTATGTTACAAAATAACACATTTGTCTTTATCCTTCGATTCTTTCTTGGCTTTGCGCTCCCCACTAGAGGATTGTTTTCCCGGGCTGGCCGAGGCCCCGGCTGCTGCTGCCGTTCCGGCTCCAGCTGCTGCTCCTCCTGCTCCTGCACCTCCTCTGTCCGCCTCATCTCCCTCAGCGGGCTCCTGCTGGCCCTGCTGCAAAAACACAGCGGAAGAGACAAGTGTGCCATGGGCAAATCTACATATTGCTTGGAACAGGAAAGAAATGTGGCTTACTATTTTTTCAAATACAAATACATGCGGGCACTTCCGTTCAAAGCGGTTTTGAGGCAGATAAATACATAAATGTAACGAAATACTTAACAAGATAGCACAAAACTACAACAGGGTCACTTAGCATACACTGTTTTTATTGTATTTGTTTTCCATGATAACTTTTCTTTTAAATCATACATAATGACACTTTAAACCCTGCTGCAATTAAACCCTAATAATTTGATCACCCTGCACCGACTTTATGTGCATATCACTTACCTCTATTCCTTACAGTAAGAGTTGGCATTATGACAAGGAAAAACTTAAAAAGAAACCTCACTTAATAGCTCCAATTTTTGGTTACAGAAATTCATCTGTTTCTAAACAACACCTCTTCTCTCCATGCTACACATAAAGGGATATTCCGGCATAAAATTAAGTTAGGGTCAAACACACAGTAATAACAGTAACAGCGGATCATTTCCTTGAAGTAATACTCATCATAATAATCATTTTGCACTGCAGATGTGGTAGTTCTTCTGCCTTAGCGTCTCGGTCTGATTGCATTTCCATGAAGTGGAATCATAAATGTTCTTCCTTGAGCTGCAAAACTCCGCTGCACTTGGTGATCGACTCGTCGGGGCTCCCCCACAAACAAGCAGCTGCTGCAAGAGAGTGGGTGAGTTGTGTTTGGTCTCTTTGCCAAAGAAACCAGGCAAAGTTAAAAAGATGTTGGGTGGACAGTGCTATGGCTAGCACCCTATATGTACTGTTGATGAAGTTAGGTGCTGTTCTGAGCATTATTTCTGGCTACGAGTGGCTTTTTGGTTGAGGTTTGCGTGTGGAGAGGTAGACCACCATGTATTGCTATTGTGCGGTCATTACTAAAGTTGGTATAACTAGAGAAGCAAGCAGTCGGCAACATTCATCTCTCAAGGGGGTCTTACAGTGTGTTTGATCCTAACTTAATTTTATGCCAGAATATCCCTTTAATACTTCAGATTTGTTGAAAATCTTACCAGTCCTCCCTCCCCACCTGCATCTGTCTACCCCAGTCCCTTTTTTTTCTAACCTGTGCCTGTGCCTGTGCTGCCGCTGCTGCAGCTGCCTGCTCCTGCTCCTGCTCCTGGTAGTATTGCGAGGCTCGTCGGTCCTCTTCCTCCTGCAGCTTCTTGGCCAGCTCCAGGTCACTGATGCCTTCAGGGAGCTGCTCCCACTGTAGATCCTGACTCTGCTGCTCCTGCTGCAGCGACAGCGCCATCAGATAGTCCTGACACACATAAACATTGAAAAGAGACAGTGAGATTAAGGAGCAAAGCTGTCAGTGTGATACTTGAATGGTTCCCCCTTGTGCGACTAATAAAGGAGTATCTTATACCCTGTATGGCAAATGTTAACTGAGCTATTTGTGTGTTTTTTTCCATATTATGTTGTATTATCTTCATTGTAACACTCATGGCAATTAGTTGTGTTGCAGCTTCCATAACCCTCTTTTTGTTGGGGGTACCCATTGTATTATAAGCTGTATCAGCTATTATGTCATGTAATTTGTCACTGAAAAGACCCAATTTCCCAACTGGAATCAATACAAGTTTCCTACAATCTGAGTGAATTGATTAGTGCAGAAAATTGCCTGAATAGATTTTTCGCACCGACCCCTCTCTTGTAGATGGAAGAAGTCTGGGCCTGAGTAAAAAGGGAGAATAAAATGTAATGGTTCCCATGTTCTTGTCTAGCCTGTGTGTTGTGTGTGGGAGCAATGCAGACAGTTTGTCAGCAAGCTCTGTGTCTCCGGACCAGTCTGGCCAACCAATGAGCAGGCAGCGGTGAAACCAGTAAACATCCCCAAGGGACAGTAACACAAAGCACTGAGCACCAGTGTGGAAGCAGTGTGCAAAGACTAGAGGAAAACAAAGTGTATGTTTTTCAGGATGCCACATGTGTGTCTGAGAAACTTGTATTTGGAGCTATTGCACGTCTTATCGAGGACCTTGTTCTAAATTTGTAGCCCTAGATAGGAAAGAGCTGATTTCTGGTGTGGTCGGTTTAATTTCATTGTGTCACTCCTGTCCTCCAGTTTTTTTCTCAAATTTCTCTGAAGTAACTTAAAAATGCAGAAAACCAGGAAAGTCAGTCTGCCATGACTGGTCTTGCCTTGTGTCTCAACCTTTGTGCTGTGAAAACCAGCGATTATCAAGGTGAATAATGGCAGGTTTTTTTTCAGTCTTGCCAGCATTCAAACCTGGTCTATCTGGTCCTGCTGGCCTCGATACACAGTCTCTGGATCAGATGGAGGTCGCAACCGGAACTCGGAATCACAGAAGTTGCCGTCTCCGTCAACGTTGTGCAGGCTTTCCCAGACAACCTTCTCCTCTGTCAGGAAACCTTGATCTGTGACCAGGAGGTACAGCTGGCCCTGGGAAACAACCGCATCCACATTACACACACATGCTATCAGTGTCACACTAAATGTTGTCATTTGTGTGGTTATTTATCAAAACCACGTAAAAGTCTGCAGCTGAGTGATTATAAGAGAACTTAAGCAGCCATGATACCTTATCTGAGGGTTAAAGGTGATACACACAGCTTTGTTGACATTGGCAGCCTTACACTACTATTCAAAATAAAAGTAAGCCAGCTCAACTTCCCCTCCTGTAGATAACAGGAAAAGTCTGTAGTAACACCAACAACCAGCTGAGGGTGGGGGCTGATGAGAGGTACACGTGCAGATGATGAAGTTTTTGCTGCATTCATAGATATTGTATTCCTGTTATGCATGTCAACATTCTTTCATTTTAACTGACCTGCTATGAGTAACCTTTTAAGTGAATAACAGATTATGGTAAAAGACTACAAGTTGTTTTTAACATAGAGAGAAGTAGTAATTATGAATGCAGGAAACAAAGCTTTTATTATCAAAAAGTGAGTATGCAGTTTACATTTTTATCCCCAGAAAATCAAGCCTCTTAATGATGTTTATCTTACAATAACAGTTTTTCCAATACATGGATATTGTACATTAGTAATGAAACAGCTAGAAATCAAATCAAATCCATTTTCAGACTCACTAGAAACACCAACAACTAGCGATTGGCTCGGCAGTTCTTTTAGATGTACTGAATCATTAGAATCAGTTCATGAAAAAGATTTGTTCAAAAGATTCGCTCACCGAATCACGAAGTCGGAGTCTGTGACTCTGACTTCATGAACTGATAAACAGCTGAACAGTTCAGAACTCAGTTCAGATCATAGCTTCTGGGACCTGGAGATGAGAGTGTTGTGGCTGTGTTGCTTTGACAAACAGGTTTGTAAAAATGAACTTGATTATAAATCATGATGTTTTAAGTGTACTGGTATGCTATTTGTCTGGTCTACTGGCTGCTCGCCCGGCAATGCTGCGTGCTATGGTAGTTGCGCTGCTGGCAGCTCAACTGAAGTGAGAAACGAATTAATCACTTGAAGAAGTTATTCAGTTCAGTACGTTCACTTAAAAGATTTGGTTCTTTTGAACGAAACGTTCATGAACAACACAATACCAACAACTTTCTCTTTAGCACAAAAGACTAAGAGGCAACAGCTTGAGGGGCACGTCTTGACTTCTTAGAGTACCTGTACAGATGCTGTTATATTCTGCAGTTTTTACCTTGTATTTGATCATGGTGCTGAAATGGTTATTCCTGAAAAAGACGCAGAGCTCTCCCTCCTGCACAGTGGAGGTGAGCTCACATAGGCCGTGATACGTCAGTTGGGTGGCTGTGCTACTCAGAAACTGCTCTGCAACAATGCCTGAGACACAAAACAAATAGAGGAAACAGAGAAACAGAATGTTTGATCATTTAAAAATATAACAGAAACATGGACAGGTGACAGGATTTCTTTGACGATTTTATTGTCTTCTACTTCCCAATTTACAGATTCAAAATGAACTTGAAATAGAGAGGTGATAATTTAATTTTGATAGGATTGCTAATAAGGGAGGAACAAGCAACAAGCTGAAGCGGCTTATAGCTTCATTTGTTGAATGAACTCTTGAATCAACATGTGTTTAAATAATTAGACTAATGACTGAGTTAGCACACCACAATCAACAAACAGGCAACCCTGACTCATCTATAAAGGTGGGTCACTATTTGGACAAACATGTGGAATGCTTGCTGTCATGTGTGTAGTATCTGTTTGAATACTGAGACCCTGTGCTGCTGGAAGCGGTTACTATAGTGAACCCAATATAGGCTGAGAGGCAGATGGTGAGAGACATCTGTGAGACAGCATTCAATTTGAAGCCCACATAATCAGTGTGATCCTTAAACAGACAAGGGAGAGAGGAGCTGCCTATCCGGGAAAGAGCCACAACTTTTACAACATAATGAAAACTACTGAACTCTTTCCTTTAAATATTTAGCACATTACAGCATAACAACTAAGATTTCTTTTTAGTGTTACACAAATGCATTCAAGTGGTTTTGACTACTTAAACCAGGCCCTCCCAGGATTTTTCTCTTGGCTACAAAAAGCAGAAACACAATAGAAAAGAGTGAATCTCCTGTATCAATATCACCATCCGCTGAAGCTTTGATGCATCGACTTGGCATCTGCCCAACAGACAAATGCTCAGGAAGCTCAGTGTTGAAAGAGCAAATATTTTGAGCCCAGAAGTTAGTGACAGCTGGCAAGAAAACAGTGAATTGTGGAAGTAGGTCATTTGATGAGTGGTCACATATATATGTCCTGGTTTTATTTCAGCCTGGTCTGTGCGTTTCTGCAGGATGTGTTCGCCCTGGACACTCCAGTTAATATATCTCCAGGAGCAGATGCAGGACAGAATTACCAGTGATATTTTACCTGAGCTGCTAACTGGAAGAGAATACAGATTCTGTTTTTTATTTACTTCTGCAGAAAGATTAAAGAAAAGAGACAAGGGCAGGTTAGGCAGGTCAGCCAGTACAAAGAGAGAGTGAGGAGAAAACGCTCACCTTCCCCTGCCAGCTCACTGTTCTCGGACTGTTTGCAGGATATTATCTTCTCCACCAGCTGGTTGTAACTGCAGTTGCCCACTGCCTTGACAATGTCATGCATCTGCAAACAAAGACAGAAATGAGGGGAAAGAACATTTTTAGCTTGGTGATGTTTTACTGAAAGTAGCAGAACAATAATACAAAATTTATAACAAAGAAAAAGTCTGGAGTAAAGAGTTCATATTGAAACTACGACTGCTGAACTCCGGTGCATTTAACCATCCATTATCTTTTTCAGGGTTGTGTGAACTGTCAGTTTGGTCGCGAAGAAAGCACACAGACCAACTCAAAGGAAGTTTCAAGTAGTATGTTTGTGGAAGAGAAGAAACAGGACCACCCGAAAGAACAGTATCACGGTAAATATAACACAAGTATGAAATATAAACTTTACTACATTTAGAGTTGTTTTTAAAATCAAATCAAGAGAATGATACCCAGGGTAATCATTCAAAATCATAGGTGTCCATGATAGATGTATCGTATTTTTCGCACGATAAGGCGCACCTGATTATAAGGCGCACCATCAATTAATGTGTCTATTTTCATACATAAGGCGCACCAGATTATAAAGCGCATTAAGCCAAACAAAACAGTCAGATAAGTCAAACTTTATTTAACTCATTCAATAACTCCGCAAGGCTACGGTAGCTGCAGTGCTCCGACAAGCCAAAAGGATTTTAAGTGCGCCTTATAGTGCGAAAAATACGGTATGTACTCTGCTTGGGAGGGCAAATTTTAAGGACTATTGTCCAGAAACTGGATCATGTATTAGCTGACTATTCTGTGATGAAGCACAGATACCAAAACCATTTCTGTATCAGACAAAAGACTTGTTTAAATCTGCTGTGAGAATAAATAGTTCAATCTTTGCTGTACTGGTGATTCCTTGGCCTTATGAGTAAGCCTCAAGTGGACACTCAGTGAACTACAGTTTTTTTCCCTTCTGCATTTGCTTCCTACGTCAACACTCGAGGATCTTAGAATTTAAAAGAAACACTTAAGAGAAAGTTCAGAAAGGCTCTATGACTCAATATAGAGATGATGAATTTTAAAGGTCACCTTTAATAACAAATGACTACATCCCTTTGTTTGTTTGTTTATTAGTTTGGCAGAAAGAGGTTCAAGGGCACACAGGAGAGCAAGTAAACAAGTTTATTTCATCCACACACAGTGGTGACAATGAGTCAGATCCAGCTCACCTGGGGGTCAACCAGCCAGCCGTGATAGAGAGGGATGTCCAGCAGATCAAACACAATGCATTCTGGAGTGTACTCGAAGACTCGCACCCCTGTGAACTTGACATTCACATCCAGACCTGTCTGCAGCTTGTGCAACACTGCCATGGCATCACTCATGTTCTGGAAAACACAGATAATTTTAGTTAGAAACTGCATGATTATACAGAACCAACAACTGCATCTATAACCAGAGATCTTCGATAAAAAGACCTCTTCATTTGTTTTATTAGTCCTGCTTGTCTACACATAGTCAGATGATTATTTTTGTCAGTAAGAAACTATTGAGCCACACTGTGCACAACAAAAAAGTGCTTCATCACACTCACAATTTAATTTGCAAAGTAGTTCAGTAGAATGTACTTCCTGCTTTATAGTTACTTCCCATTATAACCATTGGTTGAGTGTCTTCGTGTCTCAGGAAGAGATGAAAGCCTCTGCCAGGAAAGCATTTGATACCACATTTCTGTGTAAGCTCCCAGACTTATCACCGTGAGACATGACCTACTAGTAACAATAGATGGGCAAAATATCAACGTGTAATGTCATCTGTTAGCCTTAAAGACAGCCTTAGTTTGGTTGTCTTGGAAGTCTTTTAATTTGTTTTGCGGTGACCAGAAGACAGATAGCAAAAAAAAATGAAGGGAGTAAAAGGGAGGGATGAGCACTGATAATCAATAAATCAGGTTTCAGCAGCAAACAGGTTTTGAACCCTCTCTCTCTCTCTCGCTCTCTCTCTCTCTGCCTAATATCTGTGTGTATCTTTCGTAATGTGTGTTCATATCAGAATGTAAACACAGGGAACATAAGAAAAAAAAGACATCTATTTCTAAATAATGATTTGTCATGACTTAAATAGAGGAAGCAGGCAACTTTGCAAATGTAAGCTTGCAAATAGGTTGAAATCCTTGTTAGTCAGACGGATGATTCAGCTCTGTGGTCAGTTTTAAGGGTGTAGTCTCTTAACTTTGAGTGTTTTCCATTGTTTTTTTCTTTCCACAGAAATGGGTCTTAATTTTCTAACACTTCCTAAAGCCTCATAAGAGAACTCTTCCAAACTGTAACAACAACACCAACACAGATTTTGTCTAACAGCTTAGATGGCGTAATACCTTCAGTGAGGGCTAAAATTAGTAGGGAAGGTTAGTGGACCCTCTCAAAACAACAACAACTATAAATTCAGTTAAATGACTGGTTACATCTTATGTGCTTAGTTTGCCAAGTGTGATAAAAGTGACTTGAATGACTCGTGTCTGTATTTTCAGATGATGAGAGATAAGTCACAGCAGAAGTATGCATTGCCATTGACATCCCTTTCTTACAAGATAACCCCACACAAGCACAAACAAACAACCACCATGAGCTGACTGAACTGTCTCTAACCAAAGAAAACAGAAAGGCTAAAGTCATGATAATCTAGATAGTCAGTGGTCTGTAATTCTGATGTATAAAGTCAGAAGCTAAACCTTTTTCCCATAACAGAGCCTGAAGGCATCGCCGTGTCTGGCTGGAACAGGTTTAATGTTTCATCATGATACATTGGTTGACTAAAATCCAGGACTGATGTCTAACCCAGAACACAAATAGAGCTGATCAGGGTTATTATATTCAGCTAAACCATCTTGGGGACTTCAGAGGCCCAGTGAAAACATCTTACAGCTTCAAATATTTGCTTCTCAGCAGATATGTTTAAAAAACTATTAGTGGTCATAATATTAAAAAACAAACAAACAAAAACACTGTAGCCGTCTGCTCTTTTCAGAAATCATCCTCGATCTTTAGTGGTCTTTCTGAATTTTAATAGCCATTTATCTCTGTATCATCTAGCTATAATTTTCAGATTGTGTTTTCTGTCAAACAATGAAAAACTCTTATGTCAGATCTCCTTTGTTACAATAACTTGTTTGCACTAGAGAATATGAATATGAAAAAGGTTATACCACTTGAAAATTGGTTGAGTTTGACTCCTGTGAACAAAAGTAGCTTATTTGGAACATCTACTCCTGTATTCATGGGAGAAAAAAAGCCCATTAGGCTGATTTTTTGCTCTAGATTGTGAAATCAAACCATATTAACCAGGCTGCAAGCTGTTAAGTCCTCCACGTGATTTTAATTTGTTTCAAGGACTGAATTAAGAGGTCAAATACAAAAATAATGCAAAAACAGGATTTTAAGTGTGCATGTCCATAAAAAAATATCCCTGCAGTAATGTTTGATGATTTTGAGAGAAGTAGCTCGAGGGTGAAAGGTTTCAAAGGCTGCCAAAAAGAGAAGTAGGCAGCAATAGCTTTGTTTTAGATGAACAACTGATCTGTTGGACAGTCTCCAGTTTGACTGCTGATTATAAAGAAGGATTTGATCTGCAGAACAACCTTTTACTACACCCTGTAACAGTGTATACTCTACATACACATAACAATATAAGTATGTCATGTACTCCCACACCAAAGAACCAAACAGACTCATTCTTGCATTCAGCCTCTGAGCAGTGTTTCCCAGCTGGCTGTGAACTCTGCTTCCATTCAACACCGAGATCAAGATCAGCCTTGCAGCTGAGCCCTAAAACTCTACTGCAAGCATGCATCTGAAAGTGATTTCTAATAGATTTCAACTCAACTGGAGAGAGAGTGGAAACACAAGAGAATATATTTTATGACAGCATAGGTCATTCAATCAACCCACACCAGAGCAGTTCACCTTAATCTATAAATGGCTGATGTATTTGTGATCCAGCGGGGTTAAATAGGGCTGGATGATCATTTGTGCAGTTGTATAATAATGATGTTTTAGTACTGAAAAGGCTTTCTAATTTCATTGTCAAATGAAACATCAATTTAAACTGAATGGAACTAAAACCTTTCAAACTTGGTCTAAAAAAAAAAGAGTTTAGATTCAAATTACAGATGGATGACGCTGGTACACATCTCAATCTACTAACATATGCTACCAACATCTTCTCACTTTTGTAATGGTTTGGAACCATTTTCAGTAGGTTTTAAATGCTGCAGGAAATGTACTAAAGTAGACAGCGATTTCATTGATTGGGATCAGCAACTGATCCGTTGGACAGGCTCCGATATAACTGCCAATCATTGATTACGGGTAAAGATCTGATCTGCAGAGCACCTTTTCACTGCCCCATGTCACAGAGTGCACTTATCATGATTTTGAAAAACATTCAGTTTTTCCACCAGATAATTTTGACACATTATCAGAAAACTTAATCTTCATTTTGCATGAAGTCCTGCAGTCTCCTTGTATGTTTCCATGTCAGAAAACCTCCTGCAACATCTTTCACTGAAGCATGTAGAGGGCTTCAAAGTGCATCACTTCTTACCATCTTTCATGTGTAATGAGGAATAAAATGTTACATAATGAGACTGTTTCAAATGAATTTCTCAAGTTCACAGCAGTGTGTGTAGGGACTGTTTACAGTAGAGATACTGTATATCCCATGAGCTGCAAGCTACTCCAGCTTTGATGCTTTGGTGTGGAGAGCTGAGGTGAAAAGCCTGCAGCTGGCCCATCTGAGTGTGTGGATTAGGACGCTTACGAGCAGCAGTGATGGCAGGATTAGCAGGCATGTGTAATGGACCACTTCTCTTCACTTTAGGGCAGAGGGCTCCAACGGCAGATGAGTGCTTTGAGATCAGATTATTAGCTCTGAATCACTCACATTCATCATTGCTTATGTAGGATACATTTCTACAGCATGGAACGACATAAGCACACAACACTGCTATGGGTTTGCAGTATTTTTTTCTTGAACTCAACAGAGTCAGTACCAAAGAGAGGCCTCTCTGCTCTTATGTAAAAGGTTAAACAATCAACCAGGAAATGAAACTTTTAGAAAGCCTAACTCTATCAACAACTGCATTCAAGAAAAGTCACTCAACATTTTTTCAGGGCTGCAATTTCAGTTCAGACAAGACTAAGCAACAGTTTTTACTCGTTCTGCCTTTATGTCCAACAAAAATCGGCACAACCGCACACAGAATATCCATAAACCGACAAAAAAAACAACTATTACTTAACGCATCTGTAGGAGTTGTAAATAATAAACATTTTACAAGACAATCCACAATGTGGGTCATACTTTCATGAATTCTGAAACACATCAGCAGCTGCTCCACATTTTTGTTGGATTAATCACCAGGCTAATCGAATGTTTCTAATGTTTGTCAGCTCCTAGTCAAACACATGAGGAAGACAGACCCGCTCTCGCTCTGATACTGATACAGATATGATAGTACTGTATGATGATTATAATGACTAAAAGTGACAACCAAGCTCATCATATCTACCATCGAACGGTCAAAATGAACTCTTTATAAGCTTAACAACAGGTACTGTCATAAAAAAAATTGCTCAAATTACATTTCAGCGTTGGCAGTTTCAGCATTTATGTTTATACCCAAGTTTACAGTTCCGCTTACAGAATAAAAGAATAAAAATGATCGGAAAATGTATCTGGTATAACCAGGGTGACTGCAAGAGAAAAAACACCTCAGGTAAACTTAGAGCAAGATGAAAATCTAAGAAACATTTTTGAAGAAGAACCATCACTGTCGTATAAATGATGCCAAATAAAAACTACAGGGTCTACTTGAACGCGTTAACACCTGTCCTCCAGTAGCTGAACCCTAAGTATGAAGGAGTTGCTTTGTAAGAGTCCTGGGTCCTATCAGATAAAAGCAGAGCAAAACTTCACTCTCACATCCACCCCTCCGCCAAGTAAATATTTAACAATAGCTAAAGAGCCGCCATGCAGCTGCTATTTTAATCCTCACACACTCCTGCGACAGATGATGTTTTTTGGCTGAGTTTAAAAATAGAACTGCTTCTGTTGTGAACTCCTACAGCCCCCTTTTTTTTAAGTCAGGCTGACTTAGGCTGTGTCTTAGAACAATTCACACGACAAGGAAAGCGCATCTCTGCTGGATACAAAAAAAGAGGGTACCTTTAGTTTGACAGGCAAATAAACACATTACAGACATGCTCTCTCGCTGTAGTCTCCACATCCTGTGTTACCCACATGCACATGAGGACACACACATGTTAAAGAGCTCCCAGGCCAGTGTCCAGAATTAGACTGCCATAATAACCATGCAACACAAACTTCCAACCGCTCCCTTTTTTAACAGTGCATGCCAAAGACACCACTGATGTATTCAAGAGCTCGTGTTTCAGCTCGACTTAAATTTAGACCCAACGTAATTGTGAGCATCTATAAGAAGACTTTAAATTATTTTTTCTGCTTTCTGAACTAGGGACAAGTGTGGCCTCTAATCATTCACAGATGTACGTGTGCTTTGCCACGCAAGAAGAAGAGGAGGAGGAGAGGTAAAGCCACTCCTGCTCCTTAGGCAGACAGGCAGTGGAGATGGGAGGAAGCAGGAGAGCTGGAGCTCCATCTCCAAGTGCCTCTCACGGTGAGCCACACACACACACACACACATGCACACACGCATGCATGCACACACACACACACACACACACACACACACACAGCCTCAGTAATAGCCGGGAGCTGAACCCGGCCATGCGTCTCTAAGCATTCACGGCCATGTGAAACAACATAATCTGACACTCCTGACCCCTGTTGTTCCCTGGGCCTTGCAAGACCCATCTTATGTAACCTATAGAGCAGTGGGGGGAAAAGATAAGCTATAGTTTATGTATTTTGTAATCAACGTGATGGTTATTTACATTTAGTCCAATCCGCTGATCTTTACTGCACAACCGCTTCGGTGTGAACTGTAACTACACGGACTGTGTGTGATAAATCAGTACTTCTTCTTTGTGTACCGCCGTGAAAATATATCCTTAATGATGGGAAGAACAGCTGCAGTATTTTGAGCGTGTCAAAGAGACAAAGTGAAAGCTCATTTTAAATCTGCTCAATTACTGCCACTACATGGAGAGGGAGAGAGGGTTCATCCCAGAAGCCCTGCGCTCCTCAGAGTCAGCAGCTTATTAACACACGCACTTAAAAAAAAAAGAAAAGGTGTCTATTAGATAATATTATTCAGAAGTTATTAGGCGAGCCTTACCTGCTCATAGTTTAGCCGCTGGGCTTCTGATATCTCTTTAGGCTTTGTTTCCAGAATGTAGTCCCCTGCAGAGGAACAGAAGGAGAGGGATGTTGCCAGACATATATTGTTGTGACAGAGAAAAACAAGAGGGAAGAACTGGCCAGCTGTTTCCCTAAAAGAGGCTGTGCTACAGTATGTAGAACCAGCCAAGTCCCTGTCTGCTGTGGAGTCACCTTAAAAGTACTGTGGCAGCATGACCTGTAGCAAGTAGCACAGCTTGGCACAGCACCCTGCTCATACAATCCTTTACTCAGTGAGTTTTTTTTAGAGGAGCCAATAATAATTATTCCTTTTTTTTTAATGCTGTCAAAAATTGATTACAGTCTACTCCTTGCTCTTGGAATGCATGTGAAAGTATTTTTCAAGATGCATCACAGGGAATCATTAATTTGTGAGGAGCCAAAGAGAGCATCTTTCTGCACTGTCAACACATACTTTTCCTGAGAATAATTCAGAGGACTGTCATCGACGTCCTGTCATCAACAGCTCCATTAACTAAAGACAGCTACACATGAAGCGAAGAAAATATGCTTTCATGTGTACTTTGCTCAAGCAAGAAAAATGAATCAAGTTTATCCAGGGTCAAAAACCGCTATGACATCGTCTGCACAAGTGTCAAATCCCTAAGTCGACCAAAAAAGTCAATTTTGCCATGTGGAGAAAGAATGTGCTTGACTCTGTTCAGGATGCATCAGCTGGCATGATAATTCATATCTTCTTAACTGAATTTAAACTCTCCCAATTAATAGAGGCCCATAGACTTTTTTAAGCTGTCTGTACGAAGTAAAACATTTTGAACTACCTATATTCCACTTAACTGTTGACGCTTTAATAATCTCTGATCATCTGTCTGTCTGTATCTCTCATCTATGCGTCCAGATTACAAGAATGCTATTCTTCCAAATGATGCAAACCAACTACTTTTGACACCACAACTGAACTTCACCTTCTGTGTTTGTGTTCAAGTGTTATTTACAACATCGCTGAGTTGTGAGGGTATCCAGCAGCCCGAGACATGATGCAATAACATTTGTTTTAATAGGTTAGGTTACGTTAATTCACGTTTTGTTACGTTATGTTGCGTTATGTTACGTTACGTTACGTTACGTTACGTTACGTTACGTTACGTTACGTTACGTTACGTTATCTCCCTGGACCTCTTTGTTGCTGCCCCAACATTGTTTTGTCAATGAATAAAAACAACAACAACAAAAACAATAACTTATATGTAAACAGAGAAGCACATATCAATAAAAATAAAAGACAACATAAACTACACAATACTCATGTAGCTCTCATAAAAAATGCATGCAACACTACACAAATAAGCCAACAGGACAGAGATTGTAAATAGTCCCAGATTACTCCTGAATTCCTTCACCACGATAATGATGTATAGAGTTCAGAGCTTTCTGCTTTGACACTGTAGGGTAATTTAAGTTCTGCAGGGCAGGAGACAGCCGGGGAGAAGTGATAGCACCGGTTTCCTTTTCAGCAGCAGATTGGATCACTGGGGATTCCCCAGTTCTGGTCCCTTCCTCTGTTGACTCGGGATATAAATCTGACCTTATGAATGTAACCAATCAGCTGAGAGAATGTGAAACACAAGAATGTTTACCAGGCCGGCTACACTCAGTGCTAGTGGCCCTTTGTGCTAATATGTTTACAGGAGTGGGCTACAGACATTCAGATTTATAATAGGTGAGTGAAATACCATTTTGGTAAGTCACATTACAAATGTGTAACTTTCTGCGTATAAGCAGATAGTGTTCTGTTGTCATTGTAAAGCTATGTGAGGAAAAGGCCTTGCAGAGGTGTACATCATACAATCACTGTTATACTGATCCCTTTTGATCAATAACCCAACATCAACTTGCTGTCTTGTAATCTGTGTAATGGAAACACTCACCAAGATATTCCATCAGTTGCTCAGCAGTTATGATTTCCATCATGGGAGGCATCTTAACCTGCAACAAAGACACGAGAGCTCCAGCAGTCTATTCATTCGTAAATGCACTCATCACACAGAGCACTGCTCCATGTTCCATTTTTGTGATATTAAATGCATGTTTCTGATTTTCTCAGTGTTTTTACTTTTGTTTAGTTTGTGTTGTGACTGTCCACTGTGACCAGCTTTCAAGTATTATCTCTGTAGAAGAGGTGGAAAGGCTGTTACAGCGGTAGACTAATAGCTAATATTGATTGTTAGATAATAAATGTGTAGTCAAACACAACTTAACCGGTGAGCTAAGTAATTACACATTTCCAAACTCTGATATGTTCATATATATATATACAATGTTTGCATACAGATATCACACACAGATATTGAATGTCAGGGTGGGGACTAGATCTCAGTGATAGATTAAATATTAGGAGTGTGTTAATATGGAGCTCATTGAAGTGTAATTTATTTTAATTACATTAAAAGTGCTGATAGAGCTCAGAGCTACTAATGTATGCCCTTCTCAGAGGCTTTACCTTCCATGCAAGAAGCAGAACATTCATTATTGCCAGTAATGGACAGGGACCGTTCTCATTCTGGGTGATGATCGGCGTGTTTTCCTCCCTCCACTTGATCCACTTTATGTGGTATATGGACTGACCGGCAACCCGGTCCTTAGCACACGCTGTCTTTGTCCCATCAGCCCCGTACTCGTTTTGAAGGGCCAGGGCTAGTCCTCTGTCCTCCAGCCCCTCACTGTTAAGGTCGGAGCTGGGGCAGGAGTTCAGGTTGGAGAAGGACTCCAATGAATCTATGCTTCTTGACTCTCCTCCGAGGCTGGGATCAGGGTCACTCCCACTCGGCAATCCTTCTGATAAGGTATGATCGCCGGACTGCCCTGACTTGACGTTTGCTGTGATTGCATTGTCCGGACATAGATGAGTCGGTTTGGCAAGTTTTGTTGGTTTACTTTCTCCACAAGCTAAAACCTCAGCCTGTATATCTGTTATCTCCATAGCGGGAGGTGAGGACAGGCCGTCGGTTTTGTTGTTTACTAACTTTGAGGCACCACCCTCGCTATCTCCTACAGTCAGCATCGAGTCATGCCCCATCCCGTTACTGATCTGATCCTCGGACCCCGACCACGATCCGCTAGCTTCGGTGTCCTTCTTCTTCTTCTCCCCTTGTACCGGAGGGACTTCGATCACATCTGTCAAGTCGGACTTCTCGGCACTGGAGGTGGCGTTAACAGCGCTGTGAGTACCAACGTTAGTGGTGCTGTTATTGCAACTAACGTTAACCAAAGTACTAAGAGCAGCCTCACTATTCTTGCATTTCTCGGCAGCTCCTTTCACGCCGCCAACAGCCGTAACATCGCCCATATCTCCCGCGATCGTGGTACACAACGAGTTCCCGTCAGTGTCTCGATGCAGGTTTGCATTTTTCTCCATTTCGATGTACAGACTGTCGACAGATTTTAGCTAAATTTCAGCAGCAGCTTCGGTCCCAAAGACGCCATGACAACTCTGCGAGTGACGTCATCAGAGTGAATTGATTTCAGGCCGAACAAGGGGGCGCTCGAGAGCGGACGTACAGGCGGTGGTGCGTTTGAGGATACTCGGATTTTTATAATTCGACGTTTCCCCAGGCAAAAATTACAAAATATAAAAGAGACTCTACGGTGACAAGTTCTCTTGTCATCGATTTTTTAAAACAATTTATTTATTAACATTTTTTCATAAACAGTATTCAACTTCAATAACAACAATAGAACTAAACATTTCACCCAAACCCAACCCCCTCCCAGAACAAATCCCATAGGCCAACTCTTACTTACATCCTTAAAAAAAAAAAAAAAAAAAAAAAAAAAAAAGATTAAAAAAAAATAAAAAAAAAAAAAAAATGATAATGATATAAATGTATATAAATAAAATGATGAAATAATAACAACAACAATAATAATAATAATTATTATTATTATTATTATTACTTTAACAATAATAATAATAATACTAATCATCATCATCATCATCATCATGATCATCATCATCATCATCATAATAAGATGATTTGCAGATGTGCTACAACCATAGACTGTATATACTATGGCTTCAACCAACAACTACCACCACACCACTGACAGTACTCATCTAGTTATCTGTGAGAAGTTATCCAGATATATTTTAAAGTCATTCCAGCATTTGCCAAAAAGATGGGGTTTCTTTGTCATATTAAACATAATTTTTTCAGAGGTCATGTATGATGAAATCTCCTTAAGCCACATTGTCTGTCAAGATCACAACTTTAAAAATTCACGAGGACAATATTGGAAATATCGTCAATAGTTTGAAAAAGTACCTTTTACATTTAGTGTATTGAACTACTGGATATGGAAGATGTTAACTACGCAGAGTTGATCGCAGTTGCACCAAACGCAGACTTTTTATCTTGACTTTATCTTGAAACTGACCCATGAAGTTTCTATTTTACCAGGATATAGATGGAGCTTGAACATAACATGTTGTGCCCGTTCGCGTACAAGTGCTCGCGCTTCTGCGAGGCCCTTGTAATCTCGCGTTGATAGACCCCTATACAACTCTACAGCGAAACGAGACCATAAGAAAAAGTGACGCTTATTGGTCATTGATTGTATTCATATGATGAGCATTTAAAGGGAAAAAACAGTTGTTTGTGCCAAATCTTCAATGGTCGCATTTAAAAAAAAAAAAAACAAAGATAATTAGTTGACTAATCGTTTATTGGGCATCGTAGACAGTGATTTTTTTTTTCAGGAGGAGGGAGGGGCCGGGAGGAAAGACAACCTCTTCGTTTAATTAATTTGTCAGTTCAGACCAGTCCACATGCAATAAGTTCTTTGAGTCAGTAGGTGGCAGCCATTACTTAACTGGCCCGAGAAGGAGATTCATCTACCTCCCCTGACAGATTTTAAGAGGTAAATATGTGCATCAGAAGAAAAACCTTTCTTCAGAACATAGAGACCAAGACATTAATCTTTAAAAAAAAAAAAAACAACAACATACATTTAGGAGCAATGTATTTATTTTCTAGGAAGAGGGGTGTTGCGAGGTTTTCTCCTAGTTATAGGACTATTCAGTTAATTCAGCTAGAAGACCCTCATTTTCTTAGCAATTATCGTTTTAAAAGGGAGGCTGGATGTGATGGGAAGAAATGCTCAAAGTTTTCTTTGATAATATCAATTGTCTGAGTGCTATATGTAATTTCAAGTACAAAATATGCTGCCAATAAAGTCAATACTTGCCTCAGGTGTGATCTGACCAGAATCTGAATAACAAACAAAGAACTTGATCTGCCATGGGTGAAGGTGGACAGATATGACAGTAAGTGACTGAGAGAACCGAGGACCTACACTAAGATTTGCCAATGTCAGCTGTATGAGTGGAATCTGAGCCAGTATTGCTGTTTTTGGTTGGTCTTAATAAAAGTAATCTGGTGACCTAAAATTCAATGTTTTTTTTTATTTTTTTTTTAAAGTTTGTGATGGTATGAAGAAAAACAATGAGCTGTTTTTATTTTAGATCTATGTGGCGGCTGACAGAATATCGTGGGGAAAAAAAACTTATCCTGTTATATGAAAGTAAATAAAAACATTTCTGAATGTTACACGATTAGTGACTAAGTTGTCTTTGCAAAATATTTATTTATTTAATCTAAATCAAATAACTTCATCCTCTTGTCTTTGGTAAAATAAATACCACTTTCTGCATAGGCCTATTACAAAAGTTAAAAACCACAAGTGTAGGAAGAGATGTTTCAAACATTTCTTATCAGCAGAGAGGAGAGGTTAACTCAAATAACTGTCAATTAAAACTCTTAGTTAATCTAAGTAGACGTATACAAATGATTCACAGTTTGTCCCTTAACATAAGACCGCTGAGCACTGACTGTAGTAAACGGATGGGTGTGCCCCTTATGGTGTGTTGTGCCCTCGCTCGCTCTCTTGACAGCACATGGTGGAAGTAGAGGGGAGGGTCACAGTCTGTGGCTGAGTTTGCCTACATGAATCCGGGTAACAGGGGGCAGGAAGAGTCGGTGCGAGTGATGGGAGCTCACTAGGGGAAAAGAAGGACAAATGTACCGGTAACAGACAGACAACGAAACAATAGACAATCAGGCTCGCTGGGTCACATAGCGAGCTTAAAGGGACTTTCGATACGATGATTTTCAGACTATTTTTTATGTTTTGCTGCCTACGCTTCATAACAGGTAAGTTTGCCATTGATTCAAACGTAATGAAAAATAATTAGGTCAGCAAGTTGTTCTCTGACGACGGTTTAATTTACTAACTTGCTGGATAATCTGAGTATAACTGATAACTTTAGTTTACCCGGTAAATTCAAATGAACTGTGGTAGTGTTGATTGTCTTGCAGGTTACATATGTAGATGTATGATATGCTGCACTGCTGCAGTTACAATAACTAACTGCAGGAATCTGAACTGGCTGCTTCATCTATTTCTTCCACCTCAAATGACCCCAACTTAATACGAATATAGTCCACAGTGGGAGTTTAAAACAGAAAAAACGATCCACGATTAACAGTAACTGTTGTTACCACAGGAATACAAGATGGTTTGTTATAAGTTTTAATCAAAGTTGCAAGGGATATTAAATGACTTTGTTTCTACTATGTTCTTGTCAAAAGACTATGGAAATGGATGAAATATGATCTAGTGCCATACCCTTGATATTTTCTCATGACAGAGTCCAATCCTGCCATCACCCAGCATTCATAATAATGCCAGGCTCACATCAGCTGCAACATGCTGTTGCCTCCTCCTCTGTTCCTGTCAGCAGTTTCCTCCGGGGGAATTGCACTTCACTGAGTCACTTAAGGCTCAAACAGATCACACTGAAATCATAATGAAATGGTGTCCACAGCAAAAAAATAGGAAAGTGGTTTTCATAGCTGATATTGATAAGTAATTCAGAAAGTCAGTATTATTGTCTGTGGGGAACTTTCAGCGGCAACTCCATGAAGTAGCACAGCCAGTATATTCATGCTTTCAAAATCTGTTACAGCAGCTCCTTCAGAGTAGTTTGTTAACATGCTGATATGAGTGGGAAACACCAGGAGCCCTGACAGTAACTGGGATGCTCCTGTAAATGTGCATTCTTGAACAAGTTAAGATTTTGACAGTGTCCTTCTACTAGAATATTGGTAGAAAATCTATAACATCAGAAATTTCAGGTATAATATTAATTTATGTCACAAGAGACCATCTGTTGTGATATTAACCTAGTGCTGTCAGAGTTTTGTATTTAAATGAGGACATCATATTCTACTGCGAAGACTAATCAGGTCAGCGTGAGCTGTCAGTGTTTGGTCTCGGATCAAATTAACATAGTTTCTGATTTGTTACTTTCACACCACAAAGCACATCATGATGACTGTCTGTCTTTTCTGGTCTCATTTTATTGTCTGTTATTTTTTCAAGTAAGAGCTAAAGAAAGCTGGCTGTCAGAGATTCTTCTTGGTGCATTCACAGACAAGTTGCTGCTAGCCTAGTAAAGCTCCTCCCTGTTTTGGGCATTGTGACTCCCCCACAATGAAGCTCTACAGAACTGAACAAACTTCACAGTGGAACTATCAAGGCAAGATGGGGCACCTATACTTTTGACATTTAGGAAAACAGACAGGATTACCTCTGTGGACGCATCAGTGAGCTAAAAAGCCTGGTAAACACGAGGATGAAAGCTAGTATCATTCTGAACACCATTACAGCAATTATATACAGCTGTATCTCTGCCTGGCTTCATAGGTCTTTGTCATGCCACAGAGTTGAAGGTAAATAACAAATAAATATGGCTGGATTCCACTTAGCTGCCTCAGTTTGAGAGCCTGTATTATATATTCCTCCTGCTTGTCATGGCCAACTTTAACATAATCAGCCAATACTGAACAGGAAACCTGTGTTTCCCTGCTGTGAAAAGTCCAGTGTCTGTTGCTGTTTTACCACAGATATTATTTTGTTTTTCAAGCGAGATGGATATTAATAAGCCTTTGAATCCTCTCTCAGGTCAGTTTGAGAACCCCTTGAACCAATATATACGCCATTATGAAGGTTTGTCATACGACACAGAAGCCTTGCACAACAGTCATCAGAGAGCCAAGAGGGCCCTCTCTCCTCAGGACAGGATTGTGCACCTGGACTTCCATGCACTTGGGAGGTCAGTTTACAAACAAACTCGCACATAAATGCTGCCCTTCTCACTTTTACACTGTCTCCTTCAATTCACCACACTACTTCCAATTACCTTCCTCCTTTACACCTCACAGTACATCTGTGAAGGTTAGATAAGTAGCTTCATCAGTGATTGTGTGTTGAGTTCAAGCTGTAATCACCCCTTGCTTTGTCTTTTTTCTATTAATTTTACCCTCTGCAGCGAAGTTCTCTTATATTCTCACCACCTTTACCTTTTTTATTTCTCAATGACACAATGTTCAAGTTAAGTACTAATCATGTTGTCTGGATACTGTGGTGATAGCACAGATTTGGAAACCAGCAGCTGTTGGAAAAGGTTTTGCAGCATCTATACTGAAAGTTTAATCCTCATGCTTGTATGGACAATCACATTCTGATGAAACAATGTCACATGCTGCCAGGTATGCATACCTTACTTCAAGAATGCAAGAATAATTTATCATGCACAAAGACTCCCATCTGGTCTCTCTGTTCAAGACACACCCTAACATTGTATAATATACAATACAATGCAATACAAGGACTTCATTGATTGTTATGAAAGTCATAATGAAGGTTAACGCTAATTAAAATCAGACTTACTATGTGCACAATCCAGAAATAGTCATTTAAGCAAGTCAAAGATTCCAGTGTATATTAAAACAGTGTCTTTATTTGAAGTCCAAGTGAACTGATATTTCAGTCCCAACGAAATGTTTCAAATTGGAAATATAAACAACACTGTAGTAGTAGAGCCAGCAGCTTATAAAGAATGGGTTCCAGTACAGAAGATATCATGATGTAACCATTTTTGGTAAACTGTACTGTATACAGTATATTATCCTCTTAGCAGGCACCCCATCTCTTATGTCTTCAGGCCATTATTATTTCCTCGAGCCAGTCTGCTTACTGAGCAAAGTTTATGACTGTCAGATGCTTGAGTCAATATGTTCAGGATTCAGGAGATGTCTGAATAATTTATCAATCAGCTGGTTCTATCTGATATGAAGAACTGACTGGATCAACTGACTCTCTTCTTCCTGTGTGACGCAAACCACATTCATTTGTCTGATATGTGACTAAAAATCTAAAACAAAGGATCTGTCATCACAAAAGCAAAAACAACCTAGATTACCTGTTGCTGTACACTTTGTTGCACTATATTATGACATTTTATTGCTGCATTTCTTACACTGATCAGACACTTTTCTATCATGGTGGCAAAATATATCAGATTTCTGAGTCAAGATTGTGGCTATCAGTTCTAGAGTCTGAGTTCACTTATACTGTGCAGTTTTGGCTGTTTGTTCATTTTTAAGGGGACAGAAGAAAAGTAAAATTGATTTCCAGTTTAAACCTGTAAGTACTTATGTTTCTGTTTTTGATTTTTTTTTTTTCAAACAATGCTCACAATTTTTGAGATCCATCTGTATGGCAGTGCAGCAGAGACGTGTACACAAAAAAGAGGATAATATCTAGTATTGATGAAAATTAGGAGTGGGGAAAATTGGTACAACAGTTGTTGTTCCCTGAGGTGGTAACTGTCATATGTTGCCCTGTGCATGTGATTGATTTTTGGCAAATGCTAAGAATTTGTATGAAAACATTAGTAGTGTTTGGTGTATTTAATGTTAACACACGTCTTCTCCTGATTTTCTTTGTAGATATTTTAACTTGCGAATGAAGAGAGATACTACCATATTTTCTCCAGACCTCGTCATTGAGGTATCAGGGGAGAAGGAACCTATGGATACATCCAGTATTTACAGTGGGGAAGTCTTTGGTAAGTCCAGCTGGACTTACCAAGGTCAAATTTTATCACTGAATCAGTTGGTCTTACAACAAGTGTCCATAATCTCAGCCTAGCAATACTAGAAAGCTGAAATCTTTGTACTTTCTCTTTAACATGAAAGAGCATACAATACCAACATTTTGACCACACACCGGGATTATATGTGATTACATTACATTTTTATATGCCTTGTGATAAAGCCATGACTTTCTGCTTTCAATTATACCACAAGAATCGTATGAAGCAAACTATTTTAATAAACTTGAAGTCTGTGACTTAGAATTCATCTCATGCAATTTCCAGTATCAGTTGATCAGTTTGTTTGCTTATTGTTTATAGATTCTGAATGTGCACAACATAGATATTTCATTTTAATTCCAGTATAGAAGAATAATTTAGTAGTCTTTATTAGTCTCTGTAGGAAAAAAGCAGTTTGACTGTCTGTCCATACCCCCATTCACTTCTTTGTCAGGTGACAAGGGCACGCTGGCCCATGGCTCTGTGGTGGATGGGCGCTTTGAGGGCTTCATCATAACTCACCATGGGACATACTTTGTCGAGCCCTCAGAGAGGTACCTTAAGGACCAGAACACACCATTCCACTCCGTCATCTATCACAATGATGACATAAGTAAGCATCAGCCGTTTCTCTTATTGGACTGACACACACTTTGTGGTCTCGAGTTGAAAAGGAAGTTTAAGCTAACAAAGCACACACAAGAGTCAACTGGTGTTTGTGTTTTGTTCACACATGTGAATTTAGTTGTACTTTGAAAAAAAAAAGCGTTTTTAATAAAACCATGTTAGATTTTTTTTTTTTTTTTTTACCTTGGCTTGTGGTCTTGCTAGGGTCAAAATGAACAACTGATTCTTAAAAGGAAACACAACCCCCCCACATAAGGTAATGCAAACATTGCAGAAGTAGAGAGACATTCCAAAGAAGAGCCTCCAGCAATAAAAGTTCTCACCTGATATAAACCCCACCCTGACTTTTGGCTGACTGATATTCATCACTCACACCAATGAACACAGACCAAGGAGATTAAGATGAGATAAGAACTTTGTTGATCCCCAAAGGGAATTTCCTGAGAATGTGTTTTGTGAAAAGTTTTTTTTTTTTTTTTTTTGTAGATGTTTCCTGTAAAGATTCTGATGCAACAGTGAAAAATAGGAAACCATGTTGTTCTAAAATGATGAAGTCCAATTATTTGACTGTAGGCTTTTCTCACCTGTCTTCTTTTTTTTAAACTTCAGAACAAAGTCAAAGAGCCTTTTGAGGAGCAGTTGAATCAAAAAGCATTTTCTGTTGGGACAAAAAGGTCCTTTTCCTTGAAAAGAGAGAACACATCGCCAGAGATTGGATCTGTCGTCTCATTGTTTTTCCTATTGGTTCAGAAACCAGCCTAATTGAAACCCACTGACCTGCAAATATGAAGGAAAAAAAATTGTTGTTCTTTATTTTTTCCTTGTTTTAAAATGCATCTTTTTGCACCCCAGCTCACCCTGATTCCCTTTCCCCAGCCTACCACACATGACTCATCCATGTTGCAGTGTAAGCTTTCGCAACTGTTGCCTTATCTCCTCCCTTTCTGCTAGATTATCCTCACAAGTATGGCTCAGAGGGTGGCTGCGCTGACCACTCAGTGTACGACAGGATGAGGAAGTACCAGGCATCCGTAGTAGCAGAGCCAGTCAAAGTAAGTGCCCACATTACAACAAGGCCCCTCCCCTCTTCCCAGCTTCGTAATTAAACACACAGATGGACCCGGCTTTAGATTACAGAGGTCTGAGTCAATATCCATTCTACCATACCCTGACAGAGGGAACGTGTATATATTTTCAGCTGAAGTGTACATGCTTTTAATATTAACCATGATCCCAATCAAAATTTAAGACACATTGAATTTTTTTTACATGGCAATAAGACCTTTCTGATTAAGACTTTTGGAGAAAATGTGGCAATCCCAATCCTAATCCTTACCCGGAAGCCTTTGCACATTGGACCCCTGCAGATTTAACATCAGGAGTATGATATAAATTAAATTATGATGTGAGAATGGTTACAGTATAAAAATGATGACAGGGACACACTTCTTTAACATCACATGTTGCCTTTAAACAAGATATGACATCAAATAAGAAAGAAAACCCTTCCCTCTGTTTGTAATGTTTGTTTTGAGTGTATATGTCTTTAAGGAGACTATCAAAACTTTTGTTTTGTTTTTAAAGTGATAACATAAATCCTTTTGAATTGTGATATAAACAACTTTAAAAATAACATAAAAAAAGTGAAAAATCACCCTATCATGTGCAGATAAACTTTTATGCATTTTTTTTCCATGTAATGTCCATGATTGATTTGTTTACATTTAGGTTTTTGTACTCAAACCTTATTAGATAATATTTCAATTTCAGATCATGTTTACTGTTAGAAGATGGTTGGAAAGTGACATCCTTCACATCACATATTTTTTTATGAACTCTGGGCAGTCTACAGAAATGTGGGCTCAAGCAAAGAGCATCATTTTGAGCAGGAAAGTCTGCATTAGAGTCCTCACACACTTGACAGTTTTACCCCTGTGGCACCCTTAAACACACATACACTGGATAAGAATGTCAGAGTGAGACTGGAGATTGGTATTGGTGTAATGTGAATTTTTAGTGTAGTTTGGTGCAGCTTCCTTGGAGAGGAGTGTTTTAACTCTACTAAACTGTGATAAGAAGACCGGTCCCACTGGAATCAGAACTGTTGAGTGTTTCCCTGGGGATTAGTTAAACAATCTCTTTCACGCTCCTCAAATTTGGATTTCTTTGCCCTCCTAAATCCAGCCTCCATCTGTTTGATACTGACCTTTGTTATTTTTTGGTTCAATGCTACAGGATGAAAACAGTGTCCTGGAGGAGGAGAGCTCTCAGAGAGATCCTGTTGTTCTGAGGAAAAAAAGGGCTGCAGCAAAAGAGAAAAACATTTGTCAGCTCTTCATCCAAACTGACCACACTTTCCTACAACAGTTTGTCACAAAAGAGGCTGTCCTTGCACAGGTACACAATCACCCACAGTGAAATAACAGGTTAACATCTGTCAAAACTGTTTCTAAGAAATTCTTCAGGGTAGGATTAGCAGATGTGTCTTGAATCAGCATTATTCTTATTTTCCCTTGGAAGCTTAGTGTCTTCAATGAAGTGGTTTTTCTGGTGCTTATTTTTTGCTGATTGAACTAAACACTTTCCCTGCAGATCTCTGGCTACGTGAAGGCCACTAACTCCATCTATCAAGCCACAGACTTCATGGGCATCCGGGATATCAGCTTTATGGTTAAAAGGATCAAAGTGAGCTAAAAAATCAGACAGGAGCACTTTTGGCTGAGTCTGGACATGTAAATCAGCCAACTAAATAGTTGAAATTTTTCTCTCTTGTATTTAGATAAACACCACCAGCGATGAAAAGGACGAAACAAATCCCTTCCGCTTCCCCAACACTGGGATAGAGATGCTTCTGAACCTGTTCTCTGGACAGAACCATGATGACTACTGCCTGGCTTATGTCTTCACGAGCAGGGGATTCAGTATGGGACATCTCGGTTTGGCCTGGATCGGTTCTCCCTCAGGTTGGTACACAACTACACATCCCTGGTTGGATTCTTCTGTTTTTCTTCTGTTACTCAAACACAAAAGCTGGTTAAATGAAAAACAACATAGGGATTTACCTCAGCTCATCCATGAATAAATAGTATTTTTGTTTGCATTTGTATCTGTTGGTAATACAGGCGGTTACACTTCTGTTATTAGTATTACATTTTCATGTTTATAGCATCATAATCAATAACATATTCTCGAGTCATTTTAAGGTTTTTTAGGTCTTGTCCCATCAGCGTTTTTTGTCTGATTTCCTCTCAGACTGGGTGTTATCCAAAAAGTTCACTAATGTATTTTTGATTGAAGAGTTAGCTGTTGTTATTGAAATTATCACCACAACAGAATATGTTTGTATCATCTGCAAATTAAACAAGCTTCGGTAGATTCGATAGTTTACATGTATCATTAACATATAAGATGAATAATTTAGGGCCAATCACTGAACCCTGGGGGACACCACAAGCAATGTCCAAACATAATAAGCAACAATCCCCCAACTTCACAAATTTCCTGTTTTCTAAGTAACTCTTGACCTAGTTCAACTCTACACCCCGATGCCAAGTTGTTCAAGTTTTTTTTTTAATAAGAATGGTTTATTGTGTGAAATGCTTTTTAATGTCAGTAAATATCCCAAATGCATTTTTTTCTGGTCCATAGAGTTTCAAATTTCTTTGAATCTAGTAAAGCCAGTGTTGTTGATCTGTTTGACTGTCAGTAAGCAGATTGTATTTTTCAGTGAATTTGTCCAGCCGGTTCTTGAAAAGTTTTTCTAGAATTTTAGAGAGTTGTGGTAACAATGAGACAGGTCTGTAGTTTGTGAAGTGGTGTATAACTCATTAACACAGTATCTGAAACTGAAAAATCAGATGTAATAATGCTCACTTGTCATCTAAGAGCCTGTTTAGATTCTAACTGTATAACAAAAGCTTATTTCTGTTGTCACAGTTGGTCTTTTGAACAAATGCTGTGATCTTTTCCCTCTTCTTCATTCATCAAGTGACATAATTCAGTGCAGAGCTTTTTTTTTTTTTTTACTTTAGTACTGTGGAAAAATGTTCACTGTTTTCATAGTATTAGAAAAATAATTTAGTAAGCCTATTCAATGCCTTACTTTTAAATCGGTGCACCCAAATTTTTTTGTTGTATCCAAGACACTTGTGCTTTGACACTCCAAGTGCAGCACCTTTTGTAAGCCCATGTTAGAAACCGAGACTGCAGAGACTTGGCTTAAGCATCAGTCTGTTAAACATGCAAGAGTATTTTTTTTTATTTTCCCTTTACTGTAATTGAATGTTTTGCAATTTTTTTCTTGGTTGCAGATATAAATAAGTAGTGGTTTTGTGAACTGTGGAGCAGTTACGCTTCCTGTGTTTACTATTTATTTAAATATTTGATAAGAAACCTGTAGCTTGATTCAAAAAATCACTTCCTCTGATTCTCAACATCTTTCACAATTTGCTTCATGTGTAACCCACCTTTAATGACTGGACTATTTCAGTTTTAAACATTAGAAAAATCACAGTATTTAAACATTCAGTATCTTCAATTGAATATTTTCATAATCCACTCTTCTCTGTTGTGTTAATTTTGCTTCCACAGAGGACAGCAAAGGCGTCTGTCAGAAGTACCGACCGGCAAAAGTTGGACATAAGTCTTTCAACACCGGAATAATTACTGTGAATCTCTTCGGATCAATTGTCCCTCCCAAAGTGTCACATGTCACCTTCGCTCATGAAATAGGGCACAGCTTGGGCTCTCCTGTGAGTACGATGTTTTAAAATGTTTAACTCTTCTTTTTCCTGGCCAAGCTCTTAAACATATCACATGCTGCTGTTTTGTTACAAATCACCCTGCCGGTTTTCCTTTATTTGCCCTCTGTTTTACAGCATGACTCTGGGATCAAATGCACCCCTGGAGAGTCAGATTTTCAGGAAGAAAAGGAGCAGGGAAACTACATCATGTATTCCAGTGCTACATCAGGAGACAAGCCCAACAATGACAAATTCTCCATCTGCAGCATTCGCAATATAAGTGCTGTTCTGGCCATTTGGAAAGATGACTGCTTTGTTGGTAAGTCCTCTCTTCTAAACTCATCTGCTCCTGTCTCTGCGTGAAAAAAGGCTGTCTTAATGCTGTTGTGTCTGTGTGTACAGAGTCTCGCGAGCCTTACTGTGGTAATGGACTCTTGGAAGCTGGAGAAGAGTGTGACTGCGGCTACACTGACCAATGTAATGACCCATGCTGTTATAGCGCCAGTGAAGCAGAAGGGAAAAGATGCAAACTCCAACCAGGCAAAGACTGCAGGTTAGATGAGACAAGCATGCTCCTGTACAATAATCTAACGTGTACTGATGAATAATTTAACCCAAAACTAACAGTTTGAAGGACTGTTTTAACTTTTGATGACATGAATTTGATACTTTTCCCACAGTCCCAGCCAAGGCCCGTGCTGTACATCAGAGTGCACTTTCAAGAACAGTAAAGCGAAGTGCAGGGTGGAGTCTGAGTGTGCCAAAGAAAGCCTATGCAATGGAGTAACAGATCAGTGCCCTGCCTCAGAGCCAAAGGAAAATTTCACTTCCTGCAATTTAGAAACACAAGTCTGCCTCAATGGGGTATGCAGGAATGATGTTCCACATACTGTTGGTGTTTAGTATGTGAAGAATATGATCTTGTGTTAGAATTAATTTATTATTATTTTATTCTTTTTCCTATCTGTTTTTAACAGGTATGCTCTGGTTCCATTTGTGCAAAGTATGGCTTGGAAGTTTGCACCTGTGCCAGCCAAAACGGCAAGAATGAAGCAGTAGAGCTCTGCCATGTTTGCTGCATGGAGAAAAGTGAGTGATGGGCTACAAAAGTGGTCATTGCTTTAAAAAAAACACTCAATAGGAATTTTAGGCTAATGTTAAGTGATAGTAACATCAGACTGTTAAAGAATAGATTATTTTTATACGATCCAAGGGCAAAAAAGCACTGAGTTGTTGTCAGTATCTTTATGGTCACACTCCCTCTTCTGCCCCCAGTGGACCCCAGCACCTGCAGTAGCTCAGGATCAGAGAAATGGGCAAAATATTTCAACAGGAAGGTCACAGTGCTGCGACCCGGCTCCCCCTGCAACAACTATAAAGGCTACTGTGATATGTTATTGAGGTGTCGTCTAGTGGATGCAGAAGGGCCTCTGAGAATGCTAAGGAAGGCCATCTTTGATATAGAAGAACATGAGAATATTGCAGATTGGATAGTGGTGAGTGGCCTGAAAATACAGCAACTTAGTTCTGCACTAGGAATTCATCAATATGATGACACATATACGTGCAGTGACTATTTTGTGTTTCTCTGTATTTTGACTGAATATGTGTGTTTTACAGGCACACTGGTGGGCGGTGCTTCTGATGGCCATCGCTCTTGTTCTGTTAATGGCTGGTTTCATCAAGATCTGCAGCATCTTCACGCCAAGCAACAATTCTAAACTGCCTCCACCAAAGCCAGTGCCAAAACAAGTGCACAGCTTATGTCCCTGTTCAGGTTCATATTCATCCAGGTCATGGTTATCCAATTCTTCATTGAAAGGGCAACTGGACTTGCTTGAAGTTCTTAAAGATGTTTCTTCTTTCTTCCAAAAGGCTTCATTAGTTATTAAGTGACTGGGGCCAAAGTTGGAAATTCATAGCTTAAAGGGGTGATGGGTCACCTGAGAGCCATTAGCAGGGTCGTTGACATGGTGTAAGTGGAGTTGGAGCCTGTGATCCAGCATAAAAGCATTGTTTCGATTGTTGTCAAAAGAAATCCAAAAGCTGACTTGTAAGAGGAGGATGAGAAGTGCCTTGGACCAGACAAGTCGGCAAAAACATTGCTGTGCCAATGATTGTTCTCTTCTTCCCTGTTGGTCTCCAGTTTCTGAGAAGACTTGATAAAGGCCCATTCAAGGCTTCCCTGAGGTTTCGGTGTTCCTTCTTCTTGCCTTCCATCTTAGTATCTTCTCAGCCCTGTGTTGAGGAGTTCTGATGAGACCCAAGGAGGTGTCAAGGAGGCCATCTTTGTCAAACTGCCCTTTCAACGAAGAATTGGCCCACAGTTGATGTATTTTTACATTATATTTTGAACCCGGCATTAGAAAGAGCTGCTAGTGGCAGAGAGTTTACATTTTGATAGATGTTGTTTTAAGAAATTAGGGGGTGAATAATGTTTTTTGGGGGAGGTAGGAAGATAATTTTAAAAGAACACTAGAAAAGCTCAAAGTGGAGCTATCTGGTTTGGCTTTTAGATTTGGCAAAGTTTTCCCTGTTGGATTTCATGCTGAGGATATAGAAAAAAGTATGTTTGTGTCAGGCATTTATTTTGTGCCCCTCATTGTGATGTCTTTTTCTTACAGCAAAAAAACCACAGCAGAGGCCAGAGAGTTTGTCCCAGCGTCTGCAATTTCAGCAGAAAGAGGACTATGAAATGGTTCAAATTAGGTCCTGAGACACTGCTCCACTCTTTGCCTTGGACCTTCCTACACTGGGAGCACCTCACACCAAAGAGTTACCTTAACCATATTTTGGAAAAACCAAAGACCCTGCACTTGGATCGATTTTCACTGACGTTAGCCTGATGTTTGGGGCCTAATAAACTAAACTCAGGGCATCTGCTCTGAGTACCATATCAGCAGTGGTTCACACAGCTTTTACAGAAAATAAATAACTCTTTCAAGGAGCAACAGGAGGAGTAATTCACTGATCTCTGAAGAAAAAAAAATTCAATGCTTTTTTCCAGAATTGGGGCTAGGAAAGCAGGTTTCACTTTCCCCTGTCTTAGAGCTGTGCCAGCAGTTCTCCTCTGTTCTTCTTCTTTGAGGTGCTGCCATCATCAGCATTATGGCAGGACTGCAGGTCACATAAATTGAGTTGAGCCGTTGAGTTGGAAAAACAACAACCATCAAAAATTGAAGTGTTTCTTTCTAAAGCATTCATGTTCTATCAGCATTCAATAGTACCAAGGTTGCAGTAGGTTTGTTTCGCCCTGTTTTGATCATTTTCCTGTCTGTTGACTATTTTCTGTTTTAAACGACTTTCTCAGGAATAATAAAACAGCAGCAGACAGGTGTACAGTCTATAGGTGGGAAACATGGCTGCATGAGTATTTCAGGGTATAGTCCCTCCTGGCTGTGCAGTTGGGTTCATGTTTGCTGCCATGGGGTGTAGAGAGGGGTAACTTAAAAAGAATGAGATAAACAAGCTGAATAAGATTACAGAGTTGCCTGATATTAGATGCAAATCTGTGGAGTGGAGTGAGTGATTAAGATGTCTTGTGGTCGGGTGTTGCACCTGTGTTAACTTGGATGTTTTGTCCAAAAACTGTGAGAAAGGAGCTTTCTTTACAACATTGATTGTATCACATCATCTTTTATTCTGCCCTGATTTTTTTTATTGCCTGAATTTTAGTGCTTTGGATTTTGTTTGCAGAAGACTACAGCAGATGGAAGTGTAGAAAAAAGAGAAGCTGTACTCTCCTTCTGACTTGTGGATTTAGCTTTTGACAACCTTCATTGCAGTTAAGGCAGTTTGTATATGCAGAGTTTTGTACAGACAAAACTTTTGATTTTTTTTTCTCAAAATCCAACTAGGGATTAGAATCGATAGCCGGTTCTTTTTTAGAACCAGTTCCCAGTGATTCGATTCCTAAGAATCGTTTGTCTGCCTCCTTAACGATTCTGCTAACCGGTTCCTTTCACGTCTCTATGCGTGATGACGTAGTAATAGCTTACCAGCATGGCGTCGCGCCAAAAGCACTCGAAAGTTTGGCTATATTTCACGCGAAAAGATTATGCCGGGTCAACCTGGAACACGTGCAGAGCTTTAATTGCATTAAAAGGGGGAAATACTTACGATATGCGGATCATTTGTCCACCCAGCATGCAATTAATGTTCGGAAGTGTAACGTGTTTGATACTCTACTTACCGAAGGCGAGAGTGGTACAGGCAAAAGCAGGAGCGGTGCTAACGTCTCGGCGTCATCTGCTTTAAATGCTGAAAGGTAAAGTTTAACTCCTACAGGTCCTATTTATTGTATAGATGTTAGCGCCAAGTTAACCCCATTTCGCTATATAAATACTCTCTATCTCCTTCAATTACATTTAGATGACGATGACTGCCAGAGTCATGCTAGCTCCGAGGCTGCAGTAGGTAGCTCTCGCACACCTTTGGCAGCTCCTTTCATCGAGGCAGGGAAGAGTAAAATGACAAAGGAGAAGATAAACGAATCTCAGCGAGCTGGGACCAGATTTGTGGTCAAAGGGTAGGTCGCATAACAAACTATTAGTATATGCCACATCTTCTGCCCAAGGGTGAAAATATTAAAGAGTGAATGAGAACAAACCCATTTGTATGATCTTATTTCTCACTCAATTAGAGTTGATAAGGAATAGTATCGATAAGCAGTATTGATAAAGGAATTGGATTAGCTAAATTCTTAACAATTCCCCTCCTCACTCCCAACAGACATTTTATAGAACAATCACTTGGTGACAACTATCCAACTGCTTTTCTGCCCTGTATTTCAGATTTTTAATTACATTAAAATGTGAACACTCTGAGTCGTGACACTGACATTGGTATGGAAGGACAGTTTGTCCATGTACTGTTGGTGCTGTTTGTGCTGCTGAGCTTATAGTGGACATGTTTTTTTTGTGTGTGTGTGTATGTGTGTGTTATACTTAACTTCTTCAGACTTGATTATTTGTACTGTGTGCAAAACTCTTTTTTTTTTTTTTTTTTTTTTTTTTTAACGAGCTCTGATTTGACCTAAATTTAGTTTATAGTGATCTCAAGACAGATTTGGTTAAGGATTATCTTACAAAGTGATGGATGGAATGCAGCCTATTTTACCCTGAAAAGTACATGTATAGTTTCCTGGTATTATTACAGGTATTTTTCTTACCTTTGCAACAGTTGCATCAAGCCAGATCGACATTATTTCCTGACTGCAGAATTTTTGTTTTTATCAGATATATTTGATGCAGAGTGTTACAGAGACCACCAATGAACAAATAAACCTTTTCACACACAATACAATGCAGTAAAACAATACAAAAACTTTATTGATTCCCCAAAGGAAATTCATTTGTCTGGAGTCTCATTTCATTTACTATTTGTAGAAGAATTGAACTGATTGGACATAGACATGCCTTCAATGTTTTTCCTCTAAGTACATGAAAGTTGTGTTTTCTGTTTCATTTTTCTTTAGACTAAAGTGCAGTTGTCTGTGGTCCCTGAAACTGATTTTGTCTTCTTGGTGCTTCCTTTAATGCTAGTTTATTTTTACTTTTCTTGCAAGTTGTCAAGCTTTTCTGTGGAGTGTGTATACGTGTCTGTGT
This sequence comes from Xyrichtys novacula, assembly GCA_962446985.1. Classification (NCBI taxonomy): domain Eukaryota; kingdom Metazoa; phylum Chordata; class Actinopteri; order Labriformes; family Labridae; genus Xyrichtys; species Xyrichtys novacula. The sequence continues at coordinate 21,998,356 of OY660864.1, read as the reverse complement.
TGGAATGAGAGATGTTATACTAAATTGTCTTTTTTGTGATGGTAAGTTGTTGACAATACCAGGTTTTGGGGATGAAACTCTGGGATATTTTCCTTTGTTCCAAGAATTGCTATGATGTTGCAAAAATGTGCACTGAAGTATGAGCGATGTAAACAGTGAATCCATAACAGTACAGAATTAGTACTACTGTGACGATTTTAATACATCCTGTGTTTCATACAGTGCTCTCAAATGTTTTTTTTTTTTTGCCCTTTTTTTTGTTCTGTTTCCTGCCAGCTAACTTTGAAATTTCATAAAATTTAATGGTGATAAACAAAAATTTCCTTTGAACTACTTAAAATGCAACATTAAACCAGAATCAATCAAATGTTTTTTTGTGTTACTTAAACACGATAGCTAGAACAAATAATGTTTTTTCATGGCTTTTGCTCAGGTTTGTGTAAAGGTTACACTATCTGTCTGAGTTTCAGTTCAGGCTTATCACTACGATCAATGCTGCATCTAAATTTGGTGAAACTAACTCTGTTTGAGGATTTCTGTGTTTACTTTTTGAGCTTTGGCTCTCTGCAGGTTTGCAGTTTGTCACAACATGACCAGTGGATTAGTGTAGTCTCTGGAAAAAAAGCCACAGAGTAGAAAAAAACAGAGTTTATTTATTGCTCTGGTTGAAGTTTGATTAACATGTATTCTTATAATGCTATTGACAATAGTAATGTGAGTTCATATAAATTACAATTTCAACAATATTACAAAGGACATTTACAGAAAAAAAAAGAAATGTACATACTGTGTGGTAAACGTCACCAAGAGGTCATTGACTTTTTGTTCCCTGTCTGGTTAATGTTTGACTTGGCAAAAGCTGCTATTTATACACTTTCAACATAGACAGAAATGTTAATCTGTGCTTGATGTTCAAACTTTGGTTTGGTAGGGTGCAAAAATCATATGCAATATCTATTTTTAACAGTGAATAAATCACATAACCAAATTAAGACATTTTCCTTTCAAGTGTTAACACTACACTTATTAGTTGCTAGCTTAACCGGCCTCAGCTTCCTCTGAATGGACTCCTTCTTCAAACTATAATACAGTTTATCAAGTGCTACAACCTAACAGTCAGACAGTCAGTGATGTTAAGAGGTTCACAGAAAATCTTCCAGTTTTCCCAGAGATCCTTGCTCCGTTTAACAAACATGGGATCAAATGAGTTCATTAGTTGTGAATCCTTCTACGGTGTTTTTTTGATGTGTCTTCTTTACAGCGCACAAATGTTTTCTCTTGTGAAACCTCAACTTCTTGTCCATCATTTGTCATAGCACAAAAAGTTGTCCTGAAAAACAGAAACAATATAGTTGCCATGAAAAAGAGAACTGTACCAGAGAGCAAGCAGTCAGTGCAGTATGTTTCAGATTCTGTAAGTGCACAACAGTCCACAAGATGGCAATAAAAGCCCACACTGAGGGACAATTTAAGATGTTATTATACCTGTACATGAATTGCATATTGAATGTATTTATACTTTATAGTGTGTGTGTGTGTGTGTGTGTGTGTATCAATATATCTATCAGTAGGTTTACAATAGGGGTTATACATTTAATATGGTATGTTATATCTAACTTACAATTTCTATATTATAGATACTTTGATTTTCCAGAATAAATGACAAACCCAAAGTGGTAATTAATATCCTATCAGTTAATGTATATAATGATGTCCTTCCTCTAAATAACAAACAAACACCTCTACTTCCACAGCTCAGCATTATTTCTTGACTGGATAAGGTGTAAGGATGTTCGGTTTTTATCAGATTTATTCTGTGCAGAGTATATCAGAGCTCAACCATGAACAAGTAAACCTCTCCACAGAGCTCCACCTCCACTTCCACAGTTGAGTAATCACAACTGCACAGCATTGCTACTTGATATGGTGATGAAATGATTATTGCATGAAACAGCAAATGTAAAACATGTATTAGTGAGTTGTGGAAATCTGGTACAGGTGCTTTAACTTTTAGATGAGGAACAAGTTATTAATGTTAATGAAGTGTGCTTATAAACTACTATTTAAGAACATTTTGACAGGCCTGAAACATAGGGCTGTACCTCTCTTGCGTCTCTCCTGCTTTGACCCTGATATGGCCCACTGAAAGCACTGGTGTTTTCTGCCCTCTGCCCCAGGGTATGAAGTTCTGCACCCGGCCCCACATCTTCTTCCACAGAGCTGATCCCTCCCAGCGCAACTTAAGCATCATCAGATCACCCAAGTCTTTGTCCAGGGTGATGAGGAAGGTGTAGGTTTCATTACCTAAAATAGTTTCAGCACTGAAAAACATGGATAAGATCAACACAAAATCTGTTATTAACAAAAAGGGAGGGCTATGATAAAAAATTAAAGCAAGGGAACACATGAGACTTCCTTTGAGTGTGTAGCTCTTTGATACTCGGATAATGAAAGATAACACATTTGCCTGCGAACTGTGCCTCGCGTAAATTATTTACTCCATCAACCCCATTCTCTTTCATGCTGCAGTTGAGTTGTTTCCATGTGTGTCAGCTGCTCTTGCCTTCTGTCTCCAAAGAGTGGGGAACCCAGCTGCATATTGCATTTATGGAAGTGAGTACACTGAGGATGGGTGTGATGTAATGGTGCAGTACTCACATGTCAATGTTGAAGTCTCCACTGTCCTCCTTTGTTCCAGAGAGGGAGACTGTCAGATAGGGCTCGATCCCCACCATCTGGTTAACAAAGTGGATCCTGAACTGATAATGGAAGACTGAAAAGAGGGGATAAGAAACAGAAGAAGAGATAAGACATGAAAACATTTCTTAGCACCATTATCAATCGGTATTTCCTTCTGAACTTATCTTACAGTGAATGAGTATTACTTTTTGGTGGTTTATTATGTTCCTTAACAGTTGCTGAAACAATAAGGCTGTCTTACTCTTTCTTTGTTCTTTTCAAACGTGTGACAGGAGCTTAAAAAATTATGTGTTTTTTTTTTGGTACTTTCTTTCATTCAGTTTTTTGTCTGTCACTCAAAAGCTGCTACCTTCAACCCAAGATTTAAATCTTATGACAAATATACACATATTTTACTGGTATGTTTTTGTTTAATCAGTGATTTTCTTGAAGCTGCACAGATGTGCATTTGTGGGGGGCTACCAAACTGTGGATAAATACATATTTCCTCCCCTTGAGTTTGTAGCAGCAGGACCGCTTATGTGAGGTCTGCAATAATGTGAAATAATGTGGCTTACTGTTGTGATACTGGATAACAAATGGGCTCTCATATGAATGTCAGGTGTTGCCTTCACAAACAATTTTGAAAAAATATTGCTAGGTATGGGTCTTTTGAAGCGACTAGTTTTTATGTTAAATAATATCTCAAAAATCACAGGATTTTACTGTAGAATGATTAATTTCTAATTCCATATGATTCTACAGAGACAAATCGTAGACCTACAGTGCTTTGCCTGATTTGTATGTGAGGTAAAGCTAGCCAGTGTAAAAAATATTTCTTCATACGTTTGTAAGGCATCCGTTGTCCTGTTTTTAGGTAGAGCCTTTTGCTGGTACCACTGCGGATCTTCCTGATGTTGTAGCCCAGCGTGTTGCAGCGGTTCTTTCGGCAGTCCAAACAGATACCTTTGTTGAAAGCACTTTGGTCATTGCATCTGTAGGCCATACTTTGTTTGTCTTTATTCAGCAGGGAGTCAATGAAGAGATGAACAGAGCGCTCATGAGAGCATTTCACCGTCTGTTGAAAACCTTGGGAAGAAAATAAAAGTAGGGTCAGGCATTGATTTTTTTTGGACTGATTTTTCACACGTCACGTATCCTCTTGTGGATCAAGAGTCTGTTCAGTGTCTTAATCAGAGAGTCAGACCATTATTTGTGGATTGATTTCATTATCTGTCACATCTTCTTTAAACATCTCATTATGTCAAATATCAGTCGACCCTGAAGGGCTTTGTCTTTGAGCAGACTGTTGTAGCCTGAAGGCAGCTCAGCTCAGTGTAAGGGATGGAGCAAGGGGAAGGCATATGTTGCTAATTAGCTCCTGAGGATGACAGATGCTTTAATGTGGCATTCACTGTCATATTACGCGGATGTGTTTGGATTGAGAAATACCATTAATCCCACTTGTGAGCCTCTTGTGTTAAACTGGAGGAAATCAAATGCATCTGCCCCAACACAGAGCGAGAAGTTGTCAACAAGCAAAAGATGAACCAGTGCTTGAGGTTTAACTTCTGAACTGGTGTTTTGAGGAGGCAAATCTAACTAATGCCGCAGAGGAAGAGGCAAGCCAGTTAACAGCAAAGCAGCAGAACACACAGCTGTAAGTAGAGTGTGTATTTTCTCATGAGGGTTTTTAATGATAAACAAGGATACCAGAGAGCTGGGTGGAAAAAAAAACTGATCATGCAGGGACGAGATTAATAACTCTCACAAAGATTTCACAAGTCTTGAAAAAAAATAAATGAATTAGGTCTTTCTGAGATGTTAGATGTTTTTGATATTATTGGGGTAAAGGGTTTAGTGTCTTAACAGTTTTGATTTTGTTGTTTTGCTAAAGTTGCATTACTCAAATGTTGTGTAATTCCAAAAAGTCTTCTCTGAGATATTGGGCCATTCTATAGCCCCATCTCAAGTGCAACTCTTCTGTTAGCATAGAGGGACTTATAAAAAATAACACAGTATGACACTTCATGAAATTTCATATTTATCCCCCTGAGGGTAAATCCTGATTTACATATTCAAAGACCTTCCTAATTTTGCACCCCAAAACTGGCAGAAAAAATATTGATGTTTGTTACTGCTAAAAGTAATTCAGTTCAAAAAACTTTATTTGTCCCCAGTGGGCAGTTGGAGGGACATCAGGCAGCAAGTAAACAATATAAACACTGTACAAATGTAACAAACTTTACAGCCTCTATAGGGCGCTTAATGACTCCTAGACCCAGAGCATCACAAACTCATCGAGGTACCCGTGTAAATTTGTTTCTATGGTGTCATAGTTTCGACCTTGTCTTACCTAGAAGGCCATAGGTACTTATGTGCTCATAAATGTCTTGCAGGTCACATCCAGGTTGGTAGTTTCCTCCGTTTGGGTAAAAGTCAAAATGTGCCACAGCCTGCTTTATGCCCACACTGAGGCCCATTCGCTCATGGGTGAAGGTGTGGATGGCATCAACAAACTCGGCATCATCTGGAGACAGTCTGTCTGTGGGAGACATGCCTTCAAACAGAGGCCCTGCTGGATCCAGACCTGCACAGAGACAGCATATATTTAAGACCAGGATTGTAACAGAACTTATAAGTTCCCCTTTCCAATTTTTGTTATTCTCTATATTATGTCATTTATTCAAAAAGCACAATTATCAGTGCAGTGGAAAACTTGCCTGTAATTCGTCCAATTTTTTGGGAACCCTCTAGATAGCTTCCTGCAAATCCAGAGATGTGGGCACCAAGGCTATAGCCAATCAAATGAACTCTTTTAAGTGGGAACTGGAAGTGTACCTGTTGGGTTTTATGACCAGTGCATAATTGAAATAAGGTTAGTTAATACTGGCACTTGTATGATACCTTGTGTGAATGTAAAACCTACACATTTTACAGAGCATATTGTTGAGTCAAAGTTACAATGATTCAAAAGTTAGTCAGACTTCCTCTAACCTGCAGTGACTGCAGCAGGTGAGCGATGTCTTTCCCAACAGTGCGGGTGTTCTGTGCAGCTGTGGGGTAGTGCTGGTGAGCCAGGGTCAGCCAGTCGGTGATCACCACATTGACATCTGTAAGAGCCTCCTTCAGAGTAGCAGCTAACCTATGCACCCAACTCTCCATCATACCGTCCAACTATGGGGAAAAAATGAGATCAGATGTGTTACTTTTGGTGAGTGTTGCCTTCTTTTTTCTTTTGCAAATAGAATCTTTCAGTTAAGATATCCTGCTTCATTTTAATTATATGAATAATCTGAAGATGCTCAGATAAACTGACATTTTAATGTGTAGCTCACTTTGAAATGAATCACTTGCATGTCCAAAAAGCTTCTGTATGTATATCAGGGTTTCGGTTTATAACATTGAGATCTAAAACTGCCAGCAGGGGTCCCCCCATTGGTCCCAGTTCCATGTTTTGTATCCAGTGCTTCAACTCAGTGAAGTGAAAGAGAGGTTGACCTTACCGACCACCCGTGAGTGATGATGATGAGGGGATTACTGCTGTTAAAGCCACAGGAGGTGAGTGTGTGCAGCTGCAGAGGGTCCAATGTGCAGGTGTCTTCACCTTCCAAAAACAGCCTGAAGACTGAACTGCTGACATGCAGCTCATTCACCCTCAGGACTCCCCTCTGATCTGTGTCCAGAGCACATCAGAAATCAAATAGCAGAGGAGTTAATTGTTTATTCTTCATGATTACTGTGTGAATCAGACCATTTACTTTGAGGTCAACATCAGAAATTAATGCATGAAGGATTTCTGTAAGTTTGATCTTTATTTGGTACTGAGCAAAAAGGGGGGAATGAGACCCTTCTCTTGGGGTTCAATTTGACTGCAGACCGACAAACCCCCATTTTGAAACACTTTGCTGCGCTTCCAGATCATAACATCCTCTTTGGCAGATGCACACTAAAAAAACTTCATACAGGCCCATCTCTGCCAGACTTGTCATGTAACTCCTTATATAAACTCCTCCACTCCTTCTCCCTTCTCATGTTGAAACCACAGCCCAGAAGACTCATTCACGAACTGCATGGATCCTTCTCCAAAGAAATCTTTCTGTGCTTTTACTTAATATTTGTCATCGCCCCAAGTCAATCTTATTAATCTTGTAAACATTTTAATGTTAATAATGGCACAAACCCAGGCGCCTTTTTCTCTGTGATAAACTAACCATCTGCTCTGGTCTCTGTGAAGCCTGTGATGAAAAAATTTTAGAGTTATCATTCATCCATCATCCAGCCTTCAGCTCTGTAAACCTCATTTCCCACTGTGTGTCATTAGATAACTACAACTGTTTATTCAGATGAACATGAAGAGCAACAAAAAAAAGAGTCTGACTCAGTTTATTGGAGCGTTAGGGACTACTTGAGAAACATTTGAATGTTGATAGTTTCAAGCAATCCCTTAAAGTCAAATTACCGTTAGCAACATTGATGGTCTGTTTATTATAATGATCATTTCATGTGTATATGTATATTTTTTATACACTTTTTTAAACTGTTGAAAAATACGGTCAGTTTCATGAATCAGACTAATGATGGAAAACCTGATGGTATGAAATGAACATCAGAAAATTGCACACGATGGTCATAACCAAAGTCAGAAAACTAAAAAACACACTCAAGAAAGAAGATCTCAGGAAAAATATTTTTCAAATGATAAAATATATCAGCTAATGTCCACTTATCTGTTGCTTTAAAACAAATATACAAATACAAATATTGTTACTATTTGTAACAAGCATTTATACCTCTTAGCAGACTTGCAAAAAAGCTAATGCAATATTTTATCTGTATTTTAAAATGTTATTGAAACAAATATTCTAGGGTGTTTGGAGGAAAAAAAACAGGTTAGGCCCTTAGTATGTGAACAGCATCATATTGATTACATAATTCATTGTTTCTCATAGATTGTCCAACAGTATGACACGGCTGAGTGGCAGGTGTTGTTAGAGTTGAGAGTGTCTGATTACATAAAGTAAAACCTGTGCAACAAACGGCACATTTCACACTTTTTGGGATCACTGTAAAATGATCTTTAACTCACCTTCTCTGTTTCCTCTGATTTTCTTCCCCATACTCAGGTGACATGTTAACAGCACACAGCACAGGATTTTGAGCATGGACATGGTCTCACACTGATACTGTTATTCCTGAGAGACCAACACTTCAGATGAAAGAGGGCTAAAACATGTGTCTAATGCAGAGTCTGAAGGTGAGATCCGTTGTAATTTTTGGTCTATTTCCCCTCCTTAGCTCAGATTCAGAGTGGGAAACACGTTGGTCTTTACTGTACTTTACATGAAAGAAGGAACACTGGGAGTAGTGGTTTATGGATAAGAGGGATTTACTCCACTCCTGATTGGCTGGGCTGTACAGATCGAACATATTGTGAAAGAACAGAGATATGACGAGGGAGAGGATTGGCTCAATATACAAATAGTGACAGAGAGCTAGAAATTACTTCATTTAGACTTTCACCGTTTTATCTGCCACCGCAAGAAGCCTCCTTTATGTATCTTTTTTTTTCCAAAATACTAGAGCCAAACAAAAGTTTTGTCAGTGGGAAACTCATATGTAGCAGCAGTCTTTGGAGAAATGTATGTAAAATGTATGCAGAACATTTTTAAAAGTTTTAAAGAAGTGCATTTGCAGACAGTTTTTAGACTGAGTACACCAGGTGCAACTAAATAAATAATCCAGTGATAAGCCGGATTTCAGCATGCTGCCTTGAGAGATTCTTATCTTGCAAAATCCCTGTTTTTTCTTTTTTTCATTTGTCACGTTACACAAACTATCTCCTTTTCACTGGAAACTTGTCAAGTGTCACTTTGCCCAGGTAAATGCTTGGGTCGAGAATTGTTCACAAACAAGTTAAGTGTTTAGATAAGGGTCATGAAGACCTTCACGTACTGCTCCAAATGCGTATTATCATACTACATAACTGCAGATGCTTTCTTACTAAACTCTTGAACAAAAGTTATTTAAAAAACATTTTAAGTCTTCATTTTCTCTGTTATTTCTCATCACAGCACTGCACTCAAACTGTTAAAACCCCCATAAAACTGCCTTTTTGATGAAAACACTGCATCAGATGAATTTAGTGGAATGGAACCAACATCTATACTCCGTTTTTAAGCAGACAATTCTCAACATACAAACTTTTTACATGAAACTTTATGAGAGTAAAATCTTTCATAATAGTGCTTGACACCCTGGTAATCACTGGATCAAGACAATAAAAAGTGATGATTAGGGGTTTTAGAGATACAAAAATGGGGAAAATGATAAGATAATCATGTCAGATTATTGTGATTTAAGTGTTGATCAAAGCTTTAATTTGTGCTCCATTCAACTAAGTACTTTTGTGTCCTATTGAAAACACCTACTAATATTAAAACTGATTTGTTATCAAGTAGCAGCTGCAAAAACCTAAACTGTTGTAATTTAAGTGAATTTCTCAGAGTCCTGAGTTTCTCATTATATTAACACACACAGTGTCCTCTCCTGTTTGCTATATTGTTGTCAGAGAGCACGAGAACACTTATGAAAAATGTGATGGTAGTCGCCTAATTTTCATCCAGCAGCACAAGAGTTAAAGTCAGTCTGCATGATGTGTGATGTCACATCTGCAGGTTCACAGAAGAGCAAACATGGTGAACTTTTGCTTTTCTTGGTACTGTGTGCATGTGCAGGAATGTCAGCATGTGTGTCTGTGTGTGGACTTGTTTGCCTTTGTGTTATATATGTATGTATTTGCCTCTGTGTCTGGGGCAGCTGTTTCAGTAGCCAATGGCTTTATGAACAAAAATACATAAATACAGCTGGTTATTGGGCCCAGAAAACAGATAATATACACTATGAATCAAATAAAGGATGAGAATGAATCAGGGTTTCCATGAGGACACAATTCCACATTATTCCTTTTGGGATAAAGGAAAAAAACTGAGGGGGAATCTTTCATGTGAACCAAAGGCTCGTGCACAGTAGTGAGTGTGATCTTTTATTGCATAAAGCTATTAGCACTCATGTCAAAGGGAGTATGCACTGTGAGGAAGAGCTCTCAAACCATTGGAGTGCAAAGACAGTCAGTCTTCATCCATTCTGCATGAAGTTATGTAAGCGTCTCCAGTTGTTTTTGTCTTGTATTTCTGCTGTACTCACTCCTCATGTTGATGATAGATAATTGCTCAGGGATTTATTTGTTTAATGAGTGCTCTCAGCACAAGTAATAACTGCAGATTTAATTGGACGAGATGCCTGCACTTCATCTGTAATTGACTGTGTGTGCTTGCACGCTTGTGTTTGCGATCTTGTATATCTTTTTTTGTAGAGTGGAACTGGGTCAAATGTAGTCCTGAAACTTGGGATGGGTTGGCCAGTCCTGCTCTTTTCAGATGGCATCAAGTTAAATCATTCAAATAAGTTATACATGTAATTTTTGGGTTAAAAAAAGAAGGACTTGTAGAACAAATGTCTGTTGCGTGATTGAACAAACAAAATGCTGCACAAATGCCTCAGTTGGCTAGAAAGTGCCATTGTTATCATGAAACACTTGATGTTTTTTTTTTTTTTAAACAAGAAATCAATAAATATACTTACTGGGTAAATAAAAAAAGACTGTTTGTGGTAGTGTTTTTATGGTTTATTTTTTTAACCTTTGATGTTTAGTCAATAAAACCAATAGGTACCTTCTGGACAGTGTCATGAAGTTACATTTGTGTATCACAGAAAAACTTTTTTAACACCACTGGCCTTGAATAGTTTCTAGAAAATCTACATAACAAGTGTCAACAAACAAATCATACTATCAAACTGTACTTAATATTAAGGTACATAGAATAGTGTAAATGAAAAATAGCTTATTCAGACAAATAGTGCTCAAGGAATGAATGGTACTCAACTATCTTTGAAAAAGCAACTGTAAATAATTATCAACAAAATAACACAGACAAACATTTTAACAGGTTAGTTATTGACAGAAGCAAATAAACATCAAAATGTTGAACAGGGTGAGACGTACCAAAATACCTGAAGCATATCTACTCGGACACTGCAGCAAAGTCACTCTTTAATGAGTCACCAACTTGCACAATTTTTTCCTGTTTTATATGAGAGTATAAAAAAACAAAAAAAAGAAAAACCTCTAAATTCAAGGGATTTCACATTTTCTTGTGTATTGTGTAACCCTGTGCTGTCTTATAAAGACACTGCATGCAATGCAATTCAATCTCTTAACGAAGGTTCATAGAATTGTTTGTTCAAAATCAGCATGTGGATTTAGAGGTCCGTGCTTATGGATGCAAGCATTATAAACCTCAGCAGCACAGTAAAAGAAAAAAAAGATGAGGTTTAAAATGCATCACATTTTTCCAGTATTCAGTGAAACATTTTTTGCTGGCAAAAAATCTTAAATTTATAAATTTAGCTACCAGAACAACAACAGTGTTAGTCGTCAACTTATGGAAATTGTTAGCAAGATGGTGAACAAGTCAGCAAAACAAGTCTAATCATTTTAAGGCTGGATTTGCTAAATGTGTAATAAAGCTACAACACAGTAAGTTAAAGCAATCACATATCAGTTTTTTTACACACATGCGAAAGGTGAAGTGAATAAAATGAAATCGCTCAACATATACATCAATTTCAAAACACAGAGAGAAAAAAATGTGAAAATAAAAATGCTGTAGAGAAACTTGGCAAAATTTCAGTTGATTTAAAACGGTAAGTGTTACTGCATAACTTTAAATGAAAAGTCTCTAAACAAAGTTATGATATGGACTAACACTAAAACACTATCCTTTTAAAGTAAACTTATAGTTTAACTTACAGTTACCATCTCATATTTATCCTGGACATTGTTCTCCTCTTGTTTATCAGGCTCAGCATGGTGTAACTCTATGAACAGAAAGTAGACGCCTGCTCCAACAGCTCCGCCCACCATGGGCCCTGCCACAGGGATCCACCACCAACAACCACCAGCACTGCAGTGATGAGGACAAATACATGCTTATTATAAAAAGCTTCTTACGTATGTATTTACGTTTATCTACACAACATCCTGCATGAATTAAATTAACACAACCACTGAAGAATCAGGCTGCTGGCTAACAAGCATTTCCATTTGTGAGCAACACAGTACAGTAATACATCATGTCCTTCATTACTGTACCATATCATGCAATGAAATACAAAGCAAAATAATGTCATACAAGAAATGACATATGAAGATAACAGTGTTCTATGACATAGTCTAACATTTCTGATCCTGTTAAAAATGACACCATGTGATAAGATTTTCTGCGGCTAAATGACAGCCTACTTTAAAGCCCCTCAAGGTAAGTACTGTAAAAGTTATGAAAAAACTGTCGGCTCATAAAAGCTTTGTTTCTTTTGTTTGTTTTTTTTATAAAATACAACACACTCCAAACATATTCTTGGCAAAAGGAGATTACTTAAATTTTAATTCAAGATGTTAAAATATTATGGATTAAAATACATAAGCTATAACAAGGGGCCAGAGACTAAAGAGCAACTTGTTGCCTTCTGCTTTACCAAACAAATCAAGACATTTATGTTCAAATGCCATAATGTATGAAATAATGCAGCATGTAATTTGATACACTTAAACAAGATGTGTAAAAAGTATAAATAAAATCCAACTTAATGTAATATTAGACGTAATAATGCCAATTCTTCAATATATTGGGATAACAGAGATAAAAACACAACGATTAGATACCATATCACTTGGTACTGTACCATGTTATCTGATACTATACAATTAAATTCAATACAACACAATACAAAGCTACAAAAATAGATAGGAGTAGATGGTAAATGATACACGATACGATATGACACGATACAACACATAGGGTATGATACGATTCGATACTAGAAATGATATAATACAACACAATATGATACGATACCAACAAGGGAATGTGATATGATGCAATACTATAAAACAAGCCCTAACACAATCCAATATAGTGCTGTACCAAATTGTACACAATACCATAATGCTGTAGGATAAGATATGATATAACAACTTGTAGTGTTATGCACGGTCATACAACATGACACAGTGCTGTAGTGTATAAAATGAAACAGTTAAACTGTTTGATACATGATATGATAAAATACACTATAATACTATGGGATATACAACTGAATGTAAGGTTTCCCAATCATGTAATAAACTTTGGACCTTTACTTGAAAGTTATTTACAAATCGAAAACTCTGATTTATGGTTACACTAATGTTATAACTCGACATATGTCTGATGTAATCATAGCATTATGAAAGTACACAGCAGCTTAACCTGTACAGTTCAGAAGACGTCAGGATAATATATCTGTGCTATTTCATCCTTTTTTATATCTTTGCAAGGCTTTAATTGTACAGAACTACCACATAGAATTGTTTTGCCTCTCTTTCAAACGACATAATGAACACTACCTCTTCAATCTGTATGTTTGTGTCATCCCACCAGAGGCAGGTTATAAGTAGTTATCCCAGATTACAACAAACTCTTAAGGAGCTCTGTTTGCTACACCTAATACATGTCCTCATTCTCACTTTGGCCAACCCCAGACAGAGCCAGACAGAGATTAGAGAGCGACTGGTCAATACACCTGCGAGGAGTCTTTGCTACAGGTGAAAGGGCTGCAGTTAAGAGAGCTGATGCACAAGACTGAAAGTAAACAAGCATTTAAGCAGGTCATCCTTCTTCCTCTACACAGGAAGTGGACTGGCTGGATTACAGAGATTAATCTATTGCCATGGCAAAGATGATCCAACGAGTTGGTCAAATTGAAGCCTTGTGGATATTGAATAGAATGAAGTCCTGCCCTTCACAGTTGATGCTGAAAAGGGTAGTGACTGACAGAAATCCTCTGCCTTGCTGGAGTTTATTTTGATTTAAGTTACACTGCATTTGCAGCTGCGGTGTTTACATCTTTTAAATCAGAAATGTAAAAGATTATGTCAGATTAGGCCTGTAGCAAATGCATGCTACAAACCCAATAGGACGCAGGGCTTACATGTGCATTAAAGCAATATACTTGTTAAGTCAAAGGAGCCATCTGCTCTTTGCTAAAGCTGTGGTATTGCAACATATCTTCTTTTAACCTCTAAGTATTGTGCTATTTTCAAGAAAATCAATTCTATCAATGTTAAACAGCCCTGTGATTCTGGTTTGATGCTTTTTCTGATTCACTGAGACATTATTATTGTCTGAGCAGGGTATTGTTCCTAGTTTGATTAACCACATACCCGACACTAATAACACCACCTCAGGATGAACAGACACTTTGAAGGGCAGGGTCAAGAAGAAAAGGCCACGGCAGGGTCAGTGATGGATAAAGTGCAGAGTGAGAAGACACTAACACTGTAAATCTGTCAGCTGTCACACCAAGACAGGACTGCTGCCGAGGATACTGAGTTTGCAATGTTAAGAAGTAATTTAGGTGATAACAAGAACCCAGTCTCTAATAAGAAAATTGTTCAAAGGAAATGTAGTATATGAAAGAAGTGGAGAGTTGGTTGTCTGAGAGTGACCAGTAAAAGTTAATGTCTGTGGCTGCATGTCTGCAAAAACACAAACATAGAGCTGTGAGGAGATAGACTGAGCAAAAAGTGAATGTATTTTAAGCATCTTACAGACATTTTCATGAACTATTCACTGTCTCAGCAGAAAAAAGGTGACTCTTAAGAGCACAACATTGACTTCTTTAGAGGATGTTCATTAAGAACAAACAGATACACTTAAAACTAACTAGAAGCTACAGTTTACCACTGGTAGAGTTTAATTATGAGTTAAAAAAGCACCTCCATGGAAAAATTCCAGTGAGTGGAGGAAGTCAGGCTGAAATGCAGCTTTGGATTTTGGAACAGTTCAACCTGCCTGTTCCATATATCAAGGATTTTGGAGAAAAAAGGCCTGACTAACTGAATAAGTCAGCACCATCCAACACTGTCATCCTCAAAGTCTGATGATGGTAAGCATTGGAATGTGTTTAAACTTCTCAAAGGATCACACTACTACTACACACTACTGCAAGAGCAAGTTTTAATTGAGATAGTGGAACGAAAACTCTGGGAAAGACTCGACTTTTATAGATATTATTATTATTACAATATTCGATCCCGCACAGACAATCGATAGGTCGTTGAAGGTTGTTAACCGGACTGTATGTGTTTGCAAATACTGACAATGTTAACTCTGTTATCCTATAAGAGTACAGTAAACACGGTCTGCTGTCATGAGCTATGCAACTTCTATACATGTTTAGTTCTTTTGCATGTGACAGCTTTGTTTGCAGTCTTGACCAAGTCCAAAGTGGAAGTGAGGCAGGGGTGCACCTTGTCCTCTGCAACGTGCAGATAATTTATAAAATGTAAAACCCGGTGACCTTGGGGTTGTCTGCATGATGATATCGTTTAATTTGAGTTGCATTTGGACTTTTAAGTGGTTGAAGTAAGTGCTAATATGTAATTGTCTTGTAATGAAATCTGACATTCCAAATTTTACTTGTTTGGAAATAAGAGGACTCATAACAAAAATTGCCGGTTCGGTTAGTTTAGACTACAAATGAAGTATGTGAAGGATAAAGGTTTTTTTTTCCTCATTTTAAAAAAAATATATGGGTTAAAAATATGGGTTATCAAGTGATCTGAAACATCAAACACCAAATAGCTTCCAACAATTTACTACAACTGTCTCCTCCATCTTCTGTTGCCCTTTTATCTGGAGTCACTCATGGACCACAATATTGAGTTTTAAGCTAATTTTTCAACTGTTCTCCCTCAAACTGAACTGTTATGAAACTCAAATAAGGTCATTTTAATTAGCAGTCAGCAGCTATTTTCAGAAAAATCTCTAAAAGGCACTGTACACAGTGTACTTAACCCTAAACAGCACGCAGACACAGTCTGCAAACAGCTGGTGGATATAGTTGAGTAATGAACAGCTGCACTCAGTAGATTTTAAAAGAGGCTGTTGAGAGAGTGAGCACTTTTTAATCAGTTTTTTAAATGAAATATAATGACAATTGAACGATACCTTAATCAGCTGTTTTTGCCAGCATTTTTTACAACCCCAAAAAAAATGGTGATTTGTCAAAGCTGTGCTGGCCTTAAGAGATAAAATCCAAGGTGTTTATGTTCTTTACATCCAAATTTGATCAACTTTACATCTTATACTATACAGTTAAGTTCAAATGATCAAAACAAAAGTGAACATTTAGACCAGAAAAAGCTGTGATGACAAGGAAGAAAGAGAGACTGAGAAATGTACAATTGTGCCAGTTCAATAATGAGGCGTTGAATATTTCATATTCATGTGCATGGAAACTCTCCCTGCACACTTCATACAAAAACCAACAGCCCTTGTTTGAAATGCAGGAAATACTTGCACAGCCTTTGAAATATTCATTCAGGCCACGAAAAGGACAGTGATGTATCTTTAAATGCTTCTCTATGTGTGATAGGATGATCCAGGCACTTGGTTAAAGTCTGTTACATCACACATCTACTACATCCAAGGCAGAGTTGAGATTTAGAACAACAGCAAATAATGGTCTCCTGGTTCTCTCAGGCAAGAGGCTTATGTGACTATAACAGTTTCAAACAGCCATAAGTTTTCATCCTCCCATTTTCCAAACACTTTTTCTCTGCACATAGTTACCTGAATACTTCCATGCCCCACCCAGCCACAGCTGTAAAGAGCCGTGGGCCGAGGTCTCGTGCCGGGTTGATGGGGTAACCGCAGTTCAGACCCATGGATACTCCAATAGCCATGATGATCAGGCCGATACACAAAGGCTCCACTCCTTTAGGAGCCCCAATATTCTTCTTGTCAGTGATGGCGAGGATACACAGGATCAAGGCACCAGTTGCAATTACCTTAACAACAAAAGAAGCAGGTAATTAGCACATCATCATTACTATCCAATTAAATATTTTCATTTGTTTGTTGTTGTTGACAGGATGACCTCTGCCCTGTTATTTTGTCTAAGCTTATTAAGGGGCTTCCCCTTTCCCCTGGTTCTAGTCTCAGTGGGGAAGCTTTACTATAAAGCCCCATATGGCTTTGTATTACAAAACCACAAACAGCTAGTATGTGAAATACTTGGGAGAGTCCATTTATTCTTATTTGATTTGCTTCAAACATACAGTCTGTGGTCCAAATACCAGTCACCAGATATTACAGACACCAAGAGAACCTTTGCGAAATTGTCGGGTCTACATACAGTATATCTGTCTATATAAATTGAAATTGTTATTGATGCTCTAATTGTTTTGCAGTCTTTTTCATCAGATGTACCAGTGATCGTTGGTTATAACCAAGGGATCAAAAAGGGAAATGTGCTGAGTAAGAAAAAATAGAAACATTAATACCTTATTGGCCTTTGAAAATACAGAAATTAACATCTGCATCTAGAATTTTACTCATCTTGACCAGATGGAAGTTTTTCTCCACACTGAAGCAGAATTGTTCATACACCATGAAATAACTCGCATGTCCATTTATACTGCGATTCATGCCCATGACTGCACTGAATGCACATTCACATACAGAGCTTTATGCTCGAGTGGCTTCCATACCCACAGAATCCCTTTGGAAAAGCTTTGCTATCTCACTTACATCAATAAATGCATAAGCAGAAAGAGCACAAAGAGGAAAAAGCCCCCTAAAGCTAGCAACTAACACAGGATTAAGTGACATGTTTTTCCTACGTATCACAACAAGGAAAACACAGATGGTACAAAGTTTGATTATCTATTGCAGAGTTTTTACATGAAACTTGATTATGATAGATTTTCAACAAAATAATCAAATTAGTTTAAATCGTGAGTTTGTTTCGAGTCTCACCTGATCGACAAACCCATTAAGGACTGACAGGTGTTTTGCAGGATAAGATGCAAATATGTTGGCTGTGGCATTTGCACCAGTAACTATGAATTGTCCATTGGTATACTCCATGAGAGCATCTGTGGAAAGATAAATGGGTCAATATCACCATATGTCATTACCTCTGTTACTTACAAGTGTATTATTAGATTTACATTTTATTTTAGCAGCCATGACTCACAAGGTGAACAGTATAGTATAATCAGAAAACTAGCTTTCATGACAGAATGTAATACAAATAACCTCTTCAGACATACACACACTGAGACCCACCATAATACAACCCATAGACAGCACAGGATCCAGCAAAAGCCCCCAAGAACTGTGCCACCACATAGACCGGGAACTTTTTGAGTGGCAACTTCCCCAGAATCACCATGGCCAGAGACACTGCAGGGTTCACATGAGCTCCTGGAAAAATGCAACAAAAAATAACCAAGCAGAATACATGTAAGCTGTAGATAGCAACAGAAAGAACTGAAAAAGTGCCTTGGATGTAGGACATTTTTCATTTATTATCATTAGTTATACAAATAACCTGTCCCAAGATCTCTTACAGCACCAAGCTCAAACTGGTGTGTGAGACTTTTGACTCATGACTCTATAAGCAAAGTCACAATGAAAAAAAAAACAAAAAAAACAACTTGGCATTTATGTTACCCACAATGCAACTGAGCTGCTTACAGTTTGGTGTGTATCTTGTTCTCGTCTTACCACATGAGGTAAACTGAGTTCAGTGGATTAAAACAGTCCTTGACAGGCTGTCTGATCAGTTAGTGCTTCTGTTCAAACCCTCTGCTGCTCACTCATTGAAGACTTTCAGGATATTTTCAAACAAAGAGAAGACAAGAGGGTCTGTTGTTACCCTCAAAGTCTGTTTTCCCATATTCTACATTGTCCTTAAGAAGCTTGTTTGAACACATTCCAGCCAAATGTTAGTGGGCTGGGATGGCAGTGTGGGGTCATTTATTTAACACTCTGGGATCTTGGCTTTGACCTCACTGTGGTAACACCACTGGGGGTATCAGCCATGCGCCCATTGTTAATCTCCCCGTACTGTTCACAAACACTGACCACGACAACCAGCCAGACCTGCCTGTCTGAATTGTATCTGACATAATCTGCCTGAATCTGCTTAAGGCACACGTAGACTGCAGGTCATTAGAGTGACCATGATGTGTCACACTTTCGGTACACTGTCATCTAAAATCTGGGACTACAAAGTGAAAACAATTGTGTTTTCTTCTCTTATGGGGCCTCCCTGCCAGGGAAGCCTAGAAAGCCAGGCTTGTCACACCTGACCCCCTTCCTCTCCAGAGACCCCTGCCCCAGTAAAGCTCATTAGTCCAATACCTATGATCATCTTCAGAGATGTCGTCGGACAGAAGCTTCCCACTGAGCTGTGGACCCCGCGGCTGAATGGCCCAGTCATGCAGCAAAAGCTCTCCATATATTAACCCCGCTGTCCTCGGGCTTTTCTGCTACTCCTCTGAAGCTTTATAACTCTTCTCATTAAACATGGAACGTGAGCGAGCAAACACGGTAACAACAGCTAACAGTAAACAAAGAGAGAAAAGTCTCACCTATCTCCTGTAACTCTCTTTTTTGTAACTGTCTAATTTCAAGTTCACATAGGCACACAAACAAGTTCGCCAAATCACTGATGGAATATGCATACGTTTTATGTTAAGATTGGCAAGTGAAAAATACAAAGTCTGCACAGGAAAGAAACAATTTTAACTTTTTGAGATACAACACCAATTCTTAAGAGACAATGTTGTTGTCAGTCTCATAACTCTGTGAGGATACAAGACTGAGCTGGCTAGCCTAGCACAGGCAGAAACAGCTAACCTGGTTCTGTGCAACTTCAGTCTCAGATGGTTATCTGCAAACTTTTGATTAGTAATAAGAAAGCCTGTCAAAATGAACCTTATCAAACAGCAAATTGTTGCTCTTATACCTCTACAAATTTTTAGAAAAATTTATAAATTGGTATTTTTCAGAGGTGCTGGAAGGCACAATCATGCACCAAGTTTTGATTCCTTGTTTCAGTCTCTGTGATTAAATAAGCGAACTGTCCTTTATCCAAAATTGTAATGGCAATGATCCCAAAACTAGTCATGAACCTTGCACAGCATAAACTTTGACATTGTTCATCCCTTGATTGCTGAACAGTGGACACATATCATTTCCTTTCAACAAGCAGTGGAAAGCACTGTGACATTTCATAACTGGATCCTCCTACTGCTGCCAACTCAGACACACTGATAAGTCCCAATTACTCAACATTTCTAAACCTTGAATTTACAGCTTTATCTGGATCAGTCATATGATTAAATTGTATTATTCATCCGAAGTTTTTTGAGTAAATACCTAGAACATTCAGAGAACAGTGACTCAGAGTGACCTGAAGGAGAGAGTTCTTGTGGTGGATATCTTTACCATAGATTGCATCACTCCTCCTGTAGCATTTTGCTGCATGGCATAAGCTTTGTATTTACATCGAACCACAGACAGAACAATGTCATATAGAGCATCTAAGTGATGCCAACATGATTGATTTTTTTTTTTTTTTCATGACAAACAGTGAAAAATGTGTGTTTTACCGCAATGTTAAAGGAACAGTTTATGGTTTCAGATAGTTGGACAAACAGTACCATAAAAAATTCATTATGGGCTTTAGCAAAAGTGATTAATGACTTAATTTTCTGACCTTTTGTTTACTATGCATTTTTAAATGATTGAAATTCAAACCAGGAGAACAATGTTTGCCTCCAAGGACTGAGAAATAGCATGGGTGTTGTAGTGAGCTGTGTATGCACTGACATAGGACTGGGCTACTTCATACCTGACACTCCTCCTGCCATGTAGACAGCCATCATGACTCCCAGAGTGAATCCTATATGGATGGTCAAAGGCTCCCCAAGACCTCCTTTACTCAGCACTGTCTGGGCCACTGAACCACATCCAAAGAGCTGGGACACAGACAAGAACAAAAACACAAAGGGTGGAGGTAGAAAGACTCATTGTTTTTAATTATTCCAATTATACCCGCCATTAACACAACCCTCTTGTCCACCAAGAGCCTGCGACTGCCACAGACAATTTGTCCAAGACAGGGCTCGGAAAATAATGAATACCCCACTTATTAGTTAAAAGGCATAAGTAATTCAGACCTCTAAAAAAAGTGTTGGAGAAGAGCAATCATCCAAAAACAAAGAGGGCTGCCGGGGAAGTTACTGGGAAGTGGACTCGAAGAGTTGGAGACAGGTGGATCCCAGTAAAGACTAAAAACTCATAAAAACTTAAAGTACACATTTTACTGAAATAGAAAGCATGCAAAGTGATCATGTGCTTTAAATAGTGTACTGTTTATTTTTTAACACAACAGTTTCAGATAAAATGACTCGTTGTTGTGATGATAGTCCTTTTTTGTACTTCTGAAGCAGACGTAAGGGAGAAAATCCTCCTCACATTAGCCACATCTTGTCATGATTGTCAGGAGCAAATTACAGCTGAGCACTTCAAAGGCTGAGTCTGTTATTCCCAGAATATACTATCTGCTAATAGAGACATGCGAGAGACAGCAGTCAGACCGAGTCCTCAGAGACCCAGACTGACACCTTATTAGCATACCGCTTCAAAGCTTTAAAGAGGCTGTTTAAGCTAGGTGACAGGTGCGGAGGGAGGTACTCACTATCAAGACGAATATCCCCAGAAATTCCGCCAGAAACTCTTTAAAAATGTCCCGCCTCAGGCCAAATCTCTCCTTCAGCTTCATCTTCTTCTCATTTTCCATGTTTTATTTATTTCTTTACTGTTATTATTTTTTTTTTACTCCTTGATGTCTTCCTCCGCACAGAACAAACGGCTAACGGCTCGGAGGGAGTGTGTGTGATTGTCGGGGCAGGTTGCCGCCTCCCACTCGGTGCACTCGGACCGTGCGGCGCGCGGCAGGCGGACAGCGCGTTAAGCTCTCCACAACTATTTCCTCTTCTCACCACAAGGGGTCTACTTTAATGGCAGGTCTGAAACAATGGCTTCCAGAGCTTACTGCATCAGCAGCAGTGCTATCATTAGGTTTTTCTGTGCACATGTATACACTTTGAGAACAACAGTGAAGCAGGCTACATATTTGGGATTAGGATATACACCTCTATGATTTTAAAGAAGCAACATAAGTTTAAACATCCTGAATTAACTGGCTTCTTTGACAGATAAAAACGCTTGATGATAAGCTGACATTTTAATTCAGAGATGTCTTAAAGGATCTGCTTAACATCATTGGATACACTGATGTCAGATATGAAACAATATTTTAATGTACACTGTAGAGACTCAAAAAATTACCCATTATCACTATCAAAATTATTTATAAAGTTACTTAGAGAGGCTCTTGTGATAGTTGAAGCCTTGTATGAAGCAGCTATCGTCTCACTACATGAGAAAGACTGACCAGTAACAAAACTGAAAACTGTATTTATTTCTTTTTTTTTAGTTTAGAGTTTGGCAAACATTTGAGATGCAGAGGTTTTGAAGTCTAACATTGGATTTTGTAAATTCAAGGTTTAATTTACAAGACTATAGTTTGTGTTATTTTGATAAAACTTTGGATGAATTAAATACAACTTAATAAGTTTTCAATAGGCTCCAACTTGAACTGCAACCCATAGCTTCCCTTTTAGTCCAGTGAAGCTATAGAGTTTGTCAATTTTGTTTGATGTAGTTAATGAAGGTTTTTTTTTTCTTCATTTCTTTAAAAATATCTTTACTATCTTTACAAAATACTCTTAGTCTAGGAAAGTAAATCCAATTCTATGAAGAGAAACAAAAGATTTTTGTGTAGGTATTTGCATTTTTGATAGTAATGGAGTTAAAGTTGCAATGCTCAATACCAAAGAGAAGCTGGAATTATTAAATGCATAAATGTAAACAGTGTGAGTGGAAGTTTTCACAGCTTCATCTCCTGTTAAGTGTTAAGTGTTTCATGCCACATAATGATGCAGCTGGTATTTAACTAAAAAGGTGAAATGAAACAATTGACTCACTGTGCGAGACCTAGCCTCTCAAAAAAAAGTTTGTCTGTAGTTTTTAAATTATTATATTATACATGTTCCTATTTTTATATACATTTTGATTTTAGCAAAGAGGACCTAAGGTCTCATTTCGAGAAGTGCCCCTTGCAGTAAAATCAACATAAAGACAGTTGAAAAATGGCAAGCTTTAGGTACACTGCAATAAATACTTGTGCTCTTTTTTTTTATTACAAATGTCCATTTCTGCTTCCTTTAGCTTTGTGGCACTTTTATGAATTTCAAAGTTTTCTCACTCACCTCTGTTCTCTCAGACTTCTGTTTCCACTCCTCATCTCCACAGAGATACTTCTCTTCCCCATGTTGATAAATCAGCCTCCTTTGGTTTATAATTACTGTAAACTATTGTAGTCCAAACACCTTTGAGTATGAATAAGTCACTGTAACTACGACTCTCCTCTTCCACCGACAGGGGGCGCTCCATGAATACATTTGAGAGGCCGGCTGAGCTGAGCTGTGTCACACCGGTGTTGTCTTGTCTTTCGTTCACCGCGCGCTGTGAAAAGGTGAGACGACAGTCAGTCAGGCAGTCAGTCAGGCTGTGCTGCGTGAGGATGTTTTCACTGCATTCATCATTGTCACTGTTTCAGGCCTGTCCTCTTTGATGTGAAACAGACACTGTGAGTGTCCACATGCTGTGAAGAAAGACTCAAGTGCTGATGGAGAAACAGCATCCTCCGGGGGTTTGCAAATGATGGGCATGCATCTGTCTCTAAACTCCTTTGTCCTGCCAGGCTGTAGATTAAGAAAATCTCGCATTTAAAGTCTTTTTTTCCTCCAGGATAACCCTGACTATGAAATAAAAGCACTTTATCACTTGTAAATGGGCTCTACATAGGCTTATTTTAACATTTCTTTACATTTCTTACCAGTTTTAAGTCCTAATCTCACCAACACTTCTGATTAACCCTTTAATCTGTCACTTCTTGAATGTGTGGTGCTCACAGCAGTTGTTGAGGTGTTAATACATGCATTTTTCTTTTACTTTTCAGAGACAGACCCTCACAGCTAATAGGAGGATGTTTATTGGGACTTTTTAAAGGAGGTGCTGTAAGGAGTTATCACCGGCAGGACAAATCTCTTCTTATAACACCCCAGCAAGAAGCAGCATTCCCTTTTACTCTGCATTTACATAACATCTTAGAACTCGAGGAGGATGTGTTAGGCAAATCTAAAGATTGCAGGGTGATAGTGAGCCCAGGGAAGGAGCTTGACACCTTTATGTCACAGACGAAATAGTTAATGAAGGAGGAGGAAAGTGAGTTTTTGTCACCAGCTAATAAGCTTTTAAATGCAGTTTATGGAGAAGTTGTGTAAACTTTTGTTTCCAATGTTCAGATTTAACTTTAAATCTCATTTCTGATGGTAAAAAAAACTGGTGAGGAAACTCTGAATGTTGTCTGACAGCAAATGGAAAGTTACTGCATTGAGCTACTAATGCGTAAAAATGCACATAGACTTTATTTGTCTATTCTGCCTCATCAGTGATGGCACTACTTTCTGTTTCATCAAAGATCACCTTTCAAAACTTGTCAAATTTTAAATAAGAAAACATTTTCATCTGTTGTAAACTCGTGATAAATCCAGGTACCGTGGCTAATCCAAGAGCGTAATGTTTGCGTGCGTAAAAGTACAGATAAAGCAGAGAAGCCTCCTCAGTCGGTGGCTGAAAGCGGATAAAAGTGAGAGTACCGGGAGATTGGGGTGGGTGGGGTGGATATGTTTCTCCTCCTTAACACGCATGGCTGAGGTCGTTTATGTAAATGCGTGAATTTAATTTTCAAAAGGACAGCCCTTTTCTTTGCCCAATGAAAATGAACCGCGGCTGACACCTGGCTATAAACCCAGGAAGGAACCCAAAGTCCTGATCAGAAATCTGCTGAAAAAACTCCAGAGAGGCGCAGCAGGCAGATCAGAGGAGACACGATGACTTCCAGTAAGATCGAGATCCCCGGAGAGGTGAAGAGCGACCCCGCTGCTCTCATGGCATCCCTCCAGCTGATGCCCTCCCCGGTGCCCAACCCGGAGATCAAGTACACTAAGGTCTGTTTCTCTACACACTCACTACACACACACACAACCGAACAGATTTGCGTGTAACGAG
Organism: Xyrichtys novacula; assembly: GCA_962446985.1. Lineage (NCBI taxonomy): Eukaryota > Metazoa > Chordata > Actinopteri > Labriformes > Labridae > Xyrichtys > Xyrichtys novacula. Next base: position 21,973,517 of record OY660864.1, on the reverse strand, counting down.
CCCCGCTTCTGCTCGGTTACTGTCCGTGAATCTTTAACAGAAACTTTCCGCGAACTAAACTTTATTTTGTGCGTCAGCAGATGACGCTTGGCTTATGAGCAGAGAAAAGCTCACAGATGAGCTGCAGGAGACCTCAAAACTTCTCCGAGCTCAACTTTCCAACTTCAGACCTAAAAACTGATGAGTTCACGCTTTAACGTGGAGTGGATTCAGCGTCCACGTGCTCAGCGTTGCATAGTATTTTATTATCAGTGAACCTAAAAACGTCATTTTTAATCGACACATAAAAGTATTTTATTTCTGTTTTTATTACAGCGTGTACTCGTGTGCGCATGTTTCCTTACCATCATGTTACTTAACCTAAAATAATGACTTGTTATGCCTGAACATTTGAATCATTCCTTTTGTTTCTCTCTCTTTTTTTCTTTTTTTTTTCATTTATCACTTCATGTTATTTAATGTGGTCTTAATTTCCAATGCAACACAGCAATCTTAATGTTATAAAAGCGCATTATTCCGGACGTGTTAAAGTTTGAACTTTCTTTTTGGTGTGTTTTCTTGCTTCTATTAGAATTACAAGTTTTATTTTCTTCTCTTAACGCATATTTTTGGATGTACTTAACATCACAAATGCTGTCTTAGTGAAGACAAAGGGAAACATCAGTCAGACTACTTCATTAAAATAGAATTATAACATGTAATATAATTTTAACTGCAAAGTCCCATGATGAAGGGTTATAAAGAAAGTAGCTATGTATAGGGATGCTTTCCAAACTGAGATATATATTTTCTTTTTCTTTTTTTTTTTAAATTAAGTAGGTATTTTGTGTGGTTTATTAAGCGGCCCAGCTCTTACTGTAATTTATGCACCTTTTAGAGTCTTATTTATGTGACTTAAATAACTACAGCAAATTACAATATACATTTGCTATTTGAACCCCAAAAAAATGAAGATTTAAAACGTCCTTTGTAAATTATTAATTATTTATTCAATATATTGGCACAAAAATAAATTTAATACATGAAGGAACATTAAATGGGGTTTTATGGCAGCACATTAAGAGGTGTGTGGGTGGGAGATCAGGGATGTGAGAATATCTGCAGGAGTAACCTTTTATAAACAATCGTAGTTCATTTACCAAAATGATCAAATTGAGGATGCTGCCACAGAAGATCAGTTTTTATTGGTGTCTTTCATACTACTGGTTGTGAAATCTAACGGCCACATGTTGATCCAAGGCAGTAAACACAAAAGTTGCCTAACTGAAGTAAATCACATGTACCTTTTTTATAACTTTCATTTTTGAATGTTCCTGTGTGGGTCATAATCCACCACAACTTCAAGTTAGTTTCACACATCATGAAATACTTACAAAAGGTCTTGTTCCCCTTTGACAACTTCTGCAATATTTATTTTTCTTTTTCAACAAATGCATGTAGTGAATAATTTAAGACAGTTGTCGTTCTTTTAAGATTCTTGTGACGGTTTCAGCCTTTGCAGCCAAGATGTAGTCTGCTCCTGTTTTTTTTTTTCTGTAGCCACTGAAAAGTTCTTACAGCTGCAGAACAAGTGTTCTTATGATTGTGAGATTAAAGGGCACATCTCATAGAGAACAGACTCATGATAGCGGCCATGCTCTGTGTTAACACATACCTCAGTGTTATAGGTGCAAAGGGCACGCTGCTGTTGCTGCTGCACCAAAAAGACAGCGGCACATGCAGGGAAAACTCTGCAGCGCTGTGAGCCTCACATTCCCCCCCTCCCTGTGCACAGCCTTTTAGTTAAAGAGGTGGACACGATGGTGTACAGGAGGAAATTTAGGAAACGACTTGGTGAATTAACCCCCAGGAATTTGGATCATCCAGTCCCTGATGGTTTGGTGGACATAGGGGGCAGAAGGGCCCTGATTTATGGGAACCCCTGGCGTGGGCTTTCCTCACACCCTGTTCCTGTTCTCCACCCCGCTCACTGCGAGGGAAACTGCATCGTTCACAGGCCTGCAGGACGAGTGAATGTGTGTGTGTGTGTGTGCATGTGTGAGTGTGTGGATGGAGCTTTACACCGCTACACACATTTTTTCTTAGTAATTGTTTTAAGACCCACACATTCAACCTCTCTTTAAAATGAGTTTTTTTTCTTTATTACATAAAGTCACCCTGACTTTTCTTTGTTTTGCAACCAGAGATTTTATCTAATTGACCCTGGTAACAGAGATACGCCCGATACACTATCATTCCTTTACAGGTTTGCTTCTATCACAGGGAAGCATAAAAAAGGTTATTACAGTCAAGGTCTGCCCCTTGTCCTCTTCACCGAGTCGTGAACTTCTCACCGCCAGAGATAGTATCAATAAAGCCTTTCTCTTTGTGCATCTTTTTAAGATTGCAGCTTTTTACTGCGACTCCCCCGTAGGTAGAAAAAGGTAGTTTTTGTAGACTCTTTTTCACATAGCTAAAAGCATGAGGAGCAAAGCTGTGTCTCAGTCGTCCTCTCCCCTGCCCCCACATTTCTATCTCTGGAGCTCCAACAGCTGGGTTACAAGACAGAAACAGTTTAAAGGTTGATAGGAGCACGGAGGAAGCCATAAATAAGAGAGCCATGATAGCTATTTATTGATGTTTTCCACTTGTGTTAGAAAGAACAGATACTCTGCTTTAGGATGAATTAAGTAAAAGCTCTTTTTGGTGGGTGAGACTTGTGGCCTTTGTGGTTTTCACACTGCGCAGTGATAATGACTTGTTGAAGCAGACACTTAGAGGGACAAATTTTACAAGACTGGGGTTAACTTGGCTGTTTCTGACAGAACAGTCTGTAAATGTTTGTGCACGTTTGTCGTCTAAACACAATTGAAAGGTCTGCTCATTATTTCGCCGAATGCAAACTTATTTCTGCAGCCCATCTCTTTGATAGGCTAATGACAGAAAACTGCTATTTTCTAAAAAGAACATGATTTAGGGATCACTTTGAGCTACGGTCTTCTTTATCTAATCAACAGTTATAAATTTTCTTTGTTGATTTGCTCGTGTTGGCATTAGTGCGCTTTCACCATAGGAACCTGTGCAGAACCTGCCTCCAGCAGACCTGTGTGTGTTTGTAGAGCGGCCTGTGCAGAGACATCCTCTCAGTTTGGATGAATAAGAGGCTCCATCAATCTGTCACTGATTGAGATAGCACAGATGGAGGCTTGGGGCTCCCCGATGCTAGGTGCTGTCCACCGGGGTGTAAATTATGAGCCGCTCTCACTGTGTGGGTTAGTGGCCCTGCCTCGCCAGAGCCTGACCTGCAGCTCTGGACTTTTTCACTTCAAAACCAGCATCTTACTGCGATGGAGATCAAACAGAGCCAAAGTTAGGGGATACTGTGCAACTAAATGATTTATCACAAAGAGCACAGCGAGAACTCTCCCAGCCTTCTCCTCCTCCTCTTCTGTTCCATTGCTTACACAATCCCCCAGCTCGCACACACATGACCACATACTCTCTACACTCTTTGATTGTGACAGGCTAAGTGTGCACCACCCCTTAATGTGTCTGTTGGTGTGAAATGCCCACTTGTGCAGCGAGTGTAAATTACCATCCGAGCAGACACGTCAACATCAAGTCCCCTGTCTCTTAATCACTGTTTGAGGAAGAGCAGTGACAGCAAGGTTACCCTGTTAACTTCCCACACCTTCACTTACGTGGCCCCGCTTGACAAGGAACGTGTAAATCCTTATGGTGTCATTATGAAAAACACTCAGCTTCATAAATCTGTTCAAAGAGGTCCTTTCCCTGCCACAGCACCGACACACGAGTGCTTTTCTACATGTTTGCTCGTCTGTGGAAAAGTGTCACAGTCCTTAAAAATGACTTCCTCTTTGTCTGCAGATCCCAAGAGAAAAACTACCGTTCTCTAAACATTCCCTTGACCCGAGAGACAGAAGAACGGTTAAGTACTCAGGAAACCCATCAAACTTCAGATGTTCAAAAGAAAAATAAAACACAGGAGGGGAGCGGAGAGGGCAATTTTACCGTTGATTCATGACAATTTGACCGCATGGGGCCTTTATTTCTACATTTTTTCATTTCATCTCAAGATAAACTCTGATTTATTCTGTGTCTTGAGTAACCTTTAAATCTAGCCTGAAAAGGGATTTGTGTTTAGTGGAAATATGTTTAATGGATGTCTTTGGGGTAAAATAGACTTCCTTAAAATGTGGATTCCTTAAGTAAAATCCTGAACCTTAGTCAAACAGTGTTGCTGAGCTCAAACGTCTATTTGTGGCTTTGAAGACATCAAGAAAAAACTGTTGCACGAAACTTTAAATCTCTTTTTGGGCTTAAAGAAAACGTTTTAAAGAAATTAGTATAATTCAAGCCTGAGAAAGTCATTTATCCAAACTGTCTGGTTGTGCAGTGATGGGCTCAGTCTGCTGTGGTTTTAACAACTGGAGGGAATCCATCAAATGAGTGAATCTGCAGAACAAATGAACAAGTAGTTGTTCATAATTACAGCCTTGTGTCAAATTAGTGTTTCTCACATAACTTCTGAGTCAGACAGAACAACTACAAACTGCGTGCACACACACACACACACACACACACATATAGACACCGGCAAGAGGACAAAGACGTTTGCCAGTCAGTGACAGCCAGGTTGGCCCCGCCAAACCCAGGAGCGCAGGGTGGCATTGTGTGTGTGTGTGTGTGTGTGTGTGTGTGCACGCGCTTGAATGAAAAACACGAAGGCTCTGTGGTGTTAGACATGTGAAGAGGAGTACAAGAAAAAAAAAAAAAAAAACACCAGCTGGTCTCCACTTTCACATGCTCTCCGCTCACTTGTAACAGTAGTAATTATAAGAGTTTTGAACCCGGTCCAGGACCAGAGAGGAAATCGAGGTCCTGTGATAGGGGGGATATGAAACTTCCTGCGCAGACGAGGGTTGCAGGTGCCCGGCTAGGACTCGTCTGGCTGTGGAATCTTGGCGTGTTCTGTATAAACACACACACATACATAAACCCTTACTCTTCCCCCACCCCACCCCTCATATCCACCCCCCCCCCCTATTATCCCTCATGTTTCAAAAAAAGACAAGCCCTGAGTAGCATTACATGTCCCTTTAGCCATTAGCGTCTGAGCTGTGAGAAGAAACAAAGAGCCAAACAGATGTTTTCTTGGCTGCAGAAAGTGTTTTTGGCATTTCTTACTTCCCATTACACTTCACCCCAAAAAGTGTATTATCACAAAAATATCACGTACAGCGTTGTTAACACATTTTACAAGGTGCAAGTCGAACAAATCTTGGTTTTAATCGAGTATCCAAACTTTTCAAACTAATGACGTGAATAAAACACCTGCATTAGTGTTCAATGAACGTTGTGGATGACTTAGTAGAGTTTTTGTAAGTGCTTTGCTGGTTTTGCAGATAAGTGGTAAGGGTTGCTAAATGTTTGCAGCTGCAATGTAGCCTATGCAGAAAGGCTTGACCTAAATGCCAAATGCTTATCTGAATTGTACATCAAGCCTCTTTGCTGTGTGTTAGTCATCACATGAGAGCACAGGGATACTTTTTTTTGTCAGATTTAAAGCTTATTTAATTAAAATGCAGTATTTTTGTCCAAAACCCATTCGTTTAAAAGTTGCATTTCCATTACAAAGAAAAGCAAAGTTGATCATTTTTCATCTCTGCTTTCTCAGGGAAACAAAGTTAACCCTAAGTTCTCAGGTTGTTTTAAACATGTAACCATCATGTGAAGTAATAGCAGTGACTCCACGGGGAATGGGAAAGAAAACACCATTAGTCATTTAAAAAATGTGCACTTTGTGTCATTCCTGTGTTCCAAATGATCCTAAAAGCAATTTTAAGAAACCTTGAGAGTTGATTTGTGTCTCGGCCCTGTCATCTTAATCAAGTCTCTCAATGGAATGAGACAAAAGTCTAACACCAGTCCGAGCCCAGAGAGAGGGCTGAGCCAAGCAGCGGCTGACAGTTGTCCTTTTCTGCCCGTGATTTAGGTGGCGGCCTGCTCCACTGTTCTCCTGCTTCATCCGTTCTCCTTCAGCAGCGCCTTGTGAGCGGGGTTACGCCTCGCGTAAAGCTACCCACGGTCTGCATTCCTGCTCAGACTGTTCAGGCTGTCAGGGGGCTCCTCTTGATTTAGGGTGCCCCACTTCAGTGGCCCCCTACAATAAATTTAAAACTAATTCAGTGCTCTACAGGACTTTCTGTTTTTGTAGCTGGCCCTGTGCTCCTTATCGTTACTGACAATTTTATGAAGTGCTCTTAATGAGCGTCAGATTAAAGGTGGCCTCTGATGGAAGGCGCCTGAGAGGACTCCAGGCCCGTCTTTCTCCATGAGAACGGGGGGATGGTGCTGGTACGAAGGAACCGTATCGTGTTTTCGTAATGTATGGCTCTGTAGGTTGGTACATGCAGATACAAAAAAACCTTAAACGTTTGAATGTAAGTTATTCATACACCCATTATGATCCAGTAAGACGTGGGAATGAAGAGGGGGGGCGGAGGAGACAGAAGGACTGATGTGCTTCACTGCACTCCAACAACTTTCAGACTCCCTGGCAATTCATACCAACCTGAGAGTAAACATGGCTAACAGTTTATTGCCAATTAAACAGTACTCAAAGCCCGGAGTTTATGGGGGTAAACATGCTGGGGAGTTTAGGGAGTCTCAGGTCTGTGGGATAGTTGAACACTACTCTTAGGTTTGTCTCTGAGCTCCTCTGAAGTAGACGAATGGTAAGAGCACGTGTATACATAGGGAGAGTTGTGCCAGCAGATGTTCCCCTTGCACTCAATCTATCAGGCAGACCGACAGCCATTAAAAACAGTGTGTGAGTAGTCCACCTAATGGATCCAAACAAGTCGGTGAGGAAGGAGCTTTTTTGTGCCCTTTTCAATGACACCACTTCTTTTGATCAGCATATTAGGGGTTTGCTTGAATTTCACATGACATATTTCAAAGCTTTGTGACTCTTGTAAATATTTTTTTTCTCACTGGTCTTAAAGATGTTGGATGTGTCCTGTTTTGAGGGCCAGGCAGTTGTTTAATGGAAGACTAGCTTTAACGCATCGCAGGAACCAAGCGCGGCACGTGTTTTATGATCTCGTAAACGAGCAGTGATGTTGTGAAACGTGTGTCTGTGTGCCTGGGGGTGGATGGGTGGGTGAGTGAGTGGGTGGGGTCTGGTGTCTGATAGGGATTTATCTACATCCCCCCACCTCACACCCTCCCCTTTGTCTGGATGGTGGAAGACTCCCTGGGGAGCAATGCTGGACAGGCAGGAATCTCTGTCCAGATTTCCAGAGATTCTCCCGTATCCCTGACATTAGAGCCAGAAGTGCTGCTGTTACTCTTTAACATGCTCCAGTCAAAGCAGGTCCCTTTAACCTGCATACTCTATGGAAATAAAACATTCATGTTAACTTTAGAGGATAAAAGAATGTCGTTGTAACCCTTCACCCAAGCTCAGTTTGTTTGCAACATAAGAAAAGAAGAACCTTACTTGTCTTCATGTAATGAAATACATTAATAAACATAAATCTTGTGCCACATGTGCTTACTGCATTTTTCTGCATTTTGTTCCTACAGATTTTTATTAACAATGAGTGGCAGGACTCTGTTAGTGGGAAGGTTTTTCCCACTTACAACCCAGCTACCGGGGAGCAGATCTGTGAGGTTCAAGAAGCAGACAAGGTAAATTTACATCATCACAGAGTTTTTTTATGTTTTCTTCCAAAACTTATTTTTTGTCTTTTCTCCAAGCTGATCGGGGGTCTGAGAACCAGCTTTATGGTCAAGAGTATTGATACCGCACTTTTTACAGTTAATGCTACAGACTAAAATAATGAAATACGCTATATTCTACACAACTGCTTCAGTCTTTAGAAGTACTGATTACCAAATTGACCTGTCATTGTCATTTTAATGCTTTAATTGACAGCTGTTTTTGGTGTATTCATATTCTAGCAGTCCTTATGTGTTATGATCAAAGTGGAGCATATTTTACTTTCATAAAGTAATAACAATGTCAGTGTGATAAAGTAAGCATATGTCGTGTGTACAGGATAGTAGCCACTAAGTACAGCTGTTTAATAAATCTTGATGAGGAATGAGTACAATTGTCACTACAAAGTTATAAAACAAACACACTGATATCAGTCCATTTTGAGTTGTGCTGGTCCAAACTTTGCAGAAATTATCAGATGTGCTGCTGGTTTTTTGGGTGGGTGTGAAACATGTTTATTGGTTTACTGGCTCAGGTTGGATAATGAGTGGTTCTCTCTTTTCTAACAGGCTGATGTCGATAAGGCGGCGCAGGCAGCTCGCCTCGCCTTTTCTCTGGGCTCTGTGTGGCGAAGGATGGATGCGTCGGAGAGGGGTCGCCTGCTGTCCAAACTGGCTGACCTGATTGAGAGAGACAGTGTCTACTTAGCTGTACGTTATTGCATCTCTCTGAATTGGTTAACTGGAGCAAATGACTTTTTTTTTTTTACTTACACACAGCTGTCCAGCTATTTCTCAGAAGGTTATAACAATAATAAGTCTTACTATCTCCTGGGTTGTTGCCTTAATTCTTATATGAAATTGTTGAAAACTCCCGGTCCTTTGTTTACTTAATTGCATTGTAGTTTAATGTGCGTTGTTTGCTTTAATGCCCTGTAATGCCTTTTGCAGAGCACTGTGAGTTGCCTCTGGGTTTAAGAAATCTAAATAAACTCGCTTTGCCTGAGAGAGAACATAAAACTGTAACATAGAGGGAACATATAAATGTAACTCATAGGCTGTATTTGTATTCTAGTGTTATCTTAGTATTATATGTCCTCCATGGGGGAGTGTAAAAGCTGGAACAGTATGGAATTATGTGAGGATCACAAGGTTGTATCACATATTTCTCAAACGTCTCCCCTGTCTCTCTTCAGACTATTGAGTCACTGAACAGTGGGAAGCCTTTCCTGCCCACCCTGTTTGTTGACCTCCAAGGAACCATTAAGACACTAAGGTACTTTGCTGGATATGCAGACAAGATCCACGGCACCTCCATTCCCATGGGTGAGTTTTCCTTTTCACCACTACAGCTGAGTTTTAGAGTAATGGGCAAACGGTAGAGAGGTGAAGTTTAAGACAAGAAACTCAAAGTACCAAAGAGTTAGTGTTGTGGTCAGATTATAATTAGTCATGTTTCAAAAGACTTATCAAACAGTTTGTGGTGATATTTTAAATATATGTACACTTTAAACATGCCTAAAAGACTTCTTGGCCACATTTGGACAAAAAAGCTGTGAAAACAACGCTGATGTACCACCGAACTATGTTTATATTGTAAACTAGATACCAAGTTGTGGGCTCTCTAAACCCAAATTTTCACATTTGTGTTCATTTCTAGTCATGTTTGGCTTTGTAATGGATGGAAATCCCCTCCTCCTTTTTGGTCTGTTTCGGTCTTTACTGACCTAAGGACAAAATCTGGCTCGCCGTCTCTCTTCACTGTGTCTAAGTTCATAAAATTACCTCCTGAAAACAGCATCAGAGATTGGTTAGAGCAAACCAAAACAGGAAAGTTTTGCAGGTGTGTGAAATCAAAACAACCTGCTGAAAAACACTAAAAATAGTCAGCTTTCTGCTTGATGAACTCCCATTCGATCTGTTAGTATTATCTGTCTATTTCATTTGTTCTAAAGATTTTCGGTGCTTGAATCTCTAAAGGTTATATAGAAAACACATGCTCAAAGTCAGTGTTTTAGGTATCAAACAGTCAATAAAATCACAAACTAACATTTATTGTCCTCAAAAGGCTGCCACCACTGTCGCCCCTCTGAGCTAGTTGAATCTGAGGGTTGAAGAGGGGAAAGTTGGCTGTCTGTTTCAACAGGAAGCTCAAAAAAGGCAAACAGAATAAGAGAGAGGACATGGGAAACCTCTTGATACCACTGTATTGTCCCTCTCAAAGCTTCTCTTGTACACTGCTGCCAAACCCACCACGGTGAGCTCGGGCCGACAGCCCAGGGCTCTGGTTTAGGCTTTATTTCTCTTGTAGACTTTCAGAGAAAATAAGCAGGGGTATTCCTGTGGCCTGTGTGATGTAAGGATGTCAGTAATAATGTTTGTTCACCTGTCAGAACAGCTATTATGAATATCCCCTCAGCATCTATTTGTCTTGCATGTTATGCTGAGCTTTCTGTGTTAAACTTGTATCATAGACATTGTTGGATGAATGGGGAGTGTCATTATAAGGAGCACCTTTGGCTACGCAGTTTGGTATAGTTTACATTGCTTGTTCCAGATTGAAATATAAGTCATTTACAGGCGTCACACTTCCAAACAAACCTTGCAGATACTTGAGTTCCTCCTGAAAATCTCATGTCTTACAGGTTTATAGTTTCGCTCTCCAAACAATAACAGTCCCGACATCCAAAAAGGGTGATATATGAGAATCTGGAGCTCCATGTCCTTTATCATTCTTTCACCGTCTCCCATTGAAAATCATAATCCGTGTTGTTATCTACAATCAGTCCCCTCCAAATGCAACATTAAGCAATGACTGTGGTAACAAATTTATATGCACATTTCTCAATATCAATTGTTTTTGTGGAGAATGAACAAGCATGGCACACCCTCAGTAAGTAACTCCTTTTTGCTTAAGTAATGTTAGAGGAATGAGCAAACCTTTCCAGCTAAACACCCATCTCTCTATGACCTAAAACAGTCGAACACATGCCTGTGCTGTTGGAGGCTCCAAATGTAATCTCTCACCAGGGTAAAGAAAGCAGGAATGTTGCGTGTGGATTCATTTACAAATTAACATGTTGAGTCAACAACACAGGAGGTATCAGGTGCTGACATTTTTCGTGCAATTCAGGATGTTTTTTAAGCTTCATGCGTCTGAAGCTGCAATAAATAACCATATTTTTCTTTGTGTGTGTGTGTGTGTGTGTGTGTGTGTGTGTGTGTGTGTGTGTGTGTGTGTGTGTGTGTGTGTGTGTGTGTGTGTGTGTGTGTGTGTGTGTGTGTGTGTATATTTGTGTGTGTGGTGTGTGTTTGTTTGCTGCACATGTGTTCCCCCACAGATGGAGAGTATCTGACATTTACCAGATATGAGCCCATTGGAGTTTGTGGACAAATTATCCCCGTGAGTATTACCCCTCCAGTGAGTGACATGAATGATAGATACGAATGGATGTAAATCTGTGAAACAGATGAGTGAATTTGTTAAGCTTAAAAAAGATATCACTTCTTGCTAGTCTGTTTGTTTCCCAGTTACTCCCTGACAGTCATTGTTTATTTGGGTAACTCCTACTGGTAAGCCCCCCCCCAAAAAAAAACGATGCCAGTGAGTTTGAGCAATAAAGAAGAGACAGGCAGAGGAGTGTGCGGGGGGATTTAACATGGTGGGGATGAGGAAAGGAGAATGGTGAGAAAGCAGGAAAAGATCAAGGAAACAGAGACACGGCAGATTGTGCAAGAGAGCAGAAAGCGTGTGGTTTTGCGTTGAGCCCCATGGGCTCCTGTGTAAAGCAGAAATAACACAGGCCTGTGTGTAGTACACTGATACGGCTTTATTGCACATGTGTTGCAATTTCCCGACTTTCTCAGAATACTGTGGGAAGAGAAAATACTGTACAAGTGCCCAGAACATTTTCTCACTTGACTATGTTTAGACAGAGTGAAAATGAGAGTAAGTGACTTAAGAGCGATGACTTATTGAGCTTGACTTGTGACCACCCAGCGTGTCAGTCAGATGCATGATGTCTTTTCCTGTGTACTCTGTGTGTGTGTGCGTGTGTGTGTCATGCACAGTGGAACTTCCCTCTGATGATGACAGCATGGAAGCTGGGTCCAGCGCTCGCTTGTGGAAACACTGTCGTCCTGAAACCTGCTGAGCAGACACCACTCACCTGCCTCTACATCGCAGCGCTCGTCAAAGAGGTAAATGCTCATTTTGCCGACCGCAATGTGTTCACCAGGCAGTTTGCCAGCACTCGAACGCTAATACTCCAATAACTGGATCAGAATCACTTACATGTCCAAGTCTGCCAAGAACACAATGTTCGCAAAGAATTTGGCAAACACCTCACTTGGATACTCTAATGTTAGTGTAACTGCAAGGCGACAAAAACAGATGTTTAACAAAGTGTCAGTTGTTTATTTTGTGCATCTCTTCAGAGCCTGTAAACCAGCCCGCGATATCTGTTAGAGTTAAAGGGTCAGTTCCACTAAATCGCCTGATAAAAACATTTTTAGTACTCACTTGTTTATAACAAAAAGCTTGATTTGTGTCAAGTGAGTTTATTTCTCTAGTTCTTGAGCAACTCATGATCTTCAAACTAAACAATCAGAATTGACAGAGTGAACAAAAGGAATTGGAATATCAGTGCTGACACATAATGATAAAAGTACAAACACACACTTCACCTCAAAACATCATCAAACTAAGTATACAGTACTGGTCAATTCTAGTTTATAAAAAAAACAACAGTTGCATATTTGCACCACAGCGTATTGTATGGTTAGCGTAGGTTTAGTAGCAGGAGAAGTTGTGTACATTAGGGGTAAACACATGGGTCAGTTATTCAAGAGAGAAACAATCCAATACCACATGTTCATGCAGAGAAACCTTATCATACTGTACAAATCTCAGTGTCCACATCCTCCCTGTCTTCCCCCGGCCCTCTCTGGCCTCGCCTCACTTTGGAGACTATCTGTCTGCTGCCTCAGTCTTTTTGATGTTCTCTCAGCTCTCTGCTGGTAGGGAGGTAGGGTTGGGTCCAGATTCCCCCCACACCGCCTATGGTTTTGCTTGGCTCTGCTGTCATCCCTGCTAAAGCTTGTTTCCTCTCATATTGTTTTGACAGGCCGGCTTTCCACCGGGAGTCATCAATATTTTGCCAGGATACGGGCCAACAGCAGGAGCTGCAATCGCTTCACACATGTGCATAGACAAAGTGGCGTTCACTGGATCAACGGAGGTACATTTCTCTTCTTAATTGTTTCAGATCATCAGGCTTTTGTCAGCGAGTGACACAGTGACCAACATGTGCAGAGCAGAGGAGCAGGCTGGGTAATTAGTAGGCATTGTGTGCATGTATTGAAGTCTAAATGACAAACAAATGGGCTCTTATTTAAAGCTCCATGCCCTGTTATTACTCCCATTTAAGTGGGGCTCTGATTTTATCTCGTCCACATGCATGTATACGAGCTGTCTTTTGGTTTTAGCTTCAACCCTGCTGCTTAACTGCACCTCTACAGACCTGTTCACTGAACTTACAATTCTGACACTCACAGGATAAACTTGTGCATCTTGGCAGAACATTGGAGCAGTTAATGGGCAACTACATAATCTAGGACACACCATGTTAGGTGTTGAGCGCTCAGATGTGTTGCAGTCCCGACACATTCCTCAGGGAACGGCAGATAACTTCTCTGCAGATCATTTATAAACATCTGTTACATGTAACTGCAAACCAAGCCCCTCCGTAAAGAAATTTACAGGGATCCTAATGTAGAATGTAAATGTAACCAGACTGTTCTTCCCATCTACATTAGGTAAATTTGTCCAGTTTATGTTGTTTTTCTTAATGTTGGACTAAGGTGGTTAAGTGTACATGGAGTTTGTTGTGAGAAGCCTTTAATTAACCCTCACTGGTTTAAACATCAGCCTCCTTCCTTGAAGGGAAAGGAAAAACTGGACAGCATAATGAAGAATGTGGTTCCTTCAAACATTTTTTTGTTTATTTCAAACCAAAACGAGTAAATACTACGGCCTATTTTTCATTCTTTTAACAATTTAGTGGTGTAAATAGAGGTAAATGACATCCCAAGTCTTTGTGAAGGACAAATATTACTATTTTGAAGAACATTAGGAATCGCTACAGCAGTTCATCAATCAGCTGATATTCATATTGCATCTTGATAGAGCTCTCAGCCATTATAATCTTTAGAGGGGTGTAGTTTCACACTTCAGTTTTACATTTTTAGTTTGTTCAAAATGACAGGAGTATGGCATAGATTTAGCTTTTCCAAAAAGGTTGCCTCCAGGAGGAGTGTTGAAAACTTGAATGGTTTCTGACATGGGTCATCAGAACCCCAAATTTCTATTTGTCTGACACTTCAGCTTATTTCCTAAACAAATGAGGAAGTCTGACCGTTATCAGCTCACGTTTTCACTCTAGTTACTGAACTGAAGAGCGTTGTAGATCAGTGATCTTGCACATTCAATAACTCAATCTGGAACTTATCAAGGAAAAAAATGAAACAGAACTTTAAAAGGTTGATATTTTTATCTAAATTATTCGACTGACTAATCTGATCAGATCTGAAGCTGCTTTTATTAAATATCAACATTACTGCTAACAGAAAGTCAGAGTAAAACTAAATCACATCATTTTGTAAAGATTTTCCTTGTGTCTAAACAGCTCCAGTTTTGTTCCTTAATGATTTTCCAGCACAAATATAAAACAAACATTTTCCTACTGTCATCCCCTCTCTGACACATTCAATCAGTGTGTGCACGCGAGTTTGCAAAATGCACCTCCTGACACAAACGGCTTCTTTGTTTTATCATCTCCTCTTGATTGAACATTTCCTTTGAGAGTGGCCCAGTTTTTTTTTTTTTTTTACTGGTTTTCCTGTTGTTTCGTGTGATCTGGAGTCAATTACTGCGTGAATGAGCTTGTGCTGTAAGAGACTTCTGATGCCCAGACAGTGAGTCACTGCACTGCAGTAGTAGCAGCAGTGGGAGATGCTAGCAACCACAGCATCTCTTCACAGGGATGAAGGTGGTGATGAAGCTACAGGTGGATTGTAGGACCACAACTCATCTTTTTGCTCTCTCACATGTGGCCGTGACTCCACACAAAGCATCCTCTCAGCCCAGCATGTTTCCTTTCCCCTTGAACAAACACGCTAACCTCCCCTTAGTCAGCCCCTCAGTGTTTCTGATCAAAGACAGACCAAACACAACAGGAAAAAGAGGACGAGTGTTGTGCTGTGCTGTTTTTTTTACACAACTTTAGTACAAGCTCAGCACAGCAGCAGTTGATGTTTTGATTCACCAGTTTGGTTTTATATCTTAGTATCTCAAAACAGCTCAGACACTTGAGAAGATGGGGAGAGGAGATGAGTCTTTTTCCATTTAGGAGGTGGGGGGATTTTTTCTCTGACATTGAGAGGCTATTTTTCCACGTCATCCTCTCAGTTCTGTTGGAAAATAAAACAGACTGTGTGAGTAACAGGAAGACAAATCCTTGTTTAGGGTGTAGGGGTTGTGAAGGAGGAGGTGTGTTGAGTTTCTCAGGCTTCTTATCTCATTAGGATTAGGTTTGACATTTTGGGTAAGAAGTGTTAGATGAAAACATAAAAATCATTCTCATACATTCTCAAGAGAGCTAGCAGCTGGTTAGCTCTCTTACTGATTTATTGGTATGACTTTAACATATGATCAAGATAAACAATATTTTTGTTTCTATGAGGAGTAATAGGATTAAAGAAGGATAATAAGAAACCAAATCCCTCGTCATCCTCTATGTTGACACAACAGACCCCCACCTACCCACACACCTTGTGGTTTCTCCCTCCTGCCTTTCATTAGATATCAGATGCTGTTTCCCGACTCAAGCATCATTTATTTTCCTGCGGCTGTCTCCAAAAACTTGTAATAGATATTCATTCTGTGCGTTTGCAGAACTCATGTTTCAGCTGGTGGGTTCCCTGTTTGGAGCTGACCAGCCTCTTTAAGTTATTTAATGGCTCCAGCTGATTTACTGATCTGGCTTCTGGCCTGCATCTGTGAGTAAACCCAGGATCTGTTTCCTTTGCAGGTCGGTAAGTTGATCCAAGAAGCAGCTGGGAAGAGCAACCTGAAGAGAGTGACACTGGAGCTGGGAGGGAAAAACCCCAACATCATCTTTGCAGATGCTGATTGTAAGTTTTAAAATATTATTTTAGGGGGTCTATCACAGCTGCTGTTTTGTTGGTTCCCCATTCTCATTTTCTGAAAGAGAAATGGCAATCTTAAAGTGTTCAAAAAAGCTTTGTGTTGCTGTAAAAACCTGCAGATAGATGGGGTTTTATATAAATTCTAAGTGGCTCAGCAAACTGGGGGTGCAGAGGCTTTCAAATGCTTTCAGCAGCCGTGAGAGGGGCTCCCTTAGGCCTGTAAATCAGAAGAATGGACCCTGACTCAGTCGGGTGCTTCAGCCGAGACCCATAAATCACAGGGGTCCATTAACCCTTCGTACTCAACAGCAGGGTCCTGTCTCTCAGGTGTCAGGTATCAGATATGCGCCAGATCGCTCCAGTAAATTTCGGGCCCAATTTTTTAACATTAGAGAGTAGACATAACTTGGAGTTACTTCACTATCAATGTTGTGTTTTTTTTAACTTGGAGTATTGTCTAACTTTAATTAACCAAATCCTTGTTTTCTCCAGTGGATCTGGCTGTGGAACAGGCCCACCAGGGTGTGTTTTTCAATGCAGGCCAGTGCTGTACGGCAGGTTCTCGCATCTTTGTGGAGGAGCCCATCTATGAGGAGTTTGTACGTAGGAGTGTGGAGAGAGCCAAGCGGAGGATAGTGGGCAGCCCATTTGATCCCACCACTGAACAGGGTCCACAGGTGAGCTCCACAAATCTAAGTTTCAGAAACCAGATTTTCCCTTTTTATTCACTCCTCTCTGTACACATTTTATCAGTATTGTCTCTTAAGTCTGTCCCTTACTTTTTACAGATCAGTCAGGAGCAGCAGAAGCGCGTGTTGGAGTTTATCCAGAGCGGCATCAGTGAAGGAGCCAAGCTGGAGTGTGGAGGCAAAGCTCTGGGCTTAAAAGGGTTCTACATTGAACCCACTGTTTTCTCAAATGTGAAGGATGACATGCGCATTGCCAGAGAGGAGGTAAAATCACAATAATCATCATATCTCCAGCTAAAGCGATGGATACATACCTCTGAAAACTTGTGCATGAGGCTGCTTTAGACTATACTTCATGTCTTCCCTAAAACACATAATAATAAATGTAGACATGCAGCATATCTAAGATGCAAGTGAAAATGGTTCAAGTTCTCAGTCTCAGTCCCTTTGAGCTCTGGAGAGAGACTAACCTTGAAAGTTGTTTCAGTTATTTTTTAGTAATACAGAGAGTCAGATGGAAAGCTAAAAGTAAATGTTGTCTCCAGTGTGATATATTTTGTTTAACATAGACCTCAGTCGCCTAACATGATGAGATAAATCCAGGTCAGAAATAACCCTTGATACAACACACTGTGTAATGAATAATACACAAACATAATGTATGCACTAAAACATAATTATACTAAAAGTGTACTCTGGATGTGTTTACAGATTTTTGGCCCAGTCCAGCAGATCATGAAGTTCAAAAGCATTGAGGAAGTGATAGAGAGAGCCAACAACACAGAGTATGGTTTAGTTGCGGCTGTATTCACCAGTGACATCAACAAAGCCATGACCATATCCACCGCCATGCAGGCTGGCACTGTCTGGTGAGTTTCTTCTGACCGTGTTTCTTTAGCTGCAATCAGTAATATTCCTCATGTGGGAAGTATCAACCGTTACAGCCTCTGGCATCCAGAAACTGAAGACTGGCGACGTGCCACTTCACTATCATTACACAAGCTGCAAAAAAAAAATTGTTTTCCTTTCTTTTCCCTTTTTTTCACCCGCAGCTCTGACATTCAAGACATAAAAATATCAAAAACAATCTGCCAGGGCAAGACAACATGCAGACTGTAAATCTTCAATGTAAACCGAAACCTCAATTTTATAATTTGTATGATTGAACTGCTCATAAAATGTGTTCTTTGAGGGTACACCTTATATTGTTGGCTTTCTTTTCTAATTACCTTCAGATGGCTGTGAGTATGGATAGAATTATAGTGAACATACAGCCTCTGCCAAGAGTTTTTCACCCTTTCTCATACTTGATTGCAATCCCCCATAAACCGAGGAAACATTTTTCTACCTTGTCCGTCATTGTTGATGCTTCCCAATCATTATCCCACTTCTCCTCTTCCATTTAGGACTTTGAGACCAAATAAAACCTCTTCCTTTCTTTTACCACAAATACTGCCTCCCTTGCTGCTAAAACTGACCAAATTCAGTGACTTTTGTGATGTTAAGACATTCGTATTTACTTCTGCTTTGTCATCAGATTTTCTCCTGATCCTGTCTTCTGTTTGTGCAACACTATGCTGTCATATGTAGTATTTATATAACACATTCAAGTGCATATTGTAGTACTCAAGAGTTCTGCATTACACAATGGTATTTTGTCATTATAATTAACCCTGTCTTCTGATACAACTTTAAAAGGGTGGGACTGGTTGCTGGGGGTAGCTTTGTATTTCCTACATAGACATAAACAGTTGTCATAAATAACTTAAAAAAAGAGACACAGTGAATGTCCATGTCCAAAATTGTAAATCTATACAGAACAAAAAAGGTGTCTCTTTAATCACTCAATGTCTGCTTGTTTTTGACCCCGTTGGATCATGTTTTAAATGAATAATTTTGATTTTGTGAACTGTGCATTGCTTCACTAAATATAAAGTCTCTCCCTCATGAAAGATACTTATTTAAGTAGGGGGTTGCACAAACACAACTTTCCCTTTCCTGCTCTACCTCAGTTCCATCTTCTTCATATTCATCTTCATATTCATATTCAATTTTTATCCTTCCTAGACTACTGCAGTAAAATATTATGAAATATGAAGCCTCAGTTGTATTAGGAATAAAATGGGATCAAGCCGTAAAAGCCAGAGTTAAAAAGAAACAGCCATACTGTTGGCACATTTGTTACCCAGCTGATTTGATACCACTTCCATGGACAGAGATATGAACCCTTTTACAGCGCTGGAAACTGCCTGAGTCAAATGCAAGAGAGTGATCAATGTTTTGTATGTTTCTCAGGATAAACTGCTTCAATGCTCTGAGCACACAGTGTCCATTTGGAGGATATAAAATGTCTGGCAACGGACGTGAATTGTGAGTATGGCTTGGTTTCCTGCCCGCTGGATATGATTGATGCTGACTTTGTGTTTTAAAAACCTACTTTCCAAAATTGATTACCATCATGTAAATCTTCATGTGAGAGGATAAGGAAACAATTCTGCATCATGAGCTTCCAGCTGTGTGCAGAGTATACAAAGTAGGCAGGATTATAACCGCTTCTTGTACTCTGATTCCAGGGGAGAAAACGGCTTGAAGGAGTACTCAGAAGTGAAGACCATCACGATGAAGATGGTCACCAAGAACTCTTAGGGCGGCCACACTTGTTTTTGGGAGGAGGTAGCATCTTCCTCATCGTCATCGCCTCATGTCGGTCCGTCCACAGTGGCAAAACACATTCACCACTCAAACTAGTTATCTCCATGGTAACTACAGGCTGTGACCACTCGCTGCCCTCACAGTTCCTCCATCAACTCCACATTGCTCACCATGGACAGCCAGCCAATCACTGTCCAACTCTCTCCAGTTTGTGGACTGTCTCCAGTCTAACTGACTATTACTGAACAACCCCCCATAATGTATACCTCCTCCACTAACTACACTAAAGCACTCACAGATACGATGGGGGAGGCTGTTCTGACTGCAAACTCCAATAACACCCCCCTGCCCCCCAACCACTATACCCTCATCATCCTCCTCCTCCTCCCCTCAGATGCTGGGTGCTCAGAGACTCGGTCGGCGCACTTGCAATCAACCCTATACGAGCAACTTGTCATGTGTCGGGAGGTGTTTTTTTCTGTTTTGTGCGGCATGGTTGACAAAGACTTCATGTGTCATTGTCTTGGTAGAATTTATGCAAGCACGTCAGCTCATTCAAGACCTGTGATATGAATGGATGAAATGTTAATTCAGAATTAAAATTGATCTCTAATTGTCTTTGTTTATATTTTAGCTTGTACGACTAAACACTGTATGTCAACCTTCGACTGATGTAAACGTGAAGATTTAACCTCTTAAAAGCATTTTACTCTCACCTGCTAAGAGAGGAGTAGATGTATTTTAAACATTATGTAACTGATTTTCATTGATGTCCATCTATGTTTATGTTTATACAATCATATGCTATAAAATTGTAAAATGTACATTTTTTTCAGTAAAAACTTTGTTTTTTTACTGGAAATTGTTTTTCCTGTGTGTTCACTACACGACACTTCACAGTATTACTCCAAACTCTACTTTTCCTAAGATTATTTCATTGTACTTTGACAAAGTACGGGGTTAAAAAGCACTCAAGCATCTAACTTTTCAAAATAGGAACTTTACATCAATTGCACAAGTATTTTATTTAAAACGTTCATTTTAAATAATTAAAAAAAAGTTTCATTGAAACAATCAACATGCTTTATTTCAATCATGATCGTGATACCGGAGTAGGTATTTAAAATGACTGTTAGTTTCTATGTTGTACTGATTCTGGTGACCCCTTTAGGTGATTGGCTGTTTTTTCCCATGAGCACTTTCATTTGCTAATGATGTGGCTCTTAGCAGAGATTCACAGATGTGAAATAGTGGAATGGATCTTCTCTTAATACCACTTTTATTTATTTAAGACAGCTTTTTGCAGGATGATGAGGTAATGCACTTATCTGTAGTGACACAAAATCATGAATTGCAAAGTAACGTCTGTATTCTACAAACTTAATTGTATCCCTGGTAGTTATTTTACAAAAAGTGACCAGGTAGATTTGTCTATAGCCCCAGTGCCATGATATATATCTTCATAAATACCCAATTAACATCAGTATACATACACCTCAACTCCTTAGTACGAAGAGAGTAGAGGAGAAATGAAAACAAAAAAACAGGAAGGCAGATGGCACAGACTTCTTATTCTCGGGTGCTCATTGCTACAAAGATCGAGACCTTGTGCCGTGAACATTGAGAATTACAAGGGGAAAGAGGATGGTGAAGAAGATAACTGTCAGAACAAACTGCATCGCAAGCTTAGTAATCTTTTTCATGTGACATGTGCCTTGAACCAGAGTTGTAGAGCTCGAGTCCTCCAGCACTGATGACACTGGAAGGCACTCAGACTCGTGCACTAGAGAAGATTGAAGGGAGGACTCTGACTTATTTGTTGATAAAGACCGTTTCATTGCTTTAATCAGATACTTTATAGAAAGACCAATATTTATTCAACTAAGACCAGGTGCTTGCATGTTTGTTCCCCTGCATGTGCAGCAGTTCCTGTAATCCCACCACAGCAAAACTGATGATGCATCTTTCCATTAAGAAAACAAGTGCACATTAGTAAGATGGACAGCACTGTACCTCCAGTCATGATCTGGATCACCAGACAAGACGACAGGACCAGTTAGAATTTACTGTTTATAGACAGTCCCACACAGTCAGTCCAGGTTCAGACAGTTAGAGAGTCTGGGGTCTCCCTTAATGTAGTAAAAATCATATGAACAATGAAAACTCAATTAGAGCCGGAGTGGAAAAAACAACATCCCTGAATTAAATCCCTATCAACCACGTGGATATGAGTTTTTATCTAAAAAAATGTGTGTGTGTGTGTGTGTGTGTGTGTGTGTGTGTGTGTGTGTGTGTGTACAGCTTCACTAATTCATCAGGGTCAATAGGTTACAATTCAAAATGAAAGCAAAATGACATAACTCAAAAAGAGGGAACAAGTAACACCCAGCATTAGAAGTTACTCAACATCTGGCATTTACAGGAAATCAAACCCAATTATCAAACTGTAGTTTCATCTTAATTTGGACTCTGCATGAGTCACTGGGTCAGGTCAATAAATAATGGGAAATGGTTGAGTGTTACATAATGTGTATTTATAGAATAACAAAAATAAATTTGGAGCTATAAACATCAGAAGTCTTTTTACTACTATCTAAAGTTGAGCTTGAAGAAATGCCTTTATGTTTTAAGTTTCCCTGTTTGCTATTTGCCTAAAAAAATAGAAGCATTATGTTGTTGGAAATGGAGTCTAGATTATCTGATTTATGAGTTTCAGGGCCTCTTATGTTTAGTTAATTCTGGTAATCCTTCTGGACAAAACTGGTGGTGTTTTTCCTGGGATGAAGAAAGGATTCTTGACATGCTTTGCCAGTGTGAGCATTTGTTGTCAAAGCAATTAGATGGAATAGAGATCTTTCTAACAGGACTTTGATTCAAGAAATATATCTGTTACAGCAAAGCAATGAGGAAATATGTGAATTACAATACCCATCATAGCCCTGGGTTCAGGAGGTCTGCTCTGTTGTCCTGTTGCATGTGCAAATAATGCAAATATGTTATCAAAGTTGAACTGTACTGTCCTGAAAGAGCAGTGAAGAGTTCACATAAAGATCAAACATCCATAAACATACACATAAATCTTAAATCTGTTTTGTAAGCAGTTTGCTCTTTTTGCAGCTCAAACTTGTCGAGGTTTTCCATCAAGAACAACACACCTGCATGAGTATCAGCCATGAGTTCACCAGATATGTGTATGTAAAAGAAAATTACCTGAGGAAATAAAATCCTTTAAAAATACCATTTGAGTGAGTGCCAAATATCGTCTTGACTTTTAGTAGAAAACTAGACACAATGAGCTTTGTTGCTGAAAATCCCCTTTTCTTGTGTGGTTCATTTAGAGCCATTGGTATGAGAGCGATGGTGAGTCAAAGTCAGTTTCTGTTGTGATAAACCAGTACCGTCATGATTTATCCGAAAACAAATATGGAGATTGTCCTTAAAATGGGTTTGAGCATCAGAAACATGAGCCTCCCCAGTCTTGGTTTTCTTATTGGAGTTGAACAGATATAAAGACACCACACTGGAGCCTTTCTTTGGCAATCAGCTTTTGAATTATCAGGGTACATTTTCCCACAATTCCCTTCACTGTTGGTATCCACTGCCTCTCCAAAGAGAACATGAAAAAGTGATCTCTTTATTACAGCACTCTGTTAGCGCAACAGAAACAGCAGTGCAGAGACCACGGACATGCTCTTAAGCCGGTGTAGTCCTGAACCTCTGTGTGTCTTGTAGCCTGACAACCAATGAAAAAGGGCATGAGCCGATACCTTATTTAAGTGATGACAACCAAGTCTCTGATAGCGTTTTAATTAACACTCTGTGTTTAATTTTTTCCCCTTTAGGTTTGTCATTATAAACATTATGGAAATTTAAACATCACTTACACAAAGACCCTGAAATCTTTAGAAGTATATGAACACAAGCCAATACTTGAACTGAACTGAAATATAGCTTCATGGGTGAATGATTTGGTGCAAATTTAAATTAGTGTTTTTGAAATATACTCTTTATCTTTGTAGAAAAATATCTGGAAAAAACATAAGACAAATGAATCTACACAGTGTGAACCCTTGAAAAGCCCTTATTTTCTTAGTCTGTACAAGCGTAACCCCACAGCTCAGTACATCAGTGAGGAAACAGACCACACACTGACAGGGACATTCACCCTTTGTCCAGATGGACCCTTATCCTTCAAAGGCCGTGTTTATAGCTTCAGTTAATATTCCAGAAAGATAGCAATGCCTCTCCTATTATCTGTTCTCTCAAAATATTTTCCAACATGAGTTAGCTGACCAAACAGAGATGATCTCTGCGTCTAGGCCTCTTCATTTGTCATTTGTCAGGCATTTTGGTGGTTTCTTTTTGTTTGTTAGTTTTTCAAAGACATTTTACAAATATGTCATGCATTAAAGAACTGTGTGTGTGTGTGTGTGTGTGTGTGTGTGTGTGTGTGTGTGTGTGTGTGTGTGTGTGTGTGTGTGTGTGAGTGTGTGTGTGTGCGCGCATGTGCGCGTACGTGTGTGTGTGTGTGAGAGAGCCCAAGCATGCAAGCATGAAGGAGAGGTCTGATTCTTCTCACAGAGGTGTTGTGCAAGCATCTCTGCACATGCCTCTCATTCCAGTGTAGAGTGAGTCAGGCCTGCGTGAGGGAACAGAGACTCCTCCACACTGCGATGCTGTGAGGACCCAGTGTCTGTGTGAGGGTCAAGATGACCAAACTATTTAACATTTAACATTACATATGAAAGAACAGTGGAACCTCTGGGCCAGCACAAATTGATGTACAGATGATTCCTTGTCCCAAAATAATATATTGTGAAAACTTCTGGATGCTCCTGATTTGTCTTTAGAAGATATTGTTGATTCATGCCTATAGTTTTTACTAATTCACTCATCATCACATGGGTTAAATGCCATGGTACATGACACATTATCTTCAAAGGTTGAATTATATTAGTTTAAGTAATCCTGAAACTTTGAACAAGCAGAAATGATTTATTTTTAAAAGCACAGCAAAGACTTTTCCATTTTCCAACTAAACAAAGCTCAAGGTTTCCTGTCTGTGTTGTTCACTTCTTTGCTGAGTTGCAATGGAAAATTAAGTAATAGCGCCATGTTGCAATTGCAGTTGTAAAATGCTAAAAATACGAGCTTCTCCTGAATTTGAAAACTCATGAAAAAAGCGCAATGACCAAGAACGTGAGCATCTAGTGGACTCAATGGTTAAATGTTGTAACTCTTGCTAGTTAGCACTAGAATAAGTCAGTTAAACTTATGATCAATATTTTATGAATGATCTAAATTCTCACTCACATTACTTGTCTAACCCAGTGTTGCCAGATGGGGTATGAAGAATTATCGTACCAAAAACTCAAAATTATCGAATTTGGGAAAATTATCATACACCCGTCACCATCAAAATAACAATTTTACTGTTGCATGATAGTCACATATAATCACTCTGTTTAGCATCCTACAGGCACTCACAATTTTGTGGCTACAGTTTTGTGGTCATTCACCGCCCCGCCTGACATCTCTTTGGCTCCAATTCTTCACCGTCCCCTTTCACGGTGCTCATTTTTCTCAACTGACTTCTCGACTGAACGTGATTGACAGACAAT
Organism: Xyrichtys novacula; assembly: GCA_962446985.1. NCBI lineage: Eukaryota > Metazoa > Chordata > Actinopteri > Labriformes > Labridae > Xyrichtys > Xyrichtys novacula. Next base: position 21,948,622 of record OY660864.1, on the reverse strand, counting down.
CGCGCTCCTTGTTCGGAGACGAATGTCACTCAAACTACGATTGGATGGAAACATCATGTGGTAAAAAGTTGCCTTTCGGGTTCACAAATAAAAAACTGAAAAATAATGTGTCTGGCTGCCTGAGACAGTATTGTACCACATGTTCACGAAACTGTCAAATTATCGTACATTTAGCCTTTTTTCTGGGTTATTGATCAAACATCGTACAGAGGGCATAATTATCTTACAAATACGATAATTATCGTACACCTGGCAACCCCGGTCTTACCTCCAGGTGGTGCTGTCTCTGCTAACTTTGGTAACACTCAAACCAGTGTTCGCTCATAGACTGTGTGATCTCATTATTTGGTTAAATAAATTGCTCTCAGTGTTGATTGTCCTGACTGTTAAAGAACCTTTCGTCTAGTTGATCAAGATTTAAGTTTCCATTTGAATGACTGAGAAATAAGTTACTTCAGATCTGTCTTTAATAAGGATAATTGAGAGTTATTTTTCTTTTCTAACTCAGCATTCAGAGGAATTGACTTCCTCACTGTACGTTTGTGAGGAGGAATGATTACAGCAACGATTGACTCAGGTTTAACGTGTAGATTTGGGTATTGTATTGGAGCAAATGCTACTTAAGATAACTTAAAACATGACTTAGGCCAATTTTATATCAACATCTAAATTGAGTTAGATGTTGATATAAAAAACAGATCTGCTCTTGAGGGATCAAATCTTCGACTAAAGTCTTTTACAGTGTCTGGGAATGAAACCCTTCAAATATAATTGAGGCAGGCAGGGTCAGGGTTAAGTGTTGGTTTGGAAACAAGAGCCAGCCTCCAACAAGAAGCACATGATGATAATCAACTTTCATACATCATTGTCCTGCTTTGTTAGCAGACTGAGTCAAACCTGGTTAACCCTGAAGAAGATAAAACATGCGTCAGAAACTGGTTTCAGGTATTTTACATTGTTCAAAGTCTTCATGCATCGCTGAAATACACCAAAAGTCAAAATAAAAGCAATCACGGAACCATTGTTTTACAAATAAGACGCATGCGGTAACAACCTTTTCAAAATAAAAGGATATCCTGTCATGTGTATGTCCATGTGATTAATAGGTCACTCACACCTCTAATTTAATACATCACATAAAACACATTTTGCATTAAGAAGTGATTTCCTTAAAGACTGGTCAAGACGTTATGGGAGAGATAATGTATTGAATGACTGAAGCGCTGTCTTGGAATTACTCCAAGGTTAAGTGGTAATCCCATATCCATCAACACTTGAATCCCGATATAAATGACCTGAGAGTTGTATTTATTAGAAGGAGCACTTATGGAGCTTGATAAGTATCATTCACCTGCCATTACCCTATGTTCAGAAAGATGATCTATGGGAGCCATTTGCATGCTAATCTCTCCATCTGCTCAATAGCCTCAAAGGTTCCATTTTTGCAGAACAGTTTCTTTGGTTCGACCACTGAGAGATAACTTCCTGAAGAACCGTATTACTGAGGTGATCAATTGGTTTTCCATGGTGTGCCAAATTCATTCAGGGACTAATGAAACGCCTCGTTTTAACTCTAAGAACTTAAATGAGATGGTGACATTGGGGCTGTAAATGTCATCATAAAATTTGAGCTTGACATGTCTATGGCTGAGCTTGAGTAGTGCTTTTTCCAATACAATGAGGGCGGAGATGAAGAAGATGATCGCGATTGCTATGATCCAAAGGGAGGGGTGGACACACCTCACTGTGTGGGCTTGGCTTACTTGAAATACAATGAGTTTTCCAACATGTTTATACATCATTTCATAATTTAAACCACCAGGAACTGTTTATGAAAGCTGAGAGGGGTGTGAATTTTTTTCTCAAAAAGATATCCAAAAATAACCCACAGGCTGCCTCCAGGGTGATGTCAGTGTAATGATCATAACGCTCACAGGCACTAATGATGTCGAAATAGTTTCCATCTGTCTATATGAGTCAAAGACGGACATATGGATATGATGTAAGCTTGTGATTTTTTTTCATTTTCTCCCCCTTTGTACACTTTTAATCACAGTATAGAGAGTTTGTGGGTACCTGTGGGTATAAGGAAAGAGGTACAATGGGATACGGGATCCATCATTATCTGCTCACAGAGGTATAAAAAGCAAAACAAAACTGACGACAAAATGCATACATGGTGGAAAAAAAATTACAGAGAAAATTCTGTACTTTTCCATCTACATAATCTACTAAACTGAGTGTGTTGTATAACCTCAGTGTAGTACAGGAAACCTACTGATAGGCTCTAAGATAAGATAAGATAAGAAGAACTTAATAAAAATAATCGCTTGGCTTTTTCTTCCTGTTGACCAACTGATAAAATCATTACTTTCAAGAGGAAATCTTCAACATTACAATTTCTTTGGAGACTTTTAGATTGATGGGGAGTGGAATAACAGAGCAGAAGAAGAAAGAAGACAAGATTCTGAGTGAAAAAGACATCCACCGAATTGAAGAAAGCATCAAGACTGCAACATTTTAAGGGCTTGGGCAGTGGTACGAGACTGACTGAGTAAGGCCAAATTTCAGGTACTGCTGTCATTTTCTGCATTTGCTAAGATTGCCTACTGAGAAACAGTAATGGTTGACAGAGATTCAGGATTTAAAGATGAGGAGATGAAGCATATTAGGCCATAAAAAAGAGACCCACTACATGTGTCATTTGTGTTGTCTAGCATGAGTTTCATTATCCCATGATTAATCCAGGCGCTCCAGTTTTACCCCATGAGCTGAATTACATCAATGATCTCCCACCAACTTTAACCCCCACCACAATACTTGTAAGCACCGCACCCACGCACACACACACACACACACACACACAATATGATCATCAGTATTACAAAGCGTACGGTGTTACAAATCTTCTACATCATTTCTCCTCATTGTTTATCAGATGTTGCTGATATATCTTCCATCAAGTAAAGTCTATTTATTTTACCATAAAACAAGCAAAGAATTACATACAAAACCTCCATCTATAGGAATGATTCACACACTTTCAGCAGAGTCAGCAGTATCCATCCACACACATTTCACTTTTTTTTTACATAGAAGCTGAAAATTTATCCAGTAGTCAGTCTCAACCAATCAAATCTGTTTTATGAATACATTCTTCTCAACATGAGCTGCAACGTTTTAAAAACAGGAGAGAAAAATGTTTATGACAGTTTTCAAACAACCAAGAAAAAGCGATGTCTGATTGTGGAAGTGAAAAGAAATTAATCTTTTTTCATGGACTAAAAGAAAAACGGTACAAACCAAAGTTTACTAACACTGAATGGCTGCAGTTACTATGTTTACAACAAATTAGACTTGTGAACATGTTTGAATGTTGCAACAGACTTGATGTAGAGCCTGGACTCCTCTGGAGACTGTGTCAGATTTATGCACTCATGCTCTGGAGTGTATTAAAAAACAAGTATTGATGAATGAGGACATGACAACATTTGGAGTGTCAACTTATAACAGTCTGAAATTTACTTTTTGGTCCCTTTACAGCGTTCAAAAGAGAAGTTAAGGTAGTCATGCCCTAAACAGGAGAAACATACTTTAAAATGAATTAAAATGCATAACATCTACTGAAAAGCTCACACAACTCCTTCCTTTCCACCACCTCTGCTCTTTAGTCCTCTGCACACTATGCATGTACTTAATCATAACTTGTTTGCACAACATTTGAGGCCCTATAAAAGTGGAATCTGCCTGCAGGTCTCCAGGAACCCAGCATTAGACTTGCTGCCAGAATTTCCTGCTGGAAGGCTGCTATCTTTAGAAGTTGATAAAACATTTTCCTAACAAATAAGCATTCAATCAAATTAGCCAAACTGCTGGACACATGGACAACCTGGAGCCTTTGGGGCCATGAGGAACTATCAGTAATCCAAAACTGGTACAATGTGTGTGATACACATATACCTACGTTGAACTGAAACAACAAATTGTTTCCTGCGAAGAACAACATCTTGATATGGCTAGTTCTCCAATCTGATTGGCTGCAGTGTGCCAGCTTATTCCTGAGAAATGAACATTTTTTATGGTGATACTGTTGCAAGTTGACAGACTGTGTAGACACCATATTTATCTCGTAAACAAGCTACTGCAGCATTTGTTCACACTTTAAAGAGATTGTAAAAATTTACAAGGCTAAAACACAAAGAAAGAAAGTACAAGAGAAAAAATATAACGGGATAAATTTGTTCCTTTGGCATTTGGTAGTTTCTTTGCATATCACAAAGTGATGCCCATATAACTAAAATACCAATGCTGCATTTGAATCACATCTCATTTACATCACCTTATTATTCAACCTCAGGTTGTCGTCCACACGAAACATACATTTGTTGGTAAAAGTCTTTTCTGAATGGTAACAGTAACATAGCTGGTTGGCTAGCAAACCATGTTATTAAACATATTACCTAAAACTATTTACTTTGTATTGGCAAGATGGTACATTATTAACTTTGAATCACGCTAGTTTAACATAAACTTCTTGGCTAATAGCTCAGCTGAAACACTAGGAGACTAAAAATAACTCATGTTGCCTGGTTACAGCCAGGATTGGATTTGTTAGCTGAAGAAGTGGAAACATATTAGATTGTAACAAATATAAATAAAAACTGATGGTGCACTTATATTCCCTCCCACTGTATAAAGTTAAGCCAAATACTGCCTCGATGAGACGGATGGCACAGAAAGGTTTTGGTCCCACTACAGGGGTGGTGTTGTGTTGTCCATGTTGAAAAGACCTGAAATCATGGTCTTAAGTTTAGTTTTTTTCCCCCCCTTTGGTTAGACTAAAGTCAAAGCAAGCACCCATTATAAGAAAATTATTGACCTCCATACATCATTCCTAAATTCATTTGTAACACCTTGTCAGACAGTATCTTTAATTTATAAAATTAAAGTTAGTCCCTCCTCTGAACACCTGAGAATGATTGTTCTCATAGTCTACAAAAAGGACATCATTCTTTTTAAAGTGCTGAAAATAAGCCATCAAATTTAGATCTGTTTGGACTTGGGAGAGTTGTTATCACATTTCATAAGTTCAAGTGGTCACTTTGTGAACCTCAAGAGAGAGGAATGTGAATTTGTATCAGTGGTGCAACACTGGACTTCCAGTTGCTGCTGTTTGGAAATCAGCATTGGCCTGGTTGTGGTTGGAAACTCCTTCATAAACATTTCTTTTTTTAAGGAATATTACTTCACGTTCCCATAATACATGAAAGTGCTAAATTGTATAAAAAAAGAATAGATTCAAACATTTTTGTTAATCTGACTCTGTTGAAGAGCAAAGATGAGTCAATGTAAAACTCTCCTGTTAACTGTGATAACATTTTTCAGCCATTAAGAACAGCTGTTGTAAGCCAACACATGGCACACAACACAGTAACACAGTGTTTTATATATACATTATGCTGTTAAAAGCCCCCCACACACATACATAAGTAACAAGTCCATTTTGATCCTTGGATCAAACAAAACGATTTTTTTTTGCCTAATAGACAAAGCAGTGTTGATTTTTCATTATAGATGATATAAAGCTCACATTAATGTAGCAAATGATCTATTCTGTCCACCCATTCATTTTTCCTGCTTTCATCCATTTAGAGCAGTGTTCTCCATCAATGCAGAGCCATTCAATCTAAAAGACGCTGTTAACTTTAACTCCAAAATGACAACTATTGCTCCATTATGATTTATCACAGCTCATAACCAGACAAGCCAGGGGAAGTAGCATCCTGTCCATGAAATCCATTTGGATGAAACGTCTATGCTTTTAAGGAAAGCAAAAAGGAAAGAGAACGAGGAAAGTCTTTAAGCTAATCTGGGTCTCTGCCAACCTGCCTCTAACCTTTGCTCTTTTGGTTTGGGAGTTAGCTAGTTTCCTTTTTCCTCTGACATCACTCTTCAGGATTCACACAATGATAACATGGCCCCGATTGCATGACATTACTGCTTCCTTCAATGCACATGGGAGAATTGTGTTAAAAAATCCCTCTCCCCTGCACGGTCTCACTGCAGTTTCCAGAGAGCACCAGCTGCACAGCTGGTGTCCATGGGAGAGACAGAACGGATACACAAATTCCTCACTGTTATGAGGCAGGGAAATATATTTCCTTGGGCAACATTTAGCTCACACTGCACTACCCTATAGTGCGAGTGCTCGATGTTATGGTTTCATACGGCAGATGTTACTCCCTCTCAAACCACACACATGTAACTATGTACATAACCAGCATGTGCACAATGTTGAAAAACTGAATATATATGTGTTCGTGTATGTCTAATAAATTCTGGATCAGAAGCTGGACCAGAATTCATGCAATTTGTATAACATGCCTCCCACAACCAAAAAAGATACTCCACCTTTAAATTAGACACATATTGGAAGTTATTCTGCTTTATTCAACTCCAGTAATTGACGTCAGTGCTTGATAGCTTTAAGAATTTAACCCTGTGTTATCTTGGTAAACTAGCTTTAAATTGCAGTAGACCTGACAGAAAGTCTCCCAGGGGGTTTGGTTTTGAATTAACAATCCGGTCTTAAAGTCTCAAGCTTTGATTTAGTGTTGCAGCTTATTTGAAAACATTTGCCAAAATACTAAAAAAATCACACAGTAAGACGGGAAGAAGAAAAAGTGCACCTTGTGTGATTTTTTTTGCCCCCCCCGTCCCACCCCTCCCCGTCCCCCCAGCCCTAATGCAAGCCAGATGTGACCGGGACCATGGAAACAGGTGATGATAGCATTACACTGGGATTGCAAACAGATGGAGAAGGGCTTGAACCTATTCTTGTGTCATTGTCGGGGTCATAAATAAAGATTTTTTTTTTCCTCTGATGAAACGATTTCTGTATAAATAATGCTACAGCATTTCTGTGTTGCGTAAATGAGAATAGGCCTCTCTCTTGAATCAGATCCTTTATTGGACCACTAATCATGTATGTTGTAACTATAAACACGGTTTTTAGGATTGCTGCCAGAGGGAAGTTCTCTGTGAATCTTGAAAATCAGAAAAGTTTTTGTGACACTCTTTTTGTTTGTTTTCTTTCAGGTTTTCAAAGATTTCCAACTATGGGTTCCTGTCAAATTTCCTTAACTTCACTTCTCTCAGGTGAAAGGAAAGTTAACAGTGACAATTCAGGTGACATTGAGTGGTACTTTAAGATTAACTCTGTTAACAATAAATTGTTATTTATCATTAGACAACAGATAAATTTAGCATGAAACAATTCAGCATTTTCTTCCAGTGAGATTGCACATTTCAAAAGGAAAAGTGTGAAGTATTATCTTTCATATCTAGCTTATAGTCAGCAGTGTCTGGGTGCCATCTAGTGCAACACTAACAGCTGGAATATGATTTAATGTTAACATGCCTCCTGTCATAGCAGTCACTTCTTATCATGCTGTGTTATGTTGTGCGTTTCTTCAAGAAAGCTCTAATAAGTTACTTGACGTTAAAAACAGAGGTTGGGATGCCATGACTGACAGTTCTGTAAACAAATTTAGGCTCCTGCAGAGCTTCCTCACAGATTAGCAGAGTAGAGGAGGAGCAGTGAGAGGAAATATAATAAACACTGACACAAGAGTCATTCAACTTTACATAAATGTGTCTGCTTCAAATTACTGGAGGGATCTTCATCATTTTGTTGGTGAGTTAAATGTCCTTTATGCTACATTAAAGATCATCCAGAAAACTTAAAAAAGGAACTAATCTTATCATAATGCAACATTATAGCTGGCAGAGCCAGGTAAAAGAGATCAAATAAAAAGATGATGGACACAGCCAGATTAAAGAAATATTAAAAAATCATTTGTCAAAAAGCATCAAAGGATGGAGTCTTCTTTTAACACAATTCAAATTTTTTGACAAAATATATCAGATCTATTTAAAAGTATGCATAGTACTCAGAATTATGGTTGCCGTTGCCCAATGAATGGTAATGTTTTTTTTACTATTATCCATCTTCTCCACAGGTCCTTATCAATGATTTAAACAGATGGGATTGTTAACATCCCATCCAAAACAAACTCCCACCAGTGTGATGTCCCAGGAAACCAGCCTCTGTTAAAGCTCCTGTGAGGAGTTTTTTGAAGTTGATGAAATGAACTAAAATTCACATTATTGCCCTTTCATGATATCCAAAAGCAAACCAGACCATCAGCAACAACACTGAAATTTTGTATATCATGATATTTTTGCCTGAAGCTGATGTGAGAGGGTAGGTGTCAACTAAGCAGCTGAAGAAACCACCATGGTTTTATGATTTACTTATAAAATATTTACAAGAAATGATAGATTTGACCATCAAAGTCAACAGGAGGAGATTTGTTTATTTTGCCAAAAGACAATGCTTATAAACATAAGATAAGCAGTGCGTGCTTTGTCCACAGGGGGCGCCAAAACTTCACAGGAGCCTTAAGGTGTTGAGCTGTTTAATACCTGTAAGTTTAGTAACTATCAGCTGATTACTGTTAAAAAAAAGCGCTTTGTCTTCCACCATATTAAACCCTCCAGTCTCTCTAGTGAGGAGCCTCCTCCTGTCTCCTCATTTCAGTGAGTGTTCAGGACACAGGTCTGCTTCACATCTGGTGGATGTACTGCAGGGAGAGGAATGTCACCGGCAATCAGCACTGATGAAGCGGCTGGTGAAGCTGCGTCCTGGGAGACGGAGAAAAGCCACTGTACGTGTTGGACCGGCCTCAGAGAGGGAGAGGACACTGTGCAGACCTGCGCTGAATGGCAGGCTGGCCACCCCTGAGGGATGCTTATTTTGTGAGCAATTACATCGCACAGCCCTGAGTGAAGCAATGAGCCCGATTCCCCCACAGGAAAAAATATCTGGCTGGAGTCCTTATCTTTTGACCTCATCCACACGAAGAGTTCTGCATGTAAAGCCCAACTCAGGCCGATCATACATCTGCAGTTACATAAAACAGCTGAACATGCAGCTAAATCAGGACCAGTGAGTCACCACAGAATGTGTGTTTCAGGAGTTGTAAAATGGTTTTATATAAGTTTAGAGAGTTATAGGCAGATAGAATGACTTTAGTGGCTTACAGAAAAGGGAACGGACGTTTGACGGTTTCCAGGCGATTCCTGCAGCTACCACAAGAGAGCACAGCTGGCTGACTCTCCCACTCACTGCTGCTGAGCCTCCCCTGTGTATATGTGTGTGTTTCCCTCTCTCTCTCTCTCTCTCTCTCTCTCTCTCTCTCTCACACACACAGACACACACACACACAGGTGTAAAAGCCCAGGCCTTTAGCACAGATTCTCTCTGTTTCAACAAGCTATCCCAAATGGGGCCTCCCATTCTACCATTTGGGAGAGTGGATTTTCACAGTAATGGAGACTTAAAAAGGCGACACCTCGGCCCAGCATGGTGCCACAAAGTGACAAAAAGTGAGCCCTTAAATCATTAAATTACAGAGGGAAATGATTTATTGGCCCCTGTAGCAGACAGCATTATTTGGGGAGCATTTAAGATGCTCTCTGTTTTAGATTTCACACATTCTGTAACATGTTTATGCAGCTGGATTGTTTTATTGCAGCAATTGAATGAAGCTGTGATAAGTGAGCTGAAGTACCATGCCCAAGGGTACACTAGACATGCCACACCTGCCAGAGCTGTGGGCTGGTTGTTATGACAGCAATCTCCTTAAATCAAGTCAAATATTCCAACAAAACACTGAATTCAGCCCCTGAGATTCATATATCCTAAAGTTTAGTTTGTCAAAGCTTGGGATTTCCTTATTAGTCTTTATTTAAGACTATTACCACAGTCTGCTTGGATCTTAAAAGGCGTGTTACACAAATTTATTTTCTTCCCTAGTTCTCCCTCCTCCTGGAGATGTGGATTAAGTTCTACCAGGGTTTTTTTTTAAAAGGCAAAGCTTAGTTGCGGTCTGCTCGAGAGGATCAGCTCACTTCCCTTTCCGCACTGCTCAGTGTGCTGAGAGCAGAGCTCGTCTTGGAAGATCAATGTCTCCCCTTTTGTTGCATCAGTCATGCAGCTTCTGCAGCGCACAATGGCATTGGGGTGGTTAGTAGGGAGGTGGGACGCTTGACTGGCGAGCACAGAAGACCACCTGACCGCCTACTGGTGCCCGGGGAGCTCATACACATATACACCCACAGGCACACACTCACACACACATCCACACACTGCTGATTGTGTCTTTATCTGCCTTGTGACAGCAGATTTGTTTGAATGTTTCTTTATTTCTCCTCCCCTCCTATAGAGTGAGTTAATGTGCTTTATTCTGCTCTGACACACCAAACCACATTCACTTCAGTGTGTAACTTAGGCAGCTACCTGCTCCGAGGATTATTCAAACACCAACATTCAGATGGGTTGAAATAATGAAGCTGTTAAGCGTCATCAGGTCTGTGTGTCAAGTGCCCACATTAGCATTTAAACTTCATTTATCATGTGTTTATAAGTTTTTGATGTTTCTCTCATTCACCATCAGGCCTTGATCATATAGAGTTAGTTTGTTTATTGTAGTTATTCCATTGCAGTCATGAAGAAAAACATTAAACCTGACTTTTTAACCAGATGAAGAATGGACAAAGCATTAAGTAACTTTTCATTTTAATCTTGAGTTTGAGTATTTTTACATTTTTTTAAAACCAAATTTTTGTAGTTTTTGTGTTTATCGCTCTCTAGTGGCACCAAAGTTAACACAAAAATAAAGAAATCTGGGCTGCTTTACAACCCCACATACTCTCGTTGAGGAAGGGGTTGCTGAACTAAGATAGAGAAACAAAACAAACAATCAGCAGACACACCGTCCTTCATCTGGAGCAAGAATTTAGAAGCTGTTGGAGAGCTGGGGTCCAGGGACCTGTTAGTGATGACACTTTTGATCTAGTTTTCTGCAGCCTCTCAAGCTTGACAAAGTCCAGCGCCCAGACCTATCTCTTTCTCTCTCTCACACACACACACACACACACACAGGCTCACAGAGGAACACACACACACTCACACAGACACAGGCCATTTGTTTTGTTAAGTACTTGCTAAATGCTACAAGGTGATTATCAGGGGAGGAGGGTGATTTCGGCAAAGAGTTTCTAATCGCTGTGTTGGAGAGGTTCTCAGGCCTCCTTGAACTTCACAGAGGTGATGTTGATTAGCTCTTGAGTAAGTGAGAAAATGTCTTACAGGTACACGTCACTCATGCGCACACAATTCAAAAGAAACAAGGAAAATAAAATCCAACATTTCAGCATTTAAAATACTAACTTTAGAAAGGTCTTCTTAAGAGCTTTTCCAAATATTACCTCTTCATAGTTTTCAAAAAACACCTCAGAGATTAAAAGCATTTATTCAACAAACAAGGACACTAATAAGTCGTGGTTTATTTGGTTTACCCTCCTTTAAGTATAGGGTCAACTGATGTGTAAAGGGGCGCTCAACTTTAATTTTTGAAACCATACAAACATGAGAGCCATCACTTTATTTTCCAAACTTATCCTTCAATGTTTTTTTTACCTCTATAATCTCTACCCATTGGTTCTTTACAAAGCGGTGGGAATTTTAAGTTAGCTGGATTGGAGCTACTCCTGCTGCCAACGTTGTTTAAAGACATTAGTAGTGCATGGGAGTCCAGTGCATGAGGCTGCAGCTAAAACAAGGCTCCCAAAGAACTTTTTTCTCTTCTTTTTTTTTTTTCAAAGTGCATTTATTCAGAATTGCCAGCGTTGCTCTTTCTACAGGTCTCCAAAAGGCTGGTTTTACACTGTCTACACGCATTACTGCCATAGTCTGTTGAAGACTGATCCTGTCACCCACATCTTTCCCGCAGCCGGGCCACCCAGCCTGGATGTGCCTCCAACATGTCATCCCTCTGTGTGGTCTTTAACAAAAGAGGAGCAGGGAGACAGAGGGAAGCACAGCAGTGCCAACCAAGAGAGAGAGATGTTTCAAAATATGACAGCATCATCTCTGGGAAGGGAGAGCAAAGAAAAGAGATGAATTAAAGAGTGGGTGAAGAAAAGTAGTAAACCAAACGGAGACAGAGGTAAGTTTTTAGAGCTGCAAGGTCAACTTTTAGACACCTAAAGTTTATGATAAAGAACAAATATGAGATTATGACAAAAATGTTAGAGTTGTTCAGTCATTTAGTCATTTTTGTTCTGCACAAAGTCTTTTTCAGCACAACAAAACACTGAAAAGTAATTTATCCATAAAAACTCACTCAGATGTATCTAAACATCACATTTTACATTGAAAAGGCTACAACAACAACAAAGGATGCCCACACAAGTTTTTAATCGGACACTGATGAAAATATGATTTTATGTTTTTTTATCTGATAAAACAACTACAAAAACAGAAAAGTTACTTAATATCATAGATTAATAATTCATAAGACATTTCAGCCAAAAAAAAACATAACAAAACAAAATAATGTTTCTGTAGGGTCAGAGCTATCTGTAGAAGTGCTTTGCGACATTGTTTTGTGTATTACCTTACAGTTGGGTGTTTTCATTATCCCAGTTTTTCGCTGTCAAGGGAAATAAAATCAACCTTGTGGTGCTCACTGCTTTCAGAGAAGAAAGAATTTGAAGAGGCTGGTAACATGATGAGTAGAGTGAATTCTTCAGTTGGGTATGTCACTGGAGGATCTCACATTCAGCTCATTTTTACCTCTTTGTCTACCTGAATCAGTGAAGGAATGTTTGCAGAGAAATGTAGTAGTTGGAATTTTTTACAAGTTGTATCTCCACTTAGACAGAGGGAAAGAAAAAAAACTCCTGATACTTCTCAGTCTTTTTAAAAGTTATTTTTTGTCATTTTTCAGATACAATGAAAGGCAAGGATGAAACCTGGGAGAGACCATAGAATTCTTTTTTATGGCTCTTCCTTTATCACCTAAGCTCAAGATATAATGATTAAAACTATCTTTAATTTAAAGACCCTGCAGTCCTAGGACATAATGTGCTTATTGAATGCAAACTACCACTTCCAAATGTGTTTAGATGGGAAACACAGGATAAAACGTTGCACACATGGCCAGTGTCTGTCACAAATAATCAGAGCTGCTACTTTACACAATGCAATTCATTCAGACCCAAAGTAATTCAGCATGTTGCAAACTCACTCACAAAATCTGACATATGAAAGTGAAAGCATGTCAACAATACCAGCTGATATCGAGGCATTATGGTGTGCAGCTGGGCGACAGCTCTGCTCTGCTCTGGTCTGCAGAGATCCTGCTAATGATCATTCATGTGGACTCCATATCCTGTCCCAAAAACCTCCAGCTTCTTTATCTTTAGATAGTCTTCTCTCACCCCCCCCCCACACACACACACACACACACACACACACACACTGACTTCTTTCAGTCACTTCACTTGCTCTCCCCCTCTCTCAAACATAAGACAGTATGAGCGTGTACAGAAGAACAAAAAGCATCTATCTATGAAATCCTCTGAGAAGCCCATTTTCCTTCAATACTTCCATTGTCCCATTAAGCCATCCATATGTTTTTTTAACTACAAATACAAATGCTGTCCTGCAAGCAACAACTGTGTGTTCCTCATCATTTGTTGTGAAAACAGTCCCTCTGCTGGCCTCCCTGCCCCCGGCATTTTCCCCACTGTAAATCATGATGAAATGGCTTGCAGGTGTCAGGATTAAAGAATACTCTCAGAGGACGTCAGGCCGCAGACACAGTCACAGCTGCTTCTCTCCTTTTGCCAGCTCTTTTATTACCATTTGTTTTCTGTTTAGTGTGATGGTCTTGGAGTACCACTGTTGGGGTGGACGAATTGCAGACCTCCAGGGTTTAGACAACAGTGCAGGGAGCTTTGCCGTAACTGCTTTAACATGAACATTCATTTAAGACGTGAACATTTACAGAAACCATTTAACATTTTTTATCATCATTTGTGTCACTCAGACAGAGAGGGGCCATTAATAATTTTCATTCTGTCTCTGTGATGTATATGGAAGTACATGGAAAAGATGAAATTGATCAATTTTCTCCAAAATCTGAATAAAATGAAAACTTAGACCAGGTTTTGGTAAGTGAAGGTTCTGGTGTACATGAACGTTTTAGGATATAATGGCCACTGGTGTTCATTGTCAGCCTGTCCACAGGAAAACTGTCTGTGTTGAGAAGTTATCACAATGCAACCCTGAAACACTTAAGGAGACACCATATGATTATTTATCTCTAATTAAATCTTTAAAGGATGTTATACAAGACAGCATGTTGTCTCTAACACCGCTGCCAGTCTGGCTATAAACAGCCCTTAAAAGTAGGTGGTTATTTCTTGAGGCGAGACTTTATAGATGATGGGTTCAGAGGCAGGCAACACTGTAATCTTCTGACAACCTGTTGCCCTCATGGTTAAAGAAAGAGTATAATGAGAAATGCAATCTTTTGGTCCATCAGGGGCTGCACAGGCGAACTGTTAACACAATGATAACATTATTTAAAGATCCAGCTGATACACAGCAGCAATAGCATGCATTTGGAATTATTATCTCACCACTTTTCAATATCCATTATTCACACATCCTTAAACTATAATTTCCATTTCATCAACTCCTGAAAAAAATGGCCACTCTCTAATTTATATATCTTTTCACCAGCTATGTTGAACCATTTTTCATTTATTTGGTTATATTTTATTGTTTATTTTATTGTATTTTGTAAATATTTATTTAAATATGAACTTATTTTTTAGTTGATTTATTTTCAAATCTTTAAAATTTTACTTAATTGTTTATTTTATTTATTTAACTTCATTCTATTTCATATTATTTTATTAATCAAATGGGAACTTTATTAATTTTGATAAAATAAAGTCAGCTTTTTGGCATAGACAAAGTACAGGTTCAATATGTAAGAACCAGACTGAGTACGATCATTTGGTGCATTTCTCAAAGAATCATGTTTAATTGTATTTCTGTAAGTGAAACCACTCTTGGTAAATGATAATGAACATTTCTGTTCAAGTCTCCCTGACACTATGAAATAAAATACCATAGTAAGAGTTTGTGTGTGTGTGTGTGTGTGTGTGTGTGTGTGTGTGTGTGTGTGTGTGTGTGTGTGTGTGTGTGTGTGTGTGTGTGTGTGCGTGCGTTTATGATATGAGACTGTGCAGATCGAGCTGCTTGGTGCAGTTTGTTGGAAACTTGTATACATTGTAGATCTGTTCCAAGCACGTACCAACCACACCTCCCATGCAAGACTGAAATAAGATGAATGTTTACAATGCCTACCCCTGTTTCATAACACATGGGTAATGGAGTTGTGATCCTGATTAAGTCTTACCTTGAGTCTAAACCCAGTGTGAGACCTCTTGAGATTAGCAGTGATGAGCACCACCCTTACAAGGCTACAGGGAAACTGGAGACACACCAGGATTAGAGTGATTCTGAGGTTTCTTTCAGGACATTCCCTACTGTGTGTATTCAGAACATAAATATGTTTCTCATGTATATTCACTACCGTTTACAATCAAATGCTTACTTTTACTCAAAGCTCTTGTGAGGTATTATTAAGATTGTGTCAACTTTGGCGCCCTCCTTCCACCTTTCTGATCTAGTGCTGAGTAAGACGTGTTTTCTTATTCTACTTTCTTTTGACAGTCTAATGTATCACTCACTTTGAATATTTGCTTATAAAAAAAACTCCTTTTCCTCAGCATGCTGTCATTGATTTGGTCTGGCAGCAGGACATACTGAACATCAGTTTGAAAGATTGTTTGATGATTGAGGAGTTACAGCTGCCAGCAGGTTTAAATGATTGTTATTTCAGTGGGAACAAAACTGACAAACAGTCTCTGAGGAGAGCATCTTCAACCACTAACTCGGATCAATCTTCTTTTTTTTTTAGAAATGATTTAGGACAGCTCTTTGGGGTTTTTCCATCAGAAGAAGTTGTGGACAGCATCTCATACTTTTGGTCAAGCTTCTAAATCCAATACTGAAAGATGGGGTTAAATCACTGCAGACCACCTGACGGTCAGGAAAGTTAACTGAGTCGAGTCCAGCTGAGCCAAATCAACAGAGATAAGGCCAAGCATTACATTGTTTTTGTAACATCAAGTTATTGACATTGTTTTCGAACAGTCATGGCTCCAATCATCTAAGCAGGGAAGAGGTCTGATAACTATTTGAGTGAAAACACCTGTGTATAAGAAAGTGATGTTGCACACATATTACAAATCTTTAAACCATTCACCAAGCTGTATTGTGTTGTATCTTACAGGGCGCTTGTTGACTTGACTATGAAAGGACACGATATTCAATCTAAATTGTGGGAAACATCTTTCGCAGCATGAAGAAAGTTGAAATGACTCCCAGGACACTTTAATGACAGGCTGAGTGTGTGAGGTACGAGGTAAAAACCACATGAAAAAGGACTTTGAAGCAGTGGCATCAAAATTACAAAGGTGATTACACAGCTGACTCATGTTACATTTACTGCCTTCTCTCAGCATGTGTCAGACCTCACACTCATCACCTCCAGACCTACACGTTCAAAAACACAGACACACTGCACTCGCACAGCAGAGCACCTGTAGAGATAAAGATTATAAAAGCTAAGGCCTTGACTTGGTACAATATTTACTTGACACATTTATAACAGATTTAGTTAAAGCAGTTTGCCATGTGCACGCTTTTATAACTGCCATGTTTCCTGTGTGGGAATGAGAAAAAACTGTGTGCACTAGACTGAACTTAGGACAAAAGTACTGCTTTTTAAAATATTCTACGTCTCTATATGTACATCTAAACAGCCTAATGCACTCGTACAGTAGCTCTGCTGTTAATGATCTAAAACACAGACATTTGAGAACGTGATGCAGGAAAAAAAGCAGAAAAATTACAAAACATAGTGCACCAAAGCATCAGTTTCCACTGTGAACTTAAAAATGTATAAAGCATCAGCTGTCACATGAAGTCGCAGAGACTTGATTCTATTTGATTGTGTGGGTTTTGGTGGTCCCTAGCAAAAAAGCAACTGACTTTATTCCTTTGGAGATGGTGTCCTGCTCATGAGTATGAGGGGTTTTCTGAAAAGAAAATCAAACCCGTCTTTGTTTTAAATGTCCGATGAGCAAATCACAAGAACTCCTCGGCCAATTTTTGGAAAAAGATGGTTTTCTGTCAGTGCAGCCTATCTGACCTCTACCCTGACAGGCATTGGTAAAAACTGGAAATAATCTCATTGTGGTTTGTTTTGCCTTTGTAGAAGCACACACATTAATTTTAGTCTGTTTCATTACAAGCTGACAACTCCTCATATAGGAGCTTTAATCTGTTTGGCAGTGAGTCTAAAATTGTGTAAATTATCTTCTTATTTTGCATTAGACCCCGACTCTTCTTGACGCCCAGTATTTGAATTAAAACTCTTCAAATGACCCAGCCCAGCGGAGATTGTAGCCACAGCTGCGCTCTAATAAAACATCTATACTTTAAAGCACCTCAGAAAAAAAGATGAAGTTTGTCTCAATACATTCACTGTATGTCAAACCAGGATTTAACGAAATAAAATTTTAGATATACAAGCTTTGATGAATTTTTGGTAATTCAACAATTCATATTCTGAGAAAGCTCAGTCACTTGTATAGTCTGTACCAAAGTTCAAGGCATGATGTTTTAATAAAGTTTTATATCCGGATTGCTTATCATATTGATTTAGATATATTTAGATATAAGGAATGCTTCTTCATGATCCATTAACTAAGCAAAAATAGTTTAAGATTTTAAACATTATTTTGATCAGTGGACCTGAGGTCAGAGCCATATCAGGCCGTGCAGGAAAATCATAACTTTCTGAATAAATGGTGCGTTATCAAACCTGAGTAGAGAAGATTTAGTGGAAATGTGATACACTACGTTTTACAGCAGTGGTGTTGCAGCTACAGGCTGACAACCTGTACCTGCCTGTAAAAATCCACAATCCAACCTGCAGCCTGTCTCCGATCAGCGCAGCCTTGTTCCCTCCTCCTCCTCCTACATTATGGCTCGTCCACACTCTGCTTCGTATTAGGCTCTGTGGCACCTGCAGGGGCTGACATAGGGATGTGTATACAAGTGAACCAGGACCATCTGCAGCCTGTCAGTGTTTGCCAGAGTATGATACATTCTTCATTGGTCATGGACCGCTTTGTAATGTTATGTTTTATGCTGACGGAGAAGAAAGAGAAACAGGAAGACAAACAGCTTTTATGTTTTTGGTTTAGTGAGTCTGTGGATGATCACTGTATCCTCCATGAAAATAAATAATGTATAATAGTGATACATCAGAGGAGGCTGTAATGGCATGGTTATGAAAATAAGTGTTGGTTTGGTTACATGGAGACTTTTCCGATAGAATACTTTTTAATTTAAATGACTACAAATACACGGTTTTGTTGACTATTTCCATGTGTCGCCTCCTCTATGAAAACAATAAACACATGCAAAGACATGAGCTCAACTTTAAGATATAATAATTGATGACCAGGTTATAATTTATATGTAGTGAAGGTTAATACACTTTAAAACTTGGCAGCTTAAGGATGCTGTTCTTTGCTGTTAAAGCAGTAAGGGGCCACAGCTTTCTGACAAACAAAGCTGGCTTTGTGGGCTCGTGGTCCTCAATGGTAGCTCTAGAGTGACCATCTAGGACCGTATTACTTTAAGAAAATAAATCAGACTTATATCAAAATGAAGCTGCAGCTAAACAGTTGGGTTATAAGCTAGTGGGAAGTCCAGCAGTCTTTATTTCTTAAAAGCTGTACATATTGATGAATCTTTTAACTTTTTTGTTAATTAACAACAAACTTTTTTTAATCAAAAGTTCAGCCCACAGACCTGAAAATGTTTCTGTGTAAATGCTGCAAAGAGTTAGCGCAAACCTTTGATAAATAAATGCTGTGTTTTGAGGGTACGCCTACATTTTAGTTTTTATTTCTTTTTTTTTTTTTACTGTTTTTTTTTTTTGCCTTATTTAACTTAATACAGGTAATGTTTTTTAACCTAATGTTCAACTTTTATTTGCATTTAATTCTTGTAAAAGAATATTAGATCACAACCAACCTTACATTATTGTTTTGGTGACAGTAAATGGACACTACTTAGGTTTAATTTGACAGCTCTTTCGACTGTTTATTTTCTTCCTAAATCTTCAGCAGTTGATCATATTCATCATTTTTGCATTGCCTGTGAGGATTTTGAATAATGTTTCAGGAGAGCTGGTTTCAATATGATTTAAAAACGTGAGAGTATGATCATTTGTGGTCTTGAATTCTGCTGGACTTACTTCAAACAGCAACATTGTCCCAAAAAGCTGAGTGAAACCGATCAGGTTAATCGTTAGGGTAACCAAGGCTGTAGGTATAATGGACAAACATGAGATTTTGATTGAGGTTTGTACACATTTACAAAATATTTTATACCAAAGAAAATAAGAGGTTTAATTTGCCCCTCATCTTTTCAAACAGAGCTGCAACCACCAGAGGGCAACACTTTCACATTACCAAACCAGTAACTTTTTACCGTTCACTGGATCATTTTATCTCTAAATGATGGTAAAAGGAGGATTTGGGTGGCAGTTCGTTGTCTGTGAATCAGCGACATTAGAACACATTAGCAACTGTGGGCCAACAAGGCAGAGAGACTTCAAGTATCCACTGAGAGGGAGATTAATAAAAGCAGACCAAACAGTTTGAAGTAAAGCAAACACAGATCTGCAAACCGCTCATCACAAAGAAAAGAGTGAACTCATGAAAGAGCGCTCACGCAGAAGTTTACCTACAGTTGTTTGTAGTTTGTGCCATAAAAATCCAGCCCTGTTTAGTTTACCCCAAACATGTCTCAGGCAGAAATGTTTCATTTCAGCTGGACTAATTTACTCAGTACAGGAAGTCATCTAATAAGAGGGTGTAACTGCCTCTCTATCTGACAGAGAAAACAAACCATTAATAAATAAATCAGGAAAACAGCGCGGGCCTCCCACTCCCACTCAGTCTCCTCTGGTTTATCAAACTCGTATCCCAGCATCCTGTGGGGCCAGAGCTGTGCTGCAGAGTCTGCACTCCAGCATGCTGTACTGCAATCAAAAACACCTGGCCTCAGGGCTTGGAATGGTCACAACATTACAGCATATAAACGAGCCAACTACTCCATATAGAGGCCCCATAATTGTTGGACTGGAGAGGATTTCTGCTTTTTTTTTTACTGCAGGCTTTTACTATTGTTGTAAGACATAGGACCCAGGGCCAAACGTAACCATCCAATACAGACTTTATGAACACAATTATGCTAACAAATAGGAATTATCCAGAAAGCTGCAGCATACTCAGCTGACTCACTGGAGCTCGGAGGCTGTGGGAAATAAGATGAACTGTCCTTCAGCTTTCTGGGATTTCCAGCATTTACACATTCATGTCTCACACCTCCAGCAAAGAGGGATTTAGAATCAACACTTTACGTTAAAGTTCGTTTTAGAGGTTCTGTTTCAAGACTCTCACTGTAAAAATAAAATATATATATAAGATTTGGCAGGAATCCAAGAGGCTGAATTTACTCTCCTGGTGTTTGTTAGTTGAGATTGTTCTTAAATCAAGGGGCATGATTTCACTCGAGCAATAATGAAAAACAATATGATGTTGTTTTGGTCCACCCTTGTTTCTGGACAGCTTTGGATTGATGTCACAAACAACTCTGGCCAAGAAATTATACCTTAACACACAAGTACGCTGCTTGATTGCCACAACCAGCTCCAGCCAGAGTCTTATAATCCATAAACCAATCTTCATGAGTATAAAACACTGAGATAACAACACTGTGTTGTGGATCTATAAAGATAGATAAGACTGATAAGACGTTTGTGACACAGTTTTACTCTGAGAGGGATCAGGTTTCACTTGATTCGAGAAGAGGGGCGTGAACAGATTAAATGTGCAGTTAAAAGCTGGGGAGGGGAAAAAAAAGTTGGACGAAAGCACAATGTTGTTGTAACATTAATGTGGATACAAGAATAAGAATTTTCCTCCTCATTATGGGCAAGCTGCTGGGCAGGGTCTCTGGTTTCTCCCCCCTGCCGTGCCCTGGCACCCCTACAGCATCCCCACAGAGACGGCTTCCTTGCCGTGATGAGCTTTTGACAGGCCCCAAAACAGGCCGCTTATAGCTGTGCCAGGCCAGACATGGAGCGGCTGGGACGCTGGCAGCTTCTTGGCCCACATCACACATCACGGGCCTCAACCTATTTTATCCCCAGTTTCCCTCCTCTTCTCTCTTTCTCTCTGTTTCTCTTACCCTTTCTTTTCGACTGCCTCAGGATTGTTATGCAAAACTTTCCAAGCAGAGATGCGGGAGTTCCACAAATATATCCAGATCATATGTGCATACACTCTCCCACCACAGCGAGAGACGAGGGTCCAAACTGGCTCAGCAGCCAGGTGCAAGGCCACAGCCTCACCTGGGACATGAACCGCACCTTTGGCTCACTGAGACTCGCTATCTGGAATCAAACAGTAATTTAAGCTCTTTATCGTAAATATCTGCTGACAGCTGCTGATCCCCCACATTTCCTCTGAGACACTGACTCTGGACCAGTAAGTCAAAAAAAAAAAAAGAAAAAAGCCTTGGGATAGTGGGATGACGAAATGTTCCTTGAAGCTGCATGTCTATTGGTAATAACCCTACAATCCCCAAACTAAAACTGAGAAAAATCTGTAAAGACATGTATTTAATTGTAAAACTATTGTCTGTCTGTTAAGATTTAGCCTAAATACTTTAAATAGGAAAAAAAAACTTCAAAATTTAGAGACATAGAATAAAGAGACACTACTGCCCTCCGGTGTTGGTTTGTGTGTACTGCCAGCAGACAGCAACAATAAACATGCAGTCCATCTGCTGGAAGACGTGACTACACAAGGATAACTCATTACAGCTATACCATGCCTTTTCCATTTGTGGCCACTTTTATGGCTTTTGAACTGTAAACATTGTTCCAAGGAAAAGGAAACACATAATGCTTGGGTTGTTGTGACATTCTTACTTCAATGAAACTCTGACGGATGGTTTGCTGCGCTCACATTTAAACTGGTAGTTGGTAAACTACTGAGAGGACAGGACTAAAAATGAAGTAGCAGAGTGTGTCATGAAAAGAACTACTGCAAGAGTGCTTTATTGTGATTTATAGATTATAAGAGGAATGTGCTCTTTTCTGCAGCAGAGAGGAATAAATCTAAAGCTGTAGTTTCTTGTTGGTTAAACCCTCAAATCCAGTCGGATTCAGTTAGCAGATGACAATGTCTTTTGAGAAGGCTGCTGTTCAGAAAAGATAATGGCTCTTCACTTTAGATAAAGTTTGAAAGGCGAGGCCCCGGAGATTTCCACACTCAACAGTTCATCATGCGTGGAAACAAAAACAGACTTTGAATATGTACGAGCAACCACACAGACCTTCAATGTGTTCAAGATTGAATGTTTCAAACTTTGTGTTTTTCTTATATATGCTGGTATGCATGGGAAACGGAGGAATGACAAGGGACCAGGACAACAGAAAACTATTAACTCGAGCATATCTTAGTTTATAGTCATGAAAGGGTTCATAATAAATCACACATGAGGCTCAAATATGATACGTGCAAGTTTTTCTTGTCCAGATGTGGAATGCAACAGAGTATATTTACTGCACTTGAGTACAGTTACATAGACATTACTACAGTGTTAAGTTGTAAGTGCTGTTTTAAGGGATAAGTTGCAGTAATGGAGGGAAGAGTATACAAACATTTAAAAATCTGTTCATTTGCTGGTACTCATTGACAGCGACTGTGATGAGCGTCTACAACAGAAGGGTCGATTCTCCAGTTTACCTGATAGATCCAGGCCACTATGAAGTGAACATGCTTTGATTTTAATTTACCATGAATGTCTGTTAAATCAGTTATCATTGACAGATAAGCAGTCACAGCTCTGAACACTAAATAACTCAGCTAGTTCTTAGTTCAGGACTCTTTTGATTCAGAGGAAAAGACTCCTCTCTACTTTAGACAGCTGCAGGACTTGCAAAAGCACTGAGCATATAATTTCTCAAGCAACTTACAGCCCTGACATGGGCTATGTACCCCCTTCCCCCTTCTTCCCCTTTCTGTATCTGACACTTACACAGACACACACCTTTGACTGTGAGGTAACTGGGAACCTCAGCACCATCCTGTCAGGAAATTATTTACTCTCCTATAGTAAAGACGCACACACATGCAAATTGTTTCTCGCTCACGGCTCGTGGCATTTGCATATTAAACATTTGTTTAACTTTCACACTCAAGATAAACACGGTCCTCTTCTGCGTGTTCTTCAAACTTGTTGTGAGGCTTTTTCCTCCAGGAAACACAGTTTACAAAAGAAGATCAAAGTTCAACTTGTACTAGGAGACGTGTTTTTGAGACTTTTATCTTTCTTAATCGTCTATATTTACAGTTGTTTCTTCTTTGCATGGCAACCAAAGCAAAATAAGCTTGCTAAGACTGTACATTTATGCAAGTACGGTACTAAGTTTTGTAGTTTTAGGACTTTAAAACTGCAATATGTAAGAGGGAAATCCTGTTGAGATGTTATTCCACAGCTACCTTTAAGTATCTGAGATGTTTTTCCAGAGGAGGGAAAGCTGGTTCTGATTGAGAAGAGGAGATGGGCTGCAACTTTATCTACACAAGACTGCTGTGTGCTGCATTATTTCATTCTTCATTTACCCTGAAACAAAAAAAAATCTGATAGAAACATCAGAGGAAGGAAAAGGTATGAGGTAACACTTTGTAACCTGGCAGATATAATCCAATCATTCTTCTGAGGGCCTCACTCTTGTTTAACGCCAGTCTATACATCATGATGTATATCTAATTTAAGGCCAAACTGACTGCTCTTTGAAGATGCAGTTCTGAAATCACATTCTGGTTTCCCCTCCCAAAACAGCAAATTACTTCTACTCCCGCAGGACGTGTGATTTTGGACTCTGAGTTGGAGCAAATCACTTGCAGACTACTTCAAGAGGAGCGTATTAATCTGAGACAAGGAGTCTGGGATTCAAGTTGAAGTATAAACAACCTCATCATCGATGGACAGTGTGGAAAAGCTTTGACTAAAGTGTGTGTACTTGGTTCCACCTCAACAACATCAACATAAGCTCAGAGTTAAGTTTTACGCCAGATACCACAGAGAAAAGCAAAAATGTGCCCTGTAATTGGTAACAGTCTCTGAATTTATGTAAGCAAGGTAGGCTGTAATTAATCCCAGCATGAGGAGGATCCTCTGCAGAGCGTGTTCATGGATTATTATTGGACGTCACCATGCCATTCTGGATCCCATCATATCCAGAGTCTAAATACACGCCTATCAGATGAGGATTTTTTTTCGTGCTTTTTCAACCGATAATTGAACAAAAACTACCAAAGGTTATCAAAGAGCATCTACCGGCAGACACATAAGTCCACTCTCATTTCCCCTAAAACACTCCGCAGTGCTTCCTCATTAAAATCCCTAAATCCGGCTGTTTAAATAAAGACGACCTGAATCCTCCTGTGAGAGTTGGAAGAGGGATGGTGGGAAAGGCAGTTTGTAGAGATGCTGAGCGTAGCTGGCACTTCTTATCTACCACGTATTAGTGAAGTTGAGGAATGGTATTTGCCATGTTGCATTAGCCTGCTGCCGTCCCATCATCGCCTGCTATTCCGAGCAACAACACGAGCCAAATGCAGTCCAGATGTCTCAGCCATCAAGCTTCAATATTTCACCAGCCCTGCATTAATCTTATCAAGTGTGTCACAGACCTCTGCCTGATAACATCGCTCAGGGGTTTTGAGGAAATCACTGCTTGCAGCTGACCACAGCTCCACTGCAACCTGAAACTCAGAACTCCTGCAGATTTGTTTTGCACATGAATTAACTCAATAAAATGAAAGTCTAACACTAAATTAGTTTGTATCTGTTTAATAGTGACACTTTAATAATCCACAAAGGGAATCTGGGTGTAGGGGAGAAAGTGTACAATTCAAGTTCTGCAGTTGAGCTCATTTTCTGTTACATCAGACGTCTTTCATATTTTTAGACTCGACGCTTGTAGGCGATATGGACGTGGCACAACAATGTGAGTCACAATACTCCAGTAATCTGCAACTGATGGGCTGAGGAGAGTCCATTTACACATGAGCAAACCATCTCAAGAAAAATCCAGTGGACAGGGACTGACTTTGCTCCTCTGTGACTGCAGTTTCAAAGAGAAGTGACAAAGTTTCATCCTTTCTTTGTTCAGCTGTCAACTGCTCATGAGACAAAAACAAACATGTCAGACCTGGAACAGCAGCAACAGGCTCACGCATTGATTTACATTTATCATCTGGAACAGAGAGGCCATCACCTGGACTACACAAAAAAACTATCCCTAAAATCAAGTTCTTCCTCATTCAGGTTATGACGCAAACGGGTGACTGATGCAAAATGACGCAAAAGCCTTGGGAAGTATGAAGCATGTTTGAAAGGGAGTCGGGAAACAAGGATGTTCCCCAACTGACACCTCATCTGATACCAGATCAGACTCAACCGAGATGTTTTACAAAGAAACACCAATGTCCTTCATACCAAACCGAACAACATGGCTATCCGAACCAACAACAGACTCCCTACTAAATGGCAAAACTCCTTCCAAAATAAAAGGACTGTGAAGCAGCCGTGTCACGCAGCATCTACATAGAAACCTGAGGACCATTACCAGGTAATGAAACAACCATCCAGGAAGTTTTCTCACATGCTACAGGTTCACGCAGTTTTTCCTTAAATGTGTTCACCAAAGCTACTGGTTTTGCATTTCAAGTTATTACAATGTGCCCCAACTCTCTGTAGTAGAGACTCATTTTACTGCCTTTACCCTTCATCCCTTTATTAGGATCCTGCTCTGAGGGATAAGTGAGTTTACCCCATAGACTGTATGGTTTACCCCCCTCAAAAAACATCAGTCAAGCCCCTGCCACTGCCAATTGGAGGACCATGACGTTCTCAAGTTTATTAACTGACGTATTTATCTATCACTTCGGTGGATTTGGACGGACCTGAAACTTTGTTTTCATTTAAATATGTCACAACTCTCTCTGGAAGGTAGTTTTTTAAGTCCTCGAAGAGTAACGTTTGTTTAAGCTGCTCAAAATCTGCCACATTATTAGATGAACAAAAGCCTGTTTTTCGTGTGCAAACTCTACAAACATCTGATAGTTTGTTTTCTTAACCTACGAAACTTCTGGCAGTATGCTTCTGCTTTAAGCACAGCTGCTTTTACTTCATCAAAATCAAGGCTTTTGTCTCCTGTTGATAATGAAGAGCAAACTTTTTGTGCTTTATTAGTCAAATCACATTGTAAGATTAGTGACCACACATTTTAAAGCTGTGGCTACACATTCAAAGAGGAAAAATATTTGTCTACACCCTTCTCAATGTTTTTACTGACACCAAACTAAACTTCATACTGAGGTGAAAGAAAACCTCTCACATCAACATTGAGACCCTACAACTTCAAACAAACCTCACTTCAAAATTTACTGCACCAAGAATACAGCAAATCTCAAACCAGTGAGGCCCACAAAACTGTCAACAAAGTTACCAAAAAAAAGGCAACACATAGTCAACAAATGGCTTCACAACAGTAACTCAAACTTTTAGATCGAAAATTACAAATGCCACCAAGTCAAACATCCAAAAAGTACAGAATCAACCATTAAAAGTAAGTTTTTTAAACAAATGAGACGAACAACAAACAGAGTTAACGGCTCAATTTTTCAAGGAATCAAAACATCATCAAATCCAAGATGAGGTCGAAAAAGTGCACAGAAGATGATTAAACAAATGCCCAAGCAAACAACTTCAGTAAACTGGGTGACTTGAAATGAAACAAGCACATTGATTAAACAAACACAAGGAGGGTCAGACACCAAAACCAGCCCACAATGGGTTGTCGGGTTTGAGGCTGACCCTCTACCCTGAACAAATCAAACAAACCATCAGTCACCAAAAGAGCCACATCTGAGGAGAGAGGAAAAGTAAGAGCTGGGAAAAAGATGTGGTTGCAGCCACCAGATGGTGCCAGAAAAGCCCCAATGCAACCTTCTATTTCACAGAGTACACTCAACTTTAACTCAACTGATGCTGAGCCCATGAAATGCACACTAAAATAAAGGTGCATTTATCACATACATTAGTTTAGTTTTCTCGTCACAAACTAACACATAAAGTTACAAACAGACCCCTGAGTATCCTCCTTTAACTTTATCAGTTTAAAATCTTTTATAACTACAAAATTCTGAAATTGACATACATAAAAAGTTCCTGATATGGTCCTTAGAGGGCTGATTAATACAGTGAAAGGTAGTCAAAGACTATTTCTACGACGATAAATGATACAGCTCTGATAGAATTGAAATTGCAACATTGTGTAATGTATTCTAACATCTATTAAATGTGCACTACTAAAACTTATTAGTTACTTACGAGTTCATAAGTTGCTACTAGTAATAAAAAAAACTGCACAAACAGCGTTGTTTAGAAAAGCAGATGCATTTATTTCATCCTGTTACTGCCATAATCAAATTAGTCCCATGAATCTGCAGGTTCATGTTGGTTTTCAAGAAAAAGATATAAACTGTGGTTTTTGTGCCAAAACAGTCGACTCCAATTCCTGATGAGCTTTGAGTGTGCATGAATGAAAACACACTTAAAGAGATTTTCAACCTTTAAATTCACATTTAATGTTGAACCCCTGTCAAAAGCAGGTACTTAAATTCTCCCTGGAGATTCAAACAACTGAGGCAAATTCAGTTCAATGTAAATTGAGCAAGCAAGTTTCTCAACCTGTCTTTCAGTTTCCTGAGCTGGGTCGCTGATACGAACTTTGCCTTCACATCTTGCAAAGACTCTTTCCTTTCTTAAGAATTCTTGTCCCTGGAGAGAACATCCTGTTTGATGGCTCCTGGTTGTGAGGTCCAAAGCCCATTTCCCACAAGGCCAAGGTCGCTGTGGTTTCCCCAGCTCTGGCCTTCCAGGATCAGTCCTCCTCTGAGGAGAGCTGAGCTCCTTCATCGTGAACCTCTCGGTAGGCAGCCATGGGGCCACCATCAGGAGTGTAACTCCCCATAGAGATCTTCAATCCCTCAGACAGTTTCTGGGCGGCCAGCTTGGCCTGTAACTCCTGAAAATAAACACAACACAGAGAAAAGTTGACATGAATAGGCTGGTAACAGAAAACAAGCACATTATTATAAAGCAGCACAGCTATAGCTGTTAAACCCCTGACAAAAGTACGGCTGATTATAAGCTTAACAGACCTCTGAGAGTTGACAGCAGCACATTGTTTGACGTTTGGCTCTCAACTCTTTACTGTGAATGTGAAGTGATACTGGCAGCGTACAATGACTGAACACTGCCCTCTAGAGCTGATGGAGGGGTGTAAGGGAAACTTTCATTTATATCAGCAGCATTCACTTAATATTTAATTCTCCAGAAACAATAGATTAGAAGAGTCACAAATCATCATGTTTAATTTATCTGAACATTTTCATTCAGGCAAAAGAAACGCTTGAATGAAAACTGCCAAATTTATGGTGTGTGGAAATAACATGTCAATAGAAACTGAAAGGTGTTATTGTCTTTTCTTCAAATCACATATTTTGATAAATATTGTTCTTATTTCTGCTGCTGTGCTCACTTTAAATGTATTCTGCAATTACATTTTCAAGACATTCATTTTAATCAGTTGTGAAATAAACATATGTACAAACAAAAACATTCCTTTCTCCTTCCGAGGAGGTCATTGCAAGATCGCAAAATCGAAGGGGCTTCAGCGACAAGAAAAAGTAGGATTTGTGGAACACAAGAGTCAAACAATCTAAAATTTTGTGAGGTGGAAAAAAAAATGTGAGCAGTTGATCAAATATATACTACAGAGCACATTTCTGGAGCAAAGAAAACTGTCCTTCACAGCTTTTTAAAATTGAACATCATAAAAAAAAACTCAAAAAGGATGTACAAAGAAAACTTCTGTAAACAGCTGTTCAGCATCCTCCCGTCTTAATATATGAAGTACTGTGCAGTGTTTTTCAGTCTGAATAGCCCTAGAAATTATTGCTCTGGATTCCTTGAACGCAAACCTAAATTCAGTGTCTCACTGGTACCCAAAACTGGACATTCATGCCAATTCAGCCTCCTGCATTATTGAACCCTGGGCCATTTTAGTTTAAATGCTCTTCAATGTCTGTAAGTAACTCTCTTTGGCAGACTGTAAAACATTTGAGGGGTTCAAACATCTCTAAGTGTTTCATCTCTGCATAGGACGGATCAAGAAACTTCTTGAGGAAAGTGAGAATACGGAGACCTGCTGGACACCTTTAGTTTGTTGAATCCACTATTGGTAATAAAACAAATGTGTGGAGGCCTCAGCTGCTCTTACCTGCTGCCTCTTAGTTTGTTTCCTCAGGAGAACAGCAGACTCTTCCAGAGACAGGAGCTGGGCAGGACTGTGATGAAGAGGAGGTAGTTTGGCTGCTGTGATGTCATCCAGGTGTTTTCTGTCCTGCTCCTTCCTCGCCTGAGCAGAGGGTGGTGAGGAGCCTTCGGAGGACTGGCTGGGTGGTGAGGACCCTGACAGAGAGATCTCATTTCTTTGGAGCAGCCTGGAAACGAGGTCAAAGAGATTTAATGTGGAATAAACTTTTAGCGATAAATTAGATAATTACAAAGTCAGGAAAATGACTGAACATGTTGCTGATTGAAATCCACACAGCTTATCTCTGTATTTATCAAATGTTGTGAAATACACATTAGTAATCATCACATGATAAGTCAAAGTCAACTCACTGATTAGGTTTGAATTTTTGCTTCCTCTGCGCTGGGATTTGCTTTTGATTTGGTATCTCCTTGAGTGAGTCTCTTGCTGTGCTGTTTAATGGGTCTTTGGATTCGCCTTTGAAACCAGTACCAGTTTCAGATAGTCTGACCCTTTCCAAGGCCTCCACAAGGTCAGCCTCTTTTGTCTCATCAGAGTTCAGAGAGGCCCCAGCAGCAGCCGTCTCCATGGTTTCCTCAGCAGCCGCTCGGAGGACAAACTGGTCCTGTTGCTCGCCTAATGTGACATTTTCATGCCTGTGAGCTAAAGTAGGAGAGCTCCCCCTGTCCTGTGAGGTACTCCCTGCAGATCCTTCATTTTGCTTGTACTGGTGCGAGGCAGCTGGTGTGATGGAGTGAGTACGTTGTTGCATAGTGAAGGCCTGCTTATATTTGGACTGTAGCTCTGTCCTGGCAGCAGAAGCCAGGTTCTGTCTCCTCTCCTCTTCATTGTGGAGCTCAATGGCAAGACGCACTCTCTCTGCAAACTCTGCAATCTTTTTCCCTTTGTCTGGAAGAGTTTGGACCAACCTCCTGCAAACAACACACTTCAATTATCTCACTTTTTTTCATTGACAGTTGAATTAGAAAGAGGCTGAGGTGCAGTCTTCTCCATTTTAATAAACAAAAACCTTTTAACTGTGTAGTTAAGAAAATTGAACAAAACTGCACAATTAAGTAATCAATAAAAAAAAATGATAAAGTACTAGTGTTTTCAAATTTAGCTTGTTTTAAAGGGATATTTTCTGGCGTAAAATTAAGTTAGGGTCAAACACTGAGTTAGACATCGCGTACAGAGATGAATGTTGCCGATCGCAGCGGGGTGACACAGCTCAAGGAAGAGCATTCATGATAATTTCTTTATCATTTCCTTGAAGTAATAATCATCATATTAATCATTTTGCACTGCAGATGTGGTAGTTCTTCTGCCTTAGAGTCTCAGTCTGATTGTATTTCCATGAAGAAATGATCATAAATGTTCTTCCTTGAGCTGCGAAACTCCGCTGCAGTAGATGGACTCGCGTACAAATAAGCGGCTGCTGGAAGAGAGACTGTGAGTTGTGTTTAGTCTCTTTGCTAAAACCACCTATAAATTAAGGACTTTCATTTTATTCATGAAAAATGTAGGAATATAAGCAAAGTCAATATTTTATTGAGTCACAGCCAACATTAATAACGCAGTTATAGCAGGCGTCAGGAGTTAGTTTCACATTTTACCAACATACTGTAGGTGGTCGCCTTCTACTTATCAGCTAGTTTCCTTTCATACTAACGAAAACAGAGATAATCAGCCTGTTTTATTGTGGATCTGTGCTCTGTAACCAGTCATTTTCTAAAGAAGTTAACATTCACAGTCTCTAAACTTCACTCTGACAGTCTCTATGTTATGAGACAGGGTAAATCGAAGTGTCTCTGAACCTTTACTGTGTCATGTTTTTCCCACGGAGCTCCACCTCAGGCTGGCTGTGTGAACTTACTTGTTCGAGAGTATCTTTTCCTGCCTCAGGAGCAGTTCTTGGAGCTCTTCTCTGCTCTGGTGTCTCAGGTCTCCCACCTGTCCCTGGCGCTCCGTCCTCGACGACGAGAACATCACTGAGTTAGCTCCTGACAGCTAGCTACAGCCATCCACAAACAGCGCGGGATAACATTTACAGACTTTGCATTAGACCAACACAGACAAAAAGAGAGGTCCACCGACTGAATATGAATCATGCTGAAAAGCAACAGAGCTTCAAAGCCTCAAAAAGAGGCAAATTAGCGGATTCGTACATGAGACAACATTTTAAAGTGAGTGGGGCTGATGGGGAACTCCTCTTCTTCTCTGCATTTGTCGCACTATGAAGTAGCTCCAGCGCCCCCTGCTGTAAATGACGCTGTAATGCATTGTGTCCATATTTCACGTTCGTACATGACCTCTGCAGGTCAAGAGTAGTCTTCAAACTCAAGACCACTATCGCTAAAATTAGTAACCCGAAATAATAAATCCAAGAAAAAGTACTTTTCATCAAAATATACCAAAATAGGACAATACATAACTAATTAAAGTAGTTTTCTTTTATTTTTAATTGCGCAATGTCCCAAAGGAGGGAAAAAAGTGCCATGAAGGGACCATATAAAAATGCAACAAAATAACTGAAATTAGGCACTCGTGAACAAAAAAATTCCTTTAAAAAAAAAAAAAAAATAGAAACTGTAAACTTAGTTTCCACCCATTCCTGGGTCATGTGAGTCTTTCCTGGTGAAGACTCAGGGTCTTTGGCACAATAACAGCTGCAAGAGAGAGAACCAAAATATGGCATATTTTGAGTGAGTAAAAATGACCAGCTGACTATTTCTTATCACCACATAAATTCCCTTGAAAATCATTACTTTGTGATAGTTATTCATAACCACTGCGCTAAATAAAGATAGCGTGAAAATTCCAGGACCACTCTTACGACCTTATTCGCCTACAGGCAGCTATCAAATCCACCCAAACCTACTTTACCCTCCATCACTAGTGCCGGGTGAAAATCACCCTAACACGTGAAGGAAAAAGCAGGTTTTGGATCAGGGACACAAATGTGCCTTCAAAGATGTCAAAGGCAATGCTGAAGCTACCCAGAGACCCATGATACTCAGTCAAACGCAACATAATGAAAATCACTTACACATGTTTGGTTGGATGAAAATCACCCAGCGATAGTGTTCTGGGGTTAAAACCCGATTTCAGAAGTCAGTGAACTGCCTGTGACCCCTAAAAGTGCTTTATGTGAGATCTGCCTTTCTGCTTTTTGCATTCAGTCTGAACAAGCACCATAGTCTCAGACTTTCCATCTCCCATCCGGATGTTTCCCAAACTACTCTGCCAACCCATATCTCACTTCTCTAAATGAACAATGTCCCCACTTCATCCAGCTGATTCCTGCCAATCCCCCCGAGTTCAAGTTCAGATAACATTTGACTGCAGCTGCACAATTAAAGAATAATGGTAGTGACATTAAAGTGTTTCTAATTTTTCATTCAAATGATTATGTTCTTTAATATAGTCTACTACAATGCAGGTTTCGTGTCCCAGATTGTATATTATCCTTTGTGAATCTAAGTTTTTTTTCAAAACTTGAAAGACAATTTCACAAAGTAATTCTCTGCAGGCATAACAATACTTAAATTGAACAAAATACAAAGAAAATTTCATAAAAACATGTAATCACTGAGCTTTTCAAAGTCAACTTGGAGTTTATCTTGTGTTTTTTGTATAAATATACAATTAAATTATAAGAAATCAAAAAAATACAAACTATTTTTAAGAGCCTCCTTTGTGTTTTCTACTATGTTTCAGACTGAGTAGTTCATAACAGTGTTTGGTGTTGCGTAAAATGTTAGTATAATAGACTGTTCACACACTGAGGATGTCTGGTTACTTGTATAGTAAATTCTTTATTTTCCAAACATGTGCTGGCCTCTGTAATGATATGTATCTTTGGGGAAAAAGGCACATCATTAAGCTTTTCATACACAGTCATGGCAGTGCAGACAACAGCTTTGTAATACTTCAATGCCCATGGCTCAGGAATGGCAGTCACCTCAATAAAGTTGATATCTTAAAAGTGTTTGAACAATTTTATCAATAGCAGGAAAATGTACTTCATTTTATACTATCGTTATAACCCTGCTGTCAATTTAAAAAGATTCATTCCCACCACCGGTCTCAGATAGTAGGCCGTTCACAAAGGCACAACACATGTTAATAAATATTTTGTATATAATGTTACAATAAGAAAATAAGATTCTTTTAATTTGTACAGAGCTGATATAAAATGATAAGAAAATACACACAATAACCCAAACCTTCATGTAAGACTGTATGCTCGTAGCTCCATGAGCAATGTACAGCAAGTAGGCTACATTCACTGTAAACAAAACAAATACAATCCTTCAATACACTATTCACAATTTTGTTTTTTACAGATTATCAGATTATTTACACCCTAAAGCAAGCTTCATCATTAATAGTGCCATGTGCAAACCATAGGCAAGAAAAAACAACTAACCAAAGACTTTGTACATCATAGTCCAGAGTCATAATCTTCACATGCAAAAGTCGACTTTTGACAGGTTTAAAATAAACATTTGTGCCACATAATGTCTTTAAAAAAGATAAAGGTAAGAGAAAAAAAGCTGAGTGATAAAAAATAAATACTCAGTATTTTTGGATTCTTAGCCTTTTCTTAGCTTTTTTCAAGAATCTGCAAATTCTTCAAGAATTTTATCACTGTGCAGTAAATACACAACTGCAATTAGCCTAGCTTAAACCACAGCAACCCACAACTGTACATCAGCTGCAGTAAACATGTATCATACAGTCATGACATACAGTTGGCTATAAATTCAGCTAACTGTAGCTTAGCATAAATACTGGCAAGACAGGAGGAAATCACCAGTCTGCTGTGGTGATTTTATTCATATGGAGCAAAATCAGCCTTCTGGCACCTCTTGAGCTTCATAATTACTGAAGAGTAATAAATACATAAACATACCATGAGGGCTCACTCCAAAAGAGCACAGAGATGAACTTTTTCAGCGATGATAGTAACATTTAAGTTTAAAAGTAGACTTTCAACTTTTTTGCATTTCTTTGATTAACAGCAAAAAGTTGGATGAGTTAGTTTGTATCACTCTCACATCAAGCATGAAGCTACTGTACGTTTAGCAGTCGGTGAAGCTAGATTAATCACAAAGACTGCATATGAGGAAAATTGCATAAGATTTGTGTAAAACTTCTGCTAAAAGTAGCTCTCTGTTTCCATTGTTAATAAATTGTCTTCACCATAACATAAGACTCCTGACAAGGCCATGTATTCCCCAACATCTCTAAGAAGTAATGTGGAATCAATCGATGTTTATGTTTGCTGTAATCTCCATGAGTTTCATAAACGGTGAGGTAACCTGAGGTACTCTTGATCTTGGTCGAGATAGGGATGAGGACAAAGTGGATCCTGCTGAACTTGATTGAGTGTCTGTGTTTATGTCTGCATCCACCTCATCTCTGGACCAAACTGGACTCTCAGGAGACTCAGACTCAGATTGACGGGCGGAGGATAACATCACACTCGTTATTGAAGGGTTGGACTCCAGATAACGGCTGTATTCAAGAGGAGTGTACCTCAGTAAACTGGACTCTAGCCTGCTGGGCGGAGGGTTAGACCTGAACGTCCTGGGTTGAATGGGGGATGTCAGAAAGAGGGATGGGTGTTGAAGAGGAGATGGAGGGGACTGAAATAGAGAGGGAGGTAAAGGTTGTGTGGGGGATGTTGAAGATGGAGGTGGTGATGATGGGTCTGGTAGAGGTGGAGGTGATGGAGATGGAGATGGTTTTGATAGATATGGGGATTTAAATGGTGGTGACGGATCTGATAGAGATGGAAGTGGAGGTGGTGGAGATGGTTTCGATTGAGATGGAGGTTTAGATGGTGGGGATGGATCTGGTAAAGATGGAGGTTGAAATGGTGGTGATGGTTGGTTAGGAGATGAGGGATGAGCAGGGGATGAGGGTTCAGATGGAGCTTCAATTAGTGATGGGAGTTTCATTGGTGGAGGAGGATAAGCAGGTGACTGATGTGTGAAAGGTTGGAGATGAGTTGGCTCACTTTGAAAAGGAGGTGCAACATCTAGCCTTTCTGCTTCACGTCTGCAGGTGCACATTGACACATCAGGGTGAGGAAACACCTCCACAACAAAGCATCAAATATAAAAAAAGCTGCAAAATATAGTCCCCAAGAGTGCATCTTACCTAGGGAGCAGATTGCAGCCTAATCCTATCTCTCTGGTTTCCAAAACATCTCTCGGCCTATTCTGTGTGGACATAAAATACTTCAGCTTGTCTTCTAATTCATTATTCTAGAGAAAGGAAAAGAGGAAACAACACTGTCAGATCAGATACGTGCAAGGTTTTTTTTTTTGATAGGTGCATGGAAACCACACAGACATTGTCAAAAGTTCAGGATATTCAGCACTCAGCAACCCCAGAATTCTAAACTATAGCCATGCAATAGATTACCACACCGCACCAAAAACAAAATATGCAGCAAACAGCACACAGCTTGAGTATTTATCTTACCTCACACTCCACTATCGCAATTCTGTCCAGGAGCTCAGAGATGAACATATCCTTCTGAGCCACTTGGGAGCGCAGAGAGCCAACCTTCACAAATTCAGACAGAAAATACTCAATTAAATACCATTAAACATGTTTACACAGAGATATTTCTTTAGCACAGATCTTATGATGGCATAAGTATGTTATTTTCTAGTTCTAATTCACCTCATTCTTTAAGCCATTTACAGAAATAAGAAAGTAATTTGGTTCTAGCTTCACATAGACGACATGAAAAGAAAGTCTTTGCCTGTGATACTCAGATATTTTTTCTTACTAGAAACTTTAAAAAATTTTGCATTGGCAAAGTTCAGCTGATCTTTTCTAAGACAATAACTTTAGAAATATGCTTAAATATGTTTAACCAGTGGGACAATGTCTCTGGTGATGGTGGGACTATTTATCAGTAAAGCAGGTTATTCTTATTCTGACACAATTATCATATTGCTGGAGACAAGTGTGAATGTTTTCCCTCCAATATGACTCACCAAGTCTCTTAAGAGTCCTATAGGGGGTGCTATTGACATAAACTTGTACTTGACCTTTTGTTGGCATTTGTATTCTTCAGATATCAAAAGGTGTTATCAAAGAATTATCTTGCAATCTATAAATAACAGCAGAATTTCTATAACATGTGAGTGTTGTTATTTAGGAGCATTAGTGTCATACCATTCCTGAGTTAATATACTCAGCATTTAATGCAACATTACAAGAATAATCCCTCTGGTTAAGGTGGTGGAGAACATTAAAAAAGATCTTTTCTGTGGGAAAAGTGGAGTTAGACAGTCTGGGGAGACTCTCTGATGATGCTCTTTAATCACTAAACCTTTAATCTCTAGATCATGTGTATGGATCTTAGCCTCTAAGCTATGACAACACCACACCCTGTATTCACTCTACGTCGTATGAAGTTTTATGGACCCTGTGTGCTCTGTACTCATTTATGTTCTGGATGGTAAATAAACTTTGGCTGTCTCAGCTGACATATGCATCTCCTCCACACCCAGTATCAAAACACAAACAGAGTAGAAGACATGGATGTGTGCGGCTGGACCCTTTCCATACTCACCTCCTCGATCATTCCTTTGACTTTCCTCTGCTGGCAGAACACCATGTCGTTCAGGTGTTTGATTCTCTCACGCAGATCCACAGCCTCAGATTGCAGCTCTTTGGACCTAAAATGACCAGTAAGGGGTTAAACTCACACAAAATCTGTGTACCGACATCATCCAAAGATCAGCAGCCAGGTAAGATACACAAGGATAAATTCTCAGAGGGAGAAAGAGATGCAGCTCACTATTAGAGTTTTTAATTTGAGAAGGGGTTACACAACTCTGACTTCTTGGAGTGAGTACGTCAGAGTTGTTGGCGCCTGATCTGGTTTTCCATCAAAACTATTCTCAACTTTAGAAACTTCAAACTAGGGACTGATTATCAACTCTAAAGATTGTTTTTTTTGGATCAGTTGTCAGAAATGGGGGAAATCAAGGATAAAGTTCCTTCACAACTTACATTAGTTATCTACACTCAGAAATGAAGACTGTGTGGTTGAATAAAAACCTCAGATCTGAACGTCGTTTTCTACCTTTTGACAGCTGTAGCATCAGTCTGGTCTGTCAGCTCCAACAATCGAATACGCTGCTCACAGTCCCGCAGCTTTAGGTTGAGTTGACTCTTTTCCTGAAAATATTTTATTTCATATTAATAATTTTGTCATCTCCTGCAATTGTAAAAAACATGATCCCTGTTGGTGTTAAATTGTTGCCCTACCTTTCCCATACAGTCCAGCAAACGCTCCAGTTCAACGATCCTCTGGTCTCTCTCAGCAATCTTGGCCTCTGCAATCTTGATGTTCCTCTCTGCCTCCTCAAGTCTCCTGATGTACTCATCAAGTTGTGCCTGTTTTTGAGGGAATAATAAAACATCATCAGTGTGTGATTTTGCCTGATTTGACATAATTATTATAAAATATGTCAGAAATTAAAAAAAAAAAAGAAGAATCATCCCAAATCAGTCCTGATCTAATGGAACAGGGGTTCCAGTTTCTACAGGCTTTGAGAGAGTTTATTACTCAACAGTAAAGAATGCGGACCTGTAGGTTTTCAATTTCCTCCCTGTGTTTCCGCTGTTCTTCCTGCAGCTTTTCCTCGTACTCGCGCTGTAGCCTTGCTGAGAGCTCCCGCAGGGCCTGAGTGTTGGCCTCCTGTGAAGACTCCACCTGGACAATTCACAACACAGCAGCAATGAAACCTTTGCTGGGCTGATTCATCCATATCCAGCAAAGATAATCAGATAACAAGATGCAAATGCAACCAATGGGATACTCTACTGTTGTGTATTACTTGGAAGTTGTGACTCCTTACAATCTGGGGTTTATTTGTGCTTTTATGTTTTGTTTGTGTGTTACACAGCCTGGAATGACAGATGACTGCTCTAAAATTTGGGCCAATTTGGGCAGCAGGAAATTGAGGTACCGTGGCAAGCAAGGGCAGATGATCCAGTAAAGTCCAAATGAGCTTCATTTGGAGGAGGGTGAAGAAAAAAGCCAAAACAACAGCTTTAACAGCAAAAGCTCAGCCAATACATGAAACAAAATCATTAACTCTCAAAACCAGAAACAACTGCAAAATAAACGTGCAGCACATCAAGCTATTTCTACCAAAGTACTCCAAGCCAGATTTGTTGTTGATGGGGCAGGAGGGAAGAGCAGACACTTAATATGGGTTGAGAGTTTTCGTACCTTCCCTGAACAAGATCAAGCTCAGCAGGACACATGAACGTGCATGCACAATGAGTGTCCATGCAGTGTCCACACAGAGCTGCCTGTGTGGCTTAAGTCAACAATGCCAGGAGACAAAACACAAACACCACCGGCCTTGGAGTCTACGTTAGGAAACATGGGCCTGGAGCTGCACAGCTAACAGAACTTTGTAGATGAGTGAGATCCTCAGGGTTTGGCTCCAAGTGTCCTAGGCTGCTGACACTTAACACCCCCACAGGTCACTACAGATGGGGGCAGTATTGTGCCTGATATCCTCCTCACGCCTCTCTGATCGAATTAATGAATAAAACTGAAATCGATAAATTTCAGGTTTTTTAGTAACTCAGTCCACTTGAACATTCCTCAAACATACTCAAGCTAACTCAAAGTGTTTTTCATTTGCAGTGTGTTTCAGTTGCTGGGTTCATTGTGAACTCTTTAATGTGTTTTTGAATTTGCACTGATTCACTTGTGGCATTTACACTCAACGTCACGGTTTGTCTGCCCTCGTTTGTCACCATAGAGGGGAACTACATCAAACCATTCCAGGTCAGAGCAGGAACTTTAACCCCATTTTTGGAAAGTTATGAATGCATGAAGGTGGAGGTTTGTGTGAGAGTGTGCGTATAGGGAATTATTCGGAAAAGTTACCTGCTGTCTTAAGGTCTTGTTCTCAGCCTGTGCAGCAAGAAGCTCCTGCTCCTTGTCTCTGAGTTTCTCCTGTGCTTTCTCATAGGTGCTTCGTAAATTCTTCAACTCATCCCTCTTATCCACTCTGTTCTGACAGTTCTCCAGAAGAGATTTCTGCAAAGGAAGCTTCTTTTACTTATCAAGCCTGTGAAAAGGTGCTGCTGTCATGAGCCAGGCCTTTGTAGGTTAAATGACATTGATTTGTTACCTGCAGGCCGATGTTAGCAGATATAAGCGAGCTGTTCATCTGATCAAAGCTCTCCATGGCCTGTGTCCGGATCCTGACCTCTGACTCCAGACTCCTTCGATGGGAATTGGCAGCCTTAAGACACATACAGAGTCACATAGCATGTTTAGATTCATTCACAGCCTCAAAGTCTGATTGAAAAAGGATCTTTGATATGATTCATTACCCTGATTTCCTGTGACAGCTTCTGCATTGATTGCTGCATTCCTCCAAACTGCCCGTACATCCTCTCTCTCACCTTCTCCAGAGAATCTCTCACCTGAGTAAAGAGCAGATCACCTTCAATACATTCTGCTAAATCCTGCTAAAAACAATAATGTGCTGACCTGAAGGCCTGGCTGATGTTGTGATGGTTTGCACTCACCTCCCGGATGTACCTCATCTCATCCTGAAGATGATTGACCGTCCACTCGCGCGCCATCACCTCCTGCTGTCTGTCCGCGCCTGTCCTCTGCACAATGCCATACACTTTGGCTCCATGATGCTGCAGCGAGGTCTCTGGTGCCCCATTGGTCATGTCCCCAAGGTGCTGAGGGAGACAGGATCAACTCCGGTCAGGTTACTGTAGCCAACCTGCATCCAGACTGACTTACACTCCCACTGTGTATCTATGTCCTGGATTTAAAATTCACAGCTCTCAGGCGCCACATGTGTTTGTGTGTGGATGCAGTCGACTGCATATGAACACTTTATCAGGAATTTCCAGCACTGCTTTCCCCCCTGCTGCTGCTGCTGCTGCTGAACACTGGAAACAAGAGGCTGGGAACAAATGGCTAAAAAAAAAGTGCAGGGTGCATTGAGGGTGTCATGTTTCTGCAACCCAGTACATGAGCTGCTGCCGTTTCTGTCTTTTGTATCTTTAGCAGGCGGGCACCCAGTGAAAAGAGATGCACAACAGCAGCGAAGAAGGGTAGCACTTTAAACAATGCAAGAACTAAATAACAAATGACAATAATAGTCATGGATGCAGATAAGAGATTCAATTTCTCTAAATATTTTAGAGCTGTGGTACAAGAGGTAAATGTTTGGTTTGTATATTTCAAAGAATTTATTCATTAAGGATCCAACTAATGCATAGATAAGGTGCTAAAATAATAATCTGTGCAAAGTTATAAATAAGCAGTTGTAGTTGAGGCTCCAGAAAACTTGTCACTGCCCTGCACCATCCTTTAATGTTGGATATCCTTGCATACAGTACATCATAAATGACAGTCTGATGGTGCATGCACAGCAGGGTTCTGCAAAGGAAGCTTCTTATACTTATCAAGCCTGTGATGCTTGTGAAGCAGTGGCTGTATATCCCTGTTGTGTCATGCCTATAACTCATGTCATAGATGTGAATGTTACCGGCTGAGGTGACTCCCTGCCTGCTGGCCTCTCTCTTTGGATCATCCCATTTTTCTTCTTCCAGGCAGCGCTGACGTCCTTCTCAGTCTCAGCCTACAGGAAGAAAAAAACAACAACAAATAATCAAGACTGCTGTTTAGGAAGTCTGACGTCACTCCACTTGATTGTTGACCTCAAAGAGTTCAAGACTGTTTTAAGTTTGGGTTATCAATTCATGTCAACATTTCACAACGTGGAAACCCTCTAATTAGCAAAGACTCTTGTGTAACAATGCTCTCAGGTCTGTCATTGTTCCTGCTTACACAAAGAAAAGAGATCTTCAGGAAGACATAAAATGCAGGCT
Organism: Xyrichtys novacula; assembly: GCA_962446985.1. Lineage (NCBI taxonomy): Eukaryota > Metazoa > Chordata > Actinopteri > Labriformes > Labridae > Xyrichtys > Xyrichtys novacula. The sequence goes on along the minus strand of OY660864.1, from coordinate 21,907,163 downwards.
AAGAAAGATAGTTTTGCTTTTTATTTATGTTCTTGCTAGCTTCTGCCCTTAATGTATCTTTGTGATACTGAATTTTTTTATTTTGTACTTTTATTTTATACTAATCATAATACCTGACCTTGTAACTTATAATAAAATGCTTAATAATGTGTTATGATTATTGCTATAAAGCATTATAATCATTTATGAGTGTTAATAACTATAGTCATACAGTGCTATAACGTGATTATAATGCATTATAAATATATTTAGATAGATAGATACATAGATACATACATACATACATACATACATACATACATACATACATACATACATACATACATACATACATACATACATACATACATACATACATAATAAAGATGAAGTTAGTACATGTTACACAGTAGAGAAAGATCCATCAGTCTGGGCCTCTCACATAGATAAGAGTGAGGAGCAGCCTGAACAAAGACGTCTGTGTTGTCTCATGGACAGAGCTGAGCCTCACATTTCTTCACCATTTCATCTACAGAGGACGTGCTGTTGAGAAACAGCGAAGGGCCGCTGCTAATAGGCGGATGTGAATTCCAACAGATGGGAGGGAAGAAAAGCCATCATTATGTTTTTAACAACACAGCAGCCTCCTCCTCCCATAGGCTCACAATAACAATGCTGTATGAGCTGTTTTGAATTTTATATCCATGGTGGAGTACACTTGGGGTTAATATCTACCTGCTTTTTGCAGAACAAACAATGATTTATGGAAGGGGAAGAAGAAAAGAAAACGACCTCTTAACAGACATCTATTTTACAAACTTTCAGATGCTGCTGGATGGTTTTCGTTGCTCATGAGTGCTTTGCAGTATAACGTGACTGCATTGTGAAGGACTGGACTGATTGCATTACCTCCCTTTTACCAACACAAACATGAAAGTTGTTCTCCAATTTTTGACACAAAGGACCTCTCATGCCGCTTGTTCAGCTGAATCACGTTCAAAGTGAACTTTTAACCCCTTCAGAAATGAAATCCAATGACAGAGGTTTAGGTACATCTATATGGGTATCTATGTCCTTTGTGTGTCATCTAGGCCAGAGTGACTGGCTGGATTGTGTCCATGATGTGTCGGGTTGCAGTATACACCCCCTTCTTAATTTATGGTGACTCACCGTTTGAAAAAGTACTCTATTGAACACAAAATATCTCTGTCAAATCATGTTGATGCTATTTCCTTTCTTCCTGATTCACTGAAAGTGAAGCCTTTAGCCGCTTTCACTGCAGCTATAAAAACATTAGTTCAGACAAAGAAAACTGACCTACATCTGATCGGATCTGTTACATCATAATGCTGAGCACGTTGCTGGTATTTGAACTGAATGTTTTCTAACAACAGCTACGTTTCCCAGCAATCTCACTAACACCTGTACGTATCTATGAGCTCAGTGCAGGAAGACCAGGTAAAGCATAGACAGAGGGTAGCTTTTTAAACCCTGATAATAACCTGCAATCTTTTTTTTTCACTATGCATCAGTGTCCATGCAAAGTATACAGCATGACCTGTTATTTTGGCATGCTGCTGAGTTGGCATAAACTTTAGATTGAGACTTTTTATAGAGTTGCTTAATAACGCCCAATAGAGACCCGCCACCACCGCTAATCCCCCAGGTTTCACAGTTTAGCTACCACTAGCTGACAGTCGGCTAAGTTTAGCTCTAAATTTGTAGACACAGACACAACTAATACAGCACACCACAAAGCGAACAAATTTTCCTTGTAGCATCTAATGACACTGTAGTCCCTATAATAACAAAACATTCATTTTGAGCAGATTAAATTCATTTGATAGTAACAGTTCAGCGATGTTTTGAGACTGCTAGCCAAGTACATGTAACAGTCCTGGTAGCCCATTTATTACTTCTTCTTTTTTTACAAGGAACCTGATCAAGCGAATTGACATAATTGTACTTCTTCAATAATTTTTCACTATTCTTTTGTATGCATTTTTTTTTTACCTCAGGCAGCTGCTAGCAGAGATGCTAATATCTATTCAATGGAAAAGAGCTCCACTTTTGCATGGGTGCAGCTCACACACCAAAGTACACTTTTTCAATGAGCACTCATGCATTTCTTTCCTCTCACTTTTGACACGGCTGTCTTCAGATCCAATGCTTTTGGTCACACCCTCCCAAAGAGAGACACATGGAAAGATTACAGCAGCAGCTGCTATCAGTGCGGTGTGGAGGTGTGGTAAATGGACACACACTCTACTGCTTGGCCAAGGTTCATACAAAACACGCCACCATGTTTCTGTCAGGATTCTGCACTCCATTGCCAGCAACAGGGACAAAAACCTCCTCAGTGCCAACAATAAGTAACATTCAGTTCTTCTCACTGTCAAACCACAGACCAAATATCCTGAACACAAACAAAAAGCCACCAACAGCAAACACTAAGACAGCCTGCAGCGTTTACTCTACCCACAGTCATACAAGAGATATCATTAATGTAAAGTGTAATTCTGCGATAAGCAAACCTAATTCTGTTACAATAACTATGTTCTGATCAGAGTCAGAGTCAGTACTGTTTCAACTCTCAGGTGTCTTGGGTATCAGCTATACTGTTGGTGCAGTGAGTGTCTTTTCCTATTGTATGGAGTAGATTAAATGTTCAGAGTCAAAGTTGAGCTTTGAAGTAAATGTGAGCCAGCTGTGCGTGCATTATCTCACACACACACACACACACACACACACACACACACACACACACACCCTTCTGTCATGATTGTGTAACCGGTCCAGATGATAAAAAGCATAAATCTCAGTGGCTCCACCATCTTCCAAAGGCATTCGTCTTAAAGGCTGTGTGTATATATTTACATGAATTGTTATTGTAGGTTTTTTTGTCGTGCTTTGGTGTGTATGTGTGTGGTTTACATTTAATGTATTCAATAGCCTTAATTGAGCTCTATTCACTGAGCCTGCACCTATCTAAATGAGGCTGTCAAAGAAGACTTATAGGCAGGATATAGAACAGTTAATTGTATGAATTTCAATGAAGTTATAGGACTTACTGTGTCTGAGCGAACACTTCTTGCCTCCTTGTTTCCATTATCACCGGCGTGTAGAGTTAACCTGAGGCGCCTGATCCTCCTCTGAGAAAGACAAACAGACAAAGGCAAATAAATGATGGTCTGCACGCAAATGATTTAATACATTATATCACAATGAGCAAAGGTAGGAGAGCTGACATGGAAACATAGCTGAGACTAACGCTTGGAAAAAAAGACCTAATACTTGCCACAGTCCTGTACAGCCCCCCACCACAATGGGTTTATTTATAGACAACAGAACTGCAAACAAAGTTTATGTAAATGCCGTGAAACTGCAAAGTGGAGGCATGCATCATAATGTTGTCACCACAGTGACTGCTTTGTCTGGTGGTGTAATAGAAAAAAAACACAATTTCACCCTTTTTAAGGTTTCAATTAGATGATATGATATCAAAATAACGTGCAGGAATGAATCCAAAACAAATCCACTTTACCGGATCATAGTATGTTTACTTTTCAGCAGAAAACAATGAGAATAAGTTTAAAGTTTCAGTACAAAGGCCTGTTTTATCAGAGAGCTGTTCAAATAAACATGACAGCCCTGCCTCCTGCACAATCAGCTCCTATTACGTGCTCTTGTGAGTGAACACATCCTCTGACAAACATGAACTTTCACACGATCAGTGGACAGAAAATGTTAGCAGGGACTTAAAGATCTTAAGCTTTCCCTGCACGGATGAGAAACAAGTGGTTACAGAGTTGCACATGACAAACAGAAAAGGGAGGAAAAGCCCAGGACTGTTTGTGCAAAAATGAAAAGAGGAGAGCAAGGAAAGGGGAAAGTTTGTGTGTCCTGACGTCTGAGACTTCTTACCTCACTTGAAGACTCTGGAGAGTCCTCTGTGGTAGTGGTTGTGGTGGTGGTGGAAACAGTTCGTCCCGAACCGTAGCGAAGCATGTCTCCTCTTCGGTCCACTCCTTGCCTGTCTTCCTCTCCCTCTCTGGACCTCCTCCCACCCTTCCTCTCACTCTCCTTCCTGAGTTCTGTTCAAACTCTCAGAGCGACCATCTGCCCCCGGCCCAAGCCAGGAGAGAGGAGGGAAATTCCACTCTGTCAAGTCTGTTGCTGGTTTTAGTGGTGGAGTTGGGAGTCCAAAGGGGCCCTCTCAGCCAGGTACAATCCTGTCTTGCGTTCAGCTCCACAAATTCAGATAAGTCATGGTCTTAATTGCAGTCAGACTGCTCCTGACTAATACACCTGACTGACAAGCTCTCCTCACTCTGAGTCCCTCTATCTCTCTCTCTGTGCGTTTCTGAGTTCCCATCAGACCTGTCTGGCCACATTTCAGCCACCTCCCTGCTCTGTGCCTTGTGCTGTAAGAGCTGCACTTTCACAGGCGGGTCCTCCTCCCAGGGCTGGGACAGGTGGAGCTGCTTATCAACAGGAGTGGCTAATAGAGGAACTGGACTCTCTGTTGACTGTGGTGTTTACCATTGGACAATATCTGCTCATTACACGTGCAAAGGTTTGACTTGTCTTAGTTATGCCTTAAATTGTGCAGAATAAAGTGCAAAACAAACTCCTTTGTTTACCTGTTTTTTACCATCTAACACACAAAAACATGAAAAACATACAAACATAATAGTTTACACTTGATTCACCTGCTCAAATGAAATTCATTTATGAGCATTTCAAGCACTACTTTTATACAATTGTGAGTTACACCAACACTCATGACATAATTTCCATTTTCTTCATTAGTCTAACGGTGACTCCAAGAGGGAAACTGGTGACATGGCCAGGAGCTTGGCCTTTGGGTGTCTGGCACTGGAAATGTCAGACTTCATCTTTGTAACACAAAAAGTCAAAGTCAAAGATCTTGAGATTGTGGATCATAATGAGGGTGTTATTTGACAGATCTCTTTGTACTGAGGACAAACTTCAAAGCTTGAATTCATTCTTGAGTATTTTTTAGACAGTGGTACTAGTACAGTTACTTCCTCCAGCCCTGCTGCTGTTACTCCACATTGAATCGAGTCAGAAACAGTTTAATGTCCTGTAGTTCAGGCGGTGCCTCGGCTGATCAATTATTGATACACTCGATAGGGGATAGTGATGAAAAGGGAGACAACACTGCGAACATTATTTTTTAATGTCATTGTTCCCCCTACACTCACAACAACAACAACAGCTCTGTTTGGTAATCCAGTTGTGTTTTCACTGTTGCTAACATACTCATGTTCACTTTATATTTCCTCATCCTGTCAAACATCTTGAAGGAAGAGACAGACCGTCAACTTGACAGCAGGATCACATTCCTCTTATGAATAGCCTGCAGTCACTCCCTTTTAATAGAAACTAGACACACACACACTCGCGGAGGAGAATCAAGTTTAAGAGCCAAAGCTGCCAAACAGGAGAGAGAAAGAGAGGGGGTTGTTCAACAAAGATCTGCAGTTAGCTAAAGTCAAAATACATCAGCTGACATCGAAATATAAAAGAGAAAAATTCTCAGTATTATCTAACAGGTATTTCTACAGGACTAAAGAGTTAATTATTAACCAGATATCAAACATGCTGTGTTTCTTCACTCCAGAAATCAGTGAGCAGGGCGCTCAGTCAGGCCTGTGTCTAAATTATCAGATTTTCATTCATGTGGAAACCCTCTCTCGTAAACAAGTCAGATTATCTTCTGTAGTGATCGTACTCTAAACTGTGCTGTGATCAGAACACAGACTCAGAGTTGGATCTGTCGAAAAGGTTGGATGGACAGATTTGAATAGAGAGCATGATACTATAAAGAGTTCAATGTTGCACTACTTTTGATCAAAATATAGAGGAAACAACACTTAGAAAAAAAATTGTTGAAGAAGATTTTATAAAATATGAGAACATTTCAGAAACCAGCTCTCAATTATGGCCATGAATTTCTGTTTTTGTCCTGCTAAGTGATAGTAAAGCTGCGTTTTGCTGCTGAGTACAGGTTGCAGAACAAGTGTTTTATCTGTATGACGGCTGTGTTGATGCTTGTGTTGTATTTTGTTGTTGAAACTGAAAACAAAAGCTGCTGTCTATTCAGACTCTCTGCAGCTAAAGAATCCAGGATGACTTTAGAGGGAGTTTGACAGAAAAGAGCCATCGCTTGTGTTGACAGACTGATGTGCTGCTGCTGCTGATGAAATGACACAGAGCATCACAATGCTGCTGTTCAGACCTGAGAGAGCAGATGAGGAAGTAAATCCTCTGCTCACAAACATTGAAAGTAACTTTGTTTTTCAGAAACTTTTCCAACCTTTCTTTTTGTCCGACCTGTAAAATACTAATATGAACGCTTTCAAAGCATCAGAGGTCCATGTTTTTTCTTACACTCTGGTGGATTAAAGGAATTTTGCATACAGGTGATGGTAAACAAACTTGACAGGCATCCATCTTGTGTAAAAATGGCTTTCAAAGATCAGCTAATGCTTAAATGAGTCAGGCAAACAAAAAGTTTCTCCTTGTTCATGTCTGCTTACTTTTTGCTCGCTGAAGGATTGTGACAAAAAGTGGGGATTTCAAGAATAATTTCAGAGAGTATTTTTTAAGATAACAGCGAAAGCCATGTTGTCTTTGGATAAACTCTTAGCAATGTAGCTCACAAAGAGGAATTTGTTGATGGTAAAAAAATAAAAAAAACAGAGGAGTACAGAGAAAGTTGTTTTTTTTAAAGGTAACTTAAATAGTGCAATTTTATGGATCTGATCCCTTTTACTTTCTCTCTAATCTCTTTCATAGCTTCAGATAACTGATGGATTAGGATAAATAAATAAATATAGCTGTGCAAGTTTGCACTCTTGCTTAAGAAACATGGTTGTTTGATTGATAAACTGAATGTCTAGATGAGTGAAAAAGTGATATACCATTTCTGACCTCAATCATCTTTTGTTTTAAATGACCCAGTTGTGTTAAATGCATATAAGTCATACATCAAAACTGCCTGTTAATGAAAACAGAGGTGAGACACATGACCGGCTGTGACTCCAAACAGACAAGCCCTGAAAGCAGGTTTGTCCTGCTGCTCTGAGGTATTCACTGCCTGAGGCGTCGCACACATACTTCACTCTGAGTTAATGTACTGAACCTGAGTAATGCTGCAGGTATCGATGAAAACAACATAACTCTGTGGGTGTTGACCTATAAATAAAAATGAGAAGATGAGACTAATTAATTTGGTTTGTTTTGTTTAGCAAGCCAGCTTCACCAGAATGGAGAAATTGTAGAGCTGCATGTGTTGTTTGGGGGGGGTCTCCTTCTTTCTGTTCCTCTGGGGTCTGCAGAGGTTTGACAGCTGAGTTCAGTGATAAAAACCAGCCTTCTTATGTTTACTTCAGTGTTATTAGCCCTAACGCCTGGAGGAAGAGGTGAAATTATGTTGTTATTTTGTTTTCCGTGTTTAACTGCAACCCACAGAATCCAAGTACCTGTTTGTCTGTTTACAAAGTTATGATGTTCAGGTCTTCATCATGTCTCTCATCAGTCTTCTTTTTTCACTGGAGAGCTGACAGTTTTCATGTAAAACCTGTAACCCCTGTGACCGCCAGGGGGCAGCATAGCACTGCATCATGTTGACAAAAGCACTCACATGTTTTTATTTTTTCTTTCCACCTACGCACATTCACCAGAGAGAAGTTTGTAGATCCCTGTAAGACTCGTTAAACTCGTATGTTCCCCTATTAAGTTATGTGAAACAGAGATCTCTGTGTGAACAGGAGCAGCTTAAAACTCCAAATCTGCCCTTTCACACCAGAAAACACCCTGCTCCCTCTCTCAGCTGTCTACCTTTTATATTTCCCAGCAGTCTCTCTGGCTGAGGTCACTCAAGCACATGAAGGAATCTGAAGAATGATCACCTTGTTAGGCAAACTCAAATTTCCTCTGAGAAGTCATCCAGCCAGCAGCACAGATTAGTTTACTGCTTGGTTTGACAAGAGAAAGGGAGATGACACTGTGGCACTTAAAGGGTTGATTTGTTTGTTGCCCACAGAGGAGCAACAAATGAAGGTCATGACCTGCCAACAATGGACCGTCAGACAGAGGGAGAAAAAGACTGGTTTGATCAGCTCCTCGTTATGCTGGAATCAGCTGACAAACTTTTCAGATAAGGATAAAAAAAAAAAAAATCTCCAAGTTTTTGTTTCTTTTTCACTTGTAATCAGAGTTGGAATGAAGTGACCATGAAGGATTACTACAAATGACAGCAAAAAAGATCTCTGCAGCGTGACCTTTGAACTTTTAGGGATGTGCTCAAGCTCTACACTGGGAACCCCCAAACCCCTCAGAGACAGGAGGAGGTCAAAAGCTGTGCATTAAAAGGTGATCAGGCCCAAACACAGGATCATATATGCTTCATTTACTGCAGCAGAAAAAATAGTGACCCTGCTGAGCACGAACTGCAAGATAAAGAGCTGCTGTTGACACAGCTGCTCCGACCCCACACAGATGTTATCAGGAGAGTGAAGTCAGTGATTCATGGACATAATATGGATCAAATCACCTCTGAAAAAAGTACCTACGGGTTTTTTACTCCAGTTTGTGTCACCCAATATAATATCATTTCTATTCTACTAGAAAAAAGACAAATATTATGATTTTTACGCAACCATAGTTTTACTTTATCACATTTTGCAAAGAGCAAATGTTAGACTTCCTTCCTTAGGAAGCCATGTGTGTCCACTATTCTGTCACAACAATCTCTCAAAGCGAGTAAAATACTGTCCCTGCCCTTACCAAAGGTGGCATCTTTCTTGGCTCTGAATCGATCCCCTTTAGAGTCAAACTATTATCAGTTCATTAAAAACATTTTTAAAAAATGTATTTGAGCCTGAAGGTTAAAAATGATAAAACGCCAAGATTATTTTGCTTTTTTTTCTGGCAATGTATTTAACAGTAAAAAATTAGAGATTAACTGTTTAAGAAAATAAACATGGGATATGTCGAAGACTTTTAATGTGAATACATAATGAAGATTTTGCTGAAAATTAAATGGCAGTAGGTCCATTTAGGAGCTTTAGACCTGGAAACATCTTCTGAAACACCGTCAGAGTCCAGTTTGAATCTAAAGCTTTGAATGACTCAACCTCTGAGGACTTGAATCTCTTTTATATTTCAAATATGATGGTGGATATGATTTTTAACATTTTTTTAAATGTTTTGGGGAAAACTAAGTATTTTTTTTGTCTGTAAAAAAACAAAATTATTATTAAACAAGGGAAAGCATGTAAGAGTAACTGGAAGAAACTTTATTTGAGTGTCAGCAGGATTTATAAACATATACATTTGTACAGAGAGGTAGCGGAAGGAATTAAACCCACTCTCCCTCCACAGACGTCAGAACAGGAGGATATTCAACGCAGAGACAACAGAGAGTGCAAATCATCACAGTGTAGTCGAAGCATCAGTTTGTCAATTTATCTCATCTGAAGACATTTCTCCAATCACTGCGCTTCAGGGAAAGCTTGTGGAGATCCAGATACTTTCTGTTACAGGCACTGAAAGACTGAACGTATATCGTGGAAAAATAATGTAAAATGTGAGCTGAAAAAAAAAAATCACTGCTCCGTTTAAAAGAGAAATCACAGGAGACAGAAGTTATAGAAAAGAGTTTCCAGTATATCAGCATTCAGGGTGAAATGGTTTTGATGTAGAGAGCGGCTTTGTTCAGTGCTGTCACTGTTTAAAAGTCAGAAATCACAGAAATACAGTGAATTCAGAAAAAAAAATTGTTGCATAAAGCTGCCTCTTCCAGTAGATGTGGTATAAAAGCAATACTTGAACCATTATTTCAGATAAAACTACAAAAATGATGCTGATAAGATTGCAGTGTTTCTATTATTTGTCATTAAAACATATAAAACTGTATAAAAAAGGATGTGTACAAAGTCCCTCATTCGCTGTTCCCTCAACACTCACTGAGCCAGGATTTTGTATTTTCAACCTTGAATAAATTAAAAAAGAACATCCTGGCACTCCTCACTTCATATATTCAGTTTAGATCTTCATTTTATTTTTTTTTTTAAGTATATATATTTTATTTGTATGAATGATACAAAAATTATATTCATAAATTGTATGTAAAATTGACACTTGATAGGCATAAAAAGTCAGGTTAAAACTTTACTTTGTTCAGAAAGGCAGGAAAGGATGCGTTTTGTGCAGTGCATTAAAGAGTGCGTATTCAAGTTTACTTATGCTTAACAAGTGACTAAAAACTAAAGAGTGTGTGTTAACAAAGAGAAAATCCAAACAGGACAGACCTATTTGACGTGAGTAAGGCGTAATATGGGAATGTAACGTTATCACAAAATTACACGATATTTACACCTCATTTTTTAAGGACAAGTAAAAGATTAAAATATCAATAACTCCATCCATAAATCTCAGAGCTGCTCGATTAATACTGAGTGAATTTAAGAATGTAAAGATGGCACCTGGACCGGTTTCCAGGAACTTTTGTGAACTCTGTGGATGTGAGGATTTTCAAAAGATAAAAAGGAGTCCCTCAGCGACACAGTTTTCGAACACTCACACAGTTGTTTCAGGAAGATATCCACAGGTTTGTGGGAGAGAGCTCTGCGAGGGTTTCCAGTCGTTTTGTCCCACTGTGATTCATGTGAGCAGCTTTATCCTCAGCTGCAGGGTTTGTCTTACAGAGTGAGGGTTGACAATATGTTGTCCTGACTCGAGGATCGCTTGTAGCCTGAGGATGAGCTGAAATATGTCTCCCCATCGGTGCTGATGTCGTCGTCATCATCGTCGTCATTGTGCAGATTGTTGAGCAGAGGCGCCGAGTTGCTCTTTCGCCTGCATGAGAAGAGTGATGTAACTCTGAGGATGTCTGTGCATCATCTCTAAACCTTTTCTCATTTGAATCATTGATTTGTTTGTTATAGATGATAAAGTGAGGAACCGGACATCGTTGTGTACCTGATCTCGCTGCGCAGAGCTTTGAGCTGACTCTGGAGCTGATCATTGGCCTCCACTTGCTCGTCCAGGTCTCTCTGCAGTTTCTTCTTGCCGTGTTCCAGTCTGTCGATCTCCTCCTCAGCCTCATCCATCTGCCGCTTCAATGCCTTCAGACGCAGATTCAACTTAAAAAAGACAGAAAAATATGCAACAAGTCAGAGAGATTTAAACATCAACCCACAAATGTAGTGAGTATATATGCCTGAGGGATGCAAAATCATTTACTTAACACAAAGTTTGTAATCAATGACTGATGGTTTGTCACATACTTGGTCCTTTTGGTCTTGCATTGAGTTTTGCTCTTCCTCAGTTTGCATCATCATCTCTTTCACCTTCCTCTCCAGCCTGCGGTTCACTAGCTGCAGGTTGGCACGCTCCCTAAAACACAAGCAGCATCATGCAACCTCATACATATGGTATACTTGACTGTATATTTTCACTTTAAGAATAAAATGCTGAAAATAAACTTAAAGGACTCTTCTGAGAAGGAATTAAAGTCACCAAGCTTTAATTTAAACAACATCAACATTGTTTCTGCAACATCATTTCAAATATTGTGCCGAATCCCATCAGTGTAAAAGTTTAAATTCTAACTTGCTCCCTACAGCTTCATCCCTCCATCACTTGAAACACAGAACTTCTCTTCCTTTTCTCAGTAGGAGTCTTTATCTCACCTCTCCTCCCCCTCCAGCCTCTCTTCCAGCTCCTGGATGCGATCCTCCAGCTGAGCTACGAGGCCGTCCTTGTTGGGCTTGTGGGAACCCTCGAGATGAGACACTCTGCTCTTCAGGTCTTTGTTCTGTTGTGTCACAAATAGAGGGAAATTGAGGCAACTGGGTGTAAAAAATGTGCAACAATAAGACATCAGCAACCAAAACGAGAAAGTGGAATTGGGATGGACACGATCAAATGAAAAGATGAAAAGACATATGAATGAATTGAGTTGTTGCTTTGCTCTGAGCTTGTAGAGCGACACAGTGTGTAGTTGTTTTCCTGCAGACAGGTGAGTGTGTACCTGTCTCTCCAGAGCCATCTTGTCACACTCCAGGTCCTGTCTGCTAGCCCTCTCCTGCAGGAGTTCATTCCTCATCTGCTCCACCTGTCAAACCGAGTCCAGACACTGTCATTGCTACACAGTCTGATGACAATTATTATCAGACACTGTCTGAGTCTCACACATGGCAAAAAAACCGCCGCAGAGTCGGTGAGTCAAAAAGCTGAACAATAGAGGAGTTAATGCTGAGAGGGCCACGGTTAATTGGTGAACTGGATTACCGAGTCTGGCTGCATTCCTCTTCTGACTTTTGACTCACTGTGACATTAGGTAGGAGGAATCAAAGTACAAATACTGAGGATGACAGCGAATTACACAAATATTACTTTGAAACTTGAAAACACTTGTATTATTTGTGACTGTATGATGTTGACTGAATGATGGCATATTGTTTTATTTTTTCTGCTCCTCTGATGTTTGATTTAGGAAATATCTCTCGTTTATTATAAATAAATACAGTAATCCCTGCAGATGTTTAGTCTATTTTAGGTTCTGATCACCAGCTTTTAGCTTTATATTCAAAGTATAGACATGACATATTGATGGACCTTCTAAGTAGCTCTGCAGTAAAACGACAGTCAACATCTCAAACTCTTCCTCTCATATTAATATTTTGTAAGAGTCCAGCCTCTCAGTCAGTGAACACGACTTTAGCACAGCAAAGCCCCATTGCACCAACATGAGTGTTGAGGGAGAGCCAAGTTCAAAGAGGAGGATGAAAACTGATCGATACAGCGGTGATGGTTCTTTCTTTGTGAAAGGAGCTCAGAATTGGTGATATTTTATGCCAATTAGTGTGTGACAGTGGGCTGCTCTGATGAACGATGGCCTCTATAACTGGTGCACCCGGCGCAGTGCTTGAGGGAGCTGAATCAGCAGACTGGAACATACAGCGAAACTAATCTGCTTTGTGAGAGACAGCGGGAGAGAGGAGGAGAGATTACTCTCATTTAGACAGGAGAGGAGCACCTGGTGCCAGGAGAGACGCAGGTGTTCTTCCTGCTGCCTCTGCTGCAACCCCACCACCCCTCCACCTCATAGCCATACACCCCAACCCTCCCTCCCCCTCCTCCTCCCAACAGACATTAGAGCACACACACACACACACACACACACAGCACGAACATTCAACCTACTCCACTCTGACTGCACAAAGCTCGGGTGTTGCCTTGGTGACCGACCTCAGCCTCATGCTGAACCAATGCCACTTTGTCACAATGCCACTCTTTTCTCGCTGCCAGGAATTTTTTAAAAGGGAAACCATTTAAGGAGATTTAAATACTCGACTCAACCACACTAAGCCTCTCTTGATGTCGCTACGCACATTTATTTCAAATTTCAGTCACAACCTTTGAATCTGTGTCAGTTTAGACTAAGAGGAACCTGTAACCAGGCCAAGTCTGACAGATCTCATCCTTTCATATTCAATTTAGAGGAGTTGTAAGGCAGGAACATACGTATAAAATCTGAAGGGTTTGCAATGCAGCAGTGTTATTTCAGAAACACCAGAATCAACATCCTCTCTCTGATTAGTAAGCACTCTTCCACGAACCAACAACAATTCTTAAAGTAGTCGTACTTTATCTAAATCTTTCTCCACAGTGCCTCTGTCAGCAGCTTTATCAGGGAGGAAGGAAAACTGGAACATTTATTTGCAAGGGTATAAAAACTAACTTCCAGCACAAGCACTGCATCTGTTCTTAAGATGAAGTTACTGAGAGTCATTTCCAAGTGAACTCCACACCCTAAAAACTTGAGACATTTGGCAGCTTGCATATTTTGGCTCAGCCACTGCATTAAGAAGGGTCTTTTGTGGCTGATGCATGAAAATTGGATGGACACTCTTAGACCACGCTGGCCGGTGGCCAAACTGAATGATAATGCAAGATCATCTTGCAAAGCAATAACCCGTCCACTTAATTTTCACCACAGAAACACAGACGGTGACAGGACTGATCCCTTTGGGACTTAATTTAAAGCCAAGATAGTGTTTTTTGAGCTCACATGTTTGTTTCATTCAGAGGTGAGTGATGTTAGAGGTGGAAGACAGAGTAACAGGAGGTCTGGATATCATTTACAGGTTGAGATGGAACAAGAGACTCTTCTGTGTCAACTAAAGTGAACATCATGGACATTGAGTTACTGACACTGATAATGAGAATGTGATGAGTTTATGTATGTATGTATGTGTGTGTGTGTGGCTGTGGATGTGGATGTATCGTGTACCTGCTCTCTCCCTCGGTCTATCCTGTCCATCAGCTGGTCTCCACCCTGACGCTCTTCGTCTAGGTCCAGCTCCAGTTGGGCAAGCCTGTCCTGCATAACCAAGAAGTTACAATCCCAGTTACACCAGCTGTCTACATTTAAACCGTTGATGATGAAGGTGACACCAGGTGTTGAGGTACTCTTGGTGGTTGACTGAAAGGATCTGTCTTTATGTTTTCACCTTGAATTTATCAGTGACTTTGACATTTTTTTATACCTCCATGAGCTTCATCTGTCGAGATTTGTCCTCTTTAGCACAGGCCTTTGTCTCAACCTCCAACTCCAGGTCTTGAACCTTTCTCTCAAGCATCTTCCCCCTGTGCACAGCGTCGTCTCGTTGTTTCTCACAATGCCGCAGGTCCTCCTCCCGAAGTGATAACTAAAAAAACATTTCAACATGTTAAACATCACCTCTTAAAGAAGATATTTAAAGACAATATTTACCTACGTTTGATGGTCTCATAAAAGGTCCCTCAGCTTGTCGTTCCTACAGTGGGCTAGGACTACACCCATCCTCTCTGACCTTGGTTCATCTCCCTCTTCTATTCGGCTACTTGCTTGTTACTGCTGTGGTGATGATCAACTACTTAGTTTCTGTTTATGGAAATTTGGAAATGGGGCCCCTGATGAATAATGATACAGGTACAGCTATTGTTTTCCCCTGTGTGCATTCAGCAGCAGTGCCCCCCACAGCTGGAAAACTGCCCCTGCTGCTTTTATGCAAAGACAATGAAAATCCATCACCTATACTTATTTCTCATCCAGGACAAATATTTGGCAATTAGCGCGGGACTGTTCCATATTTTATCATGTAAATACTTAAGTAAGACCTAATTTAAGTCATGGAGACACAGCTTAGCACACAACGACTTAGTAATGGGTGTAATGGGATAATCACGCATCTCCTCTCAGACCATAAACTGCTATAAGAAAATGAGGGAATAAATAAAAAATGCTTGTATATGAATATTAATGAGGCAGTTTTGGGGGTTGAACCCAGCTATTTTTACGCTTCTTTCTTGGCCAAGAGTCTGTTGAAAAGAAAGAGTTTTGCAGAGAAGATGGTGTGCAGCCCACACTTCTTCTATTAGTCATGTCTTGCCAAGTCTTATGGGTGGAGATGCATTTGAGAGCAGCTGGAAAAGTGGACTAAGTAAAGGCAGAGTCCTGAGCTTCAAGCTTCTTTCAGAGGTGGCGGAGGATGTGGAGGATGTGCATCCTGCCTGCACAGCTTTAACAACAATGATATCACAACACTGACATCCTCCACTTCCTGTGCATCAGCTGGACAGAGATACATCAGCATGGATGGAGACAGGGGGAAAAAGAGATGCTGGCCTTGTCCTTACATGTACAGCACACTTCACATACAAGAACAAGTAGAGCTGAAAAATCGAATCAGAGTCAACTAAAGCAGAATAACCTATCAGCGAAACAAAGGCTGAGAGTAGAAAGTTTAAGAAAATATCAAAAATACTCTATTTTTTCTGCCTAAGAGGAGTTGAAATGGGGGCATGGCATGTCAAAGCTCTGTTAAAAAAGCATCCAGCTGAGATTTCATTATAAACAGACACAGTGTTGTTTACGCAATCTGAGTTTGGGTACACTGTTTGGATCCCGGAGGCCTGAAGACATACTGAATGTATTTCCATACTTCTATAAAGACACACAAACCCATTCTCAAGATCTTTGATCTGCTTTCTTTTCTTTACTGTTTTTTTCTTATATGTGAAACATCACCCACTTAAAATAAAAAGAGATATGTTTCTATTCATTGTAAACATTATAATCGAGTCAAGTAAGCGAACAGCAGCTGACAGATATTTTGCAGGGAACAACTTCGGTGAGGAGTTGGCAGAAATATTCCGTTTGGTTATAAATCACCTCAGAGAAGAGAGGAATGAAGCTTCAAAGGTTACCATTGTCATCTGAAGAGGGTATTCAAACATCATGTTCATCTGCTGAAGTTTGTGCACTCTGTAACTTGGTACTTTATAAAAATGATTTTGTTTGGTCACTGTTCATACACTCTCAACAGCCCTACCTTCTTATATAAATGTTTGATAGATACATAAAACGACATTTGCTGCCATTTGTTTAACATAATGTATTCATGATCTTTTAGTTCTTAATCAAACAAACAACATTCTTCACATTCCAAAGCACTAACAAGTGTTTTGATTTCAATTGTCTGAGTGTTAACTATGTGGCATAATCACTAGTTTCCCCATCATCACTGTGGGTTGCGGTGCCTCTTGATATTTCTATTTTAACCATAAGTCTGAGAGTTCAACAGCACTTCTAGGAAAGAAACGAGGCTTATTCTTACTTGAATACTGTTTTTGTGTTTGCACAGCAGAGCAGAAATACCTAAGTGGTGACACTATGCTCAGAAAGCAGAGGATGATATTGAGGGAGGGGTCAAACTCAGGCAGAACAATGGCTCATCATCTGCTGCTTTGCTTGGGAGGGCTTGGCCAGGCCGCCTAATAAGGAGGCTTTGATTTGAACTCCTCTCTCCCCATGCAAGTATTCTCAGCGCTCAGATCAGTAACCGTTAGATCAGTCTGACGTGACTGACTGTACCTCTTCTTGAAGGGTTTTGGTGACCAGCAGGTACTTCTCAAGCTCTTGTCCTCGCTCCTTCAGGAGTTTCTGCAGCTCCATCAGCTCCCTGCGGTTCTTCTCTTTGTAAATATCAATTTGCTCCTGCAGCTCCCGAGTGGACAACTGGGATGCATCTACAATATCATTCATCTGCAGGCACAGTGAGATGGACGGGCAGAAGAAAGAGAGAAACGTGAGAAACACACATGCTGCGTATCACATAGTGATCCTTACAGTACCCCCAAGAAGAAAAAAACAAATACCCTTGCTGTGTTCGATGTTGCAAAAATAAACTTTCTTTTTATGTGAGTGATCATATTTTTATCTTCTAGTTTTCTCTTGCCAAAAAATTGGATTCCTCTACAGAAACAAAAGTAAGAAAACAAATGATTGAGGCAATTTTTTTAAGTCTATTTTAGATTATGGTGATGTTGTTTATAGAAATTCCTCTGCCTCTGAATTTCATTGATCATTCAGCCCTCAGATTCATCACAGGTTATGGTTACTCCACTCATCATTGTGTTATATATGGGAAGGTGGACTGGGCATCTCTAACAGAACGACATGACAGGCATTGGTTCTTGTTTATCTATAAGGCCTTCATTGGTAAATTGCCTGAAGTATCAATATATTCAACATGTTCTTGTGACTGACTAACTGGTGCTCAACATCCCACAGACAAACTCCACATTTGGAAGAATGGCCTTTAGTTATTCTGCTGCATTCACATGAAATACTTTACAACAAACATTTAAACTTCACACTTTGGTGCCTTTGGGTCAATTTAAAACTGTAATTTTGAATTTCTCTGATGTTGCGTATAATTGCTTCTAATTGTGTTCATGCGATCTTGTAATTTGGAATTTTGTATTTAACAGCAAATAACTCAAACTTATTGATAAATGACTGAATGGATGTTACCATCCATCTGTATCTGGCCTATGTAATGTCTGCTCTTAGCTTTGTGTGTGTGTGTGTGTGTGTGTGTGTGTGTGTGTGTGTGTGTGTGTGTGTGTGTGTGTGTGTGTGTGTGTGCGCTACAGACTCAAATACACCCACCTCCCTCTGGAGTTTCTCCACTGTACGGTCCAGCAACCTCCTTTCGTCCTCAATGTCATTCTTCATGTTCTTGAACTGCTCCTTCTGAGCCCTCTCTTCAAGCAGGCTCTCCTCCAGCTGCTTGTGTTCACTGCTCAGTTTAGTAAAGTTTCTCTACAAAAGGACAAAAACTAAAGATATAAAACTTTGCCCGTGATATCGATCCACATTTCTCTCCACATTGTGTGAAGCGGTGTTGCTTTTCTCACCTGTACATCTTCCAATCGGACAGTCAGTGCTCGATTGGCACGTGACATCTCCTCTTCTTGCTCTTTAATTTCAGCCAGAGACTCTTCCAGATGTTTCTTTTCCCTCTGATAAGTGAAAATTTAAGACTTCATCTCTGATAATATGTTTAACAGGCAGTGTAGAAACACGATAGATTTATAAAAAACCTAGCATAACTTTTTGGTCTGATCTTAACCCCTCACCTCAAATCGGCCAACTTTGTCCCCCAGCCTGCTCTCCTGTAGCTTGGCCTCATCGATGATTCGGTTGAGTTTGGCCACCTCATTTTCAAGCTCCTGTGCCCGCCTGGACAGCCGCTCGGCCTCTTGGGTCAGCCGTCCTGCTTGACCCTCCACGGCACCCTTGGCTGCCTCCACTTCAGCCTTTTCACGGACCACTGCTGCGCTGCTCTGCAAAACAGAACGAGACATGAAGTGTTCAGCACAAAGGAGGCAGAAGTCTGTGACACTTAACAGAGAGAGGGACAACGATGCACGATGAGCATTTGAGATTTCTTTTAAGGACCTCGTGCAACAAAAAGCTGTTTCAAGTGCTCAGTTTCTCACTGGAGAAACAGAATAACATTGTCCCCCTTTGGTTCTTTCACACCACATAACACAGCACAAATGCAGGCCATTAAATCTAGGCTTTCAATGACCTATGCCGATTGAGAAACATACTTTAGCCAGCCTCTACTGTCACAAGACTTTGTAAACCTATAAAACTAGAGATGGGTTTTAGATGCATCTTGAAAACACTACCTATTCTTATCAATCAAGTTAGCGATGCTAGAGTTAAGAGGAGCTTTTCTTACGCCCAATTTGTGAGTAAATAGTGAGCTTTGGTTCTGACATTTAAGGGCTAAGTGTTGAGCAGAAGAGAAAGAACCAGAGACAGACAGCTTGAGATGCATGTCTTCAAGAGAGTAAGAAAACTGACAACAACGTGACTCAATAAGTATGACAGATAACAGGTTTCAGTTTTGAGGACACCCTTCCAGCAAAATTACAGTGTAAGCAGACAACAGACTTGCTTAAGTTTGTTTGGAAAGCTGATTTTTTTAAGCAGAGGTGGAATGTTAGGAAACCGGTTTGACAATTTCACGTTTCTCTCAGTTATGACAGCACTTGTGCACCTGTGGACAGAAATATAGATGACAACTAGTGAAGTTTTTACAGATTCACAGTTAAACAGGAGCAGGTATAAATCTATTGATTTGAATGCTCGAGGTGTAAATAAGGTCGAAAAAGTTGGTGAAAACCTAAAGAAATTTGCCACAAAGAAATGGACCGATGCAAACAGCTGAACTTCAAACTGGTTTAGAAAACTTATTAAATTATATCGCATTAGGAGGAGAAGAGAAGAATCAAGATAGTTATGACCTATTGAGTGCTGCAGGTTTGAGTCTTTACTATCTGAAAAGGGTAACTTATTTACAAATTCCTTACATAGTTAACTGGAATCTCTCATCTCACACTTGCCCCGAGTAATTTCCTGTGTGACAAATGTGAAAGGCACTCATTGGTCGGTTCATCTTGTCATCAGCATGCATGAATAAAGGCACATCCTGTACTAGAAAGGTGGCCGGTGCCTCCCTGCCTCGGCGCTGACAGGCCAGTCAGACCTGTTTCTCCTGTCACCACAGAGCCGCCCTCATCTCTGCTTCACCGAGTAGCTTTGCTTGGTTGAAGGAGCAAGAAACTCCTAACAGAATCAATACCACCAAATCTGCAGTGACAACAGTTTTAAGGTCGTAGGATTAGCAAAATAAATAGGTATGAAAGAGAGCATGTAGGCAAATATAATAAGTCTTAACAAAGATTTAATTAGAACTACAAACATTGTAGATGTGATATAATAGTCATGCAAAGTTATATCATTGCACATATTCTAAATATATTCTTACATATTCTTTAAATTACTTTAAAATCCCACATAATAACGCTAGTTGGCAAATCTCTTGAATAGGCCTCAGCTACCACTAGTTGGCCTTCAATCTGAAATGACCCCAGTGTCTTTCATATAAAACGTCCAGTACCTTATGTGGCTATATCGGTAATAATGCTGTTGTGTTTAGGCTGGAAGCTCATGAATGAAAAAAAAGGGGTTAAGCAGCATGTGGGGCAAAACACAGCTTTCACTACAATAATAAACCATTGATCAAATGTGTCAGAGTTGTGCTAATTTTCAACAACATTAACAGGGAGTCCTGCCCTCACATTTCTCTGCCTGTCCCACTTCCCACACTGGGTCCACAGGAGTTAAAAACATGGACAGAGGCACCCAGCCAGTAGAGAGGGGGGACCCGGCTGGTGTCTGTGAGAGGAGGGGGGGACAATAAGGAGTGACCACGTGAATGTCTGTGAAGTGAAGTGTTTAAATTGCTCATGGATGGATTAACTTTTATTAAAATTGTAAGAACAACACCGACAGTAACACACTTTGCATAAAGAGTATTTGTATAACCTTTAAGGAGAGTCGTTTCTTATTTACTTGTTATTGAATTTCTCACGTACTTTATTTCTGTCCTTATACAGGACCTCAAATAGTTAATAATTGATTGAATGCATTACTAAAGATTACCTACCAACCCCTGAAGGATTAGCTCAGACAAAATTATCCCTGTACCAGCTCTTAGACAATAATTTTCTTCTTTGTCTGTATCATCTGCTTCAATACAAATCAACACAAGCAGACTTCAGTGAGTTGCTTTAAATATCACAGTGAAATATGTGGCAGTATCATAGATCTAGTATTTTTCCCCCTCAGCCCTAACTCAAAGTTTGACTTAGGTCTTTGCATGTACTCGAACTGTTTATCCACAGTTGCACATTAACTCAGTGCAGTCTTTGAAGCCTGGTACGAATGCTCAAAGTTAAGTATGTGCAGGTCTTGTGCTGTGGTGAAATCTTGGCTCTCTTCGTTATTCCTACTAAATCAGCTTCCAGCACAACATAAGAGCTGATTGTCCAAAAGTAAATATAGCCTGACACACAGAAATCCACCACAAAGCAGAGTGCAGGGATCATATTCCTGAAGCTGTTATTTTCCATAATTCTGAGGTCAGTTTTCAAGGTTGGTTAGATTGAACCTTTCATCAGACACATAATATACAAATTTACAAACACCATAACAGTTAATGAAGCTGTTTATTAACTTTTAAAACACATTTGTGCAACGAGCCACTAGTTTATTAACTGCAACTCAGAGAGTCTTAGAGTGGGGATGTGAAGGAATCAAGAGCAACTGTATTTTGAAAGGTGGTTCTTTCAATAATGATATTTTTCACAAAGCAAGCTGCTAAGACTTGCTGTTTCTCCCCCTCCTCTGTTCCTAGAGCTGCTCTTGATGTTATCTTTTTTTTTTTTTAATGACAAACACGTTGGAGGTAATTTCCAAAATGTTTTTTTTCTATTATGATAAAAGATGAAACTTCACAGTGCAGCTTGATATCACAAAGTTATTGTTATCACACCAGGTCAAATGTATTATCATTATTCCATACAAATGTATTATAAAGTTGCTTACGATAAACCTTCTCTAAATGTTTCACTGGTGCACTCAGTTTCAGGTACTCCAGGATGTACTGAAACCCATGACTTCCTGCTGCAGCAGCTGCAAAAACACACTCGCTGTGATTTCAAGTCCAAAAAGGAACCAAAAACAGCAGCACTGACACACCGTTTAGTTGACACCAAACAAAGCTTCCAAAGGGGCGACATTTTCTCTTACATATCCTCTAACACTTTTCTATATCTGGAGAATTCCCTCTCTGTTTCCGTTGTCAGTCTCCGCTGCTCTCACATTTCCAGCCCCTCTTTCCTGTGCTGTCAAATCTCATGCTCAGACTCCATTTATCACGGATATCTGCTCATTTATATTTCCTTCCTATGAACCACAGCATGAGTCTCTCTTTGACACCAGTTGTTGTTAAAGAGCAACCTCCATGTCAAAGTCACTTCTGTAATCCCCTGCTGATAGGACGACTGATTCTACAGGACAATGTATTACCCACCTGCTGTCTGTGTACCAGGCACGGATAGACTCCAACACCACCACCACTTCTTACGTTCATGGACCTACAGGCTAGGAAAGTATTTGTATTCATGATTTTTTTTAACAAGTAGGCTGCAGTAATCCACAAACTGTTTTTTTTGTCCTATTGCTATTTGACTTCTCATTGAAATACAAACAAATAAGTCCTGCACTCACAACTTCAGACTAAACAAAGCGATTAGAGTTCACAAAGATGCTAAAATATGCATGGTAGGCCATAATAAGCCTTTTTAATTCTTGTTAAGTCTGTCTACAACACAAAAACACCCCAACCAGCACTGTGAGGTGCTGCAATTGCATTTTTGTTATCTATATGTTAAACTACAAAACTTCTCATTTATCCAAACTTTAAGTAATTTCCTGGTTGGTATCACATTATCTGACCTTAAACCTTTAACGCAAGGAAAAATCCACAAAAGGATTATGCTGGCAGTTGATGAGCACTGATTTAGTTTGCCAGCAGCTAGTGTGGGTTACAAATACAACAGCTTTCCTCATTAAGCGAAGGAGCTAAGAGCTGACGTTAGCTGGAACAAAAAGCCTGTCATGAACTGAATGGAAGGATTGAAGAAGAAATTAAATCATGACAGCTGAGAAGCGTTGGCATCCCTTTGGTCAAAGAGGGGCCGTAACCAAATCTTGTCTTGTCCTCAAAGAAATGAAACAGAATCTCACTTTTCGAAGTACCTCTGCGGAAAGCCAAAGCACAAGCTTGCATGGATGGTTGCATTTAAGGAGAAATTAAAGACTGGTGGCTGTGCAAACAGTCAAAGAGACAATGATGTTTTTAATACAAAAAAAGCAGAACTATTTAAGATAACCACCTTTCAGAAAGTTCTTTTTCTGTTATTTCTGTAAGTCTTGAGTCAGTCCTGATGTGTCAGTTTGACTCTCTTGGATTTGGCTGTTGATACCACAAACAGTAAATGCTGACAACTCCACCCACAACTTCAATCATCATATAAATAAGCATTAGTGTTTGACTTGAAGAGGTTTTAATGGGACTTCTGAAGGGTGCACTTACATGCAGGTGATACTGCTTTATGTTGCTTGTGTCTTTTTTCCACCTTTTGTCTCCCTTAGCTCTGCCCAGGTAAGGTGACTAATTGACAATCAGCCTCACCTGATCCTGAGTGTCAAAAAGCCAAAGAGCTGCCTGCACTAGGGAGGGGCATTTGAAGAGAACTGCTGCAACTCATTTTAGGGATCCTTGTGTTTTGGTTCTTTGTGATGTAGCTGACTTGTTAATTTGTTCTTTAGTTGATCTTTGGTGATTATTTAATTCTGTGTTTTTTCATAATAAATCTCTTGTTAAACTTCTAATGGGTCAAAAAGCAGCCAGGTCACACCAAAAACTGGGAAGTAGGTAGCAATACTCTCTAGAATAACAGAGCAGTTTATGAATTCATAGTTTGCTGTAATTAATATTTAATGGGTGTGCCAGCAATGACTGCAGAGACACATAGTTCAGGCAGCAAATCTTTGTATCCAAAAGCAATCAAGCATGTTTGTGGGTTTTTTGGAATGAGTTTCAATCAGACTGTAGTATCTGGTCTCATGTTCATCTCTTTGTTCAATGTTTAAAAAACTTCAGGGTTATTTTAACTTTCTTTTTGTAGTTAAATTTGAATCCCATCATTACTCAGTGTAAAATTGGACCATGATAAGTCTAATGTGTAGTGTTTAATCACATCAGCCACAAAATATTCATCAAAATAAAATAAAATAAAAAATAGGTTTGTTGGATTTGAGTCAGACTTTGAGAGTGAGGTGTCAGAGTGCCAAAACTCAATCAAAAGCCCAGAAAAGCTTTTACAGAATAACAAAGACGGGAGAAAACTCCTATTTTTGTTATCAAGGCCAAAGAAGACAAGGTCTGACTGAACCTGGCAGCAAGAGAAAGGAACACCCAAAATACACAAGCCAGACATTTCTAAAGAATTAAGTCTTCACCCTACACTTTCCAGACATATGTCCTAAACCCTTCAGCAACATACAGTTTAATCAAACATGTTGAAACATTATAAATGCTCACAAAAGCCAGATAATGACCATAATGTTTGGCAAAGAATGTCAAAACTCTTAATATGAAAAATGAGAAAGTGGCGTAACTGAACAAGAAAACACCCCAAAGATAAACTCATCTCAAAATGAAGGGTGTATTTTCTGACAAGCTATTTGGCAGATGAGGCTCACAACAAAAAAGTGCTAATGGGCTGTGAGCTGGTGGAGAGAAACACAAAAATCAAGAAAGCTGCTGGTTTCAAATGTGCTCATATACCTCAACTGAATCTTTCAGTTTTCATCCATCCATGATGCTATCATCAAATTTGTTTGAAAATGTAATTTAACGCACTTTAATGGCTCATTCTTTACTGTCAGTGTAAGAAACCAGAAACTTATCCCATCATTTCCCGTCTCAATTCTCACCCTACGTCTCCATCTTCTTCCATTCAGCCGCTGGCTAAATCAGCTCCTACGGCTGTGCTGGAAAATACAGCGCTATCATCAAACAGGCAGACTCATGCAGGAGTCTTTACCTTCAAAACAAGCCTGAGGGGTAACTCTTCTCTGGGCCACTGAAGTTTGATGATCAGACAGTGAGACTTCAGTTCACACACTGGTACAGATTACTCAAGAGACAGATAGAGATACAGAGTGACACAGGCCAGAGGATGAACTGTGTTTGGCTGAGTGGGAGATCACTGCAGAGCCTTGTGTGGAGACTGTGGAGCCAATAAATGAAAAATACAGAATTTAGGATTGAGGTTACAGATGAGAGCTTGATAACAATGTGACTGTGTTACACACTGTGGCTCCAGGCTGTCGGTGAAACATTACAAGAGCTGGAAAAGGTGTGATAAGACTGTCTTTACAGTAAGGAAAGCTGAGGCCCATTTAAGCCTCTACCACTGAGAATCCACAGTGGAGATGGAGATGCAGTTGTAGCACCCTGAAGAGGCAGAAATGAAAAGATCTGAGTCTCTTCAGCGGGGTCAGAGCGGGTGGACTGTAACAGAGTTGGAGCTAGGTGAAGGAGGAGGTCCGTAGGGAAGCGCATTCTCCACTTTGACCCCCACATTCCTGAAAACAAACCTTCCCTTTTCTCACCGCACCTCATCTTTCCACATGCTCTGCATACCAGCACATGCTGACACCAAACATCAAGTCCACTTCCAACCGTGAAGACATCTTTTGTTACAGAACATTAAGATCTCGAAAGTAAGAGGATTCATATCTGCCTCAGAAAGTATGACAAACCTTTTTCCATCTTGATGAAATTCCTCACATTTCGGCTCATTGAAAAACAATGCAGCCTTCAATTTAAGACACAAAACAGGCCCCCCATTTCTTTTCAAGGGGTCAGCCACGCATCCCCTTCTCTACAGCACACTGACCCACTTATTCAGCATGCCCCAACCCCCGCTGCTATTATTGTGTGAAACAAACTCATCATTCATTATCAACTGAGGTCCACAATTACCCCCACCCTCACAGGGCACAGAAAGAAGTGGGGGCACGACACAACTCAGGACCGGCAGCTCATTAGATTAGTGATGGCTTGCCACCACAATTAACTGGTATACAGAGCGATTCGGTGCTCCAGTTTTCTGCATTCTTCCCTGCATGGGCTGCGCTGGTCACTGCAAATGTCAGGGACACAAAAGAGGGGACGCAGTGCTCACGTTGGAGGTGGGGGGAGAGGATGCGCTGTCCACTTTGGCCCTCTTTTCCCCGTCTGACACCCTCACACAAAGTGGATGTGGACATGATATAATCAGCGGTTTTCCCTTTTAATGTTGGACTTTCTCACAGCCAGTTGCTCAGCCTGCTACCCACATGCTGTGAACATTTTGGACTTCAAAAGGCCTTGGGTTTAATTTAGATCTTTCCTTTTTGCTTTGGTGTTTGTGCCAATCACACTGAGTATTTGTATTACAGCAAGAGCCTTAATTAACATCCAAAGTTATCACTGGCATGGTTTCAAGATGCATATTATGGAGCTACGACTACAAATAATTTAATTAACAGTTTTTTTTTTTTTTGATTTATCAGAAAATCTCAGCTGCTTGCCCATTTTTTTAGACACAAACTTTATGGTTAAATGGAGCAACTGCTTAGATGATATTGGATCAATGTATTGGTTATTGAGTGATGGTCTTCTTAGCTAAGGATGTCTCATGAAGTCAAAATTTGTGGAAAGAACCTCAGTTCAAAAACATCAAGAAACAGGCCCAACATGAGAAATCTATAAAGAGAAACCAACAATGGCCTCATCTTTCCAAGTGTTTACAAAGCGCTTTGGGTAAACCCCCAGCAACATGGTCCCTCAGGGGACCAGTACCACTGTTTGACCAAAGGAAGTGTTCTCATAGACTGCTGCAGCAGAGCACTGCTGGATGTAGACCCACGTCAGCCTGCAGGAAGCCTAGAACAAGGACTATTTCCACTATTTAAGACAAACAGGACGCACGTGAGTCACACAGCAACCTGCTGAAAAACAAAGTGTCTTCAGTCCTCAAAATTTACTGCCTTGCAACACTGGTTGTCTCATCTTGACCAGTCTTCCTTTATCTTTGTAAACTCTCTCATGATAGTGCAGAAAAACAGCAGTTTAAAGCTATAGGTAAGCCCAGTTCAGGTTTTGTTAACTCAACAAAAACAGAGTTCATTTAGGATCTTTAATCTAAAGTTGCTTCAAAGCTTCAATAGTGTCTTTGCCAGTAAGGCAACTCCTCAGTTCCATACACTGATAAGTGTCTCTAAATGTTTCATCAAACACCCCTTTTCCTGTAAAAGTCCCTCCCGAGAGGAGAAGACTGAGATAAGACAAACACCTCCACACTTGACTGCTTCTGCAGGCTTTCCATGGAAAATGTTGATGAGCTACTTTTAAATGTTTCACAGTGTTAGTTTCTAAACCCATTACAAGTGTGTCAACTTAAGTTATTTCAGTAAAAAATATAATGAGCGCAGAACTAAACTGGTAAAAAATGAGATTGTGATGCTCTAAATGTGAGTGTCTGTCTGGAAGTCAAGAATATAGAAATCATTGAATCACTGGTTATGACTAACACAGCAGATATTTGCAAAACTATTTAAGCTTCAAATGTTCAAAATCTATTCCTGAAGGGGTTCAATGAACTATGAGAAGAACTTTAAATGCTGAATCATCAAATCTAGCATATCTGACTGATTAAATGTCATCTATGTGTCCACAGTAGTCGCCCTGAGACATCAAAAGTTCCTTTCTGCTGAAGGGGACTAAAGATTTGTATGCTTATTTCAAGTTTATGAGTGCTGATCTTTTAAATGTCTAGTTTTTTAAATCATATGTTGACATCTTCATTTCAACATTTTTCCAAGTGTTGTATAAAGACCCAAAGAAAGGCGGTCTTTTCTCTCCTTTTTTTGCAAACCCTTTTTAGGGAGATAAATTGTTAGTGATTTTAAGCGCTAAGCTGATTCTGGATACAGATCATCCTGCATGTTTTAAAACCCAAGTCTCAGTATTTTGACACTCAGGTGCCACAGATGTGAAACTGGTGAAAAGGTGTAAATTATGTCGATTTAGAGCAGAGTTTTAAATCCTTGATGAAAAACACATGGCACGACTTTAAATGCAAATCACACAAACACAGTCACAGCCCCCCTGGTGTGACGCTTATCTCCCAACTCCTCAGTGACAGAGTGTGAGTATAAAATGGGGGAGTGAGGGAGTGAAGGAAATGAGTAGAAGTAACACACATGAAGAGAAGAGAGAGATGGAAGAGATGCACACAGGAGGCTGATTACCTGCTTCGCCTCCTCTAAAGACGTCTGCAGCCGGCTTATTTCCTTCTCATATTGCTCTTTCATCTTGTCCACCTCCTGATCATGAGCGGCCACTTCCTCCTTCAGCGCCCCTTTCAAAGCTGTGAGCTCCCTCTCTCGCCTTCTCAGCACTTCTTCCTGCTCCTCCTTGGCCAGGAGAACCTCCTGCATCTCCACTTTCAGTTGCATCATGTCCTGTTTTAAAAATATGAATTAACTTGAGTTTCTCTTGATTTCTCACTTCATTCATGTTGTAGAAACTGATCTAAGGTCAGCCAAATAAGAAATGACAAAATGAAAAATAACGTCCTTTTAGTTCCTGGTCTGTATTCCTTTGCTGGTTTGTTAAGAAAGCATGATCTGCAATTTTCTGTCTAATGCATTTCAAGTGCACCCCAGCTACAGCGCTGTCGAATCTGAGTTTAACACAATGTTGTTTGCTGAGGTCTTTGATTGTACGTGTTCCTTCCAGCACTTTGGTCAACGTAGAGGAAGATGAAACTAATCAGTGCACTGTTTTCTGCCCTGTAAATATACTTTACTCATTTTATTTCACTTTTAGTTAACTTTATTTAACATTTTATTTAACTATTTAACCTTCAATGTAGAAAAATGTTAGCTTATTGAAGATTTTTCTGAGGACTAAAATGTATAGTGAATGTATGTTATATTTTTAGGTCATTACAAATATTTGCAGTTTTCAGAGTCTAATCCTGACAATTTCTGCCTCTAAGTTCAAATGTTTTAAAAAGTGCAAAATAGCACTGACTGGCTATTTTACTTTATAGTCTCAATGGTATTCTCCTCTTGAACAATAATCTGTGCATTACCGCCATCATAACATCTTTCTCTCCATCTGAGGTTGACTTCTTGGCTGTGTCGAGCTCATCATGCATCTCTGACAGCTGATCCTGCAGGTCTCTGATTTCTGTCTGGTACTGCTCCCTCTCCATCTTCACCTGGAACAGCCTGACAAACCACACATCATGTCACAACACAGTGAAGACACTCTACATACAGTAGACTTTCACACACAGAGACACATACACCCCCACACACCTGCACCCTCATTCACACATACAAACGGCAGCACCTGCGCTGGGTCTGAATGTGCAGCCTACAGAGCACAGGGGTTAAAATGAAAACCTGAACCTGGCAAACCAATAATGTCTAAACTGTCTCTGCATGACAACACAGAGTGGCAGGGTGATGAGTGATGTGAGGCACCTCAAACAAATGAACTCAGAGATGTAGACTGAGCCAGAATACCTCAACCCTCTGATAGAATAGACCCAGAGATGAAAGACTTCACTCTTTGACTTATTTTCAATAGTTCAACAAACTGACTTCAGAGAAAGAAAAGAGTCGAAGTAGCCAAGTCATATTTGGAAATAGCTTAACAGAAACTAGCTGAGCTGAGAAACAAAACTTAAGAAAGTGAAAGAAAAAGAGAAAAATGTAACATCAATAAGGGCTCAACTCCAAGGAAGTGTGAAGCTATGTGAGTAACAGATCAGATACAGACAGCAAGTGCTTTCAGAGTCAATACTAGTAATAGAATAGTAAATCAGTCACTGAGTACACTTAAATATTCAGAGCTGTCTGTTCAAGTAACCACAGGAGGCACAAGGAACTGGCATAGTAACCACTCCAGTAACTATCAACATATCGAGTTTTAACAACATACACACACACGACCGTGTTTGAGAATGTCAGCAGATGATGGCTAATGACTGTAAGTGTTCATTATCAAAAGACCCAATAAAGGTATTAACACAGACACGCTTCCTCTGATACACTGCTCCTGTGAGCAAGTGTAAAAGAGTTCAATATAACTGCAGTTGACAATTCAAACACTAAAAAACTAAATTACACAAAACAAGGACTACACATCAATCAGTGGCTCAACATTTCCTCAACGTGTCACACTGGACTTACTCCTCAACGGTGGTCTGGAGCTCAGACTCCGTTTTGGCAAGTTTCTCCTTCAAACGCTTACACTCCTCTAAACTTCGCTCCAGCTCCTGCTGCAGATCCTTCAAACCCGCTGCTGTCCTCCTATCAGCCTGATTCTTCTGAAGGGGAAAAAAAACACACAAACATCACTGTTGACTTTTCATAGTAGACTGCAAACAGCCGTTGGTGTGAAGATAAAGATGATCAGGCACACTCATCATTAAATAAAAACACAAAGATGTGGCCTCTGTTGACAAAGTTTTGTATAGTCTGAAAGTAGATCCTAAAACCTGAATATAGAATTAAAATGGAAATACTGTCTATAAGAACACAATGTTATGGATTCTCCATTGCTTTTAACCTCAAACCAAATTTCACCATAATGTTGTCACTGCATTAATTTGAAAATATTGCATTGTCTGAATAAAAGGGACGTCAAAGTCTTTTTAAGGAAAAAAAAAGCCTCTTTTTTCCATCTCACTCTATCCATGAAAATTCACCCATGTGTTGTACTTCACTAATTCTACATCCTCCTGGTGATGTCTCTTTAAATTCACTCTAATCCTTTAAACCTATTTTCAACCAAACCCTTTATTCAAGGATATTCTCAACAAACAAGTCCAGCAATAAACCAACAGTCCACTGCTGATATGCCAACAGAAATGAACCGGTCTCTAGAGCATGGTTATGATCCAACTCCTTACCTCAAGTTGTCTCTTCACTTCGGCCATTTCTCTCTCCAGTTCAGCATTTTGCTCCTGCAGCGCTTTAGTTTGTGCAGAAATGTCCAGCGACTGACAAGGGAACAAGTTTTAGAGTTGGTTATGTCCTGTAGGTTCAAACTAAACATGCACACGAACAAAGAGTTTTTGGTATGTTTAAACTTTCATTTGAGCCACAGCTAAAGAGCAGAACTAAAATTACAAATCGGACTGCAATACCAAATCATGTAGACGGAGCACTTTGACAAAACAGATACAAACAGCAGAGATAATATATATCTCTTGATTGGTTTTTGATATGGTATTCATGAGCAGTAACAATGTCTTACTTTGGTGTCCCCTTGAGCACTCGCTGTGGCCCGAGTCTTCAAGGTCTGTATCTTTTCAAAGACAAGGTTGACCTTTCTCTTCGTCGTTTCATCACTGTCATTACATCTGTTGACACACACACACACACACACATGCACTATGTATGAATGCATAACGGCAAATAAAGGTTGAAAAAAATAACTTGTTTCAGTATTTGGGGGGATCAGGATTTAATTCCAGACTGTTCTGAGAACAGAGTAATTCATCCCTGCTTAGAGAGGGTCAGGAAGGATCATGCTGCTTTGATGTGTCACCTCCTGGCACAAACAGCTTCATTACACCCGTCCACGAAACTATGAAGCACATGAGCGGAAGAATCAAACGTATGGGCAGTGTAATGGGATTGCTGCACAGTCTTATTTCATCTCTTGGTTTCTTAATAGGAAGAAGTGCTGAGAATATAAGAAACACAACAGAATACTTGTGTGTAATAAAGCAGCATCTTTGGTCATATTGAAAGAAAGAAAGAATTATTTTGAGGCTTGGATTGACTGCACTTGGTCACAAAACCAACCACACCCAAATATTCTGCCAATACTGAAGATACTGTAGTTTGAACCCTGCATTTCAAACCTCACATGAGGAAAACCAAGCTAAGTATTGTTCTGCTCAGTTCTATTTTATAATTTCATAGACATCATATTTTCTAGAGTGAAGAAAGGCAGCTTTGTTCCCAGAGTTAACACTGAGCATTTGGGGTTTTTATGCAAGACATCTGAAAGCACCACAGATGGGAGGATTTTCTTAACCCACAGAACCATTTTTTAATCCTTCAGCTCAAGTGAAAACATCAGAATCCACAAAAGTGGAGTTACACCACTTTCACATGACAGCAGTGATATATTATTTCAATAAATTTCACAGCCTAGAGACAAAAGGCCAACCCCTTCCTCCCCCAAACCTCTCCTCTGTTCATACAGATGATTTCCATTAAACCTTTATAACCTCTGATGGTGAATGTTTGTCTTTTGAGCTTTGAGAATGTGGCTCCGTTTCAGCCCCAGCACTTCCATCTGTGTTTCCTTTACTTTGTCCTGTGACTCCTGACCTGTGGCCTGACACACCCAAGCAGTTTCCTGTTCACTCACTGCACTACCACAGGCCTGTAGAAGATTGATAGAAAATCTGCAAACTGTTTCTGTTTCTCACAAAATCGCCAGAGCTTGGTTTAAAATCTGCAGAAAGTGAGTAAACTGGCATTTGTTATTAATACATACGCTTTTGTCAAAACAACCCTTGACTATTAATTTACATCCAAACAAAGAGATGTTTAAGACTGCAATAAAAATCATATCTGGCTTCAGAATCTCAACTTCATTTAACCTTTTAACCCCACATGCCTTTCTCTTTGGCGTCCGATTACACAAGCAAATAAAGAGTCTTCTCCACATTTCACACAGTGTGGAAAAGAAAAAGCAGAGAGAAAAGTGGGATTCTGCAAGAAAACAAACTCCAGACAGCTGGATTACTCACAGCTTGCATGGGAGGGTAAGGAGAGCACATTCTTTCTTTTTATCACCAACAGTCCAACTCTGATAAAAACCATTTATACGCTTCCACAGAGAAGTCTCCTCCTCTGTGATGCATTGTGTTACTGTAAAACTTCTTGGCTTTGGACAGAAAAGTTTTTGGATTTCATGATTCAACTACCCGGCAAGGATGAAGACAATGACTGAAGCTTAAAAGTTCATGTACAAGAGCAGAAAATGGAAGTTAACTCACCCTTCTTTCAAATAACTAAACAATATTTGTTTAGCTGTCTCTTCATTTGTTTGTTGTGAAAGCTCCTGTTGACCTTTGAGGAGATCAGGTGTCGCCTGAGGAAGAGAAAGAGACTTTAAATGAAAATAGAGCGATATTAAAAAAAAGGGGTGGGGGCTGTTTTCACCTGTCACATGCTCTGATTTTAACATGACCAAACAATTCACAATCTTCAAAGTGAAGTAATGCACTCTGAAATTTCAAATTACAACTTAAAAGGTACAGTGGCGTTGAGCTCCGTCTGTTTACCTGAACATCTGCTTCTGCGCTGGCCTTCTTGTCTGCTGTGGAGGACGGCTTTGATAGTGATGTTGACAGCGATGATGACGAAGTTTTTCCAGCTGAGGAGGTGCTGTCCTCACTCTCTTTACTTTTGAATGGGACAGAAGAGGAGCTTGTCTGTGGCTTTTTGTAACCCTGTATGAGGCCCACACCTTTAGAGATGGTGCTCTGTGGGGATCCAGGTGCACTGGTGGCCCGAGATGAAGCCCTGGAGTCACTCCTTCCGTCAACAGCAGAGACCCAGGAGTCCTGACCACCGGCTGATTTCTGCTGCCGGAGCTGTGAAGGCCGCAGGACGTGCTCCATGGATGTTCCCCGACGGGGAGTAAACTCGTCTAAGAAGCTCTGGTCCTCTCGTTGGCTGAAGGCGCTGTCCACACTGCGAGAGCGCTTCCTGTCCTCAGGGTTGATTCTGTTCCTGCGCCCTGCTCTGCCTCTGCGATGCTGGCTTCCATCTTTAGCATCAAACTTGTCTATAAGCTCGTCCACACCAGGAATGGACCCTGTATCAATGTCTCTCCCTGAACCAGCATGGAAAGGGATGTATCTGCGGTTCTCGTGGCGGTTAATAGTGTCAGCATAGAGGGCCTCCATCTGTTCATCTAACAAAGTCTTGGAGGTAGAGGATGAGGAGGAGTGGCGGGAGCGAGAAGAGGGCTGAAGAATTGGCCCGCTGGAGTCTGTCCTGCGTAGTGGAAGGACGTCAGGCTCATGGTGGGTACGCTCCAGACTGGAGTTGGCGCTGCTCATGGAGCTGGGGGCTCTGCCTGATGACTTGCTCTGTTCAGTTGAGGGAGTGGACGCAGAGGAGGGCAAAGACTGGGATGGAGGCTCCATTTTGGTGCCTGGTTTGGACTGAGGTGGACTTGGGTTGGTAAGATAAGGTTTGGACTGGGGTTGAGCTCCTTGGGATTTTGGCCTGCTCTGAGGCTGAGCACGCTGGACTGAAGGCAGAGACTGTGACTTCGGCATGGAGGGGGCTGCATCACTCACTCTCTGAGAGGGAAGTCTCCTTTTATCTTGCTGCACAGAAGTTTTGTCCCGGTCCAAGCTGGATGACTTTGGCTGGGATGGTGCTGGGACAGATTTGAATGAAGAACTCGGTTGTTGGTTGTCAGTCTCTGCCAGGGGTGGAGACCTTGAAGGCAGGCTGCGGAAACCATCGAGGTTCATGGAGTTGGTGTCTGGATCATAAGGCTGGAGAATCTCAGGATGCTTCTGAAAGTTCAGAAGGGTGGACTGTCTCTTACCCTGTGAATCTGTGACCCCATTTTGAGGACCAGTGTAATTCATCATCTTCTGCGACCTGTACTCCATAAACGGGCTGTTGGATCCAGCCTCTTTCCCTCCACGGAAGTCATACTCTTGGTAGTTCTCAATAAAAGATCCCTCTGAGTCCATGTAGCCATTACTGTTAGGGTCCACATAGGAGTGATGGCCCCTGTCTTGATTGTTGAGGACTACATATGGGTGCCCATCTATACCCTGAACACGGATGCTGAGACCGTATGTTCCAGCTCCATTACTGTGGGGCCTAGAGGGGCGAGCCGGCTGAGGGTGGCCCCGCTGTGGTCCACTGTGAGGAATGCCAGTCACTCTGTACGACTCCATCAGGAATGCAGAAGGAAAATAAATCCCTCTCCCTGGATCAGGTGGGCCACCTCTGCAAGCGAACATTGAGACAGACTGCATTACTCAGAGAAGAGACTCTATATACTTAAGTAATATCAACAAATGTTTCCCAGGTACACACTCAGCCTCTAATGAAACATTAAAGCCTCGCCACATAGTATTATGTCGCTCACTCTCATTTTCTCGTCTTTTTTTGCATTCTTAATGTTATGTTTTCTCTCCGCAGAGATGGTATCTGTCTAACTGCTCAGCTAATGAGCGCTGACTAAATGAGGAATGAGCCAATAAGTTTCCTGTGTTTGCTATGATATCTCAGCACCCACAGCGCCTCTGAAAATATGCATCAACATCAGCCACATTCTAACAGCTGAAATAACCACACAGTGTTTAGGAAGGTCTCTCAGGTGTGTGACTAACAGGTAAGGTATAGCTTAATGACAGTTTGCTGTGCATAACAAAGAATATGGGTTAAACAGGTTAAGAGGAAGGGATTGAAAGATAATACGCCAACGTGAGCCAGTCAAACCTGGGAACAATGTCCGACCTCTGTCATCTCTGCGGAGCCTTGGGGGGGTTAGGTTTTAAAGAGGATGTAAGCTTGTGTGTGTGTGTGCACATACTCAAGATAGTTGTCTTTGTAAATGCCAGTGTCATTTAAAAAAAAAAAGGAAGTAAACTAAAATTTGTATCATTAACAGGGTTGTCAAAAGTTGACAGATTTGCATCATTATCAAGAAAACACAGCCAGCACTCAATATCAAGATATTAAAGTGAACCTTTAAATGTTCTAAAATGTTAATGTTTATTTCCTTGTAGGCAGATGGAGACAAAGCCATCAGCGGCTAACATGTGTTTCTCTGGACAATGGGCTTTTAGCAGGTTCCTGTTTGCCTTGCTGATAACATCCCATTCTGCCTGATTTTACAATACAAAGAAAGAGTGAGATAGGTCTAGAAGAAAGCCGCTGATAAGACTGACAACAAAAGCAATGCAGGATACAGCACACTAGCATTAAATAAGCCGGGGGACAGCTAGAGAAAAAACTTGATTTAAGTGAAAAAATAAAGCACCGTGTGAAGTTGGGGAAGAGAGAGTGAGTGTCCTCACTAGAAATGTGTTGGTTAAGTTTCGCAGACTTGGCCACACTGCTTGTTTCAGGTCATCTTCACTGATAAACTTAAAGAAAATGTAAATGAGGGAATGGCTTTGTCGGAAAAATATAGAATGTTTTATCTGTTAATTTCTGAATGGTGTTTTGACTTTTTATGCTCTAGGTTGGAAGAATGAGGCACTTCTGTCTGTGTGTTTTTTCTTATTTTTAATTAAACTCAGAAGGATTTTACATTATGAGTAAAATGCTTTGGCATAAAGAAATGGTTTTTGTTTTTTTTCCACACAAAGAAAAAAAGGTCAGTAAAGATGCTTAGACAACCTGTCTCTTGTGCTTGGTGTTCTCTGCATAAAGAAAACCATTTTCAATTTTTCTGGCTTATGTTTTTCTGATTACATTGTTGAATTGGATTAGATGCTATTTGCAGATCCCAAGATTGTTAAAACATCTCTTTCCTAGAACACAGCAAACATTTATTTCATAAATTCAAGACAATAACTGTCATGTATTGGATAATATATAATAATTTGCCCCAGTTTGTGACATTAAATATGGTTTTAAACCAGTGAGATCAGCCAAACACCATTTATAGACAGTGCAGGAAGGAAAACGATCATGTGTCCTGTCCAGCAACACAATGGTCTCTTTTATCCTTCGTTTCCTATCAATGCAAAACATTACAACAGGAGTGCAACTTTTTTCACTTCAAAAAGGAGGAAACCCATACTGAGATGCCCCACTGCCCCTCCAAGAGGCCGCGCTGCCTTCACTGACCCCTGTGTTGCAGAGCAGAGAGGTCAGCGTGGAGCACAGGTTGGATGTCAAGGCCCTAGCTTTGATCTGAGTGGAGGACAGACTCCAAAGATTTAACAAAGCAGATTTTTATCTCCTCATGAGAACTCTTTAGTTTTCTGTGTCACAGGGAGTCCTGACACAGCTGCAGTGACTCACATGACTACATGAAGAAATTAATCAGTTTGGAGCAGCACTGAATGAGTGGATGCAAAAATCCCAATAAAGCCACACAAAACAAGGAGGATTTACACTGTGGGAAAGTTTGATAAAGTTACGTAACATGAATGGGAGTTAACTAATCCGGAGCAGTCAGGTAAATGCAACGTGAGTGAGCGACAGCTACTGTAAACACAATTAAATCATGGCACTACATTAAAATGTCAATAAAAGACGATAAATGGGGCTAATGATTGAAAACTGAAAGGAAGTTAGCAAAAAGATAGAGCTGGTTGAGTTGACGCACTCTCCAAACATTTTTCATCGCTACTCAGTGCAACAGGTGGCATTAAACACAACACAAACCTGAGATTTACTGGGAAACTTCTGCCAGAGTTTTCCTCTATTCCTCCTCTCCTTACAACACAGTCCTTTATGGCTTGGTTAAGGCTAATTAAAGTAAAGTGAAACGGTTGTTAATGTAGTTTAATGACTAGTCTGTTGTCTTGGTTAGTTTAACGGCTGTTAGCGCTCCAACGGCAGCCGTCAATGAACTCGGTTAGATGGTTAAAGTTACTCACCGGCGTCGTTCCTCTCTCTCTCTCTCTCTCTTTCTGCGGTTGACTTATCTCAGATTTTAATGTTTGTTTAATGGAGTTTGTTGAAAAGATAAACCACCACACAGCAAAGTGACCACTCCACTGCTTGCGAACTTATCAAGTCTTGTGTTGTTTTCTGAAGGAGAGAGCCTGTCGGCCAGTTTGAGAAGGGCGTCCGACCCTCCAGGCCGCTCCGCCTCCTGAATCAAGCGCACAATCCCGCCCACCCACTCAAAACCACCCCACTAAAACCACCCCACTGGCCTGGGAACAGTTTTCTCAACACGAAACCACCCTGAACCGAGACCTGGGCTGATCCTGCACTGGTTCTGTTTGGACCTGCCTTGACTCGGCTCGGTTAGGTTAAACCCGGAGAGATCTTCATACTCAGGATAGTTTTGAAACTTCACCAAATTCATTTATTTGTACACATGTAGATAAAACAATAAATACAAAATATTAATTATAATAAGTTGCGTTTTAAATAGTAAAGTATTTTGGTGAAAACATAAAGTTATTACAGCTTTAACTTGTGTTTAGAAAGGTGTAAACCTTCATCTGACAAAGTGAAAAAAGTCTCTCAGAAATATGGGCTGTGAGTCATGAATTTTGATTTTTGTGTCACTCCTCTGCTATGAGGGGGACTTTAATGGGTGGACCCTGTAATCCTGCTGAGGCTGAAGCAATACTTCCCATATAAACCAACAACACCCACTGAAAAAGTCACTAACATGAGGAGCAACTAACTCTTTACTTTAACTACATATAAAGCCCAGACAGACAAACTTAAGTTATATGAAGCTTAAGCTCGCTGAGTGCATTATTAATTACACAAAACATGAATGCAATTTGCTGCAGCACGTCTTCAAAAACCGAGAGCGTCATCTAGTGGATAGTCAGCTGACCTGAATACGGACACATAATGAGAGGAGCCCTGATTCCTGCTGAGGCTCTCACCCACTGTCAGTGAAGGCAACACGACCCAGCAGCCTTTAAAACCAGTTATCCTGCTGAGAGAGGTTCAGCATTTTAAGGTAAAACCCTGACATTAAGAAAGGTACAATGCTGTGTGTGTGTGTGTGTGTGTGTGTGTGTGTGTGTGTGTGTGTGTGTGTGTGTGTGTGTGTGTGTGTGTGTGTGTTATTTTAGAAATAAAGTTTCTGTAGTGCACATGTAGGCTACTTAAAGAGGAAGTGCAGAACTAAGCAAACAGTCTAAGCAGTGATAAATAATGATGTCCAGGATGGCTTAAAGTAGGTAGTAGCAGAAGTCTCGGCCAGGCCTAGGCCTATATAAAGCAGACACACATACTGATAGAACAACTGCAAAACTGAATGATAATACTTACTGTACTGATGGGAAAACACTTGGGTCTTAATCTTCTTACAAATTACATTTTTTTACTTACATTTCTTGAAGCAGGTGTATGAAAAATTATTACAACTTGACATGATTAAACTGTCACAGTTAAAAGCTGTGAGTAAACAGATCTTTTTCATAGCTTGATACCCTAAAATGTGTTTTATTACGCCTAGGTTTATTATTGTTGTTGTTCTCATTGGGGGTGTACTAAGTGTGTTTAGAAATATATATGTTAGTGGCTCTTTAATGCCTGACACCACAAATTATGGCCGGAAAAATTCAAAATTTTTTGGAGCTGAAATGTTTTTTTCACTTACTACTGACAACCAAAAATATCAAAATGTCCTTAAAATTTGACAAATATATTTATTTATCTCGTTTGATACATTAGATGTTTTTGGAAACTGATAAACTACAAGAGGACATTTTTATCTTTTATCGGACTATATTCAGGTGGTTTTTTTTTTAGTAATTTGTTGATCATATTGATTTGATAGGAGTATATCAAAGTATCAAATATGGTACAGAAGGCATTAAAGGGTTACATTTTTTCCTTTTGAATATAAAATCATCTAAACAAAATATTACAAACTCTGGACCATAACAAGTTTGTTTTAGAAACATCTAAACTTTACTGAATATTAAATTTAAATGTAATGTAAAAGGTTGTCTGAGTAATACGTTTTGGATAGACTTCAATGAAGCCATAGAAAGTCACAGATATAGGGTTTTGTTATAGATTGCTAAACATGGTAGATATTGCTGTCAATACTAAATATTTCAAGACAATATTAAAACTGTAGTAAATGGTGTTGTGGATTTGATAGACTGATAATGGGTGAGGGAAAAGTTGTGTTGTCATTTGTGAAAGTTAATTGTGATATCGGCCTTGTGTGCGCAGATGCTGGTGTGATGCAGATCGAATCAAAATGCCATAAATCATCCCGTTCAATCAGCCGCCTGATCGATCAGTCTATCCTTATTACAAACACTGCTGGCTCTGTTTGTTCTGATAAAAGCCAAAGCCATTTTTGATTGTCTGTTTATATTTGCAACCTTGTTGTGGCAAAGTTCTGTCGAAGTTGCCTACATTAACTGTGAACTTGAAAGATAAAGACTTTTTTTCGACTTTTAAATGTACACTAACTATCATAACTCATTTCAAGTACTCTAAACTTGACAGCCTATATTATGCAAATGACAACTTCTCTACTTCCACAACATCAGGGTGATAAATTAAAAAAAAAAAAAAGTTCTACTTCTGTTTTAATGGAACAAATTGTAACAGCTTCAATTGCTCAACCTGCAGTAGTATGTTTAATATAAAATTGACATGTTTTGAATAAAAATCCAACTATTGGAAATAACTATAGCGTCTAAACAAATGTGATGCAACAAAAAGCTCAATATTTTCCTCTAAATAAAGGAAGACAAATGAGAAAGTAAAAGTAAAGCATATACACCTGACTTTAATTTAAGTGCAGATTTAAAAGGGATGTGTTTGGGAACTTCTTGAGCTGAGTATGATGAACAGAAAAAAAAACGATTGTGCAAAATGACTCACGCTGAGGACTTCCAGTAATGATAAACAGGGTTGTTTTAAGAAATCTCATCACTACAGCAAACTACATTAACCTGAGGCCCAGCTGCCCCTGTGTCTTTGTAGGGTTGCACTGTTTATGTTTGTGTCCGCACAGAGACCGCACAGCTCCTCAGCCTTTAATCTGAGCTCTGTGCCTCTGTGTTGAGTTACAGCAGCGCACAATGAGTGCTCTGTTCTCCGCTGAGGTGCCACAGCTGCGACCTCTGGGCATGCTCAGTACATAGCTCAGTCTGATCTTGACAATGAGAGGTACTGCAAGATTTCCAGGGGCAGCCCAACCAAACTGACAGGCAGCAGGGATACCAGAGAGGCACCTCATACTTGGAATTATGGAAGCTTGCTGGGTTTGAAGGTCTAATTTCCAGCAGTGATAAATCATTACATAGAATTTCCCTTCCGGGATCAATAAAGTACTTCTAATAAGATAAAATAAGTTCCTCTTATCTTATCTTATCAGTTTAATAGAGCTGGGTTTCCTGTGTGATGAATTGATGTGCAACAATCATTTAAAGATGAATGTTTCCAAAACAAGTCAAGACAAGTGAATATCTATGAGAGCCAGAGCGGCAAACTATGTTCATCAGGTTAAGAATGATACATTCAATGGTTTTCTCTTCTGTCTAATGAAAAGTGAACACAATTATATTCAAGACTGTTCAGCAAAGATTTTTTTTTCTTTACATGATGAAACTATGTCAGGTTTCATTAAGAGCACTGCCAGCAAAACATGCTTTTCACCCTGTATTCTTAACCATTCCTTTCACCTGGTTAAAT
The DNA here is from genome assembly GCA_962446985.1 of Xyrichtys novacula. Classification (NCBI taxonomy): domain Eukaryota; kingdom Metazoa; phylum Chordata; class Actinopteri; order Labriformes; family Labridae; genus Xyrichtys; species Xyrichtys novacula. Next base: position 21,865,888 of record OY660864.1, on the reverse strand, counting down.
GTCATTATAACCTCCTCCCTTACCTGGAAAATATCAGTGCAAGTATCACCAACACTAGACAAGACAAGACCAAAACCTAAAAGTTTAATAACTGTGCCTTAATGTGTTCAGAAAAGTGAGTTATGTTACTTGAGGCCATCAAAGGAAGCTTTAGATTCAGTTTTGTTTCTCTGAGTTGAGGCCCAGCATGCCTTGCAGGTTGGAAATAAAGTGAAGAATAACGAAAAAAATAAACGTACCACTATAAGCCAAGAATTCTGAAACATGTTTCTAGAAAGTATTTGGATTTTTCATGGAAATAAAAATTTGAGGAGCTATGTGAAGCTCATGCTGAGAAGAATTTTCAGTGGGAGCAGCAGAGAGGAGGAGGAGGAGGAGGAGGAGGACCTCGGTGTTCAGAGCAGGAGGAGCAGCAGGCTCTCTGGTCATACTTCAAGGATATGAGCCAAGAACTTTCTGTCTGTTGGCCCAGCAGCCATGACAGGAAGTCAGCTTTCAGACCCGGTGGTCCCACTCCTACAGAACACATGCACACCCACCACCTCCACCTCCGTCTCCACCACCAACCACAGCGGCGACCTCACAATAAGCTCACATGTTCTGATCAGCATGATTTATGTTGCATCACATATAAAAGAGCAGTCAGCAGATTTTTTTTATTTTTGTTCCTGAGTGTCACCTCAGTCAGAAAACTGAACTGGGATCAGACCACTCAGGATGTGATGAGTGCTCTCATGCTTGGGTTTAATTTTGTACAGATGTGTGAGATTTACAGCACAACAGTCCTCACAACACTTGTGGGATTCATTAAATTCAGTCACAGCCAAAAGAAAGCCGCTTCCACCAACAACTTTTCCACCAAAAAAATCAGGCCAGGTTTGTTCATTTCATAACGTCTGCAGGGGTTTCTTTTCTGCACTTAGGTTCTGTTTTATCATTCACCTTTTTTAAATATTTGTATTAATTTCCCTCTACTGTGATTAAATGAATCTCAGACTAACCTGACACAGAACTGGATTTATAAATAAATAAGAAGTCACATTTAATTTATAAATCAAAAATATATTCTTTTCAAGAGTCCCACCCTTATTTAAGTTTTTGAACACAGTAGCGCTTGACTCTTAATGTGAGAAACAGAGTTGGAGCACAGCCCATGTACAGTGCGCTGCTATCACACTTTATTAAAAATAGAAACATATATTCATAGCACTTTCCATACAGACTAAAATGGTCCACTGGTAGTATTTTCAAAACTGAGTTACATACTATAAAACACTCATTTGGCCTAAATCCACTGTAGAAATATCTTCAAAATAAAAAACCAAAGACATTAAGGAAGTCTTCTAATCCCCCCTGTGATTCTGAGCTCTTCCTACCTCACCCTTACTCTGCCTTTTAAACAAAATCAAACACCATGGAGAGGAGAGGACGTGAGTATGGAGATGAGAAAGAAACAAACGTGTGAGCTCACTGAGAGAAATAAATGCACAAACAATCAAGTTTAAAAAAAGATGGCACATTTATTGCAACATAAATGTTATATACATTGTGTTTCCTGCTGAAAAAGACAGAAAATTCAAATCCCCGTTGCTGCAGTTTTGTAATGGATGCATCGACAATACCTCTTTATTTGACACAAGAGCAAATCTTTTACCAATCAACGACGAGACCAAAGAGTAAGATCGAGGTCTCTTTAAGGAATCTGGAGCTCGTATGAAGCCTTTTGAAGAACTAAACTATGAGCAACATTTCAGCCTTGTTTCTTGAGATGCTTTTAGTAAATTTCCTGTAATAATGGACAGGTTATTGTAAATAACCGTACATTTTACTATCTAATATAGTAAAATAAAGTAAGAAACTTTTTTACTCAAAACTTTTGCTTTCAAAAATCTAGAAAGAGTAATATTTAGAATTCAAGAAATATTCTTACAGTATTATTGTATAAAAGACTAACTACAGTGAAAAATAAGCCAAATGTTTTTTTTTTCCTTTTGATTTTGTTTTTCTTCATATATTATACAAGGGAAAGCATCTGGGAATACAGCAAAGTCTAACTTGGCAAACAGAGGAGCAAAGAACTGTAGGAAGAACAGGAAATTTAAAAAAGGAAGGAAAGAGAGCAGGAAGTGGCGTACAATATACCCTCAATCAAAGTCTGCTGACAGAAATGCAAGCCCGTAAATACTGAAATGAAGAACAAGGCCTCATTCAGTCAGAGAATACACATCAACCACAAAGGTTTTCAGTGGTCAAATATTATATGTTGGATGTAAACTCTTAGTGTGGCATATTTATGCTAACGCAAGTCCCTTTTTGAAGAGGAAAGTCCAGTTGAATGTGGCAGCCTTGTTTGAGGTGGACATTATGATAGACAACAATATACAAAGAAATAAATGGAATATAAAGCAAGTCTTAAGACCAATGATTTCAAAAGGAGAGACATAAAGCATGCACACCGATAGGGAAAACAAAATAAAGTCATGATAATGAAACACAAAAGAAAATCCTGTCTTCTTATTTTGTTCAATTCTGTGCTACAGTTCTATGATATTCAACAAAGTCCATGAAATATCTGGTCTGGCTTCTTCAACTGGAGTATCACGGCTTGGTTTGAAACATAATTGAAAAATAACTTAGAACATATTCCCTCCTCTGACTGAACCCGGGCGTCATAATGCTGGAAGTGGAAAGAAGTGACTTATTACAACACAAAAAAGCATAACTAAAGAATAACAGCCTTTGAAATGAAATTAAATGTCTTGAGATATTGAGAGGAAGAAAATTAAGTTACGTGTTCATCAGGCCAGAAGAAGATGTGGTCTTCGTTTGTTTATTCTTTAACTACAGCTTTATGAAGCAGTCTGATTAGCTGGTGGCAAGAAAAAGTACAAAAAAAAAGAAGAAAGCCACTTCTGTGCTGCTTTAAGAGGAGAAAGTTACTGTCAGGATACTAATCAGAGACAAAAAAGTCACTGCTTACATTTAACACTATATGGCAAAGGAGGGCAACGACTTTCCCCTCTTCCTTTAGTTAAGACACTAAAATATGCAGGGAATGCTAAGGTTTGCTCTCTGTGTTATCACTGCTCACTACCAAGGAGAAAAACAAAACAAAACAAAAAAAAACTAAATCTGAGCTTTCAGTAAACCTAGAGTTTGCTGGTCACTTTTGCAGACAATATTGCTAATGCAAACTTGTTTGGCTTGTCAGTAGCGCAGAAACTGACCTAAACTACACAGACACAAACATAGGTAGTTTTGGTTACACATGTGGCCAGCGGCAGAATTGATAAAATATAAATATAAATAATATATCATCTTTTTTTTTTTAAACATGGGGTGCTTTTATGTCTTCTTTCCTAACAGCTAATGATCATTTCAGTTGGGTATAAATATCACTCTAAACTGGCCAATAAATTAATCTTCTCAGTGCCCAAATATTTCCCCCTCATCTCGGGACTCGCCAAAGATTTCCCAGGGTGGAGTGCTCAGTTTTATCAGTGACACTGGCAAACAATAGATCAACTGAACAGCCGCATTCTTCTCTTTGAATTTGCTTAACTTTCCCTTTAGACATACACTTTATAGCTCAATAACATAATAAATAGAAAAAAAAAGAAACAAACAAACAAACAAACAAACAAACAAACAAAAAAAGTTGCTGTTACAATGCATTCGTCAATTCAGTTTAGGCACAAGGCAATTTCCACGTACGGTTGAAGGAGATTGCGAAGTCTCTGATTGTTCAGAAGCGACACACTTCTTTGCAGACAGTGATATGTGCTGAAGGAGTTTTTTTTTTCTTGGTGGGAGAAATTTGCAGATGAAAACTTTGTCACTGGGCGCTGAACGCTTCGTTTCTTCTTCAATTGTAGGACTGGATTGTTTAAGTGTCGTAGTTTTTCCTTCAAGTGGTCTGTCTCCTCCAACTGGTGTCACAAACTGAGAGTCCTGTTTGTGTCTGGAGAGTAAGAATGCCGACTCATACGGGACAGACATGATCCGCATCTTTTTTGACCTGGAGGACAGGAGGGAGAGAAGGGCTGATATGAAGTGTGCATCAATAGAAACACTGGATACTGATAATGGATCGAATGTATACAATTTTACATTTAAGATTCAATACACTGGAAAATGTTTAATTTTAAAACACTGGCTTGTTCCCAAAATTCCTGTCACTTTGGTGAGAGGGAAAACTACAGCCTGTCTCTGGTCTCTATGAAAAACAATTTTATACACTGACCCTGAGAGTAATCGATATGAATACATTTTATATAAACAGAAAACAAACCTGGTCGAACCTGTCTGCTACTCAGAGGTGGCCCATGGGGTTGGATGTGTCAGTCAGGCCAGGATGGACACCTGTGTGAGCTTGTTGAGTGTCACCAGAGCCCCCAGACACCTTCTCCTCCTCCCTCCTCTTAAGGCAGGCTGCTTTGGGGTTCAAATTTCGCTCTGTGGGTTTAAATCACAAAACCAAACTTGAGTGCATTTTACACAAATTCACCAGAATGACAACATTAGCCTCCCTTTGACTTCATTATAATAACTTTATCCTCTGTCTATCAAACTCAGATGTTTTAGCACAGATGACTCGATTGGTTTAGCAGCAGTATTTTTCTGATAAGTGATAGTTTGGCTGTGACTCCTTTTTTTGCAGCTCTGTTACTGACTTGTCCGCCTTTACATCAGAGTGCAGTTCTCTTTAGTGCATTACTCTTCTTTACACGTTCTGTACTCAATTTACAATTTCTGCTCTGGATGTGACACATAAAGTTGCTGCCTGCAGGAAAATATGACGCTTTTTGAAGATGCCTGATTAATTGAAAAGAGGTATTTCTGACACTGACCTCTGACTTGCTGCTCCAAGTTAAGTATGACGGCCACAGCCTGATGGAGGATGAGCAGTTTGGTTTGGGGCTTCTCGCTTTTCAGGTGCAGCTGGCACATCCGACCCAGCTCCTTAAAGGCTTCGTTGATGTCTCGCACCCTCAGGCGTTCACGGGCATTGTTTGCCATCCTCCTTTCGCGCTCACGCTCAGCTTTCTGCTCGGGGTTCAGGTCCTCATCTTCAGTTAAACTGTGAGAAAAGACATACACCTGCAGTCAGAGCTGTTATAGAGCCTGGGGAAGAAAAACATTTGTGGTCAGGGTCACACTGGCAAGGGCACAACTTGTGTTTGCCGCCCTAATGCAACAGACCACAAGGGGGCCCAAAACTGTTCATTAGCATCTGGTGATTAGTGGTAATGTGAACATGTCCAACAACCAAATGGAAAGCTTAATCGATAATTCTTGCAGTCTTACACTCCATAAAATAGTGTTGGGTGGTATGAACAAAATCTTGAAATGAGTTCCTCCTCCTCTTCCTCATGTTGGGTGGGCTGGGCTGCCTCAGTTTGCTCAGTACTGCCACTAATCTCCACCAATGAAGCTGTTTCTCCTTCGTCGAAACTATGTCAAGCAGTCTGCTGTACACGCTGGTTATTATATGGAGCGCACCCAAACCTAACCAATCAAATGGTTAAGTTTGGGAGGTATACCTCCCAACACTATCATAAAACAACATTCACTGCACTACTGTGTCAACTTACTGTAATAAAACATTAGAGGAGTCTTATCGATAATGTAAAAGGCAGATTTTCGACATTGTGCTGGATGTTATGAATTTTTACAGACTGCCTTTATTGCTGCAAGATAAGTGATAAGAACTAGAGACAATTTTAAAGCTGCAATTGTGCATCAATGTCAGAAAGGGTTAGAGGTTCATTACAGGAAACTTTGTTGATCATTAAATTAGGAACAATCTGTACATATAAATGTCAAAGTCTGAGCTACTGCTTGAACCTTTCGATCTCTCTTTCTTTCTGGCTGTGGTTGGTGCAATTGAAACAAGTGCTAACCCGAACCCAAAGGAACCCTTGGCTTGAACAATTCTCTATCCAAATTAATATTTATGTCTAAACTTCACTAACTTTAACCCTGGAGGCACTCGTTTTTTAGGAATAGACTGTTTGTGTGCTCTTACCTCGTACGTGTTCCTGCTCTGGGTGTCCTCATATCTCTTTTATCACTCTCATCATCAGACTTCTCATCTGCAGACAGGTTATCCTGCATCTCATCCTTGTCCTGTTTCTCCACCTTCAGCTCCAGGGTGGCAGGCACCTGGCCAGCCAGGGCTGAAGTGAGACCTGCTGGAGGTAAGACACTGAGCATTAGCTGAGTTGTTGTTAATCATTATCAATTAAAAGTTTAATGGGGTGATGGGACTGTCTCAGACCTCTGAATGCTTCTACTTGGTGGCTGAGTTCTGTGCTGGATGCGGAGCCAGCGCCAGGCAGACCTCCGTGGTTGTTGTTCAGACTGACAGCATCATCAGCGTGGGCACCACCCTGCTGCAACACACACAGGAAAGACAAGCAGGTCAGAGGAGGACGCTGATACTCTCTGGAGACAACTTAAAAACCAATGAGCTAGAGGAGTGTCAAACTGAAGATCTAAAAAAAGGGGCCATGACTGGAAGTTACCAGTGAGATGGAGCCAGGGTGACCACAGATTTCTAAAGAAGGTGTTTTCATATATTTAATGATATGTACCAACTGAAAACTTGAAAATGAGACAGAATTCAAACTGTGTGATGTTTGAAAGCCCACAATTGGACTACTTCTTTGAACAGTAGTCTAAAACAGGGACGGCCTTTATTTCAGCCCTGGGGGGCTTCGACAGTTTGCTTTACAACATGTTATAAATACAAAACCTGGACTTAAAAATAGAAAAAGCCATCTTTGTAACAATACTTTCCAAAAAAAAGCTCCCTTTCATGAAACATTTAGAAAACTCCTTTATGTATCTGTTTATGCAATATAATGATTTGCAACGTACTGCTTGGCATTCTCATGCTAAGCTCTCTGTAACCACAACTTAGACTGTGTCTGTAGTTTATGTCTAAAAGAAGACAAATCCTGCAATGTTTAGTTTCAAAAGATGTCACGCTGGAGCCACTTCAGAGTCCGACCATTTCCATGTTTTTCTGTCCACAGTCGTAACTTAAAAACCCGTCACCTCCCACCATGTTGCACCACAAAGTCCCTCCTTCATGAGGTTTCCCAAATGTTCTTTAACATTTTGATTTCCCTTCAGAGAACCAGAGAGAGGCGGAGAAATCATCAGCAAGGGTGGAGTGTATTCCCCCTTTTTCTTAAGGAATGTGATCCCGAGTCACTGTTGGCCTCTTTTAACCCCATCACCATGAGACCCTCCCCTTCCTCAGTGCTACGCTAATCTTTGCTGTGCTCTCAACAGGTGTCCAAACAACTCTTTGTCTGGAGGAGGAGGAGGGAGGCCGGGGCTCTGGCGTGAAAAGAACGCTGCCATTTTCATGGCTCAGGCTGATTACCATACAGCTGAGGAGCTCTTATTTGGGTGGAGACCGTGGGTTCAGACACACGTTTCCAGCGATTCAGATTTCCTGGGTTGTTAAAAAGAAGTGATGAAAAGAGGTGGAAGGGGGTGACGGGCGGGTGTCAGCCCGAGTAAAAAGCCTGTACTGAGTCTGGTGAGCTCTGTCTGAGGGGATCTCTTCCCACACAGGAAGTGCTGTGTTAGTGCAGACACAGTATGTTCTATCTCACAGTTGCAGTCGGTCAACATCACTGCCACAACCCAGCTCTCTGTAACAAATACATCAAACTGAGCTCCTCTGACAACCACAGAGGCCTTCTTGTTAGGAGACAAGACACGACGCTACGATGCAACAGTCTCAGCAGCAGAGAGAAAACACTGAATGACAGAAAACACACAGAGCCTAACGACAAACCAGGAACTTAAACTGCTCTTCAGATCTATTAATGCTGGAAAATGAGGTTTGAGAGCACAGAGGAGAGTGGGAGAAAACACCAAAAAGTCAAATCACTGCAGTTGAAAAAGTCCTCAAAATTGATGCTTTCAAATATTTTTTTATTTCATATTGTCAACAAAAAGATGATATTTTCTGATTGAGAGTGTGTGTGGAAACATGTTAAAATTATGTGTTTACTGTCATGGATGAGGTCAGGTTTAAAGGCAAAACGTAACACTCTGAGTTGAATCACACAGTTGACTGATGGATTCAGTTCTGCGCAAAAATAACTGGAAAACATTTAGATAAGTGAAAGTTTGAGTCACTTAATGAGCCAAAATGACAAATACTCTCTAATTCCTTGACCCGCTGCTCTGCCTTCAGATCCAACATGATAGTGTAGCGAATAAATTTGGACTTTTGTTTATCGAGAATCCAGCTAGAACTCAAGACTTGGCCTGAGAGGAACACCTGATGAAATGTTTATCACAGAAAGAATCCACTGTCTTAACTTCAGATAACCTTGCATGAATAAAAAAAACATCATTCAGAGACAAAATATTGAATGCTCTTTTATTTTATAGTCTATGACTCCCACAAGGGTTTCCACACAACCCTGGATTACAGTTGGACGAGTCGCTCCATTTAATTTTCACTGCAGATGTGTCCAAATCTCTTGGCTCTTTGGAATGAAATATGCAAGATGGAGGTTGGGTGAACACATGATTTATACTGAGACCTAAATTCCTTGAGGGATTGCAACACACAAACACATCCTACACTAATGCATAACTTTGCTCCATTATGCCTGTTTTTCTCATTTCCCTTTCACCCCTGTGTATAGAGGCACTCTCAGGAGGAGGGTAAGCCTTAGGCCAGCCATTACACTTATGGAAAATATGTCAGGATAAATTCAACTCCTCGTGTGTGGAAAAATGTCTCACTCCCTCACATGACAAAAAGACCTGTTTTGAACAGGTGGTCAAGATTTCTCTTTGAGGAGTTTTACAAATAACAGAAAGCAGCACTAGAAGCTTATATATTTTTTTACCTATATACACAATGGCTTCTTCGAAATACTTCAGTAAGGTTGTCATACCATTGCTGCTGTCCGACTTGGAACCAATGCAGAGGCAGGGAAGTTTGCTCCAATGGCTGCGATTGGCCCATTTTGTGCCTGTCCCAGCAGACTGTGTAAGTCACTGGGCAGACTGGCGGTGGAGCCCACGGCATGGTTCCTAAGAACAAGGATTGCATCATCCAGTCTGTCCAGACGATCTTCCATTCGAGACTGGGAGGACCAAAGGAAGTGAGGAGTGGAAGGTTAGGGAGAGGAGAAGAGAGGAAGAGAGGACAGAGCAGCTTAGTATAAGCACATTAAGACCAAAAATAAAAACACTGATTGTATGGAGTGGACTTGAAACGAAACAAAACTCATCCGAAACAGAAGATAACGAAGGCAATTCAAATGCAAGATCAACAGAGCCGTTTCAGCTTCAGCTGTCAAAGTCGACAAATGTCTCCATTCATGTTGAACTGAAACAATGATCAATAGAGAGTTAATTTAGACTTATTACTGCAAGCTGGAACGGCCTATTAGACAATGTAACATGGCTTTATGGCAACAAAGGCAATAAAATGAATTTACATCTCACTGTGAGGAATGTGGACTGCAAGCAGAACTCGTGAGAGAAAATAAAATGAGGAGCGACATATGGGACATGTAAAGAGTAAAAGACTCTATCTGAAGAGTACCTCGCAGACATCCTTTAAGAAAGACATGGCATCCTGGAGATGCTCATGTAACTGCTGATGAACTCTGTTTTTCTGGCAAAGTCAAATAAGAATAAGACAGGATTATGAAAAGAGATCAGTATCGATAAATGCAGGGGAAAAACACTCTGAGGATAGAGATTGGTTTTTTTTAAAGACACAAAAGAGGAGCAGGATTTAGAAGGAGGCACAAAGCTGCTGACCATTCACTTTGGGAGGATGAGAGCGTTTGTAATCAAATTGGAAACCCAGTTTTCAGTGTTTGTCTTTTCTCGTCACAGGCTAGTGTGAGAGAAAAGCACAAAGTTCACATGCAGTGGGTTGTTTTAAACATAATGCACTCACAAAAAAATGAATTTCAAGTTTTGTATTATGCTTTTCTCTGGTTGGAATAAATGTGTTTTGCATTGTCCAAAACCAACTTTGAGATACAGTATATAAAAACACCCTTGAAATATACTGAATTGTTTTGAAGCAAAAGACTGCCCTCTGGGTTATTAAAATCACCTATTTTACTGACAGAAATACACAAGAGAACTATAATCAGTAGCCCACTTACCATATTACCCAACAGGAAAAGTCATGTAAATGTAATCTTATCCTGAACTCTCAGATTCAGACCGTTAGTTATCACTGATTTCTAGAGTGAAAAGGGTTTTCCAAAGTCTGAAATTGTTTTGCCTCAACCACAGACTGCCAGGGAATATTAAAACATCTAAACATTTCCTGAAAATATGTCATCATTTGAACTCTGCCTCACTGCGTGTCAGAAAAATGATTTATTCATTCAGGCTGGAATGGAAAGAAAGAACGAAAGAGTGCTTGGAAAAGTCCTCAAACTTGATGTTTTCTGTTTTTACAGTTGAGTCTTCAAGAATATGTCAAAATTAATGGTTGTCTCACTGATGTTATTGTACCAACTAGCCAAAAAAAAAGTTTTGCTTGGAATCTGAAAAATAATACTTGGAGGTGTAATGAAAAATGAGACTTCCTTGCTTAAAGTTAAGCTCATAGTATTCTGTATGTAAGAGAGACTTTTTAAAATGCTAATTCTTATCCACTGCTTTGTGTAACTGGACTGTGTCGAAAGTTGAAACAAAGATAAGGGCGTTTTTACACAGTAGCTCCTTGATTTCTCTCTCTCTTGCGTGTCAGAATCAACTCAGTCTACAAACATTATACAACCCTTGGAAATAACTTCAAGCTCATGCACTGCTGCTGCTCTTTCTTAGGACAGTGATGTACCGTGGTGTGAGGTTTCTGTTAGTGTCATTTCAAACAGAACTGAATTTTGTTGCTTCATTCCTTTAACCAGCAGCTACATTTCAGGTTTTCTAATATCATTCACTCACACTGTTTGCTCTGTGTTCTCTCTCTTTCTAGCTAATTCTCACAATAAATATAGGCAAGCATGTTCAAAAACTCTTTCAATCATTTTTTAGAAGCCTGTTGGACTAAGAAAGTCCTTTTAAACTATCTGCAAACTGTAGCAAACACATGTATGATAAACAAATCAGATGTGTAGCGATGTCAAGGGGAAAAAAACTTCTGTAAACATGTTCTCTCTGAGCCTCGTTTATTCTCAAACCATGTAAGTTGGATCATTTTTGACATTTCCAAGCTAATACTGCTTATTTCTTTTTATTGAAATTCCCCGCACAAACTGTAAACATATGCATCAGGTAGTGTACTGGATGTAAGCTGATCTGTATCTGTGGTCTCATAGCAGCGGAGGAATCCTGGAGAAGTGGTTTAGCAAACAGATGCAGTCCCCACATCAGCGGCCCCCGTGACTCTTTAACTAAACCCCTCCCACAACTGTCATCCCCGTCCTGACCCACAGAGTTGGAGGACAGATGGCAAGCCCCAAGGGACAGGTATTGTTCGGTTTGGTTATTTCTCGGCCCCCCATCTTCCACAGTTTAACATTTGTCAGTCAGGAATCTCCCTGTAATGCTAGCTGAGTGTAAGATGAGCATCTATCATATTCTGCATTCACTGGAGGACAGGGGGGAGATCGGGAACTTACCAGTGAGTGAAGAGAGTTCTCATAACTGGGGGAGGAGGGAGTCTGACCACTGGTGCGAGGCCACTGGTTGGTACCTGATGAGAGAGAGAAAGAGAAAGCAATGTATCAGAGGTCACTAAATGCAATCTTTAAAGTCAGTTTCAACATGTCTGATATCTGTTTTCCTGCTCCACTATCTGCACCGACACAAAAGTTCGCTGACAAACACAATTACACGCAGCCATAACACACTGACATCCTGATTTTATGCTGTCTTGTTGTTCTATACAGGTTATTTCTATCTTTGAGCGGCTACACTGCATCACTTCCTGATGACTGGACTGCATCCTGCCTCTTGGCGGAAGCTTCCTCTAATGCCCACTTCCACCCCGAACATCTGCACATAAATAAGCATTGTAATGAGAGACTGGAGAACAATGTGAGCTCTGACCGATCTCATTTAAAGCGCTAGATTTCCTCCACACTTCTTTTCTCCTGGAAACTTTTGAGCCTCTAGAAACACATTAGATGGTTGATACTAAGGAGGGGTTGAGAGGAGTTTCAGCATGTGGCCTTCATCAGGGTGTTTGATGAAGGAAAAGCGCCAAAGCATCTGGGTTCAATCAAGTTCAAACTCTTGCATTACATTTGCTTGTTTAGCTTGGTTGGCTCTTTCTTTGCCGTTTTTGGTGATTTAAACACAGTTTTTAATTACAGTGAATAAAGCAAGTTTGGCCTCTTGGGTTAAATACCATTCACATCTGAGCGCCATTGTTACATTTCATCTAATTAGTCTCACAAAGCCAATCCACCAAGGAAGTTTTCTCCCTTTCATTCCCAATAAAGAGTCGGTTTAATCATGCAATGCAAATAGAAAGAAATGGAAGACTCTCTGCACAGGGGATCACTATTTACTGTAGGCTGGTGAAAATTCAGAGTTGTGCTTTTGTGCTTTTCTGTCGGCCAAGAAGTTAATCTACAGACCAGTACAGGAAAGCAAATCAAGCTGATTTGATCTGTTCCAAATTAAAGCTGAAGGAAAAAGGAATCCACATCTGCTCATCACATTTCAAGTTCCAGTTCAACATCTCTGTCTCTTCCTGAAGCCCTAAAGTCCAAGTCTCCCGCCTGCTATTCATAATGCACGGCGATGTATTATACAATCACACAACCTTCATAGACTTTGACATAATGAACAATTCCCATGTTATTTACAGGATAGGGTAACTGTGAACCTCTTGGGGTTCAGGGCTTCATGGTGGATGGTTCCCAAACTGAGCCTACATTCTGATACAAAGACTTCACAACCAAGTGATGAAGACGTTGTTTATGAATCTAAAATTGAACATAGTATCTGCGATTAAGAGGAGATGTACAAACTTAAGACTTTAATTTGTCTAAAATCATGAGCTGTTTCCCAGGTTTGTAAAGCCGGTGGCTTTCGCTGTCTCTGGAGGCAAAATATTCCTCTAGAAATTGATGTAAGAACCATGAGTGTTAACATCTAATCATGACTACGAAGAAACTAAGAAGAAAAAATTACCCCGTATGAGAGTCATGAAACCTGTTATATTTGTTTTCCATTGATTCAAGATCACTGACTGTCACTTGGATGAGTTTCCCTGTGTCTTCAAAAAGAAACCAGACTTGAATTAATAGATGGAGGAAATGAAAAAAGCTTACATCTCTCTCCCAGGTGAGTGAGACAGGGAGTCTGCATGAGCCTCTGCTGCCTGGCAGCTATGAAAAATTGGCCAGGGGCTTTGGTCCCTTGGGGCAGCAGAGAGGGCTAATTGAACAAACCAGTCTTGAGTAATGTGCTCTATGTTGGTGTAATCCTAATGATGAATAGATTTTCAACAACCAGACAAATTCTGTGCAATTTTTTTTCCTAACTTTTGAGGTTGAATATTAATAAAATGAGAATCAGTTTTACGAAGTTCCAGATGAAGTGAAATACCAGTATGTTTTTGTTTTTTATTAGTTTAACCAATGAAATACAAAGACTGAACTTTATCAGATTTGTCATAAAATATCTAAAATTTGAGGCAAAATTGCATACCGCATAAATTACAACAATTTTCAATTTCTGAACAGGATGAAGAGTAAAGGACATTGTCACACATCCAGGTATGACACTCTGTACTACTGTAAAAAGGTCAGGAGGGGAAGATCTCCCTGTGTGAGTCTGTGATGGTTCCTCATCAGCTGAGTCACAGCCACCCTGCTTCATCCACTGGCAGATAAATGAGGTCTTTTGCTGCCTGGTGTGTGTGTGTGTGTGTGTGTGTGTGTGTGTGTGTGTGTGTGTGTGTGTGTGTGTGTGTGTGTGTGTGTGTGTGTGTGTGTGTGTGTGTGTGTTGGTGGGGAACAGCTGTCCATGGGGCAGGGCAACAGCTGAGGATGAGGGGGGCACACGTAGAGACAGCTGTCGCCACTCCATTACTACACATGACACAACTGCCCGCTATAACAACAAGGTGGGCTTTCCCCGGCTGCCCCCCCTTGGCACTTGCCTGGCACTGTTTTTGGCTTATCTTCTTTATATTATTTGGACAACACGAAAACAACGCAAGAGGCCAGTCTGTTAGTTCATCCTCAAAAATCTCACTCAAAAGAAAAAAAGACATTATATAATACCAAATCTACTCCCTAAAATTGATTCATATTACAGAGCAGGGCAGATTCCACAAACCCCTATCCAAAGTCATAAAACTTGGATAACAGCTTTTCAAAATACACACGCACGCACGCACACACACACACACGTAAGCCTTTCAAAGATGTAAATTAAAACCCAATTAAAACATAAAAAATGTTACACTCATTTAAGTGTCTTTAAGGTCCAGCCCTGCTCCTTTTCTTAATTTAACTTCAGACATCTGGGCAGAAAGTTGTTGTTTCAAGGTAAAGGTGTAAAGGTGTAATGAACTAGGAATATTTCATACTATAAAGAACAACTAACTGTGTGCTCAAGTTTTGGTCACGACCAGTCACAGGGTCTCTTTGCTTAAGATCGATAGTGTTGTCATAGCAGCAGAAAACACCATAAATATGTTTCTATTTCTGTATTTTGTGACAGGACCTTAAATACTTGTTGTAACGGTTGTTTCAGTGGCTGTGCAGCTTCCTGTCAGACTGAACTGAGCTTTCCTAGAATGGATTAATGTAGAAATGGTATTAACTGCCTGGGCACAGATAAAGCATGAAGAATGAGCGTAGAATGATTAGAGCTCTTTCACCATTAAAAGGGATATTAAATTAAGTTTAAGCAAAAGTTCTCACATCACTCTGCTTGGGCTTTAATTAATCCAGCGACTGCACTACATAGTAAAAGTAATTAAATTAATTAAACACGTATTCATAAAAGCCTCTTAATTAGCTTGGCTATTTCAGGTCATGGCCTAATTCTAAAACAATCTGATGTGTCACTCACACACATCACAAGTCTGAAAGCAGCGGCTGCTGTGCAGTGCCTGTCTTTTTTCACAGAGAGGGTTTAGTATTGCTGTGATCAGAATAAAACCAAGCTCTGTTGCTCTACCTGGCCGTCCAGATGAGGTGCTGGATGCAGTCACTACTGTTCCCGCTGAGGCAGCCCCCACTGTGGCAGTCAGAGGTGAAGGAGACCCCACGGGTGTCGAGGGGTTGGATGGAAAACTACTGTTAGTGTGGTCAGGTGAGTAAATCTGGAAGAGAAGTGGAAAGAAAATGAGATTCAGCGTTAATGCACCATCAGCAGCTGTTTCTTTAGATTGTATGCAGCTGCAGCATCTTCAAGCCTCAAATGTATCATCCATAATGTGGGCTTTACTGCAAGGGTGTCGTAAAAATGCCGGGTGAATACATATGAGCTAGTCAGACTGATTTGGCCTCAGAGCACGGTCTTCACAAAACGAAGCATAAACAATATTCACTTTGATGTTTGTGAATATATCCACTTCGTTAAGTCAGTGAAATATGGGCGAAAAAGAAACCAAGAGACAGAACAAGATTTCTGCAGAGAAACTCAGAGTCTTAGAAATGTAACTGGAAAACAAGCTCTAAAAAAACTGGACTTTTATCATTATTTTGACTGATTCACTTTTTAATTCACCTGGAAATTAAGTGTAACATGATTATTTTACATCCATGATCAGTTACATTGATTGTGTTTGTCTAACTTATTTAGAAAAAAGACAAATAAAAAGAAAAAGACTAATAAGTTTAAAACCTAGAAAACATGAAGCTAGAGTCTTGGCCAGAGGTGGTTTCAGGATCAGATCCTTCAGGACTCTCAGCCCATAACTGTGATATAGAGAGCTCTTTGCTGAGTTTAAGTGTTACTGCTTAACCAGTCATTTCACTAAAACACAAGTATTCATACATATTGGGATTTGTAGTCACAACAATGACACAAATAATTAACAACCCAAGTTATACAACACATAATGTAAAAAAAAAATGAATCAGAGGGGGTATGGTGTTTTTGTGAATGTATTCACTTTCTACAGTCGCTCTTACAGGTATGATTACTTTATTTTAGATAAGAGGAGATTCAGAAGTTAAAGAAGCCACACTAGATAACAAAGTGATTGACACATAATGCATCATAATGTAGTAATAAACTGTAAACTATAACTCTGTCATGTAATAGACTAATTTCTAAATCAGAATTATTACTTTTACAATATGTCTGTTAAGTTTGTTTAATACGAGTTGATATCCAGTCTCTGAGATGATGGTCTGAGATTCAGGTTGTTTTCTAGATGAAATAACTCAATTTCTTTAAATGTTTTTCACCGTCCTCTCTGCAGAGAACGAGTAGAGTGAAAGCTTTGTATTGTTTGTATTGTTTGTTTTGCTTTTTTTGCATGTTGCATCCTCTGCTAGGTTACACTTGGGTCAGTGAGTTTTAGGATGACATGTCAATCACAAGGGAAAGAGGAGATTACCTCCTCAGAACTTCCACAGGGATTTCATTTGTTTAAACAAATGCTGGATTAAAGCACAAACACATCCCTGATTTTTTTTCTCTGTAATAAGAGGATATTGTGCCATAATGGAGCATGTCTCTGAGAAGTCCGGGTATTACTGCTGGACGCTGACTAATTAGCAGAGAAAAAAAACTGCAGATCCACTGAGATTTCTCGTCCAAGTTAAGACCAAATTGAGCTCAATGAAAAGCGTTTGACTTCTGCAGGGATGATAGAACGCACTCATTATTAATAATCTCCTTATTCAATCTTGATCTCTGGGCTTTAGTTTTTCAATCAACTTGGAGTTTCAGGATGGGGGTTTCACTGAAGTGAGTCGCACAGTGTGGTGGAGGAGGAGGGATAGGCTGTTGTTGGAAAAAAGGAGGAATGATTATTCATGTTTTTTTTTTTCTTTTTGCAATCTGGGAGCACAGTGTTTCTCTCTGCACAGCATTTTCCTTCTCAGACACGCAATTCAGTCAAAAAGTAAGGAGGATTAATATTCCGCAACTAATAAAACTCCAAACAATCCGCCAAATATTTCTTGTTCCTCTAAAGAAAAGAGGTTTATAACCGTGACTTCTGACCCCCAAATATATGACTTTCCTTATAATGGTGCATTTAGAGTGAAACACGGCTCATTTTACTGGAATAAATGAAGCCCCGCCTCATCATCAGTTACGCTCCCGCAGGCGGCATGGGACCAATAAGCACGGCCAATTTAAAAGGGCGGAGAACAAAAGCTCTACAAAGGGTGGCCCGTGGAGTTGAGCCACAGCCGTGTTAAACTCCCCTGTGCCCCTCACTCCATCCACCCGCCCCCCACCCCAGTCCAACCGTGTCCATTTCACTCCAGCTTTGTCATGCTAATAGAGCTGAGTCTGCAGATATAAAGGACTTAATTTGTTATTACCAATGCTAAACTCATATTTTCCCTCCACACTGGTAAGGAATACTCCCCCTAATGTGCAGCTGGAGCCACTTTGGGTAAAATAAACACTTTTCCAAAACCAAACAAGAATATATCGATCTGCACCTCATGTCTATGCAACTGTTTTGAAGGAGAAATTGTTTGATTCAGCTTTTCAGATCCAAAACAGCTTATCATAAAGTAGAATGTAAATTAAATCTCAATGAAAGAAAAAGGCAGAAAAATATTTAATCCCTAAAAAAAGAATCATTTTTCCCTTATCCCATCAAACAAAAAATTCCATTTTCATTTAATGGGAAGTTCACTCTCCCAGATAAAAAAAAAAAAGTCTGAGTGTCCAAGCGTGTGCGTCCATTATTTCCAGTCATACTGTAAACCAGTGTTCTCCCAGGTGGTTCTTTTTGGCCATCTGACAGAATCATGTTTAACAACACTCTATCTCCAAAACCTTCTTATTCATACAACAGAACTTTATTAAATTTCATTGACAGTAAAAATCTAAAAATCAGATCAGTGTAAATCTGTATTTCTGTGAGACTGACATGTTTCCCTCCTTGATAAACCACTGTCAGCAGAAATTATCAAGATGCATTACAGGACGTCAAACATATCTGCACCAGCTCTCCACTGTTCAATGTAATCCACGGGCTTTAGAAGTATTTTGAATGTACAATTCTCTTTCTTGAATACTCTTAGTTTAAGCCCGCATTTATCCAGGCTTAGGCCAAAAAACAACTACGAACATGTCCTCTGGGCTTTTTTAATCAGCAGTCAGTATAGCACTTAATTCCCTGCATGATTACAGAGGTCACCTTCTTTAGAGGAAAAACGAGCCATTATTGTATCCTGTACAGAGATCAACATGACTATGGAGCCTGACTGCACACCAGTTAGACCCAAGTTCAACACCCTGTCGTCGGGTTAATGCAGTGACTTCTGCTGGTGAAAAGGTGAGAAATCCAGACAAAGCTGCACACTAATGATCAGTAACTTGGAAAATTGATCAGGGATATGAGCATTTATGATATCATGTTCAAAGTAAGCATCACATCTGTAAAAACAGCCAAACCAAGACAAACACACAAGCACATAAAACCAAAAAGTATTGTTTATCATGAATGAACCGTCAGTACAGTGGAGGGAATCTTTTCAACAGGGATGTAGAGTCAAATAAATGTGGGCCTATAACTCACCGAGGCTAAAGCCTTCCCCAGTGCGTCTCCAGTCTGTGAGCTTCCAGTGGTGTTCCCTCGATTTGCAGCCGCTAAGAAAACACACAGGAGGAGGTTTTATAGAGGCAAATTCAGACAAATGAAGAGCGATCGCTCTACACAATGCAGCTGTCAAACTGCCTGACTCACTTCTTTTACTGAATGAATAAACAGCAATGATTACATCAGGACCATTGAATTAGTCATTCTGAGCATATAGTTGAACTGTCAACAGGAGAACGCACCCATGACCCCATCGGCCGTGTTGGCAGTCGAAGTGTGCACCGCGCTGACGAATGGGGAAGTGTTGGTGTTGCTCCGATGGAAGCTGGACATAGGTGGAAGACTGGCATTGATATCTGGAGAGACTGAGTGTGGGGGGTAATTCTGGAAGATACGAAAAGGAAAGGGTCTATTTTTAGTCTCCAATGTGTGAGAGTGAGAAAAAGAAAGAAAGAAAGAAAGAAAGAAAGAAAGAAAGAAAGAAAAAAAGAAAGAAAGAAAGAAAGAAAGAAAGAAAGAAAGAAAGAAAGAAAGAGTTTATTTATTCACTGAATTTTATGTCCTCTCAGGCTGTGATAAAGCAAAAGTTACAGGGGGGGACAGTAATAAAGACAAGGCAGGCAGCATCTGCAGGCTCCCTGTGATGCCCAGCCAGCTGAAACAGGCCAGAGCAGATCAAACAGTGACATAAAGAGGGTCAGCAGGGTCTCCACTGATAATAACCAGACCACAGTTTAACACACACACCCTCCAATGACAGGAGCTACGCTGAGTCGGTTGAAGACTGAAAAAATATTTACATGCTCTGTGTGCTTCATAATGCAGATGAAATCTCACAGTGTATCACAGAGTTATTTACAATCTGCTTACCAAACGGTCGTGTGCATGCAGGCTGCTGTAGTTTCCTGACTGTGACATGTGAGATGAAGATCCTGGGAGCATTGCCCCATAGCCGGGCTGACTGATCCCATTGGATGAGTTCCAGGGGTCAGATGAACTGTGGGTACCATCTAAAGATAAGACATGAATCATTTCGGTGTGTTATCGTAAACAACATTTACCCTAAGATTTGAGTACCAGACGGCAGCTAACCTCCATGCCTAAGCTTGGAAATTGGGGTCATCCAAGGAACGCTCTTTTATTTTTGCTCTTGGGACTGAAACATGATCCCTGTCCTGAACACAGCTGAGACAACAAAAAGCTAAAATCAACAAAAGTTTCTGCTTTTCTATCTACATCTGGGAGTCAGTCAAAGTGAAATAAATACAGTGAAACTGTATCTGTCCGCCAGTATCATACTTAAGTTTTGAAAAAATGCTTATCGTGATCCGTTGTATCTCAGACGACTGAATAAGATAACTAAAGATAAGTATCTTGGTTGAGACCTCCTCCTAAATGTACCGGTCATTATTAAGAGTAAAACTAGTGACTGAAGAAGTAAAAATGGAGCTGACTTACTCACAAGTGTTCGGTTTATACTCAAATAAAAAACAGTCATCCCCAACAGAAGCCAACAGGTTACACGATTTATAAGATCTGGTTTGTTTGGCCTTATTGTCGTCCAAAAGGACTGTTTTTCTACAGTTTATCCCAGTCTGTGTTTGGTCAGAATGACTCCGGTGAGAAATAACTAGGACTGTTGACACAATTACTAGGACTAAAACTACCTATTATCATATAAGAAATCAATCTACAGATTTCCTTTTTTATCCACAACATGATAAAACAGTTTTCTCTAAAAATGTGAAAAAAAGACCAAAAATAAATAAATAAAAAGTCAGATTTCTGGAAACTAAAATAAGGTCTTCCAATTTCTTCTTATGTCTGCGAAAACTCCAAATCAAAGACTCTTTATCGCCTTTTATAAATGAGAAAAATAGCTGCAAATCTTGAAACTTAAACTGAAACAAGAAACTATTTGATATTTTGTTTAAAAAAATTACAAAGAGTTTTAATTGTTAGACTGCTTAGTTGAAGATTTACCTTTTCTGACCAATTAAACAGACTGAATGAAAATAGCAAAATGTAAACAGATCACTTTGACACCTGCTTTTGAACTTACCAAAGAAAGTGCTTGCAAACATACTGCTGGAGGGTTTGGGAGAGGAGTACGAGGGTGAATCTCTGTTGAAGTCTTCTGAGTTTGGAGATGGTGCATACACCTACAAGGAGAAAACACATATTACTGATGGTATAATATATTATTAAAATAAACAGTCCATTTTCTTGTCTGAAGGAAATATTTTTGGCATAATTCCAAAGGACAATCATAGTTAGAGTTCGGGTACATAAACATATGAAATATCACTGGCTCAACCCCAAAAACACGAACACCCACACACTTTAATGACTGGTGAGCAATCAAGCTCATGAAGGGAAGAGTGGATTATCAGGGGTATTTGCATTTCAGATCAACTGAACTAATGGAAGTATAATGATACCTGCTTCCACGCATAGACTAAATACCTGGCAAATTACTGCATTCCCGGAGAAGCAGGAATTGACTAAATGGCACCAAAAACAGCCTGCTTTGCTTTCTTTATTTTTCTACCTGCAGGCTGAAGGTGGCA
Organism: Xyrichtys novacula; assembly: GCA_962446985.1. NCBI lineage: Eukaryota > Metazoa > Chordata > Actinopteri > Labriformes > Labridae > Xyrichtys > Xyrichtys novacula. The sequence continues at coordinate 21,844,597 of OY660864.1, read as the reverse complement.
CAGTGAAAGCAGAGGCACAATGGACACACTGTTGTACAGCTGTGCGTGTGCCAAGCCAGGCAGCAGGATCAAAGAGACTGGAGGCCAAACACCAGTGATGTGGTCTCTGACTTCATCTACTCCAGATGAAGAAGGGAGAGGAGGTTTGAACAAATTCTCCCTCCCACAGACCAGCCTGGATGACCCCACAGTCGTGTAACTCTAATCAGAGCCAGACCAGCGCGCCTGATTCCACCTGCACATTTGCAGCATGCATGTTGTTTATAGAGATCAATAACAAAGCTATTATATTCCTCAAAGGTTTGACTCTAATGCCTGTACATGTGTTCATTGCCGCAAAGGTTTTTTTATTTGTTTTGGGAGGTTTTATACAGAAATCACTGATGGAAAATGTGTAACAATAATCAAATAATGAATGAAATAAGTTGCTCACACACACACACACACACGCACACACACACACACACACACACACACACACACACACACACACACACACACACACGTGAAGATGCCAGTAATATCAGTTCAAACACGCAGATTAAGTGAGACTCTGGGCTGTCGGACTGCTGAGTGAGCTGGACTCAAGTGTGCTGTTGTCTGGGAGTGTAATTAAAGCCTCCAGGAGGGGTGGGGCTCTCATGGGTCCTCTGGCTTACACATGTGACCAGTGTTGATAGTAGTTCCATAGAGATCTCAGGTTAGCCCCAGCTTTTGTCTTTGGCCTCTGTCAGGCGCTCAATGGGCAGCATATGGCAGCGGATAATGCTAATTGTCCCTTTTTACCCTGGGCTAACCAGTCAAAGCATTAATAAACCATCCCAAACACTGGGTGCCTCATTCCGCCAGCCCGTGGAAGAGAGGGCCCGCCTGGGTTTCCTTTTACAAGGCCATTAATTAAAAGCCGTCACTCACACGGATCAGCACACCAACACAGGCCTACACCAGTTGTAGGCCTGTGCATCAGCGAGTTTCTTTCATAAAAAACAAACTCTCTTATGCCCCTTTTTTTTCCCTAAAATGAAGCACTGTCAAAAGTATCAAATAGTAACAATTCAATAACACTGACCAAAAAAGAAAAAAGCATTTACGGTTAAATAAAAGTTAAATGTTAAATGTCCTTTATACAGAACATGCAAACACAGAGGAATAATTTCAATCTACTGATGTACGGTAAACGATAGCTAGAAGGACATAAAATAAGTCAGTGATTGAAGAGTCATTTTTAGTCCTTTGAGGAATAACGTCCTGCTTTTGAAAAAGAATTGCTGCACTGAGTCAGTGGCTCTGTACAGTGACGTAGCTTTGACCTTCAGTAGCACTCTGCCCCAGCTGAGAGGTTTATACATCCTCAACTTTCTCTTCCACGTCTGCGAGTTTCATGGTATCTGCCTTTAGACATGAAATATCGAAACACAAGCTGTCGACCCGAGTGTGTAACATAATAACAGAACAGTAAATAATAAAACTAAGGGAAATTCAGGTGTACAGCCAAGAGGCTGCAAAGGAAAGAATCAGTCGTCCTCTTTTTGTTCTGAATATCATGAATTAAAATCACAATACTCTCTCTGTGTGTTATTCTGTTTTGAGTTTAGGACTCACACACTTACAGGACTCAACGTGCCAACGCACACAATGCCTCCTCAAACTACTGCTTCGCTCTGCCTGCTTGGAGGGGTGTTAATCAACATTTGTGCGTGACACTTGCCAATACTTGGTGAAAAATACAGAGATGAGTATTTTCAGTTAAAAAAAAAGACATGATATAAAATCTACCAACTGTCGTATCACTGTCCTTTTTTTTAATTTAGTTTGATAGTTTGCTTGAAGCAAGAAACTATGAGCGTGACTGGAATGTTTCCATGCATTTTGTTGAGTGAGAAAAACTTAGTTTTATTTTGCTGAAATTATACTTGAGCAAAAGGGTACAGCTTACATTTACAGCTTTTGGAATTTTGATTGTAATTTCAAAACTTGTTAAAGCATTTAAACACTCTGACATGTACTGTGAAATACTTTAGAGCTTAACACTGACAAAAATATAGAAATCAAAAGGTGTAAAACAGCTCCCGGCTAAAGACAGAATTCTATCATGTTGACTCTAAAATGACATTTATCTGCCTGTTTGCAATGTTTAACAAACTCTAATCAAAGCACACTAATAAGCCCTTAGAAATATGACTGTTGTTGTCCTATATAAAATACGACAGACTGAAGATGCAGCATGTTTGTTTTGATCTTCTTCTAAAGCAAACCTGTAACATCTTACATCTAAACACACATTTCTGACATCAGACTCTCTAAAAATAGATCCACCACACAGCAGGATAGCACATTCCAGTTGCTAATACCACAAAAATGTGGTTTTGCCATCAGTGCAACTTCATTATCTCCTAACAACGTATGCAACATATACACTCAGTATATGATAGTCAACACACATGGAGCCACGACCCCCACTCTCACTCTGAGTTGCACAAGCACCCATGCTTCGGTGCATGTGCAGCACATGTGCACATTCAGGCAGATGTAAGGATTAGCTTCTGGCGATGGGTGCTGACCCCTACAAAGTGTAGTATAACCTGTTGCAGACAACAACTACAGCAAAATAACAACAACAGCCACCACCGAACGGAACGTGTTGTCTCTTGAGTGTAGCTCAAACTCATTTTATGACATTCATCTGGAGGGAGGGATGTTTTTGTGAATCAAAACAAGAGGGAAAAACAGGGCGAACAATCACTGCAGGGCTTTCACTTGATTTTCTTCCTTTTTCACTAATGGGCGACGGAAGAAAGATCAGTGAGTTGCTCCATCTGTATTGGTTCTGTGCCACCAGCTCACAAGCCAATGGCCCACTGTGAATTCTCCCAGAGCTCCAGATGGTGAGCCTGCTATGCAACTCTGCATTAGAACAAATTAGTGTGGATCGAATAGATGCAAAAAATGTTAGGCACCATGTTTTTTTTCTTAGCATGAAAAACAAGGGAAAAAAGTTGGTGCTAGTTTAACGAGTGCTTTTGATCATAAAGTTTGCCCGTTTTGTCCACATGTGATCAATTTTCTTCCCATCACAAACTGTAACACAAGCCTGTTAATACTTTATATCAAAAGATCAAAGTCTCCGTTATGTGTAGAGGGAACAAAGAGGAAACGCGGGTTTAAGAAAATTAAAACACAAGCTTGAGTAGGCTGACCTTTTCAATACAGCATCATAAAAACAGGCTTCATTCTTCCTTTATGTGCCCTTTATGTAATAGCAAAAACAGCACATGCAAAGGCAGGTGGAAATCCGCCTGTGTAATTTGCTTATGACAGGATCATTACTTGAGGATTACTGTCACTCACAACAGATCTTGTTTAGCCTTTTCAAAACTACATCCTCACACAGATTCATACGCCTGAAGGAGCGTTGATGATGACTTTGACCATCAAAGAAACAGGAGGATTTATTTCATGTCTTTTAAAACTGTTTTCAACACAACCTGTCTTTAAATCAATATCCTTACTCAGAACTGTAAATCCTAACCAAGTCCAAGTGCAACACACACACACACACACACACACACACACACAGTGGTTCACAGATTTAGGAACTAAAAGCGTTCTTGAGTAGACAACATTTTCAAACTAACAGAAATCAAAGAGGTCATTACAGAGAAGTTCAGAAATCACATTAAGCTCCCTGTGGTGTGAAGAATGCCGATGTGATTAAAAACAGATGGAATAACAGCAACACTGGTGCTTGGAGCTCAATCTGCAAACAGGAAAGTCTAACCTCAACAGGCAGCCTCTTTCCCTTAATCATTCCCAGACTCCCACTTGTTATTATTTCAGCCCCGTCTCGGAGCTCAAGCACCCAGCCAGTAAAAATAAATTCAAGGCTGCAAAAAAACTTTTCGTGCCACAGTGCAGTTTCATTCTGTGTGTGAGGGAAAGTTTGTAAATGACAATGATTTTTGTCTAGAGCGCTCACTAGTTTGTTCACAGATGAGGTACAAAAGTTGCACAAGTGTAAAAGTTAAGACAGTTGTTTTGTGTTACTAAATTACAAAGTCACTCAGCTTTAACTGATGTCATGGAAAATCAGGGGGAGAGAACCCTCAGGCACATGCATTCAGACACTCACACACATACACACACACACATACACACACACAGGAGCACAGTGCTTTATCTTGATTCAACTGAAAAACTACAATTATTGACACAAAGACAGTTAGGGGACAGGCAGAGTACACACTCACACACTTCTTCCAGCTCTTCTTCCTCTAATACACACATTCCCAAAGAGAGTACTCACCGATTTCCCGTTGTAGTAATACATTAAAGAGTTACTGCCCATTCCAGGGACAGGGTAGGCGCAATACATTCTAGCTTTAACTATTTCAGTGATAAAGATACTCAACAGCAGCACACCAGCCTTCTCTACACATACATCCAAAGCGCTCAAAAGAGACTAATAATTCTCAGTCCTGGCCTCCACACACGACCCACTCAGAGGAAACTTATGCAAAGCAGGATTATACCATTGCATGGCGAGGGAAGAGGGGTGGGAGTCAGAAGGGAGTGGCTCAGATGGTACGTCCCTCTCTTAAGCCTCTGAGTGCTGAGGCAGAGAGGAAAAGGGACAACGGGGAAGGGGATGAGATGGGGAGGAGGGGGAGGTAAGGGGAAGATAAAGGGAAGTGGGCGGGACAGAAAACAAATGTGTGAGCGGATTTAGAGAGAGAGGGAGAGGGAAGAGAGAAAATAAAATTAATTTCAGGCCTAAAAAATGAAGATTTTCTGCAGGGGGAACCCCAACAAACTGGAACTAAAATAATTTCACCCTAAGAAGGATTAAAACATTAATATGAGTAATTAAAGGGAGAGCAAATGAGTGCATGAGTAAGTGCTCTACACATTTTAATCCCAAGTGTCTAATCTTTTTGTTTTTGTGATGATTAAATGAGTCTCCAGGCATGCAGGGAGGTAAAATATAGCGTTAGCAATCTGGCAACACATTTCACCTGTTCCCACACATGGCTCACTCAACAATTAAGAGTCTTGAGGGAGAGAAAATGAAGGCTGAGGATATGGGAGGAAAAAAATTGTAAAGCATACATCAAATCCCCGGAAGTGAGAGGGGAAAAGGGGGACAAGCAGTGTATTTATTAATGTGAAATATGTTAGTCTCAGTGCTGGCAGAGTAAGACCTGTAGCTGAGAAGTGGCTGTAAACACAGAGTTGTGAAGCATGCAACAGCTGCAAAGGGGCTGGCTCGTGACGTAGGAACATGAAAATAATGCTCCATTTCCTAAACCCCGGGGGCCTCAGACAGGGGGGAGAAATGAGGGAGGGAAGGGAGGTTGGGGGGAACCAAACAACGACAGCCATTTTGCCATGGTTTACGTTCACTGCGAGCCACACAGCTCCCCATTACCTTTATCATGTGGGGAGGAGGGGGGAGCAAAGGAGAGGAGAAGAAAGGGGAGGAAGAAAGGATAGATAGCATATTCCAGAGAGAGGCCGGTCTGTACAGTCAGGACTGGATCCCTTTCATCTCCACCACTCCAAGCTTCCTGGACTAAACACAGGCCTGCAGACTCATTGAGAACATTATTGTTATAGAAAGATGAAAGCTTCCACTTCCCTAAGAAAACTAGGCCTTTATTATGCTTTTCCTTTTAGTGCTGTTATTATTTATCCCCCTTTCTTCTCCAGGACTCTTTCAAACTGGGCCAAAAACACTGGCTCTACATGCGGTTACTGATTTAAATCTGGCACTGTTTCAAGTTGATGCTTTAAGGAAAACTGGTAATGATAGAAGTGTTTGAAGGGCTCCAAAACAAGTCCAGACACACCGCACAGAGTCACAAGAAAAAACACATGAAAGCAGCGAGAAATGATGAACACATATCTTCCCAGTGATTCAGTACTCTGCTAGCCCAATTCTTTTAATACAGACTCTGCAGGACACATGACGATTATGTCTAGGACTTAAATCAGATTATGATTCAAATATATACATTTAATTAGAGTTTTAAGATTAAAGAGGAGGACTGATTTTACAGAACATGTGATTTCAAGCAGTCAGACACATGAGAGAAAGAGGCAGGGGTATGCTAGGGCTGAAAAAAATGTTAGTTACTGTAGATTGGCTCAATTGGTCAGCCTCTCAACATGGACCAGTGACAGTGATATTCAACTCATCTGAAAAATACATCCACAAATCTATTTAAAAGTCATAGAAAAGACTGATTTCAACATGAATCTAATCCAAACACTCTGAAAATGATTAATAGTGATGGCTCAAAATGACTTACAAAAGCAGACAAGACCAAAAATCTGTCAACCCATCTAAATGGTGAGATTTGATTATATCTTAAAGAGCTAATAGTGCCAAAGACCCCCCTGGGACACTGCACACCCAGCATGCAGTCAGATCTAGAGTCTCCTAAAAGTCGTATTATCTACCAGTCAGGGTCCAGGGGGCGGGTACCCTCTCTAGGCTGAAACCTTACCTTTATGAAAAAGCCTAACTTAGGGCTGGCCCAGGCTTGGATCAGCTCTTAGCTATGCTGTTGCAGGCTTCAACCTGGTTTATACTCTCATGCTGACTACATCAAAGCTATTCTCTGGTGGCTGATGGCGTCCTGAGAGCAACAATGAGAGTGACAAACCCCCAGACACAAACCCTCACCCTGTCAGGATTCTATTTAGCATAACCACCGCATAACGAAACCTTAACTTACATAAAGCTAGTGTTAATTTCAAAACAGCTGAACTCCAACTGCTTTAATTGATATTACAGTTTCCAAGGCAAGCAGCCTTTTACCATTTTTCACAGCAGTGAGCTCAACCTTCGGCTTTTTAGAGAAAGCAGGATGAGATTTTATTTAAAAATGGGTGTTGAAAAACATGGAGCAAATCTCCCAGGCTGAGGTCACTCCCGCCTCACTCATGGATTTAGTGATGATGTCATCAGACAGGAAGATTGTTTCCTGTAAGGAGTTCTGGTTCTAATTAGAGGGGGCTGACTCGGAGAAAGGGGGGTGAATACACAAGGGATTCAGACCCCCATCCTCTAAAACCCCCGACTGTATCATAAATGAACTGATTATGAAACAATCATAATTCAAGCTTTCAGCAGTGTTGATCGAGTTAAAGATAAGACTTTTTCAGATCTTCTTAAAGCCATTAGAAAATGTCAAATTTTTTATAGATAACCAAAGGTTTGAAAGTATGTCCCCACAGTTGTGTTCAAAAATGTTTAATCATAGCTCTTTTTATCAATAATCTCATTGGTTGTAAAACAAGCTTGGAATACAAAACACACAAACACACTACATGAAAATGCTCCTGAGATCGTAGTTAAGTGTATTCATGAAAAAAAAAAACAGATTTTCTTTTCTTTTCTCTTGTGTTTGACCGCACAGGCAAATGAGAGTCCACCACAACAGAATTTTTTTGTTTTCTCTGTTTAAATGAGTGAATTTTCTTACCAGTTGCACCTGTAGCTTACAGTAGTGCTCTTCAGATACCTCTTACAAATGTTGATTAAACTATCTAAGTCAGACAGAACTGAAAAAGGATCTCTAAGAAGTTGACACTTGAATGGATCCACTAACATACAGACATTATGAGCTGTAATTGTCTGATGGGATCTGTCTAACACTTGGATTCTGCTTTTGAAATCAGTGGTGCTGTGGCTCAGCAGTCAGTCGTCCTTTAAACAGAAGGCCAGGAGTTCGATCCCATGTCCTGCTATCCACATGCCAAAGTGCCCTTGGGCAAGACACTTAACCTCCAACTATCCTGACTTTTTGTAACCCTGAAGAGTGGAAATGGGATTATTTCAAACTGACGGGGGACTTAAAAACCAGCCTCTGACACAGTGTATGAATGCAGTGTGAATAGGTGGGACTTGAAATGTAAAAGCACTTTTAGTAGTCAGAGGACCAAAGAAACACAACATGACAACAGTCCATTTACAGTTTACCAAATTATTATGGGCTTAGTAGCTATACAACAAGAAGAATCAAAATCAGAGGATCTCATTCATGAAATGATAATAAATTAGTGCAACTGAATTTATTTAACGATTAAGTCAGCCCTAAGCTGATTCCACACACTGTTTGGTATAAACAGGATATTCACCCTCTCTATCTATTACAGTGGACTGGTGTGACTTATCTCTGAGACATCACATTGTACGTGACCCCTGACCTGCAGCTGAGTCCTGAAGTTAAAAGCTTTATGTTGTGCAGTGATGTGTTTTTCTGTGTAGCATCAGCCTGGTTTAGATGTTTCTAAATAACAAACATCCACCTTGGTAAATGCTGACAGCCTCTATTCTTGGGCCTGCCAGTAATCTAAAAATCAAGGTTTGCATTAATGCTGGAGACTCACGCAAGCTCTACATGAATAATTTACAACAGGCCACAATGTGAGTAATGACTTTAATCTGTGCATTATTTTCCTGCTCTTTGTCCTTTTAACTCCTTGTTCTCCTCGCACATGAAAGAGGTCAGGCCTCTGGCTTGTTTGCCTGCTCTTTTATCTGCAGCCTCTAATGTCAGTGGTAAATTTCAACAACCCAAACAAAGATAAACACGAGGCCCATGGTCCCAGGGGTGGCTGTGACTGTTCAGCATCATCCCTGTCAAACTGAGGGTGTCTATCTAATCAACCATCTGATGAGGCTAAGTCTCTGGGGAGCTCACAAACTGAGGCTGGGTCAGAGCCTAAAATGTTGTAGCCTGCAAACAAACCTCCCACATGCAAAAAACAGACACAACAGAATGGTGTTATAAACCCTCTAAATCTATATACATATGTTATGCAATTTTTATATGCATGACTGAGACTGATGCAGTCATGTTTCTACTGAAAAACTGCAAAAAGCAGAACATTTTTATATTAAAAACCCATATAGATTCAAGTAAGCCACACAAACACGCACACACTCAAAACTAAATCTAAATTATTTACAGAACAAATGCAAAATTCCTTCAAAAGCCTGACAGATCAACAACTACTGACAATAAAAACACACAAAGATAGCTAAAATATGCTGAAGGAAAACCAGCACTTAGATCATTAAAATTCTTTACTTGAATGTGCCTACTCAACAAAACTTACTCTACAAAAACGTACTTATTTCACAACATTCACATTATTTCTATAGAGCTGAAAAGAAACATTTTTTATCTTAAACTGAGAATCAAAAGGATGGTTTTTGACTTTGGGTGGTTATAATCTGTCCTGCAGTTGTTTAAACAGTTTTTGGATCAGCAGAAATCAAAACCACACAAAAATCGTTTCTTAAGATTTAAAACAAATTACTGATACAAACTCACAACAGATTTTTTTACACACACCAAATTAATACACAGGAAGAGAATCTTAAGTTTTCAAGAATATACAAAGTAATCAGTCGTTTTGCTAAACTGACAAATGAAATGCAGACAGAAATCCTCTGTGTATTGGAAAGTCTGAAATGCCTGTAGAAATTGTGCTGGCCTCATTATTCACAAAATGTGTCCTCTCCTGACCTGCCTGCTTCATTGTTTTTCATCTTAGCGATACGAGACTGTAACACAGGACTCTGTCTGTGGTGCCATCACCACACAATGAAATGTTTTTTGGAGAATCTTCATAAGATGTCACAAAAACAATCATCTGCGCTTGTCTTTGCTCTATAACCGCCCCAAAAGGCGCACTTAGTGCATCTGTCTGTGAATTCCAGATCAGAATGTCAAAGAGAAAAATATAACTTGTGCAAATATTTATAACTCTGCAGGATGGACCCAATATCTGATTTTGCAGACAGACTTTAAAGGCCAAGACTGAATGTTTACTTAGAGCTTTATAAATGCATTTCATCCACAGTCGATTCATCAAACCTTGTTACTTTGTTCTAGCCTTCTGTGGTTCAAAGAAGTCAAAAAAGGAGCAGCTTCCTCAGCACAACGGGACACTGGGTTACTTTTGTAGTACCACGTTCCGATCTGTTGTCTTTGATTCGTTAAAGACAGATGCACATAGAAAGACAGAACATCATCTGAATGTCATTCACTAGACAGCACTGCGAGGAACATTTCTGGGTCTTAAGATTCACAGCCCAGAGCAGACTTCATTTCTTGCAGTGCGCACAGTACAAATCTCTCAGAAACAAGGGTGTCTGAGTGATCTGTCAAAAGCAAATGTCAATCTATTTTGTCATCCACACTCAGGGTTCTCGCTTGCAAAAGCCCCCGAGGGGAGCTGAATCCCTGCCCACCACTTTCTTTCTCTCATCCTGCAGCCATATCATCACCAAAGCCAGGTAGGAAGTGTCACATCGAGCCGCAGTGCTTCTGACAAGGGGTTTGTAGGGGGGAAAGAAAACACTACTTACACAAACAAACTGACACACACACACACATAACACATACACACCATGCCCTTGCAGCCTCCCATAAATATCCTACAAGATGCAACTTTCCCCCACAAGCCACAACCCCCCCGTTCCCCCTTCTCTCTCTCCCTCTCCGTCTTCAGTCCTCCTGTCAGACAGGTGCCCACGCAGCTGCCCATCAGCATCCCTCAGCGCAGCCGCCTGTCTGTCCAATGACAACACGCTCTGTCCTTCGCTCTCAGTGCTTGGTTTATACAGTCAAATAATGCAGGGAGCCAATTATAGCCAAGGTGTCTACTGTAGCAAAAATAAAAAGGAAAGCTGTCACACTAGAGCGCTGTAAGGATGTTTCTCTTTCCCACTGACAAATTTGTCAACAAAGTTTACAATTTTTTCAAAGTTCCCATTCTGCATTTGTAGAGAGAAAAGTGAAAAGCTAGTATAAACAATATGTCAAATAATGGCAAGTATTACTTATACATCTTACACTAACAATCACATGTGCGGTATCCAGTGTCTGCGAGCGGCACACATCCAGAGAGCGTGTGTGTGGCTCAGAGAGGAGTGTGTCTGTATATAACTTGAAAAGAACCTACAAACATTTAAATGTTTGCAATCAGCAGCTGGCCTGTCCAGATAGCCTTCACATCCTGGAGCTCTGCAGTGTCAAAACCTAAATGCACACAGGATGTGCTCCCGTAAATATTTTGATTCAGCTCCATCATGTAGTGTACACACACACACACACACACACACACAAACACACATCATGCTTGGACTTGCGTCTCATTCTGCCCAAATGATTTAAAACTCTTACATTTATTTTTAGACTGGGGAGCAAGAATACAAGCTCGGGGAGGGAAAAGGGAGATTTGGGAGTAAAATAAATAAATAAGAAAATTCCCAGCAGTAGACATAATGATAGGAAGCGTTGTGTTGATTTTTTTTAAATCAGGCAGCTATTCAGGTCTCTGGTGGGGCTCTCACGCCTGCTTACACAAGCAAAAGCTTTCAGTGGTGTCTGCAGCTGCATTTATGTCGTACAGGTATGCTGCAGGCTCTTCACACAGCTGCCTCGGGCAATGTAGCTCTGACTCCAGGTGCACCTTCCCCCTCAACACTTTTTTACAACCACCTTTGCTGCTAGAGACACCAACATGGGTCTTAGATGATAGCAATATTCATAAATGCAATATCACATTCTGCAAGAGCCAGTGTACACATATCAGAGGCCACGAGAAGCTCTTTACACCATTCAATAGTTAAAACATCACCTCTGCTCACCATCAGTCTGATACCAACACCTCTTAAAAGCTGCCAGACAACCTCCCACTCATACATTTCCACATTTACCACCTATCAAAAACCTGGCTTTATGTTTTCCTTTCCTCGTCAGCAGGTTAAAGGAGACCTATAGACCTGTATTCAACACTACCATCTTTATTCTTTCAAATGGGATCAAAGACTAACGGGGATAATTCCTCCAAGCTCCAGGCTTTATCTCCTGAGCACCACTGAGTGACAAGAAGAAGCTGTATTTTATCCTATGCTCTGTCACTGTTTTTCCCCATCCTGCATTGTACCACTTGATAGTACTCTTATGAGTCACAGAACCGCACCTGCGCCCATGTGTTAAGTACTGACAAATAAAAGCCCAGCGTCCATTTACACAACAAAGAGATGTAACCCGTGAGGCAGCCATTCTTCGCCTCTCTCCCTCCTTCTGACAAGACCTCAAATATATCACTTACTTAAGAGGGAAGGCAACGCACGTTCCTGCCGCTGCGTCTTTCCCTCACACACTGACAAACTTCTTTTCAAACACAAATCCAGAAACAAAACACATGCCAGCCTTTTATGTTCCGCAGCCTGTTCCATATTTGATTTCAGAGGAACAGCAGCAGAGGTGACGATTATCAAAGCTCTGAGAAGCAAATCCAGTCTCAGACTCCCTCACCGAAAAGGAAAAAAAGAAAACCCTTTTATTGTTTAAGGAAGAAAAAGGTAAACCAGTTGCTTCTTCTATGAGAGAGAAAACAATTCATATCCTAAACCTTTTCTCTGATTTTAAGGCAAGGATTAATAAAACCTTTACCAATCCACCAGGGTTTTAACAATGAACATCTGACTTAGTGATTTATGCATATTAATGAACTCCAGCACCCCCTGTCTAAGCAACTGCAAGCTGAGCTCCTCTCTTTTCTGCATCCTAATGGTTTCTGCTCCACTGGGATCATTACCAATAGAAATTTCAGATATTCTGTGCTATTAATCTTTGTCTGTCCTCCTGTTTGGCTACGTAATGACTAATTAAACATCAAAAGGGCAGAGCTAGGGATCCACTCTGACAGCCTCTCTCTCTCCCAGGAGAGGCTGTGAGGAGGCTGCACTGTGACAGGGCAGCACTGAAAAATCAATCACATCGAGGTGCACATGTATATGCATACACACGCACAGACACGCACGCATAAAAAAATGTCAGAAAGAGTGGTCTAAAAAGACTCTAACACACACATATAAACAAAGGAGCATGTAAACAGCCAATATTAAAAAGCAGAACTCTCTGAATTAATAGACACCCCCATGCCACTGCTCAACACGGCCCACAAAAACAAGAGAATTCCCGGTTGTGATGTCAAGTGATGCCGTCGTGAAGTCAAGAGCGCTCTGTGTGTAAGTGTTGAGTGTGAGTGTGTGTGTGTGTCTGCTGAAGTCAGCTCACTGTGAAATCTATTTATATGAGAGGTAGATGATCTTCCACTCACAGATGAAGGCAGGCCAGGAGGGACCTTGCGAACCTTTTTTGTTTGTAGAGGATCTGTGGAGAGATGAAAGCACGTCTATTTGTTCACAAAAAAAAAGGCATCAAAGAAGGTGTTCTGAATAAGCTACAATAACCCCCCCCCCCCCAAATCTCTACAGTGTGGCATTGTTCTGTGATGATCACAATTTTGAAGTCAATCATTATTTCGATTTAATATTGTTGTTTCAAAATACATACACCAACATCGGTCCACATCGCTGTACCAAGAAGAATTTTAGGTAACACTTTATTTGACGCCTTTCTCTTTAACGCATTATACATATATTTATAATGTGTTATAATCAGGTTATAGCACTGTATAATAGTATAGTTATAAACACTCATAAATGATCATAATGCTTTCAAGCAATAATAATAACACATTATAAAGCATTTTATCATGACTTACAAGGTCAGGTATTATAATGTGTTATAACTGTGAACAACAGTTGCATTGCATTATCTATGTGGGCATTGTCAGTGAGTTGTTAACAGTTATAACACATTATAATACCTGACTTTGTAAGTCATGATAAAATGCTTTATAATGTGTTATGATTATTGCTATAAAGAATTATGATCATGTATGAGTGTTTATAACTATAGTCATACAATACTATAACATGATTATAACGTATTATACATGTATTTAAAATGTGTTACAGAGATAGGCGTCAAATAAAGTGTTACCGAATTTTATTACCACTGTATCGTTTAGTGATCATTTCTTTCAGGGGCAAAGCTTAAGCGTCACTGAATATGTTCGTTTTATTTCAGAACTGCATGAAGAACATTTGTTAATGATGAAAAACAACTGACTTTAAGAAAACTGGTATATGTTCAAATAAAAATACAAATCTAAGTCATTTTCCTCTATAATGATATAAGTGGCACTAACCGATGGGCGGAGCATCTTGTAGAGAACGTCTTCTAGGATTGGCTGCAGTGAAAGAGTACAACGGCGCCGCTGACTTCCCTGATGGAGTCACTGGACTTGGACTGGCTAACCCAATGTCCGGCCTCACAGAGGACTGGAAGAGAGAACAAACACGAGAATGCTGTAACTCAAGTAAATGATCAAGCTCCTTTGTAATGTGTTTACTTCAGTTGTGTGTGGCGAAACAACCAAACAGTCATCTTCAAATTACACATCAGAATTTATCAGGATATGGCTTTTGTCATTTTTTGTTAAACATGCTAGATAAGATATGAAGAACCTTTTTCATCTCTGACGGGAAATTCAATGCACATCCATAGTAATAAATCTTTTTTAAACCCGTCTGCTACATCCTATCTCAAACGTTTTTCAACCTCAACAACCCTGACAAACTGGGTTAAGAGGCCAATTAAGGACTTGGTCTAATTAGAGTAATCGGCTGCAGACCAGCAGAGCAGGGATCATGTGAGGCCAGTGTGTAGTAGCTGGCTTAAGGACAGGCCTCACGTGCCCTCTTGGAAACCCCTTTACAGGATTACACCTCTGTGGGGATTGACACAGTAACCTTTCTAACAGCTTTGATTCCTGATTGATAAATCCGACACACGTTCTGACACATTCAAAACAATCCAAAAAAACTCAATCTAGTAACAATATCAAAGGTATTACAAAAGAAAGATGATTATTTTGTCTGATCTGAAATGTGGGTCAGGAAAAAGCTGTTAGGGACAATGCTACACAAATTCATCACAAAAAAAAGAGAAATAATCAGGTTTTATAAAAATAGAGATCTGACATAGTGCAACAGCATTCACATGGTAAAACAGACCCACTTCTGCTGCCTCTTTGTTCAGAGAGAGAAAAATCTGTGCAGAAACCCGGCTCAGCCCTCTTTGACTTTATCATCAAGATGAGGATGAGGACGCTCTCTCAGACCTCTGTGTACAAATCTTAATTAAGTGCTATTTACTCAAAACAACTGCAACTTCAGATTACACTAATTTACAAATTACATGCATCTTAGAAAGTCACTGTGTGACAATGATATGCTGCAATTCCGATCTGAAATGTTAAATTATTTGCAGCTCATTTAGGGTTCACCTGAGCACTAAGTCAGAGTCTGAAAAACCCCCACAGTGGGGCTCTGCTCCAAGCCTCAGGAGTCACGTGCCACATCAGGCAGTTTGTAGGTCAGGATGCTCAGGAACTGAACAGAACTACCTGCCTTGTTGCAAGTAAATAACTGGATCTTTTGTCTTCTTTAGTTACTCAACAGAACACAGAAGGAAAGGTTGCACTGCGATGTCAGATTGAAAATACTCAGCCGTTCAAAATACTTTGCTTTGTAAGTCATTCGCTAGTTTAAGGCCATTTATTTTCATCAAGTTGTTGATCCTCTTCCTATCATACGCTGTTGAGATTTGCTGCAGAGAGATGCTGATTGTAAGGACTTCCTGTCAATTGATCTGCAGCTGCAGATGTGTAAATATCTCCCTGCAGCTCCCACTCAGAATTGTTTCAACAGTATTCCCTCAGAAAACTGTTTATATAAAGATGAGACGACCTCCTTCAATTTTTGCTTTATCTTATCTTTAGTTTTTATCTCTTTGTGATTACGAAGTGTCCAGCATGAAAAGGCCAAAATCCTTTCAAGCAGAATTGTATTGGGGATAAATCCATTTCTAATAGTGACAGAGGCTCCTCGACTTGGCCTCAGACTCTTTTTCTGAATTAAAAGGCTTCTGGGATCCTTTTGGCTCCCAAATGTTCAAAATTTCAAAACTCAATTTGGGTTTTTATCTTTTTAAATCTTGGACTCATACAAACTAGAATCTTTTAAGTCAGTTCTCAAATCCCTACAAAGCCAACAAAAGGAATATACAGTGGATAAGGCTATGATAGTAACAGAGGCGAAATCCTGACTGATGAGTTTTTGGTGTTTACAGGATTTAATTAGATGGAGAAGGAGAGATTAAGAGTGATCCAACCTTGATTACATTCAGGCATGACATCCTTAAAACTCCATTATACAAAGAGAAGACAACAAGCGTCTAACTAGAGAGAGACATTCAGTCTTGTGAAGAACCTGATCACTCTCTATACCTGAACTCAGGAGAGTCATTATGTTTTCCTCATGAATCCTCCAGACGAGTGTCAAAATTTAGAAGGGGTAATACTTCTTTTTGGTCTGCTGAGCATACACATGTCGCACAATATAAATAGATTCTTGATCTGAAAAATACCAAACCAGCACTTGGCTTCAGCGATTAAAGCAGCAGGGGGTAACATGACTGATGAGAAACTCACCTGGCAGCCGGATGCACCAGGATCCCTCCCAAAGCCAAGAAATTGAGCCCTCTCTGATTTACCTGTTGAAAAGTAGAGAGCACATTCAAAACTATTGTCCTCTGTCTAATTCTTGAAGGCACACATATTCAGCATATTAAATTATGATGTACTTAAAGCTTCATTTTCACATAAAAAATGAAAATAAAATATATGAAATTATTCCTTTTTGTACCTAAATGGATATTTTTCAGATATATCAATGTTTGTGTACAATAAAACAGGTCGTCACATATACTGAATTATTATTCATAGTTGAGATCCCCTTCACCAATACAAGCTTTCTCAGTTTGGTCATTAAAAAGGCAGACTGACCAGCCCAGTTGCATCAATTAAAAACATTTAGAGGGCCTTAAAACTTGTCAGTATCACAAACAAGGACTGCCTGAGATAGCTTTATTTTAAATGTACAGGACACATAAGAAAAACAACACACTGTCCTTACATCTTACTGATATTATTCAGAATGATTTCCTGTGCATAAAAGTTGAAACGATTCATTACTAACATGTTAAAATATGCTTGTTTCTTACATGCAAACAATCGATGTTTTTGTAAGTTGTACTGATCATGCAGAAAATTATCACAGGTCCAAATATGTAAACAATCACAAAAAAGATTAGACGAGTAAACAGGGAAAGTCTGAATGTTTGCTGTAGAACAGTTTTTCTCCTTAGGGACAAAAGCAAAGGTGTTTTTACGCACTCAGAAATGCCATTTGTACATCCCAAAGGTCAATCTTTGTGTACTTCATTAAATACCTCTGTTTGGGTTGGTGTCATTCAGTTTTATCCATCTTCTACTTTTACATGATTTGATTTTGGCAGGAGACAAACAAGAGAGGAAGGAAGGGGGGACAGCGTCTGACTGACATCTATCTGACCAAATGTGCAGTTTATCTGAGCTTCTAAAACAGAAACACCAAATGACCTTAGATTTCTACTGCTGTGATTCACAGACATGTGCCTCAATATGTTTGGATTCCATGTATTTAATGTACTAAACCCTTAGAGAGAAACATAATGTGTTAAAAAGTGGATTTTTTTCTGTTCTCTAAGTTACGTTGCTCTGACAAACCTCAAATTCTGTACTTTTGCATCCAAAAACTTTTCAGTGGCTTAATGACTGATAAAGTTGTATTTGTTGGGCAGTCCTTCTATCAATGTCAGATCTGTTTTTTTTTTACACCTCAAAGGAAACAGCCATAAGGGGAAAATAAAACTTACAGTGCAACACACATGAATCATACACATCACAACATCCACACTCAGCAGTTTCACTCCGCTGTAAAAACAAACAAACAGAAAGCGAGAGCTCCTCAGGGAGGATGATGAATAACTTTAACAGCATCGTACATTATTTTTGTCAGACATCCAAATATTACAAACACAGACACAAGCGCTGGAACTAAATTCTGTTTACTCTGGGGAAAAGGTAAATATCTTTTTGTGAGGTAAAAACTTGCATAGGCCTGATGTTTCGTTACACAATGACTGATCTGAACGTTGCTTCCACAAGCGCAGCTGAACTGAGGCACATCTGAGAGAATTCACTTGTGCTTATCTGAGCAGTCCTTCAGGAGACAGTTGCTCTGCGTCTGAGCAGCAGACTGCCTCTGAAGACTGAAGGAAGCTGAGGAAATCAGGAGAGATGGTTCAACTGGCAAAGCTGCTTCTCCTGTAACAATGATGAGATACACTTCTGTGACATCGCTCTCCCAAAAGAAAATAGGATTAAGTTGTCGGTAACCACCAACGTTCCCAATCATAAGGATGATGAAACATCTCCTCTGACAGAGAACTTTAATTTCTTTATTTTCTGTCTAATATTCACGGCGGCTCAGTGAAATCTCTTTTTGTTCCTGAAATGTCTTGTGAGGAAAAGGTCTGTTTAAGTACAGAAGTTAAATATTTATTTAGAGCATGTGTTAAGTCACACACACTGTGTCCTGTGTGAATAATTCATGGTCACTGTTGTAGTTTCAGGGCCCACCTTGGCAGACAGACGTTTGTTTGTAAAGACAATGTTTGGGGCCATGTCATGAAACAGTCACACAGCTTCCCAAAACCCTGGAGAACTGAGCTGCCAC
Source organism: Xyrichtys novacula (assembly GCA_962446985.1). NCBI lineage: Eukaryota > Metazoa > Chordata > Actinopteri > Labriformes > Labridae > Xyrichtys > Xyrichtys novacula. The sequence goes on along the minus strand of OY660864.1, from coordinate 21,826,038 downwards.
ATCGATGAGGCCTTAAGCTCAACATCACAAAAAAACCCGCCAAAAATCAAGAAATCATGACAGACAGCAGCAGGAAGATGCCTCTACTGCATTTGTAAGCAATGACACAGCCGTTATATCTGCTTATTTTATTCTCACGTACAATATGAATATCAATTTAACGAGCTTCCTATGTAAACAACAAACTGATGAATGTGACATCCAAGCTTTGATTCAGTATTCATACTCTGTTACACGCCTTTATTTCTGTTTGCTATGCGGCATGAAACTCTGCATGAAGTCATATTGGGGCTGAGACGTAATAATACTTGACTTAAAAAGTACAAACTGAACCATGTTCTTCTACAGGAAGTAGATCTGGATTTACAAAATCTAAAAAAAGATCAAAACAAAGTCTGTCCTTTTTAAATTTGACAGACAGAATCGGTTCACAAGGGAGAAACACCATTAACAACATTTTATAATGATCATTTTACCACCACTGTCCATCCAGTTTATATGGGAAAATAGTACAGTTAAAACTATTCAATCTGCTTTTAAACACGATCAAATCTTCTTTTTTAACACTGAAAGGCTCTAAAACTTCTGAAACTGGGAAGGATGACCGTTTGGTTCAACTTGAAGAGACACCTACATGTACATTATTTCAAAGCTCAATACTTTTCATGTGTTTACTTGAAATATAGAAGAAGCTGTTATAGGTGAATGTGTAAAAGAAAATCAAAGTGCTTAAAGCCAAATAATTTTTATCAAGGATTCTCTGAGCTAACATTTTCTCTGTCCACTGATCAATAGTTGGATCTTTAAAGGTCAGAAACTGGTGAAAAGTCTTGATCTGAAGGCCAAGTCAAAGTAATATATCTCGAATGTTTTTCTTTTATTATGATCCATAGATAGCTAGTGTATAAGGAGGTTTAAAAGTCGGTATTTTATGAAGTTAAATCAAAAACAGCATGAATCAAATTTAAGCACCAACCACAGGACCAAGGTTGCTGTAAACAGCCATTCAGCTTCCTAAATAGGTTGAAAAGAAAAGAAAAAGCAGCAGTGCTCATGAAACTGTACTTGTGGGCTGTCTTTCATAGACGTAATGGATTAGCAGCGCTCCTTTGTTATTGAGTTTTGATTTGAGAATACAAGATACGTCAGTAGCTCCACCTTTAACTCCTCTGCAGCTTCACTCCCCCAAATCCTCTCTTGAAAGTCTTGTGGAAAAAACCAGCATGAGATTTTCTTTCTTCAGCAGATCTGTCAGATGGAAAAGACACAGTCTCACAGACGTCAATGTCACTCTTAAAGCTAGTCTCTGTATTTTTATGAAAAAGACTGTTTTAATCCTTTTAACTTTATATTGAGGGAAAAACATGAGAGCAACCCCCAGCCTGGGAAGGCAAAATCTCTTCAAATTTTAGGAGCAAGCAAATTACATGAGAATGTAGGTGAAGTAGAACAAAAGAGATATATTAAGTAGGATAATTGTTGATGAATAAGAACTGAATTAGTAGAATAAAATAAAAATAGCCCCTTCTTCATAATGCGTCACAATCCCTCGTCTGAGACACAAATTCTTTGACTCCTCATGGGGGAACAGGGACACTGTAAAATATGCACTTCCAAATGACACTAAAATCAAGCTGTTAAACCTTCAGTCCTCTTTTTGAAGTGTTTGACTTTGAAATGCGTGCTTATAAATCAAAGAGAAATCTTATGTCACAAACAGAAATAAATTAAAGCACTTAATCAGTTTCATGAGTTACAGGCTTTGTGTTACCTCCTCTGAGCAGACCAAAGAGATCACAGCCTTACGACAACACCAACATTATTTCATCATTATTATTTCCTGAGTAGGCCCATTTGTTCTGTGCAGGGCTGCATGGCACTGACAGTTTTTCTTTTTATGTCACAGGCCTACTAATGAACCTAAAATGCTGTGATTGATAGGAAGACAAAGTCATTATCTGCCTCTAAACAGCAACGACGCAAAATACTAAACGGCAAAAGCAACATGAGTAAAGTGGCTTAATTACCACAATCACCATCAATAACATAAACGTTAGTGATGAGGCAGACTGCCATCACACTGTATTCCCCATATGTAACAAAAAGCAATCTTTCAAGGGGAAAAAAATCCCAAATTCTGATTAAAATATCTGAGAAGCTGCTTATTTGCATTTTACTCAGATGCATGAAGATCTAACAGTAATTGGGAAACATTTTTCTGCTGAAGAATCTATATTCAAAAGAATGGATGCTGCAAATAAAACACTGAGGGAGAAAATTTAAGAAAATTAAGAGAAAACAGAGTTAAGCTGTCAATATTTCTAATGATACTACCAACAGTTTATGGAAATAATACAAAAACAAAACAAAAAAGAAAAATAACAAACTAAATCACACAGCCCCGTCTATTACCTGAACTAACACAGCTGGTTACAAGAGTCTAAAACTGTGCACCCACGGAGAGGATATGACTGATCTGTACAAACAACTGAAAATGTTAACACTACAGCACAAACACAATCTGACTGAAAACATTTTTATATTTAGGAGGGAAATCACAGACCAAAACCTAAATAACAATCTTGAGGATCTGAGTCTGATCTCCCTGGAGGTCACTCTGGTGAGAAGTTACATTGATGCTGCTCACAGTTTTCACAGCGAGTGGTACTAACCATGAAAACTAACTGGCAACCTGAGCGGCTATTGTTTGTTCAGATTAAAAGCGAAGTTTACCGGTTCTTTCTGCTAAGTAAATGCATCTATTTCTTGCTTTATTACATCTCTCCAAGAAGCACACGTTCATCTGTTTCTCGAGTCTTTGTTTCTTTGTAAATAATAAGTTACACATTGGCTCCCCTCTGGCTTCATCATCGTGTTATCTTATGGGTTGCTTACAACAAATGTGTCTTTCGTTTACTGAAATAAGAACATCCTGATACTGATTTGTAACAACTAATAATGCAAATTTTGTTAGATGTGTTCCCAAGAGGAGAAAACAACATTTTCACTTTTTTTACTGGAAAATTGTAGTGTTGATATACTGTTCTTAATTAACAGATACATAATCTAGTATGTCAACAATGTACAGTGCCACTGGCCTAGCGGACTCACACACACCTAATACACATAGGTTTTAGGTTATGCCTTATGCAGTCAGGTTCCCTTCCAGGATGTGGTTCCTTTTTTTTTTTACACAGAGTTGTACTTGTATTAATAATATCAATAGCTGTGCACATATAGTCCTCGGTATATTGTTCTAAATTGAAAAGATGGGTAGTGTCCTTTCAAATTTGTATGCATCAGAGATGCAGCCTCACTGATGGTGGATACATTTGCATCTGCATTTGACTGTTTTGTTTTCTGCAAACACCACAGCACTGCTAACTCATAATGGGTCAACACCGCTTGAACTAAAAGTATAATACAAATCTGCAACACACTACAAATGGAACAAAGACAGGTCCTTATAGGTACAGATTTAATACTTCATGTACCACCTGAAGATAAAGATTAACACAGGCCGGGAAAGATCATTAAAATACATCTGTAATGACATCCAACCCTATTTTAAAGGCATTCAAGTGTTACAGTAACTTATTGGGACTTAAATACAAGTTGAAAAGCCACTTATATACTCAGCTCTAAAACTTTTAAAGCCTGAAGTTGGGTTTTTTAAGGACACAAATCATCCCCTAATCTAAGACAGTCTAAAGCAGGACATCCTTGATAACTTGCCTGAATCTGGCAAATCACAACACAGTCTGATTCTATTACAGTTCCATCATGTGACTGATGCTCTTTGCCCAGTTTCTGCTAAATATAGCACTTTATACTAGAGTTCAGCTATTGTTCAGCCAGACCCAAGTAGCCCGCACTTTTACTCTTTTACTGTGGTTTTCAAACTGTGGGCTGCTGACCTGTGTCTTTAATTAGTAAGGCAGTACTTCCACCTCTTCTGCATTACAGATATCAAGAAAATAAGATACAAGCCATCAGCCTTCAGACTGAAAGCTTAGATGAACAAACATCCTTTTATTTTATTTTATTTTATTGGCTATTGTGCTCAAAAGAAAGCGTAAAATATTAAATCTGACAGCGATTGCTCAAATATTCAAACAGGAAAACTTTGAATTATCTAAGGAGACATTTTCAGTCCAGTTCAACTTCAGCTTGCTGCATGTTGAGCTGTTGAAGGGAACAAACAGCATCAGACGCTGAAATCTCAGAAAAGAAGAATGCTAACATGCCTCCTTATTGATCACAGGTCTACAGTGCAGCGCAGCACTACACTGTGTCGAGCCCCTTGCTTTGATACAGTGAGAGGTAGTGACCTCAGCGTCTCCGGGGATCAATTTAAAACCCTCGCCACCACAAAAACAGCCAATTAGTGAGTGCGCTTTGCTGCCTCGAATGCATTCCAAGGGCCCTTTTTCCTTGCTCTGAAAAACCAAGAGCATGAAAACAAACACACAGGACAGGATGAGGAAGTGTTATGAATATGAAACCAAATGAAGTTATAACGTGCAGCCTCACTTAGTTTTTTTCTGAGCACATGTGTTTACGGTTGGTGTGTGCCTATGCTAACCTGCACAGTATTAAACAATGAAAGACTAACTCTTTCAAGAGTAAAGATGACTTGTTGATATCAAAGCCCTATCAGGACATGAGGTTTTGTGCATACTTTTTACAGTTTCCTGTTGTTTTCCTGTTGATTTTGCTGACAAGAGTGAAACACAGGGTCCTTAAGCTGTGATTCAATTATTATAAACCAAAATGATACTCTTCCATCCACAAATTAATAATGAGGCCTCTTTGATAGCCCTTAAAATAAAATTAGACAAGCTCTGCAAACTTCTCTGCATACACTGGCAAAAAGAGACAGCACAGAGACAAATCAAGAGCACTCATTTCCTCCAATACCTATTAAAATGTCTCCTTTAGTTTTTTGATGGAGATTGTGTACATTCATCCTGTCGCAGCTGTTTGATGTTTCCACCAGGTTCTGATTTACAGCAAATGAAAGCTGGCTGGGTTAGAGGTGTAGATGTGGAAAGAGTGACCAGAGGTCTCGTACGAAACCAAACAGCAGGATGGAGGAACAAGACAGAGCCTCTGAGGAGAGACAGAAGAAAGATGTCTCTCTTTGCCCTGAGCTCAACATCAATTTCTGTGTATCAGCCTTGTCTGCACTGACATTATTCAAAACAGCAAGAGCAAATGTTAATGAGCTCTTATTTGCATATTTATTTTTTTCTTTGTTGAAATGTCACTGATTATTACGTACTATGATGATAAATGCATCTGCTCATGCAGCCTGATGTGTAATTAGCCATTAGGTGGAATGAATAGATCAATTAAAGGAGACGGATCAAGATTAAGAGAAATCAAACCAGGAAGAATGAGAAGAGAATAACACATCAGAGGCTTGAAGGGGGGAAAAGAATGACTCCATGGCTTTGAGATTACACTTGTATCTAGTTAAGTATCAATAAAAAAGGTGTTTAAATTTTCAGCTAGATCAAAGATGTCCTGTGTTTTTATGGCACATTCTTCAGCGCTGAAGAATGACTTTGAAAGTCGGGAGCTGCTGCCCCTCCCGCTCACTAAACAGTTTATTTTTTTCTGAAAATTCATCTCTGCGCGAGGAGATGCGGATTTGCTGATTGTATTTATCCCCTCCCAGGATAATCAGGTGCCATGGCTCTGTCTATTTGGATTTTTTCTAACTCGGTAAAAAGGAAAAGGGGGGGAGGTGCAAAGGGGGAAATGTTTTCGCTTGGCCTTTGCCTTTTTCAGAGCCCAACTATTCTCCTGCCAGCACTTGTTATTCACGAATGAGGAAAAAAATGCATTACTGCGGACCAGATGGGAACATTCCACATGACCAAACCAATCAATCACCTTGGTGGGACGCAGGTGTGACACAGCCGTGCAGCAACACACCATTTCACAGTCTATCAGGCACAAACACATGGTCACCAATCAATGGCACCCCGAGGACCCGGGAGGAGGGGTGCTTCTCCACAGCCTCACTGGTTCATGGCTGATGACTTCATAATCACACATCCATTCTCTCGGAGGAGGAAGGCGATGAGCTCCCTAATAACATCTTCCACCATGTGAACACCAACACTGTAATAGATGCTACTTGGGTGGGGACGCCAACGCGCTCTTCCTGCAGAATAGTGAGCTCACAGCCGTCACCCCGAACAGGTGGAGAGAGAGCCGTCTCCACTGAAACAAGGGCAGGTTTAACAAGCTGAAGAAACGTCTCCCTGATGGATATTAGAATAAAGGCTGAGTGTGTGTGTGTGACTTCAAAGTGAGTGTTAATGTTTGCTGTTTGACGCCAAACAACTGTTGAGCAGTGAAACAACAGAGAGCCGAGGTGAAGGACGAGGAAGGATACACACATGGGTTAGGTATGCTGGTCCAGCTCCAAGAACTGCAGGCATATTTTCTTACACAGAAAACCCCTGCAAACCCAAAGAGCTCTGCTGTTTAAGAACAAAAGCCCAAACTAAATAAAACACAAAAACAACCCAAGCAGAAGGATGATTCCTTTGATGAGGGCGCTCTCTGTGGGGATGATTTGTTTGTGGGCAAAAACTGTTGCAGCTATTTAAAAAAAAGTTGTGCAGAATTTAAGTTGACAAAAAAAGTACCTTCCCGCCCCCAGATTCCTGGCAGTTAAGAAAAAGTCTCACGGAGCCATGTTCCTCTTTACACTTCCCACAGCTCACACTCTCAGGACTGTGCCAGCACTGAAGAAAATGTCAGGCACCGTCAAGTGAGAGTAAAAGCGAATGCAAATGCTTACATTTTATCAACCAATCACAATCCACTACAGCCAAAAACGCTGGGAGTGTGACATTAGCTGGTGATTTGATTGCGTTGAGATAGGAGGCCTGTGAGAGCAGCTGTGACAGTGAAGGAGGTGGGGTCTGCAGAATTGACAAGCAAGTGTAAACCAAGTTTGTCCATTGCTCATCAGAACTATACCCTAACCCTCAGATGTGTTCTTGAATGAATAGTTCATTAGGATAGGAGGGTGACTCTGAAAAAAGCAACTCAAGCCTGAATTGTCTGTTTAGACGACAGATGTACAAACATCAGGGATCAATTTCATGCATTCTCTCTGGTTTCAAAGTGGAGTGACTGTGTTTGAGGAGAAAGGAGGAAAAGTCGGAGCAAACTGGGTGTCCATCTGTGTCCAACAAGGTTTCATACTGGGTTTCTCTGGGCCCAAGTGACCAAAATTAGTCCTGAAGTGGATTCTCTTTACCTTTAGAAACATCAGGATCAGAATCAGAGGGATTCAGTGTTCGGTGTCAAACATGCCAGTGATCCACTAATTATTTGATACTTGGGTTTTGTTTTGTCAAAGCTGTGTAACGTCTCCTTAGATGTGAACTTGAACATCCTTCTTTACATATCCCAATGATCTCTCCTATCCCCCATTTACAGTACATTTTAAAGAACCAGTTGTCTTCTTCACAAAAAAGGCCAAACAGCTCCACCTTTTGCAAATCTACAGACTCAGCCATAAATGTGTGCAGAGTTACAAACAGTGTCATGTTAGATTATGCACACAGAGCTATTTATTCTTGATTGAAAACAACTGTGGCTGTCTTTTAATGCTCTCAAGACAACATCTGTGAATTCCAGCAAAACCAGAGACAGAAGCAGAACTGCTTCAAAGTCTAACAATTCATCTTACGATACATAGAAATCGTGTTTGGCCAGTAATCCAGTTTTATCCATAATCAAATCCTCACTGCTATGTTTACATTTCCAGACTGAAAGTAAAGTTTTCTGCAAAAAAGATCCAAGACTCTCGTGTGAAGACTGAACACTTCTCTGCTCCTTTAGCGCACTGTTTCGAAGCTTTAGCGTGAGAGGATATTCAATTCTGTCAGCAATGGCAGCTGAAGTCAGCAGACTTTAATTGTTCCACTAACAGTAATTCTTCTGAATGAATCATTTCCTTTTTAGCTTTAAGCTTGTATTAAATAATCTCCCAACCTTCTTCCTGGCATCAGCTGCAGGAAGCATGAGGCGAGAGAAATGAGAGACAGGGGGAGGGGGGAAAGAAAGGAACAGGGTGGAAAGAGAAAGAAGGAGATGTGGTATATGCAAGAAAGCTAACAAGTACAAAGCAACTTAGCAACAGAATATCGATTTTTTTTTTTGTCTGGGTGTCTTTTAACTACTGTCTGAATATTAGAATTTTTAGCAGAAAGTTCACTTTTAATCCACAGACACTTTTATCTACAGACACATGTAGATAATTATGCACAAGTATTATAGGCCTATCCAACAGAGCTGTCTACACTTGACCTTGCTGTATTACACACATAAGAAAACCTCTCTTACATCTCTTATGGGGATTCAAGCTAGAGGTTGACACTTCCTGGTTGATGGTAAATACACTCATGATGCTCTGCCCCCTGCAGCTGCTTTCCTACAGACTTGTTATGTCATCACACCTTAGCCATGCCTCGACTCTCCCCTTCTCTTTGGAGAGACAGCCCTCCAGGCCCGCCGAGACTACAGCTGATCCTCTGCAGCTGGCCGGCCTCGCCAGTCGCATGCTGAGGGCCGGGGCCAAAGGAGGGCACGGCCAGGGCCAAGATAGGCTGAGAGAAGGACGAGGGGGCGAGGAGGGGCTGGGCTATGTGGGGAGATGTGGGCGGCTCGGGGATGAAGAAAAGGGATTTGTGCCCTTTCAGCTCGTCTTCAGCTCTTCATGCTCCACTGACCGCGGTAATAGATAAGCACACCCTGCAGCTCTGCATAATGACCAGCTACTTCCACTAAACTGTACAGCACCACATCTCTGCTGCTCTCCCTCTCTTCTCTGTTCTTGTCTTACATACAGAAGATATGTACATTTAAAAAATCTTTGCCATGAGAAAATGCTGTATTCAGCTGCTCCAACTGTGAAAGCCTGCAGTATAGTCTCAATGCACCATATGTGTGTGTGTGTGTGTGTGTGTGTGTGTGTGTGTGTGTGTGTGTGTGTGTGTGTGTGTGTGTGTGTGTGTGTGTGTGTATGAGAGAGAGAGAGAGAGAGAGAGAGAGAGAGGGAGAGACATATGAGAATAGTATTGGCAGCACCTGTGACCCACTCTGCAGTGGAAACCAAGTTCACACCTGAGCAGCATCTGGCCACAATCACTACCAGCCTGGGTCTAAGGAGAGTCTCTCATGGGATGGAGCATTAGCACATGACACCTGCCCCTGTAAAAACACTCTAGGGATGCTGGTGTGATGTGGGATTTGACATGCCAAGGAAAGGACCGAGACTGAAAGAGATACATTCTGCAAGAGTCTGTTTGGAGCAGCGAGAGTACTTGATACATTTTTTTGTCTCTTACAGGATCCAACATCCCCAAAACATTTCCACAGTTTAATTCTGCAATGTAAATGCAAAAAAGAAAAATTAAAATACACATATATGTTATAAAGCAAGATTAACTGCACCACTGAGCATCTACTGTTTGTACAAGGCAGGTCTTACATTACAGAAGCAAATTGTTCCTTTGCTTTTATTTGCATTACAGCTCACACAAAGACACACAAGTATAGTATGATCTATCCAGGGCAGTATTTTTTTTGATCTGTTGCATATGCAGAGTCACTGGATAGTAACTCCAAAAGATATGTTTGCAACCCGTGACTTCTGTGTTAGCAACAAGCAAACTGAGAAAAATTACAGCAAGTTCAAGAGGCTAATTTTTAGTTAAGGCTCCTGTGAAGAACTTTTGGCGCCCCCTGTAGACAAAGTGGCAACACTTATATTTTTACTGATTTCATCTCATCTTCCTAAAAGTAGTGTTAATTGATGAAAAATTTCTTCCCTGATGACTTTTTACAGTTAACTGGATCACATAATGGCTGTAACCTCAACATAATTCTCCTCTCACAGCAGTTACAGGGGTTAAAAACTGCAATAAAGACATTGTCAATCTTGTCACTGCAATTGTATATCATACAGATGCACCACTGTTAATCGTAGTCCCAGAACTCCCAACAGGAGCTTTAAAAAATTAAATAACATATAAAAGCAGCCCCCTAAAATATTTCATACAAGTCAACCTGATGCTTTCCAAGTCATCCTGACAGTTATCATCCATAGCTCTTACAGGCTAGGGGATGTAAGCTAAAATGTGCTCATTTCACTTGCATGTGTATAAAAAGCTTTGCTATCCAAAGATTTTCTCCGCCTCTTTAAATAATTTAACTCAATAGTGACAGAAAAAAACTTGGCTGATGGGGATACAAGCAAAAGCATGGCAAAAGTTGCTACAGTGTTTTGTATTTGAATCCGCGCCTCCCATCCACTGCTATAGGCTAATGTTCACAGCTACCTGCAGAAGCTTATTAAGTTGTACTGCAGTAGAAGATGATTTACAGATACAACACAACAGCTTGATCATATTCAAGAGGTCACATGTGTCACATGGAGGTCACATGTGTACGTGGACAAGCTGGCAGCAGAATTCATGTGGATGTATGTGTGCATTGATGGCAGTTATAAGCTGATTAGTTGTTATGCAGGGCTAAAGCTGTATGAGTAATATGTATGGAGCACACCACAGAAACGTGAGCAGGAAAGTACAACTCAGCAGTTGTGGTATCATACCATAGAGCACATGGCTGCAAAAAAAACTGATGCAGAGGCAGTTATCACCACATTAGTGAAACTAAAGCCACAAAAATCTACTCAGGAACAAGCCACCTGGTTGTCTTTATTGAAATTTGTGTAAACTCATTTGTTGACAACTGACAACTGTGCATATAGCTATAGATTTTAGAGCTATTTATGTTTGCAAGTGTCTTGTTGATGATCAGCTTGTTACTTTATAGCAGTTAGACAATTTCTGAACTACAAACATGATTTGGGAAAAACAACAAACATGATTATGTCCAGAATTTTCTTGGAAAAATCCCATCATTTGCACTTTTTTAGGTTTGACAGAGAGGAGCAGTTTAAGGTAAAAGACAGGGAGCAAGCCTGCCATGTCAGGGATTTTGGAGGTCTTTAGATGTCCCCGAACACATTTCCCCAATGTTTTTTATTGCAATAAAAGGACCACAAACTGTGACTAACGACAGCTGTGAACAGCTTTATCCACCCTCTCAGGCTAATTAGCAACTTTAGAGCATCATCTGAGGTTCAGCCTGAGATTTAGAAAGGCTTTCTACACTTAGTAGAAAACAATGCCAGTCCATTAAGTAAATAATGACAAAAAAGCAGCAAACACACATTAACACACAAACACACACACACAGGCAGGCAGGCACAGTACAGCATAAAATAAAGAGGCAGAGTGCAGCTCTTTCAGTTGTAGCTCATCGCCTGTGGTAATTGCCCAGATTGCTTGAAATCAACGTCCCCCACAGGATTCCCCTCATCGAGCTGACACCACCAGGAAATATCTGGGCAGGTAATTAGATCTAACTATTTCTTGTCAGGGCTGTGAACTGTTGGTTATCCCTGTGGCTAAACAATTACAACAACTGGGTGAGAAACAAGCCTCCACTACAAGACTTAAGAGTCAAGCATTACGACAGAGAGACAGAATAGAGAGAGAGAGAGAGAGTCATTTAACTCTATCCATCATCAACTGCAAAGGAGCATAGAAAAGTGGAGGATAGTAAGAGTGCAAATAAACAAAACAAAGCAATCCTAGTGCATTTGGAGGAAAAATCATTTATCTTTCGGTTTAGAGTCCAACTCTATCACAAGTTTAAGGCATAAGTGACTGCCATATCACTAGAAATGATAAAATGGGAATTTGAATACCCAGACTATCAGTAATGTGTACTTACTGCAAAGAGAAATTAAGCTCTGCCCTCACAACAGGCAAAGAAATATATCTCTTAAAGAGATATTTGTTTTCAACAATTCATAACTGTGCTTATATAACTAAGACTGATGCTGCCAGGGGCACCCTGTCTGTGTTATCTTTTTAAAGAGGGTACAGGAAACATGCTGTGGCTAATCAGGAAATAATACTGTAACTCTTTAAAGTAGAATTGCGATTCATCAGTATGAATACATGAAGTAAAGCTTGGAGTTTTTGTGCATTTGTGAGGCCATTAGACCCAGGATTGAGGATCCCTTTGGATGATCCTATGTCCATACACTGTCAAAGTGTAGCATCTTTCACCTCATGTGATACGTTGTCTGACTCAAAATACTCGCATGGCTGTGACTAAAAAATTTTGTCAGTGATGCAACGTAAAATATACAAAATACAGCTGCCTATTGCAACATACATCAGTTGTGGTACGGCATAGTAAGAGGACTGCAGCACAAAAGAGGTGGATCTGAGATGCATGTGTGGCCCAGACCAGCTGATCCAGAGTCATCTCAAGCATAGGAGCCAGGTCCCAGGGGACACAGTGTCATCGTTAAGCAGTGAGTTGCTCTGAGGCGTTCACCCAAGGCCCCACTCTCCAGCTTAAATCACCCGCAGTTTACTCTCAAGAGGCTGGAAGACGACCATGCCACATGTTTGGGGGAAACTGTCATTTCACGTCTGCAGGTTTGACGACATTGAACAGACATGTAAGATTTTGTTAAGTAGCAGTAAAATCTGTCAGTTATAAAGAGCTAACTGTATTGAAGCCACAGCTTGATATTTAAAACACTCATTTCTTCAGATAACACAAAAGCTTGCCTTTTTCTGGACGAAAGTATCTTGACAGGAAAGTGTTCAGAGTGTAATGTTTCCCACAGCTAAATACACACTGATATGATTCATGTTTTTCATCATCACACTGTGTAAAAAGGATTTGTGGCTGACTGTGAGTCATTCTGCACACATTTATAAATACTGATAGTTTAAATCCATGCATACACAAAACTTCAGATCACTCAAAATAGATGGTATTAGAAAAACAGTCCTGATGATTTTAACACTGCAATGCAGTTATATTCTCGTCCTACAGTAAACGGGCATTATTATGTAGTTTAGCCGATAAGCAGAGGCTCAGATTTCAAGCAGTACAAAGGTCCAGCATTTCAAGAGTTGACCAAAGCACAAGGAAATCACAACTGAAGGGATAAGACCATATATGAAGTACATATATATAATGTTGGTCTAATTATCTGTGTCATTTATCTGATTTTGACATTCACTGAGCACATGTAAGAAGCTGCAGTGACATCCTCACATGAGGTTTCAGAGGGTCAGACCTTCAAGCAGCATGAGCATTGGATTCAACACAGGGTGGTCTGTTTTTTTCAAATTAGATCTTTAGAAAAAATTAATGAAATCTTCAAAGTATTTTCACAAACAGTATTTTGTTTGGTCAGTCAATGAGATATTTCATAAACAGGAGAAAAATGGCTTAAAAACTGCTTAAGAAGACAGTGCCAAAGACAATAATGTGCTAGACAAGTTCACTGAATAAGGATGTAACGATATCCAAATCTCACAATACCAAAATATCATGATAAGTCCAGGATATAAAATATAGAGACATGGATAAAAATGGCATTCATATGGCTCTGAGTAGCTTATGGTGTCAAAACTCTTGATTCCATTACATCCATGGAACAAAACCATCTAATCATGGAATAAGAGGCATTTATCTACATGAACCAAGCTGGCCTCTGACCCATCGTCACTGGTCTAGGCCACATGGATTGACAACCAAAGGCCCATAAACCATTGTATCTCAAATAAATCACTGCTGCCCAAAAATGTATGTAAAAAAAAAAAAACAGTGAGAAACATGAATACAGCTGGTCTGATAAAGCAAACAATGAAGATAAGATGATTAAAGAAAACCAAAGGCCAAGAGTGGGGAGCTCAAAAAGCAAAGTGTTCAATGATCTGTGGTATATAATCTATAAAAATCTATAATAAATTTGAGATGTATAGTTTTTATATGAGAAGGTCTCATCCATCAGCCTGTTTAACCTCACATCCCAAATTCCCCCGCCTGCTGCCAATAGAAGTAGCTGTGGGCGTTTTTGATGTCTAGTAGACAGCTTCTTATGATGGAAAGCTATACTGATGGCGTGACTTCTAGCCTGGGGGAGGGTCATCACAGGAGGAGGAAGAAGAAGGAGATACAGAAAGGGGAGGGGGATTAAAGGAAGGAATAAACACAGCAGGAGATGGAAGAAAATAACCCCGTAGCTCTGCAAGCCTTCCAATACAGCTACGTAGAAATGCATGATGTGCCTTGACCTCAATCAGGGAATTTTTTCTAACAGGAAGTCCGTCCACAACTAAAGGGCATGTGAGGGGTGAGCAGAGGAGAATCACTTACTTACCCATTATGTTAGAGTTCATAAAAGGTGTTGAGGACAATCCTTCATGGGACACTAATCGACTGTCACTCAGATGATCGCCATAATGAGGGCTGTCTGCGAAACCCTGAGGGGAGAGATCAGAATATTAAGCACATTATCAGGCAACTTCTCTAATGAAGTGATACGACACACCACTAATTAGTGAGAGGACAACATGACTGGGACTGGTTTGTAAGGCTAATAAAAGGCACCCTGTCTTCTGTAGAAAAGAACCAAAATGAAAAACAAATCTTTTCATCAGTGTTGTATTTTAAATGAGGGTTCATTTTAAGAGAGCTTTAATTGCCATGACGACACGTATGAAGAGTGGACTTGTAAGAACAGAAGCAGCAGTGACAACATCTTATATGATCTACCCTATAATTATCTTTTCTTTCATGTCCATGTAAAGCTTCCATCAGAATCTGAACACAGTTTAAATAAGAGTCTTCAAGCATCTGTTATGGACTCACATCTTTGGTCTTGTTTTACCCTACAACTTTATTTTTTTTTCTCTACTGTTGGTTTATGAGTACTTCTGTACAAGTCTTACAAGATTTCAGTAAACAAGTTTGAGTGATTAATGGTAAGGACTTTTAAACTGTCACTAATCTGGATTTATTGTCTGTTTGTCCAGTAATGTGTCACTTTCATATGTTCCTCCATGTATGTTGAAATAATCCACATATATGAGATCAGACAGACAAATATTAGAGCAGTTGGCTTTACTTTGAACCTGAGAATTTGTGTGATGAAACATTGCTGTCTCCTTTTAAATATTTATTGTATTACCTTTTCATCATATATTATTTCAATACCTGATACAGGAAACCACATCACTATACCTGCAATCATTTCCAAATAACCCTGACCTGCATATGAATTAAGTTCATTGATTTTATTGTAATTAGTATTTTCTTGTCATATCTTATTACAATATTGATGCAGGTTTTCATAGGATAGACCAATCAATATTTTTAAGTCATGAAACTGATTCTTGGCAAATCTTTAAAGGTTACATGCATCAGTACCAGATGAAAATTCATACTGCTAACTTGTCATCAGAATCATCTACCATCTATCGAGGGCAATATTGTAAATACTGTTTTTGAGCTACTTTTCTGGTTCGCAAAAAAAAAAATGTCAAAGCTTTGATTTGACTCCGTATCTATCTACAAAACTTACATCTAACACATACGTTTATTTTTCAATCTTGAAGTTATTCTTGATCTTCATGATAACAGGTTTATAGATCCACCCACGCTTTATAAGAAGGTGTTATAACAAAGAGAAGGGAGAAACAGAGAGTTGCAATCCTACATCGTTGGTACCCTGGTACCTGCAGCTCAAAAGAATTGCCTTTTTACTCCTGCAGCTTAACACTGCCTTTTCATGACAGTTATCAGCTTCAGGGCTTAGGTCTAAATATCGGTCACAGTATGGTTTTTGAAAACTCTGGTCCCATGTAATAAAAGATACTCTGTTACAGTGCTAATCCCAAGCCCTGTGAAAATCCTCCTGTGCTCCAGTCAAATACATCTCCCAAAACTACATTAACTCCCAGCAGAGGGACCAAGCCGCAGTGGGCTTGCATTTCTATAGAGCTATTTCAACCAACTCATACCCTTTGCATTCAACATACAGTAAAAAAAAGTTAATCTTATTACCCATCTTTTTTTACGTGAGTGGATGGTGATGGAGTAATTTCAAAGGCAGTGGAGTGTTGTGCTGTGTCGAGGGAATCCTCAGAGATTCCCTATTGTGCTGCTGCCAGGCCGCACACACTGTTAATCACACCATGAACAGACTCAATAACAACAACAGCTCTGTGAGAGGCTACAGCAACACAACACACACAGACCTACACACACAGAGCTCACATAAGCTACGAAGAAACATCTCCTCAGTTCTGAGGCAGAATAAAGAACAACTTATGGGTTAAAGGAATAATTCAACATATTTGCTTTCGATGCATGAGGAGGCTGACACTTCTTTCATACTGATTTAATAAATTGTGGGTTACATCCTGTTAGTTTGACTGAACAGAATGACTGGACCCAAGATCCAAGGAGAAGCCAGCTCCTCTCCAGGTCACTTTTGATCATCGGGTTTATATCATTTTAAGTAACACTGCAACTGATTTACAATTAAGGCCATGATAGGCAAAAGAAAAAGAAAAAGGTTGCGAATGCTGTTTTTGCTTGTGTGCTGATGTGTTTTTGTATGTTTCCCTAGAAAGTTTTGATGCCATTGACCTGCCAAAGTCTGGAGGCAAAAGTTGCTTGTATGGTCAAACACAGGACATCCACACGATTGATGTAGGAACTAATATTTGTTTATTAAACAAAACAAAGATAAGCTAATCAGCATTTCACACCACATTTGTTCACTTTGTAGCAAAAAACAATGTGTAAAAACTAAATTGTCTATTTTACGAGGGTTCGTGTGCCAGTCGATTTCTTGGCTGGGACCAGTAACTTCCTGGAGTCGTTTCTTGTTGCTTGGCAACTGCTTTCCAAAAAGAGTAAGTCCAGTACATAACTTCATGTAAAATGATGAACTGTCATTTTCCCACTCTCATTGTTTAGTGCTTACACAAATGATGTGATCAGTGTAACCAAGAATACAACAGATCTCTGTTTTCTTGGTTTGACTGAAGCTTCACAGTTATCAGACATCCTCTTCCTCTCTCTACCACTAGCTCCTAAAATGTTGAACTCGTCCTTTAACTGAATCTGTGGAAAGCACGTTGTACCAATAAAGACTTAACACCACTTTCATCATGTCTTCCACTGTTTCCTCCTTTAAGTCTATTAGAGGATCAATCACAAATCTCTTCTCTTTCTCAAGCAGGACTGGCCTACATCCATCTGAGACTCTAACACATGGCGTACCCACTGCCAAAGGGCTACGAAAACTCCACTGATTAAATAACTGTCAGATCACTGTGGCAACAAGCAGACCAGAGCTCACACTCTGTCCCCTAATCACTCCTCACAGCATTTAAAAAGTCATCTCCTCCACACTCTGAGCTGCATCCCAGGTGAACGAGTAACTGCATGTGGCAGCTCGGGGAGTGATGATATGGTCATGATGGATGCGTGTGGGGTCGGGTATCAAGTCAGGGCTGGGGACTGGGGAAGTGGGGGTTGTCTTGCGGTGGTGGTGGGCACAGCTCTGGCTGTCAGACCGCCAGCCTACAGCCACAGCTGCCCAGGATACAGCGGCTGGCTGGAAGCCAAGGTCAGCACGACGGGGCTCGGGACTGTTCACAGTTGACTGATCGCACAGTCGTAGCTCAGCAGCTCAAACAAGCTCAGGGACGAGACTGAACTCCCTTCTTAACAGACTGAGGCTGAAACACACAGGAGCTCTGCCCACAACGTCGGGCAGATAAAGCGAATCATTTCGGACACGTCTAACAATAGCTGCTTTTTAATTGATTATTTATTTATCATCAACAATACTGATATAAAAACACTGAAAAGGAATGACAGGATGATACTGCGAGCAAAAAGACATCTTAAAAACTCAGCGACACAGTTATATTTACCAGAAACATACAGATGAAACATACCTCAATAAAACTGGAAAGTCTAGGCTGCATGTAGGTGTAAATATAAGCCTTGTACCCCCATGTGCAGTCAAAACTTACAAAAATTAAAATAGTTTATTCAAATTTAGCCAATTTAGCCAGTCAATGTTATCCATGACCAGCTGACTGTTTCTGTGCGCTGCAGGAGTGTTCCCTGTATTTTAGAGCTTTTATTTCAGTGCTGAAATACTGTCAATTCAACATGGCAGAAACAGACATTCACCACTTAGCGCTGGTTGAGCATTACTGCACTCATTGATTTGACAAGCAATGAAACAGGAGGCGAAGAGTTGGTATTAGATTGAAACACAGGGCCAGTAAAGGAGCTGTTTTTCACTCTGAACAGTATTAGAGTCGACATTCAAGAGAATTGTGATACATGCTACATGTTATCAATACCAAATTAACCATGAACCCATATACAATCAATCTGTCCTTCTTATAACTAACTCTAAGGAAATTCCCTTTTTCTCTATCCTGAGAATATCAGCTTTATTGAGGTCATCTACATCTTACTGACACATCTCTGAGCTTAGGGGAAATTTGGTCGGTTGTTCTTGTGAATGTATGCACTAAATTCTTCACTACGGGCCAACATACATCGAATGAACCAGAGGTTTATTCCTGTTTTCATGGGGTTTACTGAAGATATACAGTATGAAGTGTCACTTTTTTGTGAATGAAGAAACAACTGAAGATGTTGAAAAGAATTTACTGTAGACACCTAAGATTCATTACAGATACCACCAACTACTTCTTAACACGGTCCAAAATATTACAAAAATATTTTACCTGCTAATATACATCAAGTCTGTGTCAGTGTAATGTGTGTATGCAGCTGTGCGTGTGTGTGTGTGTGTGAGTCTGTGACGTGTAAGCATGCTTGTTTGCATGCACGCCTTATGGAGGTGCAAACAGCTGTCTGCTGGCTGACGCTGTGCCTTGCAATGTCAGAGACACTCATTTATATGCACCTGGAGCAAAGATATCTCAAGCGTCTGTGTCTTATAATTCAAATCAAGCTGCCTATGTTACCATAGCCTGTAGATGTTCATTCGGGAAGGGCACAGAGGAATAAACAAGGTAATGTGGCCCGAGTGGCTCTGACATTTGACTGAATTCTAATAGAAAGTGACAGGAGATTGACATTGAATGAAATTCATACAGGGCATCCAGAACAACCAATGTGTGAGGGACAAACAAACAGGGGAGAGAGCTGTTCACACTTGCTCACACAAATAGTGAAATACTCTCACTTAACCAGAACAATAGAGATGTGCTTTCCCATGCACTGTTTCTTTCATCATCTTACTGCAAGAATTTCAGAAGAGATGAAGACACATTCCACAACAACAGTCCTGAATAATTGTATTTATTTTGGCGTCATTTCATCTTCAGTCTTGGACTAAAGATAGTATGGACACGCTCCAGAAAGCAGAAGCTATTTTATCTCATATATGAACCAGTGTAGTACATTTTTTGGCCCTGTTCAGACCAGGAGTGTCTGCGTTTGGAGCTGTGCTTTTTATCACAGTTACATGAATAAGCAGGTCTTCTTGTAACTGGCTGCTTTATTTTCATTATTCTAGTTACCCTAAAGCCGCTAAAAATCTCAGAAGAGTAACAGCAGTAACACAAACTTTACAGTGTTCTGTACACTGTAGCATCTGCCGAGGCGGTGAGCATGTTAACCACAGGATTTAACAACAAACCCAGAGTTTTCAGCGAGCTTTCATCAAGCTCTTCATCAAACTCAAACGAATTTACTCTAGCAAGCTTAACACAATATGACTGGCTGCAGCAATGTAGTGATGGCCTTGAATTTCTGCACATTCAGAAAAAAAAAAAAACTAAAAAAGTTAAAGACACACTTTTTTGGAAGGTTCAGGCTCAGATTGATGCATGTTTAGAAGACACACGACTCATTAAGGGTGTAAAGATATGTACACTTACACCTTCAGTGCGAAACTAAAGGTCACTCAAATTTAAGGTCCCAATATGGATGGACCAGAGGATGTAGTATGTAAACTATACACAGCATACAAAGCCCATCTGAAGAGCTTTTGAAACATTCGTCTCAGTACATTGGCTTTCTCAACAAATCACCTCAAAACAAACCGACATACAGTTTTTTACTGTGAAGACTAAATTACTTAATGAGTGAACCGTTTCACTTTTTCCAGAGTTTCACTTCTTGATGCTTCTATATTTATTGTGTGTGTTTTCAGGTTGAAGACATGTATTCAGAGTTAAGGAGAGAAGGGATGAATATTGGAGTTGTTTCTAACAACTGTTCAACACACTTAACAACACAAAAAGAAAAAAACTCACACACACACACACCCGACCTGTGAGAACATTAACTGGTCTTTCTTGCGCAGAAAAAATGTCTAAAGAAACATGAGTAGGGTATGGTGAAACTAAAAGATTGTAAGTGTACCGCTTTGATGTAATGAGTGTTAAATGATGTGCTGTGGAGCAGAAAGGCCATCTTACCCGAGAGGACTCATAGGAGGGACTGGACTCGCCACCTGGGGCCCAAGACGCTTGGTTGGTCCGCTCCTCCATACCTGTCAGAGAGAGACACACAGTTCAGTCAAGATCACTCACACAGCTCAGTGTAGGTACAATCTATTTATATTCTCCAGCAAACAGACATGATGAGGATGTCAAAGACAACAACTGGATCCCCATGACTCTTCATACGTGTCACTAAACACAGAGTTCATGCAGATTTCTGTACAGGTGTCACACAGTGTTCTGTTTCTTCTGTTTTAACCTTTGGTGTTTCTAAGAGATGCAGTTGAATTTTCTGCTGGATCACGGTTAAAACTATTCTGTTCTTTGTTTTCCTGCTCTGAACATGGAATACGGACAATCCAGAGTTAAAGACAAACAGATGATTTTCAGATAGATGTTCAGATATATGTTCAGCATGTTTAAATGCTCGTAACTAAAAACAGAAAACTTCATGTCCAAATAAAATCCAGGTAGAAAGACCAACATTCTCTTAAAGCAGTCATTCAAGTTTGTGTATTTTTTCCTCTTGTACTTTGTATGTCATTGTTAATTAAATATTCTCTGGTTATGGTAGTTTGTGGGACTAAAGGTGTCATGTAAGCAGATTATGTTTGACTTGTTTTTGGACTTTTCTACAACCCTCTGATAACTAAAAGATAAAATAACCAAAGAAATAAGAAAGAAATGAATGATTTATGCTTCTTTACTCATTCTTTTGCAGCTCTTATTGGGCAGCAACAAAAAACATGCCCCTGCTGCACACATAACATTTTCAAATGGAAAACCAAAACATAACAGTCAGAAGTCAAATCCTACAACCCACCAACACTCTCCAGAGGTGAGAGGCGCGACATTTAACTCGTAGCACTTAGGATGGAATAACTGAGATGAAATTGAGCAGATAACTATTATTCTTCCTGGATGTGAATGAGAAAAAGTCACATTTCTATTTCCCTCGTTGAGTTTAATCATGCAGGAAAAAAAGACGCTATGATGTCATTTTGCTTGTTGAATATAAATCAACTGCACAATCAGTATGGTTCATTTTACCAAAAGCAATTCAAACTTCACAAATTGTCAGTGATGAATGCCAGGTTTCTTTCAAACAGCTGAGCAGTAAAACTTGATAAAAATCATTTTTAAATGAAGAAAAGAAACCCTCAATATTTCAAAAGTCAAACAGATAAACAAATAAAATCAATATCTGCTACCCACTGCAAAGCAAGAGCATCTGGCATATATTGAAAAATATCATATCTGATCGTTATAATCCAATTTATGTGATAGAGTCTGTAAAAAACATTCAGTGCCTCAATTGTTCTTGCTGTTCGAAACAATATTGTGTCGCACAAAAAGCCTAAGTTATTGATTGTCCCTGCTGTAATTGAATCTGCCTCAGTACAATGCAATACCCTTTGTTTAGTTTTACATATAAATAAAAAATATACAATTTGCAGAAATCATGTTTGCCAGAAAAACAATAATGAAACAAGCCGTGCACAAAACTTTTTAACATATGAATGTTTTTCATTTTGAAATTCATCAAATGATTTGCGCCGAAGTGCAGCAACACCGCAGGGTCATGAATGGAACAAAAAAAGTGGATTTACAAAACAACAACTCAGATAAGAGCAGATGGAGAATCAGCAAAAGCATGCTGACTGCAAACTGCAAACTTAAATATTAAAACTAATTATACTTGGCATTAAAAATTGAGGTATCTGTAAAAAAAATCACCCATCTGAGAGGTGATCAAGCAAACAATCATACCAATACTACCAATACATTAACCGTCATGCTGCCGATCAATTCTTAGTCAGAAATCTAAAAATACATTTATGCAGATAGTCAGTAACATTTCTCACGCCAGAGATCACACTCCATTGAGCACAGTCGAAGTTTCATCCTAACAAACATGTTGTTCTGCTGCAGATTCATTTCCTCACTTGAAGCCTTCAGTGGGTTAATACGACAAATGTACAGTCTCACTTTCAACATCTGTGCAGCTGTATTATTATTCACATTAACTGCCACCACAACGGCAGAAACTTCAGCTATGAATTTATCTTCTACTTGTGTGACTAGCAGCACATGGGTTGAAATTTGGGGACTGTGACAGCACCGATGTGACACATTGTAGCCCAACTGAGGCCTTTTCTACACTGAATATAACAATGGTCAGCATTTGCTCTCTGGGCCACTGGCTGTCATCTTGTCTGATTAGCATCTCCCACCAGAGCTCAAGGGTCCCTTCTCTTCTCCAAGAACAGACAAGCTGCACAATAAGACACTCAAACAAGAGGCAACAGGGAAAAAACACACACACACAAACGCACTCGCTGTAACAAAGATGTCATGAGCACAAATGACGAACTACTTTTAAGTAGTTAGTGGCTAAGATGTGCAAAATCATGCAACAAAAATATAGACGTCAGTCCTTGTTTTTGTTTTGTTTGGCACCTTACCAAACTCAGAGCCAAAAAGGAAGAGTAAACAGCTGAATGTAAACTTAGAGATGAATTATACATGTGGGAAGAGTATTTGTATTGCCTTCATTTCTAGACTACACACATGCAGATTTGCACCTATTCATAAATTTTTTAACATCTACTTTTAATGACAATTTTATTTAAAATAGTACTAGTTGAATATCTGCATTAAAAAACAAGTCTCCAAATATGTGTCAATCTTTTAGCTCATGAGCTCAAATATTATTTACAACATCATTTTTGTTACAATGTAATTTTTAAGAAAAGTAGCTTTGGACAGGCCTGGAAATTCCAGCAATAATTATTCCCAAATCAGATCAGATCAGATGGATAGTTCTGAAAAATTATGCACAGTTGTAAATGTGTCATATCCTTAGCACAGAGCTTTGCAATCATTACAGGCTGGGTCGGTCTCTGCTGGGTCATTCATAAACAGCTGCATCCTCCTCAAGCTCCCAGTCCAGCAACAAATAATCAGAAAAAAGGCTGAGCTTTTCTCTTTTCAATTAATATCAGAATTGTCTCAGAGATGAAATATTTTTTGATGAAGGATAATGCAGCATTTCCAAAGCACTGCAAGCTCTCAGCTCTCACATTTTTGGCAAAAAAAGGAACTATCTGGTTGTTCATTCACAATTTCACCATCATAATAAGACGAGAAAATAACCAAATCCATGAACAATTTCTGCCTGTTTAATCCTTCACTCATGTTCCTCAGATGGTCCCATTTCAGGAGTCATTCTCAATACTTTGGTGTGTTCTTGAATTTGAAGATGTAATGTGAACTCGACGCACTCTGAAAAGAAGATGACTAAAACCTCGATCTTAAGATTAATCAAGGCAATCTGTTTATAGAGAAAAATCTCAATTATGCAATTTGTGATTAAATAACATTATCTAATGCTTTAAACCAGCAGTTCCTTAGCTGCACATCTATGTAATATGAAAAGTTTGTCGACGCACTGAGTTGAGTCATGCAAAGTAGATACACTGCAGGCGATACATTCATACCACAAATGACCGTTGAGGTTAATTTTAATTAACCACTCGACAACCTTTTTTTAAAAACTGTCAACTTGTTAGTGCTTTTTTTTCTCTCTGATGTCAGTTTACATGTCCATGGACGATGAGGTTAAAAGCACTATTTGGACGAATGGAGTGGGATTAATACATTTGCCACAAAATAAATGAGAATAGATTTTTAGATAGAAGAAAAATTAAACCATTGATGGACGGTCACTAAAACATTTAAGTTTATCACCATCAATTCCTGGTCTTTGAACTGTGGACCAGCTCTACACTCTCAGCAGAATCCTCGAGCGTGTATGGGAGTTTGCCCAGTTTACATGTGTTTTGTGGACCTGGAGAAGGCATTCGACTTTGTCTCTCGGGGAATCCTGCGTTCTGGGAGTATGGGGTACCGGACACCCTGACGAGGGCGGTTCGTTCCCTGTACGACAGAGCTTGGTCCGCATAGCCGGTCGTAAGTCGGACTCGTTTGCAGTAAGGGTTGGACTCCACCAGGGCTGCCCTTTGTCATGGATTCTGTTCATAACTTTTATGGACAGAATTCCTGGGTGCAACCAGGGCGTTTAGAGTCAGGTTCCGTGGCCTCAGGATTGGGTCACTGCTTTTTGCAGATGACTTGGTCCTGTTGGTTTCATCGGGCCGTGACCTTCAGCTCTCACTGGATTGGTCCACAGCCGAGAGTGAAGCGGCTGACATGAGAATAAGCACCTCAAAATCTGAGTCCACAGTTCTCAGCAAGAAAAAGGTGTAAAAGCCCTCTCTGGGTTGGAGATGAGATCCTGCCCCAAGTGGAGGAGTTCAAGTAACTCAGGGTCTTGTTCACGAGTGACGGAAGAATGGAGCAGGAGATGTCCATGTAGATTCTCATTCATCCAGGTCATGGTTATCTTGAAGACTCCAAAATCAGGCAATTGGACTGTCTACACAGTCCAGTTGCGTGATGTTGGAGATTTGAGATTGATTTTGGAGTCTTCAAGATAGCAGGAGATTGACAGGTGGATCACTGCTGGGTCAGCAGTGATGTTGACGCTGCACAGATATGTTTGGTGAAGAGGGAGCTGAGCCAAAAGGCAAAGTTCTCGATAAATCGGTCGATCTATGATCCTACCCTCACCTATGGTCACGAGCTGTGGGTAGTGACCAAAAGAACAAGAGCACGAGTACAAGCAGCTGAAATGAGTTTCCTCGGCAGGGTGGCTGGGCTCTCCCTTAGAGATAGGGTGAGAAGCGCAGTCATTAAAGAGGGGTTCGGAGTAGAGCCACTGCTCCTCTGCGTTGAGAGGAGTCAGATGAGGTGGCTTGGGCATCTAATGAGGATGCCTTCCTCTGTGTTCAGGGCACATCCCACCGGTAGGAGACCGCGGGGAAGACCCAGGACTAACTGGAGAGACTATGTCTCTTAGCTGGCCTGGGAACGCCTCAGGGTCCCCTGGGAAAGGCTGGACTAAGTGGCTGGGGAGAGGGAAGTCTGAGCTTCTCTGCTCAGGCTGCTGCCCCCGTGACCCGACCCCAAACAAGGAGCTGAAGATAGATGAATGGATGGACAATAAGCTAAGCTTGAAAACCATGACTAAAACAATCCTTAGAAAGTTATTTAAGTGAAAACCTGAAAACACATGAAGTGTTATGACTTTTAAAGTGTGAGTGGTCTAGGACGTGCCTCCAAAAGAACATCATGTACAGCATTTACAGTCTGGCAAGTTCAAATAACGTAATGGTAATGTAAACAAAACAGAGTCCTGCTTTTTGACTAACTCAGAGCCTTTTGACTCTATTTGACATAATTATTTCCAGAAGAGCTGAAGAAAGAGAATTTATAACCAAACACATTACTTCACCAAAAACACAGAATATAAACCACAAAACGGACACAGAGTCAATAAGAAATGATGTGTCTTCTTCTTTAAAATGACTCTTCAGTATGATCCAAATAAATATTTGAGTAAGTTAAGAAGAATTCTTTCATCTGCTAAGCCTGTATTATTCTAGTTAATGATTACATTAAGTGTGACATGATTGGTATAATCTCTCATGATGGTCAACACACTTAAAGGTCAATGTTTGATTCAGTCAACTGCCGGCACACTTTGTTATACTTTGCATAAAAAATCATTACATAAAATAACTTTAAAAGACAACTGAGATTTTACCAGGAAAAACATGCAGATACATTACATCTCCAGTACCCACAGCAGTCATTAAGTACAACTCTGTCTTTAAACTGTCCGATCACAACTGTGTGAGTGTTTCACAAAAGATAGGCACAGTACAATCAACTACTCTATTCAGGATTCAGCAGTTAGAGGATTTGGTGGTCTTGTAATAATCATGGTTGTACATATATTGGTTTTATTAATCATTCATTAGTTTAACAACACCATACCATACTTAATTAGAAATTAAGAGTGTTATCTTTGAAGGGGGGCAGCCATATAACATTTTTAATACATTCTTTGTTCTCAAACATATTAAAAATGTTCACTGGCAGTTTACTGGCCTGCATTCATTTACTGAGCAGCATGCAGTGGTGCAGAGTGATGAATATTTTGGTAAGTCAAGAGTTAATTTTAACCTCATCTGTCGTCATCAACACTAAACTGATAAATGTTATGTCACAATGTCACATGACTGTTCATAGCAAAGTGTCACCACAAAAATCCAGATCTGGTGTTGTCTAAATACAAAGATCAGGTTCCATGTGACTAGAGTGTGAGCTAAATGACAAACCCTTTTTAAGTTTTAAAAGATCTTAGTTGTTTTTTTCATCTGAACTCACTCAGGACTGAAGCCAGACCCTCTGCTGTGACCAAACTGAGCTCCAACATTTGATTACGCATCTAGTGACTGACAAGCCAACCTAAACAAGGTGCTGGTCACAGCTCACAAATAAACCACTACATAGCACTAAATGAAAATTACCCTTTCAACAGCAGCCATCCACTGGCCTGCTACACTAAAGAGTCAATATCCTCATCACATTTGCATCATCAACACAGCTGGAGGGAGGAATGATGAGTGTCTGCCGGAGCCACTTTGGCTATTTTTTCCAATCCATCTTTTTCTGGCACACTTTTGAAGGGTCTCGCCAGTCCCACTCTGCCTCAATTATCTGTCTATGCCCAGCTGAGATGCAATAATCCAAACTCTCATTCCCTGCAATTTCCACACTTCTGTCTGCACACTCACTTGCCTTATGTTCTCAATCACTTATGGCACTGCTTCCCCTACCTTGAGGATCAGAGACACAGGAGCACATACTGCAGGCAGGCAGAAGGAGGGATTTACCCTCTATAGGCCTTATACACTCTGAGGTGCTGCAGTTCATTTTCAAATCAACTTTTCGTACTTTTTGCATGATTTAGTCTCATTTACATTCATGCTCGCTAGAGCACACTAAATATAAACCAATGTGAGAGAGAGACGGACCGAAAAATTAGTTTAGTTGATGCATCAGATGATATCAGTTTACTGCAGGTTAGACTGGTAACTCAGACATGTTGTTATTACAGCTAGTATTAGTTTCACACATACATGAAGGTACTGGTGTTTGTCAATGAGGGAGACGTTGCGACATAAGACAAGCTTACGTTTCAATATTTCAGAAACTAAACCTTGGGTATCAAAATCAAGAATCTGTTCCAATAAATAAATTACTATAAAAATATAAATCATTCAGATTTCCAAACTCTCAAATAAACAACTATTGGCATAAATAATCCAGTATTTGTCCAAGTATACATCAACTACAGAGATTCTTGTTCCATTGAAATAACATCATATATTCAGTCCCTGTAAGGCATTCACATTATATTCATTTGGATCAATTTTGAAGTAAAATAGAACAGAACAGAAAACATCCTTTCACAAACACCAACATTTGACATAAGCTGCTTATAATGGTAAGAGTGGGCAACTTCTCCTTCAAATAATGTTACAACAAAATAAAACATTTCCTCTCAATTTTCATGGATGATGCAGAGGAAGTATACCAAGCTAACTATTATTTTATGAGTAATAATTTTAAGATGTACATAAAACAGCTCACATTAAGACAGTGTGATGCATCTTCGACACAAAGCTAAAGACTGCATGACACTGAGCATTAGCAACAGTCATTAAGAGTTGTCTCTCTCGCTTACATTGATGTGATTTGACAGGAAACAGCAACTAATCTTAATTTAAGATCCAAAATTAGAAAAAACACATAATGACTGACCGCCTCATAAGTACACTTGACTTTCTGATGTAAGAAAGCTGAACCTTCACACTGCTTTAAAGAGGAGTCGATTCAGTACACCAGGAAAGTTAACGTGGACCCCAACATCAGTTTGACATAAGAAAGAGTACACACACACACACACACACACACACACACACACACACACACACACACACAGACAACATCCTGTTCACTTGAATGATTAGGTATTGTTTAACTCACAGTTCATGAGTGACAGCTCTGTTCGTCTTTCTTTGTCTTTTTGTTCACTTTCCAATAAGTGTGTGTCTTTCGTCTCACAGATAACTGACGACAACAAGGTTTTGTGGATGCAAACAAAACAAGCTTTCAGAAAACAGAAAGCCTGATTGTTGGCTTTCTCTAGTACCACATCAGACAATAGATGGGCTTCAGATTAATGTCCTGCGGTATTTATAACTAGGAAGCGATCCAGAAGCAGGGAATCTGAACTCTTGGTAGTACAACCAAATCTGTTCAGGTGCTCAAAGACAAACCAAAAATAAAGTGATTTCTTAAAATCACAATTACATGTGCGTGTAAATCAGAGGCTCACTAAGTTTCATGTGAATTCCTCTGTCTTTGTAGTAATGGGAAAAGTACACAACTTCATTACTGCAGTCAAAGCAAAGACACTCAGCTCACAGAAAAAGACTTGAGTTCATGAGATTCTAACTCTACTTTTCAGAAAATTTCAAGGATGAAACGAATGACTGGAATTTTAGTCTTTTATTCAAACAAAAGTCACCAAATGCAAAACAATGAAGGTCCATATTGAAATATTTAAGTTAGTCATCATCTTGAAATAAATATCACTTCACTTCTACTTTCTGACGAATTATCAATAAACCAATGCAGCAAAAGACAGAAACAATTAATATGTATCCTTCTCCAATACTTGTGCATGTTCTGACCAAAACATATTTATTAAATTACTAATTAAAAACACCTTCATTCACTACTGCAGTGCTGGAAAAAAGGAGAACACAATAGACCGACAAACAAAAACGCATCACTGGATCGATCATGGAGTCTGGTGTTGCTCTGTATATCCATGAGATCTACCGTTGTACAAAATTAACTGCAGTCTGGAGTGTCTCTGTCCACAGAAACAAACAGAGACGGCTGTCTCACATGGATGATCCCTGCACAGGTTGAATGTGCATCCAGCAACCAGCTTATTTTTTGGACACAACTGTGGATAGGGATGCCCTCACCTGCAGCATAAACAAGATCCTCTCCACACAGAAAACATACTGTTCCTCTTCTTCGTCGCTTTAGTATCCAGATATCTCAAGAACTAATCACAGCAAGGTTATGACAAGCAAGACAACTTTGTTTCAAATGTTCAGCGGGGCTCATGCAAATATTTATCCACATACCTCGACAGACTTTCTCAGGTAGGTCAGAGACTTTTTGTAGGCTGTGCACAATAAACAGAGTCAAGATTTTACACAGCAATCATCCTTCATTTCAAACTCCTCAAAATGGGTATGAGATATGGCCATGGATGCTCAGGTGAAGAATCCACACAGTCATTAGGACTATTGTAGCGAGGGGATTCTCTCTGCAGGGTCTGCAGGATTACTTAACAGGTTCATTTATCTGTTTAAAGTTAACAGGTTTTGTTTTCGAAACCACTGACATGGACCTTCATTTGATGAATGATTATCAAAATCTTTGACCTCTGTTTCAGTTTTTCTCAACATTATCATCTTTGCGTTATTTGACCTCAAACAGGAGGGCAGCACTGTGGCAGCAGACAGAATCTCAAAGGACATCAGCTAAAAAAGAGCAGGTAAGGAGACTGAATTTGTGCTGACATGTAAGGATGGACAGCAGACAACTTGAGCAAGAGCGTAAGGCCTTTTACGTTTTGAAGTAATCCATGAATCTTTTGGTTATGATGCGTTTGGATAAATACTTTTTCTTGGATTGTGGGGATCATATCTGTCGCAGCATGAGCCAGGTGGAATGCTCAACTGTTTTTTATGTTAACATTTTTTTTTTTGTCAAAGTTTTGAAGCACTGACTCAATTGTCAGTTTCTTCACCATGGAAAACAACTCCATAACCTCAATCAGATTTGGTGTTACGGCCGTTTAAGTTCCAATATTCCTGTGTAAATATCTGTTCAAGGTCCGAGCATAACTTTTGGAGGAGTGACGTCGTGTGGTTGTGGAATTGACCTACCATGCACAGCCCTTTGTTTTAATGATATCGCAGTAATTCTTCTTTGCAGTTACCGCTTCAGCCATTACAGTCATTGTGACGATCTCTAAAGGTACTGCCTAACCTTAGAGATGTTTTCTCTGCTTTTGCTCTACATTCAACAATAAAGTCATGCAATGTAAAAGTACAGCAACGCTCGAGACAAACCACGTGCAAAACTACACAAATGCTGTTTATTATCTATTGGATTGGATTTTTGGAAAGCACTGAAAACTCCTCAGCTGACTCTTGAGCAAAAGAAGACAGTTACGAGAAAATTAATAGAAATGTGGTGGAAACGGACATACAATATTTGTATTTCTAATGTAACACAGTAAAAGCCATGTAAAGCCAGTATTACAAATAATACTCAAGTATAGATACTCAAAAAACGTACCTCAGTACAGAACTGGAGGACATTTACATTGTTACTATCCATTGATATTACACCATCAAACCTCCCTTTGTTCCACATGTTTGCAGCAACAACTCTTGAGTATAATTCCAGGTGGAGAACTCTTGTTCCAAGTACCAGATTTCAACATCTCAGTCAAGGGGTTGGGGCCATACACAAGACTGAAAACTGAGACTATGTCCCAAGGTTTGTTGAAATTAGGTCCTACCTGATGTACTGAACTGACTGCTTCCAAGTGTAGTGGGCCTGTTCTTCCCTCCATTTACAGGTGGAGAAAACATCTGAAGAGAAGAACGTGGTCATATATTAGAGAAACAAGAGTGAGAGCAACCATTCAGATTATCCAACATGAGTCCCAAATTTAGGGATAGGTCTTAAAATCAATCAACAGCTGCCTCTGAGATCGACCTCTTTCCTTGTTTCCATCACTGAGTTTTTCTGATTACGTCATTTGCTTGGTTGCATCTTCTGAAGACTATAAAAAATAATATTAGAACTCTAAACTTAAGATTTGCATAAATCAACGAAACAAAAAATTCATCAATCGCAGTGGCAGGTGACCTGAAATTTAGAATAGAATAGAATGGAATAGAATTCAACTTCATTGTCATTGCACATGTCACAAGTGCAGAGCAACGAAATGCAGTTTGCATCCATCCAGAAATGCTAAGCAAGTATAAATATATTTACAAATGTACAGGTTATGAAGGAGATATTTACATGAGTATATCACGGGTATATAATATTGCTATGATCTTAATGATTTTAAAAGCAAACTGAAAACGAACCATTTTAGTCTTGCTTTTAACTAAATTTGATATCATTAGCTCTGTTTAAGTGTTTTAGCATTTATCTATTCTAGTTTTATCACAAGATCATCTTTTATTGAGCTATTTTGGTGCTCTTATTTTAGCGTCTTTTACTGTTGTTTTTATTTCATTTTATTTATTATTTCTTAAATTTCATTCTCTTTTTCTTTTTTTTTAGATTTTAACCTAAACCTCCCGTGTTTCCTTATCTTGAGTTTTAAAATGACGTTTCCTCAGTGCACACATTCCTGTTTCCATGAAATCAAGCCCTTTTTAAATTTATGCATTTTAATACTGTTTCTGTTGCATTTAGATCATGGGGTGGGAATGAGGGGTTGGGTTTGGGTATTCTTTGTTTCTTTTATTCCTTTTTCTGTGTAAAGCACTTTGTGATACATGTTATGTATGAAAAGTGCTATATAAATAAAGACTGATTGATTGATATGAATATGCTATAACTATAAGTATGTACAGGCTATGAACAATTTATACATATGGTTATAAAAATGAAGGGTATAAACAGACTATAAATATAAGCATATGACAGATAAATTATGCAATAGTTCAGATTCAGATTCAGATTCAGTGCAATATTGGATGTATTTACAGTAGTGCAAATGAGGTTTGAAAGGTTTTAAGTCGGTTTACAGATATAAAGTGCAGGTAATTGTAGATAATATGTATATGTCACTACTAACATTTAAAATGCATGTAGCAGGTAATAAAGCTAATCATCTCCCCTTATGGACACTTGTATGAACTTAGCGATGAGAAGTGCTTTTGTGCGTGTGGTCATGACAACCACAGCCCCGCAAGATTTCTTTACATGAATGAAAGGAGGCAAATACAAATCCTACCTACCGCACTAAAATCCAGCAGGTCACTTAATTCCTTGTCTGTTCCGAGAGCGGCAATCCGCTGCTGAGGATTCATCCTGGTGATCTAGAAACCTGCAGAAACACAAACATCAGATTAACATCTCTGTCTGCTTTATTCACACACACACACACACGCTCACGCTCACACTCAAACACACACACACACACAGGAAATGACTGCCAGCCACGAGAGCGATTTTGTTATTATGCATGCAGAACACAAAGACTTCAAACTAAAGTTGGCCGTGGCAGTAAATAACACAAAGATATTGACAGTCTGACCACTTTATGTCTGATAAATATGCAAAAGCATTTAGTTAACATCTTCACTTTTGTCCCACACTGCGATGCAGAAAAAGATGTTAAAGACAGCGCTGTGAATGGATGGAGGGACCTGCAGCATCGCTTTATCGCAGACACTAACAATGTTTCCCTGTCATAACATTCACTGTTACTACTTTATGTTACTCACTTGTTAGGTCCATCACCGGCTATGTTATTGTCAGTGATTTGTGTGGCAGTCTTGGTCAAGAATAACGATGGTTAGCTGAAGGACCTAACGTCATATGCTAACTGGCTAAAGCTAGCCGCAGTAACTGGTTGATGTGGATTGAAAACGGCCAGCGAGCAGCTGCAGCGCTTCTAGTCAGTGTTCAAACAATTGTAAAAAGGAGGAGATACTGCCTTTAAAATAAATGAGACGTGTGTTACTCACTCCATCAACGTAAGTAACACTGCCAAGCAAATACTGCAAATGAAAATCTCAATTCCCGGCTCCTGACTACAAAACGCAATGATGGTCTTTCTCAACTCCCAACTTCTTTCACAGGACCGAAAGCTTCTGGCAAACTCCCACTCATATTTTACCTTTTTCCGATTAAAATCCCGACTAGGGTGCTCTGGTGAAAGCTTGCTTTCTTGCAGTGCGCCTCGGAATAGCGAAATGTGGGTTTAAACGGCACTACCTGTGAAAATATCCTCTATATGTCAGTTACGAGTTTCCCTTAGGCAGACATTTTTGCTTTGCAAAAGCCTCAGCACCACGATGACATTGGTTGTTGTATCCCTCCGCCGAGCACAGCGACATGATGGTCCCACACAGCGGGAGATGCTGCGGGACTAAGTGAGGGCTGTGTGGATGGAAGATGTGGCTATCTCTGCTTTACATTTACCAAAGATATTGACCAGTTTGTCTGAGACTGCGACCTAAAAGTAACTCGAATCACTGCAGAAATTAAAAATCATTACAGTGAATGTAATTAAATGTTACACGAAACTTACCAGAGCCTATATGAAAAGAAGGTGTGAAGCTTCTTTCACGCAGTCATTACTCCGCATAACCACAAAAATGTCTGCACACCTTAGGCAGAAATAGAGATGAAAGCTGGATCACCGACCAGAAAGAGATTTTACAGGGTCACAGACCTATGAGGCCACAAGTTCACAGGAGATTTCGAGCTGGATTTAATGATTTGATCAACTAAATACCTGTAGGAATCAAACCTATCAGTCCGTTCTGTAAATAGGGGAGAGTGGGATAAGTTGAGCCACCCTCAGTTTCTTGGAAACGGCAAAAGAAATTGATCATTTGACCAAATATTTTGGATATGGGTATCAATTCATGGGGTCTGTGAAGGTTAGAAGCACATGGGTTAAAGGGTTAGACATTTATTTCCAAGAAAAACATTTTTCACTCTTGAAAGTGAATTGAGTCTGTCATAAGTTTGATTAGAATTGTGTTCAGACCAAAAACAATCATTTTAAATTTGTTTTATACATCAATGGTGGTATCTATTAGCTACAACATGAGGTCAAAACCTGGCATAAAATACCACCATTTTATCTTAGAGGACTAATAAAGTCACAATAGTAGTTCTGGGGTAAGTTGAAAGGAGTCTGATGAGAGGATCAGAGTTTCAGTTCAGATTGTTGAAATGTGTTTCTTTTTCTTTTTCAAAATACAGCTGTGAATGTTCTGAATCACTTAAAGACATTCTCATGTTAAAAGGACTTTTTACAAAACAGCTTTTTAGCTGTTATATACAATAATAATAAAAAGATTTATTGCACCAGAAGAAGAAGTGACTGTTATTTAGGGAGAAAGAAGGTGAAGGAGGGCTGGGGTGGAGAGTGCGGGGTAGTAGGAATATGACTCAACTTACCCCGCTCCTCTGGTCAGCTAACCGCATACACAGGGTGAGTTGACCATAGGAGACCACTTTTTTTTTTTGGCATGCTATATTATCAAGACAGTTGTGTTTACACTCATTCTGTTGGTTTGCAGGGATGCAAAACATCTTGAAATATATGCAGATACACTAGTTAGAGACAAAACTATGATTGTCTTGATGTAGTGATCCGAAATATGAAAAATGGCTCATCTTACCCCACTCTCCTTTATATGTAGGCCATATATGTAGCCTATGTAGGCCTGTACAGTTTTGATGATGGGAAATTGGAATAATTTTGCAGTGCCCTGTTTGCCAAGTTGTTATCCACACTAAAATTAGTCATCCTGATGTAAAAAGTCTGTTTGCAAAATTATGTTTGCAGCAGAGTTAATAGATCTCTATGGCCTACATGATACAGATGTTATGTCCCAGAGTGTGTTCATCGAGTTTCACAGCAACATGACCACAAATTTATTCAGCTCGAAAACTTTAGGGGTTCAAAAATATTTCACACAAGTAAAAACTGGATTATATCAAAATGATAAGCTTTATTGAAATGCCTACAAAGTTGATTTTAACACAAGTCTTACCTCTGACAATGCCAGAGGGCCAATAATAGTTAATAATTTTTGGATGGCCAATGAAGTGGCAAACCAGAAAGGGGTCAGCACAGCCACCTCTGAGAAAGAGGTACCTTTGTCTACAGAGGGAGCCAACATCAATAAAAACCAGCTCCTCACAGGACTTTTACGAAATCGTTGGTCCAATTGAATGTGAACTTTGATCCAAAGTCGAATCAAAATTTCAGCATTGGTGCAGACCAATTAACTGAAATACGATTTTAGTCAAATAGTAGCCATCAACATTTAGGGCAGTGAGGTGCCAACATCAGCCCAACAGTAAAGGTATATCTTTAGTTTACCCCAATAGATTTGTTGTTATTTGTCCAAAAAATAATAATTGTTGTCAAACTTAACTCATACTTAAGATGTTGTCATTTTTTGCAAACATGTCGAAAGGAATTGTCTCTTTGTGTTGAGGAACTTCATTGTCGCATTTTATTTAAGTTTTTGTCCCTGAATTTGTCATATTTGTGGATTATTGCCTATTGTTCCTGTAACGTGAAGGTTCAGTGTAAGGTGGTTGGATAATTCTAATGATGAGAAACAACAGGATGGAGATGGATAACTTTCTTAGCAGCACTTTTACTCTTTACGCCATCTTGTCATCCCCACAACATAACCCCAAAAACTTAACATCCTGGACAACCCTGATCACATGTCACAGCACTTATCAATCAGAGGCTAGGACCTCAAAATAAATGTAAATAAACCTCAGGAACACATTCTACATAATCTGCTAACCCTAACAAACAGCTGCAGAGAAAAACATTTAAACTTGTAAATGTGTAAATATGAACCTGTCAACACTTTGTGAATAGCTCTCTGTATGAATTCTATAAACACAAATTTTCAGCTTAACCAAGAGACAGTTAACTGTAATAGTAAACAAGTATATGTGAATTGACCTCACTGTTAAAGCTTACATTACTTACTTGTTCGAACTAAAAACAACAAAAGTGTTTTTTTTTCCAAAGGAGAAACATTTTAAATACTGTTATGGATTTATATATTTGCTTACTTGAAATTATCTAGTGGACACAGCTGACCTTAAACTTGAATGAAACACCATAACTGTGATACATAATTTTTTCAACATTGTGCATTATCTTTACTGTAATAACACAAAAATCATTGTCAAGCACTAAATTCTTGAAATTCTCACTACTTGTATGAACCTATTTTCTCCTTACAAGTTTAATTGATCTAAAGTTTCTTTCTTTGTTATCTATAAACCCTGATAAGCAACTTTTTTTAAAAACTTCTTTTCGTTTGTATAGGCTATGTCTCTTTCAGTGTCTTAAAAGTGTATTTAATTATTTTCCAAGAGGTATGTTTTACATCAGAACTTACTCTTTGTGACTTTAGTATGTCACTTTGTTCTGAATGTATTTTTATTAGATTTTATTGATAAGACTTTTATTGTGAAGGGCTCATACCAGAAGTGCAGTTGCTTTTGGCGGAAAGAAGGCGGGTATTTGAAAACAATTTAGACCAAATTAGGAGAGGCAGGCGAATATGACAACACAGCTTTGTGATATCAACCAAATGTCAGTTTAAAATGCCAAAATTCAAGATTAATCCATCAAGATAAATCAGATCTGAGCTCAGACGATATGTCACCGTCTGCAAGTCAAAACTGTGAGTATCTCTGGATGTTTCACAGGATGGAGAAAGTTAAAAACAACAGAGAAAAGATAAAAACTGATTACAACAAGAGTAGTTATCTCCTGAAGTT
Organism: Xyrichtys novacula; assembly: GCA_962446985.1. NCBI lineage: Eukaryota > Metazoa > Chordata > Actinopteri > Labriformes > Labridae > Xyrichtys > Xyrichtys novacula. The sequence goes on along the minus strand of OY660864.1, from coordinate 21,789,010 downwards.
GTAAGAGTTTGGTTAAAGCTACAAGAATGAAAACACGTGTTTGTGCAGCTTCCTCTGTGGTATGAAATAACACAGTTCTTGGCAGGGGAAACCAGAATGGAAGTGCTCGGTGTAAAACAAATAAAAATGGGAAAAGACATCTTCATTTACCTCATTATTTTTAAGAAGATTACGAGTGAAAGATATTTCACGTTTGTCGATGTTTTATTCGAGAAAATACTCGTAGTCAAGCTTAAAACTTGGATGAATGTTAATTTAAGAGCAGAATATGCAGATATCACCTCAACAGCTCACTCCAGCTACAGGTGTGTTCAGGGACACTAACGAGGTTTTCACGAGGATTTCTGACAGCCCAGCTCTGTGGAGCTAAATCTTTGAGGTGCAGCGGCTAAATAAACCCACCGGGATTGGTGTTAAGCAGATAAAATTAACCCCCTATTTTCAGCATCTATTTTGTTCGGCATGTTCGGCTCAATGCGAAGCAAAGTACAACTGGGGTCCTTCTTCTGAAAGGGGACTACTTTTTCTTCCGCGCAAGCGAGAAACCAGATAAGAGGACTGCAGTAAAGTACGGATCAAGTAGGCTGGGGCTTGGGGTACGCTTTTTTTGTGTTATCCGGGGATTATTGTCCATGTCAATGTGTGACTTTCATCTTAGCCTTAAGAACCAGTTGTTTGTTTTTTCATTTGTTGTAGCGTATATTTTGGGAGGATAATTAAAAGTTGCATTGCTTGGGCTACTATAAGCACTTCTCTCATTAAGATGCCAAAATTCACTAAAAATGAACCAGGTTAGAATAAAACTGTAAGAGATGACATTTTCCTTTAATATCCTTAAATCATTATTTTGTATGAGATGTCATTAATTCATCGTAAGGGATACTGCTGTGCAGAATCATGCATCTTGGGAATTTGTCGATTTGGATAGATACAGGAATGCGTTAATAATTTTCTTAGAACTCATGGGTAATTCTGACTATTAAGTTTCTATATTGGAGGATGAGTTTGAGTCATTTAGATTCCTGGCCTGAAATCAGAAATGAAAGTTAATGTGGGTGTCACCGTGGGAGCCAGGCCTTAACTGAAACTTCTGTGACTGAAAATTAAAACAAACGTGAAACTGAAATTATGAAGAACATGAAAATATGTAAAATGCAAAGGTAGTGAGGGAGGCACATAAGAAACTGCGGAAGGTTTAACTTCTAAAACTTTTACTTTTGTCGTCTCACACAGGAGCTTTAAAGAAAAACTGGCTCCTTTTTTTCTGGAGAGAAATCTCAATTTCAGTGTGTCTGTTGGTACAGGCCTATCAGCTGAGGATTTGTAAGTAAAACTTTAGTCAAATAAAGCTCTCAGATTTATAAAAATCAAGAATTAAAAACATCAAGCAGAGCAAAAGCCCAGGGTGAGTGTATTGGGAACAGGTGGGTTGGTGTCTTTGTTGTCCCTTCTGTGCCATCCCGATGTTCTCTTGAATGGGGCGTGTTACACCTACAGGAGATTCAATCCATAGAGAACCACTGTTCAGACATCCACTAATCCACACAGAGAGCACAGCATATGCATATACACTTAGACAAAGACTCCTGCCAAATATTCAGTGTGTTTTTTCAGGACTCTAAAGTGTCAAACTTTTTTTCACAAGATGTTTTTGTCAAACTTTTACATTTATCAGTGGACATCAACCTCACAATTCATTAGAGGAGAAAATGCACAAAACAAATCCTGGATTTTCATTTTCTGTGAAATGACCTCAATTTTGGTACACACTTGTTTATAGCTGACCTCAAACCCAGTTTACACGTCAACAACTTTAACATGTAGACTTTGAGGGAGATGTATACAGAGTTTCTGTAATACATAAGCCCTACATGTCTCTGGTCACTGTTTGGCTCTTAACCTTGAATATCAGTACTTTTCATTGATTCATGAGGTTATAACTTTCATCTAAAGCAAGTTTTACCACATACTTGAACTTGGATGGAGAAAAGGCAGCACTTCTCTGTATAGTTGATTCCAGACTGCCACCTGTTGGACAGATTTATACCTTAAACTTCACCACATGCCTCTCATTATTGAAAGAAAACCAGATTGAAGTGTTGTTTGACCACAACAGCATTTTCCATAAAAATATTTAAGCATTTAAAGATGAGTTAATAAGAGTCACAATAAAAGGTATAATTTATAAAGAATGGTTGTTTTAGATGTGTTTTTCTAAAAGAGGCAATATGAAATATACTGTACAGGAGACTTGTACAAGAATTCTGTCTAGGCATTTGAAGCTCTCTTGAAATTTAATCTCACTGTATATATACTGTACATACATTATCCAAACTAAATTGATGGTGGATGAGGTGATGGGAGGAAATAACAGGCAGTCTGAGGGAAAACACCTTATCATATTTTCTGCTTTTGCTTTTAAATTTTTTCCTCATAGAGTGACGTATTGTCTTTCAGTCCAACAAATGAAGTTCCTGTTTTGTTTGGTAATTTAATCTAAGGATGAAAACAGAAAGAATTCAGAAAAGGCAGAGGCCTCTAACAACACAGTTCGAAGGCCACAGCATGAGAAAAGTGAACAAACGTAACTATAAATTACACTCCTGTTATCTTGTAAGAGCATTATCCTTCACACTCGGTGCTCTCAGTTTGAAACAAAGCCCAAGCAGAGATAAACAAGGACAAAACCAGCAAAGAGTTAACAGTTGCCTGTTTGGCCATGAGGGCAACAAAACCAACATAACCAAACGTTTTTCTCAGGACCTTTGACAAAAACTGTTTTTATTTCTTACTTTATTCTTATTTATCCAAATCTAATCTGGCCTTTTCTGATTTCTCTCAGTAACACATTGCCTTTCTTGTTGAAGTTGAACAGCACCAGCAGAGATGATATCCAACATCAGATTGAAATTTACAAAAGGCATAAGACAGTCTCCAGGACAGGTTGATGCTGATGTTGTTAAATATAGAGCCATACAATTCTAGTGATTTTCTGGTACAAATTTTATTCCTGTTTAGTGTTCTCCTGGTCATATAGAGTTCCACCTTTCGTGATGACAAGTGCATCAGTGTGAAAGACAGTAGGTATTCACTAAATCACAGAGAATGAATCCACGGTGTTACATTGTTTGCTTCAGTTACTGTCTGATTCCAGTATGAAGTTTGTTTTCATTTAACAGTTGTGTCTCAGTGATATAGAAATTTTGTAGAAAGATCAGAGTCAAGAGGGCCTGAGGATGAAGTTGTGTACTCCTCAGAGGTAATTGTATGTCTTTGGTGATAGTCATTTTTAAAAGGAGTGAAAATTTAAATATATATATATATATTTTTTAACTTCCATTTGTACTAGAATGCTCCCATAAAAGCTGAAGATTGTTTTGGACAGTTTTGAGAATGTAGCGCTAAATTCTTGACAGTCATATTAGGGTACAGGTTTTCAATCTCAAATTCAACCATTAACTCTTTTTACCCTGACAGCAGCAGCAGCATTTTCATACAGAGGCTACAACAGGGACCATAGTGTAGATGACACTTTTTAGTATGATGCATCAATTCTGCACCTTTTCTTTCACCTTGTTTTATCAAACTTAAACTGGCTAATCAATCAAACAACTAGTAATACACATATTTTACCAAAACATACACTACATTATTCATAATAAAAATCTAATTACCTGTCAGTGTTTCTTCAAGAAACAAAGTGGGCTACATATAAATAAAATATTAAAAATAAATTCTTCTCAGGGATATAATTAGTTTGTTAGCTCCACCACTGCTGAGAGATGTGTTTCTCAGTTCATATCCAAATATAGGACTGTAAAGTGAATAAGTAATACTTGCAACATACTGCAGTCTAAACTGTGGTATTGAACAACCATCATAAAATATTGAAATGAAAAGCCCCCAAAAGGCACATACTGCCAATCTGGCCTGTGATGTGGTGGTTAGCACTGCTGCCTTAATATAAATGGTTGTGGGTCCCAATTCAACGGCTTTCCTCACATATTTTTGAACAACCATAACAAAATATAGAAATGAAAGACCCCCAAAAAGCAGGTGCCTCTAGGGACTACCAGACAGACCTGTCACGTGGCAGTTAGCAGCACACAGGGAGGGTCATGGATATTGTGTGCCTCCATATGTTACTTTTTACATGTATGATGTAGCTATGAAAAATAATTCTACATGAGTTACTCGAGGTGATTTATCGTTAGACTTCCTAAGGTCATTTTTGGAGAATGCATTGAATTTATATTCCTCATGTGTGGCACAGGTCAAATTTCTTCATCAAGACTACAAATACTGCTGTGTACCGAGGGAAAAGCTCCACTGGAGAGAACATAATCTATGCATTTCAGATGATGTGAGAAATATAATGCTGTCTCCCTTTTGGCATTACTCTAAAGTTTACAGGGTGCTTCACATTGTTATAGTTCTTTAAGCTTTTAATGGGTCAGAAACCTACTGGGTTTATTGTGATAATAAGCTAACTGGGATAACGTTATGGGGCCCATTGTGTTATCTTTTCATAGAGTCCAGAATCCTGGGTGATGCCCCTTACTATAACCTTTACCCTTATTTACACAACACAAAGGTCCTAGACAAGCTGTCCCAAAAACTGCAGTCTTTGGCTCTTGAGGCTCTTCCTAGGTGAGTGGTGTCAGGTCTTGCCAATCACAAGGGTTTGTCTTCTATGTGGATGGTATCATTGGAATATTATGGATAGGTCTACACAAGAGGGCTGCCACTATACTTTAACTTCCTGAATCTGCCATCACCTTGGTATTACACAAACTGGACAGTTATTTGCATTACATACAAATTTTAGTGACTTATCCATATGCTACTGTTGATCCTAATCTTGTAATTGTATGAATATGGGATAAGAAATAGACAGAGCCTACTGCACAGTGCTTAAAGGGATATTCCGGTGTAAAATTAAGTTAGGGTCAAACACACCATAACACCGTGTTAGACACCCCCTCAAGGATGAATGTTGCCGACTGCTTGCTTCTCTAGTTATACCAACTTTAGTGACAACCGCAGGATAGCAATACACAGTGGTCTGAGGAGCCATAAACAAACTTCAACGGAAACGCTACTCCATAGCCACAAATAATGCTCAGAACGGCACCTAATTTCATCAACAGTACATATAGGGTCCTAGCCACCAAACATCTTTTTAACTTTGCCTAATTTCTTTGGCAAGGAGACTAAACACAACTCATCCTCTGTCTTCCAGCAGCAATTTGTTTGTAGCAAGACCTCGGGCCAGACCGCTGCGGAGGGACGCAGCTCAAGGAAGAACATTTATGATGATGCTCTTCTGAGCATTATTTGTGGCTATAGAGTGGCATTTTGGTTGAGGTTTGTTTATGGCTCCTCAGACCACTAACTGCTATCATGCGGTCGTTACTTAAGTTGGTAAAACTAGAGAAGCAAGCGGTTGGCAACAAGCATCTCCCGAGGAGGTGTCTAACACAATGTTAAGGTGCATTTGAGCCTTAATCAATTTTACACCGGAATATCCCTTTTATAGCTTGAATTTTTCATGGTATCCACCTACACTTTGGCAGAGGCCTGTTGATTTGGTATTATAAAAATTATGTGCAGACTGACAAGTTCAGAAGTAGTAATATACATCATACACCTTTAACAGTTCACTGCTGTCCAACCCAAGTGTTGGGTCTTTCTGTTGTCTTTGCTCATGGCCCAAACCAAATGAAGTGAGACTGGTGTAAAGGTTCTGCATAATACAGGAGTGAATCTGCTGTAACCTGCATACATGAAGTGTTTCATTAAAACCTCAGCGATCAATTTGAAGGAGAAAATAGTAATTCACAATTAAAGACGCGGGAGATACCAGGAAGTACAACAATCGTGGACAGGAAGTGGTGAATGTAGACGCTTCAGGCAGTCTGATTGGTCCAGACGGTCCCAGCGTTTCCAGCACCCTGGCTGATCTGGACAAGCGCTACAGTTTCTCCTCTTCTCTGAGAAGTTGGCACTGGCTAAACGGTGCCATCCCCGGGCTATTGAAGTTGGTGCACGCCCTGAATTCCCTGCGTTTGGTTTGAGAAAGGTAGGCTGAGACGCTGAACCTGCAGACTGAAGTACTGAGTCCAGTCTTTGTCCCATCATTCACCTCCCTCAACATGCTAACATAGCCTAGCCTGTGGGATGGTGCGCTGATCGATCGGTCCTAACCACTGCAGTGTGTCAGTCAATGCGGTTAAGGGTTTATTTTGACTCTCGGAAATGTGATTCTGCAGGTTCTGCTCGATCCCATGGTAACCGTTCAGGATCACGAACGTAGGAAGTCATAATAAACATTAGCTGGTTAGCATTAGCTACATCTGTTCTGGATAGGACCGGGAAGCTAACAGCACCCATGCTAGTAAATGGAAGCCTGCTCCAGAGACGCCACATCTGCTCGTGTTTACCACTATTATACGACCTATTGACTAGTCATAGTCTTAAAGTAAGATTATATTATTCAGTTTATAAATTTTAAATATATCGAGGAGTTAATTGTCGGGGAACAATGGAAGCTCACTCCAAATGCACATCTGTAACTCAGTCAGATTGTGACTGCCAATGAATTTAGTAAATAACTGAGAAACGTAAATATAAAGTAGCCGAAATTAGACACTAATGAAAGCATCTGAACACTCTCAAGCATTTTCAACATGTGGTTAACTGCAGGGAATTCTCATAGTCACATAAAAACATTAAACCATTGGTAAATACTGTAACTGAAACGTACCCCCCTCTACATTGTGTCTGAGTTTATTTTGTACCTATTTTTAATAAATAAATTTAGAAGTGGTCACAGTATACAAGTCTTGGTTTAACAATAAAAAATTATTTAAAAATAGATACAGTAAATACATGATGTAATGTTCAGGGTTTTTTTCTCTTGGCGTACACCATGAAACTCTCATGGTTAAAAAGCTGTGTTGTGAGTTCTGGTAATAACACCAAAAAATAGGTCTGTGCACCCCTTTTTATTGTATTTCCTTGTCATGTTTTGAAGTGAAGTAAGATGGTGTGGCCCTACTATTCCATTCTTTAAAGGGGTATTCCGGTGTAAAATTAAGTTAGGGTCAAACACCTTAACACTGTGTTAGACACCCCGTCGAGAGATAAATGTTGCCGACTGCTTGCTTCTCTAGTTATACCAACTTAAGTATTAAACGCAGATAGCAATACACAGGGCCATGCACTCAACCAAAAAGGCATTTCTTTATCATTTCCTTGAAGTAATAATCACCATATTAATCATTTTGCACTGTAGACGCGGTAGTTTTTCTGCCTTAGTGTTTTGGTCTGATTGCATTTCCAGACATGATGATAAATGTTCTTCCTTGAGCTGTGTCACCCCGCAGCAGTCCGTAATGGACTGGCCCGAGGTCTTGTAACAAGCATCTGTCTGCTGGAAGAGAGTAAGTGAGTTGTGTTCTGAGCATTCTTTGTGGCTAAAGAGTGGCCCGTGGCTCTCTGTATTGTTATCTGCGGTTGTTACTAAAGTTGGTATAACTAGAGAAGCAAGTGGTTGGCAACATTCATCTCTCAATAGGGTGTCTAACTCGGTGTTATGGTGTCTTTGACCCTAACTTAATTTTATACTGGAATATCCCTCTAAGTGTGACAAAGAAAGCTTTGATTTTGTTTTAGATTTGGTTTACATATTTTACATCCAAGCACACTCTCCTGCTGTGCTTAATGTTCTTGACCCTCTTCCAATAACAAGGATGCTCCTTTAGAGCTTTTATAATCAAAAACCGATGTAGAGGAGGCAATCTTATCTGTCGCCTGTCTGTTCTGGATGGTCAGCCTAATGGTGATCCTCAGACCCTTACAGTCCCTGGTGGCCTTGGTCTTCACCAACTATCTTGGAAGGCGGACCAAAATGGTCAGATTTTAAGGGCTAGGGCTGAGGTGGCTCTAACTTCTCCTCCTGTGTGCCCCATGTACATCACTTAAACCTTGTAGGAGTTGAATTCAGGGAGGCATGGTACTCCCATGGAGGTTGAGCTCAGTTCAGGGGTATGATGTCTAAAATGCTTAAGGAGGAAGATTTTCACGAGTTCATGTTGGCTAAACCTATGTTTGTTTGTTTTTTACAGGTTCACAATGTCTGAACTGTTTATGGAGTGTGTGGAGGAGGAACTGGAGCCGTGGCAGAAACAAGTTCCTGAAGTCCAGCTGATAGATGATGATGACGATGAGCCCATTTTTGTTGGAGTGCTTTGTATGTCATTACCTTTTTTTCTTTTTTAATATGTTCTTTTTGGCCGTGTTTATGAGCTCCAAAACCTCTGCATGATCATAGAATTTGAATCTAAATCTTTTTCCTATAAAAAATGTGATTTTATCTTAGCAACAATTTTATTTTCTTTGAGCTCAAAATCAAAGATTCAAAATATTTCGAATATCCTACCTAAATACGATTGAAAGGCAATGACTCAGAAATACTAAGGCTTTCAATTGATATCTAATAGTTGTTTTTTGAAGAAACATTTCACAGCATTTGCTGGCTTTTCTTGCAGCATATCGTATATTATCTTTTTAAATAGTTGCATATTTTATACCTTTTGTACTTCTCTGCAGCTAATAACCAAAAGGATGCCAAGTCTAACCCTCCACCTCAAAGAAACAGTGCAGGGAAACCAGAAACCAAGCGTCCTGCTGCTCAGCCAGCCGTTGGCCCCTCGCCTATAATGCTGCCAGTCAATGTAGCCGGAAACGCTGTCAATACTGCAGCACCTAACATATCAACAGTGACCCCGCAGCCTGTTATTGTCAACAACCAGGTATTTTTGAGTAAATGCCTGTATTTTCTGAAACTATGTTAACCATGAACAAAAACCTCTCAAATATTGACTTGTTCCTTGTCTGCAGGGTTTTATCGTCGCTTCTCCCAATTTGGCCAACAACAGGGAGCTTCTAGCATCTCTTGGGAACCAGTACCCTCCAGGGACTTCATTTACCATTGTATCAGGTAAAGCTGTATCCTGCATACCCCAGAGGAGTAAATCTTCTGTGGTGAAGTTGCGCTTTATCTATAATTTATACCACTAATGCCGCGTCTGTTGTCTTTCAGCCGCTCAGCCGCAGCTATTTCAGCAGGTCTCTCCAACCACAGTAATACCTGGTGCTGTCCACAGGCCTCAGGTGCAACAAATCAGCAACAACATAGTTAGACTGGCTAACGTCCGAAGCCCTGCAGTGTACTCAGCACAACCCAGTCCACTGCAACTCAACCTCTCTGGTCCACAAGCTCCTCAGACCTTCACTGTCCCTGTGCAGTCAAATAACATAAACAGAGGTGATTCCATGCAGCATTTACATGAATTTCTTCATACTTTTACATAATCAGCTGGTAAGAACTAAAATGCTATTGTGTTTTCCTCCAGTAGATCATAACTTTGCCAAGCAAGGAGCCTCATCACAGCAGGCAGAAAACACAGCAAAAAGACTCAAGCTTAATATTGGTATGTGTCTGCTGTTAGAGGTGTGTTTTGATACATCTATACCATCTCATCACAGATCCATCTCATTTTTGCGTGTTGTTAACCGTCATATTTAACTGGCTTTTTGAAGTGCCAGCAAACCCAGCAGTCTCAATGGAAAATGGGGATGTGAGGACGAAGTGCCCTAATTGTGATGAGGAATTTGCTACACTGGAGGCCCTGAGAAGTCACATGACTGTGAGTACATTTTATATCATGAAGTTAAAGTGACACAAATTGAATGAGATTTGTTTACATTTCCCCTTTTGATTATTTCCCCTGCATTCAAGTTTCTTAACCATGCACAAACATTTGGAGATCAGTCTTTTTTAATTCAACTTGCATCTTTGAGTAATCATTTGAGGTATGACTTAATGTCCGTCTTTCTTTGTTTTTTCAGAGCGGTTGTGTAAACATCCAAAGCATAGCTCGGGACACGAGTTCAAACAAGCGCATCATGCTTGTCTCCGATTTTTATTATGGTCGATTTGAGGGAGATGGAAACAAGAAAGAGACCTCGCTTAGGACCAATAACACGTTCAAGTGCCAGAGCTGCTTGAAGATTCTGAAGAACAATATCAGGTAGGATGTTGTGCTCTGTAACCTCTAGCAAAAATCCATCAGTTTTTCTTTCAGCAAATACAAACCCCCAAGAAACAAACAAGGCCCTGATGTCAGAAGAGTAGGGATGCTGTTTAAAACATTATCAAAAACAAAATTGAATTGTTTGCATTGAAGATGGAAAGAGATCCAGGACCAGCTGATGAGCTCTGTACTTCTCATTGAATCTTTCCAAACCAGTATTTTTGTGTTAGGTCCCAAGAGCAGCGTCTGGTGGCTCCTGTTTTCAAAGTCACATCAACAGAGTTATCTGGCTCTAGCTCCAGAGTGAGAATTTGCTGTGTTCTGTGTTTTTTGCACAAATATAAAGACTATATTTTTTAATGCTAGACTGTTGGTTTGACTAAAAGACATAAAACACAATAAATTAGTCAGACATTTCTGTCCTTACAATGTAAAAAAAAAATACCACATGGTAGTTACAGACCTTGTCTACTGCACAGAAGAATCAGCCCAAGCTTGCTCAGCAAAACTGTGCCTCTCTGCATTGGTGAGCATTTGACTGACAGTGTAATGCATAGATGTCAGTTCTGTTGAGGGACTTTGCTGGACAGAATCTCTCTAATCTCTCGGGAGGATTTTGTTTGGCGACATCCACTCTGCAAGTGGCAGTGATAAGTCTAATTGATGTTGTAAGACTAAGCGGGTGGTCAGACCAGAAGCAGTTCTGTCTTGACCAAGGGGCCCAACTTTTGTTTTTATGTAGCATCAAGTCATAAAAAGACAACAGAATATAGATGTCAGATGAATTATTGTCTTGTTCTTGTGGTACAAACATTTTTATAGAGTGTTGTTATGGCGAAAAGGCTGTGCGAAGTTAGGCTCAATATTAGTAAGGTCTGGAGTGTTGAGCCTATTAGGGCGGACTGATAAGGACTGAAAAAAGTTAGGTTAAAGAGCTCATCAAATCTCACAGAGACTGTCTCTTTTTTTCAATACCATAGAAATCACATTAATTACAGCAATAAGTAACAGTTACTGCTACAGTAATTAGCTGTGATTATTGGTAATGGACATGAAATTCTGCATTTCTTGCTGCAATAGAAAATAGGAGAAAAAATAAAATCAAAATATTGGAGGTTAATTTTTCATGTTACTTTTAACTGAAATGTGATTAACCCGCTGTATGAAGGCTTTTATCTGAGGCTGAAATAATGAATGAATTACAGGACGCTTTGATGGCTTTGTTTTGAATCTATTTTGTGTTGTGTCATCTGCAAAGTAGAACAGAGGAACAAACTGAAGTCACCTCTACAGCATTAAAATCTTGAAGGAAATGAATGCAGACCAATTTATGTTCCCAATAAAAGTAAGAGGGAGATGTTGAGGTTCAAACTGAAATCTAGCAGTTGCATTATCATTACCAATCAGTATAACTGTTAACTAATAGTCAATACAATCACAGTGTCTGAAAAAAATATAAAAAACTCCCTCAGATGGCTGCAGAGAAGAACTTGAAGGGCTTTTTTATAAGACATCTGTCCAGCACCCCTACAGTGACTATGGCTGTCCTCTCTGCAGTTTTCCTCTCAGATGGATGGCAGTATCAGACAGTTTTCCTCATGGGCCTCCAGATAAAAAATGGAGGCTGGTTTATTTGGCGTAAGAAGTGTTCCTTTTGATTAAATAACTCTACTTCAGGACAGTGCAAAAAAAAGCCTCTGTAAGCTGCTTTTAATGGGAAAACACATTTGTACCACAACCACGCTCTCATAGTTGAGGTCATGGTTCATCCACATGAAGATTTCTATTAGAGGAGCTGAGGCAGCAAAACAAGCATATTGAAAAATGGGCCGTCCCTCACCGGGGCAGCCATGCCAAGAAGCTGTGGAAGTGCTGCTTAGAGTCTGGGGGTAATATATCATTAAGCAAAGCCAAAATCTCTTTGTAATTGTCGATATTATAACGACATTATAGATGCTTAGATAGTAGGCACAGGTAGAGGGCTTCATTAATCTTTGAGCCCTTGGGACCTGGACCATTACCACTGAATATTTACAGATATAGTGTAATTTCCACATAGTTAAACAATTAACTTAATGGCTATATTGCTCAAACCTTTGCTTAATCGTCTGCATACGTACATCATGAATTCACTTAGCAGTGAATTTCATAGCAGCATTTTATATGTGGTAGTTTCTCTTCCTGAGGTATCTGCCATCCTTATTGACAGTGTTTTGATATCCAGTTTTTGTGTGGCTCACATACTCATAAAACTGTAAATATAAATCACCTAAAATGTGATCAGCGCAACAGCTCTCCTCAGAAAATCTCTTTTAGTGAATAACTTCCATTTGATAGAAATTTGTTGAAGAATCGTGAAGGGAAACTAGTGTGTTGTGAATTTTATCTGTAATTTTAGTTATTAACTATACAACTGCAGATTTTATTAGATGACAAATATAATAAGTTTGTGTAAATATTTCATTTTTATTGTTCTTCTGTACAGACAAACTTAATCCCCATATGTTTTAACAGTTAGTGGAATAAAAATATCATATACAAATCTGACTTCTTACATGTTGACAATACACCCACTGAATGATCAATTATCAATATAAATGTTGAAAACTTCAAATTCACATGTGACATATATTAGTAAATGATCATCTTGTTTTCTAGTGAGAAAAATTAATAAAGTAACCCAAAATCAGTCCGACTTGACCCTGCAGACTTGTATTGATGCAGTTGTTTTGGCTTTGTTAGTTGTTATCCTGTTGTTGAGGCATTTTTTTTAAACCTAAAAAAGACTAATCCCATCGTGAAAGACCAAATCCAGGCTGAGGATGTTTTCCTTTTTTTTCTTATTTTTTTTCCCTTTTTTTGGGGACAAAGATAATCCTTTAAACGGCCTCATTTTGTCAGATAGAGTTTATACTATGAAAAGCCACTCTCTGGTGTTAACTAGCAAATGTCTTGAAAGTGACATCGCTGTTTTGCGTGTCTGTTTACTTTTCCCTGCAGGTTCATGAACCATATGAAGCACCACCTGGAGCTAGAGAAGCAGAACAGTGAGAGCTGGGAAAGCCACACCACATGTCAGCACTGCTACCGAAAATATGGGACTCCATTCCAGCTGCAGTGCCACATTGAGAGCGCCCACAGCCCCATTGAATCATCCAGTATGACCGTATTTACTTTACAGCCTAACATGACTGTCAGACACTGATTGGCCTTTTATAACTTTCTTTCCTTTCTTTCTGTAGCCAATTGTAAGATATGTGAGCTCGCATTTGAGTCCGAGCAGGTCCTCCTGGAACACATGAAGGACAACCACAAGCCCGGGGAAATGCCCTACGTGTGCCAGGTCGATCACTTTGTACTGAGTCACAGTTGGCTTGAATATTTCCAAGAGAACATCAGTTGATGCTGATAATATCTTTGATTGTTTCTCCCAGGTCTGCAATTACAGGTCTTCGTTCTTCTCAGATGTGGAGGCACATTTCAGGAGTGCCCATGAAAACACAAAAGACCTTCTCTGTCCATTCTGTCTCAAAGTTCTCAAAAGTGGTCATGTGTACATGCAGCACTACATGAAACATCAGGTACAGCCCTTGTCAATGTGTCATTTTTCTGGTCTCTAGAGTTATAACAGGCCAACAGACATGCTTATTTTGATTATGTAAATCTAAAACTGATAAAAGATGAACAATTTGAGCTCACTTTGATTTGTACTTTAAACTACGATTCCATAAATTGATTAATCAGGCTTATTGACACGCACCTTAGCAGAGTATCTAGCATGCATTTACCCTCAGCTCCTCAAAAAAGCGTCAGACATCGTAGACTTGACTCTATTAAAAGTTCCATTATTAAAAATTCAAAAATTAAATCAGTGCCTCACTTTATATTGGACGCTTTCAATGAACTTAGGTGAAAAATCTCAACAATTAGCCTCTAGTATCATCCCTGATTAATGATGATATCTTTTATATTCTTGTATTTTTGTGTTTTAGAGGAAATTGATACATCGCTGCGGAAAATGCCGACTGAATTTCCTCACCCTCAAGGAAAAAGTTGAGCATAGGACTCATGTTCACAAGACTTTCAGGAAACCTAAAGCTTTGGAAGGTCTGCCACCAGGGACAAAGGTCAGACCACTCATAACAACACTAGAACGACATTAATTTCAGACTTTATTTGACTTTATTTATTTTCTTTATTTGAACTATTCCTGCGTTGGTGCAAGTTTAAGTCAGCTTTCATGCCTTCTGTTCTCTTTCCAGGTCACCATTCGAGCCTCCCTCACTGGGAAGACAACCTTACTGCCCACCTCCCCCGATCAACCTGGTCTTGTTGCCACTCCACAGAAACAAAGTTTAAATCAGAAAATCAAAACTCCCATCAACATCCTCAACCTGAAGACAAACATCACCACAGGAAAGGCCAAGGGGAATCAGAGGAAGCAAGATAACCGCATTAGCAAACACAACCTGATGCTCAGGGGTCTCAGGTTGTTAACTGCTTTCCTGCACAGTAATCAGTGACAGTACACTACTTGTTGCAGTCATTATTATAATCAACCAAGGGGCTGAATCTTAGTTACCTGAATCCTAATCTTAATTACCACTGACTTAGATTATTTAAGTCTGTCTATTCCCATAAAGGCTAACTTTGTTCAAAGTCTGTTTACATTTATTTACAGCATCAGAAGCTCAAAATTAACCTGATGGCAGCATCATTTGAGAAAGAGGAGAAACAAAAGTAAAAAAAAGAAAAAAACAGCAGGTTGTTGAATTAAAAGGAGATGAGCTCCTTAGACCTCTGTGGCCTGCTGCTTCGTCTGTCATGGGTTTAAATCCCAAGGGACCATTGGTTAGCCTGGTGCAACCTAATCTAATGCAGCCTGGTGGTGTAGTTGAATTGTTGGCAATGTAGAATACAGGTTTTGGCCCAGAAGGAGAAATGTAGTTCTGATATACTAATTTTAGAGTTATTTTTGAGATATCCAACATTTGCCCAACAGAGTTTAATGGCGAATTATCATAGCATTGGGGGAAAAACAGATGGTTTAAAAAATTTACTGTGTTCTATAAAATGCCCGGACATTTGGAAAACAGCTGTTTGTGTTAGTGACAGTGTTGCCTTTGCAGGCATTTTAGATTTAGTTTTAGTCTTAGTCATTTTGACGAAATGCTTCTTCGTTTTAGTCCCATTTTAGTCATTTCTATCCTTGATAGTTTTCGTCTAGTTTTAGTCCGAGGAAAACTCAGAAGGTTTTCGTCTAGTTTTAGTCGACGTAAAGGTGCCTTTTGAGGTTCGTGGTGTTCTTTCCCGACAGTTTGAAGCATGAGGAAGCTGTGGCTCCACAACTGTCGTCTGTCTCGTCTCCCCGTCCCGTGTTTTATTGTCACTTTTATTTTATTGTCACTTGAACTGTATCTGAAGTAGGACCAAAAATCATCCCTCTTTTTTCGGCCACCGGGCACCGCTGCTGTGCCTGCCGCCACGGTGTGTGTGTGTGTGCGCGCCTCGTCCACCTGCCGCTCTGTGTATGTGAATGAGTGTGTGCGCGCAGCTGTGCGCGAGCGAGGCTTTTGGTGCGTGTGTGATGGGGGCGTGACTGTTAGGACAAAAAAAAGCATGTTTTGAAACTTTGTTTGTCACCTAATAACAATTTAGTCTCGTCTCGTTCTCGTCAGACGAAAATGAATATAATTTTCGTCACATTTTAGTCTTTACAGAGCTTTGGTAACGTTCGTCTTAGTCTCATTTTCGTCAAGGAAAAAAGGGGTCTGACGTCGTCATTTAAGTTTTCGTCCTGCCTGACGAAAACAACACTGGTTAGTGATAAATCCTCATTTAAAACAATGGAATTGATTCTTGGGACTAAAAACAGCACATCAAATGTAATCTATAATCTCCTGCATGTTTAGCATTAGGTGCCATGAATCATCAGATTCCCCCCTGATCACTAATATAGACCCCCACCTCCTGGGTATTTATGACAAGAGGCGAGCAAATTGATAGAGGTTATTAAAGCCCGGCTATACACAAATAAGCTAGTTGTGTTTTTAATTAATTTTCCAGACACTGATCATTAGGCTGGCTGAAAATAATATGGCTTGACGCAGGAAGAGCGGGATTTCTTCCCTTTAAAAACTAATGAGCGGGATATTTGGTTAATTGGTCTCAGTAATCAAAGTTAAAATGCATCATTAATCACATGCTATGGGCTTTTAAGCAGATGAATCAAGAGACAATGTGGCATAAAGAAAGTTTTGAGATTGGTAAAAGTAAATAAGAAATAAAATACCCCAACAACAATTTTACTTCTCTCAAACTCGATAAAAATCTTACTTTACCCACAGACTTGATGTTTTTAATCATCACATTCATAATGCAGTGACTTATGTCTTTACGCTCTTTTCACAATTTCAGCCTCAAAGGAAAACGCCACACTTGTGTCGAGTGCAACTCACAAGTTGAGGACTTTTTCACCCACTTTCCGATATTTTCAAATTGCGGTGCATGCAAATATAAAACAAGCTGCAAAGTTGCCATTGGGAATCATATGATAAGGTAGGTTATTTTTGTTTGTTTTTTAATTGAAGTTGGACATGTGAAGCTTGTTTACAGGTGGATTTTTTTTACCAATGTTATGTCCATATTTTTTGTCTTTGTTAGGTTTCATAGCAGGATAACCAAAAACCGGATTTCAAAGATGGATAACAAGAAACATTCATCTACATTAAAGTACGTATACTTTATAAGTCATATCTGGATTACACATTAAGATCAGCTGTTCTCTCTGTCACTGAACATGAGACTCAGCACTGAAATGTCTGTTTTCTTTTATTTCCTGATCAGATCAACTCTGATCTGCGGCCACTGCGACCTCGTTGTTGATGGATCAGCAGGCGACCTGATGACCAAACATTTGACTGAAAGACCAACTCACGTTTGCAAAGTCATCCAGAACAAAGGTATGTTGCTTTCTTTAAACGACCCTCTAGGTATGACTAGCACAGAGTGTGACCAGTATCTTGAGAAAGCTGTCTCTTGTTTTTGACCCAGCAGATATGAAAGCCAAGGGTCGAGTGTGAGTAGAAACTGCTACCCACATCACATCTCGTCAGCCCTCTTTCTTTAATCTCTAAAAAAAAAAACACACATTCTTCTCCCGATGATCGAAAAACAGTTTCTAATTTTCCAGTGTAAATAAATTTGCATGTTTTTTGTTACAGGAAACAAACTTGTTTTTTAAATCATGTCCTGTATTCCCTTTCTTTGGTTTAGTGTCTAAGTAAATACAGGTTGTTAAATGTCATTATACATGTTGTGAAATATTGATCTGTTGTTGGCTGCTCATGGAAAGCACATTGCTAACAGCTGAGCTTTATGCAAAGGATGCTTTTACAATGATTTCCCCTTTCTTTCATGCAGACAACTCGTAATGGGACAGCCAGTAAAAGTTTTGTACCTCTTGACCTCAGCACAAGCTCAAAAAACAACGGAAAGTAACTCAAAACCAGTTGAAAGTGTTACATCTGGAAGCGTGTCTCCTGCAAAGTCTGACAAACCGGATCCAGAGCCGATGTTGCCAGCTGGCGATCAGGAGAAGGGCTCCACAGAAGTCATTACGATGGAAGGTTCCTTAGAGCAAACACAGCAGCCTTTGCAGCCTGATGTTTCATCTTCAGGTGCATCAGAGGAGGTTCCAGCTTTCTTAGAGGAGTCAGCAGGTAATTCAGAAGATCTCATGGTCAAAAATCAGCTGCCTGTTACTGAAGATGAGGCAGGGGAACAACAAACTGAATCAAAGTGAACCTTGAGGTAAACTTAATGCAAGTGAGACATGAGAGGACATCAGTTATACTGCCTCAATAGCAATCCTCTACTTTTTTTAACAACACACACTATCTAGTACTATACCCCTTGATAATCATGTGTTTGTCAAGCCAATTTGCAAGATGTATTTTATAAGAGATCCACTTTCTGTTACACCTCCTCAGCTCATGTAAATTAAAAATTTGTGTTTGAAAACTGAGAAGTAAAACCTTGTTACTGCCCTCTAGACTTTATAGTTAGAGAATACACATAGTAATACTGTAAAACGTTGAAAGGAAAACAGTCTTTTAGGTCTCGGCAGTTTGTTTGACTACAATGATTGTAGCTTATTGTACTTCTGAAAAGGAAACAACTAAGCTCTGCCATGATCCTTGTCAAAAGTTGACTGACTTTTCAGTCAGTATATTGATTGCTGCACTCAACCCCGTGGCCCAGAATGTACATGATCACTTTGTTTTTTATTGATGTAACATCAGATTTTCATGCTGCCCTTTAAAAAAATAAAAAAATATATATATGATTTGCCCCTTAGTTTAGCTTTTCAAACACTGTATTATGCTGGTATCATTTTTCAGTTGAAGCTGAGACTTGTAGTTGGTTTAGGATTTTAAATCAACAGTCGTGTGACCAGTAGATTTGTGGTTTTCTGCCTTAGTGGGGCATGCAAATCTTCTTTTAAAAATAAAACCTTGGCAGCTCACATATGTTGAATTTGAGATTGCAAACAAAAAAACAAAAAAACCCACAAAATTACTGAAATGTAAACTCTATTTAAAAAAAAAAAAAAAAAAAAAAAGGTCTTGGTATGTTGCAAAAAAAACAGGTGAAGTGGTACAGCTAAAGTAAGCAGTGACTCTTTTTGTAAATCCCAAAGTAAAATTTTTCTTTCCATACATAAATATACTTAAACGATGAACATCACAATACTAGATTATAAAAAGATCCAAACTCTATTCCAGAGAAGAGGGTGCTTGGCTTTGAGAAAATCAAGGGCATAGGGAGCATTAGCTGGAAAATTAAAAAGATTAGAGGAGTCGTTGAAAGGTAAGTTGGAGTTGGACCCAAGTGGAAACCATTGCTTTGATTTTAACCGTGTTAAAGAAATACTCATCTGTAATCTTTGGTGGAGAAACACAGCATAGGAGTCCAACCCCATAACATCCGTCAATCATGTCTTGATGTCCAATCTGGATGATCAACCTACCCTTTCTTTGCATACAAAGTAGGATACAAAAAGAAAACTCCACTCTGGCTCCTTATATATTATGAAACCTGTTTACTTTTTGTGACTAGTATCTCAAAAGTCTTTAATTTAGTTTGTTTTTTAAAGGGAAATCCCTCATACAGCATTGTTAGAGCAAGACTGTAATTGCATATATGTCTATGACAGCACTGTAAATGTAACCACTCTGAGTCTGTTTTAATACATTCCTTTAAATATATTGTGTTCTCTTAAGGACACATGTTCTTCAAAGATCTATACACTACTTGGTTTGTAGGAGTGTTTTCTTGATTGCTATGTAAATAAATCTTTACTACAAGAGATCTGGTACTTTGTGTTGTATTTTCCTGGATGGTGCTATCTGAAGGAGTTCCAAGCTCCGCAAGAATGACAGACAAAGTGTATTTTGTTTTCTTAAGATGACCTGACTTTTGTGGCAATTGTATAACAAAAAAACAAATAAATGAACTAAAGTAGCACCTCAGTGTGGTGGTGAGATTTGATGCCTCAGGATGAGAAGGATTTGAGTCCAAATCTCTGTACGGTGCGTGCTATGTAGAGTCAGAAGCACAATTTAGAACTTGAAAGTGCGTTTTAAATCATAGCACTCTACAAAGTAGTATCTAATTGTTTTGAAAGAAGTTCTTCCCTCCTCATGTAGTTTATGCTGTGCTGTTCAACTACCATAATCAAACAGTGACATGAAAAGACCAACAAATTCAAGTACTACCGGGCCCTCCTGTGGTGAAGTGGTATATATACGGCCTGTTAGTGATAAGATTTTTGGTTCAAATCCTGGATTGATTTTTCTCATGTGACACAGGATAGAGACACTATTCTCACATTACAGTTTTTACTGTTTTGAACTCGCATAATCAAAAGGTGATATGAAAGAGCTAAAGCAAACACTGCCTGGCACAGTAGTGCAGTTGTGAGACCTGCTTTTTCTTTATGCAAAGTTTAAGGATTAAACTCGGAGCACAGGCTTTCCATATGCAGGAGGAATAAAAAGCTTTACTTACACTAGAGAGTTTTGAAAAACCATTACAAAATGCTGAAATGAAAACATTAAAATTGCCATGTCCTTGCAGCTAAACCTGTGGTGTGGTAGTTATGGATGTTGCATTTGAGTGAAAAACTCCCGTGTTTAAATCCTGTCCTGGGACTCTGTGTGAGGCAGAAATGTATATTTTCTCACTCTGCAGTTTCAACCCAGCTTTTGAAACTGTGAAATGATTGGAATAGATAAGTGATCATTGTCAGACAGGCCTGCCTTTGAATGAAATGGTTCTGGGTTAACTTTACATTTTTTTTAAAGCTTTATTAGCAAGTTACAGCACATTTATATAACATTATATATATTATAGATTTTAATTTGTAATATATACAAGTTAAATCCATTTTTAAAAAATGCGACAGTGAAGATGGACTTCTCGTCACAAAATTAATAGATTGATGGTTTGTTTATTCCACATTCAAAAGGAGTACATTAAGCATGTATATGGACATGTTCTCATGTGTGACCTATATGTATGCACATTTGGATAGAGTTCATTGTTGTTATTGTTGCTGCTTTTTTACTTTTTTTATTCATTTGCTTGTTTGTTTGTTTGCTTACTTTTCTTGTTTTGTTTCTTTGTAATGTGCATGTGGGATTCTGTGCTCTTTATTTGTTGGTATATAGATATGTTTATTTTATTTTATTTTGTTCTTTTGTTTTTTCTTTCTGTTCTGTGTCCCTGGGGAGTGATGCACAAGAGTAGAGTGATGGGGAGGGTAGGAAACTATGCATTTGAAAGAAAAAAAAGCAAACAATTTTCATTTTTGGTTGTTATATCAATATGAAATAAAAAAATATGTTAAAAAAAAGAAGTACATTAAACAAACTGTACTTTTAGTTATAATCTTTAGTTTAGTAATATCCACTCAACTTTGCTTTGAGCACCTAATTTGTACCGGACCTGACGTCATTGCCAACGCTGATTGGTTGGACGTAAGGCGACGCAGTGTTCCCACGACAACGAAACGCCAAACAGCCGAGGGAATTGCAGACCCCTGAAGCCACTTTGGCATGCATCGTTATTTCAATCAAAACTTTTCCTTAACTATTTCCTTAAAAGTTACTTACGGTTGAGACTGAGTGGAGGTACTTGTAAAAAAAGAAAGAAAGAGAGAAAGGCGGGAACCGACGACTGGTACAGCAAACATGGTAAATACCTGATACTCAATCCAAGTTAGAGTCAACGTTAGCACACCTGCTACACAGAGTAGCGTAGTTACCAGGGTTACATGAAATGCACTTTTTCTGTCCCTAATAATGTTGAATGTTTTTGTCTTCTCTCCTGGGACTTGGGAAGAGTCATCATCGGACCTACAACCAGCAGCAGCAGAGGTTAATGTTGAAGCGCCAGGCTCAGGAGCAGCACAGGGTGGAGGAGGCCCGGATTGTTGACAAAGACAGGCAGCTGCAGGCCAGTGTGCGGGAAGAGGAGAGTTTTGAGAGGAGGAGGTACCTGCGACAGGTACATGAGGGATACAGGAAGAAGCAGGTGGAGATTGATCTTCTGAAGGTATGAAGCTGCTGCTCTTGAATATGTTCACTGCGACAGAGACCAACACGATACTTTTCAGTTTTTTTTTCAAGTTTTCCTCAGATATTCATTCATACTGTACAAGACACTCTAAACAGCTTCACCTTCTGTTTTGTCGGATTTCCCTCAAATAATTCACAATGCCTTACAGAGGATCATGTCTTTGAAACAATACCTATATATACCCCTTCAACTTTTTCACATTTTGTCACTCTACAACCACAAACCTAAAAATATTTTGTTGAGATTTTTTGTCATAGACAAACACAAAGTAGCACATATTTGTGAAGTGGGACGAAAATTATACATGGTTTTCAAAAATTTAAACAAATAAAAAATCTGAAAATACAAATGTACACCACAGTTTTCAGATTCCACTTCACAATTATGTACTACTTTGTGTTGGTCTTTGACAAAAAATCTCAATAAAATACTTTAAGTTTGTGGTTGTAGAGTGACAAAATGTGAAAAAGTTGAAGGGGCATGCACACTTTTTCAAGGCACTGTACATCTCTACAATCAGCATCCACATTATCTTTATTAAAACCTGAAAAGGTCACTAAACTGACAAACTTTCTAAGCACTGACTGTTCTTTTTTTAACTTTTTTTTGCTGCTTATTATAACCTTTGTTTTTCCAAAGGGGGAGGAATCTTAAAAAGCCATTGTGCGGCCTCTAACCTGGCCGGCATGATGTTAAGCTCTTATTGCTGTCTATTTTCATGAAATTAAAACTTCACCAAAACTGGATGAATATTTCATCAGGAGAAACCTTAGGCTAAAAAGATCATCTTTGTGGTCTGTTGTGACTAGTCTGTAGGCAAAAAGTCTCTTCATTTTCATGTGATAGTGCACAGAAAAGCCATTTGATTGGTCTAGTTTAAAAGTATCAAACTCTGGACAAAGTCGTCTTTCACAACTCTTTGATGTGTTATCCAGGCATTACCACTACACTGAGTGATCTAATCTAGAAATGTAGATATGACAGTTTCTGAAATCATGCAGGCAGAGGAGGAGAGAACAAACAGAGAAAAACAACTAGAACAAGAAGAGAGGATAGCCAAAGAGCTGGCCCGCATCAACCTCGAGAAGCAAAGAGAAGAGAAAATGAGGCAGCACATCAGAGAGAACAGGTAAACCTGTCCCACTGCACAGGACGATGTGTTAATGCAACAATTCTTGTCTAGTGTTGTCTCTGCCGTTTCTTCCTCTTAAGGTCTGTTAATTTTTAAGAATCTGTTTAAACACTTTCAGCAAGGAGCTTCGAGAGTTGGAGTCAAAGCTGAAATCTGCATATCTGAACAAGGAAAGAGCTGCACAGATTGCTGAACAGGAAGCCACGAGGTCCGAGACAATGGTAAGTGCCACCTCAATGAATTTATCACAAAACAAGGATCCTATTTTTTAAAATCTCTTTGAGCTACTCGGGTTTTCATAATCAACAGTTCTGTTGGAAAAGGCCTAATAGCTTCATGTATTATGGCCCAAATGAATGAATGTTTTAAGACATACAGATGGGCCAGCTTAAGACCTGAACAGAAAAACAGAAGTATGTTCTTGTTTGGCCTCACAATGCACTTCAAATGTCAAAAAAAGAAAGAAATAGAAGGTGAAAATTGTCGGAACAAAATCATATGAATTTAAAATCACAAGCTTTCCATCACATGTACTTTTTTGGACAGCGTGAGGAGGCAAACTTTGCTCGTGTGATGAGGCGAGAACATGAGCGAACAGCTGCTGAGCAGCGGAAGCTGGAGCAGGAACGCCAAGAGGAGGCGGCCCAGTATCAGAGAGACCTGGAGCGGCAGCTGATGGAGAGAGAGCTCAGGAGACAAGAGGCATACGAGGAGTTCCTCAAAGAGAAGCTCATGGTGGATGAGATTGTTAGGAAGATTTATGAAGAGGATCAGATGTGAGTGATCATTAATTATCAATGCTTGAAAGTATCAAACTGTCCATACTCGACTTGATTCATTTTAGTTTCACGCTGTCATGTTTGTTTTAATTGATACTTAATGTTGTGTTCCTTCAGGGAGAGGCAGCTGAAACTGGAGAAGGTCCGAGCTACTCAACAGTACATTGAAGATTTTAAGAGACAGCAGGCTGAGTGGAGACGCATGGAGCAAGAGCAGATGGAGGCAGAGAACAGACGTATCATGGAGTTTTCCAGCCATCAGCAGCACATGGAGGAGGCCAGGATGGCAAAGCTGAAGGAGCGTGAAAAAGCGAAGGAGCATCTGCTGAAACTAGTTGAGACACCACTTTCAAAGACTATCTGTTGGGCTTTTTGGATTTTATTTTCGGGGGAGGGGGGCTCATGCTGGGAGCAAGAATTAATAACCTGTTTGATGAGGATTGCATGAGGTGCCCACTCTGCCAAATGAGTCAAACCAGCACCCTGTGACAACGTTTTCTTTATTTTTATGAAGCATCTTTTTTATTTGTTTGTTTAATGAGATTTTGTTCTTAACTGGTCTTTGTTTTTTTCTGCAGCTGACTGAGAAGATAGAAGAAGAAAGGAAGCAGCATGAAGATATGGAGCGAGTGCGCGAGGAACTTTGTTTAGAAGAACAAGAAGAGGCTAATAGGCTGAAAGAGATTGTAAGTACAACTGTTTTACTGTCACGTTTCTAACCATTCACAAGAAAGATGTCTGCTGAGTTTACACCAATAGTGGTTCAACAAATAATATTTTATATATAGTCAGTGATAAACAACGAAATATCAGTTACTGTTCAAGCTCTAAAAGTGAATGAACATTTTTATTGGATAAACGACCCATTAATTCATAAGTCAGTGCATCACTGGAACACAACAATACTCATATGCTATGTCCCAATCTGCATTTTTTTAAATTACAGTCAAAGTTTTAAAATCCTGATTTATAAAGAAGTTATGAATAATTAAGTCCTCATAATTACGTGAAAAGAATTTATGTGAATCTTTTTCTGTTTACTATATTGAGCTCTTTCTTAATGAACAGTACCTTTTTAACCTCAGAGAAATTCACCAAGCCTAGTGTTCTCCTTGGCTTGACTTTATAAGTGACTCTAAATTTGTTTTTCATACTTTTGTCTCTCAGGAAGAGATGGAGAAGAAAATCAGACAACGGCTGATGATGCAGCAGACATACCAGGAGCAAATGGCTTTCAAAGAGATGCGGAGGCAGGCAGAGAAAGAGGAAGAGGAGGCCTTCAGGAAAATGATGATGGCAAAGTTTGCTGAGGATGACCGCATTGAGCAGATGAATGCTCAGAAACGGCGCATGAAGCAACTTGAGCACAAGCGTGAGGTTGAGAAACTAATAGAGGACAGAAGGCGGCAGATTCAAGCAAACGTGGTACGGGACATAATTCATGTGTGCTTTATTACACTGAGAATAGAGTGTTTCAAGTGTAGTTTAACTGTCACTACCCGTCATGCTTGCATTGCACTGTTGTATGAAGCAGGTCTTAGCATGTCATGTTTAACACTTGACGTCTTAAATACAAAGATTCATTGGCAAAGGTTTACCAACTTAAACACAAAAATAAGGCAACATATCACTCACATAATATTTTGCACAACTTAGCTTTGAATTCAGTGCTCCAATCACAGCAGTGATCTCTTATGTTAAGGAACTGGAGGCCAAAGAAAGAGCAATGGAGCAGGAGAGGGAGGCACTGCGCAGACGTATAGTTGAAGAAGAGAGACAGCGACTTCTAAAACGTCATGCAACAAAACTCATTGGCTACCTGCCAAAGGTATGAGGCAGTGTTTAAATCTTAATCATGCAACATGCATAGACATCTGCAGCTGAAATAACTATGTGACCATAACGCCATCCTTTCCAGGGTTTGCTCCGTGAAGAAGACCTCGAGCACTTTGATGAAGACTTCAGAAAAAACTTTCAAGCACGCCAGACAGATCTCTTCTCTGAAGACAGCTGGGAAAGTGCTGAGTAAATCTGAGAGCTGAAATTCTGTGGTATGCCACTAGATGGCAGATTGAAGATGACTGTGAATTTAGTAGAAATCAAAGTGACCATAAAGTTCTTAATTTTTAAAATGTATTCATAAAGCACTTGTTTAACAATCATTAACAACAGAATAAGTGGGTAAAATGCTTTTATTTGGGTTGTGCTACAGGGCCTTTAATAAAATGGTTTTAAAAAGACCTGAGATTGTAAATTT
Organism: Xyrichtys novacula; assembly: GCA_962446985.1. NCBI lineage: Eukaryota > Metazoa > Chordata > Actinopteri > Labriformes > Labridae > Xyrichtys > Xyrichtys novacula. The sequence continues at coordinate 21,763,099 of OY660864.1, read as the reverse complement.
CAAGAAACCCCACGAGCTGTAGCCTTAGACCGTCCACCATGAAGATATGAAAGACAAAGCTCTCCGTTTTTATGGCTGCCCCCAGTCTAGAGCTTTCATGAACTCGTCTTCAGTGAACGACAGCAGCTTTGCAGCTTCAAAATGCATCTGCATAAAAGAAAGAAAGAACAGGTTTTAGGATGACAGACTCTGAACAGGGCGCAGATTAACATGATATGGAAAAGTTTTTTACCTTTTGTCTTTTGAGGATGTCAATAAGCTTGAGCTGTTTCTTGAAGCCCACAATGAGCTCTGATTTCTGTTTCTTCAGCATTTTGTTCTCAGCAAGTATGCTTTCTTTACTCTGAAGTTCCTCCCTTGACTTGTCCTTTAAAAAAAATAAAGATTGATATTAGTAAAAAAAATAACTTTGGACTAATCATTTAAATTTAGTTGATCATTCTGTGTAAGGTTTGAGTTACAGATCTTTTTTTTTTTTTTAAATCACAGTATTATAGTGTGGGCATATTGTTTTTCCTATTATTTTTCCTATTAATTCCTGTTCTTCAGATCAATGAAAATAGGGTTTTAAATTCAAACAGTGTCCAAATTTTGTTAAGTATGTGCATTTATACGTTCATTACTTGGTTGTACCATAAAGTTCTGCGTCAATGCAGGAGACAATGAGCCTGTGGCACAGCTGAGCTGTTACTGAAGCCCAGGTTGCCTATTTTTGGGTTGGGTATTTCTCATCTTCCTCTCGACCATACTTCATCGATTAGATTAGTGGGATTCAGGTCAGGCTAGATGGCTGGCCAATCAAGCACAGTGATGTAATGGTCAGCAAAACATTTGGTAGAAGTTTTGGCACTGTGGGCAGGTGGAATATTCTTCTGGGAAAAAAGATCTCCGTAAGACTTGTCTGCAGATGGAGGCATGAAGTGATCTTTGTCAAGACTTTAGGACCTTAATTTACTGATAAAATGAAAAATGTGCTTTTTTTAGTTTAAAGGGGGACTTGGGACCACTGAGCAACAGTCCAGTTGTTTTTCTTTTTATCTAAAGTCAGACATTTCTGACATCTATGGTTCTGGAATGACTTGGTCATTTTGAGAAGACACTTTTAGTGCCTAACCTGAGGACATCCATGCTTGAAAGCTCATTTGGCACTTTACATTTTATAAGCTACAGGTCATATTTTTCAATAATTCAAGAGAAAATGTGTGAAACATTTAAGTTCAAATGTCAAGAGTCTAGATTATATACATTTTTTAATTAAATAAGTGACAGAAGTATTTAATTTTTCACAATATTCAAATGGATCTGTAGTTTCTGCTTGGGTCTGAAGTGAAGTCTTCCTAAGATATAAAGTTCTTTGCATTTTTAAAAGAATGAAATTATAAAAACATAAATATATTGATTGTTTTGGCTGTTTGAAAGATAACAGTGAAGAGGAGCATACATTTGACAACTCTAAGATTTACTTACCTTGTTCACCTGTGTCATCTTGCTCAGTTGAGTCTTCAACCTCTCCACCTCTTCCAAAGCTCTGTTGAGACGAACTTCCACATTACCATGGGTAGCTGCTGCTTGTTTCTGGGCTCTGTTTTGATTTTCTATTTCCTATACAGAGATCAACCATTAAGTCTCACAACAGAATATCACACGGGTGATGGAGGATGGTGAGAAATCAAATCAGGGGTTTCTTGCTCAGACATAAATGGACTTTGCTCACATACCTTGTTTAAAGCTGACACTTGCACTTTAAGACCCTCACATTTTTTGGTAGACTCTTCTGCTAAAATTCGATTCTTCTCAATCTGTGTTTGCTGAACACTTGTTGTTTTCTGCAGTCTGGCTCGATCCTCCTCAAGCTCCTTTATTTTTGCGCTAAGCTTAGCATTTTCATCATCCTGCAGCAGCAGAAACACAAATTTATCCTTATACAATATCTTCCATCAGAAACTTATTTTTCAATTATCCTGACAGGTAACGTGTGTTTAATTATTGTGCTGAACTTTATGAAAGTAGGACTTACAAGGACAACAATGATTATTTCAACATACAGTTAATTTTCATCAAGAGATACGTGTCAAGTTTGTTCCTAGCCTTTGCCTCCATCATTTCATGAGTCTTGTCTGTTCATCTAAAGTTCTGTCCTCCTCTGCTGATGTGCAGGTGCAACGACAGCTACAGTTATATCATTGCATTGGTGTATATTGTTTAACATTACCTTTTTGTAATATTCACAGGTGACTTGATCCAGTTCCTCTTGCATAATCCGTATTTTTGCCTTCAGCACTCGCATTTGAGCATCAGACACACCTAAACAAATCAGAGTAGTGAGCACTGATAGCTCTGTTTAATGTAAAATTCCTAAATGGCAAGATGACACAAAATCATTAGTAAGAATATTATAGATCTCTGGAGTAATTCTAAAACACAAAACAGCTTTTTGAATTTCAAGCAAATAACATGAATGTAAAAGAAATGTTGAACAAATTCAAATAATTCAGTTTTCACTATGATGGCAGACAAGTTTGGGTTTTATTTTCTAAGTAGAGCCACTAAAACTACCTGACACCAAATTGTCTCCCACATCATCCACAGCATTTTCCTGGTTGACTGTGTCCTCTTTCATTCTCTCCTCCATGCTTTGGATTGTCCTCGCCAAAAAAAGGTCATCGGAGTATTCTGCAGCTGCTGCAGTATCTAGCTGAGTCACCTTTGGGTCCCTGAAAATCATCAAACAATGTAAAATCTTTCATAGCTTTATAAAGATAGTTTAATCAAAACTATATTTGATCAAATGTGTGATTGGGGGAGAATGATTCTCATTAAAAATAAACATCTAACTCACACCATGTTACGGTGAGGCTCTTTTCCTTTGTTTCCTCTAATTGTCTTTTTTGATGTTGTGGAGGCCCCTTTTTTGGTCAACACCTGCAAAAGAAGATGACAAATTCTATCTGCATCATGATTTCCAGGCCTGCAGCCTTGAAAAATGGTGTCAGTGGATAATATTTATGTTTTTTCAAGTGTTAAATGATTTCAGTCCAGTCCAATACCCCAAAACTGATACCTTTACTGTAGGTTCTTTTGAAGGACACTGATGAGGCACTTCCATGCTGCAGTTGAAGAGATGGTTAGATCCAAATGTCAAATATGTAGAGGTTTTGTTGGTATACTTCAATCTTTTAACTGCTTTACAATAAAACAATATCTGAATGACCGGACTAAAGGCTAAAGTGTTACATTCTGATAAAATTAGACTGAAATAAGATGAACAAGTAAACAACCTGCAGTCTTTTATTACCTACAACCATCTTCATCCTCAATGTCTGAGAGCAGGAGAGTAGACAAAGGTTTTGACAGGACTTCATTCTGTTCTTTCTGAAAAACAACAGATTTTTATGGAGCAAGTTTCAGAAAAAAAAATAGAAAAATAAAAGAGAGTATTTTTTCCAAGTAATTCATTTAAACAAAGTGATAAATTACCATAAGTTGTTCTGCCTCTTTCAACAGATCTGCGTTTTTGCCTTCCAGCTCTGCATTGAGGCGTCTAAAAATGGAGAAATTTAACATCAAATGGCATTTTTCTATTTAAAGGGAATTTTTAGTTACTAGACAAACACATCTACTACATTTCATAGAAATATCTATTCAGGAATTTCATGTTATTTACTGGAAATGAACACAAAAAAGCTAAAGCAAAGAAAAGATACAGATCGAAATAGAGTATACAGTTTGTATTACCTGTTTTATTTATTTCCCAATATGTGGTCTTACATGTATTGCTCTTCTTTGGCAAAGAGGTCATCTGTTTGCTGCTTAGTCGGACCAGGGGCAGATTTGACCCGAGGTCTTTCTTCAATCACTTTGGAGATCTCAGCCTTACAGGTCGAGGATGGGCGTCTCTTTGACTTAAATAAAAAATAAAAAACAAACAAACACCGTTTATTAAATCTTCCTTTTCTCAAAGCTTGACTTGCAGGAGTTGGTAGGACTATACTGGCTACTTCAGAAATATTTTCATGTTTATGTAAATTGAGACGTAGCATTAGTAGGTTTTATTATAGGCCCAACCGATTGCCCATCGTGGTGCTCCTAGAGGTGCTAAGACGTCCAATTGTACAAAAGAGATGTTTGCTTCTGTAAGGGTGAATAAAGGACATTAACGCTTTAAAACGGTATTGGTAAAACTGATATGAAAAGTAAAACCAGATTGTGAGGTTGAAGCAAAATGACAAGTACATACCAGTTTTACACATTTTTAACCACCCATTTTGCCTTCGTTCTACTCTATCCTTTGAATTTCCTTACTTTTACACAACAAAACATTTAGTACAACAGGCCAGGCGGTGAATTAACATCAGTAGTCTGTTAAAAGAAGTTAGCCTGTTCACCTGTTGAACTAAAGTCAAACTGAATCGTTTTCCAGTCGTACACAGACACACACTTCTTTAAGTCTTTGAGAGTCGAATATGAAAACAACCTTTGAGACGACAGGCCGGGAAGAAGGGACCTTTTTATCACAGTTTTTTCCAGCCATCCTCATTCGAAGAAGTAACCGACCCTGGTCGCATGGCAACTGATTCCAAAACACTCATTTGGTACGGAAGCCCTATGGGGACATTTAAAGGCAAAATTTAAGCGAAACGCCATCCCTATACTGTTTATTGATTCGCGGTGGAGAAGACCTAATAGATTCAGTTGAAAACAAGGTACTTTGTATTTTGTTATCTGGTACCATATATTTTGTAAAAAAGTAACTCTTGATTTTAGTTTATGTAAAAAAAATCCAGTGGATAGCCCACTTTTTTCATATCTTACTTTTATCTCTTAGGGTGTTTAGTATATTTAGTCTGTATTTCTGTATTTATTGTATATATTTAGTATATTTAGTCTGTATTGTACATACTTCTTCTTATATTTAATTTTATTTTGTGTTTTTATTGCTGCTGTAACATGAGAATTTCCCAGTTTGGGATCAATAAAGTCTATCTATCTATCTATCTATCTATCTATCTATCTATCTATCTATCTATCTATCTATCTATCTATCTATCTATCTAGCATATTACTTACACAAGGCTGTAAAGTCATTGGTTGCACCCTCACCTTATTAGTTTGGTGATTTTTGTATTTCCATTTTATGTCTTTTTTTTTTTCATTCAAGTTTATTGTTGTTGGATGAGTCAGTTATAGTTCTGTCTCTTATGTATTTGTTTCCACCCTGGTGCAAGTGTATTAAGTAATAAACCAAATTCTCTGCATCATGGGCTTTCTGGGACCCACTCGGGAAACATAGACAGCAGGTAATCCATTATAAAATAAATAAATAATACATTGGTGAGACTGAAAATATCAAAAGTTCGATTGTTCTTTGAAAATATTTATTTTTGTTTTCCAATAATGTAAAAAATATCATATGTAGTGACGCGGACAAGATCAGCCAGGTCCTTCGCTTACATGTTGTTTTTAACGCTGGGGGTCTTAATGCGCATGCGTTTAGCCAACAGCTACTACTCAACATGCACATGCACAAAATCCCATAACGTGAGGGGCTCAGCGCGCTGCAGGGACGGGCTAGTTGTTTTTAGCTGTCTGTGTACTGGTTACACCCGTATTTATATCTATGCATCACCTGGCGTCTGAGGGCGGCCCGTAGTTTTCTTACACAGCCTCTTTAATTCATCAAGTGTCCGGACTTAAAGCGAGCGATGTCGGAGGAGGACTGGGCGGCAACAACAACAACAACAGGGCGCGCTGCTGCTGCTGCTGCTGTCCCATTAGCATCGCAACGTCCTCTGGTCCATGTCGCTTAACACTGCAGGGAGAGTTCACCCGTCCACGCCTCCCATCCAGTCCACTCCAGTGCAGTCCGGTCCCAAAGCCCCCCCGGTATGGCCGAAGAGGACCCCCAGCCGCAGCCGGACCAAGGGGCGACGAGGAGCCTGCCCGGCCTGCTCCTCCCCGGGCTGCAGGGCGCTGAGGCCAGTGCCCTGCAGCTCCGGATCAAGAACTCCATCTGGTGAGGAGTCGTTCATCTACTGCTGTGTGCAGCATTTGACACTGCTAGAGCACTGTACATTACATGTAATGCAGTGAGCAGGTAGATTATTAAATCACTGCTGAAAGGGTTACATAGTTCAGTACAGGAATATGCAATACATGCATCCCAGTAGTCCCGCATGCAAACGACGTTTTAAACAAAATATTAAATCATCATGAACAAGTATAGGAGACTAACCGGCTGTGGTTGGCCACTGTTTAAGCAGGAGTTGTGTAGTGAAGGCAGTGAACTGCAATTTTAAGTGGCTAAAATCACGGTGCAGAGAATGATCAGTAGGCTGAGTAATCTGGCAGATTACTTGTATTTTGAAGTAGACCAATACACTAATAATAATAACCATTAAAGATGGCTGGACAGAAATACAGAAGCCCTTAATGGCAATATTGTAATGAGCTGATATCAAGAAAGGTTAATATTAATTAAATTTGTTCAAGGTCTGTGATTTTGTTTATTATTTTTTTTAATTATCATTGAATTGTTGTATTATATCAAATAAAAATAGACAATAACGCAGTGATACCAGCATTATATAATAGGTATTGGCCTACCTGCTTTCTAGTTAAGGATATAAGCGATTGAAAACTGGCATTTGCTATTATTGTTAGGCAGATGTCAGGTAAACGTAATTGAGTAAAAGCGCTATCTCCTTCACCAATATTATGTTTAACTATCAAAGAGTAGTTCATGGAGGTACTTGGCCAATAGTGTCTAATTACAGTCCTGACTCACAAACATTTCACCAGAAAATATCACTTTAGATATTTATATTTTATCTATTTATTTGTACCATGTTGCCTAGCAAGGAGTCCAGAGCATAAACACTTTGTCTGATGATGTCTTCAGCTGGTTTGTCATTTTCCATTCAGGCTGAGGGGTGAAGGAATGGCACTGAGGGGAAGTGCAGCACATAGGTGGTGAACATAGGTGAACTGATGTATCATGAATGTGTAGAGCTGGGCTGGCTTTGCTGACTAAGCTGTCTTTAGTTTTCCTTGATTAATCTTATTGATCAGCTCCGTCTTTTTAAGATGTTGACAGTCCTGAGGTACTTGTGCTTGACTTTCAAAGCTTTTCAAAAGCACGAGTGACCGCCACTCTTATCCAAATGTATTTTATTTTACTATATGAGTAAAGTTACAGTCTCAAAATGCTGTTCAGGTAAATATTTGAACTAGAAAAACAACACAAGTCTAAATATAAATGAACCCCTAATATTAATCTGGTCTTTAGTTACAGTAATTTATGCCTAATAGGTCTGTCAGATCTGCCTCTTAATGTCTTTTCATGAATAGTTATTGGTTTAAGGCACCATGACAGTAAAACCACATTCACTCTTTCTGACTGCTTTCACTCAAAGTTCCCTCTATTTCTATTGACTAAACACTCTAATTATGAATGAACCAGCTGTACTCAGTGACTGGACAATTGACTTGACTTCTCATGCCAAATGAAACTGTGATATTATTCTGTTTACCCAGATTACTCTCATTTCATTAAGTAAAAAAAAGAGTTTACTTCACTCAGATGCCTTTAATTACTCTTAAATATTTATTTTCTTTTGCTTCTGGATAAACCAACAAGCTTTTTTACTGACATAATCAAAGCTAAATGTTTTTGGTTTGTAATCATACTTGGCTACAAATGAATAGAGCACATGAAATTATCAGCTTTTGATAAAGAAGACAAGTATCAGTGTTAAATTTATGGAATAAAAACGTAAAATTGAGTCAAATAAGTAAAATGCAAGGACTGCTGGAAGAGTGTTTGAGAGTCAAGATCAACGGTATGAGAAAATGACAATTTCTTAAACAACAGTTGTGTACCCTGTCCTTTGTTTATGTTATTTAAGGCCATGAAAGTATCAGGTATCAAGAATCAGAAAAAACACCATTACTTTTACAACAGACAGCAAAGAAATAGCTGAACAACTAGAGAGCATATCAGTTTAGAACTGAATTTTATTCAATCGAAACCTCAACATCAAATTTCTCCTCATTATGTTGGGATATTGACTTTGTCCCTGAGAGCATAGTGATGTCTCGTCATCAGTGCTGAGACACAGGTGAGCACTTTCTGTCTAAATCAACAGGGGGTAACACCTAAAAAAAAGCTTTTTTATGACCAACAAATTGATTTAATATTGATAGTTTGCTTGATAATCAGTGGGGACGGTTTGATCCTCTGCCCAAAATATTGGGCGGCATGTTCCTACCAGTCATGTGGATGTGCACACCTACGTCCGTGGTTAGTCCTGTCCCCAATATCTTTAACCCTTAAGAGGATTAGATCATGAATGTTGACGTTCACCTTAATGACCTGTTTCTGAGACGATGGTTACAGCGTGAGACAGTCTGAGGGGTTAAGATGTCCATAATCATAACTTGAAAACAAGTGATATTGAAGAGGGAGCTGATTTTCATTTAATGAAAGGCTGAATTTCCTGAGTATATAAATCCCACAAGGTGATAACAGCATCTCAGTCTTTCTTACGTTTTCCAATCTCAGTTTCAGGTGTTGTTGAGTTTACCTGGCTCCCAGATCTGCTCAGAAACAGATTAATGACGGCCTTTCCTGGACTGGGAAATCCCCAGCCCCCCCTGGTAACAGTGAATTACAGGGAACTTTTCCTGTCATGGGCTTAGAGCGTCCCCTGATTCTGACCTGTCTAAATTCAACCTGCCTTCTGTCTTACAGTCAACAACAACTTGACTTGTCTGCCACTTAAGACCCAAACAGGCTTGAATAGGTGTTGTGTGTATCCGGTGTGACTCATTGTGGCTCTTTCATTCATTTGCATCAGTCTGGAGATTTTGAATGAGTCTCCTCTCTTCATGCTTTTTGGCCTTGTATTGCACATGACATTAATTGGGTTAGATTAGTTAGTTTACACCTTGTCAGAATTTCATTTGTGCACACTACCTATAAAGAATGGGTGTGAAAAGCCCTCTAAATAATGTTAGTTGTGTTGTATTATGTATGTTGTTAATTGTCTAATGGCTTTAGCATAGATGAATGGTACAAATTTTCCACTTGTGGGACAATTAAGTTTATCTTATATTATCTTATCTTACAAACTTGAGGAGACAGGAGTTTTTGCATATCTACAAATATGTTGCCATGAAAACAAAATCTTAAAGTAATTGAGTGAAATAATTCTGCCAAAATCTGCTATCTAGATCCAATTAAAACAGTGTCAGAAAAGATGTGGAGTAGATTTACTGTTTGCCTGCTCATGAAAACTCTGTCCTCTGTAATAAAAGTCCATCTGTCAAAGACAATGTTACCACACTGTCTCTCTCCCTCCCTCTGTTTTTACATATGACAACATATGTTCCTGGCGTGGGATATATGACCTGAGAGATGCTGCAGGGAGGGTTGACACATACCAAACATTCCTCCGCTTTATAAATAAATACACTTTAGACACAAGTCCTCATGTTACACCAGCTTCATACTAATTTATACTTTGTCTCTGTTTTTTCAGCAAATCCGTTCAGTCAAAGGTGGAAAACATTTTGGTGAGTATTCTTGACATGTTTTTCCCCCCTAATACAAGAATTTTAATTGAACTTTTTTTTGGCTGTTCTTAACATATAAGTTTGATTTGTAAATAATTTGTCGTCCCATCGTGTAAGAATGAAATGCTATTGTTTCATGATTGACTTGTGTGTTTTTGGTAATATCTTAAAGTAAGGGGCACATCAATCTGAAGCAGATTACAAGCATCAGCCTTTAAGGAGTTTTGCTAGTGGAGTCATTTGGCACATTCAAGACTCAAAAAGTCTTTGGGGTTTCTTTACTCACAGAGTGTTCGTTTTTGTTTATGTATATTTTTCTGAAACAGAGATGGTTTAAGACTTGTTAAGATCTCCCAAAATGGATTAAACTTAGAAATCACAGTACGTAAGCTCAGTGTGAAGTCTGTGAGAGGGACCGGTGAATTCAAGGACACAGATACTGATGTGTAGTGGGTCTCCATGAATGATGATGAGGGATTAACCTCTGACGGCAGAGTCAAGAATAGGTCAGATATTCTTTCAGTAAACCAGGGTCATATAGTCGTCTTTCCTATCAATGGAGTACAAATCAGAGTAAGGCAACTTGAATTACCCCCAGAGAGAATACCCATCTCAGAAGACTCCTCATAGTGAGAAAATCTTTGACAGAAGATATCATGGCAAGCTTATTTGCTGATGATAGATCAGAGCTTTTAAGATACAGTTGAATCCACGAGATCACAAAATTAAGAGTTATCAGTTAAGTCACCATTCTTTACAATAAAAACAAGCTGCTCTCGCATAGTTAGCTGAAACCAGAATCACAAGGTGTTTGTGGCTGAAAATTCACTGCAGTAATTAGTAAGCAAACAAACTAGCAGGACATAATTGTTGAAATAAAGTTTGATTTGATTTGATAATTAATGCCCCAGTTGTTGAGGTCAGATATTCTTTCAGTAAACCAGGGTCATCTAGTCAAATGTTAACTACCCTTTCTATTCTTGTAGTGATGAATAATAGCACTTCTCAAGGGCATCAATCTGAGTCATGCACTGATGAAATAATGATTCACTTTTATAAATGTGAATCAGTCTGCTTCATGGAAGGCTTTGCATTGATTGATAATAAACAGAGGGCTCAGACTGGTTGGCTACATTACAGTGACAGTAAAACTCAAGTTATAGCATCCAACCATTACACTACTTGGAGCAAAAATGAATAGCATATGAATGAATGAGCTTTACAAGCTTGTGAAACAGCCCTGTGGGCTTGAAGGAAACGTCCTCTTCGTTTCCTGTGTATTTTCTCACATGTGGCAGAAATTGACGATAAAAAGCTTGAATCTTACAAGGGTTGATAGTGGATTTTGTTACCTTCTGTGCCAAAGCCAAGCTCCCTCTTTTGTCTTATTCTTCTAGCTAAATATGCTAAACGAAGCTAAGCTAACCATCAGCTGATTCCAGTTTTGTTTTCAACAGATTGAAATGAAAGTAGTATTTTGCACTCTATGTTACATGTCCCTGGACTGCATTTCATTTCAGCCCCGAATCCTTCACAGACCTGTAGTGGTCTACTGTTGTTTATCGACACCTTTGGCTGTATCGTGATTGATGATCGTGAAGGACAAGTTCTAGAGCCTCATACCTTCTCTGGTGTCTCATTTAAAATGATTAGAGTGCATGACAGCAGTGACATCAGATAACCCATAAAACAAAATAAAAATTTTGTGTGACAATTTATTGATCGGAACAAAACTACTTTTATTAAGTAATTTATAAAATTATGCCAGTAAGATACTTGTGATGTGCTTATATTGGCAAATGGTATCTTAAATGATAGAATATCACTTATTCTGTATATGAACTGCATCTTCACAACAATGGGATGAAACAAACCCTGTCTTAACCCAGTGCATGTAGTATAAGGGTATGCCAACCTCTAGTTGTACAATGCACCGCCTCATCGTTGATATTTAGTGACTGAAATGATCTCTGCATGAAGTTTGTGTTCAGATTATCACAATTTCCTGTATCAAGGTTAAGTGAGTTGACTATGTAGAGCTGATGACACATTTGCATACAATCAACGGTAGCCCCAAGTAGTGAGTCGCACTGAAGAGACCAAGTTTCAGCAGGACTCCATTTGAAAGACAGTCCTCCGAAGAGACTGACTCTGAGAGTTTACAAGCCTTATGCATAGAGTTTACTTGAACTTACATATAGTCCTTATGGTGGCTTGGTGTCTGTGTTAGCTGCGGTTCCCTAACAACCAAGTAGTTAAAGAGAGAAGACACAGAGGACAGCATTTATTCTTAGGAGCCAATTGAGAGAGTGAATATTTCTGAGTGAAGACATGTGTCTGCACACTCACAGTGCAGCGAGCTGTCTCGGCAGAAAGGCTAACAGCAGAGGATTTTAGTTCACCTTACACGCTCCCTGCTCTGTCTCCTATGTGTCTGTCTGTCTGCAGACACTCTATGTGTTTGCATGCTTGTGTGTCTACACCGTCTAAATCAATCCAGTATTTTTATGTCTCATACTCATATACACTGTCAGGCTTCCAAATGCCCCACGTTGTCCTGCTTTTCTCTCTTTATTTAAGAGATGGTTTGGTTATGAACTTTGGTGCTAATGCTAACACCAAACATGACCCTCTTAACCTGAAACCAAATTTGGTGGAAAGATACGATGCCCAGCAATGCCGTGGTACAGTTTTGGGCTTATGATGGACATTTTTTATTCAGGAATTAATGCAGCAGCAAAAGGGAGACTGTTTTTATTCATTGTTATTCCTTGTTACAGCCTTGGGGGTTATGCTAGCAGATGCTAATGTAGCCCCAAGCAGAACCGAAGAGTGGATCAGAGAGGTCCACTGAACTAAAACTTTTTACTCCATTTTACTTTCCATTTGTAATGCTGACCATGGCTGAAGTGAAACCCCTCTAAAATTTAGATCTTTAGCTCACTTCAGGAGTGAGCTAAAGTTCGGGCAGTAACAGCGCTCCCTCACTGATGTGTAGTAGGAACAGTATTTACAATGGTCAGCAGTTTGGCATGGTGGCACATCAGCATTCTCACGTTTGCTTAAAATATACAGGTGCAGCTTAAAAAACTACAATGTCCTAAAAAGTTAATTTTCCCCATCATTTAATTCAAAAAGTAAAACGTAAAAATAAAAAAAGAAATGACAAAACTACTGCATCAGTGCAATATTTACAAGGGGGCAATCACTCTGTGGCTCTGCTGGGGTGTTATCGAAGCCCGGGTTGTTTTGATAGCACATTCAGCTCATAAATGTTGTTGACTCTGTGTCTCTCATCTTTCTCCTGACGCTACTCCAGAGAGTCTCTATGGGGTTCAGGTCAGGCCAGTAGTCTGGCCGATCAGGCACAGAAGTACCGCGGTCAGCAAACCAGTTTAGGTAGTTTTTTATCTGCTGTAGGCAGGTGCCAGGCTCTTTTGGAAAAGGAAGTCTGTGTCTTCACAAAGCTTCTCAGCAGATGGAGGCATAACATACTCTTAAATGTCCTAGAAGAATTCGAGCTGCCTTAAATCTTGACTTGATATGACACAATAGACTGATACCAGTAGATAGCATGGCTCTCTAAATCATCTCAGACTGTAAGACTTCCCGCAGGATTTCACCTTGGATTATGTGCTTCACCAATCTTCCTCCAGACTCTGAGACCCTGATTTCCAAGTAAGATGTAGATTCATCAGACTACAGGATTTTGGACCCCTAAGCGGTTGTTCAGTTAGCCCATCTCTGGTTTAGGAGTGGCTTGACAGTAGCAACACAACACCTGTAGCCAATTTCCTGGACACATCTGTGTAGCGGCCCCTGATGCACTCACTCAAGCCTCAGTCCACTCCAAGGTCTTCAATCTGCAGTCATCTTTGTTGCCTGCGCACCTTTTCCTCCCACACTTTTCACATCATCCAACTTTTATTAATTTGCTTTGATACGGCACTCTGTGAACAGCCATCCTATTCAGCATTGACCTTGTGTGGCTTACGCTCCTTGTGTAGGGTGTCAATGATCGTCAAGTGTCAAGTCAGCAGTGCCCCCCATGATTGTGGTTGTGTGTACTGAACCAGAGTGAAAGAAGAAATGTACAAGAAACTTTTGTGTGTGTTTAGTTTATTAGCTATTCAGAGCTTCTTTTTTCAGGACTGAAGGAACTGAAACTGGACTTTTCCACAATATACTAATGTTTTGAGATAGTAGATCTTTTATTTTCATGAACCGTAAGCAGGAATCATCAAGATTCGAGCAGAAAAGTCTTAAAGTATTTCCTTTGTATGTGATGTATCTAAATTATATGGTAGTTTCACTTTTTGGAATAAAATTAAGTGAAAAATGAGCTTTTTCAGGACATTTAAATTTTTTTAGCAGCACCTGTTTACTACAGCTTCTGCAGCAAATAATGAAATGCCAGGATATTACTGCTGTCTAGGCTGAAGATGACATAATATGAGAAGGATAGACATGCATCAAAGGGTCAAGATAGGTTTTGAACCATGGGTGATGTGTTGAGGACTGTGGCCTCTTTATATAAAATGCTTTCACTACCAGACAAACTAGCACCCTAAATGAAATAATCTGCATTATTTTCTTCTCTGTTGCAAACTTTCTGATAACACTCATGGTATTGTTCTTGCACTTCAGCTGTTACAGGATTACCTTTATGAGGAATACTTCTTTGTTTCAATGATTGACAAAGGCCAAATGTTAAACGTTTTTTTCTGTTGTTGTTTTTACAGCAAGATGTTGAGAAGTTCTCAGACATCGAAAAACTCTACCTCTATCTCAAGTTGCCTTCTGGTCCCAGCAGCAGCAGCAGCACTGAAAAAAGGTCAGAATACAGCTGCTGATGACAAATAAATGACTAATATAGAAAATTAGCTACAATCATACACACCTACACATAGATAAAACACACAGGAATAGTCTAGTCAAGGATAAGAGGCCAGAGTTGTTTTACTGTTGGTGCTTTTGTGTTTTGTTGAATTACTCAACAATCAATATCCTTTCAGTGACCAGAGCACCCTGTCCTCCAGCCGCACGCAGCAGATGCATGCCTTCAGTTGGATCCGCAATCATTTAGAGGAATATCCTGAGACGTCTCTTCCAAAACAGGAAGTTTACGATGAATACAAGTAAGTTCAAACTGGGTAACATATTTGCTACCGCACACACATTAATGTAGTAACCAATCACTTTCAAGCTGAGACTTTAATGTTACTCTCCAAACACAAACACAAGCTCATTTTTCCCCATTACTTCAGTATAAACTACATTTTGTACCTTTATTTAAATATTCTTCATCAGAGTTGGACCTTTGAATGGATAACAGCTTCTGATGTGTGAGATTCTTGCTCTGGTGGCAGGAGCATCAGTATAAATAGACACAGCCGGCATGGGAATCACTGAGAGCAACATGTGTTGGTAATATTAGAATGGAAAGTCTGAGACAGCCATTGAAATGTTCTGTCAACGTTATGTAACTGTCTTTTTAACTCTAGCAGATCAAAAATACAGAGGCCTCCAGAAATATTGGCGCCTTTCAGATAGACAGGTGAAAAGGCTTTAAGTAGATGATACGTGCTTCAACAAAACATTGTGTTATGTGAAGTAACACTTTAAAAAGAGACCAACAAAAACTTTTTTCAAACCTTTTTACATACAAAATGTTTGAAAACTCAACAGGAAAGATCCTGTGAACTTTTATAAAGTCTTTTGTCGTATATGACAGCTGATACTAACACATTACAGAACTACTAAGCACTTTCTGTTTAATGGGAATGTCTGATATGTGTGTCACTCAGAGTACTTTGCATGTTCTCATTTACAAAAGTGTCAAACTGTGAGCCACCATTAAACTAAAGTGTTACAATTCCACCCCCATAACTTGACTTATTAGACACTGAAACCTGCAGGAGCTGAGTTTCCTGACCACTCAAGACATCAATACAACACAGACATTTTTCCCTGTTATGAGTTATTATTTACTTGCAAATTCATCCAGCAGTTGTAGAACAACACTTTTGTTCACTTGTTTAAGCGCTCTCATTTAGCTCAGTTTATATACAGTATATGTATATACACATAGATAGATAGATAGATAGATAGATAGATAGATAGATAGATAGATAGATAGATAGATGTATCTATATCTATATCTATAGATAGATAGATAGATAGATAGACAGATAGATAGATCTATATCTATATATCTATATCTATAGATAGATAGTTGTTTTTCACAGATTTTTTTCTCTGACTGAGAAAAACTTCTGCAATGGAACATTTATGATAAGTTTTTAAAAACCAAAACAGTAATCTGAAGAACACGAGAGCCGATAAATCACAAAAAAAGTTGCCATAAACATCAGGAAACAAGTGGTGGTGATTAAATACTTACATGGCCTCACGCTGGACAGCGGTGCAAATTAATCAGTGAAGTCAGTTTGGTTATGTGGTTTGAGGATTCAGCGCATTAAGTATAGGTTAATTTAAAACTGTGAAGTTTGTTTTTCTTTCTTACATTTCATCTGTTTTTGAATGCATTTCAGGAGCTTCTGTGACAATCTGAACTACCATCCGCTGAGTGCTGCAGACTTTGGAAAAATGATGAAAAATGTCTTTCCCAACATGAAAGCGCGTCGACTTGGCATGAGAGGGAAATCTAAATATCCTTTACTGGAATGGGTTTAAACTGTCTGGCCTCTGTCTCTGGTCACAGACCATCTGCTGTGGCAGTTCATAAGCTCTCTAAATATAGATGTGAAATGAAATAAAGTCCCCTCCGCCTCAGAAGCACAAGCATAATACAGTGAGGCCCCTCAGGGGGAGTCTGCGATTTTGACCTTCATGATGCGATTGTGTCCTTTTTTTGCCCTTTTTGCCCTTTTGACATTTGGCAAATGAAAGTAGCATGATGTTAGGTTGGATCACGAGCCATAAACGTCTGTGCTATGATGTAAAAAACTTGAAATGTTGGCTGACAATGGAATTGGCTGTATTTAGACTCAACTCAGAAATAACCAAGTATGAGAAGTAAATACAGTGTGTAGACTGAGGTGTCTGCCTGTTATCACTGAATCACATAAACAGATTCCTTTCATACCACATCACTTCATCAATGATATGAAGCATACTGTAGTTCAAGATTACTGCAGTTTTGAAAGCATTCAGAAAGTAAGGAGACTGTTGTTTGGTAAATTTAATTAGGAGGCTTCAGTCACAGTTGGAAAAACTCATGATACCAGAGTGTTTTTAAAAAGATCCATTTAAATTTACCTAGGATAACACATTTTTTTGTCACTAATGTGAGATGTGTTACAAAGTTCACCCTTTGAATCATTTGAGGCAGCAAATATTTAATGACCTGAGATGCCTGAGAAGCCATTCAGTCTTATTATCCATGGCCTCAGTCAACACTTTGATTCACTGCAAAACCTGCCCTGGTTGTGTTTTCTCTCTTCAAAATGATTAACTTTGGAGAAAGAGTAAAAGGCAAAGCACAAAACCACAATAAAACACTGAAAAGTTTTAGTGCTGTTTGAAGGAGCAGATTGTGGTACAACAAAAGAACCTGGATTATAACACTTGTTGTTTCAGACTTAATTCAAGATACCGCTAAGAGTGTCTTAATCATGCTGTCATGACATTATTTTTATGGTTGTTACTATTATGTCTTGTTTTCCTGGATTTGTCATGTTTTGGGTCTTAACACCAGTTTACATATTGCTATAGTGGACTAAGAAAGAGGCCTTTTGTTCACATGCCATCCTTACCCACCCTGGATATCCACAAAACAGGAGATGCAGTAAGCATTTACATTCTCTTAATGATGTTTCATTACATTTCTTTTTCATTTTGATATGCTTTTTTTGCCTCATCACCCTCACAACTGCCTCTTGTAGCTTCTCTTATATATTTAACCTCGTATGTCATATGTGTAGCTCCAGTGTGATCTCCTGGAGTCAGTTGGGCAGCTGAGCAACATAAAGGAGGAGGTGCGATTTGCAGCGTGTGATCTGGTGTGTGAATGGGCCCAGAAGGTGCTGAAACGCCAGTTTGACGCAGTTGAGGACCTGGCCCGCTTCCTGATTGACAGCCATTACATCAGCAACAAGTCTTTGGCAGCTCTCACCATTACAACAGGCACGGCAACAGGTAAGTCTCAGGCCATGTCTGAGTCATGCCTCCAGTGTGTAGACACACAGTGACCTCTGGTGGAAAAAGGCTGTTACTGCTCATTTATCTAGGCAGCCGCTCCCTTGAGGATAGTTAAAATTTGTGGTTCAAGTGTCTGAAACCTTTGCTTTTTTGTAGTTTGCTGGTAAAATATATATATGTAAAATTTTTAGTATAGAAGGAGAAACCTAGTTATTCTTACAGCCACTTCATTTACAGAGAGTCTCTGCAAATCGATGGGTGAGGTACAAAACTGTATCAGAAATTCAACAAGTGCTCTTACATTTTATAAACAGGACCAAAAACAAATGTTTTCTTTTTTTTATTTTGTCTAATTTTTAATAGGTTGCCTGATTGTAAACTCTCATTTATCTAGCTGTATTTCTTGTACTTCTTGGTTCCCATTTGTCAGCTATTTTCAGTGCTTAAACCATTTTTCTTACATGTGATCATTTTTGCCCGTCGCTGATATTATTGAAAATTTTATGTTCGTAGTTTGTTTCTTTAGGCTCTTTCCAGACACTTATTTTGCTTCACATTCATATTTAATGATTTAGATTTTTTTCAGATCTCAACACATTTTAGTTGTATGCAGTGGTTTTGGATTGATTTGTTAAAATTCAGTGAAATAACATTTGAAGGTGCTATATCAATTGATCAAATTGTATCATTCATGTAACCCCAGTTTACAAAGATAACTTAAGACGTTTTGATGAATTTTTAATATTTGATTATCAACATACATAAATTACTCCTCTCCTTTCTGCAGAGGTCCAGACTCCTCCAGCAGTCTCAGCATTTGTCCCCACTGCCGAGGCACACACCTTTCAACCTCATTTGACGACGCTGTCCTCACCTTCTATCGATGCAAAGCAGCAGCTTCAGAGAAAAATACAGAGGAAACAACAGGAGCAGAAGCTGCAGTCACCTTCACCTGGAGAGGGACAAGCCAAGAAGGCAGACGATGGATTACCTTGTGCTAGTCCCGCCCCATCATCACCCCAGCAAACCATCGGGATTGTGGTTGCTGCTGTACCGAGCCCTATCACGGTGAGAAAGCAGGAGTCCTCTTAGCTACACATTGTATTTAGTTAACAAAGAGAAAACTGAAATAGATTTAAGTAAATCAAAAGCATGTAAAGAGTAAACCTTCATCTTTTACTTTTAGATGACTATAATGTTACTTCATAGACTACTTTTAAAAAGGCTGATAAAATGAGTCTGTTGTATTTGCTACGTCAAAATGCTCTGACATGTCAGTGACTCATTTTGTTCAGAAATAATTGTGACTTATTTATTATTTCAAGATAATCTCAGAAATCTTTAAACATAAGAAGTCATAAAATGATTCATTAGGGTTTAGTTATCATAGCTTAAATAAAAAATGTGTCTGTCATTTGCACTTAACAGTAAATCAGGCTCAAGAAAGTTTTGAAAAGCCAAAATATTCATAGATGATATGAAAATGGTCCTTTTTCATTTTTTTGCTCTTAAAATATCCATGATTTTATAATAGTGCTATTCCCGAAAGCTGTCATGCTGTTTGAATGTCAGATTTTCTCTCTCTCTTTGTTGAGTGCTTCCTACCTCAACATTTTTGTACCTGTTGTGTGACAAATGATGATATGACTGAATATCCAAGACTTTCCTAAAAATGATTTATGAGTCATCTTTCTAACTAAGGATTTAATTTTAATAATTTATTAATGCTACAAAATTCTTACCATGTTATAGTATGATACTAACCTG
Organism: Xyrichtys novacula; assembly: GCA_962446985.1. Classification (NCBI taxonomy): domain Eukaryota; kingdom Metazoa; phylum Chordata; class Actinopteri; order Labriformes; family Labridae; genus Xyrichtys; species Xyrichtys novacula. Next base: position 21,743,596 of record OY660864.1, on the reverse strand, counting down.
AAAAATACTGTTTTTAAGTTGACAGGTCAAAGAAATTATCCAACATGTCGTCATGTTCTTTTGTTCTTTTCTCATATTTATTGGTTTTCTTCCTTTACCCTGTAGGCTCAACGAGGGCGGCAGCTGATGTCTCCCAGTCCAATGGGATCAATTGAGAACAAAATGTTGCCCATCAACTTCCAAATGGTTACCCAGCCAGTTCAAGCAGTGAAGCAGAGTCCAAAAACCCCACAAAATATCCTTACAAGTCCTGCTGGAGAACGCTCTGCTCGGCAACGCTATGCACAAATCCTGCCCAAACCTTCACCTGCTATCGCTTTGCGTTCGTCCTCCACCATGATCATTGGCAACAGTCCCATAAAGACTGTGATGACCACTTGTCATGTCAGCCCAGTCAGTTTGGTGAAGATGACAGCCATATCGCTCACACCTAACAGCTGCAGCACCACTTCCCTCACAGACAGTATTCTGCGGCCAGCATCAGCAGGCATAAGCAGCACTTCACTTACAGAGGATAGCAGCTTCAATCAAAGCCTGAGGAGTGTCTCTGCAGTCCCAACTCTGGCCCCGGTGGCCAGACCTGGACCGACCACTGACACTTCTACCATTGATGTAGAAATGGAAGTAGAAGCTATACATAAAATCAGCCAAATGCAAAATCCTAGCAGTGTAGTTTTGACTCAAGGTGCAGTGGCAAACAGAGCTGGAGGGTCGATACAGAGGGCTGCAAGTGTGCCTATACCTCAGACTAAAGGCTTCCTTGGTCTGGAGGAAACATCAAACACCACTGAATGCAATTCAAAGTCCTCCTCAAGTGCGATCACTGTGGCAGCTGCAGAAAGCAGCAGAAATAGCTCTAATGCTAATAATATGCACTTCATCCCTTCGTCTCAAAACACCAGAACAGCTTCTTTACTGAACACCAGCAGAGCTTCATCCTTTGGGGAAAGCACTAGTGTAACATCAGCAAAGGAAGTTTTATTGGCCACTAAAAGCCTCAGGAAGCGCTCAGGCCTCAGTCCTGACCTTTCCCCAGTCAAAAGGGCTTTCATGCCCCAGCAGCCAGCTGAGGGGACCGCAGGTCCTGCATATGGGACTAGAAACACGTTTGTTAACATTCTCAGGCCTGGAGCTTCAACTAGACCCGAAAGTGCACCTGCAACCAGGGAAGTAGAAATGAACTCTTCCTCCAAGGACCACGGGCTGTGCACTTCCACTTTTAGAGCCAGTGGCTTTTACTCTGTTGCCAAAACAGCAAGCTTGATGCCGAGGAAAAACACTTCCATTGTTGTGGAAACTAGCACCACAGTCAGTCAGGCATTAACACAGCAACAGCAGGGGCACACAGTGGCCATCCATAACAACCACGGCTTCCAAAAACAACCAGGTATGAATGACATTGCTTTAAGCTCCAACCAACAACAACAACAACAGCAACCACAGCAACAGAGCTACATGCAGTCTCACCCTGCTACTGAAGCCTTAGATTTCTTCAACCAAGCTGCACCATCGAGCCAGCTGTCTATGCAGACCGACATGGACTACTTTTCTTTCGAAGACGACGTGACTCAGGACAGTATAGTTGAGGAGCTGGTGCAGATGGAGGAGCAGATGAAGCTCAATAACATGCAGGGGTTTGGAGATTGTGTCACACTACAGGGACAACAGGCTGTGATGTCAGACAATAACATATCTGCCAATCAGACCATGACTACGTTTTATCATGCTGCAAACAGCAGCAGCGGCAGCAGCAGCAACCCGATTAAAACTCCAACACCCACACCCACATCAGAAATTATGGGAGGAGCCCCAGGCCTCACTGGAGAGAGCCCCTGCTCCCACATCGCCTCCACCACCCCAGTGGACAGCGCACTGGGAAGCAGCCGTCACACCCCAGTCGGTACTCCTCACTCTAACTGCAGCAGCAATGTGCCTCCTAGTCCAGTGGAGTGCAGAAACCCATTTGCATTCACACCCATCAACTCCAGCATCACTGGTTTCCATGACGGCAGCACTGTCTCGAGCAGCCCCGTCAAACCCATGCAGAGACCGATGGCCACCCATCCAGACAAAACCAGGCTGGAGTGGATGAACAACAGTTACAACAGCAACAGCAGCGGTAGCTTAAATAAGTCAAACAGCGGTGTGGGAATCCTCCCTAGCTATCAAGGCCTGATAGGTGACCAGTTTCAAAAACCTCATGCCTTTGCAGTCCCTCATGCAAGGCACCATGACAATCACTTTGGCCGCTTGACTCCCATCTCTCCTGTGCAGCAGCAGGTGGCCAGCATGGCAAAGCAGGAAGGATTTGCAGTGCCAGCCCCTCTGGATAATAAGACCAATTCACCTGCTTTTCGATGTCGAAGTGTGAGCCCTGCTGTGCATCAGAGGAACTTTACAGGAATCACAGGAAACCTTCCACATATCCCTCGCTCAGTCGTGTCTCCCTTTAACTCTCCCGTGACACCTGAAGTGTTGAATATCTTTGCTAACAGTCAGCCTAATCTCGGGGTAAGCAGCATGGCCCAGAGGAGTCACTCTGTGCCACTCAATGTCATGATGCAGACAGAGGTCCTGCCTGCTCCAGGTCAGCAATGCAGCAGCAAAAACATCACCAGTGTCCTTCTGAGCAAGCTGGATGGAGGACATGATGACACTGTGCGGGGTTTGGGCATTAATAATTTAACATCTGGCTACACAGCACGCATGAACCTTACCCAGATCCTTGAGTCTGATAACCATCTTACTTGCAGTGACAATCACCTCAGCATGATGAACTCAGACTCCAGTGGCGCATGCAAGCTACAGAGGCCAAATTACCTCATGGAAAATGCTATTAATGAACAGATGAGTGATAGTAGAGGCCAAACAGTCTCTGGAGATCAGCAAGGACAACAGGCACAGTCTGTGATGCTACCGCTGAGCTCACAGCAGCATCAAGAAGATCACCAGCAGCATCAGCGGTGTGATTTCAGCAGCTCAGTGAAAGACCTCCTGACAGACAGCAGCCTGGCTGCTGGCAGTCAGCTCATGGAACAGGTGTCCGAGCTAACGTCAGGCGGGGCAGATTTCCCATGTGAAATCAGAATGACATCGGAGCTCTCCAGCACCATCAATGACCTTAATGCACTGGATACAAATCTTCTGTTTGACCCCAACCAACAGCAAGGGCAATATCAAAGCACTGCCGGGGAGGAGGAGGAGTTTGTGAATGATCCACTGTTTCAGCATATAACCAGCGAGACAGCACATTCAAGTGGGTTGGACTGGCTGGAAAGCAAAGATCATCCAACTGTTGGGTTAATGGGTTAAGAGAAACACTTTTTTTTTAGTTGTGTATGATAACGTTAATCAATATTTGCTGTTGCTGTTTTATTTATTTGTACTCTACAATGTACCTCTGGATACATTGATGTTTGTCCAGTATAAGTGCCAGGCTGAACTGCAATTATGCTGCAAAGCTCTGATTAAAATGCTGGTCATTTCCCTCTAATCAGAGAACACCACCTCACCTTGTTAGATCACAGGCACTACAACACATAACAAAGATGACCGTGAAAGTCCTGAGACAGCTTTCTGTACGTTGTGTTTGATATGCCATTTACACCATGAGTCATACATTTCTAATTGGTAAAGCACTGTGGAAAATCATGATGGCAACAGCAACCGTAACCTGTTTAAAGCATAAAACACAACCCAGCAAATTATATTTACTGTGATCTTTCAGTATGCTGTGATTTAAACATGCGCGCAACAATAAGGACAAATGTAAGTATCAGTAGTGTGGGGAGTGAAGAATTTTGCCCTCTGTGTATGTGCTAGTTTGTGTAGGATATTTGCATCAGTCTGGTTGAAGTGCATTTGCCTCTGTACTGCAAAAAGATTCAATAAGAAGATATGTATACAAGTATGCACTGTTTGTAGAGCTATCATGAAGTGTTTAACCAAATTCATCCTTGTAAATGCATTTAATATGGCCCCATGATCAGATGTCACCAGTAACTAATAATGGTAATAACCGTATTAACATGATGTATGTTAATCCCATCCGGTGATATAATTGATCCTCTTTTGCACTTTTCTAAAGCCACATTTTGTAACATTGTTGTATTATCACCATTCTACAAAACTGCTTTCCTTTTAATTACATACACAAAATGTCTTTGTTAACTGTTCGATCCACATACTTAGTGACAGCTACGTGCTACATGTAAACAAAGGCAAAAGATTCTTAGTGTTTTTTTGTGGATCCGTTTTAAAGAACGGTAAATGCTTTACTGCAATGATACCCCAACGTTGATGTCTGATGTTTGGTGGGACCCTTGACTAAAGCTTTATTTCTTGCACTGAGTATTTAAATTTCAATGACAGTGATGTCATGCCATCCTCATGCATTGTGAGGAATTGTGGGATAAATTGTTACGTGTATGTGAAAGGTAAACATCATAAAGGCAGCAAAAATCATAACCATTGGATAAAAGGGAAACTTGATCATTTAAATGTCTAACCTAAGATCAAACCCAATCCCTTTGATTGGGAGGGTTCTGCACTTTGAAAGTATAAACACAGAACAGTGAAGAAGTAATTAGTAAGAACAAAAGCCATTTATACACTAAGCAAATATGTTATTTGTAATATGGGCAAATTGCACCTTACAGTTACAGTTGGACGTCTTCTTTTGGAAACTGCATAATGCACTAGGTAGATGATTTAGCAGAAATTATCACTTTATCTGTGAAAGCTTGAAATCTTTGGTTCCCAATGTAGCACTAGAAAGACTGCTCTGACAATCCAAAAAATGTGTTACTTTACATAAATGCACTGAGTTTAGTTTGAAGTAACCTTTTTTCGTGCACTGAAGTTCAACAGATAATCACTGATCAAAAGTTGAAGTCGTTCTTTACACTGATGACGGTACGTGATAAGATGACCCAATGGGTTCTAGTTTCTGGACCTAAAGTCCATACCAAAGACCTGATTATCAAACTAAATGTGACCTGAAATAACATGCATTTATATCTTAGGAATCCAATACTATGTAGATTTTCATTGTGAAGGGAATACTACATTACGTTATTATTGAAAAAGCTATTAAAAAAATACATAATACAAAAAAAATGGTAAGGAATTAGTGATGTAAAATCATTACTTTATATCTTTATAATAACAACTTCAGAGCAATACTAAGGATTTCATTTACTACTGTTGAAGCTTTTACAAATCCACCAGTGAAATACTGTTTTAATGAAGGGAAAAAACAGCACTGTAATTTAATCACAAACTTTTTTTTGTTTGTTTGTTCTGTATTGGCGTTGGACCCCAGAGTGCATTTTTATTATTGGTCACACCTGATTTGTGTTGTTGTACAGATTGTCTTTTGTGTTTTTATTTCACTTCTTTTTACGAAAAGTGTGTTGTTTGTACAGAGGATCTAACCCTGAAAACCATATAACCTTGTGTATTCACAGTAATCTCTCTTGCATTTTTATGTTTTGTAGCATACTTTAAGTGTCATAGGATACATTTATGTACCATATACAGTCCTTTTTATCAACAGACAACAGATGACCCCACAACATTGTTGCATTACGCTTGATTTTTATTTATCTGAAAATGTTCAGAATTTCATTTTGACAAAAAAAATGCCCCAGCAAATTTTTGCCCACATTTGGAACTGTGAGATTAACTGCGATAAGGGGGCATGGTAAGATCCTTATATAATGTAAATGCATTCAAATGAGTCTATTTCAGTATATCGATAAACTGAGAGGGTCAATTATTTTGAACTTTTCTGCAAAAGCAGAGTATGCCATTGTAATATATGATCTAATTTTGATAATTGTTTGGCATCAGACTTTTCTTAATACTGTTCAGTTACTATTATTATATTATTAATCTTATTATTATTAATTTTTTTCTCAGTTTATACGGTCATCTTTACTGTGTCTGTAAAAAGGTTTCCATTAATCGGTTTTAGCACTGATGTTTGTTTTTGATGAAGACTTTACCCTTCCTCCTGTTGAAATTGGTTCAGAGCTGTAAAACTGCCCTCCACTGTTCTTGCTTTCAGTTAGTGGACTGGGATTTTTTTATTTTTTATTTTATTTTCCTTTTTGCATTTTAGCAAGTGCTTTTATAAGAGGAAGAGCTTGTTATTAATCCTGGTTTGTTGAAACTTTTTCAAACTAATAAACATTTTTATGTAAGTTGTGGAGTTGGTGTTTTTAATACCAGAATAAAAGAAAAAAGCAAACAACTTTCCTGAGAGCGGATTTCTGTGCAGTTGTCTTCAGATGTTTTATTTGCTGTCATAAGACAAAAGACCAAAAGTTACAGATTGATTATTCTCATATATCTCCATCAGTGAAAAGAAAAATGACAGCTGTTCCTATAAATTTAACAAAACCCTGCATTGAAGTAAAACACCCAGCTGTCCCAAACTTTCTTTTTCCACCAGATTTTTATTTATCAGAAAGAAAACATGAGCTTTATTGGCAAGAGGATGATTTGATTTAGGGTTTGCATACTTCTACACTTTGAAGGAGACGTGACAGACAATGTAATAAATGTTTGCATATGAAAATCAATTTTGAGAAAATAATCACAGGTAATACAAAATTCTGACAATCAGATGTGAAATTGCTGTCAGCCAAAAAGCTATCTCTCTGTCGATCTGTAACCTGTCTTCTGAAGAAACTAAAAAAAAAAAGGTGTGGTTGTGAAAAACCTCTCAGGGTGACAGCTCTCTCATACTTACTGTATTGTTATCCAGTGTAAGCGTACAAGAACCTGATTCAACATGATATTTTCACTTAGTTTGAAACACTGCACCAGGCCTAAAGGGTATTTTAAGATTTCAAGTGGTCAATTTTGCAGCTTAAACATTGGTGAGTGATGTAATTTTTAGGCTTTTTGTTTGTCTATAAGAAACTTCGGTTGAGCTTTATACCATTAAAGGAGAAAATTTACTCTGTAACCCTCTGACCGTAGCTGTAATGCACTTGAACTTGAACTCCCTTGTTGTTTGGCACCCAAACAAAACCCAAGCAAACTGACTGTTTAACTCATGACAACTCAAAGCATCTCTGACATTTTCCACCCAGCTACTTTTTAGCTTCCCCAGACTTCTGCGTTAGAGCCTGTAGTGTGGCTGCACACAATACAGAAGCATCTTTTCAGGCAGAGTAAGGTCTTAACCCGGGAAACTGTTTAATAAAAAGAAGTTTCTTTACTTTCCTGACAGCTTTTCCTATCCTTTTTTGACTCAAGGCAACCATAGCTTTAGATGCTGTTTTAGATAGTGGTTTAATAACTTTTATATTTATCAGATTTCTGAAGAAAAAAAAACGTTTTGGCTTATGAATCTGGGCTGTAGATAATTTCAAATGGATAATATCAAGGAACGTCAGATACCAATGAGAGATGTTAGGCGTGCACGGTGGTTTCCATCTTACTGCAATTATCTTTTTTGCTGCGGTTAAGCCAGCAAGTAGTATTCGTTTTTGACACTGTAGTAAATTGATTGTGGATAGATTATTTAATATTAGGGTTTGAGGATTTGCTGGTATATTTTGTGCTGTTACAGAAGACAACTAAAAGTTTTCGTATTCTCACAATAGGATACATACATAGAGCACACAACTGCATCTCACTCAGATATTAAAATTTTCAGTGACAAAAAAAAGAATTAGACTTTTCATAAAAATCATATTGGAAGATTTAACAGCCTACATTCAAACATAGTCTTCTCTGGTACAGTTTTGGAGAAGATAAGTTGTTTTCTCAACAAGTGTGCCATGAAATTTCTACACAACATCATTCAGGAGTCAGTGTTGTCCTATACTTCATATCATTTAACCCACTTCAAAGTAGATAACACAAAAAGCCAAACTATTTCTTTCTAAATACATTTTTGGCTGAAATGGGATAAACTTTAAGATAAGAAACAGATTACATAACAATCCTAAACTTGTGATAAATGATTTTCAGCCCATTTATTTGCCAAGACCGTTTCAGCTCTTACAGGTGTCATTTACTTTTCATTTCTTTTCTTTTAGTGTCTTGTAATTCTTTGAACATTGGTGGTGCCTTCAGGTACCCTCTCACAGGTGTATCTGTAATTTTCCTTCTGCCATTGAGGTGACAGTACGAGGAAACAAGAGGATGTAGATGAGGAGGAGGGGAAAGGGGGGAGGAGGAGGAGGAAGAAGAAAAAAAGGAGGAGGAGGAGGATGGATACAGTGAGTGACGACGGTGTAAGAACTGCACTCTAGGTCAGGTTCACGGTATTTGCTAGCGTAAACACGCAGAAGAGGCATAATAGAGGCAGAGTACTAACCAAACATCTCCGAAGCCCTCTGCTGAACGGACCACTGTTTTCTCTTGTTGTCGTCGCTTTCTGGGAGGAAGAAGGGCGAGGATATTATGGCTGCACTTTCTCCACAGATTCGAGGACTTCAGGCAGACGAGGTAATGTCACACTAACCCTCCTTTCTTCTCCTCTTTGCCCACATTTAACGCGGCAGCTCATGTGATAATAACGTCGTCAGCCAGCTGGCTAACGAGTTGACGCTAACTGTTGCTAACTAAGTAAACTGGAATTTTCCGGAAATTAATTGAGAAGCTAACGCGCTCACAAGCTGGGCAACTTGTAATACCTCTGCGAGTTGGAGTTTCTAATGAGTTTAAACGAGTTAACGTCAATCATTGATAGAAAATCGATACTACTAACGGTTAACATGTACACTTATCTCGATTTCGACTTGTTTAGTCCTCAAAACTGGTCACTCATTCAACTACGAAAGCCAAAAAGGCTCCGGAGCAGTAAATGTTTGTCAGCGGTGGTTTCCTGTCCTCAAACACACGCTTGTCTGAGCTCGACCAAACTCTTTTAGGCTTTTGGATGAACATTCATGCGGTCAGAGCCTCGTGTATTGATAACAGGGCCTTAAAGTAGGGTATTGTGTGATAAGACAGTAACAAGGATTGCGACATCCCCTCATGATTCACCGAATTCACAGTAAAACCATGTGGGGTTATGATGGGAAGTGTGCATAATTGCCAAGAATTATCAGGATGTTACATCATCCTGGAGGAGCGATCTCTGATTGTCCAGGGGGTGTGAACAGCACGAATGTGACAACAGTTCACATCAAGAGGAAGAAGCATTTATATCATTCATCAACATGGTCAGTGTTATGATCCATTGCCATTCTGCAATATGCAATAACAGCTGTGGAAAATCCCCGAAAGCAGATGTGAAAGATTTCATAACAAGTGTGCATAACTTTTATTGTTTTAGGTGCCATCCCTTTTATACCCAAGGAAGTGTATGCTCCCTGTAATTTTCCTTTGTCTCCTCTTTACATTTTCTGTACAATTTTATTTATTCTGATCTATCCCTTTTTATACTTTATATCAGTGGTTTTCAACTGGTGGGTCCCCAACCCACAAGTGGGTCGCGGACACCTTCTGGATGGTCATGAACAGTTGGTCAAAAAAGTAAATATTTAATGCGATATTTATCAGAGATTTGCTATTTTATGTATAAGCAACTTCAGTAGTTGTCATCCTCATGTTGTCCCTTTCCAGTGCTCTGAAATGCACTGGAAAGGGACAACATTTCCCGTGTACCTGCACTGTCCCATACATATCCAGATGGCAAGACTCGATTCTATTCTATTCTATTCTGCTTTTTGTTGTATCAGTTATCTGGATGGTAGTGAAGCGCCTTTTCTAGCTCAGTTGACCCACCTAACTGGACAGAGGACAAGTGCCAACTTACTGTCACAGTGTAACCATAGATTTTTGGCTCCTGGGTAAATGAGCTGTAACACATGGATCGAGGCCAAACTTTCGCTAAATTTAAAAACTTCCTAACAAGATGGAGTGATGATACTGATTCAAGCTCTGATTGGGTCAAATGCTGGAGGTAGCTGGATGTGAACCAAAGATAATGGTAACCACGAAGGTATTTGTAAAACAGGATAACCTCAGTGTGATGTTGCTATGCATGTGATACAAAAAGAAAAAAGCAACAGCATATTAATTTTTGTCAACAAAACCATTTACATGAATGTTGACACAAACAGTTTCACATTGGACTGTCACTGGTTTCTGTTTGCCTACATGCAACTACAATCCGGCTGCTTAGTAATTTAGTAACTTGTTGGTGTGTGATACGTTGGCAGTTGGAGTTACCATCTTTACTCAGACATTCCTCTAGATATACAATGTAACCATCCCTTTTGTCTGAGAGAACTACATGCCACATGAGTACCACCTTATTTATTCTTTCTTCTCACATTTTGATGAGATGGATCAAAAATTATTTTAGGTTTTTGTATATGTCTAGAATTTGAGCACACTCATGAACCTCTAAAAAATGTTGTACTGCTCTATACTGTATCACATCAATACAAGAGATAACATAAAGTATATATGAAGTATTTTTTGATTAATTATGATAACTAAGAGTGTCCAACTACTACAGGTTTTTGAAGGTGTTTCTATTCTTTTACAAATAAAATGAAGCCAATAAATTGATTTAAACTCTAAATTAAGTTATATTTTTAGGCCTACCCCTTTTTAGAAAATAGGATGTGAGCATAAACGGTTGAATAGATTGACACAGTTTAAGATGTATTTATATGTGAATACTTAATTCTCTTGGGGTTTAGGGGAATATTTCACTTCTGTCTGTGCTGTATTTCACAAGTAAAAATCTCATTACCCTTTTTGTTATTATTTCAGGAGGAATCCAGAATCCTCAAAGTGAAAGTCATCGCTGGAATTGGCCTGGCTAAAAAAGATATACTGGGAGCCAGGTAAGTTGTAGCTCGATTGTTCTGACTGCTACTTGTTGAGTAGGACTGCAACTAACTCTGCAAACAGTAGTTTCAGCAAACAAAAAAGTAGTTTCATCTTTACTTCCCATTTACTTTTTTAGTAAATGGGAAGTAAAGCTGAAACTACTTTTTTAATTAGCGTATTCTATCATTACCAAGTATCTTGCATCTTATAATTAACATCTTAATACCTCAAAATGATCAAAAAGAATCAAAGAATATTCTTTAAACCAGTGTTAACTGTCAAGCCTGTATATGATTTTTTTGTAGTCATCTGTACACATAGGAAAAAAGATGTCACAAATTCTCACCTCCCTCTATGACTTCCAAAATATCCTCTTCTGGAAAAGCAACAGTCTTCAAACTTAAGTATACTTATCTTTGACTGATAAACCAGAGAGACAAATAACAGACCCACATACCCATAGCCCCTGAGTATGTGTTGATTTTGGCACCCACATGGATATTATGGTTTCTCTTATCTCTCTGCTGATATTTTGCTTTACATGTGTAAGAGGGATTGTTCTCGTATAGTTTCAGTGAATGGAAAAGAGGAGGACATAGATGCTCTGAATGAATGTCTGCCATAGAAAAAGATTAGGGAATCCTTGTTTTACATTTTATGCAACAGAATGCGTCATCAACCACAACAGGAAACTGAATCTAGAGCAAACAGATACGAAGCAAGTTTTGTGCACCTCCTCTGAAAGCATGAGCAAATACTGAGTGTGTTGAGGTTAGTCTTCAGCATAGTGTCATGTTAAATTTCCTGCTTTAGAAAATAAACACAATAACCCTCCAAATTCAGAACATTTTATTAAATGCCTGTTAGCAAGCATGTCAAACTTGTATTTTGTTACTTTGAAATTCCTTATAAATTGAAAAGATTTTGTTTATCCCACCAATGACCTCTGAAAACAATCCAACAATATCAAATCAAGTGTTTTTGAAACGAGGGGTTTCCTCCAAAACAACATACTTTGTTGTTGATGTAATAATCAAAACTGATGTTTGAGTATCACTCTGATCCAACACTAGCCACTCAGTACATTACTGATGAGAAATCATTGCTGTGGGTCTAAAGTGGCTGTTATATAAGATAATGGGTTGTGTCATGAAAAAGATTCCTGTGGTTTCAATGCACTTAAAGTTGGTCACACATTAAAGATCAAATATTATACTCAACTTTGTGATGAGCATAGAGTAGCTGTAGCTATCATATTGACGTTTCAGGGTTCTGAATGCACTCTCTGATCTAATAAAATGAAGGTTTTAAGTGTTTTGCTTTTTTTAAAAATCACTTAGCAAAGTGATAAAAACGGTTTGGATCTGTACAGAAAGATGTTGACATCCTAGCTTGAGCTAAAAATGTGTGTCCTTTTTCTAACAGTGATCCGTATACAAGACTGTCTCTCTATGACCCTATTAATGGAGAGATCACTAGTCTTCAGACTAAAACCATTAAAAAGGTGAGTTAGTGAAACTATACTTGTGCAAATCTTGTTTAACTTTAACTTTAAATTTAACTTAAAACTTGATATTTCAATTAAAAATGTCCTTCACCTTTCCTTTAAGACACTGGACCCAAACTGGAATGAAGAATTCTTTTTCAGAGTAAGTGAAGCTTCTTTACTTTGTTTGACCGTTGAAAGTTAATGTTTTTTTTTCAATGAGGGCTTATTTTCTATTAAATTTATTGTCAGCTTTTGTTTTCCATAATAAATCACTTAAAGTTATGCAGTTGGCTTTGTTGACCATGATTCTGTGTTGAATCAAATCTATTTCATGTTCCAGGTTGATCCCAGGCAGCATCGTTTGCTGTTGGAGGTGTTTGATGAGAATCGTCTGGTAAGTAATTCAGTTAGCTTCATTCTGTCAACAGATTTAATACAACTGACAAAAAGTTTGTAGCTTGAAGTGTTTGGTAAATGTTTATCTTAGATTTCTCTAAATCAGTTTTTTAATTATTTTAAATCTAATGAAATAAACTACAGTGAATGCTTGTAGATAATAACAAAACTCTCCCTTATGTTATATAAGAAGTGGCCTGGAGCCCAAGAATAGATTCAGTGTAAGCATTAGAAAAGACATGACAGCTTTTAATATTTACTATCACATTAGACAAAATAAAGCAGCAAATCTGGAAAAAAAGGTTTTCTACTGTTGCATGAAGCGCCACAAAGTGCTTGAATTCAGTCTAAAAGTTGTAAACCAGTAACCAAAAAAAGTTAATTTTCTCATTGAAAACTAATTATTGCAGCTGACCATATACGTCAATTTCCTGATATGAAAAATATATTCCAGTCTGAACTTTACACAAACACACACCTCTTTTGTTCATTTAGCACAAATTACACAGAGAAATAACTGCCCATCTCCAAGCCCACAATTCTTTTTAAGATAGACATTTTGCTGTACATGGCTGTTGAGGATTTAAAGGAACTACGGAGCTATTTTGGTTGAGAAGCAACGTCCTTTCTCGTGAGCTAATGTGTGTTTCTTATAAAACAAAGCAGTTGCCATATGCCACATTTTATTACTGAGGGCTGATCTATTAAGTGCAGGGTTAACTTTGGTTCATCTACCTGATTGGTCCGCCTGTATTTTGCCATGGTCTGTGTGATATTGTTCTAAACTGAGATACATGACTAGCTTGACCTGTAAATAAGGGCATGCCAGTATCTGTTGCTGAAAGTGTTGATGGAAATCATAGGAGTAACATATCACATCAGGTGTTTGGTATCATTTTAATGATGAAGAAATCGTGTGTATGGGTAACAGGTTAATGTTATTACATAAGTGCATTGGATTCTTTAATGTGTTTGCAGCTTTGTGAGAATAAGGTGTTAGTATTAACCTTGTATCTGTAGATCGAGTAAGTAGGTAAGTGTATTTTGACCTCGTATTGATCCTACAGTAAGTGCACAGCTATGTTGGAGCTTTCTGAAGCGGCAGGTTGTAGCATGATATCAGTAGAGCTGCTGACCCAGTTTCACGTTGATCTGATACACAGCAGGTTCAGGGACACCTGAGCAGGCACACCACAGTGCTGTTTGAGACTGTATGATCTGTATGTAACGTAAACATGGCCAAGAAGCCTGACACATGAGCAGTCCTAAGTTGATATTATCTCACACCTCTGAAAGAAAGGTGATCCTAAAACAGGTGATCGTGTTTTTGATCGGGAGGCAGAAGTGTGTAACTGTGCAAAAATCAGTTCTCAAGCTAATTTTGTTAACTTTTTTAGTGAAATGTAATACTGAGAACGTGTTTTAGTCATTGAGATGGCACCAGCTGTATCAGTAAATCTGTTGTCCTCGCTGAATTGAAGAACAGTGAGTTGTGATATTTCTTTTCCTCACTTCTCTCTTAGCTGCTTTAACAACCTGTTTGAACTAGTTAAGGTGTTATATAACAGACTAGATATGGAGAAAAATACAGTCAGTGGTCATTTGCTTGTCAGAAATTGTCTGTAAAGCTTCACGGGCAGACTGAACTTAAAATTTGGCGTGAACAAAATAAAATAATGCAGTTCTTGCCTCCCACTCTCCCTGTTATGTTTTTGATCACTGTGACGCTCTAGTAGTTTATTCATTTCTCATTTGGATTTAGCTGTTGTCTTTGGAAAGCCTCACAAGATTGGGCACATTTACGTAGCTGCTGTTTGTTGTTTTGTTTGTTGTTTGGCTGAAAGTTTCTGGAACATGTTGTTATGTCACAAGTTTACAGTCACATGATCCAGGAAAAAATCTGGGTGTGATTGACTAAAGACTGCCTTGTCATGTTTCAAGTAGATTTTGTGCAAATCTGGAGGGTGTGTCAGCACTGGGAATGTGAATCTGAGCATGTGTGTCACTGCTGCTTTAACGCACACAGGCATGGGCAGAGAGTGCGGGAAACTTGTTGAAACTGGGTTGGTTGGTCTGCGTCCAATATGAAATGAGTAGTTGTAGAACTTCATTGATAAGCAGATTTTGTAATCTGTAGTTTTACCTTTCATCTCTTATTGTTGTTACTGTACTTTAATGCAGTTTTCAGTGCATGTATTACTCTGTTGTATATTACCAATATCATCTTTTTGTGAAGTTAATCTTTTCATTCAAATTGCAGCAGCAGTAAACCCTCAAACTCAGAAATGAGCGAGCTGCTGGCCATTGCATTTTTTCCAGTTTTTGGTTGAATGGGACTTTGTACTTTTGCCAAAACGCGATGAATGAGATACTTGATCAACAAGAGGAAAGACATTTTCATGTTTTACCCTGAAATAAGAAAAAATCACGTCATTTTCACTGTTTTATTGGAACAGTGAACAAAACAAACTTCCCTGAAAACCTCATGACTTTTTCTGTCGTTTCTTCATTCGCAAAAAAAATTGTCAAATTATGCCCTATTCTCACCAGAGGTTAAAAACTCTATTTTTTGAACACACGTATAGTGATACACAGAGCATTGAAAACATTAATGAGTCTAATAAAATTTCCAGATTCTGACCATTTATTTTTCATTGCTTGAAATTTAATATCTAAATCTATTTCATGCTGAGCTCAGCACTTTTTTCTACCTGCTGAGCAGGAAAAGCTTTTTGGTAGAGGAGTGCTTCAAGCAAGTTTTATCTCCAGAAGACTCATGAAAAAATGATTGAGTTCTCTCAAGAGGTTCCCCTTTAGGAATAATGAATATAGAGATGATTAGAATAATAGAATGTCTTTAAGACAAAGAAAAAAAGAGGCTATAACCTGTTCTTGGTGGTCCTCACATATTTACTTAGAGGCATCTTCTTCATTTTAAGGATATTTAAATATTTCTAACTCTTCTATGACTATATTTGCACAGCTATACAGGAACTGAACACATCTCAAATGTAGTTTGCAGGCAGGTGTTGGCCTTTAAGTTTTTTACCAGAATGTGAAGTTGGAAAAAATGTTGAAAAATAAAACAGTAACAATGACGAAAATGAATATAAAATGGCTTAGCAAAAGAGTATCAGTATTGGCATTAGCTTTTTGGGAAGTGTTTAAGAAAAAAGATCATCACAGAAGTACAGCATAGCAGTAATATTGCAAACATACAGGTGGAGTGGGTTTATCTACACTCTGGTATCCTGGTTACATCCAGGTTTTATGAGTTTTCCTGTTTTGTGTTTTGTGTGTGTGTTAAAACCATTACCCAGTTCCCAGAAATCTAAATGAACCTCTTCCTGTATTTTACAATCCAGATATGCTCTCTGGAGTGCTTCCATCTTACTGCAGCATGTTGGTGACTGAGATAGTGGGAAGTTAAGATATATCTGCATCTGCAAACAAATGATCCGCAGCCTGGTTACCGTCATAAACATGCGTACAACTCAGCTACAAGGCATATACAGTGCAGCAATATTTTCTGCAACTGAACCAACTGTTGGTGGCAGTATTTGTACAGTGCAAAGAAATATTACATTTATTGCCTGTCCACTATTGTATTATTATCTGTTAATGGGCATTTGATTGGCTGTAGACAGCAGATTATTTGTGTGTGTGTGCGTGCGTGTGTGTGTGAGGTATGATGGTTGCATGAAAGCTGTAGCAGCTCATCATGTTAACTCATTACAGCTGCCCCTGTTGATTGACAGAGCCATCCTCTGCCTCGTGTCCAGCCTCGCCCTGACCCGCCCCACTGACACAGTTTATAATGACGTTATTGTGAGCGTTTATTAAATATAGCTTGTCCTTCAGTGCTGGGCGGCCGCATTGTTCGTTCTGGTGACACATTCATTTGTATATTACGGGTGGTTTTTCTTTATTATTGGCCTATTACAGCATAGTCTCATGACTTGGCATAATTGGGTCGTGTGCGTGCGTCACACACCTTATCAGCTGGCTGGGCGAGTGATTAATAGCCGATCACAAGGTTTCCCGGTAGCTTGTAATGTTGGTTAAAAAAATAGGCGATGAGTTCTCCTGTAGTCCTCCAGTGAATCATGTCTTTATCCTGGATGTGTCTCCTACTATTAAAGCATATACAGGAACTGTTTTGGATGCAGCGTAATGTCCTGAAATAGACCATTCTGGCACACAATAGTTTGCTTTTAATAAATAGGACTGTCAACAGCCACGGGAAGGAAATAAAACCGGCGCTGACTGTTACATGAAGTGTCATATAACAGGTGTCATGTCACCACGGAGGCTATCCCAGTTCTATCTGGTTTTTATCCCAAATATATTTGCATTCATACAGGTTACATGTCAGATTTACACCTCTGCTGTGACACATCTTTGGCTCCTTTGCAAAGAAAACATCTTTTCCTGTAAGTGTTTTGGTTCTAAGTATGTTTTTTCATGGAGTGAATTTGCCTTTTACAATTTTCAGTCACTTCCCCACCCTTTCCCTCAGGTTTTAGTAGTTTGACTGTGTGCTTGTGAGATTTTGTGAGCCCACTCTTTAGTTTGTTGCAGAATTACGTTGAAAGTCATTCTCTTTGATTTCTGTAACTCAATAGCAGTGGGTAAAAATATTTGTGGGGGCACAGAGCAGGAGAAACATTAGAGGCATAGCTGCTGCAGGAAGTAGAGTCTTAAGTGAGTGGCCTGGGGCAGATGTAACAGTTTACCAGCACTTCAGTCTAAGATGCAGCATAGACGGCTCTCTTGTTGTTGTTTTCTTGAGAAGGCGCACACGGGAGTGAGGCGACTGGAAAAGACACAAGGGCTTTGATATCGGGTTTGACCTCAGGAGGCACTGTGAACGAGCAGCCAAGCTAAGCTAAGGTTATAAAACAGGTCAGCTGTGTGGTCTCTGTACTTTAAGTTCTTGGGTCATTTTGTTTTTCTGAAAGTGTTCAAGCTCTCTACAAGGGAGCGGGGTTTGCTCTCGTTTCAAAGGTCGTATGTTTGGGTCATGTCTCCAAACGGAACCACTGACCTCCTCTGACTAAAAGCTGAGATCAGCCTGAAGAGGAATGTAGGTTGTCACCAGAGCTATTTTGGCAATGTACTGCTGCTAATGATTGTGATCACAGAGCAGCGCTTGGAGCAGTTGCTTTCCTTTTTTCCTACCAGCAAGTTTGATCATGCAGCTCTCACCAGCACTTCAGGGATTAGAGAGTTAAACGAATGGCACGTAGGCTGCGCTTGCATTTCGCGTCAAGACGAAGCAACACGGACCCTCTGTCAGAGAGCCTCAGCAGCCATGGTGAGGAGAGCGGAGTCAGTGTGCCAGCTCGTAGCCCCGCAGAGATTCTGGCGCACAGTTCTGTCCACTTAAAGGTGACTCCTCTGTCACCAGACTATGCTAATTTACAGCGGTACTCTTCAGTTCTCGTACCCAGGGTTAATACTGGAGCATGTAACAGGAAGAGCATTCTGCAGATCTCGCTGCAGCCCTATGGAAAGCCCAATGGAGAGGTGGATGGCTGTATAGAGGATGGAGACCCAGCGGGAAGTGAAGGGGGAGCAGGCAGTGGCTCTGAAGGAGGCTCATGCAGCAGTAGCATGGCCAGCGATCCTGGGTATTGTAGTAGTAACAGCATCTTTGAACCAGAGGCTTCAGAAAAACCCAGGACTACTCAGGAACGATGTCTGCACTGCTGCAAATCCAAGGTCCCTCTGAGACGGTGCTCCTCCTTGGTTATATTCCCAAAGAGTCCCTGTAACACTCCACCTGCATCCCCAGTCAGTCCAGTGGCTCTCCCTGCTCTCCCACCAACGAAGGGCTTTCATCAGTCATCTTTTCAGACTTTTCAGCCATGCTCACAAGATGATGAGGAAGTGACTTGCAAAGGGTCCACCACCACGGCAGTAAGTGGCCACTGTCTCCCAAAAGGAAGCTGTTCAGCTGAATTCAGGGATACCAAACACATGGTGCAATTTAATATTCCTTTAAAGGATGAACCAAAATGCAGAATGGAAGACGGGAGTAAAACAGTGGAACTGTCCTCAACTCTAGACAGAGTGAATCGACACTCTAGCAGCGTGCTGCTGCACTTTGCCCACCATCGACCAATGATACTAGGGGATGGAGCTACAACTATGGCAACAGTTAATGTGGGAAATCCTGGGGACCCTCATCCAGCCCCACATCCTGAGGGTGAACTTGACCCTCGCAAAAAACTTTATCGCAGTACTTCTGCATGTTTGTTCTCCTCAACGAGACCAAGTGATAAAAATCAGAAGGTCTGTTTGTCAGGAAAAGGCCAGGAAAGGCCTGAGGGAAACCATTGTCATCGCGCTATACAGAGAAGCTTTTCCCTGGAAGTTCCCTACGCTAACACTGGAATTTCTTGTCATGTTTCGAATCCAAAACTCAGTAGCCCTTGCTCTCCTCATGTGCACATTCATTTGTCTCCTTGCTGCCCTGCTAAGCTGCCTAGCTCTGTAACGGATGTAAACACAAGCCACAAAGGGGATAGTACACCAAAGAGTCCAGGTCAAAAACACAAGGTGAGTTTTGAGTTACCATCCCTATAAACCTTACAATGAAGAGAGGCAAACTGGTCTTGAATAATCATTGCCTCAAGAGACCTCGTGTGTTGTAAATCCCTTTTTAAAGGAGCCCTGTGCAGAGCTCTGTAATGTTGTTAAACCCGTTCAAGTGGATTCCACAAGCTTTGAATCGACTCTTTCAGTGACGTTACATTGACTTGTGCTTTCTCGTTTGGACATTCATGAATACTGCTTTTAACAAACGCATATATGTCAGCTTGGCTCTTCTATCTAACTGAAGCTGGGGAAAAGTTTGATGTTTGTGTACAGTTGATAATGCATTTTAATACAGAACGTTATTCCTCTAACAAAGCTGTTCTTCTTCACTCCGGTTGCCATTCAAACCCCTTTAAACTTTTTGTACTCAGCCAGTAGACTGACCACAAGCTAGAGCGAAATTCAGTAACCGAGAGGATTGCTACAGCTAAGTCATGCAATTAACAAGCCCAATGTGGACAAACATTCAGAGGTATTGGGTTACATTACAGTAAATCCATTTGCATATTGGTTTCCAAGAATTGCAAGAACATTAAGTTAAAGTAGCCCATCTGACATCTTTATGCCTGTTTGATAATTTGTATGAGCCAAGATATGCTCAAATTTAGAATAGTACTCCTATTTTATTATTCTGTTAGCACTATGAGTAATCGACATAAGTATTTACCCGGGCTAATTTTAGTGGTGGGAAAAGCAGTGCCCCTTGCTGATATAAATAAAGTTCCTCTGAAATATTCCCCCTGACTCCAGATAGTCTGGTGGTCTGTAGCACTGCCCAGTCCCGTGGATTCAAATTTAACAGCATGATACTAGAGCAGTGCACAGTCATGCCAGCCATCTGTGGACATGGTGTGTGGGTCTGTGTGGTGGGGGTATGCAATGTAGGCAGGACGGGAGTGTGAGCCCTTCCCAGTACAGGGTGGTGAGTCCCTTCCCTATGGGTCCCCCTGCCATGCAGTGTTTGTGAAGTATCAGGTGTCAGCCTCCCCCCTGCATTTAGCAGCTTGTCAAGTAAGAAGATTTCCTTCAGTAATTAACCAGCCCGCTTACTTAAAAGACTGAAAGTTGATTTTCTTTAATGGCATTTAACTTCAGTTTTAATGTCCATAATCCTTTTTTGTTCGATTGGTACAGAGTTACACATGTTTTTCAGAGGAGTCGGTCAGAAGTATTGCACATCTTTGTTGACATTCTCACCATAAACAACCACAACAGGGCAACAACTGTGTTAATCACACTCTTTAAGGTTACATATCTATCAGAAGGTCTATCTTCATTATGATTGCACAGAAACACTAGTCAAAGAAGTAAAACATGCATCCAAGTGTATTTTTAATTTCTCTCCACAGAAATTGAAATATGTGTTTTTCGTGATCAAAGTATGGGTTATTGTCATAGGGACTCAATTTGGATGATGACTGTTTGACTCAGAAATTACAGCAATGGTATAAACAGTCACCTAGCACTTAAAACAGAACAGAAAGAATAAAAATACAGCAATTACAAAGATCTAAAAAGGAAAAAAAAGGTTTCGATTCAACTTAATTGTCAAGTATTATTATATTCCATGCCCTTTTTGCACTACAGACACAATGATTTTCTCCAATATATTCACCATTTTTTCAAGAATGGCTATAAATACTATGAAATCAGCAAATTTTCAATGCATTCATTTTGATGAAGTTTGCTCCAGAGTTTGCAAAAATCCCTCAGCAGAATATTTCAGGTCTTTTTCTTATCTGCAGTGCCCTCACAACCCCACATGCCTCATCTCATGAGTTAATGAATAACCACGAGTGACCTCATTACACAAGTTGGATCCAAACTTAAATCAGAAATCTCTCTGCTCTATTATAACTTCTGTGATCATTTTTTAGTCATGCATTGGTTCGGTTTGCTGTAGACCACATAGATTCACATGATAGTTTTTGTGTGGTTGTGTTTTCTGGTTTGAGGCGGATTCCTTCATTTGTTGTAACACGTGGTTTATAGACACCACACACCAAACAGTCCAGCCCATATAACGCTTATCTTTTAGACCGTAACTATTTTACAACTGAAATAGCGCTGGCATCCAGGAAGACTCTGACCTCTTTCTTCTTTCTTCTCTAAGAGTTAAAAACTTATTCAAAAGAGAGGGGGGAAAAAATCACTCTTGGTGTTGTTGTCCCCTATCTCATTTCTCTGATGTGTTTGCATATTCTTTAACAGGATGGCCCATCATCAGACACTTTTTGCCCGCTCTGATAACATTATCTGAGTTGGTCTTTGGAAGTTTAGGTTTCACAAGCTGCAGTCCACCTGTTAAAGAAGTTTGTCGTTGCCAAGCTATGATGGATATCACTGAGCTTGCTCCACAGATTCAAAACCATGTGCGTGCTGCTGATTGCCACAACCTTATGCAGTATGCGGTCAGCACTGCTTACTGCCACATGCTAAACTGAGTCGTATTTAGTGTTACATGAACCTTTGGGGATGCTCTGAATGTACATTTATCTGTGCTTGACTCTTATGTTATGGACAGTCTTGTGATGGTTCCAAAGCGTTCACCAGCTATTTGTCAAGTTTGGCCTTACCTCACCTGACAGCACCAGGAAGTTTTCCTGGAAAATCACCCACACACGTTTGTTAACTAATTTAGAAATGACTTTCTTAACGTTTCAAATCAGCTGAGACAGTGAGTCACTGATACTTGCCTGTATTTTTTTTTATATTCTGTTCCCGATATACCGAGGTGAGTTTTAATTTGACAGAGGGATCAGTTGTGTGTTAGTTTTGTCCGTGGTAATGAGTTATAAATGATTGGACTGAGATAAAGAATGTTGTATTTTTTGTTTTGTGAATTTAAAGGTCATATTTTTTATGGATAGTTGAAGTAAACAGGACTTTTAAAATCTTTACACATATATGTGTATTTGTTTATTAAATCTTCATACGATTGCCAGCATTGGATCTCAAAAGCTTTAAGTAAAAGCATCTCAAAGATATACTTGATTTACTTATTTCTAAGAATATCTAAGACAGAGTAAGTGTTTTGAGTGTTTTCTCGTGGACACTTGGCAGGAAATAAGGTTTAGAAATGGTTGTCAACTTTACATATACTCCAGTCTGTCTTGGTTTGTAGAGCCTTTTGTCTCCGAAACTCTGGAAACTTCCTTCTTTCTCCTCACTTACTGCTGAAAACGAACCTCTCAGAGTGAGGCACACAGAGTTCACAGGGTGATCTACATGACTGTTTTTAAAGACGGTTCACGGATAAAGAAATGTCCTAAATCTGAATTCCCTCTTGTCTGATAGTGTGGAGTGTGAATGAATTTGACTGTCAAAAACAGCACTGAGAATTTATTTCAACTTTGAACTAAAGAGACCATACTGTGAAGAAACTGCAGTGTGAAGGGCTTTTTCAGTATGCTCTGCCACATGTCCCAGGATAGGATGAGTGGTAGATTGATTCAAGGCAGCATAGTTACCAAATATGATTGATGTTTCAAAGCTTGAAAGAGTTAGATTCACTACTAATTTGCTAGTACTTCTATGGTACACTGGACATTTTCAGCTTTTGTGGCACTTTGGGAACTTTTTAAATGACAAAATAGCTGATTAATGATGTTGCCAATAGATTTTGTTGAATTTTTTCACATTGTGTTGGTAAATAATCAGGATGATTGATTAACTGATAAAAAATCACCTGTTAATAAACATTCTTTGCCTCTGCAGTAATCTGACCTTTACAGTTTCCATTTTAGTCATCAGTTCAGTGACCCACAGTCAGTGCTAACATTAAGGTAGCTTAAACTCTGAAACCAAAAATTTATTTTTGCTTTAAATTTTCTCATTAAGTGTTTTTCTATCAACTTTATCATCAGTACTATCCTCAAAAGTTCATGCAAAACCAATAACAAGTTGAACACATTTTGACAAAATTAAAACAGACTGCTTGAAGTCTTGGATGATATTCTTGAGAAAGTTAAAATATCTTAGTAGTTGTTATTGGTCATTGCTGGGGTCCACATTGCCTCTTTTTAAAACTGTTCTTTAAACTGCTTTTCTTGGCTTCACTATTCAAAGCACATGGGCAGGATGGAAGGGGCCTCCATCTAAATCTGTTCATGTAAACACTCTTTACCTCCTTTGGGCAGTTTGACCTGCTGTAGGTGTTAATTTGGTCGCAAAGCTGACTCCCACTGTGAAGTGTATGTTTGCATTTAGTGCCCATGTCTTCAACACTGTAACGACAGAGATAAGTGCACATGAATGAGTGATGTGCTCTCAGAAACTCATAACGCTATGTCATTTATTTCTCAAGAAGTAACAGTGCAGCCAGTCATTGTGATCTATAAAATCCTTGAGATCAGAACAATCACTTTCATTGTTTGAAGCTGTAATATTATGCAATGTTTGAGTTGAGGAGCAGATTTTCTTAATCACTGATTATCGATTGATGTAAAGGAACTGGTGTATGAAGAAATAAATGTGGCAATTTTATAAGAAAGCTTTAACCCAAGATGAAATAGCTCCAAAATTACACTCTACAGGCCCCTATGGGGTTATCACTGAGGTTATTAATTCTACAAAGAAGTAACTTAACATGTTCAGGCCAGTCCTGTGTGTGTATATGTGTGTGTGTCTCTCTGTGTGTGTGTGTGTGTGTGTGTGTGTGTGTGTGTGTGTGTGTGTGTGTGTGTGTGTGTGTGTGTGTGTGTGTGTACATGTCTGTGTGTTTAGGAGAAGATAATATTGTCATGATCCTGACTTCTGTATGTGACACTCCCTACCCCCTCTCTTTCTGTCAGACACGTGATGACTTTCTGGGACAGGTGGACATCCCCTTAAATCAGATACCGGTGAGTCCTTGGTTGGTTGCATGAGATACTTGTTCTTTGTATATTGACACCTTTGACTTGCTTAAGTTCATGTGAGTTGAGTGTATTTAGTTTTTACTGTAACATTTACTGTACAAGTGCTCAACCTCAATCTCAAACCATGTTCCCGTGTAAATATGAACACGTGTGCCCTTATTCTAGTGTCTGTTCCACATCATTGTCCACAGTTTTGTAAACACAGCCCGTCATGTTTATGTTACCTTTCTGCTTTGTTTCATTACAAATACAACACCCACAAATTAGCTCCCATTGTTCAGTGTCACCATTGTTTCATTTAAATGTATCCTTAACTATATTCTGGTTTAACACCATGGAGTATTTATGAATATGACTGTGAAGAGTGTTTGTAGACTTAAAGATTTTCTTTCTATTGTTTTCTCAGACAGAAAATCCTAACACAGAAAGGCCATACACATTCAAGGATTTTCTGCTTCACCCTCGAAGGTTGGCATGATTTCATGTTGATTGAGTCTTCTTGTGTTTCCTTTCTGTATACATTTCATTTTTTATGTTTATTTCCAGGATAAATAATAGACCACAGGTCATTGTTGACTAAATGAATGACTCGTGTAAATTACCGAGTGAGACTTGATGGTTTGTTTTCATAACACTGTCTTTAAATAACTCTTATTAATCATGCAGCCACAAGTCCAGAGTTAAAGGTCACCTGCGTCTCAAAATGACCTACCTACCAAAAAACCCAGGTTCAGAGGAGGAGGCAGCAGATCAGACTGAAGACACTAATGTGAGTCTCGCCAGTGTTTCTATAGCCTGGTTGTTTTTTGGGGTATTTGAAACTACTCAATCGCTAAAGTCTTGTCCTAAATATAATGTTACTGAGTCCAGCTTACTGTTGCTTTTCCTTGATTATAATAAAAACTGGCTTATGATTTCTTCACAGTATCTGTAATTCACTCGAGTCTGTCATTTTCATTTTCCCTGCTGTATACAGTTAAACAGCTGACATTAGGATATTGCCTCCATCCTTCTTGTGCATCTGCTTAAACTCTTGATTTATGTTGTGCAGACTGAGTGGGAGTTACCAGAGGGCCAGGACATGTCAGGTCCTCGACAAAGCCAGCTCCTGCCCGCTCTGCCCCCTGGCTGGGAGGAGCGGCAGGACAACCTGGGAAGGACCTACTTTGTCAATCATGAGAGCAGAACCACACAGTGGCAAAGGCCCACCATGCAGTAAGAATGCCCCACCCCATCTCAAGACGAAGAAATTTAGGTCCTTTTCAGCCCTGATGGACAGTATGTATTTATGTGTGTGTGTGTGTCTTTAACAGGGACAGTGTTGTTGGAATGGAAAGAAGACCCAACAACAATATGGAGGAGCATGCTTTTATAACACGCAGACAGATCTCAGACCACGATGAGAACTCCACTCGAGAGTCCCCTGAGGTAACATTAGCAAAGCATTTTCATTGGCATTTTGCTCTGTAATGTGCCCTGCTTGTCTTGTTTTACTGTTCAGATGTACCTGCACTTTTTTATACTGTTTACAAAGAACAGATGAGGTTAATCAAAAGACTCTTAGGTTTTCACTTTCAAAGGAACAATACAGAGCAGCTGTAAATCCCTGCACGTCAAGTTAGAGGGTGAACATGTTGGATAATTGCTACTCTGTTTTTGTGAAAACTTCATTCTCAAATGGTCTCTCTACTCAACAGGCAAGTGGGCAAGTGGTTGAGCATTGATAGTCGAACAAGCTGGAGAATGAGATAAGAGAGGGAGTACTTTTTTTTTCTGTTTTTTTTTCTTCACATTGTGAACTTCCCAAAGCACAAAAAACATTGCTGCACCTTCATAGGGAAGAAGCTTGTTGGACTACATGTACATCCCAACAAGAGCAATAATTGCTACTCTGTTTTTGTGAAAACTTCATTCTCAAATGGTCTCTCTACTCAACAGGCAAGTGGGCAAGTGGTTGAGCATTGATAGTCAAACAAGTTGGAGAATGAGATAAGAGAGGGAGTATGTTTTTTTTTTCTGTTTTTTTTTCACATTGTGAATTTCCCAGAACACAAAAACATTGCTGCAACTTCATGGGGAAGAAGAGTATTGGACTTCATGTGCATCCCAACAACAGCAGAGCTTCACGTTGTCCTGTTTGGTGTATTTATGTATCAGAGAGGCAAGAGACAGGGACAGATGTGTCTCCTGGTTGACGTGTTTTTTCATTTCTATCTCAGCTAGCACCCTGCTAGTTGCTGGGGGTTAAAAACAAATACCCATAAGTTAAATCCCAGAACTGTCGTCTAAAAGGCAAGATAATGAGAAATGCTTTTCAGGATGGATTTCATGCCTAAGTGTTGCAATTGACAACAAGGACTTAAAGGAACTGAGTGTCTTTTGTCTTGTGTAATATTCTAGCCTAGGGTTTATTGTTTTATCTATTTGTTTTGGTTTACTCCAACTGACTCATTTGTGGTTGCAGCAGGCATCTATTTTCTGCAAAAAAAATAATAATTAAATTAAATTACACAAGAAAATAGACATTTCTGAGAGCCCAGCAGATCCCAGCTGCTCACCAGGTAGTGTGTGTTGTTAATGTAGTTGAGTATTTGCCTGCTAAAGACCCGGGTATGTCTCTCAAAGAGGATAAGAGATTTTAGCAACAAGTCAAAGACAAGTCAAATCAGTATTTATTCGCTAGTAAGTTCAATTTAAGAAATGACTTTGGTATCTCAGTAATGCTCACTGCGTGCTCCCATTTGCTGAATTTGGCCCAAAAAAAGCAAATGAAGGTTTAAGAAAAACACTGTCCAAATACTGGACACTGATAAGTGTTTTAAAATACAAGAAAAACTGAACGGTTTAGGGATCCTGTGTGGAAGCTGAGTAATGCAGTAGCAGCAGTTCTGGCATGTCCTCTATGTCTGGAGAGCTTTAATATTGGCATAAACACAAACAAACCGTCTCACGGGTTTACTGAATGGCTTAGTGTTTTCTTTTTTTTTCTTTTTTACTGAACTGCTGTTTCTCACATTGGCTCATTCCTTCTCCATGCCTTCTTATGTCTCTCTTATCCTTAAGAGCTGGGAAATTATCACTGAGGACGACTCCACTTTGTACCACAGCAGTAACCAGGTTTCATCACCTCCACCCCGCACACCTGTCCCTGAGTTCCTTGCTTTTGCAGATGAGCTGAGAAACATTCACATTTCAGGGCCCACAGCTGGCACCTCCCAGACAGTGAGTCATTTTTTTGTTCAGCTAAAGGTTCTTGTTTCCGGAAGTCTGAGGAAAAGATACTCATAATAAGATTCACTGAATATAATCCACAAGCTTTTAGTGAGAGAAGTGGGAAGGAAATTACCTCAAATGACCCCAGTGAGCACTATTGTCTTTCATTTCCTTCTCCCTGCTGTAGAATCATGCTAGTAATTCAAGCCATTCCAGTATCAGAAGAAGCTCCCAGACTTCAACAGGGGAGGAACATCCCGTTAATCCTGTGGTAAGTGTTTGACTCTCTGTTGAAATCACTCCCTTCTACATTTTACCAAACCTGTCTTGCCCCACAGCATTTAAGTATGAGTATTCAAGGCTCACAGGTATCTCCTTTAGTCATAGCTTCTTTTTTGTTACTTTAAAATGTTTCTGAAGTCAGGACTTGATTAAATGATTTCAATATATTTTCTAGATTTGTTTTCTGTTGATCAATAAGCTTTAGATTTTCAGTTTTGATCACTTTGTTTTTTTCAATGTCATCAAATAGCTACTTCCAACCTCAGTTGGACTCCCTCCAGGCTGGGAGGAGAAGCGGGACAGTAAAGGCAGACGCTACTTTGTCAACCACAACACCAGAACCACTTCATGGACACGACCCTTTGTTCAGGTACAGAACAGGCTTACTCATGGACTTGTGCAAATGTATACGCACACTGTCACCATTCAGTATAATTTCAAAACCTTCTTCTTAATCCCAAAGTTTTCCATTTTTGTGAGTAGTTGGTAACTTTAGGTAACACCTAAACCTCTCCAAGTTGATTTTTTGTGTGTGTGTGTGTTTGACAGAGAACCTCAGAGGCAGTAGCTGCACCGAGTGCTGCAAGTATACCTCAGAGCCCCACTCCACCTCCTCAACAGCCTGCACCCCCTGAGGAGTCTCCTCAGCACACCCCCAGCCCTGAGAACATGCATGAGTTTGGCTCCATGCCAGCTGGCTGGGAGGTTCGCAGCGCTCCCAATGGCAGACCCTTTTTTATTGACCACAACACAAAGACTACAACCTGGGTGAGAGGGCAGGAGTTTCATGTTTAGGAAGCTCATGTTAAAATGGTTACCACACTTCAGGGGGTTTGGTTTGTTAGATGGCCACTAGGGGCAGACTCCAAGTAAACATTAAGAAATGGTCACAATAGCTAAGTAAGCTTCTTTTAATGTGGTTGTCACTTGAATAAAGTTGAGGAGTAGAGTCCTTATGCCTCATTAGTGTCTCAAACAAACTTTCCTGCGTACAGTTTTCCTTTTTTGAACCAAACCATGTTTATTGTCCTTTGAACAGACCGACCCCAGGCTGAAGGTTCCCGTGCAGATGAGGAGAAGAGCCTCACTCGACCCGTCTGATCTTGGCCCTCTGCCAGTAAGTTCATTTGATAAACAAGATTAGTAAAAAAAAAAAAAAAGATAAAAGACATTCATCAAATTTTACTTACAGATCCCAGGCACTAAAAAGCATATGGGGTCTAAATTTACACGCTCTGTGCTCTTGTATTCATATTATTTTGATAGTTAATAGTTTATTTAAAAGACGATATGTTATTTTCTTCTTTCCTAGCCTGGTTGGGAGGAGAGGGTCCACAGTGATGGGAGGATATTCTACATTGATCACAGTAAGGATCAAATTTCATAAATGAAATACATCTTGGTCTTATATTCAGTGATGACAAAGCTCCAGTATTTATAAATGGCCTCTTATGTCTAATTTTTCACAGACACCAAGACCACACAGTGGGATGATCCCAGATTACAGAACTCGGCTATAACTGGACCAGTAAGTTTGGACTGTTGTTCACAGATCATTTTTTGGTGACATTATATAAGGAGACTGAAAAAAAAGTTTTTATTTGTAGATAAGAGGTTTACTGTTCATGAGCTTTATTGACTGCTGTGTGGACTTTAAGGTGGAGATTGATGAGTTGTCACTGAGTGCTGTTCTTTGTTGGTTACAGGCAGTGCCTTATTCCAGAGATTACAAACAGAAGTACGACTACTTCCGAAAGAAGCTTAAGAAACCGGTGAGTGTCCTCACAGATGAACCGCTATCATTTTTATTATTCTGTATTTTACAAATAGAAATTTGTGATAAAAATGGACATAGTAATTTTCAAAATCAGTATAAACATCACCACTTATCTGATACTAGTTTTCCAGTCATGCTTCCACATGTGTAGAGATTCTTGATCACTTTCCTAAATGATGAAGCACTTTTTTCTTAAGTATGCAAATATGCTTGTATGTAGGCAGACATCCCAAACCGATTTGAGATGAAGCTCAGACGAAATGCTGTGCTGGAGGATTCGTACAGGCGCATCCTCTCAGTGAAGAGGGCAGACCTGCTGAAGGCACGGCTTTGGGTGGAGTTTGAGGGAGAAAAAGGTCTGGACTATGGCGGTGTTGCCAGAGAGTGGTTCTTCCTCATGTCGAAGGAGATGTTTAACCCATACTATGGGTTGTTTGAGTATTCTGCCACGTAAGTGCAAACACAAACACCGTTTCCAACTATACAAGTGCTCAGGCTTCTAAAATTCTATCTCAGAGGCATAAACATGATCAGTAATTGTTGAACTTGTGTTTCATGTTTTGTCAGGGAGCAGGTAACCTAACTGAGGATTTTTTTTAATGTTCTCTTCTATGTTTTTGTTATGCCTCCCAGGGACAACTATACCCTGCAGATTAATCCAAACTCTGGTTTGTGTAACGAGGACCACATTACCTACTTCAAGTTTATCGGCCGGGTAGCAGGCATGGCTGTGTATCATGGCAAACTGCTTGATGGTGAGTGCGTACCTGTTTTGTTTGTGTGCCACATATTTGCATATTTTCATACTGATACCAGTGTGAGTAGGCTCATTAATAAGCTCTATGCCTTACTGTGTGGAAGAGACTAGGGTCATAGTTTGAGGTGAAAAGCTACTCCAGACGTGAATTACTCCAGCTTCACATTAGATGCATGACCGTTGTAGAACAGCTCAGTTTTGATTTCAGCATGCATGTTTGCAGATTAGACCTTTTACACGGCCAGCTAAGCAGTGCACTTCATGTCTGTTTCACACATCAAAAATCAAGGGAATAGAAGCTGTAAGAATCAGTTCTTTTGTTGACTGCTCAAGGACAACCAGAGAAGTCTTCAGGTCTCAGATAAACCTTTTATTATGGCCACAGGTAGAGTAATACAGCACTGAACTCAGAATGACAGAGCTCCTTGGATTTCCGTCACAACGGGGTAGTCATTTCGGGGTTGCCCTTAATAGAGGCTGGACATATATTGGACGGAGTGTCATTGGTCTGCTATCTCTGATGTGAACAGGCCATCCGCTGTTCATGTAGTCTTACTAAAATGTGCTATGAAACGTGTGTGTGTTGACCTTGAGGCCTGTAACTACTGTAGCAGACCTGTCCGGCAGAATAAAGAGAGCTTTGTGGTTCATCAGGTTGCTGCTTATCAAGGCCTCACACTGTTCTGATTAAATGAAAACAACCAGTGAGTTACATGGAAACACTCATTAAGTTGCATTAGTTCAGTGGGAAAGTGTAAATCTGAATCTGAAATAAACAGACACCAAGTTACAGGAGTTCA
Organism: Xyrichtys novacula; assembly: GCA_962446985.1. Classification (NCBI taxonomy): domain Eukaryota; kingdom Metazoa; phylum Chordata; class Actinopteri; order Labriformes; family Labridae; genus Xyrichtys; species Xyrichtys novacula. Next base: position 21,712,608 of record OY660864.1, on the reverse strand, counting down.
GTAAAAAAGTACAAATCTAACATTAGCAAAGTAAAACACAATTATAAAAAAGGCTTGATGGTTTTTTGTCAAGCTGCACTTTGATGTCTGCAAAAAGTACAGAAAAAAGATATTTTGAGTGCTGTATTGTCTCTGTATCAGCTCATGAACTTTGTTAAAAAATGATCCTGATGACTTACATAAAGCCAAGATATTTTGATAACAGTAGTTTATGATCTTATTTTGGGTGAAATGTAGGGGAAATGAAAACCTTGGAGCAGAAACACCCACAGCCATCATGTATCCAGTGTAAAGTTGGCTCTAAACTCTTCTCTCCTAACTTTGTGAATCCAAATGAAACTTGCACACAGCTGTAGAACCTGTTGGTATAAAAAAGAGCAGAATTCTTCCTAACAGCTGACATATGACTGTGCTGGGTAAATAGCTACCAGGTGTGTTGCTGACACCTTACATGGTAGACAAAGACGTGGAAGTAGGTCAAGTTAAAAAGATTTAAAGCAGATAAAATAGACACTGGAACAAATCTGGTATTAGTTTGCCTTTCTGCGATGTATCTTGTGGTATCGAAAAATACAGGAATTATATCAGATAAATGCAGTGTATTTTATGTTTTTATAAAAAAAATTAACTTTCAAAAATACAGTTGTGCTATTTGTGGTTTGTCTCATTCAGTCTATATTCTACTTTCAATTCAATTACTACTTTGTCCAGCTTTCTGACAGCAGCTCTGACACTTTCATTGAGAAATTAAGAGAGGAGGAAGAACAGGCGGGGAAACAAGTTACACCATAAACTTTCCCAATAAACATAGTGGCCTTGGATTACTTACACAGTGTCTGTAATTTCTGAAGGTTTTTAAAATGATGTTTGATTCATGTCACCAGCCCACCGTGATAGTACCCTCTAATTAAACAAAAACTCACCGTGTTTTTCTGCTTACTGGTTTCTCAAGTGTACATTGTAAGTAAGGATGCCTAAAGTAAACACCATGTGGTCACATGAGTGGTCTGTATGTGTCAAGGAGCACCAACACAAGCAGGAAATCTGCCTACCTTAACCAAGCCACAGCAGGGGTTTCAGTGGCTGCAGCAGCGATTTGATTTCACAGCCATGTGACACAGATACAGACAACATGTTCAAAACAAAGATGGCATAGAGTGATATCAGAGAGACATTTGCTGTAGATTACTCCAGGACAATGTGAATGTTACATATGCAATGATGTATCTCTTAGCTTAGCAATTAAAAAAAAAAACTAATTTTGCTGTGTTCCTCAAAGCTTTCTTCATCCGGCCTTTCTACAAGATGATGCTGCAGAAGCCCATCACTCTGCAGGACATGGAGTCTGTTGTAAGTGTCCTCATCTTATGATTTACTGCTCAAGTTATAGATCTTTTAAAGGAAGCTGAAAGATATTTACTTTTTGTCTTTGTTGACTTTTAGGACAGCGAGTACTTCAACTCTCTGATGTGGATTCTGGAGAACGACCCTACAGACCTGGATTTGATGTTCACCATTGATGAGGATCTCTTTGGACAGGTTTGGCTACTGTGCTGTCTGCCTCAACTCTTTTAATTTACATTTTCTGTGTGAGTTATATTATTTACATGCCTCACTCGTCCTGCACAGACTCAACAGCATGAACTGACACCAGGCGGCGCAGAGATAGTCGTCACAAACGACAACAAGAAGGAATACATCCAGTAAGCAGCAGAACTTCTAATTAAAGAAATACTTAATCTTTTCGATGAAGTTATGGTTTATTTGTAATTTGTGGTTTGTGTTCGACAGTCTGGTGATGCAGTGGAGGTTTGTGAACAGGATACAGAAGCAGATGACGGCTTTCAAAGACGTGAGAACTTATTTGATTCATTTTTTTTAAATAAAGAAGATATGATTACACGGTATAAAGACAATAAATGATTGTAATCTCCATGTGTTTGTGGTTTCAGGGATTCTTTGAGTTGATACCTCAGGATCTGATCAAGATCTTTGATGAGAATGAGCTGGAGGTGAGTTTTTGTGTCTGTTTTATCAGTTGAAATAAAAAAAAATGAATTCCAGAAACATGAATTTCTCTCTCTCTCTTTTCTCTTGGTCTCTCTCTTCCTTTTTCTCTTTCTCTCTTTGTCCACCTGCACCCTTGTCCTTCTCAGCTGCTCATGTGTGGTCTTGGAGATGTGGATGTGAATGACTGGAGGGAGAATACCAAGTACAAGAACAGCTACTGCGCCAACCATGCCGTCATCCAGTGGTTTTGGAAGGTGAGACATCTTTCCATGCCTGGAGCTGACAAGCTCAGCTTTGAACCTTTACGGAGCTTTTTCTCCTAACTGTCATAAAATGTGTTTGTGTTGTTACAGACGGTCCTGTTGATGGATGCAGAAAAGCGAATCCGCCTCTTGCAGTTTGTGACAGGAACTTCAAGGGTCCCAATGAATGGCTTTTCTGAGCTCTATGGTGAGATATCCACTACATTTCACAAGTACCTGCTGTGAAGCGTCAGGCTTGATGATGCTTTTTCTGTTTCTATTCAAAACTTTCTCTCTAGCATCACATCTTTCCCCTCAATATTGTTTCCTCTTGTATTTAATTCAGAGGTGGCTTGAACATTTGTGTTCTGTTTCTTGTGTCTGAACAACAAAAAAAAAAAACATGCTGAATGTGTTTATCTCATCTTTGATGTTTGTTATTTTCCAGGGTCTAACGGACCACAGCTGTTCACCATCGAGCAGTGGGGAACACGTGATAAACTCCCCCGAGCCCACACGTGGTAAGCATTGCACCATAATGTATTACTATCCTAACACTCTTAGGAAGATGTTATATATTATTTATTTGTATATTTGTATTTGCATTTAAAGCTACTCTGAAGAACCTGAAACTTGTGCCTTGAACTAGGCAGCGTGTTTTATTTCTTTTCTGATCTGTGCAATACATTTGTGAGAAATGTTTTCTGATGAAAACCTCATCCTGCTTACTTTAGACTCTCTAAGGTATCATCAATTGTAAAACTTTTCCTAGAAATTTCAAACAAAGAAACTTAGAGTCTGCAAGCTGTAAATCTCATGACACAAACATGGTGGCAGCAGACACTTAGATAGAAATAATAAGTGGTCAACAGATGTCAGTTTTTGTTCATCAGCCAATTTGGATAATTAGAGGGGAGTTGGTTAGTTAATTTTTTATTTGCATTTGATAAAATTACCATGATAAAACCCATGACACCATGTTCTATACTATCTAATATACTTGGTTATCTCTGCCAGGAACATATTCTAGATGGGTTTTCATGAAATAGAGAAATACATCTCACTCAGAATTAGAATAACTTATTTAATCCCTGAAGGGAAATTCAATTGTCTGTATTCTCAGTTGTCATGTCTCAAAAAGTAATCTACTAAATCATCTACATCATTATGCTATGAGTTTTTAGAACATGGCAGATACTTAAGACAGAAGCAACACCAATCTGCATTGTCCATTACACCATGACTAGGTTGTCTGCAGTGTCTGAAAACTTTTTTTTTTGTTGTTTAACTAGCCTCATTAGCACAGGCGTGGTTGATGCTGACGATTTCAAAATACCAGACCAATTGATCAGTCTGTCGCTCGAAGTAATGGCCTGATTTGATTTTATAGGCCATAAAGAGGCATCAATATCAAAATCTGAGCTCCAAGGAACACAAACATTTCACAAACATTTTCATTTTACTGTAATGCATCTGCACAGGGCCTTCAATGTCTCTTGAAAATCTACAATTGTTCGCCTGAAGTTTACAGGATCAGAATCATGATCAAGTTAAGATATCAAAGAAATAATACAGCAGTAATACCTCAAGTTTAATCATCAGCTCTATATTACTCATGATTTTTTTTTTACTGTCTTTCTGTTGACATTGGAGTTGGTGAGCCTATGAATTAATAAATAAAATAAAGAAAACCTATAGATGAAATGTGAGTATAGTGGGTTGAAGCCCTCTGGTGGCTTGATGCTGTCATAGCGCCCATCTTGCTGAATACTATCATTTGGTTCAGTGAGAGCCTGTTTACAGGGAAAATGTCACTGATTTACTATGTTTCGGTCAATTTTCTGTCAATGCAAAAGTTTATATTTAGTGGCTTTATGGAGCAGTAGGATCCAGGGTTTTCTTTAAAGCTTGAGGTGCATCAAAGACTTGCGGTCAGCCCATCTTTGCTATGCTGCACCTTACTGATTAATCAGTCTCTTACTGGAAAGTTCCTTAGCTTTATCCTTTTTGCAGTATTTGATGTGAATTTTACTTTATTCTCTAACTGACTTCTCTTTTGATTCTCAAAGCTTCAATCGGCTGGACCTGCCTCCATATGAGTCCTTTGAGGAGCTCAGAGAGAAACTTAACATCGCCATTGAGAATGCACAAGGCTTTGACGGGGTGGATTAGTGCTCCTGCTGTCAGCGAGGTGAACTACTGCCATCAGTATAAAGCCAAGAAGTGGGACATTTAAACTTTGATGAAAGAAACAAGCTGTGCTTCGTACGCGGGTCTGTGCCAGCTGTGTGACAGATGAAGGAAAGTCGCACAATTTCAACCAGCATGAGGAGAAAGGACCCTAAATCTGGAGTGCTGGAGGGTTTTTAATCACTCTACATGTTCTCAAGTTTACAAACAAGAATGCAAAGATACATACTGTACATACAAAACATCTGACTTTGTAAAACATTTGTTCCGTTTTTGGCTGAACAGCACAAAGCTTGGTGCTCTGATTCTCACAGCAGGTATTTGTGAGAACAGGTTATATATATATATATAACACGTCTCCTGTCAAACATGGCTTAACTCAAAAGCTGAGTAAAAAGAACAAGTTCACAAAGAAGAAATGCAGATGTGATTTAGGCTTTAAAGATTAAAATACAAAGGCAACACAATGAAACATCATTGTACCAATTAGACATGAAAACATTGTCACATCCCAAATAAATTGACAATTTAGCCAATGTGAAACAGACCCTAAGGATGTCTTTGACTTCACCATATTAAACTTGTCTTTCTATGAATATAGTTTAATTCATCAGACCAGAAATACTGATAACAAACACTCAAACATACATTTGTAGCAGAAAACCTTTTTTATACAAGTTTGAGCAACTGTGCTTGAAGAGAGTGTTTCATTTAACCATTATAGTTGTGAAGTATCAATAACAGGACCAGTAAAAACAGATAAACCTGCAGTTTGTGTCTGTGTTGTCCACAGATCCAAAAATGTGACTAGGTTGTTCATGTCAGTGTTAGATTGTGCTGTAATACTATGCATAACTGTAAATATTGACTTAAGATAGTTAAGTATCACTTTGGTCACCAAAATACATTATTGTACATATATAGACAACTTTGCCTTTAAAAAATGATAAAAATTTGTATTATATAAATAAATATATAGATTTAAACTGTTAAATAACCCTGTGAGCTGTTAAATTCCCATATAATAGTAATCAGTGCACACTTCATTCTGTATCATATTTCATTCAAGACTAGTACCCACTTAAGTTGAAGTTTAAACACTGACTGTCTGCATTGTCAGAGGTGTAGAATAGTGTACACACATTTTATCTCCTGGCCAGTAGAAACATTATCTTTACATTAAACATTATCATACAGTTTTCATACAGTGTGTTAAATATAATGTTTTGTTTTCCTATGCTCATCATGGGTGTCTGATCACAAGCACAGTGCTCTATTTTTAAGAGTACAACTTTAAAAAAAAAAAAAAAGAGATTTGTTGGTTGTGAAAATATGTACAGATTATTTTCTGTTTATAAGATAAGTGATCACTTGTAATACATTTATAGAAGAATAACTGTACTTAAGCAGTAGTTTTAAAATTTTCTGAATGGTTAAACATGTGTTTACACTACCTGCCATGTTTACAGGATGGTGATAAAGAAAGTTATCGAGGGCTGGTTCTTGTTTCTGACTACAGTTTTATACTTATGCTTTTATAAAGTGAAGCACTTTGTTCATATCAATGAGTCTTACTTCTGATCTGTCTGAATCTTTGCCAATCTGTCATCTGCAGACTGCCTAAATCCCTCTTTGATATAATGATCCTATGCTTAAGTGCACATGTGTTTAAATGTTTACATGTGAGCATTGCTGAAATAAGCACATTCTCTTCTTGCAATGATATTTAAATTTAAATACAGAGGCCTTTGTAATGTATAGTAGAATTTGATTGGTTATTGATGTTTTTATCTCCAAATGGAAGTACTGTTATATATGTTTTGATTTCCACTGAGTATTAATGAATGCTAAACTTTCATTTGTAATATAATAATTTGTTATCAAAGAATTAAAAAAAAAAAACACCTATAAGTGCATTACAACGACATGCATGCAGCATATATACAGCATTTAAAAGGGTGGAATGAATAGTAGCTGTTTAATCCTAATTTGAGGACCTATATCAAACCAAATTCAATATATTTGAAAATAAAGAAATACATAAAATTATCCGGTGTCTGACTTACAGATTTATTTAGGTGTGAAGTGGCATTTCTCTTTTAAAATTTCTTTGTTTTTATGACCTAATCTCCATTGATTGGATACTGTGAATGTATGTACAGGCTCAACTGTCCAAACTCAAATGGATTACCTTTGTTTTATATAATTTCTGACTTTTTTCATACAGTTTCATACAACATAATCCAAACACTGAAGAAACAGTTGATGTCTCATTACCACTTTGAAACTAAATAGGATTGTTGTACTTAGCATCAAGTCCTGTTTAATCCAGCTGTAAAGCAGCTGCAAGTTTAGATTTGTGATTTGGTGCAGTAAGTTGGTTGTTGCTCTTCATCTTGACCATGATGGTTTCCTGTAGTTGCAATATGACTTTTTAAATTTTGTGGTTTCAATGAGCGTAAGAAAACTTCAAGTATACCTTGTGGAGAAGTCTTTCTTCAGTGCCTCTAAATACAAAACTACTTGTCTAAAAGACTTTTTTTTTGCCGAATTAATGGTGTGAATATGATTTGTCAAAATCCAGGAATGAAATATTAATCAATGAAATAATACCACCATGCTGTTCCTCAGTTTATAGTCCAACTGGTGACATAAATAGACACTAAAATACCAATAAGTTTGTGCATTTCTATCCAACATGCTTTCTGGGTTTTAAATTGGTCGATCCTGTAGCTGTATTTTAGTGCAGTGAGCTAGAAATCTGTTCGACTTATATGAATTTATCTGTAATTAGATATTAACCTGTGATCTTTGAGCATGTCATCCTCATGTAACGCTAGGTGTAAACAGGAGTGGGCGCTGTGGGAAGAGGTCATCTCTGCAGTCCGTGCCTTTTGTGTGATTTCTCCACAACCCCCAGTGGCACTAAAAACCCCCTTCCAACCACAGGGGTCAATAGAAAGGTCAGGAAGGATTCAGGCCGGCCATTTGGACACTTCTAGGGTCAGTGGGGATGGGCATGGGTGATAGCAGGAGGACCCTCACTGACCAATAGGAGCAGGTCCCATTTACCCACCACCCTACCCGACATTCATAACCTGATAATGACTTTTACTCCATCGATCAGGCCTCAGAGCTCAACCCGGGTTCAGATTCAGGTTGACCATCACTCCATCCACGAGCTCTGCTGTATTGACAGGTGCCGAAACGGAGGTTTTGATTAATTAAACACCCCAGGGAAAGCCTAGCAGAGCAGGACTTAGGCCATGTGTTCACTTTCTCACGTTATGTAAGAGGAGAATACATCCTATACTAAGGCTGTGGACAAGTAGTTTTTTCTGTCAGAGTACAAGTACAAGCCTTCCTGTAAAGAGAGGCTTTAAAGTATGTAAAGGATAGAGTGGCTAAATGAGCGCTTGACATAGTTTGAAAACTCAAAAAACATCTTATTATAATGGTAAGGTAATTCAAGAAAATACTAAAAACTGAACATTCTTTTATTCCAGTAAATATAGATAAATAGACATAGATTAGACAAATTTGTTTTTATTTTTCAATTTTGTTACCTTGACAAAGTCAAATTACCTTGTTTAACTTATCTCTGTTTTCTTTCCCATTTTGGAAAAAAGAATTTCTATATTCTATTTATTTATTTAAGGGCAGGGGCACAAGAATCTTCCTTTACAAATCAAGTTTAATAATTTTTTTCCTCTAAAATATGAGACATGAGATACAGAAGGAAAATATGAGATATATGATATAGATGAAATTTAGCAACTGTGCTAACTCCAACATATTTACTCTGATGCTTTAGCTGGTTGATCAATGAGCACCGTCCTAATCAAACAAATAAATAAATATGTCTTATCCAAGTCCAGATCATTTTCAATAAAGTGTAGATAAATACTGTTAGAGGCTCAGCATAAAGAAGTAACATTTTTGTGTGTTTATCAACTTGATTGGATTTTCATTTTCCTGCTCAGCACTTTTCCTTTTTTTTGTGATCATGCAGATATCACAGCTGGGCCATGGCCCTGCTGCTGAATAAAGGTTCACAGGGGGAGGGGTGAGGACCGTGGGAGGAAAGGGGTTTGATCACTCCCCACAATAAGTGATGGACATCGGATCAATATCGACATTGACGCAGCAGCTGTCCTGCTCCTATCGATGCTTCTTTGTAATTGCAGGGCCTGGTCTGAAAGGACAAGGGACAAACTCATTTCCATTAACATCTTGTTTTTAGTCAGCTGAGAACATTTGGTGTGCAGTTGGTCTCAGATACGTGGGGGGATCAGCTCTCATCAATACATCTGAACACATGTATTGATAAAGCAAAACAGAAACACTTAAAAACTGAAAGCTTTGCTGGACTGCTCTTTAAGTTACTGATACAAAGCATGCAGTTTAATGTAGATGAATTGATCATGTCACCAGTATAGAGGTGGTTACACTAAGGATTATTGTTGAACTCACTTTATGTGGAGTTAATAGGCTTCAATCAGGGTAAATGTATAGTTTTAAACAGTCCATGCTTGCCCAGTCATTATTAAAGAAGACAGAGGCATTCCTTCAAAATCAACATTAATTTTTAAGGGATTAACAGCTACAGGAGAGGCTACACAGTACAGTATATTCAGGCCTGTCAAAAAGCAATTCATGGTTGAAAAACTTATCTTCAGGATCTGTTATGTGGACACTTCACATTGTCTGATCTACCCATCTAGAAAAAGTGAATTTAGAAATGCAAGTGGCTTATTTTTACATAGTAGTTTCTGTTAAAACTGTGTCTGCACTGGTTAGTTTAATGATCAGTTGATTAATTTTAGTAATATTTCTTGCAAAACTCTTAATACATGGATCAAGTTTGTTAAATGAAAGGGTTTTACACTATTTTAAAACTCTATCACTTAGTCGGCTGTGATTTTAGTTTTCTTCAAATGTTGATCAGACTCAAAAAGGCAGCTTGAAAATGCCTGTTTGACTTTTAGGGATGCCTAGTAAGACATAGTACTGAAACATGTTACACCAAAGTCAAACATACCATACTGTAACAAGTTTATCAACGCCCAAAGTTCTCTCTACTCACATTGGTTTGTCATGCTGTTTATTTTTCAGCTTTCATCCTTGAATAAAACTTTTCCTTTTTGTTTTGATATAAACAAATCATATATGTGCAGTCCCAATAATTAAAGTCTATCACTCTTCTCTTACTTACATATCAAACCCATGGGTTGTAAACAGACCACAACACAGCTGATAAGGGGTCATTTGTACCATCTGTGCGCTATTACATCTACCGCTAGATGGCGCTTGACTAAACTCTCCATTGAAGATCCACAGACGTGATCAATTGACTGATGTCCATCCCACAGGAGGGAAACTCCACTTGTGCGGCTCACACAGCGGCTCATCTCTTCAGTAGCAGCGCAGTCGTTCATGTGGAGGAGACAACGATGAGAGAGTAGCTAGCATGCTCGGACAATTCATGTAAATGGCGCCCGTCAAAAGGAAATTATACCAGCGCTTGCTGTTCCTTCTCGTTTTTCTTCCAATCTCAGGTAAGCAGCGTTTTTAAACACGGTGTTGTTTGAGAGTTAAAGCGGTGTTTGGTGCATCACTGTGGCTGTCCGTGACCTGTGTGTTGGACGGTGGACCCTGAACAGGAGCTGAGGACAGAGTTTAAAGCTCTCCTGTGAAACTTTACCGCGTTAACGGTCAACCAACGAGTATTACCGTAAAGTTTAGAGCCGCTCACCTCTGAAGATGAATAAATTAGTTTCTTTTCTGGTTTGGATCACCTGTGAGTCGTCTTAAGTTGTGTTTAAGGTACAGTTATTCATTTTAAACCTCACGAAATGTTATTATCGGAATAAGAATTTAAACCCACTTCTACTAATGGTTTCTGTTATTGTTGCTCCTGAGTTTAATCTTACCCTGACCAACTAATTAGTAGTCTACGAAAGGCATGCGTAAAAAAAGATGGATATCTAAAGATTTGTGAGGTATTTTGTAATATCTAACAGTCATATCAATGCTTTAATTGTGGAGCTAAGTGACAAAATGAAAAAGATTCTGGAAGTATTGAAGTAGAAGTTAGCAACAGTGTGGGCTAAGAGTTTCTCACTGAGGACTGAGGTCTCAACAGTAGTGTCAGTCCATCATAAAAGTGTGTGGCCTACAGTACTGATACAAGTTCAATACACCTCCTATCAAAATTAAAGATGGTATAGGCCATCCATTTTTATCCAGTTGTATTTTCAGGAAGCAACTTTTAATACCTGGAACTCCAGCACATCACCATCAACCAATATAACTTAGTTTAAAGAACATTTTTCACCTCTTTGACCATGCCAACAAAAACTAAAAATGTTCTAGCTTCTCAAAAGTAGATTTTGTGGTATAGCTGTGGCATTGGGATGCATTCGTTCTCATATCACTTGTGTGTTTGTATCTGATGTATCTACTCTGAATGAAAGTAAGAGCCTTCCAACAATGTGTACTATAAATTCAAAAGATAGATAGATAGATAGATAGATAGATAGATAGATAGATAGATAGATAGATAGATAGATAGATAGATAGAAAGATATGTATGTTAAGGCCATATAGGATTAAAACACTGTTTCGAAGCTCACTTTAATGCAACATTATGTAAGAGCTCATGCCGAGGAATCAGTAATAGGTTTCTGTACACACTAAAGGGACTAATAGGATCAACTGTTTCACCTTCAGCCAGTGACTTTATGAGCCATAAGTAATTGGATTAAAGGGGAGCAGAAAGACTCTATGACTCTACAATGTGATTACTGTACAGGACATTAGACTTCATGCTGGCGGGCCTCCAACCCTCTCAAATGTGATTATTTAGCTTTTTAATCTTTGTCACACATGAATTCATCTGAATCTACAGCCTCCAGTAAGTGTAACCAGTGCGATATACAGTAGATCACACATTCAGGCAGATATAAGATTCACCTCAGAAGACAGATGGTAGATCAGAGTGGAAATTCTTCAGAAGTTTGTGAATGCCTGTTTGTGTCTTTCTCTGCCCTTACTGATGACCCCATGCTGATAACCACCCTCTTCTCCTTTTTCTCTCACAGGTGTTTTATGCTTTAGTGAGTTATTTTTCATCAAGGAGCCTCATGATGTCACTGTCATGCGGAAAGAAGCTGTTATTTTGGACTGTCAGGCACATGGAGAGTCACCAATCGATGTCAGATGGTTGAAAAATGGAGTAAAAGTCGTGGAGAATGAACGGGTGTACCTGCTCGCCAATGGCTCACTTTTTATTTCAGAGGTGGAGAGCAGAAGAGGAGACAAATCAGATGAGGGGCTCTATCAGTGCCTTGCTCAGAACAAGTTTGGAGCAATCCTGAGCCAGAAAGCCCGTCTTACAATCGCAAGTGAGTATCATGCTGGAGTCATACTGGGAAAGTCAACAGTGTGGTGTGTTATGTTCATGCTGCTTGCTACCTTTAACTTGCAAAACTCACAATGCTGGCTTCAGTTCTCCCTGCATGAGTCATTCATGGAAATGCAAACTTTTAAACATTTTTCATTCATAGATTTATAAACATGTAGCTGTGTCTTGTTGCATTTAGACCATCTTTGGTTGTGGCGTGGAGGAAGAGGGACAAAGCCTTCAAAGTAAAAGCCCAAAAGATTGGGTTTTGGAGAGGAATATGCCCATTGGTGTGTTAATGAAGGAGTAGCAGATCTGAAAGGTTAGGAGCTGTCCAGGATACTGGCGCTCCAAAGCTAAAGAGCAGATGACCCCTATTCACAGGCTGAGGCTTTCATGTTATTGCACTCTGATCGCTTGAGGAATTGTTCTTTTGGAATGCTTTCTCCTCCCGTGCCGTGCAAGTTGGCCTCATATTTTAAAGGGGGGAGGTAGAGAAGCTCCAGGCAGAGTTGGTCTTTTGGGACCTTATATCCCCTCCTCCCACACCACAGGCCATGCATCTTGCTGTGCCACTTTTACAGAATGTATGTTGATCCTTTATCAGAACTGCCATCTGTCCTTAAACATGCATCTTTAACATTCCAGGGGAGATGCTGAAATTAAATTTCCTGGGGAATTTGAGGACACTTTTGTGCATGTTTTTGATGGAATAGTAATTCATGTTTCCATGTAGTTCCCAAACAAAGTTGTTTACTTGGAGGTCCATTCATCTTAAGTGATAGATGTCATCATAGATCACTAGGGGTAACTTTTTAGGAGTTTCTTTCTGTAAATGAATGAAAATAAATGTAAATGCTGTATTAATATACATGCTGAAGCTGTCTCCTCTGAGACAGGTATTCCTCATCTTTGAGGAGCAATAGAAGCTTGGAACACTTTCAGCACTGGGCATTTTTTTTGGCTAATGAAACTTTATGGCCAAATCAAGTGAAGCTGTTGGGAGTCACAGGGCGGTTTTCAGAGCAACATAATTTGTTATGAGGCTGCATTCGTAGTGCTCTCTGGTAGAGGTGTCAGTTGTAAAACAGATATTGTCTGAAACTTGACTCATATAAATAGTTTTATTAATTAATAGAGTAGTTTATCTGCTTTATAGTTTGAGGTTAAAAAGGTGGTAAAGGCTGCCAGTAAGCTTTACTAGTTTGTTTTAAAATGGCACTTAGACCTGCTCGAGGGTCTATCTGGAAGCTCATAAAGTTTGCACATACCTGAGAAATGCTCAGTTGAAGGACACAGTGGTAGCAGTGGGGGTTGTTGCGAGTGTGTGCACACACACGTACGCACACACACACAAATGTGAATTACTGTTTCCCAGTACCACTGCCTTTACCCTGAGTGTCTAAATGACCAAACTTTATTGCAGCCCTCACCAGGTCAGTAGGGGCTGGAGGCTTCGCACACAATTGCTTTCTGCCTCACTACTCTGGTGAAAGGGTGAAAAGCTTTTCACTCTGGCTGTCCATATTAACCACCCTGCTTGCAAAAGAAAAGGCTTTGTTTGGGGGCAATTGTTTTCATGGTATCAGTGGACAGAACAGCTGGACCTGTTCAACTCTGCAAGGCTAATTAAATTCATTTTATAAGGTAGAGACCAGAGTTTGATTGTAAGTTTACATTGTAAAAAAAAAGGTCCTGTTCAACAGCATGTGTCACTTATGTTCCATGCTATGTCATTTGAAGCAGTATTTTAGCTTGAGAAAAAGTGCACATGAAATATTATTATTTATTACAAACATTTTGACCTGCATTTCACATGGTTCTGAGGCCTTCACACATATTTCTTATAAGCTGAAAGATGGATTGTGCAACCTGCACCTTTAATGGTCTTTTTAATCCCACATGGCCATATGTTGAAGCTGTGGACTTACTGATTGCTCTTTAAGGAATGTGATCGCAATGATGGAGAGCAACTTTAAACATTGTCTTGTTGAAGCACAAAGGTGAGAGGGGATTTGGCCATGATGAAACGGAATGTGACACATGAGCCTCACCATGTGACTTTTGTCAATAGACTCCAGATTGATGGGGATTTCAGTGTGGAGATTACCCCCCTGAGATGACTTCCTTTTTTTAGTTTTTTGAACATAGTGTTTCTGGGTACAAACTTAGGAAAATTCTAGTTCTAATAAACATTTTTGTTAGTGCTTTGGCCTCATATTGGATCCCAACATTTTAATAGTCGATAAAATGTGCAACTTCAATTCTGGACACTTATAAAGTCAAGTCAGCTGAAGAGGAAGTGCTGTAGATACTTGGGCTTGGTGTTTGACAATCACCCACCACTGGCTTTGTATACATCTGTGTGATGTGTCCCATTTACTGATGCAGCTCACGGTTAAAGCTCTTCACTTGTTCATGACTGTGTTTTCTGAGTATGATGAGAGTATAGAGCTTATAACTACAATAGATATGCCATGGTGTTCTACATGGCAGCTTTAGTCTGCTTTTTTGTCACTCTGATAGTAGTTGGAGTCTTAAAGGAGGTATAAGAGCTGATGCTGCTTCGTAACCAAATCTGACCAAATCTAACCTACTCTTGGGCTCTAGGATAGCTCCACGGCTTTATCTCAGGTTGCTAAGATAGAGGGCCCGACTTGCACCAGCTAAGCACAATTAGAAACCCCAATAAGACGAAAGTAAACGTTGCACAGTGTGAACCGTGTTGTGAATGAAAGAAATGGCCCTAAGTGAGACAACTCAAAGCCTGGGATCTTATTTTTCTCCTCTGCTGGACACGAAAGGTTACCATGGTTCCCCTGAACGGCAGGCCCTGAGGTCAAAGGTCCTTTTAAATTGTTCAATAGATGGAGGGGCAGTGAGACAGAGCACAGGACTTAAACCTTTCCTACAAAAATACTGGATTTTCATCTAGATTTATCAGTTGATGCATCTCTCATCAAACTGTCTTGATTTTGCTCTGATAATCGTCTCTCTTATCTATTGATTTTAATTGTATTTCTCCAACAGATTTTTTTGTAATTCTCCATGAAAAACTAGATTTCTATTAAAAAATAATAATTACAAACAGAATTTGTCTTTTTCCAGATTGACTTCCTTTCCTTCGTGTGCTGATATGGAGATTAAAGACAATGAAGCCACTGTGTGTGCTGAGTGAAGGGTCACTGTTGAATGATTGGAAAACTTTGTGGCAGAGATAAGGGATGGGAGGAGGGGGCTAAACACTTCTTCTTCCAACACTACTCCCCCACTGCCCGGGCAGTGCTTTGAGAGGTCACGCCGCTCATGGGAATAGTTCTTTGTTTAGCCAGGCCAGTGGTCACTTGACTGTCCTGCAGCCTGAGAGCAGCAGCAGCACATCTGCCAGCCAGCTCATGATTGATTTGTGAGCTTTTTTTAAGCTCTGCATTCTTCTGCTGCTTGCTTATCAGCCGTCTTTTTTCTTAAAGCTTTTATTTATGTTCAGTGGGGGTCATCAAGCATTGTTGACTAGCCATTACTCATTAGATAATGCTTTTTTCTGTCATGATGAGAATTAAAACTATCTTCTTTGGCATAACCATGCTGTGCACCATGGGTCAGTTCAGGGAAAAGGCCTGCAAGATGGATGTAGGTTAAACTTTGGAAAATTGTTTCACCGATTCTGTGGCGTTTTTTTCATCGGTCTCCTGGTGCTGAGGCCATCAGTTGAGTATGTAGCCTGCAGAATCAGGAGAGGATGATCAATTTTAATGTCTTCCCTAAAAGATTAGACCCTGGGGGAAGGGTGGGTTGTGTTGGGGATGGTTAGGGGCATCATACCATTCAAGAGGCTCCATGTCGGCCAGAAAAAGCTTGGCAGTAAATACAACTGATAACAAACTGCTGCTGTCAACTAAGCAAGGTTGAAATCAGTGTCAGTTGCCAAATACATTTATGCCCATTTTTTATGTGTTTTTAAAAGATAATGTCTGTGTTTGAAATGAGGTACAGATGTACATGTTTTGGAGAAAGAGTTAGACAACATTTTAGAGTGAAGAGCTAAATGGACTTTCAAGGTGCATGTTGGCTAAGAAACCGAGCAGAGGCGAGAAGGCTGAACTAATTCCTGGTATTTTTAAGGGAATCTTTGTTTTGGCCTGACCTGTCCACTGACCTTCAGTTTGTTGAGCTCCTAGCATCAGGAGGCCCATCTGTTGCGAGCTAAAGTGAGCCAAATAGTTTTAATCTTTCGGTATAATTTTGCCCGTAGGTTGATCAGAATGTTAAAAGAAGATTTCTTCTATTTTTAAGTTTGAATTTGAACTCAGAAAATCACTAAATTTACACTGAGCTATTGCTTTAATTCAACATGCCACATCACTTGTAGTAAAATTATGCTGAGGCTTTTCTTACCTTAAAAGAGAGCTGTGCTGGAAATAAACGCTGTAAGTTATTATCCTGCAATCATTTCAAACTGTAATTTAATGCCCTGCAGCTGCCGGACCTCATGTTGTGTTCTAGTTGTTGAATCACAATCAAATGTCAGAAACTATTGATAATTCAGAATAGCACATAATGACTAAAGCTTCCGGCATGAACAGAGGGATTTCTAGGCAGTTTGCAGGCCAGCAGTAAGTCACCGCGCCTCTGGTTTCAGGTAATCATGCAGTTGGGTGATCACCCAAGTTGGGTGCTAACCAGGATTTGTGGGGGTCAAAGGTGAGAGGTGGAACTGCTGGAAAGAGCAGATTGTTGGAAATTTTCCTTGCGCTTTTGGGGAATAGGCCGAAGAATTCATTCTGATAGAGTTGGCTGATATCGCAAAATAGACACAAGGCTTTGTGTTTGGTATTATTGTGAAAAAATGGAAAAGACACAAACTTTTTATTTTATTTTAGTCCTAACACACCAAAAAATATAACAGATGTTACAGATGATTTTAGGATAAAGTAAAGGTGGGACACAGCGTCATGGTAGCCTCGATCATATATTCTACACAACATTAGACCCCCCCACTGTAAACATAATTGCTCAAAGAAGGTCAGACTCCTAGACCAACACTCCACAAGAGCAAGCAGATATAGATTTTCCTCCTTGTCTTAGTAGTTTATCAATAATCAATGATTATCCTGCTGCTTGTCAGTCCAGCACCATTTGGCTGAATGTAAAGACAAAGCAGTGAGGCAGAGGGTGAGTGCAGCTCAGCTCCCATGCCCTGCAGTCATATCACTTCAGCACCTTGATGGCACTTTTGTAAGAGCTTGCGTAAACACAGGGGGGTGGTAGAGGGTGGGCATGTGAACATGAGTGAAGCAGTGGTTAGGAGTGCCTCTCTCACTTCTGTCATCCCATGAAACAAACACATTGGAGCTCAGAGGGGTAACAACTTTAGACTGATTTTAAGAAAGAGCTGGATAGTACTGACTTTTGACCTGTGCTCAAAAATGAATGTTATTATGCACATACACAAGTTCTTCCTCAGAGTATGTAAAAAAAATTAACCTAATTACATCTATAATCAGTGTCTTTTCAACCCACTAGTCCACTCTATTGTCTTTTAAGTAAATCTGGTTGTGTGGAAACTAAAAGGAGCCAACAGCAATCATTACAAACTCTTTGTTTTTTCCCTCTTAGAACTTGTCAGTGGATGTATCGAGGATCAATACAACAATCAGCAGCAGAAATCCCAGTTTATACTTACTTTTAGTCTATACTTTTATTAGAGCAACTGGAACTATCTCATTTGCTCTGGTTGTGTAGATATATCAGATTGATTCAGAGGCGAGATGCTGTAACTTGTGTAAAAGTTATTAGTCACCGAGTCAGAGCTCTCCTGCTGTTTGACACTACAACACCTGGCAACACTGTTTACACACAGCCGTCTATCACGGCCTTTATAGACAACACAGCGTGTTTATAACTCAGGGGATATTTTTGTAAAGGTAGAGTGAATCGTGGGATTTTGTAGGACATCTCTTCAGAAAATAATGTTGAAAAACAGGATGGATTCTTACGTACAAACCTTTTGGGTGCAAAGCTAAATTATATCTTTTTACCTTTTGTGCATTGTATTTCTTTTAATATTGTATCAAGTATCTCTCTTAGTTTTTTATTCAATGGCACTCAACAGGTTGTGATAAAAAAAAAAGTATTTGGGATGTTTTTACATTGAATTCTGGACAATCAAAGATTTGAGTTTGTCAAAAACCTGGTTAACGAGCACAGCAGTGTGTTTATCACTTACTATAGATGTGATTGTTTCATCCTTGAGCTTGCAGAAAGACTCAAAACAGACACACCAAACTAGAAAAAAGTAATTTGGCTTAATATAGAGTTGTAAAAATGCATTTTTTTTATCCACTGGATAAAATAATTGATCTGTTGATTTGGCTGTATTGCTCACATAGATTTTATGAGTTATTGATAATAATGGATTACAGTTTAGCTCATTGAAACGTTGACTGTTTTTTTTAAACCTCAGAATTGGCTTTCTACCACAGTGCAATTGATTTCCTGTATTTATTTATTGACTTCAGTCTTGACCAGCTTTTTGGACACAGAGGGGATAGTACATCTAAGAGTGAAGTAAATGGCTCTCAGAACTGATGTGGCCAAGGGGGAACGGCTTTCAAGAGAACTTAAAAAAACACAACATCAATTAAAAGCATACATAGACTGCTGCTGTTTGCTCCACTATAGAAGGCCTCATTGTGATTCACTTTGGGCCTCTTCTGCTTGCTGCTCAGCTGGTGGCTGACAACAGCTCAGTTTCAGGGAAACTCTATCCATGCAGGATGTAGCTGTCTCACTCCAGTCATCACTTTCTGCTGCACTCAGCATGCCTGTTGCTTTGTAGGTAATCTCTTTTTTTGTCATCTTCTCGATCTAAAGGAGATGGCTGAAGGTCTAAAACACAAAAACAATTTTAACCATGAGTCCAAAGTAAGGGATTGATCGTATGTTAATTTTGGTCAGTACAGGTGTTTCAACAGGCTCTGATTTAGATTGAGATAAAGATTAGACCTCTTTTGTGTCTTAGTTTTATGTCCTAGGGAGTTTTGTAGGGGGTCACAGAGTGAAAAACAGCACCAGTTTTCACTACAAGTAAAGACCTCAAGGCAAAGGCGTCTCCTTTGACTTCACCTTTCAAGGAAAGTGCACAAGAGATTAAGACTTGAATGCTACTCCTGGTTATATGTAGGGACTCAACTATACAAGGCACATTGAGCTTTGTGTGTTGTTTAAAGCTGTGCTAATTCTTCTATGACTGCCTTTGGCAAATAAACCACTTTACCTTGGGACTGGGGAAATTAATACATTTGACAGTTTTTTACTTCAACAGTCATTATTAATCATATGAAGTAATTGTTTTCTGTTAAATAGTCATAATGTGGTTTAATTTCATATAACCACCAGGTAACTATTCTGTAAACTGTCCATAACTCAGCTCCCAACTAAATATACAAACAAGCAGACACTTAGAGTAAAGACACTTAGTATAAATGATTTTATCAATGTTAACATGATTTACTGATACAGCTAAAAAAAAAACAGTCCCTCAGTTTGGATGGTTGACGGTACCATGGCAACAGGATTCCTATCAGCTTTTTTAATGTGTGAAATGAACATTGAACTTAAGATTTACATTGACAGTAAAGTCAAAGCATCAGTGTGTTTCCGCTGGCATTTACACCAGATCAGCACCCATATGAGGTCATTTTCCCCTGAACTTTTCAGTAAGCATTTTCTTCTCACTTAACCAGTTCTGCAACACAACCAAAGTCCAGACTGTGATGCAGTTCGTGGTTGCTATGACTCAGCTTTGTGTATTTTAGCATCCCTTGCTAAATTTCTGTGCTGTTTTGTCACTTGTTGTGTTCGTTTCTCTGACTGGTCACCCACTAAAGACAAATCTATTGTTTTTGCATTAGAGTAATAATAAAAAGTTCTGCCTTCTTGTCTTTTCTATCAGTGCTGTTTGAAAAGAGACATTTTTTTAATAGTCAGTAGGACAAAGTGATATCACAAACAGTTCACTGGCTGTTCTGTAACTCCTGTCTTTTATCCAATCAGAATCATGTAATCCACACAACTGGGCGATTAGTGAGAAAGCCATGAAATAATCTAGAAGAAACGTATTTCAAATCCAGTTTGACAGGAGTCATATAGAACATTTGCTGTCTGTTCATGTGTGGTGTTTGTGAAAAGTAATCTCTTGTTGTTCTGTTCTGCTCCAGGTATCTCTACTTTTACAATCCAGCCAAAGTCAATAGTGGTGACTCAAGGCTCAGTTGCTAGGTTTTCCTGCAAAATCAGTGCTCACCCTCCTCCAATCATCACCTGGGAGTTCAATCGTGTCACATTACCTCTCACCACTGAAAGGTATGGACTCTGCTGTTTTCTGTTTTCCTTTAAATGATCTGTATTATCCTGTGGGTTACCATTGCCCTTCATTAGTGTTTATTTACATGGTAGAATGCTGATTTTTTTGTGCTTCTTACTGTTCTCCAGAATCACAGTCCTGCCCAGTGGTGTTATTCAGATCCATGATGTTCAGCGCTCAGATGCTGGAAATTACCGCTGCATTGCTACTAATATTGCCAGCCGTCGTCGAAGCATGGAGGCCACCCTCACTGTCACCCCAGGTGTGTCACAAGAACTACGATCTAACCACATTTACATGATGGCTTAATTGTTTCTCAGAAGGCTTATTTTTTGAAGAAGAGCACAAATGGAATATGTACATATGGGCGATAATACTCTGCAAAACTACATGCACTAAAGCTGTCTTTCACTGCAGCTCCCACGCCGCAGCTTCCCCAGAGGCCTCGCATCATTGCTGGGCCACAGAACGTTTCAGTGTCACTGCACCAGACTGCCATCCTGGAATGCATGGCCACAGGAAATCCCAGACCCATCATCTCCTGGAGCCGTGCAGACAGCAAGTCTATTGACGTTTACAACACTAAAGTTCTTGGAAATGGTAACCTCATCATCTCAGACATCAAACCACAGCATGGAGGTGTCTACATGTGCAGAGCCACCACTCCTGGCACGCGAAACTACACTGTCGCTGCAGCCAATGTCACAGTGCTCGGTAAAGATATACATCACATGAAAGTTTGTGCTTAAAATAATTCCAGTGATTACCTGGAAGCTTTCATTATAACCACCCTATTTGATGTTGTTCTTCTTAAGCACCACCTTCTTTGGTTGAGTGGCCAGAGAGCCTGACTCGTCCACGTGCTGGCACGGCCCGCTTTGTGTGCCAAGCTGAAGGAGTTCCAACGCCAGTAATCTCTTGGCTCAAAAATGGAGAGAAAGTTCACTCCAACGGCCGGATTAAGATGTATAACAGGTAACCTTCTCTCCCTTCTAGAGATACCATGACCTGCTCTACTTAAATGTCAAATGTAGTTATGTCCTTATGCGCAGAGATCCTAGAAACAGGAACCTGTGCTCCTTTAAGTTTAAAATACTCATTTAGCAGACTTTGTGGGCCAATTTGGAACAATTTAAATAAATAATTCACAGTTGTCCTTACAGTAAAAAGGAAACTGAATTATTTACAGTACTGCAAATAGGTTGCCGTCATTCTACCTTTAAGTTGCTCTCACTCCTTATTCAAGTGTCAGTGCTTGTAAAATTAATTATAGGATGAGTCCACCCTGGTGATGAGCCTTTGCCATCTGGGTGCATGTTCTTCATCAGCCTGTGTGTGTGTGTGTGTCCCTGTCCCATAGCAAACTGGTCATCAACCAGATCATCCCAGAGGACGATGCCATCTATCAGTGCCAGGCAGAGAACGAGCAGGGATCAGTCCTCTCCATGGCCAGGCTCATCGTGGTGATGTCTGAGGATCGGCCCAGTGCACCGAGAAATATCAGAGCTGACACTGTTTCGAGCTCCGCCATCCTTCTGGCTTGGGAGAGGCCTCTGTATAACTCGGATAAAGTTATTGCATACTCAGTGCACTATGTGAAGGCTGAAGGTGAGTGACATGTATGCGACAAAACAACAGAACAAGTTTAAGAATTATACTTTTACTGTTTTGGTAAAACAGGGATATAATCTCCAGTTAAAGGAAACTATTAATAGGTTGAGATTTCATGTTTATGGCCTTTGAAAGAGTAGTCTGTTCTTTCAGGCTTGTAATATTTCTGCTGATCCAGGCAGCAGCTGATAGAAAAAGCTCAACCCCCAAATTTATTTTAGTTTTCAAACTTGGTGTTAGTCTGAAACCAGGGATAGCTGACTCTTGAGACTTCACAAGGCTGATAATCAGATTTCACACTATTTCTTCTTGAGGGTTTAAACATCCATTTCACATCTAAAGAAGTCAGTCTTACACTTGTAAAGTATGTGGAAATTACTCCTCAAAGTCTAAGAAAACAACAGCGTGGTTACTTAAATGCTGACAGGAATTACAAATTAGCCTTGGCTAGAAACTTGTATGTGTGACATCTACTTTGTCTACACTATGAAGCAATGTCCCATGCATTTGTCCCTGTCAAGTTAACAATAAAGGAGATTAATATTGGCTCACTGTGTGTTATCAGTGCTATATTGGTGGTCATGAGTTCATTAAAAAAAGGAAGTCTTCTCAAAAATAAGAGGAAAAACACAAAAAGTCCTTCTTAGAGCATTGCCACAGGGAGTTTTAAGGTGGAGGTCCCTTCTCTGATAAAATGCAGGATACAAACAAAACTGTTCACAAAAAGCACAAGGGTTGTAGTGTGGCAGCAAAAAAAAAGCCTTTCAGCTTTCCTGGGAACTCTTACCGCGAAGAGTCACATTCAAACAATACAACATTTGAAAGAAAAACTCAGCTTTTTAATTCAAGCAGTGCACTTCATTATAATGCCACTGACTTTCATTGGGGATGTGAAAAGTACAGAATTCAGCTGAGAAGAAAGGAACACCTGCTCAATTTTGTTTAGGATAAGGGGTCAAAATAAAAAAAAAAACACCCTGACAAATTCTCTGCTTTATCCCTGAATAACTGGATTTGGAAAGGGTCTTTTTTCGTGCACTTAAGTTAGATTTAGTGACACAATTCCTTAGAAAGGTCCATGCTGAAAAGCTTTCAGTTTGACATTGACAGAGTATCAGTCAGTTGCTCTGCACCTGAAGCCTGGCACTACATGAGGCTCTAATGAAAAGAGGAACTAATTAGTTTGTGTGGTAGAGGGCCCAAAAGTGTGTATTCTGCAAGAGCCGTGGGGGGTTGTGAATTGGACAGGAGGGGAGACTTTGTTACACTTTTCAGTGAGGTCCACTGAAGCATAGAGAGCAAAGAAAGAGCTCTCTTGTTTACTGCATAAGTACCTTGTTTACCAGGTCAGAAATCAAGCAAGCTGAGTCTTTGTCCTGGGCGAAAGTGTAACTTTTCAGTGATTGTGCCTGTCTTAACTAATGATACATCAATACACACAAGGAATATTTGTGTGTGTTTTACTGATTTTTGTGGGTTTTGAATTCCTTGGTGGTTGGTTGGTGAACTTTCATGGTGCAAAGCCTTCAATCCTGTAAAATGCTACCATTACTACCATAACCAATAGATTTTAACCTGCCCCGTCTACAATGTGTTGTAACTATTCCAGGATTAAACAATGAGGAATATCAAGTGGTCATTGGCAATGATACAACTCGCTACATTATTGACGACCTGGAGCCAGCTCGCAACTACACCTTCTACGTGGTGGCCTACATGCCCATGGGAGCTAGTCGAATGTCAGACCACGTGTTCCAGCACACACTCGAGGATGGTAAGGCATACATGAACAATCATTCCCACAGTGAACACAACTTCAAACCAGCTTGTGTATGAGAGTCAGGGGGGAATAGAAAAGGGAGTGCCATAATCACTGCTCAATCAGACTGAGAGACTAAGTTTAAGGTTAGGATGACTTTTATTATTTAACGCAAGACAAGTGTTTCTGTTCTACATGACTGAAAATATTAAATGATATTTCATTGCCCAAACAGGCTTCTTACACCACCTTTTTCTTCCCTCGCGAAAGTGTCAGAGTAGAGGGGCCCAACCCAAATAGGCTTTTGCCCTTGCTCTGTCTCTCCTCTTTCTCCTCATAAAAATAGAAGAGTAGGGGGAGGTAGAGCGTACAGCCTAACCCAGGGTGAGTCGCAGCCGAAACAGACTGCCTTCCCTGTCCTCTACAGACTCTTCCCTTGTTTTCTCTCTCATCCCTTACTCATCCCTTAGAGTTGGGGGAGGTGGAGCGTACAGTCTAACCCACACTGGCACGATACCTTGGCTCTACCCTCCTTGTCCTCTTACTTATACCTTACTTAAGCCTCCTTTAAGTGTTGTTGGCCAACCAGTGAAGGGAGGTACCCACTTGAAAACAGTGGTGATGTACAGGTTCTCACTGTCAAACTAACTACGACTTTTCTCATGACTGAGTTGGGGGGACATTAAAATTTATGCGGTAGGTTATGTAACTTCTCAATAGAGCATACATGCTATAATGAGGGCATAATAGGTTTGGTTTCCCCAAAGAGTGCTTCTCTTTTTCTATAAGAGTACCTTGTTTATTTCCAGGTCAGATAAAATCAGAGGAAGAAGCTATGAATGTTAATTTGGATTTGTTCAAAGCTAAGTTTTCTCTGTCTGTCTTTCTTGTTCGTTCTCAGTGCCCCTTCGAGCCCCCGAGCTTAGCCTCACTAGCAACAGTCCCATGGATATCCAGGTGTCGTGGCAGCCCCTTCCAGACAAGCTGAGCCGTGGCAGAGTGTCTGCGTACCGTTTATCCTACCGCACCAGTGCTGAGAATACAGTCTCACAGGTGGAGCTGCCAGGAGACAAAACTCAGCATTTCCTGGAAAACTTAAAACCTGACACCATCTACCTGCTCCGGATTGCTGCTGCTACCAGTGTAGGGTGGGGAGAGCAATCTGCCTGGACATCCCACCGCACTCCAAAGACATCCAGCGCTCGAGGTACAACATTTGGGAGAGTTGCCGTGAAAACTTTTGAAAAACAAGTGCAAATTGTTTGAATAGTAAGAATTTTTAATTTTACTGAAATATTAAAAAACCCTGTCCTGGAGGGAATTTGACCAAAACGCTTAAATGTGTTAATATTTCTTATCTTTATATTTTATGTTTGAACCATGAGGCGGAACGAAGAGAGGAGCTTCCTCTAATAATCTTGTTAAGGCGTTGGGTTTGTTACTCTCTGACCTTTGCCCTGCACTGTCAGTAACATTGGAAGGGTTTCAGTCATGGGTCATAAAGGGAGCAACTCAGGCCTCTGGGTGGGAAAGAGTATATGGCTGCTTAGAGCCACATCTGAAGCTCTGGGGAGGGGGAGGGGAAGATTTGTTTTTTTCTTGCCCATCTCTTTGGCCTCCTGTCTTCACTTTAAACAGGAGCAGGATTTGTCATTGAGGAACTTTTATTTTTTTCATCTTTTAAACAAAAATGTGTTAAACTCCTCACTTGGCTGCTGGTGAAGTTTCCCTTGGTCTGCGCTGAGTGTGAAACAGCTGCTGAGGCATCAGGTGATAGTTTCACTTTCAAAGAAAACCCCAGCTTGTGAACCTCCTCCGTCCAACACATAAATATTTCAGACAGCATGTCCGAAAGATTACGATTTTTCTAAGAACAAGATCCTGTTTTCTCAGAAACGTCATTCATTACGTTTACTAAGAATTTAGGGAATAATTCGATACTTAATGGTGGTACAGTTGGCAGACTTTTTATGGGAACTATCTTTCTGTGACATTATTACTATAAAATTCTTAATATTGGTTCTGGCTTTTTTTCTTCATTAGTTCCTCTGGCTCCAGACCTCCATTTGGAACCTCTTAACTGCACCACTATACTGGTGCGCTGGCAGCTAGCACCCAGGAACTCGGCCAGTGTGCAAGGATACAGACTCTTCTACCATGAGGAGAGCCAGTCAGAGAATGCCCCCCTTCAACTGCGTGCCTCAGATAACACACACACTATAGGAGGCCTTGGTAAGTTTTGTCATAAATCATAAAAGTTACCTTCTACTGCCTCATGATACTTGATGAGCAGATGATGTGACGTTACGGGATTTTAGTTGGATTCACTGGCTTAACGCACTTTTGAATCCATTGGTATGTTCTTAGGCAGCTGAAGAACTCCTGTTTAAATGTTTCAGTAAATGAAGAAAGGAAAAAGAAACAAACACAACAACATAGAGATTTGATTTTCAGCCATAGGGGCAGTATACTCTGGAAGTGAAGATTGTAATCTCAGGTATACTGTACTCCTGGTTCAATAAAGAAAAATAATGAACCATAAAAATAATCAATTGAAAGTTTCATGTCTGAAAGTCATGCTAAGTGCTTGAGCTGTTATTGGCCTCAGTAAAATAGTTCGTGTAAGATCAATTTGCTTAAAACCAGAAGCAGCTTGTATTGACAGCAGGGCTTATACGTGATTAATTAGCTTAGGGCTTGTCATGTGTGGAGCATCACAGAACAGCTCCACATCCCACGTCCGTGACCTCCCAACCTTTGCTCGAGATTTCAGAGTGTGTGTCTTTTCAGCAGCTGCTGGATGGTGTTTGGGGCAAATCGCAGCTCTTCTAGCCATAGGGTCACATTCATTTTGGCCTTTTTTTTGTTTGAGAGAGGAAAGGGGATCAGGCCAATGCAGTGGACAACTGACCATCTGTGGCCAGAGGGGGTCAACCAGGTGGTCAGCAGCTGACTTGTAAATCAGACTGGTCAGTGCTAGAATGAGATCAGAAAAAGAGAAGGATGAGGAGGCACTATAAATTACTTTAGGCGTTAACTCTTCACTGCTGCAGGCATGCAGCCAGTTAGAGATTTGGTTTAATGACTTTAACACAGCTAAAGTTAGTGCCAGTGCTACAAAACAACAACACGAGTTCGACTCTGGTTCTTTTGACTGTGATGAAAAACTAATTTTCTGTGTTAGTTTAATCAACTTTAAGTTTTAACAATATCTTTAGATGGTGGAAAAATACACTTGGTACAAAAAAACAATGCACTTGTGTATTTTATTCTGTTTGCATTAAATTTATCATCACATGTACATGGGGCCTGCAGTTCTTAGAAGCTGCCATTCAGTGCAGCTCTTTTTATTGCCTCATCAGACTGATAAATGTCCCGGTAGGAAATCTACAGCTGCAGCTGCTGATGGGAATTAATCCAATCAGTAAAATTAACAACATCTAAAATAAAGCTTTAGCGGCATTTGAAGAAGAATCATCTTATTGTTCCTCTCTGATAAAGGAGCTTTGCATTGCTGTGTTTCTAAGAGAGAGGAGCTGTTTTGTGGAGGCAGATTTATTATGTGTTTTATGACTGCTTTGAGCAGTGTTGCTGGAGGAGCATTGACATCAAAGACCCTCATTGTGTTTGGCTTTGAGAGCCACAAAGATGGTTTATTAGCCAAGACCCAAAGGAAACGCAACCTCTCACCAACTGAGCTGTAGGTAGAACAATGAGCATGGCCTGTGAGCTCACTATCTTGCAGTTTGAGATTTCTTTCTCATGAATTAGCTGCAGCACTGTTCACAAAGAGGAAGAGGTGTAAAATGCTGCTTCTGACCTCTTGTGTGTCAACACATCCTGCATCAGAGAGAAAACCCTGCTGTGAGGGATTCAGATGGCTTTTATGCATTTCATCAATTATTACTTCCTTCTATTAGACATTACTCTTCTCTGTTAGTATAGCTGCACCATTTCCTAAAGGACTGATAAAATTGTCAAAATCTTTGATAAAACATGAAGATTTGAAACAGGATGGAAAGCAGGATTTTAGATCTAGATACTCGGCACTTGAAACAGATATGCAGAAATTTAGAGTCACTTGAAACCATGTGTTTGACTTTTACTCAGTTTGTGTCTTCAAGGCCACCAAATGCTAAATGCTGATTATCTTCTGGGGCAAATTATACTGTATGTGCTTTTACTGGTAGTGGCATTTTTGTAGGTGTGTGTGATGTGTCAGATGTGTTGGTAAACGTGAGCTGTTCCTGGTGGGATTCATAAAAGTACTTTATTCCAACCATTGAGTGCAAGCTGTAACTTAGCAGTATTAGTAGGGCGGCAAATCTTTTGGAGTTTCCCCTCTCTCTCTCTCCTAGTGCCTCTTACCCCGCTGACAACACATCCAGAAAACTCTCATCTAGGAGATGGAGGCACCAATGAAGTATTATATTAAAGTGTGCACTGAAACACAGGGCAGCTCACACCTAAGATGGAGCGTAGAAAAGCAGACCGATAGATCAGAGTGATATATGTTTGTCTGCTTCTGTTACTATAAAACAGGATAAAACTACGAACATCTTCTTCTACACTTTACTCCTCAGTGCAGGATTAAAAATCAAGCGTTGTCTTCCTTACCCTTCCTCACTGAATACACCAGACATTGTACATTATCCATTTTTTTAAATATATATATATATATTTGGTACAGCCAGCTTTAATGTCTTTCTATAGGATTCTTGTCGAGCCCACATTTTTGTTGAT
Organism: Xyrichtys novacula; assembly: GCA_962446985.1. Classification (NCBI taxonomy): domain Eukaryota; kingdom Metazoa; phylum Chordata; class Actinopteri; order Labriformes; family Labridae; genus Xyrichtys; species Xyrichtys novacula. The sequence continues at coordinate 21,684,283 of OY660864.1, read as the reverse complement.
TTGAGCTCTGTTCCAGTTGAGGGTCTTTGACAACAAGTCCACAGTGAGAGGATCCACCACGACATTACTTTTTATTTGCTAGTAGCTTATAAGTGCAGACAGCCTAGATCAAAATAAAAAGTTTGCTCACTGTTACTTGACTGTGATTTCCCCCATTTTTTAATCATTATACTAGTGTAATTTAGTTCAATATAATATCATACAGTGATCTAGAGGAGATTTCAGAATAACAATAGCCTGAATCATTATAATATGAGCTGCATTGCTCAGCACAACATTTCCTATAACCCCACCAATGATCAGCAAAGGAGCCACCCCCTTTTTTTGCCAATTGTATTGATTTTTTTGAGCTACCAGCTGTGATAAAACTAGATTCTGCTGATTCAGCACTCTGTGTACATCTGCAGAGGAACATACTCTTCAGCTCCCAGTTAAATTATCACTTGTGATGATCCAGATGATTGACAACACACTCTGAGACACAGGAATGCGTTCGGGAGGCTCCAGCTGGGTATATAAGACGTAGTGATGTGACCTTTCCTCGCATGTGTTTTCTCTGCTCGGCCCACGAGAAGAACATGTAGAAGAAGATGAAGCTTGAATACCTCTCATACCTGTTGGCACCAGGCGCTGTGTGTGCTGAACTGTAGATTTATCTTACTGCTGCAGGCCACACTTACCGCTTTTTCCCCCCACCCTTTTATCAAACGCACGATGCAAAACCTAGGTGTGCACCCTGACTGTCAGTGGAAAAGGCTGTTTCACACTTAACATGTGCGTGTGTCAGTATGTGGCTGTGTGTTGATTTGTGTGAGTAAGGGGCAAAAGACAGAGGGAGAAAAGGGGGAGGACAGAGAGAGAGAGAGAGAGAGATGATAGATGCTGGTGTGAGGGTTCATGCGGGAGTTGACATTTATGGCCCCTGTTCAGGCCTGGCTTGCAGCGGCCTGGGGGGCCTTTCGCAGGCCAGAACAAAACCTCAGGGGCCAACAGGATCAGCATTTTGGCTGTAAAAAAAGGGGGTGACCACAAATGGCTCAAATATGCCCTTTAATACAAACAGCATAAATTATGGGAGTGAGGAATGTGAGATTTATCTCAGTGTGACGGACAAGAAATGGCAACTCAAGAGGAACTAAGCTTTCTAAGAATAGGAAAGACACTGGTGCAGACACATTTTGCATTTGTTTTTATTTTATTATTTAGGGATCAGTGGAAAGAAAGAGGTGATTTTCTACTTTTGGTTGGCAACAGTTGTGATTATTCGTCACAGTTTCTTAAAATCTAACAATCATGCCTGTTGAAAGCTTTCCTCCTCTGAAAATGTGAGTCTGTGATCTTTCTTTTCTGTGATCTCTGAATGTCCTCATATCAGGAACACTGTGTCATCACCTATGAAGTGGCATTTTATTTTCGACTCTTGATGTTTCCCTGTTTTTCCACTCACTTCCTCTGCTTGACCCTCCCCCTTCAGAGAGAGCCCTATAACCCCTCCTTTTGCAGGATTTAGCTTGCCCAGATTCCGTGTCAAAGGTCGTGGCCCAGATGTCACAGCTTCCCCCCTCGCGGAGCTACTCTTTCGCATAATTATGGCAGGCCCATTGTATCGTGGGGCTGGGTAGAGGTGAATGCTATGTGCCGGCTCATCTTCAGAGGTGGACATTGAAGCAGAACAAACTGGGCAAAAGCTCTGAACTAAAAAGATGTTGAAAAGGCATCAAGCTTCTGTGTTTGATACACTGCAAAATCACAGGATGAACTTTTGTCTCCTCTTTGCTCAGTCTCGGCTTCTTCCTGTGATTCATTTTGTAGTTAGGAAGAGTTATCAGTACATTTTTTTCTCTGAATTGTCTTGGCAAACAGTCCTGAAGTTGTGGACATGGAGGATCTCTGAACAGAAGAGGCTCTTCTCATATTGCAAACCCGTGACCTCAGATTCTTTCAGAGTTTAATCTCGGCCTGACCTGCTGGCCCTGGTCTGGCTCCAGTGAAACTCCTCAGGGCTGCATGGGGTGCACGCATCTCCACCCCTCCTAAACTACCATGGATCAAATTCATTCCTCGTGCCCTCTCTCTCTTTGTTAGAAAACTAAAATATCTCCAACAGCAGCTCAGTTTGTGTTTTTGTAATGTAGAACAGACAGGACTAGAATGATCATACATCAAATCAGAGTTAGAATATCTCTTACAAAACAAACACAACAGCTTTAAAGAAGCTTTCGAGATATCTTAGAGGTCAGTTTGCATTTGTTTCACTCTCTGTAAAAGTAAGATACAGAGTGGACTTTGAGCATCAATCATCTTATGCAACATTCAGATGAGATTGTTCTTTTTTTGGGTAACAGGGACATTTGGTCAGATGGCTTTTGTTCAGTCCAGGGTCCTTGGGGTCACTTCGGCCTACAACTGCTGTTGACCGTCAGCGGTGTCCCTCCCGGGGGAGTTTGTCCTTCGATTTAACCCCCCAGATTTTGGACCTGAATAGGAGTGGCTGCTGACCACTGACCGGCAGGTCGGAGAAATGGTCTTAGTATTTGTGCTCAAAAGGCTGAGGGTGACAGGGGTGATGGATGTTGTAGCTCTTCTGCTCTGCTGCAGAAACTGACCAAAGGACTCACGGCACCAAGCATCTGTCACACTGCCTCACCTCTTTTTCCCACCACACCAGAAACCCTCACTGACCCCACACCCACACAGTCCAGGCCTCTTTCATGTAGCACCTCTGCTTCCTGTTAGCTCCAGGAGTCACCACGTCATCTGCCTTGGTGTTGATGGTGAAGTGAGTGTTGGTGAAAATGAATCTTAGAGGGTTGTTTACTGATTTACCAGATCTGAGACCAAAGAAAGACCGGCTTTTAGCTGTTCCTCTCATTTGTAGGATGTTATTTAATTTTGCTCTCTTGTGTCTTTTTTTTCTCTCGATGCAGACCCGAGGAAGAAGTACCATGTTAAGCTTCTGGCGTATAATTTTATTGGCGATGGTTACCAGGCCGACCAAACTATCAGCACTCCTGGATGTGTTTGTGAGTCCCTCATTATTTTGAATTAGATGTGTGTTTTTTCAGTGCATTTGAGGTGTAAAGGGATTAACACTGATGTTCTTGTTTCTCAGCTGTTCGAGATCGCCTTGTGCCCCCTCCACCTCCTCCTCATAATGTGTACGCCAGGACTAACAGTTCCACCGCCATATTTCTGAACTGGGGTCGACCAGCCTTTACCTCCAGCCATGCAGTGAATTACACTGTTCGCTGCAACCCAGTGGGCCTGCAGAACGCTTCTCTGGTGCTTTACCTGCAGACGTAAGAACATTTTCAATTATGTAACTTTTAGCCATCGAGCGAAGCATCACACACTTGACTCATCATGACTGTACAATTTATTGTGGTCATTATGAACCATGTGGTAGTTCAGTGCAGTTGTTACAGTAGTGTTTTATTAACTGATAGTTCACCATGAGTTTATTGTCACAGCACCAGCTACATGACCTTTTACTTCAGCTATTTAGGTTTTTAAAGTTTTAAGGTCACAAGAACTGTGACATTTCTACTGCACACTGCTGGCACAGCTCTCTGTCACCACCTGCTGGCGGGACGGAGCAAGCAGATTTTTATTAAACAACCACTGGGCAAACAAAATCTAATTTAACATCTGCAGATTGTCAGACCAAATTGAGAGATTTTATTTTTGAAAGTCAAAGCCTTTGAGAGATGTTGGATGATTTTTTAAAAACTTTGTAGATCATCGAACACAACTGAGTTCATTTTAAAGAGGTCCAGTAATCAGCAAATCACATGAAACAGATTTGTACGACTGATGTCTGTCTTATTGTAAAAATAGGTTTTGTTAACTGGCCTTTTAACACCTGTAATGTCCCTTTTCTACAGAAATGAGCAGAGTCTTTTGGTGCGAGACCTGGAGCCAAACACAAAGTATGAGTTTGCCATTCGCCTGCACATCGACCAGCTCTCCAGCCCCTGGAGCCCTGTGGTGTATCAGAGCACGCTCCCTGATGGTGAGTTCAGAATGATCAAACATTTTAGTTTGATCTATCATATTAAAATTAAATTATTATTATTAAATATGTGATGTTGCATAGGTATCACAAGTGACAGGTAATCAGGAGGTCTCTAGAACATTTCTTGTCCACCAACGTTTTTTCTCACAATTGTTTGAAAAGAAAAAGTTAAAATAAGAATTATTAAATTACCAAATGTTTATTCGTTTTGTGAGTCATGTAGAAAAGTTTCCTCAATGGACATTAAATAAAGATACCTTACATCCTCTTGTGATGTTTAAAGTCATGTATTTGATCTTATTCTTGTCGTCCTTTCCCTCTCAGCTCCTACTCTGTCCCCGTCTAATGTGAAAGTGACTCTGATTGAGGAGGACACAGCGCTGGTTTCATGGAAACCCCCAGAGGAAGCTAATGTAGCTGTGACACATTACACCATCCTGTACGCCTCCAGACACGCCTGGATAGCCGGGGAATGGCAAGTGCTGCAAAGAGAAGGTGAGGAGACTCGCGCAGAATGAGGTTACACAGGTGTAGAGGAGCGGGGCGACACACAAAGGCCCCTTCCAGCTCCACACAAAAGGACCATTGGAAATCAGTAACTCATTTCACCCTCCAATCTAAAGCTCTGCTCATGGTGCCAGGGCGGGTTGAGCTCACTGCTTTTGCTTTGCTGATAAAATCACCTTTGCAGGTTTAATTTCATTAAAACAAAGACTTTGATTTTCTCCTGTATTGGCATTTCTAAAACAAAGAACCCTTTTGTCCTGCCTCTGTGTAAAGAACTGAGCACATCTGGGGATGGGATGTGTCTAAACAGCACGAACATTTCACAGATTCCCATTTAAAGTGCAGCAGTTATCTATCAATGGTTGTTGTGTTGGGTCTTGTGTTTGTCATAGAAAACAGTCGCCACAGTCACTGTAAACTCTTGAACAGAAAAGGTGAAAAAGGGTTTGGATGTTTTTGTTTGCTGTGTATTTCTGTGACACTCATGATTCTCTGTCTCTGTGGATTCGATTTAATATTAGTATTTCATAATGTTGCATCAAAAGCTGCCTCATTACAACAGTTTATACTGACTTAGCTTTTTTAAGTTGAAGAGTTAGAGAAGTTGAAGTTAAGTTAGAGAAGATTGTAGAAACAGAAATTTTGATCAGGCGATACAGGTTTTCTTTAATCATAGAGTGACTCTTAAGTTGACAAGCTGACACAAATGTAAGTGTTTGATAAATTAACTGGATTTAAGGAAATGATACGTGTTTTCTGTGGTGTAGGCAGTATGTTATTTTCAACAGTCATTGAAATCAACATACAAGTATAGCCTTATTGAGCCACCCTCACCCAAAGGCGGTCGTCCCTATAAAGCTGTTTTTGTTGCTGGTTTGTGAGGCAGTGTAGGTGTTTTTAGGATCACATGACCCCAGGAAACACACAAAAAAGACACACAATTCCCCATTGCCCCTGGTGAAGGGGTCAAAAGTGAAGCCTCTCACAAAGGCCCTCCAGCTTAGCCCAGCCCCCATCACCTCAAACTGAACAACCACCCCCCTCTCCCTACTGGGACCCTTGTGGTGTGTATACTGGGTGGTACAGGACAAGGGAATGTGTACAGCTCTGATCCCCTGACCCCCTGCTCTTCCCCTCAGAAGCTCCCCTCAAACATCCCTTTCAGCCGTGAGGATTGTTTTATGTTTGTCTTTCTCTGCATCACAAGGTCCTGCTTCTTTGAGGTCAGCTCTTTGAAAGTAGCAACATATTGCAGATACAGATGTGTTTTTTTCAAGATAACCTCTAATGTCACCGTGCTTTAAGATATTTCTGCATCAAGGGAAAAGTTTAGGAGGAAAATTCAAACAGCTTTCTTCCTTTGCAGTGATTTGTCTTCAACGATTGGTTTTCAGTTTGGGTAACACAGAGCCAAACTTCTTGTTTCCCTCTCTTACCACTCTGTGCTCGGCCTGTTGCTCAGTTATGACGGAGCCGTTCATCTTCGTTAAACTCATTTAAAAGACTCTCAGTGTTCAGTTAAACACCAGGGTTGTTCTTTTTTGACCAACAGGCAGCATCACCATGGCTCTGCTGGAGAACCTGAAGCCCAACCAGGTTTACTTGGTGAAAGTTTCTGCATCCAACAGCATGGGAGATGGTCCGTTCTCTCAAACAGTGGAGCTGGTGGTGCGAGCAGATCTCTCCTCCAGCCACGATTCAAGGCTTTCCCGCGGATCCTCACACTCTACAGGTAAGTGACATCATCCCACATTTGTGCTACTTTTCAGCAAGAGTTGAATCTTTCTGAGGCTATGTTTTAGCATGTGATTGACAGTGTTACTATCTTTCACAGGCTTTTCGGATGGCTTCTACCACCTGGATCAAAAGTCAATGACAGGCATCACCGTGGGAGTTTGCATTGCTCTCATCTGCATTATCATCTGTGCTTTCATCATCGTCTGCAGAGGGAAAAACAGGTAATTCATGCCTGCATTAGAAACAGAGCCAAACACAGATGAGCTATGGTTGATTTCCCTGAGTGTTTTTTCTATCTATAATGGTGCCATATTTGTGTCACTGCAGGAAATTTTCAGCTGTAAAAATATACGGTGAAGGAGTGGGCACATCTGCCTCATCTGCAGGACATCTGAGCTCTGAGGGACAAGCTGAAAACGCTGATGTGACCGTGCCGATGATGAGCCAAAACCACTTTATTGATACCAAGGTACAGGCCCAGTGTACAGCATGTAACACATTTACAATAGTCAAAAAAACAACAACTTTGGAGTCACTTATTAAAACACTGAAGATGAGATTTTACCCACATCACATAAGTACAGCTTGGTTAAATATTCAGTAATTTAGGATACTAATACAGCAAAGAAGGTTCGCACCTATTAGGATGTAGCAGAAAAGATAAATGTTGAGTATGAATGTGAAACGACACCCAGTGTTGTTGCTCTCTGTTTTTTCATCAGAACTGGATTTGGCTCAGGCTTTTCATTCTTTAAAATGTGTTTTCTGAACTGCAGGGTGGAACAAACCTCATCATCAATTCCCTGGGCCCTGTTCAACCCGGCACTGAGAAGAAAGAGAAATGGTTTTCCTTCAGCAGTCACATGAAAAAGGACAATAAGGCAGCACAGGTGAGATCTAGATTTGTGAGTGTTCTCTGTTAAGTGTCACCAGCAATTTGTCGGTGTCGTTACCAGAACCTCTATAAAGTGGGTAACTTGTGACATAGTTTGATGTTTGAGTGGACTTGGTTATTTCTTTTGTCTTAGTGACTATAAGCTTTATTCACCATCACAAGCTCAAGTTTTTTCTGTCTCACTTTATTTGTTCTTTGAAAATGTCCAAAGTCTGAGGCAGATTATTATTATACACCTTTGTCCTCCAATCAGTGAATGCCAGGCTCTTGTGATTTGGAAACTTGTTAGTTGTTTTTAAATTAGGTTTTAATTAGTTCATTCTGATATGTATCTATTAGTTTTTAATGAATTACCCAAGTTTGTGGACTCTGAGCACACAGAAAGAAGAAGCTGAGTGAATCTAAGAAAATCCAAATTAGATCTAAAATGGTTTGCATCTTACCTTGAAACAAATTTCAGGTTAAAAAGATCTTCTCTGAGTTACAGTATCTTCTTTAAAAAAGAGGGTTTGGAAATAATATTGTGTAGCTGTGTAGGATTATTTTTTCTTAAATTTGAGTGTTACATCCAAACCAGGAAATCTTTCAGAATCAAGAGAGGTTGCGATCGTCTGCAATCTCACATGTATAACATGAAGAAAATTCCTTTGTATTGCAGAACATGAGACAAGGCACGGCCTCCTACCAACCCGGTACCACAGTGTTGACATTTGAGGAGGAGCTGTCTCCAGACCAGCCCACCGCCCTGCAAGGTCTGCTCTGGAGCCCCGGAGACACTGAGGGCTCCTCGAACAGTGACGGCAGCCACGCAACCGGTGATTCAGGTCGCTACTCTCACGATGAGACCGAAATGACCAACCTCTCGTCTGGAGACAGCAGCCGCCCTCCGTCTCTCACAGCAGAGGACACTGGGGACTCAGACTGCAGCGGCCCTGCTGAGGAGCTGCTGGAGGTGTCTGAGCAGAGTCAGACTGAGAGGAAATTAACAGAGTCCGTTCAGAGCAACTGCTGTCAACACGAGGCACAGAGCAGCTCTCAGTCTGGACTTTCTCTCCATGTACACGGGCGTGTACCTGAGTGTGTGTGAGACAGCGTATGTGTGTGTTTGAATGTCTGATAGCGTGTGTGAGTGTGTGTGTGTGAGTGTGTGTGTGCATGGAGGCTGGAAAACTTGCAAAATCTGGACTGAAGTGTAAAAGTAGCTGAGCATGTCACAGACTTGTCTGTGTGCTTGAAATATATTTACACTTCAGATGAAATTAAAGAAATAGTTCAACATTTTTTCAGAAATAGTAGCATTACTTGATTTGGAATGATTAAGGTAGATGCCGTAGTTGTATCTGTTCTGTCTGTTATACAGTTACTCTATCTGCCTGTTAGCTTAGCTCAGCACAATGATAGGAAACAAGACAAACAGTGTGTGGGTCTGTCTTCAACTTATGGTTGAGCACATGATATTTTCTCTGTTTGATCTCTACAAAAACTGATGGGTTAAAAACACAAAGCTGAGGTTGTAGGTCATTTGCTGCATGTTTGCTCGGACCAGAAGCTTCCTCGAGTCCCTTCTTGGTGATTTGATGTTTTTACCCTTCAGTTTTTGGAGACATTGTTTCCTGCTATTGTACTGAGCTAAGGTAACTGGCTCCAGATGAAAGCATCATACATACCGCGCAGACATAACAGTGGTATCAATCTTCTAATCTTAAATTTGCAAAGAAAGGCAATACTGTGCTTCCCTAAAATGCTGAAGTATCTAGTCATCCGTGAGTTTCCACCTCAAACATGAGGAATAGAAAATACTATAGTGTTATTTCCATTGCAAGTGTTCTTCTGGCCTGAATGTAAGTATGAGAGAGAGAGATGTGAAGAACCAAGTGAGAAACCTTCATTTTTACCCCTTTTCCTCTCGGTTCAACACACAGCAGTCAGGAAGCCGACAAAGGCCTCTTGTTGGCAGGTGCTGGATGTTTGATTTTTCTTTAACTTCTCTGTTTCATTCGATAAATTTCTGTTTCTTTTTAGTTTTTTTTTTTATCTGTGTGTGTCTGTTTATGAAAAAAAATCTCACCCACCATGAATGTTTGAAAAGACTGTCAAAAATGTGACAAAATGTCACATCTCTGGCATTATTTAAGAAAGTTTATCACTGGAGCAAAAAGGGAAGCGTGAGTCCTTTTTGCTGATTATCTACCTCGGTTTACCTGTGGGGTAAACTTCTCCTGTATATTTAAAAACTACTTATACCTACGTTGTGTGATGAGCTGCTTAAGTTACATTACATCCAATACTTCCTGATGACTTTTCTACTGATTGTCATCCATTTTTATGTTTTCCTCTTAACTTTGTTCTAATTTGTGGGTGGTACGGGCGCTGCGGGTTTCTCTTGCTCCACTTGTGTTGATTGCAGAAAACACACATACAGTTCTTATTTATCCTCTCAGATGTCACTGAGGTGCTGAGCCAGTATTAATAATATTTTATCCTCATTTGGTCCATTATTGAGTAATGGAGTGAAAAGAAAAAGAATGTCTGTATTTGTTTTGTATTTTTTGTGCAGCAGCCCCTACCATTCCTGTTTTATACTACCTCCTTTAAGAATTTATTTTGTTGTCTTGTCATTTTCCTAAACTCAGGGAACAAGGTTTAGTACATTTGAAAAGTCATGTAGTGTTACATGCTGATCTGACAGGGTATGTTCTCAGTACTAAACTATTGCAGTGTGTTATTGCCTAGAAAATGCGATGAATGTATCTCTCACATTGTGTGCCAGGAGCTCAGATGTTGTTGCTGTCCTCCTCACAGATGGAAACCTCCTCTGTAGTTTCTCCTCAGGTCCTGTGACGTCTGTTTTTGCAACAGGCTCTTTTGTTTATTCGTGTAAAGAATCACACCTGAAGTGCTTGCAGTGGCATGTCGGTACAGAAAAGCTTTAAGATGAATGTGGGAAGCTTCCCTCAGAGGCTGAAATGTAATCTGGGGGAAGCTCCACGTGAGGATGCAACACATGAAGAAGAATGATTGTAGTAAAAAGCAATGGAAGTGTTTAATCAGAGATGAAAGTGAAGAATTGAATGAACACCATAAGACATTTTTAAAATCTATATTTTTGTTAGAAGATAATGTACTACTGAGTACACAATGTAGTTACTTTTGTTCCAAGTAGTTTTTGTTGTTTTGCTGTAGAGTAGATAAAGATTAGCACTTGTCTGCCCAGTAGTTTTGTATTTTAGGCCAACGTGCAGCGGTGACTGTGACGCTTTAACCCAAAGAATTGTTTGCTATCTGAGTTTATTTTAGTCTCTCAACTAATCTCTGGCAGAGGGTTACTGAGGAATATGAAATAATCAACACTGATTAGACCAAAGATGAGAAAACAGCCTTTGAGATGAGTTGAGGCGCTGCTCCTCACACAAAGCCTTGCACATTAGTGGCCTTGACCTGCGACTGAAACAGCGAAGAGAGCTGCAGGTTAAAACTCTGAGGAAGTGCCAGCAGGATACACTGACACTTCATGACAACAGAGTGACAATTAATAATCAGATATATGCACAGAAGCCAAATGATCCTGTCGCAGAGTTCCTTGAAAAACGTTGCAAACAGAAGTCTGTACATTGTAGAGGAAAATTATTAAATACAGTATATTATATTGATTAGCGGTCTGTGATGCAACGGTGCAGTTGTGTGTAAATGTGCACCCACTAATGTTTCACCTTGATACACAGATACATATAAGAAAGAAATGACGAAGAAGTTTGTATCTTGGAAGATCCTTACATGTGAAAACTTCTTGAAATACTCCAAATCGATTCCATATTGAATTATTTAACACTAGAAAGGTCAGTGGGTGTACAAACATTCAAATATTTCTGCATTTCTAATCAGAGGACTCTGCTGAGGATTCAATCATGGGAAATATTTTGGGATGAGAAGTGACACAATCAGTTTAACTTTATTTTTTAAAAAGCAAACAATATAAACCAAAGAAGGTCACCGCTGCATATTGGCAAGAGATCAGTTTATATGCATCCTCTTTTTGTGTGAAATGTCATTTTCAGTGTTCTCATACCATTTAAATGACTTTATAACGTGTTGTACTATGATTAACGCAGGAAGAAAATGTTACGTTTCATTATCAACATGTTTCCAAAATAATCAACTTATCCTTATTTTGTTATTTTTAACAGTTATTTTTGTTTATTCTGCTTATGATGAGTTAAAGTGGGATTCACATTTCTATAAGTTATTCAGATGAGCCGTGTTGTTAACGCTTTTAAGGGCTCAGATCTTAAATCTGAAATCAACAGTCTTTAAAAATATATCAGTTAGCATGTGACGGGATAAATACCTTTTATACATCTTTACCAGCTGTTACAATTTAAACAGAAAACTACTGGAGTCCCTCAGGTTCTGAATTAAGCCCTGTATTGTTCATACAGATACACCTCAGGTTTTTCACTTGCTTATTTTGACAGTGCAGATGCAATATTCCTGGGTCATTGCTGTGTGTGAGAATAAAAATGACAAGATATATCTTCGTCAATCAAGGGACACACCATGTTTTTCTGCCGTCTGTCATCTCATGCGTATGAACTTGGATTTATATTCCTGTCTCGTCATGTGAATTCAAAAGGGATAAAAACACTGAGTTGTTCTTTCTTTTTGCAGTAAAGTTGTGTTTGAATAATGTTCGGGTGGAGCACTTTGGGTCATTATTGTTAAACTCAGGGGAACCTACAGCTGCTCCACCTTAAAGAGAAAGCAGGCTAAAGTCTTGAAAATTGAATGTACCTTTTTGTAATTGCTCTATGTTTTCTGTTGTTCTGTTTATGTTTTATTTTGTTTGTCAAGAAAATCACTCAAAAGTTGTTTTTTGCCAAAAATGTTTAGTTAGGAGATTTTAGACGTAATTAATAATGAAAAGTCTGATTCTCTGTTTAAATAAAAGTACAAAATATGTAACTTCTATGCTGTTTTTTTTTTTTCCTTTATGCACTCTCAGTTCTGGTCATGTTCAAAATATTATAGATGGACAAAAACACAATTTTGAGTCAAGGTTTGTGTAACTACTAAGAGTTCATTTTTTGACCATTTTACACAGTTAAATGTGTCACTTTTAACTCCAAATGTTCTTCAAGATAGGAATACATTTAAAAATCAACTAACTATGAAACTATTATAACATTAAAGCTCAGTCTCAAAAATCCTTAATAATCCTTAAAAGATTGTTTGTATTCAATGATCATATTTGTTCTCATAGATAAAACTTTAACTTGCTTCTAGGAGACATTGCTCAGTGGATCATTAAAATGTTTTGTCTGCGCATTTGTTTAAGGCCTAAACTTAAGCTACTGCAACATATATACATTAAAAAAACAACACCTAAATATTAAACTGCTACTTTATATGATGTTATACAGGCTGAATTGAACATTCGAAGTTTTAACTAACATACTTTTTGCATGTTAGTTCGATTATTTCCATACAAGAACATTTTTCTTATTTGCTACAATGATCATTTTTACTAAATGGGTCAAACTAGGGTTAAAATTGTCATGTATAATGTTTCCTCTATATCTTTAATGAGCTTAAATTGGTCTTAAAGAAGTTTTCTGAAGTGATGTATGTGTAAGGTAGGCTGCAACTGGAAATTACATTTCTAGTCAATTATCCTGTAAGTTAATTAGCTATTTAGTCCATCTAACCACCCACCTACCTACCCATCACATCTTGTAAAAGCTCTGCAGTTCACAAAAAAAGGTTCATACTATTTGATGATAAATAACAAAAAAAAGAGGACATTAACAGGACAACACTGACCCCTATCTGAGGCATTTCAGTCAACAACACATCAGTGTACTTTTCCATGAGTTATGTTCTCACTAAAGTACAGAGACGCAGATTGGCTGAATGTTTATCTTGAGGTCAAAATTACGAACCGTCTTGTAAACACATGTAGGACATAAATGCAACTTACTAGTTTATAAAGCTCTACATAGCCTGGCACCAGAATACTTTACAACGATGATTTTAATTTATGAACTAGGGCGGCCTCTCAGACTTCTTTTAGTCGTTCCACAGAGCAGAACAAAAAGATTTGGTGATGGTTCTTTTAGCTGCTACACTCCAACACTATGGAGCAAACATCCAGAGGGTCTGAGACAAACTGGAAATATAAAAATCTTTAAATGTAATCTTAAAACTCATCTATTTAGCCTGGCTTTTATGTAAAGCTTTATTGTTTTATTTACTCTTATAATTTATTCATTTTTTAGTATCACTTTTTACCTTATTTATTAATGAATTCAAGTTTACATTTTATTGTCTGTTTTAGTCTATTTTAATAACTTTTATTTGTCTTGTCCTGATGTACTTTGTACTTTGAGCTGCAATTTCATTTGTGTGAACAGTGCTATAAAAATAAACTTTGATTAATTGAATTCAAGGCAATCAGATGTAAAAATTTGTAGATTTTTTTAAACAAATTGCCATTTTGTTTAACATTTGAAATATAATTAAATCACTGCAAGCAATTTGAAGTGATTTGAGTTCATCTTAGTTTATAGCAGTTGCTGAGCAGCGTCAGTGGTTGTACATGGAGCTTTTAAAATGGTTGTTAGACTCTGCTGACCGGTTTGGCGACATGTCTTAAAACTTTGAACTAAAGTCTGCTGAGGACAAACTAACAACACCAGCACGTGCTCTTTGCTCGATGGTTAAACTTTCCAACACTAACGCAGTGAGAGTTAGAGACAAACCTCTGCTACCACTGACACAATACAGTGAAAAACGCTCCCAAAATACTACTATTTATTTGGTCTGGCCGTCGAAGCCAGTCTTGTCACGCTTCCTTGTTTATGTTTTTTTAGAGCCGCAAAGGTTTGTTTCCAGACTGTTGCTCCACCCACATAAAGCTAGTTTATACACCGCGCTGACTATTGGGAAATGTAGTCCTAGAAGCTGGGAGAAGCGTTCTGTTGGAAGTGCAAGTGTGCCATCTGGAACTACATTTCCCACTTAATCATGGACTTGTAGTGTTGTTAACGGATAACCCGAGGGCTGAGACATACTGCAACAACTCTGCAGCTTCTGTAAACAGCTGCTTCGTCGTTGGGCGCTAAACAGAGGTGAGTTTTTCACGTGTTGTTGATGTTATTTAATCGATTGTGATAGGGAGCTTCTTAAGACAACAGCTATGCTAAATAAAGCTTTAAACCATGAGCTCTGACGATGCTGCGAGGGTAGATGTTTATAACAAGTCTGTTAAGTAGGTAAAATAGATGCGAACTGACCTCTAAATTACAAAATGCCATGTTTTCATGCGAGATAGTAACTGTTGTCATCTGCTGTTTTCGTTGTTGTCTTTGTAGTTAAGACAAACACAGGCTGTTGTTATTGTCAGGCCTCAGGAGCTGGCATCTTTGACTAGTACAGTAATCTGTCGCCACTGCAGGTCGCTGTTTTTTTTCCTGTTTGTTTCCTGTGTGAAGACAGTCTGAAGTTCATGACCAGACTACAGTAAAAGAAAATATCTATCTATACAGTGTAACATGCATATGTGCTGGATTAAAATTATAATATAGCTTTTAACCAAACCAACAAGATTTCACTTTCTTCAATATGGCCTCTATTTTCTACTCCTCAGTCCTTTTTTGCTTTTATAGATGTGCAAAAATGATTGCTCTTCATATATTCCTTTTATGAGTGAGCTTAAAAAAGACAGGTAGTGTGAGGAGTAGAAAAGAGGGAAGACATGCAGCAGAAGATCAGGTTTGTGAACCCTGCCCTCAGAAAAGAGGAGTGTAGGTGTGAGTCAAATTAAATGTTGGTGCTGTCAGGGCAAGCAGGTCTGAATCACACCGTGAATCCTTTCATTTTCATCAAGTTAACATGGGAAAGAAGTGATAGATTTCTATATCTGTCTGCTTCTTAAAATACCTTTCCAGCACTAACACTTTACTCTGACATTACTGAGCAGTAATTCATCCCAAGATTAGACACAGCAGGTGGCTTTTTGGCACACCTTTTACCTTTATCTTTTTGCTGAAACTATTCCTAAATATGTACAGTACAGGCCAAAAGTTTGGACACACCTTCTCATTCAATGTCTTTTATTTTTTATATGACTATTTACATTACAGATTATCGCTGAAAGCATCAAAACTATGAATGAACGCATGTGGAATTTTGTACTTCTAAAAAAAGTGTGAAATAACTGAAAACGTGTTTTATATTCTAGTTTCTTTAAAATAGCCACCTTTTGCTCTTGATGACAGAAGTAACCCTGACAAGGCACACCTGTGAAGTAAAAACCATTTCAGGTGACTTCCTCATGAAACTCATTGAGAGAACAGCAAAAGTTTGCAGCGCTATCAAAAAAGCAAAGGGTGGCTACTTTGGGGAATCTAAAATAAAAAACATGTTTTCAGTTATTTCACACTTTTTTCTTAAGCACATAATTCCACATGTGCTCATTCATAGTTTTGATGCCCTCAGTGAGAATCTACAATTTAAATAGTAATGAGAATAAAGAAAATGCATTGAATGGGAAGGTGTGTCAAAACTTTCAGCCTGTACTGTATATATATGATCAGATACAGCTGTTACGTAGCAGAACTTTTCCTCATGTTTATTCAGAACATAATCATGTGAAAAAAGTAAGAGGGAGGTCATTATCATGACACACTGACCTATCTTATCTTTTTAACTGTGACATACTGTTGGGTTTTTTGTTTTTTCTTTATCTCCTGTAGGTTCCTGTTTATTGCTGACAAAACAACAGCTATGTCAGAAACTTCGAGTGATGCAGAGTCATCCTGTGGCTGGACCATCATTAGTAATGAGGTAGAAAGCCTTTTCTTTACTTGAACCCTGACAATTGTTATTACAAACACATTACAATTACAATACAGTTGCATCACACAGTCTTGTCTAATCAAAAAGTGTCGTGGGTGAGACATTAGATCAAACAGACTGGTACAAGAAAAGAAAATAGATCCAGGGGAAAGACACGCTGACTGCAGAGCCACAGTGACACACTTTTGAATTAATTGATTAACTTTATTGGTTAACTTTATTTATTTTATCTGTGAAATATCAAGCAAATACAGATAATTGTCAAAGTATAGGCACTGATAATCAGGCACTGTGGATAACCGCTAATATAGACAGTATGTGTAGGATGAACTGGTTACTTGATTTGACACTGATTTGACATCTCAATCTGGCAATAAACCTGTCTTTAACCACACCAACTTGTACTCAGATATGCTCTTTTATTACTAGAGTCTTTTTAGAGTTTTAGCAAGGGCGTTTTTTCACCTTAATTACTCATTTAACTCTAAGAATTGTGGATTGCACAAAAGTGAATTTTTGCCACATTTGAAAAAAATCCTGCAGGTGTGACAAAAATTATGTCTCTCATTTTCTGTTTTTGTTTTTCCACCATGCATCAGTGAAACCTTGACTCTGTAACTCTGTATTTTCAGCATCATGCCGACTGGTATTTGTTTTGTTACAGTCTCCAATGTGTTTCATCTTGTACTTTTCTAGCCTTGTTATCTATGTGATTAATAAGTTCTCACTGAAGGATTATCTTCCATTGAAATACAGGACACAAATTTTTACTTCTTCATATTTGCCAAGAACGTCTCTCAGTATGAATCTAAATCAATAAAGATTTCATATTTTTCCCTCTTTTGCATGTACAGGGTTCAGACATCGAGACACTGGGCTCGGAGGCTGTGGCGGAGTATGGGGCAGAGCTGTTAGAGCACCCTCAAGTGGAGACAGCAGAGCCGCAGGAAGATCAAGTGCCTCTGCTGGCTGGTAAGTATCCTCATTACACTTTTTATGGCACTGATCCAGCAACAGAGCGCAAGTCAGTGCTATCACGACTCATTGTGTTGTTAGTAAGACATCTCGAAAATAAAAACACCCCTTTTTTAGGGTGGGATGTCACTTCTTTGTGTGCACACAGGACAATCACATTGGAACATCTGAAAGTCACTAAGAAGTTTACAACTCTTAAATAGACATTTCTGATCTTGAATCTATATGCTTGCTTTGTCCTGGATCATAAATCACAGCCTGGGTGCCAACACCATGATAAATACTATATTTAATTTTTCAGCTGGTTGTGCTGAAGAGGGAGTTGCTGATTCACTTGATGACACTCTGGGAGAGAAAACTCTGGATGAGACTCTGTATGCCTCTGAGGTAAGAGCAAGAAAAGCGTTACTTTCTATGATTTTTTTAAAAATAACCCAGGGTTTCTTCATTGCTGCTCTCTCTGCCATCTGTTTCTTACATATTGTATCCTTCCAGGCCAGAGACAACACCACAGAGAAAGTGCATGTGACTGTGCTGTCCTCCAGCGATCACTCAGACATCGTGACTCTGCAAGACTTGAAGGAGGATGAGCACGCTGAGGTGGAGGAGGTGGCAGCAGCCAGTGGGGAGCTCTACATGGGGACCTCCTGCAGCAGCCAGTACGCCTTTACTGCCACAGAGACTGGTAGGGCTGCAGCACCACCCACCAACTGGCACAATAGACTGTTTTTAGGCTCTAGAGACATGTTTAGATCATGACCAAAAAGTCAAACAAGAGTAAACAAGACTTTTTTTCTCTCTACTTGTTTCTTACATCTTGAAAGCAGGTTTGAAGTTGAGTCACTGGAAAGTTCCACAGAGCCTCCAGAAGCTAGGTTTCTATTTGAGAAGTCAGCTCACTGGAGGTCGATCTCTTCCAGGTGGCCAAATTGAATCTGGAGTGAAGCTAATATGATACTAAGCTTGTTTAGCAGTGTACAGACCTAACTTGTCTGTGACTTGGCATGTTGATGAGAGCCAGCTGGGCCTTTTATAAAAGCATGTTTCACCAGAAATCTACCGCATGATTTAGTTTTACCCCGTGTATGTTTGTCAGTGTGCTTGTACATCTGACCTTAGAAAAGAAAAGGTCATAGAAAAGGTCTGATTTACAGTGCTGTGAAATTGGGGCTGGGCAATATAGCCTTTAACTGATACCATCATATTTTTAAGTTATATCACAATATACAATATTTACAGTATAGCTTGATATTTTGAAAAGTCTTTTGAATCACCATATCAATGTTAAAGTCGTCTTTTTAAACATGTTTGCAAAAAAGGGAGAATCAAAATCAAGTGGAACAGAACAAACTTTCTGTTTTGAGCTGCACATTAGCTTTCAGCTGATTAAAATAAATACTAGCCCAGTTGGCCCTCCTACTGTGGACTCGAAGTCCCTTAACTAAAACAGAGCTCACATCAACAAAAAAGCCCATTCAACATCAGAAAGACTTTTATAAATGATATAAAAGTACATTTAAGTGATTTGTTTTTCTGCTTGATCGTGTTTGTAACAACAGATCATTTAAAAAATTGTATGTTAACCACAGGAGCAGAGGTCCAGGCTGTAATCAATAACAGTATTATCAGAGGAGGACTGGAGGCATGTTTGTGTGCGTGTCGCTAGCAGAGTTTGTAATAACACAGAAAACTGGAGTTTTTTTAATCATGACTGACCTCCCGCTGAGAGGAATAATGAGTGACACAAGTGACTCTGGTGTGAGATTGACATTGATCCTGTAATCTATCTGACCCACAAAAAAGAAACCAGAGATTTTTTGTGAAGAGAATATTTTGGTTAAAACTCTTCATTGTTCCAAAAGCATGTTATAAGAGAATATGTTCAGTTATCATTTTGCATTAATAGATGATAATCTGCATGACTAACCTCACCTGTGAGTGAGTGCTTGTCCTTTTTTTCTTGGTAAATCTTCCTGGTAAACTTTCTTCACGATACACTCTGTAACCAAACTTGTGTTTCTGTAGTTTTCCCAGCGCAGCAGCCTGCAGTGACAAACTCCAGCAGCAGTGAAGATGAAGCAGAAAGAAGCCCAAGTACTGTAGTCAGAAGACGAAGGTTGAGAAAGAGTATTGCAAGCATCCCAACTGAGCCTGAGGAGGAGGGTGTGCAGGAATCTGGCCACAGTGAGGAGGAGGAGGAAGAGGAGGTCAAAAGACAGGAGGAGCAGACAGAAGTTTGTCCTGCTGCTGCTCCGGTTGTGAGAATGAAAAAACATGGAAGCAGCATCCTCAACAAGTGTATCCTGATTGCCCTCGTTGTCGCCATCAGCATGGGCTTCGGCCATTTCTATGGTAAGAAGTTCACCATTGAAGCAAAAGATTTCTAAAGTAGTTTTTGACTATTTTAGAGTATTAAAGGAGGAAAAGAAATTTACAGATTACCACTGTGGTGGCAGATGAAGTGGATTTTTACACAAACACGCACAAATACAAAGATCTAGCAATATTAAAGCTTTGTTTCAGTCTAGAGTTAATCTTTTTTTCTGTGAAATGTAAACTGTCTTTGTCCATGAGTGGATTTCGACTGAAGATATTCAAATTAGATCTGTAGGAGTGTCAGATTGAGTACCTGTCAGTAATTCTCTGATTGCAGTTTACATTAATGTAGTTGAAAATTCTCTGTGTCCCTAACAAGGGTTGTTTTTGACCCGCCTCCTCACTTAAGCAATAACAGCAGGTGCATGAGTTATCTCGGGAGACTCTTATCTCAACGTTACGCTGACTTAGTCGAGTTTGTAGGTTTTGTACCTGTCCCACTTTTGCTCCTCTTTGTTTTCTCTTTAGATGTTTGCAGGTATCACAGACCACTGCAGAAGACTGTGTCGCTTTTAAGTTGTAATAAGTTTCACATGTTATGAATCTTCCAGGCACTGTCCAGATTCAAGAAAGACAAAAAACTGTGGAGAAAACCAGAGTGAATGAGTTTGATGGAGTGAGAGATCTGCTTCACCAACACATGAAGGAACAACCTTTAACAAACCAGGTCAGTACCAGGCCATGACTCAACAATGGTAACACAACTACTGCTGCAGGACATCCATAAAAATCACCTTTAGTCATTGTTGACCATACTTTAGAGTTTAAAAGAGCTTCTTTGATGCAAAATACACGTTTCCAGGTGAATATTCAGTCTTTAGAAACCCTTTAAAGAGCCAATTCAGCAGAAATGAAATGTGAAATGTCACTCTTACTTAGAGTTGTTGGTTCTACCCCGGTCTTTAAGAATTCTCATTAATTATCATGTGTTTTAGTGTTAAATATCTAGTATTTAATACAATTTAATGATATCATTTCACCATCAACAGTTATGACAAGTATAACAGAAAATAATGGTCAATTTTATCTTCCTTTCATCGCTCAGCTACAGAGGGATGACTTCAGCCTGGACGACCTCGATGAGCACAAAGTGATTACGCTGCTTACAGAGGTGATCGAGAAAATCAAGAAAGAGAACCAGGAGCTCAGCGACAAACAGGCACAGACTCAGGTAGTTTGAAGCAGCTGCAAGGAGCTCACATTTTGATAAGATTTCTGCAGTGTCCCTGTTTGGACGTGCGAGATAAGATACGTCGAACTATGTAATATAAACAACATTTGAACTTGAACACCTGCTCAGAAGAAGAGGAAAGTTTCCGGTCCCTTTTTAAATTCTCAGAATTTGCTAAATGCTAAATGACCAAGTTGTTGAGCCAGTTCTTTGCTCTTTGTCTCGTTGCTGATTCAATTTTGTAACGTATGAATCTCCTGCGTCATTTTTATTGGCAAAGTGCCAAACTTTTCAAGCGATAATGGAAAAACAAGCTCTTCTGGTAGAGAGGTGTAAATCTTCCTTTCAGAGCCCATAACACTTTTGTCTTGTAAAGGTCTTATAAAGGCGTCAGTGTCATTCTGAGATGGTTTCATACGGGTTGTAGCTTTTTTTATAAACAAGAAAAACAGTAAAGAAAAATGTTGTAGATAATGAAAGCTTAGAGGTTGGATATCTTAAAGTAAAAAAAAAAAAAAAAGATTTATCTACTTGCGTTTTATTGTGATATATAAAGGCTGAATAGTTTGTGTGAACCTTGTGATCATCCCATTTTTAACAACAGAACTTTTCTTCTTATTTCCCTCTTTTCTCTTGAAGCTCCAGAGGAAAGACCTGGAAACGCTGCTAAAACAGAAGACCAATGAGAGAAGTAACATCTTGACTCAGCAGCAGAGGTTGACAGCTGAGAACCAGCTGCTGAAAAGCTCCCTGGAACGAGAAGAGAAGTCCTTATCCACCTTACAGGAGGAGCTGAGAAACCTGCGCACTAAGATCAGAGAGCGGGAGGTGACAGGAGCTGTAGCAGACTCGCTGCTGACAGAAAACCAGAGACTGAAAGACCAGCTGGAGGAAGGGAAACGGATGATCCGTAATCAGAGGGAAGACATGATGGTTGAAGCACAGAGACTTAGGAAGAAGCTTGAAAAGGAGAAGAAGGTGACCGATGAGCTAAGACGAGAGTTAAACCTGCTGAGAAGTCACGTCTCTGAAACCGAAAAAGACGGAGGTTCAGAGTCAGAGGAGCTGCAGTCACGTCTGATGGACTTGGAGAAGAGATTAAGCTTTGAGCAGCAGCGCTCTGACCTGTGGGAGAGGCTGTATGTGGAAACCAAAGAAGACAGAGCCAAAGGAGACACAGAGTCTAAGGTGAAAAAAACAAAGGAAGGCATGGCAGGCAAAGTGAAAGAGACATTTGACGCTGTGAAGAACTCCACCAAAGAGTTTGTCCATCACCACAAAGAGCAGATAAAGAAAGCAAAAGAAGCTGTAAAGGAGAACCTGAGGAAGTTTTCAGATTCTGTCAAACTAACTTTCCGACACTTCAAGGACTCGGCCTCAACCTTCATCAACAAAGCCCGAGGTTTCTATGAAAAGAGACGTGGAGAGAAGTATTCGAAGGAGCAGTACAGGTTCAAGCCTCATCACAGACACTCGCACAAATTCGACGACTCCTTCCACAGCGATCACAACACTCGTAAACCAGGAGACAAATTTCACCAAGACCAACAACCTAACACCAACAAGGCCACCTACAAAGGGTGCTCAGGGGTGTTTGACTGCGCCTACCAGGAGTCCATGAGTCTCTTTAACAAAGCCACAGAGCCAATCAGAGCAGATGAATTTTATCAGCTGATGCAGAGCTACCTGCAGCAAGAGGTCGACCACTTCCACCACTGGAAAGAGCTGGAGAAGTTCATCAACAGCTTCTTCCGAAACGGGGTGTTCATCCATGACCGCATGCTATTCACAGACTTTGTCAGCGGTGTGGAGGGCTATCTGACCGACATGCACGAGTATCACGGCCTTGATGACAATGTGTTTGAAGATCTGGATGATTACGTTTACCGGCACTTCTTTGGAGAGGCTTACACTAAAAGTTATGGACCTAAGTAAGTCTCCAAAGGTACACAGTACATTACTAAAATGATTCTTTTATTGGAAACTTCTGCATAATAATCTAGAAGTTATTTGTAAATAACGATTTTTGAGGAGACTTCATTGAATATGTACACTTGGCCTTACCTGGTGTCTTTAAGTGACTAGTGGTCATGCTCTTTTCATCAAATACACTTTTTGCCAAACTCAGGATTTGAAAAGACCCCTCTGCTTCACGCCTCGGTCCCCCTCAGGGTTCCTATCCTTCTAACAACCTGCTCACTATCCTTTATCTTTAGAGTTGCTCTCAGCTCAGTCAGCTACAACATTATTTGTTTTGTGGTTATAATGTCTGTCATTATGCTGCAGTAGACTGTATTGTATCATTCAAACGACCCAATGTTCATGTTGTTTCTGCTTTGTGTTTAAATCTCACAGTGGGCCGTTTGAGAGGCCTGACGACTCAAAGGACTCCTCCAGAGCAAAGCATCACCAGAGAAAGCACCAGCGAGCCAAATCTCGTTCACACAGCGAGCGCAAGTGGAGCCGATCAGGGAGAAATGCAGACAGACACATGGCTGATGTCAAAATAGAACTGGGTCCGATGCCGTTTGACCCCAAATACTGAAAAAACACTTTAAATGATTTATTGTTGTAATTGGAAGCTGTTTCAGGATGTATCTAGTAGCTGTTTTTTTGTAAGTTTGCACATTGTTAATTTTTAAATGCTACTGAATGTCCTGATTTGTTGTGTTAAGTGAAATTTTTGTCACTTGGTTTGCATGAAAGATGAGGTTTTAAAATCATCTACAAATTTCCAACACAAGAGGCCCGATTTTATTTTTAAAGGTTGGATTAAGTTTTGGACTGTAAATGACGTCCCCAGAGAATATTAATCTTTACAGCCCCATCAGTAAACTTCATCAATGAGAGCACATGTGTCAAATACACATACAAGGATTCGGCTGGTGTTGATTGGGAGCAGAAACACTGGCCAGTAAAAATGAATTGAAGATTATGTAAATGTTTTAATTTGCTGCTTCAAACACAAGTTTCTCATGATGTGCTTTTTCAAACATTCCACCTCAAGCTGGTTTGAACTGGACCTGATAGTTTGTATTTAAAAGACTGGAAAATAAAAGTCACTAAGTTTGGATAAGTGAATAGAAAACAACCCCTCACACATTTGGAGTGACACTTTGAGAATATTAAAAATATTTATTTCAGTAGCAAGTTCCTGTCCTTTCGATGGAAAGATTTTGTTCCAATGGTTTTCAGTGCCTTTCATAAATAAAGACGCTTCCTCCAACTCTTCCCTCAGAAAAATGGGTGTGAAATATCTCTGCTGTTCTTGTGTAGTTGTTCCCGTTCAAAAACACAGCGATCTCCTGCAATAACAGAAAATTAGATTATAAAGCTACTGAGTTTCATTTATGATGGAATATGATCAGTGCAAGACTTACCGCCTCTAAAACATTAAACAAAACCAGGTGTGTTGGTAGAGAAGATTTATATGGAAATGACGTTCTGAGCCAGTGAAGAGGGTCGTCATAGAAACTGTCAGCTTCATCGATATAACCCTCTTCTCCTAGATCTGGAGGACACTCGAGGAACCTCATGTTTATGGGGCAGTGGACATGGCTACAGAGAACCAGAGAACCAGCACAACACAAGGCAGAAAGTTACATAGTTCAAAAATGTACATCTGAAAAACATTGTAGCCTCTTGGTCCTTTCAACATCTACCCTGGAGCGAACGTTATCACCAGTGCCATGTTACATATGAAGTGATCAAGAGCTTTCAAAACAGCCACCGAATGGACCTGAGGTGATTCTACCAGGTGATTCGTTCAGACGAACAAATGGATTAAGATGCTTTCTTACTCATGTTTGGTCACATTATTTCATGATAAATCTTTATTCTTTATAATAAAAGATGATAGTGCTAACAATTACTATCACAATAGTTTAACTAATTCTTTCCTCAAACCTGAACCTTTAATATCAGAGAACTGGCACAAAAATTAGGGAACCAAAGCTACCATTCATTAATTTATCATTCTGAAGACCTAAAATGTATCCAGATTTGGTTGACAAAATACACAGCTCTTTTTGTCTTCTGTCTTCCTCAGGTGTGAACCGTACCTGTAAAAAGGCGTTGAGTGGCAGGGCATGAGGAAGAGGACATCTGGAGGACTGGGGGAGCTGCCAGCGTCACAGAGCACCTGAATGTGACTCATGACATCAAGAGTTCCTCGCTGATGGACCAGGCCGGTGTAGAGAGCGGCGGACAGGTTACTCACCAATAAGACAAACACAGCAGCTGGTCTCCATGCTTTCAGGTAAGACAGGGAGACCCCTGCAGAACCAAAGTATTTCAATATTTAAACATGCATGAGGAAGGTCTTTATCACAGATAAAATTGTTGATATCAGATATAAAAACTCACCACAGAAGAGCATGCAGAATGGGAGCACCGGGTAGATGAATCTGAACTCTTTGTGAGGAAGCAAACTAGAGGAGAGAGATCAAAGAGTTTTACTTTGTCTTAAGAGCTTAAAAATATCATGACTGACTAAAAGCAATATTTATAAAACTCCTCTAAGTGCCATTCTATTAAGTTTATATAGCAGAGATGAAGCAACAACAGTGAAAAAGGTTAAACACGTCACAGCACTTTTTTAAAGTTATCAAAAAGTGTAGCTCTAAAAATGTTTTGATGAAGTGATTTTTAGCTGACTTGTTAGCCTAAAACAAAGAAGTTTTACCTGTAAACCATGATGGTCCACACAACTGAAGCCAGGAGAATCTTGTACTTTTTGAAGGCGAGGCCACACCCATGTAGAAAAAGAGGAAGATGAGGGCCGATCACTACAGGGAACCCCTGAGTGAGGTACCAGTGCCAGGGGTGAGAGCCGTAAAAATCAGCCACACCTCTGAAAACGTTGAACTTCAGGAAATTGAACTGCACCAAGGTCAGCTGAAGAACAGACAGAAAGCAGCTCTCTGAACACCTGACTTTATGAACAACAGCTGGAGGAATATAGAAACCACACTGGTGTAAAATGTTACCTCTTCATAAAAAATACTGTCGATCACTGTTGAAATCACAACAGCCACAGCTCTACAAATGAGAGGAGGGGTATCAGCAAAGACATGAGGATGAAAACAGAAAACAGTCAACTCAAATCAAAATGACAAACCCTATCGGAATGTAGTTATGAGTGATGAGCCTCAGCTTGTTCTCCTCCCGGCAGAAATGGTACATCAGCAGAGGAAACCAAACAATCAGAGCGGTTGGCCGGAAAATGACAGCCAAGGCGACTATGCTCAAATACTTTTTGCTGAAAAAACATCAACAAACATCTGTGAAAATCATCTGCATTTTTCTAAATATTAGAAATTAATTAAAAAAGGGAGTAAGCCAAAAGATACAACGAGGTGAGACCTGCTGTGTGTTTTTGATCCAGGTAGAGGGAAATAAAACAGAGCCAGGCAGGTGAGGGTGGTCTCCATACTGTTGGTCAGTGTCCTGGTGCAGCAGAACCATGAGAACCACGAGCACAGATGGCAGAAAAACTATGGGAAAGGAGAATAAGTTAAGTCAGAGCTGTTACACAAAGAGAACTTCATAAGGGTCCTTACATGTCATTTTTTGTATAACGGTTATCATTTTGCAAATACAGAGCTGAAAAAAGTGTAATTTGCAGAAGCAGTCAATCACACTTATTTTACCGTCCATTTTGCGACATCTGGGCTCTGCAACGTTTGAACGAGGAAGAAGAATTTTACATCGGCAAACGCAGCCAGCAGCGCTTGAAATATTCTTGGCAGCCATATCTACAAAATCAAACAGACAAGGGTTATTAGAATGACTAAATAATTTATTATGTAATACTATGCTGATGTGAGAATGTGTTAAATTGAAAAAAGTGCTCTTACTAGGAGAAGAACAGAGTCATAGTTGATGAGGTTTAATATCTTGAATATAGCTGCAAAGAGGAGAGGATAAGAAAATCCTCTTATGCCTTCTTTCCATTCCCAGGTCAGAAACCCATAAGTCACTCTGTTAAGTCAACACTTGATAACATGAGAAAAAGATCAAAATGATCTCAATATCAAATACAAAACTGAACTCCAATTTAAAAAACAAACAAACATATATTTACAAAAATAGTATTTGCAAATGGTATCCACTTAAGTCCTGAGGAATCATGGATCAAAAGGATATTTGAAGACCATACGATGTGACACCTCCACAGACTGCCAGTACTCATCAGGGACAAAACTTGTCTGAACCAGGAAGCAGTTGATGAGTCTGAACAGCAAACAGAAACCAACAACTCTGACTCTCAGCACACCTGTAAGATGAAGAGAAATAAGTTTAATAAAGACATATAATCTTACTCTCAGAGCAGATAAATGTTTGTTAAGTTTGACTTTAATATAATGTTTCTTGTTAATAGATTATCACGTTTAAGGGCCTCACCGTTATTAAGAGGTGAATCAGTTTCTCTTGAGTACAGGTGAGATTGACGTTTTCTCAGTTTCACATCTTCCACCTTATTCCCAAATTTCAGGCGTGATCGGAGGGTCTCCATCAGGACATTCTGTCTCTTTACCTGTCGGTACAACACGCTGCTGTCAACATCACACCTGTCAGGACGTAACTCAGGTGTGCGAGGTCAGTTCTCAACACAAGTAAAACAAAATTAAACACGCTTTAATAAGAATTATATAAATATCTCCAGGTGTTTTAGAAGTACGTGAAAGAATTATCCGGCTGCCACAGTACAAAAATATTATTAAACATAACAATGAAACAAAAATCACTGGTTCTGCCCAACTTTCATTTGGCACTGGGAGAGTGGTGATCTGTAATACTGCGCTTCCGCATGCATGTCAATTTCCGGTCAATTCTTGTTCACTTCCTTCAAAATAAAAGTCTGTTGCTGCTTCTTTTACGTTAGCGATAATGATCAAGTACAAATTCAGTAGATGGCTTAATTTTTAACCCGTCAAAGTAAAAAAAAAAAGTTCACCGAAAAACTGTTATGAGTCGTATCTGGATACATTTTGGTTTTATAAAATATTACTGTGAATTCAAGAGTACACCTATCATTTAATTGCTGCTAGATACATCAACCTCAAGAATGAAAATGAGAACCAGTAAACTGCTGCACCAGTCTGAACTTATTTGACTTATTCTTTACAAGTGCATCTCAATTTGATTACCACTGAAACTTCAATTTCTCTAAATACCAGGAAACCCTTTGTACTATTACCCCCACCACTTTTGTCAGCTAACATAAGAAACTTCGGTAACAACTTTCCTATGTAGAAACTTTGGCGTGCAAGACATACAAGCCAACCGGAGATATTTTGATAAGCGATTTTTAAATCTAAGAACATTGTATGTGTCTTACTCAACAGCTTTTCCCCCCCGTCAACTACTTTATTTCCTCATCATCAGGGTTTTTTAAAAAGTTTTATTCAGTTCAATTTCTTAATGAATTTATCCCTGCTTTCAATTAACAGTTAATTGCATTACTCACCGTCAATCTTTGCACCGGAAAATAAAGAATTCTGTCCTTTTTGCAGCGTGCAGTTCATCACTTCGCACTTCACCATCTACCCTCTGAAGGCATTTCCAAGTGTTATTACATGTATTGTCCGGTAGGTGGCGGACTACATCTCAGTGAGATTCTTCCTGATTCCGCTGCAGAAGAAGAATGTCGTCCTGTTCGGTCTTCGAGGTCCTTTAACAAATATCTTGTGTTTTGACCTCTGTGGTCTTCAGTCGATTTGTTTCAGGTGATAAAAGAAACCTTGACTAAAGCCGCTTCCTTGGTGAGTTAACAGTGTGGCAGAGTTTCGCCTCTATTTCAGTAAAACTGTCATATTAGTGTTGCATTTAGTAACGCGACGATAAATCCATCAAGCCTGTGAATGCGACCTATTTGTTTCCGGTTTGAACTTTTCAGCATAAACCTGGGCAGGTATTAAAAGACCTGTCCGAAGTTCTTTTGATGATGACCAAAATGGCCATTTAATATTTAAGTAAGAACTTAGTGTCAAGCAACAACCCATATTTAGTAAAATCCTGTAACGTTTTTTATTAGGGGATTAATATGTCAGAGTTAAAATCCCCAAATTTCTTAAATTTGTGAATGACAAGGCTTCTACAACCCTGATGTAATGATGCCATCAATGGTAATCTAAAGGGGTTTTCTAATGAGCATCTTTCCAGATCAGTGGGTTAAAGACACACTGTCATTAAGCTTCTGCAGGAACAATACTAGTGTACAAATGTATGCCAGAGTGTGAGAGTGATCAGCCACTGTTCTGTTTTTAGCTCTGTACCTTCTTAGGCCTTCGTGATATGAGACTTGGACTGTGTTCAGGACTTTCTGACAGTGTCTGTGGGAGTGATAGTTCATTGAAATGTTCCCCACTATTACATTTTTGTGAAAAAAAAATGCAGTGACTCTGTATAGTTTGATTAAAATGCAGCAACACAAGGAAATATTTCTTTTATTCTTTTAGAAGTTAATGTTGAAATTCAAATGAAATAACTTTGAGGATGTTCTGGTTATGTTTTTAAACCAACAGTATTGATCTAGTTAAGCCAAAAACACTGCTTTTAATTATCCTGCGTTGTGTGCATGTTCATTAACAAAATCATTGCAGTCAGATGTTTTGCTTGAATTTTAACAAGAACATTAAAAATTAAACAGATCTCATGATGTGCCAAATATAACAAGGACTTCAATGACAAACTTTTTGGTAACATTATTACCTCTTGTTTCAGGATCTCCTTGTGTCCTATCAGTGGCATTTCACACTGACTGAAGACATGTTTCGTAGAAGAATACCTTTCACACAGATGGCCTTTGCTACGTTGCTTGGAGTGGCTGGTGGTGTTTATATCTACAGACCTTTTTTCGAGCCACTACTGAAGAGCCCAGGACAGGAAAACCAGGATAAGCCAAAGAAACATGAACAAGCAGACTGAAATAATCTATCACTCTGGCAAAGATACCTCACGGACAGAAAAACAACAGCTGGACTGCCAGAACCAAGGGTGAAACATGGACAGTTCCACCGTGGACCTGGTTATACTTCTTTGGGGGTTCTTGTTGATGTTCAAAATAAAACATTAAATTATGTGTTATTATGTCTTCCATCTTCAGAAAGATGTGTCTAAATTTCATCCATAAATATATAACCTGTTCTGGTTTAATTTTCAAAGCTTACAGATGAAAAAAGTTTTTTAAAATATGGTCATCTTCTCTTTTCGTCTCAATATCACTCAAAGTGCTGTCCTTAAAATGAAATAGCCACTAAAAATAGCAGAAAAAATACATTTTTATCAAATACTATCATGTGTCTTTAAGCAGCAAACATATCTTTTTGTCAAAATGGTGTGTTGTAAAAAGTATAATATTACCATCTTTGCAAAAATCAGGTCAATTTTGTCACAAAAAGGAACAGGATAAGTAATCCTTGCATTTCTAGCCTCTGGCCTGGATTATTAGAATTCCTATCAGACCGCTCTAATAAGTTTAAACCCCTTTCAGCTGTTCCTAAAATCTGCTACTTGTGTACAGACAAGAACCGAGAACTGGATACCTATTTTCCACATATTGGCCCTTCTGCTGTCAGTAACTGTAATTTAAAGGAAAAGAAAATTCAAATTCTTCTCATACACAAAGACTTTACAATCAGGTGTTACCACAAGAACCATTTCTGTCAAGAACTTTTGCACTCTTGTGGTACCTGAAGTATCCAAAAGTAGTATTGGAGGCAGAGGTTTCTATCAAGCCCCTCTCCTCTAAGGGAGGCTGACTCTCCCCCATTTTAAATTACGGTAACACTCCTTTCTTGAAGCCTACCAAAGGCTGCATTGAACGTGCCAAATTACTCTTTGTCCAGTGCTAAAATTTCCATGATATATTTTGCAGTGGTGGGGCTACATTTTTATGAATAGTGTGGTGGAGCTGGGGCACAGACTTGAGTAGAGGTAGCCAGGTGTGGTAAACATTACAGGCTCACTCCAAACCTGTTATCTTCACAGATCAGGTATATTCTTGTTTGTGTTTTTCAACTTTAAAGCTCCTGTGAGGAGTTTTTAGCTGGTGGAGAAATAGACTGATACTAGTGCCTCTGTATGACCTTTAAAGGCAGATAAGACCATCAGCAACAAGTCTGATAATTTCACTGTAGTTATTTTTGATGCTTAAAAACACTGTAAGGGGGTTAATAGCTTACCAGGTCATTGACAGCAGGACGAAAAATCTTTTTAAAAACTTTTTACATGGTCAATACTTATACAAAGTGATAGATTATGATAATGTTTTTGTCTGAAAACAACTTTCAGATGTACAGATTAAGAGGTTTTGTCCACAGGGTGGTACAAACCAAAAGTTTCTCACAGCAGCTTTAAAGTTTAACTCAGCAGAGTAGCAATGTTTAAATCAGCTGAACTCGGATCTTAAAGGGTTTTAAAATGTGCATAGTCATCACTTAAACCACCAACAACAGAAAATGTCCCAAACCAAAATACAAAGAAGCTAACAGTTTGCTGAAAAACAACCAAATAGATGATTTCACAGAAGTGGCTCTGATAATGCAAGCGGACAATCGTGGTTTGGGATTTTAGGGACAGCCATGGCCACCCACTGGCCACTCCTGGTTTCACCACTGACATTTGTTGTGTTATCGGTGTAATTGTAAAAACAAACAAACAAACAAACAAACAAAACTAAAAAATGTTTGTCTCTGAAATCAGTGAAGTCTAGTGTAACAAAGCTGTCATTCTCAAGTAAAGTATCATGCTGAAAAGTCTACAGGAGTATATCCTTAACTTCACTTCAGTCCACTTGTTACCTAGCTTGTTATCTAGCTGTCAAATGCTCTGTGAAGGTTAGCAGTAACACTTTAATCGCTTCTCGACTGTTTTTTTTACCCAATGCTGTCAGCTCTGAGTTTAGCACTCCTCTCTGCTCCGTGGGGAGGAGCTGTTTCTGTTCAGCTCGACACCCACATACAGAGTAAGGTGGTGTTCAGTGTTACAGAGGCTGTTCTCATGTCAGCTAATGGCTCAGAGGCGACGAAGAAAGTAAGGCATTTACTTATTCACCTTTCGGAAAGACTTAAGCGGTCACCTCCAGCTTACTATTTCAACACAAAGACACAGCGCACTACAGCTACGCCCGGGGGCTGGTAAGTAGTTTGTTAAGAGTGTTTCCAGGAAATGTCAGTCGAAGAAACGAGTCTGTAGCATCTGTTAGGAGAAAGCGACAGGTTGACAACTTTTCTTACAACATAGGGTTGGTTCTCTCGGTTGTTTACTTTGTTTACAGGTTGAGCGCTCACAAACAGTGGATAAAATCACAACTAAAGGCAGCAGGGAAACATTTTAACACCTTTTTAAAACTCTCTTCAGAGTCGTACACTTTCTTCAAACTTGCTCAATAACTCTTACAGACTAACATCTCTGTCTAACTATTCCGAAAAAGTCATTTTCCAAGGAGGACTTGAAGTTATTCATATTTATCAGAGTGCCCAGGCATGTTTAGACTCATGCATGCTTCAATATGTCTGACAGAGGAAGCTGGGAAGTTGGCATCCAACTTCGCCAACTTGGCAGGATCCACATGAAGTGAAAGGTTTATTCCATGAAAACATCTACATAAGGATCAGCTGAGATTATCTTTTTTTAAAAGTTTGTTTCAGTGAACTGATTTGCTGCTGTATCTGTATGTGTCTGGTATGGTCATGTCTCATGCTGTCAAATCCTCTCTTGGTATTTTAATGATTAAATAGTTGACATCATTGGCAGCCAGAATATTTCAGGATGCATGATGCCCTTATCTGATCACTCAATTTGATCTAGAGTTATGTAATGATGTTCTCATTAGTGTCCCAATTGTTGTACACCCTTTCAAGTTTGAGGCATGTGAGTATCCGGACTTTCCCGAGGAGCTGCTGGCCGCTGTGTTGGACTGCTGCCCAGGGTGGGTCCTCCACTTCTCTCTGACAAATGATTAAAGCTCCTTTTTGTTTGCTGGTCCACATGGGTGGTAGTCCTTGTCTGGCAAACACAGCTACTCCCACTCAAGGAGGAAATGCCAACACATTTTAAGAGACAGCTCAGAGTTTGTGACGGACTGTACTTTATTTTTAATTGTTCCTTTGATAGAAATCCTCACTGAGATCACATTTATCTATCAATGTACTTATGGCCAAAGAAAGGAGAAGTGACATATCACATGTGAAAAAGTTGTCGAAAAATTTAAATAATACAAACACACTTTATAAATAGATATGACATTTTTTATTTATTCTATTCAGTACACGTAAACTGCATAAAATGAAGTTACATGCTCAGCCGAACCAAAGAGGGCAGGTGTTGAGTTGAGCAAGAGCATCAGAAAAAGATCGCTCATGTGACTGTGATCAGGTGTACTTACGAAGGTGCTGCACAGTACAAGGTTAGTTTAATGAAGAGCAAGTCTGAGTAAAGTGTCATGACCCTGTGGCATTAGATTATCTGGAATATAGGAGCCCTGCAGTGTTTAAGACATTTCCTCTCTGCTCTGTGATAAACCAAAACAGCACCATGAACTGTCGCAGTGGCCGTGAGAAATGTGGTTAAGCTTTGTACCTAAATTAAGTCAGTCTGCAAAGTGTCGTACAAAATGTAATCTTGAAGACAATATCAATATCAAGTAACTTTTTTATACTCATATCAGCCAGTATGAGGGAGGAAGGGTTACAAAAATATTCCACTAAAGGAAAAGTACAGTTAATTTAATGACATTTAACTTGAAGTAAAAATTACAAGTCTGTAATTTATTTATGTAAAAGTAGAAAGTAATTTACTTTTAACCTGTAGAGATGGGGAGAATAAGATTTTCTCCCATTTATGTCAAAGCACTGTATGTTTTCTCTCAAACTAGTTGATGTAATATAACCGTGGATTGTATATAGGATATACAGTCTTCATACAGCATGTTTTGTCATCTTTACACTTTTTGATGGTTAATTTAAGTCATTGCTGGCTAGAAATATGGACTTAGTTGTAATGAGTAAAGACGGCTGAAAATGGAGCCTACAGAAATGTCTTGATAAGTTTCTTGAAACAGGATATCGTGGTTATTTCAAGAACCTGGTCAAGTAAAATTTGGCTCAAAATATCTTGAAATAAGGTTCAAAATCAGACTTGTTAGGCTAATGTGGCTCAAGTTGTTCTGAGGTGGTGGACCTGTTGGTGATAGGGGTTGCACCAATTGGTTACACAGATCTTCTTTGGCAGAATAATGATCTCAATGTGGGAATCTGGCAGTAGTCAGATGTGACTGACCCATGCTTGTTTGTGGTATTTCACCCCTTATCTCATCATTTTAGGTTTATGTAGCTGTTGAGCAGCAAGACAATACATTTTCTGTTGTTAGAAGTGATCAAATTTGACTAAATGTAGTTTTGCTATGTTTTATGTTCCTTTAATTAAATTTTATGGTAAATATTGTCTTTCAAAGAAATAATTGTTGACTGTATCGTATCACTGGTTGTTACAGCTGAGACTTGAACAAATGTGGCTGAGTAGTCTGATCAGCCTACTGAATCTTCATCAACAAGATCTTTTACACTCACATTTTGTGGTGCTATTCTTACTCTAGCAGCAATATAACAAACTTAAATGTAAGCAAAGTTTAGAAATCAAAGCTCAAGCAGCTTCATGTTCTTTTGAGCGGCAAACTAAGTTAGATAACAGATCATGTAAGGACTAGTTTTGTAGCCATGACACACAGAAACAGAGAAGCAGCTTCCCTCTCAGCAGTATTTTTTGGTTATTAATAATCAGAAGGTAAAAAATGCACAACTAATTTCAGTAGAAATTTGTGTCAACTTGGTTTTAGATGGCTTTTTAACAGCCTCCTGTGAGGGCTTTCCTTCTGTAAAGCTGCTGTGTTCAGGGGCGGAGCCAGACTACTGTGGCTGGGGTGGTGAAACTGGGGCACCGACTTTTGCAAGGGTGGCAACAAGAATGTGTGCACATGTGAAAGGCTTTTAATCACCCGTCTATCAGAACCTACTAAACTTTTGACATGATAGTGTCCAAAATATGTTGAACTTCTTTCTGGTTCTCTTAATAAAGTAACACAACATGGTGACAAAACTTAAATCTTCAGAGATAAGATCTTTAAGGACTAAGCAAAAGATTCTTATCAAAAATCGCAATTTTAATTTTGTCAATTTTAAGTTTTGACAAAGAAAAACAAGGGGAATCGAAATGCATAGAAAATAGCTGATCATTTTGAGGATTTTGGGATGGCTGATCAGATTTTAAGGGAGTCAGTTGCCACATCTGGGCCTCTCAGACCACCCCTGGCTCTGCCCTTAATTGTCTTCTCCATCTTATTGTATAACAGGTTTGTTGTCCATTAAAAATTTAGAGGGTAATATCATGTAAGATTGCCAGTCATTGTTCATCTCTTTCAACTCTTAAGAATATCATGAGCTGCCAGTATAGTTAGTTGGCATCCTTTCAGCTGTATCAAGACTTAAGTTTAAGCAAATGATCATAAAGTTTTAGATTCTAACAGCTTTGTGTAAACATACAGATGAAAGTTTTTCTCCTAGCTTTTTATCTGTTAATCAATTCTCACACCTTTAAACGAGATTGTATTTCTTGATTATAATGAGGGCACGATAAGATGTTCTCTGGTTTGTCTGATAATAGTCTGCAGAATTTTGCTGACACATTTCCAGCGGTGTGGTTATGCTGATTCACTTCTGTGACCTCTTTTCACCAACACAGAAATCTAATACAGATCCATACATCTAATAGATCTATACATCAGGAATTCAAACACATTGTCAGTGGCAAAAAGAGTTGACCAAGCATATATTACAGATCTTTTATTTAACATCCACAGAAAATATCACAAGTTATTTCATTATACCATGTCAAAATCTCTTCAGTAACCACCTGGGACAAGAAAATCCTTGTTTATTTAGGAACATGAAGTGAAAACTACATATGACATTCAATGCCTACCCTAAGGGTCATTGACAAGATTATTGCTGCCAAACCTGTGCATGTTTCTGTTCGTGGTCAGAACACTTTGAACCAATTAGGTTTCGTTAAGATTTGGTCATAGCAGTGGGCACCAAAACTACAAAGAGCTCCAAAATGTACATACACTTGAATGAAAACCACTCGTCAAAACTTCTTAAGCTTCAGTAGGGTTAAACAGGTTGCCATCCACGTGTGTATGTCCGCATTAGTCATAGCTAAGTGTACCTGAAGGGTGTGTAGCTCAGTGTTTATGTGTCAGTCACTATTTTGACTGGGAGTCAAGAGGAAATTTGTTTAATGAAAGTGACAGGGAGTTGTGACTTTTCTGTTAAGCTGTCTTGTTTGGTGATTGTATGAGGTGAGTCGTGTGGATTTTACTGATGAGCTAACGAATGGTTCTTTATCTTTGGCTATTCACTCTGTTCACATTGAGACTGTTTTTGAGTGATCAAGCCATGCTGAGCTTCAGAAGCTCAAATAACTTCTGCCTTTTTCTAGGTTTGCAAAAAGTCAAAATCCAGGGAATCAGAAAGATAGAGACAGTTTAACTGGTTGAAAAGACATGAAAGGTATCTAAAGAGGCATCAGGATATATTTGAGTTAAAACTGCACATGTAATAACTTATAAGCCTCACTAAGAAAACAGTACTATTTAACAGCTTCTTTGCAAACAGTTTTTTTAGATAGTTATACATGAGTCATCAGGAAATGAAAAGCATACATTTCCTCTGCTGAATTCATTGTTCTGGTATTAATGTGCCGGTAGTAGTGATCATTAGCTAAGAACAAGGTTGCTGCCAAAAAATAAACTATTTACAGACAAAAGAACATGATTCATAAGCATCGATCATTATAGTTTGAGGAGAAAGTTTGAAGTTATGCCAAGTAATTGCTAGCTGTTCAAACCTACATTCGCTCTCTTTCCATGAGTGTGTTTAAAAGTTATAAATAAAATCTGTTTTATAACTTTTGACTCACCTAGGCCAGAACAAGCCAGCCAACAGGAATGTAGACCTCGTACTGTTGGGGGGGCTCAGTGGTCTTTGCTGACCGTTTATGGCCAAATCAGTGCATGTTGCAGCCATTTCCATCACAGAGTATTTTTCATGCGTCTTGATTTTGCACGAGACCTTAAGCTGCTTACAGCTTCAGATGAAAGGTTCAGTGTGGGTAACAGGAAAAGAATGTAAGACTTGTCTGAATACTTTTTGCACTGGTCATATGATATATCTGCTCTCTCTTTTTTTATTGTTTTGACCAAGCCAACCATAGTAAGAGAAAATGTTCATTTAGTGGATATCATGCTTGCTTTTCATTCTCACTGTGTAGTTAAACTTTGTACTGTAAGCTATAGTTTTTAATTAAAATCAGGTCAACTTTTATTCAAGCTATTAATCTGTAGACAGAAACGGCAACTTTTCACTTTCAAGACTGATTATTAGTAAAACCTTGACTGTTGTTGGGGCAGGACTTTAAAACGCCTTCTGTCATTTCCTGTCACTGTGTCAGCAGGATGAAACACTTCTTACGTTACACACATTAGCCCACAGTGCCATGAACCAAACAAGTCTACTTCTGTGGTCTTGCGTAACATTGAACAAAGTGTCAAAGATGTCTAATTCTCACTCCAGAGCTCTGACCGCACTGTTGGCTAAATATGCCTCAAAGCAGTTCATCTGAGGTTCTTTTCATTACTTTTAGAGAAACAGTTAGCAGTTTTTGTTTTTGGTAAATGTGAGAATGGTATTTTTCATGAGGGTTATGAAACCACTGGAATTAGCTATTGTGTTGTTGGTGAGTTTAGAGGGGAGTCATGGGGCAGCTGTCCTTACGAGATTACTCCACTAAATCCTCACTGGCCCTAAATAGGTGTTGGAGAGAGTTTGTTTGTTTTGACCTTTTTTCCCATGACTAACTTACCGATGAAAACTGAATTAACTACAGTTGATTATTTTGTATAAATCTTCAAATTACAGATTAATATTTGTCAGTTTAATTTCAGCTTTCATGACTGATTGGTAAAGTCCCCTACATCTTGTATTTGCATACTCACATTACGGGACCTAATGTAGGTAGATGAATCTAAATGTTGGCATGTATGTCTGGTCATGGCATTCGTCATGTAACTCTACATCATGAGACTATATGTTCTCAGTTGACCTGCATCTGAGTGAGGGCAGAATTCATGTAAAGCTGATAGTGAGTACCTTAATTAAATGCTCATTGTGTTCTGTTGAATCACCCAGTCAAACTGGAATGACAACAATTAAGAAAGCAGACTAAACACAATAAAACTAATCGTAGGTTGAATGAACTACTTGAGTACACTGAGAGAATCAGTCCCTCCAAACTTTGTCGCTGTCACCCTGCAGAGAGACCCAGCACCAAAATCCTATTGTTTATTCAGTTAGATATAAGCTGTTTTGCCTAATTCAATCTGGGAATTTGAGAATAAAGAACTCAAAGCCCCTTCACAGCCGTAGTCCAGCGACACATTTGTTTTTTGTTGGTTTATCCTGATCAGACCTTATTTCAGCGAGTAGTGTGTGCACTGTTCAAGCTTTTCTCTCTGTTGGATCTGTTGTACCTGTTATCTGAACAGCCAGCTATCCTTTTATAGACTTTTATAACATTACATCATTTCAATTGGAGCACCACCCTATTTCAACATTACTTCATGTTTAATCTCTCAGAGTGATGGGAAACTCCTGTGAGTGTGTGAAGCCATTTAAGCTCAATAAAGGTGTACGAACAACACCTGTCGACTTTTCCCTAATGCCAAGACAACCTGAGGGGTCAAACTTGACTTAATCGGTGCTTTTCTTATGGTAGACTAATCTCGTGAAAAGATAAACAATCTGTTCGTCTTTTTTTTGTAGGTGGATGATGCTACATCTGGTTTTGGCTCCACATCTTACCTTCTTGGAAAAATTAAATGTTGTTTTGATTTTAAAAGATTTTAGCTGGAAGTTATAGCAAATTTTTAAAAGCCACTGCTTATCCTTTTAAAAATAAGAGGCTTGTGTCTGTTTTGGATTCTTTCATGTCTGAGTGGTAGGATGAATGTCTGTTTTAAAAACAGATTTTTATCTAATGAGATTTATTCATCTGCCAAACAGTTTGACTGCTGCTCTATTGAGATGTTTTGTTTGTGTTTTTCAGAAACCAAGCTCTCACTATGTCTGATGGGGACTACGATTACCTCATCAAATTCCTAGCCCTCGGTGACTCGGGTGTGGGAAAAACTAGCTTTCTCTACCAATACACAGATAGCAAGTTCAACTCCAAGTTCATCACTACAGTTGGAATAGACTTTAGAGAAAAAAGAGTGGTAAGTCCAGTCCTTTTGGATAAAATGGTAAAGTTTCCCATAATGTCTACATTGGTTATGCTGGGATTTCCCTTCAGTCATACGTCAATTGAAGCACACACGGATTTTACTCTCTGCACCTAAAAGGTAACATTTTCTTACCTCCATGTGTGCGCTACAAGGATTTACAGCTTCCTAATCAGAGGCTTAAACACATTCCCACGCCATTAAGTCTCGTAACAAAAGACTACTTATGAAAGTTGCAACAACAGTCCAAGCAATGACTAATGTTGGGGAGCAACAGGCAGCACCCTCCTTAAGAATAAACACCACATACCGTTGGCAAACAGCTGAGCAATGTTCATATTTACACAGTATGCAGTCTATTGCTGTTGACATGGTACTACAAGAGTTTAGACTGGGCAGCAGTTTTATCATAACTAAACTGGACAGTCAATTACAGTGCACTAACAGTACGGATAACACTGAGAGTCCATCATTAACGTCTTTATTTAGTGGTTCTTATCCTGTCTAACAAGGAAATGAAAAAGCAGGAAGTTAAGAATGTGTAAGGAAACTTGCCACCTTAAAACATTAGATGACAGAGCACATATCTCATCTCTTCATCATGGTTAGAGCACAATAAGTTATTATCATAAGTCCTCGAACAACCCAGAGCTGTGCTTCCTGTGTCTGAATCCATTAAGTGTGAGATATCAAACACCACATATTCTTGATTTTTCCTGCTTCATGAAACAACTTCAGGGTTTCAGTCCCACTTTTCATCTCACTGGCTATCCCATAGCTCCACATAAAGTGAAGAAACCAAGTCAGCCTTAAATATCTTTCATGTTATTCATTCATTCATTTATTGATGTGACCAAAAACACTGTGTCTCCTCCTTCCACTTAGTTGCAGCTGAAAAATCTGTGGCCATCACCATTAGTTTTAGCTTTGTTGTTGTTCTCCCCACAGATAAGTGAGACAGATTTACCATACCTTCTAAGATCTTGTTTTCATGAGGTGAAGTAGCTGCATTCATGTTGCGAAGGGGGCAGGTGTGCAGCTAGTCTGATATTTTTTTCTTGATCATCGTTTAGTTTTATCTTCGTTTTCATAGCTGCTCATCTCAGATCAAATAAAAGTAAGCTAAGGTCATATGTACAGTTTAACCTCTTTTTTTTTTCTTTGTTGTCTCTTAGGTTTACAAATCAACAGGTCCTGATGGATCTTCGGGTAAAGGACAGAAGATTCACATGCAACTGTGGGACACTGCTGGACAGGAAAGGTACATGACACCCACCCAGACAGAAGCTTCTCTATTTTGGATTGTTATTCTTTTCTTTAATCACAATTCTCTCGTCAGGTTTCGTAGTTTGACGACTGCATTCTTCAGAGATGCGATGGGTTTCCTCCTGCTGTTCGACCTCACGAATGAACAAAGCTTCCTCAACGTCAGAAACTGGATGAGTATGTTTTTCTCACATAAAGCAACCCTGAGTTTCTTCAGTTTAGACAGATTCAAAAACACAGTGTTTTTTTCTCCCCAGAGAACCTAAACTACTTTTGGTGAATGATAAAGAAAACATCCTTTTGTGTCTGAGTCCTGCAGAATCACACCAGGCTGTTGTTGCACAAAAATATTATGTGATTAGACATTAGATTTTCCAGTTGCGGATAAGTCCTTCTCCGCAAACCTGAGCTAATGCTGAACTTGTGCCAAATCTTATTTTTTCCAGTCATTATAGTGTGTTATCAGTGTCTTGATATCTTCATGAAAAGTAAAAGGCATTTCACATTGAAACAGGTCTTGAGACATGACGGCATGTTTGTATCTTTCAGGTCAGTTACAGGTTCATGCGTACTGCGAAAGCCCGGATGTTGTCCTGTGTGGAAATAAATGTGACCTGACAGATCAGAGAGCAGTGAACGAAGAAGAGCCCCGTGAGCTGGCAGAGAAGTACGGGTATGTCTCAGCTTTGATCCGTGTGTACATGAACCTCTCCCTCCGTTGTTTGTCAAGAAGGCTGGGGCTACACTGTGTGCCAAAGTCTGTGCAGCAGAATGTCAGACAAAACTCATCCTCCTCGAAAAACAAATATTTGTGCACATGCGTAAAATATCCTGCTCTCACCCTACTGGACACACCTTTTCTAAAAACAGAGATGTTATAAAAGATTCAATGTTTTAATTCACTGTAAAAGCAGAAGAGATACTGGTATTACGTCAAGCATTTTACTTCAAGCAGACTCCTGTGGATCAGCAACTGTGAGCTTCTGTAAATTCTTTAGCCTATTTGCAGCTGTGCACTGACTTGATCCAGGTGAGGTCAGGTTAGGACATGTTAAAAATAAGACGAATTATTGTTCATCTAAAGATACCCATGAGATAACATTTCAAGGCAAGCACTATTTAGGCTGTTTTTAATTGTGTCAAATGTTTGAAAAGGAAATTAAAAGACATTTATGCTAAAAGAATATCATGATTTGTCATTGGTGCCCAAACACGGATGAAAAACTAATGAAGGAGCTACACTGCCATATCCACGTATTATCTCCTTTTATTAAAATGTATATGAGCTCAGAAGGTTTTTTTCTTTAACAGATCACACATACAGCTCTAACTGATACTATAAATGCTGACTAAAGCAGTACATTTTTACTTACTGCTGAATATTCAAGTATACAAAAACTGAATGTCGTCCTTTATAAACCACAGCCTTTTAAGAGTCGAGTTCTTCAAACACTGAAAGGACTCATATATAGGGTATGTTAAGATGTGCTTTTATAGATTTTACATATAGAAGAATTATATGAGGTGAGGCTTCATCAATAAAAAGGCTAAAGTTTTGGTTTCTTTTTATCCTTTTAAGGCAAATCTTAAAAATTTCAGAAATCCTCACCTTTTCTGAAAGGCCCTTTTTTATAACTCAAAACACAAACATTTGTGCTACATGGTTGCTCTTATGCTGCTGTGTTTTTACAGCGCCTGTATTTCTTTGAATGCAGAATCCCATATTTTGAGACGAGTGCTGCAAACGGGCAGAATGTCAACCAGGCTGTGGACGTCCTGCTGGATCTCATCATGAAGAGGATGGAAAGATGTGTTGACAAGTCTTGGATCCCTGATGGGACCGTACGGGCTAATGGACCCACCAACCCAGACCTCACAGAGGCCCCTGATAGGAGCAAATGTGCATGCTAGAATGATGGATGAGCCAGTCTGGGGGTGAACCTGTGCTCAAAATAGTGGTGAAAAAAATAGGAATTCATCCAAGTCAACCAGTGGGGGTATATATATATTTATATAAATATATTATATGCTGTATGTATTGTATTCTATGAAAGGTGAGATGTGATATTATTTGTTTCTTGTACCCCACAAACTGGTGCATTTCTGATCAAATTCACATTGAGATGCTGTGTTATTTTTTCAGGATTAGATGCCTTTTAATGGGGGCATTTCATTTCATTTGTATTCACACGATCAGTTTTGTGGAAAGAAAGATCTTACTGGAGAGTGGGATATTTATTTCTTATAATGTCTAGATTAAAAATCCGACTTGAGTCATCAGCTGTTGATGCTGATCATATTTACAGGAATAAACTTTCTGCTTAGGTAGCAGTAAAGTGAGCTTCCCTGCCAGATGTGCTTTAAATGTACTCATGAATTTTCTTTTACTTGCTGTAAAGTTTGCATAAAATCACACTATAATTACGACGATGAGTTAGAAAGGGGGCACTGCTATTCTGCTTTTAAATTAAGTCTGTGATATCTGCTGTCATCTTTGTTGGGATGTACTTTTAGGAGCCTTTGTATCGCTGGTTATGTACTACTGATGCTTTTCTGAATGTTCAATAGATCATCTGTGCCACAGCCAAAATGATTTACATCGGTCATTTAACAATGGCCGGGTGTTTATTACAACTCATGTATCTTTTGAGGGCTTGTGCCTTTTTCCTTCAAAAAAAGAGAAATAGGGAATTCACTCTGACTAAGTCACCTACACATAAGTATGAACAGCAGCGGGTTTGGCCAATGCAACAAAAGAAATACTTGTGTCATAATTATCATGAGAAATAATGAGCAGTAATTCTGGGGGACATGCAATTCACTCTGCTCAAAGACTATTTAAAAATATGTAACTATCAAATTTGTGAGACAAACTCGTGAGGGTGGGGGTGGGGTTGTAATTACAAAAGCTCACTGTTTCTGTTGTCTGTAGATTAACCTTCAGCACAATAATATCAGTTTAATATGAACAAAATTATTTATAAATGATCCAGTGATTCAGTCAGCTACCAAACTAGATTATCGATACCACCCAAATGAGCTCATCTGAGTGTAACCAAGTATTGTCTCATTATTACTTGATACAAGACTGTGAATATGAAGAACTGTGTTAAGTCTTTAAATAGTTCCTCATATTCTCTGGGTCAGTGTTTTAAAAAAGAGCATTGTCACTTATCTGAAAAGACTACAATTCTGCCACAAACTATTGAACTTTAGAGTAAACTAGTGGAGTGGGTTTTTTTTTTCAAACAGCAAATGCCATATTTCAAATTTTGTATACTACTAATGTAATTATTATAAGATTGCATCATAACCTGTAAAAACTGCAGCCTCTGCTTAGAAAGACTTCTGATAGAAATGCTGTATTCAGTGATTAGTGAAAAGAAATTTAAATTAAAGAGAGGTATTAATGTTGTAGATTTTTTTCTTTAAGTTTAGATAATTATCACAAATATTTTATTGGCAAGTTTTTGGAGTAATATATTAAGATTCTAAGGCTTTCCCTGTCACATCAATTTATAGCACCATTGATTTATATTTCACAAAAAGGGTATTTAGACTCAGTAAAAACACAGATTCTTTTGTACGTTTAACACTTTCCATCACCAGGCAACATAATTTGTACTACAGTCATTCTCTCTGTACACATGGTGAATGTGATGTTTTACATAAGAAACATGATTATATTTGTCCATTGACTCCTCCACTTCACAGATGTGAAAAGCTCTCTCTCTAGAACTAATCTGATGACGTGAGCGATTAAAAACAGAAAATATTTCTCAAGTGTGCCATAAAGTTTCATATGAAAAATATGTTATTGATGTCCAAAAATAAACATTTTTATTTATGTATTCATTGTCATTTTATTATATCAATAGTTAATGTTGTCAATGTCAACTTGCTGTTTTAAAGCTCAATTTTCTGGTTAATGATTAAGACGCTTCCCCGTAATCAGAGAAACCATTTATGGCTGGAAACCAAGTTCACTGCATTTTGTAGAAGTGACAGCTTTGTATAGGCCTCTTTTTGATGACAGTGCTGCTGTCTTTCACGTTATGAATGTGTGAAGAAGCATCACGGGTTGTGGTTAAGGATCTGTTATGAAAGAGGCTGTAGTTACCCTTCGGTCCTGACGGGGGCGCCTTGTCTTCTGCACTGCAGCAACCACGAGAGCATTTATACTCCATGAAGAAGAAAGTTCACGATCCCCCTGACCAAAAACAGCGTCCTAGGAGCATCTCTGAAGGTATCGACACACTTTCGACGTTAGATTGCAGTTTATAACAAAGTACCGAGAACAGGAGTTAGTTTATTTAAGAACAAGGCTGAAAATCGAGAACAAGAGAGTAACTCCGCTTGAAAATGTTGTGTTTTGGCTTGCCGGAAGTTTTGCTTCACATAGGAAGATGATGTCGAAATGCTACCTGGTCGTTGC
The DNA here is from genome assembly GCA_962446985.1 of Xyrichtys novacula. Lineage (NCBI taxonomy): Eukaryota > Metazoa > Chordata > Actinopteri > Labriformes > Labridae > Xyrichtys > Xyrichtys novacula. The sequence continues at coordinate 21,639,713 of OY660864.1, read as the reverse complement.
TTTCTTCAATATTCACATGACTCTTGGTAGAAACAGACATTTATCTTCAGGTCTCATGGTTCATTTCAATGTCAAGTCATGACTTGTGTTTATTCCTCATTCATTCCTGTTGAGCTCACGTAACAACAACCAGTCTGCTGTTAGGGTGGCTCCAGGATTTCTCTCTTTATAATCACAACAACCCAGCCTCTATGCCTAACAGTCCATGTGGATGTTTTCATGTTATCTAGGAAGACAATCCTTGATAAGAGACAGTTAGCCATAAAATAAGCATGTATCACCATGACAACTAACATCATTTTACCACCTGACCCCGGATGTCCCCTGGAGGAGACACAAATAATTCAGTCTCCATCAACAACAACAAAGCTGTTCATAAGCCCTTTTTGTCTTGGTTATGACAGTCAAAGCTCTTTTAAGGAGTGTTTTTAATTGTCTGAAATGTATAGTATTGATGTATGTAAACGCTAATGAGACCAGCAAAAGATGATGTTTTTCTTTTTATTCTAATTTTTAACACCTAAAATTAGTGTGAGGGGGTAAGTATTAGCTGAAGAAGCAGTCCCACCACCTGCAGCATTCACAGAAACTGTAACATCAGGCAGTCAAAATTCAGCAGAATGAGATTTTTCTGTCCGAAGTCACTACTCAAGCATGTAGAAGATGAGATAAGCAAAGACTGGAGCTAAATTGGTACAAAAAAAGGAGTTCTTTACAGGAGCTTTAAATTCACAAAATGACTGTAAAGCATCCACGTTTACTAGTTCATGAAAAATATCTTTTTGATCTGTTGCAAATGGGGCACCAATCTACACTATAGTTTAGAGGTTAGATAATAAAATTTCAGAATGACCTCTTGCCGAATTTCAAGAGCATCCCATTTGGTCAAACCAAAATTCAACTTCCCCAACACAGTTTTGTACTCAAATAACTAACAGGTAAAAGATTTTAATCCTTACATTTGAGTAAACCTTGCAGATCCTTTAGCTGATTTCACTTACCTGTGGAATACCAATCTAAAGAAGTCTAAGGGTTCATCTAAACACAGCAATAACTTCAGAGAAAGTACATCTATGAGGATAGATATTAACCAATATGTTTGCTTTCCTCTTGCAGAATGCCTTTTCACTTCTGTCCCCAGTGTGGGACAAAGTTGCAGCCTGGTTTTAAATTTTGTCCATCTTGTGGAGAACAGCTTCCCTCTTCATCTGATGAACCGGGACCTGTGAGCTCAACAGTCTTTTTAAGTTGCTCTCCAACCAAACAGACTAAGGCAGCGTCACCAGTAGTTAAAACAAGCCTTACTTCAAGCACTAGTTCAGCACCCACAGCGAGTCAAGGTAAAGATCTTGGCAGAGTTTTAAAGGGACTTATATTGTGTTATCCAATGATATCGAAAATGTAGATTTTTTTTTTCTTTCAGCCCCTGAATGTACTCAGTCAACCTCAGTTACAACTCGTCCTGCACTGCGGAAATCCTTTAACTCATTACGGCTGGAGAAAGAAGTATCATTCTCTTTCAAAGATGCTGCTCCACCGGTGGTGCCTGACCCTAAACCTGACACAAGCATCAGGACTGAGGGTATTAAACATGGAGTTTTGAAAAGAAAAAACAACAATTTTGGGGTCAACTTGTAATTTTTTCATTTTGATTGCAAATTCATTAGCTTATGCATTTCTTTGGCTTTTATTTGCATCAACAGATAATGATAGGTTGGTGAGAACTCCTACAAAGCAGCAGACTGTCTCTTGTAAACTCAACACAGAGGTAGAGCCATCTTTAGAGTCGTCCCCCTCTTCTCTTGTGAAGTCTCCTCGAGCTGGTGAGTTGAAACACAGAACACATGAGACAGTCTTTATGATAAATTGAGTTTTTCCTCAATGTTTTGTGTTATGATCTTTTCTCTCATCCATATGGTTTGTAACTGACCCACATGAAGTCAGGGGAAAGGCAAAACACACTAGCCCTGCAGTGAAGCAGGCAGAAGATAAAACTGGAAGTAAAGCAGTGAAACGAACAGGAGATGGCTCCCCTAAGTCTGTGTCATCACCAGTCTCCAAATCTCCTTCAAAATCTCCTTCAAAAGGTCAACCACACAACTTAAAACACTGATATTTATCAAGTTAAAGGTTCAATTTCCCAGTGAAGACAGAAAAGGTTTAACTGTTTTTTTCCATGTGAAAAACTGTAAATATTTCCATATAAATACAACAGCAGGTAGAGGTAAAGCCAAGAAGACAAAACAAGCATGTGCTGTGGAGCCGCTGCAGGAAGGCGAGGAGGTGACAGACACAACAGGAAAAAAATGGACGCTGATAAAACTGCTCAGTCAGAGCACAACAGAAGTCTTCTACGAAGGTGAGACTGTCTTCATTTCATTTGATATTCTGGCGAGTGTAGACTGAACATAACTGGTGAAAGTAACCCAGCCAACACAGTTACTGTTCAAGACGGCAAGGTCCACTTTACAGTCAATTCTGACGAGACTTAAAGAGATATTCTTGCGCAAATTTAAGTTATGGTCAAACACAAGATAACACTGAGTTAGACACCCCCTCGAGAGATGATTGTTGCCGACCGCTTGCTTCTCTAGTTATACCAACATTAGCAACAACTGCATGATAGCAATACACAGCGCTACGAGGTCTCCCCGCGCAAACCTCGAGCAAAAAACCACTCATAAATAATGCTCAGAACAGCATCTAACTTCATCAACAGTACATAAAGGGTCCCAGCCACAGCAACAGCCATCAAACATCTTTTTAGCTTTGCCTGATTTCTTTAGCAAAGAGACTAAAAACAACTCACCCACTCTCCTCCAGCAGCCGCTTGTTTGTAGGGGAGCCACGAATCTGCAACATTCATCTCTCGGGGGGTTTGTCTAACTCTGTGTTGCTGTGTGTTTGACCATTACTTAAATTTACACCGCGGTATCCCTTTAAGAGCACATAGAGCATTGGTTTACTGTGTCTCTTTGCACAACCAAAATACAAAAATTCTTTTTAGTTTTTATACTCTCTGTTTTTTGTTTCATGTGTTTTAATCGAATAATGAGTTCAGTATCTCTGCGATCCAGTTAATGTCATTACAGCAGCAAAAAAGGCTGACGAAGTTAAGTGGATGCAATTGTGTTCAGCAGCAGATGACTGTGACGTAAAATGTGAATCAACTCTGTTACATGGTTTTATAATCTTTTTTAATTTCTGCGAACAGTTTCATCGTCAAAGTCCAAGGAATCAAATCACACCCTCAAACTGGTCAGTAAGATCCCATGATTCAAATTTTGATTTGGAGTTCTCTGTAAAAACTGGATATGTACTTTGACACCATGGGCTTTTATTTTTTCTGTACTGCCTGTTACAAATACTTCTTAATATCTTCAGTCACTCTAAGTAGCATCAGTAATGTGGATTTTCTCTCTGTTGTCATGTTAGGGAGCCAAGGATGGAAGACTCTTCAATGAGCAGAATTTTCTGCAGAGAGCAGCTAAACCTACATCTGGTGAGGTTTTTTTTTTGTTCTTCTTTTATGTTATCATAAATTCTGCATTCATAACTTGACTAATAATGGTTAAAAAACAGCAAGAGAACAAATGAAACAGAAATCAAATAGAAACAAAATAATTTAGATGTTAAGAGTGAAACAGAGAAAGACTGATTGACGGGAGCATCATCAGACCTATTTTGAGGACAAAATAACTGAAACCCTCGTAAGTTCTGGTTTGTCTGGAGTGTATCCATTCATGAGCATCTCACATTAACCTTCCTGCTAATACCTGATGTCTCTGCAGTGGAAAAATGGATCAAACAACGTAAGATGGATTTTCTGGGGATTCCCTCCTGTGTTGGCTTTGGTCCTCATGCAGATTCCTACAGGTGTGGAAAACAATTTAATAATGGATTTCCTCACACGAAACAAGACAAATTCTCATTAATTTGAAGCTCTGTTTTATGTTTTGTCAACAGGTTTCTAATTTTCCCAAACATGGGCCAGTGTCTTTGGTCTGTCATGGAGGAAGGAGAAAAGCTTCTGTCTGAGAAAACTGTTCTTCAGCTCGCCTGTAGATTAGTGAGTGTATCGTGAGGACAGACCTTCAGTCTGAATAATAACTGTGATTCCTCCATTCACTTAATAAAGCCAACATATTTCCATTTTTGCAGTTAGATGTGTTGCAGTATATCCATTCAAATGAGTATGTCCATGCTGATATCACTGCAGAAAACATCGTCATCTCACCGGATCAGAAATCTCAGGTAACGTGTTTTGCGGTTAAAAAAAACAAAACAGTAAACTGTGAAAGCTGTACTCTGTCTGTAGTTGAATTTACATGCACTTGCGTGTGTTGGTAGGTACACCTGGTAGGATACTGCTATGCTTTCAGGTATTGTCCAGGCGGACAACATGTTGAATATCGGGAGGCCAGCAGGACACCACATGAGGGCACCACAGAGTTTATCAGTCTGGACGCACATAAGGGAGCAGGTGCGTCATGAATAACTTGTTTCACTAATATCAACAAATCTGAATTCCTTTTTCTCTGGAAGCTGCTGTGTAAAACATGAGAAGACACCTGCACACCTCCCACAGTCCATCTGTCTGCGGCGCCACCTCCCACACACGCTTCACATGATAAGACTGATTAGACTGTCTTTTGAAGCGGGTTGTGGTTATGTAATAAAGTTCTTTCCATGTCTGACTAATTTAAAAACAAAGTCAGAGCCATAACTGGATTATATTTGTATCATCTGAGGTTTATTTCTTAATGTTCATGTGTATCAGAGGAAAGCTCTAAGAACAAGCACGTGTTGTGCTCACAATATATCATGTTTTCTGCTTCAGCTCCATCTCGCCGCAGCGACCTGCAGTCACTGGGTTACTGCATGCTGCGCTGGCATACAGGCTCCCTGCCCTGGACTGAAGTCAGTGATTTAGATCAGATCACCACACAGAAACAGAGGTGAGATGATTCAACTTCACCTCTTTGAAACACCATTAAAAAACACTGAGTTTGGTCACATTTCTGCTGAATAACATAAAACTTTAAAGTTGAATGTCCATTGGAAAAAAAAAACAACATGTTACTCAAAACTTCTCTAATGATAGATACATGGACGATGTTCCTGCTCTGTTGAATCAGTGCTTTGGGAAGAAAAGAGTTTCCAGTAAGTTCCAGTATTTTATTGACTCATATGAAGTTCTTAATTATGTGACTTTCCTTGAGATATTTGGTGAATCTGTGCGTTTTTTGGTGTAGGTGCGTTCAGAGTCTACCTGACTTCAGTGATGGCTCTGCAGTACTCAGAGGAGCCGGATTATTCAGCTCTGAAGGACGCACTGAGAGATGCTCTGCAGCTGTTGGGGGGGTCGCTGGATCAGCCGCTTAGTTTTTAGATCAAAACACCCAGCAGGTCAGAAACAAGTATTCACACATGTTAAGAGGTTTGTCCAATTGGCTGTGTGTCCTTGTTTCACATCGGAATTTTTCCTGCGAGTTAAAGATTACTGAGCTTTTATTCCATTTGCACTTGTTGTGTTGCAAACTCAAAGTTGAAAGCAGCTGTGTTTTCACCAGATAGAGATGATGGAAGTGGTGCAATGTTTTCAACAGTGAAAGTACTTAAGAAAACACTGGATGTATAAATTTTAAAATAGGTGGAAGTTTAACCTCAAACAAACTCAATTTTAGATTGAGGTCAATGAGCAGAGCTACCCCAAGTTTACTTATTTTAACTGGATCATCATTTCAAGCACTCAGTCGGTCACATTTCTCACAAATTGCACTGCAGAGTATCCACATGTCAGGGTCAGCTTGGGGGATGCAATTTCTCGAAGGGTTCATTTACTGGTCTGAGTGAAATTTACACTGAATTAGTTCAAAGTGTCACAGGTGTTGTGTTACATTTAAGTTTTGGGTATTTAGTTTAAACTGTTGTCTGTTTTGATGAAGTGTTTTAGTGAAATTTTAATTGCATGTAGTTTGTTTTCCTTTTTCATTTAAAAAGGGGAAAGTGCAGAAAGGGCGGACATTTTTCTCCCTCCATTTTAAAGCAAAGCATTACATTTTCTAAATCTGTGAACTAAAGGGATGAATAATGTAAGCAGGGTTTCTACATTTCTTATTGTTAAATTGTGCCTTAGTGTCCTTTGACGTTCAGTTATTTTACCGAAAAACAATAAAGCATCAGAATTCATCCCACCAAAAATGTGTTTCTATCTTTGCCGATGGTTGTTTTTGTATTGTTGTTGTGATGTTTGTGCTACACGAGAGTACACATGATGAAAGAGTCAACACAGCAGCATAAACATTTGTTTTAAAGAAACCTTTATAAAGTTTAAACATTTCTGAACATAAACATTTTGACATTTCAAGACATATACAATTCTTTATATGAAACAGTAAATATCTCTTATTGTGCACACTCTTAAAGTAGTTCAGAAAATAAACACTGATACCTTTTGCCTTATCTCTCCTTTCGTGGCATTTTAAACCTTACATCTCTGAGGCACTTTCCGAATGACGAGGCTTTTGAGTAACAACATAGAGCATGATACTGACGGACTATAGCGCCCCCGTGAGGTAGCTTTTAAACACAGTTGAGGACTGGATGGCTTCCTCACAGGGACTGAGCTTACACACACAGACTGATCATTTGAGCTTTTATACAGACATGCTGGCAGTGTGAGGCAGCGACACATGCAGGTTTAAATATAGGCTTACACTGATTGTAAAACAAGACCAAAATGAGCATGACTCCAACCCTTCACGTGGTCCATTCATTCCTAATGTAACTTGTGTTCCTTGTGTTGATTTGAAGATAGAATGTAACGTCTGGATTTCTAAATGTTTTCATCCACTGTCACCAAAAACACTGTGGTTTTCAGAGTGCAGCCCTGATTTGCAAATTCAAGTCCACAGCATGTTGATAAAAATCTTCAGACAAACATCACATGCTCATGAACTCTTTTCCCTCTCCCACTACGAGAGAGGAGCTCCGCGCTGAACACGGATTTAACACTGAAAAATCAAAACCTCCATGGTTTTTTTATATCCACAAATACTGTTACTTTTTGAACATTTTAGATGCAGCTCCGTGATTATTAACCTCTTTTCAGATCGAAGAAGTCAGTCGACTTGAACTCATCAAACTTTTACAAATTATTGGATCATGTATTAAACACACCGTGATAAAACAAAAAAAAAACAAGGCCGCTTTTCGCTGTTTCTGAAATGCTCTGGACATTAAATGTTCACATGACAGAAACAGTTTTTCCAAGTGTAAACAAATGGCGTCCCACTTAAACCCAGGCAATGTGATGGAGTGTGTGTTGAAAGAGAGGGGACTTTCTTTGTGGGTGGGGTAGGGGACTTTTAAGTCATGGCTGAGGTGAAGAAACCTCATGGTTTATCGTTCTTGGTCAGAACAAGGCAAATATGTGCACAGACTCTGCCGTAACAGGAGGGCCTGTTTGTCTGAGCAGTTAGTGGACCATCCTTGAGGCCTCCGGCCCCACAGAGTGAGAGGGGGATCAGAGCATGAGAAACGGTTTAGCTTTGGTTCCACTGTGTCATTAAAAGACAGTAGTGGCCAAATGGCTGGGGGTATGGGGACGCTCCTCCTGATCATGTGATGCCTCCTCCTCTGAAAGATTAAAAAAAGGGGCAAATTAAAAAACCTCTGCAGTCACATGAACAACGGCAGACTTTGTCTTCAGCTCTCACCATTCTGTTCATCTCCCTTTTCCTCGCTCTGCTCCTCCACAGCCTCGGATCTTTCTATCCGACGCAACCAATCTTGTACATCCTCCACGCTTGACTCCTTTTTAAAAATGTTTTTTTTTTTTCCTTTTTAGTTGATTTGAAAACATACTCCATGACTACAATTCTGCACTTTAACTGATTACCTGTGAGTCTGAGAAATGGTCTTCGTCTGAGTTTCTAAATCCTTCTGGGGCTTCCATGAGGATCTCCAGTTCCTCTCCCTCCTCTCCACTGCAACTGAAGAGACAAAATGGACGGTCACAGAGATTACAACCTAGAAGTAAAACCACTAAACTAGATGGTGACTCAACCAAACGAAATATTAAAACCTGCAACACTGTGAAACACAGGAAAAGAAAGAAATCAATGTTTATCCCAGTAAAATTCTGCTGGCTTGTTTTTATTTGTTGCCAAATCACTGCGAATTCTGAAAACCCCAAAAGAGGCTAATACGGGCTTTGTCAGGGTAACTGCAGTGTGCTCTGACTGGAATGTGTTAAAACTGCTAAGTCTAAGTGACATGAGGTCTGCCAGTGCTTAATATTCAGTCAACACCGAATCAAGAATATTCACAGGGCAGGGAATAAAACAAGAAAGTTTATGAATGTGAGGAGACATTTACTCATCAATAAAAAGGTCTGACACAAAAGCCAAACCTGAAAACTAAAACACTGACCTTCCTCCAGAGTAAACGTCCTCCTCTTCATCTTCTTTTCCCACAGCTTCATCTTCCACTTGGTTTTGGTTTGTTTCATCTTCTTTCTTTTCTTCTTCCTCAACAATCTCCTCCTTAGTGTCATTTTGGGGCTCTGTCTGCTCATCCTCCTCCTCCTCTTTTATTTGTTCCTCCGCTCTCTTGTCCTCTGTTTCCTCTCGGATGTCTTCATCACACCCATCATCATCTTCTTTATCTGTTTTCTGCACCGTCTCCTCCTCAGTTTTGTTTGATGTCTCTGCGTGTCTTCCATCCTCCTCTTCTTTGTCTTCCTCCTTCGTTGTCTTGTCTTTTATTTCACTTAGGTTCTCTTGATTTTTCCCCTCGTCTTCTTCTTGTTCTTTTTCTTCTACTGTCTCTTCCTCTATGTTATGTTGGTCCTCATCTTGCCCCTCCTTCTCCTCCTCCTCCTCTTTTTCCTCTTCATCCACTGTCTTTTGCTCTATTTTGTTTTGGTTTTTTTCATCTTTCCTTTCATCGTCTTCCTTTCTTTTTTCCTCTACTGTCTCGTCCTCCACGCTGTGTTGTTTTTTTTCATCTTCCTCATCATCGCCGTCTTTTTCTACCTCTGGCTGTTGGTTTAATGTCTCATCCATCAATTTGTGCTGGTCTTCTTTATCTTTCCCCTCATCATCCTCCTTCTTTTTCTCCTCATCTTCTTGATGTTGTTCCTCATCCTCCTCATCTTCAAGGTCCGAACAGTTGAGAAAGTCAAAACTTTCAAGGGCAGTCTCGAGCTCCTGAGTGAAACTGGAAGAAATAGGGAAGGGAACCTGGGAAGAAAACGAAGGCAGGTTTTTGAATATAACTGTTTTTCCATTGTACGAAATCAGAATATATGAATAATGGTTCTCACCGCTGGAGCGTCCTGCAGTTTTTGTGACTCCTGGTTAGCTGGATGTGGCTCATAGTGTGCCTGTGATGTTTCTATCTGCTGTCCCTCTCCCGCTGCTTTAGGGATGTGCTCCTCTGCTTCAGTCTGTTGAGCTGGTTTTGTCAAATCCTCAGGTGCATCATCCTTTACTTCCACCACTGGAACACTCACCTGTGAAACTCCACATTGAGTCACATGTGTCGTATCCACTCGTGTCACAGGAGCAACAGAGGAAACCTTAGAGCCCAAGCAGCTCAGATCTGCTAAGGTATCAGAGGCGTCAGCTGATTGGACGGACGCTCTTTTAGTCACAGTACAGTCTGCACTCCTCTGCTGCTCTGTGTGAGGCTGCAGGTGGCCGTTTGGCACAGCCTCTGTCTGAGTGAAAACCTCCCCGCTCTCTGTCTCATCCTCTTCCTGGTTTGAGGAAAGGGACGGCGTCGATGCACTGGACTTGTGCGGCGTTAGCGACAGCTGGGAGGCTAGAGTGGTGGGCAGCATGTTGGAGGCAGCGAGTCTCTGAGCATGGTGAGCCAGGGCGGGACTGGAAGAGTCATCGGAGGATTCAGAAGAGTTGGACCAGACCGTCCCGTTCTCCATTTCTCCCTGTCGCCTCAGCAGAGACTGGACAGGAAACAAGACACAGAGAAGCAACAGGTTATTCATATTTATGGCTGTCATGTCCACAAAAATCAAACCACAGCTACAAGATTTACGCACATGTCAGCGTGGATGTAAACTCAATATATTTAAGGGATGTATTATTTATTTAGTGGTTCTCAAACTGGGTTATAGGGGCGCTGGAAGGTGGGTAACCAAGTACAAAATATATGAAGTGGAACTAAAGACAAACTGACCAATCTCATCTTGGTCTGAGAAAATGTTTAGAGTGATTTGATGCTTTAAATGTCAATCTCAGCCACATGGAGCAGGAACTTCACAAACAACATGGGTCAGTATCGATGCAGAATCAGACCAATGTTTATTGCTAAATATTCCTGTATCTACACTTAACCTTCAAGATCTTTCAACTCTTTATTCTGTATTTAAACAAAAAGATGAAGCAGGATGATATAAAGTTTGAGAACCACTGGATTAGTAAAACAAGTCTTTATGTCAAGATGTACGACTTAATTTCAGTGATTCATTCATGGAGCTTTTCACAGAGATCAGAGTGTTGGCTGAATCACAATATGAACTGAATATGTTGACTTCAAGCCTTTAAATAGACAGTAATATGAGAGCTGATCTGTGATTAGCTGTTACTCTGATGATGTTCAAATCTGAAGATCAACTACTGTCATTTTCTTGATTTGATAAACACACTTCACAGTTCTAAAATATAGGGAAAAAAAAGGATCATCTAAACCCACTGACTATCCAGATATATTTACAGAACTATGTGGCCCAAGAGGAGGAGCTAAAATGTGTGATTTTCAAATCAACAATTGAAGTTTTATGAAAACACAGTATACTCATTAAGTCAAAAAGCCTGTTAATGCTTCTCCTCTATTCAGAATCAGCCTTCTTCTCTTATGATCCTGGTTTGATGGATATGGATAGATAACCTGTTCAATTTAGAGAATTTTTAAAACATACTTCCAATTATTGATTGACTTTGATTAATCTTGGATTAATCTTTGATGAATCAATCTCTTTTTTTATTCTACTCTTTGATTTCTTGCTAAACTACAGCTACATCTACGTCCCAACACACCGACTGCAAAGAGGTGAATCGGGGTGTCGTGTGGCTGAACTCAAAACGTGAGGATGCCATCCTTTCCGTCATGATGTTGAGGAAAGTCTCCATCAGCGGCCGGCTGTGTCTGGGCACGACACGAGGCATGCTCTTCACGTGTGATGAGGAAGAGGAGGGACATATTGGAGTTCTACTCAACAACTATTAAACAGCTACAAGGACCACAACTCCGTTCATACATGCTGCTATCACACGCCCCGCTACCGCTATCATTCATTCTCTGTGCATTAAGCACGCCACTCCTACGACCACATGACCTCACACACAACGCACTGTGAATATCCTCACACGCATCACTGCTACCACAACACACCAAGCACTTGGGGAGCAGCTGAAATAGAACAAGCCAGTAAAGTGACAGTAATAATACCCATGAGTAAATTAAATAGCAAACAGAATGTTTATGTGAGGAATAAATCAAGATTTAAAAAACCCTTCAAATACAAACATGTGACTGAACAGAGCAGGTGGACTTTTTGAGAGGGTTTCTATTTTAACGTGACTCACATAAAACACCTGCTCCCGCATAGAGGGCGTGTCAGGAGGGCTCTGATTGGACAGCAGCCGTTTGGAAACCGTACTGCTGGATGATGTCTGGTCATCTTTATCGAATGGACTAAAAACAAAAGGATAAAGTGAGAAAAAGGGCAAGAACACAAGTGAATTAACATTATAAATGTGTGAAAATACAAAGATGCTGTAAGCTGCGTGTTTATGTACCTCCAGGTCACCTCCAAGTTCAGCTTCACCGTCCCCAGATCATTTATATCCACAGCAAGCGTCTGGGGTAGTGGACAGAACAAATCGAGCATTTCACAGGACACACTGCCCACCACCACGTGATTAGCCAGGCTCTTCAGCTCAGTTACCTTGACAACCAAAGCAAGTAAACCCCGGAGACATGAGACTATTAGAATATAACATAGAGAGAATGTAAGCTTAAGCAGGCATGGTTAAGGGATTATGTATAATAAGTTCAAGGATAATAAGACTGTCCAAGAAATACATTTTTCTTATTGTGAACTATAGAAAGACCCATCACACAACATTTAAAATGTCGTCTTTGTCCAAAGTCTGATTGAGCTTTAATCAAGTTTGATTTGTGTATGTATAACCCCCCAAAAGTCTCTTTTCATTAAAAGAATGGGACTGTTTGTCTAAGGTGTAGAATTGAATGTTAAACTTGTGTCTCAGGTTTGCAGTTTTCCTTTACACAATTTTCTTCTTACACATGTTTTCAGTTGATATTTCAACAGTTTTATGATCATATAAATCATTTAACATTATGTGTCATACATGACAACATTCAAACCGGATACAAAATACGTCTCTTGGCAACAAACATGATTATTCCTTCTAAAATAGGGCCTGTGCTGGTCAGCTGAGGTTACCGAACATGCTTCCTTTTATGAACAGAGGAACTGCGATTTATTCTTGTTGCTCATACATACAGGGTCCTGTTCTCATAAATATTCAGCAAAGCTACAAATATTTATCAAAGCACAGCTAAAATATACTCTACGACAAATCATATTTTGCTTTGAGTTACATTTGCTCTGATTATCCTGCCGTCTTGGAAAATTCTTTAGCCTTGTGACCTATTTTTTAAAGATTAACACTTTCAGCCAGAGCTAGTTGGTTTGAAACTGGGTGCCACAAAGAGTTGGAGAAAGTTTCACAGTATTTTCAGGTTTAATCATCTGAGTTAGTTATGAACAGAAGGATCAAAAGCTTTCATTACCTTGATTGACAGCAGTTCTGTGACGAGAGGCAAGAAGATGTATTCTTCACTGTCCCATATCTGCTTGTTGCTGACTTCCACGCGCCCCCGTAGCCTCCAGCGTTGCCTCCCATATCGCATTAAGACCTAATGGGGCCAAAAATAGCTGATGAAAGGCAGAAAACACAAAGACTATCAATATCTGTGCTGACAAAGTTGTATATGCGTCTCGCACCTCATACTGGTCACCTGCACACAGCCGGGCAAAGCCAGCCAGGCCTGAAACATTGAAGAGGAACAAGAAAAATGAGAACCGGACTGACACAGAAAGGAACCAATGAGGAGTCATAGGAGTGTACAAAATGACTCACCCTTCATCTTGACGTGAAATTCTCCCATCTGGCTTTCTATTTCACTCTCAATAGAGCACATGTGCTGCAGTAAGAGATAGTATGAAGGTTTATGTAATGTTAAAGTGGTTGTTTATGCTGTTACAATATACTGTATGCACTTTGAAGTCTAAAATCTTGTTTTTAATACAAAAATAATGTCTAACACAGATCAACCAAACGAACAGCCAGACCTTCAGGTCTATCACTTGCCTCTGTACATTCTCTGTAGCCCTTGTTGGCTTCACTCAGGCTCTCTCTGGCCTCCTTACTGCCAGTGGCAGAATTGAAAGCTGCCACCATCTTGCTGGCTCCATCCCGCAGTCTGCGCTGTATACAATAAGCATCATATAGCTCCTCGACCTGGAAGACACAGTATAGTACAGCCTTTAACACAACAGACTGTGACCTAATGAAAGAATTTAATAACACATCATAATTTTTACCTATTGAAGTTTTGTTTGTCAGATTTTTGTATTACATAGTAAACACAATAACAGTCAAAGAGGGTTTCATTTAGCTACTCAATTCCCATCTACCCTGAATGCTGCAACAGTGAAAGGTATCACAGACAATGCTTTCTCCCTCAGCATGCAAACATGATGGTGGTTTTAGGGAAGCCTGACTAAAACAGCCATGCATTCACGTTAATCTGTTGCAGCCAGATGAAGCTCAAGCTAGCTAGCGGCTATCCTCAGATTAATTGGTGCCAATTTAGAGAAAAAATAAATAAAATTTAAATAATTTTAAAATGATTTCCCAGAAACAGGAGGGGATGTTGCGAACAAAGAATTAAGTTTTAAAAAATGGCAATGAATTTTTGAATGAAACCTTAAGGGATCTTTGTTTTTTTATTTATTCATCATGTTTCTCATCCTTAATGTAATACTGAATTATACAAACACAAATCCCAGATTTCTACCATATCATGCAGGCTTAGTTTAGCTTATCTACACATCCAACAAACAAGAAGCAGATATGGCACTCAAATTGATCCCTGAATTATTTTATCTCTCTGTCTCTCCTCATATCCGTTTTGTCCTTCATCAACACCACAAAAAATGTCTGTAAAAATTCCCCTTAAATTGCCATAATCCCACCAGTCTACAACAGTCAACCCACAGTCTGATGAACAATACTTTTTAACTTAGTAACCTGAACAGCTGTCTGCTTCATCTAAAACCACGTTCTGTGAGAGTAAACAACTACTGATTGTCCATTTTCATACAAACCTTGCTGAGGTGGAATTCCAACCGTCTCATAAACCTCTCTATGGCTTTTACTTGCTGCAAATTAAAATAAACAAATCATTCAACTTGAAAAACTTAAAGAAAATGGTTAAATCTTCTGTCAGGTGTGAATGAAACTCACCTTGTCCTGTTCATACAAAGAACCCTGAAAAGGAAACAACATGAAAACATTTTAGCATATCAAAGTGTCAAATTAACAACCTGTATGAGAACTGGAAACGACAACACTGGCCCAGAACAGACTAACAGATGAGGTGGGTGTGACTGGTTTCTGTTAAAATAAGCTCTCACCAAACGACCATTCCTCTTGTTTTCTCTGATCTGCTGACCCAGACTGTCCAGCTCCAGCTGGTGGACCTGCAGGTATGACCTGACAGGAAGAAACAAACACTCATTTAAACAAATTTCCTTCATTTGAAGACTTTAAGGCAGTCTTTTCCTGCGTCATCAATGATATGTCACCTGGCAGCCATCCACGATCATAAATGCAAACAGACCCTGAGATGTGTTTACTCACTGTAAGCCTCTGCGTAAGGCTGCATACACTTCATCCAGCCGCTCGGGCTGGGGGGTTTTAGTGGGTGGCAGTTTTGTAGAGCCCGTGAACATCCTGCTTCCTTACAAGGCACGTTTTTCTTGGATCAAACGGGGCTGAGGGAGGGAGAGGCAGGGAGAGATACAGAGCATGGGATCATTTCTGATAAGGCTTCCATGAATGCTACTTTTGGCGTAAGGAAACAGACAGAGAGCCGGGCTTACAGGGCTCAGCTCACCTGCTAAGTAGGAGCAAGGTTTCACTGCTGTAGCATGCTTGGCAAGTTGAGTGTTGTGTTGCGGTTCTAACAAACCAAAGGACATGTCCTGTAATCATACAAAAGAGAGACATCAGAGACAAATATTTCCCTGCCCACCTCTTACCTCACTGTAACTGATAGGATTTTTGCTCTTGCTCTGTGATTATAAAGGATTTCTGTAAGAGCAGAGGGTACTGAAGGATAAACTCTGGGGACAGAGAGCCGGAAGATAAAATCCACTCTTTCACTTCCCTGGTCTGGTCACTTTGCTTTGTTTCAAGTCTGATACAGAGAGCGACATGCATGCAAAAGCAACGGAGGTTGACACTCAGTACAGTCTGCTTTTGCTTCTCTTCCCCTTCCTTCCCTACTTCTCCACCCCCTCCAAACCCAACACCAGAGTACAGGAAGTCTCATGGCTGACTCTACACAGGAAATTCTACATCCAAGTTTGGCCCAAGAATAAAAACTATTCTTCCAGCATGTGCAGGGGTGTAAAAATTGACTCCTTTTTCACTTCAAATTTAATGTAAAGATTAGACAGAATACAGGGAAACTGTAGGAAGAGCGGGTCGTGCCCTGGCTAATCTAGCCACAAAAGAGATTATAGACTTAAACCACACTAAATCTGTCAAGCAGGAGCCAAACCCATATTAACACATGGGATATGTGAATGAGCCCTGCACGAAGCAGAGCAACTGGTGACATCTGCTCTCCATTGTCTGTCACTAAAATCTGAACCAGGACAGAAATTCCTCTGATTGGGACTCATGAAACACTTGTTGCTGGAATTGAAAGAAACAAGATTATGTTTTTTGTATAGTCAGAAACTTACTGGGACTAACACTTATGACATCAGAATGTATACCCTGCTTTCTCCATATGCTCTTACCACACAGCATGGACTTGGGCTTGCAAGGGGAAACCAGGTCGGGGGTCCAGATAAACCACTAATCTTAGCAACGAACTGGGAGGATTAACTGGAGTTGGTCAGAGTTTGGACAAAAAAAGGTGCCATACCGGCGAGTCTTTAAGGATAAAACACTCAACCACCAGACAACTTTTGCCAAACATGGCAAAGGAACACAAGCTGGATTCAGAACCGTTCCTTGAGGTGATCACAGCTATGAAAGTTTACAATCATCATAAACTAAATACAAATGCATACAGAAGGTCGGACCCTCAATATCTTGTAAACAGTTCTACCTGTAGCCTACACAAACGCTCAGAAGACTCAAAAACATCATTGATAATTCCGAGTGAATGTCAACCTGTTTTCTCCCTGTCAGATGTGCTGTTACTGCTTTCCTTACATTAGAGGTCATTAGCTGGATTAATTCTCTCCACCAGAGCACAGCGAACAAAGAGGACACTGTTTCCAATCACCTCACAAGACTAGAGTTTTGTGTAAAAAAAAAAAAAAAAAAAAAAAAAAGCCTTTCATGCACCCACTGCATGCACAAGCACTTGTAGTCTTCATCAGACATTAGCTCAGGCCTTGAGAAATATCTGACTCACTTATTCATCACAACACATTTATCAATAATTTATTATGCGAGATAGATTGCACTGCTACTAAGGTTTACTTTCATTACCAGCTTTTATTTATACAATATTAATTGACTGTTTAGCCTACACAAGAGATTTTCATAAACATAAACATATCCATAAAGATATAAATGGGAAAGAAGAATATGTTGGGCTCCATATTAGAGTAAGCTACTATGACTGATTGGAGCTTTTTAATTAGATAAATGATCTAAATAACTGAAACTGACGGTAGTTAACTTTATGCTTGGGGACTAATCGATTAATTGATAGGTCGTTTCAGTTGTTAAACTGCGTTATGAAATTTCAGCTGGACATCACATACACATCACAGCCAAATATGATTTCTTGAAGTTATTTACAATGTGACCCACTGCTAAACAACAATTTTACCGAATGTTATACAACTGTAATAAATTTAGGGAACTTAAAGTCATGTTAGAGAACCTCAAGGATGAATCATAATCATGACTGGAAGTGCTTAGTCGGTTAACCGTTTCGCACGTAACATTTTTCATTGGTTTTGTTAATAATTCTGAAATTACAAGAGACATGAATAGCTATGTGGCTAACACCCCAATAGACCATCTGTACTTTGTGGGTCCCAGAGTGTGCCGGAGGAAGAGGAAGGAGCAGCAGGAGGAGGATGAGAGGTAATGGTGTTATAGCGAAATGCAACTACCTCTATTCCAGATTACTGGATTAACCTAACCTAGAAGGAGCAGGCCGATGAGCCGGACAAAGAGGCTCCAACAACAAAGTCGGACTCGTTGAGACACTTCAAGTCGAGGCGACAATGACGGAGCTCTAACAGCAAACTTAACGAACGGTGTCGTGCCTTGTTTTGTATACCATCCATATCCCAACCCCAGGCAGACCCCGGAGCCCATCACAGGCCACAAAAAAGTCCGCTCCGGTCCACAACAGCACCACAACCGCCCTCCTCCTCCTTGAAAATAACCGTCCTCACTTCTCATAACACCGAAAATCTCAGCTGGGGGAACACATAAGTCAGCCACAGACTGCTGGAGGATATAATGTCGTCAACATCACGGGAAAGCAACTTCGCTTCGGACGGACTCATGTAGGGAAAATTTTTTAACAGGCTTCTTGTTGTGACCTTGGCGGTGTAAGGAGCGACCTCATACCTGTGTTTAAACGTCCGACAGCCCGGGGGTAATGTTCCTAGTCCCATTTCCAACACGATGCTCCACGCAGTTAGCTGGGGTTTACAGTTATTCTGGGCGCTGTCCCTCTCCTTGATTTCGCAGTTTTTTGTCTACAATCAAACTAGCAGCAGCTACTTGACGGTTTCCGGTTGAAACGTTTCAAAATAAAAGTTGGAGCGATGACGTCAAATTGAAATCATTGTCAAGCTATGTTTACGAAAATTATGGTTTAAGCTATATTAAACTATTCCATTACGCTAGTGCAGAAAGTGAAAGCCCATTGTGGACATGCGATTATATTTGTTATTAACAGGTTTGAGAATTATTCTTAAATGAGTCGGCTCTGCATCTTACACTGGAGTGGTCTTTAGTGGTTCTGAAAGATCTCAGTTTATTTTTGTCATTGCCTCTCAGTGACAAACCAATTTTTAGCATTATCACATAAAATAAGCTTAAAAAAATAGTAAAATAAGTGTAATTTTCCAGACATCAACTGATATTAACTCACTATAATGGTGAAACTAATATTACCTCTAGATTAGGATAAAAGAAATTGCAGCAATGACAAAACAACTGAAAATACAGGACACTACTTGATGCCCTTGACTGAAGGTAGCCTATGCTACCACATCATAAAAAGAGAGACAGGGATGTAGATCAGTCAAAACTTGTTAATGTATCTCAAAATCAAAAAAAAAAAAAGAAAAAAACATAGGCAAGTCTAAGGAAGACATGCTAGAAAGACTTTCTTATCCATAGACAAACAACACATTAAGACAGACATGTATAGATCCATTTCATACTGAGTAACAATTTGTTCACTATGAAGCAAAGATTAGGTATCAAGTATCGGCCTACAGTTACATGTGAGATAGAAAGAGGAATAGACTCCTAGTTTACAATTCTATAGTTTATAAACTACCAAGAATAAGATATCATCTTCAGTCATCATGTCCTGTTTGGGTGACATAAAATGCTCCCTAAATGTAGATATGTTTTACTTAATCTTAGTCATCCATCCAAGAAATAATGTCTCGATAGAATCATAAATAATCATAAATAATATACTGTGTGAAGACATTGACACGAGTGTAAGACGATTAATTCATGTAAATTCCATGTTAAAATGACATTAAAATGTGTTTTAAAAGTAACAAAGGTCTTCATCAATTTCTGGGGGAAACAGCCACAATAAATCATATGTATTGGGCAGTTTTAAAATGTGTTGACTTCATTACTTATACACACAACCAACAAATACATCTTTACTACAACGCATGTGGTTGCCCTTTCATTTCTGAAACGGAAAGCCTGGAAACAGACTAACTTGGTTTGCTGTTTTGGAATACAATTAGCAATGTGTGTGAATGGGTGTACGAGTTAAGCCGTCAGCAAATTTATTTTGAAAGTCCCCCCTCAAAGCCGGAAATGGAGCTCTGTGTAGTTGCTGTGGCAACAAGGATGTCCCTGGGTCTGTCACTATTTTCTCCGTCGCTGCTTGTGCTTCGCTGGCGACGCGGCGGTGAATCTAGCGGAAAAAGGCAGACACGAGGAGAAGAGGAGGGAGGAGATGGAAAAAAGTTATACGGTCACCCACAAACAGAGCAGACCCATGGGCGCCACAAGACAGCGTGAAGGTTCAGTTTGTGCCGTGAAAGTGTTTCAGGTGTGGAGTTAGTTCACTAACTGAGTGAGCCGGCGACAGGGCGGTCAGGCAGGATGAGTGACCGCGTGTGAGCGTCGGGTTTTCCTTTAGACCTGTCCAGGGCAAGACGAGGTCTGCTTCAGGTGTCTCTTAACCTATCTGGATTGCGACTCGTTCACGTTTAAAGTGATTTTTGCAGTTAAAAGTCTAAGGTTTGCTAAACTTCAGAAACCACCAAAAACTTTTTAAGAAAGTGCCTTCTTGCTCAAGGAAAGCCAGGTTTACCGAGAATCACGCCTGTTTTCGAGCAAGGTGTTACCTTTGGTCCCATGTCTTTAAATACACGAAAGTTGAAGTGGTTTTCTCTTCGGTGAGTTGAGCTAGCGGGAAAGTCAAAGCGTACCATACAAAAGTGTTGCCAGAACCATGAGAACAGCACGACCCGAGCCGAGGCCAAAGTGTCACGGTTTTAAACGTGATGATTTTGGAAAATGTAACGTTAACCTTAGCAGCAAACTTTGTAGTATTTAAATTTTGTTTAATCATAAATGTTTTTCCTTGAGCTGCGTCACCCCGCAGCAGTCCGTAATGGACTGGTCTGAGGTCTCTCTACAAACAAGCGGTTGCTGGAAGAGAGTAAGTGAGTTGTGTTTAGTCTCTTTGCTAAAGAAATCAGGCAAAGCTAAAAAGATGTTGGTGGCTAGGACCCTATATGTGCTGTTGATTAAGTTAGGTGCCGTTCTGAGCATTATTTGTGGCTAAAGAGTGGCGTTTTGGTTGAGGTTTGTTTATGGCTCAGGTCGCTGTGTATTGCTATCGTGCAGTCGTTACTAAAGTTGGGATAACTAGAGAAGCAAGCAGTTGGCAACATTAATGTCTTGAGGGAGTGTCTAACTTGGTGTTGTGGTGTGTTTGACCCTAAATCAATTTTGTTGAATATCCCTTTAATATCATTAATTGTATGTGATGCTGCTTCCATCTTTGAAGCGTTGTAATTACACCAACCTACAACCTATCACAGAAAAAAAACGAGTTACAATTGTAATATCGAGGCTTACATTTAATAAAATATATTTGCAAGCAAAATACAATGACATTTGTGTGGAGCTCTTTTCTCAGCTATATAAGATAACCAATGATTTGAAAAATTATCTTTCTGTATGTACCACTATCATGCTAACTTGTCATTCAAACCATACAAATTTAATTGA
This sequence comes from Xyrichtys novacula, assembly GCA_962446985.1. Taxonomy (NCBI): domain Eukaryota; kingdom Metazoa; phylum Chordata; class Actinopteri; order Labriformes; family Labridae; genus Xyrichtys; species Xyrichtys novacula. Next base: position 21,618,879 of record OY660864.1, on the reverse strand, counting down.
TCCGTAAGACTATGGGCACAAAACTGTCAGCATCAGTCTATTTTTTTATTGGTTGTACAGTCATACAGCTTCTAGTCACACAGTTAAAACGTCATTCAAGGTATGAAGCATTGTATAGACAATAGTACAAAAAAGAAAATATAAACCCAAGGTGGAATGGCAACACAAGGGAATAAACTTAAGTTTTTCCCTTGCACTTGACAAGACCATGTTAAGTTAATGAGCATCATCACCTAGGTGTTACTGAAGCAAGAGACAAGCATAAAATAAGCAACACATCTACTTAAAACTAAAATATGCTTAAAAAGGGATTCACTAACACCATTAAAAGGAACCAAAATATAAAGATATTCAAAATATTTTTTCTTAAAAAATATTGGAAGTGGCTGTGATTAATGGCAGTTTTTGCCTCTCTTATCTGTAAGCTTTGACATTAAATGACCTGATTTGGTCAACATATAATTTATACTCCTCCCTTTAACTTCTGCTGCTTTAAAGAGCTTATGTTTCCAGACTGAGAGGTAAGGGATACTCTTCAGTGAGGATATCACACATTAACAGTAATCATGGCAAAAAAGAAAGCTACAAATATCTAGTCACAGATTTAACAAAGCACATAGAATGGCATAAATAGAACGGGCTTTGGAAAATGAGTTTAGAAACATAACTGGGATTCTTTCAATGACACATGCACTACTTAGATTCAGGGCATACTCAGTCTAACATGACACATTTAGCTGACTATTTTGCAGAAATCTTGCCAGAAGAAATTTACCCTGAAGTTATTGAGGGGAGCTGTTTGTGACCATAACAAAAAAGGTCAACAACAACCGAGGCAACAATTAAGAGCCAAAGATCCTGCAGTCAATTACAGCCACCCCACACTCTGATATACTAAATTGCGTTTTCAATATACTAAATAGCTTTCTTTTGGTAGGAAAAATCATCTTGTGTCTTTTTTCAATCATTGAACTCTTTATCATGACATGATTAAAAATCAAATCTTAAATTACACGAGTGATGTTTTTTTTCTGTTGTGGACTGAAGGTGTTAGTTATCCTAAATGTTAAGAATTAAAAATGACATCAAGGGTCTCATGTGTTTTTACAGGTTTGACTCGGTCTTCTATCACCGGTCCATCATGCTGAGGATCATCTCAGGGGTCAGGTCTCCATTGGGTGGGGCGTCAGATAGCTGCTCTCCCTGTGCTGTCTCCTCTTCTGGCAAATCCTCCATTTGAATAGTGGTCTTCCCTTCACCAACTATCACTTCTTCAGCCTCCTGGTCATCTGGTTCAGCTCCCACTTCTTTTTTCACAATTATGTCATCCACCTCTCCGGTGGCCTCGTCCTCCACACGGATGATGACAGCAGCTGTAAAGAGATTCAGGTCAGAGTCTTGTAAGGCCTTGCTTTACTTGGTTCACACAAACATCAAGAAATGGAAACACAGGATTCTGAGTTTCAGCTCTGTAGTTGAAGCTACTTCAATATGCCCATAAATTTCACAGTTTAACACTTACTATCTGGTTTGCTCTTGGGTGGCCGTCCACGTTTCCTCTTGACTGGTGGCTCCACAGGGGCTGGAATTGGGACCACAGATGGGGCCTGTTCAACCTCGATCTCATCCAAAAGGTCCTCTTCCTCTTCTGGATCTTCCACTTCAGGTTCTGGACATAAATTAAAATAAATTTCATTTTATAAAATTTTCACCTGTTGGCTAATTTTTCTCCAGTATTCTTATCATCAGTACTTAGTTCTTTATCGTGTCTTAGGGACAGCAGTCTTTGAGTCCCAGTTTTGAATGAAAGGAGAAGTGATGGTGACTCCATGGTAAAACCTGTCTGAGTCTGCGCTGACAGACACTTGGTCATCACTGCAAAACAGCCCTCAATTCTTCTGCACTTACTCATACATTTTTCCACTCTCATAATCGATGACCGTTGGGATACTGGCTTGTATTTTGTTTCAAAAAGATCACTTGCCATGAATACTCATTGCAAATTTAGTAGGAAATATTTTTGCTAGTGATGAACATGCCAATTACAAACCGTTTGAGGTTGAGATGAGTTTTGATGCAAAGGTCCAACTTTTACCATAATTCCCCAGAACCTGTTTTTTCTTTCGCCATGCAGTCTTTACCAACCATCACACCATAAAAATCATCCTGCTAGACATTTTGACACATGTGACAATCAAAATAAAACCTAACATTTTCAGTAGATGTTCTGCTTCAGTAGTGTTCTGATGTAAAGTGAGGGGCAATTGCAAAAGAACGGCTGATAAAGCACAATGACACACAACAACAGCTAGTGTATACCATACCTGTGTCATCATCACCATCGTCCCGCCTTGACTGCATCTTCCTCTTCCTGCCACGGCGACCCTTTTTGGGTGTGGGAGAACCATTCTCCTCTCCGACAGCTTCACCCGTGCAGTTTTCAGCATGACGCAGCATCGTGTTCTATTTAGCACACACAGATCACCATAAAGTCACAGGATTTAAAAAAAAACAAAAACAAAAAAAAAAAAAACAGAATAAATGGAAGTTGTGCTAGAATTCAGAGCTTGATCCTACCCTGCGGGTGAATGTCCTGGTACACTTGTTGCAGACAAATGCAGTGGGGACAAAGTTTGGATCATGGTAGCGTTTGAAGTGCATGTCCAGTAGCTGTTTCTGACGGAAGGTTTTATCACATTGGCTGCAAGCGAATGGCTTCTCCCCTGTGTGTGTGCGCTTATGCATTATCATGTGGCGCTCCTGGAGGGAAATATGTCAGAGAAAGATTCTTATTCAGCATGAAACTAAAAAGGAGGGGAGATCAACTCCAATGGTTCATATTTTACTTGAAACAAACCTGTCTGCAGCAGTAGTCACACTGCTCGCATTTAAAGCGCTTCTCATTCTTGTGAGTCTTCTGGTGTTGGATGAGAGCATATCTCTCATGAAACACAGCATCACAGTAACGACATTTCTTTCCCTTCTCGATGAATGAGTGCTGCTTTCGCAAATGAACACCTGGAAAACAAACGTACATGTTTGAATTCAGAATTTTACAAAAGAGGCCTCTTTAGCACATCATCTTCTTTTTGCGCTTAGCAGAAAAAGCTACACTAAACTTACCAAGGTCACTTTTACGTGCGATGACAGTATCACAGTGAGGGCAGTGGAACTTGGCCACATTCTCTGTGTGTTTTTGCAGGATATGCATCTTCATGGTGCCACTCTGCGTGAAACGGGCATGGCAGATGTAGCACTCATATGGCTTCTCACCTGCAGCAACAAAAATATGGTAATGGGTTAGATTCTCATCTTTTCATGAACTTCTAGCTTCATTGAAGGCTGCTTAATATGACATCTGGTAGGTAACCTGAGTGTGTCCTCATGTGCCTCTTCAGCTTGTACGTGTCTCTGCTGGCATAGCTGCACAGGCTGCACTGGAAGGGTCGCTCTCCTGTATGCGAGCGGATGTGCCTCTTCAGCTTACTCACCTAAAGATAAGAAAGATTTTAAATAAACGTTTGCAGGATACGAGAAAAGCATTGCAGATGAGATACCTTTAAAAAACAAACACATTAATACAAAGAGACTTGCCTCGACACTGCAGTAATCACACATAGAACACTTGAAGGGCTTCTCATGTGTATGTTTGTAACGGCGATGGCGCACCAATTCACCACTGGTTACAAATGCCATATCACAATCTGTGCATTTATGTGGCCGAGTACCTGGGAACAGAAAAAAAGTGAAAATAATGAACAAAACAGAAGCACATTAAACAAAAACATCTAAGTGTCAAAAAAACAAAGCAAGTTACAGTCAACCATTACCCATTAAGGAGTCAGAAGTGGTCAATTACTTAATCCAATATGATTGTTAAAAAGGTCTAAAGTGGTAAAAAGATCAGTTAAAAATCAGACACCTGCATATCCACTGACATATTTTATGTAGTTTTTGTGCAGTGCAGTGGATATGTAGTTTTGAATAAAATAATTTCAAAATAATTATGTACTAATAATTTAATACTATTTTAGTTTGCCAGTTAGATGCCATTCTGGAAATGTGCCCATTTAAACCATATTTAATGAGTCTTCTTAAATGAAGCAAAACAAAGAGAGACAATAAAGCTGCAGAGTAATAGACACAGCATGAGTTTAGTAACCCACTGTCACCAGTCTGTGTGCAAAGGAGAGAAGTTGTGCTGCTGCCAACTGTGTATACTCTGTTCATCGAGTACAGAACTGAGAGGGTCTAACTAAAAACCAGCAACCGGGGCACAGTCATTATCCTCAGTAATCATTCAGTCACATGAATCAATTCTAGTCATAGATCTGGAACTACAAATTATCCGAATATAAGACTGACAACCAGAAAGCGTAAAAAAATCCACAAAAAAGGATCAGGTTTAACATTACCGGTGTGTGTGTTCAGGTGGTTTCTTAGCAGTGTAACTGTTCGGAAGGCTCGCCCACACAAGTGACACTTATGTGGTCTCTCGTCTGTGTGGCTCTTCATGTGTCTGTCCAGGTTGGAGCGTCTGGGACAGGTGTAGCTACACAGCTCACACTGAAACGTCTTCTTTACACCTGAGCACCAAGGGGAGATGATTGGATGATTCAATGTTATGCAAATGTAAAATTATACAGGATAGAGAGGAGTCTCACATAGCCACTTTTACACATATCTTGATTAAAAGGGGCACTTTGTTAGTCTCACCTTTTTTCTTGATCTTGGTGGGCTTTGGTGGCTTCATGTTGCCCACAACTTTCTCAGCATTCACCTCTGACAACAGCCCTTCCTGTTGCTCCTCTTCAAAGTCATACACAGAAACATCCATGTCACGATCCCCCTCCCCGTAGCGCAGGCGGCTTTTCTTTCCCTTTTTTGCTTTGCGGACAGCGGTGATGGGCTGGTAGTCTGGGTCCTTGGTCCATTCTGGGTCTTCTGGCTGAGGTTCGGCAGTTTCAATTGCCTCTTCTTCCCCCTCCTCACCCCTCGTTCCCTGGAGCTCCTCATGGGCTGTCTGAAGCTCCTCCTGCTCCACAGTCTCTACTTCACCATTGGCACCCACTTTCACCACCTAAAATATCAGATTTGCATTTGAAGCTGACAAGACTGGTATCAACAATGAAGGACAAACATATCTGCACAGCAGGCCAGAGGTTTTTCTTACCTGAAAGCCCTCTGGCAAAGGGAGAGTGTGACAGATAACCGGCTCTGCATCCTTGTTAGCTGTTGCATCAACATAGGTTGCCTGCAGGCCCTCTACAGTTCCTGTTGTTACAGGTACCTGCACTAACTGGAGCTGACCAAGACCCAATGCGGCCCCAGCCTGCTCCTCCATATTTACAACCTGCACAAAGAAAAGAAACCTTTCAACTCCAGCAAATGATGAAAATGTCAACATGTGATGACAGAAGCAATGACTTGTTAACAATCATGCTGAAGACATACCTGCAGTGTGATGATCTGACCCTCATCTCCACCTGTAACCGTCACCGTGCTTGCGCCCTCCAACACCTCAGTCTTCATTTGTAGCAGAGCGGGATCAAGAGCATCCATCACCATCATCTCCATGTTACCCGCCACTTCTCCTTGAGGAGCTATGGTAACCCCCTGAATCATGGCCTCTCCACCCTCAGGCAGGACCTTACCATCAGCAGCCTGGGTAGCATCCATGGAAACAGCCTCGCCCTCCATGGCGACAGGCCAACTGACACCCGACACACAAAATTACAGAAAAATTTTATTTAATCTAAAAGGATTATGAATTTCAGTTTAATTTATCAAGAGTGTTGACAATAGAAGTGCAGGAAGTTTTTAGCCCTCTGGTGTCAGGACACCAGACAATCAAGTTCACAATCCTCACAGATACTAACTTCTGCCTATGTTTTGGCATTCAATCCTTGATTCATGTTCTGCGCCGCTAGCTCTGAAACAGCACAGACAGGGTTAATATTACATCTAATGTAACACTTCATGGGTCTGCTTTCAATGCAAACACAAATATTTGCCATATAATGTTGATTTTTGCTGACTTCTCTTTTTCCCTAAACTGCTTAAAAGGCTGGTAAAGATGGCATTTGTTGAATCAAAAGTGAGCTCATGTCAAACCGTGATGCAGACTTCCAAAATTAATGTCAATGAAGTTATAGGTGTTTTCCTGACGACTATGGACAAAATATGAGCGAAAATAGTGTTATGTCGATAATGGTTGTATTACCTTGAGTGACAAGCCTATCTGTAAAAATATTTGAACTGCTGTGAAATTTGGTGAAACTACCTTTCTTTCCACGTCTGTTAGTAGTCCTCAATAGTGCTCAGTACGGCCATAGCTCATGAATGAACCAATGGGGTCACGGGGAGTGTAACTGATGTGTTTAAGTGTCTTAGTGAAGTGCCTGGATATGCCTGATTGGCAAGTCTGCTAATACTCACCAGTATCACCAGTATACTACTTACACTTTGGGTGTTTTAAGTGGTCTTCACAGAAATATAAACATGATCCTTTGACGTGTGGCTTTTTGTTATCGTCTGTGAACGTTTATTATTCAATAGGTCGTTGTAAGTCACAAAAAAAAGGTCACTTGGCTAACTTGGTAACAATATTTTTTTCCACAACACTTTACAGAGTTCAGTAAGAGTGAGAAAAGCCGTCACCATACGTTAGTAAAAATCAGGAACATTATGTTTAAGTAGTTTATCCACTGCCGACTTCGTCTCTAAAGAGCGGCAGTTAACGACTTCCTGTCCTCAACTTAGTTTCTAAAGCATAAAAAAACAATTTATAATTCTCACTCACACGGCCGACTGTTATGCACTCATATACGTTTAAATCTTTAATACACAAAAACAAAACTTGTGTAAAACGAGTAAAACTACTGCGACGTCAACTCGTGTTAGTTAGTGAGTGAACTCCGGAGGCGCGAGGACGTCTGAAAACAGGAAACAAAGGGCACGAGAAGATGGACGACAGGCCTAACTAACTTTTATCAGAAACAAAGCCCATCTCTAACATTCTTCTGCAGCTGCACACAAAACATCCACCGAAAATCACCAAACGCTCAACTGGGACTAAGAGTTGGAGTTTATAGACAGATTTAGTAAATTTTAGATAACGATAGAGGGAGACAAACACCCCCCGCCAGCCGCCTGGCCGGTAAGCCCTACCGTGACACCTAGAGGCCGACGGCAGCTCCTACAAAAACGTTTCCGTGTTTGGGGGCAAAGAAGCTGCTTCACTTACTCTTGGTTGCTTGTTTTTTCGCTTGTATTCGTCCTGGTGCTCACAAGCTGTGGCCGATCTCCTCTGTCCTGCAGTACGCGTCCGTGCGTGATGATCGCCGCGCTAATAATTTTCTCCCGCTTTGGGAGAGTGGGCCTAACACAAAATGGCGGTATTTAACAGCCTCTGCGGCTGCGCAAACAAGAAACCCGAGGGAGTAGGAGGCGTGGTCGGACTGTGGTCGAAGGGCGCCAGATTTGAATTCAGGCGTAGGCGTGGCATCCCAAAACATGACGGCCGTGAGCTATAACTACCAGATTATTTGTTTGTTTTTTGAGGGTAAATGAAAAGATTATTTGTAGTTTGACGCATTGAGTCTTAAAGCTATTTGAAACGTTAAATTAGATTTTACTAACTCACTAACTTCTTTTAAAAGTAGTTCAATGAAACAACCACAAGAGGGCAGTGTCAGTGATGTCGAAGCAGGGTAAGCCTCACACAGAATCCTGTAGTTAATGTCAAAAAGACTTATGCTCAAGACTCAGTTCATGGTGATTCAATGCTACGACGCCATTAATAGTTATGCCAAAGTGAGGTTAAAATATACTTTGTCTATGAAACGTCCATCTTAACTCATGATAATGAGTTACACATTAACCCCCCTGGAAGGAATATCAGCCCGAGTCAACTCTCTCTTTGTGTGAATTGGTAATTACTCACTCTCATTTTACATGTTGAATTGTGATTATTAGAGCATCGAAGATAAAAACAAAATGCATTTAAAAACGGATAGCTATTTTAAAGTCCCAAAAGAAAATAACATTCTGTCTAAGACCTGTTGCATTTAATAATTAAACAAGCAATATTACTCATGAAATAATGACTTTTACATTGGTTTATATACAGTCAAGTAACTCGTATGTTGTAAACACTGCACATTGGTCAGAAACAAAACACTCTTAAAATAATTTCCCTAAAATGTATTATCGCTTTTACTCTTGGGAACACAGTAAAAAAAGAAACTGTATTCTCTCACAGAAATGTGCAGGTGTAAATCAACTATACAATCTGAAACTGTTCTAAAAGAGGAAAATAGATACCTAGTCCTTTAATGCCTTTGTATCATATTTGATACATACTTTTATGATATTTCTTTCAAATCAACATGATCAACAAATTACTAAAAAGAAAAACTGAATACAATCCGATAAAATGTCCTATTGTGGTTTATCCACTTCCAAAAACATCTAATGTATCAAACAAGATAAATATATATATTTGTTCAATTGTAAGGACATTTAGATTTTTTTTGGTTTTCAGTAGTAAGTGAAATAAACATTTCAGCTCCAAAATTTTTTGATTTTTCTGGCCATAATTTGTGGTTTCAGGCATTAAAGGGCTAATTTTGTAGTCAAATTAATCAAATCAGGGAATATCCTGACCACGAAACTTCCAATATGTCCTCAGTGGAGTTATCAGTTAAGGCACAATACAAAATACCTCAGTTTTGCTTTCTGCTGTTTTTTTTTTTTTTGAACAGTTTTTTTTATCTTTTATTTCAGTCCATTTTGGGGGGGTTGAATGACCCCTTCCCAACTGTTGACAGTTATCTCTTAGGTGATGTCTAGAAATCTTATTTTAACAAAACAAGATTGAATTTTTACACTGTTTAAGTGATAAAAGAACTTAACAGGTCAACCTGTCACTGAAAGCATTTCAGAGCATATTTTCCGCATAAAAAATAAATTATTAATTTGTTATGTAACCAACAGAACATTTTGTCCATTTTAGCTATTTCCATTGCAGTATATAGTATTCATTCAGATGTGATTGTCACACACTTGTATGAATGGATCAAACAAAAAGCAGTGTTGTCACTTATTTCCTCCCTCACCCTGTCTCTTCTTGTTTTATCCTTATCTATTTCTCATGGTTTTGCTCTCAGAGAGGAGGGGGCAAAGAAAGGCGAGGCTCTGTTGTCAGATCTGTCCGTCTCGCCGGCCTGGCCCCTCCTACCTCAGTGGAGGCATTACATACTGCTGCTGCTCACGCTCTTAGCAACCGTGCCTCAGCAACAGAGCCACGGCAACAGAGCTCCACGGCAACAGCGTGCCGTGTCTCCCCAATGGAGCTGCCATTGGGCGGACCAGCGCTCAGGCACTACACCCAGAGCAGACCGAGACCTCACCGACAAAAACTGAACTACCGTCCTTGCAGACCACAGGTACTGTGAAGCAGGAGAGGTTTTTGAAAAATGGAGTGTGAAGAAAAGGTGGTGTGTGTGAGGAGAGAAAATGGGAGGGAGAGGCGAGAGAGAGATGCAAACGGGTACAGAGGGGAGAGGCAGGGGGAAGGGAAGGACAGAGGAGGGGTGCTCTAAAAGATGCCTGGTCCCTGTTCAAAAGAGACAGTGTCTTTCTGCCGGTCACAGGCTCTTTGAAGAAGCCACACTCAAATCTTTGTGTGAATGTGTTGTCTGCCTCACCGAAGAGCTGGTGGCTTTTTTTCTTCCTAGGTTGCATTAAATGAAGTGTGTGATCACCTCTTTTTTTTTCCTCTGAGCTAATCATACCATTGAGCTATTAGGCTGTAGACACAAAGTCACTCCCATGGAGCCAATGGCCATGGAGACAAAATTCAAGCAATCCCTCTGACAGGATATAACGTATCATTGACTTCTGCTGAATTTATGCTCTGCAGTCAATCTCCTGTATTTTATTGCTACTTGTGGGTACAGATGTTAATATGATCAGGATGATGCAGCACCGAAAGGCTGCAATTTCAATATCACATTACCAACATTGGCGAAATGAATTATCCGTCTCTTATTCTGCATGCAAAATCTAGTGACGCCCCCCCATTGTACGTTACTGAGCAACTGATTCCCAGGAGGCTGGTTTGTAGCATGGCCAGAGGAGAGATTCAAACCAAAATACACCTATAGAGGCAGGAGAAACACTAGTGCCAGAGTGTGTGGGTTTTTCAGAGGTGAGGGTTATGTAATGTTAAGTTACATACCATACAAGTTGCTTTTCAGCATCAGTACTTTGATCTTTGGTGTAAAATGTTGTGTTTTTTATGTTTGTGTGTTGTATCTAGGAGACAATTATAGAGAGTGAAAATGAAGTCCTTGAGCACATGGGGAGGGTAGATGAAGGTGTCGAGGAGTTCTTTACTAAGAGAGTACTTCCCACTGATGCACTGTGAGTACTACCAGATGCTACTTAAGTCTTTTTACAGGTCCATGATAACAACTAGGATACGAAAAATCCTGCTATATGATCACATGATAGGAACTCAATGCACACTATTGATTTGATATGTGATCCTTGGTATAGGAAAAAGCAAGATGAAGAAACTATCACAGTGCAAGAAGTGGCTCCTGCAAGCTCAGTCCCTTGTCCACCCCAGACCAAAACACTCAGGAGGAAGCTCGGTGATTTTTTCACTCTCAAAAAGAGACGCGGTCTAAAGTCAGAAACAAGTCATGAGGGGCGTCCCAAAAGGACCTCCATTGCTGACCTTATCCGCCCACTCAGGGAGGTCGCCAGAGCCGAGAAAGACAAAGACAAGGACCGGGTCAAGGAGCATGACAAGGAGAATGAAAAAGAGAGAGCAAAAGAGATCCCCATGACCAATGCTGGAGAGTCAGCTGTTCAGGAGACACCTGCCCCTGGTGCTCCTCTGCTGAGGAGTGAGGCGGCGCCCCCCCGCCGAGCTCTCAGAGAGGGGAAGTCCCAGTCTCTCATTCTGCTGTCTGGATCAGCAGCAGCAGGGACTCCTTATGGCAGAAACACTGGAAAGGTGAATGCTAGTAAGGTGTAAGTCACATTTACATTCAGACCAGAAGATCCTTTGACAGAACTCATCAATCTGCTGTTGCTATTTTCAGAAACCACTGGAAGGCCAACATAGCTTTGAACAGAAACTCCACCTTATGCTTCAACGTATTGGAGTTTCTAAACCCCAGCCAGGAGAGACACAGGTATGTGTATGTTTTATCTAGATGGGTACAATGTGCAAGTCCTCAAAGTTACTTAAACGCCTTTTTTACTTTTGTAGAATCAGGAGGGAGAAATGAAAAAAGCAGAATCTGAAGGTATGGCGTTTTATCTGTTTGATGCTTGATATGATTGAACTAGTCCCTGTTCCATCTAAGTGTTAATGAAGTGCCATTAATCTTTGAAGTGTAGGGATCTGTGTTAAAGGGACAAACTTTTTGATATGGATCAGTTGTCTTTGAAAAGGTTAATTATCTCTTTACCTACTTGAGAAAGCTCTCTCTTCATTACAGGGAGTAAGGCATAAATTAATTCCTCTTGTCACATGAAATGTAAATGATCTCTGTGCTTTAGGAACTATCATTGACAGTAAGCCTGAGCCACCTCCTACTTTCTCTAAACCCCGAACCATGTCTGCTTCATCAGGTATATCACAGACGCTGATTCATCTTTGCTGTACTTTTCTATGACACTTTATAGTTACACATATTTTTTTTGTTTTAGATACAAGGCATCAAATGCGCTCAAGTGTGTCTGCACACGAGTCTGCTGGGAAACCTCCTTTGCTTCCAAAGCCTGTTATCAAGCCAGGTCCACCTACCACAACATCTGGCCGCAACACACCCGAGAATGAGCTTGCCCAAATACAGGAAGCAGAGACAAACACACCCACCAAACTGAGTCCAGCTGCGTCCACCCCTGACATCACTGCCATCACCATCTCACCCACCGCACCAACTATCTCAGACTCAGTCCCCGCCTCAACCAGTTTAACACTTTCTCCTTCAAGTACTGTACCGCCCCTAGATGCAGATATATGCACCGACTCTGTTAACCCTCCTCCAGCAGTGACAACACCCACCAATGTAACAGAGCTCGACAGCAAACCTGCAGATAAAGCTAACTCCCCTGAAACACCCACTTCTACTACCACTACTACACCCAAAGAGCCCCCCACTACTGTCTCAGTTCCTTCCACTTCCTCTGAATCCATCACTCCAACCATCTCCACTACTTCCACTTCAGCAACTATAACTACGCCTTCCATTGACACCTCAGAAGCAGTTTCTGTTGCTGGCAGTGAAATTCAGGTTTCCACAGCATCAACAAATCTGTCCACTACATTAGATGTTCTCTCAGTTGATGCTACACCTGCTGCTGGAGGTGATGCAGCTGTTTCTGTCACCAACACTGCTTCATCACCCTCCACCTGCATGCCAGAAACAGCATCAGTCTTATCTGCAACCAGCAATTTAGTTACTACACCTGGTGCTGATCTCAGTTCAGTCGCCCCTGCTAGCTGTGTAAATTTTGCCCCTGCCTCACCAGTCACAAAAACATCTCCATCCCCTGACTCATCTGATACCATTGGAGCTGTAGTTTTGCCCGATGCCCCCATTTCCTCTCCCTCCACCCTGACCTCCTCTGACCTTCGTCCTACCACCACCACAACAACTGTCATTACCAGCCCAACTTCCACTGACAGCATGGAGTTAAGCTCCATTTCTACCATTCCTCAGCCAGCCACCTCTAGCCCTCAAGCTGACATGCCGACTCCCTCTACTTCATCCAGTGAAACAAACCATACAGACACCACCACCACTATAGCCTGCTCAGATTCCACTACCAGTCCAGCAACTATAGCTGCAATTAGTTCTCCATCTACAGCTGATTCAGACCCTCCTTACACTAACAATGTGAGCACTACCCTCACACCAGCTATCTCCAAGCTCCCTACGGCTGACGAGTCAATTGCTGCTTCTCTCCAACTGACCAGTCCAACTCCCGATAAGGATAATTCAGGCCAGGACAAAGATTTACAGTCATCTCCTGAACACAGAGCCAGTGTTGAGCCTGTAGGAAAGGAAGCAGGTAAGTTTTAAGTTATGTTTTATGCCTTTATATAAGAGGACAGAGGATAGGAAATGAGGAGAGAAAGGGGAGAGTGACCTTGAGGGACAACCCTCTGGATATGTTATGTACTCTGAGATTGCTAGGCTAGTGGTTCCCTAAGTTCTGTTTTATTTATATTTTTCTATCAGTTTATATTCTTAAACATGAACAAAGGAGTAAATCTAATGGTGTTTTTTGTGATTTTAACAGCAGAGGAGGAGTGTGAGATGGTACAACAGAGCAAGGAACCTGAGGCAGATGAGAACGAGACGGTCGTTGATAGTGGGAAGGAGAACCAGGATGAAAACAAGAAGGAGGCTCTGGTCAACAGTGAAGTGGAAAACGAAGAATTGCAGGAGGCAGGGGTGGAACTCGAAGAGGACAAGATGAAAACAGAAGTTGGAACGGCTGAACCTGCATCAGGGAAAGATGTGGATGAGGTGCTGATAGAAGGCCAGAAACAAGAAGAAACTCAGTGAGTGAGTGAGTGAGAAGTAATTAAAAAATCATGGTAATGCTAAATATGGGACCAACTACTGTGACAGGGCAGGAGAGACCACAGTATAGGGTAAAATGAGGGGACATGATCCATGGCACTTCCTACAGGGACCACCACATTACAGCAGCACACCACAAAGGGTGGGCCACTGGACCAAAGAACTGAGCTCCCTTTGGTGTTATGTAATCAACAAATCCAGCAGTGTCTTTGTCCTTTTTTAACTTTTGTTTGAATTTTTGCATTGCACGTATAATTATGTACCATAAGACAACTACTGTGGTAATATACACCATGTTTACAATAGATGGATAAAAGACATAGGTATGGATATTAAATGGATTATTGAATTGACTGAGCCATTCTCTCTGTTTTTTTTTAAACATTCACGCTTTTTTTCTTATTTCTAACAAATTAAGGTTATCTAGCAAAAAAAAACTTAACTCATTAGACGCATTATTATTTTTCAAGAAAAAAGGTCTTCCTTGGTTGCCATTAGAATAACTCATATGCTAACACAGGTAGTAGTTATATCCTGCCTTTCCTCAATAATAGTCTTTGTTACTAACTGTCATCAGACTGATGTTTACCCAACAAACCCATTAGAAACACTGAATATAGTGAACATTGACCTTAGCATGAGTTTTTTTGGTCAAGAATACAGTTTTCCCCATCAAGAATAAACTCAAGACATTAGGAACATTTTAACATTTTAATTTTAAGTCTATTTGTAAACAATCTTGTACATATTTTTTACTCATCTGTTTTTACTAAAGATATGTTATAAATCTATGTCCCCATAGAGAAATAATCACACACAGTTGTGAGAGCTGATCACATTGTAGTTGTTCTCTTTTCATGATGATAAATGGCAGTACAGCAGGATATGAAGTACATTAGAATACATTATTTATTGTTATTATTATACCTACTAAAGTTGAAAGGCGGTAATTTATCTGTTTGCGATTACTCATAGTTATCATCCAGACCAGTAGGGGTCGCTGACGGGATAACCTCGTAAAAACGCACATTCACCCGGAAGAGGAGGACCGAGGGAAACTACGGTCGAGGAATTGTTGTGGACAGTCCACACAAATAATCAGAATTTCATTCGCGAGGTAGATTTTCCAGCAAGTTACCTTACAGGTATAAGCAAATATATCTTCGAAGGAGGCTTCAGCGTCGTCGGGCTCAGCTTGGAGATGTCGGTCGTGCCTCCCAGTCGTTCAGCAGCGGGGTGGCCGCGCGGCGGTGCCGTTCAGTTCGGGAACAAATACATCACCGGGCCCGCTAAACCTCTGACACTGGAGAGGACCATCAACCTGTGAGTTCAATTACCTGAGTAATAATCATAACACATCAATGCATTATAGCTCCAGAAACCACCAGTAAATGCAGACTAAAGGCTGAATACATCTCCGCTCTCTTTGAGTTTAAAGCTTATTGACCATTGATAAGTATTTGTGATCATTAATTATCAGTGTGTTTCTCTGATAGATCATTTTTCATTATCGGATTGATTTTTCCTTATTAAAACATGCTGCAGTCCTGTTATTGTGTTTTTGTAATCATGGGAATTTTATTGAGAATAATAGTTGTATTGAGCAACTCTATTGATAACAGGGTGATTGCATCGATAACATTAACTTCTGTATAGAAACAAGTTGGGCTGTCTGGCCAACGTAGTAGGTCAGTGGATCTCAACAGGTCTCACTAAAAACTCTAATCTTTGACATAAATCCACTTTGTTTTTATTGAGTACGGTGCGTTTCAGAGCACATGAAGGTGAAAACATGAGGACGACGACTACTGAAGTTGTTTATACAGAAAATTTCAAATATCTCATAAATATCACATCGAATATTTCCTTTTTGGACCAGCTGTTTGTGACCCATCCAGAATGTGTCCGCGACCCACCAGTTGAGAACCACTGTAGTAGATCACACAAAATTAAAATATGATAGTTAAAAGGTCTCCACAGAATTTTTTTTTCCTTCCACTAAAATTGCATAGGGTAGATTTAATAAAGGTATTTCCACCAAACTGCTCTACTAACAGTATTGAATTGAATTTCCATTTTATAGCTGAGCATAATCTCTGGTCTTGCTCAGTTTCTTTTCGTGTGTCTGTTCTGATCTCAGATACCCTCTAACCAACTACACGTTTGGCACTAAGGAGCCTCTCTATGAGAAGGACAGCTCGGTGGCTGCTCGCTTCCAGCGGATGCGTGAAGAGTTTGATAAAATGGGGATGCGGAGGACGGTGGAGGGTGTTCTCATTGTCCATGAACACAGGCTGCCTCATGTTCTACTTTTGCAGCTGGGCACAACTTTCTTTAAACTGTAAGTAGTTAACCTTTATTAGTTCTTTCTTGAACCAGCACAAGTGTTTTTCCCTGAGCAATGTTTTGCTCCTCTCCTACAGGCCTGGGGGAGAATTGAATCCTGGAGAAGATGAAGTGGAGGGTTTAAAACGTCTGATGACTGAGGTACCCTCATCACAACACAGTTTACTACTGCTGATAATGTGCTCTTGTTGAGTATGATTTTGTTACTGTAAGGATGCCTAGCCCAGGTTCCCACTTTAAAGAATGGAGAGTCCACATGAATTATCATTTTGACAAGCTTGACTGGTTGCAGATCTGGGTTACAGCTTCTGTATGCCACAAGTGTAACAAAGACTGGCCTGAGACTTTTCAGGTTCATATAGCCAACCATGTTTCTAAACATTCTGCTTAAATGTTGGCCTGAAGGAGAGCCCATGTAGGGTTATAACAAAGTAGAACATATTTTGGGAGCCTGAGTGATTTTATACATGTGCACAAGGTCCTTGTCAAGGATGGTTTTTGGAGGCCCAAGACTCCAGGAATCTATCACCAAAGTATAGCACCTTTGAATTTCCCCCTGTGGGACTATTAAAAGCACATCTTATCTTAAGTATCCATGGTATTTGGGTAACACAGCTCCACCACCCTAGAAGCTGACATGATTGGCTGAAGAAAATCATCCTAACAGTTACTGTTGTTTCAATATTAGATCCTTGGGCGGCAGGATGGTGTGAAGCAGGACTGGGTGATCGATGACTGTATTGGCAACTGGTGGCGCCCCAACTTTGAGCCCCCACAGGTAAGTCGATTACTTGTGGCAGTTTAAAAAAACATTGTATTGCATGAGCAGCTTTTGGTCAACTACTGTTCCAGTCTCTTGGGTTAGTGTTATACAGTATAGATACACTCCTGAGTAAAAGAGCAGTTCTTTCTTCATACTGAAGTGATTTTCTCTATTGCGCTGATTCATATAATACTTGGTTGTGGTCACATTTTCTTACACTCTCATTTCTTATTTAGAAATGTTAATTTTTAACTTTGAAAATATTGTTAATAAACGTAACATTTAAAAGGAGAATTCCATCTCGCTATGAAGTAGCTCCTTACAGAGAAAAGTGTGCTGTAAACTCAACATTAATTGCCGAAAGTTTAATTTTTTGTTTCATGAAGCCAGAGTGAAACATGGGAATCTCTGTGCTTGTTCACTTCTGTACATACAGCTGCAACTGTATCCGTGCATTACAATGTGAACTGATCTGATGTTGTTTGTCCTGCAGTACCCCTATATTCCAGCGCACATTACTAAACCTAAGGAGCATAAGAAACTATTCCTGGTTCAGTTGCAGGAGAAAGGTCAGTGTGTCCTGAAGTAACGTTTAAAATGAGTAAGGGGGAAAGCAACAATATTTTGAAAAAGGAGAGAGGTGGTATCATTCACTCTTGTCATTTTATGTTTCCATAGCGCTGTTTGCTGTCCCCAAAAACTACAAACTGGTGGCAGCACCATTGTTCGAACTCTACGACAACGCGCCTGGATACGGACCAATTATTTCTAGTCTACCACAGCTGTTGAGCAGGTATCTTTCATGTCTTAATTGTGTGTGACTTTGTTACATAATGCACAATCTTTAAAGCCTGTTTAATTTGATCCAACCAATATTTTTTTTTTTTTGTATCAACCCAGTAAATTTCATTATTTGATAATCAGTTCTTCTTACCAATTATGGACCTAACGGGGCACAGAAATGACCAAAAATTAAAGCTGAAATAGCATGATGATAAAAAAAGGGTTACCTTAAAACATAATACAAGCTTGAAAAGTGAAAGTTGAAAAAAATTGTCAAAGCCACAAAAAGTAAAAAAAAAGTCTCTAAATTTTAACTTATGGTGGTCATTCTTTTACAGGTTTAACTTCATCTACAACTGAGTAAAAAGAAGAGCGTCCAGCTGTCTCTGTGAGTGCAGCTCTCTGAGTGAAGATGAATGACAACGTGGTGAAAAAAAATCTCATCTTTAGCTCACTGATGAAAAGAGATAATTGTCATGTTTCACAGGGGGCGTTTATACTCTTCAGAAGAAAATGAAAATGTCAGGTGTTTTTTTTTTTTCTTTCCTTTTTTATCTTGAGAAACTGTTAAGTTGTTTTGTAGTATGAACATCAGTATCCAGTGTGCGAAGAATGTGATTTTATTTCCTTGCGGTTGAGGTCAATGTTTGATTAAACAAAGTGCATAGTTGACTTTCGTGTTATTTTAACTTGTAACAATGCTGTGTTTTTGTTTCTTTTCAATAAAACAGCCCTTTTGACTATGTTTTTATAAAGTGCACAGAGCGAAACTGTTGCTGATTGATAATTAATCGGGAAAGGAAACAGAACAGTTGGAGTTGAAGTTTTACTTCAGATCATCCCCAAGTTCACTTTGTTCAAGACTCAGATGCAAGCAATCTGTGTTGAACTGGCACCTCACAAATAGTTTTGATGAAATAAGAATAGCCTTCAAGATTTGCTCTGAGCAGGTTGGGGTACAAGTTTATTTTAATTGGCATTTCTTGAATTACACCATCGCCAGTATAAAGACAAATTGAGGTGGAAGTCTTTGATTTTTGATTGAGCTACTAAACGTATCAAAAGTAGGAGAAACCCTCAGAAAACACTTCAGCTTTTTTTTACAATCCTGAAGTGTTTATGAAATCTATTTATTTGAATTTATAAAATCAAGCAACTTTAGGGCTTAGGCATTTCTGTAGTCCTCAAAGCACAAGGATTAAGAACACAGCTTGTAAGAATGATTCCTCATTTATCTATTCTCTCAGAAGCTGAAACCAAACAGTGAGGATCATGTTTACAATGTTTGTAAAGGTATCTGTGTACAAGGAGTACAAAACTGCGGTGGCCGAGAACTGCCATTGCTGCAAATAAAAAAGTGCAAAAAAAGAAGTCACAATGAAAGTTACGGATGCAACAAAAAAAGAACCTGAAGCCCGCTGCAAATAAAAAAAGAAACTGTGCAGAGAAAAAAAACAAAACAACTGAAGTTCACCACACAAAAGAAGTGGTGATGCAAAAAGAGTTACTTACTACGAAAATAAAAGAATGCAAATAATTTTTTAAAAAGCCACAAGAGAAGTGAGCTGCCGGGGACAATAATGATGATGCACCAGTGTTTTACGATCTAAGCACAGAAGACGATGGCGTGAAGACGAGTAAAGAAGTTAGTGGAAAGGTTATTGTTAAATTTTGCTTGGTTAGGCCATGTAGCGCCTGAGTCGATATGAAGTTGAACTGGAAGTTGCAAGTGTAGTGTTAGCTTCAGTTCAACTTTATGTTGACCCAGGCACTACATAGCCTGACCACATTGAAAAGCACATGAATCAAAATTAAACATTAACCTTTCCACTTTGTTGTTTGTCTTCTGTGCCTAGATCGTAAGACGCCGGTGCAATCATCATTACTGTTCCCCAGCAGCTCACTTTCATTGTAGCTTTTTAAAACCGCATCCTTTTATTTTCGCAGAAAGTAACTTTTTTTTTTTCATCGCCACTTTTTTGTGATGTTAACTTCTGCTGTGGCTTTTTTTTATCTGCAGTTTCTTTTTTTATTTGCAGCAGTGCCGGTTCTCGGCCACCGTACATATCTATATACAGTTATGTACAGATGAAGAAAATAGTTTTTTTTTTTCGTTATTCAGCAAACGATGGATCTGATTCGTTTTTACTAATTACAAAAGAAGGCATATTTGGCATTTTAACTTCTTTGCCTGACAGTCCTTACTCGGGGCCAGAAATGAACGCGTATGACGTCACTCACCAGCGACTCAGAGGCCGTTTCGCACCAGCATGTTAGCAGCGTGAATGTTGTCAAGTTGATCACAAAGTTGGGTGTTCACACCTATTTTCTATCAGACAGTCTCCAGAATGGCCTCTAAACGACTGTCAGAAGAGTGTGGCAAAGTGGGGGATAAGAAAAAGAAAAAGAAGAGTTGTGTGGAAAGAGCTGAACTTTGTGCAGTTCTGGAGGAAGAGCAGGTGAAAAAGTCCGTGAAGGAGGCATGGAGCCAGAGGAGTCCCTTCAAACAGGGTTAGTGATTAAACAAACAGCAGTATCACTTTCTCTTTATCTCGGTAACTCGTTGGCCTGTTTCTTTTCCTCGTTGCTTTGTCATTATTTTGAATTGTTATACATCCACTTTAGATGGAGAGATTGTTTTGTTTCTGTCCTGCAGGAAATCTGGAGCTGGACTGTCATCCTTTCCCTCACTGCATTATCAGGAATTTCCTGAGCAGCCAGACTTTTGTTGACAATCTGCAGAAAGAACTACTGGGACTTAACTTCCATGAGAAATCAAATGATCTGTACAAGTTTAAACAGGTGTGTATCCAAGTAAACCATTTACTGATGCTCTTCTGAAGGCTTGCATTGTTGTGGTAACTTTTGTTATTGTTCTTTTTTAGTCAGATGACTTGAAGAAGAGAACTGAGCCACATATTGCAGGACTGAGGTAAAGAAACATGGACATTCTTTTTCTTTTGAGACAGGTGATGCATGGTGCTGTGAGTTTTTCTTTTGATCAGATTGCAGAGACAGAGGACGTGAGGTTTTGGCCATTTGAGCAGCGATCATAGTGTGTGACCTAAGAGGAATTTGAATTTGAATTTATTGAAGGGTAGCCCCATTGAGATGTAGTATCTCATTTTCAAGGGGGTCCCTAAACAAACATACATAGAACTCAGGACACATTGAAATACATTAACATACATAAAATATAACAAATACAGACATCTTGCTCACCTGACTCCCACACACAACCCCAACCAACATACGCATAACATAAAAAGATGACAAAATTTATTATCAAGGAAAAATAATGTGAACATGAATGCAAAAAAGTAAAGAAAATAAATCAAAAACTTGAGCAATTTTTTTGAGATGAGAGAGTATAATGCCATTCTGAAGTGATAAAAAGAAGTAATAGAACACAAAGAAAGAGGTGCGTTATTCCAATCTGATGGGGCTTTCTACTGAAATGATTTTTTGCCAAGATGAAGATAGGAACAAAGAAAAATGGGTAGTTCATATGTCTAAGAGAGTATGGGGAGTTTATTGGAATAAAGAGCTCTTTTAAATATGAAGGGCAATGGAGATAAATACATTTAAAAAGGAAATGAAGCCAATGAAATTGCTGTGTTGATTTGGGTTGTAGCTAGTTCAGTGAGTCAAACATAAAGCAGTGATGTGTTCTAAAAGGACATCTCAAAACAAATCTACATAAGGAGTTAAATAATACAGCCAGGGGTTTGAGATGAGAGTCTGAAGTATTTTAATGAACTATATCAGCATAATAAACAAGTGGTAATATCAGTTGTGATATTAGTTTTAGGAGAATAAACATGCTATTACACGAGACAGCCTATTCTGTGTTTCAGAGATAACCTAAATAGATGATTTGTAATATATTCAGCTGATTCACTTCCAGCCCTGTTCATCTGTTTTGTTTATCTTTTTTGTCCTCATTACTGATCTTAGCGTTTTCTTCCAAAAGCTGATATTATTGGCTCTTGTGCGGTCCAACAAAACGTCCTCCCAAATCTTGTGGTTTTATAAAGGTCCTATAAAGGTTTTATAAAGTACTTTGCTGCTTTCACCACAAGCGGTGAACAGGAGTGGTCGTGAGACAGTTTTGGTTTCGTTAGTGTGCTCCACCAGGGGGCGCCAGAGATCATTCAGGCCTTCTGACAAGAGTATATCCTTTATTTAGTGGTGTTGAATCTGAAAGCATCAGCATTTGGCAAGACAAAAACAGGGATGGTGGAACACTCAGAGTCACAGCAGTTTGAATATAAGGGCTTCACTAAATCATAAGAAACATAGCTGCTGTATAATTATGAGGAAGTAAGGGCTTTTATGTCTGTCCATGTTAAGAGTTTGAACTGAGTCCAACAAAAAATTACCACAATGTAAAAATTATGATCAGTATGTTCTAGATTATCAGCTTTGAGACTTTAACATTTTCAGTAAATAACCTCCGAACTTCCCCTTGTATTTGAAGATAATGCTCTTTTTATCGTCACAGTTATGACATGCTATTTTTGGAGGGTAGAAACATGCATTCTCCTCAAAATACTTACTTGTGGTGATACAGAGCTGCACCTACTGAAGAAACAGAGCCCTGGAGAATAAATACCATAATTAGATACACAATAATGGCCTCCTCTTGTGGTCATCTATTATTTATGCAACAACAAAATGTCATGGTAGGTTTGAGCAGTCCAACAATCTGTGTACTTGCTGAGGCTTAGTCAAGGTTAAGGGTTTCCGCATTATTGTCACCGTCAATACAAAAGCGGATTGCACAATGAAACCCTGCTCATATTTTATGTGTTTTCAGGGCAGCGCTGTTTGGGCCTTTCTGCTCCTGGCTTGGGGAAGTGTTGGGGGTTGAACTGGAGCCCACTGTGGATATTTCCTGTGCCAAATATGAACACACAGGTAGGCTTTATTTTATTTTATTTATTTTTTGATCCTGCAAAGAGGGGCTGTTATATTTCCAATTTTTGATGAGTCACCTAATCAAAGTTTTCCCTTTTTATATACACAACATTCTCCTTTGTTTCTAGATGTTCTTTTGTGTCATGATGATGAATTGGAGGGGCGGCGCATTGCTTTTATCCTGTATCTCGTGCCTCCGTGGCAGAGCAGTGACGGTGGAACCCTGGATCTTTACACAACAGACAGCAAGTATTCCACAGTGTGTGTGTGTCTGTGTGTGTGTTTTGTATATATTTTCTCTGTGTAATCTTCATCTTTATTTTTGTCAGGTAATTTACAGCCTCAAAGCATCGTCAAGTCTCTGGTTCCCTCTTTGAACACACTTGTCCTTTTTGAAGTCTCTCCAGTCTCTTTTCACCAGGTGGGAGAAGCCCCTCCTTTTTTCCTGTAGTTGAAAACACAGAACACCACCTGTGATTGCAGATTGAAAGCATGAAATGTTTTGTTGTTGTTGTTTTTGTTCAGGTGTCAGAAGTTTTGGCACAAGACAAGTGTCGCCTCTCCCTGAGTGGCTGGTTTCATGGACAGTCTTTGGATCGGCCCCCTCGCCACATAGAGCCTCCTGTGCCGCGAAACCCGCACCTACCAAGAGATGTAAGTGTGGTGAAAGATGTCAAAGATGTTTACACCTATATTTGACTGAGTGAAATCTCGACACAGTTTAATTGCTGATTCACTGTTACCGGTTACTAAGCTTAGCAGAACAGCTTGAAAATGGAAAATGGCCTTTTTGCATCTGAAGGCAACACAATCTACCCAACAGGAGTTTTATCCTTGTATTTTATACTGATGTGTTAAAAATAATATTGAAGTTTTGTGGGAGGTTATCTTAGGGCCTCTCTCTTGTCTGGTAGCAGTAACTTCCTTGGCTAGGCTCTAATTGTTGACGTAACACTGGAATTCTGAATACAAAGAAAGTTCATACTTTATAAAGACCATGTGTACAAAACCTTGTGCAATTTTATGTTAAAGGAAACGTTGCTGTTTGAATGGATCAACCCAGTGTACCTGGACATATCTTACCAGGAGCAGGTTCAGGAGGAGTTTGAGGACAGCTCTGAAATCCAGCTCAAAGATTTTCTGAAGGTAACTTCTGACTCAATTTCTCTCCCTTGAATGTGTCCACTCTTGTATGTTGTCTCATGACAGCTCTGTCATACAGGAGGACAAGTTTAGGGAGGTGAGTGAAGCGCTGAGACTCTCTCAGATCCAGTGGACGAAGAGAGGTCCGCCCAATAAGAGGTGTGTCGTACTTCACAGATCATTTTAACAGTATATACTTGTTTTTGTCTTATTTCAAGATCCTGATCAGGTGTCTTGTGCATTTAGGTGCTATGAAACTGCTTCTCTGGATACTCTGCCGCAGTGTGTGAGTGCATGCTGGGAGCTTCTTCATTCAGAGGCCTTTTTTCTGCTTCTCTCCAACTTCACCGGCCTGCGACTTCACTACCTGTGTCCTAATGATGATGACGATGAGGAAAAAGATCAAGTAAATCAAGAGAAGAATGAGAATGAGGGGGAACAAAGTAGAGAAGCATCAGGATCTGCAACTGGAACATCATCAAACATGAGCACAGAGAAAGGTGTGGGTCAGTATGAGCTGATCTTCTCAGCCACCATTGTCGTATTTGTTTTGAGTTGTGTTTGTTCTTCAGAGCCAAGAACTCCTGTATGTTGTGGTGAGGTACGTCGATGGTCTCATGGAAGCTACACTCTGCTACACGATGGAGAGGCATCCCAAGCAGAGTATGCTTTAGATCTTGTTTTGCCTTTTGGTTGTGCTGGTGAGTCTGCAAACACACACACACACACACACACCCACACACACACACACACACACACACACACACACACACACACACACACAGAAATACACTCAAAAATTAGAGTGAGAACACTGTCAATCAATATCTGGACCTCATGAAACTTTGTCTTTCATAGATTGGCAGTCAGAGTTTGGGGGCTTCACATGTTATGTTGCTAATGAAGAGGATGAGGAGGTGAGTATTTGACACGTGTGAGTATAGTACACGTAGTACACGTGTGACCAGTACTACAATATTTATTCACATCATTGTTTCGTTTTCTTCCTCACAGCTTCTAACAGTGTATCCAGAGGACAACTCTCTTGCTCTTGTCTATAGAGACAAAGAAACCCTCAAATTTGTCAAGCATGTCAACCACAACAGCTCTGGCACTTCTACTCGCCGTGAACTGTATGACTTCTCTTTTGTGTATTATGAATAAATTATATTATCCGTATGTGGGTTTCTCTAACATCTTTGTCACACACAATTGACATACTACAATATGCAAATGTTGACAGCTTTTGGGCTGTTCATTGATCACTTTACCAATTAAATCCAATTTACCACTGCCCAGTTCAATCCAAAAATCCTAAAAGCAAACACATATTAAATAAGCAACACAAACAATTAAAACACCAACCCCTACAACTCACATATGGAAGTTGAAGTTATATTGTCCCTGTCCCTTTTCTCCAAGAACACAAACACACACCAAGACAATCTAACAATCACAGGTACAAGGAACAAAAAACCTGTGTTAAGACAGCCCTGAACAGAACCTAAAGATCCTCAGGTCAGCACGAAGCTTGTTCCACCTTTGCAGCTTTACCTCTTAGATAATGCACCTTTACCTGGTTTTGTTTTGGCTTTAGGTACATTTAGGAGGCCCATACCTAATTATATATATAAAAAAATAAAATTTCTGGTGATAATAGTTTTCATTATTATTTCACTTTTAGACAGCTCTGGGGTTTGGTCTGATAAACATGGTGTATAGACAAGGAGCATTTACTATTTCAAGTCATGGCCAAGTGTTGTTCAGGCATACTATTTTCCAGTTCTCATCTCACTAAAAGTCTTTTTTTTTTTTTTTAATTTCAGCTATATTAGATCATCTCATTTGGTGCTATTTTTGTTAGTGTTGCTAACATCACCCTCCACTGTGAGAATATCATTGAGTAAATAGGATGGATGCTCTGTCCTGGACAGCTCCACTCATTGTTTTGGCAGGAGTCATGACATAGTACACAAACAACGATACAGCAATCCTTGTGATTCTTGCAATGAACTGAAATATGTCTTATTCAGATTTACATTAGCAAAGTAAACACAAGAAAGTAGAGTCAGCATACCATCTTATGAGATACGTCAAGTTTTCTATCCTGGTCTCAATTGTTACACTGGACTTTACAGAACAGTACCAAGTAGCTTCCAAGGTACCAAAACATCTTGTTTTATTTGACTTAAAGTCCCTGACTCAAACTCAAATACTTCAATAAAGGCAGAAGAAAAGACAAACTGAATATCACCTCTCCTGACAAGCTAGAAATAGTCATAATTTTGATTTATGCTCGATTTATTCGTTTTAAAGTTGATGTGATTGTAAGTTCTCTATTAATCAGTATTTCTAACACCAATAAAAATCACAAATGTCAAGTTTCCCGTTTTAAAAAAAAAGTGCTTTACTTTGTCAGTGTTATTTGTCACATTGGTGGTCTGCAGTGAATAACACATATAGAAACATTTACTGTAGCCTTAGTATGAATTAATTCTCCGAGTATCAATGCTTTATAGCTCGTGCGTTTAACACAGTTAAGCAGAAAAAAATCGATATTGTTATAAATAAATAAACATTAAAACACACCTAACTTGTCCCTCGATCTATACCAACTTCTCCGTTTTTAATTGAATACGTGTTTAAACTTGAATAGTTATTTAACCATAAATTGAATATAATATCAGTATAAAGGTTATCTCGTTTGAAAAAGAAATGTCAGCGTGAACAATATGAAGTTGGAAAGTAAGGCCCCACATATCTTACAATCATTTCCTTCCGGTCATGATTTCGCCCCAGGCGAAGCATTGATCTCCACCAATCATAGCACGTTTAGGTTTCTGCTTGGCCAATGAGAGACCAGGAAGAGTTTATCGTGTCAGTGGGTGTGATCCCGGAGGAGGAAGCGTCATCGAACAATACAACAAAGTTTGAGGTAAGTTTGTAACGAATTAAATTAACTGCTACCTCAAAGAGGAACCAAAGAATCAGTGCGTGAAAAACACGCCCACGTTATACTCTGTCTGTTAGCTTTCTAGTTTTACTTCAGCGGTCAGTTTTGGTGTTATTGTGGCCAAGGTCTTCGTCTACTGTCCGTGAGTTTTATCAACACGAACTATACTCTCACTATACTCAGTGTACTTTGATGGTCTTAAACCTCTTTTTTAATCATCCAGTCTTGTGTTTCCTGGTTTTCGAAGGTCAAATCAAACACGAACTTCTCTTTACAAAAACCTGAAATCAACAATTCACGTTTATCGCACGTTCACTTGCTCACGTTCTCTTTACTTCACGTGCTACAACCGGGAAAAACACCTGTAACTGTACGTCCTGGTCGCATAGCAACAGCCTTTTGCGTAAGGGTTAGGTTCGTCAGTTTATATAGTTGTTTTTCTGTGTAAAATATCTCAAATCATCAAGAACAGATACCGAAATATAAAACACCAATAATTTTAGAGTCACGCTAGGCTTGTTTCTTGTAGATGTGTATTATTTCAGTCCGTTATTGTGATTTTCCTGTAATATATATTCCCAAGTACCTTATTCACTGCAGAAATGTATGATGAGGTTGAAGTAAAGCTTGCATTTGGCCTCACCTGTCTGAGCTGAGCATCATTTTTTAGTCTCTCCATGTGACTGTCCCTGCTGTTTAGTAGCCCTGCAGGACTAAAACAGTGATTATATGAAAATAATTACTTTTCAAACCAGAAATACTGTCACCTCAAGTCTGTTAAAGCCTTGAAGTGTAGGCTACCCTTGAAATTGAATGCAAGCAAAGGCTCGATTTTTGTTCCACCTTCCTCACAAATTACAGTTGCCAAAATATTTCGATCATGCCTCTTTTGTTGATAATTTCATGGTGTATAGAAAAGTTGCCTCGAGATTCCAGTTGCTCAGATTTCAGGGCATTTCTCAGAAATCTTTGCAGACATCATTTCTCTCATTTCTCTGAAGAGTATTTTTAAGAATTTCTCTGCCCACACAGGTATTTTTCACTCATCCTGTCAAGTTAGACCTCTTTTGACGTGCTGCAGGGTCCCAAAATTGCCCCCTTTCATTATTTGACTTTCATTTTCTTAAACAAAGGCTAATGTGAGGCCTCTTTATTTGTTTGGCTTTATAACCCTTTATTATAAATATGTCATGAAATCCTCCTGAGCCCAAGTCCAATCAGGGGCAGGGGCTTTCACATTAAGTACAAAGTCAGACTAGAAATAAGCGAATTGAACCTATTATTTAAAATTGTTTTGTCAGAGTTTTATGTACATTTTCATCTGAAATGTTATTGTCCATCTAGGCTGTGTATTAGCCTTCAACTAAAACCCTTGAATAAGTTGTTGGAGTGGTTATTGGAGTGGACTAGATAACAGACAAACAAGCACAAGTTCACTGAATGGCTAAAAAGTAAATTTGCATCTTTTAGGAAGCACATTGTTGAGTGGATGAAACATTTCCACCTCAATGTGAGATGAGCTATCCAGGGAATACTAGAGGTTGTCTTTTGGCAGCAGAAGCGAAATGATATATTTTAAGCTCCTGATGATCACTTAATCCTCATACAGCTGCTGAACAGATCTCACAGTGTACTTCCAGAGCACCGATAGATAGGATAGCATATAATTACATACTGGCTAAGTTGTGTAGATTCCTGTAGACCTAACAACCAAGCATACTGTGTATTAGTGAAATATGAGGACACTCATATAATCCTGCTCAGATGATGCTCTTTCCACGCAGAGCGCTCTGCATCCTGTGCATGGAGACAACACCAAGAGTTAGCAACCAGCTTCAGTGCTCCATTCAGAGTACAAGAGTCAGGCTGGGGGAGGGGAGGACTGAGATTAAACATGTTTTTATGTAATGAGCATTTCTAAAGGAGGCTGGGGTAAAAAAGGGCAAAGTGTAGTGAGGTCTTAAATGCCAGGAACCAGAGGACAGGCGTGGTTTTAATTCCAGGAGGAGCCATTAAAGTGTCCGTTACATGTCTGGAAAGTTTTATGTAGAGAAGTTATGTGATTCATTTTTACTTTTGTTTCATCAAGGATTTAATCACTTATTAAATCCAGAATATGTTGAAAATTCAGTATCATTGCTATTGTAACCATTATGGACTATGTCAAAAAATTCATTACTTAGTAAGTGGTCTGAAAAAGATGTAAAGCTTTTTACAGATAAATAAAATTAAAGTTTTGTCTTGAAATAAATGCTTAAGTTTATAATATTGAGCTCGTAGTGATGGAAACTCTTAAATTCTCCAGTTTCAAGATTTTCACCAGGTTTCCGGTGTGTTATACTGACTGAAAAGATGTTATTCCCAGACTTTTTATGCCTTCATGCAAAAGGAAAGGATGGTGGACAGAGCAGGTAATGGGAGGAGAGAGCCAGGAGTGATGTGCTGTAAAGTAGCTGCAGGACTGAATAAAACCCGGGCCGTGTGCTTGTGGCAAAACCTCTGTACATGGGACACATGCCAGACTGCTATACCAGCAGCACCCCTGTATAGTTCATTCTTAAGTCTGAAATGTATAAACCCTCAAAGATTTGTTACATGTTTAGTATTTACTGAATGTGTTATTTTAACAGTGAATTATATCCCTGCTACAGTGTATTTAATATAATCATGAATATTGTGAATTCTTGCTGCTTCTTAATCCTTTAGCAGTCAAATCCTTTTTTAGGTTTTGGGTTTATTCGGGTCTCCTAATATCCTCATGTGAAAGGGTTGTGTTATTATGTAATAAAAGCATTTCCGAAAAAAATCCCCAAAAATGTAAAAGGCTCCAAAAAGCAGTCACTTAGATTAAAGTCGAATCTATTGATTTGTGCTGCTTCATGAAGGAGATGTGTAGTAAGGTTACACAATAGTCACGCAAATGTTAAAATACCCACTCAGATGAAAAGAAATTACATTGTCTGTCTAATAGCTCAGTGACCGTTTGATACACAATGAAAACATAGACGTCAGTGTTCAGAGGGAAAAAACTGCAGGTGACTTTGAATGGAAAGGAGGACTCACCAACCCTGATGTCAATGGAGGAGATTGAAACCATACAGGTTTCTCAGACTCCACTGAACTTTAACTCTCTGAAACCAACACTTCTGGATGCTACAGGATGTTGTCTGATGACTTTCCTTGTGGTTTCTACCTCCTTGCTCAAGGTTTACATAATCATTCAACACAGATTTTATGGAGGGCTGCAAACACAATTAATGTGCCAATATTTTAAGCTCCGGTTTGTATCATAATGATTCTTTGACAGCTTTTAATGCACTACACTTCAGTGTCTCTTTTGAAGATTGTCCTCTCATGGCTGAATCTCTGTGCTGTGTGTCTCACTTTGCATCCAGAGAATGGCAGACACGACCGTGGATGGTGGGACATGGACAGGATGTGCGGTTATGTTCCTGCAGTCACTCTGTCCTGGTGTGGACCTGCTCTCTCTCTTCAAAGACCGGGATCAGGGAAAGTTTATTGTCTTTAAAGTTATCAAGCTGACACTTATAGGTGAGTACTGTGTTTAAAATCTTAAAGGCAAGTCTATTGTACTAAATAAGACACTTGTTAGGCCTGTAAAGTCACAGTTATTAAGCATAATTTTCCATGGTCAGACTCTGCAGGAGGACTGGGTGGTTATGAGATACTTAAAGTCCACGATGCTGATCCTTTCCTGGGGGTGGAGGTCAAGTTTTTGGATGAGGGGGCATGTCAGCAGTTTCTTGAGAGCTACCGCTCTGGTGCCGTGCATCAGTTTCTTTCCCAACATGCGTGCCGGCTTCTGGCTCTTTCTCAAGAGCTAACAGTGGAAACTAAGCTGAGAGCCAGCACACACATCCTGGATCTGTATCTGGACAAGCTGGAACTTTGCCTGAAGCACATCCACCTGTCACAGGTAAACTCTAAGTGATTTAGATTTAGTTTCAAAGTTTGAAAGAATAAGTTATTTTCAAGATAGTCAACCTGACTTTGTGTTTGTGTCCGCTGATCCCCACCACAACCTGCACAACTCAGCATTTTGCCTTTGCCTTCATGAGTTGGAAACAGTGATGTAAAACTCAAAGCAATTTAAAGGCTTGAGAACTGACAAGAAACCTAAAATACAAACACTGCAGCATGGTTGGTATTTTGGAGGTTCAGTTTCATTTTTATCAGCACACTGATTTTGCCTCAGATTGTTTTCTGTTTGCATGAAACATCAAAAGTTGAGTATTTCTTTGTTTCTGACTGTAAAAAGTACATGTGTAGTATATACACATACAAATGTAGTAAAGAGTTAACATGTTATATATAGATAGACATTCATTCAATATCTTTGCTCTCTGTCATGCTGCCTCAGCCTGAGCGTCTACGTGATGAAGAGATCGATCACCTGGAGCAGCAGCTGCAGACTCCAGCCCTTGGTGCTGCCCCTCAGCCTACCACCATCACACAAGAAGAGTCTACTGTCCCCAGCAACTGCTTCAGGTTTCAGAACAAAGTGTTTGGTGAGTCATCTTAACCATTTCTACGTTTGGTTCTTTTATATTTTGTCCTTCACAAAGTTGGTGTCAGACTGAAGATCGAAGACTGAAGAAATAGCTTGTACAACACAGACAGCATTTGTTGTTTTTCATGTGAATAGAATAGAAGAATTCATTTGGGCTTTCTACTTAAAAAGTAAAGTGCTGAAAAATGTCTGGGTAGAGCATGCACTTAAAGTGAGAGGGTTGCTTGGGTCATAAATAACGTTGCAGAGTTGGGCCGGTCTGCCACAAATGGTAGCATATCTAGCATCCTGTCCTGCCTGCAATTTCTGAGTAATGCAACATCTATTGTGGCTAGTACACTTACTAGTAACATGAAACTCATACAATCTCACTTCAGAAATACTGAAATGTCCCTTCAATTGACCATGATGTTGAATATTAAGTTGACAAACCTCTGTATGCAAGTGTAGCTGACAATCCATTCATACACACCCCTTCTCAACAAGGCAGTCTGCTTTGAGATTAATATTGCATCTTTTTTAAGGCCACAAGCAGCCAGGCCCAGAATCCAGGCATCCAACCCATTGTGCTGGATTTTTGACACACCATGAGTTCATTGATGTTTGGTAGAAAACTCACAAATCCATCCATTTATGGATTATTGTTTAGTTTACAGACAGAGATTGAAACCATCAGAGAAGGTATTTGGTTTGCATTGATTTAAACTCACTGACTTTATATTGAAGCTGTGTAATTGACATTAAACATGTCCTCAAGGTTAATGTAATTTCCTATACTGCCTATGCAGGGGGAAGTCTAACCCCTGAGTGCCGTTTCAGCCTTTGCAGTTCTGTTTTATATGTGGATTCTGAAAACTGGTTTACCAAGTGAATAAAAAAATAAAGGGACTGACGTTTGATACAGTTAGATCCATGCTGTATTTCTACTTACTTATCAGAGTACTTATCACACTGGCTGAAAAAGTTCATGTTGTGTGAATTGAATATGACCTGATATAATGAATCAGATTTTTAAACAGCGGTACAACACTAGACTATTCTGTCCTAATAGAGAAAACTCCGCAAGAGCAAGTGAAATATCACCAAACTCAACAGCCCACATCATCTTCAAGGAGTATTTACACATCGCTTACCTCCTTGTTTCGGTTTTATCTCTTGGAACTTGTCCATCTGGGCTCACTGTTAGTGCTCTCATCAGTGTCGTAAGGACCTCTGATAACTTTACACAACTTGTCAGGCACCAAACAGCAGACTGAAACTCCATCAAAAAGAAGATGTTGAATAGAGAAAGGTATTCACAGTCCTCAGAAACTGCTGACCGATTCAGGGCTCCGAAAGGAGTGAATTTTATTCAGACAGACACAAACTTAGTGTCAAATGAAAATGAGGGTATCTTCTTGTCTGCCGCCTTGTCATCTGAAAATAAAAACAGTTTGCAAACATATTCTCTTTGTTCAGATTTTAGGATTTGGTTTGAAGCTTTTATGACTGTAAGTGGCATTCAAATTAGTGATTTCTTTTTTTTTATCCAAGGCCTAGCATTTATTAGGAAAATCTTTTGTAAGGGTCCAGCATATCATATCCATAAGTTATTGTATTATAAGATATTAAGTAATTTCTGTTGTTAACATAATCACATTTATACAACATCTGCATTATTGTCGTGTTTTTTTTTTTCGTTTTTTTTTCATCCGTCAGAGGACCGCAAGCTGACAGCAGCTGATGTCCAGAGCTTCTCCAATGGAGTGGGCCGTCAGTGGAAGCATGTAGGGAGGGCCCTGGGGAAGAGCTGTCGGGCTCTGAAGGGTCCTGCCATAGACAACCTGGCCTACGAGTATGAGAGGGAAGGGCTGTATGAGCAAGCCTATCAGTTGCTCAACCGCTTCATTGAGGCAGAGGGGAGAGCAGCCAAGATAAGCCGACTGGTCAAAGCACTGGAGGACTGCAAACTCACCAACCTGGCTGAGAATATTTTGGACCCACAGACCTGATCGTGACTCTGTGTGCTGTCAATCTGTGGGAATCAGGGGTGAAAACTGAGAGGGACCGTTTCTATCTGCTCTCTACAGTTCACTGTGTTTTGCTTGCTTTTACTTGTATGCGCAGTACACTCTAAAAACTCTTGGGTTATTTATTCAACCCAATTCCTGGGTCATACATGTCGAGTTAAATTTCTGGGTTATTTTTTTAGATCCATACCCATTTCTTGGGCCATATGGATTCTATTTTAACCCAATTTGAGGGTTTTTTGAATGGGTTAATAATTATGGATTATGTTTTTGAGAGTAACTCAATAATTGGGTCAGAATGTTGAGTTCGATTGACTCTACGTGGTTTCTTCGCCTAATGGTCCCCCAATGCATATATCAATTGAACCTAAGATTATGAGTCAAATTAACTCGAACATTGGGTTTACTTGACCCTTAAAAAGGGTTAATGAGTCAACTCAAAATTTAGGTTAGTTTGAACCCAAGTTGGGTTGTTTTTAACCCAGGGGTTTTTAGAGTGTATGTTGTTCCTGATTGATGTCTGACTCAAATCATTCCTGAATGTGTGTGCAGTGTTTTTATATATATATATATATATATGTGTGTGTGTGTGTGTGTGTGTGTGTTTGTGTGTGTGTGTGTGGGTGTATGAGCATTGTTCAGACAGAATATTGATTTATATCTTGATTGGCTTTCCAATTATTAGTGTTTTTGTTTTGTTTAAATATGGACGAAATGATCTGTCATCACTGTCATAAAAAATGCTGTCTTGAGTTTAATGCACTGTTTAACCTGTTTTCATCATGTACCTCTTTTTATTTCTGCTTTTTAAGTCCATTAATGGGGCCTGTTGGGTCTTGTTGCTAATGAGTTCACAACTGAAGGTTATTGATTTTTTTTTCTACGAAATGGGTTTATACAAATTAAATGGTTTGAAAAAAGTCTTCATGTTTGTGTTTGATGCATTAGTGTAATTAAACTGGAAACATAATTTTGTCAAAATTCCCTCAGGTATACTTTGGCGCTAATCCTCCCTCCCATCACTCCCTGTCTCTCACATACACGTGCACATGCTTATATGATTGAATTGTGCCGATTACTAATGTTGTAGATGTGTGTGAGCCTGCACGCGTCACATTGTGTGTGGGGTTTTCACACTATAGACGTGTGTGTGTGTGTGTGTGTGTGTGTGTGTGTGTGTGTGTCGTGTACGAGGTTTTATCTCACTCTGGTTGTCAGAGGAAATTCACAATGGACAGATGAAGTCTCCTTAGGATGGGCTCCTCTACTGGTGCCAGTCGGGGTCCACTGTGGAGCCCAACCCCCCTTTATACTGCACTTGACCATCCATCCATCCAGATGTGATGCATGGATTAGAAGCTTTTATCACACATTTATTATGGCTATGTGGCTATATGACCACAACCCCCAAAGCGGACACCCACAGCTTCATAGTTAAAACAAACACACACATCAAGGTGTCAGTGGTACTAATAAAACTGAGGTTATGTCCTGTGATTTTTTTTTTTTTGGGGGGGGGCATATGGGACATAACGACATAACATTACACTCTCCATATTAATCTAGTAAACACTGGGCTCATGAAATTTATATTCACATTTTTGAAAACAGAAAATCTCTTTTGACTTGATAGTAAAATGTGTACTTCAAGAAGGTAGAAAATGTGGTATAATTTTATTTTTGCTTTTGATTTAAATTCAATTATTAGAAGTGGGTACCAGCTTGTACAATCACGTGATTTTATTTTTTTTTAATTATGAAAATATTTTTTGAAGTAGATTGTACAAATTTCCTACATTTAGGGTTACGAGCAATTATTTGTTGGTTTATTGGTTTGATGTGCATTTACTTGTGTACTGCATATTTGACAGCAGAGGATGGTTACTTAATATTAAGCTGTTTTTTCATACGTCTGTTCAACATGTACGCCAAAGTTACTTGTTTCTTTGCAGATTTATTCATTACATAAAACATGTCAGCTTATGAAGTGCAAAGCAGGTTCAGAATAACCCACCCACTGGCTGTTTATCTGGCTATTTTTTATGTAAGCTACATTAAAATGGGGAAAAAAAAACATTTTATCTTCTGTTCCCACCCAACAGTCGTGCCGGTCTGTTTCAAACCTGTTGGATTTTGAAGCGTCAATCCTGTCAGAATAGGAAAATACCGGCGTAGTGTCGTTTTAATTTCTCAAATAACATCAGAAAATCCACTAATACTGGAACAAGAGGGCGACATTTGCCATTTCGACGCTCTTTTCATTCATTTGAATAATCTTTTCATACGACGTGATTAAAGCTCGCCTGCTGTGACGTAAGCGAGCTTTAGGTGAGTCTCGCGCAGCGCCTGCTCTCCTTCTCTTCCTCGCGCACCCCTCCTGCCTGCCTTCCTGCCTGAAGAGATACGATGAAATCGCTCGCGCTCGCTGTCATCATCATCATCAGCGCCGCCCTGTAGAGAGAGAGAGAGATAGAGACAGAGAGAAAGAGAGAGAGAGAGAGAGAGAGAGAGAGAGAGAGAGCTCCAGGCCCCCCTCCCCACCTTACAACAACCCCAACCCCGCAGGCTCGAGCACAACGACCCCACCCCCCAATCCCCTCTGAGAGGAGACGGAGCGAGAGAGGCGCATAACAGAGTCACGGAGAAAAGACCGTGTTTCGGGATCCCGGCTCTGTTCAGCCCTCAATCTGGGCCTAATGCTGTAGCAGACCGCGCGGGAGGAGAGCTCGAGCGAGAGACAACGCACTGATTGAGAGTCGGCGAGGGACAGGGCGGACCGGAGAGAAGACGGGATTGCTCATTCGCCTGGAAACATGGGATGTACACTGAGCGCCGAGGAGCGCGCGGCTCTGGACCGGAGCAAGGCCATCGAAAAAAACCTGAAAGAGGACGGGCTGGTCGCCGCCAAGGACGTCAAGCTGCTGCTGCTCGGTAAGAGAAGAGCGTCTCATGCGCCGCGGGGCTGCAGAGCCTCGGCTCGGCACGGTGGTGGTGGGGCTGCATGGGGCGGAGGTGCTCTCCGTGGTACTGATTTCACTGCCGGCTCTGACTCTGCCTTCCGTTCTTTACAGGCGGCGGAGAGTCCGGCAAAAGCACCATCGTCAAACAGATGAAGTAAGTCTATTTTTCTCCGCTCGTTTTAACCCTCACCGGCGCAGTCCGAGTAAAAGGCCCGAGATTGCGCCTCCCCTATCTGTGCTAAGGCAGGTTGAGCCGCCATGTTTCGAGAGGCCGTAGCCCCGGAGGAGTGCCGGTGACTCGAGCACCTCCTGCAGACCGAAAGTGAGGCTGCGGAGGCCGTATGTGTGCGTCCCAGGGTGCTGTTCACTGCCTGGGTGCTGAAATATAGTTAACTGGGGTTTGTCTTTACTACAGGGAGTGTGCGGCTGGGGAATAGGTGGGTGTTGTTCCTCTGCGCGCGTGAGTGTGCGCGCGTGTGCATGAATGTGTGTGTGTGTGTGTGTGTGTGTGTGTGAATTACATTGAGGTCACTACAGCTCCATTAGTGAATACCTCTGCTTTTAATCTTAATGGCTTTAAGTGCCCGATATCGCCGGGAGTACTTTGCCTATAAAGCGGATTTACGCAGAAATATGGCTTCTAAAACCACATCTAAACCTTCCCCTGTCTAAGCTAAATCACTCTTTGATGTTTTACATCACTGTTGTTGTTCTCTATAAACCTCTTAGTTTAGTTTCTAGATGTTTCACTACGGAAAAAAAAGCTCTATCCCATTGTATATTTTGCCTGGTCCAGCATCTCTCTCGGTGGTTTTATGGGTATAGCTGTGTTACTCCGTCCTGTTCGGCGCATCCTCCGGCCTGCACTGCACTGACTGCACCCTCCCTTCCTGCTTCCTCCTCTTCCCTTCACCTCATTACCCTCCCTATGGTCCCCGGGTTGTGTATAACTCACTGCTGTGTCTGAATGCAACACACAGGGCCTGAGAGTGTTTACAAACACTAACCAGGGTTTCTCTTAGCTAAAGCAGACAACAGATGATGGATTTTAGGTCATAAAGATAGGTGTGGGGGGATTTATCTATTATCACCATTGTGCAAGTCACAAGGAAACATTTCTGCATGCTATTTGTAGAAGGCCAGGTTGTGGTAGATCTATAGCTGCGATTGGTTTGTGTGTGAAAGAAACAGTCTGGAAAGCCTTGAGAAATCTGAACTAAAACCTTAAATGATCAAAAAATGTCATAGTTGTTAAATGACTCCTGTGGCAGCAAAAAAATGTTCACACTGAAATACATTTGGTGTATTGATTACATGGATTACAGGAGAAACAACCTTGGTGATGGATGACGTTCTTTAAGGCAGTTTAGTCAGATGTAGCAGGATCTCAGTGGTGTCTTTTTTCTTAATCTTTTCCATCATTCACTCACTTATTCTTTAAAAAAAGAGCTCAAACTTTTACTGTGCAAAATAAAAATTCAATCTGCAACTCTTTAGACAGCCTGTTAATTATTCAAAGTCATCTCTCAAGATGTCAAAGCCTCCTTAGTTCTGACTGTGGTGAATGGGAACATCAACTTACTCAGCAGTGAATGAAAAATCAACTATATTCCCATTTTTATTTGGATTCTTGAAATACTGGTAACTCCAATTTCTGTCTCTGATTTTTGAAGGCCATTCACTTTTCATACATGCCTAAATATAAAATAAGCTCTCATGTTAAATTAATTCAGATCCAAATGCATCACAAGTCATATCACTTGTCATTGTTGTGTTATAGTTGACAGTTAGTTCAGCAGATTGTTTTCCAGAAGACATCAATATTTTACGGTTCCTCATCGTTTTCAACATGCTGACTGACGTGGTAGTAAAAACAAATACCTTTAAAATCTGAATTATGTTAGAAAAACAAAAGCTATTGATTTTCCAATCAGTAACAAGCAATTGTTTGCTGCAGCAAAGGTTCATTACACGGTCTTTGTTATGTGAAAAACGACACCTCTGCCCCCTTTCTCTGCAGGCTTATGTTTTAATTAATGTTAATTTGAAGATATTCAGGGAGCTTGTGGTATTTTCAGGCCAGCTGCTCGACCTCTACTATGAAACATCTTGTCAGAATGAGTTTTTTTTAGTGTTAGGGTCATAACATCAGACAAATAAAAGTGAAAACCATTATCCCTCACTTATCCTTCTCATTTAGCATCAAGAAACGATCGTAAAGATGGTAACAAAAAGCAGCAGAGTTTAAATGTAGAATGCAAGTCATCTATAAAATAAGTTATCATTGGTTATTCACTGGATTCAGTCTGGAAGAGGTCAGAGAGACTGTGCACAGTTGAATGATGACTGAATGTTGACCAGATTATCAGGAATTGAACTGTGCCATCCTGGATGAAACAGTAGAGTCCTGTACAGCTCGATTGATTAGTGCTCTGACTGATTCCTCTCCATTGCACATCATACATTATAAATGGCTTAAATATCACATTACTGTCCAATTACAGATCACAGACTGAGAATGTGATCAATTCCCCTCCCATTAGGCGCTGACACACTTAAAGATGCGTTTTAGGATGTAGAGATGGTAGGAAGGAAAGGGAAACTATTAGATTTGCTAAATGAGTTTGATACCAAAAAAGGATAAATCCAAAACATTCAAAGACTCTGTTAGGACATGTGGGGCCCTTACTACAAAAGGACAGTGGTCTGGACTTGCAGGAGCATATGGATATGTGTGACTTTTCCTCTTTAGTCCATGCTCAATGCTAACATCTGTGTGCGCATACAGGATTATCCATGAAGATGGCTTTTCTGGGGATGATGTGAAGCAGTATAAGCCTGTTGTCTACAGCAACACCATCCAGAGCTTGGCCGCCATCCTCCGAGCCATGGACTCCCTGGGCATTGAGTTTGGAGACAAGGATAGAAAAGTTAGTCTGACAGTATCCCTCAAATATCCTTAAGATTGAAGCGTAAAGGTGTAGAAACAAAAGTGGTAAATTATGTTGAAGTATCTCTTCAGGTTAAGATATCTTGCTGTTAAAAGCCTATAGATGCATGTAATGGAAAATAGGTATGTATTTATCTAAAGCAAGAGTACTACCAATAAGTCATTTTCAGAAATAATGGAGCTATTTTGCTTCAAAATGTTGACACAGTAAACAAAATTATCGTAAATAGTATTACAACAAGTGATACATAAGTATAAAGACACAATTTCATTCCTTTGTTCTCACATCTTATTAAATGTATTTGTGCAGGCTGATGCTAAGCTTGTTTGCGATGTGGTCAGCCGCATGGAGGACACAGAGCCGTACTCTGCAGAACTTCTCACCGCCATGAAGCGTGTTTGGGCTGACGCCGGGACTCAAGAGTGCTTCAACCGCGCCCGAGAATACCAACTGAACGACTCTGCTCAGTAGTAAGTGTCCAAAATGACTTTGAATACTCCTGTTTCAGTGTGATCAAGTGATGTAATTAACCTTTTTCCTATTTGTTCTTCAGCTACCTGGACAGTCTAGACCGGATTGGGGCGGCAGATTACCAGCCCACAGAGCAGGATATCCTGAGAACTAGAGTGAAGACCACCGGCATTGTCGAAACTCACTTTACCTTCAAAAACCTGCACTTCAGGTAACACTTGCTCAAAGGCTGTGGTGTCTTACAGTCATCACAGCTTGGCCTTTGTTCTAGGCGTTTGGTCTAAAATGGCGGTTATCAAACTCGGAGACTGAATTGACTTCTTGCACCTTTTTTTCAGGCTGTTTGACGTGGGAGGTCAGAGGTCAGAGAGGAAGAAGTGGATCCACTGCTTTGAAGATGTGACTGCCATTATCTTCTGTGTTGCTCTGAGTGGATATGACCAGGTGCTCCATGAAGATGAAACAACTGTAAGTATGACTCAGTTAATTCAACCTGCATC
Organism: Xyrichtys novacula; assembly: GCA_962446985.1. Taxonomy (NCBI): domain Eukaryota; kingdom Metazoa; phylum Chordata; class Actinopteri; order Labriformes; family Labridae; genus Xyrichtys; species Xyrichtys novacula. The sequence goes on along the minus strand of OY660864.1, from coordinate 21,578,933 downwards.
TCTCTGCAGAAAAATCCATGGAGGGGCTTTGTACTGCTGTAAAGGCTGATAATGGGAGCCGTAATGGACAAAAAAACATTTGACAGGACTGCAGCTTCAACTGTTTGAGTCTGCGATTTCTGCTGCAGCACAGATATCCTCATATTGGACCTTTGTCTCTCTCGTTTGCTAATTCCAGTCTGCATTATCTGCTGTAACTGTATAAATAGTACATATCAAATGCCAATAGCTAGAAACTGGCCATTTTTACATATTTTTACTGCATTTCTGCAGAAATAGAAGACATAATTCAAAGATATCAACTGTAAAGATGTTTAGGGAAGCTGCTTCGTTTAGACTCTTGTTTAGAATAAAGACAAATGTCATTAAACCATACAAAAGGGGAGGAGAATAAAATTGTGATTATTTTCCTTTTGGTACTTGGACACATTTCTCTGTAGGGATCAATAAAAATCTTCTATTGTATCGTATTTTTTATTTTGACTGAAATTGTATCCTTGTCCTTTATATAATTTGGGTACTTGAGTTCTGTTAACAGAAAAAATATAAACCCTTTTAAGGTGTGTTTTTTGTTCCTTGCTAATATTACCCATGTAGACACGTCATTTATAAGCTCTTCCTATACAAGTTTAACAGTAATATATAACAATTTCATATGTTTCAATAGTCTCACATTGACAGCATATTTATTCATTTCTGCTGCAGAACCGCATGCATGAGTCGCTCATGCTCTTTGACTCCATCTGTAACAACAAGTTCTTCATCGACACCTCCATTATTCTCTTCCTCAACAAGAAGGATCTGTTTGCTGAGAAGATCAAAAAGTCACCGCTGACGATCTGTTTTCCAGAATACACAGGTGAGAGTCCCTGATGTGTTACTTCAGTACAGAGCAGCTTCATGAGTCAAGTGATGAAGACGAGTCCCTCACAATCTTCACTCTTTCTCTCTCTCTTTCCTCACACAGGTGCTAACACTTATGATGATGCTACTGCATATATTCAGGTTCAGTTTGAGAGTAAGAACCGCTCTCCCAATAAGGAGATCTACTGTCACCTGACCTGTGCCACAGACACAGGAAACATCCAGGTAGTGTTTGATGCTGTCACTGACATCATTATTGCAAATAACCTTAGAGGGTGTGGCTTATACTGAGGCCTGACCAAGCACAGAGGTTGTCATGGAGAGTATGAGGTGTTAATAATGATAATTTTGATGATACTTAAACACATAAATATGTAATTCTACACGTCCAAATGGACCCAAAGAGCTGCCGTCAGACACCACACTGGATTATTGCCATGATTTGTTCCCTTTCTCTTTTTATTTTCAGTAAACGACCCCACTTTCGTCTTTTTAAACTGTGTTTTTGAGCTGAATGTTTCATGTTCTGTTGATGACTGTGTCAACGACTGCTAAGGTCAGAAGCAGCAGCACCAGGGTTATATTCACCCAGAGCCTTGTTTTTGCAAACCCGGCCCAGAAATATAACATGGGGTGTGCAATGTCATTTTTAAATCATAGTGTGGCATACGGTCCCATTTTTTATGTGACATTTTTATGTGCACGTCTTGAGGCATTTCTAACTGTACTGAATATAGCCTGTTGTGCTGGGTTGAAGAGCTGCTGTGTGTGTGTGAAGGTGGAGACAATGTTGTTAGGGAGATTGCTGTACTCGTGGCTGAGGCTCATGGTCAGGGAAAAAAGGCTATTTTAACTTTCAGAAGAGACAAAGCTTCCCTCTCCTTCAGACCCACACATGACTGAGTTGCCTGCAGGTCTGTTCCTCTCTTTCACTCTGAAACATAATGAAAGAGAGGATTCTTATGTTCAGAGAGGCGGCCTGTTCCTATTGGCTTCCTGTAGCATGAGGAAATGCCTGTCAGCCAATGAAATATTCAACAATAAAATCCCTGTCATATTGGTGCCATCCATGTAATGACGAGACCGGGGGATTAGGATCAGAAATTATAATTCATTCTCATCGTTATTTAAGTAACAGATAAAACATTTCATTTTCATTGAATGATTTATTTATTTATTTAAGCCTCATGCCCTACATGCCTCCTCCTACCTCCTGAAATCCCGTGCCACATTATTGATATCCTGAAATGAAACACTGAGGTACACAGATACCCGTCTATGGTTCAGAGGGTAGGAAGCAGCCCTCCAATGACATCTTGTTCTCTGTGTGGTGCTTTACCCTTCGATGTGAAACTGTGTAGAAATAGAAGACTGCACTAGGAGAACAATATCATTAGAGGCAGCGTCTGTCTGGGGAGTCTGGGTTTTTCCAAAACACCCTTGATCAGCAAACAGGGAACCTCTTATCCACCCCTCACTCGTCTGTCACGTTTCTCTTATCACAGAGAAAAAGTACAGCTCTCCATTTTCACCTGTGCACCCAGAAATTCATCCTCCCATCCCTGTATACTCTTATCTATCACATATCAGTCCTCATATCCTGTTCTCCATTTTCACCTTAAAAGCACCGTACTGTATATATATTATGATTATACCAGATTTTTTTTTTACTGTGAATGTTTTTGTGCTGCACCCCATCCTATTTGGTAGTTTATTGGTTGCTCTCATGTGGAATGTTTGTGCTGAGCCAATCGAATGTTGTGTTTACATTAAAGCCACACTTTTCCTAACTACTCCTGTGTTTGTAGTCTGATTACTCAAACTTGAAAAACACGATGACCTGTTTCAACCTGTGCAGAGAATTGGGGTCAGAGAAGGAAATTAGGCTGAACATTATGAGAACAGACCACTTTTAATGCTCCAGCACCAGGTGAGCACGGCTTTGTGTTTAGTGTCAGGAGAATGCAAAAAAGATTGAGCGGGTCTTGCATGGCAGTGGGGCAGCACTTCATGAAATGTGGCGGATGGTGGGGATCAGAGGCGTCGCACAGCGGCTCACAATTTATTAGGTTAAAAGTGTTCCATCAGCACAGACGAGGAGCTATTCATATATTGAATGACTAGGCTGGATCAGCTGTCTGACCTGCTTCTGTCAGTTTAATGGGTATGATGTTCATTACTGCTCTGTTTCACTGACAGTCCCAGAGCGCCCCTGCTCTGTCCCAATGTGTCCTCATTTCCCACAGCCAGTAACAGGTTAAAAGGTTGGAACTTCCCATGTGACACATATTTAATTACATATTCAGGGAAATATTCTCATACTTAACATATTCAAATTAACAGTGCACTCAAAATCTGAGCGGCAACTCTGACACAAACTGGCATCAGGTGAGGAGACTAAGGCAGGAATCTCCACGATGAGCAATGAGCATCTTTGTGTCATGGATGTACAGGGCATCATAAGGTGAGTACTGCAGTGGCATACCAGTGCTCTGCTTCATAAGTTACAGTCTCAGTCTCTTGATGTCTTCGCTTCTGAAGTCAATACGCAGAGCAAGAACCTGACGGACCTCTGCGGGGGTCAGCCGCCAAGTCAGGGGGCCGGAGTTTGGACCCCAGTAATCCAAGATTTCAGTTACCTGCAGAACACAGAAGTAGACAGGAGCTGGTGTTACATTAAGAAGAAAAATCAGACTCCAGTGTATGAAGAAACACCTTTGATACTCTTATGGTGCTTTTTCACAGTAAAAGTACAGTACGGTACGGCTCTACATGCTTGTGACGCTTTTCCACTAGTACCTGGTACGTTTTTCGTACCTCCCCGGCCCTGGTTCCAAGCAAGCCGAAGCAATACTATAACGTGATGTCAGCCGACTGCCTTCCAATGATTGGCCATTGAGTATCGTCATCCGACGCGCAACACACAACCGCATACTGTAAAAAGCCGAACACAACATGGCCCCGCCATTTTTAAAACTACTCTTTTACTACAAGGTATCGCAGAAGAGTGCGCCATGGTCAGTTGACGAGATCCAAACCTTCCTTTCTTTTGTGGCCGAGGAAATGACAGTAAATGGCGTCACTGCATTTTTGCGCCGCTGTATGACGACCCCGCCCACACCGGGGAAGTACTCAGTTGCAATGGAAAGCACCCAAACTGTGCCGTGCCGTACCGCACTGTGCCGCTACTGTGTAGTGAAAAAGCGCCGTTAGCACTGGTAATTCTCCCCGAGAGTGTTCTGTTATAAATAAAACCGTATAATTATTATACATGCATTCATTTGTAACAGGCATTTGATTCTAGTAATTTGTTCTTAATTTGTTTTGAAGCAATGGTCCCAGCAATGACTTTCAATTAACCTGACTTCACCTTGATATTTTATGGTCATCTGTAGACCCCACAACCACCTGGATGCCTCACTTTACAGCTGCTCACTCATTACTTTATCATAATAAATCAAATCACAACACAGTTAAATCTTTATCTTAAGAGTAAAAAACTACTTATGATACTTAATAATACAGTGGTGTACAAATCACAGTAAATCCAACAATATAGAGTAGCAAAAAAAGAAGCAAAATGAAAAAAGGCTCAGTTTTGTTTTTGTGTAAATACACTCAGCTTCTACTATTGGTATAAAATGCCTTCAAACTACCTTTAAACTGATAAACACCTTGTATTTGTGAGTGTGAATTGATCTTATTTACCCGCTCCAGGTTAAGGATGGTGGCCATTTGTGTGAGACGAGCAAACTTGTCCCTGATGGTCCAGGTGGTCACTGTGGTGAGGTATGCCACCAGAGACCGGAGTTCTTTATCAAACTGCAGCCCCCCGAGCTATGAACAAACATAAGCAGAAGATCAGAGACAGAGGATTCATGTCTGCTGTACAATGAATGCACACTTCTTCTGAGGTTTCCTGCCATCTCTCTGTGCAAAACAGGGAGATGCTTTCGTGCAAAGAGGAAGCATCCTCTCCTGCAGGCCTTTCTGGACTCATTAATAAATCAGTGCTTGAGGATTTTCACCACATGTGTGTCGGTGATGTGATGTGAAGTGATGCTGAGGGTACCAACTGCCACCTTGTGGCTGAGCCCTGCTGCTCACCCTGCTGAACGAGCACTTCAGGACGGTCTTCTCCATTTCAATAGATATCAGGCTGGTCATCAGGCTTGTCAGAGTGTCGTAGATAACAGGAGATAGAGCCGTCTGGTGAAGACACAGGCAGCAGATTAAAACACAGACAGGAAGAAAACATATAAGGAGTCAGAGCGGAGATCAGGCCGGGTACCTTGAACTCTGCCATGAGCTGCTCCAGGTTTACGATGAGCTGCTGCACCCAGGGGTCATTAGCTTCATAATCATTAAACTCTTCCTGTGAGGGACATTAGCAGTTACAGTGATATATTTCATGACCTCTGCCTTGTTTTTGCCGTTCATTCTGAGAACATTCATTACCTCCTCTATGTTGTGTGAGATGGACAGGAAGCTGCTGATCCAGGGCTTCACCTGAGGCTTTATGGCTGTTGTGTTTAATTCAGTCAGACCCTCCTATGAAGCAAAACCACATTAGAGTATGAGACTTAAGCAAAAGTCCATATAATACAAGACATACACCAGGCAATAGAAACACATTTTTTAGAGCTTTGCGCACAAATAAACCTTAGTCAAGAAGATTTCATTCATCCTCTTAAACATGCATTTTTATTGAGAAACATAACCTGATCTCTAAGGTAGATTGTTATTAATTCAAATTTAAAGAAGACATGTTTTCTCTATGCTCTCAATAGTCTGCTAATTAAAAAAACAGTGATACAATTGTTCTATGCAGTGCAGTATCAACAGTAGATCCGTAAATACACAACCCTAAGCTGACAAGAACTGATCAATGTTTGCTTTCTACCTGTAAGAGATCCTTGAACTTGGCGGATGTGTTAACAAGGTCAGACAAACAGCTTTCAATCTTGGCTTGTTCACCAGGGCCGGCACCTTGACTGAACAACTTAGAGCAGTCGTTCTGTATGCATGTGGAGGGAAAAGAGTAAATATTTCAAGCAATTAAGTAAAATCTAAATGAAAGGGTCTGGCATATATGAAACTTACCTCCAGGTTCCTCTTCAAGGTTGTGATATTCTCACTGCACACATCTACATTATTCAGAGTCACCTGAGACAGACAGAAAAACATTTATCAGTTGGTGTTGCAAACCTACTCACTGTCTTAATCTGAAACAAGCTTTTAAGTGTCTGAGAGTTTCTAGGGAACTCAAAGAGTACAAGGCAGAGCAAAGCAGGTGTGTGTATGTGTTCCTGTCCCTTACCAGAAATGCAGCCTTGGCGTTTTCAGTGCTCTCGATGCCCAGTGTGTTAAACTTGCCCTGCTGTAAGCTGCTCTGCATTAGACTAACCGCGCTGCTCACACCACGCTGGATGTCCTGAAGCGTTGTAGCTGGAAAGCCCTGACGCAGCTTATTATACAACACCTCTCTGACAGGTGAAGTGAGGCAGCAAAGGAGGGTTCATACACAAGCGTAAGACAAAATGAAAAGGGGTTAAAAAGAGAAAAAAGACGGTCATGAATGTAAGGACTGAAAAGTTAATGCTCTGGGTCACCTGAAGTCCGACTCTAACACAGAGTTAGCATGGTTGATCATGGCACAGAGACAGTCTATGCTGGAGCTGGATAGTGCTCTACTGATGCACTTCTTTACGATGTAGAAACAGTCGTCCACCATGCTGGAGGTCAGCTGACCCTTCTCATATGTGTCCATAGTAACAGCCTGTGAAGAGAGAGTCCGTTTATTTAATGCAGACTGAATATATCCTGATGAGATAATATCAAAAGGTTGAAAGTGTGTAATTTTTTATTTGTTGTAATGTATACCAATTCAGGTGACATGGTTTGATGACTGACAAGGTTTCTCTGACTTTGGACAATAATTCAAATCAAACTTGAGAAAAAAAAACTGTTGCAATGAAAGCAAACGGAGCATCTTTTTATGCCACACATTCTTCTTCCTTGCCAAAAACTGATGAGTAAATTTCCCTGGAAGACGCTCTATCTCCAGTGATAATTTAGTTTGCTACAAGCCTACATTGTCCTAGGATAAGGGTACGTTAATCAAACAGAGTTATATTTGATTTTGAGCTATTCACTTGAGGAAAGTTTACTGCCATCCAACAGTTAATAAATCTGAGACTGGCCCTTACAGTAGCTAGGCCACTAGGGTCCTCAGGCCTCAGCTGGACCTACATGACAACTGAAGACAACATTGTGGAGCTGAATTATTTTTCCGCACAGAAGTAATAAATAAAATCAGATCTAAAACTTGGCCTTGTCGTGCACCATGGGTATTTTTTAGCTGTAGAAGAGGAGTAGAAACTCATGACGAGTGCAAAGTTTTTTTCTTAAAGGTTAAAATAAAACCCACTCAGTGCAGGATCCTTTACACAAACCTGCTTTTTGAGAGGCTCAATTAAAGTTGCATGAGCCTAAGAGTTGGAAGCTGCATTTAGCCCTGAAAGAACTAAAGTTGCTCCTCCACCTATCTGCCAGGACAAACTTTAAAGAGGGCAGCCTCTGTGCTGGATATAAAACTGAGTGATCTACCTTGTTGACAGTCTCTCTCATGAAGTACTCCTCCATAGGGACGTAGTAGCCGATCAGCTCTTGCATTGTTGTGCTTAGCAAACAGTGTTTCAGAAGCTTCTCCACATTCTGCTGATGTTCTGGGCATTCAAGAGTGAATAAAAACAAACTCATTCATATTTCAGATTTTGTACTCTAAATCTCTTCGAGGCATAAGCATTTAACGGGTTGTATAACCAAGGGTTGAATAAATCTACCCTGTGTAACACTCTGAGCATCCCCAACTTCAAAGTCAGCCAACATGCGACGTCGTAAAAAGCGCAGGTACAGCTCTGCCCGAGCGTTCATCAAGGTCACTTCTGCCAGGACAGGGTCCAGCTCCCTGATCATGGAAGACAGAGTTATTCAAAAATCATCAATAAGACAAACAGGAAGGGGAGTAGGATTGTGCTAAAATAAGACACAAGTACCTGGGTTCGATCCTTTCACCAGGGACACTTTTCATCATGCTGCTCTGGACGATCTGAAACTGCAGGGGCGTTACAGGTTCACAGTGTGCACAGATTTGCAGTCAAAGCTATCAGATCTTACAGTGTAGATGTCATGCACACCTTGTTGTGGTATCCTCTCTGCTGGATAAACTTGTCAACGATTTTCTGGGCCTGTCGGTCACACTCCTCCTGCAGGTGAGTGATGAGTGTGTACAGATGGCCTGGCCCATAATAAGTCTCAACAATCGGCTGATGAGTCTCAACCACACGGGCAATGCCTGTGAACACACAACATCACACTAGTGGGAGAACTTCAAAGAAACAATGAAAAAAATGGACAGGCCGAGCTTTAAGCTTGTCAATTAACCTTCCAGCAGCAAAGTTAGGGTATCTGCGAACACCAGCAGTGCTCTCTTGTCACCAAGATCTCCTCCTGTAGCCAAATGCAGATTCTCCTCTGCTTTTGAAGCAAGCTGTGACAGAAAAATGATATATCTGTAAATATTTTTGATTAAAACAAAAATAGCTCATGAATTGAGCATTTTTAATGTGATGGAACCAAATAATCATACAACATCAGATTAGTTCCCATAAATGGGTTGAAAGTTAGATATATAATCCACATTCACTTCTCCTACAGTAAGCACTAGCTGGCACTTTTATTCTTAATACAATGAGTGAATTACAGAGCCATCATATTACTTTTAAAATAAAATATACTTTCCATAACAAATAGTGAAAATACTTGTACAAAACAAACAACAAGCTGGCAGAGATTTCAGTAGAAAATGTTTGAAATTTTTACCATATAGAGCAAGAACAAGAAGAAATATTACACAAGGAATACATATAATTAGAGGAATACACACACCAAAATTGGGTTAGTCAAGTGCAGCAAAAGTATAGAACTTTTTAGATGCAAAAAATACACAAAAACATCAGACCTGAGTGCAGAGATACTGTCCAAAGCGAGCCAGACCCTGCTGGTGGAGGCCCAACAGAGGGAAGATCTTGAAAAATCGCTCCACTTGTGCAAGGTCCACTGCTGCTACAGCTTCATCCAGCTTCTCAGCCACAATGACCTTCAGCTTCTGCTCTGCCTCCTGCAGCATTACCAGACTGGCATCCACTGCACTGCCTGTGCAGATATGAAGCATTGGCAGTGTTACAATTGAAGTACAGACCTACAAAATGTGTTATCTATTCTGAAATCCACCATGCAGTGAGGGGAACTTAAGGTAAAAACACACAAAATAATTTTATAGTAGGACTCGTACTTTCTTCTCCCTGTCTGCTTAGTTCAATGACTGACTGGTCCAGAGAGAGGTATCGATGGATGTGAGCAGCAGCCTGTTCATAATCTTCATTACGTAGAGCTGTCTGCACACCATCCGTGCAGAACTTCAGATCAAGGATGTCATCAGCACGCTGGATGACGTTATATAGACGCGTCTGTAAAGAATGACACATACAACAAAACAATGACAAACTCTCACACACTGTGAGGTACAGATACATCATTGGCAAAGGTGTTTTTGATATTGTGCAGACTTTTATGATTATTGATAGATATGAAATTTAACAAGACCTCAAAAGGTCATCTCTAATGAAGATGTGTGTGGATTAAGATGAATCAGTGCTGCACCTTAATTTTGATATTTACCTTTGCTAAGTCAAGCTGTCTGACTTTGCGGCTGACATTTTCAGCCAGGCTGCAGGTGAACGTAATCATGCCTGAAAGTTGACTTGCATCCCCACCAATCAACTGTAAATTGGGCCTGCAATAAAGTCCAGAGTGTGGTTAAAGTTCTGATATGAAATATAAAATCATAATAAGGCGCTGTGTAACTTTACTAATCTGTGCATACTGTACCCCATCCTCTGCAGAGCCAGCATCTTTGTGTGAATAGCCCCCTCCTGCCCCACCAGTCGGTCTAGCTCAGCATCCACTTCTTTCTGCATTAGAGTAGTAAAAAAGTCATGTAATGAATAACAAGGTTTTCAGTCATCCTTTAGTCATCTTAACATTCACTTTCTTCCTAAATCATCATGTAAAACCCATTCATCGTAAAGACAGTTACATTTATGAATATAAACTCTTTCTATGTATATAGATGTCTGGTAAGGAGAGAAGATGTTTGATGTCCTTTGAAAGGGTAGGGTGTTGTAACTTATTTATGCTTAACCATCAAAACATGGGATGTGTTATAAAGCCAGTGTATGAATTGCATGTTATATTTACCACGCTGTCGGTTCTTCATTTGTGCTTCAATATGTGCTGAATGACATGCTCATCTTTGGGACACATCATTAACTTTGGCTCTATGCACAAAGCCAATAAACTCCCAAGTAATAAACTGTGCTATAGTTCTCTTGAGAGATTGTGCAACTTATCATGAATTCTGACCAGATGTAACATTACAGCAGCACCTGGGCAATCTAACAAAACAACTCTACCACAAATCTACTCTCAAAAATGAGTTAATGTTCTAACATAAGGTTAATCTTTTCCAGTCGTGATGCATTTTATATTTTCATAATGGTCCAACAGAACTACTATGCTCCCAAACAGATTTCAGAAATGATTTACAGCTGTAACCCACCATCATAAATAAGTTTTGAAAAATCAAAACCTCCAAAGATTGAATCATTTAACTATAGTGGCAGTGAGGTCGGTGTAATGGTTGGTGCTGCCAAGCCTCCCTGTATTTCTCTGACAAGGAGGTGGTTGACTATTCGTTACTTCTAGCCGTAAGCCTTGCAGCTTGCACAATTAAAACAACTGTTTCATGTCATTAAGCCACAATCTCGCTCAGTGGAGGTCTGTCTTTCAGAGGTATATGGAGACAGACACACAAATAGAATGTCTATGGAGCCAGCTGTGTGTCCCGGAAGTTTACGTGGTGACGACAGTAAATGTCCACGTCAAACAAAGTATCATTAATGGCCATAAATACAAACCTCCTCCGCGCAGAGCTCCTGGTAGACTCTCTCTAGGTCCTCCAGCTCCGTCAGGCCTGAGATGGTGTCCATACTCACCGAAGACACTGAGCCGGAGTCGCATCTTTTTGCTGCCAGGGTTCCACCACCGTCAGCCATCTTCCGCCACCGACGTGAGACTGAACAGCCTACGTCACCACGATGGAAGCAATCCCTGGGTTTAGCCTGTCAGGCAGCGCCAGTCCAAAGGATCAGGGCGTCTGACAGAAAACACACGACGCCCTCTCGATTTTAAAAGTAGTTAAACATGTTTAATACATCTGAATAGTGTCTACTACCGAATTCAATATCAACCAATAATCCCTCTGGAGCTAGTTTTTCAGGGTGCAAACCCTCTACCTGAGATCCGTCTCTGGATTTGACAGCAGCTTTACTGCGCGTGCGCTGTATGGTGTAATAATTAAAGATTCTTCAATTTATTATTATTACTATTATTATTAAATTTTAAAAAATGAAATAATAAATAAATAGTAATAATAATAATAATAATAATGCTTCTACTACTACTAATAATAACCATTTATTATTATTTAAAATAATAATAATAATTATTATTATTGTTGTTGTTGTTATTATAGGAATTATTATTGTTAAAAGTTTTTCCCACTTAAAACTCCATGCTCAAAAATTCATGGAATTTGGCAGGCGAGTTGGGCCGGATGAAAATTCAAGTATTTCACTAAACCCGAAAATAAACGACAAAAAAAAAAAGAAAAGAAAAACTCTCTTGCGCACCCTACAGATTATCATGCTGGGGAAGTTTCTTGTAGTACTTGTTGAACGCTGGTTCCAGCTCCAGAGTACCACTTGGTTAAAAGTTTTGAGGACTCGAATAGAGAGAGGAAACCAATGACTTGATCAAACAGCAGTTCAAATGGCATCTCCTTTGTGGTACAGACCACAAGAAAACTGCAGCTTGATCACATAGTATCTTGTCATACAGAGGCTCTAGGATCCAGGTTGTGTCCCCTAGAGTTGACCCTACATGAGTTTATCAAGACCAGTGATATCATTAGCTCTGAAATGTCATTATTTGCACCAACACAGCAGGAATTTAAATATTGTAATTATTGGTGCTCAAGAAGGTCTTAAAACCATTAATATTAGCAGAAAAATGCTATGCTATCTTTTAACAACCAAACTGCAGCAGAAATTTGGTCCTCGACCACCTGAAAGGTACCCCAAAAAACTAAGTTAATGTTATTGATATGTCAATTAAATGCAGAGTATGGAAACATTATCAGTTTCACATTTTTCACACATTTTCACATTATCTTTTTCTCCACAAACCACGGAAACTGTTCTCAGATGGTTTGGCAGGCAGCATTTTGTTTTGATTCCAAAACTGTTGGTATAAAAATGTATAAATGAAAAACAAAAGACATGGGAGGATATCAACAGATTTCTAATTCTGTTGACACAAGCCTGATACTTAACTATGGGCATAAAGAGAGGCAGAAACACACCAACACAGTTTACATTTCAATTTACTGGAATATTTGAAACAAACATTTAGTGGAATCTACTTATCTTCTTTTTTTTTTTACATTACTATTGGTTTGATTCAGTCCTGCGGATTTATGTATAGTCTGACAGCAAAATGACATGTCCAGTCCTCACACTGTACCAGACTCAGGAAGGTTGCTGTCCTCTATGAAACAAGGAAAATTCGTAGTCCCTAGCCCTGCTGCTGCTGAAGCTCTTCCCATTTCTTCTGCAACTCGGCTTTTTCCACCTCGAGTTCTTCTCTCTGTCTAATCAAGTCTTTAGCTTCCTCCATCTGTGCTTTTCTCAATGACTCAATTTGCTCCCTCTCTGCAGCTGCCTCCCTGGCATTCGCAGAACGCAGCTTTTCAATCAGCTCCTTCTGTTGCTCCAGAGCTTGAGCCTCCTCCCTCTGGGCTCTCCTCAGGGCTTCAATCAGCTCTCGCTCTCTCCTAAACATGCGCATTTGTCCTTCAGGGGAAAACTTCAACATACCTTAAAGAAGAGAGAAGAAGAAGACACATGTTTAATTTCATTAATCCTCATAGCTTTTTTGGCTGATAGTAGCAGCAGGGACACCAAACTGCTTTCTTAGAAGTACGTAGAAAATTAAGTCACAATGCATCTAGTTGAGTGGTTGAGACCGGAGCATTTAAATTTTTTCATGTTATTAAACTTCTTTCCCAGCTAAAATATATGGGAAATGTACTGTTAAATAATTTAAATATTGTTCCACCTATATGTAAGAACTCATACTATGGTATTTTTGGCCTGTAAAATTATTTCAAATCTAAGGCACATTTGATACAAACATCCACCCACAATATCTTATTGGTGCCAGCAAAATTCTGCCCTTGCAAAAATGATTCTAAGCAGTAAAACACTGGCATGAAATCTTAAGTCAGCTTGATTATTACATTTATCTTGATCATGTATACATGAGGACAAGGTTTTAGATCAAGGTCCCCTCATTTTATCAAGTTTGTGTTAAAACAAGAGACATGTATCCCTCCTCTGTAAAGAAGCTACATTTGGATTAAATCACATTCAAACACAGCAAAAAGGTTCAAAATATCACCTGAACCCTGTCTCTTCTTTGCTGCCTTAATAGTCTCAGTGGGGGCCGGTGTGTCCTCATTGTGGTTCTGGCCATCAGTCCAAAGCTGAGAAAAGACCCCCGGGTGTCTCTTTGACATGTGTCGATGCAGGTTACTGGTGCTGCCGCCTTCAAAGCAATGTAATTTCTTCATGCAGATGCGACACTGAGCAGCATCCAAACTGTCCAAGCGTTCAAAGTGCTTCCATATCACACTCCGTTTACCTCGTCTGCGAGGGTGGTCGCCACTAGACTCCAAATGCGCCGTTTGTTCTGCTGGACCTCCTCGTGTAGCGGCCAGGATTCCAACAATGGTAGAGTTCATATCAACATTAATCCCGGCAGTGAGGCTGTCAGTGTCCCCATCCTCCTCTGAAACATCTGCTTAATCAGAAAAGGAAAAAATAGTACACTTAGGGCTTCTAATAGTGATATATAAAGACATGCTCATCCTTTTTTACAGACAACTCATTAAATATTTACTTTGAAAATAAAATCTATGCACCCATGCCTAGTTTTTTTCTGACAAAAAGTCAAAACACTTTATGATCAATTGTTACAATAAAGTCAAATGTTACAACTTTGAATATGAGAAGCAGATACTTATACTTTCACTCGCCTGAGGACCTGATGTATGACTAAAAAGTTAGGTACCCAATTTTCTGATTATTAAAACACAGAGGTAAGCTTTCAAAACATCACCTGGACATTTTCTTTTTTCTGTTCTCCTGACTGTCTCTTGAGGTGGTGATGTGTCCTCAACAATATTTGGTCCCTGCGAAGAGTGGGATGCCCGTGGGTTTTGCCCATTGGCCAAAAACTCAGAAAACAGCACTGGATGTCTTTTTGACATGTGTCGATGCAGGTTGCTGGTGCTGCCGCCTTCGAAGCACTGCAGCGTCTTCAGGCAAATGCGACACTGAGCAGCAGACAAACCTTCCAAGATTTCAAAATGCTTCCATATCATGCTCCTTTTACGTGGTTTACGATCTACAATGAAGTCACTGATTGCCTCTTCATTGGTGGTTTGTTCTGCTTGATGTGCTTCCAGGATGCCACCGATAGCAGAATTCACTTCACCTTCATTCCCCATGGTTGGGTAGTCTGAGTCTCCATCCTCAATGGCAACTTCCACTAAAATGGGGGAGACAAAGATACAATAAGGTAGTGATCAATTATTGATTATTTGCTTAGTATATAGTTTAGACATTTGTCTGAATAACCGTCAAATATTTTCAGAGCATAATGTGATACATTCAAATAATGTGTTTAGTCCGACCAAAGGCCCTGCAATATTATCTTATTATAGAATTATATTCTTATATTCTAACATTATTTGTTTATTTTCTTCTATTGTTTGAATTTCAAAACAGTTTTATTATATAATATTTTGTTGTGATTATTATTTTATTTCATTTTATTTTTTATCATTTTATGAGTTTCCTTTATCTTGTCATGGTTTTATCAGTTTAGCTTCGGTTCCTGTGGTTCCCCATTTTAGTTTAAGATAGCGTTTCCTTGGTCCTCTGTGGCTTCCTGTTGAGCCCTGACTTGGTGTCTCGGTGGTTGTGAGAGTGTGTGTGTCTGTCTGTCTGTGTGGGTGGGTGGGTCTCTGTTAAATGCGGGCTTGGAGGGTGGGTGGGTGGGCTTTTGCAGTTTGTATTTTGTTTTGTATTTTATTATGTATTCCCCGATCCTCCCCTTCTTGTGTACAGCACTTTGTGATACAAGTTTATGTATGAAAAGTGCTTTATAAATAAAGTGATTGCTTGATTGAATAAAAAGAGGTACCGCAGCGTTACTTTAACTCAAGTATAGCAGACCAGTGGTTAAAAAATGCATCACGTATGTAAAGAAAGAAAATGGTTTAAAATCCATGCAATCATTAATTTTCTTCTCTTTATTTGGGGCCAGATCACTGTAGAAACAGGTGGGGTAAGTTGTCCTAGGCACTCCCCTCCCCAGCAAAGCTTTCCAGCTTCTCCTAGGTTTCCATGGCAGATGGAATTTATAATACCTTGAGTGCTTTCTAAGACACCCAGAGGTCTCCTCTTAGATCCAGTTTGGTGTATAAAGAAATAAACAAAAGGAGGCTTCCTCATCCAATGTCTGAACCATCACCTGTCTCTTTCCGTGTGAATCCACTGTTTTAAACCCTGGATTGCTTTAAAAATGTGTTACTAAGGAAACCTGATCAAAAACTGAGTTATTTGCAGCTATTTAAATTCATGAAATAGCTATTTCAACATTTTTATGACAATTTCCATCGTTAGTGAAAGTGTTGACTGTCTTTGCTAACACTGATACAACAATAAAACAAAATAAATCTGTAAATATTAAAATGAATGTTGATGTCTGGATTGTTTTGTGTCTCTCTGCTGCTGTAGCAGTTTTCACATGGATCTTACCGGAGCAGAACTGTTCACCGCCTGTCTCCATGTCTTGGCTTCCGTGGATGGAGGTACCCTCAGAAAAACGACCTCGACTTGGTCTGTTGGCCTCAGTGGGGTGGTTGACTCGTAGATGTCTCAGCAAGGCCGTGGTGGTGCCCTGAGCATGTTTAGGCACAAAACGGCTGCAGATCAAACATTGGACTGAATGCGAGCTCACAGTTGAAAAATAGCCCCAAACGATGCTTCTTCGACGGACCATGTCTGCGATTGACTCAAAATATTTGACATAGCAGATGGTGTATTTTCAACTAATCTGTATTTTTAAGGCAATTAGATTTTCACTTTCCGGAGAGCAGTTAGCATTGAAGTTAACTATTGTGCTACGCCATGCCCCAGAATGCATTGCTGTTCAACGTCTCATCCGGCGGATCCGCGGGGTCGAGGGAGGGTTTTTTCAAAACGCTTTTCAAAACATTTTGCTTGTTTGCGTAGCAGGTGTTATTAAATTAAAAAACGTGAACTTTATTCCAACTTACTTGTACCGTGTCATATTTTTGTTGCTGTCATTTTTTTCTCTCAAGTGCGGTGAAAATCGCTGAAGGCAAGATTGTCATCAACTATTAAATGGATATTCCGGAGTAAAACTAATTTAGGGTCAAACACGCCGTAACACCGAGTTTGACTCTCCCTCCAGAGATGAATATTGTCGACTTCTTGCTTCTCTGGTTATACCAACGTTAGTAACGACCGCACGATAGCAACACACAGCGGTCTGAGGAGCCATAAACAAACCTCAACCAAAAAGCCACTCTATAGCCACAAATAATGCTCAGAACAGCGCCTAACTTCAACAGTACATGAAGGGTCCTAGCCACATCACCAACCACCAAACATCGTTTAAACTTTGCGTGATTGCCCCGATAGCCAAGAGATTAAACACAACTCACCTACTCTCTTTCAGCAGTCGCTTGTTTGTAGTGAGACCTTAGGCCAGTCCATTTGAACTGCTGCAGGGTGACGCAGTTTAAGGAAGAACACTTGTGATCTTTATCATTTCCTTGAAGTAATAATCACCATATTAATCATTTTGCACTGCAGACGCAGCAGTTCTTCTGCCTCAGCGTCTCTAGTCTGATTGCACTTCCATGAAAAAATGATCATAAATGTTCATTGAGCTGTGTCACCCTGCTGTAGTCCATAATGGACTGGCCCGAGGTCTCGCTACAGACAAGCGGCTGCTGGAACAGTCGGCAATTTGTGTTTAGCCTCTTCGCTAAACAAATGAGGCAAAGTTAAAAAGATGTCTGGTGGCCAGTACTATGGCTGGGACCCTGTATGTACTGTTGATGAAGTTAGGTGCTGTTCTGAGCATTATTTGTGGCTATAGAGTGGCGTTTTGGTTGAGGTTTGTTTGTGGCTCCTTAGACTGCTGTGTATTGCTATTGTGCAATTGTTACCAAATGTTGGTGTAACTAGAGAAGCAAGTGGTTGGCAACATTCATCTCTGGAGGGGGTGTCTAACTCGGTGTTAAAGTGTGTTTGACCCAAACTTAATTTTAAGCCAGAATATCCCTTTAATCTTAAAATACTTATTATAAATTCAGATTGCTACACAACACATAACTTTACATTTCACTGTCATTTCATTGCACTTTTCTGTTTGATTATTTCTCTGTAGTCAAACTGTTATTTCATATCCTACCCATAATATACAAAACATTGATTACTATTACATTAGTCTATGTAAAAACTGTTACTTTAAACATTGTATCGCTCTGAAAAATCAGAGAAACAAATCTGACAAAAGTATAAATGAATATATCTGTTTTTATTAAAAGAAAATCTGTCAGGCAGATGGACAGTACAGTTGCCAAACAAAATGCATCACATTGTGCTCAAAAAGCCATTTTATCACGTAAAATCTACAAAACATAAATATTACAGCTAAAAACAGAAATTCACAGGCTGAAAACATACACTGAGTGCTGGGAAAATTTCTCCACATCAAGACATAAATAAATAGCCTTCCTAACACAGACAAATGTTAATTCAGTGGTGCAGAGAGCTGGCTGGTACAAGCATCAGACTGCACATTAAATATTTGACATTTTTTTCCAGTAACCAGTGCAAAAAATAAAACAAAAACATCTTTTGTGAATAAGGTGAACACTCAGTTGGAATGCGTTTTAATAGTAGTGGTGGTTACGCAGCGTCCTGCAGGCTAAAAGATGTGAAGACACTTAGTGTAAACTTGTTGCACTGTTTTGATAAAGCACTGTTGGAAAAGCGTGAGGTCAGCATGTAACGTACTTTATTGTGCATTGTTAGAGAAACATCCTACATGGGACTTAAAAGAGAATGTATTAGTCAAACCAAACCAGAGCACCACCTGTCACTGGCTCAACAGTAAACTTTTTCACACTGTCTCCCCTTGGTTTGGTTTACACATTCTTGCTCTAAGGTTAGTCAAATCCAGTGATTTTACTAAATAAAAAGATCTGTAATGTTTAAGGATTAATAGTAAAAGGGATAGATGGCAGCCCCCCACTCATGATTTCAATCTGTCAAATAGCTTTGGATTGCTTTAAACTGAGTATTTTACAACAACAAAAAATAAAACAGCTTTTATAAATGATGTGTAAACAAACCTTTTACACACATTAAAATTCATTTAGTTCCCATTTTCCATTAGAATTTCACTGTTAGAAAATAAAAAGTCACCAGATAGTGATGTAGAGGGAAATCTTGCCTCAACTAATGGAAGACTTGAACATTCAATCTGAACTTCTAGCAGCTTGACAGGAGGCTGTTAAAAGTTTTCAGTTTCCTTCTTCACAGTCATGTTTAAACTTATAACTATACATTAGTTTTTCGTAGAGAAAAAGAGACAAAACCTCCTTGGCAATCTATATTTGAGAGGGAGATCTTCAACCTGAAGTTTATATCAGAGAAGAAAATTTTGAAAAAATAATGACAGACTACAGTGAGCATATGGATGATAAGTAGTTGTTAAATGTTGACATGTTTTCCCCCTGAAAATTGACAACTGGAATCAGTCATGTGCGTTTATTAAAACTGTTCCCTCTGTGAAAAAGGAAATCTAAAATTTCTCACATTTTCTAATCTAAATGATGAAAGCAATACTTACAAGGTTTAAAACTAAGCACTATTTTCAGATTCAAGAATTTTGAAGAGCTTGCTACAAATGAGTTTTTTTATTTTGTTTTAAACATAGCTTATTCAACTCAATCTCTTATGTATGCCATGAGACAATTTCCCCAAGCCCCATCTTGAAAAATTTCCTTACAATAAATATTTGCTTCACACACACTTAAAAATAAAAAAAAAATTGACAACAAAACTAATGTCTAAACAACTCCATTATTCTTTTTCAGAATCCTACAGAGGCTGAACTCCAGTGAAGCACCATTTGAATTCTGTCAGTCACCACACTGCACACAGGGAGGGCACTTTGTTAGTCAAAACACCTTCATGGTGAGATGAGGTTTATGTCTAAGGGGAAGTCTACTTTTTAGAATTAAGGGAATTTGTGCTTTAATAAACAGACACCAGTGAACTACATGTAGGACTGAACTGTTAGGTCAGACAGACTTGACATTGACAGTGTTTTCTTTTATACCAGTGTCCTGGAAGGTTTGTGGGGGACAGATATGTAGAACCAAAGATAATAAAGTTTGTGGTTCTCAACTGGTTGATGATTTAAAACTGTTCTTTTTGACTGAAATATGAAACTCTAACAACTTTTTTGATAGAGCCAAGGCCAAGCTAACAATTCATTGGTATGTTGTTTCTCAATCTTTGATGGTCTGATTCTGTAATTGCGGAAACAAAGGTGCTACAAAGAGGAAATATCCCAAACGGTTACTAATATCTGAGAGAATAGTGCCCTTGTTCAATTGTAGTAACAAAGTTTGAGCTAAATTTATCCACCTCCAATTATCACCAACATACAAAAAAACTACATGCTCTTTAAAGTAAAGATATTTATCCGGTCACATTACTGACAATGTTGGGAGACTCACCTGTAGGATTTGTTTGTCGCCTTTCTGACAGGTGATGCATGTTTACATTCTCCATAAGGAAAGTTACACTCAGGTGAATGAGTTGGACTGTGAAAGACTAGTACCAGTGACTGACATGTTGATGCAGATGCTAATTATTGTTGTTATCAATTGAGAACCAGAATAATGGAGTGTTAAATAAATGTACAAACAAAATGTGACTATGAGTACAAATATTCAGATAACAGTTAAGTTGTCTTATCCCAATTGGGAAAAAAGTAGTCATCTGTGGTGTAAACTGCCTTTGCAGCTGAGTTACAGGGAAACATTCAGAGCTTAGTGTTTTAGTAGCGTTGCACCGGGTGTATAAATAATTTTAGTTCTTGTTTCTCTGCAGAGCCTCACACAGGTTGTGATTTGGATCTGGCTCTTGACTCATGACCTCCACACACTCCCATTCTCCTGTACAGCTGGAGCGCTTCACTGCCTCCACCACTGTCTGCACATACAGACCATCTTCAAATGTTGGTGCCATGGCAACCGGGCCTCGTGCCCATGACCTGCGCTCCTCGTGAGCTTGAAAAGACTGTCTCAGTGACTTTACCATTGCGCTCAAACCTTGCAGGTGAGGCAGGGGCATCTCTCTAACCTCGGGTCCTGCCCACCCACTGTCACCTAGCAACAACTCCTCACCTTTGCTCCCATTGTTTTGACCAAACAGCTCTGTCCCCCTGACGACCAGTCTCCCGGAGGATCCAACAACCATAACCTCATGCACAAACGACCCTGGCATGTTGAAGTTCAGGGTCACAGTGCAACACACACCACCAGAGCTCGACACAGTCCCACCCATCAACATTTGAAAAAAGCAAAAATCATCGCTGGTGACACGGCGAATTCCTCTGATGGAAACATTCTGTTGTACAAATGTCCGCAGTAAGCCGTGAACACGTTGTGCTCGTGCACCAGTTAGAAAACTTAAAAGGTCAATGATGGCAGAGCCCACAGTGTGCAGACCACCACCTCCCATTAGCTCCTCGCATGTCCAGCCGTATGACTGATCCAAGAGGCTGGGCCCGTAGACTCTGACATCACACACCTGCACTTCGCCTACGTAACCCTCTACCAGCAATTGGCGCATAGCGACAAAAGCTGGTAGAAAGCGAAGGGTATTACCCATGATGCTGAGCAGCTGGGGATAGTATCTTGCTGCTGTCACCATCTTGAATGAGTCCACAGCAGTTGCAGCTTTTTCACAAACAACATTTTTACCTATACCTGCAGAAAGACACAGAAAAGAAGTAAATGATTACTGTAATCCAGGGTGTCGTAAGTCTATCTGAAAGTATGAACATTTCTGAAACTCAAAAATACAAGCTAGCACACTTTAATATAGAGCCTCTAAAAAAAATTTGGTCACCATGTTACAACAACAGTTGGATTCCTTTCCTGATTTATTTGTGTAGGTGAAGACCTCACAATTCAGTCTTTTGTGCTGCCACACTGTGAGAGGGATTGCCTGAAATGGCCTGACTGTGAAGTTCCAGTGTATGGTATCATTAAAAAAAATGTAAATATTATCCTGTATGTGATAACACAGTAGGAGTGCATATTTCCTACACATATCAGTAGCCTACAATAACTGTGGGAGGCAGTGCTCTGGATAAGTCTTTTGGTGGGGACTCACTCAGGAAGTTGCAACTCAAACAGGAAGCTGAGGTCAATGCCCAGGAATTCCATCAGATACAGTAAAAATGTGAACTTCATAGATCCCCTCTGATATGATGCCGAGTTGCTGATGTTTAATGTAATATGCAGATTACAGATTTCAGGTGTGGAGAGTTTTAGGTTTTTGAGTATTTCTGTTTTTTATCCCCCTCAAATCACTGTATTCCTTGATAACGCGTTTATCATCGCCTTTGGGAATATCTCAAAAATAAACACAAAGATGGATTACAACACATCACAGGAATTCGGTCATTTTTAGTATGAGTGTCTTTTAGGGGAATACCGGAACATTTAATCAGCTCCAGAGTTGATCTGCCACACCCAGGAGGCCAGGTCACATTGAAGACTAAGCTTTGTCTGTTTTTAAAAGATTACCTGTTTTTTAACCTTGGGATTCATTGAAAAATTGTAACAACTTAAAGTAAGGGACTGTAACATTATTATTAGGATAAACCCCTTGACATGTACTATCTTGTTTTCAAGGGGTTCCAACAGAAATCACATCCACAATATGTTATGTATGTGAAGGAGTGGGAAATGAAGGGGCGTAAGGTCTCTAACATCCACTCAGCTCTGTGACTGTCATCATGGAGGAGTGAAAGAGGATTCACGTGTCAACCTGTAAAGCTCTGGTAAACCCCACGCCCAAAAGGGTTAAGGCAGGGTTGGAAAAAATGGTGGCCACACAAAATATTGACATTTTTGGCCCGATTTGGACATTTTCACTTTGTGGTGTACTCACTTTTGTTGCCAGAGGTGTACACAGTAATGGCTCTGTGTTGAGTTTTTTAAGGGGACAATAAATTTACAGTGCTACACAAGCTGTACACTGACTACTGTACATTGTGCCAAAGGGTCATTTCTTTAGTGTTGTCCCATTAAAAGATATAATCAAATATTTGCAGAAATGTGAGGGGTGTACTCACTTTTGTGAGATACTGTAAATCTCTTACCTAGTGCTTTGACAGCAATCTGTCTTGTCATGGAGGGAGGAACATAAATGCAAACAAGGTCGACATCTTGGTGCAGGAGGACGTCATCAGATCGGCTGGTGTGAAATGGGATGCCCAGCTCCTCTGCCAAGCAGCGTGCTTCCTCTTCACTTCTTCCCCAGAGTGCATGGACCTCAAAGCCTTCAGCTTTCAATAATGGGACAAGCACTCTGGCCGTGCTCCCGATGCCAAACACACCCACTCCTGGCAACATGGTAGTGCCACTTTCAGCAAACCTACGTGTCTAACATGGTCAGCATTGCAAACATCCCAATGACTGGTAATCCACTTGGCTCCTAATGTCTTTAGAGATGAAGAACAGCTTCAAGTACCTGTAAAATACAAAGCATTAAAGCTGACAAAAACTGAATACACCCTACATTTTCATGCTTTGAAATCATCCATTACTCATTACACTGATGCAGTTAAACAAGATCGAATACTTTCTTCTCTACAATGAAAGATTAAAGACCCACTCTGATGAAAATCGTGTTTTTCTTGTTTTTTAAATGTTAATACGGCATTTTTCTGATACTACAGGAGATATCATGGGAAAAATAAGTGCTAAATTGCATTTCTGCATTCAAATCTCTGTGAATCTCTGGCAGACCCAAACAGCAGGCTCAGAGACAGTAGGATTTCCTTTGTCACAATTCCAAGCTCCGCCCCCAGGGCCCCGCTATTCAGGCAAGACTGGAGAAATAGAGAGGACAATTGCGGAACAAGCGTGTACGGTAGCGGATTGCAATGCCCGTAAAAAAGCTTAGTATGATATTAGCTTTTATCATACCCCTCAAGACATTAGTGTCTGAGAGCTGAATAGCTCTTATGCTACCTGCTTCTTCTACTACTACTGCTAGCGTAAAGAGGAGTGTGCAGAGCAGCGATGTCTCCGCCCACGACTCAGAGGTGAATTGCTAATGATCTACTGGAACTCTGCAGAAGAAAAGCCCTTGAAAATGACACAGTTAATGCTATTTTGGCTTAAAAATGTATAATCACAATTTACAGACCACTGAAAACACGTTCAGTAGTAAAAAACGATCAGGGTGGGACTTTCAGGATCAGCCTTTAATGACTGTAACAAAAAAAAATGTTAAAAAAAAAAAAAAAAAAAAAAAAACACGAAAAACGTGCCCTACAAAGGTCTGGACCAGTTTTTATTAATCAGTCTGACAGCCACTTACGTTGTGCCCTGCTGCATAGTTAGCATGCCATTCCTTACAGGATCCACACCCACTAAAAGTAAACGTCACCTTTACTTCTGAAGCAAGTGCACTTTATCAAGTTTGTAACATCTGTTTATTGGTCTTTGGGAACAAAACGTGCACACAGAGCAAATAAATGGACCTTTTTGATAAGACTCACCATTAACTAAGTGCTGGTGGTATATCAGAGAGAGTGCACCTTCTAACTCTTGTTTATTTTACCAAACTGAGGTACTAGCAGCTGGACAGCAGCTGTTTATTGACTGAGCTTTACCAAAGTTTATAAAATTACAAAACAGCTGTTTGCCTATTCGAAGATGTGATTATGACATTTCTAAACTGTGCCACAGTTGTCTTACAGTAACAAAAAAACTGATACAAGCGTGAGTGCCTTTGCACCTGCATTACCTGTGTAGCCTTAGCCCCCACAGCGAGACCTCAGTATTCCAGCCCCGTATTCAAACATATGTGAACCAGCCTGAGAGCAGCTGAAGCCACCCTTAGCCCGATATCACACACCTCTGCAAACTAACCTAGCCTTCCTCTGTTGGCTCAGCACACAATAAAGCCATGTCATGACAATTAATCGGGACATTAGCCTCTATTTCTATGACACATCGGACCAACAGTAGTCAAGGCTTAAGCTAACACAGACGCTCACAGTGTGCTCCAGATAACCAAGGTTCACTGAGCTAGCTGGACTGGGTTCGTGATAACGTTAGTTAGCATGTTCAGCTAGCCGGGCCAGACAACAGCAAAGTGAACTCCAAAAGCTCCTGATGCACTATTGTATTCAAAAGAGTTTATACCTGAATTTTATCTCCCAAACGGTCCATGAACTTGTTTTGACATAGAGAGGAAAAGTAATGGAAACATAGGCTAAGTTACCTTTTGTATTCGCCAGGACAGCATCGACAGCGGTTGAAGGTGCCGCACCGGGCGCTGGCCAGTTGCTAATGGTAACTTCAGTAGCAACGACAGGACTGTGGAGACGACCAGAGACGCTAAAAGAGGACGGAGATTGGTCACCGGCTAAATATCGAGTAACAGGTACACACGACCAGAACTGCTACAAGAGGCGGAAGATTGGTCATTATTAGACAATCAAGGCACAGTAACAAAGACACTGTTAGCTAAACTGAATAATATAGCATCTAAACACCAACATATCATTTTCTAATAAAGGTAGTGAAAAGGATATATAATCAAGGTCAAAACATGTAACAAATAAAGGACCAAGTGTTTTATTGTTTATGTTTTTAATGTTTAATAGCTAATCATTTAAACTTCGAAGTAGCCTGCACTTCACAGACACACTTGAAACTATCAAAAAGTTTATCTTGGTGTAGTTTGAAGAACATTTTCTAGAAATTACATTTGAAAAAACAATAAAGGCATTACTGCCTTCCCTTGCACAAAATAAATACATTATTCTAGCTTTATTATGACATTGTTACCAAGTCAACCACAAATTTATACTCTCAATATGAATCCATTCACATTTAAATTCATAAGAATGTGATATATTATCTTGGAAACCTGGGTGCTTGAAATGATAGAAATAGTTATAAGAACATGTGACATATGTTCTTATAACTATTTTGCTTTTCAGGGATGCATGTGGTGGAAGAAAAACTGTAATCTGTATCATTTATTTTGATCAATAAGTTTAATGATTTGGCAATAAGTTTGTTGCTGGGTGACATACTTGCTAATTAAACCTCTCTCCAGCAAGACACTTTAGGTCTTTCCTAAGCCTGCTTCCACTCACCTGTGAAGCTATAATTCAAAGGCTAAGTCAGATTTTAGTAGGTTTTTATGATAGACAAAGATTAATTTAGACATTCAGTGCTTTGTTTTCATAATCTCAATCAAAATATTATATCTTCCTCTAAAAGTATTTCACATTTCTGGTTTAGGGCACTTGTTGTAATGTAATCAAATAACTAATAGGATTTATTAGCACCAATTCACAACAGATGTTATCTCAATACCCTTACAAAAGAGGTGGTCTAAACTTTCTCTTTTATCTAGCAAAAACCCAGCATCAAGAGAATATTACATAAGCCCCATCTTATCTCATCATAATTCACAATGTGCGCTCTGTTTAATACATCTTTAGTCTAGGAAGATCCTCCTCCAAAAAGGTTATAAAAGACATGAATATTAACAAAACATACATTTACTTTACCATTGTTCTGTGCCATGTAAATGTCAAATTCGAAAAGATCTGGGGACCTTTGACTTATTCTCTTTTTACTTTTTATTTCTCAAAATGTTATGTATTTCAAGATCTACAAAACCCAAATTCCAGCACTTGTATTTTTTAAATTTTATTTATGTACTTATTTTTATTTTTTGTTATAGCTCCAGAATTTGTTATTTAAGCACAGTAATAGGAATTTCCAACAGTAGACAGGGTTTTGAGGGAAAGGGGGTGTTTGTAATTTGTTTCCTTTGTATATATGTATAAAACTAATAAAAATATTGCTGAATTAAATGTCATGTCGCACTTTAACCCATCGCTGGAAAGGTGTCACTCTAAAAAAGCTGGAAATGCTTGTTGTTCATAGCTGCTGCGTAATATTTTCCTCGCAATAAAGGCTTTTGTTTGAGAAAAATATGTTATCTCAACGCTTTAAGTCATTATTAGTCCATTAAAATTGGACAGAAAACTGTAAAGTCTCTTTTTTTCTGAGTTGGGCTCGAAATCGCACTATGACACCATAACCACCAGGGGGCGATAGTCTATTTGACGATTTGGTGGACTCAGACACAAAGGATTGTGGGAATTTTAGTTCTGGATGGAGGACGGTTGGCTTGTTAACACCGCGAAAACTAAACGAGCCACAAACCACCGAAATCAAAATCTTAGCCTCGAATTCAGCATTGATACGCGATCCGTATGCTTTTAATCCGGGTAAAATCGGGTGGATTCAGCCTTCGTGCGAATGAGAGCGACTCATTTTGGGTGAAAAATAAACAGGAAGTTGTTAGCGTTGTGGGACGTGTAGTTCCGCTTGCAGGCCACTGAGCTTTATTACAACGCATAGAATAAAGAAACAACATATAAATAACCTAAACTCAACCCGGGGACCCTGTGTTTGTTTTTAGCGTTTTAACAAACATGCCTGGGTTCACTTGCTGTGTGCCTGGGTGCTACAACAACTCGCACCGGGACCGGGAGCTGCGCTTCTACACATTTCCCAAAGACACCACGCTGAGGGAGATGTGGCTGAGGAACATCTCCCGGGCCGGGGTCAGCGGCTGCTTCAGCACCTTCCAGCCTACGACGGGACACCGAGTCTGCAGCGTGCACTTCGCCGGCGGGAGGAAGACCTACACCGTCCGAGTCCCGTCCCTCTTCCCTCTGCGGGGCGTGAACGAGCGCAGGAGTCGTAAAGGCAGGGGAAGGAAGGTGTCCACGGCGGCTCCTGTCCCCGCAGCTGCAGCGACCTCCGGTATTGTCATCACGAACGACCTGGGCAGCACGGCAGAAGGAGCCGAGGGCAACACCGGCGGCGAGGCGAGCGACGACACCATCACCGTGGTTCAGATAGGCCAAAACGGGGAGTACCTGGGCACGGCGCGTCTGCCTGCCCAGTCTGAGGGGACTTTTTACGCGGCGCCCACCGCCTCAGAGGAGCAGACCACCGACTGTTCATCATTGGTCGAAACTACATCCACTTTACAACAACAGTCCGTGCAGTACGTAAGCGTCACAAGTAGCCCACTGGACCACTCGTACTCTCTGACCACCGGCACCACGTCCACCGAGCTCCTGCGCAAACTGAACGAGCAGCGGGACATCATCGCGCTGATGGAGGTGAAGATGAAGGAGATGAAGGCGACCATCCGTCAGCTGCGGGTGGCTGAGGCCAAGCTGCAGGAGGAGGTGCGGGAGCGGGACAGGCTGCTCGGTGGAAACTCAATTGCTTGTAGTATCCGTAAGAAATTCTGATAACGTGAGACGACCCGTGATGACAGAGACTAAGACTGACGGGGGTGATTGAAGACTGCAGATTCAGATCTATTTTGTATAAAAACTGCGAGCGACGACAATTTATTTTCAACAAGTAGAAGTGACTTTTTGTAGGTCTGTCAAACGAAGTTGTCTGGGTAGTTCATGTAGCTCATATAATACAGTCCAAACCGGACCCATACTGCTTAGAAATGGTCAGTAACAGCCTATATTTATCTGTTTAACCAGTCTCATAGTATGCACAGACTTACAAGGCTTACACATTGATTACCAGACTGATGAGGGAGATGCTCAAGACTGCTTAGTTTCACAGAAGGTTTTCTCTTGAAGATTCTTGTTGAGGTGTTTTATTTCCATACTTTTGAGCTTAAATTAGGGGGTTCTGACAGAAACACCCCACAATAGATTTGTAGAGGTAATGTAAAGTATGCCAGGATGAGGTACTCACAAGACCTATAAGAAGCAAAACACTATTCTCGGCACCCCTCTGGTGTAGGTCAATAAATTAAAGCGCTACTGTGGCTTGAGTTGCTTTTTTCAACGGATGTTCCTTTAAAACGTGTGAAGTAACATTTGCTGACCTTTTTTTCTTTTAGAAAATCTTACAAAAATATGTCAAGATACATATTGCAACTTGAATCTGTACTTTGTCTACCCGAAAGGTTTTCTGTAGAACAGCAGTTGCTTGTTTCAGTGTGATACATGGTTGAATTTTGTGTGCCTGTTTATGTTTTCTCTCTGCAGACGCATCTCTCCAGATCATCAGTGTTTTATGGACGTTACACACATTTCTGAGTTTTGAACTCGGTCTCACATCAATGCTTTGCCGTCATTTTGAAGTAAATTTCATTTGAAATGAAGTTGGTTCATGCATGATAATTTCTCAACTTCTGATTTGTGTCTGCTTAAGTTGGAAGAGGCTGTCAAACAGATGATCACTTGGGTATTTCTGTTGATTAATCCAAAGCAGTAGCTCCAAACATGGATTGCGTTTATCTGTCAGGATTAAGTGAAAATTTTCAGAGATTTGAGGTAGTCAGCATGTGGATTGTTTGTTTTAGATCATACAAAATGTGCATAAAAGCAGTCAGAATTTAACCATATGAAATTACGAAACCCTGTAGAGGAAAAAGGAAACCGATTAGTCATACATCCCGATGGCAGGGGCATTCTGTATCAAAGAGAGTTCGCAGAAACTAAGAGAATACATTAGAAAATTGTGCAATGAGACACAGAGAGATTAAAAATCCTTGAAAGTTTAGTAAAAATCCACAGATTTTGTTTTGTTTTAAACAAGCATTACATTACTAAGTGAAAAATCGATCATGTTTACAAATGTTTGTCACATTATTGTTGGTTATTTAATTGGAAAAGAAATAATATAATATAATATGTTATAATATAAGCTCAATTCTTGTGTGTGTAGTTATACATTGTGACTGACTGTTCAAATGTCATTACAGGTCCAATAGAGGTCATGGGAAATTGTGTCCATGTAATTTGAACCCCCTCTTTACTCATGTGGTGAGCAACCACTTAACACCTCACTTTGTTTTCATGTTAGAGTTCAGAGAACATCCTGACATATAAGCAAGACTTAAGAGTAAGTGTGCAACCCATTAGTTACTTGTGTAAAACTAATGAAGCGGTGATAGCTCTTCTTATGTTTTAGTAAGGTTTAAGGTAGAATTTAAGATATGATTCATTCTTGGTTTACACATAGTTTAATAAACTCAATGAATAAACAAGTTAAGCCAATCAATTTAGCAATTTTTACGTATGCAGCAGACGTAACAACCAGAAAATCTGTTATTTAGTTTTTATGAGTGAAAGTCAGCACAATTAATACAAAGTTGTCACTGCAATATAGCAAAAGATATAATAACATCTTTGGATAACTCAATTCAAAAACTGATTTTTTGTTTGTTTTCTCAGCAGCAAATCCTTCCATTTGAGAGCCATTGTTGAGTTCTGTGCCAGACTGCAGTCAGATGTTGCAGCATGATTTTCTCCCTCTAGATGGCGGTGGGATAAAAGCTAAGTGACAGGGGAGCTAACCAACTGTTTGGCCTAATTTGTTTTATCTTCATGCCTGTGTGTTGACAGCATGGATGGCCATTTACTTAACTGTAAGTCGAGTTAAAGTCCTGAGGTGCTAAATATCTTTGGTTGAATGTTAAGCCGTGAAAGAGTTCCTGAACCACAACAAATGAGTAATTTCCACCACTTCCTGTGATAATGTGGTAGATGAACCAGAGCAGGAGCGAAGGCTGGATGAATGGATAGACAGAGAGCATTGGAGAGAGCCAGGATGCAGATCCTAATCTCATCTGGATTTATTTTTTTTACTCCCAGCAGTGTTGCATAATGCTGTAATCCAGCACTGTCGATCAAACTTACACTACTCTTTCCTCCTTTTTAATGGCTGCTGACATTTACCACAGCCGTCTTTACATTCAAGCCAAAGCAAAGCCGCTGTCAGATGGTCCAGTCCTGTGAGAGTAATTATGTAATGGGAATGAAGTACAACAATGTAAACAACATGTGATCCTACAAACAAATGCATGACATAAGAAGAGGTAAATGTGAATAGTGTACAGACAGTAAAAATATATCTGTGCTTTGCAATTAAATCTCATGAAACATTATTTTTATTTTGATTCTGACTAAACAAGCTGTGCATATTTACACACTTGTCTACATACATGATGTAGTTTATTATCGCAGGATCATTTTGAACACACAATGACTGAAGCAGTAATGGGAATCCATAGAAGAGAGTGTCTTTCTACCCACAGACCCAACAGATTGATTAACAAATAATTAACATGATGCCATGGAAACTGGATTATTTTGTATTCCTTGAGGTTTTACTAATTTTATTCCAAAATTGTATGTACAATTTTTCAGTAAATTTCTGTCAGCTATGCAGCCTAGATAACAGAACTTAACAAAATATAAAACTTTCTTTTTAGCTTTTTTAAAGCCAGAGGTACTAAATGCTTAGTCAAATTAATGCCATTTGAAATTATCACCAATAATTAATGACATTAAAAAGAATTTTTAATGGAAGACAGCAGTGTTGCATAACAAGACAATTTGTCTTGTCATGAGAACAAGTATCAAGCAGTTTGTAACAGAGGTATTGATAAAATAAAAAAATGTCAACCCTCAGAACGCTGACAGCACTTTGTATTGACTCTGTCATATCTAACATTCAAAAGAATCATGAGCAAGAATAAAAAGCTTAATATTCAATCCAGGAGCAACACATTTGATATCAAACTTGTAGGAAAGAATACATTGGGATCTTTCTGAGCTTGGGACGATTAAATGTAAGATTTTACATTAAAATAGTCAAATGAGCAGAGAAGTGGATTATGCCGTATTATCCCTTTACAATATATACAGTCATGAAAAAAATATTAACCTTGTTTTCTTTCACTTCTCGAAGAAATTGAAGAAAACAAGGGTGGGATAGAGTAGATGTTTACTTTATACTTACAGTTTGTCTTTACAACTGGATTTATTGTGATACACATCGGTCCACATGAGAATGACAGCACCACACATAACAGCATTAAAGTGGGAAAGCTGCTCCATGATCCAGTAAAAGCTGCATAAGGTTACAACAGACAACATAGACAGCAAAACTTTTGGGATTAAAATGAGCACAGTGAGCCGATAACAGGACAAAAACCTGGACCAGGGCATGAACTTTGTACTACTTTTGCAAAGAGAGCTTTAGAGTCAAGTGGCAGGACATTTGATTTGCATATCACTGCTAATAAAATGTAAGGGCTTGAATGTGAAACTGATGTCGTGTATGACTGATGATCATCTTCCAAATACTGATCTTGGCACCTGGCTGCAGGGATTTACTCCCTTTCAACAGGAGCATCAGTGAGACAAAGGCTATTGCTGGTATGCTTATACAAAATCAATCTGCCACATTTTGAAGTATCGAATCCGTGCCAATGCTTACACTGATATCAACAGAATGAATAGTTTATGTATCACAAACCGAGTAGAGTTAAATGTTATTCTGTCTGAATAATATTTAAGTTTTTTTCAAATTTGCTGTCAAAAATGATGAGCACCTACTGCTTGCTGTTTCACTTCAACGTTTTGGGAAGCTACATTGATTGATCCTGAGAACAGCTGGATGATGAATAAAAAAACCCTTTATATTTGCTTAGCTAATCCAGATGTTGCTGCCAAAGTAGCTCCTGTGATGTATTGATTCGTGGCAGCAGCCTCAGACACAGACAGATTATTCCACAGTTAATGGTTGTGTTAAGCCGGAGATTAACAATGGGTTACCATTTCTCCTGTGTCACTATACAGATGTGAACCAGGACTTATACTAATGCACAGTGTGTGGGCCATCTGGGGGGCACAGCAGAAGGTTTGAGGTCGGGTGGAAGAGGAATGGGATGAAAGGCAGACACTCAGTGTAAGAAGAGTTGTGAATAAGGTAGATGGTTATCAGCGTCTGCATGTGTTTTTTGTCCAGGCTTAAGCTTACACTGCACACAGCGCTCTTTAATAAACCTTGGTGACCCACATAGCTGTGGATGATTCTCACATGGGCTGCTGCTGTTCTCAGAGGTCTCTCTCTCTCCCCCTCTCTCTCTCTTTTGGACTCCCAGGTGAGCTGGATTCTTTTATCCTCTCAGGGACGGCATCCATCTGTCCACATGAAAAATAAAATCCAAATCCTCCTGACACTTCTGACTATGTTCCCCTAGTACCATCATGTGTAATAAACTCCCTCTTTATGATTTAAACCTGTTTTTGCTACGGGAACATGTGTATGCCAGAGGGAATGGGTGTGTGTTCACCCTTATATTGTATAGATATACAGTTTCTAATTATTTGTAATTCACATAAATGTTCTTAATACTAAAGACCGGAAATGAGAACGCTTTAATCCAGTGTGCAGCGTTGTGATGCTGTCATTGGTCTGCTGCTTCAAAGCTCTCCATCGCTCTTGCCTTGTGCCCCTCCCTGGCGCACAACCACACACACACACACACACACACACACACACACACACACACACACACACACACACACACACATGCAATCACATACTCACATACACATCCTCTTACTCTCTGCCATGCATCGGCCCCCTTCACTGTTAATCCAGCAGAGTTGTGCCTCAGTACATTGCTGTACTTTTGCAATCTGATGAATCCCCAACGGATGTCTGGACACATCACTTTTTAGAGCAGCAACTTTTTACTCTTTGGATTTACATTCAGAGGAAACTTGACTATCATCAACATCATCATCACCATCATCATCATCACACACCAGAGTCTCTGGTTCAGACAGGGGACGTGGCTCCACGGGATTCGTGGAACAAACCTTAAAGTCTGAACTAGGCATGGTGACGATGCTGCTTCCAGTCGCTCTCTGCCTCAGTAAGGATGCTTATTTAACTAATGTCTGATTGATAAAATGAATGTTGACTGTGTTCATGTCTGTGAAAAAGTTTGCAAATCTGCAGTGGCGTTTTGTGTCTTTTCTAAAGACTAGACTAAGATTTAACCACAGGTTTATGAAAAGAGTTTCAGCACAAGAAGTTAAAATGTTTTCTTTCAATTGAACTTTATCTGAAAATGAAATCAATTTAAAACATCTTATTATCTTAATTACAGCTTCACCTTCCAATTATGTTGTACGTGTTTGTGTGAATACAACACTGTTTAAGTAAGAGTGACTCCTACTGTCTATTCTTTTGTAAGGGTATTTAGAGCGATTTTTCTACCATAAGATTACTATGACGGAAACTCTTTTTAGCAACTAAGACATTTCAAAATTATTTATAATCTCTGCATCTTTCTATCTGGGCAAAGTCTTTAAATGTGTAAAATTCATATATAGTGGATAAAATAATTAGCCAGTGCCAGATTGCCAGCTTTATAAAGGGTATATTTTTTAATAGTTGCAGTGAGGCATATACAAGTAATTGAGTCACATTGACGTAAAATTTGCAGTTGCCACACGTAGTTGTGGCTGGCATTGTGTTGGTTGCCTCTTACGGATGCTGTTTTTCATGGTCTTGGCTCTTTGAATATAGAGGTGGTAAACTGATGCAACAGTATGTGATGATTTTCTCCTGAGATTTTGTCTGTGATGTGAGGAAGGAAAAGAGAGAACAAACTGTTGCCATATCAAAAGGTAGGTTCAAGATTAAAAACAAGCTTCACTTTGTATGTTTCAGAGAATGCGTATTGTTGTCAGAGTTTGGCGTGGGGCCTTTTAACCTTATTCAGTGACATTAGCGGTCAAACTCAACTGCACATAGAGCAAATTACTGCTGCAGAGCTTTAAAATGTTGTGAAACACCTACACCAGGAGAGAGTAAGCTGATACAAGAGTAGATTAACAACCACAGTTTTGAAGTGAGGTGTTTTAATCCCAGGTGGCTTTAGTGTTTTTGTGTCCACCCATATTAGCCATGTGGTGCAGTATTCCTGTCACACAACTTCCACTGGGCTGCTGAAACTTCTAATATCAAGAATAGTCATCTGTCCCACCTTTACTGTGGAGACTCAAATCAGCCTCAGAGATGTGTTATGTATGAGCTGATCAATGGACTCAAGCAGATATCACATGGTTTTGTAGTCTTTCTCCAAATTTGGCGCCGAGAATGTATAATCCCTCCAGATGAATGGGATACAACATATTTCTGTATTTGTTTGATCCATCAAAAGACCAGATGGATCATGCCTCTATAAATAAACAAATACTGTTTCACTTCACAAGATCAAACACAGCAACCCAAAGAATCTGCAGTCTCACTTCCAGCTCATAACTAACTCCAACTTGGTTGATTGTTTTCCATCCAAATGAAAAGAGAGGCACATATGCCACGCTCACCACATCAACATATTTCTTTATAAGTTTGAATGACAGTTTGATGAAAATGATCAAATATTCATCACATATATTTCTCTCCACAGGCCTCGTCCCCGTGTGCTTCGGAGCTGCGATTTCTGTGTCATGTGGCTCCATCTACAAGAGTTTTGCTCAGTGTTTAGTCACACTTGGAGACAGTTTGGTGGAAACTCAAAAAGACCAGAGTACGCAGGACATTGCTGCTGTTTGCAGGTGTGTCACCAGTAGCAACACCTTAAAATGATAGTTCAAGCTTTCTCAAGCTTTCCTATGAGGCTGAAACACAGCTTGAATATAGTCTATTTTGATGGATATTCCTATGAAACCAATGACAACCCTGACAGCTGCAGCTGCTCTTAATCTTTTGCTAATTAGCCACTGCTAGCACACTAACACACTGAATTAAGGTAAAAAAAACTCCACCATGATAATAAGGTTACTTCAAAACACAAGGTTTTACATTGACAACTGGAGCATGTTAGCGTGCCAACATTAGCATTAACCAAGGCATGGAGTTTGAACAGCTTCACAGAACTGCTAGCATGACTTTAGACTTGACGCTCATTCACACATTACTATTTTCGCACATCATGCTCAATTTAGTGCAATGCAGTTGTATTTTCACAGTTTTGTTCCTGGCCGTAAGTTGTGTAGGGTATCACAACGATCAATCAGCAACTGAAAAAACAAGTAACAATAAAAATCTGAGGGGTCTTTTCCTCTTGACCGATCCAACAAACTACGAGAATTAAACAAGCTGATGATATAGCTGACCCCCCCAAAAAATCTGTGTTTTTAGATGCAAATTGCTCTTAAGAGTGCTCTATTTTTAATTTTTACCTTTACTTTTTGTGATACTTTACTTTTGGTAACAATGTAGGTGACATGAGAAAAAACCTGTGGAGTTTTCTGCTGCTGTATCGGTGGTGACAAAGTCAAACTCTGTTTGCTCACACACAAAAAACGCCTTTACATCATCATTGTTATCCCCACATCAGACCGGATCATTGACTGTAGCTGACACCTCACACTTAACTTAATCAACCAACTGCACAGAGGGCGTAATTATTCTTTAGAGTTGAATCAAGACTGTTTTCAAACATTTTATTTTATGTTAAAATAAAAGCTGGTGTCTCTCTAGATTGTTAGTTTGGACTGCCTCGTGATTTGCTGATGAATTAAAAAGCAATGAACACAAAATAATTTCAAATGCCCCAAATACTACCCACCAGTAGTACAGCATTAGGCCGTAGATTATTAAAAGAGCACTTTAGCCCTTGCTGAGTGGACATGAGAGGGAAATGGCTTCAGTGTACCAGATTTATAATTGTGATTAACCCCAGACTTTGCATTTCTATTCAAATACACCGATTTTAGAATCTCTCATTTTATTGTTTTGGAATCATGGCCTACAACTGTTTTATTTTAGACCTCGGTCCCTGCAGTGGAAACATACTAAGTTCCTTGAGAAAATTTCTGCTGTAAAAAGTGTCTTTATTCCTCAACCCATAGGTGTCCTTGTCATTTCTGTATTGTATTCTGTACATATTTTACCAAGCACATTGTAAACTAATGTGATACTGAGATCTCATTATGTCTGGGTCCCTTGAAGGTCCTGGGATGCGTTCCATGTTTGTGCCAACTCAGCGCTTGCCGGCTGTCCTGGAGAGGCAGCAGCTGTCTGGGAGTCTCTAAGACAAGAGTCCAGGAAGGCACAGTTTTCTGGAAACCTCTATGACATGTGTGCCAGCCTCACAACTCTCCCACCCAGCACTGTGCCTGCAACCCAAAGCCCCCCTACCTCAGACCAGACCAACCAGGAGACACTAAAGGGACAGACACACAAACACAGCCCCACTTTGGCTTCATTGTTGCTCCCTGCATGCAGCACACTGCTACTCCTGCTCAGGAGTTAGTTAAATCTTCAATCAAAGTCAAGAAAGCTGGTCTCTGTACGTGCGTTTTTAACACTGAGGGTGAAAATATGCTTCATAAAGCATGATCAGCATGATTGCAAACTAATCCTGCAATAAGGATTTTAATAATTGAAACAGTTGGCTCTGTGGGTTTGATAGTGCGTCTGATTTAGGCATTTTAACATGATTTAGGCAAAAGAATTTAACATGTTTACTTTATCAAATGTGTTGCTTTATGCAAGAAATTTAAAGGGAAGTAACTTTCACTTGGACAAAAATATTCAACTCAAGCAAACAGGTAACTGTTTGACTGTTTTGCTTAAAGCTGGGATGTATTCGGTTCATTGTTAAACACACATCATGTACCTTCGTATGTGGTAATTTACACAGAAAAGACTTTCACCAAAATCAATGATTTAAATATATGTGGTTTGGATCTCTGAGGCTATATGTGCTGTAAAATCTTCTTTTTATTATTATTATTTTTTACCACTAGTGCTGTGCATTGGTATTTATAACACGAGTTTTTAGGACAAAAAAATAATTTATGAGTCTTCCAATACCAGGTGTTCAGATTTGTTTGTGATCCAATCAGCTGTGATCCAGATTAGTGTTTACAGGGTGCAAAACAGTTTTCATCAACTGCTTTGAAAATTTGATTTTTTTTTTTAAGTATGTGAAACTCTGTCATCCATGTGACTTCTTCTGCTGTATTGTTTTCCTCTTTTCTGCAGTAGTTAAATGGGACACATATCAGAGCACACATCTGTAAAAAGAAACTGCTACAAATAATTTCTATGAGCTGAAGTGAATACTACAAAAATGCACGTAGACTGTGTAAGTGCAGAAGTGGCATCCTTTTGACACAGAGAGTTTTTGTAAGATAATTTGGTTGTATAGCTTTTCTTTGATATTAAGTGATCTCTTTTAAAGTCACACGCTGCACTGCATTCACTAGTTCTCTCATCACTGCACAATTACCTTATTATTCTCTGGGTTTGGCTGTTTAAATTGTTGTATTTTTTCACAGGATTATTGTAATCCATGGCTGTCTGTTTCACACTATTTTTTCACTCAACTGAATAAAATCATGCTGAAATTCACAGTGAAGTTTCTCTCTACTTCTCTTGAAGTTTGTTTTTTGGTGTCAGTTTTATGTGTGTCTATGTGTGTGTGTATATGTGTGCATATGCATGTGTGTGTATGCCTAAACTTAATACTCTTAAGCTGTTTCATAACAGCAGAATCGCGCGTAGATTAATCTCATCTCTCTGTATTCATCACAGTGGAGGTTGCACCTCAGAAACCCTTGAAAACATCCTCAGTGCCCTCAGATGGAGGATAAACGCTGTAAGTGGTGACATGATTGTGCGTCACTTTGCCATGTCAGCATTGTTGTGTGACTTGAACTTGATGTGAGCAGGTGTGACAACTGAAGGTCAGAGGTCGTAACTTCATTATGCAGCACGCTGACTTTAAGAAGTAACTGCAGCGTCTCTGACACCTCAGGTGAACGTCCTGCTACATATTCTATATTCTATATTCATTTGTAACACTGATTAGATGACGGGTCAGCAAAATGCAGCGTCTGCAGCCCAAAGTTCACAGTTTTATTGGCTCATCTAAATTTTGCACTTTCACAAATTCTATGCTTCAGACTCCAATTAGTCACTTCAATTGCAGTTTGAACCAATATTAAGTTCAAGATGACTCTTTAAT
Organism: Xyrichtys novacula; assembly: GCA_962446985.1. Lineage (NCBI taxonomy): Eukaryota > Metazoa > Chordata > Actinopteri > Labriformes > Labridae > Xyrichtys > Xyrichtys novacula. The sequence continues at coordinate 21,540,537 of OY660864.1, read as the reverse complement.
AAGATTTATTCAGTATTTTTCAGTTCTGTAACAGAGATCGTGTATCAAGGACAGCATACACTCTGATTAGGCTATTTTGACTGATTTTAAATTCTGTGAGCTGTCAACACAAAAAGTGGGAGGTTTCCAAATACAGATCTGTATGAAGTTTCATTGTCAGTGATGCTCTTCTTCTTTTATATACTAACACCAAAAGAAAATAGAAATGATCTTAAAGATAGTTTAATTATGTGTAAGCTCAAGCTCATAACACTTCAGTATGCCCACACTTTGTTTGGATTAGCTGCCTTTCATGGTTCTCTTACTCTTTATTTTTCTGTTTTTTTTTCAGTGTAATGACATTTAAATGAGCTGTTCTTGATTTTTATGAGCATTGTTTTGTTACACAAATTTCCTTTCTTTACTCCCTCATTGAACTCCAGAGATAATTTCGAGATATTTCTGAGACCGTTATGACGAGTCAGCAGAAGTGAATAAACAAACTTTAAATCTTCAGATGTCCCCAGAACACCTTAGTGGGCTCTCAGCCTAATCTTTCTTTGTCCTGTGCTCCATCCGAGGAAATCTGCAGCATCGTCATGAAATCTCTGTAAGATGCCCCAAAGCTCTGATATTCTGCCAGCTGTTGAAGTATTCAAATTTTTTTTGTGTCTAAAGAAACCTTCCTGCCGCCAGCTGAGAGTCAGTGACATGCAGAACTACAATCATGGGATTTTGGCTGATGCTCTATAGCAGATGGTGTGTAGAATAAAACACGGGTGGGATTATGGCTTCCATGTGAAGTGGATTGTTCTCTCCAATCCATATGACAAGGACTTTATTTTACCACATTAACAAATGCTTTGACTGTGAAGACTCAGCACTAACTCTACATATTGTAAATGATTTTTTTTATGCTTCAGCTTCACATTAAATAGATACAACTCAGATGAACTGTAGAAATGCTGTAATTCAGTAAATTCTTCATCACCATTGTATTCACTGACAAATATGATTGTGGTTTAACGCTTGTTACTGAACACTGAGACAAATCAGTGAAACTCAGCTGAGCTTTTGTTTGACTGTTAATGGGCTCACGGCATGTGGCAATGCATGAAGAATGATGTGACGTGTTGGTGTTGTATTTTAACATATTCAAAAGCTGTTATGATACAATAACTCACAAAACTAATGACAAAACTAAAGAGCTTGAAGCTGCTGACCTGATGGAGATATCAACTGGGGCCTAAAGACCACAGGGGACTAGGATCAGGGGTTATTTGTTTGTGTGTGATTATTTCACTGAAAATTGATTTCAATACAGGCTGTACAAGTCATCAAAGTAAAATGATTACAGACAGACAGTTAGGGGAGAGTGGGGTAAGATGAGCCATTTTTTATATTTCTGATCACTACATCAAGTTAATCATATTTTCATTTCTAACTAGTGTATCTGCATATATTTGAAGATGTTGTGTATCCCTGCAAACTACCAGAATGAGTGTAAACTAGTGATGCACGATATGAAAAATTTCAACCGATACCGATAACCGATAATTTTCTTCTTCTCATGGCCGATACCGATACCGATAACCGATAAATTCATATTTTTACATTTAATATAATCTTCATATAATCTGCAGTTTGTGCAGGATGCAGCGATTGAAAACTGATGTTTTTGTTGCTCTGGCCTATCTAGAACAACAAACAAAAGTTTTTGGCTCTTCAAATGTGGTCATTTGCTATAAATAATAACAGAGCACAAAGCAGAACTTCATTTGATCCCCTGAACTGTTCAACAGAACTGTAAACTGTAAAGGAGCTATTATGAGACGTTAGGCTTAGCATGCTGACCGGACTAACATCTGACGTCCATATGTCTGTGGTAAAACTCACGTGTAGTCCGTTCTTGTCGATCAGGTTGTGAATGTATGTGGCGACAAAATCATAGAGTGCAGGAAGAGACACATCCGAGAAGAAGCGACGGCTTGGGAGAGTGTAACGTGGCTCCAAGTGTGCTATTAACTTGCGAAAACCCGGGTTCTCAACGACGGAAAAAGGCTGGTCGTCGACCACTATGAACTCCATCACTTTGTCGTTAATGGCTTTAACCTTTTCGCTGTCTCTTGAGAAGCTTTTGCAGTTTTTAAACGCCCGCTGAAAGGGGACATCGATCCTCCGTAGTGTTGTTGTCTTAGCTTTAGTACCGCTAGCAGCTTCGGCGGCTGTCTCATATTCTTTTACTACCGCTTCGCCGCGATGGCGACTTTTCAGATGAGCTATCAGATTCGCTGTGTTAATACTTGACGTCTTCTTTCCTCCTCTCGGAATCCTCGCTGAACAGGTTTTGCATATAGCAATGCTGTTGTCATCTTCTGCCACTGAGAGAAACGACCATGCTGGTGAAGACATTTTATTATCTGTCAGGTAGTGACGGGGTCAGGCTTGGGACCTGCGAGTAAGGCGCGATAGATGACGTAACCAGCGCGTCTCGGACGGGCGGCTACTCCGCCTGCAAACGTTACTCGTAATTTCATTAATATATCGGATCTTTCTATCGGAAAAATGCACCTATCGGACCGATAAAAAATGACGTAATTTCCCCCCAAATCGGCCGATATTTTATCGGTCCGATAAATATCGTGCATCCCTAGTGTAAACATAACTGTCTTGATAATATAGCATGACAAAAAAGTGGTCAACTTACCCCAGAACTACTATTATGACTTTATTAGTCCTCTTAAGCTAAAATGGTGGACTTCCATGCTAGGTTTTTGACCTCATGTTGTAGCTCATAGATACCACCATTGATATATAAAACAAATTTAAAATCATCTTTTATGGTCTGAACACAATTCTGATAAAACTTATGACAGACTAAATTCATTTTCAAGAGTGAAAAATGTTTTTTTTTTCTTGGCAATAAATGTCTAACCCCTTCACCCATGTGCTTCTAACCTTCACAGACTCCATGAATTGATGCCCAGCTCCTAAATATTTGGTCACATGATCAATTTCTTTGATCATTTCCAAGCATTAGAGGGTGGATCTACTTACCCTCTGGCTCAACTTACCCCACTCTCCCCTACTGCTTTAACTGTAAAAGCAAAACAGGCAGAATTAATGGAGGAATCTGAATAACAGGACTGTACAGTTAATTAACCCTCAAACTGTTAAGCGAGCAAAGAAAGAGAAATTAGGCAATAGCGTGTGTGTGTGTGTGTGTGTGTGTGTGTGTGTGTGTGTGTGTGTGTGTGTGTGAGAGAGAGAGACAGAGAGACAGAGAGAGAGTACAAACACGGTCACTTCAGTGACAAATATGTCACCTCTGAGTGAAATGTCCAATAGTCTAAATGTCTAATTAGACCTCGTGGGTTGTGTGCGCGCGTGGGTGTGGGCTATATATTAGCATGGTGAACTCCAAGAAACTGAAGATTGCACCAATTGACCTGCTACTGCGTTAAGTTCCGTCGTGTTGAACATCTTTCCGGACAAACTCTCAGGTAACTTTTCTTCTCATGGAGGAACTAGCCCGCGAGAGCATCAGCCTGCTGGCGCGCTCTGCGTCCCACGCTGACCCGCCTCGGCTCGGCTCGTTTGGTGCGGTGTTCATCATGCTGAAGTCCGCGCTGGGAGCCGGACTGCTCAACTTTCCGTGGGCCTTTCAGAAGGCGGGGGGAGTCAACACCGCCATCAGTGTGGAGACGGTGAGGACACAATTGTAGACAAATTACACACAAACTCACAGTATAGAGGGTTGTTTAGTACATGAACTACTCTACCAGGACACTGTTGAACAGGAGCTATGAGGAACTTTTGGAAATGCTTTGATATATTTGTCTTTATATTGTAAATATATGGACATCCAGAGTTTTGTAGTGGGTTAGTGTCTGCAGATTGAGTATGTATAGACTCTCCACTCAGCTCTCTCTCCCTGGTGTGAAAGAGGCTCACTTTTTTCACAGGTGAGCTCTAATGAAGCTTTTTGTTTAGGTGAGGGCCTGAACTTAAGTTGCACTGACTTACACATACAAGTGTGTGTGTGTGTGTGTGTGTGTGTGTGTGTGTGTGTGTGTGTGTGGTACTCTGTGTTTCTTCCAACCTTTCCTAGAATGGGCCCTAGGAGGGAATAAGGATGTTTCTAACAATTTGCCACTGTTTGTAAGTTTTGATAGTTTATGTGAAAATTAAACAACATTGTCTATACTGTGACTGACACACACTTAGTTGAGGATCAGCCCCAATCTGTAAAATTAACTGTACATCCTCTATGTACACCTAAATTAGCCCTTTAATGCCTAAAACCACAAATTATGGCCAGAAAGTTCAATTTTTTGGGGGGAGCTGAAATGTTTATTTCAATTGCTACTGAAAACCAAAATAAATGAATAAATAAATAAAAATAAAAATATCCTTGAAATTTAACATATATATTTATTCATCTTGTTTGATACATTAGATGTTTTTGGAAACTTATAAACCACAAGAGGACATTTTTATAATTTATCGGACTGTATTCAGGTGTTTTTTTTTAGTAATTTGTTGATCATATTGATTTGATAGAAGTCTCATAAAAGTATGTATCAAGTATGATACAAAAGGCAGTAAAGGGTTAGGATCACAAGGTTCAATGCTCACTCCTGTTTCATTCAACTGCAAGGAAGATGAATCTACATTATTTGAAGATGGTAACCAACTATGGCCTACTTCTCATTAAAAACATTTACACTGGGAAAATGAATCTACATTATTTGAAGATGGTAACCAATTATGGCCTACTTCTCATTAAAGACACTCACATCGTGGTCTTGAGGCAGGGCCTTGGTAGAGCCCCCTCCAGTAAAAACACATGTCCTTCTGTTTTCATGAGTAGGCTTTTAACTTTACCCTTGATAAATTGTCAACTTTACCAACCCCTTGTTTACAATAGAATTAATCCTTACATTAAGAGCTCGAGGAAGATCTCTTCATCCCTGGTGAACAAAGCTCTGAAATGTAATTAAAATTTTAATGAGCAGAAATGCACAGAAATGGTGCATTGACCTGTGCTTTATCATGGAGAAGATACAAAATAACAAGGCTGTGTTTTTACACAGAGCAACAGAAGATGGGGATTGCAGGGGGAATCTTAATTAGGACTAAAGGGCATACATCCCAGGTCCCTTTAAAACAAAGTTTTAATTCTTCTGCTGTTGTACCTGTAGGTTTCTTTGGTTTTCCTTATCAGTGGCTTAGTGATCCTGGGCTACGCCTCTTCAGTCAGCAGACAGAAGACATATCAGGACGTGGTGAGGGAAGTGTGTGGACAAGCTGTGGGTCAACTCTGTGAAGTCTGTTTCTGCTTCAACCTCTTCATGATATGTGTCGCCTTTCTGGTGGTGGTGCAGGACCAGCTGGAGAAATGTGAGCGCTGAATTCTGTTATTTTTGTGACAGAGGTTTTCACTTTATCATCAATAAATCCTTCATTTGTGCATGGGATTTTAGGATTTCTCAAACTTGTGTCTTATCTCAAATCTAATAGCATTATTTATTTTTGAATGTCTAAAGTAACATGATACCAGTATTTATCACCACTGGGATACTTGTGGGATTATAAATGTTTATTTCAATGATGAACAGGATATTATTACCTTAAGTATTTATGATAATATTGCGACATGGATTTTTGTATCAACTCATGACAAGTTGGGGACATTGGTTGCTTTACTGTATTTGTATGTGTGCATGTTCTTTGGACCATATTACAGACAAATCTTGCCCTACTTTGAGGTCTCTCAGAATAAGTTCATTTGAAGAGGTTTGACTTCACTGCTTTGAAAAATGTGTCTTTGAAAATTTTAAATCTTTATTGCCAACTGGAAGTTCCTCTCTGTATCGCAAAGTTTCACAGAATTTTTCAGCATTTTACATTTCTTTACTATCACTATGGCAAAATCATTAGACACACATTTTCATGTATTTGAACATGTCAGAAATATTCATCATAGTGCCCTGTCATCCCCATTGATTGGTTGTTTTTTTATGTTATACAAGCCATCAATCATCATGTAGCACCTCTCATTTGAAATGTTTCCACATTATCCTGGTACAGTCTGTGAAGGATGAATTTAGCATTCATTTTCCATGTAAAAACAAATAATCCCTAGCAGCCACGCTTTAATTTTCTGTATAAAACACATGTAAACATGTGACATACAACACACCATTTCTTGTTATTCACTTTGTCAATTTTTAAAACTAACACACTAAAAATGTCTAAAACGTTTTTGGTTAACAGAACATTTGATGAGACACACAAAGGCCTCTCCTTTAAAATCCATTTCATAAAAAGAAAAAGTGTGGTATACCATGCAAATGTAAGAACCAGGGATTTATCCTTGAGGTGGAAATGCTTTAAACACTCATCTATATTTGTCCTGCGTTGATTATTCTTCGTGTTCATCCAGCTGCATTAAGAAAACATAAACCATCTTATTCAGCAGGAGGTAAAATGTAATTTATTCTGATGTAAATCAGGATTTGCTGTCTTGCATACTGATGTGTCCTGTTTGCAACTCTTCTCCCTCAGTGTGTATCTCCTTATATGAGACTGTGACTGGGTCCAGTGAGGCAGATATGCCATATTACTGGTACACTGACCAGCGATTTGCTCTCTTCATCATGTGCCTCGTCATCATCCTACCTCTGTCCATCCCAAAAGAAATTGGCATCCAGAAATACACGAGGTACACAACACTTCTGTGAGGTTGGAGTTTCATTCAGCTTGTATGTGGTTTAACTGCTCTCTCTCTCTTTCTCTCTCTCTCTCTCTCTCTCCCCGTTAGTGTGTTGGGGACGCTGGCTGCTACGTACTTGTGTGTGGCAGTGATTGTCAAGTATTACCTGATGGAGAGTCACTCTGTTATATTAACTCCAGAGCACAGCCAAGGGTCAGTAACAATGATTTTTGTGGACTGTTGTGTGTATTTATCTGAATTTAGTTGCTGTTTTGAATGTGCCGGTGAATGTGTATTTGTTTTGTGTTTTTCAGCATCACTTCTTGGGCTTCAATGTTCAGTGTTGTACCAACCATCTGCTTTGGCTTCCAGGTATCAAGTTATTAGTGTTGGTTGTTCCGATTGGCTCCTTTGAACACCACTTGGGGGCACCATTCGTCACTACTTGACTCTTATTTTAAGGGAAATATCCTATTTTTTCTACATATTTTCTTTGTGTCTGCCCTCACATTTATGTGCTCTCACACAAGTTTGCCAACCAGAGAATAACAGATAGGAATACATTATTTTTAACCTCAGGGAAGGCTTGAATTACATAACTGTATTTAAACTTCTGTTCTTGAAATCCTATACATTTTACTCCTAATAAAAGAAGACCACATTAAACTTTTACCCAACTCTTGCTTACAGATTTTTCACACACATTCATATTTTGGAGTTGCAGATGTAAATGCCAGTGGATGGATCCTGTTGATTAAGAAAGAGTTTTGGTTAAATAACACGCTAAAGAATAAAGTTTTAAAGTAGAAGCAGCATTCGAGACGGCAATATAAAGAAAGAAACCCAGACAATAGTGGCACATTAAGCCATTAAAAGGTTAAGGCACAGTTATTAAAGTTTGTAAAAGTAAAAAGGCACTAAATTACAGCTGAAAAAGGCATGAGTAGAGACTGGGAAAGTCAAGAGATACAAATATTAAAACAACAACTCCCCATAAAAATTTCCCTGCAAATGATGTTAAAATAATGAGATTTGAAAGAAGTTGTGGATAATTACAGTTTAAGATCATCCTTGAATCCAAGCCATGACCCTGGAAAACAAAGTGAGAAATATTAGAAGGCAATCAAAAACTAATGCTCCACTGTGAATTTTAAAAATCTTATTCCTGTGTGTGTTGCAGTGTCATGAAGCCTGTATCGCTATCTACAGCAGCATGGAGAATCAGAAGCTCTCCCACTGGGTGCTCATCTCTGTGCTCTCCATGTTTTTCTGTTTACTCATCTACACTCTCACAGGTGAGTTCACCTCTACAAGTTCAGCCCTGAGCTTCATTGTCACACCTGAAAACTCACATCACACTCTCTCCGCAGGTGTGTACGGCTTCATGACGTTCGGCAGAGAGGTGGCGTCTGATATTTTGATGTCATATCCAGGAAATGATGTGGTCATGATCATCTCCAGGCTACTTTTTGGAATATCAATCATCACTATTTATCCAATTATTCTTCTCCTGGGGAGGTGAGTGATGCTGGAGTTGATCTGTTTAGTGTTGTATGATGTTATATGTGACATATTGTCTGTTTGTGCGAAATAGATCTGTCATCCTGAACTTGATGCTGCGCGTTCAGAGACGTCGCCGGGGAGTCATCACTCACTCGTTTGAAAGTCGCTGCAGAGTTGTTCTCACTGTGATCTGGATCGGTATCACTCTTCTCATCGCCATGTTTGTACCTGACATGGGTGAGGTCATCAGTGTCATTGGAGGAATCAGCGCCTTCTTCATCTTTATTTTTCCTGGTATGTGCATAACATGAGTATTTCAACCAAAACATGTTGACCTAGACAATTTTATCTTCGCTTACTAAAACCCAGAACATTGATTTGAATTTTCCCGACAAGTGTAAAAAGTGTTATACAAATAAGGTTGCATTGATAACCATGTTGTATGTGACTGAGGTGAGGAGTCTAAATATAGTGTGTTTATTGTATACTGCAGGTCTTTGCCTCGTGTTCATAATGCAAACTGAGCCTGTGAGTGCAAGAGTAAGGTGAGTGGGAACTTTTCGTTTGGACTAATGGTTCAGCTTCACTTTTGGGGTCCATTTTTTCTTTCCTATTCTCTTGACAATCCAAACAGCTGTGTGATATGATACAGAGAAAAGTTAAATTTAGCGGGATTAAGTGCACAATAAGTGAGTAATTTAAAGATCCAGAGAGGAGTGAAACTGAATGAAATTATTACTCAAATTAGAATAATGATATTACATAAGCTACCAATGCAAACATGGAGCTTGACTATTAACAACAGACTTATTTTTAATGCCTGTCTTTGGCACCGCAGACCCAGACAGGGGGATTAACTGCAGCCGTTGTTCATTTACTCCACAGAAACGATTTACAGTCAGTGATAGGTCACACTATTAAGAGACAGCACACACTTTTGTGAGAAAACACTATTTACACACTTAGAGGATAAAATCGATCAGGAATGGTCATAGTAACTTAAACAGAAGTCTTAAGTCACCCTGTAGCAGAGCAGTTAAATGTGTTAGTTTAGAGGAAAATACATTTATATAATTACAAAATTGTCAGGATGGGGCACCACTGGCTTGGTGGTCTTTGTGCATGCCCTATATACGGAGGTTAGGCCTTTAGCGGTTGGACCAGGTTCACTTCCAGACTGTGGCTCCTTTCTTGCATGTCACACACTGCTCTGTCCCCATGTCCTATCCTCTCCTGATAAAAGGTAAAAGGCTTACAAATGAATCTTAAAAAAGAAATTTGTCAGGATATTTGAACCTTGTGTTATATGAACTGATAGGAGGCCATCTATTCTGATCATTTCCTGATGTCTTTGAAATCCTCTTGTCCCTGTTTCCATCACTGCAGGTTGACTTTAACTGTTTGGGGAGTCATAACAATTGTAGTTGGAGCCTTCATCTTCGGGCAGAGCACAACCATCGCTATCATGGAGCTTTTCCACAAATTCTGAAACACTCAGCATCGTCTCCACTAGCTGCACTTTGTTCTGTGAAGCTCACCTTGTGCTCACAACTCAAGGTTGTGTTTTCAAAGGTGGCTGTCACTTGCAGTAAGATCCTTTTCAATGTCATCAACAATCACGCTGTCAGACATATTTACTGTGAAAGAATGTAACATTTATACTCAGTGTAGTTTGTATAATTATTGAATTTAAATATTTTTTTATTTGAAAAATGTTTTGGCTGTTAAAGGATGTATATCGGAGTAAATTGTTTGTCATTAAGTTGTTCAGTTTATTGGAAAAATGTTTCTGTTGAAAATGTTTTTAGCTGGTTTATCATATTTATGTCTTGTGCTGATAATTTACCTGTATTTTGAATTTAAATCACACTGATGTACTTTTACTTGTTCTTATATTCATCAGCAGGGGGCAGTATTAAACCACAGAATTATTATTTATTTATCTACAGTCATTCATGTGTGGTGTATGTGGAACTGCAAACTGTTTCAACAGATAAGAGAAAAAAATGTTTTTTTTCCTTGTTTGTAAGGTCCCAGAGATCATTGTTGGATGTATAAATCAAAACAGTCTGACGATAAAAATAATCATTTTCTTTGTAGCGTGATGGATTTTAAATCCTTGAATTGTATCCTGCACAGAGAGTGTCTCTGAATAATAAATAATCAAGATATGTTCTCCTTTTTTTGTAGGTTACATGGTTCCTATCCTTTTACTGAATTTTCTCCTCTTTCCCTCCACTGACCTCCTCATGGTCTGACTCATGTCAATGATATAAATTTGCACCTTTCATTGAGCACTGATTCATGGCAGAGCTATGCTGAATATCTCTGTTTATTGTTTATTGACTCCAAGCTTTAAGGAGTTATGGCACACTGCCTGTGAGCGTGCACGTGCTCACACATTAGTGTATGAGTGAGTAATGGTTTACTGTAAATTCACAAAATGGTCTGCATGTGTATATGTGGTCTGCTGCCTGAAGGGGTCTGCTTTAAAGCGGCATATCAGCCGTGCTAAGTTCACACACTCATCTGTCTGAATAGCTTCACAGAATTAATAAGAAGTTATTTCAAAAAACAGACCAACCAGAAACAGCAGCTCCATATTGACGCTGCTGTTATGTAATGGGCTTTTTTTCATCTCATACTGCATGAATATCCTCAAGGGAAAACCTCAAACTGTGATACTCCGCTTGTGTTTAGCTCGAGGGATTATATCCCAACCTGCTGGCCAAATGACTAAATCCACTAAATGCCCAAGTAAAATCCTCGAAAATCACCCAAACTCCTTCTTGAATCCAGCAGCTGCACTCATTTTGAACCAGTCTGCAAATTTGAAAAGGCGTCTCAGCAATCCTGGCAACCTTTGAGTTCAATCCCTTTTTAGACTCCAAAAAATTAAAACGAGAGAAGCCACTAATACCTTTGTTACATAGCAGTCTATGGCCATGCTAGATGCAGATGTAAAGCACAAAGACTCATCATCTCAGTGAAACGCTAATGATATGCTATTATTTACAAACTGACAGTAGTTTTACATTGCCAGATCAAGGCAGGATGTCCTTGTGAGATCTAGCTTGTAGGATGGGACCAATTTTCACTCCCAGTGAAAATAAAAGGTTGTTACAGAAGCGTATAGTGAAGGTGTAACAGGGTCACTATCAAATGTAGCAGCTAAAAGGTCAGAACAACACTATGTGTGTTTATATGAAGCCTCACTGTTAGCTTCTGCCAAGTGGCAGTCTCTAGATCTTCAGAAATGAAGTCTAAGCCGAAATGCTATAAACTGCAGTTCCCCGAGTACCCACCTGAGGCAGGCTGCAGAAACAGCGGTAACATCATAACACAAAGGTGAAAAACAGGTGATTTTACATTGTGCTATAGCATTTCTCCCTTTTATTAATTAACTGCCATCCTGTAATAAGTGTACTATTAAACTTCAGAGCCACCATAAGACGCTATATGTGTAGACTGAAAGCTAGAACATCACATGTAATGCACACAACACTGCGCTGTTACTTCACTGCCAGGAAACTCTATTCTACACATATACAGGACAACATGAGTGCAGAGACAAGACATGTCAATTTGTTCTCAGGAGGTCAACACAAACTGAAAGGTCCTCAAAGGGACTCAAAGCACTGTAGCATCTAAATCAGGCCAACCACAACATTACATAATAAACATCTGAGGTCAGTGGAAATATCTAACCCTTAGCCTTATTCAATAATACAGCAAATATGTTGGTAATAGAGCACTAAATAAAATGAACATTACTTTATCTCACCTTTAATCTTCCACCACACCTTTTAATATTTTACCCAGAGTTTTCCTTTCTTTGAGGTTGACACTGAGGCTTACCTGCCTACAAACAAGCTACTCTAAGCCTTTTATTTTGAAATGTTGGCATCATTTTTTCCAGCGCAGCACAGACTAGTGGGATAATTCTTACACTTTAGCCTGAAGGAAACATAAACATGTTTTTAGTCTGACTCAGTAATCCATCCATCAGTTTGCAAGACTTTTTTCTTCGCTCAAACCAGTAAATGTCATTTTCATGATGGTGTTAGAGGAAAGTCAGAGATTTATCTGAATCATTTGGATTCATGTTCTTGGGAAACATTTATTGAATCCTATCCAACAGTTATGGAATTTTTTTTTCAGACCAAACAATGAATGATCACCGCCGCCTTCCCTGAAGCCGTTTCCACGTGCTTGGCTAAAGCTCATCAGTTATTCTCCACCATAGATTATCTTTTCACATTCTTCGGCTTCTGAGAAATAATTTCCAGGCCTCATTATTATGCTGTCCCCTGTAGCTACTTTGTTATTGAAAGATTACTCGTAATGTAGGCTTCTAGCAGACGTAATTAATGAAATGGCAATTTGTGGCAACGTCCTTTTTAAATGTTAATTGGTCCTGATAAGATTGTCAGCAAAAGGAATGGCTGCATGTCTTTCCTATTACACTGATTGAAATCTGCATATATACCTTTTGTGTTCAGGATGGGAGAAAACAATTTTGCTCCTGTTAAATGAACAGCTTTATGACTCTGTACCAAACATTAACAGGCTGTAACTGTAGTGCCTGTGTGTGTGAGTGTGTCTGACAGTGTGGCATCTGTATGACATAGCTGTGTGCATGCATGTGTATGACCTTGTTTTCTATGCACCAAGGTTGTGACCAGCAGGCAGAGATCATCATGATGGAGATAACATGCATCCATCACTGTGCTGCTCAGGCCGTTATTGAAGTGGTGACAGCAGATCTTTGACCTGCAGGCCAGACTCTGTGGGATAATCGCCGCAGAGGCAATGAGCTCAGGTGAAGGAGAGGCCACAGTTACCTTCAGTCGTCAGTACAGCACACAGGGGTAACATTAAGTCCTACTTGTGATCCCTGAAGAGCACCAGAGTCAATTTCATGCGTGGACAAATAAGCAAATAGACATAAGCTCTAAAATTAGCCATACATTTACTTCAGTGTTAAAAAAGTGAGGCTGAAATGGTTTACCCTTCAGAGACAAAGTTAGCTTCTCTCGGTTTTACTAGATTTGTAAAGATAATTTCTCAGGCCAAAAATGAAACCATACAAATAGACTATAAAACTATGCTAACACGTCTTAGGACAGAAAATACATTAACAATTGTTCAAACTCGCAAGCCTGGGTAACATGACAAATTACATCAGCACAATCGCTGGATATGATGTACGTACGGTTAGACCACGAAATGTGTTTCAGGATTAATCTCATCATTGCATTTACACATGGCTGCAAGTAACAACCAAGATTAGAGGACAGCGCCAGCACTGCACAATACATTTATTCTCTTTGTTAGGTGCAATTGGCCTTCATAAACCCACTTCCTCTCTGTTTGTGCATCTGCTAATAACATCACAAGGGTGAATGGCGCAGTCACATCAGCTCATCACCTCAGTAAAATGTGCCTAGTGTCAGATATTCAATAGGATGCAGAGCAAGTTTCTGCCTTTTTTTTACATTCAGAAATCTTAACTTCTTTAGATGAAATGTTCACTTATGTTATAATTGTTTGCACTGAATATTGTAAAAGAGTATTAAAAAAACAAGAATATTCCATCAAAAATTATCTTGTAAATATCAACTATTGCTTTTAGTTGTCTAACAGGCAGCTTTCTTCCCTCAGATACTCAACTTATTTGGTCTTACTTCTGGGTCAGGGTGTTTCTGTGTGGAGTTGGTGTGTTCTCCCAGTGTCTGCGTGGGTTTACTCCAGGTATTCTGGTTTCCTCCCACATCCCAAAAACATGCAAAATTGGGGTTACGTTAATTGGTCACCTTCAAATTGCCTGTAGGTGTGAATGTGACTGTGGATGGCTGTACATCTCTATATGTTGTAGACCCTAAGGTGCATTATGTTAAGATTTTTAAACTCAAGGTAATTACACTCGCCCCACATTTTTTTTGAGTTAGTGTTATTTATTTAATTGTTGCAGTTTTGCACAGCGATCACTAACAACATTTCAGTACAAGACATTCAGAAAGGCCAAAGTCACTGACCAAGTCATCCAGTAGGTTTGTTAGTGGAGACCTGAGTGAGCTGACCGCTGGAGAGGACTCATGATTGGCTGCCCTTTAGAATAATACAGAGTATGGATGCAGGTCTGTCCCTCTGCCCATTTCCAGAGAACAGTAATTTTTTTCATAGTAACACATGACCTTTAGAACTTCAATCACTTTAACTCAAATTGTGATATATACTGTATAGCATTGTGTTCGATTTGAATATTGTAAACTCAAGGCCTTTCTTACAGGCCAGTTTTCTTACATGACTGTATGAGTATACAGGACAAATTCTCTAAGAGACATCTTTAAGCAATTTTCTTGGGTAAACCAATTGAATAAAATAAACAGCTCTTTGTTTTCTTGTTGTTTGTCTTCCAATATTCCACAATATTCTGTTTAATCTTTCCATTATGAGTCTTCTCACACAGCTAGTTTTTATAACTTTCTCCTGCATTTCCAAAATAAACTCCTGCTCCTCAAACCTCCTCCTTGAATTGACTGCCTCCCCCCATCTGTCACAGTTTGAAATGCCCCACTTGGATAGCTCTTTAGGAACATTAGGACATAAATAGAATGATAACTCCACAGTGTGCGCATTAATATTACAAGACGTTCTACTGTTATGGCAGTGAATCGAATGATAAAATGTTTACACCCTACTTTTTTGGGAATCCTAATTGCACCTGGATGTCCCAAAGGTCCATTATTTATGAATGAGACTCCCTCTGTGTATGTCCTGTTTTTACTCAGTCACATGTTTTTTATTATTAAGACCTGGATTACTTTTGCATGAGCAGCACATCTGATCGATGAGAAATATATGAAAGTAAGGCGCAAACAGTATTTATACTGCTTTGAAACACAACAATGAAACACAATAGTTCCAAAGTCTGTTTTCATGGGCTCAGAGTCTCAAGGGGTGTGAAATTACATAACATGACACAGATCAGCTCACCGTGGATAATCTGGGGAGAAGATGCACACACAAGAAACTCCAGCACAACAGAGGATCCTAAAGTGAATCCATAGACATAATCCTTTGATTTCACCCATAAACTGAAAGTTAGAATAAATCAACAAGGAACATATTGTGTTTTCAGGATTCATTCTTGGTCTTTATGTCAGAAATTCAACAATATGATATATGTTGTTAAATCCTGCATGCGCAAGTTGAAACAGAGTTGTAGTCTAGAGAATTGTAGTCTGTGTCTCTGTATGGACGATACCAAAAGTAGAAATGACTAAAAGCCTAAAAAATACTGCACAAGATGTTTGTGTGACTCAACAGAAATGAAACACAGTACGACCATGTCATTCACATGAACATTTCTCACAAATATTGACATTTTAGGTCAGGTTAAAAATGGTTCATACCTAAAGTAACACCTCAATATCTTTTTTTTTCAACCTATACCCTTTCACTGAGAAGCTGTTTTTAATCTTCAAGGCTTTAGTTTGTATAGCTTTCATTTGATAAAGCATATTAAAGTATTTTAGCATAACTTTATTTTAAACTGATTCATTAATGTCCATGTATTTGACTCTATATTGACCATATAAAAGTGTCATAAGCTACTCCCATTTTTATTCTATGTTATTTGCTCAAAAATGTCTGCGTGGAGAGTACAGACCGTAAATATGATGAATTTTCTATATTCAGTCTATGGCGGTGAGATAGAAGCTGCAATCCCCCTTTAATTAAAGCCCCGCCCTCTGGTTCATACGCATGCGCGTTGTTGTTCTGGGTCACATGACAGCGTGGTTTCGTTTCCTGACTGCAGAGGAGGCACGGTGAGTCTCTGCTGAGAGCTTTAAGGGGTTTTGAGTCTGTGTTATCGACAGGCAGCCCCCCGGACCTTACAATAAGACTGAGATTTTTCTCTTAAAACCTCTCGCCGCCAGTTCAACACGTCTTCAGAGTTTGTTTTTACGATATTAGAGACTTAATTCGGCAGAGAGCGCAGCGCTTTAGGAAGCCCACCACTAAGTTTAGGCAGACTTTGTTTTCATCACAGTTTGGCTTCGCCACAGACAAAAGGCAACATGTTCTCGCCTTTTTAGACAAATTGTGTAACCTTATTTGGCCTGATGGCTGTAAAGTTCTCCTTGAAAGTTCTTACACACAGTATAATCTCTGTTTTCAGACTGTGAGAGTAGAAGACGGAAATAGTTTGTCCCACTTTATTCGTTATGAAGTTAATATATGCTTTTAGAGATGTAGGCTCTCCAGTCAGACTTCGTAAGTTCAAACAATACTTAATAATGAAATAAAGTTCAAGCAGTGTTTACTCAGTATGTGATCAGGGAAGTAGGGGAGAGTGGGGTAAGTTGAGCCACCCCCTGTTGCTTGGAAAAAGTGAAAGAAATTGATCATGTGACCAAATATTAAGGAGATGGACATCAATTCATGGAGTCTGTAAAGGCTAGAAGCACATGGGTGAAGGGGTTAGACATTTATTTACAAAAAAAACAACATTTTTTTACTCTTGAAAGTGAATTTAGTCTGTCATAAGTTTTATTAGAATTGTGTTCAGACCAAAAAAGATCATTTTAAATTTGCTTTATACAACAATTGTGGTATCTATGAACTACAACTTGAGGTCAAATACCTAACATGATAGTCTAATATTTTAGCTGAGAGGACTAATAAAGTCATCATAGAGTTTTGGGGTAAGTTGAGTCAGTGGCTCAAATGAGAAAGCAAAGGAGTCTGATGAGAGGATCAGAGTTTCAGTTCAGATTGTCGAAATGTGTTTCTCTTTCTTTTCAAAAATACAGCTGTGAATGTTCTGAATCACTTAAAGACATTCTCATGTTAAAATGACTTTTTACAAAACAACTTTTTAGCCGTTATATGCAATAATAATAAAATGAATTATTGCACCAGTTAAATAGCCTATAGTAGATAAAAATACACATGGATGTGAAGAAGTGACTCTTATTTAGGGAGAGAGAAGGTAAGGGAGGGCGGGGGTGGAGGGTGGGGGGGTAGTAGGGATACGGCTCAACTTACCCCGCTCCTATGGTCAACTTACCCCATACATGGGGTAAATTGACCATAGGAGACTTTTTTGGCATGCTATATAATCAAGACAGTTCTGTTTACACTCCTTCTGTTGGTTAACAGGGATGCGCAACATCCATAGTGTATGCAGATACACTAGTTAGAGACAAAACTATGATTGCCTTAATGAAATGATCTGAAATATGAATAATGGCTCATCTTACCCCACTCTCCCTGACTTATCAAAGATTGTACGACTGAACAACACCACAAAAAGCAGCGACATCAGTACTTCTGACCCGAATACTTCACTTCTATGAAGTTCCTTGATAACATGTTTGGTCTGTTATTATGTAAACAGCAGCTCAACCATTTACAAACACAGCACAGAGCAGATTTCTTTCATGCACACAAGCAGGGCTTGACCTCTGAGACTTATTAGAAATAATTGATGAATGTGCAGCCATTAGCTATATAGAACTGTACATATGTCCATCCATCAATGAGTCACAGCAGACCAATCAAGAAATGACCCGGAAATATAGGCTCCTGCCCACTGTTGTCATCTAAATCATGTGCACTTGAGCAGAGGATTAGCTCTGGGGTTAATTTGATTCTGACCGTAAATTCTTTAGATGTCACTTATAAGAAATTCTTCACTAACTACACCAAGTGATGGAAGTTGTTTTTTGCCCATCATGATGGTTTTACAACTCTTCTCCTCAGCTCTAAACCATGACTTCCTAAGAGTCATCACACAAGTTGTTGAATACCAAGTTATTTACCTTTGACATTTTAAGTATGTTATTTTAATTTATTTCTCTACCTTTATATTTTAATGATGATTATTGTTTACTTCTTCAGACCAAAGAAAATGTATTCTTCATTGTGAGTATTTTAGGTAACCAGTTAAATAGTCTTTAGATAATGAAAAAGTTCACTGTGACAAGATGAAAGATTGGCTGATATTTTTAGCCAACGAAAAGGTTTAATGTCTTCACGCTTACCTTAAACCTTGTGGTCATATGTTCATGTTGGTAAGCTAAACCAGCGATGACAGAGGAGAGACTGAACATTGTCGTGGTGATTCATAACATTTCACAGTCTGCCCGGTTGCCTAAGGACATCACATCACACTGAGTAATTTAACACCTCTCATGCATGTAGAAGGAAATAAAGGACTGCAGAGCGTGTCCTTTGTTGAATTTACTGTGAAAAACTCTGATTGCAGCATTTTTTCTTCATTGCGACTCTACATTGAGGTCTTTGAAAGGTGCTTTATAAAATCAGTTTATACATTATTACCCGCAGCATGCAAGCAGGTCACCGAACCAGAACCACTGACTTGATGAGCAGTAAATGACTGATGCAGATGCGTGTTTTTTTGACTCCTTTTGTATACATTCTCCAACAGTTGAGGAGGATGAGCTCAGGCAATGGAACCAGAAGGAAAGCTGGCAAACATCAGCACTTCAGCAACACGGCAGCGTTGGACCATGAAACACAAAATGAGATTCAGAGTCTTTTTAGTAAAGTAAGGACTTATGTTAAACCACCCAATGGGAAATGGTGCATCCCTTGCCCAAATGCTACCCTCCGACACTCTGCAGAGGAGCATCACAAGCTTCAGGACCTAAAGGTGGCACTGAATGCCGTAAAGAACCAACTGAGTGACAAAAATGTCCAGGTCTGGCATCAACACACCAATTCCACAAATCGGGCTGGGAAGGTGATTGCTGCTGTGCGTTCTGCGGCTGGAGCTGAGATCTGCACACAGGCATGGTGTAAGTTCTATGAGATCCTGGGAACCTTCGATCTTCTTCCACAGGAGGCTCTTCAAAATGGAGAACTGAATACAGTCCACCTGTGTGAGGCTCCTGGGGCCTTCATAACTGCTCTGAACCACTACATGAAAACCAGCGAGTCCACACGCTACTGTGACTGGAGCTGGGCTGCCAACACTCTTAACCCCTACCATGAAGCCAACGGGGGCAGCACCACGATTGCAGATGATCGGTTGATCGCGAACACACTGCCCTGGTGGTTCTTTGGCTCAGATAACACAGGCAACATCATGATGCAGAAACATCTGCTGGAGCTGCAGGCGTTTGTGACAAACATGCGCAGAGTTGATTTGGTGACGGCAGATGGAAGTTTTGACTGTCAGGAGAACCCGGATGAACAGGAGGCGCTGGTGGCATCGCTGCATTACTGCGAAGTCATCGCTGCACTGCTGCTTCTCAGCCCTGGTGGCTCCTTTGTTCTGAAAATGTTCACCCTGTATGAACACTCCTCTGTCTGCCTACTCTACCTGCTGAACTGCTGCTTCTACTCTGTTAATGTCTTCAAACCTGCCACCAGCAAGGCAGGAAACTCCGAGGTCTATGTTGTGTGTTTGAACTATAACGCCAGAGAAGGAGTGAGGCCTCTGCTCTCAAAACTGATACGTAACTATGGACCACATATTGCCGACCGGGAAGCTCTTTTTCCAAACTCGCTCATCCCAGAATCTTTTCTAAAACAGCACGAAGAAGTGTGTTTGTACTTCCACACGCTGCAGGTGGAGACAATCACAGAAAATCTGCGACTGTTCAAAGGAATGGTTGCAGAGCAGAGGCAGCGCCTGGATTACATCAGAGACTGCACAGCCCAAGAATACCTGCAGCGTTTTCAGGTAGGATTTCCACAAACACCTAACTTGATCTATTATTTAACTGCAGAGTTAATTTTTGAGCTTTGAAACAGCAGTTTGCTAAACAGATGTACACAGGGGTCTATACCGGACTGTTTTAGAGCTTTTACTCATTTCTCATGGTCTTCATCAGAACATAGTTGCCCACTTGTCATGGGAACTCAGGGTCCAACCTTCATTTATTTTCCCAGCACTTAAGGGGCTTTTTGCCCATGTTGCCCTAAAAGTGAATAAGTGGTTTAAAATTTAATGAAGTTAACTCATACTAGAGTGAAACAGTCCCCTCTAGGCTTTCAGAAAATCAGTTTTTAGAGACCTTTAGGATTGTCGTTTCTTCGTCAAACGTGGGCAAAAAAAATCACAGCACTGTGGAATGGGCAAAGAAGCATTTCAATCTAAACTGTGACTGCTGGAAATCACTAGATACTACCATTTCTACATACTTTACCTTTATTTTTTACTATTCTAGCACAGCTTTAGGTGTGGCTATGTTCAGCCTCACAACATACCTTGAATGGCGGTGAACTCTCATGGCCCTGATCTAAAATGCAGGGTCCAAAACCCACAATGCTAAGTGTGCCTGACTACTTTTCTGGTAGTTCCAGGGAACAAAATCTGGGTTCCAAGGGAGGCGCAGGATGCTGAGAGGTTGAATGAAGTCCTTGAATTTTTCTGAAGTGTGTTTTTTGTGTAACATGAATCCAACTAGTCGGTGTATCTACTCTTATTCCATCACTCTCAGCATTTCTGTTTAAATACACTGGGCAGAAACCAGACTCTTACTACTCGCCTGTGACTCTTTCAAGGGTCTAGTAACTTGTAAAATGTCAAAAATCATCAGGAAGCAGACTTTCAAAGGCTTTTCGTAGATGTTGTATTTTCTGTTACATTTTAATTGTACTCATTTGTAATCAGACCTCGGTCTCTTTGTACAGGTGAGCTTCCTTCCCCGGAGTCGTTGGATTTCTCGTAACACAGTGAGCCCTGCTTGCTGCAGCGTCTCAGCAGGCCGACCCCTGGGACAGAAAAAGCAAACAGGCTCCTTCAACGAGCGCAGGGAATTACAGACTCTGAGCTGGAGGGAGCGTATCGAGAGGGGTTGCCATGCTGCAGAGATAAAGAGACACCGCGTCGAGGCCGGTGGGAGCGGCTGTGTGCTGGAGGGACCCCTGACTGAGATTCAGGTGGATTCATGGTACATTATCATTGGGACTGCGCTGCCTGCAGTCAGAAACTCCCCAGTCTGTGATGGAGGACTGTTGAACCACCTAAATGAAGCTCTGATGGACACAGATGTTGACTGGACTAGCGCATCTTCGTGTGACTCCTGCAATGTGGTTTCTGCTTCCTCCATCTTGTCTGAGGTTGCAGGTCTTTGTGCCTTTCCTCAGAACAGTGTGGAGAACAAAAAGAAGAGACAGTGTTTGGTGTTTGGCAACAGCTTGGTGTGGGGAGCCAGTGAAAACCAACATGAGGATTTAGTCTTAAGGTTTTCTGCAGAGCCCTCACTTCCTCAAACCATCCTGCTGCACGACGGGGAGCCGCTGTACCAGCAGCAGCTCTTAGCTTGTGTTGTTTCCTCCCTGCAGACCCTGAACTCTGGGGACGCCCTGCTGCTGCCAGTGTTTTCTGCCCTCACCCGTGTTACAGCAGCCGTTGTGCTCTGCCTGCATGTGTGTTTTCACTCAGTCACATTCAAGTGTCCTCCACCGTCAGGCGTGGTTGGGACCGTTCTGCTGTGTGTTGGCTTCTGTCCTGACGCTGCGGCACAGATACTCCCTGTTCTCACTGATGTCTGTGACTGCATGAGTCAGGTGTTAAGAGGAGAGGAGGACTCAGGGGGAAACCTGCAGTCTGGGTGCAACAGACAGGTGCTGCAGTTTGTTCCCATGGAGGAACTACTCACAGGGGGACTGACTGACTTTCTTTGGACCATGAACTCTGAAATCATTCAACAGAAGCTCCATTTTCTTATGCAATCACAGAGCAGTGACGTTAGATCAGCTGACTGTTCAACCACATGAGTGTCTAACAGTTAGTCTGTGAATTATTTCTGACATCAAAAGATCAAAACACACTGATTTAGCACTGATTTATCTCTATGGGATTTACAAAGAAAAAAAAAAGAGTCAGGAATTTTTTCTCCTTTGGATTCTGCTTTAACTTGTTTCTGGGAAACCTGATGTCTCCATCATGCAGTCAACCAATTTGGTCAAACTAAGGTGTTGTGATTCAGTTATTAATCACCGTCAATGTAGACTCAAGCGTCACCTCTGGAGCTACAAGCTACAGGGGGGCTGTCTTCGACTTTTCTTAAGAATTCATTAGTTCTCTTACAGACAGATGTTCAGTGAAATGAAGCGGAGATGGTGTAAACCAATTTTTGTATTCACTCTGTGTGTTAAACACCTTTTTTTCTGTTCATGTCACTCCAGATGGTGAACTGATGATTTCCATACATCATCCAGGGAAAAATTCAGGAGCTTAAATGCAGTGTTTGAATGTGTGGTCTCTATAAATCACAGACTTTTGAAAGATGGGTTTTTAAGGGGAAAGTTGTAAATGACATATGACTAATGGTGTTGGTTATTTTACATGCTGTCACATGTATAAAGGATATACAACAAAAGCGACAAAATTATGATTGGGTACATTTTCAAACAGTGTCACAAACACCTGGTTTGGTTTTCTGAGAGAGCTGATGAGTTTTCATCTATAAGTACATAACTATGTCTTGTTCAGTCAGAATTCAGTTCATCCTGTTCAGACAGACCCGTATGCAACTCAAGTGTCTGTATAAGTAAACGACTAAAAATGAGAAAGCAGTACACGTTAAGGTCATTAATATTTTAAATACATACTCATACGTGTTTATGGTGATGAAGCAGGTTCCTCCATCGTGTATTTAGTGAAATGAATGCAGAGTAGAGGCTTATTAATATTTGATGTTTGGGGTGGATCATGCTTATATTTTGAAGTTCTGCTCTCTCACCTTACAATCACTCACAATATCTACCTCTGAAATTGGCAGACTCCAGTCCCCATTTGGCTGCTGTGGGTTGGAGCAAAGTTATCAAAGTTGTTCTAAAACAACACATGAAAGGCCTCACAAATCTTTGCATTTACTTTGTTTAGCAGACTCATTAGCTAGATCAAGAAGCGAGCTTGGTTATTAGATGAGATTAAAGTGCTATGACATTGTTAGTAGATTAAAAATCACTAAAGCCATATTTAAACCTAAAGAAGTTCAAAACGAGGCTCACAAATCTGGGATGATCATACAGGAAAAAAGACTGATGAAACAAACTTTCAGTGCATGAAAACGCAAATGACTCTGTGCTTGATCAACAGAAGTCATCCGTGTCTAAATTCACTGAGGATTTTAAGAAGGTTGAATAAACAACAGTGGAGCCCTCAGCACCAAACCTCCTGTCAGTCACAGATGGTTTGTGTTTAAACCCACATCACAGAGACCCTGGAGTTTTATCCTGAAGTTCCTGTTCTACAGACGTATCATTTAATATCTGGATGTTGTTGTCTTTTCACCATGTTGCAGCATTTACCCACTAGTAAGCTACTGATTTAGGTTTTTCAGAATCGGGGTTCACATGTTTTATGCTGCATGAGCAAGTTGGGAGTAGTATAACATGCAGTATAAGTGCTTAAATTTAGGTGAACTTTTTACATGTGTTTTATTTTGTTTTGGGTTGTTTTATATTGCCAGAATGATTGTCATGGAGTTTATTTTTGTACAAAAGAATAGAAAATGTTCAGACTAATGACACAGAGTCTAAGGTTTATTTCCTTCTAACAAAGATGGTTTATTTTCGACTGTTTCAGAAATAATGTTATTGTTAAACTTTTGGATTCAGCACTAACTCTTATGCATTAGGTTAGTTTGACTCTGAAATGAACCTCCTTTACATTGTTCTTCACTTCAGGTCCAAACTGTGGTGTGTGGTTATATTTTCGGTTAGTGCTGGGCAGCTGTTTTCCCTGTCTTGTTATGGGACATAAATCTTCATGCACACACATCTCTTCTTCAACTGCTCCAGCTCCTTAGTATCGAAATGTATTTGGCATTACGTGCACAACATAGGTAACAGATAACTCAGTGTTGTGGTGTGCGCAAAGGATAAAAGTGATCAGAAAATCTTACAAGCTAATTTAACCATATTGTCATGAAATTATTCTCAGTGTTGAAGCATGTAACAGAGCCAGGAGTTGTTTCCACCAAGGTACAGTTTGGTAATACTTTTTTTTTTTTAAATATACACGCTTTCCTTCATTTGGTTTAATATGTACGATTTAAGGCTGGTATAAACATAAAAACGGATCCATGTACTCAAAAACATAAAACAAAATAAACTCACTACCCATCAATACTATCTGTTTTGTGCTACTTTGGTTGTTTGCTGCCCTTTAGGACAATAAAAGTATCACTAAAGTAACCAGAGTTTATCTATGGAGTGTAATTTTTTGTCCAGTTTTTTTAATATTTAGGATTAAAGGTGAAAATGAGATTAGATAACAAGTAAATCTTTATTATAACCTGCCTCCAGTGGCACCACTGAATGATTAACAAAAATAGGCGGAGCCATAGGAATACATTAAATACATTCCTTTCTTTCTTGTTCTTTTCATCGAAAACAAAACATTTTTTTTTGGAGAGTCTTTCCTGAACTATAAATAAAGAAAGTTTTGTGTGGGAGACAGAGAGTGAGTGAGTGTGTGTGGTCTGGTCCAGTGATTTGGTTTGTATTCTGCCCTAGAAATGTAATCTCTCCACTGTGCAATACAATATTCCTCTGTCACCACTCTGTCCTTTCCAAATATGAACAACACACACACACACACACACACACACACACACACACACACACACACAGGAACATGGCAAAGCTATATTTGTACCTACAGCTGATGCTGACTGTAGTACAATCTGTGAGGATGAAGTGATCAGAGGGTGAACTTGTGAACTCCGCTGAGAGCTCACTTATACTTTGAAAACAAATTTGAAAACAATATGCTGCACTGATATGGAGTTAAAGTTAATCTCCTCTTTTGTAAAGGTCAAAGACATACCAAACTGCTTATCATTATGGATATCACTGATGCGTGAACGTAGGAAATGAAATGATGAAGCCAGCAGGTTGTTTGGATCTTCCGTAATGGAATAATAATATTAAAGGCTCGTCTCAGTTGTTGATGTAAAGAAGGTGAATTCTGTAAAAGAAAGGCAACGCTGAATCAGATTCACATTTAAAATAATGAACCTTCAGGCGAGCAGTAAATTAAAGAGCAACAAGACTTCATAACACTGTCAGTGAGTGTAAAAAATGCATTCAAGCCTGACAGCAGCACGGATTTTGGCTGATATAAATATTACTCCATAAGTTTTTTTGTTTCACATCACTGCCGAGTGAAGCTCCGCCACATGTCTCTGCTGTCTACAGAGGAAAGATGGTGACAGATCAGGTAAAGTGAAACTCTCGTTATGTAACAAAAATAATGCAGCAAGGATAAACTTTTGCGAGCAGGACGTGTGTTCACCAGAGGAATTCAGCTCAGTCAGTCAATTGTTTCTCAGTGATCGTGTTTCAAAGGAAGCTTCCCTTTTTGCAAGTCTCACTTTGTCACTGCAGTCACAGTCTGACAGAGAAATGAAATAGGTTTCAAGTAAAGGAAACTGCTAGTCCTTAAAACATCACTAGTGTGACAAATGAACTATCACAGTGTCAGCCTTATAATGAAACTAGCAGAATGTAAAAAAGAGTTTTGTAGGGACCTCTCTGTACCTTTCATTAATCTCCTTGATAATCCAGGATTATACCTGGTTAAAACAAAACAATCCTAGTCAGGGTCAAATCTTAAATCCTCAACTTTGTAAAACTGCTGTTGACTTAATTTTTGTGTGACAGAAGATGTGACACATTTGAGAAGGCATGGTAAATATGGTGCTGCAATAAAACTGGTTAGATAAGCAAGAAATAAATCAAGAAATAGCTCATCAGACTCTGGGACAGCATCTCCAGACACCACAGAGGATAAATTCCACTACTGAAATTTTATACCAGTGGTCTCTTGCTTCAGCTCTGAATAAGTTTTAAGTTTAAATTTATATCTTTGGTTTGTATTGAATACCAAAAATGTGATCCATCCACAGTGCGATACACAACTTTCCGAATATTAAAAAACATACAGCGTTGAAAAGGTGTGTTCAGCATCCATGACGGCATAATAATAAAGAGTTAATAAATCAAAAGCAACAGTAAAACAACAACAGTGACATTAAACGGACAAGTTCGAGGTTCTGGATTATCACAGAGATGAAATTATACATGTCAGAATCAGGCAGCCAGATTATAGCACAAACTACTACTTTATGATCGCCTACGGTAACTCTCATGGTTCAAAAAGGTGAAAACATAAACATGGAACAGTCATTAGTACGTCTACAAGCAACCCTAAGGCTTAATGTGAGAAATGTGGAAATATTTTAAACTAGAAAGCAAAAACAGCCCAAAAGCCACATGCAACACATGTCAAATAATCCTTTCATGAGGTAGCAGTAGAGCTGTGTTCAATACTACCAGTTCACTACAAAATCTAAGGACCAAACATGCAACAAGAAACACTGATGAAAGGAGGGAAAGACTGCTCCACCAATGCTACAGACTCTGAATTTTAAGTCAACGCTAGATGACGTTTGGAGCTCGGATGTTTGCCCTATGTCATTTCTGAGCCTCACTGCACACTGGACTGATTCCTCTTCTTTAAAGTTTACAGTGACCCAGGCCAGATGATGTTATCATGGTCTGTGAAAAAACAGAAATGGAAAACGAGAATATAATGCATGAAAGTTGAGTTATTGGCCAATAACTCATTCTTGGTCAAGCAGCTGGGTGCTCCCATCTTGCACCATCTCATGAAAGCTGCGTTCACAACTGTATTATTTCAAATCCAAGCATACAGTATTCTGACCATGTTTGAGAGCCAGAAAAGTGATAGGGACTTCCCTTTTTATAATATTATAGTCTGTCAACATGAGGGAGGGGTTTATGACCTATACCTCAGCCAATCAGGGGGAGCTCTAAATGTTTTGCCACTGAGCCTTAAAGTGTCCATTTTAATATACAGTCTTTGATAGTAAACATGCTAATTTAGCACAAGGTGTTATTGTGCTTTTCACTGAAAGCCTCATGGATCCAGTAGCATGGCTGTTAACCCAATAAAGAAGATATACATGCATAGATATATAACTGAACAATCTTAGCCCTGTCCAGTGGAGAAAATGCATACAGAGCAACATACAAAGTAATTCATTTTAAATCAACCGTTTCATCACAGTGGATTTCTCTGGAATTACTTCAATTAAGGAACAAATCAGAACATGACAAAGAAATCTAAAAACTAAGTACATGAAGAGATTGGTAGTGTTCAGTGCTTTTTTTGAGCAAGCAGAGCGTGAGTCTAATGTATAGGATAAATGTGAAGGATGACAGTAACGCCTCAGCTCCAGCGAGATGAAGAGCAGAGAAGAAATAAACACACCACTAAGCAATCACAGCAAACATCTGCTCCCTGTCACAGCGACACTGCAGCGATGCAAACAAGTCTCTCCCTCTCTTCCTGCAGCTGCTGTCTGACAAAAAACTCCATCTTTGTGTCTCTCGTATACAAAAGATGGATCGTCTGTAAAACAGAGAGGAGACAGCTCAATCTCTGAAATATGAAGAGAGATATGAAACATGTCACAACATGGTGTGGAGAGACACAAAGATAACTTTTACAGTTCAAACGCTGGATAAGAACAGATGAAAATATAATAACCCTTGGAAATGGCTGGGGAAGTTCCTGTCATACATATATAGGACTTTCACAATTTAGTGCCCAAAGAAAAGCCTTATGAGCTCTGCTGAACAGTCACTAATAGAAAAGAAGCTCAGCTATTTCTGCTGTGTTAGAGGATAAGTGGGAATGGAAAAGGCTGGACCAGAGATAGAAAAATAGAGCAGCAAAGATGTGATCCAGCCCGACTATTAACTCAAACTTATATTGAATAAGATACAAAACATTTCTGCTTCTAGACTGGTGGCACTGCAGATAATGTTAGCAGTGAGGAGTATGTACTGTGCGGAAGTGTTTTTATCCTCTAGACCGAAGAGGAAGAGAATACACAGCTGTAAAAATGTGTAGCAGGGAGGTATTAATTAATGTAACTTCCATTTGAGTTAGAGCAATGGTTTTACACAAGGTTGTGGGTGGTTTAGGTGGCTGTTGGGAGAAATTAAAATCTCATCACACAAGAAAAGAGGGATTTAGGGTCACAAATCTTTCACCATGGCAGCTGTTTTCTACCTATAAACAACGGCAACCAATTAACCTCTGACACCCGGCCAGAATTGGAGTGTCAATGCTTGTCGATTCCTGGAAATATTGCAGTTTAGTTCCTGTTCTAATGGCTGGTTTTATGGATCGAGTATGTAAATCATGTTCCATAGTGTGAGATTTATTGCCAAAGCACAGTGGTGTTTGGTCGTGTCTTCTTAAAATGCTAATCAGTTTGACTCTCATGTCTGGCTCTCTTGCTTTTATTCCTGATGGTTGTGTGTAAAGAAGAGCGCACAGAAAAGGGGGAGCAGGAAGAGGAGCACACAAACAGTGTAAATACGTGTGACGGCATGCACTAGCCAAGAAAGTCGACTTTCCTCATCTGTGACCGAAAAAGAAGGTTTGAAACTGGACAAAGCTTCATCACATGTTCTCAATATCTTAGAAATATTGGGAGGTTGGTAGTTTGAATGATTAAACAGGTAAAATGAATCAACACCAAATGCTAAAGGGCTTTACAGTATCAACTTAAGCATTTGAAGAACTAATAAGGCTAATTAATGAATTCAATTTTTAAGTGAAGTTCAAATTTGTCCCATTACTATTTTTTCTTCAAGCCCAACAGACTGGATTGATAGTTAAACCATCTCTTTCCTTGTGGTGGTACTTTTGTGCATAAAGGGTCCAATTTAACTGCAAAACTTGCACAGATATTTCAAACGTTTTCCAATGTAGTGTAACACTTCAATCAAATGCAGATATCAGATGTTTTAATTGATTATAGAAAAGAGGTTATCAGTATTATTATTGATAACCATATGACTGTACGCTCTCCTCTGTAACACAATCAATGGGAACAACAGAGACATGTTACATAACATCTGTAAGAAAAAGCATCCTGGCTCTTTAAGTCCAGTAATTTATCAACCAGAGCTTCAAGATGAATTTCGGCTCATTGTTATTTCATAACTGATGATCTCTGGCTCCTCTTTCAAAATGTAAAAGCTTGAATTCAGAGCACCCTACAGTGTTTTTGTATGAGTGAATGGATGAAGGGATTATTTTAACTCCACTGATGTTCACTGCAGAGCTACGTGAGATCTCAGCAGAACTGAAGGATTTTCATACTCTGCTATAATCCTCTACTTAAGCATACTTTCAAGGACTGTTTGAAAACAGAAATGATTTGGCTGATGCAGCTCGAAGCAAAGACTCTCAAAGTGAGATGTTGTTTTTTGGCTCCTTATGTTCTTGCCAGCTGACCTGAGTGTCAGTGTCTCAGTGCTGTGGGTCAAACCCGACCTGCTGCATAATAATAAATGCTGCATTGTAAAGATGACACAATGCACAATTGTGAAGCAGTGACTGATAAACTGCATGGTGGATTTGTAACAGACATGTCTCAGATTGGGTATTAAAAAAAAGAAAAGAAAACAACTCTATTGTCATTTGTTCATACATATATTAATATGTAGATTGAGGCAATATTCCCCATGCTCCTACAGCTGAAATGAGGTTACAGTCAATTGCGAGCTTCTGTAAAGAAGTCTAATGCCATCTACATAAACAGGACATTGCATTTCTATATTTCACAAGTCTGAAATATGTATCTGGCTGAAAACTGTCCAGCCTCTGATCAGAGCTAACAGCCTGTTCTTTCTGCTCAGTTCATTCATCATTTTTCAGTCCAAAATTAAAACCTGGTGCAGCCAAACCTTCACATGTGAAGCTGCCAAAACAGTGATTGTGTGAAGCTGCTGTGTGTCTGTTGGGTCACACATGTTTTCCAACAGCGTTGCAGCTGGATTATGTTCCATATGGTCTTGTTTTAATGTGACTAATTTGTTTCATTGCTTGCAATCACAGGGACTGATTTCATAGAGTGCTATATCTCTTGTAGTTTGAACAATCACAGTCAAAGGAGTATAGATGAATTATTTAATGTGGTTGTTAGGTATATCAATACAAGTTGATTTCCTCACTTGTGATATTGATCCAGTTTGCCAGGGTTTTTTGGCTTTATCCTGATCGCAATAATCAAGTCTGTCTCTAAAATCTGATCTTCAAGACAGACAATCTACACTGTGATCCAGAAATGTCTTTAAACTAAAATCGTCTATTCACACATCTTCAACCTTTCTGCATGGACTGCTGTCTTCACAAAGTAAACCTCATTACAATCATTTTGTGTCATTGAGTCAATTGAGTCAGTGGACACTTAAAAAACAAAATAGCAGTAGCAAGAGCATCCAGACGAGGACACATCTACAAAATTCATCATCTGGTAATATGAATTAAAATATGACTTGAATCTTCTTTATATAAGATTCAAAACCACCTGAAAAAACCTTAGATGTGTCATTGACAAAGATCCCAGCTACTCTGAAAGTTTCCTTTATTACTACAGCTGACTGTCTTTGCCAAGGCTCCCCGCTTCGAGTTTTTGCCGCTGTTGTTTTGGTGCATGCGCTGAAAAAGCTTTAACACTGATCTCTCACAATGGCCTAAAAACAACTGACTTTACTTTCACACTGTACAGTAGTAGTAGTAGTAGTAGTAGTAGTTTATTGTGTTACACTATTTTACCCAGTAGATGGTGCTCTATGAAGCATTTTTTTTTCAATGCGCAGAGCATGTTGGTTACATAACAAGATGGACTAATGCACTGTCAAAACTTTTCACAGTTTTCTTCCTCATTGAGTCATAATCATGCATTTAAAGGAAACTATGGTATACTATTAGGAAATAGAGTGTAATACAGATTTTAATTCGACTTTAGGGACCAGCAGAGGGGGGTGATAGAAGTCTGGGCAAACTGGCTGTGAGTCACAACTTTCAAAACTATGAGAGTTTGAGCCCAACTACTGTATGGGTTCTGGCAGGTTGGGGATAACAAGGTCACACATGAGAGAGCTACACATCTTCATAAAACCTTTGTGATGCTAAACAGGATGGAAGTCTTTTCATAGAGACCCCCAAAACACCTTATGTACTGGCAGCTCAAGTTCCCGCCAGAGATAGCTACAACTTCTCTGAGACCAGACTTCCTCCTGTGGTCCCCCTCAGTCGGAGCAGTGATTATGGCAGAGCTCACCATCCCTTGGGAAGGAGGGATGGAAACAGCTTATGAGAGAAAGAAGGACAAATATACCCAGTTGGCAGCTGAGTGTCAAGAGGTGGGATGGTCAAGCATCATCTGCCTTGTGGAGGTTAGCTGCAAAGGGTTTATTAGAGCTTCCATCCATCGTCTCCTGAGAAACCTGACAGTTGCCGGGCCAAAGCCAAGAAAGGACTCCAAAGATTTAGCAGAGGAGGCAAAATGAGCAAGCTTCTGGCCTTGTTTGAGAAGGAAAGATAGGGTGTGGGGAAAGCAAGGATCCTAGAGGCAGCCGCAGGGAGCGGTAGGCAGACGTCCTTACCGTAGGCACCAACACCATGAGATGTTCCATGAATAATGGAGCGCACCATCCATGAAGGATGACGCCTGGCTGATGACCCTGCAGCTACCAAAAGTCACCGTCTGAGGTGCGTCAGGCGGAAACGCCCTGCAGGAAGCCCTTACCTGTACTGTCATTTCTAGTGTGACTTCAATGCCAAATTTTACAGAATTTCACATCAGAGGTGATAAATTCACAAATAAAAAAACATTTGTTCTGCGGTTAATTTAATTTTTGTAGTGTCACGGCTCAGAAAAAAGCTGTGAAAACACTTTTTACAACATAAATATTTTCATTGGTTTCCTTCTGCCTATGTACTTTGCCTGAAGGCACATCAATAGAGCGCTGTTCGACCCGCTGAATTGAATTGACTTCATAAAAGGGATTGCCTGGGTGCCGGGGGGACAGAGGGCACAAATCAGGCCTCTGGGACACTTGTTGGCATTAGATTTGTACACACAAACGTATAAACACACACCCACACCCACACACACACACACAAACGCACACACACAGATTAAACACACCACAGCACTGTGAGGATGTGTTTGCTCAGGTATGTATGCTGCACTTTTATAAGTGCATGTGGGGGAGCTCGCTGTGCTTCAGTGCATTTGTTTATAGAGCGCTGTCAGCACACAATGATTCATCGCAGCTCTGAGCTCCAGAGCGCTCATGTCTTTCCACTGTGTGTGTGATCCATGTTTGCCTCCACAGATTCATGTTTCTGCTCACAGAAAACACATATGATGAAGAGTGCTGGTCAGAGTGGTGCAAGAGTTTAATGGTGGAAATCTTTATCTGTGAGTAAGTTTCAGGAGACCCACAAGGACCATTTATATGACCATAACAAGTGGGCACTGTAGAGATTATGGATATTTGTCTGCCTTGACAATGAGTATTTAACCCAATTCATTGTATCTTAGACCTTGATTCCCTCAGAGAAGAAACTGGTCTAATATGAAAGCACTCAACGTAGCACCAAATCCAGAGACACTGAACTGATGCATGTCTCTGTGTTCCTGCAGTTAGTATTTCTTCCAACCTTAACATTATGCAGCACTGATATCAGCTTTAAAAGATAATCTTGCTGTGTGACAATCATGGTGATTTGTTTGCCATGAGAAACAGCAACTTATGTTAATAACATGTTTAAGCTCTGTTTACTTAAGGCGGAGGATTAAACGTTGGAAAAGAAATAATATTATCACTATTTTGTGAATGATGTCAGCCCACTTTCTTGAAAACAATAGGTAACACTTTGCAATAACCATAATTTATAAATGGTAAATAGATAGTTTATTAATGTTAATCATCACTTAAAAACAGCATAATTATAAATGGCAAATAGATAATTTATACATGTAAGTTAATAGTTACTTTACCATTAACAAGCAATTAAATTATGATTAATAATTTCCACTAATTATTAATGGACTATCTATTAAACGTTTATATAGGGTTTAAATATTGGTTGTAAAATGTGTGTCAGTAGCACCTTGTAAATGGTTAATATTTGGTTTTTAAACTGTCTATAAACATTACTTAGATGGTTATTGTAAAGTTGCAACTGATGTGTGTAATACTTTGTAAATGATTAATAATTGGTTTATAAACCACTTATAAACATTACTCAGACCGTTACTGTAAAGTTAGGGTTAGGGTTAGGGTAAAATTGTAAAATTTACAATTCATTAATGGCCTATATGCTTTTTATAAATGATGATTAAACATTAATAAACTATCTGCTTGCCATTTATAAATGGTCTTTTTACCATTTATAAGTTATGGCTATTGTTAAGTGTTACCAAACAATGATGTTTTGCCATTAAATAGCTAGCTTCACTTCTTATGCATTATAAGCACATTTATAGAGCCTTATAAATGCATCTATGAGGCTTTATGACAACCCTTGTGAGTGATTAGTATTAGCATTCATAACAGCTGATAGCAGTGTTTATGAAGTTGTGTAAGCAGTGAGCAGATAATGCCAAATTGCTTTGATGCTATATCTAACTTGGTAGAGCTTGTGTCTAATTTCACACAACCGTTTGAGTACCTTTTCTGTCTGAATCAACATCATCAGTGAGTGGCTTCTGCATCAAACTGTTTTGTTTGGTGGATCCATGAAGTTTGCAGCTCCCGGCCTTGCTGCAGGGCTCACTGTTGCATCATGAGTACAAATAATCACTTCTCGTCTCAGGTGACATTATTACTCATGGTGGGGTTGTTTTTGTGGTTGAAAAATGTGCTTAGCAACTTAATTGTTCCCAGTGGGGTGACATACAGAGAGAGGCTATTCTCCATCCGACCATTCAACAAACTGAAATACAGTCTTATTATATGCAACTGGAAATCAGGCTCCAATGCCTAATCTGTGAAATGCTATATAGTGGTGTTTGGGTCACATTGTGCATAAGCTCATCTCAGTTATCTTTACAGGAGGCTGCAGAGTGATGTATGCCCAGCTACTATGACTTTATCAAATTTCTACACATTATTTGCCTGTACAAATGGCATGCAGTAAATGATGATGCAGCTTTTTTTCATTGTGTGGTGTTTATCTGTTTCAGTGTGCTGCAGAGAAATAATCATAACATAATCTGCAAAACAGACAAAAAAAATTGGATTCTGCTTTATCTGCTTTCATCCCTCTGCAACTCCAACAGTTTCTATCTGGGATGTTCGCACCACAGTCCACATTGTGACTCAGATAAAAATGACTGATTACTCCGATGAGGCACACTGTCACTCTAATTTACACAAATCTCACACTCCCTCTCTGACTTCTGCTCAAGCGTGTAAAACCAGGAGCAAATGTCTCCGGCAGTCAAACTGCCTAATTTAATGTTCACACAGCCTTCCACACAAATAATCCCACACTGTGATATTCATCCTTACCAACAATATGCACACTGGGTGTTTGTCATTCTTCCGAATGTGTAATTACACAGTTGTGGATGAGTGTCCTCTCGGCTGTGTCACATCACTGAGCAGGACTTTGATGTAATTTATGATTTCAGACTCAGCTGATATCTGATTGGCTGCCTAATGAGAAGCCAGAGAAGTAAAGGTTTGAAGAGTTAATGGTGACAGGTGAGACAAACAGCCGTATGGGCCACTGCGCTCTTATCTACAAAGATCTGAATGCACAGCCTCCTGTTTGTGTTTTATGTCTCCTGAATACCTGGTGTCGACGTGTGTTAAGTGCAATTACTGTGCACTTTCCCCACAGCTACACGTCTGAAGTCCTCTGTTTTGAAAGAAAGTGCAGGGCTAAACCAGCATTGATGGGCCGCACCCCACAGTCATAAAATTCAGTTTGCTCTGCACTCTTAGTGTCTGACTGAGTCAATATCGGTCAATGGTAGTGGATATAAATGACCACGCTGTATTTGATTAATCCTTTCGCACCTCTTAACGGCTTCTTCACCTCAGACCCGGCTGCTTTGAATCTCCCTGAAACCTCCAACTCACCGTTGCCAGTTCAATAAGGCACCTCATTTTATACTTTCAGTTTTCAGTCTGACAGTTTTCCTGATGCAGGAATACACAACTTTATGTCTTAAACTCACACAGTCCTGCTTAAGGAAGAAGAAGATCAGTAACTGGAGACCATGTCATACTTTGAAATAAGATCTAGAAATTGATTCAAGTGATTCAAGAATAGGGGAGATTTGGGATTGATGGCTGGTCTGTGTAAATAAGCTGGCAGCTGCATTCTGGGCTAACTGTATGCAGTGCAAATATGTTTGACTCATGCAGATATACAGGGAAGTACAATAGATTTTAGCAATATTTCTTAGCTGTGGCAAACAGGAACAAGTTTGTTAAAATGAGGGTTAAAGGTCATTTGCTGGTCAAATATAATACATAAATTTTAAACAGACGGTTTGATGTTTGATTGTAATAAACCAAAAAACTGTTGAACAAAAGTAGAGAAGGTGTCTGGGACTGATACTAGTATTT
Source organism: Xyrichtys novacula (assembly GCA_962446985.1). Lineage (NCBI taxonomy): Eukaryota > Metazoa > Chordata > Actinopteri > Labriformes > Labridae > Xyrichtys > Xyrichtys novacula. Next base: position 21,504,857 of record OY660864.1, on the reverse strand, counting down.
CAGTTGTGTCAGAGTTAAAATGAGGGAAATTCAGTGACAACCGATCATGGACAACAGACAGACAGTTATGGAGAGATGATAGCTGATTAAGGTTACTGGGTTTTGCAGAAAAGTCAATGTTCATATCAACAACACAACAATAATATGAAATGCTGACTAAACAACTGACCGAGAGGAAGCACATACAGGGAGAACAGGATCGGTCTCAGGATTGAACCCTGGGGAACTCCACACAGCAGGGGGGAGGAGGCGAATATACGGCTCTACTTCTATCTTTTTCTGAGGTAGGACTGAAACAGTTTATCAGATGTTTAGTCTCACAAGATGAGACTTAAGTATTGACCTTTGTCTGTTTGCATTTAAATACTGTTGGTTACTTTGAGAAAATCTGTCTCAGCTGTGTTTATTATGGAAGTCAAACTGGAACTTATCAAAGATATTATGACCTTCAACAAACTTCAGGAGTTTGTATTCTAGTCATTCATTTCCAGAACAAATACATACACTGACAAGAGCTGTAGTGTGACAACAGTGGATGACGGTGCTCTGGGAAGTGGAGTCTTCATCCAGGAAAAGCTCTATAAATTTTGTCCAAAGGAGTTATGAGGGTTTACAGACAACATAAAAGCTCCTGACGATGCCTTTACCTAATGAGTTGGTGTTGAGATTAAATTACTTCCTTATTCTTTTCCTTTTGTATCAGACAAACACATGTGTCAGAAAAGCTTGGTCTGGAACATTTAGCTTTTGCCCAGATGTCTAAACTGACAGTCCTCTGGGTAGATAATAACCTCTGGACTAGAGTATCTTTGGAGGAAGCAGGTCTCCAAATATTGCATCAAGTTGCATCTGTTTTTTCTGTGCTGCATGATCTAATGTTGAAAGAGAAGTCCACTCTCCCCATTACATACATCTTCCATTTTACATACAGAGAATGATTTACTGGAGGCAAATCTAATGTGCTTAGTTCACCCTTGGTCACAGCCTTTTCTTTTAGCAACACATACCCATTTAATATTCGTCAATATTTGTTTTTCTGGGAAGTTTTGTCCAGGGCAACTGTTTGCAGTTAGGTCGAATAAAACTCTTCTCAAGCCAACGAACTGATTTAACTCACCCTAACGGTCAGTTGGAGACTGTATATTTCTGTTACTTTCACCCTTTCGAACACTGACCTTTGTACACCATGACTTCTTGTTGTTGCTTACGTATCCCACTGGTCTGTTTTGCAGCCTTACCAGGTCAGGTGTGGATAATTTGCCAGGTGGGTCACTTCTCTGACTTGCGTGCTGCTGGCTGATCAGATATCAGAACGAGGCACAAACAGATTCAACCATGACTTCATGGTGGAGGAAACTTCACCGCATGCAAACATCAAAGAGGAGCTCATCAGACAGCTGCTGCTTCCACTGCAAACAAACAAACAAACAAACAAACACACACACAAGGTTTGATGAGATGACTGTATCCTATAGCTGTGAGGTTAATGTGTTTATGTAGTGTATACATCCAGTTGTACATGACACAACTGGATTAAAATAAAAAAAGATAGGAAGAAAAGATTTTTAATTTCAATGGACAATAACTACCCAAGATCTGTTGTGACCATTTAACTCTCACCAGATCCATGTTTGTAATAATTTATTGCAATTAATTGTGTTTCTGATGATGTTTAAAATGTTTTCAGTCCATATTTTAACAATGTCAATTGAAGGATCAAATGAATGCTATAAAATGTGTGTGTTATGATCATGACTTCTTTATTTTGTATCCATGCACTGCCACATATGTGTAGTCTAAAACCATTATGAAGTCCATTTTTGTGATTTCTCACTAATGCTTTTATTTGGTTTCCTTCATAGGTCCGTGTTGATTTGCACACTCTGAAATAAAGCTCTGCTGGCTTTTGTGATGCCGATGCCTGTCGATATCAGCCGTAGTAGCTGCACCTGTTTAACTTGAACTTGATATCTTATTTCCATTTGACAAAAAGTTGATATTACTTTCAACTCGTCAACCAAGACGACAAGGAGTGTTTCCTTTTTGGATTGTTATTTTTCATCACAGCAGCAGTAAAAGCATATGAAAAAATAAAACTGCAATAACTTCAGAGGGAAACAGATCTAACTATGTTGTTAATACTGACGACCCTAGTTTAGACATTACATAACTGACACTAAAATTCTTGACTTTGATCTTCAGAGATGACCTACTTCTGATTTAAAACTTAAAATTAACCTCCTTGAAATCTTGGATTTCTCCCTAAGGTTCCCTGTGAGCGGTGTGAAAGAATGGATGGGGAAAAACGCTGTTAAAAATGGCTTTCATTGATTCAGACAGGACATATGTAAAACAGCAGCAGACACTGGAGGTAAAAGTCATCCAACAGTAGCCATTAACCTGTAGCTCAACCCTGGAGTCAATAACTCATCTGTCTCTAATTCAGTGAGGATATATTCAAGTATGCATTCAGTTAATAGTACCGTTATTTATTGTTACTGTTCCTTAAAAAATAGACGTTTTTCATGTATGAACACAGGCGGGATTTGTGCCCTTGATCCTGGATAATTCTGTCTAACACCAGAGATGGGAAATGTTGGTGCATTTCAGAAAATTAAATCAAAGTGACAGAAAAGCCTCTTAATACCTGCCAGCCTGCAACGCTTCAACACCCTACTGTCTCTTTCAATTTCAATTATCAACATAAAGCAGGTTTTAACTAATCTCTATGATATGTTTAATATAACATTAACAGGATTTCATAATTACCCATAATTTGCAAAACATGCAATGCATAATGACACACATGTAAAGCTAACACTGCAGCCATCTTATAGTCTGTTATAAATTCAAATCATATGTGTGCACACCTTAACGCACATGTTCCTGTCTGTCATTTGTGCAGCACGTGTCTCCATTATAATAAGTGCATGAGTGTGTTTCTACATTTCAGCTGTCCTTTTGAGAGGTGAACAGGTATCCATTTAACATCTTTGTCCTCCACCCACCACAGCCCTCCTCCCATAACTCTGACTCCAACACACTCAGCAGAGAGAGCTCACAGCTCTGCAAACAAATCCTATAAACTCTAATTATTATTCATACAGTTTAGGCTTTATGATGGGAGTTCCTATAAATATCCCCCCTGCCCCCCACACTTCTTCTTTTGTGTCTTTTCCACAGTCACATTCACAGTAGTTGTGCATGCACACTCACACACACACACTTATCTGCCCTTCCTCCCTGTTTTTTGTTTTCTTGCATTCCTCTCTGATCAGCTGCACAAAGCACTGTAGGGAGGAGATAAAGCACATTCTTCTACTCCTTCTTCTCCTTCTTCTTCTCCAGTATCATCTCTGGCCTCTCCATCTTGATTCCCCTCCCCCCCACCTCAGCATCCATACCATCCTTTACACCAGCTTGCGAGGACCAAACCAGGGAGGGAGTCGCACCACAGCAGGAGGGAAAGATGAGAAAAAGATGGGATGAGTGCATGCTTCATCCTGCGAGATGAACAAAGCTGTGTTGGTGATTTAGTAGCCGTGCAACATCTGAGCTGCTGCTGGATTTACGCCAAGCGCAGGTTCGATTGACCATAGGAGACTGAGTGCCCCTCTGACCTCCACAGGCCGGGATGAATCACAGAGAGTGTGAAAGGTTTATAAGGAAAGGGAGGAGGTGAAAGTGAGAAGAATAGAGTATTTGGGTTGAATCTGATAGACTCAATCAAAACTCAGGGAATTGAAAAGAAACGAGGTTGGGAGGCACACGACTGCACTTTCTATTGTTTTGAGTTTCTACATGAGATTGTAATGTATTCAGGCTTTATTTGATAATTCACCATGCAGAGAGCTATAGAACTGGAAGAGATGGGGTGACATAGATCCCATTAGACTCTCTGGAGCCAGGAGGGCACCCCGCTGAAGGATAAATTGTTTGATGTAATTTTCTTCTCACGGGGGTAGCAGGATTGGATGATGTATAATGATCCAGCCATGAAGCCTGCAGCACGGACAACAGTTAATAGTAACTCATAAGCAAAGCCTATAAGAGCTTTCATCCTCCTCCTGCAGTAATTGGTCCTCTGCCTACAGGCTCTCTTCACGCTGAGGGCGCCCCCGTGTGGCGGACAGCAGGAGCGCGCACGCCGCGGGGGGTTTAAAAGCCTGAACCGAGGACGAGCAGCCCACAGTACCAAGAAGCTCCACGGTGGGAAAAGTTTACCTCCAACTATTCTGCTCGATTCAAAGGACGGAGAAACAGCGGAGATGGCAACTCAAGCACAGCAGCCGCCCCACCTGCAACTGGCTGAGCTCACCGCCGCTCAGTTCATCGACATCTGGAAGCATTTTGACGCAGACGGTGAGTGCGCAAAGTATTCACCTGTGTAACTGATGCGGAGATAACTGAGAGGTTAATTAGTCTGGATGAGACGCTAGAGCATATACTTGTTTAAAATGACTGTTTAAATCGAAATTTAGGGTTCATTATTTACTTTTTCAGTCAAGTTTGTAAACAGAAAGAGTTTTAATCCGTCTTGAAATGATCGAGTGAGGCGCAAAACCAACAAATTGAAATATCTAATGATGGAATAGAATCAAATTTTCCCGGCTAAGTTAAATTTTCTACAACATCTTTGAGGAATATTGTGGATTTATTATTTCAAAGGCTGTCTATAAATATAATTACTCTTCCTTTTCGCTTAAAACTGCACAAATAATGAAGGTCTATGTAAAAAAATGCAAGCACAAAAACGCAGGGCGATCATTCAGTGTAACTTTTGTGTGTTTTTGTTGCGTTTGAGGTGCTCTGATGGTCTTACACATTGATGAAAAAGATTGAAGTGTTCTCTGTCAGAGTTCAGAGATGAAGAGGAGGCTGCAAAAGAGGGAGAGAGAGAAAAGATAACGGGGGATGGAGGCTAAAATGAAGAAGAATGAGAGGGTTAAGAATTGATGGGGGATGAAAGGATTCAGAGAAAAAGAGAGAGAGTAGAGGATGAGGAGGTGAGGAAGAGAGGAGAAGAAGGGTGTTTTCTACTGGAGTTTACTGGGAGGAGCCTCTGGATCTGAGGGCTTACTGGGAATTAAGTAGTGAAATTTATGAGTGTGTGTGTGTGTGTGTGTGTGTGTGTGTGTGTGTGTTGGTGCATCCACTGAAAAGAAGGCCATAAATATGAAATGGAATCAAAGTATTAAAAGCGAAAGCATTTATCATGCAGTCATTACAGAGCCTCTGGTTTTAGAGATGTATTATCATCACTGGGTCATTTGCATAATGTACTAATGAGAATTATTTAATGCTGTTCTGTGATTAAATCTCTATCCGTTGAAGCTAAAGTGATTAGTGTAAATTAGTCGATTAAAAATGTGTTATTTTACGAATTGAATGATAAAATGTAAACCTTTGTGAAGTTCTGTCAGCGTGTGCTCAGAAGAATTGAAAAGGAAAAATGACCATTATCTGCATTTGATGTGTGTAAATCTGTGATTGGAGGTCGTCTTCCTCAGTGAGCTCCTTGATGCCTGAGTGGTATGACTGTGAGGTTTCACAATAGGGGTGGGAGAATAAATCGATACAGCATAGTATCACGATATTTTGTCTGGTGATATATTATATCGTCTCATTTACCAAGTATCGATTTTTTCAAATCAATTGTTGATTTGAAGTCAAATCTATGATAATGGAAAAATAAAATCAACTGTCTGTCCAGTGAGGTTGGCGCTGACGGGGGAAAGACATTAGGAATGCAAGCAGGGCACAAATGAGATGGACCTGACTCATTAGGTTTGCAAGATATGCAACTTGAAAATAAAATACTGTGTAAATAAGACAAACATAAAGGAAAGACAAATGCTCAATTAGCTAAACAGTTGAAAAAAATGTGTAAATCACAATATATTGTGGCCAAAGTATCATGATAATATCGTATTGTTGGGCCACTGGTGATTCCCACCCCTACTTCACAGTATCTGTAGTAGTGTTGGTCTGGGGTTTGACTGTAGCTGGGAGAAAAGGTCATTATCTGGATTTCTGGGATCTTTCATGAAACTGCTTTTTCAGCACCTCATGTAAATATGCTTTTGACAGAAAAGAGCCAAGCTTGCTGTCTAGTCTGGGCATTTCTCTCCTGTTTGTTGCTGTTTCTACTCTTGGCAGTGATGTTGCCTTTGGTAGTAAAAGGGTTCACCAAATGTTTTAGTTGAGACAGTAAACCCATGTCTCTTTAACAACTGCACACTAAGGCACCTCTTTCTGCTTCTTCCTATGGTTGGCAAAAGGCTCCCTGATGTTACTTATGTTACATAATATTTTGCGACCCTAACACTGAAAGGTGGAGCCCTCTACTTCCTTCAAGTTGTCATTGTTAAAAAATATCAGGCCATCAGATCCAAAAAAACTCGATGAGAGGGTCTAACTATACACATTTGTACATAAGGAGCAGCAGGGGGCTAAGAACAAAGCCCTGGGGTACTCCATTGTAAAGTTTTAGGGTTAAGGAGTCGTGCCTATCGACACTTTGGGTTAGGTTGAGGGTTTAGTGTCAGGCTCTTGGGCTTGCTAACAGAAGGATGACCTGACAGATCTACATTTTCTTGCTGTGTTTGTCTTTTGTGACATTTACCAGAATATATTTGTGGGCTTTGACTGTTAGACACTCCAAGCAAGCACTGTAGCACTAACCATTTTTAATTAATTTTATCACTCAAACAATTAAGGAAATATTCAACACAATGTTTGTTTTAAAGCCCCAAGAATTTGGCATCATTTTTATATGTGGATTTGAATAAACATATCTTTAATCTTTAAGCAGTAATGTCTTAACGGAGCAAAGGGCATCGACTGAAAAGTGAATATTGGGGTTTTACTTTATTTTGTGTTTGTCTGTTTTCATTTTAGTATTATTTGTGCCTTTATTTCTTAGCATTAACTGGGACCAGAAGTGAAACTATTTATTTCTGACAGTAGTTACACTGTCAGAAATAAACAAGATTTAATCCTGAGAACCAGAATGAAACAGAAAAGTTTTGAGGGAACATAGATTATTAATTTGCTGTGACACAGACAACATCAGAAACTTTTAAAAATGAGACGTGCTTTGAAGAAAAAGCAAATGCATAGTATTAATTAACAGATCAATGGCTTATTAAGACAAAACTGCTTAGACCTTTAAGCCAGCAACGTCTTTATTTTCAGCTATCATCTTCAAGGAGCTCTATTGGAGACATTTGTTTTAAGTGCTCCGCTCAAGGCCACTGCACTAATGAGGGTGAAGAAACTCAAGCTAATTACTTCCTCACCTAGAGGGCAGATCAAGGACTGGATTACATAAGCAACAAAAAATCCTCTGCCTTTTGGAGCCTAAAACTCTGAAGTTTAAAACCTCCTAAAGTTTTCACAACATGTTTTATTGTACAAGTTATTTTCAACTTTAACTTTGCTTGATTTGTGTGTGGGCACTAAAACATGTTTTAAAGCCTTTCTTTTATCTGATGTTATTCAATAACTTTAATAAAACAACCATTCTGTCAGTTAAATACTCTAGACTAGAAATCCTTTTAAAAGAATCTGAGTTCACTTTTAGTCAACATGTAACATCTACTGCTGAGATCTTTTGGACAGTTTAGACCAAAACCCCATGTTAAAAAATGAGCCTGTTTGCGTATTTACACTCAGAAAAGGTCACATAAATACATCCTTTACATCCGTCTTCAAAGATAGTTTATTCTCCTCTGGTCTTGATTATTATATCTTGTTCACTGTTAAATTAAAATCTACACAGTACTTATATCCCCCTCAGTCTTACCTGGCTTTAAAACCCTTCATACTATGTTCAAATTGCAAATACAGATATGGCATACTCAAACCTGCAGTTCTGCATTAATGCGTATACGATGTAGATTTTTTTTATTTATTTATTTTTACTAGAAGTGACTGAATTTGAATTTAAGGGTGGCTCATAAAAACAAGGATGTAAAAAAAAACAAAAGAAATCAATTGATCAAACTCAAGAAGAAAGAGAGCTCAGAACTTTCTCACTGCTCCAGTACAAAATACAACAGTGGACAAACTATGACCTGTACTGACCTGTCTTTGAAGAAGATTCAATATCTACTTAGACTCTGCTGCGCTCTTGGCTGTTTCTGCATCAGTCTGTAAAGATGTTCAATACACACAGCTGTCTTGGCCAAACCTGCAGTTCTGCATTATGGCGGATACCATGTTTTACCCTCTTTTGGAGCCAGCCTCCAATGGCCTCTTGAGGTACTTCAGTTTTGGCAGCTCAGTAATGGTTTAATTCTTGGACCCCTGATATTACTGCTTGGACCTTTCATAGTTATAGATCAGGAACTTTCACAAGCATCTATATTGATAAGCAATAACCCTGGGCTAAGAGCCTCTGATAAGTCCCCCTGCCCTCCCTCCCACTCCTCTTCCTCTCCTTCCCTCCCTATCTCTGTATATTTCTCCCCAACTCAGCATTGGCAGGTAGCTGCCTAACATGAGTCTGGTCCCGCTCAAGGTTTCTGCCTGTTTAAAAAGGAAATTTTTTCATTGCCACTGTCACTCATGTTAGATGAGATGGGTCAAATCTGTCTCATCTTGAGGTTGGGTCTTGGTAATTCATCAAACAATGAGTGTGGTCTAGACCTGCTCTTTACCAACAACTGTTGTGATTTGGCGCTGAATAAATAAATTTGATTTGAATTTTGATTTGTGTATAAAGTATTCAATACCATCATTTATGAATGAACCACTGTGAACAGTGAGGAGGACTGAATTAGGAGAAAAGGTTTCTCCACACAGAAGCAGTCCAGCTCAAAGTAAACTACAGTCTTGTGTCCACTCAGTATAAAACTGTCTATTTCTGGGGATTGTGCTGGAGGTGCATTACTTGCATTGCCGCATCAACAGGTTGTTGTCTTGACCACAGCTGCAGAACAGCAGTGTCCAGCTGAAGCAGAGATCCAATTGGCTGCAGGGAAATTTAGGACAGTCAGAACAAGTGACAAGTGAAAGAAAGAAGATAAAACAGTAAAATGAACTCATCGGGGCTCCTCTCACATCATAAGACTTGTTTTTTTGGTGTGAGACTTTTTGTTGTCGTCAGTCATTATAAGTTTGACATCTGGATGAATTTGGAGTTGGGATGGGATGGCAATCAGCAGTTGAGCTGTGTGTGAAAATGTTTTTGGAAGAAGGAGACTGCATCTGCTCAGTGTGCAGTGGTGCGCTCCATGGGGCAGCTGAGATTTGTAATGCAGTTAAACACTGACAGCAAGCCCTGATGAGCTGGGAACATTGTTGTGGGTCTCGGTAGCATTTTACAAAGATTTGAGCAGACTCCTCCTTCTGATTAGATTGTTTTGTTCCTCACTTTCCTGACCTGGGGACTGTACCTTTAAACAGCTCTTTCAGCCCTGTAGTTTAGATTACATAATTGCCGAATGAAAAGCAGTAAACTTGAATTTGTCAGCTAGAAAGGAAAACTGGGTTCCTGCTGAGACAAACTGAAGCATAAAGGATCTGCTGAGACATCTTGTTAAAACATTTAAATCATATCAGAAGATCACGCTTTAGCAGTATATAGGGTTCAACACATGGGATTAAGCAGAGCAAGGTTTTCTATTCAGTGATAATATCTTTTATTTAGACTTAACTGTTTCCTCGAGAGAGACGCACACATTTAGATCAAGAAAAGACGATTTGCTTGTGTAAAGGACAAATTTTGGCTGTGCAACCCAAACTCTCTGCTGTTACACTATGGACACAATAAATAGGTCATATTGACATTCATGAATGCATTTTGTTAGATTGAATTACTTGAGCCCAATTTCACAGACACAGCTGTTTGTAGCCAAGTTACGAGGTTGCAGCACTCGGTAAAATAATCACTGTTTCTGGTAAAAACTAATCTCTGCTGAGCCAGAATGCCAATGATGGTTGATCTGCCCCTTAGGTCAAGATTGATATCTGGGAGGAAAACCCCGAAAACTAAAGCATAGATTCATACAGAAATTCAGAGTTCCCAGAAGATGAACTCTATGAACTTGGTTTTTCTCCAGCACCACATGGTTGTTACGCTGATTCAAATACATGATGTCTGTTGAATGGAAGCCATAGTTTTTGGAAGACATGTTTCTATACCCAACTGGATAGATATTAGATCTTTGTTAAAATAAAAAAGCACCTGTGAGGAGTTTTTTTTTCACATTTATTAAATAGGCTGAAATCCAGATTGACACATGTTGATGAAATCCTAAAGCAAACAAAGCCATCAGCGACGAGACTGATGATCCATATATTGCAATTTTGAATGTCCAAGTCTGGAGCAAACGGGTGGGTGTTGGTTGAGCAAGTGAATAAACATCACTGTTTTTACACTTTTCGTGTGAAATATTCACCCTGAATAAAACATTTGGTTGACGAAAATCAGCAAGAGGATTTTTTTGTTGCCAAATCGCAACTTAAACATTTAGAGGACAAGATCAGCAAAGACTGATTTGTCCACAAGGGGCATCGAAAGCAACATGAACCAAAAGCTCATGACAGGATCTTTAGCGTATTTTATGAAAGTGTCAGACCGTGGATTTTTGTCTTAATCACACTATTGCAGTATGATATGATTTACTGAATGCTTGACTAACATCTTATGTTCCCATTAGTATTTAAATAGATTAGCATTTATTGACTTTGCAGATGTGCTTATCATAGCTGGAGAACATGGTAAACACTGTATGCAGATGACATCAGTATGTAGTATGTAAGATTCAACATTGTCCACTTCAGTTGTAACAGAATCTGACTAACACTCATGTAAAGTAAATCAAGTTTTTCTTCTACCATGTGCCAGTCTTTGCTGTTGCTAATGCAGTCTGTGGAGTTTTGATCTGGTCATATCTAAACAACCAGCTCAACCCAAGCACAGATGGTGGCATGCAGCACCTATGACATGTAGTGATCAAATCAATCTGAAGGGAGATGAGGAGATGGGATTGGAGGGGAGGGGGGTCAATGATCAGAATGTAAAGAAGATGAGAGGATCAGAGATTAAGAGATGATGGGGGGCTGAGTCTATACACTTTAGTCTCTGCATCAGTGTTTTGTCCAGAATTGAAGTAAGATTTTATCAACGTATATTTTGTTTACAATAAAAGGCACAAACCTCCCATCCCCACTGGGATTATGGACAGATGGGACTCATTCCTATGATTAAAAAGAGTGAAGTGGATGTCCTATATGTTTCTCTGGCTGTCGGGGGAAACAACAGAGTAAATTATGATATTAAATCATCTCGGTCATGAGGCTGTCTAAGAAGTTCAAATCTAAACAGAGGGACAGGATGCCCCAATAAGCATCAATCTGCCCACTTTCACCCTCTTAGGCAACGAAACCCTCATTATACTGCTTACACTCAAACTGCACTGCTGGCCTCTCGTGGTTTGTTTTCTTCTGCTGCAACACATCGCTGAATCTCAACAATCCCTGTCGCTGCTTTACACTAATTTGGCTGATATATATGGATGAGTTTAGACGTCAGTCCCCAGAGAAAGTGAGTTTATGATTAAAAGAATTTCAGTTTTGTGGAGATGATAGGGGTTGATAATGTTTAATCCTGCTGTTGGCTTCACAAATGACAAGAGTTGATCTACTAAAGTTTACACCTCCTGTTTTGACTTGCATCAAAAAAAATGATTAAAGTACACTTCATAAGATGCTTAAGTTAAAATAAGCAGCTTAATAATCTGCTACATTGGGTCCCATCACAGAACATTTTCAGACTGGACTAGCATTCAGGGTTTGATGACTTTTTCAAAATTCTAAGACCCCTAGTGATTTTTAATCTTTCATCTAAGCCTTTCATCAAAGTTTTGAAAAGTCAACAAAGCTCCAGACTGCTTAAAAGGTCCACAACATTATTTTGTGCCAAACTAATTTAGTTCATTGGTTCTCCACAGGAAACGGCTACATTGAAGGGAAGGAGCTGGAAAACTTCTTCAGAGAGCTAGAGACTGCCAGACGAGGAGCCGGCGTGGTGAGCCTCTAGTTATTTATTTACTTAAAGTCACCCAAAGTGACAAAGCCACAAGATTGATGCTGGTTCATTCAGGCTACATTTATGTACTGCATATTGGTTTTGCCAATAGAGTTTTTGAAGTGAATAAAGATAATGTCTTTAGTGTTGGAGGTGAAAAACTTTTCTTCTTTTGAAATAGGGTCTGAACATAGGGAAGGAAAAGAAATCAAGTATAGTGTCGAATCAAATTAAGTTTTTTTTGTATAGTACATTTTAAAAAAACATAATTGACTACACTGCTATACAAGCTCAAAATAGAGTTGATAAGAACACAATAGAACACAATTGATAAGAGCATACAAAATGTCAGAAGTGAACTTTTTTGAACTCTGATTTAATGTGTTTGCAGGACCCAACACATGCTGCATTCAAAGAGAAGATGAGGGAGTTCATGGCAAAGTTTGACAAAAATGCTGATGGGAGAATTGAGATGTCGGAGGTGGGGAAACTAACTTAAATCAGCTACTTTCTCATGTATTTGCACTGTAAATCATCTTAAGAACTGCAGATACTTGCATAATGCTTCTTTTGAAAAATCTTTTTTATTTATAAGATGTAGACCTCAGACCATAAAAAATAGAAAAAAAAAACCTAAGTCTCCTATCTTTCACTCTGTAGCTGGCTCAGCTTCTGCCCACAGAGGAAAACTTCCTCCTGTGTTTCAGAGAGTTTGTGGGGTCCAGTGCTCAGTTCATGACAGTAAGTATGAAAATAAACATCATTACCTTGTTGATGTCTCGTGTCCGTGTTCATTAGATATTTCATTATTATTATTGTAGTGTGACATTGAAACAAAACACTTCGCTTCTCTAAGGAAATCTTCTTATCTGATGTCATTTTTATATTATCCTGGGTTATTATATCCTATCATGTTATATCCTATTGTATTGTATCGTACCGGTCACATCATTGTTTTGTATTGTATTGTAACAAATAGTATCATATTGCAGCTTAGCCTCTCATACCATAGGATATTGTGCCGTGTTGTTTCACATCTTATTTAATTGTGTTATACTCTTTTGTGTTGCATCAGTTCACACCATACCACAAAGCACTAAGCTGACATGTCTTATTGTTTACAATGTTATCTTATCATTTTGTATAATTTTGTATTGATTGTATTGTATTTTCTTGTATCATATACTATCATATCAAATTGTAGGTGACTATATCTTACTGAATAGTCTCATGTTGTTTTGAATTGTAACGTAGCCTGTAGTATCATATCCTACTGTATATTAGGGTATTGTATCATTAATTTGTGCTGAGCCACATTGTATCATCATCTCAGTTTGGACTCCCTCTGCTCGGTTCTAAACAGTTGCTGACTAACTGCTTAACTTTTTATAAGCTGAATTCTCCTCAAATGCCTCCGGCCAGCTCTGCCGTCACAGCTCCCCCTGTGGGACACATGTTCATTTGCCCCACAATTCTCTTTATATCCCTGCCAAGTTACAACGCCTTGTTTGTGATCCAGTGAGGGTTTTTAAATGTTAATTTACAGCCTGGATCCCATGTCTCAAACTCAAACACCAAAAATGTTAGGTACCGTACTGTAAGCAGCTTTTACTGGTTGGAGCCATCCCTTAAGGAGTAATGTCAACTTCAGATTATATCTATCTATCCATCTATCTAAAACAATGCTAAAATAATAACTCATACAAACTGTATTTACAGATTTTAAACACATAATTTGAAATGTTTGGCTTATCCGTAATCAACTCACACTAATCATTATAAGATTAACCTCTAAATAAAACTTTCCATTGGCTCTAACTGCTTCACCATATTGTAATCAACTGCATGTTTGCCCCACACTCTTGTCTGAACACCCAGTAACGCCTCTTCTTTCTTGCATAAGGAAAATGGTAAAGCATCGCACATCTGGTCCTCTGTTATTGAAAATAACATACCCACACTTGGTGAAAACCCTCCACAACCCGAGCCCGAGGAGGAATTTCAGTGTTGTGATGTGCAGGCTTCTCTGTGCGTTAAAGCTATTCTAAGACAGCCATACATTATGAATGGGGCACAGCTTTCTGTTGGGGGAAGGTAGTGAGTGCTGGTGGGGTTTAGGTATCCATCTTTGATAAGAGCTTTGACATACTCTATATTTAAACTATATCAGACGAAAACCCTCATACCACTCTCATTTCTCTTGGTGCAGTTTTTTTCTTTGTATTCAGTTATATGTGCCTGATAACACGGTTAAGGTAGACCACCTTTCTCCTCAGAGCTATCATAATAACATCTATCTTCCTCTGCAGGCCTGGAGGAGATATGACTCTGACAGGAGTGGATACATTGAGTCGAATGAGCTGAAGGTGAAACACACATGCCAAACTCTGCAAATTGCTTTTTAATTGATGCCAAACTATTTAAGCTACATGCCACCAACACAGCTGCTTTGACAACAGATTTTTGATGGTTTGCAATCCATTTAGATCCTATATGCAATTGTAAAGAGTGCAAAGCTTGAAATGTAAAAATGTTTCTGTGCAGTGTGTGCTCAGTCTGTATGTGAAGCCAGCAGCAGGTTTGGAATTTATTGAGACAGTCATTTTCACCTCTTCTTTTAACCACATTGTAAACATTTAGGAACTGAAGGAGCCAGTTTTTGGAGTGGTCCTGCTGTTTTGCTAACACATGTAAGGTCCTCATTGAATAAAGCATTGTCTGGATCATGGATGGCAGCACGTGTTGCTCCAAAACCCATACCATGGGCCAATGCTGGGTTTTGAACTCTTTGCTAGGTTGTCCCTCTCCTCTGTAGAGCAGACACACTAAGCATGATTTCCAAACAAATTGTCCTATTTGATTCATTAGACTACAAGGCAATTTTCCACTTATTCCCAGTACACCTTACAAGGGCGTGTCCCTGGAGAAGTTGCCTGTGCTTCAGGATCGTGTTCATGTATGGCTTGCTAAAATGGCTTGCTATAAATGCAGCAACATTTTGGCTTCACACACGAGAGTTTTGGGAAGTGATTTGGAGCAGCTGCAGTGATAACAGCGCTGCCTGAGGGCCCAAACATCATGGTAATTGGGTGTCAGTTTTCAGCCTTCCGCTATTTTTCTGTCCAGAGTTTTTTTTTGTCAGATTTGTTGTATCTTTAAATGACATCACACACAAAAAAAGAAAAAGGTAACAACTTTTTCAGACTTTTGTTGTCCCTGTCCCAACTTTTTTAACAGCATGTATATGGTATCAAATTTGTGGCTATTGAGTTGTCTTTGAGATATTTTCAGTTAGATACAAGGTTTAAACATTTGCAAACCATCAAAATCAGTTTTTCTAGTTGGTATTTTACATAGCATCCCAACTTTTTTTTTTTATTGAGGTTGTGTAATTGGTGCTAACATATACTAATGTAGCAAACATGAACCAGTACGTGTCTAAAACCTCTTTAAACTTCTAATACTACTTTTGAAAAGAGTCGCTGGCATATCCCAATCTCTGGACGTCGAAGCCAATGGTTTTTACTTATTAAGTTTTTCTTTCTCTTCCTCTCAGGGTTTCCTGTCAGACCTTCTGAAGAAGGCAAACAGAGACTATGATGATAAGAAGCTCAATGAGTACACCAAGACAATTGTGAGTACTGTTAGGCATAGCATGTGTTTTGTGCTTGAAACTCTTAACTGAGGGAAAATAAAAATTAATAGTTGAACTGGTAATTTGATTGTTTCATAAATAACAATTTTAGCATCTTACTTTCTCCTCTGGTTTACTTTGAGTGCCACAATAGCAACATGGTATTTTGTAACCGATACAGTTAGTATGTATGCTGTAGCGTAGCTGGCGTGGGGGCCGATGGTGCGGCTGCCCTGGACCCACGGTAACGAGGGAGCCCACCTCCAGACTGATGGTGAAAAAAACAAAGGCGCAAAGTCAGAAAGTCGGTCTCTTACATACGAAAGAGGATTAGGGCCACATGAAGAGAAAAAAATAGAGGAACGAGATTAAAGCTGGAATTTTGAGATTAAAGTTTAAATTTCAAGATTGAAGTCAACATGAATACAGTCAAATTTCGTGAATTGAATCGAAACTTTGAGATTAAAGTTGAAATTACAAGATTAAAGTAGACGTAAATAAAGACGAAATTTCATGAATAAAGTCGTAATGTTGAGATTAATGATAATGAATCAACAGCATTGTCGCTTGTCACTTGACAACATGTCCTCTGTAGAATAGTTTGTAAAGCTGTACTTTAGAATTGGATTTAGTAACAAGGAAATCCTTGTTCTTTTAGCACACAAAAACGGTGTGGTCACAAGTACGCTGAGGCGCAGGCATTACCGAAGCCGAGGACCCAGTGCGCTCTGCCACATGGATGGCTACGACAAATTTCGAGATTTTTGAGATTAAAGTCAAAATTTAAAGTCAAAATGAAATGCCATATGGCTTAAACCAATAGACTATAAGGGCCCACCACAAGTCCCCGCCCTTCTGCAATGTGACACTGGCCCCGCGCCTGTATGTGTGTGTTTATGGGACCCTTCATAAAGGTTTTATTTTCAGTGATTTGTCTGATTAATTCCATTGATCTTTTTTCATGCAGCTGAGGATGTTTGACCTCAATGGTGATGGTAAACTGGGTCTTTCTGAGATGGCAAGGTGGGTATGTTTGTCTGGGGGCTGTGCGTACATTTCAACCTTTGTTCGAGGCAACTGAGTACATGAACTTGCCTTTTTTTATGCAGGCTTTTGCCAGTCCAGGAAAATTTCTTGCTGAAGTTTGAGGTAAGAATAACATCAAATTGAGAAAGCCCTGTTAATCTGATACAGAAAAGTCAAACAACAGATAGATATTCAGAACAGCACAGTTTAACGGGATTGGATCACTAGAAGAGGATTATCTGTCATCGAAGTCCTGAGTGGGCATTCAGGACATCAAAACAAATGTGTTCTTACTTATGATAAATCCTGTAGTATTTGTATTGCAGGGATTTTTACATATTTTAAAGTAGGTTATACCCCTGTTATGTGTTCAAAACAGTGTTAAAGTCCCACTGAATTGATTTGATAATTTTTAGTTCTAACTTAAGTCCTGTGGGTTTATGACAGAGAAAGTAGCTTATGCCGTTGCACAAATCCACATTTAATCTTACAACATTATTTGTGGAGTTCACTGACACTATGTAGGCCATTTTAAAGCTTAAAAGTTCAACATTTGCTGTTCGGTAACAATGTTAATCTGCACATACCTCCCACATGTATTTTGTCATGTGTGTACATGCTAGCTTCAGTGAACAGATCCACAATTCCTTTCGGACAGAGGATTAATCCGTCTGATCAGGATTAACTCAACTCTAGCCCCAGTTATCATAATCTGCATAGATTAATATCAGTTCTGGATCTGGCAGGGCTTTTAACACTCTCTAGAAATATCTTCCATAGTTTCTCACAATTTTCCCCCGTCTCTTTCTTTCTCACAGGGCATCCGGCTCACAGTCAAAGAATTTGATTCTCTCTTCACCTACTATGACAAGGTCAAAACAGCAGGCTTGTTTTGGAGTTTGCTTTCATGTTACTGTGTCTGTCTGATGGCTTTTGTGTATAAAATACAACGTTTTCATATTTTCTTTGAGAATGTGTACAATTTATTTTGATTTGATTTGATGACTGATTGGGCCCTAATCGTCAATAACGCACCCAGGTATTTTAATTTATTATACAGTCATTACAGTTGTTGAGAGCTGGTGTTAAGCTCTTTTCTATTTTGAGAACAAAAGTTAAATTTAAATGTTTGATATCAGTACAATACATGAGTAAAGTTTCTGATTGCAAGGTTAACGTGTGTTGATGTAATCCCCAGATGGGACTACAGGGCGCTCTGAATGACTTGTTCAAGAAGTCACACAAGAATTCAGTGGGATCAATATGAGATTTGCTCAAATAGTGACATTACTACACAATGAATCTGCTTAAAAGAGCAGATTTGTCAGTTTATAAAAAGAAACCCTACTTTTTTAGCATGGCAACAGTGAAAGAGGCTCCAGAATGCAGGGTCCTGAAATGCTGGGGGGGCTTAATAGGATAGTGGCTTTAATGAAGCATCTCAAACAGAGGCTGAAATGAGGGTTTTCAAAGACAGCGGCCTGAACGTTAAGAAACTGGTTGAACTGTAAATAATGTAAAGCTGCTAAGAAGCTACCAGAGGGAGAATATAATGAGAAATATGAGTATAATATTCCCTCTTTAATTATCTGAAAGTGTTTGTTCCAGATTTTAAGTCAAATACAGCACACAGTCATTGGATAAAATGTTGTTACTTCACCACTTACTGGTAACTAGTAACTGAGAAGTTGATGATGATAATTAATAGTACCTTTTATGTGTTGCAGTATTGTGTTTTAATGTAACAACTAGATAGACATTTAGTTTTCAAGCTACTACATATGATATGGCATTGCACAAAAATTTAGGAAACTATTTAGGTTGATATGCTAGTTGTTAGTTGCTAGTATGCTAACAAATGTAGTTACTGGTTAACATCAGGTCATATGAAACAGAGCCCAGGAATCTGTATTCTTTCTGTCACACTGAATAAAATCATTAATTTTCTCGTTTGTCGTCTCTTTTTCCAGGATGGTAATGGCTACATTGATGAGCAGGAGCTGGATGCTTTGCTGAAGGACCTCTGTGACAAAAACAAAATGGTAATGAATAGTTAGCCTATTGATTGATCAGTTCAGGTTACTTTTCCACCTGCCAAATATAGAGCAGAGCTGGAAAAGCTGTCTGAGCTGTCCCTGCAGTGTACTGTAAGTTTGCACCATGTATAAAGCACCTTAAAAACCTCTGTGTGCCCCTTGTGTCATTCCTGTCAGGACGTGGGCTCGACAGGACTGTCGGGCTACAAGAAAAGCATCATGGCTCTGTCTGATGGAGGGAAACTGTACCGCACCGAGCTGGAAATCGTCCTCTGTCGGGACTCATCACTGTGATCACCCCCGCCTGGAACCCTGACACCCCCTTGTCCCCCACCCATCCATGGCCTCCTCCTTCCTACCTCCTGATGTAATCTGGTGCATGTCTGACCCTTAACTTCGCTTAACAATTTAGAGTAAAAACAAAAAGTGCTCCTGAGAGCCTGAAGTGTAACTTTGGCCCTGCAGATTTAGCTTTCTACCCCTCTGAGGTTCTTCTTTTTGCTCTTTTTTTAATCTTTAATGCCATCACACATTGAAATTGCCATAACTACTTCATGGATATGTTGTGTTTTTATTTATTTGACTTATATGCATTTGTATTTTTTACATTCATCGATAAATGTTCCTCTTCCACTTCATTTATTTATTCTGTTTAATTTAATATGATCCTGGTTTATTTTGATGAGGCTTGTACTGTTCTATTAAAGATATATTAAAGATATAATGAGAGAATGAATAAATATATCATGACAACTCTTGTCCCAGTTATTCTCTCGCATTAAAAAGTCATCCCTCTTCTCTAAATGCTGATTTGTTACACCTGAGCTCTTAGAGGGATCGTACTAACTGTGCCACTGCTTCCGCTGTGAATAGTTTGTTTAATCTTTCCTCCCCGCGCCTTTGAAAAGAAAATAATTCCCTCCTCTGTTCTGAGAGTCGTGCGGGTTCCCGAGAAGACTGCAGAAGCCCAAAGCAAGTGTGTTTTCTCCAGAGTGCTCCACCTTCACTTTCTAATCTCCTGGTAACACAAAGTGTGATGTTGAAAGAGCTTGTGCTGCTCCATTTTTCATGGAGACTCTCTGAAGCCACTGTGCCACCTCAAGCTGAAGTGAACTGAGCGGGACAAGCTGGGAGACGCGGGACAACAGAAGTATGACACAGTGATTGTCTCACACTCTCTACATGTATACAAACCTGCTTTAACACAGGTGGAGAAAATAAGACAGCAACACAAGATTTGTACATTTAAATAATTGAAATATGTTGCTGTCTCAGAGAAATGTGCGTATTTGAGCCTGCGCGCCTCACTGGACCAAACATACTCTCTCATTGTCTGGCCCTCTATAATATTTGAATGACAACATCTTTATTGTAGATTAAATATAAATTATTCAAAAAGCATTAGTAATGGAAACCACAGGAGGCAGTCATTTCAAAGGATGTGCCTCTGTCTGCTCTTTGAATTTGCCTTTTTCTACTAATCTCTGTAGCAAACTAGTCAACACACCCCTCTATTTCAGCATCTTGGAACAGTCCACCTTCCATCAATTAATAATCAGCTCTTTCATCTTTAATTAAACCCACTATCTTTAAAGCACAGGCCCTCACACACACCCTCAGTGCAGCTGCGCAAACACTGACTCTCACATACACTAAACAATACAGTGTTCAGCTCCTGCAGTGAATGTTCACACACACACACACACACACACACACACACACACACACACACACACACACACACACACACACACACACACACACACACAGCGTGAAACACTGTGCCGTGGTATAAGCAGTTAGCTGCTGACAACAAGAAAAAAGAGTTATATCCGCTCTGATTCCTTTACACACATCAGTGAGAGGAACGAGATGAGCGAGAAACAGACAGATGAGATTCCCTCTGTTATTTACCCTCTGTACAGCTGCACACACACACACACACACACACATACATACACACACACACACACACACACACACACACACACACACACACACACACACACACACACACACACACACACACACACACACACACACACACACACACACACAATGGCTCATCAATGGCTCATGGGCAGCTCAGTTGAAAAGCAGACAGTGACGTTGACAGATAAGAGACATTTGTTTTGCACATTTCAGTCATAAATCTGTTTTCTTTGAAATCATTACAGTTTTTTTATTTTAATTAGATTCATTTAATTTATGCACAAATGTCAAATAACACTTTGTTTATTGTTTAGTTTTAGTCACTGCAGTGTTTTCTAAGATAAGACTATTGTTCCAAAGATCCCCCCCACAGACCCTCTATGCAAATATTAGCGGTATTTTTGGATCTCAGTCTAATTGTGTCTCTCTTACACTGGGGACATGAAGGACGATGTTCTTTTTTCTTTTGTTCCTTAACCAGTGAGAAATCACAGAACTCATATTGCACCATCTAAATGAGAAACTCATGCAAATCCAGCTTTTTGTTACATTTAGTGTTTCTTCACAATGTTGTTCGAGCAAATTTTATGTTAAAAATGTTTTGCATGTGTAACTCAACGTTTGTAGAAAGATATAGTTATAATAAAACATACACATTGTTCTTCAAAGCTACAGAACCCTTTCTAATATTAAATTGTTTCCTGAATGTACAGAAACAGAAGTTTGAAAGGCTTTTTGAACATAATTATGGTGAAAAGAATAATGAATAATGTGCTTCTCTGAAATCAGCAGGTTGTGAAAGCCCCTGAAAGTCTCTGAAGTCCCGATGGGAAGATCAGTGTCCATAATGAGAGGTTTAAGCCTGGGATATGTTCCATGATGTAGAGTTGTCCTCAATAATATAAAAACATATTTATGGAGGTATTAATTAAATGTACTACCTAATGATAAATCAGATCACTTTACATACATTTACTGGTGATTTTCTCAGCCGTACTGAACCAACATTTGTAAGAATCTTGATTATCTTCATATTATGAGAAACAAACAGTATTATGTTGCATTTTTTCCTAATTTCTCTGATTGTAGGGACCAGTGAACATGTTTTCTTATCTCTAAAATATTAAGCCTGGATATAATAGCAATGCATAATTACAAACTTATCCCACTGCTTTATTCTTGAATCTTTTGGCATAAAGAGCTCATTTAATAATATTGTAAGTTACAGCCCGTGTGTGGGATTTTAGCTGATTTTGAATCTGACTGACATTAATAATAATAATGTCTCTGTATGAATAACAACAGCAAACCAGACCATTCTCATCCAATGTGATTGTTTTTATATTGTCATTTCAGTGCTGGTAACACCTGCAATGGGTTAGGTATCAGACCAGAAGAAAGTGCCTTGAAGAAAAAGCCTTTTTACATTTTCCACAGCAAATATTCACAGTCAATGACGATAATGACGATTTCTCTTTTTTGAGGGGGCTCAGAAAACACAACTTAGAGGTTTCACTCTGTCCACAGAGGGCACAAACAGACTTCCTCACAGGAACTTTAATATTATCAAGACTGGTTTAAACAAATAGCAGTCAAAATGCAATTTGCTTGTTTTACTAGATTAGCTTTTGATTCATCTGTTCTCCATTCCCCTGTTTGTTTTTTTATGAGACCAACAGAATGAGGGGCACCACTCAAGACAAACAGCCCACACCAGTATGATTACTGCTATTAATTTTATGTGTAATGGTTTGTTTATTCTGCTTTTTATCATTTTATAATTACAGCAGTTTGTTGGCATAGTCTGTTTACCCTACAGCAAAGGGGAGATCGGTGACATTTGCTTGTGTTTGAAAATGAAAAATCGTCTTGCTATCTGAAAGCTATTAAAGTGTTGTGGGTTTAATGTAAATGACAGTGGGTGCATACATATAATATATATCCCTTAAAAATGGCATTAAAGAACCTCTATTCAATTTAAAGTTAAGCTGTGAAACGTCACTCAGCATTATATTCAGAAACACTTCTGTCTTATCAGTTTTTCATTATTCTTTTTCTGCTGCTCTTTTATTTTTAATGCCTCTTTCAGCTCTACTCTGTTACTCCCCCACCCTCTGAGTGCTCTTCATCATTATACTGTCATCATTTTTTTCCCCATGAATTTTTCTAAAGAAAATGGTGCAGAAATAAATCTATACTTGACATGGTATGTATACAAATAAACTGCAAACCAAATGTTGTATTTTACTTCATCTCTGTTAAATAAATGACTGTTTTTTTAATGTGTTGCACATGTAGATGTGGGTTTTCTCTGACATAACTTACAGTTTTGTTGGAGACATCCATATCTTCTTCAAACAGTTGCAGCTTCACATGAGAGCCGAGTGCAGATCCTGCTCTGTCAAGGTGCCAGAGAGGTGACTGCAGGAAAACTGCTTCATGGACTTCCAGACCCTGTTGTGTGATGTTCTGCCAGGTTCATGTTCCAGGTTTCATACACTTTGCTATTCCTCTAAACTCTGAAAGTAAAAACATAACACGCACTTATCTTACTGTTACAAGAGTACAGTTTACACACAACAAAGGAGGGAGAACATATAATGACACTGAAGTACAGGATGAGATAACAGTGTTTTCAGCTACTTTAGTGGGTAAAAAGCTTGATGACTGGCAGTGCTTTCCTTATTTTAATGTTGGGTTTATTTCTTATCTAATCAGCTGACATAATAAACAGAAAGCAGCGATAAGCTTTGAAAAGTAAAATCTTAGAGAAGTCTCTATCTTGTGGGGAGGTTCAAGGGTTTACTAGAGCTGGAGCATTGGAAACAAAAGCTAATAGGTCTTTTTTGCCATTGGTGAAGAAAAAACATTTTAGGAATTAAAAACATCAAATGTGGTTATTAAGTCTCAGAAATCCTTATCTAACCAAACTGCATGGGGAAAAATTACCTGTAGTCCATAAATATCAATAAAGTAAAAGATCTTACTGACTAAACACTTTTGTAGCAGCTCAAAAAAGTGCTTCACAAGGCCCAAAAGAAACCATTAAAAGAGCTAAAGTAACCGAGACAGTATATACGAAGAAGACTGGTACTTGCATTAACAGGAGTGGAGCACTTTGACCACAAAATCACTACAGCTAGAAAGATGATGCTGAATCTACTAAGCAGCATTGCCCTCAAGTGGGCATGTTAAGTAACCGCAGATTCATACACCACAGGGAGTTACATAATTTCTTGATCAAACATCTCTCAAAGAGGAACTTTTCAAAAGACCGTCTCTATCACTCAAACCATGTGAGAAAACATTAAGGACCAAGTATCAGCTCCAAAGCAGACAGGATGAACATTGCTTTGGCTTCTTTTGATCATATTAAAGCAAAAGAAGAAAAAAAGGAGGTCAATCAGATATGTTTAAAACCTGTACTTGTTAATTAACCTTTTCGCTTATATTTCACCTAATCTATTTTGACAATATTATCAATCCTGCTCTTTATAGTTTAGATTAATTTTGAAGTCTATCGTTCTGGACAGATTTCAAACTGTTTTTTTATTTAATATTTGTATCAGCCCATGTGAAGATGTCAAGGTTCTAACTCTTCTCTGCGTGGTGAAGAAACTAATTTGACAGATGAACTGTACACATGTTCAGTATTTAGGTTTTCCATTCAGTTACTTTATTGGCATATGCAACTACAATTAATAAAAACATTTTGTACTCCATGGCATTAAGTCAAAATTAGATTTATTACATATTGTCAGCTATTATTTCGGATTATTAATGCATCTATGTGTTGGCAAATAAAGTAAACAAACCCTAACTTGATGACTGTTGGTATCCTTATGCTTACCAGCTGCATCATTATTACACTATATGATAATCATTCAATAACAATAACGATAAACTTTATTCTGTTTCTAACTTTTCTGCATAATAAGAACATTTGGAACAATACAACTGTGGTTTTCCTACTTCTATTGATCTTCTAACCTTCCTCCTGTGTTAGCTTTTACTAAGCACTCACCATGTTAAAGGTTGGTTTTGACCCATGACTTAAATCAGCTGTAAATTACACTAAAAACAATTCTTTATCATTCAATTTGGTTCTCATCTCTAGGTTACCTTGTTAGCCTTCATTATCCATGAAAATATTGCTCATAATAGTTTTTGTTTTGGGCCTCTGGGCCTTTCTATGTCAGTATACCCCTCACACAGACATCTATACTGAACTGATCTCATATCTCAAAATGAGAATTTCCTAAATCTTACATGATTGGAAGAGGATCTGACTGTCAGTGCGGTACCTGACAGTGCACTAATGATTTCAGTTTTTGCTCTAATTATTAAATATTGATCTAACCGGGTCAACAGCGACTCTAACATGACAAGTACCATAATTTTAATGAGAGCATTTTATAATTTAGTCATAAGTTAAATGTCTATGACTCTCTGCTCTTTTCTTTGCTTCACTCTCCTCGCACCTTTGGTTTAAGGATTATCTGTCAGGTTATAATCTCAACTCGTCTTCACGCCTCTACTGTAATCACACTGGCTGTACTGGCTGCTGCGTTGACGTCAGCGCGTAAGGTGCGTACCGCCGTGATCGTGCCTGCCCTTCACATCCGTCCACATCCTGCTAGGCTCAGCTCCCAAGCGCAGCACAACCATGGCCCTGCTCAAGTCAAACAAGGTGATCCTCTGTTTGGGGAACATCTCCCCGTCCCTGGGGGTTCTGTCCACTCGCAACAGGTGAGTTAAACAGGCGTAATGACAGGACGCAGAGACGTGGCGCACGGTAACATTAGTATATGCAAACTAGCAGCGTGGCCTCACGTTACTTTCACTGCTAGCTCCATTAGCAGGCATGCTGTCATTTAAAGGTTAACGTAATCGGTTCACTCAGCAGCCAGATTCTTGCAGGGATTAAACTTCTCCGTGATTATCTCAGCCACAGCAGCTCAGCAGGTAAGACAGGCAGGGGTCAAATGATTGCAGTGGGCCCACTGCAGAGAGTGAGGAGGTTAACCAGCGAATGAAGGCAAACCGCTGCTGCTGCTGCTGCTGCTGCTAACGCGAAATCTTTAGTTCCAGGTGAATGATGCAGGATGCTATAACCTCGATAACCTCACAGGTCACCGCCTGGTGTGCCAGACAGCCTCTAGTTGACCTTAGTTAACTCGAGGTCGCTAACTTATCACCCAGGCTCGCCACGCTCGTGTGTTCGCGGCACGTTCCGGTGAATCACTCGCTGGTGTGAAGAGAAATGATCGATTTATCTGATCTGATCCAGTATTTGTCACTTCGATTAAAGACTTGAATCTTTAAATTTACTCTGTTTTTATACAGTCAGCCACCTGTGTGAAAATTTGCACGACCGCTACATCTTTAGCTGATACTTCCCCCGCAGAATTTTGAGCTTAGCGACTTGTCGTAGTTGATGAAGTCTTGCGAGCTGATTGGTCGTTGTGTTCCGCCTTCGGCCTCTGATTGGCTGATTTCTAGCCATGAAGCAGCTAACATATGTCCTTTCAGGGTCTGCTTGGAGGGCAAACTCCGACAGATTTCTTTAAACGCGTTTAATCAAAGATTTCTCTTATATGACAGGTTTTTGTAGTGCTAAAAAGTTTAATGAAATATCCACGTTCGGGGCTAATTCTCTCTCCACTGTTATCGGTGTCGTTGGTTTTGCCAGCCGATTTGTTTCAGGGCTAAAGCCTCATCTTCCTCTTGTCTTGGGCTCTGCACAGACCCTTTTTTGATTTTAAATGCTTGAGGGAATCACTGAAATTAGCTTTTTTGCATCAAGACTATTTGACTTGGTCAGGCATCTCTGTTCCAACAACAAAAATAAATAAATAAAAATAAAACATTAAAATTAAATTATCTAAATTATAAAATGCTGTTATTAAAATTATGTCACTTGTCGTGTTAGGGTCGCTGTTAGATCAATATCCAATAATTAGAGCAAAAACTAAAATCATAAGTGCACTGACAGGCACCACACTGACAGTCAGATCTTCTTCCAATCATGTGAGATTTAGAAAATTGTCATTTTTCCACGTTTTTCCCTGCACAAAAAAAGTCTCAGGCATGTCCAAACATGTGAGATCAGTTCAGTATATATGTCTGCATGAGGGGTACACTGACAAAGAAAGGCCCAGAGGCCCACTACAAAAACTATTTTAAGCAATATTGTCATGGACAATGAAGCCTAACAAGGTAACCTAGAGATGAGAACCAAATTGGATGATAGAGAAATGTTTTTTAGTGTAATTTACAGCTGATTCAAGACAAAGGTCCTTAATATGGTAGGTGTGTAGTAAAAGCTAACACAGGAGGAAGGTTAAAGCATTTTGGTCTGGTTTCAAAGGATGAATAAATTACCACAAAGATTTCTATACAGCGATGTAAGACGCTCGTATCAAGGGAAAAGACCCCTTTATTTCTAAACATTAACATGCCAAACAAAGCCTCTTTTGTCTATTGATCACTGATAACCTGCCCGTGTCTCTGTTGTTTATATAAATGCTGAAGTTTAGCAGTTCAAAGGTTCTGTGTATATACCCATGGCAGGCATGATAACCTCTCTTCAACCAGATTGCTCTCACTTTCTGGAGTTTTTGCTACTTTACCTTTTAATAACGTGAAGGTAAAAGTTTTACTTGACACAATTGCAACTATCTTAAATGTAACAGTTTGTTTACCAATGTATAATTCCTACTACACTGCATAAAATCTTATCTAATCCAAACTGAAGTGTTTATCGCATTGTTTGCATAACAGCATTGACATTGCATCATAAGCAGCACCATAAACTACACCTTCATTACTACAACAGAGGAAATACTCTGAGCGTCTATTAGGTGTTTATCCGTCATGTCTGTTTTTATTACCCAGTAAAGTTGGGCTTTGATTATTTATCGAAGTGTCAGTGTTTCAAAATAACACACTCTACTGTATTTAGGTAAATTACTGCTAGGCTGACCTCAATATTTTTAAGCAGATCTCTACACTAAATTCATACAATAAACATGTTGGTAGGTAAACTGGATTCACTATTTGATGAACCACTGACATATTTTTAATAACAGACTTGAGATGTGTGACTCCTGCCCTTTGCAAGGTGTTCTGTCCTAAATTTAGCTGCAAAGTTTAGAGGGTTTACAAAGTAGAAGAAACCTGAGACAATGTGTGAGCAGCCTGCACCGAAGGTCACAACATGCAACAACCTCCATTTAAATAGATTTGTGTCAGAATATATTTAATATTCATCTAAAAGATAGAGGTGACAGTGAGAAAAATGGATCATATGCTCTTTTAATTGTGAAGGAAAATTCACTTGGCAGAGAATCACTCTGAAACCTTCCTTTGTGACTACCATCATGACCATCACTGTCAGGAGAGGATGACTCGGATGTTATAAATATGTGTATTTTTTCTTGAGGGCTACACAAAGACTCACTTCCACATGAAACATTTTTGCCAATATAACCAAGGTTTTTTTGGGGGGGTTTGAGTGATCTACCTTTTTCTTCATGTTAAGTTACAGCTGCTCTTTAAACATTGTTTATAAATGTTATAAGAAATTGATAGATGTCTGGTAATTCAGAGTGATTCGATGCCTGACAACTACATCACATGCATACATTCAGAGAGAGCAAGAAGGTATTATACATGAGTCCTGATGTGTATTGACATGTGAATGTTTTTCATTGTGGTAGGTTCACTGATGTAGTTTGATATATTTAAACAGCCTTTACCAAACGTCACCTGTGTGTTGAGCAGCACATTATACTGGGCAGTGGTCAGGAGGTCAGAGTGCTTGACCTTTTTTAACATTTGATATTCAGCACACATTTAGCGTCCTTAACATCCAGTCAGTTCTCTATCTTTTCCAACTGCTGTGTCTCTGCAGATATGACTTGTTCCTCCTACTTAGCAGATTTCTGTTTTACAAATGAACAATGCCCAAATCTTAGCAGGACATTTGGTTTGTTTGTCAGAATGTTTTCGAATTACAATTGAGTTTATTTAAATATCATACAACACTGAGCAACATTTAGCAGAGTGTAACACATTAGACTGTTCACCGGTGAGACTTACATCATATACTACATGAAAAAAGAAACCTTTTTATTTTGGGTTAAAGAACTATTAACTTATTTCCTCCATTGCTTTATACTAATGAAGTAGAAGAATAATTGAAAACACCGGGGCAAAGCGTTGAGTTGAATTATCTTCATTTATATGTTGTGATGCCTAAAACAGCTGGAGTAAGGACTTTGTGGACAAAGGAGGGATTACATAAACTTTATTTTCCAGCCCAGATTAACTGTTACCCTTGTTTTTTGGACTCTGGACCCTCTGAACAGGTTATAATGTTTGTTTGATGAAACCCACTGAGAGCCCACTGAGCATGTCTTTCATATGTTTCCACATCAGTGTTTCCTCAGGTCACATGAGGGGTTAAGCGTGTTAACCAGGGGGAGTTGCTAATACGAACATTACATTAGCGTAACCAGTATTGCTTAATGCCATGAAATGTTAATAAGCAGCACATGTCATGACCCTGTCAAAGACAAACTCTGTTTTTCAGTGCAGCACGCACAGATTAACTCTTGTGAGTGAACTCTTGTCTCTTTCAGTGGTTTGCCGCTCATATTGACAGTCACCTGATTTGATTTGATCTGATTCTTTGCAGCTCATGGTGGGGTGGAGTGCAGATGGGTCCCCCCGATCCCATCCTGGGGGTGACCGAAGCCTTCAAGAGGGACACCAATCCCAAAAAGATGAACCTGGGAGTGGGAGCCTACAGGGATGACCAGGGCAAGCCCTTTGTGCTTAGTTGTGTCCGCAAGGTATAACCAAGTCCAGGCATTTTTTTTCTCTATCACGCACACACAGGCATGCACACAAGGTTTTTTTCTTCAGCAGTTATCTGGTTACCTTTTACCCAAGTGTGGAAAACAATCACATAATAAGGTCTTAATATATTATGATGAAAGAACCACAGTACATTACTACTGGCAGTGTGTGTTTTGAAAATACGGTGATCACTCAGGGAGTTTGATAGTTGATGGTTTTAACTTTAAGTTGATGGTTTAAAAATTGTCACAGATTTTTGCAGTGTCATTCTGAACTCAGCCTCTGTTGCTCCTGAATATTCATAGATAATGTAGATAATGAGAGGTCAGACACACATTAAGGATCAGAAGAGGTTCTGCCTTATTATATCATATATATCATTCAGCCCTATTTTATATACAAAGCAGGAAGTGCGGACCAAGGAAAGAAGCTGTGAATTATACCTGTTTTCTATTTTACAATTGTAGGCAGAGGCCATCATTGCAGCCAAGCAGCTGGACAAGGAGTACCTTGCAATCGGTGGTTTGGGGGACTTTACCAAGGCCTGCGCCCAACTTGCCCTTGGAGCTGACAATGAAGTCTTGAAGAGTGGCAGGGTAGGTTGAGTGGTGTGAAATGCATAAAGCTGATTGAAACTTCAAAGTTCAAACAAACATGAAAGTTCTCCTTTCCCAACAGAACATCACCGTCCAAACCATTTCAGGCACCGGATCCCTGCGCATTGGGGCCAACTTCTTGGTAAGGTCTACTTGTCACTTTGTGTCGACAAACTGAAGTTTGGCTGGTTATCTCATCAGGTCTTCTTTATTGGATTCTGATGCAGGCTCGGTTCCATGGAGGTCCACGTGATGTGTACCTGCCCAAACCTTCCTGGGGAAACCACACACCTATTTTCAGAGACGCTGGCATGCAGTTGAAAGCATACAGATACTACGACCCCGCCACCTGTGGCTTTGACTTCAAAGGAGCTCTGGACGACATTTCTGTAAGACATTTATGATGGACAAGAGAAACATCTGTGAAGATAATTCAAACATATTACTTTACAGTAACAAGCCCTGAAAGTTTGCTGATAGCATGAACTCTTTGAATTATATAGATGAAGAAAGTGTCATTCAGAGTCAGAATCAGGTTTAGTGCATTAATTTTTTCAACTTAGGCACAGTCATTGATTAACTTTGTATTTTTTGTTTTCAGTTTATTTATTAGTGACCGACTGGTGCTGGGGGGTGAATTTATTATTTGCTTGTAAGACCTTCGTTTTTGCCGCTTTGTTGTCTGCAATGTAGAACTGCCTAACATAACTAATTAAAACTTGATTGGTTGGAAGCCCAAAGCTAGTCATTTTATGTCATCCATATAAGTAAAAATGGGGATGTTGGGAGAAAGGTGGCTAGTGTGGGTTTGGTCATAAAATCAGTTCTATACCAGGCAGACAAAGCTTTATTTAAATTTCGGTTTGTACCTGACATTGTGCTCTGGGTCCACTCACTCACTCACACTATTTTTTTAATACCACAGAAAATCCCAGAGCAGAGTGTGATCCTGCTGCATGCTTGTGCTCACAATCCCACTGGTGTGGATCCCAAACCCGAGCAGTGGAAGGAGATTTCTGCCCTTGTGAAGGTGAGTTTACTTAGTGTCAGCTAAGCTAATGTCTAGAATTTTGCTAAGAATAAAAATAAGAACTTTATTAACCCCGAATTCAATGCTGCTAGGTTTTGACTAAATGTCAGAACATGGATTTATCTTGTAGACAGAGGTCTTTGACAGTTCAAAAGTCACCATGATAAGGGCTTTACTGATCTTATCTGTTATCACTTGACACATTATCAACCGGTTTTTCTGTCTGCCCCTCTCCCATCTGCTTTCCCTTTTTTTTCACCTCACAGAAAAGGAACCTGCTTCCATTCTTCGACATGGCCTATCAGGGCTTTGCTAGCGGAGACATTGACCGTGATGCCTGGGCTGTGCGCTACTTCATTGAGCAGGGCCACAACATCTTGCTGTCCCAGTCCTTCGCCAAGAACATGGGGCTCTATGGTCAGTCAGAAATCAGCATCATAATTTTTGACTACATAAAAAAAAGAATAAATCAATAAAATAATAATAAACTTTATTTGTATAGCACCTTTCTAGAAGATTTGTCACAAAATGCTTCACAGTCAACAAATTAAAAAAGGGTAATGGTTGGTGTAAATCTAAATTCTGGCTGAAAATATGGTTTGTGTCTACCACCACCTAGTGGTAGACATTGCTAAGTAAGCAAGGTTTATTCAAACAGGCATTCAGTCTAACAAAGTTCTTTATTTCACCGTAATGTGAGAAAATTAGCTGCAAAGTTTAGTGAGTAAAAATCTGTGTGATCCAGAGATGTTAATGGTATTTATAATGGTTCACTTTGATATTTATTACGATGAAGACAGGGTGAGACTGAGATGAAGATGATTTGGTCTCACAAATTACAAGTTTTCCTGTTTTTAAAAATCATGACCGTAACTGTCATGGTGATGTTCACAGGTGAGCGTGTTGGAGGCTTCACAATTGTGTGCACTGATGCAGAAGAGGCAAAGAGGGTCGAATCTCAGCTTAAGATTCTCATCAGACCCATTTACTCCAACCCACCTATGAATGGCGCCAGAATTGCATCAACCATTCTTAGCACACCAGATCTGCGCTCACTGTGGTAAGTGCTTAACTCATATTAGGAAAATAAAACTGTCGACTCAAATCTCCTTTTTCATATACAACTCAATATCACAGACTTTTATTGTTTATTTTGAACCTGTGTCCCATGTTGTCGTTGATCTCAGGCTGGAGGAAGTCCATGGCATGGCTAACCGCATCATTAAGATGAGGGAGCAGCTGGTGGCCGGTCTGAAGAAGGAGGGCTCCTCCCACAACTGGCAGCACGTCATTGATCAGATCGGGATGTTCTGCTTCACAGGCCTCAAACCTGAGCAGGTATACACTCACATTTTTGTGCTTTAATATACAGCAGGGATTGACAATACAAATATGCATTATTCAGTCTTACATTACACTTTTAGATGTGTTTATTAAATATGAAGCTACAGCCTAAAACCCAAGTTGACAGCTGCTTGATTTCTTTTTCATCAAATATTTATTTTCAAATGAATCTTCTTATCTAACTCTGTGCCAGGAACCCAATGTTTTAGTCCTGTGATATAATACAATATCACCATGAAAAAAATATCAGCATACATATAAGTATTTGAGAAGGAGCCAAAAAGGCCTCATGGTTTTTTGAGGTAGGCATTGCTCAGCAGCCAAATTCACTGCGTTTAAATATTTAGAAATAAACTGTGTTTTTAATATTAGGTAAGGTGGATATGTTCCTATTGCACATTTGAGAAAAAAAAACTTAAGAGGAGACATTAAAATATCATGGAAGAGGAGGTTTTAAAATAATTAAAACAGATCACAAAGAAATAAAGCAAGAGCAGAGGTTAAAATATAATGAAACAGCATTAAAATGTAAGGATAAGGTCGAGTTTCAGTGTTAGAGTTAAAGACGTCTGATCATACGTAATTGTAGCACATGACCTCCATGGCAGTGTTAAACTCAGACCTGTGCAGGTTTTACTTTGAGCTTTTTTTTTCCTTTTAAAAAACTCTTGATTTGCAATCGGGCAAAGAAAACTCTTGCTAACACAGATTTATTTGCCTGTTAGCTCCCTAATCCCATCCCAGACTTTGTATTCTTACTTTGATCAGCTTAAGTCTAAGAGGTTTTTGTACATCTACTGTCACCTAATGATTACTGAACACGATTAAATACCTTACTGATTTCCTTTTTACTGTAAACATCTCACACATGATGTATGTACATAAAAAGTTGGATTGATTGTCTGTTTTTTCTTTTTTTCATTTTTGTCAGCTGACTCGTTTATCAAAGGGTATATTAGATTTGTGTGTTTGAATCACACACTCGGCTGGTATTTGATAACTTTTTCTTCTTTAAACATTTCTCCTCTCTCAGGTTATTAAACCATTTACTGTTAGTGTTAAAGCTGAGGTACAAAAAAACATTGGGGAAACCAGTCAGAGGTTTGGAAGTGTGTGTGAGAAGTCAGAAAAACGTTGTAATCACTGGACATACTTCTGACCATTGTGTTGTTTTTTTGACTAAATCATAGGAGTGAACAACTATTAGCTCCCATCAGTCTGCTGAATCTTTGGCCTGATGAGCTTTAACTAATCTCAGTATGATGTTCTTTTTGGGTTTCTTTTCAATATCTAGTGACTTGTTTTTTTTCTGCCTGCAGGTGGAGCGTCTCACAAAGGAGTTTTCTGTGTACATGACCAAGGATGGCAGAATTTCCATGGCAGGCATCTCCTCTGGGAATGTTGGCTACTTGGCACAAGGAATCCATGCTGTCACCAAGTAGAGCTGATCCTGCTGAGAAATCTACAAAATCAGAGCAGCCGTGTTAAGAGGAGCTTTGTGCGTCACTTTTTCTGTCTCCTCCATTCCACCTCTAGAAGAGAGCTTTATCTAGCTAGACATTTTCTTAATTGGATTTCATCGTGAGTTCAACTTGAAACAGTTGCTGCTGTTTAACATTTCGGTTTCTTTTTTCAAACATTTCATTGAACAGCTCCCCCTGCCAAATTATACAAGGCATGTTTTCTCCTTTCTGACGGTTCATCTTTGCTTATTTATTATTGGAATCAGCTGTTAGCGGTGTGTGCTGTTTATCTGCTGTGGGGCCACTCACTCTAATACATCAAGGAACTGACACTGGGTAAACAATGGCTGTTGCTATGTGAAACCTGTAGGAAATGTGACTTTTTAATTTTGACGGTTGGGTAATAGCACTTTATGAGCGGAAAAGCACTGTTTGTTTCAAGATTAGGTTGGGGTTTGGTTGTCTTTTGTCTATCAGTTAATCAATTCACTGCTGGCTGTTCATCTGAACTAATCAGTTATCTCGCAATGTAGTTTCTTGATTACTTCTGAACTACTCTTGTCTATTTGCTCATATTCAACAGGATTTTTAATTGTTTTGGGTGTCAATCTAGTTAATCACAGAGCATCAGTCTCTCAGTCAGTCCCTTTTCACCCCTGATTAAAACAAGCACACAGGCCCAAAACAAATTAGGCTCAAAAGATTAAAGTGAAAAAATATCTTGAATTTCCTCCCACAATTTCTGCGTTTTCCACCACAGCCCCAGAACATCCCATTTATTACTTTCTTTTCACAAAGGAATCTCTATATTTGGTACAAGTACAAATGTCTGTGTGTGGTTGATGAAGATGAGTGGAGCACCTGATTGAGTACTGGACAAGTCATAAGAAATCCAGTATCCACGTGCTTCTCATTTACTCACTTAGACGTCATGGTTCAGTGTATGGATCCGTTTGTCATCAGGACGTGATACAGATGGCATTTAAAAATGTGGGATTTGCCGCAAGTCTGCCTATACTACCATGTTTTGCATTCTGTCAATAAATAATGGATCAGTGGTCAATGTACCTTATTGAACAAACAATAAATCATGATAGAGTAATGGTCTTTCTTTGGATGTGCATTTTGTTTTAATGTTGCTCCTCAAAGACACACCCGTCAGTGCTAAAATACCCACAGCATCCATATATACAGTATATATTTATATATAATAGAATAAATAATTGAGTAGAAGAATGAGCAGAGGAGAAGATAACATTTTTTACAGTACTTTTAAAAACAGAAGATTACAAAGTGCTTTGACAAACAGTTGCAAAGCACAGAAAATCAGCACATGGAAATGAAAACAAAAGCTCAGTTAGAAACAAGGCCTCTGAATTGAAGGTCTATTTCATTTGTCAGAAGAAACCCAGACAATGCAAGAACCCTACAACATAAAATGAGACCATGAGGACCAAAATAAAAACATGAGAGAGGTAAGAAAGAGAAATGTTATAAAAGGGGGGTAGAAAGCAGGAAGTAGGATAATAAATATAAAAAGACAATATTAATAATGAAATGGATCATAAATAGAATCATAGAAAGAAACAAGGCAAAAAATACTACAATAACAGCATTTTAAGAACAATCCTCTCCCAAGAAAAGGAAAAAAGACTTCATACCAGATAAAAGTTGACAAAAACGAGGCAATTAAATACAAATAAACAATCCAATGAATTAATTAATGAATAAAACAGTTAACAAATTTGGTCAAGGACAACAAAGGAAGAGTTCAGAACACACACACTTAGATACAGATATATTTATATCAAACTTAACCTACAACACAGATCTTGACCCGACACATGGCGTTTATCACTTTAAACTACAATACCCATCAGAACAGGAAGAACCGGAATGCTTATCACGTGACAGTGTCACATGCTCTGGTGCTTTGCTTTGTACGCGCTGCCAAAACACAGCTCAGTCATAACCTGCAGTGGAGGATCCTCTGTGAGAAACCGAAGGTACTTTTCCTCTTATCAGCAATTTGTTGACCACACATCGTTTACCCGTGAATATAGAAGACGCAGAGGTTTTATATTAAATGTATTTTTGTAGCGTAGGTATATTTTCATATTGTCAGCTAGGTGTACCGTTTCTAGCTAGCTGTGAAAGGACACCAACAAAAGGCTCTGACTGAGCTGGCAGATGTTATTGTTGCGAAATGAAAAGAATTCTATTATGACATTTGAAGGAGTGGTAATTCAACTGTAAATGTTAAAGTGTAATTGAAGGTATGTCTATGTAAAATAAACCAACAGTGAGTTAAAATGAGGTCAGATCAGCATCAGTAGCACTTTGCCCTGTTCCCTGTAATGTTTGCTTCACTTCTACACTTTACTAATGCGTTGTTTAAGTATTTCACAAGTATTTAACAAGAAATCCTATTCATGTAATGTTTGAGATTTATGTTTTACTGTACTGTATTAGGCCACTGTTTTATTTCAGGGCTTTTGAATTAAACTTTCGCCTAGTTTGTCTCTTTAAACTGACTTCCACTTGTACTTCACTTCCATTGCTCATTCATGTTAGAGTTACTGGTCAGCAGTATCCATGAGGAAGTATCTGTGCTGACAGTCAGCCAGTCTGGTCCAAGGATGTGTGTCTTTGCTACAAGCGTCTACTCAACAGAGGTGTATTTGTATGTTTCCTTGGAGTTATATGTGCAGTCTTTACAAATTTGCAATGACAAAACTCTGCCACAGGTCACCTCATTGCCAGTGTGCAAGCATGTACTTCCTATTGTGTTTGGTAGAGAAGATAAGATAGTAACAAAAAGGAAGTGGTTAATCAAAATCGGGGAACCACAAGTGCTCAGTAACTCCACAGAGAAGTTTTGATTTACTCATACTGACCCAGTGAGCCGTTGATGTGCAGGCTTTATTTCGTCTGGAGCTGATAATTCACAGCAGATAAGACGAGAAGACTGACTCCTGTAATCATGTTTGTGTACACTTAGTTGATATTAGCATTGTGTAAGATCAATTCTTATTTGTCTGTGCAATATTATTGAGGTAAAGACATTCCTTTACAGATAACTGCATGGCTCCGCCATCGTACTGACACTACTGAGAAACATCAGGGCCCTCCAGACGGCCGTGGATTATAAGACACTGGACATTGATCCTAACTGCGGCAGACCTTTTCCTCAACTTTCTCCACTTGGACTCCTCTTAATTCTCTGGAGTGTTGAAGGCTAAGCAGGCCAAGCTTCAGCCTCTGGACTCATGGCGATCAACGCTGATGTGGAGGACTGGGCTGGTGTTGGCAGTCATGACTCTGGGGAACGGGCATGGCTCCTGCAGAGTCCCAGTGTGGATTCTATCCAGCACCCTGAGCTGGACAGAAGAAGTAATGGCGGCGTGTCGTCTCTGAGTGCAGTGTTTATTGTGGTGAACGCAGCCCTGGGTGCTGGTCTGTTGAATTTCCCTGCAGCCTTCAATATGGCAGGAGGAGTGACCGCAGGAGTGTTGCTTCAAATGGTACGCAAGTCCCAATGAGGCTCTCAATACTCTATGTCCTATTTAAGCTCTCACTCTTGTCAAGGTGATATATGAATCAAGCTCTCAGCAAAGTGTAACAGACTTATTTTCCACACATTTCTGATCACCATTCATATTTAGGTTTGTCCTGTTTTTCCGTTTTCTAATTTAACTTCATCAAGAGTTTTAATTGGATCTGTGAATTATTAAATTTAAGGTGGTAGTGGCACAGCTTTTATTTTGCTGAGCCCCATAGATGATCATATTTTAAATGTGAATGTGAAACCTCTGGGATAATAACCCCGTGAATAATAAACACTGACAGATCAACTGTAGGATGTGTTTGTAATTTTAAGACCTGTCATGGTTTTGCATATTTATTTCTCTGTGTGTGATGATACAATTAAGAAATATAGTTCACTTACAAAATGGACAAGGATTAAAGGTCAGCCTTCCAACATATAATAAGGTATTTCAAAGATATAGTGAAGCTGAAAGAGCAAAAACCTATTTTGTTACTCAAGAATCTCAGCCCACAGTTTGAACACTATCCTGTTTTCTGGTGATCATCATAACACAGTTTATGGACAGTATAACCAGGAACTATAATGTGCTGCTTCTTCTTCTTTTGTTTCAGTTCATGCTGATCTTCATAATCAGCGGACTGGTGATCCTCGGCTACTGCTCCCAGGTTTGTTTCAGACTTTGTTGTCTTTTAAATCTTTCTTTCTCTTTGTGTCTTCGCCTCTTGTTTCTGCAGCTTGTGATACCAGACTTATCCTGTTTTTGAAATCAGCATATCTTTTTTTAGAAGTAGTGGTGACATTATAGGACCGGCCTTGCGTAATAACTCTGATGGTACATTGTGGCACATTGCATAAAGCTCAGACTTTCACTTCCTAGTGGCTCAGACCAATTCATACTAGTTTAGGTCAGTTAAATACATTTATCATGATCACCCATAGTAATTCAAAACCTACAACATCTTTTTAACGTAGCTGTAAAATACGAATATCAGCTATCCATTGAACTTTATCCTAAAGCATGTGATGCCATGAGAATAGCTGACCTGATAAGAAAAAATTCAGCAGTATGATACCTTTTACTTTTGTGTTACCATGCCTGAAAAACTGTATTTTCTGTCAGCAGTCAGGTGTGGCAGGTTTACTTTAGAAACACCTGTTTGAATGCCATGCAGAGCTGTAATGATCCTGCCTGCATATCTTTGGAGATCACTAAATAAATCAAAGCAGACAACAGTGCTGTTAGAAGTAAAAGCTTTGTAAATCACACATGATCCATGTAAGCAGACTTGGTTTAGTTTCTGGAATAGTCAGCATTAAAAAAGTGCTGAATGAAGCTGCTGTGGGTGCATGATGGCTGCTCTTGTGATAAAGAGCTCGGTTTCTGTCAAATTTCTGCTTTTAACAGCAAGTGTCAGAGATATGTGTGGTTTCTGAATCTGATGGTATATTTTTGGCGGTGACAGGGTGTTTTCTTGGTGCTGTGATTGAGTCTTGCATATGACACCAGAATTGTGTATGAAATCTAAAGACAGCCACTCTTTTGTCTCAGCATGTACATAATCTCAACCCCTTGTTTATGTGAATACAGATGAATAACTTAAGGGTTTGAGTTTGCATTCATTATTTTAAATGATCTAAAAAACATGACTGTAACTCTGATATGTTTACGCATTGTGAATGTATTAAATGAAGCCTCCATCCTCACACTACACCACGCTTCTCACATAAATCCCTTACGAACAGGAATACACTCCGACTCTAAGTCATGTGTCTGCTTACTAACTATCTGCCTGTTTTCTTCAGGTCAGTAATGAAAGTACCTACCAGGAGGTTGTGCGAGCCTCCTGTGGGAAAGTCACAGGAGTTATATGTGAAGTGGCAATCGCTATCTACACCTTTGGGACTTGTATTGCTTTCTTCATCGTCATTGGAGACCAGCTGGATCGCTGTAAGTATATCTATCTGAGGGAACAGAGAACAGCAGCTGCTCAGTTTCCTCCTAAGTGAACCAGATTCTTTCATAGTCGGTGAATGTTTCTCTTAATAGTGACAAATGTCACTAAAAGGAGTCAAGCATGCTATACTTTGTCATATCTTTGTGTTTTTACGTAGACTCTGTCGTTTTTTTCCGTCATGTAAGTAGTCTGTGCATTGACCACAGGGGTATGTTATGTAAAACCAGAAATACTATTGGTGCTGATTAACTTTTTTTAAGCTTATGCCATCATTGATGAGGCCAAAGAGCATATTTGATGTCACAGTCAGCTCTTTTCCTCCTGTAAATGTGTCCCTCATGTGACTGACTCTGACGTTTCCTTGTACTGAGACTCTGTAGAAATCTGAACTCCTGCCTGATAATGGATAAAGAGTTTGACCCTCCACCTCTTTGGTTTTCAAAAAGAATCCACTGTGTCTTCAATTATCTGATATAATGTCTGTAATATATCTTTTTTAAAGTTTTGTGTCATTCTCTTTGTGCTTTGTTTACAGTGATTGCAGCGGCAGGGCATGATGAGGGCGAAACAGTCAAATACCTCTGGTACACTGACCGCAAATTTACAATTGTTGTCACAGCAGTTCTAATTATTCTGCCCCTCTCCATCCCCAAAGAGATTAGTTTTCAGAAGTATGCCAGGTACTCCATCAACTCACTCCCTTTATTTTCTCACTAAGGATACAAAAATGTTGACGTTCATGCCTGAGCTGTTGTTGTTCCTTCTTTCAGTACACTGAGTGTGATGGGAACCTGGTATGTTACCATCGTGGTCATTATCAAGTACCTCTGGCCAGACAGAGAGATCACTCCAGGCTACATTCCTACCAGGTGAGCACCACACACCTGTTGTGACACTGGCCCCTCACTACACGGAGCCAACAGCTTTCTACTAACCATTTTAGCCTTGTTTTCTCCCCATTCAGGCAGCATCATCTGCTTCCTCGTCATCATGCTTTGCTTCAGCTGCTAAATTCTTGTATTTGTTTCAGTGCTTCTTCCTGGACTGCAGTTTTCAATGCAATGCCCACCATATGCTTTGGTTTCCAGGTATCTCTTCTTTTGGTTTCATAAAGTTACAATGCCCCCTCCCCCTTGAAAAGAGTTTATTATTAAAGCAATCTTTTTGTCTCATTTCTTTCTCTTTTTGCAGTGCCATGTCAGCTGTGTGCCGGTGTTCGACAGTATGAAAAAGAAGGAGATCAAACCTTGGGGATTGGTCGTCACTCTTAGCATGATAATCTGTCTCTTCGTTTACACAGGAACAGGTAGGAATAATCTGAGATGTGCTTTGTACCCAGACTCTATCAAATAATCTCACATTACTTGTGAACAGGATTAAGACACTGTAAAAAGGTTTCATATTATTATCAAACATTACACAGTCCTCGTGACCCACCTGATGCAAAATTATACACACTATATTTTAGACTTCATCCTAACTTGCTTTATCTTTAATGTGTGAGTAGTCTCAGAGTTTTGGCCCTGAAAAGTTTAAGTTATGCACACAGCAAGACTAAAACTTGAACCGTGTTTTAATTGAAATGCTTTTGTGTCTGTCCAGGTGTCTGCGGCTTCCTGACATTCGGCTCTAATGTCAGTCAGGATGTGTTGATGTCATACCCTCCTGATGATATCGCCGTAGCTATTGCCAGGGCTTTCATCATCATCTGTGTCATCACCTCCTACCCCATTTTACACTTCTGTGGCAGGTAATAGTTACACACAAATGTCTAATTTCCCCTTGACAACTGTAATCTAGTTTGTTACGATTCTAATCAAGACGTGAAAATTGCAGGGGCCCACCATAAATGATGAATATAAATATCTAGAGGTCCAATTTCGTTTCTTTTTACTGGCCAACTCATAAAAAAAAAAATAATATTAGTTACCTTTGTAAGGCATGTGATACTCTGGTGTCCATAATCTGTGACTCTGCAAACTATTACCACAATACTGACTAAGTGCTGAAATGCCTTCATGACACCCACAAATGGCTGTCACAGGACTTCATGCAACCTGATTGATAAGACAGAGATAATCCCAGGTGAAGATAGTGAAAATTCAGTCAATTCTAAATGTCTTGGACCGATGTTATTCAACACTGCAGAAATATTACTGTTATTTTTCTTAATCAAGACCTCAGTTTAGGCAAATATATTCAGCAGAAGTTCACTTTGGCTTCGATCATGTCGGGAGCTTTTGAAGGATTAGATCTCTTCTCTCCCAAGAAATGTGAAATCTGTAATTCATGTTTTCATAACCTCTCGATGATACTGTAATTTTTCTCTCGCCCCCGGCTCATCCAAAAATCTGCTGCCAGGATTTTGGCTCAAACTAAAAAATGAGATCATATCGCTCTGATCCTCGCTGCTCTGGGTTGGATATCTGTGGCTGGGAGAAATAAGAATTGTCTTGCTTGTGTAGCACTGAGAGGCCTGGTTAGTGATCAGATGTACTTTACCTTAAATCCCCTCCTGGACACTGAGATCCTGAGATCTTGTTGTTTCAGATTCTACATT
Organism: Xyrichtys novacula; assembly: GCA_962446985.1. Lineage (NCBI taxonomy): Eukaryota > Metazoa > Chordata > Actinopteri > Labriformes > Labridae > Xyrichtys > Xyrichtys novacula. Next base: position 21,462,829 of record OY660864.1, on the reverse strand, counting down.
ATTAAACGGGTAGAAGAGCTGAAGGGAACAAGCTCGGTCTACAAACTGTTTTTTTAAACAATTCTTCTAAAATCAACTTTTTGATCAAGTTGTTACTGATTTTCTGTATGTTTTTTTTTCTGAACTTTGTACGTGTGGGATTTTATGACTTTTTAAAAAATAGATTCTTTTTGAGTTTTATAGTCTGACACTTGTTTTACTGCAAAGAACTTTGTAACTTGAATTATGATGATGATGATTTATTGTCAAAATGGAAAGAGCAGTTTATATCAGTTTTATATCAGCCATTAACTGACTCACTTGCAGATGAGTAGATTTTGTGTTTTAAATAAAGGGGCCCCAGCTTGTGCACATTTAAGGGGAGTTGATGTGCTTTTTCTCCTCACTGCTCTCTGCTGTAACAATGTGTCCTTCAGGGCAGTCATTGAAGGACTCTGGCTGCGCTTCCAAGGGGAGCAGGTGGAGGTGTGTGTGCGTCGTGAACAGAGGAGGAGGATCCTGCAGACGCTGGTGTGGTTCGTGGTCACCCTGGTCCTTGCGCTCTTCATCCCAGATATCGGGCGTGTGATCTCACTGATCGGAGGATTAGCAGCCTGCTTTATCTTTGTCTTTCCAGGTGAATCTTCCCTCAGTGCATGTCAGACTATTGATTTTTGTACACTCTATGTCACAATATAACATGATGCCTTTTCAACTTTTATAGGTTTATGTCTGATGCAAGCCAAGCTGGCTGAGACTGACAACAGATCTGTGAGGTAAGATGGCTGTTGTTCTCACGTCTTCACTTTCTTAAACTTTTAAGTGGTGATTGATAATAAATCAGTTGAGCTGAAGCACAAGAATCCAGAGTTCTTTATGAACAAAGAGTGACTCATTCACTCTGCTGTAGAGAGGTTTTATCTCTTGGGTCGATATTGAAAAATGTGTTATCCATATTTAATAATCTTTTTTCCTTGATAGTAATTATTTATTTAATGTCTCTCGTTTACAGCTGGCATGGATTGGTGATCTTTGGTGTTGTCATGGTTACAATTGGTGCTTTCATCTTCGGCCTCACCACGACCAACTCCATCTATCAAGACGTCGTCAGCTAAAAGGAACTTTTTAGGCAGAGCCAGGAGAGTCCTAGTTCTTGAAGACAGGAAAGACAGTTTAAGTGCGGTGCTGCTATTCTGAACTGATGGAGAAGCATCTCATGACTCTCTTTTAAACCAATTCAGGTCCTCTACATCATAACACCACCCTGCTCCACGGCCCCATACTCTGTCCAGTGGTTGGGAAAGACCCACGATGCCAAGTGACTTGAGACACTTTGCCTTTTATTTTATGTACAGTTTTGTTGCATGTTTTTATGATAGCTGGAACTTGCCATAAAGCAGATTTAACCAGTGTAGTCTGAGGCATGGGTTTGCTCCTTCTGTCTCTGGACCTTGTACAGGCAGCACATTCCTGTTGTATTTATTGAGCTGAAGTCTTTGTGCAGAGGAGTCTTGCGATCAAACTGGTTTTAATCAAAAAGTCCTGTTTTCTGTATTTTAACATGTGCGACCAAGTATTTGTTTTCTCTTTTATATTAGGGATGTTAAATTGATTTAAAGATTTGCACTCGTTTGAAGATAATATCATTAGTGATGGATGTGTTAATTTTAGGACTGGGTAGTTAATAAGTTGATCTCTGGTATTCCAATGATTTTGCGAGAGAAAACAACTGGAATTTTAAGGACAAATTTGAAACTCTTGGGTTATTTCCCTTGTCTAAGTTTTCGTGTCAGTTTCCTACTCTAAAGCCGGTAATGATTTGACAGTTGGCTTTGAGGCTGAATTGTTTTTAGTAAGACATGCACAAATTTATCTTCAGGTAAGCCTGCATGCCTTTTTAAAAAGTGAGTTTTATTAGAAATGTACAGATCAGTTAACAGACATCAGCATGCCTCTCTCAACACTAAGCACAGGTGTGCTGTGTGTTCAACATTAGAAGCATCACAATGCAAACTCTTCCACGAGGGCCAACAGAGTGGGTTGGAAAATGATGTGTGAATGTACCGGAGACATGGATATGAAATGCTCATAGTGGTTGAACTTATCATTGTTTACAGTTTTTCTCTCAGTGACAGACGGCTCAACTGCAGTCAGTGTCAAGATTTTGGTTTTATTTACTTGAATCACTTCATTGTTTTTTTCAGCCTCAAGAACTGGGAAGTAGTTTATTTTTTTAACTGAAAACCAAAATGTGAGCTTCTTTGTTTTTTTTGTTTAATGCAAAACCTCATGTGTTGAACTGTGATTAAAGATGTTCAAAGTAATATTGATCATTTAGCACAACTACTGGTGAAACATATTACAGTACTGCTGTACCAAATCTTTACAGCAGCTAAATCAAAATTCCAATGAAAAAAATATTCAAAAATTTTCAAAGACATATGAATCAAGGGTAAACTGTAGTGTATTCAATCCTTGGTTTACATTTTTTAATGATCGAGGAAATTATCTTGGCTAGGTCAAGAATTACCGTATCTATGATGTATGGCTCGATAAAGTACTTGCCAGTCTGTTGTTTTTTTTAATTATTTGTGTTTTATGAAATCCAAAAATATAAGTTTTTTTTTTATTGAACATAAGGGACAGTGAGTATGAAAGGGATTTCATCCTCCCTGAAAGCAATGACATTGTTATGAGTTACACTATAAAAGGGGCTACAGTCGAGACAGTTTCAACTGAAAATGTTTTAAATTTTAGAATTTATTGCAGTTGTTGAAATTTAAATTGTTTTTTGGAGAAAACTACATCTGGGATTTTGTCAGAGTTACTGTTTTGTCAGGCCAAATGATTTCAGTTCTCTTCCAGTGCATCTATAAAACAGACATCATGTGTCCCTGCTGTCTCAGAAGGATGACTTGGAAACATAATGATCTTGTAAACTTGTAATGTTTGATTGAAGTTCTTGAAGGGATGATCTGTGACATTCCAACAAATGTTCTACAATCGAGGCATGTGATTACATCTGACAATCTGTTTGATATTGAAAAGTTCAAACACTTAATAAAGACTCATGTAAGTGAGGCCTCAGTTTATGTTTAGACATTTGTCAGAGAGTAACCTTATCTTTCTTCATTTAATTGGAATTTTGTGTCAATGAAAATTTCAAAGAAATCACCTGAGCTTTGCATCAGGATAATAAAAAATAGCATCATTTGATGATGTGGAGTATAAGGATGTCATCTTAAGAACCGCAGACATGAAATGAACAGACGAGGTCAGAGGCTGAGTTTTTAAACAGTTTTATTTTCTCCCTATTGAAGTGTCAGAGTAAAAGAAAAGACACTTAACGTTCCCCACTTCAATCTCACACAAGCAAAAAAAGGCAATTGAGGTGTTTTTGAGGCTGATCAGAGCTTAACAGTTATCTGCAGTTTTCTGGGAATAAGAACAGGACAACAGTCCCCCAAAAGAGCATGAAGTGAAACTGCCTACAGGGCAGACATTTAAAATGATCATCTCAATTTCTCTGCATCCAGTCGTCTGTGAACCCTAAAAATGAGCTATTGACTAAAATAAGAAAACCCACTATGATTCAGCGTAAAGGCCACATAAAAAATATGTCCTACATTCTTACCAACTCTAGTAACTTTATCAACAACACAGATGACAGGAATGCGTGCTAAAAGTCCCTTTACCTACAAAATCATCTTCCCTGAGAAAAAAAAGTACCATTTAATAAGTGATGAGTGCAGGTATCCATCATACAGCTGTCTGTTTCCAGACTCAGTAGGGGCCTTTTGTTATAAAGGACTGGAACATGTGAAAAGCTGGACCCGGGGCCCACTGGGGAACCATGTGACCTGCACCCTGAAAAACAAACGGCAGTGGGGTGTCACAATAATATCACTACATCAATGTTAAACAAAACCTGCTTCAAATTATGTGACTGTGGTTACCTTGACTGTTAGGAAAGTTATGTTTCCAAACTGTTGGTAGAAACCAGCAATCTGGTCATCAGTGATCCAGCTCTGGTATTTGGTGGTTGGCTGAAAATATATATTGGTTGTATTAAGAATTGTAGCTGCAGTTTGGGGGACAAAAAAACAACAAAAACCCCCAAAGCTTTTATGTTTAAGTCCCTACCTCCAGGCCAAGGTCTTCAACAAACCACTGATCACCCAGGAAGTTGCACGCCATGTCAGTGTCTCCATTGTAGACGAGCGCTCTCAGGCCCATAGAGAGTAACTTCAGGTAAACATCCTTCACTGTTTTGTACAAGGTGGTGTACTTCTCACCAACATCATCACTACAACAAAGAAGAAAGTAGGTTATGACCAGCCACTCCATGTCAAACACATCCTGCCTGTGTTCACACAGTGGTACAGAGATAGTGACTGACAATGGTTTTAAACAATGCAAGTTCAACCCACACGCTTACAGTCAGGGATTTGATGACTTTATGCGCCTCTATTCTTATAATAAAGTAAACTGGTGCTTTTTTTTGGTAACATTGTTGAGTGGGTCTACAGGTGGTAGAGTACATCTGCTGTTCCACTAAGTCCACACTAAAACATGGCCAGGATCTACTATGGCCCACTCCCAACACACACTGATAACTTTAGTGAGAGGGTTATCCCACTGTTAAATCTGTGTGATGTATAAGACTTTTGTTACTTTTCAGCACCACATGGCACCTTTTCTAACCCTCATATTTGAGCACTTACCTGTGGTACTTCTTCCGGGTTTAGAGATAAATTGGGGAAGTCATAAAGCCATTAAAACATAAACAATGCTACCAACAGGTTAATGTTATTCATTCATTTTTAAGATTTAAAAACTTTATTCTTGCATTAAAAATCTAAGTGAAGTATACTTGTCTGAGTCAGAGCATGAATCTCTAAACTCTGCATAGCAAAAACTGAACAAAAATAGGAGTTTGATTGGGTGATGAAGTGACATTTATTATTACAGCTAAAGATCATGTAACATTTATGGTGTCTGGTTGTAACAAACCTGCAGAGGTCCCATGGAGGCAGGGTATCTGGAATGTGTAAAGCCTTCCTCACATCGCCTCTCCTCAGCCAGTTCCTCTGAGCTGTACTGTTGAGGCAGGGGGGAACGCCCTTCAGTGACATGAAAGAGGGGCCTGGTTCTGAAAACTTTATTCAAAATGTCTTTTAGTTAACACAAAAGGCACAAGATAGAACAGCCCTTTTGCACAGCAAGAACACTCACCTTACTGATGTGTGAGTGCTTCCTGTAGTTCCTAAACAGAAGACTCATTGCACTCTCATAGCCTTTGTGGGATCTTCTTCCACCCTCACAATCCAAGTACAGCGCGTACTCATTGAGTCCGCTGTTATAGATAATGCCAAAGGCCACATTCACCTAAAAGGGAGCCAGGGACAAAATAAAATCTGGATAAATCACCTGGTAACATTAGCTGAATGCTCAGGTGTCAAAAAGGTAGTTCAGACTTACCAGTGTCTGGCAGGTCTCTGAGGTGGAGTTGGAAAAGTTACAGCCTTCCTTGTCACAGCAGTTTGTGTTCAGGTCACGCCACAAACTGCACAGAAAACAATACTTTATGGTATGTCACCCAAGTACAAGTAATTCATAAGTCTTTGGCTCACTGTTAATACTTTAAATTTCTGTACGATAACACAACATAACAGCATGTGCGCTAGTACTTATTTGTGATGTTCTTTTGTCTATTAAATATCTAGAACAAAAAAAGGGCCAATAAAATAAACATTTAGACTCTGTGCTTGTCCAAATTGACCGGTGATACAGAAACTGTGGCTTTTCTATTCAAATGTCCAAATCTTACATTTTTTAATTTCTGCATCTTATTGTTAATAAAACTAGAACCATCTGCATGTTGTCTGCATTGTTCTACATTAATCAAAGGGATTAACATTCACCAATCAAACTGTTATCTAAACACAATCTCTAAACAAACAAAGAGATACTTACTCTTCTCCAAAGAGACCATGGTAGTAACCAAAGTAAATCAAAGCTTGGTCATTGAGAGCAAAGCTGCTGATCCCATTTCCCACTCCAAAGCCCTAAAAACACATTATATATATATTCGAAGTTTGTTATAAGTCAACACAAAAGCCAATAAAACGGTTTACTGAATTTGGTAAAAGTGCATGTGGGGCTCAACAACAACATCCTGAGTCAAGAAACTGCAAGGAAACAAAATAAGCAAACAAATCTAAAGCACAAGAGAAGTTGGCTCACCTTGAAGTTGATTTTGGCAGCTCCAGTAGCCACCCTCAGGCTAAGGGTTGGTGCATAAATGCCACCATAACTTTCTCCAAAGATGAAGAACTCGTTTTGAGTGAAATTTGGGAACTTGGTAAAGAAACTCTGCAAGGCTTTGTAGTTGTCATCAGCAACCTAAGACGGCAAAAAGTTACATTTAAGTAATGTTTAAAGCTCTTCTTCAGTTGTCAAAGCCAGTTACTGAACTCACCTGGTCGTCATCAGTTGCATACTTTTGGTCATCAGAGTAGGAATATCCCACTCCTGCTGGGGATTCTAGGTACAGTATATTAGCAATCTTGTTCCAGCTGAAGTTATTCTCATACAGAGTGGCCCCATCATCGTTCACCTGCAAAGTCACCTCAACAATTCCTATCAAATTGACTTTTAGTGAGCATATGTGCAGTGATTCAGAAAAAGCTCACATGCTTACATGAAATGGTCCATTTTCTGACAAGAAACCATCCAGTGAGCTACAGCCTGGTCCACCGTTCAGCCAGAGCACCAGAGGGTCTTTGACTGGGTCCCTCTGAGAAGTGACAAACCTGCAGGGGATCAGGACCAGGGTTCAGTAATGCACTTCTTAAAAGGGTCACAAGTGCCACAAATGTCGCCAAACCGGTGGCACACAAATCAAAAACAATGACAACAGGAGAGTTGAACACACTTCATACTGTCAAGCCCTTCATGGTCGATATAAGCCCCGGGAAAACAACAAACTCTGGTCTTACTGATGCCCTCTACATTGCGATAATACCTATTGAAAAGCTTCAGCAAGTTTCTTACCAGTAATGAAGAAACTTCCCCGGTCGAGCTTGCAGGTATCCTGACCATTGTCGATAGTTTGGCTTAAACTTCATACCAGGAAGGTGCGTGACTTCATCAGGAGCGTACTGAGCCCATGAGCCATGGTGAAACAGGGCCAGCAAGCACAACAACAAACTGCCAGAGAACATCACTGAAAAACAGTCACTCCTAACAAAGACAAATCCCTCACTACAAGACAACGCTCACGGAGAAACTCGAGGCTTTTTGTATCAAACTTCCCCGAACAGGAGCTCCGTTTGTACAAGGAAACCCAGAGCGTCATATGACTGCTGCTCTTGTCCACGTGACCAGCGCCTGACCCAACGCGGAAGTTGTTGAACCGCCGAAGTCGACTATAGACATAATAAAGATTTTTATTATGATCTTTCTCTTTAACTATTTGATCTTCATTATGTGTATGGAGTCGACTGGTAGTTGTGGAAAGGTCGTGAGCCGCATGCATGACAATTATTCAGTAAATGAAAGAAAATATTTGCTTTTTTCCATCTTGAAATGTGACGTTTTCCCCTCTAGTTGACTTTAATTATTATTATTATTATTATTATTATTATTATTATTATTATTATTATTATTATTATTATTATTATTATTATCATCATTATTATTATTATTATTATTAAAAATTAATTCCAATATTTAAACATTTTCTTTGGAGGAAAGTATGCATTCTGCCAACAATATAACCACACGATCGCCAAATCAATATAAAGTCAACAAAAAGCAAGGCAACGAGAGTAGAAATAATTCTCGAAAAGCAGTTTTGATGGGAATAGATGCATTATTTATTCAAAAACACAAATTAACAAGTATTGAGTCACTCAATGAATATTTTTGCATGTGTTGGCTTTTTCTTTGTCAAAGAAGTAAATTATCGCTGAAATAAATATTGAGGTCGGCCGTTTTTCTGTAGCCTCTAAAGTCTGAAACAAAGTTGGATAATCAAAATTTTGGACTTGTTTTGCGTCATAAAAGAGATAAAATAGCGTGTATGTGAAAATCTGAGTAAAGTAGGAGAGTGACAGCCCTTTATAACCAGATTGTTTCCATTGAGCCTTTAAATGTTCAGCTGTTCGGACTTTTATTGTGAAGGCAGGTAAACATTGCTACAGGACAAAACAGGCGCCCAACTCCCTCACAGCAGGGGGTCGCAGGATTTGCAAAGTACAGACGTGACCGTAAACATTTGTTAGATTCGCTGAAAAACACTTGACATTTTTTAAACTGGACGGTAAATTTTTCATTTTTGGAGAAACTGCAGTTTTTCATCGCCAGAAGTGTCAGCTTTGGGCGAGTTTCTTACCTGGAAATCAATTCAGTGAACTTTACGAACAACGATTCAGGTAACAACAACTTTCTCTCATTATCTTTACTTTTCACCTACATCGAGGCTATGTAGACTTGCTTTTTGCTCTCTTTGCTTTCTTTTTTGTTTGACTATCAGGCATTAATGACTTTGCAACGAGGTTATCACTATATTTGTAAGTGTTGCAGTGAAAAGTTACCTACACAAAATGTGAGCATTTCCTGGACAACTTTTCTGAATAAATTCCCCACGGAGAGACTTGTGGAAGTTTACAAAATTAATGCAACTCATTATTTTTCCTTTTAAAAAGTTGTAAATAAATATACAGTAGCCTACGTAGTCGCTATTTACACTCAGACATTGATAAACTATTGTTCGTCGAGGAAACTCTGGCATGCCTTTGTTTCCGGTTGTGTGAAGCGGGTATCCTGCAGCTGGTTTAAAAAAACACAGCAAGGACTAGAAAATGCTTAAAATGTCCTCGATCATAACCAGCAGAATGGATCCTGGGGACATTCCAGAGGAGGACATGACCATGCCAGAGCAGAGTATCGTATACCAGAGGAGTCTGGTGAGTCTTCGCTTGTTTGCCACCAAGTTTGTCAAGATGGTACAAGAAGCTCAGGGCGGTGTGCTGGATCTCAGAAAAGTAAGTGATTTCAGACTACTCCGACATGGCAGGACTGCAGTCTACTTAATGAGTGTTTTACAGTCATGTGTCATGAAAAAAAACTCATATAACTTGGTCGAACTCGCAAAACAGAAAATTTAACTTGAAATTCTGCATGACATTTCTTCTGCCATTGCCTACATTATGCTTCAAGAAATAGGGTATAGGGGAGAGTGTGGTGAGGTAAGCCAAAGGGTAAGTTGAGCCACCTCCTTTTGCTTGGAAATGGTAAAATAAATTGATCATGTGACCAAATATTTAGGAGATGGGCATCAATTCATGGAGTCTGTGAAGGTTAGAAGCACATGGGTGAATGGGGTTAGACATTTATTTCCAAAAAACATTTTTCACTCTTGAAAGTGAATTTATTCTGTCATAAGTTTTATTAGGATTGTGTTCAGACCAAAAAATATGATTTTAAATTTGTTTTATACATCAACTGTGGTATCTATGAGCTACAACATGAGGTGCATAAAAGTCCACCATTTTAGCTCAGAGGACTAATAAAGTCAAAATAGTAGTTCTGGGGTAAGTTGATCCAGTGGCTCAACTGAGAAAGTAAAGGAGTCTGATGAGAGGATCAGAGTTTCAGTTCAGATTGTTGAAATGTGTTACTTTTTCTTTTCAAAAATACAGCTGTGAATATTCTGAATCACTTAAAGACATTCTCATGTTAAAATGTTTTTTTTTTTTTTTACAAAACAGCTTTTCAGCAGTTATATGTGATAATAGTAAAAACCATGTACCATTTGAATAGTGTATAATAGATAAAATTACACATGAATGTGAAGAAGTGACTGTTATATAGGGAGAGAGAAGGTGAGGGAGGGCTGGGGTGGAGAGTGGGGGGAAGTCGGGACTTTTTTACTGGCATGCTATATTATCAAGACAGTTATGTTTACACTCATTCTGTTGGTTTGCAGGGATGCACAACATCTTAAAATATATACAGATACACTAGTTAGAGACAAAACTATGATTGCTTTGATGTAGTGATCCGAAATATGAAAAATGGCACATCTCACCCCACTCTCCCCTACCCTGAATTTGTGAATGCTTGCCATGACTGTGTGACTGGTAAGATAATGGCGCTCATTGAAAAGTTGAAAAGATAATGTGCATAAAACATTATCGAGAGTGTGTTGGATGCCCGAGTCAAAGTTTGGACTCTCAATATCCAGTGTGAGTGTGACCTGAATGTTTAAATGCACTAGCCAACTGTAACCTGTTAATCCCAAAGCAGTAGATTGATAATGAGTATGTAAGTGTGTGTTTTCTTTTTAAATGTCTCAGGCTTCTGTTCTACTGGGTGTGAAAAAGAAAAGGCGAATCTATGACATTACCAGCGTGCTGGAGGGTGTTGGTCTGATTGAGAAACTACCTCATGGCAAAGTGAGGTGGAAGTAAGTTGTCAGCTCAGTCTTGTGTGCTTTCAGCTGAGTGTGCATGAGAGTCAAGAGTGTGGTTAACTGGAAAGTATTTTGACAATCAATCTTTTTCCAAATCAGGGGGACATTTCCAGTAGAAAACTCACGAGAGTTAAGCATCAGACTAATGGAGTTAAGGTCTGAGCTGGATGACTTGGAGCTGAAGGAGCACACATTGGACCAGCAGAAGTTTTGGGTGGAGCAGAGCATAAGGAACACAGCTGAAGACTTGAGCCAATATCCTTTTTCAAATCCTGGAAAAAAGTGCAGAATTGTTGCCGGGCTGGACAATGTACTGTATACACTATACCATATGGACGGGCCTGAAAAAAAAAGCATTTTTCATTATATTTGGCAGTTAAAGGTCCCATAAATGTAAAGCAGTTATTGAGATGACTGCCATACAGTCTTGCTACCTTCATAACTCTGGGGATTTCTCTTTTAAAACGATACAGTGTTTTAATTATACCTTAACTCAAATTAACTCTAACCTATGTCAATCATGAGGATATCTGCAACTGCTTCAATGGTAATTTAAATTTTTCTTACTTTGTGACTGGTTACTCTTGTGTTAAGCATAATTTTGATTTGGATGAAAAGTTTAAGTGGAAGGGAAGCCAAATTCATACAAGTGAAATACACATCAAAAACCTGTTTTTGATGATTCTTCAGCATGCCTTCCTTCCTACTGTTCTTGAGCTGGTAACTCACAGATCCAAAGGTTTAAATTATGATCTTTCAGAAGTTGTAAATGTAAATTTACATGATGATATGTTGTACACCAGAAACATATAATGGCCATACATGTCATTGGTTTTCCTTGATGTGTTTCCACTAGCCTCAAAAGATCCAGTATTGCTGATGTGTTAAAACTCTTACTTAGGACCAGGAGGGATGTAAATTGTTAAAAAAAAACAAAGTAGATTGCAGTTTCTTATTAGCCAATACTGTAACAAGTAAAACTGCTACAGTTTGTCCAGAACCTTTAAAGGGATACTTCAGTATTTTTCAGGGTGGGGTTGTATGAGGTGTATGTTAGTAAGTGTGTTTACTGCATGGGAATGAAAGTCAGATTGAGAAAGTAGCATGAGAACCAGACCAGAAGCTAAGCGAACAGGTAATTTAATCAAAGTACCATCCTTAGTATATATCTGCACTACTGTTTCTTCAATACTCAGGAGTTTATTATGATGATCTAGAAAGCAAACAGTGAAACAGCTTTCTTAATAAATGGCATCCTCTGTGGGTGCCATTTATCAGACACCTCATCATACAACCCTGCTTCTTTTTTAGCTGTACCAATAAACCAAAACTGCCATGTGATGAAGGGCTTTTACTGTTTTTCTCTTACAGGTCAGACTCTTCTGGCAGTCGAACCACCACAGGGCACACAGCTTGACATTCCTATTCCAAAAGCTGTAAGTATCCTTTCAAAAAATACTTCAGCTTTTGTTGAAATCTCCACTTCAGATGAAGAGTATACACCCTTTTTCAGGTACTTAACGGCCCAGTAAGATACCAGATTCATCTGAAAAGCATCAATGGACCAATCGATGTGGTAATTCTGAACAAGAGCTCTGCGAGCTCAGTACCTCTGGTGCTGCCAGTCCCACCGCCAGAGGAAATCTTGCAGCGAGCCAAATCCTTGATGTCAGATGAGCCAGACAGCAACAATTTAATTTGCCAGGCTTCCGATAATGCGCAACATAAAGCCAAACCCAGATGGCCGGCAAAGGAAGACTTTAGGCTCCTTTTATTATCATCACTTTTGAAAGATGAACCTGAATCTGGAAGTGAGTATTACTTTGTACAATTTTTTGTTTATTTTTTAACGGTGTACAATTCAAACAAAAAAAAAACCCCAGACATCTCTGAACTGGAGACATAACTGCCTAAATCAACAGGTTAAATGTGGCGCAAGTTCATTTTAGTTTTTAAAATTAGTCAAGTTGTAATAATCAAGTGTTATTTAAAAACTTAGTTTTAACACTAAGTTTACTAGCTTTTTGAAATCAACCAGTCTTAACCCGAATCTAGACAAAGATAATCTAGGTACTAATTTTTCGTCTTTGAAAGGTAAAAGCCTTTTTTTCAGCTTTATTTCGTGCTGTTCACACAATAATGTATCAAGGGTCTCTTTTTTTAATAGTATTTAATTCCCTCATACTATTTTTTTTCCAGCACAATTTTTATCAAAAGAGCTGGGAAAACTGCTCCATCTGAAAAAAGGTAGGTCTCCTGTTACATTGTTTGTCTCAAAATAATTGATGTCCTTTAATTCTTTATTTATTTAAAGTATGTCCTCTCCTTTAGAAAAACTGACAGAAAAGGTTTTTACTGAGCTAACAACTTCTTAAGGTAAGCACGCATCATTCTCTGACTTTATACATATATTAACTATATTTGTCATGTCCAGGTAACTGGGGAACAGCTATTAACTGTGTGTTTACTTTGCTGATTTTAGCTCCTCCCACTCACCTGTCTCCACCCACACCTGGACGGGACTACCAAAGCTGCTCTGACCTTTTTGACATCCCGATGCTTAACGTGTGAACATGAACTCTAGGACTTACAAAGTAAACATTCTTACCCAGGAAATGTACATAGTAGTCTGTTTTTAAATAGTTATTTGATCATAACAAATAAAAATCAAATGATTTTGAATTTGGTGTCCATCTCATTTATCTGGTAATTGGTCAAACACATTGTAATATAATACAGTCCAACAAAACACCATGAAGTAAAGCCTCATTGCCAAAGTAAGACCATTTTCAAGACTGGACTTTTATATAGATATATGTTTTTTTAATGAAAATTACGAATTATTAAGTGCAGCATCACAGCTTTTGAAACATACTTGCTGTGGTTTAGACCAGTGGTTCTCAAGTCCAGTCCTCGAGGCCCACTGTCCTGCATGTTTTGATGTTTCCCTGCTCCAACACACCTGATTCAAATGAGTAGCTCGTTATCAAGCCATTACAGAGCTTGATAACGAGCTGATCATTTGAATCAGGTGTGTTGTACAGGGAAACATCCAAAACATGCAGGACTGGACTTGAGAACTACTGGTCTAAACCAAATTAATGTACAATAAGAAATTATGGCCTGATGGTGGTGCCAGAGGACGGGTATGGCAGCATTTCAATCATCAGGAGCAATTCTCTGGGAAGTGTGACAAACAATCCTTAGGTGACATATTGAACGTACTCACCTACAAATCAAAAATTTTAGTTGGTTTCACTTTTTGTTCACCAGGAATTAATTTTTTTATCAAGGCATGCACCTGCAGAAACAAACCACCAGAGTGAGGGCTTCAAGTACTGAAATAAACAAAGAAATGATATTGCTTAATTTTGCGGTCTAGAGATTGTTGAGGTTCAGTTAGTCAGGTACAAGGACTGGTAAAAGTTTAGTTTTAGTTATTGTATCTTGGGTTAGATAATGATGTTAAACCATATAGCTGAAATTCATGTCGTATCTGCCTCGTATTTAGCTTCAAACAAGCCACCCTTTCTTGTTTATTCTTGATCAAACCTCTGTAGATTTTAATTATGTTGTTTGTAATTGAGAGATAGTTGCAGAGGTAAAAGTTGGATTAAACCCAAACATTTCAATCTCAACAGCTAGTTTCTCCAGCTGATTTCTTCCAGCATGGGTTTCCTGCTGAGAGAGGAGGGCCGAATGAGGAAGCTCAGGTTTCTCATTGAATATTCCCGTGGTGAATCGAGCCCTGCTGCACTGAGTGATCGCTGTTCCCTGTGGTATCAATAATACAGGGGGAAGTTATTGTCCCTGTGCAGGCCATAGTATCATACAGCTAAAGCAAGTGGAGGGGGGAGGAGGTCCTTTCACTCAGCCCTCTTGGGTTTCAGGGCCTGTAGACAGGGGTCTGACTCTGGGGAACCGGCTGCTGCGCCCTTGCACAGGGCTCAATTGTGTGTCTGCTTGACCGAGGGATAAATGTGTCCAAACAGTGACAGCCTGCACAGTCCTGCTGGCCTGGTCCTGTTGGTAAGTCTACACTCCAAAACAAACCCTGAGCTGTGAGATGAGTCCCAGCTGACAGACAGCTCAATGGGGAAGTAGTTAGTGGGAGATATCTGACAGTTTGAGGATGGGATAGATATCCTGGGTGTGATCAACATGATCCAGATTTTCACCTTGCTTGAGCACCTAGCTGAGTAATGCCTCTTTCCTGTAGCCTCCTGATGCTCCAAAATACTGACCCGGGAACTTGATTAACATATGTAGATCCAAAATTCAAACTGCGACTAAAAGGCTGAGACACAAGTCTTGTTTCTAGAGCTTATGTTCACCAAAGTCTAAACCTATTACCCTTTCCTTTTATTCCTTCTTGCTGGTGGAAAGCAGCCAACTATAAAACTGTTGCATGTAAAGAAAACTCTTGAAATATGAAGCCAAACATTAACCCTAAACTCCAGGGTCCGAAAGTGCTCCAATCAGCTAAAAGAGAACATAGAGAAAGACGGGGACGCAGGTGGGAGGGGTGCACGAGGACAGAGTGAGAGGTAAAGGAGTCCGAGTGATAGTGAGACAGAGAGTGGCACATAGAAAGAGGTCAGCGCCGAGCATGTTTGTACCGCTGAGTTAGAGATGCTGACAAAAGCCTCAGGATATTCAAGGACATTTAAGAAAATGAACAGAGTTTATCTGGTGGTGAGTGTCTTGTTTTCTAAAATTTTCATTATGATTGGGGGATTATTGATCATTTAAATGCATCAAAAGCATTAAAGGGCAGATATATTCTTATTCTGGACAAACCATTAGAGGTGTTTATGAAGAAAATACTGTTAAATATTTTTAGTAAGGATCTTTAGTATCCTTAACTTTAGTTACTTTTTAAACATCACATAAACAGTAAAGTGACCTTTAAGACTTCATACTCTTATACTTAACAAAGCTTCTCTTAGTTGAGTTCATTACCACGTCTTGTTTTAGTAAACATGCAGTGAAAGTGGGAAGGTTAGTCTCTGGTCATTAAGGTTTAATATGTCCTCTCCCCTGAGATACTTAACTCTGTGAGTCTTGCTCATTACCGTAAATTAAAAAGCTGCATCTGCTTTAACACAGGGTTTCATGAAGTGAAGAAAATAACACCTCAGAGAAAAAGATGTGACAGCATTGTGTCACCGTGTGTGCGAACATAAGATGAAGACAGCCAAGATGGCTACACTGAGAATAACGAGCATCATAGTTTGTGCTGTTTTACTGGGACAAGGATGGTCTGAGAAGACAGGTGAGTGCTACTCTCAAGTACAATGCCAGTTACATTATTTGTGTGTTTTAATACATGTCTTTATGTGTGATGCCAGCTCAAGCTTTCTCTGATGGAAATCTTTCAGGAGGTAGTAAAGAGGACCAGAGAGATGCCATCCTTAAAGAGATTATTTCAAAATGGAGCACAGGGAGTGGTTGGAGTCCTCAAAAAGCTACCCCAGAATCAGAGAAGGACCAGTCTGTGCACCCTTGGGTGAGGAACATCATGGGAAGCCTGGGAAGTTTATTTCCAAACAAGAAACTCCCCTCTCTGAACAAACCACTTGACAGGCACCGTCTCTCTAGCTTCCTCTATAACATCTCTCTGTACCTCCAAGAGATGGGTGCTGAGCTGGAGGAGGCTCCTTCAGAGATGGATGAGGAGCAGCTCTGGGAGAAGGTACTGCAGTTCTTTCTCCAGGCTGAGGGGAGTGCTACAATGAACCAGTGGAATGGAAAGGTGCCACCTCGGCCCAGTGTCAAGGTGCAGGACTGGTTTTTGTCCCTACGGGGCAGCCCTCACTGGGACTGGCTACTGGGGCTGCTGCAGAGTCTGATCACTCTGACAGAGCGACAGCCCTACAAGCCTCTTCTGACTTATTTATCCCAGAACTGGAGGACAGTGAGTGCTGTGTTAGAGGCTGCTCTTCAGGCTCTGGTCAGTGGAACCTATGGCCAGGCCAGTGCCGGCCTGCAGGGCTTCATCTGTGCGCTAAAGGGCCGTAGTGACTGTGCTTTCAGTGTCAGCTGGCTCCAGCAGCTGCTGCGTTTTCTAGAAACACGTAACTGGAAGCCTGTGGTCAGTCTACACCCAGCAGGGGAAAGTGCTGAACACGTCAAAAGCTCAAGTGCATTTGGACGATTGAAACCCTTCAGCCTGCCTCCTGAGGCCATAAGGAAGGATGCAATGACTGGAAATGCTTCTTTTGAAGACACAATGGCCACAGAGGATGATCCAGACTCGGTGCAAAGCTTTCTGCTGCAGGCGTTGTCCCGTTCAGGTGGAGGAGAACGAGGGGGGCACATGGCGCAGAAAAATCTAGCGCTGGTACAGAGTTTGGATGGGCTGAGGAGGGGTCTCCTGCACAGGGTGGGGAGTTCTGTCTATGGCAACCTAAGGAGAAAAGTTTCACAAGCTACCATGGCGCTGCTTGATGACGTCAGCAGCTTGGTGGACGTGCCACAGCCCAACGCCCACGGTCAGTGCTCAATTGGTGAGTATGTGGAGCATCTGGTCTCAAACAAGAACTCATGGATAAAACTTTGCTAATATTAGTGCTCAGTGCTTTGATACATACAACCTGACGTGAAATCATTTCACACTCAAGTGAGTCTCCTCCAATTATTGCTCACATATAAGATGCTCCAGTATTTTGATGAGTTTACATTTAAAAATTGCAGCAGAGATATCACACATGTGCTGTTATCTCAACTCTGAATTATGAATTGTTCCGATCTTTATTACAAATCCTCTCTTGAGCCTCGGTTTGGCCCTGGTTTCACCTAAAAGAAACAAGGGAGACTATGACAGTGACTGACACTGCTTTACAATCTCTTATAATCATCCTGGCTGGTGAAAGCGGCTGTTGTTAGCTTGACTAATCCCTTTATCTGCCCACTGATGTCAGTAACATTATAACCTGAGCATTGTCTGTTGCGCTGAACTGTTACCTCAGGCATTGACATGTGCCTCTGAAACTTCCAGTGGTTTTTTTCCACAATCACTCACTCTGACTTTTTGTTCAAATGTTTTTTTTAATTTTATTTTAGGGGACCTGAGGCAATTGATCTTATGGTGAGATATTTTAGTTTGCCCAACTATTTGACTCTAATTTGCTGTTAAAACTAGATTCTCATTACTTCCATTTCTCCATCTGTGATGATAAAGGGGGATTCGTCACAATGTCACCTGGAACACCGAAGCTTTAGGTGTTGGGTCTCATGGTCTCCCAAGCTCTCTCCCATTCCTGTCCTGTCCCTCCACTGAGGGTGATGTACCAAGATCACAACAAACATCAGCACGCTCAGCTCCAAAACCAGACTCCTCTTCAAGAACAATCTCTAAACAAAAACGCCTTCATGAACCCTCAACTGTACCTCACCACTCCAAGCTCAACCAGTCACCAACAAGCAGAACTAGACAGAGCAACACCCAGCAGAAAGAGGTCGAGGATCCAACCTCTATTGAAATCCTGGAAGCAGCGTGTAATGAATCCATCCCAGGCCTGACTGGAGTCTCCAACTTCACAGTGTTCCTCTACTGTAAACTGTTTGACGGGGAGAACGGGTCAGTCAGCTCTGCCGTGGCTCAGATAGGGCTCGACCTGCACGCCACATGCTCTGATGCTGCTTGGTACCTGTCGGCTGCTGAGGAGGACTTCCTTTGGGTTCACGTCTGCAGTGAGTTCTTCGCCCAGGAATTTAATAACACAGTGTGTGCCAACTCTTCTTTCTGGCTGCAGAAAGCACATCAGGTACTCCATTTTTTTTTTTTGTAAGAAAATGATCTGGGAGGTTTTGGTGATTTATAAATGGTAAAATTGTTCCATCAGGGAAATCAGAATCAATCTGATATCATACTATGCCACCAATTAGCCCCCAAATTTAAAATGACAATGTTTTGAATGACACACACGTCTATGGAAGGAAAAATGGTTTTGCATGACTCCTGATCCATGGCATCAGAGAGGTTTGAGGATATGCTGTGTCTGTCATGTTTCATGAGTTCTGATTAGTCTTGGCGTCAGCCCCTGATGGCAGCACTCGTAACACACTTTGACACATCTCTCATAAATTGGCAGAGCATTGGAGCTTACTGTTGATTAAAAATGATACAAAAAAATTGATATAATCAAGTAGATCATATGAACAGGTCAACCATAAAGCTGGCCCTTTACAGATTGTAAGTGACAGCAAAGGAATTTAGCCAAACAGCTGCTCTTAGTGCTGGAAAAACAAGCTAGTATTGAAGTGCAAAACTCTGCAGTTCCTCAAATGTCCACTCGAGGCTGCCAGGACTGTCCCATCAACCCTTATGTTTAATTTACAGCAAGATTAGATTAGTTTACAGCATTGTGCAAAAAAAAACTCATCATTTTTTAAGCTACGACAGCAAAGGGTTGTGCATACACTAGCATAATGGACAGGTAACTTATGGATTTCTTAGTTGTTTAAAAGTTGGCTGAGTCAGCACTGCTATCCCTCATCACCTTGCAGAGCATTATAGTTGCCTACAGAGTATCTAATCAAGAGATAATACTGAGGGAGGAAGGGCACCCATGAGACAGATCTAAATGAATAGCCAACATGAATAGCAGCTTGTGGTACCTGAGAGAACAGCCATTATGAACTCGGTTACAAATTGCAAATGTATTTGTGAATTTGTTTTTTAACGAGCAGGTCTTTTCCTCTGCTTATTAAATGATTGTGATTTTGATATTTGCAGGCTGCATTGACAAAGGACTACCATTTTTTCAACCAAACAAGTATAGATGATTTGTGCATACACCTGTCAGGTGAGGCCATAGGAAGCCAAGGACCCGGTGAGAACTGTGTGGCTCAGCTGGGCAGCAGGATGCTCACTGCGCAGACTTTCAGACACTGTTTTCTACCCAACAACTCTGTCTTAATATCAGCCCTGTGTGGGAGAGATTCCCCTGACGCACAACAGTCCTTACCGGAGGGAAGCTGGGCGGCTGCATACTGCTCCAAAATACACAACTACTCCCATGCTGACTCTTTTGAGGAGTCTTGTCAATATAAGGAATGGGCTGTGCATCATTTCACCAACTCCACCCTCCTGGAGCTCTGTGGGCAAACACAGGGTTTGAGGGAGTACATCTGTCTAAACACCACACTCTACAGTGAGCTGTCAAAATCAGTGCCGCAGTTTGCTGATCTCTGTGCTGACCTGCAGGCAGAAGTAGAGGAAAGGAAGTGTGTCCTGCAGAGATTTTTCGACATACTCCCAGCAAGGTATGAGTTTGACACATCCCAGCTGTGTGTGGACCCGGCTCCACTGCTGGTCGACGTTCTGCACAAGCTGAGTGTGTGTGAGGTTCAGGGAGGGGAACGAGAGGGCTTCTTGTTGGCACTAGGGTATGTGTTTCGTGTTCTGGACATTATGGTGGGGCTCTCCTCAGGCTTGGACGAGGGGGAGAGAGAGGCAAGACAAGGTTTGGGTCAGGCCATTCTTCTCTCCAGCCTCCTTGACAACACATCTTGGGCAGAACTGCAGCCAGAGGCCTCTATGAGTGTCCTTCACACCGTCGGAGTCTTCCTCCGTAGGGAGCAAAATGCCACGCTGAAAGAGGACCTGTTGAGCTGCTTCAGTGTAAGATAGCCTTCTCTCTCTCTCTCTCTCTCTCTCTCTCTCTCTCTCTCTCTCACACACACACACACACGCACACACACACCAGAGCGAATTGTGAATTACTTGTCCTGCTGTTTCACCAGCCTGTCTTGTGGGACCTCATCCAGCGAGACAACAACTCCTCTGCTCTGAGGGTTCTGCTGCAGGTATTGGCCTGTGCTGCAACAATAATCACATTTAACTTTCATACTAGACTCTATACTCTTACTTTATGTCATCAGGAGTACCTACAAATGCCAAGAGACAGCATTCGCACTCTTGTGATGTCTGCTGAAAAAGATGCTGTAAAGAGATTCATCTCCCATATGCATCAAAGCTGGGACCAGTTAAAAGTTGAAACCGGCCAGGTTTGTTTGTACTTTCTCAACAAATAACTAATGTAGAGACATCTATCATGAAGCTATTTGTAATATTACAAAACAGAAATATACACAAAATACAGCTCTGATGACTTTTATTTTGCTATTGTACTCTCCTCCTCTGTATCCATATATCACCCCAGTCTCTCTCTCTCTATCTCTCTCTTTTTTTCAGGCCTCCCAAAAGGAGCTGCAGGCCATGGAAACAATGACTGCTGCTTTCATCCATAAGTTCCCTCGAGTGACCCCAGAGCTGTTTGTGGACATGTCTCAGTTCATCCCCTTTATGTCTGTGTCTGATATCATGAGTTTCCCAGCTTCCCTGATCGTCAACGACACAGTGTGAGTTACCAGTCAAGGACTTATTTCACATAGTTTATGTCTTCATGTTACAGCTTGTCTGTGGCTTTGGACTAAAGCATCAGCTGATTGAAACTGTAACTCTCTCTGTAACAGAGTCGCTTCTGTGTTTCTCTTCAGACTGACAGCCATTCGTGACCACAGCTCAGGGATGAAGTCGCTGCAGAAACTGGCATTTGTGAAAAGACTCCTCCAGTCCAGTGTTGTGGGTGATGTTCCTTCATGGCCACCGTACTTTCTCACATCCATCCTTCCACTTCTGCCTTACCTTCCAGTCAGCCATTTTCAGCAACTGACCTCACAACAGGTGAGATCCTGTCACACTTACAAAGGTTTTACACGGCTTTAGCATCTCTTTCCTAGATGTTAATCATCCCACATGGGGTCAGACAGTTACTGAAGACAGTGAGTAAGGTCCTTAGTGCAGCTTTGGCAAGTCAAAGGGGATGTTACATGTATAAACAGTCTACCGAATGGTTTCAACATCAAAACTGACTCCATAGAAATAGTCTCTCCTCTTGTTAAGGGTCTTTTTTTGTCTTTTTAGGCCACAAAGCGACTTCAACATCAATTCCAGCTCATTCATTGTCTGCTAAAAACTTTTTACCAGAGCTTTAAGATGGTTGGAGTGTAAAAAAACGTTTGAAACTAAAGTTACTTTATTGGAGCTCAATCAAGAACTTTCTGTCACCAGCCTACACTTAGTCATCACCTGAGACACTTTTTGTTGTTTTCGCCTTGTCATCTGTCTGTGTAAATTTTACCTCTAGCCTTTTTCTGTCACCCCTTTTAGCTCATTCCTCTTCTAGAGCTGCTAGGCAACAGCAGTCTGGATGGTGTACGGGGCCGCCATATGCTCCGAACTCTTTTCAGCAAGAAGAAGAACTTAACAAGTGACGGCTTACTGAGGTGGGTTCCCCACTTCTGTTGATCTGGCACCCTTTTAAGTTATTTTTGAGGCACTTTTGTCTTTGTTGGATAGGACAGTTGGCAGGAGATGGAAAATGTGGGAGCAGAGAAGGGAATAACATGCAGGAAGGGGTGGTGGCTGGGAATCGACTCACCCTGATCCTTCACTCTTGATTGCTTTTTGGCTATTGTAATGTCTGTAAATGAGTACAATAAAGTTTCCCTGTCAGACCTGACACAGGTGCTGCATCAGTTGACATTTCTCTCTAAGTTATTCATCCCGTACTCCTCTCATGTTCCTCATTTGAAGCAATGTGACAGACGTTGTCTTCTTTTTTTAGATTAGGAGTCCTTGTGTGCTACCTGGATCCAGAGGATCTGACTACATTTCTTCAGAACTCACCTGTGTCCCCAGCGCTCTGGCAGCAGCTGGCACAATGCATGTCCAAAGGCTTCATCAGCTCCAGTGGCAGGGTAACACACACACATCTCTACAGAAAGAGTTCACACTCAGGTACAGTTTTATTAAGGCTTGATCTGTTTACCTGTGTTTTATGGTCAGATGTCTTCTTGGTTGATACAAGCCATTCAGACCATCAACATCAGCAGCGTGGGTCCTTCAGAGCTGCCAGCCCTCAGGGCTCTTCTACCTCAGTTGGGGGCCTCCTTCCTGCTGTCACTCCCCTCACAACAACTCTTAGACATCCTCACACAGCCAGGACTTCACAGATATTCACCAGCACAGGTCAGTGGGGAATTAATTCTTTGTGGACTTTTCTTTAAACTTCTCTTCAGTGAAGGTGTCAAGTTTTCTCAAGTATTTTAAAGTATTCAGTAATTTCTCATCCCTGCCATAGCTCTTAATTTTAGCTTTAAATTCTCAGAATTTTGTCTGAAAATGTCAAGGTACTCATCAGTCTTTTCTCTAATGAGGAGAAAGTAAATTGCACCAACTCTTATCAGAAAAGAAAAGTTAGCCTTGTCCCTCACATGTACTGCAGGGTTTTTAATTGTGGTTTTATGTTGAATTCCTCTCCACATTTCTAGAGGCAAGAAGATAATTAACACTGTCAAAATGTTTAACCTCTATCCACATGTAGTGCAACTGTTGAGTATTTTTCACACTCACTCTCCTGTTCATTTTGGAAAACTTTCCTCAGGCTTTTCAAATGCTGTCCAAGATTTCAAAGGACATCCCTGTAAGTAAATCATTTTAATTTGATTTGTCTGATCTCAGCCAACTTCCCTTTCATCACAGTGTTTCTCTCTCTCCCCTGTCAGCTCAGCATGGAAAAACTTTGCAGGCTGAAGCCGTTACACGGTGGCCTCTCCCCTGCTGTGCTCTCAGACCTCCAGGGGACTGAGATCATGGAGGCTGCCCATTGCCCGTGTGTGAGATCACTGCTGACTGAGCTTAAGCCGGGCCACAGAGCTATACTCTACAGTGCAATGCAGGAGGTGATGGTGCTACTGTCTTTCCTCACTTCATCATTTATTACACTTCTTATCTTTCCATCACATCTTATCATTTTTTCTGATATACTGTGTCGTCATGTCTTGAATAAACAGATCAGAGGTAGACAGGTTTAAAAGAATTAAATATCACGGTTCATATTATTCTCACAGGTTGTTGAAAGTCCAAACATTTCCTAAAATTAACTGATAAAGTAAGAATGAAACATAAAACATTGGCCCAAGAAACATGAATCTGATTTCTCTCAAATGTTCATTGAAACCACATGTGTAAAACTTGCTTTGTGTGTTTTATAATTGGTTTAAAGCATATCATGTTTGACTGTGCAATGCATCTTTGGCTTTTGTTTTGTATCGACAGGCCTTACAAAGAGACGAGCAGAACATCACCCAGCAGGTAAACTGTCTGTCACCATTTGTCCCTCTGAGGAAGCTGTCAGAAACTGTAACTGGTGAAACAATCCTGAGAGATATCAGCCTCTACAGAGACATCCTCTGGTCACCACAACAGGTGATCATTTAACCTCATTCAACCTTTGTGTCTGATGTTTAACATTGTATTGCTATGATAACAATAGATCTGAAGTTCTCTGACTCGAGGAGCAAATGCCACCAGCCCTGGTCCCATTAATCTGTAACTCATTGGACATGCTTCAGAAGATGCTTTCAGGATATTAATACTCCATACGCATCAGCCACCATCAGGCTAATTAGTTTGGATGTAGTACAATGGTGTGGAGGAGTGTAGCATAAATTAATAATGGTTACCTTTGAGGGATTTTGTCACAGCCAAGGGTGTATTTCAGCCCCTGTTCTCAGTCTAATAAAACCTGTGTAAAATCAATAGACTTGGCTCGTCAGTGAGAAGCTACCCTTAAATATGATGTGATGCTGAACATCAGACCTTATTATATTTAGTTAACCCTTCAGTTGAATGAATTATACTCTCAATCTCTTGATTTGTGTGATAATTTCTTAAAGACAGACAGAAAGTTACATTGGAAATGAATGCCATTGGCTCTGAAAGCAACCATCAGAATTGTTGTAGTTTACAAAATTGGGTCAAGATACATCATTGATAACAAATTAGTATTGCATAAAAAATAAAGTTTAGTTCTTTTTAATTTGGTTTAATAAGTAGTTCAACTGCTCAGAATTTATATGAATTCTGGAGCTTAAATATTCATTAAACTCACCTCAAAAGGAAAAGGTTAAATGAAACAAACGTAACCATTTTGCTTTGTTTTAATCTTAAAGTTAAAATGAAAAGGGTTTATTCTTCATGAAATATTGAGGTAGTGGCCTTTTCCTACTATCAAAGGCAGGATAATCTGATCAGCGTGAAAACACAAACCATGACTATCCATCTTGACACACAGCAATAAAATCAGCTTTTTGAAGCATTTTGAAAATGTCTTGCTTTAGCCCCCAGAGTGAGACCTGATATCTGAAAGCAACATTGAACCTAATCCCCTTCAAGCATCAAACACCAGTGATTTAAGTTCCAGCTTTCACAGTCTGTAGTTGTGTCCTTTACAAATATCAGCTGTAAATTCAACTTGTGTTGAAGGGATTCTATCAGTTAGAAAGATTTATCAGGCAATGACTCGGCAAAGAAAAACATCCTGGAAATCAAATCTTCCTTTGTTTGCTCATTATGAGCTATGTCTTATTTTTATATTCAAATATGACCACATGTGGTTTCAGTTCATGGTGCTGGTTAATTGGTTGGAATTGGTGAGTAATACTTTCTGGAGGCCTATCTCATTTCTTTAATGGCTCTCAACTATAAGGATTTTTTTTTACCTGCAACCACCAGGAAACATCAATTTGTTTAGGCGAGATTGATTTTTGAACCATTTTTCCATGTCAGGATAAAAACTGTCTCACAGTTGGTCCTAGCTTTCATGATTTTAGGGGCTGGGAATTCAGATTAGACAAATGTACCCACTACAACTGATTAAAGCTTTATCGATCAAAATTTTAGGTAAGGTGAGATGATGAGTCTGACTTTTTTTATTTCCTGCTCAGGCTCAAGTCTTATTCAAAAAGATCAACAAATTTAAAAACGTTTCAAGCAGCATGGTCAGGTAAGTTGGACATATTATTTCCTGAAAACCTGATTAAACAACATGCACTTATCAAAATACTAACACACACTCAGATCCAGAGACAGTAATTTTTACAGAGCTATACCTTTCTTTTTCATAAAGGAATCTGGGTCATATTGCCAGTGGAATGAGTTGTGATTTGCTAAGGCTTTGGCGGAACAATACAGACTTTGAAGAGCTGCTTCAGTTTATTACTGAGCTGCCTGGATCTATAAGACCTGCCCTGGTGAGAAACCAACACTACAGCCTCGCTTATCATGTGTATCACAGTGGCTGCTTTGCATCACAGATTAATTTGTTTGTTGTTTTATGTGCTTGGAAAAATATAGACTGACAAATTCTAACAAGTTCAGGTGTGTTTTGGCTGTTTTACCAGCGGAGATGTATTGTAGAAGAACTGAGGGCACGTCCTGATCTTGACCCTAGCACTTTAGGCTCTGGGTTTGCTGCAACATTACCGTTAAGTATATTCAAATTAAAACATAATATTGATCTTTTTATTATTATTTACAGTTTATAAAATGATTTACACCACTGTTTTGTTTTTTCCAGAGTGACGATGCTAGAGAACATATCTAATGCATCCTTCAGAGCCATCCTGGACTACATTCAGGCTAACTTTGCTGATTTTCTCAGACTGCCACATTACAAGCAGACAAATTTAGCAGAGAAAGTCGTCTCTGAGCTGGTAAGATACTAACATACTAATTCTGAATTTAGTGCTTGACGCATTTCTATATGCTTGATGTAGAAAGTGTTACCTGTTTCTGAAAGTTAAACAGAAATTCAAAAGTAACCCCTAGATAAGTAGCCCCACACAAATACCTTTTAATAGCACGCTACAGCCAATAGATGCTATTTCTGCTCAGAATAAATCAGGGCGTGCGTCAGTGAGGCTGAGTCATGTATTTGATTAGTATGAGCCATGTCACAGTACAAAAAGAGCAAACTCCTTTGTTTCCGGCTTCTCAAGCAAACACAGACAAGAGAAAACTGATGGAAAATTCCTCTTCTCAGCTTTGTACCAAATCGAAGTCATATCAGTGTGAAATCCTTGTAATCCAGGGTTTATTCTGACTGTATGTGGTGGTCTGCTGGGCTCTTCTCAGGCTGCAGATGAAATTGATGGCACCGTGCTGGACATTCTGGGGCCTTTGCTGCCTTTCTTGGACAGAGACAGTTTGGCTCTGGTGGACAGAGGAGCTCTGGCTCTGCGGCTCGAGGAGATGAGAGATTTTTGTCTTCCTAAAGAGGCCTTGAGAGATATAAGTGCCCTTCTCACTCAGAGAGACATGCTTGGGTAAATATCTGGTAGGGATCACACAAGGTGCACATGGGATCAAAAATATAGCAAAGGTTATTTTTTAAACCAAGGGTGTCATTAGGTACTCAGGTTTAAGCTAAATATACAGCAGATTTAGAAAATCACTCTAAAAAGATGTATTATTTATTTACAACAGGTTTTTAAAAATTTTTTTTAGTCACTTATAAATCCAACAGACATCTACAAAGCCAAGTGATCATGCAGTATCAAGGCAAAATGAGTGATGGAATCTAAAATGTGTTATATATTCTAAGTATATTAGTATGCTTATATTTGACTATAAACCAACAACTACAGCTGACGCTAACAGTTCAGTTAGCAGCAAGTCTTGAGTCAAACTGATAAATTAAATCTTCTGTCCAGTGTTTGGACAGAAAACCTAAAAGTATCAGAGTTATATAGAACATCTTACAGAGAATAGAGGTAACATTTGTGGGCAACAAGGGTGTTGAATTATAAAAAAATCACATATAGGAGAACACATTTTTTACTTAGAAATACTGTATGTTGTGATTCCTTTGCAGAATAAAAGGGATTGTGCAGAAAAGTTATTTTGAATGAGTTGGTACTTAGCAGAAGCCTGATTGAAATTAAGTTTGTGCTGCAGGACATGTTTTTTAATGAAACACTAGTGTTGGTAAAATGTATTTGCTTTTTGAAAGGGAACCATCCAAATGGCAGGTTGGAGATGTTGAACATTTGAGCAGGCTGGTGTTTTCTCTTTCAAATAAGCAGATTAACTCCATCCCACTGGTGAGCATCAGCAAACCTCAACCTTTGAAAAGAATGAATGCCACACTCTTGCTGGTTTTCTTAAATATGTCCTGACAAGCTGGCATATAAAATATGTGTTCCTCCTGTGTAGGCTGTGCTGAATAAAGACACGGTGGAGCAGGTCCTGATGGGTCAGAGTCACTGGGAGGACAGCATGGTTGGAAGAGTGTGCATTTCTCAGTGTATGGACAAGCATCGCCACAGAAGAAAGACTAACAGTCTCATTCGAGGGATTGTCAAAGCTCAGAGCAGGAGAGCCAAAGGTTTAGTGCTGTGTCTGATACATTTTATTTCTACCTGCTGGTTTGTGCTGGTGGTGTGCCTCACCGCTAATCTGCACAGTAGATAGGGGTTGTATGAATGGTTTCTTTGAGTTTGGTTTGATATGACTTCTCTGGCCTCTCTTCAAGCAGTGCCCGTTCCTAGCTGTGCAGACATCAGGGGAACGTTTCCTTCGGCTTGGACATCTACCCAGTTCAGCCGTATGTCACAGGAGGATCTTAAACAGTGTACTGAAATCTTTGCCCAAGACGCCTCATTAAGCCCTGAGCAGCGACGAGCACTTTGGATTAAACTCAGGCAGGTTGGTAGCTCAGACTGCAAAATACCACAAAAAAATTCAGCTTAAGGTTGTTCATACTTTCTGTTAAATGCAGCATGGCCTCCCATATGAAATGTTCAAACTGCATGTAAAATGTGTTATCCCTGTTTTCAGGACTTGATTGTCTGTTAGAGCGCTTGTTTATTTTTAAAGCTGTGAGATGTAAGATTGGGAATAGAAAATAAGAGTAAGAGATATGCAGTATCTGTTTTTGACAGCTCACTAAAACATGAGTAGTTTTTTTACATTATCATCAACTGTAGTTGAAACATGGTCTTGTATTTCCTTTCATTTAATCCAGTTCTACAGTCCAATGAGAGAGCTGAGAGCGGATCAGGTGCTGGCTTTGGGCTCGGTGGTGACTGAGATGGGGGAAAGAGAGCTCCAAGAGGCAAATCTAACTGATCTGGGTGTCCTGACACATCTAGGGACTCTGACAGAATGGAGCCCTAAAAAGGTCAACTTCAGTGTTTTATTGGGTGTAATAATGCACAGCAATACGAGAGTTAATTATTTAACATGTCTATTAGTGTCACTGTATTTCTATTTGTTATTTTCAGATGAGAGCAGTGGTTTTGGGTGCAATGCGGAAACAGAAACAGAAAGTCGAACAGTTAACAGCAGTAGATCTTGCAACATTAGGTCATCTGATCTGTGGTCTGTATCCCTCGGAGATCAAAAGGTTGAGTCCTTACAACCTCAGGTCAGTCAAAGTCCTCTTGTGTGTTAACTGAGTCTCCACTTAGTATAACTGCACTAACAGTAAAAAGCAATATGGGGAGGCTCATAGTTTAATAGACTGTGTTTAAATCAACACAGGAATGATCATAAAGAGGTGCTCAAACACTTCACACAAGGTCATACAATATGCCAGTAGAGCATTAATAACATTTTTATGATATCAACTCAAAGACAAATGCAAACAGAGATGGATGTTTAAAATCATAGGGTTTTTAAATACTTTTTACAAGATAGTAAATACAATGTGTGCACACAAACAATAATTAGCTCTAATCATTAACAGCAAAACATCGATTCAGCCACCATCACCTTGACAGAGTCACTCTCCTTTGGCTTCTAAGAAATCAGCTAAAGTCACATCCACCCTCTAACAGATGTTAACCAACAGGCGGTTGGCACATCTCTTAGCTGCAGAAACCCCATGAAAATATTTTTGCATACCCTTAGAGGAGGATTGAGTCCTGGATCTTTCTCCTTAAACTGCAGCATGGCGGTCCTGTTCCTGCGGGAGATGTCCCTGCCGTGCACAGAACAGCAGATGGAGGTGTTGACAAGCCGTTTGTCCAGACCTGAGGCCTTCGGTCCAGTCAGTGCTTGGGGACCAGAAGTGTTCACTGAAATTGGGACATTGGCAGGTGCAGTAGAAAATAGTGTCCCTGAGGGTATAATGTTTTTTTTTTTTTTTTTTTTTTCAGATTGTTTTTGCTGAAATGGAGGAGGGGATGACAGCTTTTGGATGGATAGTTACAATTTGATACTTCCCTTGGGGCATGGAAGTTTGGGAAAACTTTTTCTGTGACTTGATATGAGAAACATTAATTATCTGACTGCAGTACTTGTGTCTCTGTCCAGTGGGTATGGAGGACATGGTGCTGTCATCTCTGATACAAGAACAAGTGGAGGGAATAACCCCTGAAGCCATTGCTGTGATGTCAAAGAAAAAGATGGCAGTGAGTTTTGACTTAAATACAATTATCTCTATTTATGGTGAACTATACAGGAAAGTTTGAGTCCAGTATAAATGCAGAGTCATTAAGTATTAGCACAGAATATTTAAATACATAATGCTTGAATAGTTGAGATACAACTATGAATAATTCATGTTGATGTAAATTAATGTTGATGTTGATACAACTGTATAGAAACTGCTGTTTATAACTTTATATAGCAGCTTCATGGTCCAAATTTGATACAAACAAGCCTTATTTGACAATGTCAGGACTCAATAGCATTATTTTAACTTTTAGTAACTCATGTGTTCATCATAATATTACAAATCAAAATGTCTGCTGTTGGGAAATAGGAGAAAAGTTTAAAACTGCCTTTTTTTAGTTAATCGTAAAATGAATTGTTTGGGTTTCATTATGACTTAAAGTGAATTTGAATAAGCAGGGAAGACATCTTCCGGAGAATTAAATAATGTTGAAGGATGATTGTTGGCTTGTCTGCTCATGTGTCTTTACTCTGAGCTGCTAAAAGTTGAGGACTGAGTACAGAATTTCATATATTGCCAGATAGGAGTTTAATAGATCAATAGTATTATTGGGGTGTAATATAAAACCATTAAAAGGGCATATCAAATTTTGTCTTCTCATTTTTACTCATTTTTTAGAAGACATATCAATGAAAAGTAACTGCATTACCATAGTTCACCTTGTTAAATGTTGAAAGCCACTAAGCTTTTTGGCTATCAAAATACTTCAAAATGTGTGACACAAGGATCTTTTGTCTATGACTGCACTGTGAGTCTGTATTTTTGTTGGGTGTATGTCTGAAAGGTGGTGTTCAGTGCTGTTCAGCTATCCTGGCTGAGTGCTGAGCAGGCTTGGGCTGTCACTAAAGAGCAGTGGGAAGAGCTGGACAGTGAACAGAGACATGCTGTTGGACTAGCTCGATACGAGGGAGATGTTTTGCTGGAGCTGAGAGGTGAGTGTGATAAAATTTCATTTTTATAACCCTCTTTACAATGGCTCTGTCGTGGTTGTTTTAATTAACTGAGAGAGAGTTTGGGAGCATGTATACTTTTATTATGGTTACACTTACTTCCTCTAACCAATTTGATTTTTATGTTGTGTTCATGAGGGAATAATAAATGCTTTGTTTGTCTATTACCACAGGAAGAAACTCTGTTCCAGCGGGCCTCAACACAGACAGCTTCTTTTTACACTCACTGCTGCTCTGCCTCTTATTATGGCAGCTAATTTAAAATGCTGGAAATAATTGAATCTGTGTCTGCACCTCCCTTGGTATCATCACATTTGTACTTAAATAAATATTTTGGACTGTTCTATCCCTTCTTGAGTTGTTCCTTTAATTAAAATCCCTCCAATTGTGCTCTGATTCAGCCTACATGTATCACTTTAATGTGAACTATTAGCCTGAAAATATGTAGATAAGTGCATGCAGTTACTTTTTTTGTAATGTGTTAATTTGATAACAGTCATGGAGTACTTTAAAAATATTATTACAGGATGTCAGATCTACTGAATAAAGAGCTTGAATCATTTTTCTTAGACTATAGACACTGGGGTTTGAAAAACATTGAAAATCATAAACATGTATCTTTAACTTCAGCACTAGCCTCAGACCTTAATGGAAATACTTGTCCCTCTGGAGTTTGCTACTTTCAATCATCTTCACTGCAGACTTAATGTATGAATTACCTCAAAAGACAGTAGCTTTGAATAGCTTTCCAGGAGCCTCATATTGAATATAAATGGGCATGATTAAGCTTTATGAAAAGCTTAAAATAGGTATGAAAGTATGCTTAACCGAAGTCAAGGTATAACAGCAGGATGATTTATTATGAAAATGATTCCCTTGGTTGTTTGACATGGGAGATGTGGTAGTAAAGAGTAAAACGATAGATCAAAATAACTGCTTGCCCGCTTCATTGAGAAGCCTGAAAAAATTCTTAAAAGCTCCTGGATACCTGGTCTTTTGTACTTTGGTAAACCATAATACAAAATATTTAAACTTCTGACTTCAGCTTTGAACAACTGAGTGAATCATCTGAGAAACCTTGAAAGTGATTTTTAGCCACCAGGTATGGACAAATTTACTGTAAAGTCAATTTTACAAATTAGGACGACAGAAGGAGAATATCTATCACAGGCAAACAGTGATCAGGTTGTCAAAGGCTATCTTCAAGGTGGGGTAGGCAGGATCTGAGGAAGTGCCAGTTTTGGGGAGAAATCTTGAATGTAAACACTACCCCTCCCAACCAGTTTTCCCCTCAACTCCTTCTCTCCCCTTCATCTCTACGTCAGCAAGCCCCGCCCACAAACAGACGCTCGTCCGCACTTGTATCGTCCCATTTAAATTCAGATATAATGCAGGTAAATACTTCATAATTACAAATGGAGCCCAGTCAACGTGAAAGTAACCAGCATTGGTGCTACTGTAGATGCCAACAGACTACCAGAAAACACAGTGTTTGCAGGACTTCTAAAACTAGGATTAAGTGACATACTCCAGGACCCGAGTTAAACAGAGCGCTACAACACACAGCAGGTCCTGTTTGACAAAAAACACTTGTGTTACAGACATTTAGCTTACTTTGTTAAAGCGGATTATCTGTCCAGCATAAAGGTTACAGGGTCCGTAAGATCCCAAAGCTTCCCCAATCATTGCTATTTTAGTTCTTGTCTGGGTGGTCTACCTCCTTTTTAAGTGCCTGTTATTCCGCCAGAGTCTCCGGTATTAAATTTGTTTTCTTGCTTGTGTCGGTGGTCGTGGCTAAAGGAGGATTCAGAAATTTTTTTGTAATTTCTGGTTGGTCTCTACTGTCCGATATTGTAGCATGCTAACTTTGTTTGGACTCCTGAACGACACGAGGGAGCAGCGTCTGCCTCACAACCAATCAGGATGGGGGAGGAGGGGAATGGCTTTGTTTACAGTCAGAAAGAGCGGAGTGCTCTAAAAATTTAAAATGTTGACTACACAGACATAACAAAAAACAGCGATATCATTATTTTACCAAATGTCATCAATGAATAATAGCTATTGACTGAAATAAAACGCTTTTTTGTATATACACCACAAAAAATGATGCTTCTTTAATGGAATCCTGCCTACCCTACCTTTAATACAAAATACAAAAAAAAAAAAAAAAAAAAAAAAAGAATGGATATACTACATTTCATCCAAATGAACAAAATCACCTTAGGGACAAGCAGATTATAGTGTTAATTTAGTTCCATATAACCAACTTTTTTTTTTACGCAACAGATGTGCAGTATTCTTCGTAAAAAAGAACCAGTCTAGCAGCTGCCAGCACAACCTTTTTATTTCGACGAGAGTGCAATGCAGCCTGCGGCCTGAAGGTGGAGATGTAGCAGCGCTGCTGGTCGGTAAGTAGGTGTTGCTCGAACGTCCCCACTTTGTCCGCGGCCGTGACGTATTTCCTGGGGCTTGTACGGACCACTCAGTGGTATACCAGAGGGGTATCATGACTATTTATAACCAGCAATTCTCGGTTATCAATTTTTCAGCCGCTACACCGTGCTGTCGTCGGTTGTAACGCCGCGGTTAGAGACAACAACACGCCGAGTGGAGCAGGATGTAAACGGAAGCGGGTAAGTTGTGCCGATTGTAAGTTTCCCGTCTGCTCCTATTTTTACTTGTTTGGGCTGCGTGGTTCGGCGAGTTTGCTGTGCTCTTGGTTTTGGTGCCACACGGGGACCCTGACACGGACCGGACAGGGCAGGAGAGGACGCCGTGTTGTCTTATCGACCCTGGTCTCTGTCAGTTTGTATGTGTGTGTCTGGTTGAAGGGGGTCTCGTCTCTCACACACACCGAGGTGACGTCGACTGCGCCGCGTCCGGTTTCTATGGTTGTTCCTGGGAAAACTGTGTGCTGGTTCGTGATCCACACTGCTCGGTGGGAATGAGTAGTAAAATGTGAGGTCGGAAATGCTTGTCAGGGGTTGATGAGAGGAGAGGAAAAGGGGGAGGCACCTGCGAGACGGAGCAGGTCGGTCAGCCTACCGTGGTGTCAAGTTTACGTTAATCACGATACACTTTCAGACGTTTTAGTCAAGCGGAGGAGTCATTATCAGATCAGCTCCAGCCACTGCCTCTCAGCCTCATAATGACTACGTGTTGTTGTCAAGGATTTGCCGTGTGAGGTGAGTCAACCCACCGCAAACTGAAAACGCTTCTCCGATCAGCTGATGTATTTAAACCTCTTAACTTTAGCTCATAAACATGAAAGTGCTGCAGGCCTGAGCGAGAGAAGTTTACCTCGTTACTGCTACAGATAATCTCGGGATCTTTCTGAAGCCCTGCATGAGTGCAGCTGCAGCTTTATAGACATCTCAGAGGAAACTTAACTTTTAACAGTATACTCTGCTGGGCTGTGGCATGTAGATTCCTGCAGCACTGAACTTTGTCACCAGAAGTGATCAATGCACATCTGCAAAACACAGCTGATGTTGCTGAGACAACTTTGTCCATCTCTTGCAAAGTTTGCGTCTGCTGGAATAACCCAGGGTGATAATGCAGCGTCTCTTTAGGGGGCCTCAGAATTTAATATGTAACTAAGCTGTCGCTGTTAAGGGTCCGGCTATTTGTGGCAAAAAAAGTGCTTTTGGTTGTGGGTAATTGTGTTGAATTTTGCGCACTGTAATTTTACCCTTAAGTTGGAGTCACTTATATTGGGGATATACGGTAAAGTACAGTGCTGTAGAGTCTTGTGCATGCAGAAAAGCGCTACAACCCATACACAAACTGCACATAGTCCTGAAAATAATTGTGTGTCAGACTTCTATTTGTGTCATGAACTAGCAACTTAAAGAAATGCACGCACTTGTCTTTATCTCAGAAAACAAAATGTATTAAGGTTGAATTCCAGTAACACAGTTTTGTTGGCATTGTTTCAGAAAGTCTTAGAAACTAGATAGGTAACAGTTCTCGGAAGAATGAAATGTACAAGGAAGTTAAAATAGATTACAAAAGTCACAAGTTATCAAGCCATAAAAATACAACTGAGAAATCTCTCAGACTTTTCAGTTTTCACTAGAAGCGTATTTGGAAAGATGACAGAAAAAACTTAAACTATGTTTGTTCATGATTACATAAATTCAAAAACAAAAAAAAAAAGGAGAAAGTATAATTTTTTTAGCCAAAAGGCAAAATGGTTAGAGCCCTCAAAATCAACTCATACAATTAAATCCTCCATACAAGAGGGCAACACTATGCAGACATACATGCCAACTGACAAGAGCTGCTTTTGTGTTCGTAAGCATCTTGAAGAAACTCACAGTTGTGCTAAGATCTGTATCAGCACAGTTCATATTCTCTTGAGGTGAATATTCCAGCATTTGTTTCCCTTTTTGTTACCTTATAAGTTTAAACCTGGGAATGATTTTACAAAACAATCTGAGTAAAAATAAAACATTGGAAATAATGAGAAAATCAGACATTTTCAAAGTCCCTCTGTAGAAAGATTAAAAGGTCATGACTTCTGCTTTGTTTCATGTATGTTATTCAGGCTGTAGTGAAAAACTTACATCATCTACAACCTTTTTTGACCCAATGCAGAGAGAATCTGCAAATCAAACAGTGCTGCTGTTTTTTTGTTATTTCTCTCTGCTGTAATTCAAAATCTTTCTTTGTACAGCAGCATTTTTGAAAACCTTGGAAAATTACCCTTAACACATTACTACACACTTGGGTTTAACGTTTGAAGTACTTGTTGCAACGTAGAAGACAGAAGCAGACATCTGGTGACACACACGTCCTTCCTGATGATAAGTCGGCTTCCTTGTAATTCCACTGCATGCGCATAAGAACACCAATGTATCGTACTAAAAAAAACATTCAAAGCAAAAGCTTGAGCACCCACAGATAAAGTAATCCTCTCATTTTTTTCATTTATTATTGGTAAACCAAAAATAAAGTAAAGCTATTTACCATCCTAAGAAGTACTGCCGCATTGCTTAAACTCTGTTGTTGTTGTTGTTAGTGTTGTAGGATTGCTTTATCTTGGCGTGCAGGAGTTTTGTTTGCTTTATGAACGATCTCCTGGAGCTTTTTTGGCTGCTATTTTTCACATTTTCATAAAAGCACCATACAGTATGGTTAGCATTCAAAATGTTTGTTTAGTGACTTATATCTGTATTTGTAAGAAGGCTTACCGTCATGCTGACTGATAAGATGTTGTTTGTCCAAGTGCATGAGCAGATAGCGCTTAAACCCTGTGTGCTCATTTGAGGGTAAACAGGACAAACATTGCAAACATAAAGGAGACCTTCAAGCTTCATTTAAAAAGTTAAAAAGTTAAGTTTTTGAACATCAGGTCACTGAGTAATTACACTTTTAAACATGTTGAATAAAAAGCTCTTCTCAGTAATTTAACTCGCTTAACCATTGACGGTAAAATCTTACATAACACGGCTCTGTGTTTCTGTGGTGGTAGTGCTGATGATGTACCTCCAAATAGTACTTGAGATAGTTACTCTGTACCAAACAGTGGTAGTTCACTGCCTGTTCAACAGTTGGCTACAGATTTAGTGAGGGTGATGTTCTTGAAAAAGCTGATAATGACAAACACACTCCCTGGTCTGGTGACAGCAAACAAAAAGTTTATTTGAAGGTTGATAATGGAGTATTTGTGAATTGACTTTATTTACCGCTGTTGTTTTTCTCATTCGCACAGTTTGACCTACACACACAGCTTGTCATTCTTCATCCCTCTGTGGGCTGTCTGAGTGTTTCTGCTCCGAGATTTTGATTTGATGTTTATCACAGTTTTGGAACAGGTGGTAAGAACTAGACATTTGTGTGTTGGATAAGTCTGTTTTGGCTAAATGTGTTTGATACCATCTCTACCTCATTAAGATGTAAAAAATAAACTGATGAGGTGAACACTGTTTCCTTTTTAAATTGCCCTGATGAGTTTGGTAATGAGGCTGATATTATCCTTTGGGTTAATGATACTTGGCTAATTATAATTTGGTGCAGTTTTTTTTCTATTATATCGTCTGTTATCACAGTCAGACATATGGTATCATTTACTATGGCACCGCTAAAGACCACTCACTGCGATAGGCTCGGCTTCTCCTTTGTCTCTTGGAACAGTTAAGTAGTTGGGCCACTATTACTCCATGGTATGTGGTTTTCACACTGACGTAAAAGAAACTGAGTGGTTGAGCCCCCAGATGAGGTCACAAAGCATCTGTACTTAAAGTCAGTGTGTGTCGAGAAGCCAAACACATGCTGGAACAGTCGCTCTGTGTACAAGTTGCAACAGAGGACAGAGTACACAGCTGAGTAAGTTTTCAACTTTATTTATCTAGCTTATCTATCTCCCCTTTTTACTTCGTTTTTATTTTAGAATTTAGATAGTCTGGTTTCTGATAAATGCAGTAGAACTTGTTGAAATTAGTAGCAGTGGTTAACCTTATAAATAGGTTGTTATCTAAATGGGCTGCAACAGTTAAAGTTGGAACTGACCTATAAAGAAAATCACCGTTGGATATGGATCATTTCTACTAAATTAAGCCAGATTTTAATGTGTTGATAATGTAGGTTAATGGCGATAGGAAAGTAGAATTCAGGCTGATGCTTTGGGTATGATTGTGTATTTGCACATTTAAAACTCATTCTTCTATGAAAGGCAACCTAACTGAACGTGGTAGGCATCTAGTTGTTCTTTCTTTTCTGCACATTTTGCTGTTCAGTGAACTGTTGTCTCTTTTCACTGCATCACAAGCTAACTTATTATTCATGTAATGAGAACCTATACCGTTAAAAAATCTGGCATGGATTTGCAACCCACATACCAGCACACCGTTGGTCTAACAGAAGGTTGCCTGCAGTATTGCTGAATGTCGCAAGAAACGCACAACACCCTATGATTGCTGTTTATAAGAGGTTGTACAGCCACTATTTTTGTTAGTCTTTTAGCTCTTATTTAAAATCTGATTGAAAACAAAGTCACCAAAGCATGTTTTGGTGATGGCATCTTTAAAAAAAACTTAAGCGATAATATATCTTATGTAGTTTGAAACGCCAATGAACCAGCCGGATGGAATTATTTGCTACCGAGGGGTACTTCTTTTGTTACGTTAAGATAGTAATGCTTTATAAATAAATGCCATATAGTCTCAATAATGACAGATGCGTGTTTTTTTTTCACTGTACTTGTACTATTAAGGATTTTATCATAGCCGAGTGTTTAAAAAAGTCAGGTTACCAATGTTAAATTATACATTAATACTTAAGGTTAACCCATTCCTGACCAAGTAACATGGATTTGAAGTTGCTCAGTGCAAATAGCTCTTAAAAGGTTCCTGGCAGGGATCTTTGGGTTAATAGTATTATTTGATTACCATTCATTTCCTCATTTGTAATGGTTTGCCTGTGGTAGTTTGTCTAAGTGAACAGATAGGCAGAGCTGTAATTTGCCTGCAAGATTACCAACCAAGGGTTAATGACTTAAACTCTCTCGATACTCAGGGTGAGGCCTTTAACAATGCTGCTGAACACATTGTGTCAGAGAAGATATTCACTCATCTAATTATTGCCAATTAGGCCACAGGTACAACTTGATTGTCACCTTATTACTGGAATATGTAGAACCTCCTCTTTCCAGTTCTATAATTGTTCTATCACGAAGACTCATGATGATACTCTTGTTTTCGGTGGCATCCTGATGTGAGAATTCAAATATTCGTTTATTATTGAGGTTATTGCTTCAGTGGTGATGTAATAGACAATATTTTGTTAGGTAGATGTTTTCTTTTGTACCATTTACTTACACAAAGGGTGCAGAGACACTGTAACTCCTCAATTATTTTGTCCATCGCAACAGCATTGCTGACCATGACCTCCATCGCAAACGGATAATTAGATTTAAACATTCATGAAAAGTGAGCATGCTGAATGGCCGGGCTGTTGCACTGGATTGCATTACATAATACACTCAATTCAGTGGCCACACAGTGTACTTTATACACAAGAAAAGGGGGCTGAACTTGGTGATGAAATGCTGAAAGCTTGGATGCATCAACAGTGTCCGTTGAGGGTTAGTAAGCAATGGAGAGATGCCAGCTGGCAGCAAGCGAGGCACATCATCTGCATCTCAAAATCTTGCCAGAAATCAGTGTAACCATTGCCCCAAATCTCTGAAATTAAAAGACCTTCAGTAGTTGTAAGCAGTCAGCATCTAATGTCGGGTTAATAACTTGATGTCTCTTTGAAAACAAACACAATATTGATTGACTATATAGTATGGTAAACAAAAAGAATAGTCTAATATGTTAAAATCAAGATTAAAAAGTAGCTACTCTCAATACTGTGGCTTTGATCGGTCTCGAATAAGGTTGGCACTGTGCTTTCTAATCCAAAACTACTCAGAGATGTTTAACTAAATGATGACTTAAAAGCTCAGTGAATTTTCCCAGCCACCTCTTAACACATCTTTCTTGGTTCACTACAAACTATCTGGGGAATATATTTAAGTGCTTCTTTATTCATTTGGAGTGTGGCATAATTGCACTGAAAGTGAAATTCGCAGGTTTTGTTTATTGGATGGGTAATGCAGGGAACACTGAGTGATTACAGAAGGCTGTAACATTTGCAGAAAGATTCAGTTGGGTTAGGAGAACAAATGGGACTGCACAGAAAACACAGTGAAGCGGCAGAGCATTTAATGCAGTCCACTAAACTCAGAGTTGCCCACTGTAAAAGTACACTTTTGATTGTAGTCTCAGTGGACTAGTGGCACTGCTGACTTTGGTCACTTGAAGCAGTCGTTTAATGGTGAAATCATATCAGATAAAAATTACTGCATGAGTTTATGCTGGTGAAGGTGCTTGCTCTGAACATCAAATCTAGTCTGTAACCCTGAGGTTTATTACATTTTCATTCACTAGGTTGAGTTTAAAGTGCTTTTGTCCTCTGATGGCCTGTAGCAGCATATCATCCAGATCTCTTCCACAAAATGCCCTCACTCAGTTCAAGATCAAATGGTAAAGACGTGTGCTGTAGTTATTTTTCTGGTGCCGAAAGTGTTAATTTTTGCATATACTACGATCTCACAGCATCCAGGGCGTAGCCTGCCTTAATAACACAACTCATCCTCCTCCGTCGTAGGACGTTGTACCTAAGCATTTTCCTTTCGCAAGCTTCATCTACCAAATCCCTCCATGGGAATGTAATTACCAAAATTTGCTGCTACGTGTATGATTGCACCATCAGGTGTGGCCCTGACATCCCACTCACTGCTCCCTGTGGGATTATCAAATGTCTGTACTCAGCTGAGCTGTAGTACACCTGATCAAACCAGCTGTTGTGCTGCCCTTCATCCTCATGGACCAAACATTTTGAATTTGTTGTCTAACACTTCAGTTTCAGTCTACAAATGTACCTTTTAAAAGCTGAAAGTTTCCACAAAGGTTACTGCTTTATTCCTGCCTCTGTTCCTTATGCCACCGACTGTTGAAGCAACTGCAAAGGGAAAAAACAACCTCAATTTGGAACCAAGTGTTCTAAGTTTAGCCTTATGCGAATAGTTTCCCCGTGGATCTTGGCGTGTCTACAGTGTAACAGCCTTATTTGTATTACAGTTTTCTGGTTAAAGAGGGCCACCAAAGAATGACTTTTGTACGCCATCACCAGCTCTGCTAAACCTGCGTATATTCATCCTCTTTTCTTTTGTTCCCTGCCAGGTGAGCTGTGACTGTCCCCTTCCTTGTCTCTCTGTGCACCTGCATGTACCGTGAGCAGCCCCGGCCTGTCGGAGAGGCGCTGTGCTCAGAGACTGTGCTGCACTAGGAGGACCCATGGCTTCTGGCCCTCAATCTTCTTCTCTAGACCGCAGGCTCAGGTTGCTGGAATTGCTTCTTGGGCCTCTGTTGGTCTTGCTGATTTCTGGGCTGGTACCAACACTTGGTCAGAAGGTCTACACCAACACATGGGCTGTACACATACCTGGAGGTCAGGAGGAGGCTGATCGTATCGCTGATAAACATGGGTTCATCAACTTCGGACATGTAAGTAACAACTGCATTGTTATTTATTTTTTTATTTTTTTATTTTCTCTGTTTTTCTGGCTTTACGCTAAGATTTAGTAAAGAGTCAAAGAATTAAATCACTCTCGATAAGAAGTGACACAGAGGTCATGTGTGATTACAAAACCAAACACATTCTGACTATGCAAATACAGGACTTGTTTGCCTCCTGTGGACATGCCTTCAAGGAGCTAAGCTTGCCTCTAGGTACACAGTGTGTCCTTGTTTTTTGTCCGTATTTAAAGGTACCTCGGTGAAAACAAATA
Organism: Xyrichtys novacula; assembly: GCA_962446985.1. NCBI lineage: Eukaryota > Metazoa > Chordata > Actinopteri > Labriformes > Labridae > Xyrichtys > Xyrichtys novacula. The sequence continues at coordinate 21,421,768 of OY660864.1, read as the reverse complement.
TGAAGGCTCTTGTTTGGCTATAATATGTGTTGTGGTCACCAGGCACTATCAATCTGCTCAAAGCTTATCGGTCATAAAAAGGAGCTTTCACAGCTCACTCACATGTATACACATACTCTTGGCAGTGGTGTTGCAATAAGCAGAATACTTTTGCACCATTAGATCAAAACTTCATGTGACATTTTTACCTCCTTGTTCTTAGTCTGTTGTCGAACCAGTTGTGATGGTAGTCACAGCAGCTCTCTGCAGTTAAGTAATGGTGGGAACATATCTGAGTGCCGAGACCTTTAAAGGTTTGACAAGGCTGACAAGGCTAATACCTGATCTCCCATTACATGTACAGTACAGTAAGTTTTGACATGTGAAAAGGAACATAATAGAACACATGCGTACGTGTTTTGATCAACCAAGCAAATGATGAACTAAATACTTAATGTACACAACAGTTAGAGCTGTGCACCCGCTATCTGTCTGAGGTCTAAGGTTACTGATTTATGCAGATTTTCGTGTCTGTTTGTCCAGTTTTTGTCCAAGCAGGAACGAAGAACAAATGTAAATACCATATTTGTAATAAATGCTGGTTAGAGAGTTAATGAAGACACATAAAGGGTTGAGATGTAGCCAGAGCTCGATTTCTGCAGCACCTATCTGCTAAAAACCCCTGTGTTCAATCATATTTCATAGAAAATTCATCAATACCAATACAACAATTGAAAATTCTCACATTCTAGACACCATGACAACAGCTGCTTGATCAGATTTTAACAGACCCCATCCAAAATGTTCTGAATAGTGGCAGCACATCTCTTTGTCGGCTCTTTTGTCACCAGTTTTTACGTGAAGTCAGAATTATAATGATGTTGACTCAATCTTGAGATGCTTTCCTGTCTCAAAGGTTCATCTTAAACTTATCTCTGAACATCACCACATCCTTCCTAAAAAATCTGTAAAACCTGTGAGTAATTTAGTCTTCAGTCAGATAGCAGGAAGATTTTTTTCATTGAAATAGTTTTTTTCCTCTTGTTTCTCATTCTCTCTCTCTCTCCTCCCCAAAAAGTTCTCACTCTGAAACTCCAATCACTCCTTCAGACTGTAAAGAAACAAGTTATTTCAGGGTTCAGACAAAAGGGCCTTTTTGGCTTTTAATCAGCACATTTTTGAGTCTGCATTTGACCTCAAACTTTGTGATTAATCCTGATGACCCAACAATAATTATCAACTAATTTGAATATAATTTAATTTCCAAGAGTTGTATTGAACAAACAAATTAAGATCATCTGTTCCTCCCATCTTGTTAGAAGAAATGTTTTCACAAAGTAAGGCTATAATTTGCTGATTGCACAATGTACTTAAAGACCTTTAATTACAATAGTTGTGACACGGCACACACAGTGAGCTTTCAAGTAAAACAGAGATGATTTTAATACTGATGTGCGTTTATACTCCTCTGAAAATGAAAAACAAAGCCTCCAAGACACTATGGGCAGCTCTCCATGCAGATGTTTAATACCAAAGTCTCAAGTCTCCTAGGGATACGTATTCTGTTTGCTCCATATGGTCTTACTGGTTATCACCAGGGATGTAATTTGTGCTCTGAATCACAGCACACAGACTAATGAGTAATCCTACACACTGGAATCCTTTAAGTGTGTGTTGCCTGTAGACTGTAGGAGCCCAGACGAAGCAATAACACCCATGTAGTTACAAAACTGGGTCTTGGAGGGGAGGAGCTGTGTGGTTTTGTCTTTTCCAGCAACTTGCTTTCTACTATTTTATGGTATTTTGAGGGATGGAAATTTGAACATGGTATCTGACCTCAGGAGGCTTGACAAAGTCTTGATGGCATTTAAAATGGTAAAAAGCCATAACATGGAATTTTATGATGGAGGAGCTCTAACAGAGTCAGCTGGATAAATGATGAGTAAAGCCCTGAGCTGGCTCAAATCTGGATCATGGACTAAAAACAGATGTACCAGGTTTGGATCAAAGTGGTTATTCTTCTAATTAAACCTCCTTCATAAACACTGGATCTTTGATCTGACATTATTTCCTGGTAAAAAAAAAAGCAGTTTTGAAATAACCTTGTTAAGACCTCCCATATAAGAAAGGACAAGGAGCCAAAAAAGGCCAGATCTGACACGGTGTGTGTTCTGTTCAAATAACCACAGAAAACATCGCATGTTCTCAAGGAACCCAATCAGTACCTGCATCCTATTAAACTCGTTTTAGGCTGCTGGTATCAACCCAAGCAGTGGGCTCGAGGTGCCAAACAAAAAAGTGAGATATGCTGTCATTGCAATGGAAAAGAACCACCTATTCCTTCGATAAAGGGGGTCCTGTCGTGTTTTAGTTCATCCGTTTAGATAAATGATCATCAAAGTTAACCTTGTTCCAGTGTTTCGGCCTGAAGCCTCATGAGTAAGGTATCAAGCCTCAGGGCTGATCGCTGATATATTGAATTTTTGACTAAGTGGCAGCAGTTTTGGAATAGATTTTTCATCTAAGAGCATTTTCTAAGAATAAGACAATGTCATGGCTTTTTCTGTAGTCCTCTACAATGATAAAACAAACCCTTTTTGGTTGTACAAAGTGTAACATAGTGAACACATACTTTGGAAGATGTCATCTGAATATTTGTGAGTTTTCTGTCATGTTGTAAACAAATAATGATCTGCAAATAAAAAAAAACATCCTTAAATATCATCAGATGGCTCTGATTTAAAAGGCCAATTTATCGTTTGTCTGATTAGTAACTTTAAAAGAAAAGGTGTAATTGTTAATGATGATTGAAATTGAGATCTTCAGACATTCTGTGCTGCCCTGCCTGCTTGCCAGTAAGTCCCTGATCATTGATTTGAAATGAAACCATTTCATTAGAGCAGGTAACAAACAAATCTTTTGATCCTTTTTTTTTGCGTTCAGCTGATGTAAAACGAGCATCGCTGTGTGAGCCATGTGTGGCCAGATGTGGTGAGTGTGAGCTATGGGGGTCTGCATGTAGTTCTGCGCCTCTATCTGTGTGCAGGTGTTGAAGCTAAGTGCGAGAGCTGGAGGGAAGGATCAAAGACTGCAGCTGGGCAGGTTTTACAGCTCTTATGATACTTCTTTTGGCATTTTTCATTCTTCTCACATCTTTACTGCCTTTACTCAAACATCCAAGACTCGTGGGTTCCTCCTTCATTACACAGACGTGGCTTTCTGTGGGTCGAAACATTTGTAAAAATAATAATTACATAACAGGTCTTAAAAGAGCAACCTCCTAAACCTATAAAACTTGTTTTACAGCATGTGTAGGACCGCCAAAAATAAAGACTTAATGACGACGCGATTGACGTCGAAAATTAACACATTTTAAAATCATGGTCTAAGTCCCTTTCTGCACTGTAGTTACGCTGTCACAGGGTGTTCCTGCTTCTTACTACCTGCTCCTAAAAATAACAATACAATTGTGCTTTATTATGACGCATATCTGTAAAACTCCCAGATGGCTCAGTTGACGAGTCAAAAGAAGTATGCACTTGGTTTCAAATAGGATTTACATATTAAAGAAGTTAAAGTTACTACAAGCCAAGAATACAGCTGCCACTAATCAGACTGATGTCAGCCTGCAACTGCATTGCAAAAACCAACAGAGTACGGTTTTAGAGTGTGTGTGATCTGTGTATGAAACTAAAGTTAACTACAGCACCTGCTGAACAGGTTTCAGTCTACCGCAGGCTCGTCAGCATTGTGGAAGATTTAGACCTAAGAGGGGCCCTCAGTTTGACATAATACTTCAAAATGTTCCCAGGGACTAAAAAGCTTTTGAAATGCAAAGTATCTGATTTTTAAACTTGCACTTAAAAACCAGCCGATACATATAGTATCTCAGTGTTATTACTAGTAAACTTAAGAAGCAGTATATTTACAAAATGTGAGATAAAGTATGTAATCTCTGTCATACTTTACTAAGAAAGCATTGGCTGAAAATGACTTTTTTATAGTTTAACAGGGAGACCAAAACTTCAATGATTTAAAATTCAAATCTTCATTTGTTTCTGGAAAAAGGACCTGTGTATTGGATTTTGTTGAATATTTGGAGTTTGATTTATTAAAGTGATAACCAGATTTCTGCTCCTGAATATTTTTACAAACTTATGAATGTGTTTGATTTCATAACTGCTAATTTATCTTGTTTCCTCTTTAATTTGAAGTTAGGGTGCTCACATGTTTTTGTTACCTGTGTAATATCATAAATTAGATGCTGGAAAGGTTTATTATAGCTACTAGCCTCATTTCAAAAAGAAAGCTACTTGTAAAGAGGATCTGATGGCAACACAAGGATCTGGAGAGTCCTCTACATCAAGCCGGCAGGGGTCTACTGGGTGCTCTTGGTTTGTTTTATAGCAGCTGTTTCACCTTATGGCTTCGGATGGCCCTCAGGTTGTGTTTTATGTTTAATTCAGCGTGTTGAGATTGTATTAGGTTTCTGACTGTCTGTTGATATTTTGACACAACTAAGATTCAACATTTTGTTCTGCTTCCTCCTTGTTTTTTCATGTGTAGAAGCAGAAGTAGTGCCTGTGGTCACATTTTGATGTCCAAGTCAGATTTGCTGTGACATGAAAATGTTTGGCTTTTTTGTGTCCTTTGCTTTTCTATTGTATTTTTAGGATTAAAAGCACAGGCTGCCGGCTTGTCAAATGGCTGGCTGATTTGATGCATCTGTCCATCTTTGTTGATGCCTTTCTTTAAGGTTGGTTTGGTGTGTCAAGGGGCCAAAAGTCACTTGAAGTCTATTTCTCATTCTGTCACTTTTAATCAGTCCAGAAGGACTGACAGTGGGGCTGGTCTTTTGCCAGGGAAGAGAGTAGGGAGGTGTTGTCTGACAGCAGCAAATCATTTTAAACCCTCATAGACTAAGTGGGCAGCAGCTCTATCTGCTGGGTTTTATCCACTCCTCTTTAACTTTTTCCTATGGCTTTAAATACCTCTTTTTTTTTCTTTGTTCTCCATATTTCTGGAGGAGCTGCAAAAGATTAGGCCTGTAAGGAATATTAATATTAATGTGCCTGAAATGAAGCAGATCTGTTTTAAAGTAAAAAGTTGCCATGACCAAGTGATGTGCAATTGGATTACACCCCTTACTGTGTCTCCTCTTCTGCATTGCAAGGCCATTTAAGAACAAGGAGAATAATTAAAACTAAGTTAAAGTCATAAAATTAAGAAACAGCTGACTCACACAGCTGTAAATGGGCATTAACTGCAAACTTGCATCTCCTGATGGTTATTTTACATTTTAAAGACCTTTTCTTGCCCACATCATCAGACTTGCTCTGCACTATTTCAGGGGGGAACTTAAATTTCTCTTCCGCGCGGCTCAATTGCACCTCTTTTACGTGGCTCTTTTAATAAATAGTGAACGTGAATCAGAGGAATAGCTATTAGCAGTATGGAGCGATTTGATAAGGAGGGGTGACACAAGTTAAATAAACGTGGAGAATCATCTTAGTATAATGTGTGGAAAAGATCAAACAGAATGTAGACCAAAGCCTCTGTTTAGAAATGGATTAATGATGGTCACTTATACAACAAAAGCTTCACTTTTTATTCCACCTGCTGAGCTTGACTGCTGAAAAGATTACTGATTTTTTTTTTAGTGGGTCTCATGTATTTGGAAATATTGTGCCTTTCTGTGGCCTCTAGCTTTAGACATTTCTTCCACTCTATAATCACAGTTGATGATGAACATTGAATATAGGCCATTCAGATATGGACGACATGCCTTTATCTCTTTCCATTGAACAAAGTGAAGCCAAAGATACATGTAAGATCTATGTGCGCTGACATATTGGTTTGGTGATATCTTGGAGCCGACGCATGAGCGAAAGGAATCTTGCTGTGGATTGATAGGATTGAAATCACATCCATTCAGTCAGAGCACGCTTTAAGCTTACCACCTCCTCCGCAAAGATCTCTTGAGTGAGTAACATGTTCTTGTTTGGCACAGAGACCTATAGTAATTGAAAGTTCAATGACCCCCTGTGATGGTGTTCATTTTATTTTTTTCCAACCATTTCTCGTCTTTTCTGTTTTACCAGTAAAAAACATAGCATGAGCCACATTTGGCAACAGAGCTGTCACTCTTTGTGTCCTTTTCTTATTTTTTAACCCAATTTTTAATGAACACTTTCACATTCATCAGCATGATAAGAGCTAACTGGTATGACATATAGCATGTTTGAGCTTTGACCCAAGTCCCATCTGTTTAATAGAGGAGACAAGCTTTATCATATTTACAGCAGCCAACAAGGGGAACTTCCTCTTTGTGAGAGCTCCGTTTCTATTACAGTCAATGATGAGATTTAAGATTAATATGTTCCTCACAAAGTGTCAAGACTGGTTCCTGTTTTGTTCGAGCTATACAGTCTTTTATTTAATTAACATGGCCATTATTTTTGAGATGTAAAGAGTAGAGAGTACCATAATGTAGCATGAAGTAGTATAATGATGATTCTAAAAACGTAATTCAAAAGTAAATGTTGGATTTTTTGCCACATCTTTCAGAGAGATTGTTTCAGGTTGAAGTTATGCACAGGGAAGTATCAAATTCCAAGAAGTCTTATTTTCTACTTCCTGCTTCCTGGTATTAAAGCAGGTTACAGGTGATCATTCTCACAGGACAAAAGAAATCTGACATTATAGTGTATTTGCAGGATACAAAACAAACCTTTTACTTTCTCTAGAAATGGCTTTGATTATTCACACGCAGAGGTGGAGGGAAAAAAAGTGATAAATATATAACTCATCTTATCCCCACTCACTTCAAAGTAATACGAAGCATTTCTCAGAAGTGTGTCACTTCCCCTCTTGTGAACAGAGGTTTCTGTTGCCTGTGGTGGATAAAAACGTCCGTGTTTGTACTTCGGCTCTATTTTGAGGCCAAGTTTCTTCATAACTTGCCCTGCCGGTCCACTCTAGGGCTTTGCATGTAAAGGAGGATTGTATTGGCCACTCTGTGCCTTCACTGTACTCTGTGACACCATCTGGGCCTATTTTGGCTATCTAATGTGCTGATTTCTTCACTCCTTTCTGAAGTGGTTACACTCTTTTATGATGAAATTTAATATTCTGCTCAGCACAAGATTAAAAGAAGGAGCAAAAGAGATGGTTATTATCTGTAGTTGTGATGACGTACATGAAATGACTCTCTGCTATCAGTTACTTGAGACAGCACTGCACTTAAAGCAGCCTGTGTAAGAACTTGGCTTTAATCTGGCTCACAGCTTTCTCAGTTCAAAAGATATGATGGAGTGATGCACTTCTAATCCCCTCATTCCACATCTGGTTGGCTTTTCCTTTTTCACTTTACAAGCTACTTTATATGAAAACTGCTTTCAGGGTTGCAGAGGATCAGTCATTATAACATCTAATGCCTTCATATCTTCATAGCGTGAAGTAATTACTGAAAACACCTGGTGCTTTAAGACCATATTTACAGGCAAGAACATCATTTCAAAACATTTCTTAGTATTGCAGAGATCGTAACTGAGTAGACAGATTTGTCCTTTATTTTCAGTCCAGAATTTAATTTTAAGCCCTTTTTAAATGATTAAAATATCCCAAATCCAAGACATTGTTTTCTCTTCAATCCTTTTTTGTCTGGTTGAAGTATCTGTTACTTCCTTCAAATTGCAGTGTTGGGCATGGTGAGTGATAGGCAAACATCAATAATTGATAATGGGACCAGGACACCCCTATTAACAACACGACTGCAGACAGAGATCTATGCTATCATTAGTCTTTTTCTTTGATATCATCAATGCTATATAGAAACAGACAGATAGTCAGACACGTGTGCAAACATTGTTCTGCTCTTGTCTTGAAATTGATTCTCTTTCACCTTCAGATGTTTTCGTTCATCCTGTTACACGCCGCTCATAATTGGTTGGATGGTAATAAAAAAAAAGGGAAAACATCATCACCCCTGCCTGCTTGTTTGCAGTGAATCTTCCTGAATAGCTCCTACTGCGTTCTCACATCAGCTCCCCATGACTTCACACAGAAATTTTGTCAGGAGGCTGGAAGGAGAAAGTGCTGCTGAAAATGTTGGTAGCTGTTGCCTGTGTATGCAATCCATCCGGAAAATTCTGTGTTTTAAAAAAATATGTATTTTCAAGCTTTCATAGATTTATTTAGATTAGAGAGAGAGATGAGTGACATGCTTGAGAGGGGTCACAGGCTGCCCGTTTGAGGGGTATAGCCTCTGGGGCTTAGACTTAGCCACCAGTCCACATTGGGGCCTGAATTCTAAGTTTGAGGATTTATCTTTGAATCTTAGTGCAGCTGTAGCCACCACAGTGTTGGCAAATCTTCTTTGTTGACAGAATTAAAAATAAACCCTCTTGAGTCAGACTTCTTTCCAACACTTTGCACAACATTTGTGGTAATGACTCAAGTCAGAGCTTGACCTGAGTAATTGCTCCTTTTTGGGCTTTTACAATGCTTTTAGTATCGAGCATTACACTTATAGTTGAATGATTTAGTTTTATGGTTTATCCTGTATCTCAGATTAGGGCTTTAAGTTTCTTCTTACCCTTAACTATCCTTCAGTGTTTAATATTTTGTACCTCTTTAAGTGCTGACAGCTTGTTTAAAAGTTTCAGTCCAGACAGCAAACACATTCCTTATTTCAGCTTATTTTCGTTCTCTCTACTTTTGATATCAAAGTGTTGTTTTTATCTCACCTGCAAAATGTGCTGAATGTTAAAAGTAGCACTAAGGCGAGGATTATACTGATTAAAAGAGGAACCTCACATGTCAAAACAGGAAGCTTCTCAACAGTTAACTATCATGCCATTTGGAAATCTACAAACTACTTTTGTACTTTAGCAATATTCAGCTGGAGACTTGTGCAAACTTCCCACCTGTCTCCCACTATCTCTCTTTTCCAGTGGAAATAAAATAGTGTTAAATGCGACACCTCCATTTTTGCTGAACTGTTAGTCCTGCTCTGCCTGATAAGAACTGAATTATTTCGGACCCATCTTTCAGTTTAAATCTCATTGAAAACTACTTCCAGAGTAAACTTGAAAACACCGGGAATGAGAGGCTGAAGGTATGGACTAAATAATTGGTCTCTGGAGACGTGAGGCAATTAACTGTGGAGCTGAAGAAATTTGCTGGGAAATCTTCAGACGAGATTTGATTGGCTCATAGACGATAGAAGAAGAAGCTGCATGCTGAGCGCTGAGAGGAGGTGCTCTGCATGATTTGTACAAACCCACACAGGTGCTTTCTCTTATTATTTTTTTTAGCAGCATCGCCACCAAACATAACCGGTCTGCCAGAAACTAGACACATAAAAACCTTCATAAAGCCCTTTCAGGATTAAATCCATGCTTCTCTGCTTACATTTCACCCCAGTCTGCAGCAAGGTGTGAAATGAACTTTTCAAATGTCACAAAGTCTGTGACTTATTTGTGGTTTTCCAGCTGCTGCATTGAGTAATTGAATAAGGCTTTCCTCTACAAATATTTGCAGCCGTGTCAGTAAACACACCCACATGAAAAATGGAGGGAGCCTTTCAGGAATTAATTAATATTGAGAAGGTTATTCCTCATTCATGGCATTTAATGTCTGTAATATGCTTTCAGGTTATAAAACGAGGTTTTATGATGTTATAATGTAAACACAGAAGGGGCTGTTTACACGGGAAGCACAGGGCATTTTCTGTATGAGGGGATGTGATGGACAGATAAAGCCTAATTATGAATATAACAAACACTCTTTTATCTTTGTGCATTCAAATCTTTATTTTTTTTCATTGAGAAATGAGCACCCATAACCAGCCTGTACTGTGTTACATAATTTATCTATTCGATGCAAATCCTGCCCTCCACTTGTCCTGTTTTAATCTTTTATGATATATAGTATACATGTCAAAAAATGAAGGGAATAAAACCAGCTATTTAAAATGCATCATGGTTTCTAGTCATGCATGATATGTTAGTCTACCCACAGGGCCATTTCAGGGGTCCTTGAGTCAATCATGTGGCTCAGACACACCAGCGATATAGATTTCCTCTCCTTAATATTTTATTAAGCTCAAGCAGGTTTTGTAAGCTGGTTTACTTGTGCGATATCTTCATAAATCTTTTACACACTTCTCTGTGCTCAGTGGCCCTGGCCCAGTTTAACCAATGAGAGCTCAAGGCTCATACAGACCGTGAAGCCCTATAGATCCAGCAGAGCGTGGCCCTTAGAAATGTTGCATCTTTGAAGCTCAGTGATGACAACACTGCAAACACAGTCCAGTGAGAGCTGTTGATTCGAGTCCTTGTTTGGTATGAACTCATTAAGAGGCCGGGCTTGTCATCCAGAGAGGAATGTATCATTTCTTATCTCGGTGTGGTTGATCAGCAGCAGAGGGTGGTGCATCACTGCTGTCTCTTTTCTCCCAATGCCTTTGGTCTGTGTGATGCTGTCAATGAGTGAGCCTCCCTTTATTCTGTGCCCGGGCCTCTCTCTCACACACTAAGCAGACTCAGATCTAACTTCATCACAGTGCAGCCGCTCTTCTTTGAGAGTTAATGAACTGCAGAGATTGACTTATCCCGGCTGCTCTGCTGGACACTTCTGTGTTTAGAGGAACAACTTTAGAGCCAATACGCCTGAAATTCAATCCTGAACCATCGCAGTCCCAAAGCGATACCACTGACACTGTGCATGAGGTCATCCATAAAGAAGTATCCAAACTGTTTAACTGCATGTCATGGAAAAACAACTTTGACATGAATTTCTCTTTTTTGGTATAATGTTATATAAAACAGAAAACAAACAATGTAAGAGAATACCAAGAAGTGTTCAAATGTAATTCCAAACCTTAATGCAAAGCTGTGCACCCCTTCCTCATAGCTTTAAGTAATACAGTTTTAAGAACCTTTACAAGGGGAATCTGAAATACCAATAATTTGACACGCTGAACTTTTATTAACATTCAATCCTAAAACTAATGTTTTCAGTGAGATCTGGTTGACTGTGGCATCAAAGACTCTGTTTCTGTCGTAGTTTAAAGATTTGTCGACACCCCTTTTTTTGCAGAAGGCATGCATGATGTGAAATAATGACAAAATAAGAAGTCAACTGATCTTGATATAAACGTATGCTCAGCTTTGTATGATGAGTGTAGGATTGTAGTGCTGAAAAGTGACATTTTATTTGATACCAGCCTTGGATGTAGCGTCCATTTGGCTACTGAACTTTAGCTGAAAACGAGTTCTTCCGCAACATTGACTGTGCTCAAAAGTTTTGTGAAGCGAGAAAATCTTCACAAATGGAAACCCCTTTTTCGTCATAAATGCAATCATCAGAAGTAAAAAGCCAATGTGACACTATCAAATAAAACATAACAAGGTGACATGACCTCATCATCACAGTCACTTAACTATTAACTCATGTTGTTATCGACTTTTGTTGTTCCTGACACTCTCCAAAGACTCATGAAACCACTTTTTATAGACTCCCAATTTGTGATAGAATTCAGATGAGGAATATTTTCCTACTTATTTTATGCTGTGAAAATTACAACATTTTTGAAGCTTGTGTTAACCCCAGATCTCATTTCTGCCTGAACCAAAAACCCATTAACTTTGAGTGAAGGTGACCACGCAAACGCTCTATCTTGGTTTCACAATGAATTCCTGCTGCGCTCTGTATAATTCATCTCACTTTTCATCATCATCAATCAGCCGTTTTTCAGTCATAGATCAAAACAGAACCATGCCATCACGTTTCTCGCAGCAGAAGCATCACACTAAAACATGACCCGGACAATTTTGAGCCTGAGCCCCCTCATTCCACCAAACTCAGCAAAGGCTCAATTTTTGATTTCTCTAAAGCAGATTTTACCTGATTTTCAAGTGAGGAGACTTGACCCTTAACGGGGCTGCCCTGGTTAGTAAATATTAAACATACTCATGGTGACGCTTGATAATGCAGACTTCAGAAACAGAGGACCAACTTGTTGATTTGTGGCGACATGTTTACACATCATGTCTTATGGAACACGCCACGGTCAAAGTGACTAGGAGAGGAGGCGAACAACTGTAATGGACGTACTAGATAAACAGCTAAGTTTAGTTCAACAAACATCCCATTGTTCAACATGTCTGTGTGCTCTTTAGTGATGTTTGACTGCCATTTATGAGATATCAAGTTCTGATTGTTGGAGTAATGGACCTGTTACTCTGTGTCGTGCTAAAGTGGCCAAATCATCGTACACCACACAGTCAGAACAAAAACTATTAAATGTATCATAATTCGCCATCATGTGTGGCCTCCCACATTAAAAAAAAAAGTTAATATTTTAAAATCTTTGAGTGTGAACCAAGCTTTGGGAATAAGTTTAAAAGCCAGATAATTGTCTTTATTGCCTACCCTTCACATGTACCACTGAACCCTCCAGACACCATAAGTTCTGGTCCTGTTAAGTCTTTTTTAAGCACTGAAGTAAGCACTGAGAACAAAGCTCTGCTCTGAGTTTGTTATTGTGTCTATATAAGCAACTATATATCTCAATAGATGGCTCAGTTTTGTCCTCAGAAGTCAGGAGAACAACATCTGACACCAATAGTTTGAAAACATCTTTCACCCAGACACATCTGTTCTCTCAGCTCTCGTCTCCAGGACTTTCATTATAGCTCATCCACTGATAACATTTTGTGACCCTGTATGTGTTTGTCTTTTTAGACGAGATTATTAATCTAAAGGACACTGCACCAGGTCAAACCAATAATTGCTATCTTTAAAAAAAAAAAAAACTGCCAGCATTGTAAGTCGAGGTGATAATAATAGAGGCCAGCATTCGGAGAAGATAAGTAGTGGGTGCATAAATCAGTGATTTCTGGAGGATGATATAAATGTCTGCAGTAAGACGGACCTGGCTTCACTTCTTCTCCCTTAAACAACGTCAGACTGATGACTATGATGAAAAAATAACAAACTGGTCAGCAGGAGGCTGCCTCCAGCTTAGAGCAAAGTAGTGAACACCCATACTGCCAGGGGTCCTGAGAACTGCAGCAGCGCTCAGCCATTATTCGGCTTTCCCACAGTGGAGCGATGGGGGCTGGGATGGAGCAGAACCACACACAGGTCACAGCGGCTGTAACAAGAGCCAGATGTGCCAAAGGGACGTGAAACTCCACGGACATGCAGCTCTTTCTAGCTTCTTGAATATGACCATGCTCACATGTGTGCACATGCACACACAGGGAGGAAGAGGGTTGAGGTATTTGAGGAATGTCAGCTTAGAAGTGGAAAAGGAGTTGTTTTTGGTATTTTCATATGAGATGATAACAATAACAGATAAAAGTGAAAGGCTGCCTTTTTGATCAGCTCCCCGCACAACACACAACCCCCCCCCCAAAAAGTCAGTTTATGATCCCTGAGAGTTAACCAGCACTTCTTTTTAATGAAGTAAAAACCTGTTCAGTTTTATATGTCATACTTATTTTGTATGTCTATGTGCTTAAACTTGCAGTGACAGACGACTGATCAACAACTTTCAGCAGCTTAGAAATAAAAGAAAAGGTAGCAGAGCTTAGATGAAAAGTAAATTGACAGGGAAATTATGATTCGGTTTCTTTTCTGCCATTTCCAAGCAAAAAAAAGAGTTTCTGTTGTTCAAACTTCTTAACAGAACATCTTTTTGTCTTTTGGACATATTGGAAGTTGTTTTTCCTGTGATTTTTTTCTTAAACCTCAACAAACAGACTATCAGAAAAAGAACGGAAATACTGATTGATTTAAAAAAAGCCCTCTGGTTTGCAGTCTCCCAAATATAACATGTGAGTGCTTTTACCTTCCTGTGATACAAGTTGCTTGTTTGCTTTCTAAATCTGATCTATAATTTAATATGACTGCAGAAAATCTCTAAACCTAATGAGATTTGAGATCTTTTCCTCATAGCTTCTCATTTTTTTACATTCACATTTTGAACCAACACAAAAAGAAAACACCAAAATTCCCAATCAATGTATTTAGATGCAAACCCCAGCCATTGAACTGGAGCAAAATCAAAGCTTATGAAAATCTCATCAACAAGCCCCTCTTTACACTCGGGGCCTTAATGAGGAGATTTTGGTTTGGCTGGGATCAAACCTGTGGGTAAAATTTCAAATCCCAAATTAGGACACTGAAGTGCTTGTTAAAGCACAAGGTTAAAGGAGCAGGCTTTTGGTCACTTGAGGTCATGCATGTAAATCTTTAACAAACAGAATAAATCTAGGTGGGGAAATGGGGAAGGAAGCCAATTCACAGGGCTGTTAAACATTGCACCTACACATCTGCTTCAGCGAACAGAGAGGGGATAAGACTGGTGCTGCAGTGTGAATATCTCACTTATGTTTAGATACCTGTTAAATCCGTCTACACTGGATTAAGCATACATTGTGTTAAAATAATGAAATGCTGTGGTCCTAAACAGCTCTTGCTCAGATATTCCTCTGTTGTCCTCGGGCCAGTGTCTGATCAGAGACAGTTGTATCTCTTAAGTTGTTGGCAGCCGAAGTTGGACCCATTGTTCAGCTCTGTGTTCGAGATAACTGATCTGTCAGTGAAAGAAGTTGCTTTTGGCTTGTGTTTCTTGTCATGGAGAATCTAATGAGGACAGGATGCTCCTGTCTAACCAGACTTAAACGACCCCCCCTCCCCTCTCTCAAACACTGGCTGGCACGCACTGGCCTGGGAGGTGGAGCAGAGGTTTTTTTCCAGTAGTTTGGAAAGGGTAAGGGCTTCTATCTGATAAGCCTTTTACAATGAAAACAATGGGGTGAACGTTTAAAGGCCTATAACTAACCTAATGGAGGTAGCAGTGTGTGAGGAATGCAGCGTTTGGGTGGAGCTTTGTTTTACGATGGCTTCAAGGGATGGTTTTTTTCCTCTCATTGTAACAAGAGTCCTGCTAAGTTGTAACAGATCAGAAGTTTGGTGCAGAGATGCTGGATTTAGATTTCAGGTCAGGTGTCATTTTCACTGATAATGTTCATGTAGCTGCACACAGAGAGGAAAAACAGGTTTGCTTCAAAAGATTTGATCTTTGTGTACCGTGAGGATCACCTTTTCACATGTGACAAGTAATCTTTGTGTTCGTCGTGCCGTAAATGGTGCAATTTAGAAGAAAGGAAAAAACACAAACAGTACGCTTTAGGTGCTTGCCTTTACACTGTCATCGTAACACTGTTGATACATCAGAAGATAAGCACCATCTTGTTCCTCTTGCCAGATGAAGCCTTTTCTTTCTTAAGCTGGAGTGACCTCAAGATGTTGATGCAGTTCATTTCCACGCCAAGTTTGCCTTGGGAGAAATCTTGTGAAAATATTGTTGGCACAAAACGGGTGATAAAAACATCAAGCAAACAAACAAACATCTCTCTTTCTCTCTCATGATTTTGTATCACCTCAAATCCATTTCACAGTTTTTATATTTTTTGCCTCCAATCATGCTGAGGCTGTTTCCTCCTCGCAGCTCGGCACTCTGAGTAGGTGCTTATTTGTCTCTGAATGTTTCCAGTAATAGTTTGGTAACCTTCCAACTTGGCAGACACGTCCCTTAAATGTGCTTGAGGTAGAGTTCTTTTTTTCTCCTTCTTCTTCTTCTTCTTCTTTGATACGTTTTTTTCTTTTTTCTTCTAAGGATGATATAACATCTGTTTTACTGATGTGACAGCCTCCACAGGTCTCTCTGTGCTTTTTGGTTTCCTGACAGTTGGCCACGGTTAAACTCGTAAACGCAGGATCTTCAAGGTCATGTATCCACCTTATATACGAAGTGGAATTTATGATGCCTATGTACAAAACCAGTTGTTGATGTGTGTTCATGAATATTTTATTGCCGATGTAAGCCATGCATCATTGAGCAAGTTTCCTCTTCTTCACCCCTGACCACCGTCATACGTATGGGAAACAGATCCCCCTGATGTCTGCCACTACAGACTGGGCTCGTCTCCTTCGTTCCTTCATGTGAGATGATTCTGCTAACTGAATTGGATGTTTTACACAGTCAGTTTTAACTGTGGGGGCTTGTTACATTGGTATTAATACAATATACATAACTGTTGGCTGCGTGTTTTTTTGCTGCGCCAGGAAAACTCTCTGAGGCATTGTCTTTTGTAACGAACAAAAAAAGCAGGGCTGCTGAAGTCAGGACTGTTATAATGAAAACGTATTCTTGTGTGATGCAGATTTTTAAATGATAAGTATATAATAACATAAAGCATAATGGTTAGTTAATATCTATGTGGACTTATTTTAATTATCTAGTTCTTTTGCTTAATAAATGTTAAGAAAAGGAGGTAAAAAGTCTTTATACTGCATGTCGACCTCATATGTTTGGTCTGTTGTACTCACAAAACAAGACTTAAGGTGCAGGGCAGTATAAAGTTTTTTGATGAACTCACTGCATTTTTAGTGTGACTCTGAAAACTAACTCCTGTAATATATCGTGTAAGGTAGAAGGGTAGTAGTGAGTGGGTGGTTATGTAAACTAGAATCCTAACAGAGTGAGACAAGACCTCTATGTGGAGTGTGTTTACTTCATGTGTGTTTTAACATCCCTTGATAGTTTCTACTTGTCGACTCTCGTTTCTCAGCTGGTGATTGATCAGCCATTAACCACTGATCTGAAATTTTGTAGACTGAATCCTTTCTGTGGCTCTTGTTCAGTCTAATATGTGAGATCTGGTTATCCCCAGCATCACTCTTGCTATTCAGAGTCTGTTGCCATTCTCAAGTTTAGACCAATCACAATCAAGTATTTAATGCAGTGAGAAAGGTGGGTAATAACTCCAGAACAAATCTCATGACACTTCAACTGCTTGTCACGGTATACACAACTAAAGAAAGCAGTAAATACTTATAAATTCAGCTCTATAAATAATGGAGTGTATTAGAAGTCAAAATATCATTCACAGTGTAGCTCAAAACTGTGTACAGGTCAAGTAACTAAAGTGTTTTTCTTGGATTAGCTGATTTAAATAACAATTTGTAACGGCATAATAATATCAGCGTGACCTCTTGCAACACAAATTTACAGAGAGGAATATTTTCTTCCTAAAAAAGTTCCTCCTCGTCCAACAGTATGAGATTTCACTGAATTATGTAAAGGGTTTCCACTGAACATGCATGCGTGTTTAAAAAACAACTCCCTTTTCAATTATTAATACACATTTTGAAACATTTACCCATTACTGGAAAAGCTTTCTTTATTACTCTGTATTAAAACAGCAGCATATAAAGTCTATATACGATGATGTACACACAATCCCTAATATGAGCTCTACACATACTGTAGTTGAGCTTTGAAAGAGCTCTGAACATCAGTTTCCTTTCCTATTCAGCAAAGTGAAAAGAAAACTAACTGCACAGGAAAGACTAAAGAGGTTGTTTTGTAAGAAGTGTCCATCTGTTTGGATCTGTTCCTCTGGAGGCTGCTGCAGCTCAGGGAATGTTACCCGTGTTTTGGACAGGAAACTGTGGCGGCGATAGTTGGTGAGCCACTGTGAGTGAATCGCTCTCATTCCCAGGGTGGCAGTAACTCCAGCTCAACCCCCCCTTCCTCAGTCTGCTTGGTAAAACCCTGCTGTGTGGCTCAGCAGAGATCCTCCGGCTCCCAGGTTACTCCCACTGTCTTTTGCCTCCACTTCTTGACTTTCCGATAAACAAGTAAACCAGGAGAACTGCAATTATGGTGGGTCAGAAAGAGCTGAGCCCTGCACCAAGCCCTTCCCAACAAGTGGGTTCAGTGTTAAGTTCACAGGCATCAGCCAGCCTCCTACTGCTTTCCAGACCTGTAATACTCGCTGTTTATGAAAGGATCTCTCTCACCCCCTCTGTCTCTCTCTCTCTCTCTCTTTCTCCCCACACTCAACACTGCCTGGAACCTTGTATTTTCGCTATTTTGGCTCGTTCGTCTATTTTTGGTCTGTTCTCAGCTTTTGTTGTTTTTCTCAACCTACAGTAACCTAAGAAACTGCTGCAACTTGTTTTCTTTAGTATATGGGAATTAAAAATAGTCATAATTACAGTCACAAGGAGGCTCTGAAAAAGAATCAAAAGATGCTCAAAGTAATTTTCGACTTTATACCTTTTTTCCCTTCCTGTTGTGAAACCATGTTAGGAAGTATGTTAATCAACAAAAAGAGGAAAAAGTATTATCAAGATCTGTCTGCAAGCTGAGAAAAAGGGTTATAAGAGTGGCCGTAACTGACTGTTTCATGAAACCTGTTTATTAAAATGAAGTACAGACACTTCTTCATTGGACAGATGTTTTTTTCTGGTTTATGATGTCAATAGTGTTGTCAGACTTAAGCAAATAGTTGTGGCTGGCTTTCCTGTCATTGTCCAGCCTCCAGCAGCAGCATGGTTTGGGCAGTCAGAAAGCAAAACCCAGTGGTTGTGGCAGTCAGTCGGACACAGTCTGAGTGTTTGGAGCCTTAAACTAGACAGTTTAAGAGAGAGGAATGTTCCCCCTCTGTGCAGTAGAGTGACCTGAAAAGTCACTAAAGAGGGGACACGCGCTAACAAGCACGCACATGCAAAGGCTTATCAAGAAACGAGGCACAAAGAGAGGACAAAGAACAGGACAAAACTGTGTCAACATCAAAAAAGTTAAAAGTCAGTGATTTTGCAGTGTGGGGATTTCACATGTTTTTTGGTCCCCAAGTTCAGCTCAGCTCAAAATACTTATACTGTGGTTTGCCAACAGGAATGTATCCACAATAAAAAAATACAATTCAAGGGAAAATATTCATAGCCTTGTGCTGTTTGTGTCACTATGGGCAGTGGTAGACTGAATTTGCATTTCTCAACACTCTGCCTTCCCCACATGCACATGGGACCCAAGATTATTTTACACAACCTCTACGTATTCAGATTCCACAAACAAGACATACATATTTTCATAATTTATACTTTAATTAAACCAGGAAGAGCTCATTAAATTCCAGGCCAAAAAAGACATAGCTCAGTAAACAAAAACTTCCGATCCACATTGAGCAGCCATATGTGAAAACATAATGCAAAATACACAATTAAAATGAATGGAAAGACACAAAATAAGAAGTAAACAGTGAACATTTGTCTGAAATTTCCACGGTTATAAAAGCATCCAGTGGGGCCAGTTCACTGGTCTGGGTATGAGCAATATTAAGACTTTTAAAAATTATTTTTCAAAACATTCATAAACATTGAACTGCATATTTTATTTCAAACTGAATAACTATTCAAAGCCGGTCATTTATTTTAATATACTAAACCAAGAAGTTGGCTGCTTTATATCGAAAAACAATTTGCCACTTATTGATTTTTTTTTCTTTTAGGATACCCTTTTCATATTCTAATACCCACCAGACTTTGAACCAATAAAATCAATTTGTAAACTGTTGGATGAAATAAAGATAACAACAAAGTGATGGGACTGCCAGTCAGCCAAAATTCAACCACACCCACATCATCTGTAGAGGAGTTTCAGACCTCCAGCATCAATAAAAGCAGCTGTGTGGGTGGATCTGGGAGTTCTGCATAAATAACCAGGTTGTGATTAATAGTTTATTGTCAGATTGCACTGTTGATAACACCACCACATTACTAGAAGCATGAAGTGTACATGATCAGGCGTTATTGAGTTGTAATTATTTCGCCGCAGTAATTAAGTCAACATTTGTTCATTTACTTGATGTCACACTATGGTGGCTGCATCTTGATAACTCTTCCTTGTCTCATCACAGAATCATAATGCAACCTCAGTGTTTACATCCTTTCATTCTCTGTGATAAAAAAGCCGCAGTGGAGAGAGCTCTCCTAGATGATATATTCTTCCTTCTTCAGATTTTGCTGTGTGGCTATATATGTAAGCTCTGATATACTTTTAGAGATGCAGCTCAATAAATTAGACTATCATGAAAACTTTTCTTTTTTTTAATCTCATTTAAAAGAATAAACTTTTATATATTCTGTATTCATCATATCTAAATTAAAAATGATGATGATTATAGGTTATACCTCATAAATCAGAAATCCAGTATCTCAGATCATCATAAAAATATCAACTACAAAAAATGATTCAGAACATCGGAAATGTCCCACTTCTGAAACGCATGCTCATTTATATGCTGGAAAACTGGTTAAGTGTTTTTTTACATGTATGACTACATCAGAGTTGAAGGAGTGTCTTCAGCTTGTCTGTAATTTTGGGTTTGGTGTTTCTCATGCCCCTTTTGCTTCAGATCAGGTAAGTCAACTGGTCAATCAAGCATAGTAATATAATTGTCAGCAAACCTTTTGGTTGGAGTTTCAGCACTGTAGGAAGGTGCTAAGTCCTGCTGGAAAAATAAATCTTCATAAAGATTGTCAGCAGATGGAATTGCCCTGAAATCTCTTGGTAAACAGCAGCATTGAGTGAACGTCACTTCATCTTTGCCTTTTCACTCTTCCTCCAGACTTTAGGACCTTGATTTCTGAATAAAATCCAAAATGTCTTTCATCTGAGAGGAGGACTCTTAACCGTGCAGCAACAGTCCGGTTCTTTTTCTGCTTAGTCCAGCTAAGATACCTCTGGCATGGTCTCTGATCCAGAGGTGGCTTGACATGAGAAGTGCAACAGTGGCAGTCTCTTTCCTGAGGACATTTCTGTGTTGCTCTTGATGCACTAACTCCAGCCTCAGTTCACTCACTGTGAAGTCCCCAAACTTGTGAATCAACTTTTCTTGGCAGTCCTCTCAATGCTGTGGTCATCCCTGTTGCTTGTGCGCCTTTTCCTGTCACACTTTAACTTTGCGGTCATCTTTCCATGAATTGTCTTTGGGACAGCCTCTGAGCAGCCAGCTCTTTCAGCAGTGACCTTTTGTGGTTTACCTTCCTTGTGGGGGGTGTTGATAACTGAGTTCTGGACAACTGTCGAGTCAGCAGTCCTCCCTATGATTACGGTTGCATTTTTTTGAAGTACACTAAGAGGTATGTGGTGTTTAGTTGGTTTGAATGGTACTCAGACTGAAAACTGGATATCTCAACATTCAAATATGTTACGACATCTAAAAGTGCAGACATGTATAATACAATTTTTAAACTGTACGTCAGATTAAATTAGAAAAATAAAGTAATGAGTCAGGTATAAAATAAAATATCACCTTCTTGAATATCTTTAATAGCTGATCAATAATGCTGAACTATTTCAAATTACTATATTTTACATGAACACACGTTTTAAAGCAAAATGAACATTACTGGAACGAAATGTGATGTGATAGCAGAGAGGTGGATGTTGTCTTTTTGATTTTCATTGCAGCTTTATTTTCACATCTCTATCTTGCATGAATGCAGTCTCAATCAAAGACCCCTGTGAGTAAATATAAAGTATCCACAGGATGAATTGTTGATGCTGTAAGGTCATTGCCAGTGCCCAGCCAGTGGCTCGGTGGTTTTCACCCTCACCTGCTGTGAGTGAGATTGAGGAGGCGGAGGTGGCAATAAAGAGATGCTCATCGCCTGTGTACTCAGATGACGTGGAGCACATCCTGTTTCTGTGAGGACTAGTCCTGGCGCGCAGTTGTTTGCCAGGCTTTATAGTGCCACTTTGAGACCTGTGCCAAACCCTCTAGACATTGGGTTATTTTCTTCTCCAAGATATTTTTGACTTAATTTTGTAATGCCAGAGAGAAAACCATGGGCACAAAGGGTGAACGAAGATACTGAGTTTACTATATGTGCCAGCTGAGAGTCTCTAGACTTTCTCTGACAACAGCATCTAAACAGAGCTGTAATTTAAAGTACCAGGACTGGAGAACCAGCTGGGATAGGGAACATCTGTGCATTTTAATTGATCAAATCAGGTCAAGCACACAGCCTCTCACTAACTGTAAAAATTCATTATCTCAGCTCACTTTTATGAGAAATGCAGTGTCTCTGAGACAGCTGGCCTCATTGATGATCGTACCACAGCAGCCTGACAAAGATGGATCAATTGGCAAACAGGAAAAGTCCGAATCCACTTGGTTCATACTTTATATTTGAAGAGATACAGACCAAAATAACTGTGGACTGTACATCCAGTTGGAATAAAGAAACATGGAACTGGCTCCTCGTGTAGGTTACTGGTTTAACTTTGAGTCCATATAAAAGAGGGAAAATTCAGTTGCCACCAACAACCATTTATCCAGTTAGTTTGATATTGAGGGGATAGTAAAAACCAGAATGTCCCAACAGCACCAGCACACGGCTTGTCTGTTTATTGGAAGGCCTCAGTCATATTAACCTTGCCCTCATCAGATAAATGGTTGCAAGTGAAGCCAAACTGCATCAGTTCTGATGAAGATCATCTGAACAAGACGGGGGAAAGATGCATCTGTCAGAGCGAATCAATCACGAGCCTGCACTTTCATGTGGATCCAAAAATATTGTTGTTTTGAGGCAGCTCCTGTTTTGAAATAAGTCATTGAAGGAAGATGGATAAAGTGCTCATAATTGCTTTAGATGTCCTTGTTTTGTTGCCTCTTCTCGATTGATGGAGAGCTGGACTGTGATGTCTCTCTGCCAGAAAATGTGCAGTACAATACGCTTCTTAATGGCTGCACACTCTCCACTGACTGGAACCATCGTCTGATTGATATCATTTTTGTTGCTGGACCCCACAGCTCTCTTTGACAGGGAGATGAAATAAAGGCGGCCACGTCATAGGGGTTTAATGTTGCTTGACAAGGCAGTGACTGCTTTTCATTCTCATAATGTGGATGAGAGCGCAGTTGTTTTTGCAGGGCGCCGCTGTCTACTATGAATAATTCTGTGTTGTAACTGCGTTCAATATCAACCCCCTGATTGCTGAATTATTTGGTTGGAAGGGCTCATTTGTTCATACTGCCCTGGGAATGGAAATTATGAATAATTTTGTTGATCGACATTCACCCACATAAATGAACACATCAATTTCTGATCCCGGGGAACAAAGCAGTTCGGCTCGTGTGGCGGCAGAAGAGGCTGCAGCTGGACCTGGACTCAGTCTGTGTGTAACTCCTGTGTTAATTTGCTTTTATAAGATTCGAGAATGATGATGTAAAATAAACCGTGATGACCCATTAAAAGCCCAATCCAATCTCTCTGAAATAGACTTCCTGCTTTCAGCTAATTTCAGTTCCACTTAATTGCTGTTGACAGTATTTTCCCTCAGCTTCATTTTAAATAAGAGCACCATACTAATTGATGTTTGCTCATTATTTTCAGGGCATTAACTGTGTAGCACACCATGCGGCTTTCATTCAAGCTGCAAGGACAAACCATAGCTTATGTTTCATTAACTCGTCTGTTTAAGTACTTTGTCTGGCTGAGAGTTACTTAAAGCTGACCTGTGGAGCTATCGTGTAAACAAATAAAAGCCTTTGTTCCGCACTGAGTGTTTCTCACAAAAATCAAGTGGTTCAAACAAACGACTTAAGATTATCTTTGGGGTCCTTGAACACGCCAAGTGTGTACCCCTCTCAGTAAAATGCATAAAATTAGTACAGTTTTTAAACTTTTAACACTCTTTCATTCGCATCTTTGTTGAGTGCTTTGCTTGACTATTTCTTCTTGAATGTGTTTACAAGAATGACCAAAACACGGCCAGATGAACTGAATTCACCATAAACCACCACTCACTGGGTTGTAGCTCTACTACCCGGCAAAGATGACATCTCCAGAAAATGGAGATCAAGTTGTATTTGACTATTTTTGGAGTGTTTTGTTCTCAAGTTACTCTGTTTGGCGTTTTCGCATTTATTTGATAGGGCAGTAAAAGAGAGACAGGAAATGTGGGGTGTAAAGAGTTGAGGGGGAAACACAGCAAAGGACCATGGCAGGGAGTCGAACCAGCAACTGCTAGGGCAAGGATTATAGCCTCTGTGCATGGTGTGTGTTAAAACTGCTAGGCCAACAGTATCCCTTCTTAGTGTTTCTTTCCTTTTGACAAATCTGTTAGTCAAAATCTACATTTCCACACAAAAGACAAGAAATGAGTCACTTTGCAACTTTCCCTAGTTTCCACTGAATATTTTGTCAATGCTATCGCAGATGCTTTTAATTTTCTCTGAGATTAAAGTCACATAATTCTTTTAGTCTCTTTTACTTTCAACTCTTTCTCCAATCAATGTAGAGGGGGTAAAAGGTTGCATTTCCAGTCAGTCATGTGCTACTATAGATCAGGTTATATCATGCTTTGCTTCTTCAGTGTATTTCAGTGAAAACTTTATTCTGGGTAATGAAAATGCACTAACAGGATATCCTTTGTTTTTTTGTCCGACAGATGAACATCGAGCATGCTTTTAAAAACCCTGCGTAGCTGTTTCCTGGCATTATTCACAGTTGTGATGCAGTTAAATTAAAGGAAACTTAGATGTCAGCGCGGGGCTTTATAAAGTATTCTCTTTAGTAAGCAGCAGGGAAATGGGTGTACCTGCAGTGTGCATTTATGCACTGCTGATGATCCATCTCATTGTGTCTGACACATTTTTGCAGAATACCCTCCTCTCAATGAGGCTGGGCCGGCGATTAGGAAGTTTTTCACAAAGATGCGTTCATTTCACAGCCGCTTTTTGTCAGCGTCTTTCAGTGCTTTTATGTGAAAGCAGGCAGAAGCTCGATTTTTTTGCAAGATCAATTTCTCACCTATTTCTGCACACTATCTGTAAAATTGATGCAGAGACAGATTCGAGCATGTGTGTCGGTTTGAGTGTGTGTGTATTGAGTTGCTATCAAGCACTAGTTACTCATTTATTCGATCAAATTCACCATTTAGTCCAGGGTAGGAGCAGCAAAAGGATTTCGCCCAAATTAAGTCCTCTGTGATAACATTATAGAAGCAGAAGGCTCCAGTTTGTAGTCTCCCCTGAAGCAAGACAATAGCTGAACAGATAAGTGATGACTGATGAGACTGTCATTCTTTCAGCCAGCTTGACGTGTTCAACAATTTTTCCATAAATAGCAGATAAAGTGAGCTATGCATACGATGCCAAAGCTACATCGGTTTTGTGTGGTTGGTGTCATGTTTTGAAAAGGCTTGTGATTCTGTAAAAGACAACAACAGGGCATACAAGAATCTGTTTTGCCATCCTGTGGTATTCTTTCATACAGTTCACCCCTATGATTTATGCCAGCTTACAAAAACAGACTGACTGCATAATTTTTGGCATTTCTTTTTCTGGCTAAACCAAATACTTTATCACAATCTGATGCCCTCTTAACCCTCCTACAGTGTGACACATCATCAAAGCTGAACCATTAGAGCTAGTCTCCATGTAAACAAAACAAACCAACAACCAGTCTTGCAAGGCTTCCCCCTCGACCATCTGTGTAAAAGATCTTGTTTTGTGATCGCCTTTCTTTCACCCCACTTCCCCTGCACAGTGCTAAGAGGAGGAGTACAATGAGTGGGAGGCTTTTTGTAGAGCGAGGGGATCACAGACTGTAAATGTGTGTAGCCTCGGGCGTTGGCAGAAGCAGGATGATTTCATGTTGGTGGTGTGCAATGGGACACGTTGAAATAACCAAATCAGCTATAGCGATAAAAGCGTCTTTGAAATACAGTGTATCATACTAATCTTGTATCAGTGGGTCTAATCTTTCCTTTTTTTAGCCAATGAAAGCACCAAGTGAAGTGAATTTCTCCTCCTATTGAGGGTTCTTTTTTCATTGAAAGGAAAAGGTCCTTTACCTCGAAATGTGGAAGCAGCATATCTGGTCCACACTTTTCCCAAAGTCAATCTCAAACTGCTGCTGCTGCCATGCACCTAAGGGAGACCCCCATGACAGTCCATTTAATTGTAGTGCAGAGGGAATAGTTACCCATGGTGGGCACGGAGACAAAAGTGCTCAGTCCTTTGTGGAGGTAGAGGACACTGATGGAAGTGTGTTAGATGGAAAGTTGTAAAGAAATTAAGGGAGTGCAGCTTCCTCTAAATGGCCTCGGTGGTCCTTCATTTGGGGTTGGAAGATCCTGTTTGGTATTTCTGTCCTGTGGTCCATCAGCACTCTGAGAGTAAAGAGGGGAGATAAAATTAGACTCCAGAGCTAAATCTTATTAGCGCCTGTCCCACTGGCAATCACCTTTAGCACCATCTTCTTTCAGACTGAGTGTGTTTGTGAGTGTATGTGTGTTAGACAGAGAAAGGGAAGGTTGGAAAAGCTCAACAGGTTATTAATGAGATTCAGACATCCTCACAGTTTCATGCGTCCTTGTAGCCTCTGCATTTATAATCCAAACGTGCTCCTCTGTCAGTTCAAAGAGAGTGTTGTATTGAAGAAGCCGGGACAAAACCACTAATAACTTTTTTTTTTAACCAAGCTTGAGCCTTCCTCACTTTGCCCAAAACTCTCTCAAATTGATTTGTTAAAGCATGAAAAATCAAGTAACAAGACAAAAATAAGCCAAAGCATTTATATCAGATCTTTAACCTGTGACCCAGTCTCAATATTTTTAGACTTATCCCTGCGTGAGTGTCATGCCCATGTTTATTCATCAGAGCATATTGGTTCATCTTAACACAGGACTTTAAGCTGCAAGCTTCCATGGCCGCTTATATAATGGTGTTTACTCTAGCGCTACTGGCAGGGGGTCCCTTGGAGCTGACAGACAAACTACCTCTGTTGAAATGCCAGTGAAGTCACACTTAATCCTCTCTGTCTCTCTCAAAACTGTCACTTGCTACTTCCCCACACATGAAGCAAGAAAGGGTGAAAAAATATAAAACTTTTACTCTAATTTGGAGATCGTTTCCAATTACAACAAAACCAAAAGATCAATCAAACACTATTTAACGAGACTCTTCTGTTGTAATTGAAAATTTATATGCACTGAAAGACCGATCTATACTGAGTGTCAGCGGTTTAAGAGAGATAGTTTAAAAAAAAATTCACCTGTAAAGTGTTTTATGTTAATATGGTTTAATTGTGAGGTTTCTTCACTGCGAAAGGTCAAACTCATTAATGAAGAAGCTCAAGGGCCTTTCTCAGACCATCTCCATTACTTATTCCCTACACTCTTCCACTTCATTTACACTAAAGGTATGCCACATTAAGTGCAGTCCATAACCGCTAAGGGGGAGTTCTCTAAAATGGATTGTTCCTGCTAATTGCACCTAGAACTGCACATCATTTTCCCTCTGTGTCTGCTCTGTCTCAAGATCTCATTCTCAAAGAAATTACACCAATAATATATAACAATGCCTATGAAGGGGTACAGTTGTGTGCAGTTTGCTCCAGTGTTGCATTTTGTTGTGACTGAACTGTCAGCATCTCGCTC
Source organism: Xyrichtys novacula (assembly GCA_962446985.1). NCBI lineage: Eukaryota > Metazoa > Chordata > Actinopteri > Labriformes > Labridae > Xyrichtys > Xyrichtys novacula. Next base: position 21,394,470 of record OY660864.1, on the reverse strand, counting down.
TTTGCTGCACAGAGCTGCATTGTGTACTCTCATCCTGATGACATCAAGTTCTGTCCACATACACAGAACAGCCTTAAAGTTGCAACCTAGTATGATAAGATGCGGACTCCACTTAATCTCTGAAGGTCTGCTTAGGTGTCGTCAGCAGCCGATCCTTTAAGCTCTGGAGGTTGTGAGGTGGGGCCTCCATTGATTGGACTTAGTGGTCCAGCACAGATGTCAAGTCAACACCATCATGTTCCTTCAGGCCACCTCCTTCCGGTGCTCCCTGATCCAGTATGGATGCTCGTGCCCATTGTAGGCACTTTTAAAGCTAGAGGACAGGGGTTAGCATGGACCCTTTTATAGTATGTGTTCACATCTGTCAGTACCAGCGATAACTATTATGGCAATCTGAGCTCCAGTTGCCCTTTTAGTGGACACATAGGGCATCTTTCACTATCCATCAGTAAGTATCAGTGAGTCATGGCTGCCTTTGACCCTGCTGCTGCCTGTTAGACCAATTTTCCCTCAGACCACTGCGAACCGTGGACACACCAGAAGAGCTGCAGTTTTTGCGATGATCAGATCCAATAATATCGCCATCACAATTTGTCTTTCATTAGAGTCGCTCACATACTCGCTTTGAGCCAATTTGTTTCTTTCAACACATAAACCTTGAGCACAAAATGTGAACTTGCAGCCTGACACGTCCCTCTCAGTGTAAGGTGCCATTGTAACAAGATAATCAATGACATTCACTTCAGCTGTCAGTGATCATAATGGGTTGCTGATTAGTGTATTTGGTAGAGAGCTGGAGAGAGAAACGCTTCACCAGTTTATTGTAATTGTCTATTCATAACCAACTTTAAAACTAATTTTACAGTTTATATCTAGCTTACTTCCCAAAGCAATCTAGCTTTTTCAAACAGGAAAAAAATGTGTTTTGTTTCATAATGACACAGCCTGTATCTTCAGAAACTTAGCTACAGAAATCCCCAGACTGAGTGAACCCCTGATGCTTTGGGGAAGGGCAGTGAGAGAAATAATCTTTATCACCAAAGAGAATGAGTTTCACCAAACTGATCACCAACAGATATCAGCAAAATATACTTTTCTCTCATACTGGGTGTTGTTGTTAAAACCATTACTTGTAATTTTTCTTTTTAAATTTTACTATAAGACTCATTTGCATAAAAAAGGCATATTTGCTCCAAATAAACGTACAGTGGTCCATCTAAATGTATGTGAACAACAGAGGCATGTGATACTATTGGCTCTGCAGTGCAGTTTGTGGAACATCAATCCTCTTCACATGTATGTGAGTTAAACAATATCATTTTGTAACTTTACACAGGTTTAGTGGGCAAACACCAAGTCCTTTTGTGATTCTTGATCTGAGTACGGAGTGGATTGGCAAACCCTCCGACAGGGAGTCGAACCAGTGGTGACCATGGTTACATAAAGTTTCTGTGTATGCGGGAGCGAGGGAAGTTTATCCCAAAGCTTATTGCTGTATCTGATCCTAATGAAGTGTGATTCATTCATCTGTGGGTGTGAACTCAACTCAAGTTTAGGTTGTGAGTGGGGATGGACCTTTTTGAGAAAAACTCCAACATTTCACGGTCTTTGCTTTGGCACCATCAGAGGGTTGTCAGTCATCAATGAAAAAGATGAGGGAGTGACTGAGAAATGTCCGTTTACAGAGTCAGCACCATGCTATCCGTGAACTTCTTTGACAGTGTGAATTTGGATTTTACAGAAAGACATAATTCTGAGGCGGGTTATGATAGGGTATGAAAACATGTGCCAGTTGTTTACAGACTAACGCCAGAAATACTTCTCCAACACCCCCATTTTGAAAGTGTGAATTCTCTCCATATGCTGGTCATTTTTCTGTGCTGTCTCAGAGTTTCAAAGCTCAGATTAGATTCAGTATTCCCTCATGGAGTCAAAAGCAATCATACAGTTTGCACTCCAAGGGATAGAAGTGCCTCCCTGGTGATTAAAACCTGCTTACCCCTGTCCCTCTCCAATTTCCTCCATCTCAGTTTAGCATTTTGTCTCTTTTCAAAGACACACGCACACACCCGCATGCACACACACACACACACAAGCACGCATACACACAAACACACACACGCTCAAAAACTGGGTAACTAGCAATGGATACAGTCGAATTCCTCCCCTAATGAGGATGAGCTCATAAAGGCATCTGTATGAGAGTGGAGGACGAGCTAGCAGAGATTATCTCTGAACTGTTAATACGACTCCTTATGGGGAATACTTTGATTGATCTCCAGCAGACTGATAATAAAAGGGTTATTTTCTTTCTGTTATCATATATTTATAATGTCTGGTTTTGTGAGACTGATCACACAGTGGATTGTCACACCAGCTCTGCTCTCATTAAAAATAGATCATCTTTAAAAAAAAAAGTCTGTATGAATTCCCTTTTTTTCAATGTAATGAAAACAACTGAAAATGTCCACAGTGTTGTTGCCTGGAGATTAGCTGAAAAAATGCAAGAATTTCTTGAAAAGTAGGGCATCGTGAGTTGAGTCACAACAAACTATTCAAAGTTAGGCATGTTCATTCTGCTTAGACAAAAGACTTCTATCTTTACCAAATGATTACTTCAAAAAAGTTAATTAAATTAATGAAGTGATCAAATTAAAATAAATAAATTAAGAATGATCAAGTGTCAGTACCTGAGGATTCTTTCATTTACTGCACCTTAACTTGTCTTTTAGCTACACATATAGCAGCAATTAAAGCTCCTGTGGGGAACTTGTTTTGGTGGATTTTGGCGCCCTCTGCAGACAAAGCAATACCTCTTCTCCTTTGGTTTAAATGTATCCTGTATTGATTCAAGTTGTGGTTTTTCACCAAAAACATCATCCTTATTTTGTCTACTATTTCAGATTCCCCAATATATATAATATATATAAAAGGGGGTGAATCAAGAGCTGCATAGTAAAAAACAACAACAACAACAAAAAACAGACATCAATGTGTGATAATACTTTTTCATTTCCTATATTCTAATGAACTTAGGCTGTTGTTTTAAACTGGTAGCAGTCAGCCATGTTTGGTGCTTAGTGTTTATTTGGAGGCTCTTTGTACACTTGAAAGTGTGATGCTCTATTAGCTACTTGCTGTTTGTGTAGCTAATAATATTGTGCTAACAAAGTTAACTCTTAGTTTCTGTGTGTCTCCATATAGTTGTCATCTTAAATGTCATCAAAGTTCAATACTCAGTAGATTCAGTAAATTCTTTTGTAGTAGATCATTGCTGTTTAACAGTTTAAGAAGCACATGATCACTTTCTGAGTGTTTAGATGCAGCACAGCATCTCAAATTCTAACTCACCCCAAGCTCTAACAAAACTATCTCTGTGTATCTGTCACTGAATGTTTCTTGCAGCCCTGAGGTTTATTAGATTTAAGATTTCATTACATTAAGGTCTTCCTTCTTCATTGCATATATTATTCTGTCTTAAAGTTTGTGTTAGAAATAGAATATTAGCACAGAAATCAACTGTATCATGAATCACATTTAGTTTGTACTTTTTGACTTTTTGTGTTAGAGCACTAAACAAAACTAGTAGAGCCAGTCATGCTACACAAAACTACAGAGAAACTACACATTGTCCACTTGTTGAGAAAATCTCAAGAAAATCTGACATGAACATTTGCTCATACAAAGAGTAAAATCACCATTTTACCAAGCCTTGAATTATAGTGAAATGTTACTGAGTTTGAAGCTTTAAAAACAACCATAAAGAAACAGTCGGTCTTTATGCTAATGGTCTTTTTTTTTTTGCTCATATACTACAGGAGTTGTTACACTTTAGTCTGTTAAACAACCTGCTAAAAACTCCTCACAGAAGCTTTGAACAGAAACAGGTCATTTGTTTTGAGTGCAGTTTAATAATATTTGACTTCATACACTCATTTCAGGTAAATAAAACATATGTTTTACTCGTGCTGTTTGGTGAGCATTATGGTATTTAAAAATTAACTGCAGCACTGCGGTGGCCTGGGCGGTGATTAAAGAAAAATAGATTAAACAGAGTTTGAAATATTAATGAAATGTTACGTGGAGAGTAATGAACTATGTTGCAGCACCACTACTGCTGTCAGAATTAAATAAATATTGTATAAATAGAAGCAAGAAGAAAGCGAGGAGGAGAGATAGGAAAGAGAGAAAAAAACGGATGGTATTTAATGTAATTTCTGAGTGTTATATCTAATGTTCTAGTTTACCTTTCCTCTAAGTGGATGAAGTTCGTTGCCTGTTGTTGACTTCGAGTGTGCACTTGTGTGTAAAGCTAACTGGATTTTCTCTCCCCACTTTGGAGGATCCATGTTGAATATTAAGACCAGCAGGCTAATTCACTGAAAGCCACATCAGTAACAGTTAAACTACTAATCAGCCTATCTCCTGTAACCTCTCAAGTGCATGTGATAAAGTGGATGAATGAATGAATGTAGTGGTAACTTCAGTGGATAAATTAAGTAAATTATGTTTTCACCGAACAGCTCCCTCTGTAGATATCATATTAATATTCATGCAGAGCTGAGCACAAAAGAAACAGACCATGGTCAGGACCAAAAAGTTTTTGGAGTAAACATCTGACCCTAACTTTACATCTAAAACTTCATGCCTGGGTGAAACTGACAGAAATCGAGAGGATAACATTTTTATTTCAAAATAAACAAAAGCTCCTTCTCATACAGTTACCTCCTGTCAAAAGGAGGACATCTTTGCTGTTCTGAGAGTTTTTTTCCCCTAAACCTCTCAGACTGAGGTCAGAACGGTTCGGTCTGAGACCCTTTTCACTGCAACATCTCGATGACTCGTGCCGCTCACCAGCAACTAATTATTTGAGAAGACATCTGACTGCCACCCCAGGCTTAAGATCAACATCTCACTCAGTCACTCAGTCAGTCAGCCTGTTTGGATATGAGTGAAGCTATTCAAGCTTAGCACGGAGAGTCAAGGTCACTCTTTCCTTAAACTCTGCCAGCATGTTTATGTTTTTTTTTTTTTCTAAGGAAATTGATTTGGAGAAAATAGTTATTTGAGGATAAATAGCTAAAGGGTATATATCCATAATGATAACAAAATATTCGTGACTTAGCTTTTAAAGGTCATTGGCCAGGATGCGTCTCTGAAGCACGTCTTGATTTTCTCTAATTGTAAAAGATGTGATCTTTCTGTATGAAAACTGTACAGCAGGTGGATGTGTTGATTAAATCCCACGCTGAAGTACATGTGTGCATCCTGTGCCTCTCTGACTCCTCTCTCATACAACCATAAAGACCTTGCTCTGAAGAGTTAGTCATCTGAGGACAGCTCTCATCGACCTGCGAGCTAACAGCCCTGCAGCCGTTCTGCCATGACACTGTAAACTTTTTTTACACCCTTGTCCACTCCATAAAGTCGAGGTGAGCTGCAGCGGATGAATTGTTGCACTAATGTAGGGACCCAAGAGGACGGAGCACATAATAAGCAAGAATAAGTTTTATTTTAGAAATGAAATACTGCATCGTGAAGCTGGTCCTGGGTGATTATCTGAGCAAAAGCAACAGAGTCAGTATTTATGTGATGATTCGATCAGTGTATTTGGTGTTTATCATGGGGCTACCGTACACTGACATTCACTCTGGACCTCAAAGTTAATATGTAGTAAAAGTGTCACGAGGTTTGCAAGCATTGAATTGCAGAACAGTTTTTCCGGGACGTCTGTCAACATTTAAGCTCTGCCACTGTTGCCAACAAGTAAACATTGTGGTTCCCCGAAATGATCCTGGAACACTATCAACAGTGATTATCAGGAAGCTGAAGCTGTCTGGGTTTAAATCAAATATAATGGACAGTATAATAACTCTTAACACACAAACAAACACCAAACCAGTCAGATGACTCTCATCCACTGGTGCTGCTGCAACCTAACTCGTAACAAGCTGTCACATGGACATTTTGGCGTGATTTAGATTTTGTTTCGCAAATCTAGACATTTCTGGTACGGGCTGTTCAAATGTGATCCCGTTCAATGACACCAGGGAAAACCTGGTCATTTCCATCTAGTGTTTGTCCAGTGCAAATAAAGCTGTGTGTTGACTTTTACTTGTGGTGACTTTTAAACCTCAGCTTTTTTGAATCAATAGAAGCTGTCAGCAGAGGAGGAAGGGAAGAGGAGGAGGTCCAAAACACAAAACTGGACATAGAAAGACTGAATAGAGCAACACAAACATTTCTGATCCTCTTCATCCAGCTCAAGTGAAATCAAGGAGAGCTTTATTTAACTATTCGAGATACAGTATGTGATGAAGCAGTCGTGACAAAGAATTGAAGAAATGACCCTCTGTCTGTCAAGATTTTGCCATTAGCAGTATAAATTCTTTGGCACACAACTACCACACTCTTCTCTTTTTGTCTTCCAAGCAATGCATTTGGCATGGCCGTTCAGGACATACAAAAATGTGTGTGCCACTAGTTTGTCCATTCTGTGCCACTGGACAAACATAAGGACCTGCTTCTTATGGAGAGAAAAACATTTATTTTATGTTAATATTCAAAACAGTTTTTATGTCCTGGTGATTAAACACCAATTTAAACAAAACTTAATTTCTACTAAGTCTGTTCTGCTGAATGCATCTAATTTCTACAAACTAAACCTTTGTATTATACCCTAACTCCTTTGCAATGTAAATGCAATCCAGTTTGCAAGGACTAATGCACAACATTGCACAAAACACATTCAGAATGATAGTAGCTTTCCATATTGTTGCAAATTGCTTACATTGCTTCTCTAAATAGCAAACTATCTGTTGCATCGGCCTCTAAACAGCACACAAATGAGGTGCATAAACCACAAATCCTGCGAGGACGAGTGTGTAGAACAGTGGAATGACTTTTTGTGCGAGTGTGTGAAAAGGTAAATAATTTTCTTCTATTTTCTGCATTTTCTCCTGATATTGAATGAAAGTCGAGGTGCGGGGAGAAAAGAGAGAGGGGAATGTGAGAAAAGCCAAACTTGAGGTTTCTGCTCTAGGAAAAAAGGTTCTTGGGCTTTGTGAGTCTACTGACTGCACCTGCGGGGGAAGGTGATTTAATTTTGGTGCTATGGAAGTGCCGAGATTAGGACTGGGTGACTGATAGGAAGGCTGCTGGAGGGGGAAGGCTAAGTATCTGCAAACCGCGGAGAACATGGCACAGGGTGATCTGATGGAAGCAGACAAAGTTATTTGTTGTGAAAATAAATGAAATGGAACTAAAGTTTGGACAGAAAGAGATATAATGTTCTCTACTTTAAGAAATAAACTGAACAGGTCAGTGATTTATTTTAGCCAGAAAGATATGTCTTTTCGGAATATATAATGAAAAAGGTTTTCATGTATTGTACGGGTTAGAATGAGTTTGGAAATATCAGCAAAAATCTAAGATTGTGCATGTCTAATTCAGAGCTGTCTCCACTGTTTAGACTTTGATAAAGAAACCACAGCTGCAGCACAGTCTGTACTGCTCCACACCTCGGCTTGCATCATACAGGCATGTACCATCCCTGATAAGCTCTGCATCCTGAAATACCCCAAACCCTGACTTCCTGCTCCCCATATGTGCACATAACCCCAACAGTCTCTCTGTCTTGATGTGCAGGTACAAAGCTGTGTGCTGCAGAGTCTTTATCTAAGGCTCTAATACTGAAGTCATTGGGGCATTTCCTTGCTGTCCTACCTAATTAAATGCCCCATATGTCAGCATCCTACTTAATCTGCTTGTTTTTGTCAACACCATTCAAAGGGCTAATCTAACTTCTTCCGAACAATCAAGGCAGACAGAGGACTGTGCCAAGAATCATAATATGCATTTTCTGGATAAACATTGTAGAGGAAGGTGACCAGCAGTGTTTGGAAAAGACTGCGTGTTGATAAATAAAGATGCTCGGCTTTCCCTTATAAGGCCTTATTATCTAGTTTACTCGTACATGATTCGAACATACTTTCACACATTTGTTATCACATCTTGTACCCCTCTGCATGTCTTTGAGATGCAAATGCAACCAACATGTACTTGTTTAGCTTGTCCTAATCAAGTGCACGAGCAAACAAGATGCCAAATTAATTCTAAAGGTTAATGAGCGCCGAGGCCAGATGACAGCCCCTGAACAAATAATGATGGAGAGAGGAAGTGTAATAATGGCATGAGGTGTGGCTTGGCAGAAAGGCAGACCAGCTGTGCAGACCCAATTTCAGGTGTGAGTTTGGGTCAGCTCGGGCTGCTGTGCCCGCTCTGAAAGAAACTTGTTGCTTCTGTCCAGCTGTCTGTGCGGCCTTGAGAGTAGTCTCCAGCATCAAAAGATAAACTACTGAAGAAGACTGTAATACTTGCACTTTAGCCTTCAGCTCTATTTCTTCTCCAGCTCCTGATGCACATGATTCTGTATGAAAAATGAGAATAAATGTGATTGTTTTCTTCAGTCTAGCTGCAGTAATGGCCTCCTTGAGTTAAATATCCAAATTCCTCAGGCTTTGTTCTTGACCTCTACACCCTCATGTAGAAAACACTTTCATATCATTTAACTGCAGCCCCCCTAAAACCTCTTTCCCAATCTGTCTCCAGACATTGTTTGTCTCTTTGTAAAGCATAATTGTGTCAACAATCACGAGAGACGAGACACCAGACCCTTTTGGATAAGTGCTTTCCCACAAGGTAAATTTGGCAGGCGATGAGGGGGCAAACATGCAAACAAACCCGCCGACAGTGATTTTCCGTCGCCTGTTACTATGCATTTTAATGAAGTTGATGGATTAATGCTTCACTCCTGTAATAGGCCGCTCGGAGAGCACTGGTTAAGCCTGATGTGCTCTATCAGTGCCAAGCTTATCTCATCAGTAATGGTCACTCATGAGCTCCCATCCGTCTTTTTCCACATCACTTTCCATCTTAATATCTTGGTGGTGAATGGTGTTTTTTCCGAAGCAGAGCAGTCAAAGCCCACAGTAACAATGTTGTCTCGAGGTAAAATGACTAAAGAATAAGCTCTTAAGTGTTGTTGCTGATTGCCAGATGAGAATTGAGCTGCAGGGTAGACATTTAGACGGAGGGTGAGAGACCTGTTTAATTGGGGTGTTAGGTTTATGCATCCGCACATACGTTTGAAACAGTTGAGCTGTTTTTATAGTGAAGTCGGTTTGTCACTGCATGTGTAGATGTCTACATTCATGCATGTGCACACTGTGTTGTTTTTCTTTTTTATAATCTTGGATCAGATCTGTTCGGTCTAAGTTTGTGTTGGCTTTTGAGGTGTTTGCTTGAGCTGTTGCAGTTGTTGATATAAGATTGTATTTTTTTATTCCTAAAACTTGACCTTACTTAAATAAACTGAAACAATTGGAAGTTAATTACCTTTACATCTGCTAGAAGTAACAATGCACGAATGAAGAAGAGTTGGGGAAAAATAATGTAACCTTCAGTACCAGACTTGGCTGTGCGTCACTTAAATGTGAGCTTCAGAGCAAATTTTCACAGCTCTTTTAACAACAAAAAAGACAATTATGTTTTAACCAGATTTTCTTTTGACAACCACCAGATGTTTGCAAGCTTTGCTATTCTTTTAACGAAGCTTTGGTAGAAAATAAAGACAGCAATTAGCAGAAGGAGAGAGAAGGTTTTTTCAGTTGTCAAGAAGTCGAAGTGGCACTGTTATATAAAGCTCAGCATGTGTTGTGCCTTCATGAGATTCTGTTGATGCTGCGTGTTTTGGACACATTGAGGTCTGTCTTCTTCTTCAGAGGATTGCACAACAGAGTTCCTCGTAGGATGATCAGTTTAGAGGGATGTTTTTTTCTCTTTGGTTCTAATTTTCTGACGCTGAATCCTGAGTTATATTAATCTAAAAAAAAAAATCTGTCACACAGCTTTGTTTTTGTTTTGGAAATATCATTAACTGCAAAAAGTTTGCTTTGGGGCTATCCTTGCCAAAGAAAACCAAAAGCTGCACCACAAATAGCCTCTCTTGATTTCGACTGGGATTAGATTTGTTTGAAAACACGGGCAAAAATCCCATCAGAGTGCCTGATTTTAAGTGTTCCTTTTCATTTGGGTAAGCGCTATTTAGAGCTGCTTAATGGATCCTGTTTCAACTCTCCTCCCATGTCTTTGATCGGTGTCCCACCTCCCGAGCTCTTATCTGAGCCGACACAATGGACCAACAACCTGCTCTCATTCTTCTCTCTCAGAGGAGGGACCATCAGCATAGCTAATACCGTTGGATGTCAGCGTTTCATCTCCTTTTATATCCTGCATTTTCTCTTTACTCTCTTCTTAAATGCTTTCACACTGGTGGCGGCAGTCCCACTTCTCAGCTGAATATCACCGTAGAGTGAATCTTCCCTCTCGATTATTGCCTCCCCATTGTCCACTAGCTTTGTGTGCTGGGGCTTTCTGTGTCAGCCTGCCTTGAATTGGCCTGTTTACTGTGATTAAATGGGAGCAGGGAAGGTTGGGGGAGTGACTCTTCTTGAATGTAGGAAAGTTTCTGAAAACACTGCAGCACTTAAGTTTTACATTAGCCGTCACTGAGACAAAATAGGTACCCTTTGTTTCTGCTGTTTTTTTTTTCTTCACATCAAATCTCCGTGCTTTTCTTACCCATAATTACAAACTACAATCTGTGTGCTGTGCTAATTGTGTTTATTACTCTTGTGTCTAATTCTAATTCCCCATTTTCTCTTAAGTGAAATCATTAATTAACAGTTCGGAGCATATGGAGCCATAAACTTCATGTGAGCTCTTTCAACGAGGTTTTATTGGTTGGCTGCTTAAACACAGTATTTAGCTCAGAATATAACAATGTTTCTTTGGACTGTGCTTTCTTAAAAGACTTTGGGGAATATGGATTAAATATCTGGCATCCCGCAGAGGAACTTGTTTGTCAATTTAATGGTATCAGGCCTCGGAGACTATTATTGGGGATGAAAATGGAAAGAGGCTCTCCTCTTTGCGAGCACACCTTTTACTGGCTGGTGCAGCTCATTAGCCTCACTTGGCACCGCAAAATGCAGGAAAAATAGAGAAAAATGATTAGCATTGGCAATGATGGCAGTGGGATTCATTATACTCATATACCCTGAGTAAAATTTGGCAGTAGAGAAAAGGACAATCAAGCGTTTATGGATTTTACTCCAGGCTTCCTTGACTTGAGTCAAAAAAATGAGTCCTTTTCTACTCACCGTCTTATTGCTTTTGGCGTACAGATGCTAAAAAATGACACAATGGCAGAGTATTTTGATAAAGCTTTAAAATATGGAATCAAGGGAACAACCCCTGTGTGCTTTGATACCTCATTGAAGCTTTTATCACAAGAGGAAGTCTTATCAGATTAATGAGAGGGAGGGAAAGCGAGATTTTCATGTGTGAAATCTGTCCTTGTTTGAGAACTGATGTTATCTCTTTGTCTTTTTTTTCCAGGTTTTCGGTGATTATTATCACTTCCGACATCGCACAGTGGTGAAGAGATCGCTGTCAGATCACAGAGGGACACAAGTCCGTCTGGAAAAAGATCCTAAGGTAAGAAGTTCGTACTCAGAGGTGTGAGACAATTACTGTGCTTGTGAATGATGACTGTGGTGCTGTTATTTCTGTGGCTTTGTCCGTCAGAGCACATACTTTTCTACAAAGGGTATGCATGTAACGTCTCGACATGCATAGAGTCACGACCACATGTGGTCAGAGTTTCAGTTCAGACATGTTGATGTTCTCTCTAGGCTTTTCCAGATCCTCAGCAAGAGATAATATGTATATGCAATCATTTGAAACTGTAATTTATCATTAATATAGTCACAGTAGGAGGCTGTGCAGCAACAAGAGTAGACACCATATGCAGAACATCAGGGAGCCTCTGCATTTAATCAGGGATAAATATAATCTGACCCCCACAGTTATGACTCCATATGATCCCTGAACCAGTTTCCTTCACATCTTTTTGACTCATGTTATGAAAGCTCAGTGTTTCAGTAAAACATTCAGATATTTGTAGTTAGAAAAGATTGTCTGAAATGATAAAATATCAGACTTTGCAAATAAGAAAATTCTTACAGATCGATTGATCATCTAAGCTCTCAAACATGTAACTCTATAAAATGATAGATGATTTGAGGTGAAGTGTTCAGTCAGGCAGCTCCCTGTGACACCAGGTATTGTGTGCAGCACAGAGGCCCAGCAGAAACAAAGAAGAATACAGAAAGATAACAGTGACAGGGCGATGAACCAAACCCTGGGCTCTCATTTGTCACCGTCTTTTAATGGCTGCCTCAGCGTTCACGCTGCCTGTTTTTCTTTTCACCTGAGCTGTTGCCTTTTTGCAGTGCTCCCTAAATACATCCACTCCTGTGTGGATCTCTGTGAAACTACCTCCACCTGCTTGACTGATTTAATTTATACACATATATATATATATTTTTTTTATATTCCTGTATTTTTTCATTTTTTATGGGGGATTTGAAGTTAGTCTGAAAATGAATCTGTGACCTCCCCCATTGGGAAGGACAAAAGAGGGGAGTGTGAAATTAATATCCGAGGCGTAGGATAGTGTGTGAAAGAGGATGTATGTTTCCCATGAACACTTGCCACTTCATTAGGTAAGCCTAAGCAGTGTCTTATTATACGAGACAGCAACTTTGCTTTAAATGTATGCAGCTTCTAACCTTTCAGTTTCTGTTGACACTGTCAGATCGGCAATGATTTTATTTCATGTTTACTATCAGAGTCATGAAAGTGGGAGGTTTTTACTCCACATCATATCATTGAAAGGCGTTTTCAATATTCTAACCCTGATCTTATGATAATGTGGGTTAGGTTTGTCTGCTGCAGAACACAATATTAGTAAGTAAAAGCTGGTGCTCCCTCCATAGGTAACATATGGTTGGTACCCCTACAATAGAATCACCATACTTAATTAAAATCAAGGTTATATGTAATTTTCTCTAAATTATGTTTTCAACTGTACGTCTCCAGCACCTTTCACACAGCTGCTTTTCTCACCAGCCTTTCCTTTTCTCTTAACCTGTAAGTCTCTCCTCTGTTGATAGTTATCATCAGCAGTACATACCAGATCAAATATATACAGGACTATTTATTTCATAGAAAAAAGGTGGACAAACACTGAAAAAACTCCTCATAGAATAAAGTAATATGGGACTCTATTATGATGTGATCCAGGAATGGGTGTGGCTTTTTGTTGATGAGGAAGCCTGTCTTAATGATCCAAAACTGAGAGTACAGGAAAACATCTGTTGCAAAGTAAATAGAGAGCATGAGGATCAAGTGCGTGTTAGTAAAGCAAAGGCACAGACTGAGCATAGAGAACAAAGCCAGTATTGATTAGCTCATGGCTAACCTAAAGGTTTGTATCATTGTAAAACACTTATAGGCACATGAAGATATAAGTCTTCTGTTTTTTTAAATGAAGGCTGAAAGGTTGTTAAAAAGGTTTTATCGGTAACTGCAACATGGTTAAGTGAATGCACATTTAGGGGATTTACTTTCAACACCACACTGGTGCTTTGTCCTATCCAACCATGGCAATGGGTGAGCAGTAGGATATACATGTTTTTATAACTAATAATAAACAGTAAAGATGTCTCAGGTCTGTGTTTTTTTAGTGTTTTGTAGGCCTGATGTAAAAATTAATGATACCTCAAACCATCAAAACACTCAAAGCTGTATACTTTAAGTCTGAAGAGTGTACTGGGGGAATAGTTTTGCTGCTTGACAACAGTGCATTTCAGTGTCATATTAAAGTATTTTAAGTTCAGTGCAGATTTTCTGACAGCTGGCATACCTCAAGTACAATGGGCTGCAGTGAACAATGAAACTGAAATAGCTCAGGCTTTATATAAAGCAAGCTGTGGTCAGTTGTCTCCAGTACTTGTCTTAGACTCCACTGCTCTTTATATTACCAGCCGACCGGTACATGAGCCTTTTGAGGAACAGTTTTCCACTGATGATGAGGAGCATCTCTTCTTCTTCACTGTCTTTATAAACATGTTTGTATCTATTATACAGTACAACATTTTCAACAATGTCTATGAAAATCTATTGAATCTGCAAAAAATCTAGGAAAATGTTTAATGCCCACAAAGAGCGACTGAAACCCTCTGTAAGGTTTCCACTCACATGTTGTTATGCTGTCCACCTACACAGAACAAGTGCAACAACCTCTGCTGAGTTAATTTGCACCCATGTTAGAAATGGTCCACCTCTTCTGTGGGATTTCCTCTAATGCTGGGGCTTCATTTCCTGTTGTTGAATTCCTTTTTTTCCCCTCACAGCAGCCAAGGAAAGGCGGAAACTCTTTAGCAGGGGCCAGGTCAGCTTGTCAATATCTACAGCAATCTACGAAATGCTTTATGTCAGCAACTGCACGATTTTGGTTAATTTGTTTGTATATTTAATCAAGCAAGTTTTACAAAAGATGCTGCAATATGTTGCAATTTTTACCAGATCCCTCACAGTTTTAGGACTTATCAACTCCTTATCTAAACAGCAGTGCATTTTTTCTTTTAGCTGGGACGCACTGAAAATCACCTCACATTTGACTCCCGTTTGCAGCGAAGCACAGGAAGGATTACGAAACAATTCCTAATGGGAGTAATTTTCAGTTCTAGAGAGGCTGTGCCTGCAGCCCCTAAACGGGTCGAGATGAAGCTTTAACAAAAGGGCCGGTAAACTCTCTTTGAAGAGTGTCTAATTACTGACAAAAGCACCTGGACCTGAGCCAGATCTCATAGATTGGTACGCAGAGCTCTGTTAATGGGGCCTATTGAAGATTTAAAGCTCAGGTCTATCTGCTACCTCCACACCTTCTACTGTCTCTTTTTAGTATCTGGTTGCTTTGTCAGGCGGTTTGCTTTACCCCGTGAGTTTTTGTCTAATGAGTTAAAAGAAACATTGAACTTAACTCTCATTTGTTTGCTTGTGGTTGAGGCTCATAATTTCCTGGTTTCATTACTGTGGAAGAAGAGGAGCAGCTGTGACATGAAAAAGCTTTAGTATAAATCTGAACATCTGATCTGTACTATAATTGGTGTTATGTTCCCTCATGGTAATGATGCTTCATTTGAGGTTTCCGTGCAGCCTCAGAGGGAGGATGCTATGTTTGTGTAATGAAGAAGGACAATTCGGTGGGTGGGCGAAACGAGTCCTGCTGGGAAGCTTTGTTTGTTTTGTTTTTTAGAAAGTATCCTCCACCTAAACATAAAACAGTCTGTTTGCGAATATCCCTGTTCTGCACTGAAGCTGGTGGAGCGCACAAGATTAACACAGTTTTTCATTTTCATAAGCTCATCCACAATGAAAAAAGGCTGTTTGTCACAGGCAGTTAAGGAATCACAAAATATACCTGTTTATGACAAATCCTACAAAGAAAATGGAAAAGTTTCTAGTTAAACTCTTGCCAAAGTATGAAATTTCCTCTTTGTGGGTTCAGATTTGGTGCTGAACACTCACATTTTTCACTCTGAATCAGTGAAGGGAAAGAAGTCTCTGCTGATGTGAGGTTAAATTTGATAAATACAGACTAACCACTGACATTTAATATTAAAAACAACTGGCAGTAGACGCAGAGCACTATTGGGGAGATATGTTCTTGTAAATGGAATATGTTCCTCTCTCCACAAAAGGATCAGTAAAAGTAATTACTGTACTGCTGCACAGTTTTCATCAAGTTATGTTTCCCAGGGCTGATTGATTGAGAATCCCCATCAAGTAAATCGATTCTGCAGACACCCAACGTGTGCCATTGTTTCCCCAACTAGGACTAAAGCAGGATGGTGTCTTTTCTTTGCTGCGCTTTGATTGACGTCTTAAGGAGTGGTGTAAGGCATCAAAATGAGTAGCTGCACAAATGAGCAGGAAATATCTGGAGGTGTCTGCGTTTAGAAAGAGCAGAAACCAAAGCTACTGTACTGTGGCTAATTTACATGTTAGCTGGAAGCACATGGGCTGTGATTAAGCTGTAATATCATGATCTTTTATTAAGTAGACTGTTAAAGCTGGACCATGTAAAAGGGAACTGTGATATTTATAAAACATTTCTGTATATTGACATATTTCTAAGTCTGAATCTGCTAAATGTTCCTGAATGGCCTCTAAACATCTCCTGCAGCAGTTGCAGTATAATCCAAGAGGGTGAAGCTCTTCTTTGACACGGACAGACCCAGACTGTTATGGATTGAACTCAATGTCCTCAAAAATCACAAAAACAGCGGCTACATTTTCTCCAGGTCTGACTCACATTTCCAACATTGTCTCTCAGCGATGTCTCCTCGCAAAAGGTTACCTCGCTCACAAGATTTCAAAGCAAGATCTGATGTTTGCCAAAGAAAAGGAGGATCCTACCTTTGAACAAAAGGGTCTACCTCCTCAGAGACCCTCTCCTCTCAGTTATCAGGAACAATCTGAGCCTGTAACTAGTAAAAAGGATACTTTTACCGGACTTGATCTGCTTGTTTTTAAAAATATGATTTCTTTGTTATTGAAGCTAGTTCTTATGCATGAGTTAGTAAAACTTCTCTGTGCCATCAAGCCTCCAAACTGTGGTAGCAGTGCCTGGATTTGAAGCCAAAATCCCGCTTTGAGTGAGCGAGCAAGAAGATGATCCTTAATTTGGAGGAATAAACTGAAACATCTATCACTGAAAAACATGTAAAACAATCAAAACTTGCTCACTACTTTAGCTGGCTCTGTTAGTTTTTATACTGATAATGCCATGACAACAAGATCTTTTAAGGGACTTATCAGCATTTGAGTTAATACTACTGTAGTTGGCTGATGCACTCAATGCATTCGAGTGAGAGCTTGTAGCAACTCAACAACATTTCCTCTGCAGTGAAAATAAGAGTGAAAATAAGTTGCTACACTTCCAGCAAGGCCGTGTATAAGATTGCAATGCATGCCTATGATGTTTGTATGTATAGGGTACAACACCAGGGGAAATATGAATCCCACTATGCTCCACAGGGATAATGAGATCATTTAAGATGCAAGTTAGACTCAGTGGAAGCTACTCAAGCCACACGGTGCCGTGATCAGTCAGCAGCTTTCTACAATTTTCTGTGCGTATAACTTCCTGTGTTGCCCCAGATAACAAATAGTGCGGTATGATTGCGTGTTTAGCATCCTACAATACTTGTGTCAGCATTCAGGCAGACCTCACTGACATATGTGTGAAAACCCAACGAGTTTCACACAAGATTTGATGATAAATAGCATACCAGGAATTGGATGAGGGGAAATCACGTACACATCCTTTTGACGCAAGAGGAAACCACTTTTTTTTTTAATCTCAGTAAATCTTGAGAATTTTTTATAAGATGGAATTTTTAACCTCCTAACTGAGTCTTCGTCAGTCAGACAGTAGATATCTTTTTCAGTCGATGTTACCATTTTCTTTAACATAGTATGCCAGTATTACAGCCTGCTGCAGAAACTGCCTGTGGGTCTCCAAACCGTCTCTGTCTCTGACTAATTAGCCGTAGTAATAACGTCACATAGGAATAGTTGTGTAAAACCCCAGAGATCTGGATCTCTTCGTCTAAAGTTGTGAAACGAGTAAAAACATATTTAATGATTCAGTGAGAACACTCTCCATTCGAGCTACTGTAAAGGCCATTCACTCAAAATTTGATCAGTTGTGACACCGCTAAGAAATAGAAATTACAATTATGGTATTAAAAGTAGGAGCGATAAACCTAAAAAGTAAAGTGTAAAGCTTTATAACAGTTTCTGACCCAAACCTACGCTGCGCTCTGACTTGATTTATCTTCACAGTGCTGTCAACAGGGGAATTTAGCAGAATAAAATACACACCCAGTAAGACACAGGCATTTATTTTTTGAGTTTGATAGATAAGATTTCATTTCTTCTTTTCAAAACTCCAGCTGCTGACAACACCAACACGAAGTCAAAAAAAAAGAAAGAAAGTGCCAGTTTCCATTTTTGTAGACAAATTCTTAGTTTATATTCGAGCATATACAGAAGTGAGATTGTCAGATTGCCTGTTGGCCTGAAAATTGTCTGCAACTTTTTTGGAGTTATCCATCAGTACAAACACAGACTGCTTACTTGTTATTCTCTTCCACCGCTTGCAACTTTTTAGCGAAAATGTTTGCTGACACATCCCATATGTTTGTTAGCAGCAGTTCTGTGACTCGGTGTGTCAAAGACCTATAATTTCTCTTTTTCTAAGTGGAAATTCTCAGTGTGACAAACTGCCACAGCTGTACCACTCAGTGCTGACCTCATCCTCTGTAAGACTGCAGTTGGAAACATCTTCACCACTCGAAAACCACCAGTAAAGAGACTAACAGACATGATCCTTCACATTAAAACCTCTCTACTTCTTTGGAAAAAGGAAATTATTTCATTATGGCATTTTATTATTCTAGTGTTGAATTGGCATGGCTTCAGTTTTGCAGCTAATGTGACCTTCATTACTTCTGTTCCTCTTTTACTCTTGCGTCTCTAGTGATCTGCAGAGAGAGAGAGAGCGAGAGGGAGAGAGATGCACTATGATTCAGTCGTCCTTCACATCAGGTGCTCCGTCCTTGCAGCAGGCAGCTCTCTGTCTTCTTTCACTGACATATTTAGTTTCTTTTCTGGTCCGCCTGGCTGTTTTGCTGTGAAGTGAGCACGATTCTGCAGAGGAAGGAAGATGCAGGGCTTATTTTCCCTGTATGCAATCTGCCTCTGTCAACATTTTCTGCAGGAGCTCTCACATTAGGAAAGCCGCTGCAGACTGGCTTACTGTTGTGTTGTGAGACTTGTACTGACGCTCTGCCTCTATCTGTACGTTGTTTGTATACATGTATGGTAAGATTCTCTTTGTCAGCATATTAAATCCTAATGCATTTCATTTTTACACTGATCCTGATGTTTTAATTAGTCTGGATTTACAGTGGAAACTCTTAGGAAGTCTCATTAGTGTGGAGTCCTCAACACCCCGCTGCCTCTAATCCCTCTCTTTCTTATGTCATCCTGCAGGATCCAAGAATTTAGATCTTGATTTATTTGTCCGACATCCTGACCCCCATGTTTAGCGCTTAATCATTTCTTTTTTTGAGTTAGCAGCAGGAGTTCTTTTTTTCTGCGAGCCACAACAAATTTTGGTTTTAATTGCTCATTTTAATCCATGTATTTGTGTGTTTGTGCATTCCTCGTTTAGGTGACTTGGGCTGAGCAACAGGTTTCAAAACGAAGGAAAAAGAGAGATGTCTACGTGGAACCTTTGGATCCTAAATTCAGAGATCAGTGGTACCTGGTGAGTCTGAACAGGAATGTGTTGAATGAAAGGCGAAGTGTGTGTGTATGTGCAGAACTGTAAATTTGATGCGTGTGTGTATGTCAAAAATGAGTCAGCATTGAGCACTGGTTGAGCTTTTCATCCGTCTCACGTCAATACAGCTAATTAAATTTTTTGGCTGCTTTGCTTCCTCAGCTGTCAAAAGACAAGTCGGTATCTGATCCTTTATATCTCTCTGTGAAAGCCTGGTGTGTGTCTTGTTTGCAGAGGAAGCAGCACAACTCAGAGTAACTTAACTGAGAAGCTTGAGCTCGAACAAAAGCAGACAGATCCACACAGAGCATCTTTGATTTCTGAATTGCATCCTTTTTCCGATTGATGGTTGACTTAAATCTGTGGACGAAAACAAAAGAGAGGGAAGCAGAGAAAGTGAAGGTTATTCACCTTGAAGCGTTCTTGTTCTCCCTGATTGATTCTCACGTTTGACTTGAAGAATGTCACTGATACATTGGCCTGTTAGAAGCAGCTGTAGCAACCCCTGAGATTTTCTCCTCAGCTCCACTCTTCCTCCAATTACTGAGAGGATGCTTCAGGCGGAAGAAGACTCACACTGATGCAAAACAGACTTGCATCACCACTGGTTCAAAATGTCTGAGCTTTGACGGAGGCACTCTGACTTCCCTCGTTGGAGTAGTTAGCGGCGGCTTGAAAGCCAAATGAGCAGATAAAAGCCTGCTGCCTGGTTTTATCTATGTGACTAGATGTTATAGGTTCTGACTTCAGTCATAGGAGTTCAGAGGAGTTCACTGACTCAGTAGTACAAGCTGTCTGTGATGGAGATGGGTGTAGAGGGGCTTTGTGTAAAATTTATGGGCTTTTTAATGTATTTTGGGACTGAGAGAGTAACACATTATAAAGTTCATGATTAATTATTCTATCAAGCATTTTCTCAACTTTTAATCAGGGAAAAAGGAGCAATATGATCCAGGCTCTGACCTCTAGATATAAATAGATAGTCCCAATTCTACACACGGTACCTTTAATTGTTGAACTACTGAAAAAAGGTTTAAAAACACGCACACACACACACACACACACACACACACACACACACACACACACACACACACACACACACACACACACATTTATAGGCAATAAATGATGTTTGAGGGGGGAAAAAAAAGAACATAAACAAAAACTTTCTTATCATTAGTCTAGTATCTATGACGGAGTATTAGAGCCACATTAAGAAAAATGTAGACTTTGAGATGAGTGTCATTAATTTACGAGAATGAAGTAATTACTAACGAGAATAAAGTCATAATAAAATCATTTATTATGACAATAAAGTCATAATAAAATCATTACTTTCTAGTATAAAGTCATTGTAAAATCATTATGATACTTATGATAATGTGGTGCTGATATCCCGAAAGATTAAGTATCTCCCTGTTTCAGAAACCTACATTGAAGTACATTTTCACAAAATACTTGATGGTTCTTATTTCGCATCTGTAATCTTAGACAACAGGTTAGAATATAAGGACTTTGTTCTGACTTTACTCTCGTAAGTGATAACTTTACTACGACTTTATTCTTGTGAGTAATGACTTTATTACAACTTTATTCTTCGAAGTAATGATTTAATTACGACTTAATTCTTGTAAGTAATTACTTTATTATGACTTTATTCTTGTTAGCAATTACTTTATTCTCATAAACTAATCCATAAGTCTTCATATTTTTTTCTTAATGTGGCCCTAATAGTCCATCGTAAGTATCCAATATTCATTCTATTTACATTTGTTTATTCTATTTTTTATTCTATTTATTTATGTAATATTTATATATTGTTGTGGTAAATGAAATCATAAAGTTATTCATTTATTATCAAAAAAGATATGAAGTCATTTTCTGTCAATCAATTGATGGACTAATCATTTTCTTCTTCACTACAAACTCTGTTGGTGCATTTTTCTGTAACAGTTGATGAGAAAATGACGTATAAAACTGTTTAAAAAGAAGCACAGAAGGATTGATGTTCATAAATACTTATACTGTAGCTTTTAAAGCAGAACTGAACCAAAAGAGAGGGTCTCTCAAAAATAAAGATCAATTTCTATTTGAGTCTGCCGGCAGCCCATGAGGTTTTGAGCTCATTAAACAACAAAAGACACGAAACTGGAGCAGCACCTTTACTATTCTCAGATCTGTTCCACTGGCAGGAACAGCTAAGCCCTGAGCAGAATATAAATGTCACGATTTCAACATTTGTTAAAACAAAAAAAAAAAAAGGACTGTGAACATGTAAGTCGTTCACAAAAACAAAGACCATATAGAGTGTTGGGTCAGAATCACTTCAAGCCTATTTAAAGGGCAGTAATTAGTGTTTTTGGACTTCATTAGGATATCAGATGTCGGACAAGTCAACATTTCTGTGAGCTGGGCTCAATATGAAAAAAAAAAATTTTCCTTTGAGTACTAGTATCTTCAACCTCACTGTAAATAAATCTGATGTACCCTGAGTCAATACTCTAATGTTGAGTGTTGGATAAACCTCTAAATATTGTTCTTGCTGCTCCAAAACCAAGCAAAAGTAATTTGAAAATACCTACTTGTTTGGTTTACCTTCAACTTCTAAATTAATGTTTGTTTTATTCATAGTTCACCTCACTGATGTTTTAACGTTCTAGTTAAGACCCTGAGTCAAAAAAAAAAATGGCATCATGTTTGTCAGGAAGCACAAAGATGAAGCAAAAGTTGCAGAAGTGTGTGGCAATTCTCTCTCTTCTGATGGAGAAGGGTCGAGGCCTCATTAAAACCCAAACATGGATGGCCAGAGGAGAGTGTGGGTGGGACCGTGTGCACAGGCGTCCTTCATGGTCAGATGCTAATGGTCAGCAGCTGCTGTTACAATCAATATTTTAGTATTTTTCTGACATTCATCTAAACGATAAGATGTTTTGTTTCCCACTGGTAAAACAGCGTAAATCATTGGCCAGTCAAAAAACTGAAAGCTTAAGCAGCAGATCAAGCTCTGAGTTTGCTGAAGAAAGCCTGACATTCAGGGAAAAAGAGAAGGGTCTTAGCTAAAGAGCAAAATTCAAATGAAACCCTGCACATGCCACTGTTAGATTTATTAGACACTTAGTATGTCAGCAGCAAAAAGGCATTTTGAATGTGAATCAGCATTGAGGGTCACAACATTCAGCTTTAATTGATTTTGCTCTTGATGGTCTCAGTGTGAACGAAGTAACAAGGTTGTTGAAGAAACCTCATCCAGGGTGATAGATGACAATTTCAAAGGTCTCAAATCTAAGAGGAAACCTGTGACAGATAGCCCTTCAGACAGATTGAATATTATGTGATGATATTTTTGAAAAAGAGGAGCTTTGAACTCGGGACATGGCTTTTGACCAAAGGTCACATTGAATGTCAGAAACGTATCTAATAGCATACAGAATCATGATTGGGTGCTGCAGCTCTGCTTGATGTTGATAATGAATGTAATAAATGCAGGCATGCTCTGATGCTTTCAGAATAGAGATACCCTTAGTATTACTTTAATACCTGTTCTCGCTCATTGAGAAACTTCAACGTTTCACAGAAGATGAATGACTGAAATTCAATAAGCAGCACCCTTTTCCCTAATGCTTCAGTCTCCATCTAAAGGTCTTAAATGATTGCACTCGTTTTTGGAATAAGCCCTTCAGGATTTAGTTAAAAGCACCGTCCTGTCAGCCCTCAGGTGTCTCGCCAATAAATTAGATTCCATCTAAGTTATTTGCCTTCTCCATCCTCAGTACAACGGCAACCATCGTGACCTGAATGCCAAAGCTGCGTGGGAGTTGGGCTACACAGGTAAAGGAGTGGTGGTGTCCATCCTGGATGATGGAATAGAGAAGAACCATCCAGACCTGAGCCAGAACTATGTGAGTATGACAATTTATGAGCTGAAACAGTAGGCTTTTTTTTTATATGAAGACTCTGCTTTACAGTCACAGCAGATAGAATAAAGATGAAAACAGAATAAATGGAGCAGAGTTTAAATAAGAGATGGTGTCTTCCTGGAGCTGAGCTGTTGATGGATTTCGAGAACCCTTCTCAGACAGACACATTTACAAGTTTGATATTTTGCATTTTGGATACCTGGAAACTAAGAGAAAGCTTTTTATTTACATGTAACTAACTCTAACAGCTTGTTTGTCTCTCTAAGGACCCCGAAGCCAGCTATGATGTGAACGACGGTGACCCAGATCCACAGCCTCGATACACTCAGCTTAATGACAACAGGTAGGACTTTCCACCAATAATTTAATTTCTGCTCTTTCCTTTGTCTTCTGGCCTTCCCTGAAACCACCTGCCTGTCTTTTCTAAATGTTGGCTGCATGTGGAAAACATGTCAGGGATGAAATTACACGTGTTCATTAATTCTTCCCACTCACTCTGATAGCTGACAGCTGATTTGTAAATAGAGCGGTGGCTGTTTATCACCCGCTGCTGAGTCAAAGGGTGACATTTATGAGAAACAAACTAATTAAAGGCCAACGCCTACAGGGTTTGTCTTGTCCACCGCATTCTAATTTTCCTCCATTTTATGCTTTTTACCCTCTACAACTGCACATTTACTCGCTCATAAAAAGCTTGTCCCAAACTTAGAGTCTGGATTTGTTTTAGCCTCTTAAATCACTCAGGCACCACCAGGGCATTTCTGCAGCCCGGGTAAGTCGAGTAAATCTACACAAGGATTAAGGTGGTGTGTGAAGAAAACAGCTTTATTGCAGTGGCCTCTGCTGATGACATTAGGAGTTGTTTACCACCACAGTGATGTTGCGCAGAGAACTGATTGAATTAAGTTCATCAGCATTAATGAATCAGCAAAGCCCTTGGCGCTCGTCTTCCGTCATTCCCACCACCTGCCTCCTTTCCACTTAAATTTCTGGTTCGCTCTAATCTGCCATTTGTGGGCCACTGGCCTTCCTGCCCGAGAGACTTTTTTTATATTTCAAGACTCATCATGATTACTGGCGGTAGGCAGAGAAGATTATAGTTAGGCACTGATAGCAATCACACGTCCCCAGCAGAGTCAGGGACAGGGGCCTGGAGCGGGCACATGGTCAGAGCTGCAGAGTGACCTCAAGTTACTGTAATCATGCCAACAGTGCATCAACTCTTTGAGAGCTTTGAGCAACATATCAAAGGTGGAGGCTGATCAAAGTAGGCGTGTAATTGTTTTCACACTTAAAACAGAGTGCACGACTTTAAAGAGAAAACCAAACACTCACAGTTATCAGTAAAAGTTCCCCTAAACATGGAAACAGTTCAAATAATATGTCTCTGCTTTTTACTTTAGCCCAGATTTAGTATTTTTAAGATTTCCTGCCAATGCCTGTAACTGTTTTCACTGCCGCCATCAACAAAACCCTAAATGGGGAATTTCTCGTGAAAGAATGTGGGAGAACATCCCTGTGGTGCAGCTCTGTGGATCCTCAATCTATGCCAAAGCATGCTTAAGCTCTTCTGGGGGCTTGCAGTGGCCCAGAGCCCAGCCAAGACACTCACTATTGATGTTTCCTCGTTCTGGCTGCTCCTCTCTCCAACCCTCGCTCACCTCAGCCCTTATCTCTTGCCACCCAGCTCTCTGTGTCTTCCTCGTGGCAGGATGAAATGAGAAGGAGCATATTTGTGTGTGTATATACGAATGTGTGTGTTTCTCTTACTTTGCAGTGGGTTGGTGCAGATGCATGTGTAAACAACCTGTGGGCGAGCATGAAAATGCGTGAGGTTGTGTAAGACTGTAAGTGTCTGTTCCCTGCAGAAAGCCCAACTCTGTTCACCTCCATAAAGCTGTCTTTCTTTCTCAGCATACAGGAGGCAGTGAGGATGGTTCAGCAGCAATGCAACCATTCACCCACATGTTTATCTAAGACAGCATGAGATTGAGGTGTTTCTCTTTCCAAGGTTTCCTCGCGCTCCTATCAGGATGCTTTTCAAATAAGCATTTTGGCAAAACTGTCTTTCAGTCGTTTTTTCAGGTTCCTGGGAAATCCTCCGTTTATTGCCTCCTGAATTTGAATAAGGATGGCCCTCAGTGTGGTTAAAAAATGCCAGAATTATTGGACAACTTGTTTCTTTATCTATTCAACAAAACAAGGGAAAAGTACAGACGGACCACTCGAGCGTGTTTAGAAAAATTTGTAACACATGGATCGATTAAAGAAACTTTTTAACAGATCTGCAAACAGCAGGCTGATTAATTTTCCCCAGACCTGACATTAATCTCTCTCTACACACTTTCTTCATGCTCCTCTCTTTACCATGCTCCATAAACATCGCTGGACCTTTTGTCCTCAAGGCCAGCTCATTAGTAAACCGGCAGAACCATTACCAGACTTAAGAACGAGTAGAGCAAAACAGTTGTTCAGATTTACCTTTGAGGCTTCGTGCAGCCAAAAGACTAATGAACAGCAAACACCGCTATCTACAGCCTCTAGAGCCTCAATGATTTTTTAGAAAGTAATTAAGCTAATGCAAGAGAGGGAAAGCAATTGAGTGAAAGGTGTTGTGTACCAGACTCTGAATAGGGCATGAAGTGGGACTTTGAAGATAAAAAAAGATCAATGCGATGACGGACACTGGCACAGGCTGATATTCTGGCATTTCAAGCAAATGTCAAATGGGCTGATCAGCCTCTTATGCCTCAATGACCAATTTGTGTGAGGAAAAAAAACCTTTTTACAGGTTCAGCCCACTTTATGTTAAAGCTATGTATGATTTG
Source organism: Xyrichtys novacula (assembly GCA_962446985.1). Lineage (NCBI taxonomy): Eukaryota > Metazoa > Chordata > Actinopteri > Labriformes > Labridae > Xyrichtys > Xyrichtys novacula. The sequence goes on along the minus strand of OY660864.1, from coordinate 21,368,398 downwards.
ACATTAAATTCTTTTTAAGCTAATAAAACCTTTTTCTGTAAGACAGGTGTAGCGTTTCCAATCTTTCCCCTGAGTGGATCTGAAAAAAAAAAGGTGGAAAAAGAAGAGTGGAAAAGGTCAGAGAGAAATGAAAAGAAGTAGTAGGACTGAGATTGCAAAATATTTTTGGAACAGGTTATGGTCCAGACAGAAATTATCAACGAGAGCTCAAGACCGAACAAAGCAAGTGAAACAAACAGTAAGAAAAGGAGAATTTCACAAGTTTTTTTAATGTCTGTAAGCCAGATCCATGTCAGACAAAGCAACTGAAGCTCCAAGTGTTTTATTTATTTTTTGTGTTTAACCTTTATTAACTAAAGGGACCTCGCTGAGATCTACTGATCGGGCTAATGGGGCGCTCACACCAAGCGGGAGTAAAATCATCTACTAGCTTAAGTCGCAAGAATCTCCAAGTGCATTTACTCACTTCATTCTCGCATCAACGATAATCCCTGTCAAGTCAACCGGCGGTATCAAGTGATAGACAAAGGTTTTTTACAATGTAGCAGGTAATCCAACCTCCTCACTCACTTACCTCCAGGCAGGTTCCTTTTTATTCCAATTTCAGTAATTAAAAAAAAGGTATCATGTAATTCGGGGCACCGACATGATCAGTTTGTCCTCCATTTTAGATACCAGTGAACAACCGTCCGTTTTCTTGCGTCACCTGGTAACCTTCGTGCTGATTGGTTTAGTGACTCAAATGTCCACTCAAATAGATACATTTTCAGCTCATGCCCAATTAGCGTCATTCATGCTGCCAGATGAGTACGAATGTCTAATCGCGTCATTCGCACAAATACTTTACATGATACATGATAATAACTCAATTGTGATTATTCCTTTGTTTGCGTTTTCAGCAACAAGGAAGATTAAAATGTGTGACAGCAGGAAAAAGCAGGAGGATGTTTTCTTGGGCTTGGGTTGACAATAATGACAACACAAACACGAAAGGAAAGTTACTCACAGTCATTTACTCATTACTTCATAACACATTTGTTACATAAAAATTACTGGCAGTTGAAGACAAAAACTCGCTTGCTCCGGCCATGTTGACAAAATTTACGAGTTTACCTGCACCAAAAAGAGGAAGGATGAAGACTTGAATAGTGTTGGTTCAGCTCTGTTTTGTTCCCAGTATGAAAGTTTTTACTGGCATAGTTTTTGCTTTCGTGGTTTAAGGTTTGCTTCTTGTGCTTGAGGTCATAAAGTGGTGAAGTCACCATGCTGTCAGAGTTGCAAAGTGCAGGATATTGATTCAGAGCTGACACTAGAATTTAGAGACCAGTTGTTTCTGATCACAAGTGGCACAAGGATTGATTGAGGAGTCCTGTCACATCAGAGGCAGAGTGCAACTCAGTGAACCAGTAAGTGGCCTTTCAGGGTCAGTCCCTTTGGTGGCAGGTCTTGGTGAACATTTTTTCCAGTCTTGGCCAGTGACATAGTTCAGAGACCTGTCCATGAAGCAGTTGAGCTCTAGCACAATGATAATGGCTCTTCCAGCTGTGGGCATGAATACTGATCATACTGTTGGCCTTGAACCTGCAGTTAACTGTAACCCGAGTCAGCCTCTGTGACTAGAATCTACCATGGGGATTGTCCTCACTGTAATCTATACGAGGCTTTGCTGAAATTCCCCTTTGTTCACCGTAATCTCCTACCATCACCATTACGTATGATGCGGGAATCCTGAGATTATCGCACAGTGACTGTGCAACAGAAGATTTTGTTTTAAAGTTTTCACAAGCTTCTTCTGTTTCCCTCTCAGTGACGTGGGCGACTTTTTCTATCACGCTTTTGTTGTGTAGGATCAGCGAAGGCAAAGAAGTATTTGAAATGAAAGTCATATGTTGTTTTTCTTGTGTGTCGACAAAAGGCTGCACTTACAAGAAAAGTTAAAACCCTTTTAATCTATAAATAGAGAGTTTGCTTTTGGTAGGCACCTACATTTTTATACTCACTTGGTTTGGTTTTAGTCTGCTGGTAGCTCATCTTATACTCAATGTGCCCAGGTATGATGTGTTTGCAGAGCATCTTCTTTTAGTATTTTTACAGTCATTGCATGAGCATAAATAAAGTTGAAGTTTTCCACTCTACTTTAAGTATAGCCAAGATATTGTGTTCCTAACCCTGTCAACAAAAACTGAAGTTTTATTAGTTTTTTTTCTCCTTTGAGCTGTTGCTGGAAATGTCAAGGCGATTTGGCTCTTGACTGACGTCTTTGTGATAAATGAAAAAATCAAGTCAGAGCGCCAACGTGTCAGAGAATCATGTATCAGACTGATATTCTGGCAGTGATAATTAATCCCTGGTACGTGTTAACAACTCATTGAACAATGCAGTGCTTGTAGTGACAGACAGCTCTTTGTTCCTGCAGATAATGTCCGCGACTATTTTCACCGCAGCACTTCATGCAGTGATCTCCAGCTCTCTGCTGTCACCTCTCCCAGCCTCTTCTCCTTCTCAAACACGCTGTGCCTGGAGGTTGGATCCAGGATTTAGTTTCATGTGATGTCAGTCTCATCAGCACATTGAATCAGTGGAAATGTGAGCGAGCAGAGAAACTGAGGGCATGCAGTGAAGCCGTGTTCTTATTGTCAGAGGAGCTGTAGACCCCTCCAGGCTCCCCCGTCGTGACTGCTCATCCTGCTGACATATGAACTCACACAGTCAAGGCATCTAATTAGCTATGATATAATTCTGCATATGAGGATTAGGGCTATGAACTGTTTAAATCTTTACCATGGGTGCCATTTGTAATATAAATTATAATTTGCAGGTCTAATGAAGCATCGTGAGGGCTTAGGACTATGTGTGTGTATGTAGTGCCACCATGATGGAGAATAATTTGAAAGGTCAGAGCAGGCTTTAGATATTTTTTATAAAGAGCGCCCGATTAATTGAATTACATGTGTTTAGATTGTCATTATCCTGTGTCTCTCCTGGTGCTTAACTGTCCTCATGTTCCTACTTTAGTGAGTTTTTATTTGTCACATTTACTAGTCAGATCTCTTTCAGGGTTTTTGTGGAAGCATTTTTTCTCAATATCAAGTTTATGAAAAACAAGGACGTGTCAGTTAATCAAAAAATAGTTTTTTTGAAAGTAATGCGATAATATTTGGTAAATTTCACTTGAATGTTCTCCGTTCTGCTGATCATTTTAAAGGTCGTGGGGGCTGGAGCTGATCCAAGCAGTTCCTGGATGAGTCTGACCCGCAGGTTGCCAGTTTATCACTGGGGCTGATAAATAGAATAGAGAGAGAGAAGCAGCCACACTTACATTTCAGGCAACTGGTGATTTAAAGCTCTAGTGAGGAGTTTTTAACTGGTAAATAATCTGAATAAGACAAAATGAAGCAAGACCACTACTGACTGGATTGACTCTTTCCTAAAATTACTTACATGGGTCCAGTGTGCATGAAGTGGTCAGCTGTACTCTTTTTTTTTTTTTTTCTCTTCAAATTTTTCTCCTACAAAATTTATCAATAAGTGAAACACCTGACCCATTTGAGAAGTGGAAAGTGGATGAATATATTGTTAAAAAGAAAAGAACACTACTTAGCTATTTGACCCTACCTCCTCCTGTTGTAAAGGCTGTTGAGATGTGGAGTCAAAAAACTGCAAAACACACATTAAACTTACCGATAAATCATCAAGAGAAACAAAACAACCTTTGTTTGTTACAGTCCACCACTGAAGTGATTCTCATGTTGATTTAAAACAGACACTTCTGCCTGTAGAAAGATTGGTGACTCTTGTGTTAGTGGTTGCCACATCTTCTCTGGCTGTTCCTCCTCTACTCTGATAATCCAATGAAGAACACGGCAGGAATCTCATTGGTCAATAGAGCTGTCAATCAATCAATCGTCTCCTTAACACCAAATAAATGACTGGAACCAACTCGGGCATTTTTGAGACACATTTATTTGACTCATACTTCAATTTCTACCTTGACTGGTGTCCCATCTGTTATAACAGAGGTGGCGTCAAGACTTACTCTACAGCAGGTCACTGGAAGGAGCTCTCAAGGTTCCGGCCCGACTTAAGATAGCTGTTGTCCTGTTTACTCTTTATATAGTCTGTGGTATGCTGGTGTGCTTATTTACTTATCACTGTCAAAATATGTTAAAATTAAAAAAGCTTAATATACAGTAAGTAGTCAGTCTTCTTACTGATGGTGTGGTGGTACAGAGACCGGTGTTCAAGTGACACTGTAAACCACAACCACTCTACAACACAACATACATTCATTGACTATGACTCAAAGTAGTTATATTCCCATTGAATGAAAACCCATTTATGTTGGAGGATGATGAGTCATGTTGATTTAAAAGTGAGCAGACGTCTCTTACCAGAAAATCCCACTTCAGTGTTTGACCCCATGATGCACTCTTCTTAGTGACCCAATCTGTGACTGGAAGCAGTAAAAGGATTCTTCTTGTATCCATTTTATCACTCCTGGGAAAATCACTCCCAAAAACCTGATTATGCAAGTAGTTTCTCCATAATCAGATACAGAAACCAAGAGGCTCGCCTCTACAACAGCATTTGTATGCTGTGAATCAGTCTACCATGTAAGTGACTGTAATGAATGTGTCAAAAAGAGATTTGGAAGAAGGCTCAGCTGAAGACTGGAGTTACGGGCCTGTGCATGCCCTGCATCCCATACAGACACCTGAGCCGCTGCTTATCTTCAGCTGCATCACAAACACGGATGCTGCCTGTCCAACATCAGACTCCAAAGTCAACAAACTCGCACTTCCAGGAATGCGGAGATAAAGCTCTGTGGAAAATCTTCCAGATGACATTTGTGTGAGCGTGTGTGTTTACTTCTGTGTCTGGAAAGATGTTTTTAATCATCCTGCAGACCATCTCTTCTCAGCACTCTGATCTAAAAATGTCCTGTGACACGTCAGAAATATGATTCTGATTTAGACTGTGGCGTTGTCATTAACCTTTGCTCCCTCGATTCATCTACGTGTCTAAAGAGATTTCTGGAGGCCGGCTGATGAATTATAACTCTCTGACCTTCTGTCATTATACCTCTGCCTTTAATAAAAATGGAAGTCTTGAAGATAATATAAATTATGAAGTTTAATAAAATGGGTCTTATATTCTCTGACCTCTGACCTTTTTACTATACCTGGATCAAATTGCACTTCGGTTAACTCAGTTTGAGTGATTTATGTGTTCTTGAGTCTAATAATTATTTGTTTGATACTGTGACTTGTTACTTTTTCATCAGCGTAAAATGACATAACTTGAATAAACATAAAAATGTTATCTGGAGTTGAACATGAATTTGTTTTCCTGTCTGTGAACACGAACGATCACAGCCTGAGTCATTCATCTTGGCAGTGAGTACACAGACTTTCCTGATCCCATGCTACTCTATCAATTGATTGTTTGATCAAGAGAAATTATATAATGTGTATTTAATGCTCTTTAAAAGCTGATAGAGGTTGTTTTGGCAGGCTCCTCTAAGATTAAATTTCGGTGATACCCTGACAGCAGATAAAGTCTATTATGTCAGAGGAGGTTATCTACTGCAGCCAGGGTGTTTTGATTCTTGTGCTTTGGGTTTGGCTTATTACCCAGACTGCCTTAATGGAATCCTGCTGGCGCAGAAAGTTTCTCAAGAAGTGAGAGTTGGCTGTTTCCTGTTATGTCCTGGCGTGGTTCGGGGCTGCTGTAGCTTCAGCATCTTTGTCTGTGTGGGCCCACACTCCAGTGGGGTTTTACGCTTTGAAGGGCATTCAGAGTACATCTCCATCTGGCAGACCATGAGAGTGCACCTGAGTGGAATGTGGTGATCAGCTCTAGTGTGCAGCTTCTTGGATCTCCACAGAGCAGTGCCTGCAGCTACCGATCACCTCAGAGGCTTAGGTTTAATAAAACAGCCGTTGTGAAAATGGTAAAGCTTATATTTTCCCTCTGTGTGATATGTCATCTGATTTCCCCTTGACTCTTTTCAAGGCCCAGTGGGTAAGCAAGGTATTCCACAGTGTCCAGTGCTAGAAGGCCACAGATAATGTACAGTGGTCTCCACTCATAGACTGAATGTTTTCTTTTGGATCAATGTGGGAATTCATATTTGTGTAAAGGAATCAAAGCCAAGAACATTTCTGAGTCTGAGTCTAAGGGGAGAGAAGGACGGTCTTTCACAAGCCCCCGTTTTTTGAAACATACACTACCTATGAATTTATACCATGTCATCGGGTTGATGACTTTTACATAAATAAGTGGTTTCCTTTAACATTCATCTCATTTTCTCTTCTCTCCTTTCCTCCAGGCATGGGACACGATGTGCAGGCGAAGTGGCAGCGGTGGCCAACAATGGATTCTGTGGAGTCGGCGTGGCTTATAATGCCAAGATCGGAGGTACGGTCTGATAAAAACAAACACTTGGTTGATTTGAATTTATTGGGAGGAAGGTATTGGTTTTTCTTTTGTTGGCTCACTTTACTGCCAGATCAGCTGAGCTTCATGTTCTGTAGCAGCAGTCTTATTTTTAGTCCATTTCCTGGGCACAGTGTGCCTCTGAATCCAAGGCAGCTTCACCACACTTGTGATGTGGCTCCTTGTCTGACTGAAAGTGTATTAGTTCTGAACTGATTTTCAGCAAAGTGATATAATGTTTCAAAATTGCCAGACACCACAGCTTCAAGGATATGTGTTTTCACTTAATATCAAATATACTGTCCTTAGATCAGAACCTACTGGAAGCTGCATGAGACAAAACATACACGCACTTTTCAATTTACGCTCAAGCAAAAATCCAGCCGCTACAGAAAACCGTGACCACAAAAAAATACAGGATTGAGTTAACGCCTCTTTGAAAAAGCATAACAATGGAGGCCTCTAGGGATTGGGTTAGCTGCAGAGCTGTTGTGCTGGGTCACATTACAGTGTACAGATGTAGTTTATATACCGCTCACTCATATTCAGAGGTGCCTGGCTGTGATGTCAGGGAGTGATGGAGGGCTGCCTCAGAGTTTGACAATGCTTTCTTGAATATTTGTTGAAGGCAAATCAAGTGATGGAGAAATCTTTTGAAGCAGTGTCACAGAGGGGCTGGAGTCAAATCGTCAGAATAAACATTTGTCAGGGTCTTGTTGTGCCCCCTGCTGTGATGTCAGCCTCCATATGCTCAGTTCTTGAATGTGTCACTTTGGTCGAGGATATTTCATCATCCACCCTCTGTCACCGACATAATGCCATGCAGGATGTTGCCTTGTTTCACCTTCTCCTATGAGCTAATGAAATAAAGACCAGGTTGTGTTGGTTTCTGGCTTGCACTCTGTCTCTGTCACCTCCCCTCATTATTTTCAGATAAACTTGCTTTCCCTTTTCGAACAAAAAAAGCAAATGAATGAATTTCTTGTGGTGTGTGGAGCTGAAACAATTTGTCAAATAAGGCCCCTGACAGAAAATTAACCACCAAATATTCTGATTATAACTCAATCAATTGTTTTGTTTCATGTAAAAGGGAAAACCTTTTTGGTGCAGGATGTCAGAGGAGAGCTTTTCCTATTTAGTCTGTTTTTCAAGATTGTAAATGATGTATTTCAGGATTTTTGGACTTAAGTGGGAAAAAATGTTTTCCTCTGCAGTAGCTCAGGCCATGTCACTCTTGTGTAAGACGAGATAAGGGAGCAGAATCAGAAAAAGAGAGGTCAAGGCTGATCTCAAATATTTTTATTTAACAAGTCTGTGTACTTAAACTTCGTAACTGTGCACCTCAACATGTCACATTGTACTTTATCACTTTTCAACAAGCGTATGTATTTGCCCTCAAGGTCTGAGTTCACTGAGCAAACAGGACCTGGATTCAGGAAAAGAAATCCTTCATGGATTTGAACTGAGAGGCAGAGGTTGACTACAGAGCTACAATCAGCACTGTTAGTGGAAAACATCATATTTTAATCATGAGAGGTGATAATTATTTTATCATCATTTGCCTCAGTCGGAGATGCACAGACATGAAGTCGAATCTGAAAATAAAGAAGCTGGGAAACAGTGAAAATAAAGTGAAATATTAATTTGTTTGTTCTAAAAAGGGTTTTGCACCCTGATGAGTTGTTTTGCTTTGACTTCAGGGAGGGGCTTTTATACTTTCTGTTCTCATTCTTCAAGAGGAGTTTCAGAGGTTTCCGATATTTAAAGGAAAAAAAAAAACTAAAGTTGATTTATATACATTTTTGATCCTGAACAGCTCGTTTTATCGTATCCTGATCTTTCATTCAAGCGTGTCTCCAAGTTCTTATCCAAATGAAACGGAGTATCAAGATCAAAGTTTGTTTTTGATGCAGTCACATTGCTCCTACATGTGCTTGTGTTTTGTGATTGCTTACGTCTTGTTCCCGAGTTGATGCCTGTTCTGGTGCTCTGATGATGTGCAGTGTTTTAACTGAAGGCGCCTCTTTATTCCAGACAGGGCTGTCGTTGCTTCTCTGCTCATCTCAAAGTGTCATAACTTAACTCTTTATGATGATTCCAGATGGCAGCCAGGAACACACCACATGGCATTCAGCTTTTCTATCATAACAAGTATGCTGTGTGCGGTTATGTAGGTTGAGCAGGAGGCAGCATGAAAAACATACACGCTTCACACATGCTTTAATTCACACATGTTGCTCTACTTAATTGGTACCCCAGAGCAGTTTGGTAACAATGAAAACATTCAACTTGTAAGAATGAAGCAGTTAACCGGATATTAGTTTCAAATGTTTGATTCCTATTTTACTTTAAAGCTGTTATTTAAACTTTCAAAAGCAATCTAACCTCACGGCTGTTCTGTTCAGGCATGATGCATTTCCTGGCATGAGGCTCTGCGATGTGTCAAACATTCACTGAACATTAAATTGACCTATACACATCACAGAAACAGAGGAGAGCCCAGATTGTGCAAGTCCAGCAATAACTCTAAGCAGACAGCCAGTTTCCTCTGAAATATCAATGGCAAAAGGCAGGAACAAAAACTGTCGTTTTAAATCCAAGGCAGCTGGGCCAGCTCTGTCATTGTGGTGGCCGGGGAGAATTTATTGGAAAGGCTGAGTGCAGCAGGAGCAGTGCAAAAGCTTCTGTGATTCCTCACTTGCCCACTTGCCCCCGTGCCACCTGCTGTACTGTAGCTCATTATTCACCCGGGAGACTCCTGTGAAATGTTTCATGCTAGTTTCAAACATATATTGGCTGGCTTAGATCTTCCAACAGACATATGTTTGTCAGCAGTAAAAGCGGTCGTTACTGTGAACGGAAAGAAAAAATCCTCAGGCTGACAAAGGTACAAAGGATATAGCACAGAGTTGCTGCCATATTCAGGTCAGCTGCTGAGGGTTCCCACCAAGAATATCATCAGGAATTTATTGTCTGTTGGTCCAGACAAATATGTTATGTATTATAGTACTTGCTTTGTCAGAAGATGTTTTTGTCGGATTTTGTAGCCTTCCAACAGAGCTGGGTTTGCAGTTTTCACCTGCCTCTGGTCTTCATGTCATGCTAAGCACAGCTAATGGCTTGCTGTGTTTAGCTTCACATTTTTCATGAAGATATGAGTGGTATCAGTGATCTCCTGTACCTCTCTGCAGGAAAGTGCAGAGCGTATTTTTCAAACATTTAAAGAGCACCTTCAAAGATGTGGTCTTAATGCTCCAGCAAGGAGATCTGGACTTTATTCAGAGGCAAAATGTGCTGGAGAGAAGACTACTGGTCACATTTTAGAACAGCATTTTTGTTAATTTGTTGTCATAAAAGCTTGAATAAACAAGCTCATAAAACCTTTTCATAAAACTGCCCTGTACAGAATAAAAGACTGAAATAACCATGATGTACTTTCCACCTTGTTCTCTGGTTTTTGGGATGGATGTGTGTTTTTTGGATGGGTACTGAAGATACTTGAGTCTCCTCAGCGAATCACATGACCCTCTCACAGAGATCTAGGCTGCCATGGAAACACTAGCAGCTCATCCTGTTGGATGCTTTTGAAGGACTTCAAAGAGCCAGAGATTGGTTGTTTTAACCCGTATAGAACTGCGTGAAGTAACCCGACCTGCGGTGCATCAAAGGGGAAAATTACAATCATTTGTTTTGTAGGTGTTTGGTTCTTTACCACCTTCTTTAAGGGTGCATGTTTCTGAGACAGAGAAAGACAGAGCTCGAATGCAAGAAAAACGCTCATAACCAAAAGGAAAATATAATTGGCTACAACAAGCAACACACACTCTTTGTGTTTCTCTTGCATTGCTTTGTCTTTCTTTGTGTTTAATCTCCTCAGAACACCATCAATGATCACTTTCAATTATGAATAAACCACATTTGAAGCCTGTGGTTAAACATAAGCCGGGTTTTTCCCTTTTATTTTTTATGGAAGAGAGTTTGTTTTGATTAATACTCAATAGAGTTGTGTTGAGAGAGACGTGCAGTGCTGTCTTTTCATCATCTGATCTGAATTTCCAGCCTCAGAAATTTGCTTCACGCTCAAGGCGGCAGTTCACCCACAATGCAGTTCATCTCCTTCAGTTCCTGTTTTTTTTTTTACAAACCAGCTCGCGTGCCAGAGTGAGTCAATAGTGTTGGCGTTCATTTACACGGCGGTGTCCATGAAAGCATCGCAGTGGATGCATGAAAAAAAAAAAACAAGCACTGACAACATGTGCTGCACATATACATGATCTCTACAAACACTTACTGGCAGAAAAACATTGTAAACAAGTGTGTAAATATGCAGATTGGACAACGCTGTAGCTTTATGACTCTGACTGTCAGTGGTCGCTGAATTGAAGTGCACACACAGGTATATCAAAGTATGAATAACATGAGCTGCTCTGCTTGCACCATGTCCCACTGTCGTCTGTAATTGCAGGAAAAAAACAAGAGTCCTCTACTGATTCGACATCGTGTCACTCCAACCTGATGGTTGCATTTATCACTGTTAACAAATTGGCCATATTCCAAATGGATCAATAAGATAGTGCTGTGTTTTAATTCTGTGTCTTCCTCCTCAGCTGACAGCTGAGTCTTATTCTGATGTTTTGTTATGCTAGAAGCAGTCAATATAGCCGTAAGCCCACTTCAGGGTCTCTCACAGTTTCAAACTTGTAGACTTTAGTACCAACTGATTCCTCAAATTGCCTCATTCAGTGTGATTTATTAAACTTCAACAGAGCCACTGAAGACTAAATATCACTTTTATATATGCAGCTGTACTCTTCGATACTTGCAGACAGACAGACAGACACTAATGTGAAGTTCTGCCTTTACAAAGTATGTAAGGCCGTGTAGTTTCTGCTGTGTCGTCCTCTGTTGTGTGGTTGTGTATGTTAATGCGTCTGTTTGCTTGTTGGACTGTGGTTGCAGGTGTGCGCATGCTGGATGGTGAGGTGACCGACATGGTGGAGGCCCAGTCTCTCAGCCTGAATCCTCAACACATTGACATCTACAGTGCCAGCTGGGGCCCAGAGGACGATGGCAAAACCGTGGATGGACCTGCCAAACTCGCCAAAGAAGCCTTTCTGAATGGTGTTACAAAGGTGTGTGTGTGTGTGTATGAGTGTGTGAGACAGAAATTATTTACAGCCCGTGTGTTGCTTCCTTTCAGCACTCAGTAATTAAACTGTTCAAGCATGAGAGGACAAAGCGGCAAGTACAAAGCAGTTTTTTTTTTTTTTTTTTACCCCCGCAATTATGTATGGAAGGGAATGTCCTCTGAAAACCACCAGAGAGAGAAATCTTGGAAAACGTATTAGAAGCAGCTCTGACGCAAACAATTAATGAAAAGTTTTAATGTTTTTATCTTCCTTTTCCCTTGAAAGGCTTCGCTTCATCTGCCAACTCATCCTCTATGTTTCGAGCCTTTCAGCCAGAGTACACATGGCCTCCTTAAGTGCTGAGGGTGTTTAAAAAAGATCAAGGTTGTTTTCAAAGTCCAATCACAAAATCACTGGAGTTTCAGCATTTGTCTTTGATCTGCGTTTCTAACCAAAGACCTCTAAAATCACGATGAACAAACGGACATAAATCTGAAGGCTAATTTTCAGAACTTGTCTCTTGGCTTCATATCAATCTAATTTCTAACCGAAAGGACACCAAACTGTCAAATTAAATTTCAATCCAAATTTCAGTCTTGATGACTTACAGTATCTTTCCAGCAAACTTTGACTCCTTTATTGAGCTGTCGGATTCACGACATGTGCAATAAAGCTGATTGAAGGTGCTGACACTGACTACAAAGATAATTACCACAGTGACGGTGCTGTCAGATGGCAGTGTGGGTGGTGCATAGCTGGGTTTGATCAATGCCCAGAGAGACGGTTCCACTCAATACAATAAGAGGCTCTTAGATGAAAATTAATGCACTTCAAAGGCTGAGAGGTTGGATGATTTATGACAATGAGCTGTTGTCATACGGGCCCTTTTTCTATTGCATTGCTGTCATGTGATATTTAGCTCTCTTTAATTTACTGAGTGACCACCCAGCCTCTGTGAGGGATGCTGCCTTTTAATGGGCCTGTTTTGAAATGAATTTGCCTTTGTATAATTGGTTCTCCTTTTCAGAGATTGAATGAGATTATGCCCTTCTCTGCTTCAAGCTGGTCCAAGGACTGAATAATGAATAAATGAATGAAGGGGATTTTTTCCCCCCCCAGTTAGTCTGATTTCTGCGTATCTATCTGCAGGGTCGTGGTGGTTTGGGCTCCATCTTTGTGTGGGCTTCTGGAAATGGAGGGAGGGAGAAGGACAGCTGTAACTGCGATGGCTACACCAACAGCATCTACACCTTGTCCATCAGTAGCTCCACCCAGAATGGCAACGTCCCCTGGTATAGTGAGGCCTGCTCCTCCACCCTGGCCACCACCTACAGCTCGGGGAACCTCAACGAGAAGCAGATAGTGAGTGGGAGCTGTGTTTGGCGTGCTTGCTGTGTCCTCCACATTAACTGTGTTTTTGCATCAGAGTTCATTCAAACAAAAGATCATTAATTACAGGTTTAGTTCATCCAAACATCTGTAAACCTGCTGAAATGTTTGGATGACAATTATCTGAACTAGCTATTAATTCTGTTTATTTTATTTATTTTATTTTATGATAACTCATAAAATGAATAACAGCCTGGTATTGTAATTAGTGCTCAGCGGTTAACAGATGAGCTAATTTATCACCAGCAGGATTAATACACTAAAGCAAACCTGTGGAGTTTATTTTGTCAACAAAAAATAATGAAGCTTACATACAGTATGACTCAGGACCCGAAAGTCCCCAAAAACAAGCTGAATTCACTTCCCCCTCTCATAAAACATTTCCAGGAGGATTGTTTGCATCAGTGTTGACTTGCTCGCCGTCTCTGCTGGCACAGCATGTTTATTTGTGTTACCCAGCCACATGCAGCCACAACAGTGAAAAATCCACTCAAACTTTTGGCAATATTTCACCCTCATCTGTTGCATAGGAGCACCGTGATGCACATGAACGAAGCAACTGACACAACGGGGTGGTCTTTAGAAATGCTCCATGATTCGACAAGTGGTCACGTCCATATTGAAGGGGGGGAAAAAAATAGCTGTTTCCAGCTTAATTGTTCTTTTCAGTTTCCATGACATCGTTCACTGCAGCCCATTTATTCGAATTAGGACGTGCAGTAGTTAGTGAGCTGTGCTTGCAATAAAATATAATTGGCATAGTTGAGGAGGATATGACAATTTGTCTTTGTTGTATTTCTGGTTGCAATGTTTTAAAAACCTCTTCAGGAACATGCCTCAAGTGCAAATGTTAGAGCCCTGTACACAAGATGCTCTGACTCTTTTTCTTACAGTTAATGCTGCTCCAAGTAATCTTTGTCTTTTTTTATCAATTAATCAAATCGTTCTCTCTGTAGATGGTTAAATACTCAGGGAGTATGTAGAGGAGCCCCCACAGAGCCTAATACGAAGTCTAAATAACCAGCAACAGAAGTGGCGTACCATCGTGTGAAGTTAAGAAACCAGAAAACAGAACTATGAAGCTGTAAACGGCACAGTTTTTCTGTTCCTCTTAAAAATACCCCAAACTCTTCATTGATTTCTAGAAAGATGAATTATGATCGGGTGAATTTTGATCTCTGAGGACTGAGTAGCCATTCCAGCTCCGTCCACACAGCCTTATTATAGAGCCGGGATCCTCGGCTTTAATGCGTACCTGCTGTTTGAACCACAGCTTCACTCCTTCAGTCTTGCCGCCTTTTCTTCACTCCTCTTCTTCTCCATTCATCCCGTCTTGGACCATTAAAATTGTTATGAATTGCGAACGACTCAAACTCCATCTGGTAATATGTTGCTGCTTAACATTCCCGTCACATAAAACCACACACACACACACACACACACACACACACACACACACACACACACACACACACACACACACACACACACACACACACACACACACACACACACACTCATAAACACAGTCTTTCTTTCTCGAGCAGCCAGGCCGACTGGACAGACAGCTTATGACATCTCCATGACATGTGGCTGGTCCCTTAATGCTTCACTGCTGTACTCATTTAATTGTGCTGTCACTCATAAACCAGGGAATGAGGAGATGGAGTAGGAGAGAGGAGAGGGGGGACCTCCAGGGGGTTCGGCAGCGGAGAATATCTTCTGTTTATTACGCTTATATTATCTTTCTCTTTCAATTTCAAGTTATAAGAATATGGGAATCTCCTGCATGCATAATCGCACCATTAAAGTCGGTTCTGCCGGAGCATTTAGTATTCTGTTTAGTGCGTTAAGGGACTAGTTCCTGGAGGCTGTGCAGTGGTCAGCACAAATAGAAGATCTTTGATTTGAACCGCCCTTGTATCCATGTTATTCAGTTACAGACACTGACCTCCCCTGTAGGATTATACCGGGGGTGACTGGAGGCTTCTCGCAGGACAACGTTTTGTAACCTTTATCCTTTCTGAGATGGGATTTTTGCTGAGTACAAACATACTGGTTCTGCATCACCTCACTATATATTCATGCAGCTGCAGATATTCCCTCCTGAGAGCTGCCCAGTAAAACCACAGCCCTCTGCTGTGTGTCACTGAGGAGATCTAATCTAACAAGAGTGATGCTCACTGGTCGCTGAAGATGGTTGAGCAGAAGCGATATGATTTCCCTCCTTTCATTTTCCAGCTGGTCCACAGTGTGATGCTGAGGACTTTTTGTTTCCAATACTCTCACGTCTTAGAGATTTCTGCCTCCAGCTAAAAA
Source organism: Xyrichtys novacula (assembly GCA_962446985.1). NCBI lineage: Eukaryota > Metazoa > Chordata > Actinopteri > Labriformes > Labridae > Xyrichtys > Xyrichtys novacula. The sequence continues at coordinate 21,353,123 of OY660864.1, read as the reverse complement.
AACATGATTAGTAAGAAAAGAACCGAGTGAATTATCAGGTGGTCAGAGTTCAGATATCTTGTGGATTTATTTTTCAATATGAAAGCATAGAACGGCTCTGGTGAAAGTGTAGGAATTGTGATGCAGTGTGAATATAAACCGAAATCATCAGAGTGAAGTAGAAGGAGGGTAAAGTTTGTTAATGTTTGCTTTCGAACAGGAAACGAAACACAAGATTTGAGACTGAGAAAACAACTTTTTAGCTTTTTCTTTCCACTTTCAATTTTTGTTTTTAAGCCCACCCTCTCCATCCTCCCTAGGTGACTACAGATCTCAAATCAAAATGCACAGACTCCCACACAGGCACCTCTGCCTCTGCCCCGCTGGCTGCTGGGATCATTGCTCTCGCCCTCGAGGCCAAGTAAGTGCTTATCATCATTTTCCCGAGTCCTACCGAGCCTCACAATTCTCTTTAGTTATGCAGTCTCTTTCTTGCCTTTCCTATCTGCATATTTTCCGGACTTTTCTGATTGAAATCCTTTTATCCAATGGAAATTTAAAATGTTAAAAATACAATTTATGCTCAGCCGACTCAAGATTAAACTGGCTGTAATTATTGCAGGGAGAGTCATTGGTCACCTTGCACGTACTCTTAAATATTCCGAAAGCTCCTGCTATCACTTTTCCAGCATGTGGTTAGAATTTTTAAAATGCAAATTGTTCATTTAGTGGCGAGTCTACTTCTTTTCTGCTTACTCTTTTTAAACAGACCATTTTAGATTGAACCCAATTTAACTGAATCAGGCTGAAATTGCTGGTGGTCTGAGTTTTCGCATTAATTCTGCTTGATTATCCCGTTTTATGAGTAACTTTTTGGCCTCCCTGCCTGACAGACTTCTGCAGAGCATTTACAAAAAAAAAAAAAAGGAAAAAAACAGCACAATTCGATGTAAGCACTAATCATTCCTATCCAGTCATGCAGCACTAATGGAGGGACAAACATGAACAGCAGAACTACTGAAAATGAGTAATTAGTCTTGTGGCAAAACAGAGTGAGGTGATGGAAAAGGATTGCAATTAGGAACAGATTTGATGAGAAAATAATTAAGCAAAGTAACTACATAATATGATTCGTTTTGATAAATCTGCAAAAACAGTTTTTATATTGAAAGTTAAACACGATCATGACCTCACGTAACCCTGTCCCTTTTTCTTTTAATCTTGTACGGCTGCAGGCTGAGAAATAACTCGGCCAGGTTTTCTGCTTGGAAAATATTTGACCAAAGGGCAGAAATTGTGCTCAAAAGCATGTTTAATATGGATTTAGTGTTGTTTAGATATATGTGTTGATATTTCCTGATTGTTTTCTGTGTTAAATCAGCCGTTCACCTGCAGGTTCACACTGTAAAAGGTATAGTCAAAAGTTTCTGTTTGATCTGATTTCAAAGTGGAGAATCTCACCGTTTGTGCCTGTGCCTGTGTGTGTGTGTGTTCCTCTTCCTTTTATGTGGCTGTGTGTGTCTGCGCGTGTGCTTGCATATTCACATGTTCCAGTAAAAACCTCACCTGGAGGGACATGCAACATCTGGTAGTCCGAACTTCTCACCCTGCCCACCTGCTCACTAACGACTGGAGGACCAACGGGGTTGGCCGCAGAGGTAACGCAGCTCCTTTCAAGTCCTCCTCTGTGCTCTGCAGACTTTAGAGGCTTTAGAGGTTCATTGGTATGTTGTGCATATAACAAACCACATTCTCCGAGAGGTCCCAGTCCCTGAGCTGGTCAGAAATGTTGCACTGCAGCTATAGATGAGAAACATGCTGTGTGACTTGTCTACAAAGTCAGAGCAGGCAGAGTGAGGATGCTCCTCTCAGCAGGCAGACTTTCATGTGTGTTCCCTCTCTTCTCTCTGCAGTTAGCCATTCGTATGGATACGGTCTGCTCGATGCCAGTGCAATTGTAGCTCAGGCAAAGACTTGGAAAAGTGTGGGGTCGCAGCGGAAATGTGTGATCACCATGGCCTGTGACCCAAGGTTGGTAAACTAAATACACCCACGCATACACATTTATACATAATGCTTATTGAACTACTGTCAAGACTGTGGCCACATGTATGTCCACATGTTAAAGCTATCATTCGTTTGGTCAAAGCTGATGAGGACTAACAAGAGATTTGTTCACACTAATTTGAATATCACCCACCAAGAGGAATCTGAAACTTCTCTGTAGATTAAATGCTGCTGAGTTCATTTAAAGGTCTCTTACATCAGTGACAAGCTGACATTATTGTGTCACTGTTTCCCTACAGCTTCCCCTTCACCCTCAAATCAAAAATATTTGCTCTCTCTGCTTCTTACATGGTTGATGGTGATCTCTTTGACAAAGATAACTAGAAACAACTGTGGCCCTGCTGATAGATCAAGAGGGAATTAAAAGGTCAATTAAGTGGCATATTTTGGGAATGCTCCCCTCTGTGATACAAGTCACAGTCTGTTGCACTGATGTACGCTCAGAACAAAAACTGAGTCCAGTGAAATTAACTCGGTCCGAAATCAAATCACATATTAAATTTTGCCTTTAGGACTTTACATCTAAAGTACCAAAGGACATCTGCCTTTGCTAGATTCAGAGACAAACTCTCCAAAACTATAGATATAACTTTAAATGGTAAATACATAAACAAATAAATAAATGGAAAACCCTTCAGGCAAGAAACTAAGAAGTATTCCTCTGCCTTAAAGGCCAGAACTGCATCTGATAATATGTAAGAGATCTGCAATGGAAAAACACAGTATTTACTTGCTTAAGGTATCACCTAAAGGACTTGACACCACACCACTCACTCTCCAGCCCACACAAACTAAGAAGGAGAAAGAAAAGTACTCACTGATCACAGAGAAACACAAACATATAAACAGGGAAACATGTAAACTAAGAAGAGAGGAAGGACAAAAGAAAAGTACTCAGGAGAATCAGGTCCAGAACAGCAGCTGGTCCAGCAGAGAAGTCTGAGGACGACTAGAGGACAAGAGGGGAGACAGACACAGAGGAAAAGATATCACATCAATACAAGAATAAGCATAACAGATGCTCCACAAATGTATAATTTATTCAGCAGATCGTTTTGTTTTTGCTCGAACTCAGTCTGTGATTTGGCATCTTGATGCGAAATGAGAAACTGACGCTAAACTAATCTAAAACAGACTGTAGATGTGAGAGATGTTCAGGTTTGATTGAGCTGTGATGCCTCACTGCGACGACATGTTACGTCTTCTCCGTCTTCATCTTTATATCTGTACTCAGGTGTGTGTGCGTGCAGGTGCTCAGCTCAGCTCCACTCGAGCTTTAAAAGTGGAAAAAAAATAATTTGTCAGTTCTTGTGTTCCCCTCACCGCGAGGTTCTGCGTTTCTCCTCAGCCATTTTATTTCTTCCTCTTGCGGCGTCGGGGTCTAAACGCATCCTGACATCCTCTCTTCATTATGCGCTCCCTGTCACTTCTCTCGCTGCGTCTGAGCTTGCTCTCTCTTTTTACTGCAGCTGTGAGATGCTCGGAGCAGATGGTTCGAGCGTCTGGGAGCAGCAGTCGAGGCAGGTTATTCAATTTAGGTTTTTTAGGTGTTTAGCTGCCTCACTTATCCAGAATGACTCAAAATAAGTCAGCAGGTAGGTGTTCAGTGTCTCTTACTGTCACTTACATCAGTGATTACATCATGGCGGCGTATTCAAAGAGGACTAATTTCTGAGGAGGCTGCAGACGGCATTGAGAAATAATAATCACTATGAATATATCTCCCAATGCAATCCATGGTGTCTTTGTAGCATATGAAGAATGAATAACTGGAGGTTGAAGTTAGAGAGAGGGTTGTTAATGGATTTCAGAGTGACACAGGTTTGACGGTGATGGTTTCGAATTGTATCTCTGTTTGAAATGGATCAGTGTTAAAGTATGAAATCTTCTGCAGAAATGCTCAAATAAGATGGTGTAGAGCCACCCAGGTGAGCACGCAGGATTTTTCCAACAGAAGGATTTTCCCTGTAGTTTCAACCTTGAGTTTTTGGCCGAGATGTGTGCACACGGGTCTGGGGGATTTGTTCAGAACAACTTTAATGCAGGTGACTGTTGAAAATTTGGTGTTATTTTACATTGGATTTGCCGTGTGGGTTTGGAAGCTGAGGAATAGATTTATGAGGGAGAATAAAACTCTGTCCTCTCTGAAGCGTACTCGGCTAAAGGGATAGCAGTGCCTCATGTTTGGCTGGCCGGCAGAATATTTTCGGTAACCCTGAAAAGCTTTATTCACACCGGATTAAATCCCTCTTTGTGTCTCCCAAGGATTACCGCTGTAAACAGATTTTATTTAAATACCAAATTTAATAAATTATTTCAAATGTGATAAATGTGTGGTAAATTTTTCATCATGCACTGAACCGGATCTGCAGGGAGCTGCTGAATGCCAGAGAAAAAATATTGAACAGAAGCGAAGAAAGGAACGAGATAATACAGTTTGTGGGTTTGTGTGCTTCAGATGCTGAGCAGCAATTGTGCTATCCATCACCACTGAAGTGTTTCCACCTGCTGCTGCTGCTGCTACTGTAATGTTTATCATAAAAAGGGTCAAAGTTGTCATCTCTCTTTTGTTGGCTAGTTGCCTTTCTTTACTTGCTGATTTTCCGTAGTGACTGAGTGGCAGATCTGCAGTTACAGGTTTGACTTTTTCTCTGCGTGGGTGTGTGTGTGTGTGCGCGCGTGCTTGTAAAACAGATGCTGTGATTCCAGCAGTGCCACAAATTTTGTTTCACCCAGACTTTAAATCACTGACGCCTGTGCCGCAGCAGTCAACTGGCAATCATGAATCAACTTCAGCAGCCATTTGTATAAATTTCCATTCCCCTCTCCCAGGTTTTCTGACTCTACCTCCAAACACCACAAAATACATATTGTATTAGCTTAAAAAATGCAAATGTGGGATGCTGCATCGCTGCCAATTTGCATCCTAAAAAAAAAATAATGTGGGCAGTGACTGTGTGACTGGTTGGCATCCAGAGAAGAGCCACAGTATATTAAGCTTTATACTGCCTCAATGTTTGATTACTACAAAGGTAACAAGTGTTTCTGTAGTCTTTAAAGGCATCATGAAAAATTAACCAGAGTGAACACAGGTGGATCGTGTCTTAAACCTGCATGGCAGTTTCCTTCTCACCCTCATTTTGTCTATAATTTAGGAACCTCAGTGTCACTAAAAGCGTGCTCCTTTCTCCTCCTCCTCAGTATTGTTGTGGATGCAAGTAATCTCCTAAGCGGATTTGGGGGAAGACTGAAAAAAAAAGGTGGATGCTTTATTTCCACAGAGGACACTGGGTCTACAGGTTGTGTGACATTAATCCTGTTCAGGCCACAAACTCCTTAACCCTGTGTCAGCTCACTCACCGGACAGGAGAAGAATGTCACACTAACGCAGCTCTATGAAGTGTAGCTTATCCCAAACTCTTAGTGCTTAAAACTTTTAACAAATCTCTCCCTCCATCCCACTGAGTCTGCTTTTTGTCGACAGGAACATCGGCAGCCGCTTGTCGATCAACAAGAGTGTGGACGCCTGCTTCGGGACAGACAGTCATGTGACCTCTCTGGAGCACGTCCAGGCCAGACTCACCCTTTCCTACAACCGCAGAGGAAACCTGGCGATCCACCTCATTAGTCCTGCAGGCACTCGCTCCACACTGCTCCACCCCAGGTACAAACACGCACACTCAGACACACAAACAACTAGTCAAAGTGTATAAAAACAGACAAACAGAGAGAGATAAAATCACAAACTCTTATCACTGCTTCTTGTCTTTCTTCCTGCAGGCCGCATGACTACTCCTCCGAGGGGTTTAACGACTGGGCTTTCATGACCACCCACTCCTGGGATGAAAACCCGAGCGGGGTGTGGACACTAGAGATCGAGAACGTAGCTGGCGCCAGTGACTATGGTACACCATCTTTGTTGTTTATTTGTTAGGGAAATCCAAGACATGGCGTGACTCTGTGGTGTGTACTTGCATAAAGAGTTCAGGGTTGTCCAAGTTAATCAGATCTCGTTACAGTTCAAATTAATAACGGGCAAAGAAAATCAGCTAATCCTCAATTTGAGGAGCTGGAAAGAGGTAATTTGGCTCTCTGATAAACAATTCAATCATGACAAAAATTGCTTCCAGTTATTTTTCTGTTGATTAGAATAATCGTATTTAGGAAAAGCACAACAGACAACTTTAAAAATAACTCTTAAGAACACAGCTTGAAAAAAAGAGTGAAGCAGACCTCACAGTACCAAAACAGAAACTTGGATTCTGAGCTATAAAGTACCTTATAAACAGGCTTCAATGATGATAAGAAATACAGAACACCACACCTTAAATCCAGAGCTAATTTTAGGTGTCTGTACACACATAATGTAAATGTTAAAGGTATGTTAAGTAGATCTATAGTTGGGCTTTTTTTGCTTTTATTCAGAGGTAACAGTGGAAACATCACCGAGCAAATACAGGATTAGAAAGACGATGTTATTATAATTATGTGGACTGAAGCTTGAGTGATTGAAGTCAGGCCGTGTACATCTTGGCACCTAGGTTAACAGGGTGGCGTAAATCAGTCCCACATGAATGTTAGCTAACACGTGAATTAATCTGTTGAGTCAAGTGTTCAACTCATGGTTTTTAGGTTCAGTGCCAGCAGATTAGAGATCAAGGAGCTCCTTTATTCTGGAGGTTTTGAGCTCTTGGTCTCTGTCGGCGCTGTGAAGCTGAATCTGCATAGCTCTGTTACAGTCAGTTTACTTAAAGCCTCCAGCTCAGTGAAGTGGTCAAGTGTGAGCTGCACTATAAATTCTCATTTCTGTGTCATAGAGAGAGGAGCATTTGTGGTACACTTGATGCAAAAGGCTGAATTTATTTCCATGAATTAGATAATTTTTTAACATAATTTTAACATTTGTGAACATCATTGGCATTACGGCCATGCTTTAAAAAAGTCTGATGAAGCTCAAGCTTCTTTTAAGTCACCCTAAGATTAATCAGAGCCAATAAAGTGATTAAAAAAACATATTTCAGTGATTTTTATCAGATTCAAGAAGAACATGTTTCATACACAGGTGCAGTTGAAACACAAAACTCTAACAAAGCAATATAATGCACCAAGCAGGTCTACAGGAGGGAATAATTTCTTTTTGTCATCTGAAACAGCACAAATGATCCAACCACAAACACACAAACACCACACTCAAGAGTCCAAGGAAACTCCAGAACACCGATCCTGATAAACGTGTAACTGCTCCCTCCTCAGCGAGAAACCATTTTGTAAAGTGGAACCTCTCACAAGGGCCCACAATTCAGTGATTCTTCAGAGATGTTCGTTTTATAAAACTCCTATTAGGCACTGAGTGAAATCATGCTGTCTTTAAGTTGAGGCTCATTTCCTGTCACTTTACGCAGAAAATCTAAGAGTGGAGGATAAGAGAGGATACATTTACTAAATCCACTCTAAGGAGTGCCAGAGCCTTAATGTTTTTGACAGCTCTGCTTTACTTTTTGGTGACTTTACTTTCTTATCTCGATCTCTTATCTCTCCTCTCAGGCACTTTGACCCAGTTCATCCTGGTGCTGTACGGTACCGGCTCAGCAACTTCCAGCTCATCTGAGAAGGCTCAGCCCAGTAACGGCAGCTGTAAGACCTTGGACCTGAGGCAGATCTGCATCGGTAAGACTGATGTCAGAAACTGTTTCCACACCTGAGGAGGAGAAGGAGGGTTTCCTGGTCATCAGAAGGTTAAAAATATAGAATAGTATCGTATTGAGCAGCAATGTGAGCAGACTCGTTTGAAAGTCACACAATTATCTTGTTCAAACTCTTCCAGCGAACGTCATCCTCTTATATCACCTCAGCGTCAGCTGCAAATTTAAATGAAGATTTAACTGCAGATGAGATCAAATCAAATTTCACTTCAGGTCCTTTTTTAATCATCTCATTTAAATTTGAATGGTGTCCATACTGCCCACCTTCTTCCTAATACAAATACTGCTATAGGCAAGGTCTCCAGGAACCCCTGACTGAGCTCCAGCACAGTGCGAGTCCACCTGCACGTGTAAAACAGTGACAGTCTGACCCCTACAGGCTGTCAGAGGTACTAAAATACCTGCAGGCAGAATCAAATATAAAATCATTAAAGGAACATGTAGGTTTCATGATCATGTATGTGTGATTATTATATGGTCATAATGTTTCATAGAGTACACAGATCTGTTTGACAGCTGTAGTTTTGTGTGTTTTTATCCAGCTGACTAAACCCTGCAGTGTGTTAGATTTACTTATTCAGCTCTGTTACCCCCAGCGCCCACACTCTGTTAATTGCCTCTAAAGGCAATGGTCTGCATCTGGACTTGCTGCATATGGAGAAGGCTGTGTTGACTTAGAGATGCTGCGCTCAGCATATAAATTCCAAAGTATTTTTTTCTTTTCTTAGTAAAAGTCGTCTCACTAAAGTGAAAATGGCCAAAGTTTGTTTCACATTGACAACACATTCGACTATCCCGGGATCAACATACATGAGAGAAAGTTCAGTGGCAGCATGTGAGCCTATTTAAAGCTCTCTGTATCTCAACAGTCTCTGCAGGATTCCTGCTTCTCTGTTTTTGGTTTTGTTTGTTTGTGCGGTCTGACTCATATGGAAAGGTAAGACTTTTGTTTGGCTGCTAATGTCAGTTTTGTTTCTCTGTATTACAGAGTGCGACACTGGCTACTACCTCTTTCAGCAGGGCTGTGTAAAACAATGTCCACCAGGCTTCTCAGTGGGCTCCCAGCCCCTCAACTACACCGTTGGAAACTCCATACCACCAGCGTCCGTCCCCGCCTGCCTGCCCTGCCCAGCGCCCTGCCTGACCTGCAGCAGCCTCAGCAGCCTAGCCTGCCTGTCCTGCCCTCCTCACAGCTCCCTAGATCCTGTCTCCGGCACTTGCGAGCACCTGAACCAGTACATGCGCGAGTCCCCTGGCAGCTTTATGGTGGGCCAGGGGGACCCCGAATCGCAGCTTCAGCTCAGCTCACGGCTGCCCATCACTATCGCCGTGCTCAGCTGCATGGCCATCATCGCCACCTTCGCTGGTGTCTTCCTGCTACTGCAGCTGCGCTCCGGTGCGCTCATCAAGCTGCCTTCCCTGGAGGCCGGCGGCGGTCTCGGGGGTGGCTTCAGTCTCGGGGGTAACAGAGTGGTGTCGTACCGCGGCATCCCAACAATGTGGGGGGATGACGGGGTGAACACAGACTCGGATAATGAAGAGTTTGACGTCCACAATGAGAGGACTGCCTTTATCAAAACACAAAGTGCTCTTTAATGCCTCCACCACATCCCTCCTCTGCCCCTGCTTTTAAAACCCCCTCCCTCTCTTTGGTCCGATGATTCCGGGCTGTGGTAACTGTCTCTCCACAGTCTTCTCTGGTTTTATCTCTCATTCTTCCTCCTCTGTCTCCATCTTACCGGGTTTTTGTTCAAGTCCTGCTTCAGGACCTCGTCTTCCACTCTGCTGTGGTAGACCCGGCGGGAAGCAGCTGTCTCTCAGAGCTCGGGATGGCCCCAGCTTTGCTCCGTTCACACTTGGGCGCACTTCTATTAAACTGGCTCTCTCCCTCCTCTTGCCCTCAATCACTAACAGAGTCTGTCTGTGCAGAGTCCATTTCCCCCTCCAGCTTCGTCTCCTTTTTGTTACAGTAAACAACTGATTATTATTTGCTTTCTTCCTCTTTTATTCCTCTTTCCATCAGTCTCAGTGCAGTAGCCAGACGAGATTGTTGAATGTGAGGAGAAGAGTGTGAGTGCACAAATGCCTGTTTGTATGCATGTGAGTGTGAATGTGTAAATCTGATGTAGTTTGATGCCCTTTCTAGAGGAGCTAAAGCCGGTCCTGTCACATTTAATAGTGGAGTGGTAACAAAGACTTGTAATGTGAGGCATTAAATCGGATTAGGAAACACTGATTCTCTCCAAAGTGTCATTTAGTGACGTTAATGTCCAAAATCTGCCCTGAAATGCTCCATTTATTCATAGTTTTCACATTTTTAGAGTGCGGTTTTGAAAATTCCACAAATCAAAAGCATATTCGTTGTCAGAGAAATGTCCAGACTTGAATGGTTTCTAATAATGTGTCTCTAAAACAGTCTGAGAGCTTTCTGACTGTCCGCCTTCTCTCCTTTGAGATGGTGAAATGTTTCATATTTACTTAAAAACACAAATCTGTCTCTCACGCAGTCTGTTTTAAATGTCTTTAGCTATTGATCTTTGTGGGACGAGGACTTTTGTTCTCCTATAGTACACACGATCGGCAAAGATCTCTCTTAGCTCTGGCCAAACAAACGGTGAGTCACACAGCTAACAAAGCTGCCTCCAGCCTTTTGGGATTCAAGATGCACTCTTGGAAACTATCAATTCTTCTGCACTCATAACCTCCAAACCATCACAGGAGGATTTCAAAAAATCTGATCAATTTAAAGGAAGAAAAGGCTACTCCGTCAACCCTGAGGCACTAGCCTTCCAGGGATATTTAATTTCTATGTGTGAAGTTCTCCCATCCCAGGCCTGAGAGAGAAGCAGCTGAAGTCCTGACGGGAACAGAACAGGAAGCGGAACAAAAAAAATGTGATGGAGGAGAACGAGAGCTTCTTTTCAAACAGCTGTGGGGTGAGTGTAGCTGATTTCTTAATGGAGCAAACACAGAAACAACAAATCGATGCTTTCCCTTTTTTTGTCAGTGCAAATTAGCACAACAAGGAGTCATTACACATATCATTAAAAACGAGCGTGCGTGTGTGTGTGTGTAGGTGTGTGTGTGTCACTGCATATGGAAAAAAGAAAAACTCATCTATCCTCTGAGCAGGGGTTTCCTCTCCTCCTTCATCTCTTTGGTATATCTTAAATGCTCTTTAGAAGATTGTGTTGAGACCCCGCTCTCTTTAGTGTCTCCGCACTTACCCTCCAGTCTTCTTCTAATCTGAATTTCAGATTATGTCTTCAGCGTACTCGCCAATTAATTATATTCAGAATGAATCTGCAGCAACTATTTATTCTGAGAGATTTTAATCATACCTTTAGGGGAGATGGTTTTAAAGTGATTTTTCTCCTGGGCTGGTTATCTTCTAAAATATGCGTCTCGTGATTCAATCCAGAGTAGAAATTCTGAATCCATTGATCTCTCTCCTTTTTTTTTTTTTTTTCCATTGATTTTCTTTTTTATTTCCAGTCCTAAAACAATGGAGCTTGCTGAGAGAGGTTGTCATGGTGATGACGTGCATACAAATCTGCAGCTGCTCATCCTTTTATCTACCTCTCATAACATTCAGCAAGGGTTCATGTGCTGTAATAGGAGCTGTTAAATGGTTATTGAGGGCATATAATATGTAGGTCACATAAAACGCTTCGAGAGAAAGATTTCGGAGGATCAGCGTGAGAGTCAAATTTATGTTTTCGAAGTGAAATAAGCAACTGCATTTCTTAAACTGTAAAGCTGCTGTGTAGATTCTCCACTCCTGAACCTCCTATCTCCCCTGACATTTATTGCCTTTAGGATCAGCATTCATGGGCTGTCACACCTGGGCTTTAAAACCTGTTGTTGAAAATAAAATGGGTAAAAGGATCCATAGATCTTGTTGGCGTTAAAGTGCTACATCAACTTTAAATCATAGGGTCCTCGTTTTTACTCATTCGCTCAGTCGAGATCTTTTGCTTCTTGAATTAATGACAATCAAAATATTACCCGACATTGAAGCCAGAAAAGGTGCACATGCACACAAAACAAAATCTAATTGAACTACTTGTGTCAAAAAGCCTTCTCAGAAGGTATTTTTATGAATATTTTGAGATAAATGGGATTGAAATTGCGAAACGAACAAAATCAAAACAGAAGAAATTGGGGTTGAAGATGAAACCCTATTTGTATGAATCCTCTCAAACACAGCGCTGAGCAAGAAAGCGAAGAATTCATCTCAGCTGGATGATGCAGGTGCAGCAAATGTGGCTTGTTTCAGCTGAGAAGAACTAAACAGATTTGGAGAACCCAGCTGAGAACGTGGGTCTTAGAGCAAGTGCCCTCTGAAGCTGTGAAGCTAATGTGGCTGCAGTATAATGAGTGTGTGCTGCATCACTCTGTGTGATGTACATTAGTGCCTACTGCCATTTAGGCTGTTATTAGCCTCAGTTTAAGGAGGATGCTAATCTACAAAATAAGTACAGCTCCAGACTTGAGCCACTGACTCCTTATTGACTTCCCAGCGTGGTGTGGAGTGTGTAAACAACAGATTATGGGCTGATGCGGCGCTAAAATTGCTTTCTCGAAACTGAAATTCAGGACGCTCAGTTAGCTTTTTTTAATCAGAACTATAAAGTGGAACTCGTATTGATTTATTATGCTTAGTCATGTCTACTTATTCAATTGTCCATCTTCCCTTCCAGTAGATTCACACTGCTTCCAGAAAAACTAAAGCTGCCCTCAAGTGAAACACTTTGGGGTGTTTATCAAACTTTCTGTTACCCCTTGAGTGCACACACAAAATGATTTATTCATTTTGGCTTCATGTTGCATCCACCACAGCCTGAAAACTCAAAAGTTTAAACTGATTAACTTGGAGCTTTGTGCATTCAAGTGTTCAACTTTTAAGGAAAGCGTGAATGCAGTCTGCATTAAGTAGCTGGTGCTTCCACAGCACGGTGAGCTGCTGAAAACCATTAGTAGCTGGCTCACTCTTTCGCTGCAAAGATGTGATGAAAATGACACACTAAAAAAAGAAAAGAGGGACGCTAATTGTGCCAGATAGCAGCTCGTCATTAAAATGCTACCACTTCACTGGCACAAAAATAAGAAGCCTCTCCATGAAAGTAACAAGAACATTGCTAAAAAAAAAAAAATCTGCAAATTGTCTCTTTTGGTGATAAAGAAAAGAGTCACCCGTGGGGAGAACAGAGGCTTTTTCTTTATACAGCCAAATTATTTAAAGCTTGATGTTGCTTCATTCCTGCCTTAGGATATAGTCTGAAGTGATCAATATGAAGTTGAATGGAGTAAATAGGAGCAATATCTTTGGCATAACCAAAGACAATCATGTTAATGCTGTCTGTTTAGTGTTACAGCGTGTTGCTTTCAGGTTTTCACAGTCCATCAAGCACTTCACTTGTGTTCAGAGTGTTTTGTTGACATAATCCTGTCATCTCTGCCTTTATTTTGAAGACCTGCAGTGACAGCTTGTCTGTTCAGCAGCAGTGGAGGGAGAGCTAGAATGTATCCCACCTCCATTAACTTAAAGGGCTGAATCAGATCTGCGTGTGTACAAATGCTTGTTTGAGTGTAAATGAAACACTTTAAAGGTGTGGGCGAGGTCGGTCAAGACTCTGATGACCTCTTCACGCCTCTTGTTGAGGTTCCTGGCCTGTGGCTGCATACAGTACCTTACAGATTTGTGACCTATGAATAATGTACAAGAATGACTATCTTACATGGGACAAAACTCTATTACAAGGCCTATTTTTGTACTATATGAATGGTGCAGTGTAATTTTCTTGTAATTTAAAGATTTTTTTGCTCTTGTTTTTTTCTCCTTTTTATTTAATTGATGTCAATTATAGATTCTACTAAAAATAAAGATCTATGCAAATTTGAATGTGTCTTTATTAACTGAAATTTACAGAAAAATAATGCACTCAAAACTGACAAAAGTGGACATTTTTCTGTGGTTGTTATATCATTGTGAAATAAAAAAGATGTTTAAAAAATGCACTTAAAAAACTACTTAAAATATCAAACGCAGGAGTTCTTACTTGGCAAAGACAGCCCCCTGATGGCCAATAATCTTGTGAGACTCGTCACAGTCAACATGAAGGTAGCAATAGGTATGTGAAGCTGTGCCGCACATCTATATTCATGGTTTGTGTTTTTATGACAGATCAATAATTTGCCTCAATTACTTTTACAAAATAAAGACGAGAAGTGAAAAGTGGAAATGTCTCCTACAGCAGAGACATGACAGGGATCAGAGTAAAAACTGCATTTGTAGTCATTAAAAGGCACCAAAGGAAGTTTCTTTATGCACTCTTAAAAATATAATGACAGGAGTTACACAACTTTTATAAATATTTACCATTTATTCAAGGTTCTCAGAGAGTTAATCGACTTTTTTGATCCTCTGCTCTCTCTAATCTCATCATCAGGTACACATTTGTGGTTTTGAATAGAGTCTGGACCAGAATGTCATTCCCATTGTGAAAAGTAAAGCCATAATCCCTTCCACAGCACCGACTAAACTCACCTTAAAGATCCCCGGGGTAGATACAGACACAAATAATCAACCAAATGTTTTCAAAATCAAGTTTGCATTCAAGTCCTGAGAAGTTTAGTTTTATCAGCGATAAGGACTTTGGCAGGGTAAAAAATATTAACAGGTATTTAAATTTTTATATTTTGACCCATGTTCCCTCTGTTAGCATATTGTGTGTCTGAAGGGCTGTATGTATCTCTGGAACTGCATCTCTAGGACCTGTTTTATTGTGACAGAAAGGACAAAGGTAACATTAGACACTAATGAAGGTAATGCGGCGCATTAAAAATAGACATTAATGAGGCGGCCATCAGGACCACTAGGTGGTGCTGTTGTAAACAACAAGGGTCCTAAATTGCTTGCAGTCCCTCTATGTAGAGGACACAGTTAATGCCATAACATGATAAAACAGTGTATCCTGTTTTCTAGCATGTTAACATATTTAGCGAGCTCTATGTTAGGAAGTTACCTCTCACAGAACCACTAGCTTTCTCTACTTTTAACCAAAGTGACTCACTAAATGTATTTAACTGCTTCAGTATTTAACTTCCTTCAGCTGCTGAAATGAAAGCAAGTTTAGTCAACGTAATGATCAAATATTTTGCCCTGTCATGAAGTATGACATTATTCTTGTTGCTCACAGCTGCAGCATGAGATCAGAAGCAACATGACCTTTTAAAGGCTCTGTATCTAAACATAAGCGCCGGCATTTCCTCTTGCTCTGTGGTCTTCAACCTGGGTGAGCTGTACTGTTCAGCTTGTGCTTGTCTCATCTATTCACCCTTTCTGTATAATAAGTGTATTTGATGATGTATGACTCCTGTAATTAAGCCAATGAATTTACAGCAGGGAGGTTGCACACAACAAAAACCAAGTCATAAACAGAAGTAATGGAGTGAGACCGGGTTCACACTGTGGTGATATGAAAATGAAATGTTTTTTTTATTGTATGCAACAGACATCATCAGCAGTTTTTGTGCTCTGCTTTGGTCTAATGATGATAAGCAGTGTGTTAGAGAAAAAACACACACACCAGGAGAATATTTCAACTAACTGGCTGTTTCTCATGGTTATGTAGCACCGCATAATACCATTAAGTTATTTCATCGCTGTATGTAAAATAGATGAGTGTGTTGGGATTAGCTATAAAACCTGCACCTGCCTGCATCAGGCCTCAGATCACTGTGGTAAAACCTATAAGCCACAGAGCTCCAATAACCCAACCATCACCTGTTTATTTATGATGTCAAAAAGAGAAGGAAAGAGGTAAAACTAGGCCAAATGTTTACCTCTGATACTTGAACGTCTGCTATCGATGTTGGAGGTTTTGTACGTTTACAATAAATGCAGATATTCAAGTAACTGTGTCTCAACTGAAAGCAAACTACCATGAAAAAGCATCAACATATTCAAATAGACATGAGGAAGTGCTGCCTCACATGAAGCCCTGTACTTTTTTTTGTTCACAAGGAAATGAAATCACTCTGTGGTCGCAGAGAAATAACTGCTGCTGCTGGTCATTTGTAGCTGCTGCTTTTCTGTCTCGCTCATGAGAACACAGAGAGGCTGTAGGACGTTCTGCTGTCAACAAATCCTTGGCAGGGAGGGAAGTTTAATTATTCAGAGATGGGTTTTGGAGAGGATCTGAGATGCCCCCAGGCACACACAGCAGTCATGAAGCTGCTGGACTCAGAGCTTCACCTGATGGAGGTCATGAAGAAGTGGATGGGTCAACGGGCGAAGAGTGAGCGGGAGTTTTCAGTGCAGCTGCACCACATGGCAACCACAGTGGAGAAGCTGGACCGTCCTCAGACTGGCGCAGGGTTGGACTACATCAGCCAGCTTAACCAGGTGAGGTGTTAGAGAGCTTTCTGATTATCAATTGATTATTACTTATCACCTCCTAGTTTCATTTATAGTTGACACTGAAGTTAAAACTGTTTGAAATCACCAACATCAGTAACTTCCTTTAAGATTTCCATCAGATCAGGTATTAGATTTAAATTTGGATGAAAATATGAGAATTATTCACCCACTTATGATCAAATGGTTAAAAAAAGGCCTTTCCAGTGAGAATTTCTTATTTTTGATTAAAAATTAAGTAAATTTTAACCCAATTCTGTTGTAGTTCATGGTCGAAATTTTAAGGTGGGACACTTATTACAGAAAGATTGAAAACAGAGTTTGGGTTGCAGCCTGTTTAAGGAGCTGTTCAGACAGACACCCTTTGGCGCCAACCGTGTCAAAACCCACTGGTTTGTTTTATCTTTAAGTCTGACTTTTAACAAAAGTTATTTAAAACTATTGAATATTCTTGCAATTGGAAATAACCCACCAAAGAAATCCAGATCGATCTGCAGGTTAAGTTTATGAGGGACTGTACATCCTGTATTGCTTTGTGAGATAAACTACGGTTGTTAAAGCTGTCCTGTTTGAACGTCACCCTTCTGACTCTTTGTTCTCCTGTCTGTCAGTCATGGGGAGTGCTGGTCTCTCAGACTGACCTTCTCAGTCAGGTAATGAAGAGGCGCTCTGAAGATCTGCTCAACGGTCCCCTCAGTAAACTGACACTCCTCATCAGAGACAAACAGCAGCTCCGTAAAACCTACTTGGAGCAGTGGAACCTGCTGAGGCAGGAGCTGAGCAAGGTGAGGGTCGAAACACAGACACGTTTACGTTTTGTTGACTCTTGGGGACCACTGTTTGGGGCAGCTTGATAGGGACCACCGGTATTGAGGGGTGGAGAGACAGGATTTAGATTGCTATGAAGATTCATGTTCACATAACAACGTCTGTAAACACCCACACACATGCTAAAAGGCCTGTGACCCTTTGTACAGTCAGACCTCTGACTCTGATACCACTCACTCATTACAATAAGATGTTAAGTTACCAGGCGCTGAATTTAGATACTGCTTCTGATGTCCTCAAATTCTCCCTTCGAGGGACACACAGAGAGACACTAAGAGCCAAAATAAACCAAATAGCTTCAAATATTCCTAACAGAGGACAGTATTATTACACAACTGAGTGACTACACATTTACTATGGTCCATGAGTCGATGTTTGCTGGAGTGATATAAACCATTTGTTCAAATCTTCTGTACTTCTAAGCAGCGATGTAATTCAGTTGCTGTGAAGAAATAGTTTTTTGCAACCTCTGTTGAAATTTTAAAATGATACCAAGCCTTTCATTTGTGTAAGAGTTCAGTGTTCACAGTCATTTACACTTCTTTATCTCTCACCTGACTACATACATTTTTAAATGAAACATACAAAGGTGATGAAATATTTCTGTATAATGAGAAATTAAAAAAATAATGAATATGGTAGTAAAGAAAATGCTGGTATGGTTGTTTGAGTTGTTGACTTGTTTCACTTAAAGTTTGTTAATAAGAAAGTTGTACATAGATCTAGATTTTGTTAATGAGTAGGAGGCTTTGTCACTTCATTTTGATGATATTTCAGACTGGTCGCTGCTCTGTGCTCCTTTTGTTTCCGGGAGAAAATGAAGTCTTCGTTTATAATGAGCCACACAGAGGCTCAGCGGTTTTCAAGTGGTCTAGCCTCAGGGTACACCACCACCCCCAGAAACACAGCTGCAACCCAGATTTGTAGAGCTCGACAATTAAAAGCAGATGTGTTACCTTCAAGGTGCATTATCAACACCTGCTGCTGCGTTGGAGTATATTTAAACTACCCTTCAATTGTCAGTGCATTGGGTCACAGGGCTTTTTGATAACCAATAAAACCCTTTTTTCTCTGACACACATCTAGACCCACTGACAATGGCCCCACAACTAATAATGGGACCTGACTCACCAGTTGAAGATGTGGATCCATCATGCACTATCATTATTTTAATCTTTCAACTGTGCAGACAAAGTGCATTTGAGGTTTTGCTGCATGTGCATCACTGTGTGGTTTTACAGTAGAAATATCTTATTCAGTGATTACAGCTGCCCACTGTCAGCGATCCTATCACCTTCAGTTTTGATGCTTGGCCAACAGCAACTTAAACAAAGGTTAGATCATTTCCTCATGTCTTTTCTCATGTCTCTTGTTCCTCTCAAGTGTAACATGAACAGGCTGCTGTCCACTTCCTGTGTTGAACAGCATTCACACTCCATTGCGGGGTTTTTTTTTGCATTACACAAGCAGCACCTTTGCAGCACCTACACTCATCCTTGTATTATTCCCTTCCCAAATGATTGCGTGCTGCTGTTTGTTTGTGCACCACTTCAGGTGACTCAGACAGAGCTGGAGAGGCTGAAGAGCAGCTATCGGCACGCAGTGAAAGACGCCGCTCAGGCTAAGAGGAAGTACATGGAAGCTTACAAAGGTGGGGAAAACATGGCATCAGTCACTTCTCTAAACAGAATCACTTTCATGCTTTCTATTTAAAAACCGTGCTAATCTCACATATGTAATTCTTACACAATTTTACGTGTCTACCTCTCTCTGTGTGTGCAGATAAAGAGCGAGACAAGGCTAAAGAGCGTTACATAAAAGCTTCACTAAAACTCCATCAGCTGCATAATGAGTATGTGCTGTCTGTGCAAGCTGCTCAAGTCTACCATCAGCACCACTACAGTCAGATTCAGCCCGCTCTGCTCACTGCACTGCAGACCCTGCAAGAGGAGATGGTGCTCATACTGTAAGATCTCATAAAAACAGAGTGTGTGCATGCATATGTGAGAGTATATTTACTCAGCATTACTGATACATCGCCTTTTATACAAATATGCGGCCAAAAAGCTTCATATAGCAAGAATAACATTGAAGTAGGTGAAAACTAATCAACAATAATAGATTCAACTTTGTTAAGATAACAAATTACAAAAATCTAATTTCTAGAAATGAATTAATGGAGTTTGATGAATAAGACAGAGATAGGGAAGTTAGCAGGTGGTTCATGTTGGGGTCTTGTCTCACCCTTTCAGGATTCACCAGCTGACTTTACTTTATCCTGCTTTTTACTGGCTGCCAATTAAATATACAAACAAGCTGTCTGTTAGTATTGATCTAAAGGTTCATTTATTGATTTGGAAGGTCTTTATTGATACTTTATCTATCTATAATAGTCCCTCAGTTTGAATAGTTGGTGATGCTTCGATGGCAGCGGATTTCTTACCATCTTACTTACAGGTCGTTTTAGATTTTCATGAACTTTTTCTTTCACAGTAAAATCAAGAGCTTATCGTGATTAACTGTTATAAAACACATCAAACTTAACAATGTGGTTCACCTTTTTTGTTGGCATTTTCTCCCCATTAAACCAGTCCTGGTACACGGCCAAAGCCCATGCTATGATGAGGTCTGTGATTTTCATCCAGCTCCTCGTGTGTTTAAACGTCCTTTCTTCTGTTTCTCACATCTTCCTCTTTAGTGGTGTGTGGTCAGCTGTTCATCTCCCACTGAACTGAGAGTAATATTAAAAATATCTCCCTCACTATCCTACCGGAAAGTGACATTTTGGTCACACTGTCAACATGAAATGGTAAAATTGTCATAAATAGTGAGCTCACTTTGCCTTAACTCCCCCCAATAGTTTGATTTGACCAGCGTGATGTGTGTAATCAGGCTTTCCCCAGGGTCAGGATGAATAACTGTATGTGTCTTAACCAATCAGAATCAAGTATTTAACACAGCCAGGTGATTACTTGGAGAGCCTGTAATAAGATGATATAAACAGCAGAAATAAGAAGCAGGATTACTCTAAATTGAAAGCTAGATTAGAAACAAAGGCCTGAAATTGCTTTTTGAAAGCGCAATATATCACATAAAGGTTGTGTTAAATAGAAAATGAGAGGACTGTTGCCTCGTGGTGATTCTTTTCACAGCTTTTGTTTGCTTTTAGTGGACAGGTTCCCATTTATGCTTGCAAGAAACGAAAGCAGACCTCAAAGTATTTTCACCCAGCTAGAACACAGTTGTGGTCCACAGTTGTGGTCTATCTAGGTGAATATACTTTGAGGTCTGCATGTGTCAAACTCTGAGGTAGGTTTTCCTGTCATTTTGGACCGAGGATCACTTATCTTATGAGCAGAAAGTCAGACTTTGCTTGTAGCAGCAAATGCAAGAAACAAAAACCAAATAGTGTTAACTTTTAAGGATTGAAGATCAAAATGAAAAGAAAAGTGAGATTTTCAATGGCTGCTGCCTTTAAAGTTTGCCAGTTTGAGTTCATGTTGCAGCTTGTCCGGACACAGTTTTCAGATACTCCATTAAAACACATAATGTCTCTTATGTAAATGTCTCTATGGGGGCTGTAAAGTTTATCACAGTAAAGTTTATCAAAGTAGACTTTTAAAGCAAAAACCCCTAAAAAAAACAAACCTGAAAACGTCCCTGTAGGGTTTTATTGAGGCTCACAGATAAAAAAAAATACATAATCTAGATAAGGCTCAAGCGCGCACAAATGGTCCTTGAAGTTACTGAACACACTACTTAAAGTGTTTTATATCATGCTATTTGGCCTCTCCTGATGCAGAAAGGAGGTCCTGCAGGAGTATTTCGACATTTCCACGCTCCTGCATCATGAAGTTGTGAAGATCCACCGGGAGATGTCTACCGCTCTAACAGCCATTGATCCCTACAAAGAGTATGAGAGCTTCATCCAGCAGAGCAGGTAGATGGAGGGGGAAACTTCCCCTCAGATGGCTGTAAAGCAATAATGGGGGCTTACCTTGCAGAGCTATGATGCTGTGGATTGTGTGGTTTGTGTGTTGCAGGTCTGTAGGGGAAATTCCTGCCTGTGCAGAGTTTGATTGTAGTGTTTTGGAGGGAAATGAACGGCTGAATCCTAGAGAGATTGAACTGAACGATCTCACACTTGAATCAATCCAGCACAAGTGAGAACAAGCAGCCCCCATTCTCCTTTTTTAGTATCTCAAAATTCCTTCTCTTGTTTTTGTTTTACATCCACTTTTTTTCTTAGATTCTTTTGCATCATTTTCTGCTTCTGCTCAATTCATTTTTCCGTCTCCTTCTTTAAGACTGACCGCTGTGGAGGAGGAGCTGCTGGACCTGGCTCGGACTCTGGGCTCCCAGCAGACATCAGTGGAACAGCTGGAGATGGAGCTGGAGGCCGAGCTGGAAGGTGTCAAGAAGGGGCAAAGGTGAGCAGACCAAACACCAAACCCAGAATCAGAGATGCTCTGATGTTAAATTTAGAGGGGAAGCTTCAAAATAAAACCACACCTGAGGCAGCTGTGGAGACAGGTCACCTCTGCCTGTGGGAGTGATCCTTCCTATCAGGAGTGTTCAGGGTGCTCTTGGCTATGCAGCAGCGGCTAATAACCGGGGTGTTCTCAGGGGGCTGTAATGCTGCATGAAATATTATACAGGGCTACGGTCAGAGTTATGGAACCTGATGTCCTAATTTGTCTTGTTTGATGAGGCTGTTTGAAGGTGTGTGAGTTTTACAGTCCAGTGGGAGCCATTGAGAGCATGCTCCTGGAGGAAATGTGGACAATTTGCTTATTTGTGGAAAGTTAGAACCTCTTAAGGGCATCTGGGGAGAACATATGGCAGTGTTAGTGAGGTGAGTCAAGTTCATGCTGCCCCTTGGTTTGTTTTTTGAGGAAGCGTTTTGTAACTTAACAGTAAAGTGATGTGAGAGGTTGACCTTGTGACCTCTTGTGCCTGAGATTCCCTTTACTTGAGTAAAAGTAAGACTGAATGTGCTCAACCATCAATGAATGATGATTCAAAAATTTTTAGTCATTGAAATATTTTTATTTCCATAAATCTGTAAAGCAAGTGTATAAACCATTGACCTCCACACAACAGTTCCCTAAGAAATCAGTTCAATGTTTACATCCTGTAATATCATTATCTGTAATGTCAGACTATGTCGTGCTCATCTTTTCAGGAATTTATACTCCTGTTCTGACATGAGCCTCAAACATGTTTGGTTAAAAACATAGACAGTAATAAACATGGGCAAAACTGGGGGTTGGCACGATGGACATGCTCTGTCTGTCAGTCAAGTTAGCCGCACCCCTAATCGTCCCTTAATGAATAGGGCAACTGTCAACTGAAACCAAAACCGTTTTTTCATGTTATCATGTCACCTCTAGCTGTAAAAATTGACATTTTCATATGGGTGCTAACAGGATGTAGTCAGTAGGTAGTAAGTAAGTAGTAGTAGTCTGTCATTGCTAGTAAAAGTTCTCATTTCCTCAGGGAACTGCTACAAAAAGAGAAACTAAAAATTTTCCCTTAAAAAAAAATGTGTGTTAAAACACACACACACACACACACACACACACACACACACACACACACACACACACACACACACACACACACATATATGTAAGCATCTATAATTTGTATTTCAAATTATTCATGCTTTTTCTTTTTTCTTTTATTTGTTTTTTTTCATTATTTATAGAGCTATGTTCACTCAACTTTGTGTTATCACTATCATTATTTGTATATGTTCGTGTTCTGTATTTCTTCTCCCTTTATTTAATTATACTTAAGTTTGTACTCTCATATTGTCGTTACTATGACGACTCTAATTGTGTTAGTATTATAATTATTTATATTGCTTGTATCTTTTTCAGCACTTCTGTCTATGTAAAAGTTGAGAGAAAACTATTTACCTAATTTGCACTCTTTAATTTAAATAAAAATATTATCAGTAAAGAAAAAAGACTTTAAAGCAGTTTACTCACTGATGGTTTAGGACTTGGGTCTTTAATATGTTTCTAGACTGTTGGTGCTGGTTTCTTTCAGAGTCTCTGTACTGTGAATACTATGTGACAGGTTTATATTGCCATGCATTTTCCTTGTATGATCTGTTGAACCCTGTGTTTCTTAGGTACAATAATCTCAGTAATCAAGCCTGTGCATGTATTTGAAATCATTTGTTTACCTCTCTTTCAGGCCTCAGGGTTCATTAAATGTTTGCTGGTTTTACACGCTGAGAAAATCCAGGACAAAGCTTACTAAGCTGTCACCAGAGACACCTTCTCATTGACTGTGTTAGTCAATAGGAAGCATCTGCAAACCTATTTGCACAGACAAACCCTTTATTGATGTCAGTGTGGTCTCGTTCTTTTTATTTGCTTCCCTCCTGTTGTGTTATTTACTTGTGCAACCCTTTTGAGTTGCTTACAGTGGCGAGGTCCCACGCTAATCCATCCTTCCTGCTTTGACCAGGGTCTACCAGTTCAGCAAAAGGCACGCACTGGAGGAGTGTCGTCAGCAGGTTGCACTGTCTCAGGGCCTGCGAGCCAGGTTAGAGGCCCAGAGGCGTACTCTGAAGGAGAAACTGGACCATCTGGGAACCAAGGATCCTCCTCTTGCTCTGAAGCTGGACCCAGACGCCATCTCAATCTCATCTACCACAAGCAATGTAGTTAAAAGCTTCTTTGTCTATTCCGCTTTTTGTCTAGTCATTAGTTCATCTGAAAATTAAAGGTTTAGTTCATATAGAAAAGACAGACATCATACCAGAACCAGCCTTTGACTCTAACACTATGTTGTGCTCCTTTTTTAGGACCACAGCCAAAAACCTCCCAAAATCCTCATGGAGGGTATAATCGATAGTCTGGGTGGCCGGCTAAAACCAAAATGTGAGGTATGTTAATCTGTTTAATCACATTATGCACACCTAACACTCTCTATTTCTCAAAACGTTGTCCAGGGTGTTGAAGAGGAAGGACTCTTGTTTTAGTTTAGTTGTTAGTTCCACTTCCTCACTTCCATGCCCTGAACTTTTGTTGTCACCTTGAGTCCATGCCCTCAAATCTCCAACCATGCAACAAACTATTCATCATGTTTTCGAGACGATGGTATGAAGTAGGAAACTGCACAGCTGAGCCTCTGGGCTGAGCTCATTCAGGCAAGATGTCTTTCTTTGGGGTCTCATGCTGCTGAGAACAGGACTTTGGAGTTTTTAAAAACTTTTTTGTTAACTTGCCTCTTTAGAAATCCAGCCTGGTTTGGCTACAAGATAGCCAGTTTGCATTTAATCATTTTATCATAGCCTTTGTCAGCTTCTCTGCACAAAAACTTGAAACAGAAACATTACTTATGCCGTTGATCTTTTTTCAGTTTTTAATCAGTGCTTTTCTCCGAATAATCTTTTACAAAATGTACCCAGAAAATCATCTCCAACAGATCATCACATAAAGAATTATTTCCATCTGTTATACACTGGACTTCCACCACAGATTATTTGCAGCCTTTCTTTGAGTAAGATCTACTTGGTGCTCTCTGGCTCTCCTCCCTGTGTTAGCCAGAGGCATGGAAGGTGGTGCAGTTCAACTTTAAAGCATAACAGACTTCAACTTTGAAGTATCTCCATATAATCTCTACAGAATCACCTTAAAATCCATCCTCTACCATTTCTTCTTCTTTATTTATTCAAGAAAGCTTTAGAGAGTCTACTTTTCTCTCTTCCTGCCTCCAGGCGCCTCCTGTCCTCCCCACTGTGCAGGAGGTGGACCGTCCTCTGGTGCAGCAGGACTGGTATCATGGAGCCATTCCCAGACCTGAGGTAGAGCAGCTTCTGAAGAATGATGGAGACTTCTTAGTGAGGAAGAGTCAAGAGAAGCAGGGTTACGTGCTGTCTGTGCGGTGGGAAGGAGTCTGTAAGCATTTCCTCATCCAGAACACAGATGTAAGTCAGAATGAGAACATTTTCCAGTGTGTGTGGATCTCTTGTGGTCAAGATCACAGGCTGTACCAATCAGAAACTGTGTGAACCATTTTTTTAACAACCTCATTGTTTCACAAGCTTTTCTTCAACAAGAGTCTTTCCTATCAGTTTAGGTTTTCTCCTCAGCTTGTTTTCTAATCAGTTTATCTTCACTTTCCTATGTGTGTCAGTAGAATCTGTACCGTCTGGATGGAGAAGGCTTTCACAGCATCCCCCAGCTGATTTCGCATCTACATTCCTCAAGACAGCAGATCACCAAGAAGTCCAATATTGTGCTGAAGAAACCTGTCCTGAAGGTGCTGCTGTGGCAAACACTCAGATAAAGAATAAACTGTAGACAATATGACAGCACCCTAAAAGTGAGCCAAAGGATTTAGAGCTCCCCCTACTGACTGGCAGCAGAATAGTTCGTATAACAAACACCTGTCATTTTAACAGTTAAGAAAATGGTGAACCATAAAAATCTAAATCCACGTCAGTCCTTTTTCTCTCAGTCATTGTTTCCATCAGTTTAGCTAGTTTGTTGCAGCACCAAGTCCATATATCTATTTTTATGACAAATTTAGTGTTGTTTAGTAACTTGACACTGAGGTATGATTGACAGCTCTGTTGAAAAATAGAGCCCCTATGGGTGTGTGCAGCATAACCTTCAGTTTCAGCCACAAATCAACACAAGAGTCTGTTCTGCTGCAGACTGTATTAAGTTGAGGGATCTTTTATGTTCATCAGACAAATCAAATGCGTTTTGATTTGCAAAGGAGTGCGATCATAGGCTGTATACTGGACACAGTGTCGATAATGTCATCCATTTGTTTCTGAAGCTGATTTGAAGCCTGTCAGCAGCAGCAGTCGCCATATTAGTCTCAGTGAACCACAGACAAAACTTTAGCTTCCTCTGATTTGAATAAGCCCAAAATGAATGTGGTACAAAAAAAGATTAACTTCCTGTACCTTGGGTGCTGTGGGAGCCCTGAGCTATTAAGACCAAAACCATTTTTTGAATTAGTCTGTCAGCGTGTTTATTTTTGCTCTAAAAAGGGGCTTTTTTGCTGGGTGTGCTTATGTGAGCAGCCTCAAGCGGGCACGCTGTAAACTGCAGTTTTTAGCACTTCTAGATCAGTTTAATTTCTCAAGACTGGAGGTTGCCGTTTGGGTCAGTCCTGATGCACCAAATATGCAAGATGTTAGCACCCACCACAGTTCTGTTATAGCATCACTTACTGTTTATTGCAAAGATCCTTAAAGATTAAAAGCTTTTTGGACAGATATTTTAAAATATTAATTCCTTTAAAATGTTTCTATATCTGTAAATCTGAACTTGTTCTCACATTAATTTGGCTCCAAATTTTCTGTCCTTTTTGCTCTTCGTCTCTTGCTTTACCCATAATTTTAGAAAGCCATTTAACAGAAGGTGTCTCTGTTTTGTTATTGATCTGTTTAGGACAAGTGGGTCCTGGAACATGATGATATCATCTTAGGGCAGCTCATCGGACGGGTGAGTAACCTCTCTCTGCAGACTAAAGCTTTTCTAACCCATAAGTAGACTTAATTGGTTGTTGATTTCCATAACATGGGTTCTATGGAGAGTAAAATAGACAACATAGCGGCTGCACCAAGATTTCAGTGTTTAGTAAGTGATGAGGAACCGAGTGTTTTGTATGAAGCTAAAAAGTCTCATTAAGTGTAGCTGGATGTAATTTGAGGTTTTAGGGGTGAGTATTTCAGGATGAGGCAAGAGCTGCAAAGTCTGTATTTTTTTATATAAACTTCCTTCTTTGTGTTGCCTCATGTGGTGAGCAAAACAAACTGTGAAAAAAAAATGGGGAAATTTGGGCTATAAAAGTAAAATAACTGCAACTAAAGCACTCGGTTTGTGTTACTCAAACTGCCTCAGACTCACACATGCAGCAGCTAAGAGAAGCTTTAGACATTTCTCTACCCGGCCTTGAAACACTTGTATGAACCACTCTTGCCCACAAACTGTAAACTGTGAGCATGAGTGGATACAATGAGTGTTGGTGACCACAAACCCTTTCTGTGTACATGTGACTATGTAAACATTGTTGTATGAAAACAGGCTTATGAAAAGGTATTGAATAGTGCTAACATGTTGAAGTGTTTAAAATCATCAGAGCGGAGGTAACACTATGTTTTTACTACACAGGGTAACTTTGGTGAAGTGTACAGTGGTCGATTACGTTCTGACAACTCTCCTGTGGCGGTAAAATCCTGTAAAGAAAGCCTGGCCCCAGAGCACAAGAATAAGTTCCTCATGGAAGCTAGGTTAGTGCACACACACTCACACAGACCCACAAATATATACACACACACACACACAAGCTCTCACACTCTTTTCTTCTCCTCTCCTGTGTCCAGAATCCTGAAGCAGTACGACCATCCAAACATTGTGAGGCTGATCGGTGTGTGCACTCAAAAACAGCCCATCTACATCATCATGGAGCTCATTCAAGGTAAACATCACCCCTCTGGACTCCAGCTTTATTTCTCCCAGCGTGTTTATCCAATAGCTTCAAGCTTTATTGTTCTATTATTGCTTTTCCACTTTGTTCCTCTATCATCGCTCTGTAATATTTGTTTGTGTGTCTGTCTGTCTATCTACACTTCTTATAAGGTGGGGATTTCCTCTCCTTCTTGAGGCGTGAGAGTCTCAGTCTGAAGACCAAGGTGTTGGTCAAAATGACAGAAAATGTAGCGTCTGGCATGGAGTACCTGGAGAGCAAAAAGTGCATCCACAGGTTGGTGGATTAACTCATCAATAATCGTAACGGTCTGGTTACTGTAGCTGAAAGAGCTCTTCAACAGTATTAGCAGCAACAACACCACAATCATTTTATTCATTCAAAACCACCACGACCACCGGGGTCAAATCATTGAGGTAGAGATCATTTAAAGTTGAGAGAATTCAGGTTTGCTGAATTTTGGGCTGTTGACACAAAGGTAGGTGGTTCCTACTGAGCAAAGGTTTCGAGCTGGAGAGAGGGGAAGCTCCTGACGCTTTGTTGACCTGTTGCCTTTTTTATGACTTTTGGAGTGATAGTTTATCAGGCGATTTGAGGAACAGACAATTGTGAGACCAGAGCCTGCAAAACAAATCTATCTTTGAGGACAATATACGCAAACCTGTTGTCTAATCACTGACCTATTTAAAATAATGGGTTCCCCACAGACATGCTGGTGAGCTGAAATCATGAAGAGTCAAAATCATATTTTCTCTTCAATAATTCTTTTATTCAATGAAGTAACACACCAAATTCAGAGTGGTGTGCACAATGTTTGTACGCTCTGCAAATATCTCCACACCTTTATTTACATCCTCTTTTTCAACGCAGCACAAACAAGCCTCCTCAGATGAGCGCACACTGTGTTTTAGATCTGAAATACAGGAGCAAATACCGAGGTAATTCACAAAGAGGTATGGCTCGATGGAAACATAAATATTAATTGCAGATTAAAACATGTACCTTTTGCATAATGTATAGAGTGGTATCAACAAGAACATAAGCAGTACATGCCTCAGGCGGATGTCCTAAAGAGGTCCTAATGATAGATAATACTGAAACAAATATACTTCCTCCACATTTACTTCACCTGCAGTTACTGTTAACAAAGCTGTACTTTCCCAGCAACACTTCCCCATGTGTGGACATAGAGGATAAACAGCTGACTGAAAATGAGACAGTTTGCTTGAATTATTGAGAGCGACTGAGGTCGTGAAGAGGAAGATGGATGTGTGCTCAACTGACAGGACAACATTTCTTTTTCACTTTTTACTCAGACACTGCATTCCTATATGAGACACTCTGTTCCTAAGTAACTCGCAGCAATTACAGCTCAGCCATAATGAGAATGAACTTGATGCCACTGCAGCTATCACAAATAAACATATAAAAATCTGTCCATAGAGGCACAGACTGAGGAAATGTTACAGAAGTAAACACTAAGTAGCAGAAGATGAGGGTGACTGTTGAGCTGACCTCAATTGCTGATTGCATGATTCAAAGTTTTTATTCAGTATATGACTTATTTCTGTTAATAATAACTTATGACCTAATACATAAATTCAAGCTGAAGCTGATTTTTTAAAATCCCATTAGAAACCCATTTAAATCTTTTGACAAAGAAAAGCTCAAGGATACAACAAAACAGAGTGGGAGGTAAAAGGATGAAAAGTGGTGAATAACAAAAAAAAGAGATCACACATTAGGAGTGTTTTTACACGGTCCCTCCTCCAGTTTCGTACATAACAAGAAATTACTTACCTTTTATAACTCCTTTTCCCAAACAGTTGGTTAAAAGAGGTTTGTTATTGTGAGGTTTGTGTTTAAGTCTTAACACTTCAGAGAAAGGTACATTACTGTGCACTTGTTAATGTCTATATCTTTTAAACTTCTCTTGTAAGGCAACCTTGAGTGCTTTGAAAGGCGCCAATAAATAAAATGCATTATTATATATGCAGAAAAGAGCGTTATGTATTTTAGACAAACTTTACAAGCCAAAAGAAAACTGACTCACAACCCAACTTCAACTCGATTCTCTAAAGGCTACAGACTAAACTCTGGCCTTCATGAAATCTTTTTTTAAAGCGTTCATTAAAAGACAAATGATGAAAAGTATGAGATACCAAAAAAAAGAAGCAAAAGGTTTAAAACTGTGGAAGATTTTCTGGCAGAGAAAAGACGAGGAGCATGAGGAGATCTGCTGCAGAGCATGAGTTATTGCATAGCTTTGAGTGAGGCCTCTGAGGAGCTTGTTGGTGCTCTGGAGCAGACATGAGGTTTTGACGCCTGCCTTATTACAGAGGCAGCGTACTGTTTGGCCAGCGGGGACAGATCAGAGCGAGCTGCTGGTAGCTGCTCAGCCTGAAACACTGCATGTCAAAGTGTTTCACATGCAACACCAGAGACATGACCAAAATGCCTGTTATCCTCCTCCCTTTAGTGCTGTCTGTTATCTCTTTTTTCTTCCAAAGCATGATGTTTTTCTGTCTTTGGTTTCTGTTTTTCATCATCCTCTGAAAATATCCCTCTTACATCTTCCCTCTCCGTTTTGAAGGGACCTGGCAGCCAGAAACTGCCTGGTAGCGGAAAACAATGTGGTGAAGATTAGTGATTTTGGGATGTCCCGTCAGCAGGATGATGGTGTTTACTCTGCAGAGGGCGGCCTCAGACAGATCCCCGTCAAATGGACAGCCCCTGAAGCCCTGAACTATGGTAAATTATATTACAGCTGCATCTGCCCAGCTGTCAGATCCAGAAACACTTCTGCTGCTTTTTTCCACTGAGAGTCAATAAAACGCACAGTTTTGTGCCTTTACTAACACTGTCCTCTGCTGGTGATTTTAGGTCGTTTCACCACAGAGAGTGATGTGTGGAGCTTTGGCGTCTTACTGTGGGAGGCCTTCTCCCTGGGGATGACCCCGTACACGAGCATGTCCAATCAACAGACGAGAGATGAGGTTGAGAAAGGTGAAAGTTCATATCTGACACTCCCTGCCCTCTGACACTGGTGCTTTTCCTTCATCAACATTTCACTATTTTCATGACTGTGTTTCAGGATACCGTATGCCCGCTCCACACGACTGCCCAATGGAAATCTATAGAATCATGAGCAAGTGCTGGCAGTACGAACCCAAAAACAGGACAACCTTCAAGAAACTTCGGACTGAGCTCAGGGCCATTTACAGCAAAATAACATGATACCAGCCTTTTCATTGGACAGTGAACTAGGACTCTTTTTCAGTCTTTTTTATTATCATTATTTGTCTGTTGCATTGTGTCTAGACTTGCAAATACAAAGTAAAATGAAAATATATTTAAAAAATCTATTTTGAGAAAAGTTAGCTTGAAAAGGGAGTTTTGTTTACCAGTAAAACACAGTTGGTGGTAGCAGTCTTGTTCCTTCTCTTCTTTTCCAGTAAGTCTAATATTCACTCATCTGTTCATAAATAGCAGATCATTTCCTTTGACAGATCTTCAGTCTGACAGCACAGATTAACGTTACTGTAAACAACACTAGACTCTTTGTAAATGTTACACTCATGTGGTCGTTCTGAGAAAGACCGCAGTGATGTGATAATCTAACACATGCTCCTGCCAGCAAAGACATCAGGTTCTGATTTGCGCAGTCTCAAGGCTGTGCTGGTCTCTTTTGTTGAGTTTCTTCAAAGCAACTGCAGATTTAACTCTTGAGAGTTTGATTAGTTTAGTGAGGCGTGAAGCATTTCTAGGAAGGAGTGGTGTGACTTCTTTTGATGAAATCTGTGCATGAATCCACCGAAGAAATAAGTCATTAGTTTCTGAATCCATCCTTTACAGGTTAAATAATATCTGACAATGTAGAATGTTGTGCTACAGAGACAACTTCTTTCAAACATACCTGAAACAAGAGGACCCTTTCACGGTGAATCTCAAAGATATTTCACAAACAGATATCCAAAAGTGCATCTCAACTGGTTTTGTTGAACACATCAGTTTAAGAGTAGGAAAGTTACTGACAACAAATGCAACATCTATTAAAGGGTTAAATCTAAAGATGGTGTGAAGGAAAACTTGGAAATTGTTTTTGAATTGCAATCATTTAACGGCACAGCTAACATAAAGGTATGAGACAGCACGTTTTTCTTTCATCACATTGAGGCTTTTGTGGGACTTGAACCCACAAACCCTTTTAGGGGCAGCAGTCCTCACCACTACACCACAGGTAGCTTTGGTCAGTGATTTCCTTTCAGCATTGTTCAAGGGAAGTCTAAAAGTCACGTGTTTCAACAGATGACTGGAACCTATCTCAGTGTGCTCTTCATGAATACAACGTTACACAGATAAGGTATCTTTGCCAATCATGTTTCTTAAATATCTTCAGGTGCAGGCAGTTGGACACCAATGAGTTTTGAAGTCAAGTGGACAAAACTCATCGTGTTTTTTGTTGCCTCTTGTGAAAAACTTAGATAGGACTTAAACCCTGAACTTTGTTAGCTAAAGGCAAAGGGGCTCACCACAACATAACAGGTAAGCCTGGCAATACCCTCTCAAGAAGGACTTTTGATTTTAGCATTTTGAAAATGAAGGTCCAAAAGCAAAGCTCAGACTACAGTGTGAGTAAAGCACCCACTTCTCTCCTCACATTTAAAAGTTTTATCTGACTTGAAACAAGAATCTTGTCAGTAAAAGACAATACTGTTCACCACTAAACTTCAGCAAGGCATCGCAGTTCTTGCTCTGGAAGGTCTTTTCATTTCAGCATTTTACAGCTGAATTCCAAAAGTAAAGCTCAGATTACAGATTGAGGAAAGCAATTGCTTCCTTCCGCATGTAAAACCCGACTTGAACTCAACATTTTCAAGGTCTTTACTACTACACCACAGGGCAACCCAACGGTGCTTCCTTTTTTTTTAAGTCTTTACAATTTCCCTGTTGACTTTTAATAAAGTATAGCTCAGAATTTTACAATTCCAAAGTCCAAAAACAATACTCGGACGACGATGTGAGAAAAGCGTCGACCCAGGGACCTTACGTTACGAAGCAGAACTTTTGGCCACACCAAACTGTGGCCCTGCAGCAGGTATTTCCAAATATTTTCTTTTTTTTCATGGTTGTTCAAAAGCACAGCTCAGATATCTGTGTCAGGAGAACATTTTATACACATCTCCTAAAACCCTTATCCTGGCCTGAACCCAGTATTTTTAATTGACAGGCAACAGTCTTATCTACTGCACCACAGCACTGCATTTTTGGGAGGCTTTTCATTCTGTTTTTTTTATTCATGGTAGCTCAAAAGCACAGCTCAGAATAGAGTGTAAATATAGCATTTTAAAACCATGTCATAGGAAAGAGTGGAGGAGAGCATTTCTTTTATGTCTTTCATGGAGAGCCACTAGCTGAGAATTTAACCCAGAATATTTTCATTGAAAGATAGCGGTATTTCCCACTACACCGCAGGTAAGCCTTGCAGTGCTTGCTAAATAGGTCTTTTTATTTTACTTTTTGATCATGGCCAGAAGCACAGCTTAAAATATACAGTGTGATGGCTGTATGTCTCTCCTGGCTCACATGAAAGCCCCTATCTGGAATTTCAGATAAGATTTTTTCACATTTGCTTCACTACAGGGCAGCTAGTCCCACTTTTCCCCCACTACACAGACCATCCACAAACCTAAGCACGTCTGCTCTTAAACCGTTATTGAACATATCTATTCAGACATGTTGGCAGCACACAAGACTGGTCAGTATGAATTCAACATTTTTTGATTGCTAAACTGACAGTGACATTATATTTGTTGTTTACAAAAGCCCTCAAGGTAGACAATGCATTTGTCTTTAAACACTGACTTTGAGTAAGCTGCTACAGGAAAGGAAATCTACTAAATAAAGTCTGATGAATGATACCGTATGAGGAGCTTTTACAGTGTGCACACTTATCAGCCACAATATCATGACTAGTCACAGGTGAATATATAGACTATAACATTATATTGTCATGTGTCAGTGGGAGGCCATGGATTGAACATTTTCCCCAAAAGTTGATGGTTTTGGTTTCCCAAACCAAAAATCCAGACCCCTGTTTACCAGTTCATATATCATTATGATGTAAAATCTGTAAAAAGAGATTATTCTTCTTATTTCTGAAGAGAGGGGTGTGTTTAGGAGTGGGTTGCAACTGTTATAAAACTGTTTTGAAACAACTTAGGAGGAAAAGTACTGTTGCCATGGACACCTTTAAACATACGGTTAAATTGTTGACCTACAGTTGAAGGTGCTTTGTTTATTATTACGGCAACATGCCAAGCACAGAACAAGTTTTGCACAATACCATTTGAGTCATCATGTGATGTGAAAGAAGATCAGTGATAAACGCAAACAACCTCTGAGCTGCAGTGAAGTCTGAACCCTGAGTCTTTAGCGTGTGGGATTTAAAATATGGACAGGAAGGGACAGTTTTCCCCTAAAAATGTGCATCCGTTTGAATGATCATTGGCATAAATTCACTTTAGTTCACTGAAGCTAAATAATAACCTCTTGTTTGTTTTTTACAATGTTGAGCAAAATGCACTTGTTGGCCTTCAGTAGAGAAAGTATAATTGCTGCTTTCAAGCAAAGACTGTCAAAAAGCACACAATTTATGGTGTGGAAGCATTTTATGGCAAATTCTTTGTAAAGTCTTAGAGAGTGAAGATGTTTTCTATGTGCAGCCCTTATGTTTGAGTGTTTGAAATAGAAAGCATTAAAGTAATGATGAAGAGTTAGAAACAAATTAGTTTTAGGCTGTTATAGGTCTTTAACAAAGAACATTTATGAGGTACGACCAAACTGTGAGATTTAATCTATAAGGCCTCTGAAATTTGGATTTTGAGTCAAGAATATGTCAAAAAATAAGGATTTGAAATGTATAGACATTACTCTTTTGAATAAAAAAAAAGAAGAAAATACTTTATAATCCAAAACTTTAATAGACAGAAATAAGACAGAATTTCAGGTAATAACAATACACAAAGTACATGTTGCATTCCTAAACTCTATAACACTGAGTATGAACCCAACTCTTATAATGCATCTTGTACACATTTATAAAGTCTTTTAAATGCATCTATAAGGTATGATTTATGATAAATTACACCTCATTCCAAAAGAGAAAAAAAAACTGCCTCTTTTGAAGCCTGGGTTTCACAACACAACATACTAACTCTTTCAACTTCACCTGGTTATATAGGTTCACGTAGATCATTATAGTTTCTAGAATTCTGAATTCGAAAAATGTCTTATCATTATCTAAAGCATGAATTAAGGTGCTGTAAGTAAAGTTATAAACAACTTTATGTTTCTATAACACATTTATAAGAGCTTATAAGCAGTATTTTATAGTTTTAAGTAAAATGTCAGACAATAATATTTCACAACAATAACACATTTTTATAAGTATGAAAACTTTCTGTTGCATTAAGTAATAATTCATTATTAACCATACCTTTATAAGCCATTATACTCACTGCATAAAACACTTCATGGGCATCACAACGTGTCATGAATGCTTATTATCACAGCCATAGATCGATACAGAATGGACACTGTCTGCCTCCTCGCTGGGTGAAGCCACCCCGAGAACAGCACCCTCTGGTGACGGGCTGCAGTATAGGTCATAAATCCCACCTCCTCCAGCAATCCCTGTGGAGCTGTGGACAAACTTAAGAAATTTATTACACAGAATATAATTTTTTTCCCCGCTGCTTGTGATGTTGACATGTAGTTACTGTCAGACTGGTTTGTGCTCAAGTCCTCTTTTTTTCTGTACAGCTCCTTTTTTAAAAGTTATTTGGGGGTTCATGTTTTCTATGATTGACACTTGATACAGCCTATGGGCGTACAAAGATTGCATAGCTCACCCGGGGGATACGCTGTTTGAGCTGAGCGTCATCACAGCGACTCTTTGGGACTCTCCCACCTAATGTGTACAATACTACTGTGCAAGTGGTGAAGTGCGTACAACGCTACTGCGCAATGTTGGTTTCAGGAAATGGAGAAAAAATGCAGAATTACTGAGAACTTTTTGGCTTCAAATCCGTGTACTGGCGGAAGGAGGAATCAAGTTGTCCATAGTATATGCAGTCTATGATCACAATGCTATGGCAGTTGCTATAATTAGATTAGATACATTGGAAGACATTGATCTTTTTGGGACGGTTTCCTCTGGGAATTTAAAAAAATAACAATATGACAAGGATTTATTTGGCTATTTTTACACAAGCCTTTGTGTGAAGGTTTAAATGACACAAAATATAACGAGGATCAGAATTTATGTATAGATATAATGGACTGCAAATATCACTAGACCTTTAAGAAAAAGTGCAAACAGAAGAGGAGGGTGAAGGTGGTTAAAGCAGCAGGGTGACCGCATGGCAATAACAAACTAAGTCCTAATTGCAGCCTCATAGTGACCTGTTTGTGTCTCATGAATAAATCATCCAATGAGTGATAATGTAAGTAATAAGCAACAAATTGGACAGCTATCAAGTAACCAGCAGGGGGAATCAGATATTAAATTAAGATACAAACTCTCAGCAGCTCACCACACCACTGTTTCAGACTATTGCTCCTCATTTTCTCACATCAAATGTGATTTTTGACAGAAAAGTGCATTTTTGCTTGCTGTTGTTGAATTTACTTGAACTTAAAAGCAAGAGGACATTTAGCTGTTTTGCTTATGCCTTAACACTTGCATGTCAACAAAAACCTTCAGTTAAACAAGCAGAGTCCTTGACAGCCACTTTGGTCAGGTTGAGTATTACCGGATCTTTTATAGTCTAAGGTCGCTGAAGATAAAGCCTTCGGCGTAGGGAGGATGAGAAGACAAGAAGTCTAGTCGAACAGTTTAACTGGTGGATATGGAAATATTTGCCCTGCCAATAACAACAAAATCAAGACTTGAAGGGACAAGGACTGGACTATGGCAGTTTGCATGGTCTTAAAAAAATAAAAAATAAAAATCAGAACATTTCTTTTTCTCAAAAGACACCAGAAAACCATCACATCAGATGTACTTTTCCTAGAGTCCCTAGGCTTTTGTTGAGACTGGGTAAGTGACATTGTTTAGTGACACTGACATGTCTCAAATGGCAGCAGTGTTTTAAGTCATGGAGAGGTCACACTGTACTGGTACAAACCTCTATGAAAACATCACCATAGGCTCAGAGGTCTGCTCCAGAACGTTCTCAGCTCAGTGTGTGACGAGTAGCTCCAGGGGAATTATTGTTACAGCATGTGATCACTGTCTTTTAAGCCTTATGCATTATGAATAAAATCATGAGCAAACATCGTGCCTGTCATCCGACAGACATAAGGAATTACCTGCTACAAGATTACACACCAGCATCAATACAAGAGTAATCCCACGGAGAATGAAAACATGATCTTTGAATGGATTTTACTTAACTACTGTGTAAAGTTTACTTCCTAAGGCTTAGCCACTTTAACCAGCAGAAACAACTGTGAATATATTAAGTGTTCAGTGGACTGAGATTTAATCAAATCAAATCGAATTACATCCTCACGATTTACAGGCAGCAAGATAAACTATTTCATGTAGAAAGTGCTTTAAAAATGTCGGTCCGTGTGACAAAAAAATGCTCTATTTCAATGACTGTGTCTATCACACACATACTGAGTACATCAACATCACAAGCAAAACAAATATCCTCTCCTGTATAATCAGTCTGCCTTCAACTTCTACAAGCTGTTATTGTTTAACATTACACATATACTGCTCAATGAGCACATGTATATCTGTGTGTGTTCTGCTCTGGCTGGGTTCAGAGTACAAACTAAACACACTGCTGTTTGCTATAGCTTGTGTGAAACAGGTAATGGCTGGGTTGTAGCTGCTTATTATTGTCACACTCAAGTCCCCAAACCATCTAGAGCTGATCCATGATCCATTTAAAGCAGTGGTTCTCAAGTCCAGTTTGGATGTTTCCCTGCTCCAACACACCTGATTCAAATGATCAGCTCGTTATCAAGCTCTGTAATGGCTTACTAACGAGCTGATAATTTGAATCAGGTGTGTTGGAGCAGGGAAACATCCAAAACATGCAGGACAGTGGGCCTCGATGACTGGACTTGAGAACCACTGATTTAAAGAAACTGATGAAGACACTAATTTAAAAGAGGAAGCCTTTGGTGCACATGCATCCCTATTTTTTATTTATTTTTCTTTGATGTATTTATCTTGTAATCTCAGGATCACAGGATTTTAATAACAATGAGTTAATTTTAGAAATTACCTGAGATTACCTTTTTTTTTCTTTTAATTTCATAAATGTGTTGCTTGTTTACCGTTAAGATACTAAACACATCTTATTAAAGCTTGTTTTCTTACAATGAAAGGGGAAGTTTTCTGTCAATTTGGGAACCATGGCATAGCATACTGCCATGGCCCACACTAATTAGGAAATGTGGTAGATTTGTATTTATAATTTTGGATTTATGATTGTTTTACATTGAGCCAGGATCTTTAGAAATTAAAATACAAAAAAAATATCTTGTGATCATAGAAAAACAAAGGATATGAAATTTAATTCCATATATTTGCTTGGGCCATTCCCACTTCAGAAATTTTTTAAATATTTGGATTTCATTTGAGCTAGTTTTTATGTGCTGCCATTCTTGGCCAAGTCTCTCTTGCAAAAGACATCTTGGATCTCAATGGGACTAACCTTGTTAGACAAAGGTTAAAATAATAATAACAAAAATGAAGTTGCATTTTTTTTTATTACCATGTCTCATAAAAGTCTCATTTTTTATCTCATCATTTTAAAAAGATATTTTTATCATTTTGTTGTTTTGTTTCTGTGTTCTTGAATTCAGTTTCAGTTAAACTCGGTCCTCAGGCACTTGACCGTTGTTGACCCTTGTCCACCCAGCCTTTTTATGAGTCCTGCTAAGGTTTCCTGATAGCCTCTGCCTGGAGTTTTAGATCTTGTAAATTAAGCACTTACTTGCAACTACAAGTTGGGCAAATGATGGCGGCCATCACTTACCCTCCCCTTGGCCCGCTGAGATTTCTTTTTTTACAGTCTTGCAATGCAGAATGACATCTTGTGAATCTGGATTTACAAGGTCAGAAGCAAGACGTCAAGAGGGTGTCTGGGGATATGAGTCTGAGAAACTTTGATGAATTTGATACCTCCTTTGAGCGGTATTTCAAATCAATGAGACACACATATCATTTTCACGTAATGAAAATGATGTCTGTGTACAAGCCTTGCAAAGACACCTTGCCCGGTGTTGCCCGTGCAATGTCAAAGGTCATTAGGTTGCAGTGAAAGGTCAATAAGTGCCTGAAGCGTCATGTTTTGAGAGCTTCAGCTGTTAAGGTTTTGAAGAATCCAAAAACAATATCAAAACAAGGGTTCAAAGGCTAAGACCCTGGAGTTAGCCTCATAAATTTTTTAAATCTGTGCTGGAAAAACTAGACCTGGATACACAAGCTAACACAAGTTTCTATTAAGGACAGATCTAAACCTCCTGTGAGGGTGTATCATTACAGCTTTGATCAGTAAGGCGTTTATTTGGACTCCTTGAAAACCACTCGCAGTGTTAAAGGTGTGGCACCTGTCACACTAACATGTGGAATGTGTGTGATTAATTATCACTGGCTTCTGCAAGCAATTGCTCAACAGTTTTATGATTGAAAAAAAAAAACACCTTACCGGTTGTTCGTGTTATGTTACTTGTGGTTGTCAAGTGACTGTCCCATGATGTGAGGACCTGCTTGTATTTGACTCCAAGGTTACAAAACATGAAAGT
This sequence comes from Xyrichtys novacula, assembly GCA_962446985.1. NCBI lineage: Eukaryota > Metazoa > Chordata > Actinopteri > Labriformes > Labridae > Xyrichtys > Xyrichtys novacula. The sequence goes on along the minus strand of OY660864.1, from coordinate 21,313,826 downwards.
AAAACTTGATGCAGGAAATGATCTAAAATAATAATTGAGCTGCTGCTTTTGGTCTGTTATTTTAGTGATTATTGGTTAAATAGATGACTCAGCCAAGACTGTTGAGTTCCATTGACCGTAACAAGAATCTTTCTGTACCTCTTCCTTATTTTCATTTCCTTTTTTTCCCCCATCTCTAAAGTTATTAAAATCTGTAGCTGTGGATTAGTTGTGACAAAAACGTTGTGTACAAGATGTAACAATGTTTGTGGAGTTGTTTTGTCAGTCGTGTTTGCGGACTGTGACACACTTTTTTTCCAGTCATGTGCCAGGAAAAGTGTGTCAGAGGCTCTGTGTTTGTCTGTCTGCCTACTCAATGTACTTCTCCGACAAATACCTGATTATACTGTTGCTGTCTGAGGCAGATTTCAAAGTAAAAGGCTTTCCTCTGCTGTTTGATACCAGGACATTAATAAATATGTCCGCCTATAATTCCTGGTTTTGCACAAATTTCAACTAGAGAGTTAAAATCAACCGATCGGCATCATATTGACATCAGCCCTCACAAAGCCAGAATCCCCATCATGTGGTCCTAATTCATTAAAAAAAATTTGTGTTTAAAACATGATACAGGCTGAGACAACCATGAATACTTGATTTTAGTGTTCATGAAATGATGGATTTTTTTTATTTTTTGTTTGATTATTTAAGATGACTAGACGTACATCCAAATTTCCTTCATGGCAATATTTTACATAGCAAAATATTTTTTGTATAGAATAACTTGACAAATATTTCACTAACTTTTAGCAACTTTATTTCTCATCTGTTAATATTATTAAAGTATTGTACTTTCTTAACCCACCCCCTCCTCCAAAAAAAAAACCAAAAAAAACCAAAGAAAAAAACAACAACGTGATATTAGAATCAGCAATCAGCTGACCTGCTCTTTCATTATCTGTATCTGCAACAGAAAACTGCAAAACTGAATTCATGATACACTGACTGTATGTCCACGACTGAGTAACTGGTATGCTAATTGGCAGAATATATATAACATATATCTGAGTTTCTCACATATACTTACACTTACACACACACACTCACACACGCACATGGCTGCAGATTGAGTGATGAGCCTCAATTTTTTTCTGCAAGGAGTAAAATCCAAGGCCAAGGACATTAATCAGTGTTCTCAGCTTCTTTAGTATGCTGGGACAAAGACTCTTATGGTTTAAATCCAACAGACTACGATTTTTTTTTTTTTATAACACAACCCATCACACAACTAAATGTTGAAAAATGATCTTACGAGAAATATTATGTTTTAATTACTGGTCGCTGATAATGTTTTGGAACAGATTTACTTTTAGTTGTCCTATAATGTATCCTCTGACAATATATCCATTGAATAGTATACAATATCTGTGCATGTTCTTCATGTCTCTTTGTTTGTATGTTTTTACTTGGCTGCAAGGGGAATTTCCCTCGGGGGACAATAAAGTAAAGGGAGGTGAAGCAAAGTACTGTATGTATGGCAAAAATGTGAGGTGTTACATAAGCACATTTACTTAACACATATACTCTTTTTTTATTTAAAATGTTTATTTATTGATCACTTCTTATGTTTGATTCAAAAATGTATTACCTCTCTCCACAGGTAGATTTATATACTAGTTAGTTAGAGCATACAAAAGTGACAGCCTCAGATACAACTCTATCGTCCAATCCAGACAAACTCAGGCTTTTTAGGACAGAGCTGTTGAAACCATCAGAGCTGTCCTTGAAACTCTAACAAAGCTCCAGAAATTTAGATTAAGTGAGGATCAAGTCTTAGAAATGATGCATAATTCGTTTCAATTTTAAAACCAATTAAAAAAACAAAGAAGTGAGGAGCCAATAGGAAATGAACAAAATTAAAAGACAAGGAACTCTTGTGCTGAGCTAAAGCCAAGGAGGAATTAATAGAATTGCATCTACAGGCGTAGTGTTATCCCAGGTCCCATCCCAAAGTGTCCTTTGGCTAGACACATGGCTAGACATGGCTTTGGCTAGACACCAAACTGCTCCCAGCAGTGTGTGAAGCAGAGTTACCATTCACACCACATTCATGCCATCAGTGCATGAACATGGTGTGAATGGGTGACTATGACATAACAATACAAAACAAAATCAGCTCCTGCCTACCTTCAGTCCTTCATGCAGGTCTACACTCCCTCCCACCAGTCAAGCTCTGCCAATGAAAAGTGTCAGGCCCTAAGTCACTGGCCAGACTCTTCTCCTCTGTTGTCCCTCAGTGAATGAATTACGTAACTCTATCAGATCCATAGATACTCTTCACAACTTTAAGAAAAAGCTCAAGGCTTAGCTCTTTAGGGAGCACCTTTCCTCTTCAGCTCAACTCCTCTCCTCTGTGGTCCACATTGGTTTAAATTGGTTGCTGACCTTTTTTACAAAGCATTTCACAGTTTTTGTCAAACCTAAGCTTGTTATCAATAATAGTGCCAAGGTATTTGTAGCTGTCCACTACTTCAAGTTGTTGGTCATAAATGACACTACCATGAGGGGCAGCAGACCCATGTCTAAAATCAATGTTGAGCGCCTTAGTTTTTTTAGCATCGATAAGGAGGAAAGACCCATCACAGACAGCGGCAGGTAACATAAGAGCTATTCAGCTCTCGGACACTAATGTCTTCAGGAACACAATGAAAGCTAGTATCATAACCAGCTTTCTTATGCGCACTGCAATCCGCTAACGCACACGCTTGCTCCGCGATCGTCCTCTGTATTTCTCCTCTATATGCAGAATGTGGCCTGCATTGCGGCGCTCCGGGGGCGGAGCTTAGATTGGTTACATATGAAATCTCACTGTTTCTGAACCTGCTGTTTGGGTCTCCCAAAGATTCATGGCGATTTGATTGAAGAAATAATCAGAAAAGCAATTTCACATTTAGCTTTCTCATGAAATGTCCTGTAGCATCAGAAAAATGCCATATGAACTTCTAAAAACAAGAAAAACATGATTTTCATCAGAGTGGGTCTTTAACGACTGACAAAAATGATTGAAAAAGTCCCCTTCTGCCTCAGAGACACTTTGTGATCCAACTTTATGATCAACTCTGCACCAAGTGCACCTGATTGATGAAGATGATGATGATGATGAGGATGACGTTGTTGCTGTTGTTGTTGTTGTTTTGTTGTTGATGATAATGATGATGATAATGATGTTGTTGTTGTTGTTGTTGTTGTTGTTGTTGTTGATGATAATGATGATGATGATGATGTTGTTGTTGTTGATGATGATGATGATGATGACGATGTTGTTGTTGTTACTGTTGTTGATGATAATGATGATGTTGTTGAAGATGATGATGATGATGACGATGATGATGAGGATGATGATGATGTTGTTGTTGTTGATGATGATAATGATGATGATGATGATGTTTTTGTTGTTGTTGTTGATGATGATAATGATGATGATGATGATGTTTTTGTTGTCGTTGATGATGATGATGATGATGATGTTGTTGTTGATGTTGTTGATGATGATAATGATGATGATGATGTTTTTGTTGTTGTTGTTGATGATGATGATGTTGTTGTTGTTGACGATGATGATGATGATGATGATGATGATGATGATGATGTTGTTGTTGATGTTGTTGTTGTTGTTGTTGTTGTTGATGATGATGATGATGATGATGATGATGATGATGATGATGATGATGTTGTTGTTGTTGTTGATGATGATGATGTCGTTGTTGTTGTTGTTGTTGTTGTTGTTGATGATGATGATGTTGATAATGTTGATAATGATGATGATGACGATGATTATGATGACAGTGTAATGCGTGCCCTTTTAATGTACGTTAATTTAGACAATAGTGTCAACTAAATGACATTTCAACATTGTAATAAATCGGTTATTGTAAGGAGTAAAGTGTTTGTTAGTGCTGGTCAGAAGTCAAGAAAAAACAGTTAATTTACTGTTTAGTGATGGAAGTCCAGATTCACAAAATACAACCACTTTAAGGAGTCAGTCATTGATGAACTTGTGCAAAATAAGTTGCTTCCTTTTGTAGATGTTGTTAAAACATCTTGATATTGTCATATTTAACAAGATAAAGGGATTAACTGTAGATGTAATCAGTGTAATCCTTGTTATTATGTTTAGAAGATTAACCTTGCTCTATATTGAGGCTTCAGACATCAAATGTTTGGCATTTTAAAGTTTGTTTCTTTATTTAATTTTGCTTTTTTTTGACATACTTACATTGGGAACTGAAATTCATTAAAAAAAAAAAAAACTCAGTGTTGATGAAAGGAGCAGTTCTCCTCTTTGGTGAGTTATCGTCACACATCAAGAAAAAAAGAAAAAGTTACATTTACATCAAACACTGTCGTCACTGACATGTGTCCTCTGCGGCTCAGAGTCAGCGGCTGAGGCACATGATGCTGTGTGACACCTGCTGCTGTGTTTCGCAGGCATGCGTTCACTCAGAGTCACGCGATAAACCATGTGAAAGTCAAAGATGCTGCTTGACAAAGTAAAACTTGTGTCTCCTCTGCTGATCAGAACACTGTGACAGGGGGGTTATCTGTGGTTCAGATCATCACCAGAGTGAGCAAAGGTTTTCTGTCTCCGAGAAGCAGCCGACTGCCTGACGCGCCCCTATCTGTGCGGTATCTGGCAGTGTGCAGTCTTACTTACCTGTAGAGTTCAAGGAAATTCTTCCTCAGTTAGTCACACTCTTCAGGCTTCTCTGGATGAATCAAATAAAAGAGCACCAAAGCTTGATTGGCGTTTAATTGATTGATGTGAGGCGGTGTAACAAAAGACAGTTGTTACAGATCAACATGTGCTGCAGGGAAACGTTTCACTTGATGGGCTTGCCTCCCACAAAACTGTCAGGTTATGAGCTAATGACGTACTGTCAATTGAGATGTTTGATTAAATGGGTGATGACTCTGACAAAACAGGCCTTTAGTAAAGTGAGAAAAAGAATGATTTGACACTGCTGTGGTTTTGAGCGTTGATGAATAGAGACAGACACAGTTCTTTTGTGCGTACAAGTGGAAGTGCATGCGGTTTCACAGGTCATTTCCTCCCTATAAGTCAATGTTAAACTTTAGCAGTCTTTATATGTCTTTGTCTGCTTTTTTAATGAATGCTATGATACTGTTGTTTGTAAGTGATAGCCATCTCTCAGCAGGCCTCACTGGATGCCACAGTTTCAGTATTTTTTACAACGATACAGGGGGCTGAAAAGAAAGGAAGGAAACCAAAAAGCTTTGTTGTTTGAATAGCTGTCGTGCACTGATCTGTGTCTCACTTACCCTTAGATTGACAGGAGCTCATAATATCTCCAGCAGCATCATTCCTGGGATGAGTGCAGCAGTGACAGAACATACCTGGACCCATGTGACTGAGAACATAGTTAAAATGTCTTTGACAGATAACATCTGAAGCCTCTGCACAGTCCCTCTGTCACATGCTCACGCACCCCGACAATCTTGTATCACTGCGGCATCAATGAAGAGGAATGGTCAGCTTTTCTGTGACAGCCCTGTAACATGTTGTGCAATGTGTTAACCATTGATGTTTTTTTTTCCATCAAGTCGTGTATTTCTATATATGTAATCTTCCCTTTATACCCTTTTTTTGCCACACTCATGTCAGAAGTCTGAGCCTTTAAAGTTTCTGAAAAAACCTTCTTTCCCCTGTGACGGTTTCAGAGTTTTAATCATGGCTTGGGGATAAAATTTCTACATTTATAGAAGGACAATAATTCCCTCATATCATCTTTTAACTCAAAATCGTGTATTTGAGGTTTTATGATTAACTTGATATCATGTTTTTCAGTGGTTTTCACTTGATACCTTCTCAGACATTTTTGAGTTTTTATAGGAAGTGCATAGTACATAATATTTTTGTCTCCAAGAGCTTAGTCATTATTATGGGAAAATGAATATTCTCACAAAAACTGCAGTGCAAAAAAAAAGGGAAGGTTATATGAATACAGCAGTGATAATGGTAATTATGAATATTTTTAACTGTCGCTGCAGCTGCCTGTATGTGAAAGGGAAACAAATAAGCTGCTTAATCACTGTAGCAAAGTAAAAAAATATATAGTTTTATTATGGATATGAGATGAAGAAGAAAAAACATTGTTCAGCTTGTAGACAATTAAAAAAAAGATGATTATATTTTTTTAGCAAGATTTTTTTGCAAATAAAATTCAAAACATTTTTTGGTAGTCTAACAATGCCGGCTTTGTTTAGCAAGGTGTGACAAGCAGAAAAGGTTTTGTACGTAAGCCAGGTTAAAGATGAGTCAAAGTGGTGTTTGGTAACCCGCAGAATGATGGCAAAGATAATACTCTAATAATACACAAAGTTAAACTCTTGTTTATGGGGTTTTAATTTTTTCTCGAAATTAAAAATCGAACGCTGATTGGCTTCTTTAGATCCTATGTGTAAACAGGTATGAAAATCTGTGACCAAAGGAGGAGGTCAAGTGGAGGCCTTTAATAAAAATAAAAAATAGATGTTTTATGAGTTTATCTAAAAAAAAAAAAAAAGGCGTCATATCTTTTTTGTTTAGTTTGTGCTACTTTTACACAATATTAAAGAATAATATGTAATGAACTGCTTTGCGTCAGAATCCTGTTCACCCTGTTGGGATTCTACTTCTTGTCACTGTCGTCTCGCCTGTCTACCAAATGAAGAGTCAAACAAGTTGGCAGTAAAAAAGGATTGATTCATACCACTGAATTAAAAAGGATTTATTTCTGCAGCCTATAAAGTAGGCCCTCAGTACTAACAATTGGTGGCTCTTCCCTTATAGTGGGAGTCCTTTCTGCTAACTTACAGTTGAACAAACATTTAGGCTAACGTTTAATTAAAAATTAAGACTGAAAATTATCCTGCTTCAATGCAACAAATCACATTGACCTTAACACCTTTATGCACGGTCAAAACATTCGCTCTTTTCTGTTAAGATTCGTGACATGATGATTCTCATTCTTGACAGAAAATCACAGCAGGTCCCTCTCTGTAACTTTTGTTCACATTACCTTCTCACTCTCTCAGTCCTATAACACCAGCTAAGCCCTACAGATGCCTTTATTATTTCATGTCTGTGTGTCTATTTTATTCTTTTTGGTTGATGTCACTTTGGCCCATCTTCTTGTATTTCTTAACACTCTTGGTTGGATAAAAATAACCTTTACTGATGTACCAGGCTCCTCTCTGCGGATTGATCAAATATGACATATGAGATCTGGTTGTCTCTGGTCATGTTTTTGCCATTCAGAATTAATGAACAAACCTCTTTGATGGGGTTTAGACCATTCAAGATCAAGTATTTAACACAGTAAGATGATTAGTAAGAAAGCTGGGTAATAACTTACATTATTTCACAGTTCATAGTATAGATGACAGCTGGACAGACCACTACATTTATGTTTCGAACACTGCTGTCCAGGAGGAACATTTAAGTTTAGCACTGATGAATTTCTCCCAAAATGTCATATAATATTTATCAAGACAGTGCAATACACGGCCATGAGCAAAAAGTCAGTTTTGTCCAGTCATTTTAGTTATTGCTTTAAGGTTATTCACAAACTCATAAAAGGAAATGAATAGCACAAAAGCAGACACCAGTTAAAAAAAAACTAAATCTTTTAAAAATCGTTCATGCAGTTAAATACGTCCAACATAAAAATGAACCATGTTTGTCATGGTGAGATTGTAGTGATGCGATAGCTAACTTTCTTGGAAATGCTCTCATCATTCCAACCAAACTTGATCTGTCTTTTTAACTTGAGTCACAGCGTACTCTGTAAATTGTAGCTTGAGTCTGAAACACACCTTGTAATATCATCAGGGAGAGGAATCTTTTCAGTGATTCGTAATCTGTTACCTAACGATTAGAGAAGATGAGTGTGTTGGAGAAGTCAGACCGATATCATCTGGAATGTGTCACAAAGACACAGCAGAGCCTCGATCCTCAAACTGGAATCTGTACTGGTAGATCCTAGTCAAGATTGGAGACCACAGACAGAACACAAAGTACATGTGATTCAGAGGAAGGGGAGGAAACAAACAATGTGTGATTGTACAAGAAAAGGCAGAATAAAGAACAGAGTTCATTTTTCTTATTTTGATAGATTACTTTTCAAACATCTGCAAATTTTGAGCCACTGACTGAAAGTTTTTTTCTAAGATACTTTTGAACAACTTGACCATCCAGATGCCTAAATATTGAAAATGAAAGGATCACTTGTATCACTTGCTGCCACAATGACGAGGCTCAGAGCACTTCAAAAGTTTGAGCCACTGCATGAGATGTATATTCATGTCAAGTAAAGTCCCTGTCATTATTTATATTATTGTCATAACATTGCAAGTTCACTTTCCAATCTTTTGCTCCCTGTAATATTGCTGCCTTGCCTGCATACCTATACACACCTTAACTCAGTATGCAGCTCTGGTGATGACTGACAGTAAGCTTGACTGACACAAACAGCTTAAAGATTATTCGATCACACAGACACTAAAAAAACAATCCCAATACCAGACCTGGTGAGCCATCAACTATGTCAACTGTGGGTTTCCTGCAGCTGAATGACAAATTTTTACTGTTATGCTGATTGTCTCGGTAAATTTATATTGTTTTTCAATAATAAAAATGTCATTTTGACCTTTATGCTAGTGCAAAAGGCATGAAACATTTTAATCTGCTTGTTTTAATCATAAATTTATGCTGTAATTTTGTGATTTCAACTGCTGCACCTGTTCTGGGCGGCGTTACCACCTGCTTGGCCTAGCTGTAACCGCAGGACGCAAACACATAAGGAGTGGTTAACCTGTTAACAAACAAGGTGTGTCCACCTCCCCTGTTTGTGAGTGGAGAGTAGGATCACACCCCTCCAGAGGTCCATAGATATAAATACACCTGCTGAGATGCTGCTAGAAGTCACTGCAGAGCGAGAGTGAGGTTTGGGGCCAGGAAGAGAACTGAGCATCATCAGCAAACAGTCGACACCATGGGAAACTGTGCAGAGGGAATGAGCAACTATTTCTGCCGACAAAAGAACACCAATGTCCGTGTTAGTCTGCCGGCAGTCTGCTTCGTCTGGCAGATTGCTATGATCATACTGTTTGGAGTTTTCATCCGATATGATGAAGAGTCTGATGCCCATTGGGTGGAGTACAAAAGGAAGCAGAACTTCACCAGCGACATTGAAAATGACTTCTACTTCAGATATCCCAGTAAGTGCAAAATTGGACAGACATGCATTGATAGATGATCTAGTTAATGTCTGATCATTTCTTTAATCTTTTGAAGGAAGGCTTTAAAATTATCACATCGATACTGCACTTAAATATCAGATATCTCAAGACCAAACAACTCATGATACTAACAGGCTGTGTTCCTGCTGTCATAAAGGGAAGGAACATTTAAAGAAAACTGCAATACCTTATTTCTTGAAAAAAAAATAATCATCTTTGTAACTTTGAAATATTAGCAATACACACTGGAAACTTTAACTTTAATAGGCTGACTTCTGATGATCAAATAATCAAACAGAAAGTAAATATCATTATATTTTAATCACACCATGAAGTTCTCCATCTGTAATGAAATCCAAATGCCTTTTATCAGTTTAAGTAGATTAAATGTATAAAATCTCAACTTGCATGTGAACACAAATTGATAAATTGAAAATCTAATCTAATAAAGAATATTTTGTCAGAGAAGGGTTGGTGAAATTATTTTCATGTACTCATTTATTTCTTCCCTTCTCTCCAGGCTTCCAGGATGTCCATGTCATGATCTTTGTTGGATTTGGTTTTCTGATGACCTTCCTGAAACGCTACAGCTTTGGCGGTGTGGGCTTCAACTTCCTGATTGCCTCCTTTGGTCTGCAGTGGGCTCTTCTCATGCAGGGCTGGTTTCACTCCCTTGACCACACTACAGGGAAAATTACCATCGGAGTAGAGAGGTAAGGCTCCTCATTGCGTCGTCTCTCATGCAATGAACTTCAAATGCCAGAGGGCTGGGGAGGTATGTTATGTAACTCAAAGATGAAACCTCATTCTTCAACCTGTCAGAGTTTGTCATTGTTACAGGGGGAAGGACTTGAACTTGACAAGTCTCTTTTGTAAGAGAAGTCAGAACATACGAGCAAAATATTTTGTCTAGTCCTGCCTGCAGGTGTGCTGGAGGTAAAGCGTGTACAGTTTTCAGAGTGCAGGTCCAAGAATTAGTCACTCAGGTTCATCCTCTAAAAATATGGTTGAGTCACGGCTGGATGTTCTTGTACTGGTGATCGTATTTAAATCCTTACCACCACATTCCCTTCAAATTTGATCATATTTCAACCTAAATTTACTCTTTTTTTAAGGTTTACTGCAAAGTTACAATAAAGATACTGTTTGTTGTTTTGTATTATTATTAATATATTGATGTATTTATTCCAGCTACGTGTGTTTTCATGTAGTTTAATGTAAACTCATACAGATGTATTGATATTATTTAACTTTAAAAAGTACATCAAGACAAAGTGATAACATATTGATAATCTTATTCAAACTCTTTAAAGACTCTTTGGTTTAGCAGTGCCAATTCATTGCCATATTTGAATCGTATTGGAAAAGAAAAACACTCGTCAAACATTATTGCCAGTGAGATTTCCATTTTGAAAGGCTGGTAGTCCATTCCTGTTGAGACTCATCAGTTAAATATAGTATTCATTGTGACTCCGTTTCCACTTACTCAGTCTTTGTCCATGTCCTTTACCTTGTCTCTACCACAGTCTGATCAATGCCGACTTCTGCTGCGCCGGCTCCCTGATTGCATACGGAGCCCTCCTTGGTAAAGTGAGTCCTGTCCAGCTGTTGGTTGTCACCTTATTTGGCGTCACGCTGTTTGCTGTGGAGGAATACATCATCCTGGACCTTCTTCATGTGAGTCTCAACAATCCAAAATCCTTTCACTGGTCACCTCACCAATGTTTTTAATCGTCTTTTGATTAATTCTCTATCTTTTTGTGTTTTTCTTTTCAACAGTGCAGAGACGCCGGGGGCTCCATGGTCATCCACGCCTTTGGAGGGTACTATGGTTTGGCCATCTCTTGGGTCCTTTATCGACCAAACTTACATCAAAGCAAACGCCTGAATGGATCAGTCTATCACTCTGATATGTTTGCAATGATCGGTGAGCAGTCAGTGGTTTAAACTGTAAACCTCAGCATTATTTTAACACACATTTTAAAAATACTAACGATGATCCAACTCTTCCCTAACAGGCACATTGTTTCTGTGGATGTTCTGGCCCAGTTTCAACTCAGCCATCACAGACCACGGTGACGGACAGCATAGAGCAGCCATCAACACCTACCTGGCCCTGGCCTCCTCCGTCCTCACCACAGTGGCCATCTCCAGCATGTCACAGAAGAGAGGGAAACTGGACATGGTAGCTCTCTTTTACCAGGAGAAATATAAAACTGTGTCATCTACCATTTTCAATTTCTCATTTCTGACATTTTGTTTTTTCTGACAGGTGCACATCCAAAACGCCACTCTGGCAGGTGGAGTTGCCATGGGAACAGCAGCAGAGTTCATGATCACTCCTTATGGTTCATTGATCGTGGGTTTCCTCTGCGGTATTATCTCCACGTTTGGATACCTGTTTATCACGGTGAGCTTGTGTCATCTTTTTAATGCTCTCTGACTGCAGAAAGACACAAAAACAGGGGAAAGTTTATATGTATTTCATCAAATTTTATGATAACCTTTTCATTTAATTTACATGTATTAACTACAAAACAAGTCTTTAAAAAAGTAAAATAGTTCACAAGATAGAAGTGAAGTTTTCAACATTTTTTGAAAGACATTACATAGAGACAGCTTTTGTTTTTTAACATTACTGTAGGCCTTGAATCTTTTTAAAAGAACTTTTCATGGTGAAAAGGGATTTTGTCGAGACTTAAAAGAGAATGTGGTGTAGATTCACAGAAAATAAATGACATGTGAAAATATTTTCTGAGAAAATAAATAAAAATTATCTCCAAAAACTGGTTTTGTGGACTTCGGTGAAAGCCCCAGCGTAAGTATCTAACACACTGCTGTTCCTCTTATTTTCAGCCCTTCTTGGAGAAATATCTCAAAATCCAGGACACATGCGGTGTCCACAACCTCCATGCTCTGCCAGGGATGCTGGGTGGCTTCACAGGTGCCATTGTTGCTGCAGCTGCCACTGAATCTGTCTACGGCGCAGAAGGGTGGGTCACCAACATATACAAACATTTCTTATCTTATCAAAGAACCAGTCTTAGCCTGTTTGTTGACAACAATGTGATAAAGTGAACAGGTTCTGTCTTGTTCTTTAGACACAGATTAAAACTTTGAAAAACACATATTGAACCCTGGATTAAAATTCCGTTACAGCTTGGTCAACGTCTTCGACTTTGAGGGCGAATTTAGCGACAGATCAGCAGGAACTCAGGGAGGATTCCAGGCTGCTGGCACATGTGTGTCTATCGCATTTGGGCTGGTTGGCGGTGCAATTGTTGGTAAGTTTTTCTATATCTAGAGTGAATATTGTTGAGGCATGTTACATTCATGAGATTAATCATCTGACCACTCTTTAAAAAACAGTCCTCTGTACAAACTCACAAATGTGGCTTTTCTTGGATTTGAACAGTTGTTCTGTCTCTACAGGTATGATCCTCAGGTTCCCTATCTGGGGCGACCCTGCCGATGACAACTGCTATGATGATGAAGTTTACTGGGAGGTAAATGTGCTGAGCTTTAGGGCGTGAACATTTTATCATAAAATCAATCTGTCTCCTTAGCTTACCTCTTGTCCTCACGTTTCAGGTTCCTGAGGATGAGGAGAGCATTCCTCCAGTTCTGGAGTACAACAATCACATGATCCACAAGCACCAAGACATGTAAGCTCACTCACATTGGACACAAATCCACTTTCACTCTCAATTTCAACATTACTGATGTAACATTTCTGTCTTTGTTCAACAGATCTGAGTCAAACTTCTCTGTGGACCAGAGTTAGAGCCTCACAGTGAAACACCGTCCTCCTGACATTACTTTGAAGTTGATGTAGCTGTGAACTGCAGTGAAAAAAAGAAACACTTATTTATGAAGGAGCCACCCTTAAAAATTGGCAATTTTACCAGGAAGGAATATTTTCACACACTGTCTCTACCTGCTGCTCTTGTCCTGCACCACGAACACCTGATTAACTTGTGTAGCATTTAAGTCCATGATTGAAAGCATAAGGTTATGACAACACTCCACATATGGGTGAATTATTCACTTTATTTTCTGTAAAATTATTTGATTTTATTATTCCTAACAACTATGTGATAACCAAGAAATGTCAGGTACTGAACATGGGCCTAAAAAGTGAGAGACAAGTAATGTTGATATGAGCGATCGCATTACTGCAAGTGGTTGCACGCCTTTAGCTTAAATGACAGATGAAAAAGTTTGTGCCTCTTGATTGTTAATAATTCTTGTTGATAATGTTTGCCCTTGTAGTTCTTATGAATGAAGACTTAATGTAGTTTTATAAAGGATTAAAAGTGGGAGGTGTCTAATTGAAGGAAAAGTGCAGCCAAAATTAATCTGTTTTTGAGAATATATCTTATTTAGTTATTTCTTTAGAATGATGTAAATGCAGTTATAAGCTGAATGTACATATGATTGAAAACACTTTTTATTTGTTGTAGAGTATACATGTTCTCAGGAGGGAAGTTTTCAGTGATTACAGTTTCCAGTGATTTGATTTGTTTAGTGTTGACCTAGATATACTTAAAGTGATCGTATGTGAGATTGTACTTTTTGTGTTATTGATATTTGATAGTTAAAAATGTTGTCAATGATAAACCCCATGTAACTGAAATTACACAATAAAGCTATTTAATTGTCTAAACATTTGTTTTGCACATGATTTCACTTGTTGCACAAGGGGAACATGGACAAAAAAAAAAAAAAAATGGACAATGACAAAAGTAATTGTTATATAAGTACAGTCTACATTTGTTCATGTGTGGTGCTGTAAACAAAAGCACATCACCAGCAGTTGTATTCACATTAAAAAGTAGAATAAATAAGGTGATTTCTGAAACAGATGTTGCCTTGAATCATTAGGAGTATGAGATGACCACAAATTCATTGATGTGTAAAAGTCATGACTATATCCGTAAAGTGTTGATCCATGTGCCATCTGCAGGTAGCTTTAGGAAGAACTGTCTCATAATACATAATGTAGCATTTCCTGCATGTGTTGTTTGTTGAGTCTTTCTCTTGATGAAATAATACGTAAAATCCAAACAAACATTCTTGAGCTTTTGGTTCCTATCATAAATCTACCTTCCTTTGATTGGGACAAAATTTTGCTCACAAGCCCAATACGATACTTGATGATGTCCTGAGACCCCGACAGCTTTAATTGTCTCAGTTTTAGCACAAGGAAATGACCTCACTTCAGTTTACGTATTTGAAGTGTAGTATCCCCATCAGTCCACAAGATGGTAATACAGGGTTAAAAGTGTTCTGGGGAACCCCGTATCAAAATTAAACGAACACACAATTTTGAGCTCTTTGAAATGCCATTTCACAAAATGTACTTTTAAAGAACCATCAAATATGCAGATAGAGGGGACCAAGCAATCCAGAGAAATAGTTTAAAGAAATTCTAGTGCGAACAAAAGTAATTTGACTGTATATAAATATTTGTTTAAATAAGTTAAATTGACTTCAGTGGATTGACACATCAGTCATGATCGCAAAATCAGCTTCAACAAACATTTTGTTTTTGATTTTGTCAACTGCTCCCAGGTCTGGGACTAAAAAAACTTCCAAATGAGGATAATACATATGTTTGTAGTAGCACTATGTAGAAAACTTCTTGACACTTCTTGACAGATACATATGCAGCATTATTTGTTTATTTGTTCGTACGTGTGTGTGGGGAGGGAGTGGAACATTTTGTACTTGTCTGAATTGTTATGAAGTGACTCAACTGAAACCACATATTTACAGAATGACAGTCATTTTTATACAGTAGACAGGACTGGACTGGAGGACTGTTGGTTGTAGTGAAAAAGAAAAGTGTGTCAATAATTAGTTTTATACAGCCATCATGGTATTTTCTTTTTGATAAATGTCAAGTTTATCACAAGAATATGAATAAAAATCTGAGAGTAAATCTTGTTAACATGCTTTCTGTAGCTGCCCTCAGATTTGATTGGCATGTTAAGTCATGTGACTTTGATCATTTAAAGCCTCTCAATTAGCTTTAGGATCAGATTGTTTAATCAATAAAGGTCACTGAGTGAGTGAAATTATATTCAGACTGTAATTGAATTTTGACTTGACAAAAGTTGCTGGTGCAGGGAGTCAAGGAGGGTTAAACAGGGTCCTGCAGGTCATTGTGGGCTGCCTTTCTGCCTGCAGTGCTCTGATCTCTCTGCTGCCCACTTTATTCTGATGGTAATGAGGCCTGGACAAACCAGTCAATAAGGCCGCTTTCTGACCAATCTCTGCGACATTAATGAACTCTAAATGCACTGGGTGGACATGTGCTTTGTGCTGCTGTGTCAGGTGACAGACGCTTTGGTGAGTGAAGAAGTCTGTAAGAGACCTGATGGGGCGAGACAGGTTAACTGAGGAGTTATATGCAAGGATAGTGGGGATTTTTAAGGACAGGGCAAGTAACACAAAGAATTTGGATTGTTTTCTGACCTATTATTATTGAGCCCGTGTAACATGATATTCAATGCATCAGTCTGGTTGTGTGTAGCTGAATCAGCAAACTTTGGCGATAAAAACTCTACATTCACTGATTTGCAGCCTTTCATGTAGCAAATTACAGAGGTGGACATGGACGAGCTTTGTTCAGAGACATTAGGGATTTTAATTCACATTGTCTTTTTTCAGCCTTGATGACTGTTTCCATCCAAACCACTGTAATATTGCTGTCTCTCCTAAATCACTGTATGGTCCAGCCTTGTGGAGACCTTATGAGAGTGGACGTAGCTCCTCTTGTGAATCATCCCACCCTGGGGAGGGTGTTTGTGAAACCACTTGGTCTGCTATTGTCCTCTTGGGACTGGCCTCCTCTGAAAAGCTGCAGAAAGCCTGTAATCAGATTAAAGGTTGCTGGGAAGGGGAGGGGGGATTTTCGAGGCCTAGCGAGGAGGTCGTGGAAGTTCTCTAATCAGTACCTGCCATTGAAGTGCAGAAGAGGGGCTAAATAACGCAGCAGGAGGGGAGGCGGGAGCCAAGCTGAAGGGACAAATTGGCCTGTTGTTGGAGGGGGATAATGGGACAATAAGGGAGGGGAGTATAATCAGGGAGTATAGAGGGGAAGAGAATAGGTGCAATGGGAAAAAGGAGGAGACTGAGGAACTCCAAAGGAGGTGGCCGTGTCCCATCCTGCCCTGGCAATTATATCACCTTTGTGAGCTGATTGGAGCTTGCTGCAGAATCCATCTGGGCCTCAGATGGACATTAGAGGAGACTTTTTCTCACTGTCCTCATCTAGAAGGCTCATGAGGACATACCAGGGTCTTTTATTGTCCAAATGAAACTCATGAACCCACTAGTGACAAAAAGCATCCACCCCTCAAGAGGGTCCAAGTGCCTCATGAACTCTCACTTACTTGATTAATTGTTTTCTCTAAATTCAAAAAGGAACAACATATATGAAGACTCTTTAAAACATAATCTTTCTGTTTCCATGGCCAATAAAAATAAAAGTTTTATGACAATTAAAGGAGTTTTACCAGGAGATAGACCCGCCCCTCTGTCCAGAGCCTGTGATAAAGATGTCATATCACAAGATGTCCTGCCGGTCTCTGAACTCCACCAAACTCTTTATGGATCCCTCTCTGTCATTGTGCTTACTCATCAAACATCCACTCCCTGAACAACCAGCATCCCTAAAGGCCAGTCTCTACCTTTTTATTCATTTGACAAGAGTCCATTTGTTGGGGTCAAAGGGGAAAGTCTCAGCACTGCTGCAGAGGAGTGCAGGGAAATCACTATTCATAGCC
Organism: Xyrichtys novacula; assembly: GCA_962446985.1. Taxonomy (NCBI): domain Eukaryota; kingdom Metazoa; phylum Chordata; class Actinopteri; order Labriformes; family Labridae; genus Xyrichtys; species Xyrichtys novacula. The sequence goes on along the minus strand of OY660864.1, from coordinate 21,296,754 downwards.
AGGGAGTTCTTTGATTGTGGCACAAAGGCCACTGGTTCCCTGCTGGAGTGAGAGAAGAAGAAACGAGAGGTCCTTAAAGACATATGTGAGGGATCCAAACTGAATGCTTTAGCTAATGAGGTGCTCCACCTGCCCCTGAGCTCTAATTACTGCGTAAGAGGATGATCATTACCAGCAAAAGAAAACTCTCTTAGTAGCATTATTTTTTTGGCTTGTGTATTACATATAGCCAACAGTTGGGAACACTTTAACTTGTAGCCAGCAAAGATTTTTTTTTTGTGCTGGATGGACCAAAGTCTCTTTATTAACACCTGCAAAGATGTGTCCCATACTGAGGAGGTTTGACAGATTTCAGACACAGTTCTGATCATCAGTCTCATTTGCAAAAGTGAATATTATGAAGCACATTAATTCACAGATTTCAAAAAAGGCTTCACTTAGGTTACACCACTGAGGCTGGGCCGATATTTTATGCTGTCCATAGTTCCACACAAAAAACACACACATGAACACAGTTCTGGTCTCAGTGAAGTCACCTGTCAGGTTAGGAGGAGGTGTTCGGGTTGGAAATGTTGACTCCATCCACCTCTTTGAGTTATGCAGGAACCAGCAACAGAGGTGGAGTTGAGGCCTCAGCCTTACCGCCTGGCAAACAGCTACAACATGCCCACCTGTCAGTCAAATTAGCCACACCCCCAACTATGACTAATTTTGCACAAGTCTAACTGTGAAGTTGGACTGAGCATTAGAGCCACACTAAAAAATGTTTTTATAAATATATAACCTTCTATAGAATTCTTTTGTGTCATTTACTACTGAGAGTAAAGTCTCAGCTAAATCATACTTTCATGAAGATACATTTTTATAAGAATAGAGTTGTGGTAAATTTTTTAAGAATAAAGTCGCATCTAAGTTCTTATACCACGAGAATGAAGTCTTTATGATACATTATATGATTAAAGTAAAATAATAATAATAATAATAATAATAATAATAATAATAATAATTTAGTCTTCAATTAGAATAGGGATACCACACATCACAGTTTTTGCACAAATATTGTCTGATTCTGACATTAATGACTTTATTTTAGTCACATTATGATTTAACTTCAACTTCAATTTCTTAACAATATGACATCAATCTTGTAACATTAATACTTAGTTCTATGACTTTATTCTTGTGTGAAATCAATTTACAGAAACTTTTTCCCTGAGATAATAATTTTACAATAATGGGCCAGTTTGAAAGGAAAAACTAAAATGACAAAATTACATCTTACCAACAAACATCTTTCTGGTTGGTGGTGATGAGAAAAGTGGTACCCATTAAAAGTGATTTTTGCACAGACAAGTTTTTCTACGATAAAAAATGAGTTAGTTAGAAGTTTGTGGGATTATTGAAACAGGTAAAATACAAAGTGCAGATGAAGACTTACAGTCCTACTTATCTTCCCTGAAACTGTCCTCGTACAGGAATGCATCTCTGTGTAATTAAATGTTGAGACAAAAATCATCAATTATCTTCTGCTGCATGTTGAATCTACCCATATGTCATCAAGTTTATTCTTTCAACAATCTTTCCCAAGACTCTTTACCATCAAGCGTCATCAGGTTCATGCAGATGAGCCGCACTGACAGAGAGGGGGCAGTAATCACACACTCCATCACTGAGTGCAAAGAAAGGATTGGAGGGAAAGTCATGGAGGAAAAAGGAGGGAAAAAGAGGGGACAGGAGGAGGAGGAATGATTCTCCTGGGAAGGGAGGGTGTTTGGGTGAAAAGCAACAGCATATGTATTGTTGGAGGCCCTGACTCGCCACCCTGGAGAGCTCCCTGTTCCCACGGTTTGCTCAACAAACAAACGCACCCCCCCAGTACACACACACATACACACCATGCACCCGCACGCAGCGGTGATGTCATTAATTACCATCAAAATGAGCATGACAGCAAGCAAGTGTGCGTGCGTCTGCCAGCAAGGCTTTGTGAGTGTGTCTATGTCTGTGTGCGTGTGTGTGTGTGTGTGTGTGAAGCAGAGAGAGGGAGATGCATTGAGAAAGAAAGGGACCATTGTCCATTCTGAAATAAAGAAATCTCCACTGAAGCATTGTAAATGGAAAAGGCAGAAAAATGGACCAAATTCGTGGATCTTTTAGTGCGAGCCGGGCTGTCACATCTTGTCAGAGCTGTACAAAACCTGATGTGCACACAGTGGCCTGCCCGAACACAGAGACACACTGTGGCCCTGTGATTGTGTGCTCTCCTCGTGAAACTCAGCCTCTTTCCTCCCAGCCTCACAGGGACAGAGATCCTGATTTTACAAACACTCAATTTGTGCATGTGTGTGTAGAAAGAACGTGCATGTCAACTTCTTTTGTGTGTATTTCTCTAACCTTACAAACTGTGAAGTGGGTATTATTTTTGTAAGCATTGAGGCTGAGAGGTAAAACTTAGCAGAGGTTGGACTTATTGTGCAACCTCTTATCGAGTGGGAAAAACTGTCATGGGATGGTAACTGTCCATTAGTATCTTTTCTAACCTTCACTTGGTCCATAAGAAGTGTTATAACTTTGGCGGCAAATCCTCCTCCTGATCTCCCATGTTCCAGACACTCCTTAGTTAACATGTATGTTTCCTGTATTTATGAATATTGGCCTGTAGATAACAATCCATATGTGAAGATGTTTTGCAGTTTTCTGCAAATGATAGACTTGACTTTGGTCAGGAGGATCAAAGTGGAAAACTTATCCTGAGAGGTCATGATGCTTTGCTTCAAAACTCCTTTTAATCTATCAGTTGGACAGATTAGTTTACCCATAAGATTAAGTTTAAGGAAAAAAGGGTGTCGCCAAGTTATTAAGATTTGTCCTTTTTGGTTGATGATTTCTGAAGAAAAATGTATTTGAACTTCAGTCAAGAGTTCGATCATCTCAGTGTCCAACGCTAGCTGTTGGATGCTTCTATTTGTAGAGTTCTGGTGTCACTAAAAAGTTACTAAAAATTGCTTCATCTGTGCAAATGTTCTGGTTTGGTTGAGATACTTATGGTTACGGAGAAAACTTCTGTTGTGGAAATGAAAGCCCGTGCAGACATGCAGACATGCATTTTATCAACTCTGTACTCCCATGATCATGTGTCATTTTTCTCTCTTTTTTACGTCAAAGCTAAGTTTTGTATTACAATGGTTTGAGTTAGTCAATATCTCATGGTAGCAAAGCTTGTTTTCTCTGGATTACAGGATCTGTCTGTCCGCTCTTGTGTTGTCATTTAAGTTTATCATCATTGTTGTTACATATGTCATTTATTTTTGGTGTGTATGTAGTGTCCGTTGTTGTCTGTGATGTGCAATGTACTGTCAGTGAAGACAAATCTCCCTACAGGACAAATAAATCAAATCAAATCAAATCAAATCAAATCAAATGACACTGGAAAACAACAGTCTGATCACTATGATGGACCTGACTTTCTCCCAAAATAAGTAGAAATATCTCTTTGTTTGGCTTTTGCAACTTTGGTTATAGAAGTCATGATCATCTGACATTTGGGTGGTGCGTGTGAATCAAATACTACTTGTCCAGAAATACACAAAAGACAATTTTGAGAAAAAGTATCTTCATAGTAAGAGTATTTTTAGAATTAAGGTCCCTATACAGGACCATGCACACTGGTTTTGTGTCATTTTTTTCTTATCACACTGATTTCATGACAATTCCTAGTTCCGCGTGTTTTTAAATTTAAACTAGAAACTATTCAAAGACATGTATGTATGTTGAAGTTGAAGTTTGTGAGGGTGTGTGTGTGCGAGCTCTGCGGATTTTTTGTCACGACCTGCCTCAGTGAACAGAGCTTCATTAGAGATCATTAGTTTTTCCTGCATAGTGGGCCTCTGTGAGCTCTGCTTGTGCAGTGAACCAGGCTGCAGGCTCAGATTATTGTGCAGCCATGAATACTGGGTATTTCACCTCATCAAAGTTTGCTCAGATAATTGCTACTATGTGATCTGCACTGTATGAAAAGAAGCCGTGTTAATTAGATGCTTTGATTGGGACGTGAAGGGGAAGGAAACAAATGTGAACTTTGTTGTCTTGTACACATCTCTCCTCTCAGGGTTTGTATATCAGCAGAGCAGGATGGTATTTGTGCCTCAAACTTTGATGAGCTCCTCAATTCAGCACTGGTCACTTCTCTGTGTTTGGGAAAATGTGCATGTTTGCCTTATCCTACATCTCAGCAGGCCTCACAGTGCTCTGAGACAAAGCCTTACATTCAGGACAAACAAGAGCACAGTTGAAAGTTTACTTATGTATGTGTTTGAGTTGTTCCTTTACATCATTAGATACTGCGGATAAGAGGTCTTTTATTCAAAATCACTCTGACAGACCTTCTGTATGGGAAAAAAATGTAGGTTATTTGTACTTGGTACAAGTGAGAATATGCAGAGTGGTAATTAGCATATAAGCACTTTGGGGTGATGGAGTTCATACCCCAGTTTTCTTGCACATAAATTCTTTATTCAGCATGTTAGTTTGATATTCATATAAATTTGCCCCAATCATCATAATGTGTGTTCAACATATTTCTTCAAGGGTCTTTAAAGAATTTAAGTTGTTTGTAAATAGAGAAACGTCGCTGCTGTGCAACAACCCCTCTTTGTTTGATGGATTTACTCCCAGAGAAGCAAACACACACATAACTTTGAAATCATAAAACTTGTCCCCTTTATGTGCGTATGTTCAATATATTCGTTGTTAGACAGTGAGGAGGTAAAAGCAGGCAATGTAGGAAGGAACACAGTGTGCTTTAGACCAGTAGGTGGTGCCACAGTAACAATGACTTTGATTTATTTAGCCTTTTAAGTCAAATGTCACAAACGGGACTAAAACATTTTTGAAGGTGAGCTTGTTTCAAACTGTGAAAAGTCAAAGATTTTATGAGTTGTTTTACTTTTTACCAAAATTAAGTTGCTTTTAAAGAAACATTTGTCCATAAAGTAAGAGAAAATTTAGACTTGTTACTGTGAGGTAACTCTAATTCTTGATGGTGTATTGAATGCTTTGCTGTTACTTCTTTCCGCCTCTACTCTTCACAACTTCTGGGCACTTTCACTGCTATGTTCAACCATTTATTTATAATCAAGCCTTCAGTGTGTAACAGGAGCCCTGTTACATTTTTAGCAGTAGCAAAATCATGCCTCAGTTATCTGGTACCTGCAAAAATTAGCACAAGCACATGCAGCCATGTGGCAAACCACGACTTGGATCTTGGTCTTAGGGTATCTCAGCCAGCTGTACCCTTGGACACATTTAAAGGTAAAGGTTTTCTTTATTTGCCAAATTGCAGAGACATTTTCATTCTGTCGGACAGCTAAAGAGAAAGGAAATGTGAGAAAAAGAAAGTGGCGTGCCAGTTGAAACGGGCGACACAAATGGAGCATTTGTCTCATATTTTGAGGGGCAAATGAAATACCTAAACACAGAGGTGTGGAAAAATGAAACCATGGCCTCTTTAAAAAAAATCTTTCGGCAGTTAGTTTATAGCATATGGCTCAAATGAAACCTGTAATATTGAGCTGCTGTTTTGTTTTTTGGGCCTGAGGAAGCGTCTTCAGCTCAATGTCTGCTCGATGTGTGTTCAGAGGTGCAAACTAGTGTCTTTCCAGTCTTAATCACACACTTACAATGCAGAAAGTAAACACACATTTAAAACAATACCATAAATATTTCCAGTGATCATTTAAGGTGTGTTTTATTGTTGTTGATATGGTATGCTTTTAACTTTAGTTTTAGAGATTCCACAAGCTGCAATCTTATGATTATGTAATAGTTTTTCCATTTCAAAACTCTGCTAAATCATGTTGTTACTTTGCACATCTAACAGAGTAAAAAGCCTCCAAAGAACCCAAAGAAAAACTGGGCTGGTAAAGGTGTGAGGATCTTTCTTTCTGCAAATCACTCACAATATTGACAACTCTGTAACTTGAAAAATAAGAACAACTATTACTGTGAAGTAAAAGAAAAGCTTCCTATGATCAGGGTACATTTTTAAGACTATCTCTACATGACATAAACACCTAGCTGTATATTTACAAGAACTTCACTGATAAAACTAAAGTTCACTGGACGATGTCTGCCGCCATTAACACAGTTGTTCTCCATCTTCATGAGATTTTCATGTTTCTTCTAAATCAAAAGACTGAATAATAAAAGAAAAATCCTTTTCCTAATTATACAGACTGGAGGCTTATTTGGCTGTTGAAAGAGAACTTGCAGCCCCTCCTGCCAGATAAGGAGCAGTGTTGATGAGGTGAGAAGCAGAGAATGCCTAAAACAAACTGTGGAGGGGCTCCAGCAAACAGCCAGGGGCTTCAGATATATTAAATTACCATGATTGGGGACTTAAGGCATGCTTAGAGTCTGTTTGAGAGGCTGGGGAGCCTCAAAGCGCAGCCATTCATATCTGGGGAGCCAGGTCAATAGGTTGGGGAAGTTCACAGGACCTGATTCTATTCTTATGCAAACGCAGAGTACAAGACCTAAAGCTCACTCAGTTGGAAGATATAAATGACTGGAGCATCATCTTCAGCTCTCCATGCACACAGAGCTACCACAGCTGCCTGCTCGGCATTCATGAGGCAGAGTTGAGTTGTCTGAGAGAAGTCTGTGGATGTCTCACAACTTACACTGATGGTGGCGTGAACATGAAGTTACAAATAAAATATTTTAAAAGTGTTAAACTACACCCTTATGAAAATGCCGCCAAAAGACTGAAGTCTAAAACAGGGAAATAAACATTCACTCTTTGAAACAACGCATATGTTTTACAGGGCCTTACAAGTGTCTGTAGAGTTCATGGCTCTGTGCAGGGCATTGTGTTCTTCATAATGAAACTTCAGTCCAACATTTTAAGGAACTTCTTTTTATAAAATGTGATTTTGCAACAGTGAGGTCTGAACTGTGTACAGCCTGCAGTAAGTTTACACTTCAAATAGACTAAACATACATGTGTAAAGACAGCATGGTCTGACTCTGTACACATACACAAATACGTTTTCCATGACTTTAACTTACCAGAAGATGTGACAGGTCAGGACATCATGAAGGCTGTTGTAAAAAAAGAGGAAATGCGGCTCAAAGTTTTATTAAGTCCTCAAGTCACATAAATTAAAGATTTCTTCAGCTTGTCATTCGGCTTGTGTCGGGTCAGACTGTGTCCCAAGAGAGTTAAAGGTCATGACTCCCTCTGTCCAGCAGCAGGTTAACACTCTGCGGACACAAGATCTCCACAATGTGGGAGGCAGGTCACTAATCTGCAACAAGACATCACAGACAGACAGGCCTCTGTGTCACGTTTAGTGGATGTAATGAACCATAAAACACTTTGATTTTAGACTTTTTTATACTTGTATGAAATATCCCTGATTAAGACAAGTAATTATGAAAATGCTTTTTAAAGAACAAACTTGTGTTCAGGAAGAAGTTTACATGAAAATCAACATTAAAACAGACATATGAAATAAAACAAGGTTAATCTGATGTTTTTAACATATTTTAAATGATGTTTTCAATATCATGAGATGAAAATATCAGTGAAGTGTAATGAAAAAAGATCACGTAAGTGCAGCAGCAATATATTACTGCCCAGAGAAAGCACAGATCTACTTGTATCAAATGAGCTAAATAAGATGAACCCATTAAAAATAGTTTTATTTTTAGTATTCCAATAATAATAATTAAAAAAAAATAATAATCCATTTATTTGGTGCCTTTCTTGACACTCAAGGTCACCTTACATCATTAAAACAAATAGAGTTTTAAAAAACAAACCGTTGTGAAATACTATTTAAATAATGTTTAAAGTATGGACAGCGGAGTTGTGGTCAGATTGAGTAAACCAGTTTAAACAGATAAGTTTTGAGTGTGGATTTAAAATGTGGGAGCTGGTCAGTAATATAGTGGTTATAGGTGGGAGAGAGTCCCAGGGCTGAGGAGCAGACTGTGACCGCTGTTTCAGGCTGCCTTCTCCTCTGATTGGATCGTTAGGTCAGCTGATTGTAGATACAGCCTCTGATCAAGAGGCCAAAACAAAGATGGCAGCCTCTTTCTCTGTGGGATGGAAAGTTCCTGAATATTGTACACACAAGTTTATTGCCATAAAGCTGTATGAGATGAATTCATTTATATGTATTTATTTTTTTACAGGGAAAAAAAATCTGTATATGACATGAGGGAGGTCTAAGTAAATAAGGAACTCGACTGATTTAAGCAGGTAGCAAGGGTCAAACAAACATAAACCTGACACTACAGAGCACAAATGTTCTTTTCACCAGCTAAATCAACTTTTAGCGCTCATGAAGAACATGAAGAAAATGATTGCTAAAATGTGTCCTTAGTGTTTTGTGTGTGAAGTTACTTTGAACGGGGGAAATATATGAGACTCAGTGAAACCACAGGTGGAGATCTTGTTTTCACTGGTTGTAACTGAATGAGGTGGCGGAGCTGGATCCCCCAAAGCATGACCACCGAATCACCAATCAAAGTACACAAGGGTCAAACAACAGTCTATCTACAACTGTTTGTGTAACCTTAATAACTATAATAGCACTTCAACAATAGACAGTTACATTGTGTGTTAAAATAGCACCATAACCAGTGTAGTGAGAGAGTATCAATAGTAATCGATTTGTCTTGTCGGACACTTACTATCTGGCTCAGAAGCTGGAACCATTTATTCATTATTCCAAAGTTGTATGAATGGAATGAAATGAATCTGGTCTTTGTAGAAACATCGATTCAGGCACATGTTTGTCAATCAAACTATCATTAGAGAGATGACAGTGTATCACTGATGGGTCTTTTTAAACAGCTGCCTTAGTCTGTGACTGCGAGGTACTGACCTTGATCTGTCTCTATGAACAACTAAACAAGGCAAATAATGACACACGGGACATTTTTTCAAACATTTATTTTATTTAGTAAAGAGCAAAAAATTCAAGTGCACTTGATTTGATCATTTTCAATACCATCATACTGTTTGAGGGTTAAAAATATATAAGAATAACAGTGACAGTGAGTTCTGCACATTTGATTTCAATGGTTGTCATTCTTCTTTTTTCAAAATCACAAGTCGGAAAATGAAGCATGTCAAATTGTCTGGAAATAACTTTGTTCAGATGCATCGGGAGTCCATATGTGTTGAGTAGATTTCTACACTGAGGCACGAACACATGAATCCATGTGATTCCTCATGATTAACACACAAATGATGCCAAAGATCCACCGAGGAACAGGAGTGTCTGCGTCAGGATGGTCCTTTTCTAATAAAACAAATCAGACAAACACCACAGTATGAGAAACCATGATTATCTCAGTAACATATACGACACATACCAGTATGCAGTCAGATATAATTTTGTCTGTAAATGTTAACACTCATCTGTTACTGGTTGCATCATCTCAGTTTAAGCACCTCTCCTCTGATGGAGTAAAGGCGGTAGCTGACGTGAGATCAGCCCTGCAGCCATGCTGCTGCCACATTCACCACATTATACAGAGAAGATCCTGGACATTTTAATCCCACTGTGAGACATGGTAAGACCCTTTCTTTGCCAATTTTCACCCCCTCTCTTATTCAAACCTCCTCTTTCTTCCTGCAGTCCCCCAGTGCACCATCCTGCTCCCTCTTCTTTCATGTTCCCTCATATCTTTTTTCACTGCTGCACCCCCCCCGCCCAAAAAAAGACCCTCAGACAGACAGCATGCAGTTTATGCAAATGATCCGCCTTTCATGCTCAAAGTTGAATAAGATCTTAACAAGAAAATCTCTCTCCCTCAAACACACACACACTCACACACACATGCACTACAGTATGCACAGACTCCGTATGAAATGTGTGTTGTTACACTCTTACTCCTGCTGTTTGATCTTTTGTGTTGGTATTGGAAATTCTTTGCAAATAACACATGTGTGGACTTAATGAAGCAAGGTGAGAAGGAGAGACAGAATTGTGTGCATGTGTGTGTGTATGTGTGCATGTGTGTGGGCATTTAGGTAAAGAGTGGTGTTGAGTGATGTTGGATGTAAAAGTTGGGATATAACAGTAATTTTACAGCATATTTGTGTGTGTGTGTGGGGGGGGTATTTAGGTGAATAGTGATGTGGTGTTATGTAAAAGTTAGAGTGTGTTAGAGTGTGTGTGTGTGTGTGTGTGTGTGTGTGTGTGTGGGGGGGGGGGGGGGGTCTGTGTGTGTAAATGAGGATGATATATGACAAATTTTTCGGTGTTCCCAGGGTCTTGGTGGTGTGTGAAAGACCTCACTGGGTGGGTGGGGGGGTTGGGGGTTTGTCTGTGCCCAGCTGTTGGGGGGACCTGAATCTCCTCTCTCTCTCTCTCTCTCTCTCTCTCTCTCTCTCTCTCTCTCTCTGTCTGTCTCTCTCTCTCCTCCTGACAGTTTGTCCTTTTGAGCAGCACATACCCGGGCCGTCCTGCCTGTCACCATAACAACGCCAAAACCCTTCTGTCATAGGAACGCCATGCAGTCAGACCTCTGCACAAGGGAGAGAGGGGGGCGTTTTGGGGGAGGAACGGCTGGCATGAATGGGCAGTCGAGACACTTCCACCCCTGTGAACTTGAACTTGACTGACAGTCTGAACGAGTGGCGGGAGAGAATGGAAATCAACTCCTCAGTGATCTGGCATTGAGGTTCACATTGATACTCTTTAATTCTTCATACATTTGTGAGTAACATCAGACTGATGGATTTGATTCTGAGTTTATAAGAGAAAATTCACCTTCATTTCATTATTTCTTGTCCATTTATGATGCCACACAGTGGTTGAGTAGTTTACATCAGGTTCAATCCATCTCTCTGCCTCGATGTCTGTTTGTGACGTCCCTGTCTGCCGCAGCCTAAAGCCCCTAAAGGCGACTGGGACATATCAGGGGTCTCAGCCGCTCTGACTCAGTGGACCATGGGGAAAAAGGACCTGTGAAAGGTCCCCTGTCGCTGTTACAAGCCGTGGCAGGATAATCGCATGTATCCCCAGATTAAGACGGGATGGCAGCTGTGGGGCTGAAGAGAAACGCACAATGATCCACCTTCATGAGGCCTGCAGGTCCACACAGGGTCTGAGTCTGAGATACGAGGCTGTTTGGATTATGCCAGTAGATCTCAGTCTGATTTTGGAGTTATATCTTAGTTTATCTGTGAATCTGTGAAACTTAAAGTGTGTGGGAGTGGTGCAGATCAAGTAAAGAAACTCATTAACAAACATTTGATTTAGTTGAGCTCGATCAGTGAAACAGGATCTTATCGTCTATGATACTTTATTAAAAGAGGGTTACAGGTCATCTTCCTACTTTACATTGCTTAAAGATTAAATTAGCATGAATATTAAGAGATATTTTTGGATTTTGGTGACTAAAAAATTGGAAACTGAACAACTTTAATTCAGAAAATCACGTCCATCCCTAAACAAATGTGCCCTCTGCTGTGGCTTTTGGATTTTTTTTCTTTCATACAATAACAGAGTAATACCGATACATCTTTCAAAATAACAGAATTGGTCATTAGCATTACGCTCTCACTAAAAGCACCAAGGAGAATTCATATGTGACACAGCGGCTGCAGTGTGAGACCACACACTCTTCACACACTAACTGTGAGAGGATCACCCCCCCACCCCAGGCATAAAGAGGCAGAGAGACAAAGGAACAACTTTTCCAGGAGACACTCTCATGGCTGCAGACTTAAATTTGCATCTGCCTATGTCTGGTGTGTGCGCGACGTTCCTATCCCACAGCCCTCAGAGGTTCACTGCAGCCCCCTCTCTCACACACACACACACATGGTCACACACACACACTTGGAGCTGGGAAAAGAGAGGTGGTGGACCTTTGTCAAGTGCTCCTTTCACAAAGCCGCCATTGTGGAGTGAATCCAGGATCAGAATGATAATTTGGACCCATGTTTACTAACAGACTTTCCTGCTGCTGCTGCTGGAGAGCAATGCATCAACCCGCAGCAGCAGCGTACAACCACTGATTCTCTGCACCGGGCTCTGCATGTGTGCAGGTGCATTTCAGCTGCAGGTCACTGTGTGTGTCCTTTATCTGCTTGTTAAATGGGTTGCGAATAAAAGGCCGGTCTATTCTTGAAGCAGTTGAGGAGTTTCTTAAGTTATGTGGGAAAAAAATTACAGTTTCCATCTGCCTCAGTTTGTTGGACACTGTACGACAAAATCCATCACCTCTTAGACACCCCCCTCCACTCACACACACGCACACTAACATTTGCTGTCTCTCGTTCAAACTCTCCTGTCTAACAATAATGATAATAAAAAAATAAAAGAGCAAATGTTTCTCACAAAAAAGGAAAAAGAGTTAAATGGATGTACTCCGTTTTTGAACTGGTTATAAAGCAGATTTTCACAGGTATTCTGTGTTCCTGGGATACTGTATTTTCCTGTATGAGCTCATGTCATCAGCAGCCTCACACCTGCCCCACCCCCAACTGATTGTGTAATTACAGCCTGTGTTTAATAAAGGGACAGCTCCCCTTTTATTTTCTGAGGCCAGACGCTTAGCATTCAAAACCAGTATATATGCGTGCAAAAATGGCAAAAATAAAACAAAAAAAAAGGAAAATCCTTTTGTTAACACAGCAAGGATTTAATTCAGCGTGCAGTTTATTCTGCCTGCTTTGATTGATTTGACTCTGTGTCAATTAAAATTGCTTTGTGCGAATATGATGTTGTATAATCTTACATTAGGATGGCAATGAATCGGGCAAACCACTCGAAGAAATGAGAGTAACATGGGCCAGTTCCCAGGGAAATATTAAAGGTATAAGTCACTTGATGGGGAGGATTTTGATTTTCAATTAAAACATGTATGTGTGAATGTTTTTCATATAAAAGTGGCTATCTTTACAAAAACGAAAAAGAATAAAAAACATATTACTATTGAAACAATTTCACAAAACACAATCTAATTTACAGAAATTCCTTTAAATGGATTTTCCATAATAAATGAACACAAAAGAAAGTTTTGAGGAAAAATCGTAAATAACTTCAGGGGGCCAGGTTAGAAATTCTCTCAGGACAGGTTGAGTGGGACTGGACTAAACTCTGCCTTACACTGCTGGTTATTATAGGAAGAATTATGGGATTCATATATCCACATACAGATCCCGTCATTTTAGTATTTTAATGGCCTAAAGGGCATCATTTCGAAAACTGCAGGAACAGGTTCTACATACAGAACCATGATGGAAAAACACAGTTTACGAAAATAAAATTAATACAACAGTAAAAGGAGATGAAATGAAAGTGTACACATTCTGCATCCTCTTTCTGATTATGAGTCCACTTGATTATTCTGCTAACTGGCCGATGAGCTTCTTGGTGCTGCTGCGCCTTTAAATCCTCTCTGCTGCTGCTGCTCGTTTCTATGCAATTATGTTAATATGCAGCCTGTCTGCCTCTATTCATTACTGCTGCACTTCTCTGATCGTTTCCTTTATTTTACATCTTTACACCGACACTCGGGCTTTTCCCTCTCTCTCTCTCTCTCTCTCTCTCTCCCACAGTGATGATGGCGGGCAGAAACACGAAAAGACAGGTGCTGACTTTTGGATAGAGAGACTTTGATTTTGTAAGCAGCGTTTTTTTGTTTGTTGTTTCCGTCTACACTGCGGAGAAAACACTTCGCTCCGTCTGTGAGTACATTATCGACAAACTGGAGGCCTACACATAAAGCGATCGTACCACAGGCCGAATTAGTTTTATTTCCGTGATGAACTGTAAATCCACCTGAAACATTTCAGACTTTAGTTCTCATATCATCAGCACATACTGTATGTAGCCTATTTACAAAATATGAGAGGACTCAAAGAGGAGTTGTAATTGATTTAATTACTTATTAGAGACGGGTTTCTCTTCATTTTTTCCTCTTCAAGAGATGGGTCTTTTACAGAAATACTGGGCTTGTTTTGCAGACTGAGGCCTAAATGACTGACATCGTATTTCTTCGTTTTCTCTTTTATCTGATAATGTATGAAAATGGAAAAAAATACAGATTTTCTCTCATATTTGCTACAGGTAAATTTGATTCATGTGTTATTAGGCCTACAGCACATCAATGATCAATTACAATAAGTTTAATTGATGGCCAAGTATTGGTCATTAACTCTAAACTCAAAATAAATATAAGTCATCAAAGTAGATTTCCTAAAAGGACCATATTTAGGGCCTGACAAGGCTTATTTATCTAAGATGTATTTAAGTAAATAAACACACATTTTAAAGAAAAACTATAGAAAATGTCGTAAAACAGGCTGAATAAAAATATATATTTAATGGCGTTTTTGTAAGTGTATATTGATAATGCTGTAAGTTACTGTCAAATCAGGTTTACACACACACACACACACACACACACACACACACACACACACGACTTTTTTTGGTGAAAGAAAATTAACACAGAAGTAGAGATTAAGACAATGAGAAAACAATCCCAGCTTTCACTATTCAGTTAGTAAAAAAGTTAATTTTTAAATAAAAAATTAACAAGAAATGTATTTAAAGGCATAGAGAGGTATTTCTTTATTTACTCTTTTTTTATTTCTATGTCTTTATTTCCTTCAAGTTTTCTGGATTACCCTTTCATGCTGTTTTCACATATAATAGATGTGTAACATTAGTGGTTTTAGTCTTTTATTCACCTCAGACTGCAAATAAATGTCTAATCTTTTTTTAAATGCATACTGTTCATGTACACACATTAATTATTGATCACTTTATTGTTTATTGAAGTTATTAGTCTGTCATGTCAAAAACCATTTGAATTTTAGATCTAACTTTGGTTATTAAGGCTTCATGATTTAGAGATCGTCTGCCAATGTTTGCATGACCTCGAGCAGCTCATTAGACTGGCTGATGTGAGATCAGTGGACTCTCAGGGGTGTTCAGCTGCTTTTATCTTTCCAAATGTCCTTGGATCATCTTTACGTGAATCACTTATATTCATCCATTGCTTAATGTAAAGTTGTCATAAACTGTATATACACTGCCTGGCTGATTGACCTGTAAAGATGACAGTAATATGACCTTTACGATAAGCTAGGAGAAGATGTGAGATCAGACATTAGACAGGACAGAGCGGCTAAAAGACTGACTGATTACAGTCAGGCAGAACGCTAACGATCGAGCAATTAATACGGCTGCTTTGTGCCAACAACCATTTTACAACCAAGCAGCAGGAGACTCAGCCAAGATGGCCTCCATAGAGACAACATGATGCTTAGACAGAGAAGAAGAAGACTGAGCTCCAACCTGATCAGACTGATATGAGTTAAGAAAAGGCCTCTCTGTCTGAGTAAACACAGGATGTAAAATGCAGGTTAGATCTGAGGAAAATATATAACAGGATTTTTCATCACCATTATTAACATTTTCATTTTGTATTTTAACCTCTGTAAAATAACAGGTTACAGTATGCTTTAAATGTCACTAAAAAGCCTTTGTGTAATCCAAATTAAAATGATGTGTTTTATGGATGTGTTAAAACCTACAGAAAAAGAAGAGGTCATGTAGAATCCAGTGGAGCATAATAACAAGACAAAAGTAACAGTTATGCAAAAATAGAGAAAATTATAACTGTTTTTTTTTTCTACAATAGAAAAGTAAAATCTCCTTTGAATCAATTATCTAAAAAAATTAGGATCTAATGACCTCATGGTGGTGTTTTTTGATTCAGCTCAGGTAGGTGTTCTGCAGATTAAAATTGTATCATCTCAATCATTCAGAAAAACTGAAAAACAGTTAATTTTGTTCTGTTTCTAATGGGTTCAGGTTTGTTTGACAGATTTTACAGTGATGAGGCAACTACACTGAACTACGACTTTGGAGCAAAATAAAAAACTCCCTAAAAAAGAAAGCATCTTTTTTTAAACTTTCATAACTTAGGTCCCAGCAGGACTTAGAATAACAGGTCCATGTATTCATCTTCATTTGACATGATCACCCTCACAGCTTATCTCAGTGAATTCAGAACTCTGCTGCTCAAGTCCTCACTAAAACCAAGAGGAGCAGATCACATCAATCCACTTCAGACGTCTTAACCACGGCTGCCTGGTTGTCAAAGATCAGATTTTAAAACACTGCTGCTGGTGTGTTAAGCAGTAAATGATTTAAAGCAATTTCCTCATTCACTTCAAACCATCTAGCAAACTCAGGTCTTCTTGGACTAATCCAAAGAGTTAGAACCAAATGTGAAGGTGCAGTTTTCATTTTTTATGCTCCAGACATCTGAAACAAACCTCCAGAAAATGTAAGATTTGCTGAAACAGTTTTTTTTTTTTTTTAATCCAGGATAAAGACTCACCTTTTTGTAGCTCTTTTACTCAATTATTTGTTAAATCATTATAATGCCTATTTCATTTAACAGCATGTACCATAACTTTTAGGCTTGTATTAGAAACTTTCATGTGCTATAACCTTATGTTTTTGATGTTTTAAATGTCATTATTGCTTTGATTTTCTAAGTATTTTCATTACTTTTAAATGTCTTCTGTTGTGAATGAACCTCAGCCATTTTTTCATGTCTTGTGCGAGGCACTGTGAATTGCTTTAGTGTCAAAATGTACTTACAAATAAACATGTCTTGCCTTGTTACCTGAGGTCATTGATTGATGACAAAACAAAGTTAATCCCATGGAAACGATACACAAAACAGTGAGTATTACTGTGTGTGTGTGTGTGTGTGTGTGTGTGCGTAAAAAACACCATTAGGTATTTGAGAAGTGGAAACTGAATGAGATATTGATGTATACACCTCATCTCGGGTGATATTTTCAAAGCATTTTTAATACACAAAGATGCTAAAATAATAAAGACATAAAAACTGTTTTGGTGCACAGTTGTCTATATCTTTTTTGTGACTAGAGAGGAAACCAAAAGTTATTTTCAGTAATATGCGATAACATTTGTTTAAAAAAAATAAAAAACATTGTTCAATACCCAAATACATTGCTTAAACTTCTTATCATGTCTGAACAATGGACTAAATACAAAGATGTGTAATTTATTTTCACAAAAGAACATTTTAAGATACATGAAGCTGAGACTGGTAAAATAGGGAGCTATTACTTTTTCTTCGCCATAAATCCACTGATTACTAGTGCTGGGACAATAACTTATACTTTCTTATACTTTAACATTTAAAAAAAGAAATTGACAATAATAAAAAGATAAAATAAAAAATGTCTGTAACCCACCTGTTAAGATGTGCCATCCTCTGGTGTCTGCCTCTTCCTTGAAGGAATCAGAGAGTTTGGAGTGCATTCCTACTTTCGGTTATCTAGCTTTATGATGGATGATTAACACTCATACAGCTAGATAACCAAAGACAGGAACAGGCTCCACTCTTTACTGTCACAGTCAAATGTAAGTCTGTAGATTCCTGTGAGTAAACAACATTATATCTATGAATCTAAGCCTTTAACAGATTTCACATTCAGAATTACATTTGTATTTTTGTATCATACCTGTGAGAAAATTTGAAGAACAAGAAAAAGTGTTTTCTATTGTGTGTTTTTCAAAATTAAATAATATGCAACATTGTGAATGTGACTGACAATTTTGGACATGTGCAGTAAGCTTTAATCCTACCTCACTAAATGAACAAGTCTGTATGGAGTTCAGCCTGAACTGTATGAGCCTATTAAGAAGTGTTTCACCTCCTATCATTGAACTTTAAATCCCTGTTTGACAGTACTGAACTTTTAAATATTAGATACAACATGTAGTCTAGACAATATTCAATTTTTTTAAAATAAATGTCTGTTCCTCTTCCCATACTTTTTTTTTGTTAAAGAAATCACCATCTTTCTAAAGATACCTCCTCCTGCTTTGCTTTAGACACCTTTGACATTAAATTAGCTCCACAAGTTATTTTAGCAGAATGATAATTGTTCTCATCATGAAAGTAGATCTTTTCCAATGTGGCCATTTGAGGGTTTATGCAGTCTTACATCTTCTGTTTTAAGATAGTTACACAATGCTTCACTTATATTCTTCATATAGTTTTATAATTCTCTAAGGTGAGCAGTCCTAAAGGCTCTGTCTTCTATTACATGTACAGCTATTTCACATCATTTTGAAAGAATTGAGAAAATACAATAATGTCCAGTTTTAACCTGCATTTTTTCAGCCAATTATAATCTGTAAACTTGTGATAACCTAATGATGAACTCACGCTTTTCTCTGACAGTGCGTCTGACGTCAGTTGTTTTAATTGGGGAATATGAGGCGTGCGTCACTTTCTTTGTATGTGGGAGAAAATTCTCACACAGATTTAATGTCATTTTAATGCCTTTAAATGAAACAAACATTTATTAGAGAGAAGATTTTAAAGTTTTTTGGTTTAGTTTTCTTTTGAAAGAGGAGAACATCAATTAGACTACAGCTTTTTTGTTACCAAAGGTGTGAAGTGTAAATGAAAGGGCTCTTGTTGCAGCTGTGTAAAAAGGCCTGTTTATGCTCCAGCTTTATGTGTGTAAACTCACCTAACCCTGACTTTGTTCAATTAAAGCTGATGTTTTTATTCATGTGCATTTTTACTATGAGAAATTATGCAGAATAGCCCATGTGATCGGTGTAATAAATTGTGACTCTGATAATGAACCTCGTCTTAACATCAGACTTGAATGTAAAGATGAATTGATCAAAAAAAATACCCCTATATTTTTAAACATTAAACTCGTGCATCACCAGGCTGAAATAGTGAGATGTACTTTATTCAACACGTCTGGAGATGATGTAAATAAAAAAAGAAGAAGAAGAAAAAAAAGAGAGACAGAAAACTCACTTTGACATGGTGTAACACGCCTCCTGTACCCATGGAGACTGAAAGCATCCACGTTCAAGAACACTCTGCAGCTTCACTCAGGCTCCACATATGCACGAGGACACGTGCATGACAAACAGGTGAGCGCGTGGATCGTATCGATAAATCCCACAGCGTCCCCCTCGAGCCCGGGTGTCCGCGGGGTGCCGTGTTGTATCCTTGTTGAAACGTGTGTTTGTATCCGTGTCCACGAGAGTGTTTCTCCCCGGCTCTCGCGCTGGTGTGTATTAGCGGGATGGTCTTCGCGTGTCTCCTCCTTTAGTCCGAGCTCGTGAGTGAGGATGCAGCACGCTGTCCCCTCACTCATCCTCCGGTGGTCTCCTCTCACCTCCTCTCCGACTCCGTGTTTTTTTCTCTACGTCTCATCCTCCCACCCGGCCCCGGTGACGTCACTGCGACGACAGGCTGCTTTCGACCAATCACGAACGACTTATCGGTGTGTGCGTGTTTTTTGGGGGGTGTCACAGAAATTTAATTGTTTCAGTGTGGTGTCAGTTAAATCATGATACTCGGTGTGATAATCTCTCAGCCCATTTATCAATACATTTGATTTTATTTTTTAAAAATCGATAACTCGCCTGAGCTACATGTCAGACGAATAACTCTAGCCACTCAATTGTTTGGGTTAATACAATTTAAATCTGGGGGTAATATGATGGTCAATTATCAATATGACATTATGAATTGATATGGTGAGCATGCTCAACTTTCCATACCTAAAGATGTTAAAAAACTCCACATAAAATCTATTAAATAGTTTTTTTTTTTAAATATTTGTTTTTGGCGCCTCCTAGTGGTGATAGAACGTCCTAACTCATCAATTCAGTTCGTCCTTTTCCTTCCTTTCATTCACACTACTCTGTTTTGCACACTACGAGGAAAACTGATGAATGATGTACATTTCACACCTCTGTGTGTCTCGTCATCAGGTCATTTCTGGATTTTATGTGTTTTTTTCTGAGGGGTGGCTGTACAACAAGTTAACCCACCGAGTTAAATGTCATGTGAAGCAACAGCAGTGGAAAATTTTAGATGTCTTTTCTATGTTCAAGGGGACATTTGTTTTAGTGTCTAGGAAAGCTTGTGGACAGATAACTGATGCCTGAAGTTAGCCTCAAAAGTAATTTTTCTGGTAGCACAACTCTTGAGTCTCAAGTTGGTTGTTGGAAGCACAGAGAGATTTATTCCTGATTGATGACATTTTGAAATTACCTACTAAGGAGGACCAAAAGAAAGAAAAGAGAAAGGAAGAAAGAAAGAAAGAAAGAAAGAAAGAAATGCCTGGGCAGATACTGCTAATAGCCTCATCAGTGTGGTTGTGTTGACCTATGTTAAAATTCCCCCCAAATAAAATATTTTTCCCATCTGTGTCAGCATATCAGCTCTAAAGCAGCTGTATTTTATAGAATAACACAGTTTAATGTTGCTTCTAATTATGGTCCTGTTGTAAAATCATAACCTAGTTTTTGTCTAGAGTTAGACAACCATGTATATTAGACTGCAATGTGAATTGGTCAGAGGGTGTTACAATAATAGTGTATTTTTGATTATAGGCAAAATAAGTAAATATTTAAACAACACAACAATGTGATATTAACATCACATACTGGCCCAGGTAGCATTGGTTGAGGAGAGTACAGATGAGAAAATCACAGATCTTGATAGCCTTGAAGAGCTAAATAGATGATATCATGAGTTCAGAGAAGATATGACTTAAATCAAGCTGTTAGGACAAGAATACACAAAGATACTTTCTACTGAAAATGCTTACTGCTGTGGTTTTCAATATACTCCTGTATAATGAGGCTAATAATGGGTGTAATATGGAAACAACATGGTCAAGTTTATTTTTTTTTACTTGTGTGTTCATAATTTCCTTCAATATTTGAACCAATTAGTATCTGTATTTTTACACCCATTCAGATGTTTTTTGCTTAGAGGTTTGGGCTTTTTGTCAACCGGATTTTACTTAAAGGGAAGATAAGAGAAGACAAACCTGGTTTACAGCATAAAAAAAAATCAGCATGGAGAAGGGTAAGTAGTTGAAAAGAAAAAAAAGTAGAATTCTCACAAACCAGTGAAGTCCTCTGAAGGATGCTCCTACAGCACTGAATATATACTGCCCCCTGCTGCTCACATGTCTTCTCTGCTACCACACAAGCTCATTTTCACTGTGCTCCATTGCAGGAAGGGATTAAGGAGATAGTAGAAATACTTGTTTAAATGTTGCAGCACAGATGTATTGCACTTTCTTTGTTCAGAGGAATGACTTTGGGTAAAGAAAACTGAAATGATCCTGGATGACAATGAGGTTTAGGGTTACTGCAGAGAGGAGGGTCTGTTAAACATTTACAATCTCTTTAGGTATGTCAATAATGGTTTTCTGGTTTGATAGCTTGCTGCAATGGCTCAGTGATGATAATGTGTTGGTATAATTGTAGAGGAACTCCTGTTAATTCTTTGTCTAAGATAATACAATCAAGTTTGGTCGATTCTGTAATTATTCTCTTTTTACTATAATTTGATACCATGCTGAAAGCTCCCATATTTTAAGTACTTACGGGTTATAAACAAATATAGTCGCAACATTGGCTGAGCTGCAGTATTAGCTTTATGGTCCCTAAATTCTTTTTTAATCCTCTTTATTTTTGCAGAGTTGGAAAATTTTGGTTAGGCTATTACATGTCCCTGTTTCTGCATTGACACGATTGCATAATCAGCTAAAAATGCATCAGAAGCAGGCAAATTTGGATCACAGCTGAGCTTGATGCGACTCCACGCCCACACGAATCTGACATTTTACGGCAGCTTTCATGTTTCATCTGCTCTAACTGTGATAACATTCGTCATACACATTGATTTTAAAAGGATTTAAGACCAAGAGGCAAAAATTATTTCTTCATTCTTGTCAAAGGGTCTCAGAAAATTTGAGCGTAAATAGCAACAGGAGCCAAATGAAGATCAAAAGTAAAAACATTTTAATAAAAATATTGTCGAAGGTAAAATCCTACATGATTGGAAAGTGAGAGAACCTCATTATGCACTGATAAAAATGATTGATCTCTACTAAACTGTCGTACTGGATACCAAATACTGTATGAAATGGAAACTTGACTTTAGTGAAAGTGCTTCATGTAAAATCAGTGTGTTCTGGTTTCATAAAAAGTTTTATATACAAGTAAAAAAAAATTCTATGTGAATGTTTCCAAGTAATGTAAGGAAGGTATTTTCAGACAGGATTCTTGCGTACGTCAATGATTGCATTGTTTGAACTCAGCGGTCCAACATTGAGGCTGGAGCGTCGGGATTCCCTACGAGATTTTACAACAGGCAGTGACGTCGTCCCGCCCCAGGACCCCCCACCAGTCTGAACTACACGGTTTGCAGGAACATCCCCAGCTGCTCGAAGCCACAGCTCCTCCATGACCGCAGGTTCCTCTGAGGGGAGAGAAGAGCGTCTCCATGTGGACGGGAGAGGGGTGTTCACCAGCTCTCGCATCTCCTCCCTGGACCTCACAGGCTTGTCAGGCTGGCCGGACCCTCGTCCTCCTGGACTTTCATCCGGGCAGCGGGTCAGCTTCTCCATGCAGCTGATGCTTGCTGCTTTATCTTCAAGTGCAACAACTACAAGACAATATGAGTTTTTAACACTAATTATTACCCAAGAAACACGATGTCAGACGTCAATGTGTGAAAATAAAGTAGCGGGTTTAACCACACCTCTTCATCAAACCTTGTTTTCCCGCCTGAAAAGCATTAATTCCAGTGAATTCCTGATCAATTCCAAACTCTTACTACTGGAAAGACTTTCATACACTTTTACTTCAGTCATAATGATATTAAGACTTTTTTCTGTACTTCTCTTTCAGCTGCATGCTATCAGTGAGGAAAAATAAGACAGTACGATTTGCCTGAAGGTTTTAGAGGAAAGGGTCATTTTATGTTGTACAACCAAAGCATGACTTCATGATGTGGATATCTGAGAACATCTGGCTGCAAACTGTAAACACAAGATTCATCATAGTTGTTGATACTAAAACATTTTGATCTGAACATACATTTACCTCTCGCCTGCTCCTTTGGCTGGTTGGCTGAACCACAGACCTCCCTCAGTCTGTTGCTTAGTTCCTGATTTGCTGCTTTGTAGTGGTTCAACTCCTTACTGAGGTTATGAATCCATCCCTCAAACTGCCGCTGCCTTCCTGCCAGACCCTCATCCATTTGCTCTTTGAGAGGAAGACAACACAAACATGAGGACATGAAAACAAACCAACAAACCCTGTTTTTACTGAATATAAGTCTGTGAGGTCTGCACCTCGACACTGCTGCAGTAAGAGCTGAACACTCCGCTCATGTTCCTTCTGCTGTTGTGTCAGCCGGCGATCTGTGTCCAGTTGTGTGCGATCGAGTGCGTTCTCCAGCCACTGCACCAGCCTCTGCTGATCATCCAGCTGCATCTCCAGCTCAGCCAGGGCGAGCTGTAGCTTACGCTCCTCCTCACGCAGAGACACCACCTACAAGTCATACACCCAGAGAATCAGTATTATAATGCTCATGTATGCTGTTACAGTCTCAACTCACAGCCGTATACTGTATACAATATAACAGTATTGTTAGAATCAGATGGAGCTTGCACTGACCTTATCAAAGTACTTGCACAGTAGAGCTCTGGTCTCAGAAGCAGACAGGTAACTAAGTTTGGCCATTAGGTTCATTTCCCACTGAGACAGCATGCTGGCAGATGCCCTCAGCTGTCTCTGTCTCTGAGTGATGGCCTCGTTCTTGTATTCAATGGCTGCATCTAGAGCCTCGATTGCCTCGTCGAACTGGAAAAGTGTTCGTTCCTCCTGAAATTGCCCAAGAGAACAGACAAACTGTAAGAGGATTCAGTTACATACAGGTATAACAGTTTCTTTTCTGCACAGGTTCTAGTTAAAACATTATTATTACCACATTACTGCAGGACAGCAAAGTTTTGTGCTCTAAAATTAAAAACTTACCACTACCAGATAAGAAACAAATCTGTTCTTCTATCATGTTACCAGATAAACCTGAGCAGTGTCTGACCTCGGGGGAGAGCAGGTTCCCCTGTCGCAGCTTTTCATCGAGCTCCACTCTTTGTTTCAACAATGAATCTTTCTCCTGACGCAGGTTGGAGATTTCTTGACGAATCTGCTGTGAGTCTTGAGCGCTGCTGCTGCGAAGTAGACCATTTCTCTCACTCAGCTCTTGCTCGAGGGTCTCAATACGACCTGTTAGCATCACCAGGTCTTTGCTCAGGGCCTGGAAAAGACAGAAATAAACATTTGAACCTTTTGCTTGTCTCTTGAGTCTTTAAACTTGGGTGTGTGTGATCGTCAGTACCTGACTGGAGCGGAGCCTCTTAGTCTCCAGTCCACTGCGTTCCTGAAGCAGGGCTTCTTTCTTGGCCAGGATTTCCTCTCGTTTAGTCAGCTCTCCTTCCAGATCCTCCAGGCCCTTCCTCTGTTCCAATACCCGCTCCATTTCTTCATCCAGCCAACGTTTTTGCTCCTCGATCTTCTGCTCACAGGAGTTGAGACAAAAGCCAAAAATCACACCCAAATAGAAACAGAGTCAGACTGCTGGGAATTAACAGGCAAAACTCTTTACTTCCTTAATTGAACAGCAAAAATGTTTTTATAAGCCATTTGCTTTGTATGAATTTGAAGTTAGACCCTCGTCCCACCTGTTGCTCTTCCAAAGAGATGACAGAGCCATTACTGCCACTGCGCCTCTGCCTCTGGAAGGCAGCGATCTCCTCTGTCTTTATCCTCAAGATTTTTTGTTGCTGCTCATTCTTTATTTCAAGCTCCTAAAAAAGGACGATGATGGATGAGCAAAAGAAACAATAGGGGTCAACTACATCATAAAAGTGATTTCCTTCTTTAAAGAGAAAAGTATTTGCGCCCTGGATAATATACAGACAAAGCTCAGGTACCTTGACTCTGTGAGTTCTGCGTTGCATCTCCGTCTCCAGGCGTCGTTTCTGCTGACTTTCCTGGCGCAGCCGCCTTTGCAGCTGCTCCTGCTGCTGCCGCATACTCTGAACACTTCGCTCCAGTTCCAACACACGACGCTCACTCTGTGCAGGAAGGTTAGCCAGACGAGCAGTATCCCTCTGTCGCTGACTGAGAACCTTCATTCAAAACACACACATTTTTCTTTTAAAGACTATGTACAGATTTTACAATATAATTTTTGAGACCACATACATCAGCATCATTCGACTGGTATTTTTCTGTTGTTAGTGTAATTAGATATTTATACAGAGGCATGACAGTCCAACCTGAACTTTGCTCTGGGCAGCAGCTATCTTCCTGCGACACTCCTGAGCTCTGGTTTTGTCTGTGGAGCTAATTTCTTTCTCTTGCTTTTCCAGATCTTGCAGCTGCCGTTGAGCTTCCTGCAGCTCCTGTCGAGCCTGCAAGGCATCACTCTCCAGAGCTGCAATCTTATGGCTGTACTGTTTGTTCAGGGCCTGAGCGTCTTTACCTACAGAAAATTTGCAACAAATAAAAAAAATGTAAATTGTAGAGAATGTAGAAAGAAATTGAGAAAAAATAGGAAAAGAAGAAAAACAAAATCTTGATTTATACCTGTTTTGACCAGCTCTTTGATGAGTTCTTCCTTCATTCGAATGGTGACAGACAGCTCCCTGATTTTCTGCTGTGCCTGATGAAGTCCCCATTCTGTAACACCTTCAAAACTTTTCAGACTTTCACGCACAGACGTTTCCCCAGTACTGGCATTTGCTATAAAGAGGTATAAGAGAGAATACAAGGTGCAAATGAGAAAGCAGCAAGAGGAATCACCAAGGTTCAAGCTCCTATACCTGAGTAGAAATTCCCTGTAAGACTCTTATCCTGGATGTGTGCATGAATTAGATGTCATTTTGACTGTACTAGATGAACATAAAGTGGAATAAAAGCTAAACTGCACAATTAAAAACGTGCAAAAACTGTAATCCAAAGACTTTTCTGTGGAGACAGGCGTGCATGTTCGCCACAAAATGCATACCAAAACATAGCAAACAAATGACTTCTAGAAATCAAGGCAAAACCAGACAAAACCTTGTGGATTTTTTTCACATAATGCTTAATCATATGTCAGTCTTTCTCCACAAGTGGGAGCACATGAGGTTGTTACACTTACATGCTTTCCTGGCTAAGCAGGGGTGCAGCTCAGGCTCAGGTAGCTGAGACATGAGACCTCTACCAGCAGCTACTAGTCCTCCTGACAGCACGTCTCTTTTGGTCCAGGTTAGGTTGACCGCCCTGTCAGATTTATAACATTACCATCATCAACATTTCACAGATAACATGAAAATCATCTTGTTGTTTTGTAGTGTGTGTGATTGGTTTAAGTGACACTCAGTTCAGCTGTGAGGTGTAATGTCTCGAACATACTTGCGTCTCTCCCGGCTGAAGTTGAGTTGACTGCCTTCTTCCTCTGTGTCCTCTGTCTCTGTGCCTCCTGGAATCTCCTGCTCCTCATAGAAGCTCCCATCCTGGTCACCAAGCCCATAACTGACATAGCCTACTGGACTGACCTGAAACCATACACATCAACGTCAGAGCAGCAAACAAGTAAATATTTGTCTGGGTCGGTTTTGGGCTTGCTTCAGCATACACCCATACTATCAGAAAACAAGCCCCGCACCACCTCTCAAAGCTTTTTCACTTTTAAATTTATACCACGCTTTGATTACCTGTCTGTATGTTCCTCCATTCTGGCTGTGTTGAATGGAGCCCATGGGAGCTGTGTGTGGCCGCAATCTTAGATTGAGCCCCAGGCCCATCAATGCTGGAGCAGACAGATGACACTGCAGCTCTGCTATCAAGTCCTGTTGCTCTTGCAGCTTATCACTCTGACAAAAAGACAACCCATATCATGTAAGGCAGGAAATACTGCTTTTATTATCAGTAAGACCCTGGCCCTCCATGCTTAATCACTGCATCTTACCTGCTGCTTGTATTGCTCCATTGCATCCTCAAGAGCAGCTAAAAAGTCGGTGTTCTCCCTCTCCAACCTCTGGATCTGTGCTTGAAGCTGATGAACCTCTTTCTCTCCATCTTTCTCACTTTCACGGGCATGGCTCCACCTCTCCTCTGCAACCTCTTGGTCCTGATAGTAAAACATACACTACATTAATACTGGAAAACACTTTAATGTTATTTTGTGAGTATAAAGAGACTGACCTGGTTTCTCACAGAGGGCCTCCCTCTCCTTAATGCAACACTTTCCTCGGTGGAGCTGTTCTCGATGCCGCTGTCTGGTCCAGAGGCGGTGGTCAGACCACTCCGTTCCTCCTCCACTGAGCATAGCCACTCCTTCACTCTCAGACTCTGTTCTGCAGTGAGAGCTCCTTCATTCTGCAGCTCCCGCAGCAACCTGGGGTACATAAAGAAGAGGAAATGTTTGTAACGGTATTACTTAAGGTGACTGCTCATTGAATAAAAGCAACTAAATAGATACAGGAGTTCTTAAACCTTGATCCAAACTAACTCCAGAGTTTACCAGGGATTGCATTAAGTTTTTATGAAGTTCTTCAAACTTATGAATAAGTGTAAACACAGAAACATCCCAAGCAGAACTTCTTTTTCAGTCTGACAGGACATATTTTTACTCTGACCGGAAACCAACAAACTTCTGATGGCTTGCACCTGCATTCACAAATAAACTTCTCAATAGTCAAGAACATTCAGGGAACTGAATAATGTAGCTAGTGATGGTATGATAACACTTTCATAGCATATTTTAAAATCATGCAATTAAAAGTTGATCGGTTAGCATGAACCTGTAAGCAGTGTCCGTGCACGTCCTGTAGTGGGCACTCTGGGCCTGCAGTCTGCTCATCTCCCCCTCTCCCAGTCGAGGTCTCCTATTTGGATCAGCGTGAGATATGATGCGGGTCTCTGAGCGCTGGCGGGTTTCGAGGGCCCTGCGGAGAGCCTTGATTTGTTGCTCCAGACCTTCTACTCGGTCTGGCTCACGCTTGCAGTTGACAGTTGCACGGTTCTGGATGTTTCTGGCCCTTGTGGCATAGTTAAGGGTATTCAGACTCTCGTCAAAGTCGGAGGAGGACGGGCTGATGCAGGCAATCATCAGGGTTTTGGAATTTCCTCCCAAAGAGTCTTTAAGGATCCTAGAAGAAACATGAAATCATTAAAACCAAACTAACTTTTCTGTTAGATTTGATCTCTTCAGTTGTATTTAAAAGTTACCTTGTGATTTTGGAATCTCGGTATGGTATGTGAGAGCCTTTCCTCTTTGGATCTCCGAGTGCCCCAATAACATTTCCCAGAGCTAGAAGACCACTATTAATCTGGATACTCTCTTTCAGTCTTTCTCCTGTGTTCCCTGTCCTGAGGATACGCTCTGATCCGGCCAGGTCCACAAAGTGGAACTTGGAGGATAACATTTGTGGTCCAGAGCCTGTAGCTGTCCCATAAAGCCGAGAGCTTCCCCGACGCTGGTCCATGTACACAGTAAAAATGGTGTGTGACCGGCTGGAGTTTGGATTCATCTGGGTTGCACCAGTGTGCCTGGCTGTGTTTCCAGACTCCAGTAAACTCAACACCTCATCAAGACCCTCCACCTCGCACTCCTTTACGCCACACAAAACTGTAAAGTCAGATAGACAAGGATACAAAATGCAGAGAAACATGTGTCACTTAAATTTCATATCACAGCCACAAAAACATGCTTACAAATGTAGTTGTCTATTCCATACCTATGTTGCCCTTATCCTCCCTGATGTGGATATCTTTGCTGGCTGTTTCCACCTCCAATAAGTCCTTGAACTCCTCTTTGTAGACCTCCAGATAGGAGACTCGGACAGAGAAGTCTGTGAGGTCATTTTCATCGAGCAGTCTAAAGATATCTGCAACAGCCCTGGGAATGATTCCCTGCTCCTCATCTCTAAAGGAACCTTTAGACACAGACACCACATACACACACTCACATAAGCATGCCTCTGGCTTGTTGCAGCTCATCGATGAGTACGGTGAAAATTTTCCAAAAGAACTGTAAGCCTATATGAGTTTGAATTAGGCATTTAGACAGGACAAAGTACTTGATGACACAAAAAGTTGTACAGTAAATAAAGTTAAAAGTAATTTTGAAATAAAAGAAAGAAAAAATGAAGACAATTGCTTACAGATGTTCGCTTCTCCAATGGTATATGTCTTGCCTGAGCCTGTCTGTCCATAGGCAAAGACTGTAGCATTGAAACCTTGAAAGAAGGCATCTATAAGTGGCTGCACGGACACGGAGTAGACTTCATCTTGATAGCAGGTTTCTTCAAATAGGTAGTCACAAAGAAAGTGTCGGTCATGACCCAGTGTAACCCGGCATAGCTCCGAGTCCACAGTGATACAGCTCTCATGGCAGTGAAGGAGTTCTTTTGGCAGGAGGGGACGCACCCGAACAGCAACTTGAACCGCTGAGAAATCCCCCCTGCCATGACCGCTGGGCACTTTGGGAGACATTTCTGCTGTACCCTCATGTGTTCTGCTATGTATGGATCATGTTTGGGCCACTGGAGGAGAAAAAAACAATTACAAAGAAAATTTAAAAAACTATATAAGGGATATTCCAGAATAAAATTCAGTTAGAGTCAAACACACCGTAACACCGAGTTAGAGACCCCCGAGAGAGATGAATGTTGCTGACTGCTTGTTTCTCTAGTTATACCAACTTTAGTAACAACCGCAGATGGCAAAACAGAGAGCCAGATGCTCAACCAAAACACCACTCTATAGCCACAAATAATCCTCAGAACTTCATCAACAGTACATATACGGTCCCAGCCAAAGTACTAGCTATCAAACATCTTTTTATCTTTGCTTGGTTTCTTTAGCAAAGAGACTAAACACAACTCACCTACTCTCTTCCAGCAGCCGCTTGTTTGTATGGAGACCTCTGGGTGAGTCCATCAACTGCAACGGGGTGACTCGGCTCAAGTAAGAACATTTGTGATCATTACTTTATCATTTCCTTTAAGTAATAATCATATTAATCATTTTACACCGCAGACGCGGTAGTTCTTCTGCCTAAGCGTCTCGATCTGATTGCATTTCCATGAAGTAATGATCATAAATGTTCTTCCTTGAGCTGCGTCACCCCACAGAAGTCTGTAATGGACTGGTCTGAGGTCTCGCTACAAACAAGCGGCTGCTGGAACAGATAGGTGAGTTGTGTTTAGTCTTTTTGCTAAAGAAACTATGGCTGGGACCCTATATGTACTGTTGACGAGGTTAGGTGCTCTTCTTGGTATTATTTGTGGCTATAGAGTGGCGTATTGGTTGAGGTTTGTTTGTGACTCCTCAGACTGCTGTGTATTACTATCCTGCAGTCGTTACTAAAGTTGGTACAACTAGAGAAGCAAGCGGTCAACAACATTGATCTCTCGAGGGGTGTCTTACTTGGTGTTTTGGTGTGTTTGACCTAAAATTAATTTTACAAAGGAATATCCCTTTAAGAGGAATTCGTATTACCATGCCTCAAACTTTAAACTATAGACCTTATGGTCTAGCTCATTCTGTAGGGACCAGGCCTTACTTCAACAATGAGTTTGATTAAAATTAAAATCAAATTACAATACCATGTAAAATAAGAGTATTTAGGTTTTTTGAAATTTCTGATAGCTTATATTTTACAACAGATTTGTCTCCCATCTTCTTGGGGCATTTTTGTTTGCTTTAGTAAATGACAAAAGTTCAAATACAGTAAGAATTTGAGGACAATAGTTCAATACTCAATTTTAACATCTTTCAGGCTTTGGGTAAAGACATTGTCATGTCTAGTACCTATTTCCATCGCAACTTTTTATGTACTAAGAGAAGGCAGAGCATTTTGAGGCGCAGAATACATAGTTATGAGGTTAACTGTAATCAACCATGCAAAATGAAATTCACAAAAGTAACACGGAACAATCACACAAAGATGCTTTTAGTTTGGGGTGCTTAGTTTACAGTGTCTAGTTTACATGAGTCCAAATAAAAGGCTAAAAGTAGAAAGCTTATAAAGGCACACTGATTTTGACCGTGTTAGCATGATAACGGTAGCGACCCACCGTCACCTCAAAACAGATCTTTCGGATAACTTCGCCGTTACTTCTTAGAAAACTCGTGGGTTTGTAAAACTTTCACCACTGGAGATTTTTCAACTTTTACACAAACTCCAGTAGGTTCACCTGATTCTCAGATGAGTTCAGCTAAGCTAAAGTTAGCCCCTTAGCCAACAGCCCGAACAACAAAATCAAAACATGAGGAGGATGAGGCTCCATGTCGGTGCCCGGAGGAGCTACAACATGTTACCGCAAGAAATCCCTGTTTTCACTTCAGCTCAAACTATTATCAATGACCGGTGGAACCCTCTCATCGGCTAAAAGAGTGAAATATCTTACTTTTTAGGTGAGGCAGAAGTTACACCATGGATCCAGGCTAACACTGAAGTGTTTTTTGAGAATGGAAGTTGAGGAGCAGCCAGGAGGAGGAGGGGCCCGAAAGTTTAGGAGGGATCCGCCTGCTGCAGGGGGAGAAGAGATCCGTGACACGACCCTACAACACCAGGAAGTGGCTCCACCAGAACGTGAGGACTGCTGCAAACCTGGAATATACCGATAAAAGTAAAATGTAAGTTATGAAACGTTAACCAAAATGTGTACAGAAGTTTTGGAGCCTAACTATGAATAAAGTGTGTCCGTCTCGCTAAAGCTGACAGCCGCAGTTAGCCCAGCTTTTGGCCCTTGTGTAGGCTATGCGGTTAATGTAAACTCAGAAAGGCATTTCAATTTGACATCCTCTTGTTCCCTGTATACAGGGGGGTATCCAAACTTTTATGACCAGGGTGGCCAAACTGGGTCTCTCTCTCTCTCTCTCTCTCTCTCTCTCTGAATATAATTTGAGGTCCACCTTTGATAAAGGAAGTAGCTAATCATGGCTGAGGATTTTGACACCAAGTGGCCCAAAAGGCATAAGCGAACCAAGTGCCTGCTTAGGGCGCTGCGGCCAGTAGGGGGCCCCAAGAGCAATTAAAAAAAAATATATTTTTTGCACGTATGAGTGATGCTTTCCGTAACACTAGTGCTGCTGCTGATGAAGGCCTATGATTCTTACTGCCGATATGTCAAAGCTCCAATACCGTTATGTGCCTCTTGCTGTGCAATGTGCACTAAGCATCCCGAATGTGTAACATTTTGAGATAATAAACCATATGTGGCACCCTGAACATTATTCATCAGTCATTCATTGGTATTATTTGTAAGGTTGCATTGGTATTATTTGTGCTATTACCTAGGCAACCCCCTTAAATGTATAAAGACATGTCAGGTGCATTAAATTTATACTGTAGTAGGTGTGTGAATGATCAACAATCAATATTAGTGGCAGAAATAGAGGGCCCAAAAATCAGATTTTGCTTAGGGCCTTATTTAGGCTTGTGCCAGCTCTGTAGTATATATGTGTACAATATATTGTCTCTTGTCACCATAGTTAGACTCTTATATCTGTCAACAGATTTTTATTATGAATTCACCCAAAAGTATAATAATAGTAATGTTTGAGGAGTGTATTGGCAACTTAGGGTAAGGACTTGTTAAAAGATCCCTGAACACAGGAAGTATGACCTTTGACATGCCTTTTGTCATTTCTGGGTGAAGAAAAATTAGATGCTCTCATTATTTTGAAATAGTCTAAATAATGTCAAAAATGTCAACATTTGAGAATCTGATTGTACATGGATCTTTACATAAAACAGGAATAATGGTCAATACAGTCATCTAGCACAATTTGAACAGTGATTATGCTATAAACTTATAAAATAAGTGCATGATAAATCTAGTTATTTATCTTTCCTTGAAAAGCCTGGCAGAGTTACTTAAGACACCTTATACTGATTAACCAAAGGTCCCTGTGAGTTGTCATGATCTTGCTGAATCACTGTTGCTCCTGAACACCTGCAAAACCTCTGCTTTTTTACTCAGATTTTTTTTAAGTAACTGAGCAACTTCTGTCTGAGAAAGTGTGTGCTCCACTTGTATCGTCAGAACACTTAATCAACCAGAGAAAGGTATGTTTAAAAACTTATTTGTGTCTCAAACTTTATATCTGTGAAACTTGAACATGTTTAACATCCGTTTGTGAAAGCAGTTAATTGATGTTCAGTGAGTGTACTAAAACCCCAGTTTTGTGATTGTTAGAATTTGGAAGAAATTATCAGGATTCATTGATACTTTTGATGTTTGGCTTTTGAGGCATTAAGACAATTCAGATGATTGTGCAGTAACAAAACCATAAATCTTAACAACATCTTGCATTTTACAGGCAAAATGAATTTGCAGGAATACTTCAAAAGAATTGGTTTCCATGGCTTGTTTGACAAGCCGGATCTTGCAACACTCCGATTGATCCTCAAACAACATGTCATGTCAATTGCATTTGAAAACTTAAGCATTCACTGTGGAGAGAGAATCGTCACAGACCTGGAGGTCATCTTTGAAAAATTAGTGAGGAGCAGCCGTGGGGGTTGGTGCTTGGAGAACAACTCATTGTTTGGCTGGGTGCTGAGAGAAATGGGCTATGATACTACTACCTTGGGCTCCAGAGTCTACAGTCATACCACCCACGACTTTCCAACTACTGAATCTCATCTCATTCACATGGTAAGAATTGATGGGCAGGCCTATGTGGCAGATGTAAGCTTTGGGGTGTCTTTCCAAATGTGGGAGCCCCTGGAGCTGGTCTCTGGGAAAGACCAGCCTCAGGCAGGTGGTGTCTTTCGTCTCACAGACAAAGGGGACTTGTGGGTGCTGGAGAAGACCGCCAGAAAGCCTGAGGTTCTCAACCCTGACTTTGCCAAATCACGTCTGTTGTCTAAGGAAGGAACACATCAGGTTTACGGCTTCACCCTAGTGCCACGAGAGATAGACCATTTCTTTGAGATCAACAACAGTCTTCAGACAGATCCTGATTCACTGTTCATTAACAAGTCCATCTGCTCTTTGCAAACTCCAACAGGGTTCAGAGCCCTCGTTGGCTGGACGTACAGTGAGGTCACCTACCAACCTGAGAAAGGTGTTGACATCTTAGACATGAGATACATAACTGAGGATGAAATAGAATCACTCCTGGGGGAAAAATTCAAAATAAAACTGCAGACTAAACTACAGATCGCTGATAAAAAGCAGCACTACACAATCTGACAATAAACTCATTTAATGAGTTGAAGAAGTGAGTTGAAGATATGTAAATAATGTCAGTGATAAGATGCATGAAGTGTTCATGGGTCCTCATTTACAGGTTTAAAAATTTGGGTCTCAAAGACAACAGGTTATGGTTGTAAAGGGAAAATGAAAGTGGGGATTCCTGAAAACACAAAAATCTGAAGAGATGAAAATATAATATACATTAAGAATGTTTGACATGTTTCATGTGAAGAAAATCAAAGGGACATATAAAGTATTCTCATTCTCATTTACAGTTTGTAAGGTGAACCATTACCAAATTATAATAAAACTTTATTCTCTATTATATGTACTCTGTTATA
Organism: Xyrichtys novacula; assembly: GCA_962446985.1. Classification (NCBI taxonomy): domain Eukaryota; kingdom Metazoa; phylum Chordata; class Actinopteri; order Labriformes; family Labridae; genus Xyrichtys; species Xyrichtys novacula. The sequence continues at coordinate 21,262,275 of OY660864.1, read as the reverse complement.
TGTACTTTCTTATTAAGTATTATTTTCTTACATACTGTACATTGCATTGTTTTCCATTTTAAACAAGTGTTAAACCTTGAGTTACTCATGGGCCTAAGAGTGAGGGGCGGAACTTTTAGGACCGCCCATCACTTGTTTACAGCCAATCACGTCAGAGTTTAGAAGTGACCCGATGTGGATTGGTCTGCACAGCCTGTCCATCATCCAAGCGGAAGCAGGGACACAGCCAACCGTAGGCTTCTGTGTGAAGACTTAGCAGACATGAACTCCTTGGAACAGGCCGAAGGTAAGTCACACTGAAAGCACCTTAATTTTTCACGGTTTTGCACCAGCCGCTTTTTGATTTTATCCTCGCAGCTACTACCGTGATATAAATTCAACATATGACTCCTAAGGTGTAACTTCAAAGCGGGGTGCAACGTCGTGGACGCCGGCTAGCAGACTGCTCACGACTCTTAGCATGTCTGCTAGCTGAACTGAACTGACAAATGTAAGCTCGGTTAAATGCTGTTTCAGAATGATCATACGGTATTCACGTTTGTAAAAGTCTATATTTGTTCATACTGGAGATATAGTAGGACATAAAGCTAGTTTTTGTCAGCACTCCTGTCATGTCTCACTTTTGAGCCCATCGTACCAAACATGTTTTGGGAATCCAAACAGTAGCTTTCTCAGTTTTATAAGTTTGACCGCCCGAATTAAAGGACACTTCAGAGTTAGATAAAAATTCAAGTTTGAGACTGCTAAAGATGGAAAGAGGGAGAGATGACTGAAACATTTTTCACAGTGGAATTATTAGTTCCTAAGAAATAGGCCAAAACAAGATGTGTCTTTATGTCTTCTTTATTTCAGACCTGAAGGCTTTTGAGAGAAGACTGACGGAGTATGTCTCTTGTCTGCAGCCCGCTACAGGCAGGTGGAGAAGTAAGTAGTAACATCCAACAACAGTGGTTATCTTAACTTAGCAAAGTGCATGTATCAGCCATCTGACTTCAACATCATATTAATGTTTAAAACAAATCATGACAAGACATCAAGTAAAGTAATGCCAAGAATGGGCCAGACATGATCATGGATTGAAGTTTTACATCATCTCATATTGTTTTACGACTAAAAGCATTTAACCCCTGTTGAAGTCATTGTGTGTTGTTTAACTGGGTCTCTCTTGTTGCATTTCAGTGATTTTAATTGTGGTGTCTGTCTGTACGGCCACTGGAGCTTGGAACTGGTTAATAGATCCTGACACACAAAAGGTTTGTCTTTGCAGAAAACATCTCATAAAATGTTATTTCTAGTTTCAAAGAAACTCAGAGCTCTTATTACATATCAGGATAGTCAACAGCAATCAATGCAACTATTATCCTCTAACATATTTGGGTGTAATGGTTTTATCGTGTAGCTACGGGCTACATGATAAAACTATTAGAGATCAGTGAGTTTATTTGAGTGAAGCACCAATGTAGTGAAAATTGAGTAAAATGTAAGTAAAAATGTTTATGAGCAAATTCAATGGAGGCTGCACAACAGGTGATGCACAATAAATTTCACCTAGAATGGCTCAGAGTTGGTTTGGAAAAAATTAAAATAAAGAACCCTGCTAGAGGATGTCATGCCTGCACTTCAAGGGTCTTTCTCACATTAAAGGGATATTCTGGTGTAAAATTAATTTAGGGTCAAACACACCCCAACACCTAGTTAGACACCCCCTCGAGAGATGAATGTTGCCGACCGCTTGCTTCTCTAGTTATACCAACTTTAGTAACAACCACATAATAGCAATACACAGCGGTCTGAGGAGCCGTACACAAACCTCAACCAAAAAACCACTTTATAGCCACAAATAATGCCCAAAACAGCACCTACCTTCATCAGCAGTACATATAGGGTCCCAGCCACAGTACTAGCCACCAAACATCTTTTTAGCTTTGCCTAATTTCTTTAGCACAGAGACTAAACACAACTCACCTACTCTGTTCCAGCAGCCGCTTGTCTGTAGCGAGACATCGGACTAGTCCATTACGGACTGGTGCAGGGTGATGCAGCCTCAGGAAGAACATTTATGATCATTTCTTCATGGAAATGCAATCAGACCGAGACGCTGAGGCAGAGGAACTACCGCGTCTGAAGTGCAAAATGATTAATATGGTGATTATTACTTCAAAGAAATTATCATAAATGTTCTTCCTTGAGCTGCGTCCCCCTGCAGCAGTCCGTAATGGACTGGCCTGAGGTCTCGCTACAAACAAGCGGCTGCTGGAAGAGAGTAGGTGAGTTGTGTTTAGTCTCTGTGCTAAAGAAATCAGGCAAAGTTAGAAAGATGTTTGGTGGCTAGTGCTGTGGCTGGTTCCCTATATGTTCTGTAGATGAAGATAGGTGCTGTTCTGAGCATTATTTGTGGCTATAGAGTGGTTTTTGGTTGAGGTTTGTTTATGGCTCCTCAGACCGCTGTGTATTGCTATCGTGCAGTCATTACTAAAGTTGGCATAACTAGAAAAGCAAGCAGTCGGCAACATTCATCTCTCGAGGGGGTGTCTAACTCGGTGTTGCGGTGTGTTTGACCCTAAATTATTTATACCCCCAGTATCCCTTAAGATTTTGAGACTCAAGTCAAACCAATCTAGCTTCAATGCCTCAAAAAGTGCCAGTAATGTCTTTACTGTTTGTGTAAAACCTAAAAACACATTGGTGGACCCAGTCAGTGTTATCTGATACTTTTCTCTGATGCCTCTTACTTGCTTCAAGAACAACTATAAAAGGGAATGTTTGTTGTAATTGGATAATTTATGTTGCTTTATCTGTCTGCTCCAGGTTTCTTTCTTTTCATCGCTGTGGAATCATCCTTTCTTTACCATCAGCTGCATCACTCTCATAGCTCTTTTTTTTGCTGGGATACACAAACGAGTTGTGGCACCATCGATGTATCCTTTTCCAGTTGTGGGTAATGTGAAGTCATGTGATAACTTTTTCATCATTGTCATAACTCGGCAACTGCCCAGAGATGAAAAGTTTAACCTGAGTGACAGCAAAGTGAAGATCATGCAGAACATTCGAGTTACTGCAATTTTATTCATGATGCTGAATTTCTGACCCACTGGTTAACATCTTTGACTGATGCTCCTCAAGTATCGCTGCTCGCTGTCGGACAGTTTTAGCAGAATACAACATGTCCTGTGATGATGTAAGTCAACAAATGTCTCTAAAGTTTGAACATCCGTTTTACTTCGAGAAAACTTCTGCTGGAAAACTCCTTCTTTGTTTTCTTCCAGACAGGGAAACTGATTCTCAAGCCACGGCCAAACATCCAATGACCAAAAGCTGGAGTGTGGAGTTCAGATAACGTACTGAGTATTTGTTGGATGCTGATCACTCTAGGTCTAAAGTTCTCTGACTGGTTTGAACCTGCAACAAGGACTGATGGAGAAGTCACACTGTTCTGTAGGTGATGGGTAAATGAAGAAGTTAATTGAAGGGGCCTTTTAACTGGATTGCTGGTTAATCTCACCACTGGAGAGGCAGATCTACTCATTTGTTCTTGATATATTGTTTATTTCTGATGTTGAGCATGTATTTTATCTAAGTCTTTCTATTTTTAAAGTTATTTACCAAATAAATACTTAAGATATAAACATTTCTGTCTGTTTTATTTCTGAATGTAAGGAAGTTTCGTGTTTGTGATGTACTACAATGCGTGGAAGAGGCATGTCGCGTGCCTAGTTGGTTTTGCGACAGCTTTCCTGCTTTCTGTCAGTCGCGTTCGTTTTACGGCAGAATGCAATCTTCCACATGGCCTCCAACCAAGCCGGAGTGAGAGTTTGATAGTGGTCAGCGTTCAAGTGGAAAACTCACGTTGGATGCATACTTCGCACTTTAAAACGACATAAAATGGGTAAAAGTAAAACCACGAAGTTTAAACGTCCGCAGTTTAACACAGTGGGACTGCCGGTGAACGCTGTGAAGGAGGACGAGGCTGACGAGGAGCAGCACCATGAGGAAGATTGTTGTCCAGCCGCGGAGTTACTGGAGAAAGTAGGAACAGTCTAAAACCTCCTTTTCTTACCAGAATTAATCTCTGTGCGGCATATCTTTATGTGTTAGATTTCATAGCCTTCAAACGGCACCAATGGACATTTAATTTGGAGCTCAATGTTGTAGATTATAGGGGAGAGTGGGGTAAAATGAGCCATTTTTCATATTTCGGATCACTACATCAAGGCAATCATAGTTTTGTTTCCAACTAGTGTATCTGCATGTATTTATGTTGTGCATCCCTGCAAACCAACAGAATGTGTGTAAACATAACTGTCTTGATAATATAGCATGCCAAAGAAGTGGTCTCCTATGGTCAATTTATCCCGTGTATGGGGTACGTTGAGCCGTATCCCTACTACCCCCCCCACTCTCCACCCCAGCCGTCCCTCACCTTTTCTCACCCTAAATAACAGTCACTTCTTCACATTCATGTTTATTTTTATTTATTATACACTATTCAACTGGTACAATCATTCTTTTTATTATTAACTGCTGAAAAGCTGTTTTGTAAAAAGCCATTTTAACATGAGAATGCCTTTAAGTGATTCAAAACATCCACAGCTGTATTTTTGAAAAGAAAAAGTAACACATTTCAACTATCTGAACTGAAACTCTGATCCTCTCATCAGACTTCTTTACTTTGTCAGTTTAGCCACTGGCTCAACTTACCCCAGAACTATGATTATGACTTTATTAGTCCTTTAAATTAAAATGGTGGACTTTTATGTTCATAGCTCATAGATACCACAATTGATGTATAAAACAAATTTAAAATGACCTTATTTGGTCGGAACACAATTCTAATAAAACAGATTAAATTCACTCTCTAGTGTGAAAAATGTTTTTTTGTTTTTTTTGTAAATAAATGTCTAACCCTTTCACCCATGTGCTTCTAAACTTCACAGACTCCATGAATTGATGCCCATCTCCTAAATATTTGGTCAATGATCAATTTCGTTTACCATTTCCAAGCAACAGGAGGTGGCTCAACTTACCCTTTGGGTCAACTTACCCCACTCTCCTCTACTGAAACTTGATACTGAAACTACATTGATCCTGGAAGATTTACTCATAAATGATTGTACAGTTTAGAGTCTTGTGTCTGAATGAATGTAATGTACGTATATAAAGCCTAATTTTCCATCCTCTTGTAAATTGTACATTCCAAATCTAACTCAACAAAGCCTTAAAGCTCCATGAACCGTGTGTCCATCATGAGTTTCCTCCAGGGCGTGGGAAAGAGGTCTGTTTGAATAGTCCAGTTGTGATTTTTACATTTCCCTATAGTTACAGAGTCCCAGTGCAGACATGCGGGAGTTTGCATGTGCCAGCATCTCTCGGGTGGTGCAGCAGAGTCAAACCATCCCTGGTTTCCTACAGAGGGATGCCGTGAGGCGCCTGGGGCCCATGCTGCTGGACAGCTGCCTAGCTGTCAGGGAGACTGCTACTGGGGCGCTCAGGTTAGACCACCAGCAGTGGGGTTTATCCCACAAACTAAGGGGGGATGTTCTGATAAGACCAGGATGGTTTTCCCAAAAGTATCCCTAGGTCACATCTTAGCTTGAAAAATGTAGACCCTGTCTGGACACAACAAGCTTCAGGCAAAACAGCATTAGACCGGTCATCAACAGGTCAGCTTGTGAAGAAGAGAGTACAAAATCAGAGATACCCAAGGGCTGATTTTGTGATAAACATACATAAAGCTTTCTGCTCTAAGAATGACCTGACACTTCAGAAATTATGAGACTGTTCCTCCCAGAAGACAGGGAGTGCTTAGTGTATCACCGTATTAACAAAATTAGTTACTTTTTGGAAAATTCTCGGAAAGGTATTTCCTTTCAACAAACATTTTGACTCATTGATGCTATAGGGGGCATTTTAAATGAAGATCAAGAACTAAAATATGTTTTTTCATTATCAAACAGGAGTTGATAAGATGACCGATTGTATGGTAGCAGTACTGGCTGTATTAAGGCCAAGTGAATCAGTATGTTGGTTTTATAAAGGCTATGAAAAACTACCTGAGTTCAACCTGTACTCCTGTTCTGCTTCTGCAGTGTTGACAAAACTATGAAGGACATTTTTAAGTCTATTTTTAGTTTAAAAGTAATTTTTGGTTGGTGACTTACTTTCATGCAAACTAAGTCACAAAACAGTTATTTTCACCTGGTGTTTTTTAATTATTATTTTCATATTTAGATACGGTCACACAACAGTGTGTGATTGTGCAGCATAGTAAGGTACAGAGGTATTTATCAGTTATGCACTGAAGAGGGCGCCATGTTTCAACAAAATGTCTGCCCTGTAATAAAGAAGGAGCTTGCATCTGGTGGCTTGTGTTAGAAGTATAATATTACTGATTGTATATGACTTTAGTCTGAGTTCAGTTCATTCTTATTCCTGATTTTCATGGCAACTTTTCTAAATAAATCACCCCAAACTTCTCCAAAAGTGCAAACATCTTATCAGGGCTGTTGAATTTGATCAGAATTTTAACCCCAAAAAGCTGTTATGATCATTATCATAACCAGCATCCTACATACAGTCAACTCCCGTTTGTATGCACAACTTTATCCTCCTGACTGTCGTCCTCCAGCAGATGCTAAATCAAGGCTTGGTTTGGACAGTACACCAAACTAAGACAGACCACTCGCAGGTCTCCTTCAGGCTCTCGCACAAAAACAAACAGCGTCTCTGACAGCACCCCGACAAAATGATGACTGTGTGTCTGGGACATCTTTCTCCCCCTTGCAGGAATCTGAGTGCATGTGGAGGTCAGGAGGTGTGTGAGGACATGGTGAAACACGACGTCATGACCCCTCTGACAGCGCTGCTTAGAGAGGTGAGAGTGCTGCTGCTTTTAGCCCATCGCATCACTTTGGTTCCTTTTCATCAGCTGCTGAAGCAGACAGTTGTGATATACAGTATGTTTGCAGTAATTAGACTTCCTTCAGCTGCACTGATACTAAAGAAAAACAGACTCCTAGCATCAAAAGAAATCACAGTGTCAACACTTTTTTGAAGTTAAAGGTTTTCATAAACCATGTTTTTGTCTTTCAGTGTTGTGCTGGGTTTGAGAGCGCTGCCGTGTCAATGACAGATCAAAAGAATGCTGTGGAGGATATCGCCAATGAAGCTGTGAACCTGTTGTGGAATCTGTGGTAGGACTGAACGTTGGGCTCAGATACATGCACTTATTCTCCAGGGAGAATTCCTTTGTTACAAGTCTCCTTTTTGTCTTGTCACCAAACACTTTTGTCAATTTTTTATTGTGGTACCCCCAAATATCTCCTAAAACTATCAGCTAAAATAGTTAATCTTGCAATGGTGATTTCACTGGTTGTCAATTTTTTGTACTGTTCTAAAATTGATAGATAACTATTAATACATCTTCAGTGTATTCTGTCGTAGTGCGTTCCTTCTAGTTGACTGTCTGTCTCATGTTGTGTTCCAGTGAGAGCAGCAGTCAGGCACTGTCGGTGTTTAACAAGAGTGGTCTCCTTGATGTGGTCATGCAGTGCATGGAGAGACACCCACACAATGTTGAACTCGCCATATCTGCTGGTAGGTCTGATTAACACATGGACTCAGTTTCCATAACGAATTTTATAAAGGTTCATCTGCACATTAGCTGAAAAAGATCTGTGTTTCTGGACAGCTTTTGAACTGTAGTAGGGTTCAGTTTTAAGTTTGTGATATTTCTTAGAATGTCATAGTAACGTGCTAAGAAATGAAGTCATACCTAAAAAAGGCAGAATTTAGTAAGATAGTGAGCATGAATGAGAACTAAGCCAGATTTCAAACACTTAAACAGTAAATGTGGTGTATGTTTGGGGTAAATGGCTTCTGCCTCCAACATAATTTTTAAACCAGCGTTATGACAGCGGTATCTTTATTTCCATTTAACCAAAATAAATTGGCTTGTTTTCCTAAATGTTGAACTATTCATTCCCTCCCTTTTGTGTTTGACCAGCTCACTGTTTGCACACCGTGACTGAGGATAACCCAGAGCTGCTCAGTAGCTTGAACCCTACTGTGCTTGGGGTTCTGGAGAATGCACTACTGTCATCTCAGCCCAGCATGGCACACACCCTCCTCAAGACACTGGCTGCAGGTAGAATAAAGTACTTGTTATGTCTTTATAAATAAACTGTTACAAAACACCTCCATACACTTTGTCCTTTTCTGTCTGCTGTCAACCAGGGACTCTGTGGAACATGAAGGGAAGTCTGCCTGCTGCCCGTCAGGCCCAGACCCTCAACACTGTGGTGGCCACCTTGTCAAAATGCCTGGACCTGGACTCAGGTACACTGATACCTGAACTCAAACAGGCAGAAGAGGTGCGAAACAGAAATGCACCAGCTGCTGCAGAGCTAGAGGAGCCGGCGGCAGAAGAGCTGGTTGAGGAGGAGATGGATGAGGAGGAAGGACCTAAACAGAAGAGGAATGGAAAAGCTGTCAGGGCTGATAATGACTTCTCTGACCTCTTGCCAGTAAGTGGTATCTTGTATCTTGTTCATAAAGTCACATTGGCCTTTTGCTGTTTATGAATGCGACAGGTTTGAAGTCTTTTCTGTCGCGTGAGCTGAACTTTGAACACAGTAAAACACACCTGTCCAAGATTATGAACTTTGATTCGCTGTCAGAAGCATGAGTTCATTCTTGTCAGATAAGGTCAGGGAGATGACTCATATACAGTATGTTGGCTGATATATGAAAAAGCGCCACTAAGAAATATCAAAGAGGTTTTAATTTGTTCTACAGAGCACTGACAAAGACTGTTTTATGTCTTGCTAAGTACTCATGGTAGTCACAAACCTCTCAAATACCCAAATGGAGAGTATAAACTGATAAACATTCATAAATTTGTATTTTAGAATTTGATACAACAGCCATTGTCCAAAATTAATGTAAGTGCAGTTATAGACCTATTCTTATTGACATGTTAAACATGATTTTCCCGTGCTTTTGTGAAGAAAGGTGTCACTCGATCTGACATTTTTTGGAATAGTTTCAACAGTTTCAATTTATGCCTAGTGAAAAGGTGTTGAACGAGTCACCCCAGAGTGTGAGCAGGACTGACATAGCAAAAAAAAAAGCCTTGTCAGATTCTAGGGACACTTCCCAGAGTTCATGTTGGGAGCAGCCTCTGGCTTCCACTGAACTTCCATTCCCCAGCTCTGAGTCTGGTCAGACAGACCTAACCTTATCTATCAGTCACCAGAGTTTACAGAGGAAGTTCCAGAGCATTCTCATTATGTGGGTTACACTTGAGTTTTATTTTTAAATGAAGTTTTGTTGTTCTACTTAATAAGTATGAATAAAAACTTCAGAGGAGATTTTGGTCATGACGCTGCTACACAATCTCAATGCATTAGGGGAAGTTATATTCAGTAAGTCTTCTCTGTGGCAGGCGTCTAAACTCAGACTGGGTGATAAAGGCACAAACAGTCATCGTTTTGGTAGCTTGTTGACTCACATGGCTGCTTGTTTTTGTCCAGAGGGGTAAGGAGGAGCTGAGGGAGGCATCGGCCTTGCTGACAGCCCAGCAAACGTCCTTAGAGATCATTGTCAACATGTGCTGCTCTGATGGTGAGTATTGCGGGCACAGACAGCAGTGCTGACCCCAGGCACTTTTCATCAACATTATGTCCTGTGACACCCCCACCCACTATTTGTTAGCATATCAAAAACACTTTTTCTAACAAAAACATACTTTAAATGTCTTTTTTGAGTTTCTGGATTCCCTCCAGTGATCTGTATTGTTTCTCTGATCAATGCTCTGTGTGTGTTTTTGCCTGTTCAGACCCCTCTGATGATGAGTGGGAGGAAGAGTCAAGCAGCGATGAAAGCGACATGGGTCCTGATGGCCTCTGTGATGGAGTGTCAGATCTAATGTCCCCACTTTGTTTGTCGGCTGAGGTTCATGCAGCGTTAACGAACCACAGCATCCCTGAAAAGGCAAATACCTGTTTTTGTTCTTACTGCCTGTAGTGTCAGCTAAAATGAAAGGAGGGATCCCTTGAGGTGTTGGAACATTGACAAAAGCATTTAAAGGCTCTGTAGCTGTCATCTCGATATGTTTTTCACTTTAATTAAAAAGTTAAATGTGGTTTGATTACACTGTGATCATCCTCCCCTCCAGGCTAGATGGATGTGATTACTTAAAATGAAAGACTTGATGGAGCTCCCGATTTTTGCACACACATTAACATTTCTAATGGTTTAAAGTTTGTCAAAGTGATATTTTTGTTTTCTTATGAAATCAAGGTCCTTAAAAAGAGTGGGTTTCCCAGAATTGAAGCAATGGATTTGTGCAAAGAGAACCCCTCCTGGAGAGGCCTGATAAAAAAGTAATCTTTCAGTTTTCTGCCCTTTTATTTCTCTGCTAAAAATATAAAGAATTGATTAATTCTTGAGTTGATTAATTTTTACAAAGGGAATTGACCTTAATTGCCTCTTTTTCCTTCAGAATGCAGCGTGTTCAGTCCAGAGCTCTGACCTGCCTTCACAGCATCCTCTCTACTATGGATGCAGAGTCTCTCGGAGGAGCAGCTGCCCTGCAGGAAGCAGCACAGCACCTGTCAACGCTGGTCTTTGGGGCAGCAGGTGTGATGTCATTTTGTCATACAGCAGAGATGTCACATTATATTTCCCTCTTAGTTGTATTTATGTCTAAAATACATATAAATATATATACAGTAAAATAGCTGTGACCAGTATAAAACGGTAACATCATAAAAGGTGACAGAATAGTAAATTATCGATCAATATCATATAAATACCCATTCAATAATAACATTTTTAAATTTTTCTTTCTAATGCTTTTAGAGATACCAAAAGATGAAGAGTTCCTCGAGGCTGTCATCAGTGCAATGCGGTCTCTTTTACAAATGATTGCCTCCAAAAATATCCCCCAGGTACAGAGTACACTTAACCCTCAGCATTTGCATGAATTTGTCTGTGATTAAGAGTCAACTTGTGTTTGTACATTTTAAGTGATGGTCTCTCAGCTCATGTTGAGATAACTTTGACGACAATATCAGGGTGAAGTTCTTGTGGGACTTTGATAAGCCCCTCTTAAGAATAAATACAACTGTTTGTACCATGTAAATATTGGTTCACATGACAAGGCGACGGCACAAGTGTAAAATTGGTGGAAGGTCCCTTAAATCCTTTTCACTCTTGGTTGCAGTGTGCACTGGATAAATTCAGCTCACACAGATGCTAGAAATTGTATTCTCGTCATACTCATAAATGATCTGCCAGCTCACACTAAAGGCTGCCTAATGTGTTTGTAGGACAGCTCAATATCTGCCTGTTTTTTTTGTTTTTTTTCAGTGTATGACCCCGCAGCAGCTGATGAGCCTGAGTGAGGCAGCCACTGCCTGTGAAGTTGTCAGTGTGAGGGTCAACGCCGTTGCCATTCTGGGCATCACTGGCAGCACATTAGCCAAAGAGAAGGGCACTTCTGGAACCCTTCAGGTAAACTGTTTCTCCCTTTATCCGGTCCTTGACTATTTCTTTAGCTAAAAAATTGTGCCCTTACAGTTGATCGGAAACGCCTTACTACAAGTAGCCACCAGGGATACAGACCTGGTTGTGAATGGGGAAGCCCTGGATGCGTTGTTTGATGTCTTTGCTGATGGAGAAGAGGCAGAGACAGCCGCCAAAAATATCCAGTTACTACCTGCACTAAAGGCACTTCAACCTGTCTTTAAGGCTAAGGTACCTGGCACGTTTTATTTAATATTGCTAATGTACATTTTGAAGAATATTATCTGATATCTCACAACGTTGTTTTCCTCCTAGATTCGTAAAGAAGGACGAGGGAAGTACAGCTCTCAGCAGCTCTGTGTGTTAGACAACATCAAAATCAACCTGAGGAGATTCATCGGTTATCTGGAGAAGGTGGTAAAAAAATGAAAACTGTCAGTCCTTCACATTTGAAATAGGTGGACCTGTATGGACTGTTTGGACAAAAATGCCATCAGTGAAAGAGAATGTCATGGAATATGGTTTTTAAACCATCAGGTACTTCTTACTTGGATGGTTTACTGTTTGTTTTTGACTTGTTTTCAGTGTTGATATTTTAAATAATTATTTACTATTTTAAAAAGTATATGAGTTGTGAAAAAGACATGGTGACATGCAATATTTGTTTTAAGTTACTGCAAACTGCAGTACAAAAGATGTTTTTTTGCTCCCTTAATTCGTGTTGGTCAACCCAAAAAGTGGTTATCTATGTTGAAAGATTCTTTTTTCTTCATACATTGTAAAGTTGTCAATTGTACAGAGCTGAAACTGGGCTTGACAAAAGTTTCTTGAGATCTTTTCATGATTGAAAAGGCCTATGATGATTGTGTGCTACAGTGTGCTACAGTGACTAAAAAGCAGAGCTTGAAAATTACAGGTCCTTTTGGGACCATCCCAACATTGAACACCTTAAAAGAAAATAACTTTTAACGGTTATTGAGTAGTAGACTGTTCTGCTTGCCCAAAAGAAATGTAATTACAAAGTCACCGCAGTGACTCACTAATCTTGGAAGGTGTTGTCTTACTGCCAAGGTTTTGACAAAATTAAAATCTTTGAAAACAGACGTTTAGCCTTGAGAAAAACACACATTTCCTACCTCTGCCTTTCTGGCCTCTCGCCATCGCCCTTCTAGTTTCATACTCTGAGGCATTTCTCATGTGAATGCTGTGAGAAAACTGGCATTGTTGGTGCTTGTGAGCTGTGGCTGCCAACACAGACAACATTTTTGTAAGTAACAGAGGTAGCACGTGAGGGACACCTCCAGATTGAAAACATGTTGGTGTCACCGACACTAATCCCTTGTTCCTTGTTCATAGATCAATCAATTTCCAAGTTTGTTTTTGCAGCTGGTGGTTCTGGCAGAACCACCAGCTGTCAGTTTTGAGCAATGATTCCAAACTTATCATGTTTGACAAGTTAACACTTTGAGCAGTTATTATGTTTGAACTTGGCTCGGAGTTCCACAACTATTCAAGGCAATATCACCTAGATTGCATGTCAATGTTCAAAGAAGATAACTTCATTTATGGGAGAACACATCATCAGGCTGAGTGATTTCTGATTTTTTTTCTAATAAATAATTGCCTTAAAGTTCTGAAGTGTCTGTTTTCATGTGCAATGTTGGAGCAAGAAGTGGGTGGATACAGATTGACACAATTATTCTTCTTTTTGTTCGGTGACAGGTTGTTGGGTTATTAAACCTTCAGAGCAGCCTGAAGGCTGTCCCTTGTTGTTGCTAAGGACAAGTTCAATCGTAGATTAAATTTATGAAACAATATACAGCAAAACAACTCTTGGCTCCTACAGTAGGATAGTCCACATGACCCTTTAGATTGCATAGCTATAACACAGCTGAAATAGGTCCTAGAGAATCTGGTAGGATCAGCTGACCATTAAGTACATTGAGGAAAAAATGAGATGGGCATAAAATATTTATGTAACAAATTCAAGCCTCAAACAAATTGCTTTGAATGTAATCTTTATTTCAGCTTTTCAACCCAAGTAAAATCTAATAATGATGATAATAATAATAACTTTTATTTATTTGTATAGCATTTTTTAGAAGCAGAAATTTACAAAGTGCTATGACATATAGACATAGAGCACATGGAAAAAGACAGATTAAAAACAAAAAGCCAAGTTTAAATGGAATTGAAGGCCAATTTAATGTCATAAGGAACCCAGACAATACAAGAACCATGCAACATAACATGAGACCATGAGGACCAAAATAAAAACAAAATAATTAAGAAAAAATGCAGGATAGTAAAAGGCAATATCAACAATGATAATAAAATGATAACAGGTAATACTGATAATAATAGTATTGATAAAATAGAGCAACAGAAATGAGCAAGAGATAAAACAGTAAAAGGCCTCAAAGGTTAGTTAAGAAAAGAGTACAAGTATAACAAAAGGTAAAAAGACAGTAAAGCTGAGATAAGATAGATAGATAGAAATAAGATCTTTATTTTGTTGAGGCTATATGTCCGACTAAAAAAAACCAACTTTTTTTGATGCCATTAAATTCCCTCTACCACACTCCTTTTACATTTTAATAATACGTGGTTTCCTATTTGCCAGCTCTGGAAAATTGCCACTGTAGGAGTGTCGTCGGTATTAAACCCATATTGAGTATGGCCTCTTTAAATAAATGTGCTTCAAGTATCTCTGGACGTTTGATTATTTATCAGGTGAGTGTTGTTTACCTTCTACCTTGTCCATTTCACTCAGATGAAACTCTGATAAATCAAACGCTGTTATGTAACTAAAAAACAGTTGTCTGTTGCGTAACAATTATCGACACGCCCCTTTTCACTTCGCGCATGCGCGGTAGCAAACGTACACTCCGCCATTGACGGACCCACGATCAGGAGGAAAGGGTCAGAGAGGCACTTCGACAAGCAGCTGCTGCACGTTTCAGCTGGCTTTTATCTCAACTTTGGCTCGAGCAACCATTTTTAACATTAGACTAACCTTTACTCTATCTCCCGTGGATGAATTTGGTTGGTAACATTGTTTTCGTCGCTCTTTGTAAACGTGTTGTTTTTACCAGGTTCTGGAAGTAACGGGCAGCGGAGTACCTCAGCTAGCAGCAGCAACAACGAGGCTATAGCAGGCTAGCTAAAGCTAGCTAGCGACCTGGCTAGCTGCACACGAGCTGAGCAGTGCTCGTTGGTGGGGAGGGGGGGGCGTTTTGCCTACAGTGCCGTTTGATGGATCCGAGAATCGCCTGGTTTCAACCAGAACAGCGTGGACCAGCTAACAACCTGTGGATGCAGATTTGGGAGACGACACAGGGACTCGGGTACTTGCATGTAAATAACAGCTTCTCCTCCGGATCTCAGGGCACGCCGAGCTTGAAAGCGACAGTCAACGGGGCGGTGGGAGCCGTCCTCACCAGCAGAAACGGGGCACTTGACTCCAACACCGGCAGCGGGGACGCCAGGACTCAGGGGATGTCGACCTCGATGGGGGACGGAGAGTTAGCGGAACAGGGGGACTTTATACCACTGGAAACCAATAGCAACCATAACAACCGAGCCGCTGGTAGGGGCGGTGTCGTTGGAGGGGGGCAGCAGCAGCAGGGCAGCGGGGTCGCTGTGCTGTGGAGGGGGCTGACGGACGGACACCCCAACAAAAGGAAAAGAGACAACAAAGCTAGCACTTTCGGATTCAATTCCTGCCTCTTGAACAGCAGTAGCGGCTTCAACACAGGAGGAGGATATGAGGGTTACACGGGCACGCCATGGAAAGTCAGGAACTACTCTGAAGGGATTATAGGGTAAGGAAGAGTTCAATAAAGCTGATCACTTTGGCACAAACTTTTACCTCCCACAGAGCAAGCCTCTTAACCAGGAGTTCTTAAACTCACTGTTTTTAACACATACATATACACTCAGCATAGAAACATGCAGGAAGACTACCAAGGTTGTAAGTCTCACCCCACCCACCTTTTCATCCACACCCACCCTATCATCCAACTTCATACTGTTACGTGCTGTGCTGGAATGCTGTTTATTTGAGTATCAATTTAGTAAATTAGCGTTTTATTGGAATATTGTATCCTCTGCAATAATTAAGATGCCATGGTTGTCAGTGTTTTTCTGCATAGGTCAGACAGCTTTTCAGGTCATTTCTTTTTAGTGAAAAAACTTTCCTTTTAGGTAAAGAGTAATGCATTTCCTGTTAAATTGAAGGATTTCTTGTTAATTAGTAATCCAGAAAAAGTTTAAGTGAAGATTGCATTGTCAGATGAAAAAAGCTGGTTTTCTAATGAGCCGTAATTATACAAGTAAATGAGTCTTATGCAATATTAACTCTACAAACATATGATAATCTTATTCAATGTGATGCACTAATGCAGATTCAGCTTCTTAAAAAACACATTGCACACTCAAACGAACTTCTGACCCATGGTCTACTCCTTGCTGTAAATACTCAAGGTTGATTTGGAGCATTACGCGATTTAAGTTTTCCAAAAAAAGGAGACATTGGGAGTCTCGAAATCTCAATTAAAGGGATATTCCTGTGTAAAATTACGTTATGGTCATACACACCATAACACTGACTTAGACACCCCCTCGAGAGCTGAATGTTGCTGACTGCTTGATTCTCTAGTTATACCAACTTTAGTAACAACCGCACAATAGCAATACACAGTGGTCCACCTCTCCATGCGCAAACCTCAACAAAAAAGCCACTCTGTAGCCACAAATAATGCTCAGATCAGCACCTAACTTCATTAACAGTACATACAGGGTCCCAGTCATAGTACTAGCCATCAAGCATCTTATTAGCCTTGCCTTATTTCTTTAGCAAAGAGACTAAACATAACTCGCCTACTCTCCTCCAGCAGCCGCTTGTTTGTGGGGGAGCCCTGACGAGTCGATCACCCTAACCCTAACCTGCCAATAAAACTGCTCAAATGCATAGTTTGCTCTAGATCTTTCTTCTTCAGAAGTTTTATTTTGGCAGGGACTTTTTATGCAAGAATTTCCGTATTGGAGCATGCTTGTTGAATAGTATTCATACTCAGACTTTTTTAAAGAGTCTAAATACTGTTACCTTTCCTGGTAATGGGTAACATAACACATCAGAGTGTTATTATCCATCTGATGAATGAGACAATCTTGTACCTTCAGATATTATGGAATTTAACTCAAAATAAAAACTTGTATGAAAGAACTCAATTATCACAAGGGGAAATGCTGTAAAGTTAACAGAGTCTTTGTCAGGAACAAGCCAGCGACTACCTCTTCAATATTGCCACCGAACACAAGAGATGCATTTTGCAAACTGAATGAATGACTCATTTTCATAGCAGTGGGTCTCTGTCCTCTGGCACACGGTTCCCTGTTTATGATTGCCTGATTCCCATGTTGTTTTTCTAACTCCTCTAGTCTCCTGTTGAAATGATTAGATGATAAGAGTTCTGTTGACGACCAGAAGAACTTTTGGTCAACTAGTAAGCAACACAAATGCCTTACATCAACTTTCATGCATTATCTACCAGGGGTGGGAGAAAAAAATCGATTCACATAAAAAACGAAAATCCAATTTTTTCTTCGAAAATCAATTTTTTATTTTTCAAATTTATGAACAAATCTTAAAAACTGACTTATATGTGATGTGTGTGGGAAAATGATTCCTGAAATAGCTTGTAGACAATCATAATCATTCAACTGTTTCACTCATGTTTAGAATGCAGACTAAAGGTCGAGAAAATCGACAATGTCGTAGAATCGCAATTGAAATTGTTTCGGCATCCAAAAAATCGAATTGGTAGAAAAGCATATCGTCCCAGCACTATCATTTACGTATTTGTTCTTCCAGTAGTGCTTTTCCTCATAAGACATGGTCATAAAGTTGTGGTGAAATGTCTGTGGTTCACTTGACGAACAACTTGGAAGAACAGTAGCAATGGTCAGCCCTGAATTCACCGGGTGAAAATGCAAGAATGGCAAACATCAACAATGTTAAGGGGTTGCTTGGACACAAACAAAAAAAAAATCCTTGAACTAGTCTTTAACTGAAATTCAACAGGTAGTGGCCCTGAAACACAGGACAATACCAATCAGATGAGGTAGATAATCAAGCCACGGCTCTCTTTTGAAGTGTTTCACTCTCCCACTCATTTTATTGAGTTTTTAATTTTTATTAATTCTCCAAATTTAAAAAAAAAATGGACAGTTTGCTTCATTCATGGAGATTTGATTCAGTTAAGTGTGTGCAACTGTGCTCACAGCTTTTCTCATAATAAGGACTCTCTCAGTAGTATTTTGTCACATGGCAAAACAAATGCTCAAGACAGATATTACCTAATTACTCCACCCAGTACTCATTTTCCTGTCAGGTTTTTTAAAGTTATTACAGCAGAGAAAGTATTACAGTGGGTGGGGCCCTGTTGTAGAGACCTTGTAGTTGCAGAGATTTGCCCCTATCCCCACCCTTTCTGTTGGACATGTGTAGACAAGCAGAACAGCAGAGAGTGGAGCTCAGTGTTTGGTTGATCCTCGTTTGTAGTTATGAGGAAGCTTGTGTGTTTGCATAAGGACATTCTTAAGTGATTAGCTCTGCTAATACCAGAACCTGAACCTCACAGCGTTGATCACACTCACAGCCACTGAGAACTCTCTGTCTCACTACACTCTGTTCATTCACAATGCCAGTGTGCTCTGTGGAATTACAGAACATGTATTTCGAAATGCTCAAGTATAGACTTGAACCATGAATGGGGATGTAAAGGGTGTCATTGTTAAGTAGAGTTATAGCCGCAGTTAAATCTCCTCTTGAAATGCTTCTTTATTTGCACTGAAGATGCACATTCTGCTGTTGGTTTTAGTGGATGTAAATCTTGGATTAGAAGAAAACATTGCTTGCAACTCTTCTGTCGGAGGTTTGCTCAGCAGATTAGATACCTCGTGAGCTAGCCTGTACTTTTTTAACTCTTCATGCATTACAGACTTTTGAAGATTTTGTTCAGTTAAATCACAGGTGAAACTGGAGCTCAACACAAATTGCTTCTCACTATATATGAACCACCAAAACAGACAAAAGTGGGTTACTATAGATATGCATGAATGAAGCAGTAGATCCTTAGGAGCACAATCTTTGTTTAAAAAAGTTGCTGACTTTCAATCGTTGAAGTGTCAGAGTAATTTACAATGTGGTTCTGTATAATCTCTTGAACTTTGAAGTGAAGAATCCATGAGTCAACAAGGCAACAAACAGCAGTTCTTGGTCTACTTTTTGTCCCTCAATGAAAAGCTGAATTCATGTTAGTGATGTTTTCGGTTGTGTCGGATTACACAGGTGGTCAGAATGTATGTCATCATGAGTCATGACTGAGGGCATGTCAGAAAGTATTTAGGTTAATTTGTCATTGGTACTTTTTTGACTGGCAGGTAGCACGAAATGTGATGGAAGGGGAAATCTTGAGTGCATCATTCAACAGGAAAGTCTTGACACTATATTTGGCTGCTGGGCTTTGCCAGAGAGACAGAAGCATGTGCTTATGTGTGTTTTAGGTTACTCCTGTTTTTCTGGAACAGAGAAGGTCCAGGCAGGCAGCGTGCCTCATGATGGAAAAGGATCAGTGTTTACATGCTTCACACGGCCACACTTCCACAAAACAAAACCAATCCTCTGACAGGGATACCCGAGCCCCCTCAGTGTCTGGCCAATCAGATTGCAGGTTGTAAGGGAGTGTTCCACCTTGGCTCTAGTGGTTTGCAGTTCTTATTCAGATTCTTAAGCTGGTGTAACCTCAGGGAGCTGTGAGTGTAACCCATTTTCAATTAAATGATTGTGGTTCTGTCTGTGTTGTGTTTTAAGTTTCATTGAGTAGGCAAAACTCAAGTTCCCTTTACTGTACAACACAGAAGCATTGAGGGAACAAATACTGGGTGAAAGATGAATCACCAGAAAGGTCTGATTTTTGAGCAGTGGTATTTTTAAAATGACCATTTCAACACTTATATTCAAACCTTTTTTGTGTTGTTCAGGCATTTCTGAGTTGAATTCACTTAGATACTGCTAAAAGTGGTTAGTTGTTGCTTGAGTCACCAATAATAAATCTTGCGGTGTAATGGATCATACAGCTGATGTGGTTCAGATAGGATACATTTTTAGTTGGG
Organism: Xyrichtys novacula; assembly: GCA_962446985.1. Taxonomy (NCBI): domain Eukaryota; kingdom Metazoa; phylum Chordata; class Actinopteri; order Labriformes; family Labridae; genus Xyrichtys; species Xyrichtys novacula. The sequence continues at coordinate 21,242,571 of OY660864.1, read as the reverse complement.
CCTACAGAATATTTTTACAGCTTCTCCTCAGCTGTTTATGACCGTAACTATGCAGTTTAAGGTCCAGCAAATCATAATTCAGCCCAACAGGGTATCACACCCTTAGTTGCTTTCATTGTATATAAGGCTGGGTGATAAAAGAATAAGTTTAACAAAATATATATATGTTTTTATATCAGTCAATATTGATATATAGCACGATATACTAAATGAAATTTAACAGTGTGTATTGGTAGCATGTCTTTTACAATACGATAAGCTACTGAGGTATTCCCTGACTTTGCAATAACATGAACTTCATGCACTTTACTCTGCTTCATGTCCGACTTCAAAAAAACAAAATTCCTCCACACCACCAACGTTTTCGTGCCAGTGTTGTCGTATGTTTTCATCTGTTGAGCCTTCATCTACATTTCTGCCAGGGGTAGCACTTATTTTCTTTTTTTCTCACTGACAGTGCTGTTAGCTCCATGTATTTAAGTGCTAAGGTTGCTTGTAGTTGCAACCTGCTACTGCACAGTTGTTTGTGACTTGGTTCTAATTCAGCACGATTGGTTCAGTGCTGTATGGACCCGGAGCAACTCCTCTTCTCATTGGCTATTCGTATAGTCTACCAAAACATGGCAGAATGCCGACTGTCATAAAGCATATTGACCATGTTTCATATAGATATCGAGGGAAATAAATTTTTGATATATATTATTATCGTTTTATCACCCAGCCCTACATACAATGAACTGTTGGTCTAGTGAATGCATGCGTGATGGCTACAGACCCCATCAGGCTGTGAAACAAGGTTTCAAGTTAAAAGCAACTGATACCTGCATGATTATTGAGAACATGGAGAAAGAAGCTCTGTTTGTTGCAGAGTGGTCATATGAGAAAATTCTAAATGTTTTCAACACTTCCCCCCTACACACTACTTAAAAGGGTGTTTGTGGGATTCAGACTTAATAATTTCTCTATGATACCTCTTTCATAGCTTTACATGATTTTCAGAAAAAAGAGCCTAAAATTTCTCACAATGGTGTTTGAAAATATCATGATTTCAGCCTTCATCTGAAACGCTTTGTTCAAGCTGCTCCCATTTTAAGCAGTTTTCATGTGCTTTCTAAGATTTTAACAACATACATTTACTTTGTGATTTGAAACTCTGCATACAACTGGTATGGACACCAAACTTTGTAACTTTGCCATTTTTGTCACTGATGTTAACTTGCATTTCGGTTAATTTCTCTGTGCAACTGTGTCTGCTTTGTCTTTACTGCTATTCAGAGTCTTTCAGATTGGCTGGCTGTTTTCCCCTTCTTTCCTATCCCTGACGTCTGTTTAAACAAAAATAAGAAGTTAATCCATTCATTTTCTTGTATAAATAACTGTAGTTCCAACACCTGGTCTTAACAGACTCACTTTTGTAAACGATTGCCTTGTGGTTATTTTGGATTTCACTCTGTGTCAGAATAACAACCGTTATTATCAGGATAGATTACAAGGTTTAACAATCTGGATTAGTGTCACGTTAGAGTGACACTTTTCTGCTTATAGAAGTTAATTGGTGTGGCAGCTTGAGGCAAACCATCTTGGATATAGCTGTTTGACAGGTTTGCCGTTCACCCTCAGGGTTCATAAACGTTTAAGTTTTTAGTGTCTGAGTACTTACTCAGAGGTTAGCTGTTGTGCAGTGGCCTCCTTAACATAAAATGTTGCTCGCCATTCAACACATGTGACATCCTCATATGTGTTGAATGTCTCCTGTGTGAAGAGAAATGCTCCTTTTGGCCCCAAACTGTAAAGTAGCAGAATAGCCTACATTTGTTAGATTCTGGTGGAGCCTGGTGTTGACAGATAGTCTGGAGTGGTGAAGCAGAACGTCGCTCGCGAGCTAATGAAATGTGTAGTTAATCGCTAACTGATGAGTGGCTTTGGCTCATGTTTCTATTGCCATTTTTTTGTTACTGCCTTTGTGAGATTTATGGCTTCCAGTATTAGTGCACAGATTACACTTTTGTGACTAAGGCTCCGTTATTGTAAATATGGTTCATTCTGCCTGTTACATCTATGTCACACTCTCTCCCTCTCTCTCTCTCTCTTTCTGCCCCCCCCTTCTCTTGTTCTCTTCTCATCTCCCTGTCCGTTACTCTTTCTCCTTCTCTCTCTATTCCTTCCCCTCTCTTTCCGCCCTTTCATTCCTCCTCTCTCTGCCTTGCTCTCTTCCTCTCTTTCTCTCCCTGACTGCCTGCCTGCTGGCTCTCAGCCAAAGCATGTAAGCATGTGGAGAGAGAAGCCTTCATGTTGTTCGTTTGGACTGTAGGTGAAACAGGCCCCCTCTGAACAGCACGTGTGGGCAGCTCACTATAACTCAGCATTACCATGTGTAGTGAGGAATGCGTTTTTCTTTTTTCTCCTCCTTCTGTCCAATGGGAGCCCTTCTCATGCTGTTAGACCGATGGAGTCAGAGAGCGGCACACAACAGTTTTTTTTTTTTTTTTCAGAATGTGTGTCCAGACTGTGACCTTGTCGGCACGTGTACAATATGACAGTGCTTTGTCACTTTTCTCATGTTTTTGCTTTTTCAAATATTTTTGTGATCATTTAAAGTCATTATTATATCAGACCAAATTTAAAACTTATTTCACGTCACAGAAGAAAGCTTGAAATGTGCCGTTTTCTAAAACTAGTTCAGGGTGTTATCTAAAATGAATAGCAAGAGGTATAATCCGGCAGACTGATATTGATTTTCCCTGCTAGATACAGATAACCACAGAGCAGGTAGGCTGGTGGCTGATGAATAATGAAGACTTCTTGTTTTGTTCTAAATTTGATTAAAAAAAGAAATAAAAACGAATCACTGCACTTGAATGAACATTTCATTTTAATAAGCCTTACTTCCTGTTGGCTTTGTGAAACATTACCACGTTGGACTTGTGTATTTTTGCTCTAGACATCTGTTAATATTTTTCATTTTTAAACTGGCCTTGTGAACGCAGGCATTGACTAATGGCAATTCTTTCAAAATGCCATCAATCAACCATAGCTATTGACTGACTTATAAATCACTCTTAAGTGTAGGTAACAATCTAACCAGTAAGTAACTGTAAACATGGCTACCCATTTGTCTAAACGTTTATTTTGATCCCTAAAAGTAGATTTTTTATGCTCTTTACAGTTCGGACAGTGTGTGCTGGATTTCCTTTTCTCGCACTTACTAACAGAAAAGTACAAATTTCACTTTCTCACACATAGACAATAAATAGGTGGAATGCGCGAGTATAAAACTTGACCATTTACCCATTTTTGTCCCTTTTTGACCCATTTACAATTTCTATTTATGACCAGTAAAGTAGTGTGCAGACCCTTGGATACAAATGTTAGCGGCGCCTTTAATCTGTAGATGATCGGAGAGAAGGAGAACATGCTGAGTGTCTCCACTGTTCATGACACCTTCAGCCAGTTGATTTGTGTTGAAATATGCTCTAAGCCTAAACTACCACCTTTGTAGCTAAATGCTGTAAAGAGCACAAGTTCTTTAGCAATAACTGATAGAAATTTAGAAGTGGGTTTGAGTTACAGAAAGGGCAACCTACATTCAGATAGAGATGTGCAAAATGTATGATATTGTTTTAACTATCTATGTGCCTTTCTCAACTCACACATGAGTACGTTTGCGTCAGCTTAGGACTATCACTTACAAACGTGTCTACAAACCTGTCAGATACTTTACCACAGTAGCCACTACAGAGCTACAACAAGACAAAACAAGTTTCCTGACAGTAGTATACTGTTTACTGTCTCAGGTGTTTCCCTGCTTTGACCACAATTCTCTGCTGCATCATTCAACCATGACCATCCTATCAGCAGCAGCCAGTAATGTTTGGGCTCCTCTGTAACTGGAGCTGTTTTGTCCCAGTAGCCGACACTTTGCACCCCGGATCAGCTCATTGATGAAACATTAATGAATCTGCCATCTGTGAGACACAGACACCTCTGCTCCTGTTTGAAGAGCGGTTTGTGTGGTCACTTTTGTGCCCCTCTATCAACCTAGATCGATTAGTGTCACATAACACACCACCCTCTAATGTTGCTACGGCCCAAAATAAAAGGCATTCAAACATAGGATCATGATGACGGGTCTGTTCCTGGGACATTGGTTGCATTTGCTTTATCCATCCATCTGGTTACTCATCAGACGACATGTGTCAGACAGGTGCTTTTTCAAACATCAATTGTCTCAATTCTTGCTCTTTTTAGTTTTAACTTCGTAGCTTCCCTGCAGGAACTGTGACTGACACCTTTTTTCCTGTTGAGCTGGAATATTGAACCGTCAGTAAGAAATGCCCAGCGAGATGCAACAATAACCTCTTTCTCCTTCATCCGACCCAACCTAACAGATGGCCCTCGTTCACATGAAGGCATTTTAGCACCACACCCATTCCTCTCTCTCTCTCTCTTTCTCTCTCACACACACACACACTTTTGCACTTATTCTCTCTGTCTCTCTTGTTCTCTCTCTTTCACACACACACACACACACACACACACATACATACATAGTCTTTCATTCTTCCTTCTCTGCCAGTCCTGCCTTTACCATTCCAAATTTTGGACCTTTTTTACACCTTACCCTCATTCTTCCCTCTCCTTCTACCTTTTCCATTTTTTCGGTCTCTTACTTTCTCCTGTTCTCCTCTGTTCCAATGTGAGGAGGCTGAGTAATACCTCTCTGACAAGGTGTTGCAGTGTGCTCTGCAGGAATGCCAAGGGTCCTGCTCGAGTGCATTTTAAAGCAACAATTCGAAATTCAAGAACAAGGAGGTATGCATAATAACTTACCTGGAGATTGCAATATAGATGCACTTATCCTACCTTTGCTCCTCCAATGTAAATTTCAAGATATAAAGTGGATCCTAATCTAGATTCTAATGTAAAACTGAGGACAGGAGGGAAAACAGAGACTTTTTTGGCATGGAACTTCTTTGAATAACAAGGAATACCAGCTTTTTGCATTTTGGCTTGTAAAGTGCACAACACTATGATGCAGAAGTTGAAGTGCAATGAGAGAAAATCTGCACTAACACCAAAAACAAACAGAATTGATCAAATGTCTGACAAGAATCAACACAGGTCTTATATTTCAGACTCTTAGCAAAGATGTGATGTTTTATTTTTTGGTCTTGTAAATGTGCGGGTTTGCTGCTTTTAAATAAAGTGTTTGGGTTGTCTGTCATAACAACAAGTACATTAAGTGCATCACTTCAGGCCCTTTAAAATTTGATTGGAATATTTCATAGCTTTGATATATTTTATTGTCCAAACAATTTGTAAATGGTAAAATAGAATTAGACTAAAGCTCTCAGGAGGTTTATATTGAGACTGGACTATTGAGACTTTAAGACCTATTAAAAGACCGTTGATGTTTTTCATTTGGCTTACTATCTACATGGCTTAGAGTGCTTTATCAACCATAACAGTGCTGTTATCCCGGCTATCCATCACTTAGATTTTGGACATGGATTGTTTGGGCTGGTTGCTCTCTAACATTACAGGCAACTATCTTTAAACATGGCTGGCTAGATTTCAGTGACACCAGATATATTATGCTTGAAAGAAATAAGAGAAGAAGAGCTAAGAGGGACAGAGAATATTTTATTAGATCTGTTGAAGAGCCATGGCTCTCTGGAAACCTGTTCCATGAGATTACATAACATTACAATGATATATGCAAGAGGGATTATCAGATAAGCAGTGCCAAGAGTGTGTGTGCTCCCCAGGCACAGGCAGGGCTGAGATGTAACCTGAGCCAAGAAGGAGGAGCGTTAGGAGAGATTTCTATGCTTGCTCTCATCACATGATGAAAAAGGGAGCAGTAAAGGTCTGTTTGCTGTGAAATGAAACCTAACTGTGCTGTTTCTGCTGTGGAGTAAAACACTTAAGACCAAGAGCTTGAAGAGATCTTTTATCACCCTTGTATTTAAAGACGTGAACACATTACATGAACTGAAATGATTACTTTACTATAGGTTTAGGCATCTCTATCTTAAACAACGATGCTGAAACTAGCCATGTTTTTCTTTTTACCATGAAATCACCATGAATGTAGCTGCTGAGTTTCATTTCTCTTTATATGAAACCCAAGCTCCCTTCTGTGGGGGCCGAAGTCTCTACAGTGTCTAGGGGGAGATTGAGATTTAACCTGTTGGAGGAGGCAGACAGAGGGTTTTTCCCCTTTGACAAACACTAAATTAAGAGTTCACAAAAGGGTTCAGACTTTGTCTCACTCTACCTGCTTGGCAAATAACACACAATTGCAGGTCTCAGACTGTGCTCTTTGATAGTATTGTCCAGGGAGAACTTGGTTTCTTTGGCCAGTGTATCACTACATGGTCAGTGGAGCAGCAACCCCTCAGTGCTGTGTGTATCTTAAGATTCTGCTGGACTGTGCTAAGCTCCTGATGTGATAAAGGTGAAACCCTGTCTGCTTTGACTGTTGTTGTTAAGACTTTGATAAAATCTTAAAGTGGACATGTGCGTCAGGGGATAAAATCCAACCAATTGTCACAGAGTTAGAAGCTACTTTATGTTTTTCTTCTTAAGCAGAAATATATCTCTTTACTGTGATTTTCTGTTATCTGACAAAGGTAGTGCACAAGTAATTTTATGGACAGTGCTAATGTGAACGTGAGCAGACTGTCGAATGCCTGTATGTTTGTGTTCTTGTTTGTTCGCCCCCAGAGACTTTCCTGTGCCTTTGTGTGTGTGTAGACAAAACTGGTCAGTGAAGGTCAGCACATGTGGGCACAGTGACCGGGTCCAAGGACAAATGTGGTACCCTAAGTTTTATTTACTGCCACCGCAGTGGGACATTGTAGAATTTCCTGTTTTGATTTTTCTTGGCCCTAGTGTTAGCTTAAGAAGAAAAAGAGTCTGGGATTTTGTAATAAAACGCTGCTGCTTTTGGAAAATGAAACCTTGCTAAAACAAGGGATCTAAAACAAAACAGTATTTTCTTGATCTTAGTCTTTATTCTCTAATTGTCAGTCTTCACTGTTATATCTAAACAGGAAGAGTCAGTTCATACTAACTGAACTATGTGAATGAACTACAAGATAACTTTGGGCTTGTATGAGTTTTATATTTCTGAAAGTTGTCCTGTAAAACTTGAGAATGTGACGATTGCCTAAGTGTTGATCGGCAGCTTATGTATTTGCAGTGTTCAGACAGAACAGAGGACGCGTCCCTTGACTCTACGAGGAGGGAGAGATTTCAATTCAACGAGTCAAAGATCTCCTGGAGACACCTACTCTCTTTTAGAACATTGGATTTGCTGAGGGACTGTTCACATTTTTTACAGTTTCCCTTTTTGCTGTTGCATTATTATTATATAATCTAATTATTCTAATGTAATAATATATAGTCTGGTTTTTACAAAAAGTGCCAAGAACTGTACCACATGTCTCACACTACTGTAGCCAAGCAAATATACAATTTGAGAGCTTAAATTGTTGGGTTTACAGACTGAAATTTTTTTATTAATGGCTGGTCTTCCAAGGCTTACAATTACATGCAGAAAATGGGCTTTCAAGTGATAATGGCTGAACTATTAGCAGTGCTGTGTCATTATGCGACATCTGCAACTGTTGGCACCTGGTCCCCTTTTCATTTGATATAATGTCTTTTTTGCCGTAAGAAGAATATTAAGATTGGCCAAAGAACGAGAGCAACCTTGGTTGTGTTCACTGTCCTCTTCCCCTTGACTCTGCCTCATGAGTACATGGCATGGGATACAACTGAACTCCATATTCATAAATAACTTCATCACTGACTCCAATCTGCAATGTTGTTGGATGCTGCTTGTTTTCCAAATGCCTAGACGATTCCCCAAAAATGGATACTCCCTGGATTGTAATGCATTGCTGTGTGTCTGTGCTTCGCAGGTTGCATGAGGAGGTCAACGACTTCTACGAGTACATCTCCCCCCGGCCTGAGGAAGAGAAGATGAGACTGGAGGTGGTGGATAGAATAAAGGGAGTCATCCATGACCTGTGGCCCAGTGCTGAGGTACACATCACCCCCAATCCCAAAACTGTAAAATCTTTTCTGTTCAATGTGTGTTTAAGTTTTGGCTGGATAGCAGACTGGATATAAAAATAAAAAAAGGAAGAATTGCTCCCAGCTGTTAATTTAAAAGACAATGGTTATTTCTAAGCTAATTTGTGGAAAACAGGTGGCCACTAATAAAAACAGTTTCTGAACAGTAAGGCCCCCTTTTACTCGCACCACCAATTACCCAACTTTGTACCTGAACTAGGCTGAAAGTGATACGGAGGTAATGGCTCTCAGTTCCACTCTTGTTTTTTTGTTATCTCCACACTGCACAACACTCTGTTTGGGACATGTTATCACCGCCACCTTAGGCCTTCTTGATCCTGCTGACTGAGATTTAGCTGACAGGGCAGTGTGTTTCAAAGCATGTCTGCACTGAGCTTAGCTGTTCCCAAATAAGAAGCATAATACTGTCCCAATCCTCCTGAGAATTACTTCTTTTCCAATGTGGGTGTGAGTGAGGGTAACTTGGTCATTCACTCAAAGGGATGCATTTTTAATTTATGAGCTTACATGCATAGAAAATTGAGTATATGGAAGCTTTTATGGGTCAACTGTACCAACAGTGTTTGTGAAAGCTTGTCTGTTGTTGTTGAGATTTCAAAAGCTTGACTGGAGAAGGGCCAAATCAAGATATCAAAGCTTGCCTACGTGACCACCCATAGTCATCTCATCCTCCGCAAGAGCCTTTGGGACTTGCTATGCTCCGTTCACAAACACAGCTCTGCAATCAGCTTAACCTGCACATGTGACCAGGCTGTAAACCTGAGTTGATGTTATTGGTTAGTAGGATGTCGGGACAAGGGAGTAAAGCAAAGGTCAAGGCTTAAATCTATTTCTGTTTGGACACCTATTTGTGCTGCGGATGTTGAAGATTTTTCAATGTCTCAAATAAAATGAAAGTTAAGAGATCAGTGCCTGAAAGGACTGTTTTGACATCTGCCAGTTTTGATTTTCACGAGTGGGAACCAGAATGAATTTGATAGCTTCATTTAGTCGTAAATTCTTCACCTGAACTGCGACTCAAGTGTTTAAAAATACTTGTTCTAGTGTCATTTTACCTGTGAAAGGCTGTTGATGTACCACACCTGTTTGATTTGTTAAGGTTTGTCATTACAACAAGTCTGAGTTGGGCAGTAGTATAATAATATTTGATCAGGTGCCAGAGCAGGTTTTTGTGTTATTGAATTCAGTGTGGGAAGATCAGTGAATGATTCATGATGGCTAACTGGTTTCACAATCTTCTCAATCCAGTTGCAGTCAATCAAAATGAACAAAACAACATGCTGGAAATAAACTTTAAAATATGAAGATAATGTGCAAACTTTGGTGTAATTAACTGAGTTAAGTAACCTAGTGTCTCATCTCCCCAGGTCCAAGTGTTTGGGAGTTTCAGCACTGGCCTTTATCTTCCAACAAGGTAAGCAAGTCCGTTTTTTACCAACCTGAAGATAGGAACACACACACACATTCTCTATTTGTCTTTGCCCAAATGTGACTGTGAACTGGCCCATGACCAAAGACACTGAACTATGTTAAGAAGAAAGTTCCCTGCCAAGCTGGTGAATTGTTTTTAGCATGGCTGATCCTGGATCTTGTTTAACGCTTTATTCTGAGAGAGCACTGAGACAGACATCCAGCCAATCCACTTTGATTTGTGAACTCATGACACAGCACCGAGCACTTTAAATGGCCGAAGCTGTTTGTGGATGAACATAAGTGTGTGTTTATTATTATGTATCTGTCTATGTGTAATTATACACCTCTCCAATCAGGACACAAAAAGTCTTTTTAATGGTATTTAAATTACAATCATATACACTGATCATGTTCACTGTGTATGTAAAGCTGCGTTGATGTGTTTTTTGTTCTTGGTGGTTGCCTGAAAGCAGTTTCTGTGTGCAGTGAACATGCATACACATGTTGGCTATTGCTGATAAAGGGCTCCCTTAAAACTATATATAAGATTATCCTGTCAATGTTTTTACAAGAGCTCCTCTTTGTGGTTACATTAAACTGGTATCACGTTTGGTAAACCACAATTTCAACGATGACAACCCAGTCAGAAGAAAACTCTGACTCGGTATCCTGATTTTACAGGCTGTTGTAATGAGCTCGAGTGGTTTTGCATTACAGAACACAAGTAAACGCTGAAATGTAATGCTACTCTAACAAGGAAAGAAGACTCACAAAATCAGTGAACTGACTCTAATGGCAGCCCCTTCTCTCACTTTCTTTTCCCATGATGCTTGTTTCTTAAAGCTACATAAATCACCATCCTTGTCATATCTTGCATGGCAGGGCTGGAGTAGAAAGGCCCTGAGTGCATAAAATATTAAAAATGGAGCTTATTTTTTCTATTGAATTGTATCATGTTGGTGGCTTCAATGACAGTTAATTGAGTTACTGTTATATGGTACAAGATGGACTTGGCATAATCTGTGTTGTCACTTTTCTCCACCAGTGACATTGACCTGGTCGTGTTTGGTAAGTGGGAGACTCTCCCACTGTGGACGCTAGAAGAGGCTCTCCGGAAAAGGAACGTCGCAGATGAGAACTCCATCAAAGTTTTGGACAAGGCCACAGTAAGACTCACTCACAAGAGGGACTATGTCTCCACATCCAATTATTGTTAGTTTTATAGCAGTTTTCTGCAGAGTAATTTTCTAATCGTACATACTGTGAATCCTCTTTCTGCTATAAATAATGTTAGGAAGTACAGCATATGAATGAGAGAAGGTTTTCCTTTGGGTATAGCATCTTTGTATTGGATTTTGAAGGGCAGGTTTTCACCTTCAGTTGTTGTGCTTGGTTTAGTTAAAGATGAGATGGCTAAAGTTGGGTTTGTGTGTGATTGCAACTTTGTTTCCAGGCTCATAGCAGACTTTAAAAACATTTGGTGCAGTTTTACCTGCAAAGGACTTGTGGCACAGTAATAGGGGGGCATTAAAATGTGATATCCATGTCCTGTTTGACTGCTGTGGATCAGTATTTTGTTCCTAATTTCATCCTGTGTGTTCTAGGTTCCCATCATCAAACTGACAGACTCCTATACTGAGGTCAAAGTGGACATCAGCTTTAATGTGAAGAGCGGGGTTAAAGCCGCACGGCTCATCAAGGAATTCAAAGAGGTACATTTTGTAAAGGAAGACAGCCATTTCACAACTCAAAGTTTCCAGGATAATTCTCTTTTTCAAAGAAGTCAGGATTATTGGAATATGAATATTACACTATTAAGGAAAAATTTCATACTGTTCTCTTTTTACAGTAGGTGATTTTCTCAGGGGAACATGAAAGTCAATGACCATCTTATCAATCTTTTAGTATCAGGAAGTTAAACAAATGTCTTTTCGTTGTGTATTAAGAGTTGTAAATTTGTAACCAACTGAAACACAAATTGCAGGACAAAGACGAGAACATGTAAATATTTTATTTAAGACCTGTGAATCTTTTGGGTGTAACTTGGATGTGGTGATGATCAGTAGGATAACATCTGATTTCCTGAATGTTTAAATTCTGTCACCTCTAGAGGGAGCTGTAGGCATCCAAAACTATTCTCCACCTCTTCCTCACTTAGTGTGTTTTGTTTTTTGTTCTGTAGAAATATCCTGTACTGCCTTATCTGGTCTTGGTGCTAAAGCAGTTCCTGCTGCAAAGAGACCTCAATGAGGTTTTTACTGGTGGGATTGGCTCTTACAGTCTCTTTCTCATGGCTGTCAGCTTCCTGCAGGTGAGATACATGTGATCACAGACAGAGGGCTCTTAATGTTTATGAACACACCCGAACATAACACATCTCATATATTTCTTTTTCAACCTTTCTCTCAGCAATAGCTGTGGCGAAAGCATTTTGTTATTAAGTTGTATGTACCTATGTTGTACCTGTGACCTCAGAAAACATTATTATAACAGTTATTGGCAATACTCTGGAATTACTTCCTCTATTATTATGTAATTTTGCATATATATAAATATATATATATATATATATATATATATATACAGCTTAGTTGTTTTTAGTAGGAATATACTGTACTGTCCCAGCCAATTAAAGTATAATGTAAAACCTCTGACAGTCACTTGTACTGTGTTTTTTTCCAGCTTCACTACAGGGAGGATGTTTGCAGTCCCAATATCAACATTGGGGTTCTCCTCATTGAATTCTTTGAGCTCTACGGTCGCCACTTCAACTACCTGAAAACAGGTATCAGGATAAAGGATGGCGGTTGTTATGTTGCCAAAGATGAGGTTCAGAAGAACATGATGGATGGCTACAGGCCCTCCATGCTCTACATCGAGGACCCTCTGCAGCCAGGTAGGGACACAAATGCGAGTGGGGTATGAGTGTGTTTGTCCTAACAGTTTACTGTTTCTATGGCATCTGATTGCACCCTGCCAGGGCCTCATGTTAACTTTGTGTCCAACAGACAATGATGTTGGTCGGAGTTCATACGGTGCCATGCAGGTGAAGCAGGCCTTTGACTATGCCTATGTGGTGCTTAGCCATGCTGTGTCACCCATCGCCAAGTACTACCCCAATAACGAGACAGAGAGGTAATGCCACTGTCTGATTGCTTATGAGTATCATGTATCTGTATATTATCAGTAGTTGATTTATCACATACGTTTAAAGCCATTCAGATTGGGTTCATCCAGTCTTGGTTATTTTCTTTAATCATAAGATAATATTTACTTATGCACCATTAAGACTGCTAATATAACAAATCTGTCTCCTCTGTTTTTTCCATTGCAGTATACTTGGCCGAATAATCCGGGTAACGCAGGAGGTGGATCAGTACAGAGAATGGATCCGAAAGAATTGGGGGAGCCCGTCCCAGAATGACCTGCCACTCAACAGTATGTCCACGTAAACTCTGTGTCAAATAAAGTATTTTTCAGTCCCTTTGCAACTGAATGTTAAAAGGAAATATGAAGCTGTACATTTCCTAATTGGTTGAATCTGACCTACAGTTTGCTGAATCTCCTGTACCAGGACAAAATGAGCTTACCTCTGGACTGAGCAAACTGTGTCCCCTCTGTCTGTCTGTCTTTAGGAAATGATGTCACGCTGTTTGAGTCTCAGCAGCTTGATGAGTGTAACAACAATGTCCCAGATGATGATGAAGACGACGATGACGATGTTGTTGTTCTGCCGTCAGCTCCCAACAGCAAAACCTCTTCCAACTCCTCCTCCCCATCACCTTCACTGCGCTCCTCTCCCTCCTCTTCCCCACTGTCGCCTTCCTCCACATCCTCTACTTCCAGCTCCAGTGATGCGGTGAGGGTTGCATCTACACACGCACACACACAGGACTACACATATGGCATCATGTGTAAACCGCCTTTGTGACAAACCGTTTTAGTCATAACAACTACTCATCCGGTTTATTGGCTTTCCCCAGGACTCTGATGGCACGCCGTGTAAGACAGCTAAGCAGCAACCCAGCCGGGGCTCCAGCACCCACAGAGAAAAGTCTGCTACTGTCAACAATCACCGAACACAGAGCCACAAAACCAGCACTCCTTCTGGAAACAATAAGGGAGGAAAGGTATGTTCAGGTTGATGTAATCAACACAGTATGTGTCATGATTTTAAGAAACATTCAGATGAACTCAGCCTGGGAATGTGCATAGGTTGTAAACTCTAGATTTTTTTCCCTGAACCTGTAGTAACAACAAACATACAAGCTTTAAGAAATAATTTCTGCAGGTACACGGCTTAATTTTCTGTGATTAACTCTACAGACCAGGACGCCTCGTTCTCATCAAAAGAGTGGCCACCATGGGCAGCAGAACTCCTCCTCCAGCACCAAAAGTCATCAGAGCAACAAGCCACACCACCAGGGCAACAGCAAGAAGAGGAAAAATGTGCGGGACTGCACACAAGATGACCTTTGCAGATAGGGGTTACCTCGCCTGCGCCCCTCTCTCCCTTTCTCCCCGTCCTTGTCTGCAACTGACTTGCTGTCCTATCCCACTTTTTGCTGCCAGACTCCAGCCTCAGGAGGTTGATGGAAGTATTCAAACAAAAAATCTGCAGCCTCTGTCTCTCTGCCAAGCTTTTCAGGGTGACAAGCAACAGTTTTTGCAGAAAAAAATGACAAAAAAAAGAATTGTCGTAAGAAATGAGGTTGAATTTCTTGGATTTAAACTGAAAACACAAAAGAAAAAGGCACATTTGCTTCCCAAGAGCCTCATCTGATGGAGCGGTTCTTCCTTCCCACAGCCAGCACCTACACAACATGGCTTTTGCGCCTCCTGCTGTACAGGAATAGACAGGTTGGGGTCTGGAAACTTCTCTGGAGCAATACCTGGAACTGCTGGCTGGAAAAAAGGGACAAAAATGTTCTAAAAAAAAAAGAAGAAATGGCTTAAAATGTACAAAAACAAAAATGTTATGTTGAACAACAGACAAATATCTACACAGATTTTTTTAAGATGATAACTTACAAATGCAATCAGTAACAGTGGGACATACGTTATGCATGAGATTTTTTTGTCGGTTGATTTTTCTGTTGGTCTGTTTGTTATGTCTCAACAGATTATACAAAGATTTGTACAAAACACATAAGCAAAAAATGGTTTAAAAAATACATGTAAGAAGAAAATGTTTAATAATACCTTTTTACAACATGCACATGTTGTGCCCGCAGCTTTTTTGGCCAAAGCCAAGAGCTGGTTTGGGTCCCATTGCCAACATAAATCATCAGCATCTTCTTTTCCTCCTGGTTGCTCTCTGTGAGTGTGCTACAGTGTTAACAGTTAGCCTTTAGTGAGCCAGTGCTCACATACAGCCCTATAGATGTCTGGATGGAGCCCAATAGCACAGCCACAGTGTGTAGACGCTTTAAAGACTACAAGTTTAAAACAATAAGGAGGAGTGATAATGGTTTTTACTGATAAATCCTACACTTGAAAGAAATGTGTTAACAATTTAAACTGTGGGTGATAAACTGTCCCTTTTGGTAACTTACCCACTACAGAATCATTTGTATTTGTCAAATGTATTTATTTTTATTAATTATATGAATATAGTATGGATAAATGTATAATTAACATTATAGCCCATGTCTTTGAGTCCTATATTTGAAAAATGAGTGGGAGGTGTGGTGGGAAGAGATATATTCTAGTACAGTTATGCCACCTTCAATATTTTTTTGGTTGTTTTTTTTTTTCAGTGACAGTTGAGTGACCAAGTTACTTTGAAAAATGTAAGACCATTTTACAAGTTCTCAGTGAGATTTTTGTTTTATTATGTGGCTGGTCTACTTAAAAAGGGAGCTGATTTTTATTTTATTTTGTAAATCTATCTGAACAACACACACTTGACGCCCCCACCCACTCTCTCTCTCTCTCTCTCTCTCTCTCTCTCTCTCTCTCTCAATGCAGTACATCTACTTCACCTGTAGATGGAGTCATTGCTCCAAGTCACCGGTCCACAGAGTTTGGGCTTGTATACTGCATTTGGATGGTTGAAATTTCTGTTTTTCAGTGATTCACTGATATTTCAACATAATGAGCAGCTGCACAAAAAACTCCTCGACATAATTGTTACTGTAGGGATTTACTTAACAAAGCACACAACAATTCCTCTTTATTCTCACTCTGAAATGTGACAAAATTGCACACAGTCAAACTATAACAGGAGCCAGCAATAACAACCACTCCATATTATATATCTTTACTCTGTTGCAGCTACAGGATGTCATGCTCACAGCTGAGCAAGTTAAATCCCCCGTGTTTAAACAGTGAAGCACATTTGATTAGTCAATGCTTGAACACAGAGCCTACTTTATTCGGTGTTGTAAAGGTGAGTATTTCCCCCCCTGTTCATTTCTCACTGCTACAGCTGGGGTTTAGATGCAGTATATAAGCGCTGGTCTCGTGGCAGACTGACTAGGAGAAAAGTGAATGAAGTTAGCCGTGCCATTTGAATGTCCACTCATCTCACTGCAGGAAGGCTTCAAACCCAACTGTATTCATCTGAAACATTGTTTCTCTGCAGCTACAATTCATGCAATAAAACCGTTCAATTTACCCTCGTGTTGAGACATGTTCCTGTGTTTTTGGCATATGTCCTTTCTCCTTTGTGTCTGATACGGTCACAAACTTTAAAGCTGTCGTTTTAACGTCTAAAGGCGTTTCTATATCAAAAATACAGAGATATTAAGTCAGGCGCGCGAGCGTGTGTTTGACAGAGATGATGGAGGAGGGGCTTCCTCCGTCGGAACGGCGCGCGGACTGACAGTTGGTGAGGAGAGGAGCACGGGAGCTACGTACAGCACGCGCTCCAAGGCTGCCTGCACATCTACAGGTTTATATTCATCAAGATTTTTGTACGGGACTTAATGTTACTCGACCAGGTAAGACAAAAAAACTTTTTTTGTGTGTGAAATAGAAAGTGTGCTGATATGAAAGCTTTTAAACGGAGACAGTGAGGCAGATATCAGCGGTGGATAGAACAGGTTTATTTCTGTGTCGCTGAAACAGAAGCTGAAAACGTTCATGCTGGCCGCTAAGTTTGACTCCATTTAAAATCTTTACATTTTGGGTCTAAGATTGTATTTAGGTTGACGCTGTGCAGGGACTGGCGTTTAACTTTTTGATATGTAAAGGTTACCTCGCATCTTCACCTGGCTCCTTCAGTCACCATTGCTAATTTGGAGTGACTTTAGCTTGAGTTGCAATTTTCCTTCACGTAGCCCAAACGTATAGGTTAAACGCGTAGCCTGGCACTTCAACGATAGTTTGGCAGTATTTCACGTTGATAATGTAGCTAAATGAATGGCACAGCAATGAGCAGTCAAACCAAAGGCAAGTAACTAAAATGAGTGAACACTCGGTTGATGTGTTCATTCCTCACGTTTTACTGTCAGTGAAAATGTTCGTGTCCTTGCAGCGCCAATCACTGATTTAATGAAAAACACCGTGTGACATAACTGGTGTGTTGATTTCTTCACTGTCCTGTCTTTGTGTATGTTTAAAGCTTTCTTTGAGGAAGGATGACCAACTGGTAGACAGTGCAGTGGGATCTGTACAAGGCTACCACTCGTCTTTTGTTGTTTTCCTCTCCGTGACTTAGTGTTCCTCCTACTTATCTTGACCACCGAATATTTTTAAAGCAGGAAACATTTGCTTTTACAAGTATGCAGAAGTGGTTCAGACTAAAAAGGAGTTCAACTCTTCATATCTCTGCCTAGAACATCCTGCTCAGGGGCTTAGTAATTCAGAGACGCCTGCATGCCTGTACCCTTTCACTTCAGGGTCTGTCCCATAAATGCCATATGACTTACAGTTCAGGTGTCACAGCAGCTGTTTCATTAGTGGTTTTACATTACAGATGGCTTCAATGTTGAACAAAGGGGAGTTTAAGTGTTAATTGATGACTATTTTGATGATTTTCATCTGAAGCACCTGCCCTACTGATCTGTGGCATGAGTTGGCATGAAAAAGCAATGTCAATTGCTGTTAAAACAACAAAGTAAGTGTTATTCGGTGGCCTGTTCACCCAAATAATAAAGAAACATCTGACTGAGGTTTTGAGATTTCACTGGATTTAAAGTTAAGGGATGTCATTAGTTGAATTGAGTAAGGTAATGCATGATTTAGCGTAACCCTGACGACTTAAATTGTATTTTAGTTTTACGATAACAAATACACTCAAATTCTTTGCAATTTTATGCTGAGAAACATCGCTTTGCAATGGATAAACTTTTTGCTGACCCGGTCTCTCACAGAGTAGCGAAAGCCTTCCTCGCTTTGTTACTGAGGGACTCAGCCTCTCCTGAATACTGCTTGGTTATTATACCTAGCCATCTTTCTAACCTGTTGCAATTAACCTTATTAGTTGGCAAATTTCAACTAAGATTAAAAAATCTTTTGATGTGTTACAAAACTTTTTTGATTATGCTGTCCTTGTATCAACATTTTAAAAGGTCTTACTGGCATTACATTTAAAATGAGCATAAACAATGAATGTTTTCAGTTAACTCCTGAAACATTGTCTTTACACTATTTATAGTATTTAAATAATTTGCAAACCATCTAAATCTATACGTAACATTATTTTGCAGTGACTCAACAATCTTTAAAATTGAGGTTAAACGCATACCATATTGCTGCGTGCATTTTGTTGATACATGCCTCACTACAGCCCATGTGTATCATGCAATATCATCATTAGCATAGGGGATGGTGGTATGTGCGTCAGGATGCATATCATTAGGTTGATTACATGGCTAACTCGCTTGTAGAAAATGGAGGAAGCTCACAGGGTAACCAGATACTGATACGCTTAGACAGTCTTCAACGTCATTGTAAGAGAGGGTAAAAATGTAGGTTGGTTAGAGCAAAGTTGCATACAGGGTTAAACAATCAATTTAAAGGGCAAACAGTGTACTAGTTTGAAGTATGGAGCTCATTTGTTCCAGCATAACGGGCAGAAGAGAACATAGAGCAGTCCCACATGAGGCTGAGGTTAAGTTCTTGGTCATGGATCAGCGGATCAGTGCTGTGCGGAGAGGCCTATCTGCATCCATAGAAAATGAAATTGTGACACCGTTCATTGGCATTTGCCTTTGGTGTGCAATTACCCGTTGTCATGCTGTGATGTATCTCATTCTGACATGATGGGAACCCTGTTATAACTGAGCATGTTATTAGAATAATTTTACACATTGATGAATCTAGACAGGGGCAGTCTGTTACAGTTTGTGCAGCACAGACACACGCAAACAGATCCGTGCTGTTTGGAGTGATGTAGAGTCTACTATCTTTGTCATTGTTGTGTGACAAGTCTCATAATGACCAGTGGTTGAGTTGTTTTGTGTTTCTTTTATCCTATGTCATGCAGCCTCAGCTGACCACGTAGGCATGAAATAGTGGTTTAGCACTTCCAAGTTCTGTCTGTCTGTCAGGTTGGTCCAAAAACCTTGTATCTTCTCCTTAGACTCCTACTTTATCAGACAAGCTATGAATTATGGTTATGTGAAACAGTTAATTGTTTATGGTCCCCAGGGAAAAATAAGTGTCATGTTACCCTCAAGGACAAATGCACATAGATTCAGACTTCTTAAACATTAGCTTGTGTCAAGGCTTTTGTCATGGCTCTTAATGGCACTTTTATTTTGAAGAGAAAACTGTATGTTTAGGTTTTGTCACTAGATAGGGCTAATTGAAAAGATTATCCCAATGTAATGTATTGTAAATGAATATCTGTAACGTTTCCCTTCATATGGAAATATTGAATCAAATAGTCCATTACCATAAAAAGCAGAGATGGTAAGGAATTCTGCAGTTTTTAAGCACTTCAATACTGTAAAGCGAAGTTTTAACTGCTAGTGAAATGAGTGGATGCCCTCTGTAAAGAGAATAAAATGAAAAACCAAGGCATATAAAAGTGAAAACAAAAGTGAAATCATGGTATCCTGGCAAGATTAGGAAATTGTTGATGAAAATTGCAAAAAAGTCAGTCATATGGATGTTAGTGTCAGGCCTGCTGACAGCCACTACACTGGTCATCCTGTCTCCTGAAAAGGTGTAGTGACAAAGACAGTATGGAGTGGTATAGTGGTTTTTATTAATGGGTCCATTTGTTCATAAAGAGAAACCCATACTGAAGAGTTTGCTCCAGAAAATCCTTGTGAACTTTGACCTGGGGATGGAGCGTTACTCAAATACCAATTTCAATCAAGACTATGGCCTCCCATGATCATTAAAACATACATATCAATACTGAACTATTACTGTACCACCTGCTGTGTTGCACTTGTTTTGTCCTAAAGGGTAAATGAAATGCACCCTCCCTTTCTTTCCTCACAGCACAGTGTGTGCTCTGCCCTACGTTTTCAACAGCACTCACTTTGATTTCATCATTAAGAACTCAAATGAATGTGCTACAAAGTTTGGGAGTGCAAGGATGTTGGGGTTGCTGTCAAAGTTAGCTGTGGACTTCTGTGTCTTGAACATGTCATGCTACAGCTGTACAAATTCATGCAGCCAGAGATGGAGAGAGGAGAACAGGGAGAAAGGCAGGAGGAGGCAGATATCTGTGTGTCTGAAAAGCACAGGGACAGAGTACATGACAGGAGAGAGGCTGCAGGGGTCACAAACGTGAACATCTGGGAATGACGGCCAGCCTAAACAGTGATAAAACAATCAATCTAAATCACAGTAAATTGTTTGCCCAATTCTTGACCTGAGAAAAAAAAAACTTTTGGAAGGTCAGAATTATTGTTGCACCTGCCCCAGTGATGATAAAGATGATGACGACAGATTGTGATGATCATTTTGACGATACTGTCATCGTGACCTGATTTGGTTGGTGTTACACTTTGGTTAATGGGTTGATGGTGATTGTACATGACTTTGAAGAAAACAAAACCGCATTGCCTCATTTTGTGCATGACAGCACTATGCCCGCTTGCACTTAAAGCCGTTTGTGGCACTTGCTTATGTTGTTTCCTTTTGTCTAAGTCTTGCTTGTGTTGTATTTGACTCTTAAATGTGCCTTGCTTTGGACAAAAGTGTCTGCTGAAGGACATTGTAACATTGTAACCTGTAGTTTGTGATAGTGTGGTGAACATGAAAACATGTATTCAGTTTGTATTGCATGTTCTCAGTTTGCACTTGACAACAACTGTGACCTTGGCAGGAAATATGGGGAACCTCCACAGGAAATGTCAATATGACTCATTGCAGGTTTTCTTTAGAAATGGGTTTGACACATTCTATCAGACAGAGCAATACATGCTCTCTTCTTTTTATGGCTGTCAAGCTCTTCTCCTTTCACTCAGAAGAGTCGGAGGAGTATTTGTTCACTGACAATAATAATCATTTTGTTATGTTGTACTTCTCTTTACAATGGTACATTGTATTTTACAAACGGAAAGAAAACCAGGTAAATAAAACGATGGCAAGACCTTCTCCCAGTACACGCAGGCTGAGTCACATAACAGACATTTTCTGTTGTCATTATACCCCATGATGTTTTCCAAATGCTTCTAGCCACTTATAAAGCAGATCATTTCACCCATTTGTCCCTTCTCTACCATTTCCCCCCTCTTCCCTCTTGTCATCTCTCATGTTTCATCCTTTCCTTTCCAGCAGGCTCTGTGCGCTCTCTCCTCTTTAGGGTGAAATGAGAAGGGTTCCTCATAGTGGACAGTGTGCTAATCCCTGAACACTCACCAGGGACTAATCGGACTCATTAACTCTGACTCTGATGCTTCCAGCCAAAGATCAGCACTAATCCTCCGTCAGCACAGCCTCTGTCATGGATGTTGTACACGCTCTTTCCCTTTCTTCTCTTATGTGCTGCTTTATTTATGTAAATGAGGAGACATCACGTTTTTTACTTGTGTGGGCTTTTATACCTTTCGTTAAAAAACAGACAGACAGCCAAGCTAGAATGAAAATCTTAAATTTATTTTGCTCATTTCAATGTCAATATCAATGTCTCTGATAAAAGCTAAATTGGAGGCTTGAGTATTGCTGTATACCTTAAAATATGCTCTAGTTAAATTCATAACTCCTATATACCAAACCCTCATCTCTTAGTGCTATGTTCTGTTTACAGTGTTGGCAAAAAAATGGAATCGAATGTTGCTCAGGTTCTTCAAAGGACCGCAAAAGACATCATAATTCACTTCCAGTATATATGCAAGTGTGAGCATCAGCACAGGGTCAGAACATGATACATGCATGTGACCCGTCAGTATGTTTAAATGTTCAAAAAAATCTATTTATTGTCATAAACTCGATCTGAGAAAGGGGGCTTGACACCCAGCAGTTGTCCTGTTTTATTACTATACCTAACTGTGCTGGTTGTGTATCTGTTGGTATCAACTAGCATCACTGCTGTGCCATAAGTAATATCACTTTTTCTGTTATTTAAAGGCTGCATAGCTTTTTCCCTCTCTCTCACTCATTTTCAGACACTCTGAAACCCCTGCTAGTAAGTAAAATAGTGATAAAGCGGCCTCAGATACAGTATTACTTGTTACCATCAATGATTGGATACCACGTTCACCGTTGGCCTGTCTGAACTTGCTCTTTTCTCAGTCATATTTACTTTGCTGCAGCTGCTGCAATGATACCCATCGATGTGAATTTTTGTATATTTTTAAACATTTTAACATTTGCTCCATTTTCTACAAGATTAGCGGAATAGATGCTCTAACCAGTAAAATTGGACAATGGCATTACAAGCTACCTCAGTGCCAGAGAAGAGGACAGAATAATATAAGCTACCATAAATCATGGTCCACTTCCCCAAAGAAAAGCAATGAATTCATTTAACACATTCACAACAGGTGTCATAGCAGAGTGTTTAACATAGCAGAGACGTAAACACAGGTCTAAAAACAGAGCAAAAACATTGGTCATTGGTCTGTGATTCACATCCTCTTAAATCTCTGGATTGTTCTTACACAACATAAGCTTGTTTGATCCTCTAAAAGTGAACCTAACCTCATCCCAGTACTCACTGGTTTAAGTGTGTGTGAGGCAGGAGTGTAGGGTGGAGATGACCTTTACTGGGCTGATGGCTCCCTTCATCGCACACTCCCAGGATTTCCCCACATATTGTGCTGTGAAACTGTAGGAAGCTTCCTCACTGTGAAAAAAAAAGAAAAAACTGAACACCAGCAGGGTGCTGGGATTTCTAGTGTCACTCACGGTTCAAAGGTTTCTGTCATTGACGTCACCAAACCTGCGGGAGACTCAATGTCTCTATTTTGACTTTCCGCTGCCATCTGTTACTTCGTTTTTTGCCGGATGCTTAACTTTTCGTGCATGATCTTCAAATTTGATAATTTATTTAAGGTTGTACACATGCAAGGAAACAGTACACTCAAATATATGAGGGGTTATGAGCATAAAAGCAGGAATATAATAATGCTCAAATCAGTGGCTTATTTAATACAGTCATGTCAGTGAAAAATGATAATGATTTTGAAATATTTGCCAAACGAATAAAGCGTAGAGTGTAGAGTGTAAATCCGTCTTCATAAATCTGCGTACATTTAAGATTAAAGTGAACACCAAAAATAATTTCTTGCATATGTATTCCCAATTTACAACCACACACATATCATCACTGGTGATGCCAGTGTTTTAAAAAAAAGTTTAGAAGTCCTCCATTACAGATCCAGATGCAAGTTATTGGAGTTTATACTGATGTGGACCAGGATGGTCTGAAGTGTGGTCAAAATTTCATGGTTAACGGGTATCACAGACACAATGGGCATTGTAAAACAAGTTCTGTAAGAGTTTGATAAGAAGCATCACTTTGCTAAATGTAAACAAATTTTCCAAAGTGTTGAATATCCCAGAGGTAGAACAGTGAGTCAGAGGTTGGCACACCAGCCTCACACAAAAGAGATCTGAGATTTGAACCTGACGTGGCTGGCTGAGGGTCCTGTGTGGACTTCCCTTTGTCTGGGGTTTCTCCAAGTGAAGACATGTTGGCTGGGTCTATGGAAAACTCAGAATTGCACAAAGGTGTGAGTTTGACTGTCTTTGCTAGTAATCAGAAAAAAGGATACTTGGTCAGGGCATTTCCACTCTTTTTAAATGCATCCTGCAAGATTTTTAGGACCTTAATATTTAAGTAAAGAAAGCATGGGTGGCAATGAAATACAAACAGATGCTCTGAAGTTTATATTGACTGTTGAATACAACCTCCTTCACCTGAGTGAAGCTCGACGGTTTTTGTTTTTTTTCTCCAGTCTTTAGGTGATGCACACTCTCAAAGTTTGATTTAGACTCATTCAGTTGCGCCCAGGCATCAGAAACAAATAATTCACTCTGTGTACACAAAACATTTTTGGTAATACTTGTGTTTGTTCACTGAGTTAACAGCAGTTTTGATAGTCAGCTTGTCTCAGGTGATTGAAATAATTGATTAGCTAATTGTTTAATGAATTGCACAACTACTTACTTAGCTTTCACCTTGAAGTATAACATAGCTGTTTAAATTTCAAAGCATGCCATAGTTTTGTTTGAACATTTATTGTTTTTATAGTAAGTTTGCTCCTCTGTTAAGCTGTTGGAGGGGAAGACAAAAAAAGAGATGACAGGAAGACAAAAATGAGAGTGTTTGTTTCAAGGTGAAGGACTGAAAATGTAGATGGAAGAGAAATCACACAGCATGGCTTTAACTTGAGGCTGTTAAGTTGAATGTCACTGACGATTATAAGAGACTTCCTACAGACCTTCTCTTCAACACTCAGACATGCTCTCATGATAGGCAAAGTCCACTATAAAACCCTGCAGGACACCCTTTTCTTGCAGTGTTGAAGATGAAAGGACTCTGCACGTCTTTCGTTTAAGGACGTGGTGGTGTTGCATCAGCTGCTGCCATTTTGTCACATTTTGTTTACCCATTTCCCAGTTTTGCATGTGCTGCTTTTAGCAGAGGTTGTGAAGATGCAAGATGGCTCATTCCTCAGCAACTGAGCTGCAGAGAACATGAAAGCACTAGCATTTACATAACTTACGAAATATCAACAATGACTTTGTCATTGATTTGTCAGCAGTGTTGACTTGTTCATGCATCCATATGACTAGAGGAGCTGTGTTGCCAGCAAACCCTAAACAGACTTATCGTATCAATCTCTTTTTGCAGAAGTTCTATCACAGTCTGCAGCAGACAAATGTCACAAAAAGTAATTCAACTGCAATTACCATTATTTTGGTTGCAGCTTCCCCTATCAAATGTTCCTAGAGCAAGCTGAATCTGACAGAGTTTGGTGTATCTGACTCGTATATGCGCCTAAAAATGGTGCCGACAATAACTCGCTCATGCTTATACTTGGTGCTTCGCGGTGCAGCACCCGTGTGCTGCATATACTAATACATATGGGTCCGAGGTAGAGCTAAATGAGATAAAAAGTTGTTTATTTTAGGTGTGGTGGCTTTTATTTAGCTGGATCAATTGCATGTAGGGGAAACCCTGTCTGATCAACACAGATGATTGTGGCTAATTAGGCCCACATTTATTAAACTACATGCAAAGTTGTTGTGCACTTACTTTGTGTTTCGTGGTGATTTTGCATCTTCTGATCTTTATTTATATACATGCTTAGTCTCCGAAAAAAAACCCTTCTGAAAAAATATGTTTTCTTATAACCCTGGGGAAATTCCGCATTTGCGAGTAACTTAGACTTTACAAGGACAGTTTTCAGTCCATTCAAAGATTTGAAATCAAGTATAAATGTTGATTATAGCCTAATTTGATAGCATTTCTCAGGATAGTTTACAGTTTTAATGCAACTTATATGGTCTTGCTTCAGCTGTTGGTTAGTGAACATTGTAGGGATATGACAGTGTTGTGTTTTCATAATCATACTGTATATTTTGCTGACATTGTCTAACCTGCAGTTGTTAGTCATAGTTTTTCAAGACTGCTAATGTGTCTTGCTTGTGAAAGCACTTGAGGGGCCATAAAAGGCTGTGCCCTCTTGCTTTTGGTCTTTGGAGAAGATCAAAGCCGAGATGGGATGTTTTGGAGTGCCATTAGAGAAAAGCCTCTCCACTCTATTGTCTGTTAAATAGTACCATTTCCTGAGCACCTTCCCCCTCGCATCGTTTTTGTAAAAACACCAATTACAGTCTGCACACAATCAAAGTGATCATATATCTGTAAATATAAAGAGACAATAAATCTCACAGTCAGGCTTCTTCAATCTTTATATGCCACTGCATTTGGATAGGATGATGATTTAGCTGTGAAGTTCTTTGAGCCACATAAATGTAAATGAAATAACCTCGGGTGGCTGGCTAACTGTGTCCAGTGTTAAATTACCTGCAGCTGGTATATGAGCTGAAGCATGCCTCCTGTGAATGCTTGTGCGAGTGTGGATGGTGCAGATGTGTGGGTGTCTTGCTCTCTGTCTTTTTCCCCATTTCAATTTCAGTGTTTTTTGTGCTTTGCTATGGTTCAAGGACATTATGTAATGCTTATGAGAGCACCCCATCTGGAGAAGAGCCATTGAGACGCCGAGTTTGCAGAACTCAGTTTTAAACTGAAAAACAGCTTACCTGTAAAAGACATTAGTAACAGAGGACACTAAATAAAAGAAAAATGCAGTAAAGGAGCTCTCAGTCAGGAAGAATCTTTGTAGCTCTGCAGATCTGCTTTTCTATGCTTTTTGATGGGTCTCGATAAGTGGGTATAAAACGTTGTCATAATCTGTAACATTCTTTTACACTCAGTAGATTTTATGTACTACGTCAGCCTCGTATGAACATCTCGACAAGATGCAAGTGGTGTTTGTGTTTAGTGAGTACACAATGGATGAATGTCTGTTGTAATGACCCTCCTTCAGAAATGTGTAGTGTTTGCCACAGGGAGTCTGCAGCACTGCAGATTCAACAAGCCACACATTGTACTCGGCGAGTTAATGAGTGATTTGCCACGATTGGCTCTCTGTTAGGCGACCTACTCGGTGAACACTGTGGAAACACTGAGATACAAGGGGGATACGCAACCAGATAGAATCAGTGAGAGCACTTTTTATGCAGGGATACCCACAGTCTTTTGTGTCTTTTCTGATTCCTCTCTTTCTTTGCAATGATCATTTTACAAAATGTCCAGCTTGCAGCCTTCCTATTTCTGCTTTTATAGACTCCACCTTTTAAGTTGTGCCTTACACAGAATTACAACTGCTACCTATATCAGTCATTCTCATATGTGTTGAAAACTGAACAAGAGAGGATGATACATCTATAATTGTTTTCATTAGAATACAAACAAACTCTTGTGCTGCTTGTCTTTTTCCTGTGCATCTGTTAGACTCATCTTTTGTCTTTGTAATGAGACAAATCTTTACCTATAAAAACTGTGACCTTGTCAGTGATATGGGGGCACCAGTAGCTTAGGAGGTAGAGTGGTCGTCTAACAACTAGAAGGGTGATGGTTTGATTCCCTTCTATCCCTAGTCTGTCCGTTGTGTCCTTTGGCAAGACACTTGACCCTCCAGGGCTGTACGGTGCGAACATTTCACTCGTATATGCGCCTAAAAATAGATTTTGTGAGTAGACAAAAAAAAGCGAGTACACATGGGAATACAAATTTCAGTGCTTCCATTTGCATTTTGCTACTAAAATAAATCCATACAAAGGGGATCAAAATAAATAAGATTTTCGCACATGGTATACAAATCAACAAGTGTACAACTTCTTTATTTTTTCACATCGGCAACCGGCAAAACAGAACTCTCCTGATGACACACACGAATGTCTCAGCCACACAAGCTGCACTCACTGATGTAGGTCTTATGATGGCACTGTGTTTATATGTATGAGTGCACATGTGTTACTGTGTACGTTGTTTGAGTGTTAATAGTAACATTGTGTCAAGAAATTTCATATTGCTCCTTAATTTTTTCTGTGCACCTATTTTTTTTCATGTAGTGCTCCTAGTAAAAAAGTTAAACGTACAGCCCTGCCCTCCCTGCTCCCAGTGTTTGTCCCACACTGGTTTGTGATTCGTATGTATGTGACTTTGGATTCAAAGCGTCTGCTAAAATGACATTGTAACTTGTAATATGTTACATAGTCTGGCTAGTCGAAGTGACTCTCACTTTTTTTGAGTTAGGAAAAAGTACGAGGATTCTTTCCAGGGGCTTTTCAGTCAAAGTGGTTTACAGAAAGTGTTTTACATTTTCTCTAATGTAGCACTTTGAAAGGTTAAAGTTATTAGAGTTACTTCTCAGAATTAAAACAGCTATTTAGCTCAGATGTCTGCTGTTTGAGTGGTCAGTGATCTCATCACAGAGCGAGCATTGTGACGAGAGCCACCACTACAGCTGTGGTATTGGTGAGTCCTTTCTATACAACATATGTTTTGTAGGTTGTTTGCATCCACTGCTGACAGGACAACAATGTAAGGATGTGGGTGCGTAGATAACACTCAACATCATAAGCAGCTTTCCTCGACTCCTGGTCAGAGCTTTGTCATTTTTATGCAGCCTGGTGCAAAAGTTTGAACTCTGTGAGCATGTACGTGGTGAATATTGCAGAGATGAACAGTACAACTGACTAACTGTATTTGTTGTTTGAGTCTTATTGTATATTTAATTATTTATAGAATTACAGCCACTTGAATCGCTTCTGTATTCTGCCGATGAACCCATTGACTGTTCAGAGGCAACCACTGTCTGTAAAAGATCAGGTTTCTGGTTCACTAAGACTTTCACACTGACTCTCTTCTTTGTAGGGCTGTTCATGCGGGCCACTGCTATCACCATTTAGGATGCACCGGTCCAGTGGAGCGGCCCAAAGCTTCGGGCTCAGATGTCGCACATAGTCTAAGAGATGCTAATCTATTAATGAATTACGGCTTGCTATACTATCTTATGATCCTGTGTTGCCTCTTAGTTGATACTAAGAGTGAATTTATTCTCAACAGAAATCATTTTTTTAATGTGTTGTGTCATTTGGTATTTCAGCCTTTAAAGGAAACCAAATACACACCATATGAGAGGAAACAATATTAGTTTTAACTCACAGCTGTGTTAATGCATCCTAACTACATTAACTAAATTGCTATTTGTCCTGACTTAACTTAAAACCAGTGGTTGTTTCATAACAGCATCCATCTGTGACTAATTGCGCAGAGGCTGTGAGTTCCTTTTTCATGAAGCTGTCCTTGCAGCGTTGCTAGGGAAATGAGTCACGGTAACCAAGGAAGTGAGATGTGCGGTCGACTGGATGTCACACAGTATGGTTGGCCTTCGCTTTAAAGTGTATTGAAGCTCAGAAAAGCCGTGAGCTCTGTCGAAAAGCACTCGGTTGTTGAAATTGACTGTCTTTGTGTTTTTACCTTGTACCTCGGAGAACACAAAAGGCTTATTCTCAGTTTACAAAAACTATAATGTTTTTTTTTTATTTAGGTCATATACGGTGATGAAGATATTAAATTACATTTTCACCTAGTAAACAACCTACTTCCTCCTAATGCCTCTAAATATTATGCACTGTATAGATAGATGACCCCATGTAGTTCTCCTTGGGGTCAGACCCTTAGACACCATGAGCGCTTCCCACCTGGAGGAGCTTTTTGGGAGAAGTACAAACTGAGACTGTGACTCATGTTTGGGAGCGGCCGCAGTAAAACCCCAGTCATCTTCAGCCAGTCCCTCTGAGAAATCAGGAGGGAGTAACCTTGTCTTCACCCAAGTCAGCCAAAAACTCTCCTTCCCACTCAGCCACAGAAACCTCAGGAAGGGTGCTGTTGCCGGCAGACATTCCTTCCTGCAAGGCTGTTAAACAGCAATGCCGTCCTGCACATTCCTTAGCTGTCAGTGGCAATATACAGATGGCTTTTACAAAAGGTGTAACTCGAGCTGCACCGCTCACTGCATGGCTGCCACAGACAAGGCCTCCTTTGAGATCTGGGGAGAGTAGTGTGCCACTGGAGAAGTCAGCCATTGAAATACACCATGAGAAGGAAAAACAAGACCCCACTGGAGCTGTTCAATGCAAGTGGGATGTATGAAAAGGCCTCACAGAGCCTCAAATGTTAAGAGATGTTAAGAGTGCTAATGAAGACACTTAGTAATGAAGGATGCAATTAAGTAAATCCTCAGGCTCTATCTACTGCAGTCATCCATAGCTCTCATCGGAGGCATTTGAGGTAATGAGATCTCTCTGCGCTCCTTCTGCGTCACTCCTACTGTCTGACCTCTCTGCTGCTGCTGCACAGCTGTAATTGTAGGCTTAGTAGAATTTGCTGTGCCATGTTGCTCTTAAAGCACATACAATATGTATTTACTTACCCCGTTACAAGTGTATTATTTTCATTACAAATGTATTATTTATGCAGCAAAGCAATTTGATCATTTAATGCATTTATCTACACCAGGGATTCCCCAAAGTGGAAGTGAAACTTGAGCAGATTAAACTTTTAGGAAAATGTGTTCTTTTGTTTGACCAGTTATTACTTTTGTGAACAGATATGTCTAAATGGTCTAATGATTACAAGTATTCTAGTTTCCTTAAATGTTTGAAGTCCAAGACCAATCAAGTTTGAGTGAGGTGATTATTTGGACAGCCAAATAAATGGAATCCCATTGCTGGATCAAAGCTTTCAACTCTGACAGTGATGCTTTGTAAAAATGATAGTTATCCAAAGAAATGTGCAGCATAAATGATCACACAGGTCTCTAATCCCCAACTCCTTCTTGTATCTTAAGCTGCAAGTTGGACTCCAGAGAGAAACTTGGCCTTGATGTCTGTTATCTGAATATCTGTTAGCTATGCCTGAAGCCTGAATTATTTGCTCTTGCCTAGTAAGGCCCGACTGTTGTCAGATGAGAACCATTTGGGGTTCAGGTTGAAACGATCATAATTGATAATCCAGCAGCCGTGGCTCAGTGCATGTAGACCTGCTCCAGTTCTGGTGCTTGGGTCTTAAACCTTAACAAAACAAAACAAACAAAAAACAAAAAGCGTATTATTTTTACCTTAAAGGACATCCATGGAAAAAGTGCTCATCACTGTACCACTGTATCACCAATCAAAGTTATTTACTGATGGCCCTGAGTACCTCTGCTGGGGCACTTAGGGTTTCAGTACTTAGCTGAAGGACAATTAATCAGAAGCTTTTTGATGCTAGAGTGCCGCTCAATGCCCTGTCACCTTACCTCACCTCACCTCTCTTGTAATAGCACTTTTGGCTGCCATCAGGGCCTCTGTCTGAACCATGATGTTTGGCTCTGGCTGGTTAGTGTAGTGTGTGCAGTTGCACTCAAGAATTTGTGGACAGGGTGTGTTTGACAAGAGTCACTGTTTTACTATGTTTGAGCCACATCCAGGCAGCTGTCATCGTATGCAGATCAGCTGACTCCTCCCTGTGCACTTAGTGTCATGGAAAGGAGCTCATACTTGAAGCCAGCATAATTTCTCCACATGCATGATCTCATTTGTATTTCACTGGAATATTTATTTTTTCATGTTGAAACATTTCAGTTGTCCCTTTGGTTATCAGTGTCTCCTTGGTTCTTACAATGTTCATGCATTTGAAGAGCTATTGTGTTGGGATCTTATGTGCCCTGATGAATACTTCTACCTCCTGAGTGTTAGTCTGTGTAAACTTCTAACAAAAGAGATTATGTTTCATTTATGCTCAGCATTCATTATTCAGCAAAAGCCATTATAGGGTCAGAAAATAGTTTTGCCATTTCCAAAATCAAATATATATATATTTTTTCTGGAGTGAATCAGTTACATCAACAAGGATTTCAGTTCTACTTCATCTTACAAATGCTGCTATTTTGACCAACAGCATACCCTTGCATCTGTCCTGGCTCCTTGCCCACAAATGTCTGCCGCAGCTGCAGCAAAGGAAAATATGACTTCTTGCAAGCATGAGCAAAGAGCAAGTTCAAACAGGCTGATGGTGACCACGGTATCCAAAACATAGTTTATTTAAGTCAAAGCTTGACACAGTTTACGTCCTGACACAGAACACAAGTTAAAGGTTTGCTGGCCAAACATTGAAAAATTACTGCCTTGTGTGTCAGCACAAATTAAAACTGCTGAATGTTTCTTGTCGTCATCTGAAAGTCCCATTTTACTGCCAAAAAATAGTTTTCCCACCCTTGTCTGAAGAATATTTTAGTGCTTTAGTATTATTTGTTTGTGTTAGCTTGTTTGATGTCTAATCTTGTGTTGGTACTCTAACCTACGAAGAAACAAAGCACTTGAAATACCTTAAAATTGATAGCAAGGGGTCTGGTATGGTTGTCTTCTTGTCTTTAGATGTATTAATTGCTCTCTTCAGCTTCAGTCCCTCATTGTCACTCTCCATTGGACACTACGGTGAACACAGATATGAACTACTTTTGTCCTGTGAACTAAATTCTGGAAAAGTCTGTGTTAAGTGGACCGGTAAATGGACTATGTTTTATATAACACTTTCTGCAGTCCTCTGACCGCTTGAAGTGATGGACCTCAGTAGCAGTCTAGCTCTTCAGGTGCCAGAATATTTCTTTGTCAGAAACATGTTTGATCACCGTCCTGTCTGACTGTGAACCACTTGCCCTCAGTCTGTATGTGGGTTTTTTTGTCTTGGAGCATTGATGAAGAGAATTTATTGACTCATAATTTCTGACTCATAGTATCAGGGCAACAGAGCCTAATCAAGAGTGAGGAATTCAGTACCTTGGATGACTAAGAGGTATTTTATAGTACATGACTTACTGAACTTAGTGACAGAACCAGAGCAGGATTGTGATAAACATTGTTATATTTTTTAGTTGATGGATGAAAAATAAATTCCCAAGTAATAGTTACTTTTGAATTTTTATGAAGATGATATGATACAATACTTTGCTTTCCTTACATGTCTGTGGTTTGAGTATTTGGTCAGCAGTGATACTCAGAGGAATTTCATCCTAATTTCTGTTAACAAACAGCCTTTCTTTTTAAAATTGTTCATTGCTAAAATAATGTAAGAGTGTAACTTGAAGTGACTAAGTTTTATCTGCATCAGTTAAAACCACATCTCTTATTCAGTACCTTAGAATCATACTGAACTCTCTGCAGAAAACATGACATGTTCAAAGCCCACAGCACTCAAGGGTGTGGAGCTAATCAGGCTACTCTGAAGCCATGATGTGTTGATTTTAACTCAAGGTATGTTTCCACCATTGTTGGCTCTGCATCATCAGCACATAAACATAAGTTGCCTTGCTGTTGTTTTTGGAACATGACTAACTTAAGGAAAAGTTTGGTCAGGGGAAGTGGTAGTATATTGGCTGAAGATAGGTAAAGTGGTCTGTTGAAAGACTGATGCTCCCTTTTTCACAGCACAAAGTCATTTTTTTCCAGGAGTGAATTTACAGGGATGCAGGGAGGACTTCTTCGTTGTCATCATCTGTCAAGACCAGAGGTTGCCATTTGGGTTAGATCTTGACTGTACAACAGGATGCAGGTCAAACATCATAACTGACAGATGTGGGTGTAACAGTAATATGGAGGGACAAGAAGAATTGGCCTATGGGTCAGGAGATTACAGCACTACAGGGGATTTTCCTTTAGCTAAAGCCCTTGCAGCTTTGCCCACTCCTGGTGTGGTCTATTGTAGGGACTTCCCAAAGATAACAGAGAGAATGTGTTGAGTGAGGAGGGCCATCATGGACTATGTTTCCCTCTAATGCTTGAAAATCCCATGTGGGGCATAGTTAATCCCTACTTTCTGCTGTATCAAAGGGCTGCTCTGGTAAACCAGAGGTCAGCTTGTAAAACTACATGTTTACATATTGTAACCTCAGTGACCTCACACACATTAGCTCGTAGTAGTACATGGAATTTCCACCTCCTTCAAAAAAGGCGTCTTAATAATGACGATGAAACAGTGCAGTGGATGTACGTACAGTTTGATTAGTCACACAGTAACAACAACACTAGTTACATCTATTGATCGTAGAAAACATGCACCAGATGGCTCTGTCAGCAGCCAAGGTTTTATGGTAGCTCGGAAAATTACCATCATCATGCTGATGTGAAGTTGCCACCCGTGTCTTTGCAGCAGCTCTGCATGATGTCCACGTTAGGTTTTGTTTCGCTATGTAAACAGCTCTCTGCTGGGCTGGATGCAGATGTTTGAGGTTTCTCTTTGAATGGCAGAGCCGGCAGTAAACTGGCTGGCGTATTGAGGGGTAATTATGGTTTTCTTATTGGTGGTGGTTGAAGGGGTTGAGCATACAGAGGGGCCCCACTGCTCCACAGTCGCAGCATGGAGCGGGTCCAGTTATGAAATGAGGATGTGGCTGGTTACATCAGCTGGAAACAATGGTCTCTCTCACTGGATCAGATTGTTTCCACTCTGTTTTTCTTGAAAAGTTCATTTCTTTATGAGTTATCATTGAAGAAAGAAATTCCAACAAAAGGAAACAAAACCTACTGTGGACTCATCTGTCACTGTGTCACTTTTTTCCGTTTTTACCTGCATTAATGCAACTGGGATTAATAACATTAGACAATCTTTTTCAAGTGTGACCATGCAAGTGTTTCACACCTATAGTGTAAATATGGAATAGTCTAATTCAATCTCAGTTTTAGTGTTTGATTTCCTACATGTACTTAATGTAGTAGTATATATCTATTGATCAACAGGCTGTCTTTGCACTTATGTTCCTGTCAAGCAGAAAAATTGATAGCTATATTTGTGGCAGTGTGACTCAGCTTGCTTATGTGGAAATACATACACGCTCAAAGCATCATCTAAGCATGTGTTATTCTTGCTTACACTTCCTGTATTTATTAAAAGTCAGTGGCATTTGAAGCTTAAACCAGTGCTGAGATAGCATCCTGTTAATATTGTTAGCTCTCAGCAGCTCATTCTGGCAAATGGGGCTAATTCAATACCAGTGGATAGTACTGGGAGGAAAGCAGGGTAGATGAGAAAGGACAGGAGGCCTAATCTAATTTTCTTTGTGCATTGCTGCACATACATAAGTCATCTTTTTATGGAAAGGATCTGTGTATAAGCAAGCTTCTGCACTACATTACTCAGGTAGACTGCCCTCAACCAAATTCTGACTGAGGTAGAATTTACCTCTTGTACAGGGTAATTTGGTTTTGTTAAGTTGCTTATTATAGCATAAAAGGTATTATTAGCCATAGCTTGACTAAGCTGGACAGTTGAGACACCTTCAATTTCCCAATCATAGATTAGATTAGATACAGATTCATTTAGAAGTATCAAGGAAATTAAAATACCACACAGCTGAATCATCAAAAGTTTTAAATGTTTATCTATCTGTAACACTATGTAATTGTGACGTGTGCTGTTATGGTGAAGGCAGGATCCGGTGCTTCACTGGACTGTGCTAGTGCGCATGTATGAGCAACTGTATCATGCAAAAGTCCACGTCTTCCAAGAGTGTTGGTATGGAGCACTCATACTGGCCAAACAAACTGGACTTAAGGGGTTAAATGTCCCTGAGATTGGTATACATGGCCTAATGTGGGTGCATCCTTAATGTTTCAACCCTAAGAACAAGATCCTAGTTTGTACTGGGTTGAAGATACTGGGGGGGATATTTATGGTCTCGTGAGTGAGTCTTGATTATAGACAATACACACAGCAGCGGTTTAATGATACTGCAACAGTCAACCTAAATAAAGTAGACAGAAAAAGATAAAGAAACTAAGTGTGGACATGTACGAGGAAGATGGTATAGAGGACTGAAATTATAATTAAAAACATTTGGAAAGTAAATGAGAATCTAGCTTAAGTATAAGTATTAGCTTAAATGTTTGTTTCTGTTGTTTGCACACTGCATCACACAATCTTTTTGAGTGGTGCCAACCAATGATAGCCTGTCGCATGAATGAGTTGAATTAGACTAAAAACCGCCGTTATGATCAAAAGTTCAAGAAAAGAAAGGACTCAGGACCAAAAGGCTTATTTTTTTACTGGATGCTCGATGGAATAGAGCCAATTCTAGCTGATGTCTAAGAGTCTGTTTCCTTTGGTTAAGCTGACCTTTACCCCCATTGCCTCTCACTCTGGGCTGAAAAATGTGGTTAGCTGTTTTCTTTCACAGAGGTCACTCTTTGTCCTTTTTTTTTTTGTCCAAGCGTATTGAATGCCAACACAAAGACGGCCATAAAAGCAGAGTGATTTGCTTAGGAAAGAGATCTGCCTATTTGCTCTCACAGAAAAGGCTTTGAAGTGGGCGTAGCTTTAAAGAGGATTGGATCCCATCTTTGAAAAAAGATTCGTTTGTTACCTATCAGTTGTTTTCATCCATTACTTGGCTTGGTAGACACTGTTTAACCATTTTCAGACAACATGTAAACTGACCAGTCCAAAGAAAATGACACCTCTGTGGTTCAAAAACCAATCACCCTTTCCTTGCAATGAATCTTCTACAACCATTTAGTCTTTCTTAGTCACAGGTGGCAAAAGAATCGATATAAGCTGAAAGTCAGCTCCTCAACCACAAAGTGAATGCAATTTACAGTAGAGCCTACAAAGTGAAGCATCCCTCTCACTCAAAGGAAAATGAATTTACTGTGTGTAGCCGAGAGACAGAGAAGCTCCTCCATTTACTTTGCTTTCTGTTAAGCGTCTGCTTAGTTTGGTGTTTTGGACGGTCCAGAAGTTGTCAGTCACCTGCTGCTGCTTTGCTTCCTTGGATGCTAAACATGTCACTGAACATGTCACCCCATTAGCTTTTACAGTCTTCTGAACGCAATGCCCTGGATTGATATAATGCAAATATGAGTTCTAACCTAAATCTCCCATGTAGACTAGAATATTGATGAGTAAAATAGCATTCAGTATGTTTTACATGTTTTGTCAAGTCCAGTTCAGCCTTCCAGACTTTAAAGTCAATAGAAGACTATCTAGCAAGTGGAAAATGTAATGTAAGGAAAGTAAAAACCATGACAAAGGGAAAAGATTGTGCTGAAAGAAATATAATTTCGGTCCTTTCACGAAAAAAAACATTATATTAACTTCGCATCTATCACAGAATACATTTCTAAGACCCCCATTATTCCTACAAACATCAACAAACATGTCCTACTTTTGAACATGTCCTGTCCATGCTTCCAGGAAACTTTCACTTACAAGATCATGACTTGACAAGAGGGTGGACTTATCTTGTGAACACAAACAAAAGATCCTGAAGGCACCATCAATCTGTTTATTGTGCTTGACAACCTAATTGTCAAGTACACACACACACATACACACACACACACAGGGTTCCCAGTGTCTGTCACACTCCACATCCTCTTTTCTTTGAGGATAGGGCCTGTGTGCTCATGTGTCTCAGCTGCAGGCTCGCAGTGACCTCAGTGGGTTTTGTATTGCTGCTTTGCCAGCATTCAGTGATGCCAGTTTACAAGGCTGCTGTGTGATTCCCTCAACTGCCAAGTTTTCATAGTGAAAGACCAAGCAGTTAATGCAGCACAGTTTCAGCTATTCATCGGCACTTGTTGAGAAACTCGGCTCTATTGAGGCATACATCTCTGTCTCTATGTTCAACCAAAACCACATGTCTGACAATGTTGCTTTTCGCCATGGTAACTGAAGAGTAAAGGCTTTAAAAGATCATCAGGGTCTGAAGCTTTTACATCTGCTAAATGGGAGTTAATGCAGTGTCAAATGAATGGACAAACCCCTACACGATGACGTCCATATGTGACCTGGGCTTGATCAATAATTATTGGATATTTTTAACAACCTTTTACTTTCTTTACATGTGGTATACAGACATTTAAAATAGGGCAGACAAGCTCAGAGGACTGTGGTTTGGGTACAGGATTGCACTTGTGCTTGCTTCCAGGTCATGTTCAGTCTTGTCAGATTCTGGCTGATCTGTGTTTCACCGAGAGTCTGAGGCACAATGAAAATGCAGAGAGTCGTTCACTGGAACAAAGGTTAAAGCAAAAACATCCCCAATATAGAACTAACAGCCAATAGCTGTTGTTTTTCTAAAACTTCATTTCACTTCCTCATGTAGTTTCCTCTAAATAGAAAGGTTGATCAGTGAATGTACAAGAAAAGCACTGTGGTCCACCACAGGTAAGAGAACAGCTTTGGTGCAACTCTTCGGACGCTGTCTGACTCTGAGCTTCAATTGCGTCATTCGCCTCACTTGTATTGTCCCTATGTGCAAGTGGAGTAAATGTGCTCATTGTGAGTAGATCTCATCTGCTTTTCATGACATTGTTCTTAATCTTATCAATAGAATTGCTTGTTTTTGAAGTGTTGAAGCTTGAAGTGTTGCCACTGTCTTAATTATTTTCCTGATCTGTGACAGAATGCTTTTTTTTCCATACATATAACCATGAAAAACTATTCACCTGACTTGTGCATTGTAATGCTCTATCTACCACGCATTAGGACATTTGTTGTGACATATTGTTAAGGATGTATGTCACCCCTTCATGCACACATTCCCAAGTTTAAGATGTGGACATGGCATTTTGTTCTTACTGAGAGTAAAAGATTCCCTCAATGTAAAGATTCACTCATGGCTTCCTTGTTGCAGGTTGTAGCTGGTTCTCATTCATGAAAGACAAAGACACTATCAGTTTGTGCTACCCCCCCCCCCCCCCGCTCTTCCTCTTAACTTTACAGCTTCCTTACTGTTTATGGTGTTTCATGTGAGGCTGACGAGAGCTGGATGCTGCTGTCCTGTCCAGCTCCATGAGTGAAAGGGAGAATGGTTGTGAACTTTTTAGGCAATGTTGTAAAAATGCTCAGAGTGGTGATGCTTTTTTATCACAGCATGATAGAGGCATTGAAGATGACTCCACATTTTTTGACAATGCAACAGGTGTGTATGTGTGTATATGTGTGTGTTTTTATGTGTGTGTGTGTGTGTGTGTTCTTTTTCAGCTTCACTTTTCAGCTTTTATGGCACATAGCATCCGCTGCAGTTGCTATTTGAGGGACAAACACAAGACAATGACTCACACACTGCACACAATGATATTAGCAACTAGAGGAAATTGAGTTTCTACTGACAGCAGTTCATGTTGTTTCTGCTGAGCCTCAAGCCAATTGTCGCCTCCTCTCATTTAAATTACTACATGCATGTTGGTATCTTCAATGACAGCAGGACAGCGAAATGAAAATCCTCCTCTTTGTTTTTTGGGTTTTTATCTCGACATTCCTGCCCTTGCCTACTCTGGAGCTCCTTTATTGATCCTGAACATCTTCCTGCAGCTCGGCAAAAAGGCACCGACTGTTTGAAGAGATATCTACAGTGTGTGCTTTGACAAGATCTTCCAGGTATCTTCATTCAGACTGAGTAGAGTACATACAGCGAAGGTCCCTGACCAAATAAAGAGAGGATAAACTGTTCATACAGCAGGTTTTGTTTCAGGTATTTACAGTTGGTTTATGATCGTAACTTTAAGTTATGACAACCAAGGAGCTTTATCGATAAAATTGTTGAATATGAGATGAGAAAAGACACTTGTTTGCCTGTACATGGACTTTGTCTCTGCTCCTGTATTTCCTTGTTGTTGGCTGACAGTTTTTTAATCCATTTCCTCCTTAAAGGTGTTAAATTCTTGTCGGAAATCAGCTTTAAATTCTTTCTTGGATGTCGCAAGGTCGACTTCTATTTCTTGTTTGAGGTCTCTTATTTCTCTCGTTATGTTTGTTAGCACCTCGTGCAGCATTTCGGTATCAGCACTTAGCATGCTGTCGGCGGAGTTTTCATCCATACAAAGTTCTTTACTTGTGCCAGCTTGGAGTTTTCGTGTCTGTTGTGTGTTCCGCTTACTTCTCCCGCTCATTACTCAGAATATTTATCTACGAATTTTACATTTTTATCCGCGGGGAAGTCGATTTTCCCCCAAAGTGGCAGGAGCTCACGTTTCAAGCTGCCATTGGCTTCGTTGCTCAACCGGAAGTACATAGGCTTTTTCAACACTGATCATCCTCAAATTTTCAGGAACAAAGCATTGAGGGGTTATGACCTCTGGTACATGTCTGTAAGTGAATACAGACATGCATTGCAGCTCTTCTCGCACCAAGTGTCTTATTTTTATGCCTGCGTTGTCTCTTTTTATTTTGGTAACCTCAGCTGTGGATCTGTCGTCTTTGGGGGTTCAGCTGGGGGAAAATGAAGAGCTTTGTCTGGTTTGTTGTGGCTGTATGAAAGTTCATTCCACAACGTTGTTTTGTTTAGAGAACTGCTCCAAAGCAAACTGCTCTCATTAGCAGTGCAGCCCATCATTACGGCAGCTTTCTATGAAAGTCTGGCCAAAATGAACCTGGACCTTGGGGCAAACAGCGATGGGGATTTCTAGATTTTGGAAATTTAGGAGTTCAGGTATGAGTAAGCAAAAACTCATTCTTGGTCTGGATATTTTTGTCTCACTCTCACACTATCCCCAGTGAGTCACATGAAGGGCTTGATTACATTCTGGCCTTTTACAGTGTTGGCATACTTGTTTTATGTGTCTGTGAAAACATTGCCACGGTTTAATCAAAATTTCGTCTTTTGTTTTAAAGTTTGAACTTGAGCCGTGTATTTTTAGATAAGGGATGTCTCCAAACTTTAAGTTTAATGCTTTCTTTTCTTCCTCTGTCCTGTCCTTTCATTCCAGGATCCTCCAAGGGGGGGAGCTGCACCGCTAACAACTCCATGACTTCTCTTAAAACTCGTGGAATCACTGATGACCTTTGTTGCTGCCCTCACCAGCTCCTGTTTTCCTCCTGCTCTTCCTTTTTATCCCTCTCCTCCCCTTTCTTAAAGTCCCCTCCCCTACTCCTCTGTGTCTCTCAGCCCTGGGCTTATTACTCAAACCCACTGAAGGGAGCAACACAGTAGCTGGCAAAGGATGAAGGGGGCCTGCCTGCCAACACCAGACTGAGGATAGACAACACAAAAGGACTAGTGAAGGGAAGAGAATCAGAGAGAGACTCACACAGAGAGGACGACTGGTGGATAGAGCTACAGTATTGAAGATGCCACGCTGAAGGAAAAAGACAAGCTTCACTTGTGCGTCATGAGCTAGCAAAGGTCCCAAACAGGTCTGAAACTGTGGAGTTATTCCCAACAAACTTCTGGATTCCTCTCCTCTGAATCACACATAATTGTGGAGACATATACTCCTTTGAGGGGCTTCACACCTGATATGCCTGTGTAAAAAGTTTGAGCCATGCCGGCGAAGGGGAAGTACCTGTTGAATGACCAAGAGTTGAAAAATGAGGCGCTTTATCGCAAATTCTCCTGCATCAGCCAGTATCAGCCACTGGTGCTCCTGCTGGGCCTCTCCATGTTGTCCTGTGGGAGCCTCCTCATCATCTTCTTTGCACTTGGACTGGTAAGTCTTTGCATTCACCTGAAAAAGTCATGAAAACCAAAGTCTTTCCCAATCATCACCTTGTTGTTACCATAGGTCAGAGACTAATACTGTGTGTAGATGTGCACAGGTAAGTTTGTAAAAAGGCAAAAGTTGGTGCTACAAACATTTGAAATCAAAGACAGCTCTATCGTACCATGGCATGTCATTTAACTCCCTCATTATTCAGACCTTAGAGTACACACAGGGACAAATTGCACAACAAGATGATGGCTAGTGAAAGGCTTGGCACTGAAATTAGGTCTAGATTTCCGACTGTTGCTGACATTGTGCTCATTTATCATAATTAGATCAAAAACATGGTTAAAAGTGCTGTTTCCTGTTAGGTTAAACTTATCAACCAGATGGCCTCTCTTATCACCATACAATTACAAACAGAGAACATAGCTTCAGCTGTGTACTCCTGTCTTGAAACTAGGCAGGTCAGCACACTATTCCTCATTAAGAGTTTAATACAGAGTGGTTCTGGTACATTGTGCAAAGGGTAAGAACTAAGAGACAACATTGGCTCCAGGCTCGCTGTAAAAATCAATCCTGAAATTGTCTAGTCTATGTTGTTTTTCTCTTGAAAGCTCATTGATAAAATTATGGCTGATAAGCAAATTAAAGACACTGTCATAGTCAGATTACCTCTGTAATTACAAGCCAGTATGCTTTAGATAAGAAAAAACCTCTACAATTACAGTAATGTAATAAATGTAATAGGAAATTAGTTGTTGATTGTAGCCCTCCAGTAATGAATTGAGGCTTGAGATATCAGATATCAGCCACATTAAACACATTACATAACAATCTTGATGATACTTCTTCTTCATTTAAATTACAGATAAG
This sequence comes from Xyrichtys novacula, assembly GCA_962446985.1. NCBI lineage: Eukaryota > Metazoa > Chordata > Actinopteri > Labriformes > Labridae > Xyrichtys > Xyrichtys novacula. The sequence goes on along the minus strand of OY660864.1, from coordinate 21,200,787 downwards.
GCACGACCAAGCATGGGATTTTACAGTCAAAGATGAAGTTTGTGAATACTTTAGGGTGTCTCCAACTAACATCAGACCCATTTTTGCATTTCTGTACTGAGTTTTTCTTGTTACTTGTTAGCCAACAAATCAATATGCCTTGTCTGCAGTGGACTGATATCTATTGATTTATTGGTCTAGGTCTCCTGTGCATGTGTAATAGTTTGATAAAAGTTAGCAGAATCAGCAGATTTTTATGTCTACAGACCTTTCCACAGAAGACATATTTAGTTTTTACCCCAGGTGAATCAGGGGAAATCAGAGGATGAGTGCCCTCTGTGTTGGCTTTGGTTGCGGATTTGCTCCCGTAAACCATTTACGTGAGACATTATACACAAAATCAGGATGCACATTCCTGTATTTCCTTTTTTGACATGTCTGTCTGCTTTGACAAAGATCTAGCTGTGATCAAGCTTTACCAAAAAACATTGAGAATGACTGAAGATATTCATAACCGTGAATTTTAGCATTTTTCTTGTAGCTTTAATGGTAAAGGAAGGATTTCTTGACTTGAATAGACTAAAAGGACTAAAGGGGTTCATTATGACTGCAGCAACAGCATGATATTTTAAAAAGTACATTTCAACAGGTGGTCAGTTTAAACCCCTTGGCTGGCATGGAAAATGTAACAATGAAAATCTCCCACATCTTCTTCAAAGCTACTTAAATAAAGCACTTAATTTACGAGTAGTTCTCTTTCACTACCAGTGCAGCTACCCGGAAGCATGAAGGAGGGAGTGATTGTGTAACAGTTTGCATGTGAAGGAGGACATCTCTCTGATATCGACATGAAAATAGGAAATACGTTTTCAATTTGTTCTCCCTAGAGAAGAGAAGTTGAGGAGGCAGCTCAGAAATACTGCTTTTAAAGAACACAAGGCACATGTTTGCAAACGAGACTTTGAATATCCTACAAGGGAACTCTCATTTTTTCTGTGTAGAGAGTCACAGAGTAGTTGCCCTGCAGAAGGTGGTGCTTCAGTTTTGCTTGAGAATTAGTCAACATAGGATGAGGTTAGAATCAAACAGTCTCTCTGCTGCATTGGCAACCCAAACCTGCTGAAGTAAAGTAGGTTGAAGACTGGATGAGTGAAACAGTTTGACTGACCAAGTGTGTCAAAGAGAGTGCTCTGACTTTGACAGGAAAAGGCAGACATTCATTGACCTTGGCTGATCAGAGACATGCTGTTGATTTTGGCATGGTGGCAGATAGCAGGGTTACCAATCAGTTCATACAGTAAGTTCACAGCCTCTGTCATCATCACAGATTAATTTACTTTCCCTTGTCAGAGAAACAGTCTTAGCCTTCCTTCTATTGTGTTTGCTGAGCTCCTGGAATAACCCCCCCCCCCCTCCCATCATTGTATGCTTAGATCTTTCACTCTCGACAAACCTCAGTTAAGTGGCTTTATCTCTCTTTTATGTACAAGTCTGTGTATATTTAACCCCTTGCTCATATGAACAAACACAAACAATTTCTCTTGTATTGAAATATTTCCCCATGGTGTTTTTAATGCAACATTCACCTCTTCACTTGTGCCTCCATCCATTCTTGGATCATGTATCATCCCCCCCACTCCCTCGTGTCCTCTTTCTTCTCAGCCTTTTTTCCACTAACACAGTTGCTAGGAGTACAGGAGAGTCAGGATAAAATGCTGGGTTGGAGCTTGTATAACAGAGTTGTTAAATGTACAGGAGGGGCCGGGTGCCTGTCAGGGGGTGGTTACCAGTGTCAAAAAGTCACTGTCAACTTATATAACTACTCTCCATTCCACATCAGATGAAGAGCCGTGCTGAGAGGAAAACAGACTGAGCCCATTTTCCAAGTGCCACTCGTGGCCATGGCGTCAGCCTCTGATTGGATGGAGAGGTGATATTAAGCAGCCTGTTGCCTGGGCTCTTAAGATTTGATTTAACTACAATGGGTCATTGTGCTCCTGAGGTCTGTTAGAGGAATTTGTTTTACAATTTATATAAGATGTTACTATTTTCCCAACATGCCTCTTTTATTTACATAGAAAGGACAACAGGACTATAAGTGTAAAAGAATAATGGACTTGGAGTACACAGCATGACTGTAGCATTATAGTTCATCTATTTTGTCAAGGCTTTCAGTCAGAATCAGACACAAACACAGATAGTACATGGTGTATAGTAAAGATGATTCATTGTGAATTTGGAATAATATGCAAACACTACAGAAAAGTCTTTTTTGTTTCACTCGATTTCTTCAGTCCTCGGTTTGCCACATGTTGAAGAATACAGCAGTATCTTGCTCACATGGTCCTTAGCTCCTATTCATATAAAATAATTGTTCTTTTTCCGCCTACAAAAATCTTTTGTCAAGACTCACTGCAACATAGGGAGTAGAAAGTGCTTCAGTTGAGATCTGGCCTTTTCCAACGCTGCCATGGTAACCAGAAAGCTCACCATACAATGCAGAGATGGCCTTCTCTGAGCAGAGCTCTATTAACGCTGACTTTGTGCATCTGTCTCAATCGTGAGCGCTCTTTTAACCCCGTCTTTTTTCTTGTGCTTTACCTCAAACACCTACTCTTTTCACTCCCACACACCTAAGACAGCCACCAATGCATTTGTGCAGTTTACCTCCATGCATGAATTACCATGAACAGAAAAGAAAACAAAACACATACACAGATGTACAGGCCAACACCCCCAGCCAAACACATTTGCACACTGTCTTCCAGTAAGATGCTTGCCTCTCACTGTACAGTAACTCAATCAGGAAGATGGTGGCCTGGAGCAAACAGGACATGGTGCTCAGACAATTGTGAGGAAACTAAACATGCAGAGGCTTTACTGATCCGGATGAATATCATTTTTTATCAGGAGCTTCTTTCTCTGTTTAAACCTCAGGTCTGGCTGTAGTAAACATACTCATAAGAAACACATGCAATAACTACATGTAGTTAAAAACAAATAACATACCTTAAAGGGTTTAAGTCATTCGACTCTTAGTTGACTCACTGATAAACTTGCCATACATAGAAATACACATCTAGACAGTACACAAGTGTGTTGAAGCAAGCAGTATTTCTTTTCTGTTGTACTCATGAAAGTGCTCATCTGTTCACCTCTAACAAGAGGCTGTAGCTTGTAGTACAAGTCTAGCACAAATAACTACATCATATTACTTTCAGACATTTTGTAATACATTTTTTATTCAGTGTGTGACCACTGTGCCAGGCTTAAGGCACCAACTGCATAGTCTACACAACTAACTCTTGAAAAAGTGTTTTATATTTCATTACATGTCATTGCGCGAACTGTATTTGCAGCAAATATATGTAACCTCTCAGGAGGAACCATCATCCGTATTAACCGTAAGAAACCAAAGACTGTAAGACTGCATCAAACACGTGTGTTTATTTTTCTCCCTCTCCCTTGCTGCTGGAGCAGAGTGCAGAGAAACACAGTGCCTTTGTGAGCGTGGTGAGCGGCAGCCTGTGTGTGTTCCTGGCTGTGTTTGTGCTGGTGTGCACAGAGATGCTCTCACAGCGATGGAGGCGTCTGCTGGGCCTGATTATTTGGGCCACACACCTCACCATGGCTTATACCTTTATCTTCAGCGGACCAATAATCCTGCCTTGGGACCAGGTAACCTCAACTTTTCCGATATAACAAGAAAAGTTGCTTGCATGAAGGAGGTCAAAAATCTGTGAAGTAAAAAAAAAACATTTTTTTTTTTTGATGGTAGATCTCAATTTAAGGTCTTGAATATTTTTCATTTCAAATAATTTAATGTATAGTGACCATTGAATTTGTTAATGCAATACTCTTATGTGTAAGTAGTAAGTGACTATGTTTGCTGTAATTAGCCTGTTGTACATCTTATACATATAAAATGTTCACTTTTGTCTCACTTCTGAGGCACCAGACTTCTTTGAATGAGCCAGTTAATGGGGAATTGAACAGAACTCAACTGAATCATGGCTCAGCATCTTTTTGAAAATACTTGAACCTTTGTTTTCCAGGTGCCTTTCTTCCTCTTCATCATCTTTAGTGTGTACACTATGCTGCCATTCCAGTTGTGGTACGCTGTAGTCCTGAGCGTCATCACCTCACTGTCCCACATGTTGGTCCTCACACTGCGCCTCACCATTTACAATGATGTGACCAGTCCCTACCTTGCCAACCAGGTAAAACCAGTTGTATGGTAATATGGGAATGTGTTGTGAAAATACCCCTGCAATGCTTGTGAATCAGTCTGTGGCTCTGGGTTGATATCTCAAAAGCCAATATGAGTTACTTTATGGGCAATTCTTGTCTTTTTGAAGCTACAGATGTTTTATGTGTAAACATTAATCTGCTGTTAATATTTATGTCAAATATTTTATTAAAAAAATTATCTCTGGATTGAATCATAAGTATAAATAAAAAATTATTATGAATCATAAAAATGTATTGCAAAAATTGGGAAAGTGATATGATGTAGTCCATGTGCTAGACTTGCCTTACAAGATAGACCATTAGTTTAGATGAACACTTCCACAAGTACAAGGGGGAAAAAAAAGTTAGTAATCACTTTAACGACAAGTTTATCAATGAGTCTATACCATTGTCAATAGAACTAATAACAAAAATTTCATGTTAACGTATACCTGTGTTTGCATTTATGCTTTAACATCTGCTGCTCCGTCTGTGTCTGCAGCTGCTGTCCAATGCAGTGGTGTTTCTGTGCGGCAGTGTGGTGGGAGCCTTCCACAAAGTCCTGATGGAGAAAACCCTGAGACAGACTTTTCAAGACACACTGAGATGCCTGAGCATGCGAATGAAGCTGGAGATTGAAAAGAGACAACAGGTCGGTGTTCTTCATTGTCTTTGAACATATATTTAAAAACATATATTTAAAAACATACAAACAAATGAAAACGCTATTCAATCTTAAAGTCTGTTAAAGTTTTCAAAGGCTTAGTACGTTACATAGTTATGTTCAATTATGATTCATTTTTTAGTAAATTTCTGTTAAAACACAAACTACCACAACAGCCAAGTAGAGATCAATATTATTGTTCACATGCATGATCATGAAATGCTAAAAAAGATACATTTACATAACACGATTGATGTAATTATGATGTAAGTCATACGAATCAAACAAATCATGAATAGGAAAGAGCATAACTATTAATAATACTTTTGGATTATGAAGTGGGCCCCTCCTGTAATACAGCTTTGGTTGAAGGAAGCCCATATACTCTGAACACAGACTTTTATTGAGCAATCTTACATTTTATATTTTGATTATGAAAGATCTGATAACTTCTCCATCAGTTAGAATTGATGGCCTACCACTGTGTCATAAGAATGATAAAGCTCACTGTAAATTTTAAACTAAATGTGACACATCTTCCTCACTGAATGGGAGAGACAGTGAACACAAATAATGAAGTTAGCTCTTTGCTAACTGTTCTTGCCATGCTCTTAATAATTTTATTCCCTCCCTGAGCTTTGCCTTTGGCGGACCTCTTGTTGACTCTCCCATGGATGTTTTCATTGGGACTAACAAATCCTTTTCAAATTAGATTTTTCTGTGATACCTTTTAAATTAAACGCATCTGTGCTCACTTGCTTTGACTACAGAGACATTTTAAAACTAATGTTCCCCTTTTGTCATTTGTTATGACTGTTACTTGGGACGGGTCATAAAATGTGCTGACAGGGAAGCTCTTGTGTTGCTTGGCAGAACACAAGGGAAGGAATGATATTCTTATTAAAATATAAACTTTCAGTTGTATCTGAATTAGGTCTGAAATGAGGGAGACTTTAATACAAAGTTTGCCAATAAGAACAGTGGAGGACGTAAAAACACAGGGAAAAAAAAGCGATAGAAATTCTCCAAATGGGGAACCAGTGAAGAACTTACAATGTGTTCCTGCATTAGTTTTAACAGGAGTATGTTCCCATTAAAATGTGTCTTGGCAGGGTGTGAAGATAACAAAAATGACTTTTGAATGGCACTAACACTCCACTCTTAAATCAAGGCTAACGTATTTTTACACACACAGGTAATAACAATAATAAGAGACCAAATGTATTTTCATTTGATCAAAATACATACACACACACACACACACACACACACACACACACACACACACACACACACACACAGCAACACAAAATGTTGTGTCGCATATGCAGTTTTCTACTCTCAACTCATTTAGTGAGAAGGTTTTATGTTATATGAAAGTGTCATTTGAACCCTGTAAGGGGTCAGTCAGAGTGCATGTGGGCAGGTCTCGTTGCACCACAAAAGAGTCAGCACTCTCTCACCCTCACACACACACACACACACACACACACACACACACACACACACACACACACACACACACGCTTGTTCACAAAGTCTGGATAGACAACACAGATACATTTCTCATTCAGGTGTCATTATTTTATATTTAGAAAATTTATTTAAGATATTCATTTCTATTTTGTCTTCATTTTAGTTATTTTTACCAAAAAGCAATGAAAAAGTAAAAGGCTGCATTGTTTGAGTGAAAACAAATTCACTTTTTTATCATAACAATACAAATTAAATAAGGGAGTGATGTCAGGATTGTGAGTCCTTGAGATTTCTGTACAACCTGGAGGGCAGCCAAAAACACTCCAGGGAAATAAAAGGCTTGTGACAGCTTTTGCAGCCAAGAGCCTGATGGAAAATTATGACATGTTAAACCACAAGATCCTGTGGGCTGATTAAAGGTCCTCTGAACGATTGCAAAGTGTGCCAATAATCAGCACAAGTCTGTGACCATATCAAGCATTCTGCATGCCACAAAATGAGGTGGTTGTGGCATCACACCAAAATGAAAGGTATTATGAGCTCTATTAACGTTTAAATAAAGACAGAGGATAAATAAAAAGAGAAGGTGTCTTGAGGAGTTTCTTCTGAGATATTTGATCACAGAGACATCTCTATCCTGACAGGACTATAACCTACAGTACATCACCAGGTGAAGATGGTAAATGCTTGAAAAAGAATGTGATGTACTTTGTCAGCCCAGCTAAAAGCGAAACTAAATCTGCTAGAAATTAAACAGAGCACACATTCAGTCCTCATTTCACTTGACCAGTCTCGAGCAATATATTGATGGATAATCCCTATCGTTTGGTATATTTATGTACTAGAAGGTCAGAAGGTAGCTCCTGTGTAAAGATGAAGATTTAGTTGTGGGTATATGGGTATAAAAGCATGTGCTGAGTTATGTGTTTGTCTATAATCACAGTTTTCAGAGTAGAAAAAGTAATGCTGGTATTATTGAACAAAATGACACCAACTATGCCGATGAATTGAAGACAAACGCAGGTTTTCAATCATGTGCTGTCGTCACAATCAGCAAATGCAGTGGTTGGAACAGAAAGGTTTATATTTATTTATCCTCCCATCATCACTTGTGCTTTCTTTTCACTTTCTCTGCAAAATAAAACTGAGAGTGTAGTAAGCAGTTGTTTGTAAGGACAAGAATCCTCTCATCAATGTCATAAAAGTGCTCTCCTCTATCAAGTGGAAAAAAAAACACTGACCTTGTGGCACCTCTGTGCACACACTCTTACTCACAAACACACGTTGTTTTTGTCTCATACCTTCAGTTATCATTATTTGCTCCCGTATGCATTCATCTCTTTAAACATCCACTTGTGAATTCTTCTCTGCGTTCACTGTGTTATGTAAAAACCTATTTTCGTAATAGACCTTGACTCAGCCAATGTGGTGAGATGATCTTACCTGACACCCCTCTGTGAAGATAAAAAGGGATTTATTATTTCCTGAGAAGTTGCCTCTTCAGATCTTTGCCTGAATCAAGCCATTGAACAGGCCTTTGGCTCTTCCTGCAACCAGACCCTCATTACTTAATGCATTTCCATCCTGGCTCAGTCTGTAATATTCTTCCTCATTATGTAATATTTCCGACTGCTGGCCATGAGGGTAGCAAGTCGGCTTTATTGATACCACCACACTTTCAAAACCCTTTTCAACATTTTGGGTCCTTTTTTTGTCAATTCCTTTTTGAAAAACGTAAAATGTGTGGGGACAGAACTGCCAGAACAGCTGTGCAGTCAAAGAGAGGCAAAGAAGAAATACAGAGAAATTTTAGCACTTTAAATATTGAGATAAAAGATATTAGACAGAAAGAGAACTGAAAAGTGCTTTATTCAACTCAGCAGTGGAAGAGTTCATAGTTAACATTTAATTAGGGAGTCTGGAGATCCTAAATTCGTGTGATTGTAATCATGTGGGTAATGGTTGTTTTTGCAGGAGAACCTGCTGCAGTCCGTGCTGCCGGTCTACATCTCCATGAAGATGAAACTGGCAATCATGGAGCGTCTGCAGGACTGTAAGGACAAAGAGGAGCAACAAAGATTGGTCAAAGATAACAACTTTCACAGTCTTTATGTCAAGAGGCACGAGAATGTCAGGTACAAGCTTAAACCTTCTATAAAGACAACGAGAGCCGGAAATTTTCTTCATGCAGCATTGTTAGAAATGGTTAATCCATCCTGTAGGCGTACATTTACTGGTCATGCAATTATGAGAAATGTTCGATTTAATTCCTTTGGAGGACATTTCAAAATCTTTCCACATCCTCGAGATATTTTGTAATTGATTTTTGAAGCATGAACCTGACATCTTTAAGGTCAGAAACTGGGTTTGGCATCTAACCATCTTCGTACAAAACAAAATTTTGAGCATGGTATTATATTTCTCGAAATTCTAAAAGCCAATCCATCTTTTTGAGAAACAGTGTTTTACTTTGATATTGCAAAGCTTAAAATATCATCTCTTTTCTGGGAACGTCACTTAAAATCATGGGATGAAAACAAAAAGTTGTATACTTAAAGCAGATTTTCCTGATTGCTTCTTGAAATGATGGAGATTATTGTGGTATGACTCTTTGTTCACAGAGCAGTGACCTAGTTACAGCTCTTTGTTTTGCGATGGTTTCATTAACTTGGCCTGTGCTGATAGTTGTGGGGTTATGGGGTCAGCTTAAACTGAACTCTGGCTCAGATGGCTCAACCACTCTTGTCTTTGGGGTCAAGATTTAGTCTCTTCAGTACGTCATTTAGCAAATCCCATTCCAGAGTTTCTTCCTGGGAAAAGAGTTGAAAAAAGAGTTGTGGCTTTTTAGTTCGACATTTTCTGTGAACTAGGACCGTCATAAGATTGAAACTGAAATAGCCACAGTAAATACAAGCACATAAAGTAAATGATGGATGGTAAAGTAACTCCAGTCTGGTGCTCATGAAGATGTCTAGTTGTTTGAAATGTTATAATTAAAAAACTCTTTTTTTTGATGAAGAGGTCAGTGTGCAGACAAAAGTCATGTTCAGTCAGGCCCACAGTGAGATGGTGTTGAATGATAGGCTGCTTCTCTGACCTGCCCCTATAATTAGTCCAGGCAGACCAGTCATTAGCTCTGTATACTGTCTCATGAAGCACCTGGCAGCCTTCAGTCAGGCAGGTGGGGTACTGAGGTCCTTGTCTGCGAGTCAGCAGATGGGCAGCTTCAGTAATGCCGGGATCACTTGTATCCAGACTGTAGTTGTGCACCGTGAATAACTGTATCCTGCACAAACACATCAGTGGATATTTTGTGTATCTACAACAAATAGATATGACCCTTGCATCTTTGTGGTTCCAGTCAAATCATAGAGAAAACAAAGTGTCAGTAGAACATTGATGTCCAGCTAAAAGTCAAACTGAATTTAATCCTCCGTGCTGTTATTTATGTTCACAGCATTCATCACACTGTTTCACAATGTTTGGCATGCTATTCTGTAGCTCACTGACATGAACATGGTGTTCACTGAGACTTTCATATCAACGCTTCGAGTTTCAGTTCCCACTGTGGTCAGCCATGCTCAGATGGGAGGGCAGGTCAGGTGCTCAGTGTGGGTTGGGCCGTTGCCAAACGTCCAGCTGTTCTTCCTTGTGTTTTTAGGGTCCTTCACAGGTCAAATGAGAAAGAAATAAGCGTTTCTCTGTGGTCCACTTACCAGCAGCTTTAACAGTGACAAAGCTATGATTCAGCACAAAACCAGACAGGCCTTTAATTTTTTCACTCATCTGGTCTACTGGAGTGAAAGGTTGAGTTTTTTGCTTCAACTCCTCTGTCCCATTCTAGTATAATAGGTCTTAATGGACAGACAAAATCGACTGTGTAGAGAAAATTGGGCTGAAATCTGGAAGGCACAGCGCTTTATGGCTCCAAGTACACGACCAGATCACAATTATGTCCAACCCACACTGAAGGGAAACAATTTATTCCTCTCTAGTGACTGTTTATTGTCCAAAGATGCCCCCGTTGTCTTATTTGTCTGCTAGCTAATGACAGAGATGAGTCTTTAAATCTGTGAACTGGAATTTACTACCAACAGCATAAAAAAAAGACCCAGAGTTTTAAGTCTTTGAAAGCATGAGAACAGAAAAGTTTTTGAGAGAGAAAGTAAAAGTGGAAGACAAGCAGTAGGTCAGGGTGCAGCAGCAGGGAGTCTGAGGAAGGATGTGAGATTCAGAAACTCAGTCATTTGACCTGAAAAACTGTCAAGCTTTGGGCCTCTCTATCTCTACTTTTCACTCAAACCTGACTCATTTTTAATAGGTGAGCTTAACATACACAAGTTACATTTCTTACAAGTTTTCCTTTCTACGTATGCAGCTATAAATACTATTTTAGTATCTAGAAGTTTATTTTTAAAGAGGTTGGTGCTGGTTATGACGACAGGCAGCAGCAGTTGAGTGTGCAAACAGTGTGACGTGTGTGTTTATTTTAAAGGATTACAGAATAAACTTAAGTTAAAATACGAATAATCTGATTTTTCAAAAGCTCACATTTATGATATTCTTCAGTCTATTTCAGTTTGTGTAAGTGCTTTTCTCTCACTGTAGTTGCCCTGTTTTCTTTCAGTATTCTCTACGCTGATATTGTGGGTTTTACGCGATTGGCCAGCGACTGTTCCCCCAAAGAGCTTGTCATTATGCTTAATGAGTTATTTGGGAAGTTTGACCAAATTGCCAAGGTGAGTAATCCTTTAAAATGTTTTGTACACATCAGAGACAGTTCAACTTGCAGTTGACAGCTGATTATTGCAGTAATTATGTAAAGAATAGAGTAAAGAGATAGTGACCGGAGGATTTCTGCTAAACCTCAGACTAGATGGAAAAAATCTGATGGACAGCTGAACACAGGATCACTCTCCTCTTATTCACCCACAACCAAGGCACTGAAACCTCAACAGCTAAAGCTCTGTGGTTGAAGACATGTTGGCATGTGAACAGTCATATCTCAGTGCTTATCAGAAACTTTATTTGTTTGTATCCTCTCTTCTCTTTGTAGGAGAACGAATGCATGAGAATCAAGATCCTTGGAGACTGTTACTACTGTGTGTCAGGGCTGCCTGTCTCTCTGCCTAAACACGCCAAGAACTGTGTTAAAATGGGTCTGGACATGTGTGAAGCCATCAAGTGAGTCCATGCCAGCCATCATCCTCGGCCCTGACAGAAACATGCAGTATTTTGTTTCTCAGTTTAGCTCTTAAAGCACTGCTGAAAGCAAGCAGGGGAAACAAGAATTTGTGGTTCAGTTGTTCTAGTTTTGTAAATATGTGGGGGAAAAAAAGTTGAAAAAAATGCCCTGAACTGTATATGGCGTAAATGACATGCCAGCTTTGAAAACCTGTTAAAAGAAAGTCTAGATCATAGTTTTCAACCAGGAATGGAGGATAAGACTTTAGTATAACACTGAGGAAATAAGTCACATTCATATTTTTATTAAAACTGAGAATCACTAAAACCTCAACCCAGTCACAGCTTAATGCATTGGTTCAATTCAAAATGGCAAATCTGTATGTTTATTGACGCAGAGAACTAAAAATAGATTTATGAAAACAATAATAGACTGTATGGCCGTCTTGTCACCAGTCTGCCAGTGTAGTCACTGAGTCTACATTTTGACATTATGGATGCAATTGTAACACTCCCTCAGGCAGGTACGAGATGCTACAGGAGTCGATATCAACATGAGAGTGGGTGTCCATTCAGGAAATGTGCTCTGCGGTGTGATTGGCCTTCGCAAGTGGCAGTTTGATGTGTGGTCACATGATGTCACGCTGGCCAATCACATGGAGTCAGGAGGCCTTCCAGGGTGAGTTATTGGAATTGGTTTTGTTTAATTTGTGTCTAAAAATCTCATTTCATGTCGATTTATTTCCACTGTGAGGGTAAAAAATTAAAACTGCTCATTATATCCTGCACTTTGAGGAGACTGGTCTCCATTGTTATTGTATTATTGGTTTTCTTGAGTATCAGAAATCACAGTTTATCAGAGTCATTGAAATGATGTATTATTTATAATGTTAAGCTCCAAAGTTGAAAAATGACTTCTTTTTCCATCTCATACACTGCTTGGGTTTCCATTTATCATGTTTTTACTGGGGATTGTTGCATAGTTTAGTTTGCACAAGTTGATTTAACACAAAGTTGTAATGATTGTTAATTTGCAGTATGCCATGCTTATTATAATAAAAATGTTACTGTGCAGTTTTAAACTCTATAAAGTTAGAAAAATCACAAAAATAACTTCATGCCATGTGTCTTATCACCTTTCCCCTCTTTTTGCTTCATTGTTAGGCGTGTTCACATCACAGAAGCGACGCTCAAACATCTCAACAATGCCTATGATGTGGAAGAAGGCAACGGTCACTGCAGGGATCCCTATTTAAAAGAGCTCAATGTCCAAACCTATCTTGTCGTTGATCCCAGGGTAACTCCTTAATATATTTGTACTGAAAACAAACATTGTCATGAAAAGTCAGAAAAGTTACTATAATTAGCAAGATGGCGATGCAATGTATGTAAAATAAAAAAAGATCCTTTTATATGTTACATTAAATTCTGTTGAAATAGGTTAAGTAAATATAACGCATCATCTTTTTATGTTGTTGTCCAAGAATTAAAATTACAGTTGCCATTTTATAATTTGGAAGTATTGGTGTGATTTGGCAACTTTTGATTTTGTTTGTTTCTCAAGTCCAAGGACCCATCGTTAAATAGTCGCAGCACAGCCAAACCTCGGGTGAATGATGGTCTCAAGATGCGGGCATCTGTCAGAATGACCCGTTACCTGGAATCCTGGGGGGCTGTCAAACCTTTTGCTCATCTTCAGAACCGAGAGGGCTTCACTCCGGACAGCATTGTCAATGGAAAACCACGCTGGAAGGTTGTTATTTTCATTTGTTGTAAAGGTAGCAATCACTTATAGCTGGAGTCCATTATAAAGCAAAGTGAACAGATTTGGAGTCAGATCTAGCCATAGTGGTTACTTCAGAAGTAACGGTGTAAAAGGACTGCAGACTGTTGTGAAAGCTGTCTTTTAACTGCGTGGACACAATGCTGCACTTTACCTTTAAGATGCACAACCAAGACAAGTAAAAGCCAAAGAGTGACTTATAGTAGATAATTTGTGGGATCTTGAAGTATTTTGATTTTGACCCTCAGCTTTCTAATGGTATGAACCGTGTCCTTTTTTGTTCCAGGACATCCCTTTACGTCCAACTCCTGGCACAAAGATCACTGAGAGGTATGAGCAACCTTAAGAGCTAAAGCTAGGAAATTAAGGCACATGTACAGTATTTAGTCACCATTCTGATTTAAAACTCAGAGTGGGTTTGCTTGAGCGTGTACACATCCTGGAAGTCAGCCAGAGTAACAACACATAATTTCATAGGATCTTGATGTCCTGCAAGAAAGAAAAAGTGTTTTCCTAATTTCCTCATTTATTCATGTAATAAAACAGGGATTTACTCTGTTATGTTGTATTTGCAATAATTGTAACACAACACACATATTAAAGTTTAAATCATCCACAGCCATCACATTATGCCCAACTGTACACACTTAAACTTAATAATGTTAATTTTTTTATGTAAGCTAAGATTTCGGCTGCCCCCAGGTATGATGATAATGATTTGCATCTGAATGTATCAGAGGGTCAGTATTACACACAGTTAAGATGAACCGACTGGAGGAGGACAGGAATACTGAAACTGTTCTTAAAGCTTGAACAATAAGGTGTTGAAGGAAACTTGAGCGTTAGTTTTAACCTGCAGATAAATTACTTGCCAATAAGGTTTCATCACTGATAGAGCTTCTGGTTTTTGCCTAAAACATATATTTGGTTGGTATTATTGGATACTGGTGAGTACACCAATTAATATACCTTTATGATAGCATATTTATCAGCCCTTAACATGAACAACTGCTTTCTGGTAAATGATCATGCTACAATCACAAGCATTTATACTCAGGAGCTACATCACATACAGGATAAGACAAAGTCAGAAAAGTATGGGTAATCACTATTTATTATTCAATGTTTTTAAATTTTTATAGCACCGGTAACAATGTGGTTTATTGTATCAGTCAATACTCATGTCTTGGTATCAGAAGGTATTGGAAAGAAAACAATCAGAACCTCTCTATGTACTGCGGGTCTAGAGCTGTGCTGCTTTAGCTGTCTTCTCTGTGTGGTATTGGGAGTCTACAGTGAGAATTTTTCATGAGCCTGAAATAATGCCCAGAAGAGTTGATTATTGTCTTGATTTTGAAAAGTCAACTCTCTTTTCCTGTCTGGCACCCAGTACGTAATATTTAAAGAGTAGGCACTGATTATTGGGCAGGACTCGCTTACATCAACAGTGTGGGCTGTGGAAATGTGATTGAAAGAGATAAGTGAATTCCTAAAAGTGCAGGCATTTCATTGTTAAGAGGGCTGTGTTATCGCTGAAATAATTAATTTCATTCATTTATGCACAGTCCAGTGGAGCAGAGGCAGCAGCTGGTGAACATGTCTGCATTTAAAGTGAGGTGCACCCACTCAGGCCTGGTAACATTAAGAAGCACCATGTCTTTAAAGTAACAGGAGGGAACTTTCAGAAGCATATATCAGGCTGTTTCTGATAGATTTCCGCACATAATGACCCTGTTTATTTTTGGCTCCTAACAGATGTGTTGTTATAATTTGTGTCTTATTGTTATTGGGCCCTGACAGCTTTGATGAGTCTCTAGAAGAACCCTTCTCCCTGCCCACCCCTCCATTCAGCAGCTATAAGTGAGTTGGGCCTCGATGGCTCGCAAGGTCCTCAGTGCAGTAGTTCTCATCCTTTGACCTTGTGATTCCTGAAACAAAAAGTAAATGGTAGAGGACACTTTGTTCAGTGTGGACAGCTCTTTGAATTTTTCATCCTGTTTTTAAAATGACCTTTCAAGCAATCTGTACGCTTCACGACATTTCTTAGAAGAACTTTTTATCTCTTATTTATTTATTTATTTTTGTGATAAATGCTGATATGACAGGAAAAAACAGATAAGACAGCATACTTTATGTATTTATCATTATCCACCCAACCTTTTGAATCATTACCTGGGTCCCACAGAGGGTGAGAACTACTGTCTTAAGTGGAAATCCTTGCTCTCCCAACACTAACCCAAGGAGTGGTGCAATCCTGTTCTTTAATCTCATCGCTACAGTCAATGTGAGCGATCACAAAAAGCAATCACAAACCCTGAAACCTCTGTTAGCAGACTGACATGCTCCTATTAACACTGACTGGGGCTGGTGTGAATCTGGGTCTGTGCATCTGTGAGTGTGTTTCCTTCCTGATAGAAAAGGGGGTTTCCAGGCCGAAGCAGAGAGACGACTGCTAACCCCCACAGACACAATCTTACACTTCTGCTTCCGGCACACTCCACACAGCTCCCTCACAGGCACAAATCTAAACTTTTTTTCTCACACTAATGCTCAAAATTGCATTAACCAAGTCGCCGGTATGCACAGCTAAATTGGACCCTGAATAACCTGCATGACCTGATCTAGTTTTCAGGCATCTGTTGCTGTCTGTGTTTTTTTTCAGTGTCTGTTTGTCTGCTTCTATTAATTGTCTCCGTACTCTCTGGTGCAGGAACAAATCTCAGAAGAGTAAGTTTGATGAGGAGCTGCACAATGAGATGACAACTACAATAGATGAGCTCAGCAGCAAGTAGGTGATCACATTTTATGCATTTAGTTTATCTTTTGTAAGAACAATGACTTGTGCTTTCAGGTTGTGAAATGTACAGAACAGAATAAAACAGTGATTTTCAGTCTTTGTCCCTGGTCAGGCTTTTATGTAGGATAAAATATCCTGAATACTATAAATGCAATAATACAACTACAGTGGATAATACAGTGAATGGCTAGGTGACACGAATAAATAAACACTGCAGCAAAATTTAGGTTAAACAACTACTCAAATTAAATTTACCACTAAACATTAATAAAGTGCTGACAGTGATACTCACAATTACAGAGAGAAGTCTAAGGCAACAAACGCTATTATATTCAATTTTTGTACACAAAGTCATACTTGTTTTTTTTTTTATAAAAAATATTTAAATCTGTCCTTAAGCATTCTCCTTGACAGATCTTCTAGTTGCTTACAACATGGTTAAACTCCTACCTCAGATACATTGTATGGCACCAAAAGAAACCTTGTAAGCATTTAAATCTGCAGGATTTCTGGAGTTCTGTGCAGGTGAAGTAAGGCCTCCATATCTACGTATTTAACACTTTTCCAAAACTTCATGTATTTTATTCCTTATGGATTTTAGATAACATGCTGCTTCACTATAGAAACCTCTCTAATGTTTTTTTTTTTTCATCTGTGGTTTACAATGGTATATTGTGGAAATAAATGGAAGATTTTTTCAAGGTTTTTGATTTGAAATGAACAGAAACATGAAACATCATCTAGCAGGAGGCAGCTCACATTGTTTTTGTTATAATAAATGAATGCCATCTTTATTTTACGACACTGTCGCTGTAAATTGAGACTCTCTCTTCAAAACACTGCAACTTTTTCAAGACATTGTGTGAAGTGTTTATTCAAAGACAGCAGTGTAGCAGCTGTATTTACCCTATGTGATCATGAACTGACTTCAGGATTTGTAGAAACAGTTAAAATATACCAGAAATATGTATTTTCTTTCTCCTTTCTCTCTTCAGTCTTTTCATTCTTCCCTTTCTTCTTCTCTCACAGGCAGTGGTCAAAGTCTGAGGAGACTAGCAGCTTAGCTCTGTGGTTCCCAAAGAAAGATCTAGAAAAACAGGTTAGTTCAACAAAAAGATGCATGTATTAAATAAAAAATGTTGTATCTGTACATTTTCATCTATGCATTTTGGTGTTGGAAAGAGGCTAATGTGTTGCCTCTTCTTAGTACCGAGCTCTGGATCTGCCAATGTTCAAACACTACGTTGGCTGTGCCACCGTCATCTTCCTCTGCATTTTTGTGATTCAGATGTTCGTCACAAAGGAGTGAGTATAAACACATTTACATTTTGTCATTAATATCAGAAGAAACTCAACACTTTTGTCATAGTGACAGCCTGATGTTTTTTTCTTTTTGACCTTCAGTCGACAGATGTTGGGGACAGTTTTCGGAGTCTTGGTTTGTGTGCTGCTGCTAACAATGGCTATCTGTTTTGCCAGCCATTTACAGGTCAGTGTGTCTGGAGTCCCATGTTAACTTTGCCATTCTGATATTTGGGGAGCTGAAGTGCATGTTTTCAGTCAGTGTGTCCCAGTTAATGTTCAAACTTGTGGAAAGTGGAAAAAAAGACCTCATAGGAAAGTAAACCTGTCAAAGCTTTTAAAACAGCCCACACTAAATGTAGTTCAATATAAAATTTCCACGTTGTATAATTCAGACCTGACCCTGAACTGAATTACACAGGCATGACTCACATGGGTTTTTAACTGCAAAGTGGTTTTCATGAATTGAATTTCTGTGCGCAGGAGAAAAAGAAAATAAAGGTGAAATTCTTGAAAGATAATCGTGTATTTGTAGTATGAAGAACAGACAGGATGGATGTCTGAAAGAAGAGGGGTCTACAGGAAATATTTCAGTGTTTAGTGATGTGTTGTAACACCTTGAAAGCCCTGGAATTGTTATTTTTTAATAAAAAAAAGGTTTCAAATCTGGCTATCACCTATAGCCCAGATTAAAGAGGTTAATAAATCGAAAGTTGACACAAATATAGTACAGAAGCAGGTGGCTTGTCAATAAAGGAAGAAGGGAGGATGTGTATAGTTTACATTCATGTGTCACTGTGTCAGGACTGATGCGACAATGGAAACATGTCAGTCTGTCTCTTGAATTCAACATGCTGTAGCTTTCTATAGCCAACCTTGAACTTACAGGTGACTCCTGACACTGGGTCCTTAACATGCAGTGTGTTCTCCTCTCAGACAGATTCCTTCACTCAAAATAGCCCACACTCAGTCACTTTCATGTGAGGTCTGCAGGCTGTGAACAGCCACATTCTCGCTCTCTTCAAACCCGTGTGATTCCACCTCGCTTCATCTTTCTCTTCGCTCCTCTTTATCATCTGCAGCGCCTGTTTCCAGAGAAGCTGTCGCGGTGCCAGTGGCTGCCAGCTGTGTCAGAGGCGGCGGTAAAGCGGCCATGTGTGCGCC
The DNA here is from genome assembly GCA_962446985.1 of Xyrichtys novacula. NCBI lineage: Eukaryota > Metazoa > Chordata > Actinopteri > Labriformes > Labridae > Xyrichtys > Xyrichtys novacula. Next base: position 21,182,208 of record OY660864.1, on the reverse strand, counting down.
TCCCTCTGGCCACCATCACCACTACCGTCATCATTGTGTTGGCTGTGTTCAACCTGGTATGACGACACTCACATGTTTAAGTGATAAGATAGGCTTATGATCGACTCTACGCTATTCCTGGCAGTGTTACACTTCATAGCTGCCGTGCCAGACTTCATAACACGCTGTCCAGTGGTTGCCTGTCAGTCAGATCTGTTTGATCCCCCTGCAGTGCTTCGTCCAGACTCATGTGACAGAATGTTCCAGTGATAATGCCAACCTGTGTCCCACAAATGGTTCCTGTGAGCAGGGATTAAAGGATGGTCTCTTCTGTCTGCCTGTGAGTGATGGATTTATTTACCCTGATCTATAATGAAATGGCATTTTTTTTAATACCATGCTGGATTAAACGGCATTTGCAATTATGTTCTTGTGTCTTACTAGAGTGCCATAAAAACATGATGAGAGGAGCGGGAATTTGTTGCATTATCTTGTTATTTACCACAGATGTTATACTGTATTTGGTGATATATACTGTGATTTTTGTAAATAGATAGTCGGTTGAAATTTGTTCTATTTTTGGACTTAAACTTAGCGGAAGTCTTTTAAAAATGTCTCTTTGTGGTGTGTGTGATTCATCTCTTTTAAAACGTTCAGCCACACAGCATGATGTTGAAGAGAATTTTATGGGCACTCACAAGAACTAAAAGTTGTTTATAGTTATACAACAAAGTTTTCTCCAAAAAGTAATCAAATATCTCTAAAATGTAGTTACGATGGACGCTAACAAGATTTGTTGTTGCTGTTGTTTGACCCCAGTCTAACCTCATTCTTCGCCTGTCTCTTTCAGTACTCTGTGTACTGCTGCATCCTGTCACTCATTGCGTGTGGGGTCTTCCTCCGGGTGAGCTTTGAACTCAAAGTACTCTTCCTCTTTGTGGCCTCTGCCGCATACTACAGCATCATCTGCAGTATCAGGAGGGAATTGTTTGAGTGCTACAGAGATGTCCTCTGCACTCAGATTGATGACAGCTGTAACTGCACCAGGTGGGACTGAACTTCAAGTAAATCCGAGTTTATCAGGGTTAAGCTGCCACTCTTAGCTTCTTTGAATACATTAAATATATTGTCTTAATGACAGTTTACTGGACACATGTAATTAGACCTAACTGTTAATGTCTGCCCTGCAGCGGTGAGGATGACCCACTCAGATGTTTAGGGCTGGTGAAGCACCCTCAGGTGATGAGCTGCATGTATATCACCCTGTTCCTGGTCACTATGCTCATCATCTCACAACAGGTATTTACCCCTTGCCTTTCTGTATATGTTCATGTTTTTCAATTGTTTTCCTTCTCATAGCCACAAGATGTAAGAAATACAGAAAGATTCACATTTGTGAGTGACTAATGAGTCCAATTCTCTCTTTATTGATCCACCCTAATCTAATTATTCCTGTTCAGATATTTGTCTTACATCAATCGAAAGATGTTAGAAATGCTAGAAACAAATCAATCCCTCTCAGATAAACACAGAAGGTTTTAAAACATATATATTTTTAAATTATTTCTTATTTAGGACTCGTAAAGATTTTTATTTTCTGCCTCCTCCCCTCTCGAGCCTTCTGCCCAAAAATGTCAAAGGGTATCATTTACAAGAGACTTTGTTTGATTTATAGTACCGTATTTTCTGGACTATAAGTCCCACTTTTTTTCATAGTTTGGTTGGGTTAGCGACTTATACTCAGGTGCGACTTATGTGTATTAAAACATATAATTTCATTTATAATTTGGTCTTGAATTTTGTAAAATAAATTTCCCCCCAAAAATGCAACTTATACCAGTATATCTCTTTTCATTTTCATTATGCATTTTTTGGCTGGTGCGACCTATAGTCCTGAAAATAGGGTAAATTAAGGAATACCCTCTCAGTGTATCCCAGTTTGGAGGTCAAGGAGGAAAGAAACGAGGCAATAAAATGAATCTCCCGGTCTGCTGCGGTCTGACTATGATTTTTTTTTCCACTAGAATGAATCGTGCTTTCGCCAGGACTTCCTGTTGAAGTATAAGAACCGCACAGAGCAGGACGAGATTGAGACGAGGGAGAACCTCAACCGCCTGCTGCTGGAGAACGTGCTGCCAGCCCACGTGGCGGCACTGTTTGTTGGGGAGAATAAAAAGAATGAGGTGAGACTTTTAATGACTTTTAATGATAGGAAAATTAATGATACTTCATCATTAATGACTCATAGAGAAAGAAAAAACTATAATCGCATCCATTCACCGACAACTAAAAGACAAATTACCATGAATTTCAAAATTATGACGTTGCAAAATGTTGCCAAAGATCAGGTCATTTTTCTCAAATCTAGGTCGGCATTGAAGCACATGAAAAATAAGTAGACTCTTGACTTCCACCAAAAGACAACAATGAAGAGGATATTTCTGTGTCTTTTGCAAACATATTAAAAACGCCAGTGCTGACTTACAAGGTCGTCACACTATCTCTGACATTACAGCCGTTTCTATGTTTGGTGTTCCTGATGTTTTGTCTTGACTGTTATCATGTGAAAAATTCAGACTAAAAAGATTGTGAACTTCTCTGATGTTGCAAAAGCATCAACCAAACAAACCCAGCCTCCACCTGAGGAACACGATTACACGCTCTCTTTGTATTTCCATTGTTGTCTCTCTCCTCCTAGGACCTGTACTACAAGTCCTATGACTGTGTGTGTGTGATGTTTGCCTCAGTGCCGGATTTCAAAGAGTTTTACACTGAGTGTGATATCAACAAGGATGGACTGGAATGCCTGAGGCTCCTGAATGAGATCATCGCCGACTTTGACGAGGTCAGAAGACAAAGAGTGGAAAAACAAAAACTCTCCTTGTTTCTCGTCCCTCAAGTCTTTGTCAAGTACATTAATGTGGTACATGATGGATACGTGTTTTGAGGCGTAGTATGGTTTTGCTTAGGGATGGGAATTGATACGATTTTATCAATATCGATGCCATTATCGATTCTGCTTATTGACTCAATTCTTTAACGATTTCCTTATCAATGCCTTTCTTTGATTTAAGAAAAGAGTAAACTAAAGGTTTTCACCGTTAACTCAAAATTTTATTGAGTCTCTGATAACAGAAACAGATGTATGCCACCTTCAGTGAGAGAATGATAATAATCAAACAACAATGCTATTTGATCAGTGTCTCTGGCATGCACTGTGCTTATGTTAACACAGGACATACATTAGTTTGACCATATTTTGAACCTCCAAAAACAGGACACTACTACGCGGGGCGGACTTGTGTGTGAAATTTTGAGGTTTTTTTTTGTTCGGGTCGGGTGTTTTTGTGCACTTCTAACACTTTAGCTCGTTTCTGCCTACTTTTCAACCATCCGCATGTTTGTTCTCCGTCTATGTTTCCGTTCGCGTAGACTGGCACTCACAAGACCATTTTTCAAGGCACCCGGAAAAAAGGAATGGTCAAGGGAATCATTAAGATAAAATGTAAATGATGTCGATGGATTAAACCATTTGGAACCGATTCTCGATTCCCATCCCTAGTTTTGCTATGACTCATGATTAGGAAGTAGAGTTAAGATCCTAAAGTGTGCATGCAAACAGGAGTAAATGATAAGCATAATTAAAGGGGAGATGAATTCCTTCACATCTCACACTCTTTTAATTTCTCCCTCACTCCACAGCTGCTGTCCAAGCCGAAATTCAGCGGTGTGGAGAAGATCAAGACAATTGGCAGCACCTACATGGCTGCAGCAGGGCTCAGTGGGACTCCCGGTCAGGAGAACAATCAGGTGGAGTAGCTCCTACGTCAGACCAGGTTCAGGCTTGGGCCAGAACGCCTGGGTTAAATTATTTTTTTGGCAAAGCATAAACACACACACACTGAGCGTCCTTACAAGCAGGGATCTGTCATAATGACGCTGAATAAAATGTTTGCCTCAGGACAGAGAGCGGCAGCAGGCGCAGATCGGGATCATGGTTGAGTTTGCCATCGCTCTGATTGGCAAGTTGGACGGCATCAACAGACATTCCTTCAACAGCTTCAGGCTGCGTGTGGGTGAGTGCTCAGCTGCTTGGCAGCACCAGCAGGAACCTTTCATTGATGAATACTGTGCTGAACCTTTTTCAGCTGACACAATGGGTTTCCTTGGTTACACTGTGCAGGACATAACTGACATTTATGAATTGTTTTGTCAAGCTATTTCAGAGCTAATGTACTAAGATCTGTGATAAAAAATATAAATCAATAACTACATACCAAATCTTGTCAGGATAAGAAAAGTGATTCTGCATCAAGGACTGTCTCCTTGTTACACGATTTTACCAACTGAGTTCATCCAGTACATTTTTATGAAGAAGGAGTCCTTTTCTGTGGCAGGTGTCGACAAACTTTTGTTTCTGCAGCCGGTGACATGTTCTGAACTACAGCAGCGTTACACTTTTCTAAATGACTTAATGGTTTTCTTTAAAATGTTTAAAATAGAGCTGCGCCTTAAAAACACAGTGAGGCTAAACTGTTGTCCAACTATTATCCAAAACATCCCTGCCACTGTGGCTTCAGGTGACAATTACAGGACAAAGGTAAATGCTTGAACATTGTGGAACAGACACACAACAACAGGCTCAGGGAAAACTTAGCGTATGACTGGACAGAGTATGTTTGATGTGTTGAAACTGTGTGGATAGTGTGTGGCACTGTTTGATAGGTGTACTCTTCTTAAGAAAGTTATATTTGTCCACAAAGGAAACTGAAACAGATTATCACACAATTGAGACAAAAAACGCGTAATTGCAGTCACAGTCACAGTGCTCTGTATTCATGTTTTAAGATGCCATTACTATATGCAATAACCTGATCACCCTCCTGCCCTTGTCTTCTTCCTCTCCGCAGGATGTTTTTTGTTTTTCTGACTCACTCCGTGTTGAGGGTTTTGTCAGTGACTGTTGGTTTTAGTTATTTGTGGTGTTTGAAATGTGCGCTAACCCTCATGCCCTCAGCTGCATAAAGAGCTGTTTCTCTCCTACTCTGCTCTATTCTGGACTCTTACAGAGTATAAACGCTCGCTGCTTTTATTTTGTGTTGCTCTTTTGCTAACTCTTATTAAATATCAGTTTTTGGAGGCTGTGGACTTTATGCAGTTTTCCCTCATATCCCACTAGATCTAGTCTTAGAGGGGAAAAACCTGTCAAAAAAAAAGGACTAGCTCACTTTTGGTCCAAAAATCAGCTGAAGAGGAAACATGTTCATAGACATTGGTTTTCTGGTCTTGGTTTAACAAAAACACAAATTAAGACAACGACTGGAATGAATGGATGAATGTACACTAGCGATAAAAAATTGAAAGTTCACGTTTTATAAGCAAAGAGATCAGAATCATAAAACACGGGACGAGATGTTAAGCAGTCCATCGTGTCAGTAGATGATATACAAAGGTGACGTGGTACATCTGGTGCATTCTTATAAAGCTTATTCGGTACTCCGTTTGGTCCGGGTGCTGACGCAATCCTTGCACGCTGTGCCGTATACTCTATCTCTTTCCATTTTGGAGGACCAGGGGGAATTCGGGAGGTTGGATAGGTGGTATATCATGCAGGATGACTATCTCCCCATGTCTTTTTGTGTCCTGGTGGTCTTTTTCAAGATGTCTCTCCAAGTCCTGCTCAGGAGTTTGTAACGTCCCACTTTTTCTCCTGAATGAAGAGGTCTTTGACAAATTTGAAGGGATTTTTATAGAAACGTGTTCTTGTACGTTCCTTCTTTTTGCAAAGTCTCCTCATTCTCTCTGCTCTTCGCAAAGTTGTCAACCGACACTTGATCTCTGTCTGGAGGAGTGATAGTCCTTCTCTCTCTGCTTCAGACTTTCTTCCATTGTTTTCTCAGCATCCTTCTCTCTCTCTGACCAGCCTTTCCATCTCTTGCTGCCTCCTGGACTTAGATGATCATTGTAAAAGATGAAGCGATCATGATGAAGTGCAAAATGTAATGTTTGTGTCTACTGTCTAACATTACCAACCATAAGTTCATGTTCATACAGAGCGGAGTAAGGCTGTAGCAGATGAAGTGTTGTGTTTTTTTATTGAAGTGAATTCAGAGATATTTATGACGTTAGCTGTAAAATAGATGTTTCGCCAAGTACTCAAGCATTTTGCAATTGACTTAGACCTCTGTAAACAGGATTTAGTAGAGCTCGAGCATTTTATGACAGTCAGGAAATGTCCTTGAAGGAACCAACTGCAAACCAACAGAACTACGTTTTTAATGGAAAAATCCTTTTCATCATTTTTCCATTCTGTTACCTAGTGAGCCTGTTTTTCTTCTTCTTCTTGAACCTGACGCCCTACATCTCTACACTCCCTCACACTTTCTTTTTATTTCCTACAAATTAAGGTAGCACAAGTTAAATACAGAGCGAACATGTTGTTTTGTTTTACTCCCACAGGCATTAATCATGGCCCAGTGATAGCCGGGGTGATCGGAGCGAGGAAACCTCAGTACGACATCTGGGGGAACACGGTTAATGTGGCCAGCAGGATGGAGAGCACAGGGGAGCTGGGCAAGATCCAGGTACGGACACAAACAGAAACATGTTATGTGATGTTTTACAGTGTGAGACGTCTCATTTAGGTCAGCTGTGTTTGTATTGTACTTTAAAACAAACCTGGGTTGGCCAGACTATTTTACAACATAAAAATACAACAGGGAGTGATAACACACAAAACATCACAATGAAACAGTGAGATCTCAAGAGAAGTTAAAAAAGCTCTGATTTAAGGGGCTCATGTGGGCCGTCTCTGTGTTAAAGATCTCAAAACAGATGTAAGCTGACTCTAGCTGTTTCAATTTTCATTACCCAATGAAAACAGCATCAGAAAACAATTGACATCATCAGCCAGTCATCAGAACTTTCCATTGGCTCCTGTCCTGCTGATAAACTTTATTGCTGTTTCATTCTTAGCTGTGGGTTCAAAGCTTGACTCTAAATTCTGGCAGCCCTGTAGCCACTTCCATCGACTGAATTTGAAGCTAGAGAAAGAAGCTTTGTGAAAACATTTGCAGATCTGGGTGTAAATCTAACTGTCGATAACATTTGAGACTTCCTCTGAGCTGCCGCGGTCTTTGTCTCCTCCCAGGTCACAGAGGAAACAACCGTGGTGCTGCAGAAGCTGGGCTACTCCTGCGAGTGTCGAGGATTCATAAATGTGAAGGGGAAAGGGGAGCTGAAAACTTTCTTTGTGTGTACGGACATGAGCAAGCAGCAGAGTATGGGGCTGAGCTGAGGTCAGGCTGCTGCAGCAAACAGAAACTGGAGACAGACTTGTGTCTGGGAGTTGAAGTCCACTTGGACCGGACCAGTGTTGAGACAGGACTGACTGTGATACAGCTGTGCTCCTGTGTCGTCACAATAAAGCAGCACTTTCTGGACCAGTCAGACGGATCGGGGTGGTGGAGAAATGGTCACAACGTACAATCAACATCTTTTTCTACTCACAAACACGTTTACGTCTAGTGCTCAAGTCACTTTTGTACTTTTTGTCTCTGACTTAGATGTTTACTAGTAGTAAAGCTACGTATTGTACTAATGCCTAATAGAGTTACATAAGTAATGAAGAACTCATCGGTCCACAGTGCCAGACTCTGTTTGGATCAGAATTTGAAACCCACGTCTGGGTCTCCTGTTGGAGAAGAGATGGACCCACTGCTGTTACTGTGTAATGAGCATCATCAGAAATAGGATGTACAGGAGATGAAGTTAAGAGAAAACTCCTCTCATGCTTTCCTTGAGAGATATTCACACCATAAAAACTTGTACCTACACTTTCTGACAAAGTGGAAAATGTTGAATTCTTACAGACTTTCAGTTGCTCAGTAAGTTGAGTTCCAAATTACATTTTTGACAGGATACTTACTGCTTTTCAGAAAGTGGGAATGTCATGAAATCCGTGTGCTGTATGTCAGCTCTCTTAAGTGCTGCTGCTTGTCTGTGTATGCTGCAATGAGGGGAACCTGTCCCCCTCTCCCCTGTGTCTCCTGGTCTGTAATCTTACTCCCTGCCTGCTGTGAATTTTCCTCTGGCTCCAGCTCAAACCACCTCCTCAACTGATCCAGATCGCTCCGTGTCTCTGAAAACTTGACTTGTCTCGTGGCCTTATCTCTTTGAGACCATCACGTTTCTCGAATTGTTGTTACATATTGATAATAATAATAATGTATTGACCATGGTGTGAATAAAGCGGCATTTCATTTTGTACAGTGACAGAATGTAATAAATGTTTTCCTAAGTCTGAAGTTTTCCATAAATTATTTCACCAGAGCCGAAGTTTAAGTAAAAAGTGTATTTAATGAAATTCATACAAATGTCACACAAAAAGCACCTTTTGGACAAATATGAAGTTATGTAACCGAGTCTGTGGTTGGAATCTAATTATACAGTGGCAATTGGAGTTTTATCCTGACAGCTGGACAAGGTCTCCATGGGTTCAGCCGTCTCCTGCACTGGAAACATTTGAAGAACAACATCAGAGTTTATGCTGAGATTCAGTTTTTTAAAAGAGTTGGTAAATAAAACAGTTTCACAGAACAGAATATAACCTTCAACCTAGAAGAAGAAGCCGATCTCGCAGCTTGTTTTGACCGGGTTGTATCATTAAGGTTTTTACCTGTAGTGAGGTCGATGAGTGGCTCGAGTGTTTCTGGAGGTAAAGCGATGCCCATCGCCCTCCTGATGCCGTACACGCTGCTGACGTCACAAGGAGCCACCTGACCTGTGAGCTCAGCCAGGTTTCCAGTCACCTTCTCAGCTGCAGACGCAGAGAAGGTGGAAAAAAAGAGACACATTAGACAAAAATGACACAACAATTTGTGTTATTCGCACAGCAAGAAGAGACATCTGCAGCCAACAACAAGTGCTATAACCATACCTGCCAACATTTGGGTTATAAAATCCTTTTAGGGAGACTTTTGCGGCGTGCGCCGGGCAGTTTTGGGGTTACCTTGAATGGTGGATATGATCTAATCATGAGAGTATTTGTAATTATATTACTCATCCAAATAAGTATAAGTGAAGTTGGACACTTTTGTTTTAACAATAAAAAATGGTAACAAAAAAATAAAAGCTATGATATGCCTTGAGCTTATTTCGTCCACTAATATTAGAGTTAAAGTCCTCATATGTTTTGCATGCTCTCTCCCGTATGAAGCTCTCTGAACATCTATGCGTGAAATACAGCACTCTTTTATCTGAGGCTGCCCTGAACGCATCACCCCAAGCCGGTACAAGACTATTAACCTAAATATGATATCTCACGTTTGTTTCCCTTTCATTGAAGTGTTCATTTTGCAACAAACACCACTCAAGTATAGTTTACAGCTTAAAAACTATGGGAGATTCCCGGGAGAAAAGACAATACAGGAGGTGGGCGGGAGATCGGTCTGAAAAACGGGAGGGTCCTGAGAAAATTGGGAGTGTTGTTGGCAGGTATGGTTATAACTCAGTCAATGAAGTTTCTCTGTGCAGGTTTTTTGTGAGTGATTAAAGTTTGGTCAGAACATTTAACAAAGAGACTGAGAGTTTAGTGAATAGGCTAAAAGGTAAATGGACTGATGACACGTCTCCACCTGAAGGTCAGTGCTCTTCAGGGCTCTTACCCAGCTCCAGCTCCTTGGTCGTCGGGGCCAACAGGCAGATCATGTTTGGCGGCTGCTTGGCGCTTAGACGTTCCTTTTGGGCTTCTTGCAGGTCACGCAGGAGCTTTGTAGTCTGGTCCAGTTTCTGCTGGAAATGCAGCGCCTCTGTGACAAAGCGAGGGGGAAAAGAGAGGCAGCTCGTATTCAGTTAATGATTTCTCTGAGTTCCTCCTGTTGGTTACCCTGCCTGTCCTCAGTCCCGAACACAATACATCCTTTCTTTCCTCAAACCCAGACTCTCACTGTTTCACTAATGTCTGAGTGCTGAGAGAGCAGAGGGGGGTGAAAAAACACTGATGGACCGTTAGAAAGATCTGAGAGGAAACATAATGGGGTGCTGAACGGATAAAAGCCTGCTCTAACTGCTCGAGATGAGTGCTGTTTTTTTTGTTGTTTTGAATTACCTAAATGGCATCAACAGCATTAAGAGGATAATTATGAATTTCTTTGTTCGGGGCTGACCAGGCTAACAAATCCCTGTCCTGCTCTGTGGTAAGGCTGATCATATCTGTGGCCTTCAAAGAGTCAATCATTAATGAAAACAATTTGTGAATAATTAGGAACATTTCATACCATCTAACATCCTCACAGGAGAGTATTTTCAAAGTTGCCTGAGACCTGCAGATTCATGTTTTAATGATCAAAATGATATTTAGTCTTGAATGTGAAACAATCAAAGTGAATTTTTACCCCCGGAGAGCTCCTCTGTGTCCTGCAGGCTTGTGACGGAGCGCAGGAAGTCAAGCCGGTTGCTGATGGGTGCTAGAGGTTCAGCTACCTACAAGACACAAGAGGTGGGGGGGGGGGGTGTGAGAGACATGTTGAATCAGATTAGAAAAATGCATTCCTCACTAGACAGCTGACGCTCGGAGGGAACATCCAGGCCTTTTGAAGCCTCTTTAGTCACGCTGCTTCTTCGCTCCAATAAAATCAAACCTAATGAAAAGCTGCAACACCCGGGCAGGGGGATGAGAGTAAACTGGAGAGCAGCCAAGAACAGCAAACAGGCAGGACAGAGAGGTGGCTGTGTGTCTGATGGAGAGGGGGGGTGGGGATGTGCTTTGGTTTCCTGCGCTGGTCTGAGGAGCAATTCAGCTCCGCAACAGCCAGCGGGCGCTGAAAGAAAACACACGGGCCTCCACGATTTCTCCGACAGCAAGCAACGAGAGAGTGAGGTGCTGTGTTTTAGAGGGAAATGTTCTTTCCATGTGTGGATGGATCACAGCTAACGGCAGGCCCCTGCTATGTTGACACAGCTGGTTGACACAGCAACCATCTGCAGAGGCCATCTATAATGTCAGACTGAAATGAAGTATCCACACGAGAGAGAGCACAAGAACACGAGCAGAGCAGCAGAAGCTCGTCTTCATCACATCGATTCCGACACTGCTGAGGGTGTGCGGCTCGAGCGTTACCCAAAAAAACACACCATGTTTGTTTCATTAGTTCGCAGATGCTGTTTATCACGGAGGACAGCTTCTTTGTGGGCATCAGCTCCAGATTTCTCTAAACACTCACCTCCATGTCATCCTTGTCCTCCTGTGTCTTTGTTCCCCCTTCCACTTGCTGAACAAAGACAAAAAGAAAAAAAACATCTCATTCATTTAACTCTCTTTTGATTTCGATCATGTGCTCTTAGATGAAGCCCGGCTCTGATCAGATGCTGCATTAGCTGCTTACCTGCTCGGTTTCCTTCAGGGTTTTTGAATGCTCTCCATTTGTCAGAGCATCCAGGATGTTGTCTGCCAGTTTGTACACATACTCGTCTGATTTGGCCAAGAACTCTGACAAGCTGCCAAACACACAAATACAAACATCAAAAGCTAATGTTTTCTCTGCAGCAGCGGGGTGACAATCCAAAACACTTTCTTGGCCAAAAATAATGAGGAGATGACGCTGACTCCGCTGACACTCGCTGAAGAACAACACTGAACCTCCTTCACACTGTGAGACAGCCAAGAGCTGATATCTATGGTAATATTTACACTTTTAATATTTCATACTGACACAACGGCTTAGGAATGGAGCAGCTACTCATGTTAGATGCTCAATAAGGAAATATAAACTGACTTCTTCCACAAAGATACACTTAAAGACCCACTCCAATGAAAATCGTGTTTTTCTTGTTGTCTACATGTTCATTTGGTATTTTTCCAAAACTAGTGGACATATCATGAGAAAAAGAAGTGTGACATTGCATTTCTGAGTATTTCTTCATTTAAATCGCTGTGAATCTCTCACAGACCCAAACAGCAGGTTCAGATACAGTGAGATTTCTTATGTCACTAATCCAAGCTCCGCCCCCAGAGCCCCGCTATGCAGGCAGGGTTGGAGAAACAGAGAGGACGATCGCGGAAAGAGCATCAGCGTTAGCGGACTGAAATGCTCGTAAGAAAGCTAATTATGATATTATCTTTTATCGTGTCCCTAAAGACATTTGTGTCCCGAGAGTAGCCCCTATGTTACCTGCTACTTCTACTACACCGGCAATGTTTGGCTGCAAACTAGCGTGAAGATGAGTGTGCAGAGCAGCGCTGTCTCCGCCCACAACTCAGAGGCGAATTGCTTATTATCTACTCAAACTCTGCAGAAGAAAAGCCCTTGAAAACGACACAGGTAACATGATTTTGGCTAAAAACGTCATAATCACAGTTTAAAGACCGCTGAGAACACTTTAAGTACTTACAAAAAAACTATCAGAGTGGGACTTTAAAGCAACAGAGATTTCTAATGAGGTACATCAAGCAACAACCCTGACCATTCATTCATTTAATCCAGTGAGGAAAAGCTGTAAACATTCAGAGATCTCATATACAAACCATAAACAATACTTAGTCACAATTACAAAGCATTAACAGTGTTTACACAATAAAAGTGTGTTGTCAGATGCTCTAAACCCTAAAACATCCAGTCACCTTCAATGTTTGGCCAAAACACACATCTCAAAAAGTTATATACACAGACCAGGCGAACGCTCTGAGGGGAGGTGCAGTAATTCAGAGATGTCATGAATAAACTGTGGGATAATTATGAAAATAAAACTAAAGAGTAAGAAGTCAGGATGAGGCTCAGTCTGCAGCAGCCCCTCCTCCAGGCTGGATAACCTTGGTGCATAAGAGAAACATCTGGAGAGCAATCAGCCAGGAATGCCTGCAGTGACGTTTGCTGTGACGGTTTTCTGTGAATGCCAAAGAGCCTGAGTGCGTTTTGTGGTCGTGCTGCACATACCTGTCTGAGCCCTGCAGGCTGGACTCTTCACCATAGGCCGAGAAGATGAGGTCAGAGTCCTCTTTGCTGACATTCGCAAAACTGGAGTCGTAGGTGGGAGCGTAGGAGGTAAAGGGCCCGTAGTTGATGTAAGACACTGTTGAGAGAGTCTGTATCAACTCACTGTCAACTCATCACAGAAGCTCAAACAACAGCAAAGGGAGATGTCTCATTTCATGTGCAGAAACATGACATACCCGGAGTGATCCTGTTCCTCTTGTCCTCCCTGAAGCCCTGCAGAGTGTTCACGCCGCTCTGCAGCCGATTGGACATCATGCCCAGTTTCACGGGACAGTAACCAACATCTGCAACAGGAAACATGTAACAACTTTTTAGGAATGACAGAATATGTCAGGGTCAGATATATTTTTATTAGGAAAGATGAGGGTGATGGTGGACTTATGAGGGCCGATACAGACATGATGATGATTACATCAAATCAATAATACTATTTTTAATCTTTGGACTCCTGCCACACTCACCTCCTGCTGAAGGATCTGCTGAGTTCAGGATCGCCAGTGTAGTGGAACCATCTGACTTCCGTCTCGCAAACTCCAGCTAAACAAAAATAAATAGTATCATCAAATTTCAGACTATGACCATATTCTCACTCTGAACACACAGAGAACTGTCTGTTTTCACCACCCAGAGTCTGTAACTTTACGAGCTAAAATCTTAATGCCCTAAAATGAATGTTTCAAAACATCCACTTCATCAATTCTCTTTTCCATCTCTCTCGTCCAGATGAAAAATTGAAGAGCATCAAAACAGGGTCTTAGAAACTTCATACTTTTTTCCCTGTCATCTTATATGAGTAGGAGTTGTGATGTTTTTCACAGCAGATATGCAGTCTGAAAAGAGAAGAGAAATCACTAGTTGGACTCTTTCTCACTTCACACTGCAGCGTCCTGTTGGTCAGTTTTCCTTCAGACTCCTTGATGACCTTGCGGATTTCCTCCAGCTCTTTCTCTGCCTTTGCTGCCTCGTCCTTGGAGTCCTTGTCCTGTCTGTAAATGGAGCAGGAATTGAAAGACAGCAGATGAGACACATTGACCATGGAAGACAAGGCTTCCCTTTGTAGCCAGAACAAAAGCTTGCACACTGCAGCAGAACACTGCAGGGAGAGACATGAGAGCTGTTCATCAAACACCTACGTTCAGATTTAGTTCTTTGGATAATCTTTCTGCCAGAACTACTCTGACGTCAATTAATGCCATCTACTTTTTGTACACACTATCATCTGATGTAACACAGGAGGTGAAAGCAGCTGAATGAGAAAGAGAAAAATAGAGGTTTCTCTGCTGTTTCCTCTCCCGGTGAGTCATATCCGACAAGCAACTTAAATCGTCAGATTTTATTACATCAACAGGCCACAGGACTGATTTCAGAGATGCACAGCCATGAGAGAAAACATGACCCAGCATGCTGTGAGCCATTCCTCTCATTCCCTGCCTACAGAGCCACAGCTGAAAACTTACTCAGTGTGGTGTCAGAGGAAAACACAAACCCACAGGAGTGACACTGTGAGAAACCGTTTCCACCAGCATGCTGTAATTTGACTTCTGGCTGCTAAATGATCTCACCCATGAAAACGCTAATGACACTTTCAGCACTTATTATTTCACTTTTTCAGTCTTTAATGTGGCTGAAAAAGGGCGCAGGAGCTGCATGAACCATGTTTATTCTTCTAATTTTGTATTTGATGAGAGATTTTGGTCATTTCATGATTAGTTTAAGTTACAGATCGACTAATCTTTCACCGCTCAGATCCCAAATCCGACAAGGTAAGAGCAGCTATGATAAAGAGACAATCGACTCTAACTTTAGGAAAAACTGTCATGTGATGTCAGCAGGTAGAGAGACCTTGGAGTGCTTGGTGTCTGGGAGCTCTCGCTGCTGTCTGTGGTGGCGCCGGGTCTCTCTCCGTTCTGGTCCAGGGTGGTGCCACCCTGATCCTCAGACTTCCCTGGCTGTTTGGCAGAGGGGTCAAGGCCAGACATGAACGCTATGCTCTGCTTCAGGCTCTCCAACCTCTCCTAAAGAAAGATGGTGTGAAGAGGAAAAAGAAACAGCCAACTGATTATGTTGTGTGTAATCACTGAGGTTCTCTGCTGCCCTCATGTGTTATAAAGAGAGAACAAAACACTACTGCACTTTCATAACTGTACAGGAAGTTACATAAAGACATAATGTGTGCAAAAGAAAAGTCAGATTCATGCATTTACAGAGCATACCATCTACGGTCAAAGAAGTTTCCTTTGAAGGATGTTTCTTACTTCAGGGCTTATTTTTCACACACTATTCAGGTCATATTTGACTGAACCTCTCCTTATCAAAGTACCTCTCGTGCTAATAACAGCAAATATTAACGGGTGTATATTTAATCCTTTACATGATAAAGAAAACAAAACCCTCCAAAAAGAATATATTAAAAAGTTAAACTAGTTAGCTGAAATCCTTTCATTAACACCTCAGGTCAAACTTGTCACAACAATAAAACAAAAACAACAAAAACAATGCAAAGCAGTTTAATTCTGTGTGTTTGATGAATCCTCATACCTGGCTAAGGATCTTCATTCCTGAATGTAACAGTTTCCGAGCTGCTTTGTGATAAATTGTCTCAGGTTTGTTGTAAATCATGGCGTTCTCACACATTATCCTGAAATCCACCTGCAACAAGGAAACAGAAAACATCAGAAACTTTGAACCAGGATATTTTAGATAAAGGTATTTTATATTTTAGGTAAAATCTAAAATAAATACGGCAAAAATAATGCAATAAAAAAAAGAAGACGGTTCATTTTGTTGCTGGGGCAGCACAATATATTACAGTTTTATTGTTACAACAACACAAGTATGTGTAACAGAAGAATTAGTTAATATTTACTCTCTAGTTTCAGCAACTTCCCATGTCACATCTGTCTGGTATGTGGTCTGGCATTACAGCTACAGGTGTGCTTTAAAAGACCTTTGGCAAAGACTTCTAGGGTGGTGGTGAAAACTAAGAGGATTATTAACTGTGCCTACATGCAGATATAACTGTTTATCAAGTTTTAAAAAGAGATCGACCGTAATTGGCAAATAGCTAATAGATCTCTGGATTCAACAGCGGTCTACGCATTCCACTTCTTCCACTCTTCAGAGGGATTGTTAATCTGATTACAGAATAAGCCTTCTGAAACCATAACACTGAGACTTCTTACTATAAGCAGAGGATTTCCAACACTCATTATTGTGTAATTTACCACCAGATTATGCTAATACATTCAGGATCTCTGGAAAATTGACATTATGATACAACTGGTTAAAAAAACAGTGTTGACGTTGTGGACAGCAAAATATAGTCAGCGAATTACAGAAAACACAAACACAGATTATTCAATATCACTATCAAGTAATTTACAGAGTTTTTGTAAACAACCCATTAGCAAACAGAGCAGCAGACATCATCTGAAACTAAGTGTTACTAGTGAGCAAATCATTTTGTAAACTGCTTCTGTGAACTGATGACAAAAGAGGCACAAGCTTTGATTATATCTGAGTTTTTCAAAAGACTTTCTGTCGCAATATAAAAAGAGGAAAATCCTCGTTGTTTAGAGCCAAGTTTATAAAATCAGCAAAGAAGTATGATAGAGGTTTTTTTTCCAGGGGCAAACTTTTCATCTCTTTTCAACTGTGTGTGTGTGTGTGTGTGTGTGTGTGTGTGTGTGTGTGTGTGTGTGTGTGTGTGTGTGTGTGTGTGTGTGTGTGTTAGGGTGTGTATAAAGCAGACATGCAGTAAATCAGACATTTACCTTGAGTTCATCTAAGGTCTGGTAGCACTCTTTTTTCACTTTGTCTTTCATTGTGCTGAAGTCCATGGGCCGTTTGATAATTGAGGAGTAGCCGGGGGCGATGAGGTCTGTCACAGGGAATGAAAAGAATGCACTGGGATCTTTCCTGAAGAGAAAACACATATAGTCAAATTTAACATGAGCACCAGCAACAATAAATAGTGAAGACAGAGAAGAAAATGTTTGGTGACATAATCAGGCACACTAAGAGCAGACGTGATAAAACTTAAAACAGTTTGTAACTGTTACAGTAAATACACAGTTATCATAATCCAATGAAAAGTTCAGTTTTGCACCTTTGGAGTTGTCTGATGAGCTGGTTTAAAGCTTCTTGAAGAGGTGTCTGCTCCTTTTCTGCTAGAAAGTGTAAAATGTAACATCAGAAATAACAACAACAATCAGACAAGATGCTGAAGACAAACTATGAAACAAAGGAAATGTCAGACTACCTTCCAATTTGTCCAACTCTGAACGAACAGGAGTTCTACTCTGTTCCCGGTCATCATCCCCATCTGCATCCTGTCCTTTCTTCTTCTTTGTCATCTATGATTACAAAAAGAAATAGTAACCTGATACGTGAAGATAATAGTTTTCTATTTCGTGGTTTAGTTCAGGAGTTATATCATCCTTTAATAGAGGTAGAAGAGAGAATTTCAACCATGCTGGAATCAGCATCTTCTTTGCAGTTACTGATTCAGCTGTCACTGGGATGCTTATTGAAGCCAGGTCCTTATCCAAAACCACTATGTCTAGATTTCTCAGATCTGAACAAGATTATTAAAAAGAGTCTATGCAGGCTCAGAATGATTTAACCTCAAGTCTATGTGTACAAGGGGAGTTAAAGGGATATTCCGGCGTAAAATTAATTTAGGGTCAAACACACCGTAACACAGAGTTAGACACCCCCTCAAGAGATGAATGTTGCAGACTGCTTGCTTTTCTAGTTATACCAACTTTAGTAACAACTGCAGGATAGTAAAACACAGCGGTCTGAGGAGCCACACACAAACCTCAACCAAATAGCCACTCTATAGCCACAAATAATGCTCAGAACACCACCTAACTTTATCAACAGTACATATAGGGTCCCAGCCACAGTACTAGCCACCAAACATCTTTTTAACTTTGCCTCATTTCTTAAGCAAAGAGCCTAAACACAACTCACCCACTCTCTTCCAGCAGCCGCTTGTTTGTAAGGAGACCTCGGACCAGTCAGCCAGTTACTTCCAGCTCAAGGAAGAACATTTATGATCATTTCTTCATGGAAATCAGAATCAGAAGGGGTTTTATTGCCATTGTCAATAAACAGGGTTCACAAATGCAATCAGACTGGGACGCTAAGGCAGAAGAACTACCGCATCTGCAGTGCAAAATGATTAATATGATGATTATTACTTTAAGGAAATGATAAAGTAATGATCATAAATGTACTTCTTTGAGCTGCGTCACCCCGCTGCAGTTCGTAATGGACTGGCCCAAGGTCTCGCTACAAACAAGCGGCTGCTGAAGGAAAGCAGGTGAGTTGTGTTTAGTCTCTTTGCTAAAGAAATTCGGCAAAGTTAAAAAGATGTTTGATGGCTAGTACTTCGGCTGGGATCCTATATGTACTGTTGATAAAGTTAGGTGGTATAACTAGAGAAGCACGCGGTCGGCAACATTCATCCTCGATGTGGTGTCTAGCTCGGTGTTCTGGTGTGTCTGACCCTGACTAAATTTTACGCCGGAATATCCTTTTAAGTCTATGTATATGAGAGGAGTTAAGATGGTACCTTCTTCTTTCCCCTCTCCTCTCCTGGTGAACCAAAGCTCCGCTCTTTGTCCTTCTTCTTTTTCTTCTTCTTGTCTTTGGGTTTGTCGTAGTCTGTCGGCTGGTCGTCATAGAGGGTGTCCAGACTCGAACTTCCCGTCGTCACTTCGTTCCCGGAAACTTTGAGCACCAGCTTCAGTGGTCTCTCTCCGTACTCTGAAGATATCACACCAATACAAGCATTAGGTAGACAGCTGAGACAGCTGAGGGACCACCGGGACTACAGCCACCTCCATACAACCAACATATGAGCTACGGCCAAAGGTAACACACCATATGAAATTGGAATATCTGACATTAGATGCAGCAGTTTCTGGATATCAGTAGAAATATGTGGGAGATGAACAGACAGCTGAATCCATCTGTTAGCATAGCTGCCGAGCTAACCGATTGTGAATTTGCTAAACGACGAACAATCATCAACAATTCAAGCCCATTTCAGTAACCAAATCAGGAAATTGTTCAGGTGAACGCATGCCTTCACTATCCTATTATAATACCTTCATATCCATGTTTCTCCGACTTGTGCTTTTTGTGTTTCTTGCCCATTGTTTGTATTTTTAACTTGTACCGGTCGCTCTCTGTATTGACTAGTAACGGAAGTGCAGGATAATCCGCGCACTGCTATCCACACCTGCAGCGCCACCTACCGTACTGGCGGTGTCAATGTGTTATGATGCGACTGGTATTCTCTAATCCACCATCGGTAGGGGGCGGGGTAAGCCAAGCATTAAACTATATAATTGTTCCACTTCCAAGCAACAAAAACTTTGTCACTGTTTATTTTCACTAAGGTTAGAGTCATCAGTCTTCATGATGGACCATTAAGAGAGAAACTGAATCAATTCAATTTCTCTACATTCACACTCAGCACTTACTGCATCGCTTGTGCACTTTGTAAATATTTCTCTTTTACTTTTAGATAGATAGATAGATAGATAGAAAGATAGATAGATAGAAATGAAATAAATATAAGAAGTACGATGCAGACTAAAAATACTAAATGTATACAATAAATACAGACTTAATATACTAAACAACAGAGAGCTATTCAGTCAGAATAACCATCTTTTAGTACAATCAAACAGACTCAGTCTTGCATATCCACAGTGATACCAGGACAACAAAGCTAGTTTTACTATCACAAAATGTTTGCCTCATAATTCAGGTGATTATGCCATTGTCTCAATAGAAATATTTTCTGTTTATATGAGGGACTCTTGAGATAAAAGTGATCATATGACAGTACGTTGAAAGTCCAGACCTCCAGAAAACTTCATATTACCAGAAAATATAGTAAACAAAATGTAAGGCAGCAAACTCATACTTTCATACAAAACAAAACAGTTTTTGGGAATGTTCAGATGGCAGCTTCAACCAGAGTGCTCACAGAAAAAACATTAAAATGACACAGGCATGTCTCATTAATAAGGGTTTTAAAGTAAAGATATTTATTATTATATTTCCCTCTATGTCAGAACTAAAGCAGCAGCATCAGAGATACCCTCATTTTAAGCCTATAGCAAAAGTTTTATGATCTCTAGATCACTGAATCCAATATCTGAAAGCCAACTAGACCTTTCATTAAATGTGTGGCTTAAAAAAACACCTTTTTGTCCATGTTCAAGCCCTGACACAAAGGTGATTGTTTCCCTCTTATTTGCCTTGTTTTTTTTTAAGAAAAGCTGAAGTAATACCGGAAATGTAGAGAAGAGGGAGTGGGGGGATTTGAAGCAGCAACGGGGTGAGGCCAGGAGTCAGACAAGAGGAGGAGTTTATTTTCTGTACATGAAGCGCTGGTTTGGCATCGGTGAATCTTTGTGATTTTGTTGCATTGTTAAAAATACAAACAATATATGTAGTCTTTCTTTCTTTCTTCCTTTCTTTTCTTTTTTTAACTTTTTTTTTTTTTGCTCAGTCTGATCAGTCTGACAGCGCAAGTGATTCACTGACAAGAGTTATATGCTCTAAAACTCTCTTCGCCAAAATGCTATTTCATTTCTGTTCTACTTCAACCAAATCTTGCTTAAATATGCCAGCCCGAGCTCCAGAGGATGGTGGGTGACACTCGGTTATGGCTGGGATTGGTAGTACCTCGTACTCTCTGGAGCTTGCCTGCCTCGCAAAGTCGTTATGCTCTGTTAAATCGGCACATATTGTACCAGCTGATGAATGACAGATGTTTTATTCATGGAGGAAAGATAGTGTGCATTCTTTGAAGCACATTCCAGGTTTTATGAAGAGGGTAGAGGACGGGGGAAGAAGGTTTGAAAGGAATAAAGATTGACTGAATCCATTTCAGCCATTCCTGCTCTCAGATGAAGAGGTGACTCTGACACTGTTGATGTGTGAGTCTCCTTTCTGAACAAAACCATCCACAACACGTTACACCTTCTGATCTGCTGCCCGAAATACCAGCCCAATAGCAAACCCTTTTACATACCAGTAAAATCACTATGTGATACTGTTACGGAGAGTGAGTTTGAGGGCAAGGCCAAAAAAATGTTATCTATGTAAAACACAGCTCAGAAAAATGAATAAGGGTGGGTTTCTCTCTTTCAGTCTTTGAAACTAAAATCTTGGAGTTTTCAAAGCATTAAAAAACAACAAAGAAAAGGCCTTTTTTGATCTCCACAAACACTAAATTTAGTCTGTCTCATAAATAATGTCTTCTTCAGCATATAGACTTGTTCTGAGTTGTACTTCTGTCTTCTCTGACCTCTCAAAGTGCTTTTACACTACTTGTCATTATCAAGACCCATTAATCTTATGTTGGATCCATTCATTCACAGGATCCAACACCGCCCACTAAGTCATCTTGAGCGATGTTGGGTCCAGCATCTTGCCCAAGGACACTTTGACATGTCAACTGCTGGAGCTGGGATTAAACTGCCAACCTTTCAATTGACAGATGATCGACTCTTCCACTTAACCGCAGCTGCCCTTGTATAACCCTCAAAGACAAACTTCTGAAAGACAAACTTCTTAGTAAGCAGTTGCTATTTGCAAATCTGCAAAGCCTCTAACTTTTTAAGCATGCATTTATAGACATGTTCTTGTCAATTCAGTGAACATAATTCAGCTTGTTTTGACTTCCCACCAATTCATGTGAGTAACGTCTGTAAAGCTGTTAAATTATTCTCATTGCTCGAGACTGGCTGACTTTGCTCGTCTTCTGTTAGGGGCCTCAAATGGAAACCACAACGGGATTGCACAACTTTTTTACTGAGTTTATGAATGACAATATACTCAAAACAGAAAAGTTTGGGTCCAGAAAACCAAAACATTTTGCTTAAAGGTGCTGAAAAGCACTATATCCAGTAGCCGGCTTATGACTCTTAATAACTGACTTGTAAAAGGAAATCCCTGTTAAAAAACTTGAGGACAACAAAACAAGCTCAACAGTTTGGACATGGATGATGTTGAAGTATCTAAAAATCACAATTTAAAGTTTGGTACATCAAATTTTTGGAGTGATTAGAGCATCTAAAGGATAATTATTTATACAACATAAGTAAGACATGCATTTTTGCTCCTGGAAAAGTCATTGAGTCAGTTTCTCGTGTTCAAATTTGGTGTAACGTTTGACATCCAAAGGCACTCATGTCTGGCCCTGATTGTGTTTCCTCACTTCTTCTTGGCTATTAAAAAAGAGACATGAGGAAGAGACACCAAGACTTCCCTCCAGTAGTGGTCGTGGTTTCTATGGAGGGGCGAAGTCAACGTAGAAAATACTTTCATAGTTACATTTTCACATTTAGTGAGTTTCTCTGGAGAGCATTTTATTATGAGCTTAGCGTGTCACCATGTTTTATTGCTTTCATCATGAGAACATGATGGTGATAATAACAATGCTCATATGTAGTGTTCCTCAGATCTCCATGTCTCCAGCTCCAGGAGGGGAAGTGCAAGGAACATTGGAGCTCCGGTCCGGCCCACCACAGCCCCAGAGAGGCCGTGGGATCCATCTGCTTCAGTCCAGCTGTGGAGCTGCACACACATTAGAAGTCCATGGATTAAAAGGAGATCAGTTACACCAAACACGCTAACAAATGGCAGATGTTGTGAATTTCATTATCCTCTGTCACAACAGTGGGGCTAAAGGGACCCGGAGACTGTTTCCACATGAAAGCGACATCCCAGCAGAACCATGGGAAACCGCTTCCCACTCTGTGGACTGGATGGAGCAGTGACGTTTGGTCTCTCTGCATGAACACAACAATAATACAAACAGCTTTGAACAGTTTATCTGTCCTGCACATGGTTCATCTGAACCAATAAAGGGAACAGAAGAGGAGAGCCAACACAAGGCTAGGTCGGTTTTGATATTCAAATGACTAAAACAGAATTTTTTGACTTCAAAGTTGGCTGCATGAGTTTTTGTGCAAACGACTATTGCTTATTTATTCCCCCTTTTTTTTGCTTAAAAATTTATCAAGATTTTCAGTTATGATCTGCTGTACCTCACTCGGGTCATGATCACACAGATGTCTCTTGATTCCATTTACATACTTCACTGCTTTGTAGCTATCATATTTACTGATTTGAAAGTTGAGATTTACTGGTGTAAAAACATCAAACGGAAAGCCTGTGACAAATGGATATGTATTAACTGTCTTCTTATAGATAGATGTAAGAATAGGAAATCAAATTTGGTCAAAGAAGTACTTTTTTCAGCAGAAGTTGTCAGAACACAGTTCAGACATGACAGATGAAATGTTTGGGGTCATTACAGCTGTCAATGCAGAATGGTTTTGAAGATGTAACCAGCCATCATGAGCAAGTCAGACACCAACATCAAAGTGGAGAAGCCAATATTCTGCTTCAGTGTTTTTTCTCCCGCCTGCCACTCTGTCATGGCAGCATCTTTGAGCATCAGTCAGTCATCCCAGTCAAAGCTTTATGAGGATTGAGACTCTATTTTTGTCTGTGACCCAAACACCTCTTGTGAGTGGCTTTGATTATCCATTTTTTTACAGTTCAATACTGTCTCTAAGCTGCTCAAACCCTGTGGTCCTTTTACATCTCACTCCTGTCTGTGGCATGTGTCGAGATCTGAACCATTTGTGTGCTGTGATTGTCTGAAGCTTTTCGTGTTTGAAAATACAGACAGAGACTTTTGTCTGAAAATACTCTGAACAGCCATGACCATGCCAGGGGAGGGTTCTGCAGGGGTTCTGTGGACGAAAACAGTGATCTATACACATACTAGTGCCCATTCTTTCACATAAACCTCTGAGCCAAAATGACACCCTGTTTTTGTTTTTTGAAGTAAGTGGATGTTTTTGTCTGAGCATCTGCTGCTGATGATTGCTACCCACAGTTCTCTGTGATCCAATTACTCTAATGTATATTTCATTGGGCTTACTTAATGCTTTTGTAGTTTAACACCATCCTCTGCTTTAAGGTCCTTAATGTATAATTCTGTTTTTAAAAACACCATTATAATAGAGGACTTTTTTTTGAGGAGCCTGGTCTGATGTTTAAGTCTACAGGGGACGCTTGTTGGCAGTTCTTTGTGTGTGCACTTTCACGGAGCGCACACACACATCAAAATGCTTACATGCGTCATAAATTTGCAAGCGTGTGTTTGTGTGAGCATGTGTGACGGGACGAGGGAGGAGTAAAAAAAGGGGGTGTGGGGGAGTTGGGGGTGGTGGTAGATGAGGGAGGTTGCGCCTTTCTTCTCCACAAGCCTCAGAAGACAGTGGTCCTGGGGTGGGAAAAATACACGGGGGAGACATGTTAAAAGCCTGCATGGTTGGTGACGATCCCCCGTCAGATCCTCAGCCGTTTGAAAAGTTCATATAAACTGAAAGACAGCCACTGGGAAATGGTCTTTTTCCAAATTCAATGAGAATTTATCATCTCAACACAGGAAGAGGCACTTTTTGAGGTGGCAACGTGCTGCCTCTAATCTCACTCCCCCTCAGAGGTTTATCTGGGACCCCTCCCTCTACGCAAATGAGTTAACCTGGATCCTTATAAACACGATACCTCACATGTTACACTTTTCACCTTGTAGCATCTTCATACCAGCCCATCTCTCATTTGATATCTGCAGATGCCGACACAGGGTGATTAGTCTTATATTTTATATCATATTCACTTTTGTCAATTAAACCAAGAGACCCTAATATACTTAAATGTAATAGAGACAAAACTAGAAAAGCATCGTGTGAACAGATGAAATGGAAAAAAAAAAAAAAAACAGAAAATAAACAACAACTAACAAACAGGACATAATGACACCCACAGTAACACCCCTCAAAGTCCTAATAGTATAAATACTGCAGTATCTTTTGTATAAGAGGTTATAACAGTGTCAGGTTCCAGTCTTGTCCATCTATTCTGCTCTTTGTTTGAGTCGCATTTGAGTCCTCGTGTAACAGAGACTTTTCTGTCTGTTTCTATTGAAAATCAAGACTACACACTAAACTGTGTGCATTATTTTGGCTGTAGAACAAACTGCCTTACATCGTTAACTTGATCAACACTCTATGACTGTATTCTGTATACAATTAACTGTGACACCTAAATCCCCCCTGGAGGAATTGATAGAGTATTCTCTAATTCTGAACGCACTTGCCGTAAGGTGAGGTTGTTTAGTTAATCATTTTTTGTGTTATTGTATTTTATTATTAATTGGCAACTGTAAAGCTCAGCCAGTTCATGAGTGACACGCCAGAGTGTGCTGCTGCCACAGGGGGTCACTGTGACTGACCAGTACATATTCATCTCTCATTCAGGTAACAGGAGCATGAACTAACAAACAGGCCTTCCTTATATCATTTAAACTATGTGCACATTTAGTCTACTAAATGATTAAATGTTACCTCTCTTACTAGTCAACACCAGAAAAACCAGTCTTTAAAAAAAGTTATTCATAATTTCTTTATTATATACATCAAATGCAGGTCGAATGTTGTCTCTAAACTGAAGCGAAAACACCCACCACTTGTCAGGGCTGTTGCTCTTGTCATGGCAATTAGTAGATAATGTTAAAAAAGATGCAGATGAGAGATGCTGGGGTGTGGAGTGAGCGTCCAGTAATATTTAATCTTGAAAGATAAATGTTTGACTTGGAAATAAACACCAATCTAACCTCTGTTACTTGTATGTAATCCAGCAATAAACCCATATAATGCTTGAGGGAAGCAGCAGAAGGAATAACCTGACAATTATCTTTGTACCCATCTCATGTTTCTTTCTCTCTTTCTCTACAGTACAAAACAAACAGAAAAGTCTATATCTTTGTCTCCATTTTTGACATGCATCAATCAGCTAAGAATGATAACATCCTATTCATCACCACCATCAACAGCCAGAAATGTGCAGCATCTACTTACGCATGAAATGAAGGTGTAAGAAGGGAGTGCTACATGGAGAGCTGAATGTCTTCAAGACTTCCCGATAAATACCAATAGTTCTGTGTAAAACCTTACTTTAACCCAAACATTTGGAGGAAAACTCAACTGTTATTTTTTTCTTTGTCTTGAAACTTAGTTGAAAAGTAAACCCTGAGCTGCTGGAAGCTAGTTGCTCTGTGGTTTGGCTCTGCCTATGACAGACAAACTTACAGTCTCCTAAACTCACAATCACTCCTTCCCACTGGTTAGGCATAAAAAGACCAACATGACAGTGATTTCAGGGGCAGGAAGAAACCAGAAATGACTGTGAGGGGACAACAATAATTGTATCATTTAGAGACTGATGCCCACAGGTAAGAGTAATTATGGGAGACCCATTATTCCCCCCTGTCTGTGGGTGTGTGTGCTGGATGCTGCAGAGGCCAGTGTTTCAGGCTGATCCCGGCGGCAGATTACAAAGGTGTGACTTTCGCACAACATCCAAATGCGACACATAAAAGACAAAAGTGTGGATCAACAGAGGGTGTTTCAGCCCCATTCCACTACTTTGCCGTCATTCTGACAGATGGCATGGGCCTGTCTGAGGCCCTGGCAATGAGGAGTACAGCGGCTTCAAAGGCCCTCTGTAATCTGCAGAAACATCACAGGCTGGGAGAAAGTGACTGTCTCCCAGACACCCGCCCCACTAAGAGGGCGAGTGAGGCGCTAATGAAAGGCAGATAAAGGGATGGCGGCTACAGACAGCGCTTCATGGGGAAAAAAAAGGCAGAAAACATCAGGTAGGGTTGCCTTTTTTCTTTGCCTTTCTTTTTCTTTGAAAAATCTACTGATAAATGGTCCAGTCGGTCTCATTGTGTCCCCAGAAAAACAGCAACACACACCAAAAGAGTTGTTTTCAAAGACATCCTCCCTGTTGAGAGTGACTCAATTCAGACTAAATGGTCAGCGCTGAGTATGGGGTAAAGTTAGCGATGATGGAGGAAAGATAAAGATTGTGCTTTTTTGTCAGAAATGCCACCAGTTTCTTGTGTTTGTGCTGACTTTGATGTGCCAATCAGGCCTGGTGCTCGCTGACAGCCACATCATTCATCAGAGGGACTCGGTTCTTTTTCTTACTTTTCTCTGATTATTTAGCACCAAGGAAAGAAAACCACCTTTTCATTTAGACTAATCAATTCTTACTTTTTGTGTGATATATTTTGGGTTCATAATTCCTGAACACTGATGCCTGCAGCACCAGCAGCACAATATGTTTGTTGACATTAAAGAAAACTGAGTTACAACGACTGAAACACAACAAAGGTTAGGATTGGGGTGAGGAAAAGGAAAGATACACTTAATCAGCTTTTTTACTGACTCTTGGGTTAGTTGTATTTCTTCTAATGGCGCCTTAATGATGATGGGCTAACTACTTCCTGGTTCATCACATTAGTGCATATTGGTCCACAGATCATTGTTAATTCATGCAATTCAAGTAATAATTTTTCAGTCCCAATAACCAGCTCTGTCTTAGTCTCAGGCCCTTACATAGCAAGTTTTCACCCCAGCATAGCTAGCCTTGTAATAAATGCATCCTAATGATGTCTAGCAGCTCAATATGATAGACTCGCTTTAACTTAGCATTAATAAACTGAATATGCCTTATGTTGTTGTTGTTGTTGTTTGGGTTCAAATGAAAAGCTCTCCTTCTTTTCCTCGTGTGTGGAAACCCCGCTAACACAGTGTAATGGTAAATCTGGACAGCGAGCAGATCTCTGGAGACATTCAACAGTTTACACAGAGCAGAAGACAACAGGGACGGTTCAGTGGAGCGAGCATGGATCAGTCATAGTCTGCAGACTTAACTCGGCTCCAGAGCTGAGGGATTTGTGAGCTACTCGTAGGATAACCTTGCCACTATTCATTTCAACACATGTGCCATTTTTATTGTTTGTAATTCTGACAAGCTACTGGACTGTGTAGGCCTGTCAAAGTTGGTGATGGGTCTTATTTCCAAGGAACACACAGTAGCCTACTGTGCAATCCATCCTTTTCAGTGTGTAAAACCACATTGCAGAGGGATGAAGTAAAGGTGAGGAGAGTCAATCACTACGCTTAATAATGGAAAATTCTGTATGTGTATGAAATGGTCGACTTTGTATTAGTCAGCTTGTCTTTGAACTGATACAGGATTTCTTTTTCTTAATGACAGTCTGTTTCGATAATGGGATTCAGACTCTGATATGGATTAACCTTTCCTGTCAGAGCTGGATCCTCTCAAAGTGAAATTATTCCAGACTCATATTTAAGTGGCAGGAAATGTCAGTTTTAGTTCATCTATTTTACAGAATTAGTTTTGATGTTCACAACAACTGTTGGATTCGCAAATATTTTATTCATCACAAATTAAGAAAAGCAAACTGACATTTGCAACATCTCATAGAGAGGAAGAAGAGATGTAAATGTTTCTTAATGGCATGTTTATCACAGAGTGAAGACAAACACCCTGGGGTGTGTCCAGCCCCGAAGAGACCTTGACCTATTAGAAGGACCACCATGGGTGTCTGCAGTCTGCCTCTGTGTATTGACTTTTAGCATTGCATGACGCCTTTGTGAAACTGCACTGAAAGCAGTTTGTGGCTCTTACTCCTGCTGTCTACATCTTTTCCTGTGTTGTACTTACTCTCAAATGCATGTTGCTTTAGACAAATACGCCTTGCAGATGGTTCCAACATTAAAAACGATCCTCAAACAATCATCTCACAACCTATATCCTGAATTATTTTAGCCCCTCAACTAACTAAATTGCTCATTTTAAATTTGTATAGCTGCCAAATTGGTCATATTATTGGAGATACAGAAGTAAACATGGTCTAGATCTCGGCTCATAAACGTTACACTGAACCCACAACAGTCTGAAGCCTCTGGAGATGAGTGTTGAGTCCGTAAAGGTCTGGTTTTGTGTTAGGACAGCATTAAATGTCTGGGTGTCAGCTGCTGTTTCACTTTTAGCTTGGCCAGATTCCTCTGCTCCCCACACCCACATGAGTATACAAAAGTCATTCAACAGTCAGCAATTAGCTGCCTTTAATTAAAGGACACTTTTTAAAAAGGCAGACAAAAAAGTGAATTAAAGAGACTTGTAAAATGTAAAATAAAATACTTTACTGGCTCAGCATCACCACTCAGAGACCTCATTTACATGGAGGACCTTTACAGACAGTGCGTTTACTATTTTGTGGGCTCAGTGTTACTGTTACTATTACTCTATGACTCTACAATTAAAATGTAACAAAACAATCATTCCTCAGTATGCCTAAATCTCACTACAATAAAATAAAATTAATGAATAAAACTAAAATAAAATAACCTCGTCTGTTGCCTTACACCTGTTATTATGAAATGCTTTGATAAGATCATGTTCAAAAATGGTTTGAAAATAAGTCAACTCACTTTTAGACTCATCTACATTAGTAATATATAAACTCAACTTCATGAATTCTTCCATGTTTCATGTTTTAACTCTTTAAATCCAGTATTGCATTATGGTTCTCTGGTACCCTCTATAAGTATCTTCTGTTAGAAGTGTTGTGACCATTGACTGTATATAGAATGGACACTGTCTGCCTCCTCGCTGGGTGAACCAACTGTGAGAACAGCACCCTCTGGTGATGGGCTGCAGTATAGGTCATGAATCCCGCCTCCCCCAGCAATCCCTTTGAAGTTGTGAACAAACTTCAGAAATCTATTGAACAGAATATACATTTTTCTCCCCCTTGATTGTGATGTTGACATGTAGTTACTGTCAGACTGGTTTGTGTCCTCTTTTTTTCTGTACAGCTCTGTTTTTAAAAGTTATAAGAAGGTTCATGTTTTCTATGATTGACACTTGATACAGCCTATGGGTGTACGAAGATTGTGTAGCTTACCCGGGGATACGCTGTTTGAGCCAAGCGTCATCACAGCGACTCTCCCGCAGAATGCGTACAATGCTACTGCACTGGTGGTAGTTCCAGGAAGTGGAGAAAATCCTGAGAGCAATTCGGCTTTAAATTCGTATAATGATGGAGGGTGGAGCCAAGTTGTCCATAGTATATACAGTCTATAGTAGTGCGTTGGTAACTTCTTTGTGTTCTTGATGTGGATGGTTGTGTTTGCGAATGCAAAGCTGAAAAGTAAGTAAA
The DNA here is from genome assembly GCA_962446985.1 of Xyrichtys novacula. Classification (NCBI taxonomy): domain Eukaryota; kingdom Metazoa; phylum Chordata; class Actinopteri; order Labriformes; family Labridae; genus Xyrichtys; species Xyrichtys novacula. Next base: position 21,152,085 of record OY660864.1, on the reverse strand, counting down.
TTTCTGGCCTTTCTCTATCTTAGTGGAGTTCTCAACAGTTTTTTTGCAGTTTGTGAACACTATCTGATTAGAAAGTGGTGAAAACTTGAGAGAAACACCCAACCAGAAAAATGTACGCAATGAAAATGAGCATCAAGATGACAGTATGGAGTTTAGAGATCCCCACAACTCTCTTCTAGATTCTTAGTAAATGATGTGACCTGTAAAAACCAGACTGCCACACCAATAAGATGGAATAATATAACCGCTACCTCCCAATTAAATGAATTAAGAGATCACAACTTTCAGCAAATGACAAAAACATGATCAACATCTGCGTGTTTGGAGAGCTTTCTTTGCCAAACCTTTTGATGAGGCTTCAGAGTTGTCCAACAGCTTTAGCAGATGTTGTGGTGAACTGAGCAGAAAAACAGCTCTCACATTCACACATCAGCTCTGTTTGGAGATTATGTTCAGAATTTGAGTTAGTGAAAGTGTTGAATGGAATCTGCAGCAACTATTGTACCATCAGGTTGATCTGTAACACTCTTATTATTACATTGTTTGGTCCTCTGCACATCATATTTGGACAAAAACATCCTTACAAGCATCAAAGTCTTGAAGCACTCATAAAGCAGTGTTGCAGCAGTGGTGAACCTTTTGATGAACTTGAATAACTCCAGTGTTTTCTGTGTTATAAGTAATTACCAGTTTCATTTTCAAACATGAAATACAATCATAAAATATTTTTCATTCCATATTTATTTGCACATTTAAATTTGCAGCAACAAAACACATAAAATCCAGTATTCCCTTTGATGATGTTTAAATTTTTGAGAATAATTATTGCAGAAGTACTGTGGATAATCACATTATGACCCAGAACAGAACAGAGCTAATGTGATTATAAGTAATGTGCAGCACATTACACTGTGAAAGTGACATTTACAACATGACACACTCTGCAGGGCGTGGGCAGGTCGACTGAAGCAACCCATAAGCTTTTTTCCTGAGACGACACAGTTTCCTCAGTGTAGAATAAGAAAAAAAGCTGTCGAGTCTGGAACCGCCGCTCCTTCAAAGCAGCCTCCTTTATGGAGAAGCTGGCATGACCTTGTTTCCTTGGGAGTAAAAAGATACAGAAAGCTGGAGGGGCTGGGCGAGGAAGAGGAGGAGTGGAGGAAGGAGGGTGCGGAGATGGGGGGTGGGGTGGGGTGGGGGGGCATAGTGGAAGAGGTGGGGTAACTTCAAAACCTACATCAAAAGGAATAAATAATTGTTTCTGCTGGTTTTGTTGTTGTGATACGGATCGGCGAAGCAGCAAGTGGCGAGCAGGAAGCTTTGATTTGAGGCAGCCTTCCTGGAGAGGGCTCCTTCTGTCGGCAGCTGAGCAGAGGGAAGAGGGGCTCACTGATTAAAGTCCTGTTTGTTTTAATCTTCTATCTTTCCCAGGGGGAGCCCACGGAGAGACGCAGAGATCCTGCTTGGGGGTGGGATATACTCCTCCTCAGAGGAGCAGCCCTGAGGAAGGGGTAAAGTGTGCAGCATTCAGACAGAAGAAGAGACAGGCCAGAGAAGGGCTGGATGGTTCAGGACAGGGGCCAAAAGGTTTCAGGCCAAAGGGAAATCGCAGAGTGATGATGCTCCTGTATCAGCATCAATTCAGTTTTCTTCAAAATTGTAAGTTTTCTGGATTCGTTGAGGAGATTTGTTGACATTTCTAGACCAAAATTCACATCTTATCCTCGAGGAATTTATTTTCCTTGAGTTTAAGCTTGTGTGGATCTGAGAGAAAACAGAAAATGTTAAGTTGTAGGCTGTAAAACTGAGATAAATAAAAATATGTTAAATAGAAAGTAAAACAAGATTAACCCTTTCACTCTTTTCTTCCTGCTTGCAAGCTAATGGGTTTTAGTGCAGACAAAGGATAATGTTATGATGCTAATGGTTGAGATGAGATGGTACAGCAGCTAAAATAGATTTGACTGAACTCCCCTTTATGGTTAAAGCACTGAGATATCTCACTATTACTGGTTTAAGCCTTTGTTTTCTGAAGACCATAGACTGTATACACTATGGACAACTTGGTTCCGCCTCCCACCAGTATACGGATTTGAAGCCAAAAAGCTCTCAGTAATTCTGCGTTTTTTCTTCACTTCCTAAAACCAACATTGCACAGTAACATTGTACGCATTCTGCGGGAGAGTCACAGAGAGTAACTATGATGTCGCTCGGCTCAAACAGCGTATCCCCAGGTGAGCTACGCAATCTTCGTACGCCCATAGGCTGTATCAAGTGTCAATCATAGAAAATATGAACCCCCTAATAACTTCTTCAAACGGAGCTGTACAGAAAAAAAAGAGGACTTGAGCACAAACCAGTCTCACAATAACTATATGTAAACATCACAAGCAGGGGGGAGAAAATATATTCTGTGTAATAAATTTCTAAAGTTTGTCCACAGCTCCATAAACTTTGCTGGTGGAGGCGGGATTTATGACCTATACTGCAGTCCATCAACAGAGGGTGCTGTTCTCAGAGTGGCTTCACCCAGCGAGGATGCAGATGGCGTCTATTCTATATACAGTCTATGGGAAAGACTAGCAGCTAGCCAGAGCTATTTAAGGTAGTTTGTATTTGATGCACCAGAATGTAGAAAGAACCTGTGACAAAAACTGAAATTGTTCTCTTATTAAACTTCTGTTACAAGGCCTTCAGTTTTATCGCTAGACCGCGAGTCAAAGTGCTGGAGACATATCATTGTCCCCCTGGCAACAGCAGGGACAGGAAATTCTGATTGGCTGACGAGCTGTCTTCTTTCATTTAACCCTCATTTCTTCACAAGTTAAAAAAGGCAGTATAAAAGTGTTTATTTTCTTAGAAAATTGTCAAATTATGAATAAATAAACAAATTACTAAATTGATTCAAAGACTTTTTCAATGATGCTTCCAGAAAATCAGGTCCTCACTAAGGAGAACCCTAAAACCTTTACTGCTAACTGATTTAAAGTTGTTATGTCTGAGGGTGCAGATAGGACCCCCAGCTGATAGCTTCTATGGAAAATGGCAGAATTTCAAGGTTCATAATGAAAAGGTCAAAGGTCATACAGTGTAAGACAGCAGAGCAGTTGGGGGTCGCATGTTAAATGTCAGAGTTTAGGTGAATGGATGTCATTCACAGAGGAATCCCAACAAAAGAGCATTTTTGCACGCATATCCGAATGTGAACACGTGCACACACATACATGGACTCTACACTTAGATGATGGACGCATGATGAGGAGTGACACAGAACGTGAGAAGGAAACAGTGTGCAGGGAAGGAAATGTTTGAAGTATACAATTGTCTTTTTTTCCTCAATGAGTCAGATTTAGGAAAAAAAAAAGCTTAGCACTTTTATTTCTTTAAGTTCATTTACAAAACTGACCTCCTGTCTTAAATAAACTCAATATTTGGACTGTGTTATAAACTAAGAGGTTCCCACTGATTGGCATAAACTGAAAAACGTGTCGCTAACTTTTTGATTCTGACAGTAATTCTCTATTGGCAAAAGTGTCATCAGGATTGCTGAGAGAATGAAACAGACTTGCTGAAGCAAGAACTGCTCTGAGCCCTTTTAAGCTGTTATTCAAACAAAGCAGTCACATTGGATCTTATTGACGTATGACGAAACAATGGAAGGCAGCGTTTTCCATCTCTGACAGTAAACAGCCGCTCCGTCCATGGGCTTGTCAGTGTTCGAGACAGAACTCGTTAAGAGCTGACATCAAACGCTTACAGAGACTGATGATTTAAATATTGAATCGACTCGTGGCGGCAGGCAGACAGAGGCGAGCTGGTATGTGCTGACACTGAGACAGATGTATATTTTAGCAGTCGTTTCCCTGCTAAACTGCCTAATGGCCTTCAGGGTGAGGCAGATGAAAGTCAGACCTGCAGATCTGCTGGGACATCTCCAGGGTTTGTTTTACTGTAAGTGGCGAAGACCTCCATCGCTTTCCCCTTCAACCTACTCTGTCCCTGCCCCCAGTCTCCCCCCTCTTTACATGCTGCTTCACTCTCAGTAGGATCAGAGGAGAGGTTCCCCAAACGGAGGCCCCTCGCCAGGCCCCAGGCAACGGGGACACTAACAAGCTCTAATGATCTCCAGCCAGGCCTGTCTCTCTGCTCTTCCTCCACTCACTCACACCACAACCATCAGAACATGCCTCCAAGCAGGCAGACAGACAGCCTCTGCTGAACCCACTGCCACCACTACTGCCTGTACCGTCTCCTCCTGTCCAGCTACTTTCAGCCTGGGATCAAGATGAGTCAACTTTTTCCTGGACTGGACAGACGCTTCTTTGGGGAAAAATCAACAATAATTTGCTGATAAGCACATATGGTTGCTTTAAATGAATGTTCGCAGCGATAAAAATTCCCTGACCTCTTTTCCTTTCGACACTTCTGGTCTGCAGACTTTTTGGCATGTCTGCTCTCCAGGAGAGGACCAGATGTGAGGCATTGTAGGGATTGAGGATAATTGCTAACGTGTTTTGGTCTGCTTCTTATCTTAAAGGATCCAAGTGCATGCTATCTATTTAAGACCATAGCGGAGAACACTGTTCGCCCTTTTTACTCGGATATCTAAAGCTAAGCTGAATCTAAGGGGGCATGTTCTTATCCAGTTTATCATAAACAGAACATGTCAGCTTTTACTATACATTTCTAAAAGCAACACCCCAAATTATGCTTCACTTAATATTTGTTAGCCTGGAACAACATTTAATGGTGACTCTCAGCAGGGTCCGACTGACGCACAAAAAAATGTACACAATTTATGTACACTGGTCGTCAGCTACTTCCCTTAACCCAGGATTTGAGGAAAAGGACTTTGTGACAGGGCCACTAACTAAAAGCCTTTTTTTAGATTTGTTTTCTCTTGACCTGCAAGAGGCATTAATTTTTCCCTGATAAATGACATGATCCATGCTAAACGAGTGCACTGACGGCTCCTTCTGCCCCGCCTGTTCCTGCTGGACACACACCAATGATAACAGTGAACCTGTTTGAGTTCACAGCACAAGATTGATCTCAGGTGAAGATGAATTTGAACTCAGTTCCTTTTGCGGTGATACAATGCCCAGCAGTTCACCCCCAATTAAAAGTAATGTATTACTCAATATCTAGATGAGCAAAAGTACAATTTCCAAAGTTTTGACAAAGATGAGTTTAACATAACATTTTATTTACCATAACATGAAAATAAGGGTGATACGGTAACTTTGCTCCCAGAACTTTGATTGGGGTGTACTCTTTTTTGCATGCAACTTAAAAAATCTTGTTCACAATCAATGGCCTACATTTGGGGGAGTATTTTGTTGTATAGTCTGACATGGAAAATGTTGATTTTGGAAGCAAACTAAAGGTTTTCTGACAACTCTGAAGGGGTGTACTCATTTATGCTGAGCACTGTATGTTTGGATCATACCAACGATTAAACTGAAACCAGTGCTTCTGTAGGAATACAAAACATCTACACCCAGTTGAGTTGTGGGAAAGAATAAATAAATCAGGGGGGATGGTGGATTTTATTGTTTGGGACAGATATTTTGTTCTGATGACAGTGCACATGGTGGGAAACCAACTATGTACCCATTTTATTGTTACTAAAGCACAAAGATAATTATTATATCACATTATCCCTTGGGTTAAGTTGTCAATCAATCAAACAATCACAATATAGTGGAAAAACACAGGCGTAGTGGGAAACACGGTGATGGTGATATTTATTTACAGCCGGCCGTCCAAGGTGTAGTGCAAAAAATATTAACACAACAGCACAAAAAAGTCAGCTTGGCACTGACCTTCTATGCAACAAACTCGAGACTCAAAGAGAGAAAGGCAGCTTTCTTTTAACCCCCTCTAGCCCCTCCCAGTGGGCGTTATTAATTACACAAATGTAGAAAAAAAACCTCATTTATTCACATTTAAACAATTTTCACCATTTTTAACCTTTAGACCCTTTTCTGTAAGTTTTTGCCATTTTCACAAAGTTTTTACACAAATCAATGGAGCATTAATTTTTAGGGATTCATGGCAAGAAACAAGGGAATAAATTTTTCTTGCATCATGTGACCACTTTGACCCTCCATATCCACCTATATACAACACGGAAATCAGGCGCTCTGTTTCCCTATTTGGAAACATGAGTCAGCATGATGGGGTGAATGGACGCCCAGGAGGTAAGTGAAGTGATGAGTATCTATGTGAATGTATGTTCCAAGTGTGCAACCATGGTTAGCCTATCCAACAAAGAAGGGGGAAGGGAAAATAGCGCTGTTTGGTGGGGAATTAGCGACGCTGGCGGGGAGGGAAATGTTTGGCGTGTATGTGGGTGTGTGTGGCTCCACGCGCTGCCCACAGTCAGTGAGGACGCCGCTCCTTCACACCCGCTAAACGTGGAAATCGCGGTAATATTTCAAATGTCAAAATAATATTTCCACATTCATTGACAAAAATGGTTCAAGGGATGGAAAGTTGCGATGACCGTCTAAGAGGGGGGATGATTTTGAGTATTTTCATTTCTCAACTCAAGCACCGTCTTCACCACTGTAGGTGCTAATGTTCATGTTTTCTGGTCCGTGTGGGAACCTTGGATATGACCACTCTTTAGTTCTGTATGATTTTGGAGTTTACACAATGAGTTTCATGCTTGATATTGTCCTTTCATATATGATATAAACAACATTTAAGATACAATCTTAGATGACTTATTTTGCACTCTCCAAATTCCCAATGCTAGCACATCCTGTCTTCTCAACACATGTAGACTTACATGCACTTGATTGACTTGTTAACACTTCACATCTTTCTAAGCTGTAACCAACATTGTATTTGGTCTCTTGTTTCTAGTGTGGTTGTGTAGTCCGCTGGCTTTGACTCCAGCCTGACAAAACTAGTCCCTGTATGTGGCAAAACTAGATATTCTCAGAAATGTAAAAGGAGCTCTACGATTTACACACATTATTTTTATTTTACCCATGTCTTGACTTGCTGTGCTATCCTGTTTTTTTTTTTTGTTTTTTTTTTGTGGTTTTCAAGCTAAGGATTGATTGTACTGAAACAGCGACACAAGGGTACTTTCCGCAGTTCTGCCGGCTATAAGTCAGCGTCCTCTTTTATTGTGGAGTTCATTCTCCTCGAGGAATAATGAGCATGAGGCGATCAGACAGCAAAGCTGGTTTCACTCTCTGAAGTTTGTGCCAGAAATGCACATCCTTGTTAGACTGGTCCACAGCTAGTGGGAACAGAAAGTTCCCGACTTTGGCTTTTGTGAGCCGTTGTGTCTGCTTCGCTCTCTAACCCCAGAAACCTTCAAGTGTATAATTGAGTGGTTACAGAATATTTTCATTAAGTCAGAAGTCACTGTCCAGCCCTGGCAAACAGCAAGACTCTGCTTTCAGCTTAGTGGACTTCAAAGTTCTCTTGAAACTTAGCTCCATGTTTATTTCTGTCTGTCCTGAAGCCCGTGTAATCAACAGGGAATTGGCTTGAAGGTCTTAAAGGGTCCACTTTGAAATAGATCACTGCTCGCTTACATCCACCCCTCACCCTTCATGTAAGAGGTGTGGACATAAATTTCACATCGGACGGCGAGTAAAATGATTATGAATTTTCAACATTTTGATCTTAGCGTGGGTAAAGGATAAAAGGCGCAGTCCGAAGTGCATCTGAAAAAGGAGCTTACATTTTCTATAATGTTAAACTAAAGTCAGCCTTTGATCTTTTAATCCTGTGCTCATAAGGTTGTGAGATAAGCAGGCATGACTAACGTCTCTTTCTAATAGTCAAGAAAGAGCAGTGCCTACATAATGAGCTCTTTCACTCCTTTTGAAGACAAATTGGACTGAAACTCCATATTTATTGGATCTTCTTTTCAATGGAGTCCTTTCTAAAGTCAAGGGAGAGATGGACAGCCAAGTTTGTGGTACTGTTAAAACGTGGTTTTGTTATTCTCTCTGCCTTCCAGATGTCTGTCTGAGCTGTCTGCAGCTGTCTTTGTGGTATCATCCTTGTTTTGTCTTTATTTAGCCAACACTGTCGCTTAGACTGACTTGCAGGGTTTAAACAAACACGAGCATTGAACCGAAACCCTGTGCAGCACACTGACAGTGTTTCTTGTGATCACATCCTCAGTAGGGTTGCGATAGGCTACATTATATTCACACCCCAGTCACAATGTGGTGAAAATTTAAACCATAGATTTAATAAAGTATGTTTCGTGGGAGAAGATTTGATCTAGCATTGTAAAGGCAATGAAATTCAATGAGTTTACTTATATATTGATCAACTAAAATTACAATCTTTCATAAACTGGATTTTTGTTCACGTGTTTCATGGCTGTTTTAAATTTAGGGTACTGTACACTTTTAATTCGGCATGAAATAGTATCATCAGTTTCACACTAAGACTTGAAGAGCCTCGATCCTGTCAAAATTATAGGTTTTAGGCACAGATAAAGGATACTTACATTACAGATGCAGTGGATCAGAGGAAAATGGGAACCATCTTCCCACGCATGCCTGTTATGCACGTCAGGCCATGCTTGTTACCTTAGATATAGTTCAGCCTAAATATTGAACACTGGCCTAAGTGGTGAGGAATAGAGGGGTGACTTTAAAACTGTGGATGATTTGGCGGCTTGTAGATCTGACATGATGAAACATTGCAGTTTCCCAGAGTTAAAAAATGAGGAAAGGTTATGGACAAACATCAACATTATGCATAAGGAGTGAATAGAAACCGGGTTCTTTTGAGGACTTTGCTCTGCAGGTTTAAAAATTGAAAACCAGTAACGTTTAAGCTTATCAATACTTCTGTTGAGTCTCACAGGTCCAATGACTGGTGGCAAGCAGAGCGCAAAGAGTGATGGTCATGCAAGGATTGTTTAAAGTTTAGTGTATTGCAGCACTAGAGGCACAGCTGACTTGACTAACAAGTAGACACAGTATAGCGACTAGAGAGATGACCAAAGGCCCAACTGAACTCCTCCTCTTCACCTCCTCGTGGGCTGTCCGAAAGTGAAGTTAGGTCAGAATTTGCAAGGTGGTGGCCTTTGCTGAAACAAGCAGGTGACGTCACCAAGACTGCATTCATATATTACACAGTTTATGCATCCACTGCAGCTGAAACAGAACCACTCCCCTTCACTAAAAGTAAAGTGGAGCATAAGCAATTTTAAATTTAAAAGGCCCACTTAAAAGCTATTCTTTTATTACAACACATATCAAAACTTTTTTAGCCCTTTAACATAAAACTCCCGTTAAAACTGAAGAGCTAAGCGTGATTAGTAAAATAGTGAGCAAGGTACCTCCATCATTCAGGTACAATTCTTCCCATTATTTACTGTTTGCTAGTCCTGTTTTACATGGAGATATGATAAAAATGAATTACTCTTGAAATTTAGATACAGCTCATTTTTAAAGGTTCCAAATAATGCAGGTGGGAACCCCTAGTGCTGAAAACTGCAGAAAACACTGTGTTGAAAACTGCATTTCCTGGAGCGTCATCAAGGGTGGCTGCAAAACCCAAGACATTTCCATTAGATTTCATGTTGAAATACTCAATTTAAGAGCAGAAAGTAACATTACAGCTTTCTAAATGTAGCTGCACACTTTATATACATTGTATGAAGGGTGATGTTTTTCATACACATCACAATTCATTCCTAACTCTATTTACCTGAGTCTAGTTTGACTTAAAGTCAGGTTGAGTCAGCATCTCCGATATGGCATCACTTAGCTTAAAAAAAAGTCTGTCACTGGATCCTCTAAAATACAGCACTGTTCATTCACTATGAGGCCACCACTACATTAAAATGTAGAAACCATATTGTGTGTTTTTTGTTGTTTAAAGTATTGTATTTTACGAATTAGTTCTGTTCTCTAGTACACAATTGCCAGGTACTGCAGGTTTTATTCAAGGTTAACGCTTGATTGAGGTGAATCATGAAAGCACAAAAATTGCAAATGAAGAGGAGAGTTCAAAGTAGATCACTAAACTCTGAACATTCTTTGTTGTTGTTGTCTTTAAAATGGGTCATTGATATTATTTTTCTCATAAATAGCTTAATTGTAATCCTGACCTTTGGCCTTCAAAACACACAAATATTAGTTGACCCTATTAGCTTTTGCAGAGCATAGCGGGATGTCTAATCAGGTTTAAAGATTAGAGCCCTCTGTGCTCTGCTTTGTAACTACAGACGGGTAATAGTTTCTCTCTGGCTCTCCCACAGGCTGCGCTGAACCTTTAATTGGGTGACACACATTCCTGTTGCTCTCTCTCTCTTTTGCTCTCTCTCTCTGTCTGAATCGCAGCCTCTCTGTTTCACAGGCAGACAAAGTTATTTAAATTGCTCTTATACTTTCATTTCATATTCTCTTTGTCCCGCTGTTATGCAACCACATGAACTCAGATGTGAAAAGACACAAAAACTGAGGACTTTTTCTCTGGTTTTATGCATTATTTCTCTTCACATATCGAGCATTCTCTCCAGACAAATTATACAGCAGATATGACGTGAAGGGGGTGGGCGAGATTCAACAAGGCCAATTTGTTTAAAGGCTGGTCTTTGGGATCAGGCAGCATAGAGCCATATTCACATATTACATTTGCGATTTTACACTTCAGACGGTCCCTCCATCATGTGGCTGTTTTCATCTCTCCTTTTGATGCTGGTTAAAGGAGAAGGCAGTCATTGTCCTCTGCGGCCTGCAGGCATGTTTCGAGCTTTGCAGAGTGAGTCAATGGAGAGTCGGAGGCCGGCTAAATGTCAGGCGCACATGGCCACACTTGCATAGCTTAATGCAGGCCTGTGTCTGGCCCTTGTCCTTGTCCCCCTCCAACTCTGTGTGTCTTTATCCCTCTGTCTCCAGCTTCTCGCTCTGTCTCAGATGTACATGCCATCTGGTCTGGCTCCACATCTGTGGATATCCTGCCTACAAAGCTCGGACAGCAGCGCTCTTTGTGCAGCCACTCTTTGCGCTCTGAGGCACCTGCCATGGCTTAAATCACTTTACCCATGCAAAAGAGGCAAGCCCATTACTTGTGTCCACTGCTAAATGTGGCATGTTGTAAAGCACTTGCTGGAGTATCATTTATAGCTGCAGGCTGAGATACGGCTTTGCTTGGGAATACCAAAGCGTCCCTGAAAAGGGAGAATCATTTGCAAACCTTTCAGCAACCTGTGAAGCTACAAAACCCTCTGTCACAACAATGTCACCACTTTCCACTAAATGGAAACGTGCCAACAGGAAAAAGGAGGGTAACAAATTCTGTTTTAGGGAAAATAAACAGTCTGATCATTAATTTTGTTTCAAAAGAGCTTAAATCTTTTATCTCCCCCCCTTCTACTGGCTTCAAACAATGATACGAATACAAAGATGAATTACTCTTCACCGTGTTTGGCCTTGGCAAACACTTTACTTCGCAGATGTGTTCAATATGGGAACAGTCGCAGCCGGTACATGTGTCCCAGGAATGAGGAGCCATGTGCCATCGATGGTTCCCTCCGGGACAAGGCAGTAGACATTTGATTTATTATACAACGCCACAATATTCAACATGGACTGTCTTATATAAGTCTGTTTGTGGAATGCGTCGTTGGCGAGGCGTCTTTGTGATTGCTTCAAAACCTTCGTCAGAGTAAATTCCACAAAAATATATTTTTAGGTTTAGTGCCCTGGTTTGAAATGAGCATCAAAAGAAGACAACACTCGTGGGGATGTTTAAATCTTTAAATGTTTTGACATTTACAGAGCACAACAGATAGCAAATCCCATTGTTGTTAATATGTCATCAAAGGCAGATTGACTATTTTACTGTTCAACACTAATATTGCAGCATTGCTCACAGGCACATTATTCAATATTTACATGCATCAATTTATCACCATGTGCAAACCTTAGTTGCTCCAACAGTAATGTATCATGTTTGTATTGTTTACAGAAATTTTCTTAGATAGATTTAAAGGTATCCAAAAACAGGAGACAGAAACTCAAAACTAACAGAATAGCAAGTATAAGTTAGAAATTACAGCAAGTACATCTGAGTAAAACCTGTTACCACCTACCCTATCACTTCCTGTCACAAAGATGTTTTTCTGCCCAGAGTGATACCCCACCACATGCATATGACTTCACTTTTATTACAGTATTTATGTAAAGTGAAAGAGCACAACGTAGGCTGTGTTTGTGCTGCAAAGCATATATGTTGATTTGATAAAGTGATGATTGCTAAATTCTTATTTTTTACACTTATTTTTTGGTCTTCAAACAGGTAAGAGGGTTAACAGGTTAAAAAAAAAACCCCATTGTAACTCAAACTTAGACCAAAGTGGCCAAAAGTAAGATAAGAGGGCCTCTGATATACTACTGATTCATAAATGAATGCATACATTTCACCAAGCTGTTTAAAGCCCTCACAGAGAGAGCCTTTCACAGCATGCATTACACACACATTTTATTTATGTATTTTTTCCGGCCCTGTACCGCACTGACTCAGGGCACAAGTTTAACTGCCCTCACACCCATATTTTCAACAACAAAGTGTTTGGTCATCCAACAAAATTAATTTGCAGATTTCCTCAGAATAAAAGATGTCTTATATGTTTATTTTTTAAAATTTAGTATGACTTTTAACCTGGCATAACACTAAGTCTGGAGTGGGCTCTGCCTTCCATCGTCCTAATAGCACACAAGCACATGAAAACATGAATCCATGGACACTTTAGTTTACTACCTAAGAGCTCTAACAGTATAAGTCAGTATAAGATAAAAGTTCATGATTTTGAGCCCGTATTTCAGGGCATTAAGGGAGGAAAGTGTATAAATTGGCTGGTAATCCAAAGCAAACTGTCAGCAAGCGTGATCTACTTTCCTTTTTTGGTTCTTGTCCGTCTGCTTACGGAGATATATGAGCAATGTGAGTTAGCCAGGATTTGATCCAGAGTTGGAGTAGAAGGGTGTTTCTGTTAGTGTAAATACCACAGGACACACCCAACTCTTACGTACCTTTTAGAAATACTCCTCCATTTTCAACACTTCCTTTTTTGGCAGAAAAATGGGGATATGAGTGTACACACACACACACACACACATACACACACACACACACACTGAAGTGTTTTCTCATAGATTCAACTGGAGGCCCTGTTTTATTTTTTAAAAGAAAAGTCACATCTGGGTTCACAGCACCAAAGAGACGACACTGGGTCCCTCTCAGTGGTTTGATGGTGGTACTGAAGTCCTTCGGGAGTGGCAGGGTGGTAATACCAACTGGCTAAAAAGCTCACATGGTAAAAGTTATTGCACAGTTAATTAGTGCTGTGAATATATGTTAATAAAAAAGTACATTTGAGAGCAGCAGGCAGCCTAAAACCATTGTACTGTAATCTTACCCTCGCTTTTCCATCAAACAGCCTGAGCCGGGAGAGACTCTGATCACAGTGAGCTGTGTACTCTCTGATAATGCTGTTTCAGACCCTCTGTGGGCTCGCACAGGCCTTTCATATGTGTTATTTATGTAATTATTTTTCTCATGAATCGCGGATTGTCAACAGTAGTTTGAAGATGAAGCACTCTGTCAATTAAAGTGATCTGCATTTGAAGTTGGCATCATCCACCACTACAGAGGGTGCAGCTTCTCTGATGTGCAGGCATGAATACAAGCAAATGCATGTGATTAAATATTGTTTCCTATTATTGTTTACTCTGAGATTTCTCTGAAGTTAATTCTGAAAGTATTTCATATTGAATCACTTTGAGCCGCACATCAGAGGGAGAACTTGAAATCAAATGCTTTTTTTTCCAGCTCTCTCATGGAAAGTTATTTGAGAGATTTATTTCAAACAGTTACCCTTGTCAGGCTGGTCTAGAGCTTTGGAATTTCAGAAATGTGTGATTCTCTCCAGAGCCATCATCAAACCAGACCAAACTAGAAACTTTCCACAACATGTGTTCTGTTAAACACACGTCTGTTCAGAATTTCTCTCCACAGTAGACATGTGCTTCAAGGATTGCCGCTTATACTGCGACTGATTTTTCACTTCATACTTTATCAAAAACAAGTACAACAAAACCAAAACCTCAGCGACGTGGAAGGGGTCCGCTTTCCCCAATATTGTTGATCCAACCAGATCAGAAGAAGTAGCGCTCTGCTGCTTTAAGACTTTTAATTCCTGTTCTCCATCACATTAGGGTATGAAACACACCCTGTCTTTTCTAGGAGACAAGTGTTTGCAGTTTTCAGAGAAATCGCTGATTATGTGTTCCAGGAACATGAGATCTGAGGCCTTCAAGAGCCCAGAAACACAATGCAATCCCTGTACAAACCTCAGCATCACAGCAAGCCAGAGTAATTAACAATAAACATTGTACAGATTCTCTCTGCTTGTTTGCCTTAAATACTCCTCCTTTACAAAGGGGGAAAAGGGGTACTGAGGAACTTTTTAGGTTTCAGAAAACAAACTTTGCCAGGCATTCTTTAGAGCTTGTTCAGCCAACTCTGAATCAAAGCTAGCAGACAATCTTCCCTTTCATCTCTCTGAGGCTGTGAAGGAATGGACTGTGTCCTGCCATGGCTGTGAACTTGTACAGCTTAGCACTGTGAAGGCCACTTTTTTTTTTTTTCCTTCAGAGGGTCGTCTATGAGTGTATTTTTTTCTCTCCCTAACCTTTTGATCTAAATCTTCTTAACTTTAAATGAAGTGCTTCAGCCTCTCGAAGATTCAGAGCTTTCATGTCACTGTTTGTCTTGAGATGTAAATCCTCTTGATGTGATAATATGATCCTGTTGATCACGTATGGTTAGAACTGAAATTTTGACATTTAGTCTTCCTGAATTAAAAAATAAAACATGAGAAAAATATAAATTCACAATTGGACTGAAGATCTTTCTTCAGATCTGATTTTGTTCAGATGTTTTCCTTTGATCAAATTTATGATAAGACTGTTTGCATCCATGTTTATTTTTTTTTTTCTTTTGCCGTAGTACTTCACTCTTTTTAGGTTATATTTGCTTATTTTCTCCTTAGATTTCTTTTGTCGCAACTGCCTCTCATGCTGTGCTTGCCAGGACTGATTTCTTATTCATTTGCCTCAGTCTACATACTCTTAGAAACCTGGCCTCTGATACTTAGAAATTTGATGGTAAAACATCAAGACATGTCTTTTTCGCCATACATTCTGTCATAGTCTTGTCTTCTTTACTAGACCTACATCTTTTTTTAAAAACTTTTCTTCCAAAATTACCCCAAAGATGTGAATGAGTTGACTTTCTGTAAGAAGTGACAGGTTTTCATACAACAAACATATACAGTAAATAATAGAGGACCCAGTATGGAGCCTTGGGGTGCACCACATTTAAAAAAAAAAAGGGAGTTGAAAATTTAAATACTGATATAAGTTATTTGACATATAAATCCATGTGATGTGGCTGAATGTACAACAAAGTTTTAAAAAGTTGAATGGACTTTTTAACAACAATATAAAGTTGTGCATTTTAATCAAAGAGGAGCAGGGTGGTTCCCAGACCTTTTTTCAGCAGCCTTAAAAAAAGCACAGGCATAAAACAAAGCTCTGAATTGTAGCATTAATAACATGGTTCTGCATTTGAAAAGTTTTTTGTTATCTAGGTATCCCGTGTTTATACTCAGCATGCCTCATTTGTCAACTGCTCTTATGTCCCTTTGCACGTACAGAGGCATAGTGTTGAGGGGGGTAAAAGGCAGGGGCACCTGTGGTCAAGCTTACGTGTGGCCTCAAGAGGGGCTCCCAAAGCAAGAATACCCCTGTTTTTATCTTTCAGCACTGATGATATACAGTAAAGAGAGGGGAAAGACATTCCTGCACCCAAGCCCATCCTGACCCAACAGTGCTCATGTTTTGCTCGCTGGCCAGGCGAATTAGAGGTATCCCCGGTGCTCTGTCCTCAGTGCTGCTAAACAGGCTTTTGTATGTGCTATACACAATGCTCCATCACTGGCACTTTGGACAGCATGAGGGCTCCACTGCCAAGGGAGCTCCTAGCTGTTGTTCTTTTCATCTATGTTAAGCCACTTGGCCCACTGCAGAATGGACATAGAGAAGAAAGGACAAGAAGAGAGGCTTGTGGGAGATGGCAGGATTTCTCCCCGTCTCCCTCTGGGACACATTTCCCCTGCATTTATCCTCCCACCCCGGTCTGATTCACCATGAATTCTTTGGAGCACTTTGGTACCGCTTAATTTACATGTATGCCAACAGGCTTTTAATGTATTTAAAACTTGGATGATGTTCAAAGGACACTATAATTCCTCTGAAATAGGCCTTTTGAAGGCTTTATCTTGTTCTTTCTCTTCTGGCTAATCTTGGAGCCCCTCCGTATGCCAGAGCAATTTTTCTAATGCCAATTAAGCTTGACATTAGCATAAAACAGCTTTCAAAGTTTTTTTCTTTTTGAATGAAAGAGGGATGTTAAATGGACACTTATTTACACTCCAATCGTCTGTCTTTGGAGTTTCAACACTGAGCAACCTCTGTGAAATAAAGAATTATGGTCTTTGTTTCTATTCTCTTGATAATAGCAGATGGGAATATGAAGGCCAATAAATCCCTTCATAACGACTCAACAGATTTTTTTTCCAGCAAATTAGGAGTCCCTGCTGTACAACATCGCACATTCTGCTTTGTGTCCAAATGAAGGTTATGCTATTAATGCAGAACATGTTGGCAGTCTCTTTCATTTCTCCCACGAACTGTGGTAATTGCCACAGAGAACTAGGAATCAATTAATTACCATTAGGGCTTCATTTTAGAGCACAGTGAAACACACGGCAAATGCTTTTTCATTAGCCACAAATGTGCAAATGTAACCCAGGGGGGAAAAATAAATTCTTCGCAGATTTCTTGCATGTTTGAGTGGAAGTTAAAAGCCTTGTTCTTTCTCCTCATTGAGAGCTGGGACACATTCCTCTCCCAAGAAAAAAAAAAAAACCAACAACAAAAAACTGCCGGTCCCTCTCAGGGAGTGCTGTGGGAAAACTCAAGTTGTTGTTGTATAAGGTTCTTGTTTGTCAGAGCTTGAAATAATGGGACCAAATGAATCTGCGAACAAATTCTATTGCTTTGTGTTATGGGATTATTTAAATAGGATAAACAGCTTCATTAACCAAGTCCTTTGAGAGAAATTAGTTGATTTAATCAATTTCACAAAGTAATAGCGTCAAACTCAAAATACACAAGGACTCTGAAGTCAGTGGAGTGAAGAAGTGAGTAATGAAAAAGAGAGGCTACAGAAAATGAACAACATTAACCATGTTGCATGCTTACAAGTTGCATTGTAATTCGATTAACTATTATTTGGTGGTTTTGACTAAAGCCCAACATGCTCAGCTCTCATGCCTTTAAGCCATGCCCGCAGCACTCTGTAGGCTAGAATTGGTTTTAAGCTGGTGAGTGAGCTGTTTGAACTTTGCCCTTCAGAGCCCTGTCTTTTCTGTTTCCAATTCCTGTGGTGTATGTGAATATATATATAATTTATGCAACCGTTTAATTGATCATCATAAAGGTAACATTACAGATATTCAGTAATTGAACATGTACTGCTGCACCATGTGGTGTCCAGCCATTCATCTGTATTACAGATATGTGAAGGTTTTAAAAACAGCTGTGACTGATTATATAATAAAAACTTTGTTCTGCTGGGTCATATAAGATCTACTGCTATAAAACTTGGCTGACTGACTCAAATGTCTTATAGGAACAAAGCTATTGTTGGTAATATTTATCAAACTTTGGTTATCATAAGATTACCATCTTAATTTTTCACAGATCAAGAATTGTTTCAAAATTTTCAATAACAGTAACTGGTAAGTAAAATTTTGAAGCTTTAAGTATGGACTGATACCTCCACTGGGGGTAATGTAGAGCTAGTTTAATTTAGCAAATTCCAGTCCATGAAACACTTTTCTAGAGAGTCCTATCCTTTTGTTACCATGGAGCCTGAAACCATTTTCAATGCATATCTTGCAGTAATAATATGTCTGTCAGTGTTGTGTTCGTCAGGCAGGACGAAAACTTAAATGATGACGTCAGACCCCTTTTTTCCTTGACGAAAATGAGACTAAGACGAACGTCACCAAAGCTCTGTAAAGACTAAAATGTGACGAAAATTGTATTCATTTTCGTCAGACGAGAACGAGACGAGACTAAATTGTTATTAGGTGGACGAACAAAGTTTCAAAACATGCTTTTTTTTTGTCCTAACAGTCACGCCCCCATCACACACGCACCAAAAGCCTCGCTCGCGCACAGCTGCGCGCACACACTCATACACATACACAGAGCGGCAGGTGGACGAGGCGCGCACACACACACACACCGTGGCGGCAGGCACAGCAGCAGTACCCGGTGGCCGAAAAAAGAGGGATGGTTTACGGTGCTACTTCAGATACAGTCCAAGTGACAATAAAACACCATGTCTTGTACGGGGACAGGGAGACGAGACAGACGACAGTTGTGGAGCCACAGCTTCCTCATGCTGCGGCTTCAAACCGTCGGGAAAGAACACAACGGACCTCAAAAGACACCTTTTCGTCGACTAAAATTAGACTAAAACCTTTTGAGTTTTCGTCGGACTAAAACTAGACGAAAACTATCAAGGATAGAAATGACTAAAATGGGACTAAAACGAAGAAGCATTTCGTCAAAATGACTAAGACTAAAACTAAATCTAAAATGCCTGCCAAAAACAACACTGATGTCTGTATGAACTACTTTACCCTGAACCACTGGCTGCCTAGTTCTGTTGCCTTATTATAAATCATCTGCTTGCTAGCCTGCAAGTTTCTCTCATGTTTTCCATAGAAAGGTTCCTAAAACACCCTGATAGATGCCCCACATCTAAAATAAGGTTTTCAAGCAATAGCAGGTCTTTTTTCACCAACCTTTGAGAAAACGCTGCAGAAATGGATTGATAATCACATGGACAAAGCAGACAGACCTCTGTTGCTTCTTTGTTAGAGATAAACTGAGCAATATACACAAACTTTTCATAAAACTTCAAAAGCTGTATTTAAGGTCTTTGCTGTCTTTGCCCAGCCTTTATCCAACTTTATATCCAGTCTCAGAATCAAAATATTACCAAATTAGATCATGAAATGCTATCTGTTTCTTGTTTGTTTGCATCTGGGTAGTAGAGCATTGTAGCATTATGGGAGTCACCACTAGCTGAAGCCACTGAAGCGTATTCTTGGCCTAAAATGATGAAAATATCAATATTACCTGTAACCCACTTGTAATTTTGGTACCAAATGGTGAGAGTGGGGTGAGGTTTGATCATTTTATATCCTAGACATGCAAAACCTGTTATTGTAAGCCAGAGTAAAGCTTCTGTAAATTAAAATATCGAGCCAAGCTGAGACACATCAAAAAAAGATGCACTCTTCCTAAGGATGCGACAAATCAAGAGGTGGCAGCATTTATTACTTAAATACTGTTTCACTTTTTAATCTGAGCACAGATGCTTCCAGTTGGACTGTAAATTCACACAACAGCCAGAAGATGAAGTCTAAGCAAGCAGTTGTTTCTTGACAACCACTGGCTTCACTGGAATGGCCAAAAAGTTGGGTTGTTATTGTAATCAGATGGTGCTGTTGTGGTCAACCACCACAACAAATTATCCTGACCATCCTGAGTCAAGCCTGAAAGCTACTTTGATGCTGGAGTGAAGAACTTGACCATCTGTGCATCACTTTCAGTCTGACCTCCCTCTGCAACAAGAATACTGGCCCATAACTGGAAACTTTAGTGATATCAGCAACGATGGATGACAACATACAGCATGAACAATACAAAGCCGAAGCATAAAGCTTTTTGCTCAAGTGGCACAGAGTAAACTCAGGCGGAGAGCTGATCAACCATTCGTAAAGAAAGTTGGACAAGAGAGTAGTGCTGACAGGGAACAGGTCTCAAAGTAAAGAGACTTTGAGATCACTTCAGAAGAGTCTGTGAGCACATCTCTGAACTCTCTCTTGTGTTTCTGTCTCGTTATCAGAGCCTTTAATCACATTTCTTCTACTTTGTGACACTGCTGTGACAGTGCTTTGCAGCTGTCATTTTACAGCTTCTGTGGGGTAGCTACCGTTGCAAATCCAATACTTCAGAACAGAGCAGCTAGAATCACAGTTAGAGAGTCTTTAAAAGGAAAGCCACATGAAGTCTCAGCAAAAGCCAGAGGAGTACAAGAGCAAACAAGATCATCTGCAAACCTCAGACTTATTTTGAAAGGAAATAAAGAACTGCTCCTGCCCCAAAGTATGAGGCAAAGCCCACCCCCCTTACCCTACAAAAAAGGGGGATTGCAACCCATTAGCAGCTAGTCACTCACACTGATCGTCAGCATTAGAAAGTACTTTCAACTCTGCTGGCTGTCAGCAACTCTGGCAGCTTGGAAGAGCTTTAGCTTTGACTCTGAATCTTTGCAGAGAGGCTGTGGTCGGCAATGACAAAATCATTTTGAGCTCTTGTGTAGAGGATCTGTTAGAGGAGGTTTGGGATCAAAGCAGCTTAAGTGGGTCAAAATTACCTTGACCATCTTAGAACAGTCACATTTTGAAGGGGGTAGGGGTAATCTGCAATGTCGAGGGCAGATTACCATTTTGTTGAGAAGATTCCTTCAAAAGATGTCAGATCAAAGGGGAGCTGAGCTTTTATTTCTACTCTACTGGTGTTCACTGACTTACTTTAATTTTCAGCTGGTTCTGCACATAGTAATCACATGTGCAAACTTACAGTGTATTCATGTGATTATTGTCCCCTCCATCATTTAACCATGTAAATAATGTTTTATTTTAAACTACTGAGAGATATTACAGATATTATTTAGACCCAATATTGTCAGACCCAAGACAGATAGGAAAAAAAGTAAGGAAAGTTAGCGCTCTTAAGATTGCATGCTGTCCTCTTAAGCATTTTGAAAGAGTTCAGTTTTAATATTTATCCATTCTGTCATGCCCCTGTTTTGGCCTTGATAACTTTTGAATTTGAATTGCTACATAGGTTTGTTGGATGGTTCGTGATCTTGTTTTAGGCTAAAAATGTTCAAAATATTTTGTGTAAATTGTCAAGAAAAAAATACTTTTTTTTTAAACATTTGTAGTACTTCACAGACAAACAGCAGCACAGAGCATCCACCCGTTTTGGAGTCCATAGATGGGGTGCTGGAGAGTGTCCCCTCACATTGAGGCATGATTGGAAGTAATGGCCCCACTGAGCTAAACCTAAGCAGTGCTTTGTTATTTGATTCCTGTGCTTGACACCGATAATGATGTGAGCATTGTAAGGGTCTGCTGGGAACATCTGACATAGCCTCCTGTCAGAAGGAGCTTCACCTCCCACCTGATGTCACTGGGGAGGCGATCCACATTGAGTCCAAATGGGCCATGTTCTGTGCCTCAATTTTCCAGACAGCCAGTCAGAGCTGTGGCTGTAAGGTGGTCGTTTGCCTGTTGTGGCGTTATTACCCAAACCTGTTGTTGGACACCAGCAGTGAAGGAAGCTAAAGAAAGAGTCCTTTCAGGCCTTTTTACCCCGGTGGAGCTCTGGAGGCAGTTGATAGGTACCGGCAGGTCAGGAATGCAGCTTTCGTGGTTCCTGAGGCAAAAGCCTGGGCAGGGGAGGTGTTCAGTGAGGCCATGGAGAATGACTTCTGGATGGCTATGAAGCAAGGCCTGGGCACTCAGGTGTGGGCTCTTCTCTTGGGCTGAGGTTGCCGAGGTGACTAAAAAGCTCCTAAGTGGCAGGGCCCCAGGGACGGATGAGTACCTCTGGATGTTGTGGGTCTGTCATGGCTGACGTGACTCTGTAGCATCGTGTGGACATCAGGGGCAGTGCCTCTGGATCTGCAGACCAAGGTCATCTGGGAGGGTGTTAAGAGGAGTCAGAAGAGGTGGCTTTGGAATCTACATAACCAGGATGCCTCCCAGTCGCTCTGTTTGTGAGGTGTTCAGGGCATGTCCCACCAGTAGGAGACCATAGGGAAGACTAAGGACATGCTAGAGAGACTTTGTCTCTCAGGTCCCATAGGGAGGGCTGAAGGAAGTGGCTGGGAAGAGGGAGATCTGGAGTTCCTTGCTAAGGCTGCTGTCCCTGTGACCCAACTCCAGATAAGCGGTAGAAGATGGATGGATGGATGGACATTTGTAGTACTCAGTAGCCTGGCATCAACAGACCTGTTTGCCACGAATGGGTCTGGGACCATTAAATTAATTATGTTTTTCAAGGACTTACGATCAAACAGAGTAGTGCAGCACGTGATCCAGCACACAGCAACACAAAATGTAATTAGACAGTAGGATGCAGAGGAAAAAACTGATCTTTCTGTAGGTGCAGCTGTTAGTTCTTGGTTAGGTTGGCTTGGTAATCAGAAGATGAACATTTTCAAGACTGTATAACATTTCATCTTACAGGACTTGCATTTGAACTTTTAATTTAAACCAGATATTACAACAACTGAGGTGACATTGCTCTGCATCTGATCCACAGTTGGAGTTAGCAGAAGAAGGATGGTGGCAGCGTGTAAAATCAGAACCAGTAGGGCAGAACAGCGCTGTGTGTGTGTGCATGTCAGAGTGAGTGTGAATGTGAAACTCCTGCTATGAGTTTACATGTTATGCCTTTTGCACTCCCTTAATGATGGAACTTTAAATTATACGAGGGGGATGCCAATATTACGCTCTTGCAGGGTTTAGAGTTAAAGCTGCTTATCATTCATTCTTTCATTGACTGAATTTCCCCTACAAACATCTTGTGTAAACAAAACTGAAAGTCAGTTTGGTCCACGGCCAAAATACCTGTAAATGTAATTATTGTCAGTTCGAAGCCACACATGTTAGCAAGCTTGCATAAAAAAAACTTGAAGTTAAAAAATAGTTGAACCAAAAAAAAAAAAGGTTAAAAAGAAAACATACCTGTCAAATATCAGTACTCTAGCTTTAACATTGTTAGCAAGTTAGCCTGTATATTTTGCATAAATTTTGATGAGCAATAAAGTCTTAAAGCACGCCCATACGCAGACCTATAGTTTAACTCTTCTGGTCTTTTTGCTCATCTTGTGATCAAAGTGAATTTCAAGGTTTTCCATTTTTCATCTGGCTCTGCTCTTTGTAAAGGTCAGTAGCAGGCTTTGCTTCTCTTACTGCCAGTTTGAGCTTTTTGAGACAGTGAGGTGAGATCCCATGAATAACCTTATCCAGCCAGTTTGGGCAAAAGTTGTTTGGCTTTGAAGCAGTAATGCACCGTGGCAGTTACTCAGTGGGAGCTCTGCATGAGCAAATAGACAATTGAAGAGGAAGCATAATGCGTTAAACAACAAACAAAACTTTATTGACAAATCACTGGAGCTCTTCTTGCAGGACATAAATGCGTCTCGTTCTTCTTAAGACACAGCAGCTTTGTTGATATTTACACGAGCTGTGGTGTTTCCTTTGAACTCTACACCTTTTGCATACTCCACACAAAAAGCGTCAAGAAAGTAGCTATGGTGCTATTAAAGAAATCATAAATAAATCTGTATCTGCTACCATGCAAAAAATGTCGGTCAGTCTTTTGTCTTGTAAATTATATAATGCTTGTTTTAATAATGAGACTTTTTTTGGGGGGGGTTAATTTTTGCTCATCACATGTAAACTCTTACGTTGCTTTCGTCCTGGTGTGCCTTTGTATTTTTTTAACATCCTTTTATCTTATTTTGTGCATCCTTTTATTTTACATCATACATAAATAATTATTTTAGTATCGTAAAACTATGCATATTCTTTTTAGTTACGCTTGTTTTAAAACCAATTTCTGTTGCTTCCTTCTGAATGTGCTTTTTAAAACATGGTAAATAAACATGAATTTCTCCTGTATTGAGGAAATCATCTTGCCTCAGTTCATTAGCAGAGGTAATTCCTGTTTTAACCTCGGCCGTGCTAATTCCAGCCTGGCCTTTCATACATGCAAGGCAGTCCTTTAAAGCCGGCTCTCTTTTGAAGCCTGCTGGTCGAGCTGTTCAAAGCTGCAGCTGTTTTTGGTGGTGTTTGACAGCTTTAATTGATGTTTATTTTGGCATCGAGTTTCATTCCTTTCATGCAAATGTCCTGCATGCAGTGAAATGGGCCAGGGCAGCACTAGGTGGGCACAGTTTGTGTGTATTAGGATAAGAGCAAAGTGCTTAACGAATTTACATGTTAGATCACAGAATTTCAACAAGTGGAGCACAACAAAACCAACCACACTAATGGTTAAAGTGAAAAATGACTCCACAAGCCTTTTTTGATCAGATAATGGGTAGTGAAATATTGTCCAGGACATCTATATATTTTGTAGAAGCCCACCACAAAGCTATAATTTTCAGCTTTTTAAGAAAAACTCACATCCCTTTTGAATATTTTTTTTCTTAGTGAATTTCTTTAATTTATTTAAATAGTTATTATTTCCCATCTGCCCACCTGTAGAACTGCAGATAACTGCCTCTCAGACTTTCTTGCTGCCAGCCCCCCCGCCCCCATCCCACCATCATTTCCCTCCACCAAGGCTGACATCACCATGGAGGCACGCAGGGGCCTCCTCATCTGCTCCCAATTACAGACTTGCAAAGTCCTTCAGGGAAAAGACTTCAAACTGTTATGAAACCAAGAAGACCAACCAGAGACCTCGAGAAAACAAACCAGTGACGAGGCTCACCGCCTCAGGGTCTGGCGAGGTGTGAATTTGTGTGTGACACTGTTCGGAATTAAATCATAGAGCAGGTCATGGAGGATGTTTCTTTGGGGCAGCATTATGGATGTGGAAATGTAGGATGTTTAGATGTAGAAGGTAAGAGCTGGTCGTGAAGTAACCCATTAAGACAAAGTTGAAGTAGAGAAGTTGAGTCTTACTGAATTTGTGTGAGAATAAACATGACAGTCAGACTGACTTCTGTTTGAACTTCAGGCTGGGCTGAGTACACAAGAGGCCATAGACGCTGACAAGTTGAAAAATGAAACAACAAAAATGGACTCTTCATATTTGTTGCTGTTTTTGGATCAGCATAGACTTTTTTTTATCCTCACAGATTTACCCTGAGCCATTTCTCAATTTTTCAAAAGCATTTCTGCTTTGATAGATGGAGGGAGATTTGTACTTTGTACTGAGAAAACAGACCTAATCTTGTGTTAGGAAGCACCACCATTTTAAGGTCAGGGGTCTACTAGCAGTCATCATGCATCAAAGTCAGATACAGAAGAGCAGAGACAACACAGAAACCATTTGGGCCCTTTTTTGGTATTTTGTAGTCACAGCTTATATCTAATAATTACTTTTGTCTCACATATTTTTTTTACTAATTAACTGAGTTGGTGTGTTATTAAGTGGAGGGTTAGATTATACAATAGTGTTTATAAACCTTTGTTTACTTGTAGCATTAGACACTTGATAGGACTGGTTGACACTAGACAACAGCCAGAACCCTGAAAAAGGGTCAATACACTTACATTTACTTTGGCTGGATCTATGTAAAAAAAGCTGATCAACTGTCAAACAACTGCTGAATTTGTGTAGCACATGAGCACAACAATGTCCTTATTAGTCAGAAATGTCCACTCGTATGTCATAAACAGAAATGATCAGATGCAAATAGATAAAGTGGGTGTGCGCCAGTACCCTGCTTACCCATTCTGCACTGTCTGCTCAGACAAATCACAGTCCATGTAGCAAAGTGCTAAACACTCTTAAATGCATAAACCAGAGTTAAATGAAGTGAGATGCACTGACACAGTGACTGAAGTGATACAAACATGTATATTAAGTAGCTGGCATGCCTAATGTTTTAACAGGTGATTGTGCTTGTCAGTGAGACTGAGAGCCTCACAGTGAGAGGTTGTGTTGTGACACATGAGCTTACCAGATGTTTCTCAACGTGAAAAGGGAGATAAACCTGTTGTGGCTCAAATAACAAGAAACCACTATTTAATTTCAATCTTCCAAACCCATTTAAGAAAAACATTATTGATCTCAGAGAGAATCTTTGATGATAATGACAATTTAAATTGCAGAACTGGTTTCATAATACAGTGTTCCTTAAATTCAGGTTCAATACAATATTGCACAAGTTATGTCCTTGAAAATAAACATTTTGTCTTATTCTCTACTGCTTTGCTGAACTTGAGCAAGAAAGTTTAGCAATACATATTTATTTAAGGATGTTTGGGTTTGTTTTTGATATACCAGCATCTCCATTGGTCATTATCAATCACAGGATGCAAGGTAAAATGTGTCATTTTTATTAAACAATATCATTTTTGGTATATCTATTTTGAAAATCTCTTGTGAAGTTCACCTGTTCATAAATCGCAGATAAAAATGATGTCAAAAAGTCAGCGAATCCAAATATCCTCATGGCCTTACTTCCAGCAGGATGACCTCACTGGCCCCCGTGAAGCCTTCAGCCCATCGCCCCTTACCTTCACCCCATCCCCCAACTTTAGAACCAGTCGTTGGACAACTAACCATCCATCTGACCAGCTTTTCTCTCTCTCTGGGAACACGACTTCATTACAGAGAAGAATTGTCTTATTGTGAGAGCCAACCGCCCCCTCTCGCAGGAGTGGGTGGAGCCTCGCTGGACATCGGGGCATCGTGCGGTGACCCGGCTTCAGGGGTCAGTTCACCCACTGTTTGAAAAGCATCTCACGTAACGCATCACTGGATGACTGCACCCTCTTCTCATCCGAGGGCCCTCTCACAGCCACACCAAGAATCAATGAGCTGAACATCTCTGTGCATCTTTCATAGCACTTAATGAGTGTGCACAACATAAAAACACAAGAGTTCGTGTTCAAATGAACAGCTGTTAACCTCAGAGATATTCTTGAATTACAGTATTTCAGGTACCTGGTGAATTTCTCTTAAAAAAGCTCATTTTTAACCATTTTATTTTATATTTTGTCTAGTTGCCTACACCTACTGCTCTGTCTCTTCAGGAGTACCTGTTTAAGTCCTGCACTGAATTGATTTGAGTTTCAGTCTGCAACATGACCCTGAAGGTTCTGCCCCCTCTCGTGATGAAAGGAGTTTGTGGACGGTCATTTACTTCCACAGGCAGAATTTAGCGTCTTTGATGGTGGTCTGTTTGAAGACTAACAGCTGACCTTGGCCACCATTGTGTAGAAAATGGGACGCTTTCTCTGCAAGGCATGTGCGCTGTCAGGTCAGGCCAGCTTTATCAGCAATGAATAGAAAATGTGTTGTTTTTGTAGGGTATGCTGTAGACACGCAAACCCTTTGGAGAAAGACATCTGTGGCATGAGTTTGGAAGAACCCGGCTGCTGTATGGTGTTTGATCGACTCCAGGAGGAAGCAGCAGTTTCCTCTTGAGGGGGGACTCGGTCCAAGTGTGTCACAGTTAATTGCACAATCTGAAACACAAGCATCTCTCCACAGGAGAGGGGTTGAATGTGTAAACAATCTCACAGTTTTAAAAGTGGGAACTTATAGATAAAAACCTATGAAAAACCATCACCTAAATTGCACACAGAGGCTATTGTCTTGCACCGCCATGTTTCTACAGTATCACAGAAGTAGTAACATACCTTATGTTTTGTTTTTAGTGAGTTGTTGTGAGAAATGCAATGGTTGGAAGGCAAAGAAGTAAAAGTAGATTGGTTGTTGCTGTGCACCAAAGAGTTCTGTCCATGGACGTCTTTAAAACTAAAGACTTGACAAATAGATAAACCTAATAAACCTATAGATAAACTTATGCATTGCAGAAGCTTCTTGTCCTCCAAAGCTACTGTACTGTTGTTTTACCAGTAAGTAGAGTGAGCGAGGCAGCATTTCATGTAGAATATGACAGCTAGGTATTACGCTGCATTCCTGTTTCTGCACACTCTACCTTGTCACACTTGTTTATGGATTGGCAGGTGACTTTTTTCTATGCGTACTGGATATGGTTAGGTGTTTGCCCCCCTTTTCGTTATAAAAATCCGACAAATATTATTCCCAGTGGGGCTGTGCCATTATAACACATGCTCAGCAGCAAACAACAAAAAACATATGAGTTACCAAAACCTGGTCAACAAAGGAAACATTCAGTTTTCGTGGTAGGTAAAAACAGCAGATCTATTAGGGAACTATGTCAGCACTTGATTGGGAATTAAAAAAATCAGGTTAATTAAAATTTGTGTTCATGTTCAGCAAGAATTCCTCAAAGTTTAACTTTTACACAAAGACAATAAGGAGGGATGAGACAATATCCTGAATGTGTCGAACCCGGCAGGTGGATGCTGGAATGGCGGTGAGACTGAAAATGTGAGTTAAGCGCATACCAGGGCAGTGCTCACAACAGAACGAGAGGCTGAAGTTTTGCAGCTTGATTAGAGCTTCAGACTGGGATGATGTGTTTGTCATGTGATCATGGGAATGATGCATGTCAAGTGTGAAATCAGTTCAACTTGAATTGGCTGCCTGACCTAGTGTACAAGCTGCGCTCCATTCGAGGTATGGAGGATAGTTAGAGAGGACATCAGCTGTAGTTTATTACAAATGCTCTGTCCAGTGGAAGTACAGGATCCATACAGTGGATGTGTCAGGGAAAGAGGCTTGAACAAAGCTCGCCATGGCTTTTTGTTTCATTGCCTCGGCACGCAAACAGTCAAAACCATAATAGTTGTTTTGAAACAAAGAACCCTACCAAAGACAAAAACTTCATATTTAACTTTGTTCGGTCTTTACAGCCAACCCTTGTTCAAATGTGCCGGCTGAGGCTCTGACAAGTTTGGCTTGTAGAAGTTGTGCTATAAAAGGTATCAATATGCTTTATTGCTTATTTGTTCATTGTAACATACAGTTGTTGAAACGTTTCATGGATGTAAAAAGCAGGCAGTAAAGAATTTTAATTGCTTTTATTGCTTTCCCTCTGAAATTGTGTTGCTTTTTTGCCAAGTAGCTACGGGAGGAGGTCTGTGGGGGTGGCTTTGAGCCAACTCAGAAATGTTTTATTGTTGTGGAAAAAATGATTTTAAGTACTTGCTTTACAATGCTGCTTAAGGGCATGCCTGTTTCTACTGACAGCCCTCTGTAGCTTTTGTCTGGTTAAATCATGTGCTGCATACGTTTGTTTTTTTTTTGTTTGTTTGTTAATAAAAACACAAAAAGAAAAGTGTCAGAACTGTGTGCTGTGAAAGCCTCTTTGGAAATGTTCTCCTCAGAACGAGCTTCATATGATGAATTTTTAAGTTGAGCAAGTTCAGTACATGCTTCAGTCTAGACATATTTCTGGTCTTCTCTCAATGTAACCTTTTGTTCTTGCTGTAAAGGGCAGTGTCAAGTGTTACATTCAGATATGCAGGAATTATACACTTTTTCATTCTTACATATTTTCAATGTTTCCATTGAAAGGTTCAGCGCATATGTTTAAATTGTTGAGATTCACAATATCTTGACTGACTTGACAATTGTGTTTATCTCTCAAGTGTCCTATGTGTGGTTTGCAGGTCAGTGGTAGTAGCTGTTACCACTTAGAAGCCTGATATTATATCTAATGGACACAGTAACAAAAGAAACATATACCTATGTGGAGTGACAAGGACTTGTTGTCCTGCCTTTAATGGTGCAAGTACTCTAGTTTGATTCAGGAACTCTTGGTACAGTTTGGTATGGTAAGCCCTAATTCTGCTTACGTTTCCACAGCCAACTGTATCCTTGAGGGCTTCACACAAGAAGTGTGTAGGCTGCATGACAGCCCTGGAACAGGTTGATTTCATTTCGACGTGCATATTAAAAGATCAGACTGTTCAGACCTCTGGCATGAACAGCATGTCTCACATCTGTCTCATGCTGTATAGAGAAAAAGGCTCTGCGTTTTTTTTTCTTTTCCCTGCAAACTGCACCGAGCTTGCCAAAATGTAATAACAAATGAGAAGTTGAAGACTATATTGACTTTGTTTGAGCAATGCCACAAGCATGAAAAAACAAACAAGCTGTAGTTTGATGCTACCCCGATTGCTTTTCACAGCAAAAGCCTGATCTGTTTATTTCTTTGGGGACTCCCCTCGTTTTCACACAATGCTTTTATTTTAAAGTTGCTTCCAGGAGTTATTTGGTGATATATCTAAAAACCTACCAAGTATAAAATGGAGTCATAACTCATTGAGCTACAAAGCTTGACTGATCAGTGAACATCAAGTTAGTAGAGATATAATCTAATACATTCTCTCATCTCCCAATCTCCCCTTCAACCAGTGGACTGCAATGCATCTAGCTCCACCCTGCAGAGCCCGAAAGGTGTGCCTGGTACTTCAATAGAGAGGTGCCAGAAAAATGGGACACTACAGATCAGTTACTTTGATAATTTTTGCGTTTTGTTGTCACTGGAAATTCAAAAAACAGTGTGCCAAACCAAACTAAAGAGTTTTTAATTGCCTGTTACACTTTGCAATACAAAGTTGAAAACTTTGCAATGGTGGGGCAAAGTCTTTCCGCCATTGAATTGCATCAGAGTTTGTAAGGGGGGTGAAACAACATCACTGTACACCAACCATCAGAAGATTGTGTGTGTTTATCTAGTGTATGTGTGTTTTGGTTGTTAGACTTCTACTGTCAGCCGAGCCTCCTGTGTGTCTCCATTACTGTAAAACTGTAAACCTCTGGCTGGGTTGACCTATTCTAGGCTGTTGAGAGGTTTAACTTAAGTGTACAAAGCCAGAGTGACTGTGAAGTTTTGTTATAGAACTGCAGATGAATTTCAGTGTGTAAGTACTTTTGAATTGAAATTTCTGATTTGATAAATGTAGATAAATGTAGCAATTAACTTTACTTGTATCTGCAATATTACAAACTTTTGAAAGGATGAGACCACTGAGGGACATTTAGGCAAAAAAAAAAAAAAAAGAACTTCTGTGGCGTCTCCATGAAATCTTCAGTTTAATATTTAAAGCTATGGTGAACATGTTTGCAATAAGTGACTAACTTTTATTAACTTAACTGTATCTAATGACCAGTGATACCTCCAATGTCATGTTGTTGAAGACAGTATGATTTGTGTATCTTAAATGTTTTGCCGTCCCAAAAAAATACAGCAGCTTGTTTTCTCTGGGATCTGTAGGGGAAAGGTCACAGTTTTGTGGACAGGAAGCCTTCCTGCAGAAAGACCCTTGGTGAGCTCACTGCGCCAGACCACGGCCATGTTATTCTGGCACATGCCACTATGCTGTCAAATATTTGGGTATTAGCCCACCATTGTTTTTCCGTGTGGTCCCCAGCCTTGTATTTCAAGTGGGATATGCCCTGCAAATGATATAACACACCATGCAATTTGAGATTGGCTTCCGGGATTGAACCCAAGCAGAGGTTGAAATTTCAAAGCCTGCCAAAACTATTCAAAACACCAGCGGCCCGTTAACGGCCCAGGATAATGAATTCCATGGCAGTACGGGCCTCTGTGTGTGGGAGACTCACAGCTTAGCTAAATAAACCTTGTCTGGCTGAGTGGCCCCACTGGTGCCCGGCTCTATGGGGACAAGAGCAGCCTAGTCTCTCACAGGTCACTAGACGGGCTCAGTGTTAATGACAGCCTCATTTACCCTAAACTCATCGCCATGTCCATTTGCAACATCCCACAAGTCATACCTCCACTCTGTCACATAGGATCGACTACTATCGGTGAGAGCTTTGTCTGGGGCTCAGCTTGAAATGACAAACAGCGTCTACAAAGGGTCCGTAGGAGTTGTGCTGGTTGAGGCTGATAGCAGAGATCACTAGTCTTCCCGCAGTGGGAGTGACAGGCTCTGATTTTTTCCTCTCTCTTCATTAACTATTCGCATTTGCACCTTATGTGCAGATCACCATCGCCACTCGACATGGGTCCAAGCAGTTCAAAGTCGCAGCACTGCTTGGAAGTGTGCACGCCTCCCCAGGAGTCACCATGCCTCAGACACCTGCAGAGCGGTGGGTGCTGAGATCTTGGGCGTGTTTGGATCAGGGACGGAATTTTCCTCTGAAGATGAGGAAAAGGTTTATGGCACGCTCCCATGAGACTGTCTCCTTCTCTTTGAAGCTCCTGTCTTGGTGGCTGCTCTTATCTTGAGAAAGGATTATTTTATCTCCTCCTGTTCCTTTCTTTCTCTTCTTCATCTTTCTCGCTTTTGCTTTTTATCAAGTCAGGTTTTTTTTGGATCTCTTAGGAGATCTCCTCTTTGCCCTTACTCTTTCACTCTCTCATTTTCAATTTCCCCTTTTAAAGTAAACCCGACCCTCTTTTCGTCAACACCCCTATTGTTTTCACTCTGCTTCCTTTGCTGCACCCCATTTTTTTCTTTCGCCCTATCTCCTCTACGCTACCCTTCCAACACATGACAGACTGTGTAATTAATGAGCATCATAAACCTCTCTTTCTATTAGCTACCCATTAGTAAACCTGGCAAGCCTGTCATTTTGGACAAAAACACACAGCTCCTTCATTTGATCCTGACATCAAAGGGGGATCCCCACTGTTTTCGGCTGAATACACTAATTGTGTCCTCGTTCTGGATGGGGCTACACCCCCAATGCTTCAAAAAAGCAGCCAGTGTCGAGTGCAGATAGTAAAAAGGAGTACAGGAGCAGAAAGTATTGATTATACAGGCCTAAATTTGGAGAGTTTTTGACACCAGAAAAATTGCAAGTCACTAAAGATGCGAGCCGGACCAAGAGTCTGACCCAGGATGTTGCTTGCTCTGTTGCTCTCTGTTCAGTGTAACTGGAGACACACAAACCTATATTCATGGTTGGGCTCTGATGCATTTTTAAGATAAGGAGGAGTATTTAAGTGGGGGTGAATTTTTTTTTTCTTTTTCCATTTTCCAATACAAATCCAACATTTCTATTACGGGATCATCAATAAATTTAAATGATCCTACAGAGTCCCAGATAGGCCTCTTTTTTAAATTTATTTTTATATTCTAACTTGTAGTATCTTTGCTTTGTTTTGGATGCATCAAAAAAGAAGGAAGCTACCACCTGCCGGTTTGTATGAAAGCATTTTTTTTCATACAACCATATCTGCTTTAAAATTGAGTTGTAGCGTCTGAGAAAGCATCAACTTAAAGGGGACTTGTTGCTATAAAGTTAAATTATGAGTGGAGTTTACTTCTGTTGTGTCCCGTGTGCAGAATGGCAAACGCATGCCAGGCTGTCTTTCCTTCCCCACAGATCCTTCCCTTGACACATCACACGCTGGGCCCCCACAATGGGCTGAATCACTGCCACTGCAGGAATCAACACTGTACCTCAGTCACGATTGTCTTCTGCCCTTTACAACATCTATGCCCTTTTGTTCTTCAAGATAAAGGCAACAGTCACATGTTTGCGCTTTAAGCGCCCAGCAGCTGCTCCCCTCTCCCTCTAAATGCTTCACATCCCCCTCCTCACCACAAGGCAGCATTCCCTCTCAGAGCATCTCCAAGCATCAGGCCCCTAACATTGTTTCAGGGACATGAACCCAGAAAAAAACATTAGATCCCCTTGAATCTGACAATCTGATTTCCCCCCATATCGCTGGTTTCTTAGGAGAATGCCATTTTTCTGGTGGAATGAGGTGAAGCTGGCCACCAAGGTCAATAAATACCAACATCAATCAGGCAGGTGCCTAAATCCTGCTTTCACTCTATATAGCTTTTTCAGCATGAATTACAAAACACAGAAGACAAGTGGTGACAGATTTTAGTATATCTGACAAGCGCGGCAATAACAGCCAATTACTGACATCATTTATCTTCTGACTGATGAAGTGTCAGGCTAAAATAATTTCATATGTCAATAATGGGGAGTGATTTGAAGTTTGGGGGTTCTCACCAATAGAATGGAAATTCAGCTTTACACCCCCGCCACCTCCTCTCTCACAGGCATCAAAGGCAGGGCTTGGAAATAAGGCCTGCAAAGCCATCTCTCCGTTGGCCTCTTCAAAGGACAGGAAGTATGTCACAGGGACAGGCCTTCTTTCCCAGCAAATTCGGGCGAGTAGCTATAATAACAAGCTCATCTGTGGGTCTGTGGCAGTCTAGTTCAAAGGGGAGTATGATTCCTCTTGGTACAACATGGGATGATAGGGTCAGGATGCAGAAACCACTGTTTAGTTAAAAAAAATGGACCTGGAGGGCCATATTAAAGTATGTGTCCAATTTTCAGACCCATTCTCAAAGATGTGAGAACCCTGTAAATCTGGACAAGATTACACTCTTGATTATGATCCATGGTGAAAACATTCTGACTCTCCTGTGCCAGTTTACTGCACAGGCAAATGCATAAATGCTGAACCTGATCCAGGAAGTTAGTGGAAGAACCACACCGCAGGATAAACTCCTGCAAGAAACAGATCAGAGTCTGACAGCTTGTGGCAAATTGTATGTGCATCTTAAACTGGACATAACTCTACTTGGAAAAGTTCAGTTCAGTATAACTCTTAATCAGCAGTTAAATAATAAGTCATAAACCAGCTTCTTTGGGGCTTATTAAATGCACATTACAGCAAAATTATACATGATGCATCTGTCTTTGTTGCATTGTGATTTAAGCGAGTGAAATCAGACAGTCTGCACTTCACTTGCAGCTTCAGTTGGCTGAGTGGCTTTCATGCCATGCCTATATGCACTGAAACTTGCAAACATCCAATGTGGCACTGCACATGGTTCAACGACACATAGCTACAACAGACTGCAAGTCTTTTAGTCTTACAGATTTTTTTATGAGATGACAGTTGAAATATACATTTATGAATGTGACCTGACACTTTTTAGATTTCCAAGGATAATGATTTTCAAAGCAAACTGAAAACATACCTTTTTAGTCTTGCTTTTAACTAAATTTTATATCATTAACTTTAAGTGTTTTAGCATGTATCCCTTTCTAGTTTTAATGACAGGGTCGTCTTTTATTGAGCTATTTTGGTGCTCTTATTTTAGTATCTTTTACTGTTGTTTTTATTTCATTTTATTTATTATTTCTTCAATTTCATTCCTTGTCACTTTGTTTTGGGGGTGGGAATGAGGAGTTGGGCTGGGGTAGATTTGGGTATACCTTTATTCCTGGGTTGGTGTAGATTTGGATATTTTTTGTTTCTTTTATTCCTTTTTCTGTGTAAATCGCTTTGTGCTAAATTGCTGTGTATGAAAAGTGCTATATAAAGAAAGACTGATTGATTGATTGATTGATTGATTGATTGATTGATTGATTGATTGAAGGGGGAAAAAATCCCTGTTACACAGATCTAGTAAGAGTTATTCTTTGAGTGTAAACATCCAGAGCAGGTAAAAGGTGGTGTGCTTTGAATAATATCAGAAAAATCCATTGGTCTGCTTTCCCTGCCCCCAACAGACCTCAGGAATATTTATGTACAAGTTTTACCAAGTGTACTGGGGTGTATGTAGTTGTACTGCTTTTGAGAGCATAAAAGACATTTTGTTGTCTGGTAAACCCTGATTTCATTAGCTCCGTGAAAATGCATTACTGTAGAAAAAAAGTAAGAAACTCTGCATTGATAGTAACTTACGGGACGAAAATTGCTGAGCAACCTCACCACATGATGTGTCCAGCATTACTGTCACATGTGGCTGGGCATGACACATGGCACTGTGGCTTCTGTCTTTTGTTATGTAATTGCAGACTTCAAAGGAATCTTAGCATACTTTCATCTGCAGCCAGATCAGTCCAACAAGTTTGGGATTGCAAAACCTTATTCTCATGTCAAAGACTCCAAGCAGACAGATGTACTCCACCAAGCCAACACTTGATATTATTTTGTCTCCAGAAAGCCTGAGAGAAGATGGACTGAATTGAGTATTGCTAAAATAACACCTCAGTAGTTCAAAGGGGGATCCAAACAGTCTTTGATGTTGGCAGGATCTAGGCTATCACACGTGTTCATTAATCCTAAATATTGAAAAAGATCCTATGATAATGCTATGAGCTTGTAGGTGATGTGATTGGGATAATCTAATCAGTTCTGCTCCAAATGCTAATAGTGTAGAGGTTAACTATTTTGTAACTTATATGTTGGTTCTGTCAACCTGTCAAGCCCTCAGACTTGGTTAATAGATTTGCTGAAAACTCCACATTTCTGTCAGCCTAGGGGTGAGGTGTTAATCCCTATCTTTCGGCAGTTAAATGTAAGGTTTTCTTGACGCCTCCTCGGCTCTTTGAAGACACTTAAGAGGAGGGGAGAGCCAAACGAGTTGTGTCAAGTCTGACAGAAAAATAGAATAGCACCGGATATGCTTTCATGATAAAAGCTTGATTTGATTGCTTTTGAAGCACCCAATTTTCTTTTATTCTTATAAATCAGAGGTTACATGTAATTGGATGAGAGGTGGAGGTTTATCCTTGATATTTCAAAAAATACAAATATAACATCTCACAATGTAAAATAGCTTTAATTAATCAGCCGGTATTATCTTTGAATTGGGCAAAACATTATGACATTTCCAAGTAAAACTTCCTGAAACTGAAGTACTTTCAAACTGCTTGTTTTGTCCAACAAACTGAGAGCCTTATCAAACTGTGAACAGTTTCAACATCAACAACTAAGAATGCTGTGTTATATTAGTAATACTAGTTACATTAGTTCACTTGATCTAACAGCTAACCTTTGCAAATGCTCTCTTTTTTTTTTACCCAGTGAGGTGTTTTATTTTGAAAGTGTGGACAGGAAGCCGTATACTCTCCTGTGTGTTCAGTTTAGCGGCGGCGCTCTGGATCAAAGGCTGCTTTGGCTCTTCACTCATACGGTCCTGTAGCCTCTCGAGCGCACTGTGTTCTCGTGTCCACGGACCTTCCTCTGTCTGGATATCGTAGCCTGTTTCCTTTTTCCATTGGATTATAATCTTCTGATGGTTTTCAACAAAAACTCGATGCATAGAAATGGGTAAACTGCACTCGAAACATGGTAAGGATTCTTATTCTTGAGAAAATCACAGCTATGGCTCTTTTGTGTGGTGCTGCGATACTTTCGAGTAACAGTATTCATTGTCTTCTGACTTTCTTTCTTTCTTTCAAGCTGCTATTTGTAAACCGAGGGAGAGTCCAGAAGGTAAGCACGGCAGATTTTCTTACATGCTGCCCCATCTGTAAATAAAAAAGTCTTATATTTCGGTCAGTTTGTGAAGAGCCGGACAGTTTTCAGACTCATGGCTCATTAAAGTAACATCATAGCGCAGAGTCCAACTCTTTGAAGATGGGCCGCTTCTCTAAAACGTGACTGTAGCGAGAGGAAATGCGGTTTGCAGATGCTAATCGTGCATTTTTCATATATTTTTTAGGCGACAGTTTTGTAGTCAATGCCTGTTTGGCGAGAAAGGGAATCGACGACTGGCTCGTGAAGCAGAAATACTACTGCACGAGCTCTCGCCTCGAGCAACCGGACTGTCACCACAAGAACAACTGCGGTTTGACTGCACGGGTGAGTACGAAACTGCGCACGAGGACAAGTGGCGATAGCAATATTTAACGATATTAGCCCTTCAATGAAGTTTTGCGGCTTTTTTCGACATGTCCCCCCCGTAGGTTTGACATTTCAGCCTCTTCTGACATCTGAGGCCGTAGTCTTATCGACAAACTTTCTGAAGGCTGTGTTAATAGACAAACTTATAGTATTTCTGAGGAGGAAAGGCTGCTTTTTAATCGTCTGCTCACTTAAGTATTTGCCATTCTGCATATCCATCATACCCAAAGTTCAAAAGGTAGCCTACACACATATTAAAAACCATTTAAAACACATAATCCCTCAATTTTGTCTGCCATAGACTTACCTGTTGTTTTATGTGTTGTATCAAAACGTTGGATTGCAACACTCGTCATCCCTCATGTAAGGAACAAATGTTTGTATCATCCTGTGCGCAGCTCTGGAGGCTTTTTGGGTAACAATAGATCAAGGCTGAGTTGAAAGCATTGCATCGTGACAGTCTGGTGACAAGTGTGGATTGCGAGGGTTACGGAGAAATGTTGGGGGTCATGCTTGTTTTGTATTTTGGCATTGCTGTAAACACACTGTTGTTTGTTGTCAAGTGAAGAAAATATCCTTTGGAATTGCTTCAGAGGAGCCTTAAGCCTCTTTGGTTAGCGATGCCGTCCTCAAAGGCAGCATGTTTGGAGAATTGGAGCTCATCAAGACAAAAGGAAAATCAGTTC
Organism: Xyrichtys novacula; assembly: GCA_962446985.1. NCBI lineage: Eukaryota > Metazoa > Chordata > Actinopteri > Labriformes > Labridae > Xyrichtys > Xyrichtys novacula. The sequence continues at coordinate 21,113,914 of OY660864.1, read as the reverse complement.
CCCCACCCACAATCCAGTCACTTTGAGCTGAAATGCTTCTACCTTTTGGACACAGCCCAGAACTCAGAATCACTCTCATTCAAGACATATACAGCACCTGCTGTAGTATTTTGTTAGGATAATGGGTGGGAGGAATTTCCTTTTAATTTTGACAGATCCTGAAGTTGTTTAATGTTTAAAAAGCTTAAACAAATTTTCACCACCATGTCGCCGTGTATTAACCGCCAGCTTACAACGGTTTACTTTACCGCTCTTTTACTGTGTATGAGTCAAATCTTAGTAAAGTCATGTTACACCTTGCATTTAAATTGATTATAATTAAGACAAAGAACAACTGCACACATGGGCTGAATTGTTGGAAAGATGTGTGATGGTTGTGCAGATTTTTGGCATGTTGTAGAAGTGAAAATTCAAACATCACACTTCAGGAAGTTTAAGCAACCAAAATATCTTAACTGCTCCACCTGAGTCAGGTCCAAAGTCTTATTTTGTTTTGTTGTGTGCAGGAATATGTCCTAGGGAGCTTTGCAGCCGTGGGTTTGCATGGGAGGTTGGTAAAGAAAAGGTTGCAGGTCCTTTCTTGAGTGTGTTGGTCTAAGGTGAGGCGCCATTGATCGAGCGTGGTGAAGAGTTGGGAAGTTTGGACTGGCTTTACATATCACAACCACATGGTGTCAAAGATATACTAATCCTGGCATGAGCCCAAAGCTGCAATACTTCTCCAAAAAGTAACAGGATCTAGGCTACGGCGGGCACTTTTTCTCTGTGAGCTTTCTTCAGGATCGGATCTTGTAATTTGAAACATACAGAAACATGTATATTGACATTTTAAAAGCAGTTTAAATATTTAGAAGCACTCTAATATTACGCAATTACCAAACATAATTAGCACAAAACAAATATTCCTTACTTTGTTCCTGGAAGTAAACATGTTTTTTTCTTTAAATGGAGCAGGAGTAGTGGATGAAAGGAAAGGATTTTTTTGGGGAAAATTCACAGTGAATTGAGCATAAATGAATAGAAGAAGAAAGGCGTCTTTCACCGTCAATATTTATTGAGTTATTTTTCTGTTTGTGTCGTGATTTTAAACTGAATACTGAATCTTTTAAAATTTAAAACAAAGTTTAATACAATTGTTGACTTTTTGCAGTGTTATTTTGAGCGTTACTGTTTAAATGAGCTGAGAGCAACAGACAGAAGGTACTATCTTTCACACAAAAAAAACATTACTACAATCAAATGTCTATCACTACATCATTCAGATCACCCCATGCTTATTCTAAGCGTGTATATGATCCAGATAAAGGCTTCATTTGCATCTTTTTCTCTCAGCACTGTAACAACTAACTGTAATAGAAGGACACTTAAAATGATCCTCAGCACCTGTCTGCCTGTTAACTATCAGCACTCAGAACGCTCGACTGTCTTTGTGTCTGTTTGCCCAAAAATCTTCCTCTCTTCTCTTCTTTCAAAAATACATCCTCCTATATTTAATCTACATTTGATCACCTGTCTTTACAACTGGGTTCAAAGAATGTGTGCTTTAACGCAGTAGGCCTAGAATTTTTAGGCCAGGCTTTAGTCATTTTCCTCATTCTCAAAATCATCTGATTTAAGCTTTGGTCGCTGCTTTACTATTTTTTCATATCCAGCTGGTCATTTGCGAGGTTCCCAGGTTGTTATAGTTGCACTTTTATGCTCATGTTTGCCTGTAAGGATTACTAAAAAGGTGATTCAGCACTCCGGCCGATGCTTTCCATCTCTTTTACTTCTGTCATGAATTGTTCCCCTTCATATGGCCGATAGACTCTTTCATTTTGCAATTTCAAAGCAGGATATTGATGCCCCTGTCAAACTTCATCTGCAATGTGTAACACACAGAGGTGCAGTGGTTTGCTGTGCTTGTAGCCTTCTCTATGAGGTAGTAACGTAGGCAGAATGGGAGGAGGACGGCAGCGGTATGTTGTGTCGAAGACGGCAAAAAACACATTCTGGGACATCTACATTACAGTACGAAGAGTGATGGCAGAAGCTCATTGCGGTGCTGCTGTTGAATCACAACATGTCAGAAGTTAATGTCTGCTGTAACACAACTACTGAGACTACAAACAAACTGAACTCCAAATGCCCTGACCCTTAACTGAAGATTGGATCAATAAGAAAGACCATGAGTCCCAATATCACTTTGAACTATATGAAAAGTCACACTGCTTAAGCTGTGGATGAAAATATTCTTAACTCTTGGGTAAAAGAATGGGAGTCAAGTGTTTCAGCTTTAAGAGCTGTCTTTATTGTATAGAATACCTGGTGAGATAGTTATTTATAGTTGCTGTTCTTTGAGCCCCCCTCCCAGCTGAACCAGGGTCCAGGAGAATGTGGGTCGGGTGTCAACAGTAGGGAGTCCTTGCTTGGAATTCTTTTGATCTGAATCTTTCCAGACCATATACCCCACAGGAAAAAAGGCAGTTTCTTCAAGTTGTTTTTTTTTTTTGAGCCGAACTTTATGAACTTATTTGAATTGAAATGATGTCTGAATGTGCAGAGATAAACATAGACGAAAAGACGAATGTGACAGCTTCACTCATTCATGAGCTCTGCAGGGTTTGTTTGAAGCTGACAGACAGTGAGTGACTGGTGTGGGCAGGTGGACCTGGGCTTCTCAACACATGAAATCCAGGTCATGTGAGCCTTAGCGCACTTTGTCCCCTGTCTACAGCATGGTGTCTACACTTCACCAATAAATTTGATATGTTATGTGCACCCTGTAAAATCATGCCGCTGACACAGACATCAATGGAGCTGAAGATTTTCACAACTTCTGACGAGGAAGTTCAAATTTCCCATGGTTGTTTTAATAGGTTGCTTCTTTTGGCGTCAGATGAAAGACAGGGCCATCATCTAAAAAAAATCTATTTAAGTACTTATTCCTCATTGAATTACTCCCCTCTACTCTTAAACTTCCCCTCCCCCTCTCCTAGCCGCCCCCCTCTGCTCCTTTCCCCCCCTTAGGCTCCATCTGTTTCTTGCGTTTACCCTGTGGCCCTGTGGTGGTTGTGGCTGATGAAATGAGACTACATTTGAAGTGGGCCATGCAGGGAAGTGTTCGTAGTGACACTGATGGCTCCGCCCTTCTCTGTGAGGCCCTCTGCATAGTAAAAGTTGCCTGCAGTCTACTCGCGTCACTCTCCTTACATTTCCAGAACTTATTTATGTTTTCTAAAAACTGAGCTCCCATCAACTTGTATGGATTTGTACACAAAAGCAAAGGTACATCTGACAACTGAGTGAAACTCAAAAGTGAATCACAGTGAAATGTCAGCCTCAAACCCCTTTGTTTCACACTCAGTTGCCAGCCTCTTTGATTTCACTTTTTTTTAAGTAGAAAGGTTTTTTTTTGGAAGTAGTCCTAAAGCTTTTAAATGCATTCCCTCTGCCTCCAAGTCTGATAAAAGACATGGCAGGTTTCGCGCCCCCTTCGTCTTTCGCTTCTGCTGTTTTGCTTTTTCTGTCCTTGTCGTTCTCACAAAGCGAGGGCCCTTCTCTCCAAGCTGAAAGCACCTTTCAAATGCAGACTCCTCTTCCTCTCTTTCTCTTTACTTCTTTCGGTCCTCTCCCCGTGCGTTTTCTTTTCCCACCGGCTGGCCTCTTGTGTGCTCTGTGTGACGTATGCCCCTCTCCCACCGGGCTCTACCCCCTCTGTGCTCCCAAGGGACCGGGGGCCTGTTGTTGCTCTTTGAAGAGGCTGAGAGAAAAGTTTGGAGCCACACTCTAAAGAAAAGAAAAGCCTTGGTCTTTGGGGAGGAGGGGTAGCACCTGGCCATAGAGGGGCTCTGTCATTTTTTTCTTTTTTAAATTTCCCATGAGAAGATGGGGTGGAAGCATTTGGCTGACATCAACATAGTCGAGGGATTGGGAGGTGCTTGGATGTGCAGGTGGCTTAAGTGCCACATCTGGTGTTCTGTGTCACATAGATTACCATAAGCTGAAGGAATTTCTGTGCGACAAAGCAGAGTGGATCATCCCAGGTATGAATTCAGTGAAACAGTTTGGTCAACCTCTCCTATAGACATTTAACCATCGTTTGTTCACCCGTTCTTTTGTGTTCAGAGCATCTCTCCGCTCCTCTTTGTGAATCTCTTCCCCTCACTCCAGTTGAATCAAATTTAAGGAGCTTTCATAAATCAACACATTTCTGAAGTTGAAGTCTGTAAAAATAGTGATCTACTGTCATTTCTAGGCACCAGTGGGACCAGTGTGTAGCATCTTAATGGTATGAGTAAAATGGCTTTCATGTATGGGCAAATCTGTTCACGCATGTGCATGTGAGTGCAGTATGTCTGGAGTCAGCTGTACGGATGCACTCCAGAGATCAAAGGCTTCTGGGGGAATGTGCTCTAAATCTCAGAGGATTAGCAGCTGAGATGTTGCTTTGTTTCCCCAAATATATGCTCAGTTTGGAGCATCGGATAGCTGTTGATCAAAGTGTCTCTCACCACCCTCTTCATGGTTCCATTTGGTCTGGGGGTTGGGTTTCCACCCTTGAGGGTGGCATTAATTTCACAATTGAAAGAAACAGTTGAATTTTTAGGATGAGTTGTTGTTGGGGTTTTTTTGTTTGGAAACTGGACTCGGGCTCTGACTGAAATGGCTTCTATTTGACAAGCATGTTCCCAGCAAATGGTATAAATACTCTGATACACCAAGCAGATAATCTGTCCAAACTCAGAGTTCATTTAACTGACATCATCATCTTTGATGCTCACATATCTTCAACCTTTTGATGTGTGTGTTTGCCTCAGACATGCTAATGCCGTTTGAAGAGCGTCAGTTTAGTGTTGCTTTCCACTTGTGTCTTGAAATATTAGGTTAGAGAGGAGAGCGTTTTGTGGAAAATCTTTTCGTCGATGGCTAATGCACAGTTTCATGTATAGTAGATCAAAGAGTTTTACAACCAAGCATATACATTTGTTATTCTTTTGATGAAGTAGTGTTTATGGGTTTTTTTTTTAAGATGCAGCACTTAGCACATTTCTATCATCATGGTAATGATAAATGGGTTTACTTAAAAATATATGATGATTTATGTACGCAAATAAGATGTGTTGTGTTTATTAAAAAACAAGAATCATGTTTTTAATGTGAAAATGTCTTTTTATGGTTACAAACTGAAGTGGTTGTGTGTGTTTGGTTTGAAACTAGAGGTGACTTGGGCTCCCCTGGTGGAGCTGGGGTCCTCTGAGCTTTGTGTTGGAGTGCAGTGCCCATTTTAATCACCCACTTAAAAGGCTCTGCTGAAGTGGGTGTTTAAGTGTTTAAACCCTGAATAATTCTTTGTTGTTTGTTTATCAGTTTCCCCTGCGGGTTGCGCTCTGGCCTGTGCAGTAAGTGCTGAATAATTTGACTGAGCACTCAAAGTGGCGCTCGAATAGGACTAGATCAACATCTGCACAATTTCAAGCTCTCATGAGAGTCTCCACGTATGCACAGGGTTGTGCATTCACACTCATGTAGCATGAAGCACACACTCTCTTATAGTTATACAAACTCACACAACCCCGTTTGTTTACCCTAATACATGAATCCATTTATCACTGCTAACAGACACGACTCCCAGCGTGATCCTCTTCCACTTGTTTTTCTTACATACTGGTCATAGGGAAACACCAGTGTTTGACTCCACAGCATTCATGAGACCTGCTGTTGTATTTATCCGCCTTATGTTTGAGTGCTTTTGTGACCAGGACTCGTAGGCCACCTGAGGCAGAGGGAATGGAGGAAGTTGGTTTAGGTAAACAGAGATGGGAGAGCATTGTGCGTCCTGCAGACAGAGGTTCCAGGGCTCTCCGGTTCTTCCTGTGGCGCCAGGGCTGAAGGAGGTCTGGATTGTCTTTTAGGGGATGTTTTTAGTGGAAGGAAAGCTAAACAGAGGAGCAGCCTGGCTGAAAGGAAAGCTGTCCTCCCCTGGTGGGTTAATGCTCCACAGGTGCCACAACTGAAAGAGGACCTCTCGACATTCGATAAAGCAGATCAGCCCTTTGCTCCTCAAAGGGTCATTTGCCTGTCCCTTGTCAGTCAAACTGGCCTCTCTGCTGAGACCATGCTCAAGTTGAAGGTACATCCTTGAGGAGAGGTTGTAAGTTTCACAAGTTAATGATTTAACATGTTAGTGCTTTGATTGGATTATTTTACTTTCAGACACATGTGGTTGAGATGTGGACCCAGTTGACTGAGATTTAGATGAAAGTGATACAAGCTTTTCTGTGGCTCCTGCTTACTGGTGTGTATGGCTCCTTTAAGCAGAAACAACACCCCTAAAAATGTCCTCACAATACCTCAAGGGTCCGCATGTGAAATTATTAAGATTTGAATCAGTGTATGAAGTCATTACACAGACTTCAATCTTCAAGCCCTGTAGTACTAAGTTGGTTTAGTGTTAATGTAAACCAGCATTTAAATACTAGGTGTGGAAGAAAATATCGATACAGCATAGTATTGCGATATTTTGTCTGGTGATATATCGTATCGTCTCATTTACCGAGTATCGATTTTTTTCAAATTAATTGCTAATATGAAGTCAAATTTATGATGATGGAGAAATAAAATCAAGTGTTTGTCCAGTGAGGTTGGCAGAGGAGACATCATAGAGCAGGAGAAAGTTAGCACAACAAATATATATAAGGTTTGCAAGATGTGCTACATGAAAATAAAATACAGCACAAATAAGACAAACATAAGGGAAAGATAAATGCTAAATTAGATAAACAGTTGAAAAAATTGAATAAATAGCATCACCATACTCACTGTATTGCAAAATGTTAAATATCACAATGATATTGTATCGTGATAATATCGTACCGTAGGGCCACTACTGATTCCCACCTCTAATAAATACGGCAGGTAAATCAAGTTTGGGTTTTGTTTCGCTACCTCAAACTCTTTTCTGCTTGCATCAGCAGCCACTAAGTCATTTTTCTCTCTTGCTTATAAATATTTTAGATATGTTCATATACACTTTATTTCAATGTTATTGTTACCTCTGTAACTGTACCTGTTACAGAAATAGGTGCCGTCCCTCCACTAAAACAGACTTTTCCAATAGCTGAGATGAGAGTGTGCCTGTTGTGGTTCATCTCCAGCTGTGCATGAAAGGTTCAGACAATGTCCTAAATTCATATTTGAAAACAGCTTATGTGTTTCTGCGTCTTATTGTGTTTTTTATGCGCACTGTTGTTTATTTGTGTAAAAGCAGTGGTGGAATTTTTTTTGCTGCTGCAACCTCATTATGGTTAGCTGTGACACGAGCCACTGATTTCAGTCAGCTATGAATAGAAACCTGTCACTGGCACCAGTGAGCTTTAATGTAGTAGCTGAAGTATCTATTTCTGCAGCTATGTTTACTAGAACAGTTGAAAAAGTCTCTGTAATTACAGACATTTTCGGTCCATAGTTAAAAGGTCAGATGTGAGGGATGTTTAGAGGTAGTGGCTTGTGGCTGGCAGGATGTATGCTCCTAACGTGCTGTGTGTGTGTGTGTGTGTATGTGTGTGTTGGTGTGCATCCTCCTGTTTATGTTTGAGTGTATAGATATATGTTTGTACAGTCAAAGGGCAAGAATGGCCACCTTGGTGTTTAGGTCACTCCCATCTGGTCAACATGCACACATCAGAAGATTTCCAAACAGTCACCTACCACACGGAGCGATGCTTCTGATTACAGTCACAAGGTGTAACCGCTGATTGTGAATGAAAAAAGGTCAACCACTAACTACAGATGGGACTGTAATTGGATGTTACAGATGTCATTTAGAGGAGTTTTAGAGATCTAATCATAACCATCACCATATTTATGAAACCTCCTCTTTCACAGTTTGCTTTTCTTTTATTGTCTGGAGGGTCTGAGTCTTATCCACACACTCTCTTGCTGCAGCCGTTTATAAATCAGTTTGTAAGTTGATAAGAAAGCAATGAGAGCAAAGTCCTTTATCTCCTCTGCGCGTTCTGGTGTTAAATTTAAGAATGTCTTGTCTGAATGAGATAATGAAAGATACAGCTTTGAGTCTCAGCTGATGCATGCTTTATACAATATAATAACAAACTTTGCAAACTTATGGACCCCTTCAAATTACTGATGTTTCTCAAAGGTGATCTACAAGCGACCAAAACTTTTTAAACCACTGTAGTCTCTTGTCTTTTCAAAAACATTTAACATAAAGGATCAGTTTTCTCAAGATGTAGCAGCTGACATGACAATTTGCCAAAGAGGTTCTCCTCCTTTGTCTGTGGTTTAAGGATGGATTGGCTGTCACTTTCCTATTACCCTTGAGGCAGACTTCCTGACTCAAACCTTGCTCTCCTGCCGCTCTTTACAGGCACTTCAGTCTGGCGTCTGAAGCCACCCAGACAACCTAAGGACCGTATCCCCTCAGTGTCAGCTTTGACTTATTACTGGGACCCTCTCAACGGAGTGTAACACAGTCACCGTTGAACACAACACACATGAAGGCAGGCATGTTTCCAGCCAGTTGCCGTAAATAATGATTGACACATACACACACACTCTTTGTACGCCCGTGTCACCACCCTGCTCCGCCTTTTGGCAAACAGAGGTAAAAGTGAGAACGCAAACCCACTTTGTTCAAACGTGATGTGATATCAAAGGGTTTTTCTTGCAACACAAACATTTGGAGTTGTGTAATTTGGGGCACGAGTCCTTCTTTCCAGCCTTGTCTTTCTTTTTTTTTTGTCATTCTCTGGATCTGAACGTCACTCTGAACTCAGAGAGCCATAACCTTGTGAGTTGTTGCTCTTGGCAGGCAAAGAGCACCTGTAAATCAAGGCCAAGCGACAGGCTGTCTCCATTCCCTTCCTAACCATAGCGTCCTCCCGGGAATGCGAGGTCTCAAAGTGGAGTTCATGGGCTTCTGGAGAATGTGTTTTAAGGATTCACCTCAAGCTCGGATTCCCTGTTAACTCTCAGACCCCTGAGTAGACTTGAGGATAGAAACAGATGTAGATTTTGCCTCTGCTGTCTGTTTATTTGGTTTTATGGTCTTGTGTGTGACATTTTATTAGCAGATGTATCCAACTTATCTGAAACAGTAATTAACATAAAGCAAAAGTAGTTCGGGTCTCTTATATTCGGAGGATTACAGCAACGGTGACAGCCACGGGGCCTTCAGTCATGTGCGACAGAGCAGGTGCTAACTTTTATATTTTACAAGAAATGTTAAGATTTGAGACTCATTAGCTTTGTTTACATGGGCACAGAAAATCGGAATAATGCCCGATCTGAATAAAAATGCATCATGTAAACATGTCGATCGGAAGATTCTGATCCAATTCGGCTCAATCGGAAAAAAATTATTCCGATCGAGAGGGGTGGTTTATTCCAATCATTATTCCGAAACGTGTCCATTTAAACACTTACTCCGATCGTGACTCTCTTACCTGACTTGATCTTCACTCTTTGTTTATTGAGGTCAGGACAGGAGGTTTCATTATTAACGCTCTGGCAATAAACCCAACCGCATGTGCTGTGTCTGCTCCTCTGGTAACATAACAAGGTGTACATACAGCGTAATGATGTCACATCTGCATGCTCAGCGTAACCTCTGACAGAACAGTAAAATAAGTAAGCAAGGGCACCATCCAGTGACAACATTTAACAGGCGGGAAAATCCTGAATTGGATGGAGTGAGCCACTACCGCGTTTGTTGGTTTGTTGACAGCACAGACGTCAATACAACTATTCTTCTGCGGTTGTTTTAGTGAAATCAGACAACTTTGCACATGTCCAAATGCTTCTAATCTGAATAAGGCTTTGTGCACGTCATGATCGGATTATTTGATTTTGCACCCATATAAACAGTGGATTCAGATTATCTATTATATATTATAATTGGATCAAAAAATTTTGCGCATGCAAACATAGCTAATGACTAATAAAAAACTCAATTAATGTTAATAAAAAGTAAAGTTAGACTTTTGATCTTGACATGGAGTTTACTCTACTTCTCCTCCTCTTTGGTGAGATAATACTTTGATAAACGGCGTGATAAATGTAAATTGCTGTGGTTATATATTTTTAAAACACTAATAAAGGCTGTTACCTTGAGTCAAAAGCAGGATTTACTGCCCGAAGGGGCTGGCAGAGCTGTAAGAGCTTATCTTTGCAGGTGTAAAAGTTTTGTAAATGGGTCATTAAAGTGTTGGCCAACTTCACACATAAAACACATAAAGAGAGAGGGGGAAGGAGATTACTTCAGATCAGCATGTTTCTGAAGCACTGAGATGAGGGCTGTAAATCTCTGCTAATATTCCACTGAGCCTTTCAGGAGGCTGCCTTTGATGTGGGTGAGGTAATGTGACCGGCAGTGTTTGCAATGTAAATCTGACGTGAAGAAATGAGCGCTGGCTGTGTGCACTATCGCTCCACAATAGGAACGCATCCAATCATTGGGGGGAATAAATTCAGGGAGCAAACAGCACGTGAAGCCAAATCTACACGTACAGAGGAATTTACACACATGCATGCTCACACACTTTACAGATACGTGTCTTTTGCAACCTCTCATCCAGAAATGTCAGAGAGTTCATTTACACAGACACATGGTGTAATTTGACTTAATATATAGCTAAAAGCAAAACTGCTGAACCACACCTCCCCTATACAAACAGCTTTTCCTCAGCCTCACTGAAGTTTTTCCGCAGTGTTTGTGTGTGTGGAGAATCTCTGCCTGACCTGTGTCGTGAACTAGAGTTAACACGGTAAGCCCCTCTGGCATGTGCAGCCTCCCCTGAGCCCCTCCAGTCTTGGTGTTGCTGACCATGCACACTTTAATCATAGAGCAGCTTCCTCCAACCTGCCTGATGATGGATCCTGACTCTGCGGCTATAATTTCCTTCCTGGGTTACAGGAAGAGAGGTGGGTGTGTGCCATGACTGAGGGGTGTCAGGCATGGGGCCGTGGAGTCTGGAGAGATACTGTCTGTCTTTGATGCTAGTTAAATGAGTTAAAGGGCATATTTCCAATTAATCATCCATTTTGGTATCCTCTAAAATTATTAAGTATTTCTCTTCCTGAAGGGAGATCATGGCAAGAAAGTGGTTGAGATGCAGAAGAGAAAGCTGTGGTGTTTGTTTTGGGGCCTTCATGTAGTTTCAAGTTGCGTGTTTGTAACCACTTGATGGTGTTTGAACACTTTTCCATCTGAGTGAGCCTCCAACTCGTAATATTTTGTTGCATAGTTTAATGCTATTATTTACAAGAGTATGTTTATAAAAAATATTCTCTAGCTAACTCTTGATTTAAAGCATTCAGGTGATAGCAAATGTTTTGAAGGACTGAACTTCAAAAGATTTACTGTCCCTGACCTCTGTGAAGGCATCCCATTTCGTATCTCATTTCTTATCTTAGAACACAGTCGATAGGACTTCCTCTTGGCTCTGCAAGCTGCTCATGAGATCGCTTTTATGCATTTGTTGTTAAGCTTAGAAACTTTGGAAAGAGAAATCATCCTTCCTATTGCAGCAAACTCATTTAGTTCATTTGATCATGCGTTTGATTGAGAAATACAGTCTGGATAGAGAGGAATGCACAGAGATTATTTTGCCATAGCTCTTCGACTGTAGGTGTTGTATGAAATTGGCCTCATCTCCTCATCATCCTCCATAAATGGGACTATCTCGCGTCGGTTTTGCTATGCTATGAGATTATCTGGGATCTTTATTTCATGTGTGAAAACTGATCCCTCTTTGAAGCCTCACTCTGAAGCGGTGCAGCGCCTCACTACCTTACATCAACACTCTCTATCTTGGCTCCATCTCAGGGCGTTGTGTTTTACAGCTACATGGGGCTTTGAATAAGTCTGTTTAATGTTGCCGTGAAGGTGAGGAGTAGTCCAGCCAAAAAAAACTGCAAAAGACTGGACCCTGGACTGAAACTGTAGTGTGATGATAACCGGTGGTCTGCTGAGTTTATTTTTCTCCTACAGCAGCCCCGCCGCCACACTTAACCACACGTTGCAGGATAGGCACTGCTCCAGATTCAAAATGTTGTGCTTAGTTCTTTGAAACTGCCTCCGGTGTATCTCACTTTACTCCTTGGGATGGCAGAGGGGGATGGGTATTTCCTCTTCTCAGGTCTTCAGCTGGTAATGCTACACCTATAAGCTAATTTGCAGCTCTAAAACTAATATGTTTTTTTTCTCACTTCTTAGCTTTCATCTCTTGACTGTTAACACTCCAGAGTTTTGAAGTTTCCCATGCCACACAGCTGTTTTCACCATTAGTTATTCATAAACTGAAGCTAGTGGCTGCTATCCAGACGTGACAGAATCTGTTGAAATCATTTCATTTGCCAAGTGCATGAAGTTTTTAGACCCAAATAAAGCCATGAAAAAAAAGTTTGTCATACAATACCTGATGTAGGAAAAGCACGGTGTCAGATTGTATATCTTTCGATGCCCCTTTTGTATTTTATGATGTTATTTATTGTTTAGTCTGTACAAATGCGGGTGAGCTCCGTGCTGCAGCAGCTGTGGCCAGTAGGTCAAAAGTTAAAAAACAGACTTTTCACTTTCTGTTTCCAGCACTGGATGGCTTTCATGTGACTGCCAGCTACTTCAGCAGTAAATATAGTTTTATTTCCTCATCCTCTCTTATCTTTGTCATCGCCTGACTTGCCCACTTCGCAAAATAACCTCCCATGTTTTTTTTTCCTCCTCGCTCTGTGTCGATGCCACTGCCCCAAACTTTGCAGTCCTGAAGGTGTGTTTAGTAGAGGGTGGAGGCAGCAGGAGAGACACCCAGCCACAGTCCTAATGAGATTTTTTCTGGGTTTTGATGGAGTGCCAGTAGTGCTGCTGTTGCTCTAGAGGCCTGCCTCCACTGAGCCCTGGCGCACGATCAGGGGGAGCTGTCGTCGGCCGCATAAATTGTCAGCTTGTGTGGCGGGTCGTAGAGGCAGACAGCATAGAGACCAAGAGGCCCTGTGGGACTTTCCCACAATCACATACAAGTACATATTACTTGCACTTTCATGTACCCTTTTGCATTCAGACACAGACTGGGTCTATGTCTACAGTGCCAGAGTAAGGATGACGCTGGAGGCAACTTTCAGTCTTAAGTCACCATGCCGCTCTGTCTGTGCCAGCATGGACTCGCTGTCCTTTAACTTGAACAGAGGAGTAAGACAATACCATAATCACAGAGCGGAACTTGAATCATCAAACTGAGTGACAAGGAGGATTTCCAATCTTTTTTAAACCTTCTTTTACTATGTTTAGGTTAGCTGAGTAGTAGTAGTAGAATCCCACCATTCTCCACATCAGCAGCCCACATTACTGAATGAATTAATCATATACATGCTCACTGCTTGAGTTTAGAAGCCAAAAGATAAGAAATTTGAGATTCAACTCACAAACCAGACTACTCCCAGGTCAGTGAGCTTACATTAAGCTTGTCATATTTGACTCGTGAACCGAGTTGGACATGATAGGTGATGATGGCACTCATGCTGCACAGTAACCTGTCCAATTTTGATTTAAAGCCAAAGTTTTCACTTGTCCACCTACGTTGTATTTTTGTGCATCAATTACTGCGTCAAACAATTTAGCCTTTTCTCTTAAATATTGTGTTTATTCTGTCTTTGCGCTAAATACAGTTAGTTTAAATCTGGTTTAACTCAAAGCACAAGTTCAACCTGAGAAGAGATGTTTGCTTCTGTAAGTTATAAAATTCAGTTTGCTCTTTTATCTGAATTTGACACCAAAGTGTTTTGATATTTTGAAACTTGTCTTAATTTTACATTGATGAACTCATATTGTTGTCTTAAGGGTTCAATCAATCAATCATGCCATTATCACATTACCATATTCTCCGGACTATAAGTTGCACCGGCCAAAAATGCACAATGAAGAAGAAAAAACATACACCGGTATAAGTCGCATTTTTTGGGGTAAATTTATTTTTACAAAATCCAAGACCTAATTATATATGAAATTGTGTATTTTATTGAGTATAAGTTGCAAACCCAGCCAAACTTTGAAAAAAGTGCGACTTATAGTCTGGAAAATACGGTAATTTACCAAAAGCTTATAAGCAACAAGGCAAAGATGTTTTCTCTGTGAGGTAAAACATACTTAAATGAAAAGAATTCAACAGCTTTAAAGAAACAGGTTTAAGTAAATGTTCAGTAAACATGACTTCTATTAAAAATGCTGATCCGTTTTTGGCTCATCAAAAATTCATATTCTTCAGTCATGCCATTGACGAGGTTAGCCAAGCTTAACGCCTTCAAACGGGCGAGTGATGTACGAGAGGCTGTAATGGGACAAACACACTGTGTCTTGTGCTAAAGTCCACTAATAAATCACTCTCTCAGACGGGGCCTTAACAGCTTATAAACACACAGGAGGAGCCATGCAAGCACTTGTCCTGGAGGCTTGAAAAATGTTTCAAGGACCAGGCTGCGGTCAAAAGTTTTCTGTGATGAACTCCACAGAACATTACACATCAAGTCTAGAAAAGTGTTTTGGCAGCTGTGTGCCTCAGAAAAAAGCTAATGGATCATGTTTTAAAGTTGGGACGCTTAATGAGGAACAGTTTTGTTATGTATATTCAAATTTTCTGCCATTCTTCATGACAGAATTTACAACCTAATTATACTCATTTTCCTCACACAATCAGAACCAAATAAAGGTGATCTCAGCTCTCTCCTTTGTGCCGCATAAAAGATGATGTCCCTGTCTGCTCGAAACCTGAATGTCTGACTTTAGGCCACCAGAATTTCCAGTATTGTGATACTTTTCAACAAAATTTTAATACCACAAGCTTAAAAACAGTACAATACTTTTTGTATTGAAAAGTAGCAGTCTTTGAAAAACCAGAAGCTTCTTGGTTGAATGAAATGTGATGAGAGTTGGCAGCAGCCATCGATTTAGATGAAGATGAGGTCAGTGCTGGTAACTTTGTGGCAAACGTCAAAATTGAAAGGTTATTGTCTGATTGCTTCACAGCAGTTATGCTTTTGAGGACTTTAAAGCAGCTTAAGTCATGCTCCTTTTTTAGGGCCTGGTGTGTGTGTGTGTGTGTGTGTGTGTGTGTGTGTGTGTGTGTGTGTGTGTGTGTGTGTGTGTGTGTGTGTGTGTGTGTGTGTGTGTGTGTGTGTGTGTGTGTGTGTGTGTGTGTGTGTGTTCCTGCTGCAGCCTCCACCTCTAATTCTCCTCACACTGTGACATGTGCCGGGTCTTCAAGGGTCCGTTAAAAACATGTGTAATGTTTATGTCTGTTGCTAACTGAGAGAGAGCAGAGGGGAAAGACAACAATGTCACCTAGTCTCGTTGTTTTCTTATAGTCAGGGCCTTTGCAGTAGGGATGGGCGATAAATTACATTGATGACTCAAGGGCGAGCATTCGACTCACAGCCATAGCCCACACAGAGCAGAATAACAAACAAACATGGCCGTTGGGGATGAAGAAGTCATTTCTAAGCAGCTCGTGACAGAACGAGGCTCCACATGAGGGATTTTCTTCAAGACATCGGACAGCGGATCTGCTGCTGTTCACTCTCTGCAATAAGAGTTTTCAACAAATGTTGAAAATGTTTTCACATTTGAGACTTGCTTGATGTCATTAGTTTTCTCCAGAACCTACCACCTAAACTTGTGGTTAGGTATCTTATTTGACTACTCCAACTGGTGTTCTGAAGACAAAATGAGTCAAAAATATAGATTGGAATTATAATATTTTTTATCGGGACTTTTATTGTTATCATTAGAATAGCAAATCTTATTGTGATAAATTTTTTTAGCCCATATCGCTCATCCCTACTTCGCAGCACTGCCCATAAAATGACCACAGTATAAAGAAACTCCTTTGCACTGACTCACACACCACTACAGGCTTGAAGTGGTCCTCTGACCCTTAAATTAGTGGGGGTCCAAAAGAAGCCCATCACTGGTTTGCTGAAAGACAAGCAACACAAACGGTAGATTTCAAATCACTCGTGTATTTATTTATCGTGGTCGTCATGCATGCATACATGTGCTTGAATCAGACCTGTTCTTCTTATTTGCAGCCCGTGTAATTCAGTTTTACTAATTGTTAGCAAACGTTGCATCAGTTCAGACTCGTCTTTACTCATTAGTTGAGAAATGGTTTGAAGACGGGGGTGACCAGCGTTGCAGCTTTGGTCAAATCCACTTTGAGCTTTTTGGGTTCAAATCAAAATGAAGAGAGTGAGTTCAGGCCGTCATTCTCTGTGGCTTTCACAACTCCTCTGACTTCCTTTAATGTTTAACACCAACTAAAACATGCACTAGGATTCTCTTTATGAAAGATAGCCGGTCAGATCCTCTCTCTTTGACTCTGCTTTTTATGCAGCCTTTGGTCTGTTGAAGATGATTACATTTGACACTTTTTTATAATCAGACATTCTGCTTTTGTTTGTTATATAATGCTCAATGTGAAGTCATGCTCTGTTGCACTTTTCACCTCTCAGAAAAAAAAGAGAAAGTCTGATTTGTTTCTTGTCTAACACTCACACAGGCTCTTGTACACTTTGGTAGATTAGTGAGTCAGGGTATCTCAATATGAGTCAGTTAAAGGAGATGAAGCCAAAAGGTGTCAGGAAGATGAAGGATCTAAAAACAAAGCAGGCTGTGTTTGTCACAGCACAGAGAAGTGACAGGGATATAAAGTGCATTATTCAAGGTGCTGATGGGATTAAAGAGATAAAGATACCTTTAAGGTCTGGGAAGATCAGCTACTTCTGCCTTTAACGTTTGGCTGTCATGGAGCTGGGTCATGAAAGTTACCTCTCTGTTTTTGTGACTCTCGGCTGGTGGGAACACAGGAAACTCAGACACAAATGCGTCTTATTTTTAGAAATCCTATATGTTGTTTTTGTCAAAGGACAATCTAATCAATCACTGTCCAAACTTGAAACCAGGGAGCTTGGCTGAAAGTGGTCTTGTCATCGGGTCAGTCCGTCTGGAAAAACCCACAGTGGGACAGCAGAGCCAAGTTTGACAGATTGATAAAAGCCAATGTGGGGAAATGGACACAGTCCTTCACTCAAAACTACATGAATTCAAAATGCAAAGCAGATGAAGACTCTTTAACTCACATCATTACATATTGAATATTTTGTAATCCTGCTGTGAGATGGGCAGATTTTTGACACTGAAAATTTTTGCTTTTTTGCTGCTTCAATAAGGGATAACCTTTTCTCTTGGTGGTGAGAGACTTCTCATGAAAGAAGGGTAGAGAGAGTGTGTATGTGTGTGTATGTGTGTATTCAGAGTGGAAAGGCATGGGGAATTTTCTTTTTTAACTGCCCAGAGTAAACTCCAGTGTAACCCTAGCTTCCTCATAATACGGCTCTCATCCATCACCATAGACAACAACCAATTAGCAAATTCCTCATCCCCCTTTTTCTCATGTTCTGGTCAACCCTGGAATAATTCTGAATCATTCATCAAAAACCAGAAATGCATTCAAGATGTTGAATCTGTGTGTTTGTAGGTGTATGCGTGCATGTGTGTAAGGAATTGAAAGAATGCTGATGGAGGAGGGATTTAGTTCTTCTGAGAGCTGATTGAAAGCAGAGGGTATTGTTGATATTACTGCAGGCAAATACCCTTTTTAGATAGACACCATGACATAGGTTTGACCACATCTCAGGAACTTTTAATGCTAAAAGAGATGACCAGTCATACAGATAACCTGTGACAGCTGTCTGTTATAAAGAGGTTCGGTGCAGATGAAAAGCACCCAAAGTACACATCGAAGAATGTTGAATACACTATTTCTATGTAGAATTAAACACGAGCTGTAAGAAATGTTAAATATAACTTCGGCTTGACCTTTGAAATAAAAAATGATTCAACAAGTATGACCGTGTCAGAGGAGCCCATCTGCCTGGTCATGACTCTATGTGCAGAGGCTGTGGTTCTCAGATGCAGCAGCTACAAGATCAACTCCTGATCACATGTCATCCCCAAATCTCTTTCTGTCTCTCTTAGGCTGACCCATTAAAGAATGGTGTTAACGTTGAGTATGACTGTCGGCCGATTAAACAGCAACATGATGTTGATATGTAGAACGTTAAAAGTCATGCTTTTTAGGTCCAGTAAAAACAACCTAAAAAGCCCCCCACCCACCCACCCACCCACCCACCCCCGAAGTCAAAGTGGTACCTCCTTCCTCTTGTCCTGTCTTGTAGTATTTTCAGACAGAAACCCCGTCCTATTGTCTTGTAACAATGGAACAATGAGAGTAGGGCTGGATGGTTTATCATTTTCTCATCTATGCTGATGCTGCAGGAGAATATGAACTTATGCTCCCTTCTGGTTGAACCACCAAGTCTTTGTGGTGTGGGTAGTTTCTTGAGCACGTCACCTTTAGGGATGACTCCATTTTCTTTTAAATGTGAAGGTTGGCTTTCCATCCACAATTCTTATCTTTAGTTTTCATTCTTGTATTAAAGTAACAGCTTTTTGTGTCTAGATTTGTAAATGTTACTGTACACATTGTGAATGTTGCACTGCAGCTTGATTTGAAGAAAATTGTGAATCGAATTGAAATCGCAATTGCTGCTGGAAAAATCGTAATTCGATCTTTTCCTGAAATCGTTCAGCACTAAATAAGAGTCAAAAATAGCTGCTTTTTCAGCTCGATGTCAATCATCTAGTCTGACACCTACCACCTACAAAGTTTTAAGTATTGAAAATGATTATGGTGAATTTATCATCCCCACAAATCTAAAAAATCCTCACTGTACCGTTTAAGAGATCAACTTCCTTATTCTGGACTGACCCTTTCAAATGTTACTGATGTCCTTTTTGTCAGACCAAAGCAGGCCATGTTCAGATGGCCCGGGACCAGGGTTATGAGGCCAGATTAGAATGTATGTTGACCCATTCATACCAGCAACAAACACTGATTTATTCAGGGTCTCTGCCTCAGGGTATCAGTCTGACAGCCAGCCAGTTATTTCTGTGGTTCACTGTATTCTCTTCTTTTGACCACCCACTGTGCTGCAGCCCGGCCGGCATTACTCAGAGGAGGGTGGGATCACATCGTCTGACCTTCTACCTCTCTGGATTACACAGAAATCTCCTCTCATGCTGTCACAGTCTGGCCAGTGACACAAACATACACACATACACACGTGTAAACACATAGTGTCAGACACAAATACTTAAAGATGCATTTTATGAAGTGAATTATTGACGGATTGACTGAGGACATTAATCACCTCTAGTGAAACCTCTCAGTATTTTGCTTAGTATACATTTTTCTTGTTTTCAGGTGTGGCTGAAATGATTTAGGTGGTTTGGGTGTAGCTGAATTTGGCAGTGAAGCGCAGGGTGGGTCTTTGAATGTGTGTATGTGTTGGACTAAGTGCGTATGGATGTGAGCATGCATATGTGTTTGTCAGCCCGTGAGTAATGGTTTTTTGGCCAGATGACTGTAATGCCACATGGATACCTGAGCCAGACTTTTCCATAGTGAAGCCCCAGGGATCACATGTCCCTCCAGTCTCTGTGGTATGCACTACCAGACAGAGCTGCCAGGAGAGGAGGCCAGGGTGAAAACAGTCCGGGATGAAAACAAGCCGCTGAACGTCCCCCTGCAACGTTAGCTTTCCTGCCACGGAAATAGCCTTACTACCAGCCCTCTTTCTCAGAATTCCCTGCAGGGCCGGCGACAGCGACTTAGATACTTCTTTCATAGTTTCAATTCTGACTGCCAGTCATATGCTCAGTTTGTTTCAGTCCTGCAATTATCCTCCTCGTAAACTTTCCGCTGCTGTTTAGGCTGAGTGCACAGTTGTCAAACTGTGCATATATAGATACATAAACGCTGTAATTTTGATTTGGGCATGTCTCTAGTGTTGGAAAGCTGTGCTGTGGATTTGCACCGTTAAAGATGTTTGTTTTTATGTGACAAAAATATGATTCCTCTTCTTCTTTATGAGACCTGAAACAGTGATTTATGTGTTGCTTTCATTCTTTCTTTCCCAGGGCTCTCTGGAAGAAGCATGCGCAGAGGGAATCGGTGATGAACACTACCGTTTGGAAGGTAGGCCTCCTGTTATTCACTATGACCAAAGGCCTTATTGGTTGATTTCACTCATATTGGTCACTTTTATTTTAACATGAATGAAAACCTCCACAAACACTGTTCACGTTTACCCTCCAGGTACTTTTGTGAGTGTGTATTTTGAAGTTGTTCTCCCTCTCTTCTCTGCACCACACCCATTCGTTAAACCCTAACAATGTGCTGATGAGGTCCCCTTTACCTTCCATCCCCTCCTCCTCCTCCTCCTCCTGCTCTTTCGTCTCTCATCCATCCCTCCCCCCTGGTGCTCTGCAAAGTGCCTTCATTCCTCCATGTTTTTTCCCTGATGTGATGTGATCCTGGATTAAGAGCTCCAGGGGGAGAAAGTCTCTCCCTCCCATTTAAAGACGAGATTGAACGTGAGGTGGAGACAGAAATGCCAAGTTGAGAGAGCCCAGAATTTGAACACACCACACAAAATTCGCTTTTGTTTCATCTCTGCTCCACTGACTGAAAGACAAAGAGATATCACATGGTTTTTGATCAGTGGGCTGCTTATTTGACCATATCACCCTGATCATTTTTATTGACTAAAAGAGGAAGCCATAAATGATTTTTTATCAATTGAACACTTCTGAAATTGTGTAAAAATTATTTCACATTTCAAACGTAAAAAAAAGCAAAGTCTCATCTCTTTATTTCATTTAGAGGAGTCAAAAGATCTTTCAAAAGACTAGTTTGGGAAAATTGCAGGATACAAGTTACACTACCCTGCTTTGCACTGCAGGTACAGTAGAGTAGCATATGACAAGAAATAGTTTAGTGTCATACCAGAAGAGGTTTGACAAGTTTCAGACTTCTGAAGCATGTGTCATTGTTTGGAATGTAAACAGAAGTCAGAGGTAGGGCAGGGCGATAAACCAAATTTACCGATACTGAATTTTACGACAATAATCGATGTCATTTTGCCTATATTGGTATATTTGGTAACAAAAAAATGAAGAGATAAAAGTTTGTTTTGGATGTGTGTAGGTAGGCTATGGTCTCATGTCCCTTTTAAGATGCTGTCCTATATCAGAGATGTGACTCCGCCCCATCCAGTCCGTAACAAAGAGAGAAAGACAGGAGATGGAGGACGGTTCAAAAGTTATAGCTGAAGTAGACCAAGTTAATGTGGGAGGAGGTGAGCAGCTTGTGGAGTAGTTATCGTCCATTTATTGTTTTCGAGGTGAACTGCTCAATATATCGTGATATTGATTAGAGGCCATATCGCCCAGTTCTGCCATCCTCCAGAGAATCCTTTTAGTTTGTATTTCTCTAAAATGAAAACAGTGTGTCTTTGAAGAAGTTCCTTACATTAAACTTGAATATGTTGTCCCCGTATTTACATAAGAAGACATTTAGTGCTCCCACTGGCACACAAAGACACCAAGTAAAGACAGCTGTGGAGGATTTCTGATGTCCTATACATGACCTGCATGTAATGCATTGGTCAGGTCCATTGTCCACACTGTTTACGTGACTAAGAGTAAAAAAAGAGATGGACAGCAGTGAGAGTAGACATGGTAGACATGAGAGCTCCTGTTCAAGAAATGTATGATAGTTTAGTGGGTATAACACAGAACTTTGAGAGAAGGTTAGATGAGTAATTTCTTTATTCTGTAATGAGTGGGGGTTCAACAGCGTGTTAAGAGGATTGCACAAAGTTTTTATTGAGTCTTTTTAAACTTGAAGAGAGGAGTTTTCAAAAAGACTCTCATTCATCCATGATTACAATGAATTCCCCCTACCACAGTCTGATACTGTTGGTCATGAAAAAGTTAAAAGGGACCTGTAGGGTTGAATGTCTTGCTTTTGGGCCCTTCAGTGGGTGATACCGAAGGAGGAGAAATCCTTTCAATCGCCATCAAAGCTTTACCTAAAATATCCCAATAACTGCTGATCTGTTCAATCTAAACTGTTCAGGAGACTGTGTGCAGTGAGACAGACCTTGTTATTTGTAATACAGTAACACATTAAAGCCGTGTGTGATCGCTCACAGTGTGAGGTACTTTTCCTGACCTGCCTTCCTTTCCTTGTGTGTGTCTGAGTGTTACGCACGCACACACGCACGCACGTGGGTGAAGAGCGCGGCTGCTGGAACAGCCTTGGCTGGGAGGGTGCCTGCCTCGGCTGCCCTCGTCTTGCCCCTCAGATCTGATGTGCAGCCAATCCCCCTGGCTCAGCTCCTCTCATAAAAAGGAGGCTTATGTCTGTGGTGAGGAGGGGGTGTTGGCCAGGGGGAGGAGGGTGATAGCAGATTACTGTTACTCCTCCCGGCATTTTATTAGCTTCTAGATAAGCATCGCACCACCATATTGAGCCTGCTACGGAACAGATTTGCCCTCGCACACAATGTTCCCTTTGAGCACCTCAGATGATCAAACAGCGGGACCCCAAATGCTGCTCCTCTCCAAAAAGTTGGTAAAAGCTCCCTGGGATGATGCCTTTCATTTCTGGCATTTTCCCCTACCCTGGGACGAGACAGGTCTGCTTTGATCTGCTTTGGATCAGGAGGAAAGAAATTGGGCTGTTGTGTCTGCTCCGTTGGCGAGCAAACAAACAGTGTTTCAGATTTGACTTGGCTTAATTAATTAGTGATTCTGTTTTACAGCCGGTCTGATCCTCTTCCAAAAGGTTTGAGAATGGGACTTCAAAGTGTGGTGGATGGAGAGAACTGCTGGGGAGAGTGGAGAGAAGGGGGTGTGGTCTGTCTGTCTGTCTGTGGGTGTGTGTGCAGCATGCAGAGCAGTGATTGGATGAGGGAGGCAGGGAGGACGGTGATTGTGCAAAGTGAAATGCTGCGGGCAGGTAAACCCACTGACAGGCTTTTGGGAAAATACACTTTAACATGTAGAAGAAACGAAGAAGGAGAAGAGTGCTGCAAAGGAACCAACATGGTCACTGTCCAAATCTCTGTAACCTGTTGTTGTGTGTGTATGTGCGGTCAGTCTCACGTGTTAAACAGATACTGTAAACAAATAACTGTCAGCATTACATCAGAGACAGTGAAACTGAAACACTGATCCAGAGTGCCACAGCTATTTTTGTCCAACAGGATGGACCACCTTTCACTGAAGTGCAATCCAAAGATACACGAGCGCAAACTCTGACACAGACATAACAACAGAAGAAGTTAACTGATCAGTGAACACCTGCTTTAAGCTTTTAAAAAAGTTATAAAAGTCCCACTATGATCATTTTTTTCAAGTTTTTAGCTAAAATCGTGTTACCTGTGTCGATTTTAAGGGCTTTACTTTGGCAGAGCTCGAGTAGGTCATTAGCAATTCGCCTCTGAGTCGTGGGCGGAGACAGTGCTGGTCTTGCACACTCCTCTAAATGCTAGTGTGCAGCCTAACATTCCCGGTGTAGTAGAAGAAACAGGCAACATAGGAGCTGTTCAACTCTCGGGAAACTAATCAAGTTAATATCATAATTAGCTTTCTAATGAGCATTGCACTTTGCTAACTCGCGCGCTTCGTCCGCGATTGTCCTCTCTACTCATCCGAGTGTGGCCTGCATAGCAGGGCTCCGGGGGCGGAGCTCGGATTGGTTACGTATGACATCTCACTCTGATCCTGCTGTTAGAGTCTGCTAGAGATTCACAATTATTTGAATGCAGAAATACTCAGAAATGCAATTTAGCACTTAGTTTTCTCACAACATATCCTGTAGCATCAGAAAAATGCCATATGATCATGTAGACAACAAGAAAAACGGGATTTTCATCGGAGTGAGTCTTCAATAGTTTTAGCCTTATTTATTTATCTTTTAATTAACACTGAGGATTGTTGAAACATACCTAATGTTATACGGTGTTCATTTTACTAGACTGTCACCGTGGTTTGATTTATGACAACAAATAGTTAATTCCTTTGATTTTGTTGAAGGCGTCTGGTCTTTTCCCCTCACCTCAGCAGGAAACCCTCAGTTTCAGTCCTGTTGAGGGAATCAGTGTTGTCATTCATACTAGGAAAAAACTACTGCTGACTTCCAGGATATAGAAAATGAAGTCAGGCTCCACACAGATCATCACTTTAAGTGGATATGACAGATGAGTAGTCCTCCCTCTGGACTGTCTGCTGTTACTGGATGTCTGGATGGTAATGTACGGTGAATGTCATTCCATAAAGTGATGAGCTCTGCTGCACTGCGCTGGGGACTCTGGGGTCTCCTATAGGCCTTTTGATGTTCACACGCTGTTTCCAATCCACCATTTTTATCCCGATGCCACCTAATATTCAGTCGTGTTGAAGATGTGTTAATGTCATTCAGTTTCATGTTTGACATCCCAGCTCAGTGTGAACCCTGTGGGGTATATAATGCAGTTAAGAGCTTATAATCTATCACTGTATTTTGATGAACGCGAGCTGTCGCAGCTGCAATGTCTTTTTTTTTTTCTTTCTTTTGCACTGAAATCTACTTCCTCTATTATCTCCACATCATTATTTAAATTCAACAATATTCCTGCTCACAGAAAATGTGTAATAATTAACTCATCACATTAAAATTAAATGTTAGTATTAGTATAAGATGCAACATGAAAGCACAAGCTGCTATGAGGAGGCTTGTGGGTTTATTTCAACCATTCACCATTGTATGTGTAAAACATCTTAATTGTTGATGCCAAACCTGGAAGTCAGGCTTACTTGGTACACTTGAAGGCAGCGACATGTCCTCAGGTTGAAACGGCACATGTTTCCGTCCTCAGGCTTTTACTTTTATCTCTTACTGTGTGCGTGTGTGTGTGTGTGTTTCATTTTAGTGGCTTTACCCCCAGAGAAGACAGACAGCTGCTGTGTGGAGGAGAAGATGCAGGAGAGGGACAGCCAATCTCCCACAGGGCCACAGAAGCAGCTCCAGTTTGAAGTGAGTGTCGACACCAATAGGATGTGTATGACTTCCTCTCTGGATTAAATAGGGCATTGGCAGGGCACAAACACACACATGCACATAAATGCTCACATATACACTGAATGATTTTCAGGAATTGGAGTGTGCCGTGTCTGTTGAGGAGGATAACAGGCAGGAGTGGACCTTCACCCTCTACGACTTTGACAACAATGGAAAAGTCACCAGAGAGGTAACGATCATAACTCAAAGTGATGTTTGTTTTGAGATGAGTAAAATTGATGAAAGGTTAAAAAAAATAATACTTCAGCATCACACAGTAAATGATAAAGTTGAATTTATTTATTGAATTTCCCTTCAGGGATAAAATAAAGTTATTCTTATTCTTAAAGTCTGCAAATTATTTTTTTATTGATTAATTTTTTTTACTTTATTTTTCAGTATAGCATGGTTCAAGACAATAATTTCTTTACAACCATTTTCAAAAAAAAAGAAGAGAAAAAGAAAAGAAAAAGGGAGCACAGGAACACGGGGGGCAGATCTTACTCCTTATCTTGCCATTGGTTAACAAAGATGTCCACATAGTCTGTTTATTAAGCATCAAGCTCCTTAAACGCTGTCCATTTCCTCCATTTTTGATGAAAGGTAGACATGTCCAGCCCCAAGTTGTAAGTTAGACTTTCCATGGTATAAATTTCGCCCATAATGTCCATCCACTGTCTGCAAATGATTTAGCTTGTCGTCTTTGTGGCTGTTGCTTTTGTCAGACTCATGATAGTATTTTTTGTCATAAAATTGGGGTTTTAAATCACTTTGAGGAGTTTTTAATTGGTTATAAAACAGCTAAAATCAACACAAACTACTTAAATCTAAATTAAATTAAAACTTTTGGATTAAAATATTTTAAGTGCCTCTAAAATCTTTGGTGGACATCTCACAATTACAAAATGTAGCACCTTTCTCTATGTTATCGGAATTTATCTGCCTCATACTTGAAAACTTGAAGCTATTCTGGTGAGACCACACCTCCCGACTATGTGAAGATAGAGTTTACAAACCTCCACCTCAGTCTCACTCTAAAAACTAAACTTAGTGACATCTTTGTGTTTCCGCTCCTGCAAGGTACCTTGTGGCTTGCTCATGCCTGGTAGAGATCTGAGAGAACATCCAGAAAGGCTTGTGTTTTTTTGAAAACAACTAGAAACAGCGCAAAGAGACTGAAGCTGTCCTCTGTGTGGTTAGCTGTGCAGTTTTTTGGCATTGCCTGTGGCTCTGTGGCTCATGAGACGGCGGGCGGCGGCTTGAAGGGGGGGATACAGAAGCTTTCTTCTCCAACTTTTTTTTATTTTTATCTCTTCAGACAAATAAGAAAATTAAAGGAAGCCAGAAAATGTCAAAACAGCTCTCAGTTTGTTTCATTTTATGTCGAGTTTTTGCAGTGCGACAATGTCTGAAACAGTCCCAAAAGAATCACGATAGGTCTTTTTGTGATATTCGGAGTGAAAAAATCATGCTGCAGGATTTGTGGTGAATGTCTAAGTTTCTTCAGTTTTCTTTAAGGAGCTCTAGGATGAAGTCATGTCATTGTCCAAAGTAACATCATTTTTTTAAATAAGAATCTGAGACATTGCTTCAGTAAGGTCCTTTCACCTCCATCCCAGGTGATTTTTTTTCTTTCAAAAGCTGTAGCTCAGTTTGTTATAAAAAGATGTAACACACTTTATAGAAGAGGGAGTCATTAGCTCAGTACGGTTCATACAGACTCCAAACAGTGCAAAAACTGCAGCCTTTAAAAAGCTACATGTAAATGAAGGCAGTCCAGAGAGATCTGTATCAAGTGATTTCTCAAAGTACTGCTTTATCCATTGATCCACGATGAAACACACACGCACAAAGTTCGCTGGAAATAAGAATTTCACCTTGACTTTATGATTAGTGTCCGCAGCACGATTGGACGATTGGATTAACTGAATAGCACAACATTGATACTTGTTAAATATTTCTGTTTATTTCAAACTCTAATAAGAAATTGTTTGCATCCGTCACCTTTCATTTCCGACATCTCAGTCAGACTCCTCTGCTGCTGCTAAGAGATTTGACTGGAGTTTATGACCTGTCTATAACCCTGCCTGATCGCTTCACTTGGAGAGCTGAACTACAACAACAGGCATCTGTGTCTCATCACTTTTTTCTTTTGTCTGAGGGAAATCTTAAAACACCTTTCCATCGTGAGGTTTAACACCGAGAACAAAGCTCCTGAACAAACACTTCAAGCAGTAGATTGATGAGAAACTTTGACTTTTTTTTAGCACCAATAGTCACTCCACCTATGTCTCCTGATACTTTTTAGGATGATTTTTATAATTGGTGACCAATTAAATCTCTTATATGAGCCGAGTGGGAAAATACAGAGGCTAAACTCAACGTCTGACTTCCACGTCTTGCAGGATATCACCAGCCTTCTACACACCATCTATGAAGTCGTGGACGCCTCAGTCAACCATTCTCCCAGCAGCAGCAAGACGCTGCGGGTCAAGCTTTCAGTGGCTCCTGACTCCAGCCAGCGGTGGAGGAGTTGCACACAGGGTGCAGCAGGTAAGACTCACATTAGCACGACGGGTGGGGGCGGAGAAAAAAGGAGGGCATTTCGGGGTCCCTCTTGTGTTGCATGCTGTCAGCTCACCCAGAGATGTGTTTGTTGTCATGCAGAAAGGCGGCTGCTTCAGGCCTGTCAGAGCTTTGTTCCTCGCAGCCTCGGCGTCGCCCCATCTCTCTCACTCAATGGGGTTCATTTTTAATGATGGGGGGGAGTGACAGAGCTAAGAGAGGGCCCCTTCCCTCAGCGTCTTCAAATACTCTGAAAGAAACCTTAAGAGATGTTCTGGGTCCTTTTGATAACCACAGCCATTTTTCTTTTTCTCCAAAGTTCCCTTTTTTCCTGCCTCTCTTCCTCCCCCCTTCTTAGAGCTGCCGGGAAAATATAGCTACGTTCAACTTAACTTTTCTTACGACTTGGTAAACAAGTAGTCAGGGAAAAAAAAATATCTCAAAAAAGTATACATTCCTCTCTGTTTGGGTCCTATTGTTTCAGCTATAAATATCTGTCAAGAGATTCAAACAGAGCCGGCTTTGAAAGTATCGTTGGTTGCCTTCATGCTAATTTGAAAGTGCATCAGATCTCCCGTCCTTAATAATCTATTTCTGCGTGTTTTTTTGTTTCCTTCTGTGCCTTATAAGAGGCTGCGGGTTGAAAATAGAATAAATGAAGCATTGTTGTTTTTCTTTTCTATAGATCTTCAAAGTGAAACTCCAAAACAAAGGTTGCTTTCTTCTCAAGCTTGTGTGACTGTTGCCATGTCTGTGTGTGTGTGTGTTTGTGTGTTTGTGTGTTGCTGCTCTGCAGAACTCTCTTTGATAATAGCCTCGTGTCTCTCTCTCTCTCACACACGCAGACATGTCCCACCCCAGAGAGAAAAACGACAAGTGCATAGACGACCCCAAGAGTGCAGACAAGAAAAGTCGAGCTCTCCTAAGGTAAACCCGCTTCCCCTGCACGGCTCAGTTTTCTGTTGTTGAATCTTGTAGTGTCAATAAAAGAGTATGTCATAGTGTATCAGTGAATTTGACATTTATATTTTGATAGAGCGCTCTCATATTTACAGCATTTAGGAGCTGAGGTTGTTTGAGAAAAGATTCACACTTGGGACTGGCAGTGGTGCTTTCCTCTTTAATTACTCCACTGTATGTGTTAACAGCAGAGAGGCGAGTCTGCCCTTTTACAGCACTATTTAAATCCTCCCTGTTAGGGTTCGAACCTGTGATTTTCCACTTGTAATCTCACTCTTTTAACAATTGCTCTGCTGCAGCTGGGTCATAAAGAACACTTGTTTGACTTTTTCCAAACACTACCATACTAAACCTCTCAGGCCAAAACTGCTACCTAATGAGAGGTGCCGCTCTTGTCCACAGGCGCCACCACAGTGACCACCACACCCAGCCGGGCTGCCAGCGCCACTGTGTGGATGAGAACCTGGAACGCAGGAACCACTACTTGGACCTGGCAGGCATTGAAAACTACACATCCCGTTTCGGAGCCGGTGAGTGGACCGGAGCCAGGGGCGTAGAGGGGGAGAGGGGAGGGAAAATCACAGGCCGTGGCCCTTTGAAGCTGTATCCAGGGGCCCTCATTACTGCGGCACCTGCTTGGAGCCATTAGGTGGAACTAGCAGCCCACTGCGTTCCTCGCCAGTACAAACATCTGGGCTTGGACAAGCACAATACATCAAGTGTTCAAGGCTAAAGCCCATCAGCAGAGCAGACTGTTGTGAAGTGAAATATTAGGTTTAATAAGCAGCAGCCTTGATCTGATGGGCAGTGATGACATGTGATTATGTTAATGTTGGTCCTGTTAGGAAAGTGCTAACAGAGATCTGCCCTGTGCCACTTTGTGTCAGCGCTATCTGCATGAAGAGGAAGGCTGAAGAAGACATGTCAGGATCTCATCACGGAGAGTTTTAGTAGATATCTATTTGTGGTTCTTTTTCTCCCTTTTTAAATGTTATTTTGTGTCCATGTAATTCATTTTTACCTGTTTAAAACAGAGTAAGCATTGTCCTCTGCAACCTTAAGTTTTATGCTTTTTCATTACATTTAATGATGGTCCTTCCAGACTAAGAAAATAAAACTAATACTTGTGTCTGTTTTCCTCACAGCCACTGCCACAGAGCCCTCAAAGGCAGAGCCTCAGACCCGTTCATCCAACCAGACTCGCTCTCGCTCACATGAGCCTGAAAACGGTCACTCACATGCCCATCACCGCCGCCTGCACTCTGTTATGGACACTGTTTCCCCAGACAGCCTCCACCACTCCCGTACACGAGGCCAAGACTCAGGGAAACACGCCCTCCGGTCCCCCAAGACGCACAGCCGCACACCACCTGCGCAGATCAGCGGAAGGGTGATGAGGAGTCGAGGTGCGCCTCCTCCACCGGCATTACCCAGCCAGACCCCCCCTCACCAGTCCACGGCTCCGTACCGCAAGCACAAGCAGCGGTCAAAGGACAACCAGGCTCACAGGGCCTTGCAAGGCCCTCTGGCTGCTCCAGGACCGGTGGTGGAGAGGGAGCAGGTACGGGACCTGCCCAGCGTGCTTCTGTATGAGGGGGGACTGGCACAAGTGGTGCAGCGGCATGAGCATCACCACCACCATGAACACCATCACCACTACCACCACTTTTATCAGTCCTGAACCCACCCAGGCCAGCAGACTCTGACTGCAGTGAGCTCTTTCAACTAATGCTGGACGCTGCGTATTTTGCAGCACTGCAAGGGCTTCGTAGAGGACTGAAGGTGTGTCACAGCGCTGAAAGGTTATTAATCAGTGTTATGTTGAGGCTGGACAGACATCCAAAAGCCGGGTATGCAGCAAAACATTGATTCAGAGCCACTGTCCTCCCAGGACTGAGGATCACAGCTGCTGGGTAAGAGAGGAAGCACAGAGTGACAATTAAATAAACAACCCAGAAGGTCCGTATCCCTTCTGTCTGTAATCCTCGACATGATGAAAGACTCCAAAACCAGCACCACAACCCTTCCAGACCACTAAGCCAAACGGTTTTGAAGGAAAAGGAGGGACAAGAAAAGAGAGACTGTGATGTAAAGAAGAAAATATATGAAGGAATATAGATAAGAGCGGGGCATGTGAGTGTGTGTGAGAGTGAGATTGTACATATGTCTGTGTGTGAAACAGTGTGTGTGTGTGTCTGTGTGTGAGAGAGCGTGTGCATATTTGAGTGTCACGACACTGGTGTCTGTTCAAAACCACTTGAAGTGCGCTCATGGGTGCGTGAGTATTTAAAGCAGGCTGTCAGGAAGGTCTTTTAAGATGAAAATGAAGATTCTGATTTAAGCACGCAATACCCCGTAAGCAAAAATAGGAAGGAAAATGAAGAAATGTTATAAAGTTAAAAAAGGAAAAAAAGAACAAGAGATCCTAATTCCGCTGCTACCTCTGATTTTATCCTAATTGTTGTAATAGTGACTTTGGCTAAAAAGTTATTTTCAAATTACTTTGAAACTTTTTTGAAAGAAAAGAAATCCTGTCACTATCTGCAGTACTGAAGTGTTGAGAAACTCCTTACTTTTATGAACTAACATTAACTGTACATAAGGTATATATTGTTATCAATTTTATAAGCTTTATTGATAATGTGATTCCTTTGTATTCACTATCTGAAGCTTTTGTTTGTGTTTTTTCTTCACAGCCCGATTTTATAAAACCACTTTGAGCCTCATTTTGACAGCAAAACTGTATTTGTCACACACACCTTTTATCTTGCCTCAGTTTCAGCTATCCTTTCCTATCATGAGACAGTTCACTTTCATCTCATAATTACTCCTGAATGCCTAAAACTCCAACTCCCTACAGTGCTGTGCAGAAGCTCGACCTCACGTAAAAACAAAGCTTGTGTTCAACACCTGCCTGGCTGTCCTCAATGCTGACATGTCATCAACTTATACTGCGGTGTAGAGGCCATCAGACTGTCCACAGAAACTCGTACGTACAAGTGAGTGAGTGCTGGAAAAGATGATGCAGAAAAATCCTTAAAAACTGCAACCGTCAATTTCTTAAATTGCTAAAAATGAAGCATCAATCCAGCTTTCAGTGTTTTTTCCTTCAGCAATGTCCCTTTAAAATACCTCAATTTAAAGCTCTTAAAATGTATTTGTGCTGGCATTGATTTAATTAGTGAATCTCAGCAGTTAAAACCTTTTTTGCATAAAATGAAACACAAATTTCGTATATTTAGACAGTCAGGCGGGTGCCTCATTTATTAATAGGGTTTGGCTTCAAGGGGAGTTTTTTTCTCTAACTATTTATGAAGGAAAAATGTTTCACTGAAGCATGCATGTATTTTTCCACCACCACTCTCCTCCACATCTACATATTTACAAGTAATCACTGCTCTAAGTTACCCGTGCAGCACCTTTCTCTGCTTTTTAGACTGTCCTCTGACTGTCAGCCTATCACTGCCCTGAATCAGCTCTCTTGTCTCTGGGTTAACGTGGCTGCTCCCTCTGTTTCCATGGCATCCTCCTGTCCCCCAGCTGTCAGCAGGTTTTTCACCGTGCGACCATGTGGCCTCAGAGCTCAGCCAACAAGGCTCTGTTTGTGGTGCTGCTGGGCAGAGGGGCGGCTCTTTCAGCTGTCCCATTCCTCTGGTGCTAGATAACACTGGGCCCGGCCCACAGTCTCTACTAGACCCATAACTCACACATGTTGTCCTCATGCCAGCCCGCGGGGGACTGTGTGTCCATCTGAGTGTGACTCTCTACAGGCGTTACTCTAAACATGCAGATGTTGGTGTGTGTTCCTGACGTGTATCAGTGATAGATTCGATGAAAAGCCATTGATTGAACTGAGACTCATAATTGTTAAGGGTGTTGATCACCTGCCAAGATAAAGGCACTCCAGGTTAACAATAGCTGGATTATGTTAACCAGATCACAGCTCCCGTTAGTGTTCAAACTACTGAAACAAAGTTTTATTGTTAGTTTGCTCTCAGTGTGTAAATGTGTTAGCGATGAGCAAGAATGCAGCGTATGCCAGTCTCGCCCCCAGCCCCGCGGTGTCCTCTCACAGCTGCAGGCTGTCCTCTAGCAGAGGCAGCAGTCAGGTGGCTCGTCTCACGGGAGCTGGTGGTCAGGAATGGCGTCGCTCTCTGAAATGGTTCACAGCTGCGCTCCATACCTCAGCTTCCTCACCTCCCACTGCTTTTTACCAGACAAGAAGTTTTAATGCTGTGGCTCTCTTAACTTTGTGTAACTTCTTTGTCAGTGGTTTCCTCCTCACTCAAAACAGTGATGATACTGTAGCAGTGTGACTCCAAGTTTAAGTAGTGTGGAATTGGTAGTTTGGCATGAACGGACAGCGCACAGGTGGCTGTTAGGGCTGCAGGGTGGTCGGATTCGACACGGTGAGAGAAAGCTTCTAAAGGAATTTGAGGGAAAGGCCTGATCAGAACCACAGCTAGGTTGCAGTTTTTAACTTCTTCTACCCTGAGAGAGTTTCACTGAACACACAGAACTCCATATTTCTTTTCATGTCCTGCCACACATTCATACAATTACCTGAAGTCACAGGGAGAAAACTGGTTTTTATACAGTTGACTTCAAAGCAGCATTACTGCAGCAACCGGAGGGGAAATGCCTTGCTCAAGAGCCCCTCAAAAGTATTTGTGGAGAGTAGGAGGAAAATTTTGTAAGAATTTTGTCACAGAGTTTACAGGATCCTCGGAGAAATAAACTTTCTTTTTGAGACTTTTTACCTTTTTAGGCTACCATCTAAATTTCTCGTTTTTTCTTTATTGTGGCATTATGTTCTTACTTTTGGGTTTTAATAATCCATGAAATTACACCAGACTGTTTTTTCATGTCAAACTTTTGATGCCTCTTTTCATATCCAACCGTGTCATTGAATCACCTCCTCATTTGCCAGCTCTCAGTCTTTAGAGACACTTTTTCTTCATGTGAACACACCACTTCATTTTTTTTTTTTTCATCCTTCTATTGACATTTAAAAATCATATGTATATAGTGGACTGCAGAAAGAAAAACCAGCGTAATGTAGAAAGAATATAAGGCTTATTTATCATTAAATAAATGTCAAGCTATCTCACCTGTCAGCTAATACTTCAGTCGTCACCGTGCAAATCTCACTTCACAGGGGTGAATTGTAAACTGTCTCCCTCTCAACACAGACACGTTTTCACTTGGTGTTTGTGAAAGACAAAGGTTGTTTAGCACTAGCTGTTATACCCCCTTCTCTCTCTCTCTCTCCCTCTTAATGTTTTTTCATGACTTGTTTAGTTTATATAGATTGTATTTGATTAATTGCTTTATTTATTTGATAGCAGATCTGTGCCAAGGGACAATACCCTTTTATTAAAGTATGAACCTGTTCCTTATTAAAACACCGACTTCTGGCTCTTTTGTTTTTCTGTACTTCTGGTTTTTGGTGGTCTGTTTGTACTAAACTTGGATTTCTTCTCTCAAATTATACTATTTAAAAATATTAGCATGTTAATGGTTTATGCAAAAGTATTGCACTGCTTCCCATAAATCACACACCATCAGGGTTCCCAGCTGTTTTCCATTTTTGTATTCTTAATGCCATGCGAGGCTGTAAGAGTTCTTTCTTTGCATACCTGATCTGTTTAAAGTTGAACTAGCCAAGCCTGTTTTTACAGTGCACATGACTGCAGCACATTCATGATCTTAAAACTGTTGATTTATGTTTGAGGGATATACAAAGGGACATCCACAAATAGCTGTGCTTACACTGCACTGTGTCTGAGAAACCCTTATTCACAAGCTATATCGATTCTTAGATTAACCATCCCTCTCACCAACAGCACACAAATGCACTCTGGAATATGTAAAAGCGTCGAAAGCCTTGCTGCCAGGCAACAGTGAAATCAACCAAACAGCTGAACTGCGTACTTGCCATATGGAGCTATTAGGATCAAAACGAGATGACGCTGGATTTGGGTCAGAGAGGGCATGTTCTGTTTGGGATAACATGTTTGCTCATGCCTCTGCATACTTTTCTAAAACCAGACTCAATTCTGATCGAATTTGTCATAAAAACAGGAATTTATCTTGATCAAATTTCTCATGGTTTTTGTTCCTTTTGGCAAAGAACTGTCTGTTTTCCTTTTGTATCTGTTTTTTGTCTTTGCCTCCAATAATTCAGCTGGATCGACATGAAGTGTGTGTGCATGTGTGTGCGTAGCAAAGTAGAGCTCCTCTCTGCTGTATCTTAACTACAGTGTCACTGAGGGTTCCCAAATCTGACCCAAACCACAGCTGCTCACCACGCCACACACTCTACATGCACTCACACTTTCATCTGCAGCTTAGCAGCTTATCTCCGGTCAGAGCAACCACAGAGCGTCTGCCTTTTGGCAATGTGATATGCCCTCCTCTCACGAACACGGCTATTTGTGTAGGCGAGGCAGTGTAACCCAAAGAACTCGTATCACTATTACAAATGGTTTCTGTCCTAACGCAGCTTACCAGGTTATTATTGCTGCTGCTTTACACGTTTCAGCTATTAAAAGCATCCTGGTATAAATAAGCATGGATGTTCTTATGTGATAAACACACTTGCGTAATGTTTACAAATTCTTTCATAAAAGTACTTTGCAATATGTAATTTACGTGCAACTATGCAAGTTTTACTTTGTGACACACTTTATTACTGGAATGACTGGTATAGTTTTCAAAGAAGTGATTCCTACTGTTTATTGGTGTCTTGTTTTAGGTTCTTTTCCAGACTTTTTTACCTTAATAAATAAGCGATAACATTTTACAGAATAAAGATCATACAAATTGGAATAAGAAGAATCATTCTGGGGTATGAGCAACAAAAAAATAAATTAAAAATGTGATTTTTAGAGCTTAACAAAGAGTTACAGCCTACAACAACCGTTTTTTTGAGTTGCAGGATTCTGAGTGCACATGGAGCTGGTGGCCCATAGTTTTGTTGATGCACGAAAAGCAGTTCAAATGTGTCTTCAAAAAAACAGAGTTGTCTATCATCTGTAGTGATCTTTGTAAAAAGAAATGTTCAGGAGCTTCTTTCCTAGCATCCTCATTGCAAGCCTCGGATGCTGTATGGCCAAAGGGCCTGTTTCCTACTGTATCCTCCTGCATCCTCTACTCTTTGTAGCTTGGCATGAGAACTTTTTTCTTCTACTTCTTCTTTTTTTTTTTTTTTTTTTTTTTTTTTTACATTTTCTACATTTTTTTTTCTCACTTTGACTTTGATCTACCCTCCTTTCAACTCCTCACATATGTTGGTAATAGCCTTGGTGTTCATGGAGATTTTCTTCTCTGGTGCAGGGTAACGGCTGGATAATGCATTCACGCCTTTTGAAATGACAGAACTGAAGACAGAGTCCTTCCTCTCATCTGTAAGCCTGTCTCTGCTGCTCTGTCTCTTTGGTGTGGGACTCTTCAGAAATGTGTCAGGTAAAAGAACCAGAGCTCTGAAACATGTTTTACAAGTTTAGACTAAAGTTTGCTTTGGTAGCTAATGGCATTGGTCTGCTGTTTAAAGTGTACGTCATGAACTTGTTCACCTTCAGTTGCTTATTTACACACTGAACGAGCTTTATTAACATATAACTCAGAGGTAAGTTGTGAGCCAGTACTCGCTGTCTTTTAGCTCTAATTTTGGGTGTCCTGTACTTCTTAGGTATCAGGTTATATGTCAAATGAACATGTCTGGGATTTGGAGATAAGCACAAAGCATATAGCTGTTAGTTTTAATTCAAAAAGACAAAGCAGGTACAATAAAGATTAACCAGAAATGACAGGTTTCAGACTGGGCTGCCTAAAAATATCTGAAACTGACATTTAAGAACCAAATAGATTTAGATATTAAATCTCAAGCAGGTTATCTTGAAGACCAGCCCTATTCACCACACAGTTTTTACACTACTTAGAAAACAATATCAATTTGAATTTCTGAAGATAAACTTGAATTTAAATAAAGTCACTGAAAGTAAAACATCTAATTACTACCACCACTCACACCATAAACATGTATTTATCTGAAAAGCCTCAGTCAAGCCTTAAAAACAAAGGTGGTCCAACAATTAAAGGTCTAGGAAGATGGGATTTGTATTAATGAGTGTTTTTTTCTCAACAAAGTGAACCGAGTCTGAAGCTTAAAGCTCAGACAGTTACTAGAAGAGTTAATGGTAGATTATAATTTATAGATGAGTACTATAAAGCAATTACAGTGAGAAA
The DNA here is from genome assembly GCA_962446985.1 of Xyrichtys novacula. Taxonomy (NCBI): domain Eukaryota; kingdom Metazoa; phylum Chordata; class Actinopteri; order Labriformes; family Labridae; genus Xyrichtys; species Xyrichtys novacula. The sequence continues at coordinate 21,077,141 of OY660864.1, read as the reverse complement.
TGACTCTAGAGACCTGATCGGTTTATACTGAAGAAAATAAAGAGCAGCAATCAGGGGAGTAATGCTTTCAGTGCTGCAAAGCACAGGGGTGTTTAAGACTTACTGATAACTCTGCCGATACTCAGGAGGATGCTTATATATTTAATTATATCATGGTGGGTACAAGCTGTCCAGTAGGTGTCTAATAAGTTTATCAAACACAGGAGTAGGGGGTGTCAAAAGGAATCCTACGCCACATGAAATCATATTACAACAGGCCCAATCACCACTGTATGATTTTTATGATATTACACTTTTTTTTGTGCTTCAAAAGCTTAAAAAAACTATGACCTTGTGTAACACCCTGAATTCTTAGTTTTAAAAGCCACAGCAGATAAAGTTTAATTCTTGGGATATCTTAAGTCATGCCTGTTTGATCGCACACGCTAAACATTTCTATTATCAATATGCATGTACTGTATGTGCAGAAAGATATGGACAAGTGCATCTCAAATCTCAAACTCTCTGACAAAGGTAACGCTTGTATTGAGGTAGGTTCAGTTCAGAAATAATGGAAGCCTGTTAGTATATGTAAACATAATGTAATGAATGTAATCTGAATACTTTTTAGAGGATTAGTTTTGAAAGATAAGAAAAAAAAGATGATGCAAGAGGCACTTGAAAAAGTGACCCTCTGAAAGCTTTGATGACTGTGCCTGAATATTGTTGTGCAGGAATAAAATTATTAAGACTTACTACATGTTTTGTTTATTTACCTCAATAGTTTACTTGTTCTTGACAACTCATGTCAGGCCCTCGAAGGGCTTTCTTCATTCTTACAGAGACCACACACACACACACAGAGAACAGTCAATCGCAAACATTAATTTATCTTACTTAGTTTGATGGGTTTTTTTGTTTTTTTGTTGTTGTTTCTCTTCAGGCTAACCTTTGGCTTTGTAATATTTGGCCCTATGAATAGCTTAGTGGCTGCAATGTAAGAATTCATCATTAAAAATTACTTTCAGAGGATTAACATTTCCTATGCATGTGTATTGTGTTGTATTGATGTTGTTGGGAAAAGCGGGTTACAGGAAAATGGTCTTCTCGGGTGGAAATAAACCCCATCTCTGTGTAGCCTCTGGCAGAAAAAACAGTGATATGGCCTTAAATATGCAAAAATGAGAGAGTGCCATAATATGTTCTGTGTGCTTTGTTTCCAGCAGATAGACAGAGAGCTTTGAAGTGTGGATTGGCTCAGCAGGGTGCGAGCTTCTGTAAAGGCAACATGCTAAACGCTAAGGATGAGAAGGACATGAGGTAGTCTATTACCAATACAGGAGCAAGGAATAAAAAAAGGCAAGCCAATGATAATGTACATCTGTTCCAGTGAATTTATGAGCTTTGAACATTTTTTCATGTGGGATAAGTGGATCCTTTTTCTCTCAGAATCTCACAACTTCAAAGCAGATTCGCTTTGGATAATGCAAATGATCGGAATATGCTGGTTCCTGCCTACTCAAGAGCATGAAAAGAAAGAGGGGAAAGGAGAATTAAAGCTAATTGGCATGGCAGTCTTTTATGTGTGCGAAGAGGGGCAAAAATAAAACACTTCAATTATTGTCAAGTTCATTTTATTGGGAAACAGACTGACAAAGAGCTGCAAAGTTCAGTTTGCCTGACCCAGTGGCCATTGCATAAAATGTTACATTTCCACTTTTACTGTAGATCTGATAAAAGTAAAGTGAGCAGTATTTCCGGTGCAACATTGAGTGGGATAAAGCAGAACAAACTTGGTTGAAATGTAACATAATATTCATATGTAAGTTGTGGGTAACTATCCGGATCAAAACTTAATTTGGTTGACTTAAAACGAGCCCTCTGTATTCACAATAGCAGTGAGTTCCCTTTCATGGAGGTTACCAATGCGCACTGCAATAACTTCAGTAGCACCAAGAATGGACAAATTGAGTACTATGTGTTTTTGTAGTTATGAAGATGAAGATGAAGATGAAGAAGAGGGTCGTTGTTGTTGTTGTTGTTGTTGATGTTGTTGTTGTTGTGAGCAGAAGAATCTGTGTTAATAGGCATGTTTGATAGTGAACTTCACAAACAGAGGATCTGAGCTGTAGGATTAGAGGTTATTTGGATTTGATCCAATACTCTGCTGTTTGTGCTCCGTGATTGTGCTTTTGGTCAGATAACCACAACATTTCAGTGGAAAAAGCTAATGTGCGTGAGAGGAGGAGTTAACAACCAGGATAAAAGAATGAGCTTTAATTTGCCCATTATGTAACAATCTCCTCTGATTAATACAAATATCTACCAAACTAAAACTTAATATCAAACTGGTGCTTGAGATATAGCACAAACAAATATACTCAAACATCTGAGTTGAGAGCTTCAATGCTCAGCTGTCTGATTTTTTTGAGTAAAACGTTTGAGCCTTTTAGCCCCTTTTCAAATGGATAGTCTCTGTTTTATCTCAAGGATTGACAACCACAGACAGACTAAAGAACAATAGAAAAATTCAGAGTCAACTGGAGTTTACAGGATTTTCATTCACAAAATAAGAAACATAAATGATGCTTCTGACATTGTCCTTTAGGTACCCATGTGGTTATTAGGAAGAAGCATTTTGTACTAATATCACTTATCCCATCATCTATGTAGCCTCGGATCTCTGTAAAGCTACAACTGAAAGTGTTTTCCCCCGTATTAACTCTTTTATCTTCAGAGCTCTCTCCCATCCATTGTATTTCAAAGCTGAAACAGTCTCTCACCTTCCCATTTTTCACTCGTATAGAATATAATAGTTTTTATTGGACATGCAGTGCTGACAACATAAATCCACCTCTGTAAGATGAAAAGATAGTGGAGTCCTTCATTTTTCCATTTCGCAAAGAGCAGAGATCAACTTTTCCAAATTACAAATCTGCTGTCTGGACTTCTGGAGAAGAACTCCAGACTTGTGGAGATATCAAATGAATAAAACAAGGCTCCAGAATGTTGCATTGGTTTTTAGTAGATCATTGGAGCTCTTTCTTTTTCGCAACATCAAAGGCAGCCGCAGCTCTTTGATGTGGCAGCATGCTGTTTAAGGTACAGAGTGAATGGAGAGATGTCAAGCTGCAAGGTGCCTCTGTAGTTTACGTTGAGTGCTGCAGAGAGCTGCAGATGAAAGAAGCAAACAGAGTTTGATAATGAATGTCCAACAAGTAGGACCCATCTCAGACAGCGCACGCTCAGCGGGGTGCCTGCGCTAACCTTGAGCTCAGCACTCCAAACTTTGGGCAGACGCTGGAGACTGGGCTTCTTCAACTTGACTGCTACTGAAAAAGGGGATCTCAGACATGAGCTTTAATCTTCCTGTCAATTAAATCCTGATTGACACGCACACCCACCATACACACATTGTCATGAACACGTGCTCCTCAGAAAGAGATGCCGTCTATTTCCTCTGTTGGATACCTCATTTTTCTGGTTGGAGGGACTTTTTCTAATTCCACACTTTTTTTTTCAATGAGAGAGTAAACTTTTTGCCTGGATGTCATTATTGCCGTAGTATCACCTTCCACTGTGATCCTACAGGTATAAATTCTTTATGTTTGCCTTTTTTTGGTCTTTTATCTTGATGGTAAACTTCAATTCTCATTTCGACTCAGTTGCGAGGTCAGCTGAAGTACAAATTGAAATATAACCAAACAGTGCACCAACCCTTTAACATCGTTTGAGTGGATATTTGATAGAAACACATTCAGATTTATTTGTTTTAAAAGTAAGTATGGGTATGATTACCTTGAGCCCATATTGTTGAAGTTTTTGTTTTATACTGATAGTTTGTGTATTATAATGATGCATTTTAAACTACACTTATCTTCTTAATGTAAGGAGAGAAGGTTATGTGACAGCTTGTTTGAATATGTTTAAGGTGTGATGCTCACTACAACACACCAGCGCACCTGGCTTACAATGACCTCACCACATGTGCTTTCGATATCTGCACAAAAAGAAAGACCGAAGCCAAAGTATTTCATCTCTTGATCTGGACCAGAACTGTGCCATTATTCACAGACATCCACCTTAAAACTTGACTTAGGTAGACAAGGTTATCAAGTGCATTGTAACCTCTTATTGGAGCACACTGAGCTGAATTGACTCCATATGAAGCAAGACAAGACTAACGCTAGATAAACTTCAAACTGAGGAGACAAAGGTGGACTGGATTTTTGTCTGTGGTGAAACAGGGAGCATTACTTTCTGATATCTTTTCTGAAGTGATTTGGGAAACACAAAGACGGAGAACTATTCTTTGTTTTTACCCTAGAGGCAGGCTGAATTCTACTCTGGGAACAGATTAGAAACACTTGAACACCTGAGGCCTAAAGTGGCAGAGATAAATGTGACCTTTGACCCTTTGCTGAAGGTCAACAACCTTGCTTCAGTTCACAATGGAAAGTTCATAGACATGATATGTGTGCAGGTGTGACCCCCTTAAAAGGCATTTAAAGTGAACTCATTTCTTTCAGTCAACATGAGAGGCTAAAATAATACATTTCAGACTCTTAGCTCTCAGCCTGTTCACTAGAAAGCCAAAGCTAATGTACAACAGCCTCTGTCCATATTTGCATTAAAAGCTGTGTGTCTTGGCTTGATTAAGGCAAAGTTGATGTAAATATCTCTTCATCAATCATGAAAAAGGTTAAATTGTTGAAAAGGATAAAGTTTGAGAACTCCTTTGCCTTTTCACAAGGTGAAAAATTCTGCTTAAACTCGGGACAAAAACTCTCCGAGAAGTCTTCAGGGATTTTATCTGTATTTTTTATTGACAATGTCTTACCTTTCTTTCCTACCCATCCAAACTTTTCTGGACCCCCTACTGTGATTTGAATGTCAGAACTCCACATTAGAGCTCCATGTAGGATGCCTGGCAGAGAGCACTCTGCGTTACACTCCCCTTGGTGCAGTCGCTTGTGTTTAAGACTAGGAAAAGAAAGAAGAAAAAGGAAAAAGGAAAAAAAAAGAAACTTACTTCAGAAAGTTTTATTTCAGTCTGTCTTTGATTACTCCTGCCTTTGTTGGATGGAGGATTTTCATCTACGGGGTGCGGTGAGGAAAGACAATAAACTAATCATGTAGCTCAGGATGGAGCTTAATAACTTTATTATCTGTTCATGCACAAAATCATGTGCATAACTGGGCTTTATAACCTTGAAAATAAAGAAGGGGAGTAAACTTTATTAAACAAATAGCAGGTGTGTTCTGATTGATACACACCTTAAATGTTAGATCAGAACTACAGCTCACTGTCTAAGCTGCAGGTTCCCAGCTGCTGCAATATTACTATTATGACTGTGCTACAATTATAAAATTATATTTCTGTTGCCAATAGTTACTCTTCAATGTTCACTCAAACAGCATGAAAAGATGCTCAGAGAAACCTCTGACAATTTCATTTGTGTTGTAGAGAGAGGTTTGAAAGCAGGTCTGACAGTAAACGACAGTAAAAATCCAGCCTCTGAGATATCAAATAGAAACAAACAAATGTGACTAAAACAAAATAAAGAAATGTGCCAAAAAGAGGAATATAAAATCTGTATCAAAGTGAGACAGTAGAAAATCTGAGCTTCCTGAACCAGCCGGGTTGAAATATTTATGCAACAGTTCCATCATGTGGTTGCATGACCAAATAGCAACTGGTCAAAATCTACATACACAACTTAATTGACTACCACTCAAAATCAGCTTTCCCCTTTAATCCAACTCTAGTGGATATTCCTCGATATATGCCAAATTAAGATTTAAATTTAGGAATTATATATGAATATTCTGTCTTATAATTAGCTATAAATTCTCTTGGTGGTTTTCTTAAAAGCAGTACCCTCATTATTAAAAACCACTGTCAAAGGGATGTACAAATGTTAACACAAGTCTGCAAAAAATGAACATGATTTTTGGCACACCAAATAATCTCAGACAATCTACTTTAAATTTTTGTTCTCTTTATAAAAAAAAATAAAAAAACAGGAGTGAACTAAAACTTGCATTGTGATGCCTACAGATTTACAGCACAGAATTAGTCTCTTTGTATTTCAGTTTTGTCAAAGACTTATTCTATCGGCGAGCAAGGCCTAGTTTACACATGACAGGATGAACTTGGTAGCCAAGATTTCTGGAAGAACAAGTAGCAGAAGTAGTTTCACTTTCGGCTTCAGAATGAGGAAGAGGCATGTCCGATCATGGTGTGAACCCACTGTAAAACTGACAGATGAGATGGAGATGAGAAAGTTCTCTGTTGAGGAGACTCAAACGTAAGTGAAAATCTAACTTTTGTGGTACTTTGTGTTTCATGGCTTTACAGCTAGGTACTGTGGGTGACTTGTATGCATTTTGTTAAGTTTCTTAAGTCAAATGAGTGTAACATGAGTCAGCAACCTAAAACCTACACTGTTTGTTGTGGTACTTGACCCGCATTGTGTGATGGAAGTGGTGGTATTATGACAATGATGATCGTGTGTGTGTGTGTGTGTGTGTGTGTGTGTGTGTGTGTGTGTGTGTGTGTGTGTGTGTGTGTGTGTGTGTGTGTGTGTGTGTATATGTGTGTGTGTGTGTGTGTCTGAACACTGCTAGGCCACGATAGAGAAAGCAGGATTTGTACACACCGGATGCACCTGATTATGCCTGCTGATGTGAAAAAGCATGTGTGCCCAAGAGCTTGTGCTGAAACAACGGACACAGATACTCCATGCTTTGTGCTGCAGCGGGTCATCTGAACATTTGGAGCAGGTTTTGGACATACTTTTGGCCCAGGGAGAGCTCACATGGGAGGACTATCAGAACACACAGGTACCAGTCAGTGCACTGTACACCAAAGCCAGGCATTTGCTTGACCTGGTTTATACAAAGGGTGTGGATACCTGCAGGCACTTTCTTGCTGCTCTCAAACAGGTCCTGCCTGAAGAACTGGGAGAGGGACTCTCATTTTCTGGATGCTGTTCACATCTGGAGGAAAAAGATGAATGCCAGAACACATCTGCTCACACCCTTTTCACTCAAAGACCAGTCCTGGTCTGCAAGCTCCAAGGCCGCATTGAGGATGTTTTACAGACTCTAGTCTCTTCAGGACACTTCAGCTCAGCAGACTGCAATGAAGTGCTGCTACCTTTGTACACACCCTCTCAGCAGGTAAAGTGTGTTACAGCCCATGAGCTATAGATATTTTAAACTGTGGTTTGGCGCTTCCTGTATCTGTATCTAATTGGGTAAGATTAGCACTGTTAGCGGTTAGGAAGGAAATACGGAAGCCAAGATTAGTCTGGTTTTGTGTCTAAGGGATTTGTACAACTCTAATCCATGTGCACTACACTTTAAGATAGCGTTGGCAGCCTATTAGCTCAGCTAACTAGCAAAAAAGACTTAAGGGTGTTGAAGCTATCTTAGGTCTGTACAAGGAAAAATTCACTTTATGTTTCATAATTCTGTTCATAACTTTCATGTTCCCCCGTGTACAGAGGCTGTAGCTCTCAACTGGGCAGCTTAGGTTTGATTCTAACCCTACGGCCCTTTTACCATATTCTATTCCCTTCACTACCTACTGGTTTACATCTAAATAGTTTTTCTTCTTATAACTGGCTAAGAAATACACTATATTTTTGACCCTTATAAAATGTTGTCCTCCTTCTATTGAACTTTAGTACAGCATGGACTGTAAAAATGACACATGACCTGTAGCTAAATAAAAACTCCTGTGAGGAACTGTCGGTCTACACTGATTTTTGTGGACAAAGTGGTCACCCTTTTATTGTAGTCAAAATTTTCTCATCTTTTATTGCCAAAATTTCCCCCTATCTTTTACAGTGAAACTGATAATTGATTGTGAGCATTTGCTGTTAAAAAGTACTATCATACCTACCCCCTCACAACAGTAACAGGTGTAAAATATCACTGCACAGAAATCGTCTATCTTGTCATCAATGGTTCAGTTTGGTTAAATGTATCACAGAGATGCAACACCATTTATTTCAGTCTGTTTCGTCCCCAATCAAGAACTCCTCACAGGAGCTTTAATTTGATTTAATTGTATTTTTTTGTATTTTATTTTATGTGGCATTACCTGTTAGCTCACAAACATCAAAGCGATATAAATTTTCTTAACTAGTTTATGAGCAAAAACTTTTCTTATGTTAACAAATCATTTGTCATTCTCATGTCAAACAGGCGAGGCGGCTGCTTGACCATGTTCGAGCAAAAGGAGAATCAGCTGTGAATAGTCTGCTGCAGTACGTTCAGCAAAAACAAGAATTTGGATCATCACTGAAACTTGAAGAATCAAGTCTTTCTAAAGGTAAGATAGAAGTATGACAATATTGGGAAGTAGAACAGTTTGTTCAACATTTCTGCGCAAAAATCTGAAAAGATCAATTTCTGACAAGTCACATCTAAACCAATACATTTGGGTAACAAATAAATGTTACTGCTGTCCAACTCATTTTGCTTTTTTACTGTCAGAATTCATTAGGTATCAAAAGAAGCTCAGTAGTTCTTTATCAGCACAGTCCTGCTTTCTTAGTACATATGGAAGAACAAGTCACATGCCACTGGATGACATTTACACTGAAGGCCTGCTGGAACTAGCTCATGACAGTGCTGATGTTCATGGATCTTTGAGCCTGGAGGACATAGTGGGTGCGGTGGGTACAGTGAATGAAGAGGCTGACACAGTGCTTGTGTCTGGAGAGGCAGGCAGTGGGAAGAGCACCTTACTGCAGAGGCTGCACTTACTTTGGGCTCAAGGTGCTGCCCTTCAGAACTTTCTTCTCCTGTTCCCATTCAGCTGTCGTGGGTTAAACTCAGAGCACAGGGAGCTGTCTGTCCAAGAACTGCTGTTTCAGCACTGCTGCTGGCCAGACCGTGAGCAGGATGAGATATTCCAGTTTATCCAGGACCATCCACATCTCATCCTCTTCACTTTTGATGGCCTGGATGAGCTTAAACAAAGCTTTTCAGATGAGTACAGGATTTGCTGCCCCACCCAGCGTGTACCTGTTCACATACTATTGTTCAACCTAATCCAGGGATCTCTGATGAAGGGAGTGCAGAAAGTGGTAACTAGTCGTCCAGAGGCAGTAGGCCCAGTTTTGAGGACACACTTTCGTAAAGAGGTCTTCCTGAAAGGATTTTCACCAAGTGGGATTGACTGTTTTGTGAAAAAACATCACAAGGATCCCTCTGTGGCAGCTAAGGTTTTGGAGTCCCTACAGTCAAACACTGCTCTTCTTGGACTGTGTCATAGTCCGGTCCTCTGCTGGATTGTTTCGCAGTGCCATAAGGAGCTCCTTGGCTGTGGAGAAGGCAGTCCTCAAACAATGACAGATGTCTACCTCATGATCTTGCAGCACTTCCTCCAGCACCAAAGCTCCACAAAATACACTACAGGGTCCACTTGGCTTCAGGAACACAAAGAAACAGTCCTGCGTTTAGGGCATCTTGCATTTGGGGGGATTAAAACCTCCTGTTACGTCTTCTCAGGTACTGAGCTGGAGACAAGCGGGCTCACTGAAAAGGATGTCAGCTTGGGCTTTCTCATACAAAGCAGAGACTTGTCTTTTGCCCAGAATAAATGCTTTGAATTTCTTCATGTAACCTTACAGTGTTTCTTTGCTGCACTTTACGTTGTTGTGTCAAACAATACTGACCAGTCAATGATCCAAAAGCTTTTCGAGCTGAGAGACATGAGGGAAACAAATCAGAGCAGCATTTGCTTCATGACCTGCCTGCCTTCCTCTGAGAAACCAGAACAGGCTTCAGAAACAACAGCAGAAACACCAAATTTGCAAATAACAGCCACATTTGTGTCTGGACTGCTGTCCCAGCGCCATCAAAGCCTGTGGATCCCCTGCTGCCCTAGCGCTGTGATGAAGAAGAGGACGAGACAGGTGTGGAGATATCTATCCAAAGGCATGCAGAAACACTTTAAGTCCATACCTCAACCAGTAGAAGGAGAGAAGAAGAGCATGCATGCAATGCCAGGCTTTGTCTGGCTTATCAAATGCATCTATGAGATGCAGGAGAGCCAGATTGCCAAAGATGTTATGAGTAAGCTGGAGGTCGACCACTTGAAACTGACTTACTGTAACATCGGGCCAGTAGAGTGCACTGCACTAGCCTATGTTCTTAGGCATTTGAAGAACCCTGTCGGCCTTCAACTGGACAACAACTCTGTTGGAGATGTTGGAGTAGAGCAGCTTCTTCCCTGCATGCACATTTGTAACTCTCTCTAGTGAGTATGACATAACTAAATTAATACTGGACAAAGATTATACATAAATAATGATTGTGGTAATGAGCTAAGAAGTACAAGATATGCTTAAAAGTCTTCTACTTTTATTTCTTCAGCCTCAGGAATAACAACATCACAGATGAGGGGATCTGCAAACTGATTTCTAAAGGAATCCAGTGTGAGAACTTCCGCAAGATTGCGTAAGGCCCAACAAGAAGATAAATAAGACTGATTTGAAATAAAATAATGACATTTCCAAGATTACCTTTCATAACCACCATGGTTCTTTCTAGGCTCTTCAACAATAAGCTAACTGATGCTTGCACGCTCCACTTTTCTCATCTTCTAAAGACCAAGCAGGATTTCCTCTCCATTAGGTGAGATACTGATCTTGAACTATACAAATATGCACTTTGTAGGTGCAATATTTCAAGATTAACAAGCTAACCTCTCTTTTTTCAGGCTAGGAAACAATAATATAACTGCAGAAGGAGCAAAACATTTGGCAGAGGGACTGAAAGTCAACCATTCACTGCAGTATTTAGGGTACAAATCTTCCTGCAAAACTGAATACTTGCCATTAATGGTGGATTTTCCTACATAACTCTCTTTGTGTTTACAGGCTTTGGGGAAACAAACTAGGGGATCCAGGAGCTGAGGCTCTTGCCAGCGCCCTAGAGAGCAGCAACACTCTGGTGTGGCTAAGGTAATATTTGTTTTAAAAATAGCCCAACAATAGGTAACCCTAAGACACTCCAGAAGATATATTACAAGTTTAAGTTTTAAAGTATTAAGCATGTCATACCAATGTGTAAGGTTGCATCTTGACCACTAGTATTGTTACCTTTTATACATTTCAGTTTCATCACCACTGCTGTACATTTTGCCAGCTGAAAATATATCTACTTGTCACTCTAACTCACTAATTAACTTAACTCCAATAAAATAAAAATGTCATGTTATTTGCAGCCTTGTAGGCAATGGTGTTGGCAGTGTAGGAGCATGTGCCCTTGCGAACATCATTAAGAACAGTGCCTCACTGGAAGAGCTGTGGTAAGCTCTGGAAACAAGTTATATTTGTACTTGTAATGACAGTAAATATGACATACCAAATGGCTGATCAGACTCTTCAACACGAGGAGTACAGTACAGTATGTAATGTGCTCTACCCTCTCTCTGCCCACTTATTTCCTGTAAAAGGTTAACTGAAAACTGCATAACCAGACCAGGAGTCGAATGTCTGATTGAAGCCCTACAACACAACACCAATGTGAAATCAGTATGGTATGTACTGTATACAAAGCCAGACACAAATATTTTGACTTTTTGGTCAACATGAGATTGTGAGTTATTTTCATGCTGATTTTGGGGCAGTGCTAGGCCTTTTTGTCGGTTTCAGTGCCAAGATAAACTGTTACTAATGAAACTTCTTCCTGTTTTGACTTTGTTTCCATCATAACCCAGCTGTACGTCACCAGTGATTGACTTTATATTTTCCTGTTATCTTGCAGGTTGAGAAACAATGACCTCACTTTGGAGGAAGTTGAGGAGATGGCACAACGTGAACCCCGACTAATCTTCTGAATGTGAATCAAGCTGGAAATTAATTTATTATAACTTAAAAGAAAGTTGAAATGTATTATAGAACATGTTTTTTATTAAAATGTCATAATATTTCTTAAAGTTTATCTGGCAATTTTTGGGGCTTATTGTAATGCATAAAACATATCCACATTTATCTTGAGTGCTATAATTAGTTTGTGAAAGCATGAGCCCCTATAGCACTGGGCTTATACTGGGCTTATACTTCCCCTTTGCAACAGGAAACAAACACGGCACAACGACAACATAATAAAAGAGGTGATACTAATCAAAAGAAGAAAAAGAACAATAAATGAAGGAGAACAGTAAATCAATATTTACTTTACTTGTGAGTCAAAGCATTTTGTCTGTTCTGAAAATGAACTGCTAATTGTCATGAGTAAATTAAACAGAAAAAGGTTTTGGCACACCTTTTTTTATGAACAGTTTTAAGATATACCACTTCCACTTTTTTGAGTAGATCAGATTTGTTACTTAATCAGCTTCTTCTACTTATCTACATTTTAGATAGAACAGTCATTGCAGTCTTTCAGTCAAAGTTGTTCAGATGCATTTTTCATTGATAATTACTATACAGTATTAAGGCTTACAACACATTTCTGTTTTAGCAAATTAAAATTTGAGAACGATTGTTTAAGTAGAACTTGATCCATAAAGCTGGTAGGAAATTTTCCTACTTGTAGTTAAATAGATTCTTTTGTACTTGTCTTTAATGAATTTGTTGCGTTAATAAAACATCCTTCAGTGATTTAGTTCCTCCCAGCTGCAGCTGCCTGAAGTTCAGTAATACCATCACAGCTTGACGAAAGCTACACTTCAACCGAACTATGTGTTCTGCCCATAGATAGCTGCCATTCATGGGAAAGCCCCACGGGATGGGGCTTGGTGACAAACACAATGAACAGCCAATCAGCAACTCGGAAGAAAAAGACTGACCAATACCCAAAGCGAAGAACAATTACGTCATACATTAACTTCAGCGAGGTCGTCTTCTGTAAATAATATATCTCATAACTGTAGCGACACACTGTATTATTGCACGCATTTTCCTTGGAGAAATTATTTATCTAAATGCTGATATCACACTTTAGATGATGGCAGTACTGTGTCAGCCTGCGGCCATCGGTTAGCTCGTTAGGCTAACTTTACTGTGATTCTGCCTGTGAGGACGCTAGCATTAGCTAGCCATTTGGCTAATCAGAGGTTATTACGGGAGGAATAAAGCTCGTATTGAGAGGCCTGTGCCTGCAGGAGATGGGCATGTGAAATGACAGTCACCTGTAGCCTCTAACTGAATTACCGCGTATCAAAGGTAAGATGTCCGTGTTGTAAATTGAACGTAAACGAGTGTTTGGTTAAATGTAGCCGACGGTACGTTAGCTACTTCCCCCTCTTAAAGGGCCTGTGAGTGACAGCTTTACCCGGGTGATGACAAACCTCTGCTCTGGTTGTCAGGGAGATCTATACTGTAAACGAATAATGACTTTAATATCAGAAACATCGACTTTATGCAGTCAGTGATAACCACATGATTGCTGTCAGACAGCATTATTGTCATACCCGATATAAATGACGGATGTGGAGTGTAAAGGGCTGGTTGATAAGCACATCTGAGGTGTCAGACGGGGAAATCCAGTGTCTGCTTTCTGACTCTTTTCCTTTGTATCACAATAAGTCATCTGCATGTTCATTATCTATTTATGGAATATTGAAATGAGTAAATAAAAGTGATGTCTCATGAGGTCTCGCTTAACACAGGGGGACTGCACAGGGATGACTGGGCAGAAGAGTTGGACAGTACACAGCCTTAAATCAATCATGAGCCATTAGATACGAAGACAACTACAGCAGCAAGCACAGTGAATAACAAGTGTTTACCTGAAGACAGTATCTCAGTAAGATAGAAAGTTTCAGTCAATGAATTTTTACCTTATCTTTTCTGAAGGAACCATTAATAAATATTGAGTGAATATCTGGCACCTTTATGCAATAAAAAAGGTTGTAACAAGTGATTAAAATAGATTAAAAAGGTGGTACTGGATCTTTCTTTAATCATTCTGTTCAGTTTCTTATTTCAGTGGAATTCAATACTTGGCTTATTGACAATCCCTTTACAACTGATTAATGAAGTTATCTCCAATGGTTAAGCTCAGAGTCCGCTCTGAGACAGAACTGACAAGCAGTCTACTTGTTATTTGTTTTCAATCTTCATATATGTGTGACATAAAGAGTATGCAGCTGCACTAATAAATGCAGTTTTATGAGTGTGTTCAGACCATTAGTGATCCTACACAAAGAAAATAAAAAAGTAGTTTGCCTGGAAAAATATTCTGTTCATGTATCCTTAAGCTGTAAACAACTTAAAACAAGCTATTACATTTTTTCATTTGAGACACCTGTGACTTTCATGAAGTCCTTTTTTAAAGAAAACATTGGGATTGAAACACATAATTGAAGTAATTGTGACATGCTGTCTGCCTGTGTTATTGTGTCAACAGACCAGAGGTCAAGCTTGCCTTGATGTTGGACCTCCAGCGTAGCATGCAGCGATGAGCTCTGTACTGTGGAGTCAGGAGAAGCCAGGTGGAGGCTTTAGGGAGGACTGGCGCTTCTATATGGTGATAAAGGAGTGTACAGTGGAGAAGCCTCCCCAAAAGACCCTAAGGATCCCCCGTGGCAGTCTTGGTCAAGCCTGCCAGGAACGTAACAGCCTGGGACGAACATTGCCCCCATGCAAGGGCAAGAAGAGCCTTCGCATCCTGGACCAGACCAACGTGGTGCTGGGCCTGGATGAGCGGGATGTCCTGGAGCTGGATGAGAAGCTGGCTGAGCTGCTGTTCCCCATTACTAACTGTGAGGAGAGATATGCACTGCTCTGCAACAAGTCACGGCTAGAGCGTGTTCGTGATATTGACTGTGGTTCCAAGGTGCGTGTCCAGCTGCGCTCAGGTGATGAACCTTTACCAGGTGTGGTCCGCTTCAAAGGCTCATTGCTCCCTGACAGAGCCCTCTCTGGAATCTGGTTTGGAGTGGAACTGCTGGTGAGACTTTCATAACTTCTTTTCATGTGTGCGTGGGTAGGTTGGGGTGGGACGGTTGGTCATATTAGTTTTGTGTCGTATTACTTAGTTTTAGCAGGTGTCACTGTGAACAGTATCTCAAGCTGTCCTGCGTGGCTTGTGCAACTTATTTTCAGTTCACTGAAAACAAAAGAAGCAGCCACAAACTGGTTCTGGTTAGCATTCTTAAGAAGGTGATTATGCTTAAGTGCCACTTCTTAATTATGTCCTAATCCAGCTCTGGCCGACCACACTTCCCGCAAATGAAACACAAATCAGAGCAAGAAGTGCAACCATTTCTGCTTGGCCTTAATAAGTTAATTACCTCATAGCGGTTGAAATAAAAGTACTCCTGTGGAAAATAAACAAGACAAAAATACATACAGTGCAATCACCCAGAGCCACTCTGTGCTATGTGTCTTATTGGATGATAGTTATAAAAATAACCTATAGCAAGCATTGAACCATGAACCCTTTATATAAGTTTTTTCTGTCAGCTGCAGAGCTGCTTTATTGTCTGTTTTGCAGTGTTTTGAAGCTTAAGGCATTATTTCCAAGGCTGGAAGAGAAGACAACTTTTTGTAGAAGTGAACATCTTGAAATTTATTTATCATGTCTCAATTTAAAGAAAATCTCAGTCAGATCTGCTACATATTTTTTTCAGTCTCATGTATTTGGTCAATTTCTTCCTTTTGTAAAAAAGCTTTTAGAGACCTAGACTGTCAAAAATGGTTGTTGTTTAGAAAAGGCTCAAACAAAACTGCAGTGTTTAGTCTGACATGAGGATAAATGACTATAAATGACCCCGCATGAGAAGAATGAGGATATCAAAATGCCTGTCTTTGTTGATCTTCTTATCTCAACAATGAATCTGATTATTTGACATCATGCCATTAATGTTGTACTATGTGTACAGTACAGTTATTACTGAAATATAAAGGGGTAGTTGTTTGAGAACAATGATTTTATTCTTCTGGGACCAGCTGTGGTCTTCTTGAGTGGGTTGATGGAGCTCAAGCATTCAGAGTCTAGTTGAATATAAAGGCGTCAGAATTTGCACTTATAGTTCAGATGGGACTCTGGTTGAATGTTCCTGAGCAAGAACAGTGTTTTTGGATCTATTTGTTAATGAGTCTGCAAAAAGTAAAAGAGGGCACTTTTTTATCCAAAGAGTGTGAGAAAAGTTGCGCAGTACATAACCGTATTTTTATGAAAACATCCATTGTCTGTCCTAGCAATATTTAAATGGATTTATCATCTCAGTCAAGTCATATTTCTGCTGCAGTAATCGATCAAATGCTCTCATAGATGCTCTGTAATGTTGACTCCCTTCCTCTGGAGTCTGCTGAGCAAGCAGCTCACTACCTGCCCTACTTGTTATGACAATGGGTCGCTCATCTCTCTTGCTCCTGTTCTGTCTCACTCTCTGCATTTATCTATTCATCTTTTCTTAACTCTCTCTTTCACCAGGAGGAGGGTCGGGGCCAGGGCTTCACGGAGGGCTCTTACCAAGGCCGCCAACTTTTTCGCTGTGAGGATGAGTGCGGTGTGTTTGTGGCCCTGGACAAGCTTGAACTCTGGGAGGATGATGATGACGAAGCTTTGGGCGAGCTGGAGGTGGATCATGTTAATTTAGTGGAAGATGACCAGGACTACCCTCCTCTGGAAATCAACTCCAGGGTCATTGTACAGACAAGGGATGGACCAGAGAGAGGAACCATAATTTTTTGTGACCTGCTGCCAGGAAATGAGAGCCTTGGCTTTTATGTAGGGGTTGACATGGTAAGGCTTTTATTTTATCCATCACTGCATGAATTAACACAGACAGAAAAACATAGTCAATCATGATGCACAGGGCAGGTTTTAACTGGTTTAATGATTTATTTATAAGCCAGTGAAAAGCGAAGAAAAATGAATAAGCAAAGATCCAACATTTTGTACTTGAAGTTTTTCAGTATGAGGATTTACTACTTTTACTGTCTGATATTTCATAACTTAAAAACCTGTAAGTGCTTTGTTCAGGTTTCAGTAAACTGACTAGATGATGCATCATACATTGAGCAAATAATTCACAGATTAACTGACTAAGAAAGGAGGACGCACACAGTTTTGGCCTTCTGATGCTTTCAGCAGGTTAGTTGAAAAGACTGATAAGAATCATTTTGAGTCAGTATGACTTGCCTAACTTTTTAGAAAATGTGCTGTCTTGGCAAATTTAAACCCACGACCAGGTCTGTTTGTTTAATCTGACAGCTTCAACAAACAGCTGTTTTGTCTCATCATATCATATTTTAACTTAATCTCATCGTATAATATCTTAACTTCTCTTGTATAGAGATTGAAACAAGAGTTACAGTGAATGCAGCTTTATCTAAAGGTAACACCTGTCTCTGCCTGTAAAGCTTGCCAATTAATCTGGTGCATTTTATTTGTTTGTTTGTTTGTTTGAGCCGGACACAACCTGCAGTTAAAAATGACAAATTACTCTTTCTGTGTGGGGGGTGGTGGTGGTGGGGGGGCAGACTCTGCAGCTCACTAGGGTGTCCCCTCAAGCCGAAAACATACAGGACCCGTGTTGAGCACGATCAGTTAGCGTTGCGTCTCTGCTCCATCGAACAGCGCTGTCTATCGCCCACAGGATGCGTGTTTGGAGCGTAGCAGCAGCGTAGCGCAGCCCCGGTCAGCTGGGCTCTATGGAGGAAACAACCTGCTCACAACAGGTTGTTTTGCCTTTCTGTGGTCTATTTCCTGCTAATTTGGATATAATTCAGTGACTCCTGAGCTTCTACTGTATGTGAAAAAACAACATGATTTTACAGTTTCGGTTTTTGCAGGTTTACTCATGTTTAATAAAGTAAACTATGTTCCTTTATGCTGTGCTGTTACCTTCAGACAGAGTTAGTAGTTAAAAGTCCTGTTGGGGTCCACATGGATCAGGGATTGACCATCGGATTGTTCTGTGTTAATAATAATTATAATCAATAACCACAAGTATTTCTCATCTACATGAACTGATACACACATATAGTGTTTTATTTTGAAATTTACCGGATGATGTGCGTGGTTTTCGTGCTTGACATCCTGTCTAGAATGACCTGTCCTGTGTAGATTGACACGTGTTGGAAGCGTAGAGCAGAGAAAATAGACTCGCCGCGTATCTTTTGCAGAGCCACCCTCGACACGTGTCTGAGACGGAGCTGCGACGCGTCCTGTGTGTGATGTTGCATTGATTAGAATGGCAACCTATTTGCTGCATGACATGTGACGGGGACAGAACGCACTCAACACAGATCCTGTATGTTTTGGGCTTAAGTTATCTAGCAAAAGAAACAGGAAACTATATAAATATTAAAAAAAAAGTGTATTTACTTGCATCAAAAGACAGTACGTGACCACAGATATAAAGTAAATGATGTGAAATGGACCATCACCTGTTGTTTATAGGTTTGAATGAAGCGTCCCTTACATGTTCAATTAAAGTTTTAACATGAATAGAGGCGACCAGAAAGAACAGCTGTGGTCCTGAATTTGTATTTGTCAAACATCCACTCTAGCTGATTTGGTAAACTCGCTAAATGTCTCACTCCTTAACAGATACTGGCTGCTATTCTCAGTTTTGCTGTTTGCCAAGTGAGAAAGAAGGAAAGAGATTTGGTCAATTGAATGTTATTCAGGTGTATCACTGTGTAGGGAGGAAGAAAAAAACATGGATTTTGTTGAGATTAGACACTCAGTGTGGAGAGAGTTTGTGTGCTCTTGACCACCATGCTTTCAGAAACAACTCATAAGCTGAGAATGCAAATAAAATGTTTTTTCCTTCTGTGAAAGAAAGGAAAATAATTAGATCAATTTAGTACGGTCATGTCATTCCAAAATAGATTTTAATACCATTAAATGTTACATTTTGTTTTGCAGTCGGTGTAAGATTCAGATTACAAATCTGCTGCTGATGATGTAAGATGATGTGGGCCCTGCTTCTGCAGAGGGCAGCAGCAGGTCACTCATTTCAGTTTTCGTGTCAGATTTTAGGAGTTAAAGTCTTCAGTTTCTGTTTTGCTTGTGTTTTGGCTTTTCTTTTCCTTTTCTGCATGTAAGGAAGATGTCTTGTTGCTTGCTATCAAGATATCTGGTATCTATGACTACTGTTGTCATGCGGGAGTTGTATTGTTGTCAGCGAGAGATTGAAACACATAACTGAGGCATTTGACTGCTGATCGTTAGCAGCAGCACCAACAGCAGCAGCAGCCTACTCAGTGTATCTGAGCCACCCACACAAAGGCAAGGCAGTCACGCGGGGAGTGAGGTAAAGACTTAGAGCTGTATGACCCAACAGCGTGGCATGGGGCCAGCAGGCAGCTGAGGGGAGCCCACTGCTGTGCCTCACTCTGCGTCCAGCCTCGCCCTGCCTCCTCTTGCTAGTGGCACTGGCTTCACACTTACCCCAGATTATCCTGCTGGAGCAGCATTTCTGAGTTTAAGCTAAAAAAGAAGAATAGTGTGGTTGTTCTTGCAAAAAAATGCAGATCTTTCAAGTGAAAGGATTGGGAATTGAAGAGCTGTTGTTTAAGAGAAGAAAATGAGATGAGCCGTTTGGATTCAGAGAAGATACAAGAGATCACACTTAAAAAAATTTTTTGGATACAGCGATTAGACACTCTCCAAAAAGATCGTAGGAAGCACTACCTTGATCACTTTCAGAGAGATGAAGAACGCCTGGAAGGTTCATGAGGTTGTCATGTCTCCAACTCTTTCAGGACAATCCTATCGGAGACTGGGATGGTGTGTTCGACGGGAAGTTGCTGTGTAATTTTGCCAGTTTGGAGCACACCCGACTCGTCCCCATCTGTGACGTAATGCCAGGTGAGTAAGTAAGTGTTTGTTTGTCTGCTGAAAACATTCAGCTGCCCCGCTCGGAGAAGCTCTCAGCTCCTTCTGAGTGTCCTGAGTTTGTGTTTGGCTTGCAGCGGGGAACAGAGAGCCTTTTGTGCCAATGGCTCACTTGTTTTTGAAAGTCAAGTGACATACTCAGGCTCTTTGTTCTTGGCATTGGCATATTGATTTGTTGATGTGTGCAACTGCCACTCTTGAATATTCATCATTGCATATAGAAAATATAAACCATTAGAAGTATTGTTGTGATCCTTCAGATTAGTCAGTTTTTTGTTTATGTGCTCTCATTTGTGTTTAGATATGCCAGATGAAACATAGATTATGACAAAGAAAAGCTACTTAATCTCTATCAAAACAAAAGTGGTTATCTATTGTTTTGGATGTGTTATGTTGGTGATAGTCAGTTAAAATGATCCCAGATGATAGTCAGCCTGTTTACAAAGTGATAGGAAAAAATTCTAACAATGAATTTTATGATAACTTTGTCATCAGTGTCAATATCTTTGGTCTGCCAGTCAGTAGTTTGGCAAAAGTTGTTAGATAGTTAAATTCTTTGCTTGACAGATGTCTGGCGGTATCACACACCCAAATCATGTTTCCTGTAGATAACTAAAATAAAATCTTCTTTTTCCCTCAGGGTGTTAAACTGTGTTCATTCAAATTGAAGTGAGAAATTTAAAGTAGTGAAGGGTAAATGTGAATGATTAGACATTAAAAGTGGGCTGTGGCAGAGATCTAGGGCTTGTTAGTGTAACACAGACTGAAGGGGGTGATGTGCCTCTAATGTGGATGTATTTCTGGGCTGTGCAGAACTTTCGATGCAGGACCAAAGGCTGCAAAAGCACAGTTTTGCCCCCAGAGGCACCAGCAGTGACAAGTCGTCCTCTGGCCAAAGCAAACCAAAGAGCAAAGGTACTGCACTGCTGCTACGATACAAACCTAACTGATGTCCCCACAGCTTGGTGTGAGGATAACTCTTAAAGGGGCCTTTCATCCAAAATAACTGGTGGTGATTTTACGTTGACAAATTCTAATTGGACAGTTTCCTGCTGTGATCATTTCCTGAACCAAGTCATTTTTTGGTTGTAGAGAGCCTCTGAATGAACAGTTTTGGTTGAACTTGTAATGATTTCAGAAGGGAAAAAGAGAACTAAAACCCTTTTGGTGGAAAGCCCCTTTACCAAGATATTAATTATAGAGGGCATGCCTAACTTCACTTATAACAAAATATGAGGAATTCTTGCCACAGCTTCATTAAATCAATGTGAATGGAATTTACCTTCATTTGTTTATGACTTTTCTTTGTATTTCTGTTGCTTAAAAAAAAAAACTACTACTGATTGATTGATTGATTGAACGTTTCACCCAGAATTTGCTCTCTTTTAGTCTTCATTTGTCTGCTGCTGAAACAAAGGACAAAACTCTCTCAGACACACACACTCACACTCACTCACACACACACCTGAACACATACACATTTTGCTTATTCCTGTCTCTTTCTTTTTTCGTGTACTTTGTTATTTCCAGGACTAGGTCATCAGTGTGGCAGTAGGAGCAAGTCTGAATTTTACTATACTTTAAATGGCAGCTCTGTTGACCCCCCAGCCCAGTCCAAATCCAAAAGCACATGGTACATTGATGAAGGTAAAATACGGGTACTCATGGGATGTCAACCATCTTACTGGCAAGCTCCTGTCTACAAAAAACTACAAACTAATAAGTTTGGGTACGGCACACCTTTATCGGGGCTGTATGATTTTAATTTACTAACACTGGCAGGATCACGGGTTCTATATCCTCTTGGGCTATTTACACTCTGGTACTGTGATACTACTAATACCAGCGTCCTCTCAATGTAGCATACTTTAGTTTTGTCAGTTTATTTTTATTCTGCATAAGAGCCAGTTTCTCCCACTTGTGAAAATCAAATAGCACTCACTATAAGTGAATATAAATATTGTGACTGTTAGAACATCAGATTTAAACTCTAATTAAATAACAAAAAGTAGAGATTCTCATGAGATCTGCTGACAAATAAACTAACTTTTACTGCTGCTTTTCCTGTTGACAGAAATAATGATGACCTATGATGTCTCATATTTTTGACTCTTTGTATGGCGTGTTATTTGTTATTGACCAGCAGTTGTCTCAGTCATCCAGTTTTTTGTACAAATTTAACAACAACTGAACAGAGCTGTGGTGCTAAAACAGCAGCAGTTCGCTGTCTTCACCACGCCAGCTCATATAAGACATACCACCAACACAACTGATCTGATCCCTGGACAGAAATAGTTTACAGACAGATACAGAAGAGGTAAAATTTAGATGTAACTAAACTGGAATAAAGCAGGGGTCATTTATTGACTTACTCTCCTTTTTGTATTTTTCATGCTATAACCGGGCATGCTCATTGCAAATTGTGTTTTTTCTCCTCTTCTCCAAGTGTGTAATACAAAAAATAGACCAAAAGAGACAGAGGAGGGGTCTCATACCATTTCTCACAAGTGGTGTAATTTATAGATTTATGACAACTGTATATTATTTTTTTAAAGATGACAAAATTGTGTAAAAATAAAACTCAGGGTTGATATGTTAGACAATACCTTTAAAAAAATTCTTTAACTAAAACAGTGAAATAGTTAGTTTTTTAAAAAGTATTTTTTTCTTTTACCTTTTCAACAAGTGGGAGGAATTGAGTTTCTATTGAAAGAAGTATTTAGTTTCCATATGAGAAGTAACTTTTGTAGTTCCTCTATTCTGGGACAAAAAGCCCCTTTGATTCCTGATAGGGGGAAGACAGGATCTGTTAATGCAAATTTCCTGGTAGAAACTTGAACCTGTTGCAAATGCAAAAATCAGTGGTTTGTTGCAGTAGCTTGCTGTAAAGACTTCTTCACTAGTCTCGTCCTTCATCACCATTTTAGTGTGGAATTCCACCTGCATGGAGTAGTTGGTGTTGCTTCAAGGCTTTTAATAATGCTCAGTACTGCAAATATTATCTTACCTGTCTTATAGATGGACGTTAAATACAATTTGCAGGACAAAGCTTTAGTAAAAGCCTCTTTTTTATGTGAAGACTGATTCAATCAGTCTGCACATGGGGTCATTGTTCAGTATATATCTCCTCCAGACACAAGTCTGATTTATTTTTATGGTTTTATTGTTAAATAAATTATCTGCACATGTCATCACCAATGCATGCCAGTTGTGAAGAAGTTAATGTGCTTTACAAAACAAGTCTGTACATGATCATACTTTTTACTGAGACTTGTGTTCTGTTTGGGATGAATTAGGGACTATATATGTTCTTATCAGTACTTACAAGCAAGATACAGAAGTATCACAGGAGGAATAAACTTGGTCAAGCTGTGAAATTCACAGATTATTCACAATAATAAAGGCTGGGAAATGTACCTGCACAGTTATCTTTATTAAAGCAGGAATTATGAGAGGTCAGGCTTAAGTGACTGACAGCCTTATTCACAACTGCCTTCTCATCCTGTGAATGTGTAATCATTTTCATCTTCCACAGGGTCACTCTCCACTTTTTGGGATGGTTTTCTTTGTGACTGTTATGGTGCTTTTATTTCTGTCAGAAGTCATCACAGTTCTCTCAGCAGAAAAGTGGTTCACATGTGGATGTATACACTTAAAGGTGAATGCCACTTTTTTAAGAATTCACAGTGCCTGGGACTTTGTCAGGCTGTGAGATACAGAATGATGGTGATATTACGTACATCACAACTGAAGGATCTTTAATGTGTGCTCAGATTAACACGATAACTGTGTGTTTCAAAAACACATGAAGGGGTTATGGGGTTGGTGTATTATAATGGTTGTATTGTGATGAATGCTATAATTGGACTTGTAACTTCTGCAAAGGCTGACTTTCGCACAAACCTTTGACACATTTAAAAGTTGCTATTTGGATGTGTCAGACTTTGAATTGCAGTGATATCAGAGATTGGTTAGCACTGGTGAAGTGGGCTGACTTATTGACGCAATACGTGAGAAAATGCTGGTCTGTGAATTCTTGGATTACGTGGCATTCCCCTTTTATAAACTCATGAGTTTTCAATATCGGTGTTTTGAAAGGTAATTTTCTATACAACACTTGAACAGAAACCTTAAAGACTACATATCTGAAAATTGCAAATTCCATCCAGTAGATAAAATTAAGTGAAGTTCAGATAGTAATTTGTTTACAATCACACAGAATTGGGAATCTGTACACAGGGCATCAACTCTTAAAAACAGGGCATTTGCACAATTGACCCAAATACTTGTACTCAGATGGTGTCTTGTTTTCCTCCTCCCATGTCATTAGAGAAGGGTTGTTTGTTTCTTGTTGAAGTGGAGTTGTGTGAGGTACTTGTCAGTATCACCCCAGAGGATGCAGGTCAGCCCCGTCTCTGTTTTTAGGAACTGAATGGTAGAACCAGTGTGGAAGTGAAGTTATTGGCTGCTGAAGATGGGTTTCAGAAGCTCATTTCTTTTCACACACATTTGATCATTGATCAGCTAACTGGGTCTAAGATTCTCGAGTCAATTTTTCCTTTACCCAGCTATATTGTGTATTTTGATCTGGAGTATATGTAAATCGGTTTAAGATAACCAAGCAACAATCTAAAAGCAACAAGCCAAACATCATCAGACCGGCGCAATAATGGTTGCAGAGTTTGTTATTTCGGGTCAACAAACACAGAGCATTTTGGTGGAGTGAACACACCATGTGGACCATATTTTATGTCATCATGTGATAAAAAAAACAAGAGCTGAAAACTTACTTTGTAGACACTCTTGCATTTTGATTGTTTGATTTTCTGAATAATTTATAAAACTGAAGAAAGTTGGTCAGACAGTGGTGGTCATTGAGGCAGTAATGCAGCAGCATGGTATCACTGAAATCCTCTGATTTATAAAGAAACTTGACATGCTGCGATAAATGCTGTGTCATGTCAGATTCCCACATTTTTTAGTTAAGTTGTATTTTTGTCTGTTTTGTAGACCAAAGACCCAAACAGCTGATCACTGTGCACCCATCCAGAAACAATGCAAACACAAATAAGCCTTATGACTGTGAAGTCAAGCTCAGACATGCAGTGTATGCTGGGAAGTAATTTTAAAATTAGCTAAATAATATGGTAGAGCTGAGCCAGTCTGTAGTGGCTGATAGCCTGGCTCAAAAGCTGACCTGCATCCTTGAGAGTAAAACACCTTCTGTTGATAAGTACCTCACATAACCCCACTTCAAAACGCCCATATTATCTTCTTGTTGTTTTTTTAATATGCTGTCACTATGTTTTAAGCATTACCATCCATCTCCTTCATATACTTTGAATGTTTTCTTGTACTCTCAAATGAACCTCTTATCTGAACTGTGGACCAGGGAAAGTCCTTTGAAATGCCCTCACGGTGTAGAAATGATTTCAGTTGTCAAGTAATAGCGAGAGTGTGTATATATATATATATATATATATATATATATATGTATTATATATTATATTTCTCTGTGTCAACAAATAACCGACTTAACTTTTCCCCCAATGATTCTGACATTTAAGAGAAAATACTCTCATACTTACAAAATCTCATCTCATTACCCAAATGTGATAATGAGTTAATCTGCAGGGAATTTATAGGAGAACTCAAAAAGAACTTCACTCTTTTAATGAATGAAAACCTGATGGTGCTGATGAACTGCAGGTGAACAGCATCAGTGAGCAGTGAAATAGGAACACAATGAGATAAGCTACCAGTGAAAAAGTGACTTTGAATTAAGTTTTGATTTTCTGGCTTTTCTCCTGCAGTTGGAGAGGACCCTGCCAAGTCCCTCACTGACACGCCCCCTGACTTCAACCAATCCTCCCCACCCTCCAGAGCCCCGCCCTCTGCCTCGTTGTCCAGTGACAACAAGTTCCACTCTCTGCCCTTCAGCTTGAACCGGAAACCGGGGCCCATCGACAGTATGAGTCATGGGCCCCTCTCCCTCTCTGTTCAGTCAGTGATGGGGGAGCAGCCTGAACCTTCATCACCTGCTGCTCCTCCCTCACCACAGCCCCCAACTCCTCCACGAGGACAGCCTGGTCTGGAGGTGGGCTCTCTGGTGGAGGTGAAGGAGAACCCCCCTCTGTGCGGTGTTATCCGGTGGGTGGGTCTGCCTCCTGGCCTGCTGGAGCCTTTGGCGGGGTTGGAGCTGGTGAGAAAACACAGCAGTGTGCACTAACAGTTACACTATGAGTCACTGAGGTGGCGATGGGTCCGTTTTTTATTTCACTATGAAAGACGTGAGCTAATTTGCTGCATGCATGTAACTGCTGTTTCTACTGCTAACTGATGAATTGATGACAACATTAGTATCTTCAAAGAGTCTTTCATTATTTTAAACCTGTTTTGATCTCATCAATTATTCTCTTATGTGTCATTAGCATGCATGACTTTTAATTTTGCTGGGCAAAGCAGTCAAAACTGGCAAGACTAAACATCGAATCTTGCTGATCTTTTTGAGTACATGCTTTGTTTTGTTATCAAAAATATCTTCTGCTCTTTTTTAACTTAATTACTCAGGGTGAAAATTGCTGACAAAGACACTTATGTAATTAGTGCTGTTAATCACTTTTTCTCCATGCTGCTGGTCTTGTTGGTTTTTATACCTACGAGCATCTCTGCAGCTAAATAGAACACATTAAATCTGTTTTGTGTAATCCTTAGAAACGTCAAAGTTGTTTTCTGCTAGGCTATTTCTGAACCTGGCTCTGTTACTTCCTGGAGATTTTAGAAAGTTGTCAACAAGTGAAAATAAATGCTCCCTATATGTTGAGCTTTTTTCTTTTAAACAACACATTGGTGTTAATAGTGGGGAAAAAAGCAGCACAAGGGAGAAAATTCAATATAGAATATCTGACACAGCAGTCGAAGTAGAACCTGGAGCATTTGGAGCAGTTTAGAATAAGAAAATACTTGTTCACGGTAAAATTATGGTACATCACTGTTACTGTGCAATGTTGGTTTGACTTACTTTTCCAGGAAGAAGAGTGTCCTGGTTGCACTGACGGCACCTTCAAAGGTACTCGCTACTTCACCTGCCCACCCAAAAAAGCTCTCTTTGTAAAGCTCAAGTGCTGTCGGCCTGACTCCCGCTTCCCATCCCTGCATCACTCGTCCAACCCCATAGAAAGATGCAACTCCATTGGTGAGTCAAAAGAGGAAAAGACTTACTGAAGGCACCAAATTCAACAACATCTCTCGTTTTAATGTTGGCTCTTACTGCTCTTGGTGTTTTGCAGCATTTGGGGGTTACCTCAGTGAGGTTGTGCATGAAAACACACCTCCCCGCACAGAGAATGATGGTCTGGATGTCATGGTGGGAAAAAAGAAAGGCATCCAGGGTCATTACAACTCCTGCTACTTGGATTCCACCCTCTTCTGGTCAGCACTGTTTTGGACTAGCAGTAAATGCATTTCATTGGTAGTTTATGATGTTTTGTATTAACATTTTCAGACTTGAGTCTTATTGATGAGTTGTATAGAACTCCCTTGGCTGGTGGTGCTGTGTTTGCCCGGAGGCAAGAGCTTGTTAGTAAACTGTTTTGACTTTGCCCACTGGCAGGTTGTATTCCTGCTGTGAGCAGGCTGGTGGATACAGGATCTGTTGTTTTTGCTAACTCTGCCAAAGGGCCATTAAAAAAAAGCAGTCAAGCCAAGCAACTCCACTTAACTACAGGGGAGTAAATTGTTTGAATACACTTTGACCAGTGTGAAGTTTTGAGGTTTAGATTTGAAGTTTGACCTCTTTAGAAGTGCTGTAATTAAAAACAACAACAACACTGATTGTAACCCTTGAGTGTGTGCTCTGCCCCACAGTCTTTTCTCCTTCAGCTCAGTTTTGGACACAGTTCTGCTGAGACCACGTTCAAAGACTGATGTGGAGTACTACAGAGAGACCCAAGAGCTTTTACGCACAGAGATAGTTAACCCCCTGCGCATGTAAGTCTAAGTTGCCTCACTGTGAACATGGTCTGTCACAGGATCTTAAAACTTCTTCCTACTCACAGTTTTGACTCAGCTTTCGCCGCCTGTTGAGGATGTGATTAATTTTTCTTTTCTTCTTGAAAGAATAATAGATTTCTTTCTTCAGGTTTCTTCCAGAATAAGAGTCTCCTCATGATTAGAATTCAGAGATATCAAAAATAAACAGACCCATGTGTTTTTTAAATCAAATGTTATGTTTTGGTTTTGTCACTCACACACCCTGCAATGTCTGAATATAAAATTAGATGCATATTTGGCTCATGGAGCTGTGTTCATCAATCTGTATGTTGCTGTTAAGCTAGCTTGTAACTTGCTTTGTCCTCTACTCTCCAGACATGGGTATGTTTGTGCCACTAAAGTGATGAAGCTACGAAGAATACTGGAGAAAGTCGAAGCTGCCTCTGGATTTACCTCTGAAGAAAAAGGTAGGAGAGTGAGATGAATAAGTTGTTTACTGGTCTTTAAGTCATGTCATGTAAAGTTCACGGTTATCATTGAGGTGGTTTTGATTGCATCATGATGGTGCATTCAGTCTGTTCTGTAGTGATGGTGTAGCATTTCATATTGATGCCCTAGTCTTTGCTGTTATTGTAGCGTCTGCATGTGATGGCAGCATATAAACAGAAATGTTATCTCGTGTCTCATATAAGCACATTTATTGATGCAGATCCCGAGGAGTTCCTAAATATCCTTTTTCACCACATCCTGAGAGTGGACCCATTGCTTAAGCTAAGGTGAGGTCATGGTTTCTTCTACAGGCACAGTATGATATGACTAACACTGTTTGTACTCTTTTCTCATGATCTTCTAGTTTCCATCTTACTGAGCAAACGGTTTGGTAAAAATAGTTAAGATGTGAAACTCGTTATTTAATTGTTGTGCTTACAAGATTCTACAGATGCAAATTTAGGGACATGACCGCTTAACTGCAGACAGTATTTAAATCTGTAACGTGTAGATTAACACAGACACATAGTTTCACTTCTGTTTTACACTGAGGATTTATCAGACAGTGTGCAATGTGGTTAAGCTGTGAAAGGGCACTTTTTGGTTATTTTAAGATAATTTCCCCTTTAATCGTTCTTCAGGATCTGTTTCAATGCAGATGAGCAGACATTTGGTGACTTTTGTTAAGAGTACCTCTTCTAAAACAATTAAAAAAGACTCAACCAATATCTTCTGATATCTTTTGTTTTGTGCAGTTCAGAGTAGATATTTTTTGTCTATTTAATGCATAAGATAAACTTTGATATAAACTTGTTTTAGTCGCGTTAAAAACTTCAAGTTTTTGTCGAATAGAATTTTAAAACATTTCCTAAAAGGGTCTTGTGTTTTTCAGGTCAGCGGGGCAGAAGGTCCAGGACTGTTATTTTTACCAGATCTTCATGGACAAGAAGGACAAAGTTGGAGTTCCAACCATCCAGCAGCTCCTGGAGTGGTCCTTCATCAACAGTGACCTCAAGTTTGCAGAGGTGAGTTTTAGTGAGCCCTACCTTGTGTTGTGAAAGATTAGCCTGAGTGTAGTAGTAAGATTTGTATTGTTGCTAGAGTTATCTAATACACGCTTGTTTGGCACAGTCATTTTCAGCTTATAGATTACGACTCAAGTCTTTGAGCTAAATCCTGGCTTATACAAAATGATAAATTAAGCCTTGATTGATCCCAAGAGGTGAAATGTTCCAGTCACAACAACACCAAAACAGCCAGGAATACAGATAAAGGAAAATAAACAACAGCATTTACAGTGCTTCCAAAAGTGTGAGACATGTTGGGCAACAAATACTCAAATGTATTTATGAACACCTACATGCTCAATCTTCACATCAGCGGAAATAAATAATGTGTTCATTACAGTTGCATTAATAACAAAGAATTAACTAGAATAGCTTTTGCAGTCACATGAAGTCAGAAACAGTAACTTTGATACACGATGCTGCTGTGATGTTACATTTAGGGTATGAAGAGTTTTTCTTTTGAATCAAACAAAGTGGGCAACAGACTTTTTGAAAATATTCAATGTAATATTCTACAATTGTGGCTTTTCAAACTAATCAGGTCTATAAATTGTTTTATCCAAAATCACTTCTGTAATATTGCTGGCCTGCGTTCAAATCTCTCAAACTACTTGTGTAACTTTTTGTAACTTAGGTGTTGTTGTTTTCTTTTCTGTGGCAAAGCTGAAGATGATACTCTTTTCTTTAGTTTAAGTGTTGACAAGTGGATAGATGAAGGTGAAAACACTTTACATGGGTTGTATTTTGTCCATGTCGTGGCTTGCAGACTGATTGCCAGCTGCACCCACACCGACAGTGACAGCTAATATGATGAGCTACACAAGAGACCCAAAACAGACCTGAAATTACACTGCCTGGATAAGAAGCAGCATTTGCTGACTTGATACTAATTGAAACAAGAGATATCAAATTCAAAGTCTATCATCACATTTCTGTTGTTTGTCCTTTTATTACATTTATCCTTGATAGTTATTGTCTGTAGTTTATTGGATTCTGAACCTCCTCAGGCTTTGTTGATAGTCTTTGTCTCCAGGTTTCAGTGTCTGTCTGCACCAAGCTTTACAAATGTGCCCATGCTGCTTTGTTGACATGTTTTCTTTTTCTGTTTTTTTCCCCCCTTCCCTTCCCAGGCTCCCTCCTGCCTTATCATCCAGATGCCCCGCTTTGGAAAGGACTTCAAAATGTTCAACAAGATTTTCCCTTCACTAGAGTTAGACATCACAGACCTTCTTGAAGACAGTGAGTAGATGCCCTCTTCTCCGTGTGATGTGTTCCTGCTGATCAGTTGTGATTGAGATCTGTGTGGCATTTGTCACTCATACCCCTTAAGTTGAAATTTATATTTAGTGGGTGTGAGGGAACCTGGTGTTTTCAAACTTGCTCTTAATTTATTGAAGGACTAAGGTTTTGTGCCGTGTGCCAGCCAGAATAAAAATCTGTGTCTTCATTATCCAGCTCCAAGGGAATGTCGAATCTGTGGGGGCCTGGCTCTCTATGAGTGTCGAGACTGTTATGAAGACGGGGATATCACTGCTGGCAAGATCAAACAGTTCTGTGAAAAGTGCAATACACAGGTAAACAACAGAGGGCATTAGTGCAACACCAGTTCAGTCAAAAAGTTGTAATGACTGGATGCATCAAGACCCTCCATTTGGTGGCGCCAAATCCAAAGAAAACAGATTGTTCCAGTGCAGCAGTTCTGTCAGGGAGAGTGGATTTTTACACAGGGGCTACGTAAATCATTTCACCTGCTTGTACTCTGGACATTTACTAAAACATTGTTGAAAATACAGTCCTATTTTTGGAACCACCACCTGGAAGTATGGATCCACAGTTGTACATTTAGTGTTTTTATTTTATGGACTCTTTTAATGTGAATGTTGTATGAAACATGTTGGCTGTAAATTATATTGTTGATCTCTTCTGGCCCGAGAAATAATTAACCTGTGAAATGGTGTCTGATTGTGTTGGTTCAGGTCCACCTCCACCCGAGGAGAAAAACCCATCGGCATGGCAAACTGTCTGTCCCCAAGGAGCTGCAAGAGGGAACAGGGCGGCAGGGCAGTTTTCCCCGCCAGAGGATGGAGCTGTTCGCCGTACTGTGTATTGAAACCAGTCACTACGTGGCCTTTGTCAAGTACGGCAGCGCAGATTCTGCCTGGCTCTTCTTCGACAGCATGGCAGATCGGGATGGTAGGTGTCGGAGCCTTTTGATGTTTTTTTTTTTTTTTGAAGACATCAAATTTATCCTTAAATTGCCTTTGATTAGGTGCAAGAAAGTTGTTTTTTTAATGCTTAAGAAATCTCTCAGTTCTCATGGAAACATATTTCTGAAACCTTGTGAAGTAAACTAATGAATCACTTAGATAAAAACTTCCATGAATTTTTACATTTCTGTTAGACTGTGAACCCACTTTTTATTTTGTGATAATAGTGATGGTTTTGTTTTCTGGTATTTTTTTCATAAAGGTTGAGTAATTGTTTAAATCAGTGAAATTTATAAAAAATCACCAACATATTTAGTGACCCTTCAGACAGAAAAACTTCCTGTGAAATCTAAAAACGCTTGAGATTGTGTTTAGAATTATTGCTTAGAAACTGAGTTTTGATTTGTCCAATGTCACAATAGTTTGTTGTTGTTTTTTGTTGAATAACTAAAAGATAAATCAGCTGATTTTCTTATTTTGTCCTGGAAAAAGGGCAGGCCATTTGAAGCAGTTTTATTTGCAAGGACTCAATCATAAAAGCAACAAAAAACTGTAAATATTATGTGACTATGACTTTGCTGATACAAAAGAATATTTCTTTGCTAATGATCATGTATGTGTCTTTGCAGGAGGGCAGAATGGTTTCAACATCCCCCAGGTGTCTCCTTGTCCGGAGGTGGAGGCCTACCTGAAAATGACCCCAGAGGAGCTGCACGCTCTCGATCCCAAAAGCATCCAGGGCCAGGCTCGACGCCTGCTGTGTGATGCCTACATGTGCATGTACCAGAGCCCAACCATGAGCCTGTACAAATAGTATCCTCTTTTTCCCAACTCCCAACCCCTCCACCCCTGTCCCACAGCAACACCACCTCCCTTTCTCTCAGAGCAGGAGATTCCCAGAAAGACCAAAAATGAAAAATGGACTAAGAGAAGAAAGGCTGCCTGCGAACAGGGGTGCTGTCTGAAGTGAACCCTCTTTACTCCACCTCTCCTCAATGCCTGCTCTCCCCCCCCGGAGGTTGGAGAGAAGGAAGAGAGGGAAGGGAGAAGCCTATTTGCACTGTGCATTAGTTGAAGTGTTGTGTTCTTCATGTAGTCCTATGTAGCTTCCCTGTGTCTCACAGATGAGCATCGGTGTTGGCTGATGAAGCAAAGGTAGGCCTTATGAAGGTTCACTCCTTGCATAAGGAGGACGGGGGGGAGAAGATGGAAGAAAGGGTATGTTTGCATTGACACAGCCAACAGACCTGCAACGAAAACAAGATGAGCCAGTGGGAGGACCTTGGCCACCTCATTTACCTTAAGAAAAGAGGAGTCATGCTATTGTTAATCACTGTAAAAGACGGGAGCTTTCCATAATGCCACATTAAGGAAGCAATGCAGTCATCCAACGTGTGTGTACTGTTCTAAAAACTTGTGTAAAATCTTTTAGTAGCATAGGTTTTTCCAGGTAGTTACATCAACAGTATAGATGTCAACCTACTGTGCATTTGCATCAAGACCAGAGTACTCTGCTCTTCGTGAACTGGTCCGCATATTTCCCATCACGCTGTGTAAATGTCTATACAGTATATGTTTTGCAGAAACAAATGTAGCCATTGTAAAAGTCTCACGTTATAATGCATACTTGCTCAACCAATGCTGCACTTTCGCTCTATCCCCAAGTGGACCTATCAGGAAACATTTAGGTTTTGCTTTTTTTCCTATTGGAAGTCACAAGGAGTGCTAATTTGTTGGTTGGGAGACATCAGAGTTTAGTGTTACAGAATACAAATGTGCTTCTCTTCTGGAGCTGTAAAGAACGCTCTGCATTGCTAATGCAGGGTAGATGCCAGATAAATGCATGAAGGGAGACTTGTACAATGGCTCCTGTTGTCAAGCTAGTTGGTGGTGCACTCCATGCATTCATAGGGTCAATGAGGTGAAATACTCCAAAAGTCTTTCTGGTGTCTTTTAAGAAGGACGGTGTGATGATATGAGTTTCACATGCAGTGTTTTGTAAGAATAATGTTGATGACTAAATCTAAGTTATGTTTTATGTTTACAAAGCCTTTTTCTCTGCCCGTCATGGCAACTATGGACTCTTGCTGCCTTCCATGAAGATGTGACATGCAACGTTTCCAGCCACGCACCAGATAACAAAACATTTGTGATCAAATATTATTATTTATTATATTCTAATCATATTAAAAACTCCTGTGTCGTCCATTTTTAAGAAAACGAATCAGGGTTGATGATACTGGTTTGGGTACTGCTTATCCTCTTTCACTGTATAATGAAGTGAGTTTTTGTAGTTTACGCTTTCTCATAGCAACTACTGAATGTTAATCGTGACATGTTGGACAGTGTAGAGTCAAAGGGTGGGAAATGAATGAGACACAAAGCTTGGAACCTTAGGTAACCACATATGTAATGAAAGGAAAAAAACAAATAAAAAAAAAACCAAGTATTTATTCTCGATTACACTGACATCTAACAAGTACCTAAAGATCATAACTCAGATTAAGACAACGTATTTGTTGGTTTTTATATATCCTGAAAAAATTGGATAAAATCAATAGATTGCACAAGTCGGCATCAGGATAATGTATCTTGTTCCTGCCTCACAACTTAATCATGGACTTAGTTGTGAATATAAACAAACTTTTGAGGGTTTTATAAACGAAGTTCTAGCTGACAGCTCTCATTTTGCTCTGTGGTGGTTTCCACTGTCCTAGGGATCCTGACAGGGGACCTTCCTGTGTGAGTGAACTTTTTTTCTGCACTGCTGAAGCTTGTCACTGACTGGAGCCTTGTTCTCTGTGAGAGGAGTCTCTGAACGGAGGATGGGATTTTGATTTTCTGTTGCATCTGTACAGTCGACATATGTAACGGGTGGAAAATTAATGTAAGTGATGTTCCTGTAAATGTTAACAAAATAAAGCCCATTTTGAAGGCTATACGGCATGTCTTGAGTGATGTGAAACATGATATATTTATAAGAACAGAGAAGATAACAGTAAAGAGTCATCTTTTGGAAATGTCTTGAGTTGGGGTTCGTATGGTGAGAATATATGATTATAATAATGTGAAGTGGTACTTTGTAGAGAAAAATTGATTTTTTTACATAGCTTTCGTTTTCAGAGAGACACCAGTGATAAAGTTGAGACAATAAGAGTAAATTTTACTAAAACTTACCGTGAGATGTGTCACTCTTGTTCTGACATGTAAATCAATAATACTTTCAGGTCTGCAGATTTAGCAATTTGACTCCCAAAGTTTCTCCATCTAATTTTTTCAAAAGTGTGCAGGAAAACAAAAAAAAAGGATACAAACATATTTATTTGTAAAGTTGCACGTCAGAAACCACCTAAAAGTGAAGAGGACCTGCTCCAGGATGAGTCAGTTCCAGAGGTGGAAAAAAACCGTTACAACTTATTTGACGCCTATCTCTGTAACGCGTTATAGATATATATATATAATGCGTTATAGAAATAGGCGTCAAAAGGAAAGATGTCATTTTATCTCCTCTGCATCACTGATGTGCTCGCTAATTTATCTATGACGTGCAACTTTTTCTATTGCAACAACTTAAATTGATAGTATTTATATTTCTTTTATTTTTGAGTATTTAAACATTTTGTTACAATAATTTAAAAGTGTTTGTGTTGAAGCAGCATGTGTTTTATCTCCTCAAGACTCCTCAGGTTTGGTTTAAACACGACACTGAATTTTTTGCTAAGACAAACTCCACCAAGTTGACATAGTGTATCATACCTCACTGTGATCAGGTTTTTAACTGGATTCTCTTACTGAAGATGATTTGTGGAAGGAGTGAAATGTAAAATGAGCGTGCATACATAAACAATATCTACTTTGGGGTGTAAGATTGTCTGTGTCTGGCCACAAAATGATCTGCACTATAATTTAATGTTTGTTGCTTTGTGTGAAGCACAAACCTTGAAAGTGACACGTTTTACTGTAGTGCTTGTATTTTAGTGTCTTTGCTGGCCTTGAGGTGAAGCGTTCACACAGTCTTCAGTTTTAAGAGGGAATAAGAAACAATGTGTTGAGCTTGAAGCTCAGTGATAAAATTCTGACAAACAATAGAGATAAAGCACTTGCCTTGTTATATGATAATGTAAATACTGTTATAAAACATGATATCGTATAAAATATAATGATTATCATATAAAATAACTATTATAAATGAGTTTTTACTGGGAGGTGTTACAGGAATACCTTGTAAATTCTAGTATTTGGGTGAAATTGTTATCGTTTCAAAGCTGTTATATCTGCCTCTACAAAAATGTGAGTCTCTGCTGATAGGATTACAAGGATCAAACCCAGTTTGTGCTTCTGCCACAGTCTTGTAAACATACAACAACAATGTGATCACAGATTGTTATGTTTAGAGGGGGATAAGAAGAATT
Organism: Xyrichtys novacula; assembly: GCA_962446985.1. Classification (NCBI taxonomy): domain Eukaryota; kingdom Metazoa; phylum Chordata; class Actinopteri; order Labriformes; family Labridae; genus Xyrichtys; species Xyrichtys novacula. The sequence goes on along the minus strand of OY660864.1, from coordinate 21,041,168 downwards.
ACTGTAAGTATGGTCTGTTGTGATCACTTGGGTGACTTTTGTAGTCTATCTGGCTTATATGTTCAGATTAAGTCCACATCCAGTGACCTAATTCCACAGACACTGTCTAATCTAATGATACCTCTGGATAAAGCAAACATGATTTGGTCCACAGGAAGCCCAGTCCACACCTTACCCAGTTTAGTTTCTGGTCAAACTTGAAACCAGCTCAGCAAGCTGACTTCAGAAGTGCCAGATAAGTATTTGTCAACAGAACAGCTGGCACACAATGCCCTCTTGTAGCTTTATGCCACAGCATATGCCAGCCGCTCGTAGCGTGTGGTAATTTAGCCGGGGCTGGTTCTACATGAACAGATGGGCTCAAGTATTGTTATTCTTACTCTAGCTCAGGGCCCCTGGGGGGAATCACTAAATAAAATCAAAGCAGATGGACCTCTCTGGGCTAGGCTGTGTTTATGATAAACAGCCAGTACAACCAGTGTCCATCAAACACCTTTACCCCACCCTCCTAACAACAGCTAACAGGAATTAGGATTACAGTAGTTCAAGCTCACCTGCACTGAGTTTCTGCTCTCTGTTCGCCCAAATATAGCTTGCAAACCCAAACATGCAAGAAGACAGGAAGTACATTATGACTTTAGCAATTCTTCAATAATTTATATCTACCACAGCCGGCTCAATTTCAGCCCTCTGACCTTAGACTGTAAAAATCTCTCAAAACAGACACTCTTGTTTTGTTGATGGTTTTATAAATGTCTGACTTTCCTGTTCTTTCTCACTGACACAGGACTGTTTTGTTCTTTTATAACCTTGTCAACATTTCACTGCTCTGGTTCTCACATTCATGCCATAGACGTAGGCCTTGGTGGCAGTATGGTCACAGTAAACATCATCTCACAAGGTAATACAGTTTGCCCACACCCCCATCCTGTTGTTATACAGTACATGGGAATGCTGGACAATTCTCACTTAGCACTAAGCTCCAGATCTGTGTTCATTCCCATGGGAAAAGACACCATTAAACAAAGGAATCCTATCAGAGCTGCAGGAAGGTAAATGTTTAAGGCCATTAAGACAACAGGAAAGCAGTGATTTCCGGCACTAAACATGAAAAAGAGTGGAGGATGAACGCTTTTAAGCCAATCAGTCCTAATTCAATATACCACTTAGGTGTTGTTTTAACTCCATCATGATAACCAGCTTTATTAAGTGTCTTCAAAGGTCATTTTCTGATGAAGTCAAAGTAGCGTAATCAACCTAAATGTTTACAGCCAAAAGTATTAACTCAACAGTTACTCAGTCACTGTAAGTTATCTTCAAATCTTTTAGTTTTTCTCCAGGCCTCACCAAACACTCATTTTTCATCATTACAAAGAGATCGCTTTTCTTTCTGTGGACACTTGCCCCTTCAAAATGGCGCTCAGTCAGACATTAAGCCGATCTATCTGTTTAATTCATCAGCAGAGGGACACCAGAGCCTCCGGCTCGAAGTTTGTCAGGACACAAAATAGCATTATATCCATCTCACCCAATGTTGTCTCTTGCTTGCTAACCTGCTCAGTTCCAAAAGTTTATAAGAGTACATATTTGTAACTTAGATTTATTCCTAATAAATCAACTAATGATGTCTTTCAAGCCTGATCTACAACAGCAGGAGCCTTCATGCTTCCAACACTTTTATCTAAAAATCACATCAGTTTCTGAGTTGTGACTTGTATTATCTAAAAGAGAAAAGAATTTGTTTTTTAATACATTTGGAAGAGTTTAAAAATGATTAAACTGACTAATGGGCAGGATTCGCACAAACTTATTTTTCTCAGTAGTGTTTCTGAGATAACGGCACTGAACTTCAACAACATTCAAGTTTTTGCAAAGTATCACACTTCAACAAATCAAAATGGGAAGACAGTTCCTTCCTCAAAGAATGCACACATTTTTTCATGGATTAAATCACATTCACGATTGTACATTTCCAAGAAACACAGAAGTCGCTCTCCCACATTTTCAGAAGGGACCCTGGCCATTTGGATGAAGCATTAATTGCCTCTAAAGCAACAGCTACCAGATGTTGTTGCTTCTAAGAGCCAGGTGTGGATAAATTGCATATGCATAATGTGTGTAAAATATTTAAAGTCGTATCTTTCACTTAAGGTGTGAAGTGTTTTTATTGCCCATCACTGCTTTGAGTGCAGCAAGAGGAAAGGCCGGCGGCCCCCTTGGGCCCGCCATGCTGGGGCTCAGCACCTGTGGTGTTAACACTGCGGATGGATGAGGCAGAGCGTGAGACTTGGTACAGCAGTGTGTTGTGGTGTGGTTGGTGCATTGTGGATGGGGGGAGTGGGGGTGGGTGGGGGATGGAGGTAATCCACCTGTTCACCTCCTAATTCCCTCCTGGTGCCACCTTTAACACTGCATTATTTACAGGTGCTCTCTGGATGGAGACGCAAGCTGCTGTCTGCTTTAAATATGGATGTTTTTGCGTGCATGCGTGTCTGTGTGTGTGTGTGTGTGTGTGCGCACACCTGTGTGTGCAGTGTATTTTTGTGTGTAATTGTCCGTGAAAAGCTGGAATCTATCTACTCTTGGGAACAACCTTCCACCCATACTGCGGCACCTTTGTTCTTTTCCATGTCAAATCACTATGAGATTATAAATGCTGACTTTGAGAGATGTGTCAGCAGATATAAGACTTTTTCATGGAAGTTATATTCTTCTACAAACTGTGGAGCTAAGCAGCATCATTGTAATCTGTTACAGTTTTCAACATCACTTAAAATGATCGTTAGTATTTCCACTAAATCAGAAGAAACTCAGTAATATAATTTCATCTGTTGTTGGTGCTCTTGGGGACTCACATGCTTTGTTTATGGGAGCAATTGTCTATACTGATATAAGTAAAAATACGAAAAAATCAACGTTGTGAAAGATTTAAAAAGTTTTAAAGCAGGGCTACACTCATTGAATGCAATCAAACCTTAAATATTGATGCCATAGTATATTGTTGCTACATTAATATAACTTATTATCTCAAAACAGTACGCAGATAGCTTGCATAAATAGAGAAGTGTCAAGTAAGTTGCTAAAGATATGACAAACATTATATAATACAATTGTATTATGTTTGTATACAATACTTAATAAAACTAAATGATCTGAAACAATAATTATGCAACAAAGCGCAACAAAACAAAGTTATACCATACTATACCATAGCATACAAGATAATATAATACTATACAATGTGATACAATACAGTACAATATAATTTGATGCAATATCATGTATTATGATTGATACACCTTGGGAATTTTATCCGCTCACTTAAGTGCTGCACACATCTGCATTTTATTACAGTTTCTAGGAGAGGAAGTCACCCAAGGAATTCTTGACCAAAATATAGAGACCCTTTGACTCCTGTCATGTATAGACAAGCACCGCTCTTATGACAGATAATCTTGTTATCTAATAAAGAGCTGTTTGCTAACAAGTTTGCTATGGTGAGAAAGAATATTTAATCAATGTTGTGTGCACTTTTCTTTGTGGGTCATTGCTGTCAGAGATCTTTTTATGAACTGACAAAAAGCTAATATTTAAGTTTCTTTATGATTTTTTTTTTTTCAGGACAAAGGTGATGTGTGTACTGGCTGTTGACACAGTCACTATCAACCAATAGAAGTACTGGTAAGACCCTCACCCAAGGAGGAACATTGGCTAGCTACTGTCCATTATTTCTGAAAAAAAAAGGCACAGAAATCAAGTCTCAGGATAAAATCACTGCAAGATTTGCTCAATTTACAAACAGCACATGTTCTAGTTCACAAACCAGATTTAGGCCTTTGACCTAATCTTCGTAATATCATCCTCTGTAATGAGTACAGATGATAGTGTGGGTGTGACTACGCTATATAAAGAATGTCCTTTTCCTTCATCAATCACCTTTAACCTTTAACAGGCCTCAAAATATCCTCAAACAAACTAAACAGCAACAGTCTGATTGGACTGATACCTTCAAAGTGATTTGTTGGTATCTGGAGCAAATAATCATGTGATGATCAAAGACCAATTGAATCATCAGTCTGGGGCGAGCGGATCATTCTGAAAGAGTGGAGAGTACAATTCAGAATGTTACCTAAAACAGGATAACTTCTCTCTGCACAGTCGTGGGATACATATACAAGTTTAGAATTTTTGACTTTAGAGTACAAATCTTTGGGAAATTATTCATTAACATTACAATAAGATGACAGTATTTTCTTATTAAATACACTAGTCATCAACATGATGAAGAAAGAAATGACAAAATTCAAATTGAAAACAAAACAGTCAACCCCATATCCCTTGAAAGCGTGTTACATAATATTTTAGCAGGGTTTCCACTTGGACTGAATCTCTCTCCTGCCAAAAGCAGACTCTCTACTGCCTGCTGGATGGACGGGGTGCACCCTGTACAGATAGATGCATAAACACTCCTTGTACCCAAACAAAGGCATCAAGCAGGCATTTCATTAGACCATTGTGTGATATGGCAGGCTGCTGCTGTGAATGTATTTATTAGTTTGCGATACATGCCTTTTCCTGTTGTTCCCGGGGCACTGGATAATGCTGGTTTTGTTCATGGCCCAGTGTGAACGGCGCCTCGGCTGCCAGCTGTCAGGCCTGATACCGTCTCATTTGGATTCCCAGCCTGCCTGCTGAATGGCTAATTAGATTAGCCATTTTCAATCCACTGATTGCTATACATGGAGGGACAAAGGAGCTGACAGCATGTAGCATTCAAATCCAACTGTAACAATTAATAACTGCGGTAATTAACATGTGTGTTGGGTACCATTGATTATGACATTACCTGCAGAACGAATGGCCAGCCTCTGCCATTTCATTAAGGAGCACAGATATAGACCATTATTAATAAACTGCTCTCTGCAGCTGAGAGAGGGTTATTAATTACACAAACTAGCGGGTGCATAGGCTAATCGAGTTAAAGCGCTTTCGTTCGCAATAATTGATCTAATTTTTACTGACCAGTCCTGTTGGGTCGTGTCACACGCCCTCGTGCGAAGAGAAATCACCTCATTAACAAAAGTTTAATCCTAATCATAGTTGCTGCTCTGACCAGCTTTAAGGTCATATCTGAATGTCAGAACCATTTGAAATTGATTTGAGGTAAATGGAATCAATGTCATGTTTAGAGAAAACAATATCAACTAATGGATGGGGCAAACAGGCCCTAAACAAACAGGATTATTGGGGGGTGTGAGAGGTTGTGTGTGTGTGTACGTGTACTTACGTTTGTGTGCAGAATGAGGTTTGCCTGACACTTTCATAATTCATTATGTCCATAGTAAGAGAAATGTCAGGATCTGGGTAATTAGCAGCAGCTGCAGACCTGTTGGCTGCTGGTGGCAGAGCAGAGGAAGTTTGAGAGAGGCTGTGAGATGGAGGGGAATAACTACAGTCAGACTGACTGAACTGAACAGAGCATTACCCTGCATTTTCAAAAGTTGCAGTCCTTTTACTTTTCTCACAGTTTAGTAGTATTAATCTAAAACATTTACTGGAGCCTACTTTGCAACTATCCAGTATCCACAGAGAGCAAATGTTTCATAAAAGTTGTATTCTCACAGATATCTAATAAATATTCACATGAAGTCACTTCAAAGTAATGACAGGGCTAAATAAATGACTAAGTCTGTGGGACATCTGTCACAGTCACATGTGACATTTTTCAAATTGTTTTTGACAAATGCAAGTGGCAGACATTTGACCTTTTGGCATTATCTGAGGTAGACTTGCCCACAACACAACCCAGAAGTCCCCTTCCTGTAATTGGCTTTTCTGTTTTAGGTGACGGGCAGACTGCCAGCAGAAGCAAATCCTCTTGATCCTTACAAAGCTGCAAAACACGGAGGGAAGTGGCCAGTCTCTTTTTTTTCTAATGTGCTCAAAAGTTCGTAATAAATCCTGCACCCTCCAACCCTACAGCACTTCCACTGTACCTTTTCACGCATCAACAAATGCACATCGGATTTCTATTTTCCCTCCACCTGGCAAAACAGCAGCCGTTTTCATCATCTGGAACGTGTGAAATTTCACACTCATTTTTCACAACAGATCTTTTGATATGCATTGCCCCCTTTTCCCCTCCCGCTCTCCCTCCTGTGTATGAAATCCTTCCATTCTTGGCTGCCAACACCAAAAAGATGCAGCCAATCATCTCCAAGCGATGGCAGTCACAATTTTCTGTGAACAATTTGCTGCCTTAAGAGGAAAATTGCTTTCAATATAAGCTCCCTTTGAAAGACAACAACAATAAAAAGATACAACTGTAATGCTGCTGCCTCTGTCAGCACTTGGCTGAGACAGCTTCAGTGGGAACATATGACTGGGGGATGAGGTGCTTACAAGTCAGCCTTGTAATATCAGCATCTGTGGGAGACAGTCCCAGCAAATGAATCCCACTTTGAACATAACAGCTTGGCATCACATGAAAATTACTGCCATGAGCAGTAGTTGTCAGATATGCTCTTGCCATTGTGATGGTGAATTGTCATTTATTATATGTTGTGCCTGCCTCTGTCAGCTCCTGTTGACTGTGTGTATTGATTTGCAGGAGCAGAGGGGTACAGAGGTCACTTTGATCAACACTCTGCGACACGCAGGAATCACAGTGAGCTGACATTCCATTACCTGAGACAAAAAAGGCTCAAAACAAAGAATATGTTAAGGGACACTGGACTTCAATACAGCAATATGACTATAATTAACAGAGAAATGGATGGCTTATGTTGAAATGGCTAGAGGTTGTCTGGTCCCGGAGGCTATTGTGCACTGGAGACAAGTGTGCTGTCCCCTTGATATTACATGCTTGACCTTTTGGCTCTACCACTCCGCCTGTGGCCTTGTTACATTTCCTGAGCTTCTTCAAATCAAATATGGTGCTTTCAGGTGCTTTAAAATCACCCGGCAGGCCAAGCAAGGCAGTGATTGGAACCATATAGGTACACACCAAAAACACTACCTTTGTTCATTTCACTCTGAGCAATACCAAAAAGATTTTCTGGAGTCAGTAACTCTATAGTCTGTGCTCTGGTTGGTTCTTAACACAAGTATAGAAGTACGAGGTGTGAGACGAAGCACAAAGAGATGTAACTGTCTGCTGTATGTCAGTTGGATGTTTCATAAAGTACAAACAAAAATAGTTCAAGCAAACAGTGAAGATTTTGTTCCCGAGGTTGTTTTCAAAAGAAGCTTTAGAGATGTAGCAACAAAATACTTGTTTCACTTTCTATTATTTAAATGTGTCTTAAAGTAAATCATAAGCAAACTTTTAAGGACCCTATATTGATCTTTAAAAGCGCAGAATGGATATATTAGCATAAATTTAATTTTTCCTGAATGGCTTTGAGTTTCAAACCATGCTGAAAACAAATGACCCCTGGAAAGATTATGGCAATCCCTTTACTTACATTATAGCAGATATATATTCATACAATGTCCATCTTATGCAAATGCAAAACTTTAACATTAGAAAAACAAAATTAAACTGGATTTATCTTTGTTTTATAAGTTACATTTTAATTGATTTGTCAACATAAAGACCAATTTTCACAATCCTTTCATCACCAATAAATCCATTCAAAACCTATCATCGCGTCTGCTTGGAGGGAAAAAAAGACATCTTGAAACATGTGTTGTTGAAGTGACAGCAGCAATATGCTTTTATTTATTAACACGCTGTTGTTAATAATTAGGAGCATGTCAGCGAGTGCAGGTGTTTACTTTGACTGCATTGTTGCAGATGAAACACCTGTCTCAGTGCTGTGCTTTGAGCAAGAGCCGGGGTTGACTGGCGTTATTGCGTGGGCTGGCTCTGCTGCTGTCTGCGGTGCCTGTCAAAGTCATGAGAGGATCACTTTATCATCGTTTGTCTGCCGTGTCTGACGCTATTGAGTAGGAGGGAGCCCTTAGGGAAATGGGGGCAGGCTGCTGTATTTGCTGTATGCTCCTGGTTTTTACTTAGTTGCGAGCTTGGCTTTATCAGGATTGTCGTTCCAGCCTGTCAAATTGCATGGTAAGGTTTGTTACAGCGCACCGTGGTATTACTCAGTATGAAGGCTTGTCATGGCCCCAGTGGCGCCATAACAAAGCTGCTCTGTAAGGCCTGTATGTATTATCACATCAATCACAATGCATGATCACACAGCCCTTTATTATTGAAGATACAAAGCAAATGCTTCTACTTCCACTGGTTTATTCGTCTATGATGATCTATATCTATTTGTCTTTAAAAAACACCCATGCTTTATATACATATGTATATTAAATTGCACTATTTTGCACAAACATAATAATTGAGTTTCACTCGCTTAGACTCATCAATATCCTGTATATGTCATGTGATTGGCTTTTCAGTGTCTATTTTCTGAAAAGATGGTAATTATTGATGGTTAAAAGTATCAGTATTGTTATAGTTAAAACTGCTTCAGAAAGCACTTATATAGATTAGTTTTGAAAAGTTGTCACAGTATCACTCATTCTCACCCAGAACCTGCCTATTAGCATCTACAAATCAGATTAAATCCAATTTTTAGATTTTAGGTCCGAAATAATTAGACAGTCCATCCAAATGTTACTGAGATGCTTGATCCAAGCTCTCCATGGCTTTACAGAAATAGTCTGAGGGTCACTTAAGTTGTAAGCGAACCATGACTTTTCAAACAAAATATGGAACAAATCTGTGCCACATAAAAAATGAAATATTTGAATATAGACCAAAGTAGTGCACTATCACCAAGTTTAAAATAATCTTCTGTTTCAAATTTTATCACTATTTTTTTTGTGTAAACTTTTCATTAAATATTGTCAGTCTCATGTTTGAAAGAGTCCAAACATGGAAGTGTCCTTGAAACAAATAGACTTGAATCCTTCTCAGCCTCGACAATTTTAAAACACTGTGCCCACCAAATAAAAACATGACACAACATTAGGAGCTCATCAGTGCAACATTATTATGCTTCAACACTAATTACATGGGCTATGATTCTGGGCACAGGAAATCAAAGTATTATTCCAACGCATTACACTCAAGTGAAACTGATGCAGCATCCTGTGAAAGCGAACAGTCATGCTGTGGCCTAGTGGAATGAGGTTAATGAGTCCTGAAGGGTTTTTCCGTGTCGGCTAAAACTGGCCAGTTTGCATGACTCATGCAAACTTAAACCTGTTAATGAAAGCCTATCATTAGCGTCTTTGTTGATAATATGACATAAATGAGCAGGGACAATCTGTGTTGAATGCTATGGATGATTCAGTGTTTAGTTAACACATGCGACTGCCAGTAAGCCAATGTGCCAGCTGGCTCTGTAGACCTAGGCTGAATCTCTGAATAAGGGGGTTTCAAGTCAGGAAAAGTGGATTAGCATTAAGAAAAATATTTTCCCTCTGTAAATAAAGATACAAAAGGAGGTCTCAGAGTGGGGCAAAGCAGGTCACATGTGCACCAGACATGATAAAGCTCTGTCATTCCTCTGAAGTCTGCCGCCTAACGCAGTTATTATCACAAGTTTGAGTGGAGAAGCATCTGTGTACATCCATCCTGGCAATGACACCACATGTATTACAAAGTGCTCCAGGCCAATCCACATTACAAAATTGATTAATATTTGCTTTCAAAATGACACGGCTTGATGCATGGGGACTCTCCGCATGTAAATGAATGCTTTAAAGGAGATGAATAGCCTCAAAGGAGGATTGTAAAGTTCAAGCAGCAGATTTGCATATTTATATTACAAGTTACTGATAATAAGCAGGGCAGGAAGAAGAAAATGCAATCCGTTTGTCAACGTACATTCCTACATAACAAAAGCAGGTCTTATTAGCTCCTGTGAACTGATATGTTCAATTACTTGCCATGATTGCTGTGCTGAAGATGTATTGTATCGCATTTTGACTTTATAATACAATTTAGATAAAGACAGAGACCTGAGACAATTGATGATTCATTTTGGATGCCATGTGGGGGAAGAGAAAATGAATCTCATCTCAGCAAGATTATGCTACTTCACAGAGAAGACATCCTTAAAACAAGTATCACCAATCTGCCCAAAAAAACATGAAGAAATGAAATAAAAGCACCAAAGACTTAATGTCATTTTACCTGTTTATTCTGCTCTGATGCACCATTATCCCAACATGACCGGCTCTGTATGACAGTGTTTGTGTGGAGAGAGTTTCCTCTGCAGTCATCACTTTCTTTTAGTGTGTCACAGTTCACCTTCAGCTTGGATTTCCTGTTCCTGAGGAGAGATACAAAGACTGGACACTAAAAGACAGACAAACTCTCATTATGTTTTGTGAGGGGAAAAAACAGGAAGCTTGTCCAGTCGTGTTCGGGGTGATGTCACTTTTCTCCCTTCAGCAACGGCTGATAAGTGTTTCCAGTGCTCTGCTTTTACCTCACTACACTGTACACTGTGTGTGTGTGTGTGTGTGTGTGTGTGTGTGTGTGTGTGTGTGTGTGTGTGTGTGTGTGTGTGTGTGTGTGTGTGTGTGTGTGAGAGAGAGAGAGAGAGAGAGAGAGAGAGAGAGAGAGAGAGAGAGTCACAGCTGCCTGTTAAAAATGTTATCGGATTAGAAATATTAGTTCGACTGAATATGAGTTAAAAAATACATACAGCCCCATACAATTAAAAATGAATAACTTCATGAAAAGGTTAACTACTATCATTTTAAATAATACATACAGTTTGAGGTACTATTTTAATGGCAATGGATAAGAATACATCAAAGCCATCATTTTGTGGTTGTTTACTGCACTGTTAAAAATAGAGTAAAAAAAAAATATCTGTTTACCGTCAATATTGGGAGTGTTGGGGCTTATTTTTCTTCATTACTTAAGTTCAGAGCAAGTCTGTGCAAATGTGTGGCTGCAGCATCATGCCCAATCATAGCCGGTGTCAAACGTTGTCTATGGGACATCCCTCATTAGTTTCTAAAGAGATGTTCAAAGCTCAGTAATGGCAGTGGGCATATTGGAAATGCTAAACTCAACCTTCAATCAACTTCTAAGTGGGGCTGAGTTAGGCCCGTTGCCTTCCAGCAGCAAGTTACAACAAGCCCACCTGTCCATCAACTCACCATGCTAGTAATAATACAAGTATCTGCTTAACTCCAGCTTTTGTTATCTCAGTGGGTGGACAACAAAAAATATCCACATATGAACAAGCTGCATACCCACAGCTGTTTCTGAACCAGGCTGAAAACATGGTTATTGCTGTTGTCATAGCTGGGCATTTTAATATGGGTTTTACAGCCTGCCTCAAGTGGACACTTGAGGAACTAGTTTTTTGCCCTCGCTTTGACCTAATTACTCAACACTGGTTCTGCATTGATAGGATGCTAATGTTAGCATTTAGCACAGAGCATGCTCTTCCTACGACTCATAAAGATCTAATTTGGTTGCCATATGACTTCTTACAGAAACACTTTGGTTTTATACACATGTAGTTTGAGTAGTCGACTGTAAGAATTATTCATTTAGCAATGACAACAGAGACTCCAGTGGTTTGAGTTAATTTACTTCAATGAGTTAGTATATATGTTAGTATATGTTAGTCAGGTAGTTGAGCATGTTTGCAAATGTCCAAACAGGTTTGTAGTTTACTTTTTTAATAACAGGAACAAAACAACTGTAAGTTACCCAGAGCTTTTATTAAATAAAGTAAATAATTTAGGAAGATATTAAAGTCAATAATGGCTGTTATAAGATACCAGATAGATTTCAATAGCTGATGTGATATGAGGGATGGCACAGAACATATGTTGCATGGATGAGAAAGATGATACTGCCTAAACAAAACACAATATATGAGTAATCTAATATGTGCCATATGTTAACCATACATTTAGGACCTGCCTCGTTTGCAGGAGTAAAAAAATGAAATCAAATATCACAAATGAGGAGAGGCCATTAAATTAAGATGATAGAGACCAACTGTAGTGTAACACACACCATCCTGTGAATGGGACATTTCTGTGTTTAGCTGACACTCAATAGCTCAAGTTGTTGCACCCCCTACTCTTGTTTTCATCAGGTGAATTGCCTCTATTGAGCTCCTTAACTAGTCATTATGGTGGTGGGGCCTTGAGAGGGCTGAGCCAGGACTCCAAGCGTTAAAACCCACTTGGCTCAGCTGTAGGAGGCCAGACGAACAGGACGGTCAGCCACAGTCCCCCTCATGTCTGTCCATTCTTTGCTTATGAGTTCTTCAAACCTGAAGTGAATTCACACCATGAAATGGATAATCGGCACGCACACATTTGATTTACTCCACCATACCATAAGACACTAACCATATAACCATTTCTACATTTTGCTTCATTTAAACTCCAACTTAGTATAAAAAAAAATCCTCCCTAAAATCTAAACTATATTGTCAAAGAGTGAAGGTGAAAAAGTGTAGAAGTAAAGAGATTCATGCACAGAGGACCCACACTTAGTGAAAGTGACTATAACGATATCAAATGTGTTTCCTTTAAAAACACTCAGCAGATATTTAGTCAAGTGCTCCTCTGTGCTCCATGCACTCTCACTGTCTCATAAGAATGTTAGTTTTGCTAATGAATTGGACATAAAATCATCAAGAAGCGAAAGCAGATTTAATTTAATCTGGTTCAATTGCTGTGACTATCCATTTCTGTGTGTGTATTTATGAAACTGCTGTTGAAAGAAAGGAAACAATTGAAAACTTGAGCCATGGCAGAGTCATAAATCTTTCTTAACAAGAAGAGACAGGAGCCAATTTGTGAGATTTATGATTTTTTCTTTGGTCATTCTCTCAAATATGAATGACGAACAGACATCTGTGAAGTAATGGTGATAACACTAAATCGAATCAGATTGGAAAATGAATTTTAACGGGCTTGTCGTAACAATTTAAACCTCATAAGGAGCTGCCCCTACTGTCACGTTAATTCAATTTCTGATCACAGTGGTCTCCAGTGAGTGTAGAAACTTCTAAAGTCATACAGAGGGGCTTTAAGGGCAAGCATTGCATGTAGGAGCAGTGAGAAATGTCCCATAATTGAATAATAAACGATGTCTAAATTGCATTTTGTCATCTGTAGTAATTCAATAAGGGGAAAAATGCAACTAAACTAAGTAATAATAACATATAAAGAAATGGATTGAGAGCAGTATGCTGGTCATTGATGAGACAGAAAGAGTCTGTGCTGCATGGAGCTCCATGAATGTGTCATTTTTCGCCTGCTTTAGCTACGACAGAGGATTCAGAGTCGGAGAATGAGGTAGGACTTGCTCAAACATGCATGCAAATATGAGTCATACTTTTACTGTAAGTAAAGCCACACAAATGTGCATTTAAAAGAGCCCAGGTTAAATTTACATTTCACTACAGAAAAATGTTTAACTTAATTATGATTGCAAAGTTGTTGGTGCATAAAAAAGAAAATACCACAGATGACGGATATCTTATTGAGCCGCATCTTTTATGACAGGAAAAAAGACAGAGGAAGTGTTTTGTCTAAGAAGAAGGAAACCACAAAACCATAAAATAATGTTATGAATTGAGGTGGAAGAAAATGTGAAGTGCTCAATCCAATCATTACACTTGGGAAGCTCATATAAATGTGGTGGAAATAAATCAATGAGAATGCGCTTACTTGAGTTTCATCCAACCTTTTAATTTACTTAAGTTGAGCAAAGTCAGCTGAGGATATTTCCACACCTCTTGCACAGGAACTGTTATGAGATTGGATATCTAGGACTTTGATTTCTAAATTTCAAAACACATCCTGTCAACTTTTAAGTCCATATTTCACTTGGCATTTTGTTTGTGTATGAACAGATGCACAAATAAACAATGCACACAACCACACAGATCTGCGCCTCTTCACCGCAAACACAATTTTTCCCACTGGATGACTTAAGTGTGACAACCACAGAGAGTGAATACCTCTTGGCTTGGCTCACCCAGCATGCCTTGTCGTGCACGGCGTAATCTGATAATATCAATCATAATTGTGTTAGATGTAATCCATCTGACTTTCAGTTTGTCGGGGTCAGGGTAGGAGGCAAGGCCCCACTTGCCATCAATTATCAGACATAAGAGAGTAGTGGATGGAGCTCTCCTCTATAAATAATATGGTGGGGCTGCGGTGCTGCCGATCGATGCCGTACAGTTCCACTGTCATGGCTTTAATGGCAGCTGGCTTTCTTGGCTGAGCAGATCAATAGCGTGTCTCCTCAGGGCTCAGTCTGAGTCCAGGTCACGCCTTGAGACAGGGGCGTAAATGACACCTCTGTTGTGATTGGAAAAATGCAGGCCTTTTGGGTTGTTTAGTTAGTCCCACTTCTGGGTGCCTTTTTCCCAGCACCTGCGAGGAACACCTGTTGGGATGAGTCAGATCTGTTTGGATTACCCGCTGCTACTTTTTTTGTGCAAAATAATGTAAAATCAGGTTGTTGTTGTTGTTCTATTTTTGCCTCTTCACAATAAGTAAACAAGTCACATGCCTTTGTTTGTCATTTCTGAGAGGCACCATCAGTCACGGCTTAATTCATGAGGATCTCAACCTTGTTTTCTCCTCTTTAACAGATCACAGGGTCAAATAAGTACGTTGACATCACTGGTAGTGAACAAAGTAAAGTGCAAGAATGTATGAAAGACATTTTTCTTATTCTCGAAAGATTTTCCTCAAAATACAGTTTTTGTCTTATTTTCCCTGATTGTGTCAACAGAGTGAGCCCTTTAAATTCTGAACAAGGCGGACTGGAGTGATGTCTAATTGAAAAACATGAAAAGGCACAGCTGCTCAGTCTAAATGTCAATAGAAGCAGGAATGACAGGCAGCACAGCAGGCGACCAGGCCAAGATTGCTTGGCCAAGACTTACGAGACACATAAACAAACACATGCAAACTAAGTTAACACAGAGACAGTCACAAAGCCAAAGTAGGTGGTATCAACTACTAAAAAAAGGGACAGAGACAAATAAAACCAAGAATATGGGGAGATGGCTTAAGTGTTCTGCCTTCAAAGGAACACAAGGTTAAAAAGCCTGACCCTTGAAAACCGAGATGTTTATCTTAAGGACATAAAGTTGCTTGCATGTAAAGTACTAAAACAATTAATCAATTTCGACTGTGTACACAGAGACTTCAAAAGTGAAGAAAAACAGGAGTAAATCAACACCAGCTTTAGAGACATGCAGTGAAAAATATGATATTTAGCATTAGAAAAACATGTTCTCAGATTGCATGTTTGATGCAAGGATAGCCTGACAGTGAACAGAAAGGCGTTGTTGGTGTTACGGAGAGGCCATCGAAGTAAAATCTTTGTTTTTCTTTCTACATTATTGCCGAGGAAGTGGCCTTGCTGTGAGGGTTGCACTTTTTTGAGGTTATATTTATAATATAACAGAGATGTGGGTCAGTAAGCAACAGGGGCTTTGTTTCTTGTGATCTTTTTACTCCCTCGTTCTACTAAAATGGGATCAGAAGTCTCATATTCCTAAAATACAGACATTTCTGTTTCATTTGAGCAGAAGAAACACCCTGATGAGAATGAATCATCTCTGGTGAAGCACTCAGGATATGAGGAGGAGCTCCTGAGAGTTCTCTGACTTTGATGTTAACACAATACTTCTCCATAAAAGCGTGCTTAATACTTCTGTTCTCCAGCAGCTCGAATGATTGGACAAAACACTATTATAAATCTGCTGATTACATTCTTACTGATACTGGATCGGCTTCATAACACAGGCGTTGCTTCGTCGAAGACAGGACAAAGTCATTGAGCTTCCACTCTGTTACAGGCCAGATGTTGCATGTGGTAAGACTTCCCCGACTGATTGCTTTCTCAGTGATACAAAACTTGGAACAAAATACAAGCGTGACACTGATCACAGTCAGTGGCCTGTATCCAAGACAGCATGCTGTAAATAGCTCTCAGGATTTTTTTCAAGACTTAGGTACAACTCTGAGGCACTTTTTTCTCAGGCTTATTTCACTGAGAACATGAAGAAACTTGTGTTAAGTATAAATCAGTGCTACAAAGGCTGTGTTCATTGTCCATACTTCTTTCCCAGAGAAGTAATTGAGTGTGGAGGGACGCTGATGTTGGAGGAGAGGGGGAGAGAGTTTCTGCTCCACTGCCGCTGCCATCAGCTACTCAGGTCTGGGACTGCCCCTGGAACTAATGGAGCTTCCTCTGGGCCACTTTTCCCCTCAGATAGGCACATCTGGGGGAGATCTGCCACCCAGAGCTGGAGTTACACCCCCTCTCTCCACACCCAGCTGCCTCCTCCTCTCCACTCCTCCTGCTGTGCCACTGCTGGGCCTGCGCCTTCAGTCTGCTGCTGGGCTCACTCTTAACATACGGGGAGGTGAGCGTGGGAGTTCCAGACGTGGGTGGACCACCGTGATGCCTGCCGTCAGCCTCGTATCTCCCCTCAGAGGAGGGTGGTTGCATTGCCCTCCATGTTGCTACATGGCAGGTTCCCCCACAGAGGCCAGGAGACAGGCATGCTTAAATAACACAGCCGTCTAACGAGGGCAATGAAGCTGGCTATTTGTGCCGGACCAGGGGTGGTCGGCCTTTTGAAACACCTCTGAGGAGCAGCCTTATGTGCTCCCTCTGCCCCCCTCCTCCTCGGCTTGGACATTTTACATGACCGAGGAGAGACGGCTGGGAAAAAGAACCTGTGCCATAAAATGTTACAGCGGTGCTGTGGAGCGGGCACACACGGCTTTTTGATGTTTTAACCCTGAGTTCTTTGACAAGTAAAAAATAAAAAAAACATGTCTGCACAAACCTGTTTTGAGTATTTCTTATTCATTTATCCAAATCAGCTTTCTTTAATAAACAAAAACAAGACATTGAAGACAGTGGTGAAAAAAAGTACAGATTAACTTTGATTTCATAGTTTAAAGAGAAATTATATCATTTTCACCTTTGATATATCAGTCAGGGACCACTGCAGAGTAGCTTTCCATGATTTTCAGCTCTAAAACTTATTCCTCTTAAACACTCAGTGATTTAGCTGCTGCCTGAAATGCTTTATTAAAGCTACTGTGAAAAACTTTCAGTTTGTCACCCCTGTGGATAAAGCATCTTTGCTTATCTTGTTCTCTACACACCTCCTCTCTCTTGTTTGCTTTTGGATATAATGAAAAGGCACAGATGTGAATTGAAGTCTATTTCATAACTGTGCTTGTAGGAGCTTCAAGCACTGCTTATAGGTGTTACTTTTCACACAGCTTTGGAGTCACAAAATGACTCGAAAGTCATGCCTTTACAGAAAACATCCAAGAGTAGTTGTTAGTGCTCACGAAGCTCCCAATTCAGTCACATTTACAACCCTAAAGAGTAAAGCTGTGTTCGAGTTACCTTGAAAGTCAGAAGTCCGAGCTGAAAATGACGTCAGAGGCGGAAACAAGTTACATCTACGGAAGTTATTTTAGCGCTTGCCTTGTCCGAATACAAGGCAAGCCCTAAAATAACGTTCATAGATGGTTCCTGTTTCAGGCCTCCGATTTTGCTTTTTTCCAACTTGGTAACTGAAATGCTAGGAACTCGGGTGTGATGTCATTTTTCAGCTCCGATATCTGACTTCTGAGGTAACTTGAACGCTGCATAATTCTGTGCAGAATGGAAGAAAAGGCGAATAATGAAATAGACTTTCCAGTCCCCGGGTGTGTCCCAGAGCTGCTGGGTGGGCTCATCCTTGTCCAATCATCAGATTGTGGCTATGTCTCAAAATGAGCTGTTCTTGGAAAATCACATGTGAGCTTAATGCCAGAATCCATCTATCTCATGTTATGGAGTTTTTGCCAAAATTTAGTATGGAAATGCAATGTTATATGTCATAAAGTACAGATCAGAACAGTAGGCCCCCTTTTGGAGAGTTTAGCTTTGTTCAAGTGTGAATATTTGGCCTACAATTAAATCAAAACCTTTCATCAAATGTAAACACATTTTCATAAACAATAGTGTCACTCAGACTTTTGCCAAGCATCATTCTTCTGTGGAGACTATCTTTCACAGCAATCCCACAGAGGACTGCCCTCCCACTTTGTGCATGACGGATGGTGCGTGTGTGTGAGCAGGTTATAAAAAAGTGTACTCTAACACCATGGAACTTGTAAAACATAGTGAGGGCTACACCCTCTGCAGCCACACAGCAGGATCCAATTAGGACTCTTATCTACTAATTATGTCCCTCACACATCTGCATTCCAGAGTTCAGAAAAAGCCTGCTGTCCTCTCTGCGTAACAAGCTCTCGAATTAATGAGATAGCTCTGTAATTGAACCTCTTCATGGGTCCCCTGGCAGGGAAAATATGCTAAGTTAAATTTGTATTAACAGAGCATCAATCATAGCTGATCAAACGATAAACAGTGCTGATGATCACAGGGGAGTTGCACCTTTATGTAAATGTGCTGTCCAGTGTGGAGCAGTGGCAACGAAGAGGGGGAGAGAACTAGGGGAGGAGCTGCTCCAGAGGAGGGCTGTACCAAGCTGGGCCACTGTGGGGCGCTGTGCTCCAGATCACACAGTTTAATCAGGCAGAGATTGCACAAATACACAAACACTTCCAGTATGAACATGTTTTTGGGAAACTGACTCAAACAAGCATGATCAAACAGATATACACGCAAAATCACTTTTTTCCCCTCATAAGGACAGAGCTGGATTAAAAGCTCTTGTAATAGAGGGCAGAGTCCAAACATTAACCCTGTTTTCAGTCAAAAATAACAAGATATCATGAACAACAAGGAAATATAAAACAAGATATTTATTTAATTTCAGGATAAATTGAAGTTTTTATTTAGATTAAGTTGCTCTAAATTTATAATTTAATCCCTCAGGCTCGTTGCATCAAGAGTTAAACTTAATGTAACAATGTATGTGCCCACTCTGAGATTAATCTATATCAATGTCTGATAAGGTTAAATGGACAAACAGTTCAAGGTTCACTGACTAATGCATGTTTGTGCCCTCTTACATGAGTTTAATCTCCTGTTAAACAAAGTCACAAGTTTCATCACGACGAAAAGGAGTAGAGTTCATTAGATTTCCATGAAAATTTATTCCATGAATGTCGATTAAATCAAACCGGCCTTGTGTAACCTTACCTTTATATGCAGTCCTGGCAGGCCTGCACTCTGTACATGCACACTACAGATACAGAGGTTACATAAGACATTTTATCCTGCAGGGAAAATCACAACAACTTCAGTGGATTTATCTAAATTTCAGCTCACTTTATGACATAACTAATTTCTTTAATTTACATGGGAAAAGCCACAATCCTGCATTGCTTTACAATGACATTTACACCAACAGATACTGACTGACATAAATTCCAACAACATAAAAGACTCCCCTCACCTAACATTATTTATTCTTGTTTTTACTAAAATAGATTTCCATGAAATAAAAAGAAACTGTGCTTTTCAGGCAGATTGTGATCTCAAGCCTTTTTTTTTTGTTGAAGACACAGCCATGCAGTCAAGTGTTCTTCATGTTCAGCACATGCTTGAGACTCAAGAGAGGGAGACGTGCTCTCAGTGTTGAGGTTGGCACAGGTATGTGGTGTGGAGTGTCAGTGGTGAGCACTGTACAAAATACCACAGCAAGTGGAGACTTTCATATTATTACTTTGCCTTTTTGGTGGATAGCTTTTGGTTTATGGTTGATATCAATAATAAAATAAAAGTTCATTTTATTCTCTTATTATCTCCGTTTTAAAGGCTGTTACACCTTAACAAATTCAGGAGAAGTTTTTACGCTCAGTTTAGTTTTAGATTTGTGATGCTAAAATTAAAAAAAAGGGGGTTTTGTTACAATTATCTATTCATTTCCTGTTGCTTTGTTGGAACCTGCCCATTAATAATTGTTAATAGATGTGAACCCTGACCCGGGCCTTGTGTCACAGATAGTCAACCATGTCCTCACATGTGGGAGGACAGGGAGGACAGCAGATATGGAGGTGGATGCAGGAGGCTGAAGCTTTCTTGCAAGGCTGAGCTCACTTTATTAGCATTGATTCTCTTTTTTATGTATTTTGTCACAGCTAATGCGATCGATCAGAGTCGCTGAGAGCCATGCCCCCTTTAAAACTTACACAGATCTGTTTTTGTGTGTGTTCCATTTAGCCTCAAAAGTGTCTGATGTCCTTTCAGAGGTATTAATCATCTGTGAAAAGAGAGTGGGAACAAACAATGGTTGAATCTTAAAGAAAACTACAACTGGTGTGTTTTGTTTTATGACTTCTGTAAATCTAAAATGTTTAATAGGACTGATTTGATTATTTTAAGATGTTATAAAGGAGATACACCAAGAAAGGAAATGCAGGTCGTGAGTACAATTTGCAGAATTAGGTTATTATTGTTGGCAAAGGTACCTGAAGACTAGTCAGTATTAATAATAAAGTTAGTAGACTTTGTTTCTTTTTAAGGCTGTGTGTTTCTAGTTGTATTTACTTGTTTTTTTAAAGTAGGCACCAATCTCCTAAATTAAACAGCAGCTAAGATAACACCCCTTCTCTGAAAAGAAACAAAAGGGAAGCTACTGGGCTTTAAGATTCCTGGCTGGCATTGGTTTCAGCTCTGCTCTCCTCCCCACAGGCGAGCATGTTGACAGTGCAGCTTGTAGCAGCAGCGAGGGATTGAGCGCAGTTCACATGTCCCCACCATCTCAAACAGGATCCCCACTGAGGAGAAGAATAGCAATTAGCATGCTAAAGGTAGCACTAATGCGAGACCATCTTTGAACCTCCTCTGAACCAATCTGCCCATTACTGAGGCAAGCAATGGTAAGTATTTAAACAGGATAATCAGGCATGTGCAGTTTAGAGGGCAGGTTTTAGAGGGTAACTTGTGTTAAACTGAGGGTCAGAGAGCCATACAGGAGTGATCTGACATGGAGCCCCATTAATGATAATTATTAGATGAAAAATGATCGCTGAGTGTTATAAAAGATGGTCAACTTTCATCTTTAATTTCATAATCAATGGTTTAGTAAATTGTAAATAAATTATCATTTGAACCCTATTTGAAGAAACAAGGTGCAAAATCTGTACATTTTTGAAATATAGGTGCACTTGTAAGATGGTGCTTGTGTGTCAAAATTGGAAAGCTGGAGTGTAAACACTTAAACTTTGTAGACAAAAACAGTTCTTTTTCAGTCAGTCAGTCAGTCGGTGTAATAGCAGAGTGCAGCTAAAACGATTACTGTCATCATCCAGTGAGGAGTTGGAAAAGTTGCAAAAAGATGGATTGCTTTTACAAAAAATGGGTGGCTTATGTATTTGGTTTGAGCCAGAGCAGCAAGAAGTTTTTCCATGGAGGATTTATCTATTATTTTATTTGAGGGTTAACTGATAGATATTTAAATCCAATAATAGCATTGTAATAGGAGAGAAGACTGTGGCCAGCTGTAAAGAGATGTTACCTGCACATCAACAGGTGTTTGTTTGTTTGTTTGTTTTTTTTCCTTATGTGTGTACAGAAGGGAAACCAAAGATAGTTAGTTTGATATAAGGTAAAAATAGATAGGAAAGACAACAAAACGCAGCAAATTCTCATTAGTTAAAGTGAAAGTGTAGAAAACTGGGTTTATTTTCAGCTTAAAAATAATAACAGCTATTTTCATTCTATGATTATGTCAGCTTTATCCTGTTGGTACTAAATGAATATATCATTTTTGATTAATTGGGCTTTTTGACAGATTCTGTTACTATTCTGTTACTATCACTATAATTATCATTCTAATTATAAATTAGGACTATAAACTAATGCACAAAGCAAACTTAAATAATTCTTCTGTATGCTGCTTTATTTCTAAAGAAGTATTTTATACAGTTTGCAGTTGTTTTATAGCACAAACATACATATATGGTAACTAATGCATTTCTTTATTCCTGTAGTTTGATTTTAACTTCAATAATAAACAAAACTTGTAATTTGTTGAACATGTATCGGGGCTAACAATGCATGAAAAACATTTTTAAAAAACGACAGACTGACATTCAACTGTGATTTTCTGTAGATTTGCTCACTCTGCTCAAATTCATCATTCTGTCTTTAAAGTACGCTTCAGGCCTGTTATGAAGAGGAGAAAAAAGATGCCCTTTCAGATTTTTATGCTTTGCTGTTGTCAAAGTCTGAGTCCTCTGTGTGACATCAGATCTGCAGATCAGAGCGTGTGTCTGCTGAGACGAGCTCCAGCGCTCCTCATCAGCTTATGGTAATGTTGTGAACAGTGTGACTGCTCCAACAGAAAGCCAGCTGACAGCCAGTGACATGGCCTGCCCGTCACCTGACACCTGCCAATAGAGGGGGAGGGCCACACACACAAACACACACGCACACACACGCATACAAACACAAGCACAAATACACACACCTGATAATCATTGAATTATACACAGCGCGCCTCTTTCACTAACCTCTCCTCTCCCGGGACCCAGCTGTTCATGAAATACCTCCCAGTAAGACAGTGGGGATGCAAGAGAGGGGCAGCTGGGGGAGGCTGGAAGGAGGGTAGAGCAGAGGAGGAGGTGGAGAAAAGGTTTAAAAAAAATAACCTCACGCCTCACTGGCTCCCAATACCATGCACATTTTTAAGAGAGCCAAAGTGAAAAGATACAATTTCACTCAATGAGGCGAGCTGCAAAGCCAGGCACAAAGGAGACAAGATAGTGCAATCTGGAGGTCACTGACACTGCCTCTGCTGTAATTACTACACTTCCTTTAATACTTCTGCAATGCAACTGTTCTCCCGGCTCCACTGACACCCCCAGCACACACACACACACACACGCACACACACACATATTCACATCTCTTCCAGATGAGCATGACATAGTAAAAGAACAAGTGTTCAGTGTTACAGCTGAATTATATGAACTCACTCTTCATTTTCTCAGGATTGAGCTTTTCAGTGTTCAGATCTTGTAGATATTAGATGACAAAAAGCAAGTTTCTGACCTTCACCCCAAACCCATACTAACCCACAGATTCCATTACCTCATTTCTCACTCTGCTGACCGTCAATGGGGGCAAATGATACTCAGTAATAGCAGCTTTTTTTGTTCCTGGTAACATAGCTAAGGCACTAAACTGCAGGCTTTATCACAGTGTGGATCAAGAGTTTCAGAACTAAAACAGGTCAAATTTAGCTTCTTGCAAATTGACTCAAATGGGTATTAACGCTATTCCAGACCTCTTGATTTGGTTTGTTTTCAGCTAAAACTCAAAAGTATTTTTTATTTTTGGTCAATTTTTTTCTTTTTATTCAAAGTAAAGGTGGGCTAAAACTTTCCGTTAAAGTACAGGGTTACTGTCTGATTATGCTGGAATGCTTTTCTAATGTGATTCAGGTTCAATTTCCTTTTGCAATTCTCAAACAGAAAAGTAACCGTGAAATATCCGAACAGATTCAAAGTGCATCCCTGCTGTTTTCAATACTTCACATGTTATCATTTTTCAAATCAAAGCTACGTCTCACAAGAGAAATTCAAGCTGGGAGCAGGAATGAATCACATGAAAAAGCAGCGTATTTGTCTTAGGTTGATTTTTGATGTGTGTGCTTGTGTTGCTGTTTTAAAGGATTGCAAGCTGGGTAAAGGAAAAAAGGCTGCAGTCAACAAAAGGCATTATATACCGTGCCCAGCCAACCACTTAAGATATCTTTGAAGATGAATCAATCACTATATTATAGTGAAAGTCCACAAGGTGCCTGGCTCATGATCGAACAATGCGTCTGCACTTCATAGCAGTCTACAGGGCATTGATGCTCTGATTGATCGTAGAATGGAAGTGACTGGAAAGAAGAAAAGGATTACGCTTGTCAAATGCAGTCAATACACCAGGCCGGTGGTCAAATGTTTGCAGTAAATCTCAAATAGTGTCTGCAAAGCTAAAAGGGAAAAACAGGCCAAAAAAAGAAAAAAAAATTCATTTGCTCAGAGGACCATCCTCTTGCATTCCCACTCAAACTGACAGGCCTGCAAATATGCAGTGGGATGAGTAGCCGAGGGCTTTAGGAGATTAGCAATGCTTCAAACATCAAAACAGCCCTTTCTATTATCTCGAGAGGGACCTGCCATCTAAATCTGAACAGATTCAGCTCAGACCAAAGAATAAACTGCTTCATACACAATCGATGTGCGTTATTGTTTCACTTCTGCAAGATTGTGATTTGAAACTTTGTTCATTGTTCTCCGCCTTTCATAGATTCAGAGTGTTGTCTCCTGACAGTTTTGGTATTAAGAGTTCCCCCATTTGAAGAAATTATATGCACAAGTCAAAGCATCAAATCCCCGTGTTGGCATGAGGATATTGGAAACAGGTAACAATGATATCTAGGCATCAGCCCCAGCTCAGCAGGGATGCTATTGGGCTTAGTGTATTCAATGCACCAATCACCCAAGTGTTATTTACAGAGGGCTTTTCTTTTATGGAAAAATCAAGAAGTGATTGATTCAGGTTAATGTGACTGGAAGCCGGCACCAAGCAGCATCTCAGTGCTCAGGTTAACAGAAAACACTAACTTCCATAAAGTGCTATGGAGATAAATCACTGTTATCCTGACAGCGGTGACAGCAGTTTAAGCAGCGGCAATCATCAGAAGCACCTCAGGAGCCCCTGCGCTGCATTTTGCAAAATGTCATGGGGGTTGATGGAGGCGGAGGAGACGGGTGGGCTGGCAGAGAGACTGGGGTGATGGGGATGGTGGGGCACTGGATAAGATGGTCATATCAACCAGCCATCAGTGTGCAGGTGCTTTACATAAACATCCCAGAGCAGTAAGCAAATTCTGTTGACGAATAAAGGTAATAAAACAGAGATGGGTTGGAGGTCCCCGGTGGATTCCCCCCCACCCCTCCTTGCACGGCAAGCTCACTCACTCACAGGCTCACCGGAGTGAGATTATGGTGTTTGCTTTTATCTGTCAGAGATCAATATTTCAAACGTCCGATAAAAGAGGAAATTGAACTGGGAATAGACTGAAGTGCTGTAAAAGTACAAAGCACAATTATCAAAAAGCACTTAAACTGCCTAATAGGATACACATATTAAAAATGCTCAAATGGATGTCTCCCAGCTATAATGAGAGCCGGTTGTGCTCTCCCATCCCCTCTGCTGTCTTTGATCACAACTCAGCGCCCTTCTGGATGCAGTCGCAATGGTCAATGCACTCTGGGTAGTATATGAACCCCAGGAGGCTAAGTTCACTGAATTTTAACACGCCACCATTAGGTGTGAATGACTCATTGGGCCTTTATGGGAGGTGCACTACAGGTTTTAACTTCAGAGTACTAACTGTTGGATACAGGGACATGCAAGAGCCCTTATTTACCTACAGAGAGAGAAATGAGTCCAGAGAAAAGTCAACATGCGATCTATTTACAGCAATTAAAGTGCTTTATTTTTTTCTTCTTATCAAATTATATTGAAAAATTATTGAATATATGTTTTTAACTGAAACACCATTGTGAATGTGAGCAGTGTCGCTCAAAGATTGATGCTTTAAGTTGTCTTGACAGGAGAGTCTTAAAATCACATTATTGACTCTACTGCTAGCTAACCAGCTTTAGGTTCACAAGCTAAGAGCACGATATACTTTCCAACTCTCTACTTACTGTATTTTGTGTCAGATTGTACTTCACCAACAGGAATTCAGACTCTCTAAAGCTTTGAATTCTATCTGTACAAGCAAACCTCAACATTTACATGGCCGAGTATGTCCTTTGACATATTTATTGAACAAAGAGAACAGCTAACAACTCACCAGTGGGGTTAGCACCTTGCTGGTGACTTAACAGAAGTGATAACCGCTGAACAAGCAGCAGGCTGCAGGTCTTCAGTCCAGGTCAGCACTGCAGGTTAACTTTGAGACTATAAGTAGCTTACCAAGCTAATATGTGTTAAGTCAACCCTGGCTCAGGCCACTTAGTAAAGTAGTCACGAAATGTAGTGTGGGATTTGTGAGCGTGGACACCAGTTTTCAATTTTTCTTTTCTCTCTCTTTTATTAAAATGACCTCCCGTCTCTCTCTGTATCTAACAAAAACAGTTCCTCTTTTCCATGGCTTGATAATTTGTTTAAACATTGTTAATATTCTGTATTTATCTGGGTAAGTTTAAGATCTGCTGAGTGGTGTGAAGAATATGTTGAAAAATAAATTGTGTTGAATCTATTGATTACATTACATCTCTATATCATAATTTGCATTGGGACCATTGATTGTGTAAAGAGATAAATAACAGCTCAGTAGCAGTGAAGCTAAGAGATTTTTCAGCCCCCCTTGTGCAGTAAGGGTCAGAAAGTCTGCCTCCCAATGGACACGGGTCAAACTATGTTAAATATATTTTTGTCAAACATGATTCCGTCATAACATGATTTCTTGGAACCCTGGATTCTGCCCACATATCATGTTTGTAAATAGTTATTTGTTATCAGTTATTTGATGCCATAATAAGGGTATTCTGCCGTAATTGGCAGCTCTGTTGTTTTAGCTGCTTTTGGGAAAGTGACAAATGAATGCTCAAAGAAAGTGTAACAGTAACACAAAATTCCTCAAATGTACCATGATCACAAATATCTACTCTTAACATACTGAGGAAGCTGTTACACTGCAGACTGTTTCAACTTTAGAGATCTTTGTCATTTTGGTTAAATGCATGTTTTGGTGAATGAAAGGTGCAGGACATTTATACCAAGGCTCTCAGTGTCAATCTCTACTGTCTGTGCAGGCTGGTTCAAAATACTTAAGATGGTAGAAACCCGTCACACAGAAGGTATTTTGGCATCACTTTTGTACATGAGGCAGAGATGTGTCAGCCATCCTCCTGTCTGGGTTAAGTAAAATATTTGAATTTGTGGCAAATCTTTGACAAGAGACACCAGTCAGATCACAGGTCACTAAGTGTAACTGGTGTAAGCCAAATGCTCACAGTGATATTAGGGGACAACCTTCAATTCTTAGCCAAGTTCCATTATTCTGAATTAAAGATCTGACATAAATAAATAGTGATGTAAAACAAAACAAGCAGATTTTCATCTGTCTGAAGATGAAATGAAATCTTCCACAGAGTACAGATAGGCTTTGCACTATTTAAGGCCATGTTGCAGAGCAGATGGTAAATCTCAAGGGCATGATGCAGAAAATATGTTCAAAATGTATTGTATTTGGAATATCCCTTTAAGCAGAGATCCTTAGATAATGACACGGCCCAGCAGGTTTCCATTATAAAGATATAAAAAGCCTCTTCTGATATCCGGGAATCTTTAGATAAAAACATCCTATTACTCTGTGACATGATATGATACGCCAGCCAATTCTTCTCCACCCTATCTAAATGATCCTTCATTAGAAACCTGATCAATATGGGCTCTTGATTAAGTGGGATACGAGACACTCATTTCATTTATAAGCATTTTTACCAATCGATGGCAAGATTATCTTCCAACAAATAGCAGAGATGCAAGTACGGCATTCTGAATGCAGGCCAATTACATCATCTCTCACTA
The DNA here is from genome assembly GCA_962446985.1 of Xyrichtys novacula. Lineage (NCBI taxonomy): Eukaryota > Metazoa > Chordata > Actinopteri > Labriformes > Labridae > Xyrichtys > Xyrichtys novacula. Next base: position 21,013,606 of record OY660864.1, on the reverse strand, counting down.
TCTTGTTTTCTCCAATAGCCCAACAAACACACTTACACTGTTTGGAGGAACATTTGTACGTAATAATGAAGCACTTCACGCATATCTTGCATGAATAGGCACACAGGAAAGACACACAAACCGATGCAGACACTTAGCACAGAGTTGCAGGATAAATCATGGAACTTGGTAATTACTGGCCTAATATAATTGCAGACAGAGCTTTTAATCGGGAATGGTAAGACATTAAGTAAATTAGTTTTTAAAGATTTAAGATGTTTAAAGATTTCACTTGCAGATACCTCTGATTCAATGTAGCAAGGGGAATCTCTGTTGATTGAAGGTGATAGATGGCAGAGCTCTTTACAATGTGTTGACACTGCAAAGCTAGGGCTCATTATGGAGTAGTATTGACTTGCATTAACTTCTCAGTGTATGGTTTTATCTTATATTTATCCAGTTTAGTGGTTAACACACATGGGAGACACAAACACTAAGATTATATAGTGTGTGTATTTCCTGTGTTTTTCTGCATGTAGATACAGCTCCACCACTGGGGGATCAGTAGTCTGTTTTAAAGCCAACACAAGATGCCTCTGCTGTATCTTCATGTTTGTATAGGTAGGCAAGAGAGGCAAAATGGTGTTTTCCCTCTCTTGCTACCTTAGCTGGTGATGTGTCTGTAAAGTATGAAGTTGACGTAATAGTGAGGCTTCATCGTGAAATTATTTGAAGTCTCTGTATCTGGGTCTCCCTTAAAGTTTTGTGAAAACAACCATTAGAGATGTCAGAGAAAGCTAATTTTCTCCTCATTTCTGGAGTAAAATAAGAAGATTGATTCATTTTCATGTGTATCTATTACTTGACTCTAACTCTGTAGCTTGTGTAAAGAGTAGGGAACTGCCGGTTGACATCTTTTATAGCAGTAGGTAAGAACTCCCACAGCCCAAAAGATGGAGGAACTTTGTGTCAGCCAAACATATGTAGTGTTGGGATTAAGTAGCATCCCCCATTGAGAGTGCTGGGATTAGCTGATCATATTAGATTTAAAAGCATTGGCTACTGGTGGTGATGAGTGGATGAAGCCTTGAAGTGCTTTAGGGCTTTCTTTCAGTTTGTGCCAGAAAAGATTACATTTTTAAGGTATGGCACTCATCTGATGGCATGTGAAACTGACAGTTTGATAAAAGCCTGAAACAGCTAATTTCCTAAAGTCTACAGTGCCGGTATTATTTCTAATCTGTGTGAGTTGTGTTTACCCTCTCCTGTTCAGACAAAAATACTCTGTTACTTCTTCCTGTCCTTTTTTCTTTCATATCATTTATGTAGACATTTTTTCTTCACTTTTGAAGGATACCCTGAAAATAAAATAATCAAACAAGAGGTAAGTTTTCACATGAGGCCTGTTGAGGGCTCTCTTCCCTCCACAGACTCCCTGGTTCATCAGTCCAGCTTTTGTCCCCACTATGACCGGACCATTTCTGACCATCCACAAACCCAAGACCATCAGTTGTACACAGAAACATTGATGTTATTCTGTCACAGAGTGAGTTATTGGAAATGTCAAAATTTAGTCAAATAAGCTTATATCTAGTCTCCACACAGAGATGTAAAGATGTAAAGAAACAGGCTCCAAAACAAAAAAGGTTTAACCTTCTGTTGAGGAGGAGAGAAAATCTCTGTAAAGGTTTTACGGGTTCAACTGTTCTAGCATGTCGCTGCTTTTTGGAAGCACCATCCACCTGGCTTTATTTAAGAACACTTGTGGAAATAGCAAATAAAAAAAAGTCAATTGACCTCCCCCTCCTCAAGATGTTGAGATGTTTTATTGTTCAGGTTTCGGAAACGAAGTTTTCCTTTTTTATCTGAGTGTCCCTCCCAGGGACAGGAACACTGTGAAAAAAGGTGATTTAAAAGATATTTTTTTCTCTCTTGCTATTCAGATATACAACATTTTATGGGTTAGCCCATTAAAGGCAGGGCACTTGAGTCACCTAAGGAATTTCAATTAACCTGTGGGGCAGTTTGGTGTGCAGTCAGTGACTCTGGGCACAGCCTCTCCAGGGTTTGCCTTGCAGAGTGACCATCTGAAAAGCAAGCTAAATACACTCAGTTGATGCCTGTATGTGAGAGGGGACTGAGCTGGTGTGTTGTCATCCATCACACTACACTGTTCCTCCTTCCAGTGCCCTTCAGCTTTAATTTTTTCCAGGATTCAAATCACATTTTTGATATTTGCTTTATATGATAGAAAACTGAAGAGAAAAATCTTCAGGGAAGAATTACAGCCTGTGTGCCGGCCTCAAGGGCGCTGATCTTGGGCTCAACCTAATTTGGAAGAATAGAAAGGTCTTGCTGTGTTATTATCATTTGTGCTGGTGCATTTGATACTGGGCTGCCTCTGGGGGTTGAGCAAACAGACGCCAAAGGCAAGAGGCGACATCTTAAAGCGGTATTTCTCTTTTGTGGACTGTTTTCACTTAACACAAGTTCAAGTGTGTACAACATTAGCTGCCCAGGGTGTCCACTGAGTCCAGTCCTAACACACACACACACACACACACACACACACACACACACACACACACACTCACAGACACAGCACAAAGAGAATTCAGGTCTTTATTTGATTACAGAGACTGCCGTAGATAACGCGAAACTTTTTGAGAGACAGCAGTGAAGTCACTGTGAACAGTAAAACAGTCAACTTTCACTTTCAGTTGAGTTTAATGATATTACTAGCTTACAAAGATTAAGAGGGCTTTCACATTGTCATCTTGATTACGCAGAGAGGGGACTGGGTATAATCTTGAACTGGGTCGGATCAGTGTGGGAAAATTCAGCCCCTCAGTTCAATAAATTCAAACAGCTCCATGTTATGAGACGTGGGATAGTGCAGCTTGCACATACTGTCTTTGCCCCTGTGAGGATAATTCATTAACTTCCCTAATCCTCTCATGTGGTGTTGCAGCAGAAAAAAAAAGAAAAAGATGAAAAGCTCACTGAATATCAAAAACAACGATTTCTGAGCTCCTCGTCATCGCCCTCACACTCTTTCGCAAGTCTCTTTAAAAAAAAGGATGCTACATGTTCCAAGCATGCACGTCCTGTGTTAATGAGCTTGGAAATACATTTTGGGCGGCTCATGGCTGCCGTGCAGCGCTGTGGGATGAGAACAGCTCAATAAAATATACACAGGAGGTCGAAACGGTAGGGAAATAAAAACCCCTTTTTGACAATGTTAAGCCTCGCAGCTGCTTTGAGGCAACTGAGGGGTTTTTATCAGCTCTTCAGATGTTGGATCATAGGGCGCAGAAAGCTTTCCAAGGGTAAGCAAAGTCAGAGGAGTCAGTACTGTACCAGCACATGCCTCTACCCACATGATTAATTCACATGTTAAAGGGCTTTCTTGCACCATGAGTATGCTCTGTATGTGAGGTCCTACTGTGTCTGTCAACAGTGTTCTTTCTCAAAATGCATCACAGAAGTATTTGAAACTGGACTTTTTTGAGTCACATTTTTGGCAATGTGCCTCCTCAGATCTGCATATGTACAATTTCAAACCAGAGCACATCCAGCAGTTTAATGACTTTTGTGTTTGAGGCTCAAAGGCAACTGCACGGTACTAAGGGAAGATGGAGCATCACAAAAGCACAAAATGTACAGCTGACTTTTTTTCTCTTTTTTGCTGTCACTCTTATTTTTAATCTAAACTTGACAAAATTAAAATATCTATTCGTGACTTGCAACCTCTATCTGCACCAGTCAATGAGACCCAACAACAGCATAAACCACAAACCTATTGCCGAAAAGAAAGGTTGTAAATCCAAATTCACTGAGACGGAAAACACATGCAGAAAGAAAAGCTGCGTATTGAGACATGACAATGGGATGCATCAGGACGCTCACTCAGTGCGTTTACATGCACAGCTTAATGGGACTAAGCTCATAATTAGTTTGTTTTTTTTTCCAACCGAATTGGACTTCTGTCCTTTTCCACGTATACATGCAGCTGAGAATATCAAATTATTGACGTGAACGTGTCCTCCTTCCCGAAACTAAGGGGCGATACAGGTCTTTTCTGTGGCGCTGTTTCCGGTTGACCCAACAACAACAGCAGGTCCGTGCCAGACTTCAGAAGTGGCTACAACTGCTGCTTTGCATTTTTGAGCAAGAAGATGGAGCATCGTACAGCGTTGTTTTTGTCGTACATGATGTATGCGCTACTTTTTCTGCAGATGAGGTGCACGCTACTCCTCTTCTCTGTTGTTTATGTTCTGGGATTACGGGGGCATGCATTGTCCAATCATACTCCAACTTCGCTGGTTACATGGTGGAGAAAATCTAATCCCATTCACATTATCTGGGTGTCTTAATCGGAGTCTCTGGCTATAGTCAGAGTTCTCAAACTCCAATCATAGTCAGACTGAGGTGTCTACATGCACTTCAGGTGTCCGGTTTTAATCGGAGTAAGGCAATAATTCGGTTTTCTTGAGTGTCATGTAAACGTACTGACTGTTAGTGGATTTCTCAATCTTTACCAATTATGTCTCTTTACATCCCACTTCTTTCATTTGCAGCAAATTTCATTTCTGAATTTGCAGCACGCTCCTCCTGAAGAAGCTTGTTTGGACTGTTGCAGACTAGTTAGCCTGTTAGGCACTGTACCTTCCTGTACAATTTGACTTACATGAGATGTGCCTCATATTATATTCTATTTAGCTATATGTAAGTATTTTTTGTCATGCATAGGGGAAAATATTACTGGTCGTTCATAATATGCCATAAACAGGCAAATAGTAAAAAGTCAAACATTTACTGGTAACTTGCTCTGGGCATTGCAAGACAGCAGAGGTATGATCCAGTCAGGGGATCTGGACTGAGTCTGAAGTATTATACTCATGCTCAGGTAAAAAGCTGAGGGGTGATGTGAGCCTAAACTGTAGGAGTTAGCTTGGTTAAAGTGGATCAGCAGGTCAGGTCATACACCTATCATTATCCTTGGTAACATCCAATCCCTCTGAATCATTACTGTTTTTGTGTCAAACAGTCAGGTGTATTGTGCTTTGGCTCAAATCTTCAATAAGACTGCAGAAATTCAACCAGTTTCTCTTTTGCTTTCACTGTATTTGCCAAAGATTGATATGAAAATGGCTCTGACCTGGTGGAGCATGCAGGTATCAAAGTGACTGAACTTGATGAGATCAAGAAAAATCAGAAAATGAAATATGGTTTCTTCCTTTTAGTTATTTATCAGAGAGGTAGGACAATAGGCTTGGATGAGTTATAGTTGAAAAATGCATTCATGGCAACTCAGGGAAGAGGGAAATGAGTTTATTGATGCATGCTTCAGTCCATGTAGGTAGGATTATAAAGGAGAGGTCAAGTAACAAAAGCTGCACTCAGACAAACGTTCTATAATGACCTTGCTCTCAAAACCACAGCATAGGTTAATGACTCGCCACCTGGCCTGGGCTCCTCACAATGATTTTTCAGGGGCAGATATTTGATGTATGATGTGCTGATTGTTTTGGGTGTGTATAAATTAAAAGAACGCCATCTTGTTGACATTTGCAATGATGAAATAAGAGGCACTTTAGGTAATTCCTCTGATAAAGCGGCCCGACCCCGTGGCGAATGATAGAATCAAAAGCACTTGCACAGGTCGCTGTCAGAATCATCTGTCTAGTCAGTCCATTAAGGCTGTGCGCGGGGGGCTTCGACTCTCAGAAGAAGCTCTGCCATCCTGAAAGGGAACATAATCCATGAAGACAAGGGAACAAGACAAGGGACCTAAACCTGTACAGTTACCTTTCTTAGTCTCTCTGCAGCTGATAGACCAAGCAGCTACATCTGAAGCCAGGAAATGAAGCCAATATGGATGGAGGTTCCTTCAATGGACACTAGAGGCTGGTTCTAAAGGTAACTTAATCGTTCTTGGGCCTCATATCAAAAAGTCCTTGTTACATTTGTAGCTTATATTAATTTCCACTAGCATGTGGGTCAGGACTGCTGTCATTCTGGACTTTTTCCCCATCGGTGACAGATTTACCAACCTAATCACAGTCCTTTATTTCCTTTATTTAAAAATGAGGCTGCCTGTGCAAGGCGTGGCAATGCCCAATTAAAGGGATATTCTGGCGTAAAATGAATTTAGGGTCAAACACAACGTAACACCAAGTTAGACACCCCCCGAGAGATGAATGTTGCCGACTGCTTGCTTCTCTAGTACCAACTTAAGTAGCGGCCATAGGATAGCAATACACAGCGGTCTACCTTTCCACACACAAACCTCAACCAAACAGCCACTCTACAGCCACAAATAATGCTCAGAACAGCACCTAACTTCATCAACAGTACATACAGAGTCCCAGCCACCAAACGTCTTTTTAGCTTTGCCTGGTTTCTTTAGCAAAGAGACCAAACACAACTCACCCACTCCCCTCCAGCAGCCGCTTGTTTGTGGGGGGAGCCCTGACGAGTCGATTACCGAGTGCAGCGGCGTTTCACAGCTCAAGGAAGAGCATTTATGATCACTACTTCGTGGAAATGCAATCAGACCGAGACGCTAAGGCAGAAGAACTACCGCGTCTTCAGTGCAAAATGATAATCATGATGATTACTACTTCAAGGAAATGATCTACTGAACTGGCTCGGGTAAAAAAGAAAAACAGTGATGTCTTTGAACATCTGAACAAAGCTAACGTGTCTTATTTTTAATCGTTAATGTATCATGAACAGAGATTTTCATTGACAGTTTCTCTGTTATTCACATTATTGTCTCTATGTAGTCGTAAAAACAAATCAGTCAACAAACTAACTTACAAAACTAACACAGCTGTCAATCTGGTCATGTTTTATTTGCTAACCTCCCACTGCTCTACAGCACCACCCTCTAACCTCTTCACCTGAAAACCAGTGTGGCAGGCAACAGTATGCCAAACTCAAAGTGTCATCATGGTGGCCACATCTATTCTTTAAACATTCAGTCAATATGACAGAGTTATGATGATCACTTGTTCGTGTGATGGTCCTTCAAACCACAAGGTCTCTTCTCCTGATGTTGTTTATCAAGATCCAGTGAAGAAAGCTGAGGGTGTCTTATTGAAAATAACTTACCAGGAGCAGTACCCTGTCTCTGTCCTTATGTGAGTGAGAGTTAACATTAAAGATGATGATACTGCATCAAGGCAATAAATAAGTGTGTAAATATGTGGACAGGAAGCAGGATGACAGATAGCAGCTCCTGCTGCAGCCCATTAGTTGTTGACAGCTCCTGCAAGGGAAGCAGGCCTGGAATCTGTGGCCTGTAATTCTGTCTAATTACCGCACCAGTCTGCACTTCCTCCCTCTGACTTTAATTCATCTCTTATAGTTAGCCTGTCTCTGGCCGATATTTTATGGCAAACTAACCTGCGTGCTATGATGCCTGATTTATGGCAGTAATTGAGCTCCTACAAATCAGAGAATATTTTCATTGATTATGTCAAATTGTCTAATCTTTTCTATGTTCTTGGCCTCTGATTGGATGGTATTTACTGATTGCTTCTCTCTAACTTCGAAATCAATCAGTGGCCACAATCAGAGTGCTTAGATGAATCCCGGCCAAGGCAGCTGCTCTTCCTCTTCCATATTATCTCTATTTTAACTCCTGATGAGGGTTGTTTTGCAGCATTTACACCCTGTACAAACTGTAATACTTGCCTTTTTATAACATAAAAGTGAAGTTATATAGTTGGTTGGTGTCATGCTAAGGAAGAAATCAGATGTATGATGATAACATTTTGAACAGATATTCATGATACCTAGAGGACGAATCCCAAAAACTTTGTGATCATTCTTTGACTTTGACTTCATTTGGGGTCTTCAGTTGAACGCCTCAGCCTGCTATGGAATCACCATGTGACATGTGAACATTCAAATTCCAGAAAGTTTACGCAGTGAGCATCATGGTCATAACTTGGAGGCATTTATCATCGATCAGCATGTGACAGCGCTATACCTCTGAGCACAGAAGTTAATTTCTAAATTACTCTGCTGAGGCTGGTGTGAAAGACAACAATTCCTAGATGGAGCTTTCGTGGGAACCCAAAAAAGGAATCACTGAAATATTTACAAGCCAACGGTGTAGCATGATACAGGCCACCACAACAGCTTTATGTGATATCTCATCCATGTGCATGTTTAGAAAAGAAACAATTGCAACTAAACTGGTACCTAAATCTAATGCGACTTAGCTCCTCAGGAACATTTTGTCTTTCTGCCAAATAAAACAGGAGAACCAGCTGACTTTGATGAGGCAACATGTAAAAAGATCCCTGGACAAAGAAGATACTCTTCAATTCAATTTGAAACTGGACTTTCAGGCAGACTGAAACAGAAAGAGTCCCCAAGATCTAAGTCCATTAAAAGACTAATTCCAAATACATTATGTCTATAAAGATCCACATAATACTTAAACCCTACCTAGGAAGTGAGACCTCGTTCTTGAGTTGTCTGCCATCCGTCATACCCATAGATACTATGGACAACTTGGTTCCACCTTGCTCCAGTATACGGATTTGAAGCCAAAAGGCTCTAAGTAATTCCTTTTAGCTGTAATGTTTTTCCAGCATGCCATGATACCTGCTGATAAGTGACCGGGCAACACTACCAGGACAAAAACCTTACTATGAATGGATATAAAATATTTTACATTCTGAATATCCAAACACAGGGTACAGATTTTATACACTCGAAAATACACCAGTTTAATAATTTTTCCTGACAGTGCAGCAACTATTTAATCAGACAACAGATATAAATCAAACCAGTGTTCAAGTCAAGCTACATATTACCAGCAGCGATCAGTTCAGTCTGCAGCTGCTTTGGCTCTTGTCACCATCAGAATCCTTTTCCTGACAGTGACCCCAGCTTTCACTTGCACTTTTGACATGAGCTGGCTTCCTGATACTAGGTGTGGTGGATAATTATAGAATGCATTCAGGGCAGCAGAGGTGTGCTGCTGTCCGGGGCTGAATCGAATGCAGTCACATCTGTTTAGCTTCACCATGTGGAGAGCACCCACAGGTCTGAGAGGGAGAAAACAAGGCGACACAGAGAGGGAGACACTGCCGGTGAGACTGGACAGGTTTAATGCTCTGGCCACTGGCATCTCAGACTGAATCGAACAACAAGGAGGAATCTGCGCGTTGGTGGAGGGGACGTGGGATCAGTGCATGTGATATGAGTCTGTGATGACAAGTGCTGATTTATATTGAGGTGGACGTGGATGTACAGAGCCCTGAGGGCAGCTCACCTACTCACACATTACCGTCACTGTCAGGAGTGGACAATGAGAAGGAGAGAGGGAAATAAAGAGAGGGAGAGAGAGAGTTTTCTTTATCTACAAGGACAAAGACTCACTCCAGTACCAAGGAACTACATGCAGTGTTCAAGTCTCATGCAACAACCATTATGTGCAACCATTTGCAACATTTTCTTTCTTTTCTTAAGACAACATAAGAAAAGCAAACAGAAGACAGCAATTATTTTTACTTCTAAAATATATCATTTTATTTTATTGACTATTTTATTAAAAAGGTATGCAAAAGAGTCAAACAAAAGGCTTTTAAAGGACAGAATGAAGCAAGAAGATTGAGTGTTTTTTTTGGCTGATTTGGCATTTTTATAGCAGTTTTTCTGGTTTCAGGAGATTTATTTGCCTGTTAAATGTTCTGTGTTTTTTTTTTAGCATTTTATCCATAGCTTCATGATTCACATCTTTTTGCATTATATATGTTATTCTGCAAGATATGCTGGCTTTTTGTATATATGCATTAGAAGAATGTGGATAAAATGTAAGCAAGAGAGTGTCTGAGGTGTGTGTACCGAAGGAGAAGAAAGAGGCTTGGCCTGAGAGCAATTACCCTCAGTAATTTCATCTGCTGACACACACACATTGTGGGACCATTTTAAAACTGCAAGTCCGAAATGGAAATTTTTAAGCTCAGCCGTTAAAATCGAAGAATTCAAATAACTTTCTTCATTGAGAATTTTATAGATTTCACATTACAAACGACCTTGAAGAGAAAGGAAAAAAGATGCTAATGAAAAAGTGCTTGCTGGAGTAAGGTTTCAGGGGAGGTTAAAATGGTTCAAAGTGGTTGATAAAGGTACAAAGCATGGCTTTATTCACTGTGCTGGACAACATTATTAGGTGAAAGGTGCTTACTCGGGAGTCGGCCTCATCACGTGGGAGGGGTAATGCTGCGGTTACGCAGGACTGCAATTACACCAATCAGAGAATCCGGTTTCTGTATCATGTTATCAGACAAATTACATTATTCCAATTTTTTTCTTTGATGATATCTCAGCCCTTTGATCTTTCAAAGGAAAAAACATTATGAACCAAAACTGCTCCCTTGTAATCAAACCCTGATGAGTAAGCCGTTTTTGACTGATTAAAAACTCCAACATACATTTTTGAGGGACTTCCTGTTTGGTCTGTCCCACATCCCTGCTTACCAACGGCACTCCATGTGTTGAGTGTTTTTCTGTTTGCTACATTAAAGCCCTCTCAAATATTTACAGAGGTCCTTTTAATAATTGCATTTCCTTTAGACTTTTTTCTTCCCTCTGCTTTTGAGTATCTCTGCGGCTTTGCAGTTGGATTTTTCTTTGGGGGGAGATTATGGTGATAAGAAAAACTAAACATCCGCCAGGTTTATCCTTCATGGGCTGTTTTCAGCCTCGTGCATTGTCTCTGACAATTAGCCAAGAGAGACGGAGTCCTCAGTCTGGGGCCTTTTCTATATTGCATGCTGACAGACAATTCCCTCTGGGGTCACAACTCTGCAGCCACACGCAGACGGCAGAAAAGACAAAGCAGAAAAATGAGCTTCTGGAAACAGTGTGCCTTTGCACGCCTCTGGGAAAATACACCTGCCGACACGTAAAAGCAGGTAACATCAAGCTAATCCACTGTCCACCTTGCTTGAGTGGCTATCCTCTGTTTTCTCCTCATATCACCTCAGCTGCCTCCCCCCCTTGCCTCCTTGCACACTAACTCAACCCCCACCTTCAGCCACCCCCCACCCTTCCCGTCAATAAATCCATGGGAGAGATCGATGCCACAGCGAATCACTAAAAGTTATCAGCTGAAGCCCTGCCAAATCAGCAAACACAATCACTATGTAAATCCATCTTTACCTCTCCTCCACAACAGACAGGAAGAGTGAGGTTGATTTCTCTCTGAACTTAATGTGGGATAGAAGTAGACGGTATCGGCAACTCTGACTGGTTTCTGAACCTCAGCACTTTAAAGTATTTGATTCAGAACAGTTTTATGCTTGGTTTCTCTCTCTATGCACTCACTAAAAAAATCCACTCTGGCAACACAGAACAGCTCAGAGATACTAACAAACAGAGAGAAATTAACCCGTGGTATAAAATGATAAGTCTGTTGGTTTTGACTGCTTGATCTGAGACATCAGAGCGGCTACTTTTTATGTTTTCATGCTTTTAGTAAGTTGCCATGGGCTAGTCATTTATATGCTGAGATTGAGCTCTGATGGTGACATCTGTGCTTCTGTCAGTCATGATGCTGCTCCAACACCCCCCTTTCCCATCGCCGTGGGCATCCCCCCCTTCGACTGCTTCCTTCTCTCTCTCTCTCTCTCTCTCTCTCTCTCTCTCTCTTTGAATCCCTCCGTCGCTCTCCCCCACACTCTCTCCCCTCTAGGCAGCTTGGTTGTCCAGGCCTGCAGGAGAGGGTCTCACCGTGATGAAATAGAGGTAGGCAGTTGTTCCTTCAGCCCCAGGGTCATTATTTAAAAAGTGACAGAGACTCCAGTGAGTGAACGTGAGAGAGGTGAGGAAGGAGGGAGAAGAGAGAGAGAGAGAGAAGGAAAGAAGGGAGGGGGAAGGAAAGGGAGGGGGGCTCAGTTGTGCAGGTGTATTGTCCAGCGGAGGGAGAGGGTGCTGGGAGACAAATGAATCCAGCAGGCATTTGGTACACACCGGAGATTGCTTATCGATCCAGATCGCAGTATTCAGGCCGGCCTGAGAGAAGGCTGAGAATTTTCTGAGGGAGTTAATAACCTGGCAGCTCAGCTGTCTTGTCCAATTCACCAAAGGCAGAGGCCTAATCAGGGCTGGATTCCTTTTTCTGTCTGAGGAGGGGGCTCTAGCCCTCCACCCTCTCTTTTAGCGCAGGCTTCTCTCCCTCTGTTGCTCCATTTCCCCACGCTCCTCCCTCCGTCCACTGCGCCTCACTTCCACTCCATCGGAGCTCTGAAAGTGATTGAAATGACAGCCTATAGAAAGAGGCTAATCAAATTGTTTATTATCAGTCTGAATCAATATGTATGGATTGTTAAAACATCAAAGTCAGCCCCTGGAAAAGTAATAGTCAAGGGCCGGCAGCAGCTGCTCAGCTGAGGCTGGGTCCCTGGGAGCCTCGCTCCATTTAAAGCGACTTTCACTCTTACTTAAGTCCTGATGACCCGACGAGGTCAGCTGGCTGAAGGGGATGAACATGGCTGTACTACAGCAGCGCTGAATAAAACCCCTCCAAACTTCCCTCCAGCTACTCACACTCAGGTCTGTCCGGGCCGACTGATAAACAATCCATCAACTAAATAAATGAGCCACTGTGGTACTGAGATAAAGACCATCGCTCACCTACTGTGCTCCAAGCAATATTTTGCACAACTGGTCATTGGTTCCCTCAAATTCAATATTTCGCACCCTTCCTCTCCTCGTCTCTCTTTGGGAAACCAGTCTAGGTTGCAAATGAGGTCAGGCTGATGAATGAGTCAACTGAAGGGATCAAATTGCTTTGAGATGGACATTGTAGTTGGTTTCAGGCCGTGAGACAAGCTGGCATGGAAGATTGATGGGTAGCCATTGTCCATTCATTGTCGCTGAGTGTGACACCTGATGTTTGGTCGGGGTCTCCCTCCACCTCCAGCACCCCACAAACACAAGGCGCGTCATGGCTTGATAGAATGATTAGACACTGAATGATATCTTCTTCTGCAGCGCTCCATCTTGACCACTTTACTGCTGGAAAACATTGAGATGGATCATGGCTTCTTCTTCTTCTGTGGTCAAATGTGAGACGGTTTACAGAAAGCAAGTTATGTAACGTGTGTTGTCTGGGAAATGCACCCCTCTCTTCTTTCAGCAGAAGATAAGGTCAGGAACAATCAGGTTAGATTTCTGTGTGGACCATATTAAAAGTGACAGACTCAGACTCACTAACCAGCATGTCATCCCAGTGCCCTCATTTTGCTCCCAGTTTTTCTGTCACTCATATTAGCCGAGTCTGATTGCCAATTCAATGAGGCCAGGTCACCATTTCAAACAGCACACTAATCCATATCACTATAAGCTTCCTAATTGGAAGTCCACTCGACTTCTTATCATCAGCTCCATTACATGACACACATAAAGGCACTGTCATCAATCATACACTAAATTTGTTCTGTCATTTTTCTTTAGGATGAGAGATCAGGGCCAGGGGGGTTTATTGATTTTGTAAAAAACATGACGCTCAGACTCCAGAAGTGGAATGTTTGCCTGTTATCAATAATTGGTCTAATAACCATGACTGACAGAGAAAAGAAGGAAACACATCAGGGTCCGACAACCCCAGAGGGAAGAATATCCAAGAAATAGCTGTGTCAAGCATTTAGGGTTCATGTTTGTATCAAAAGTGTTTTTTTTTAATGTGATTTTAACTCATGAACATTTTTGAAAAACTAAAAAAAAAAACATATATAAAAATTTAGCATTTAGGTTTCATGTTTGTATCAACAGTGTGTTTTTTTATGTGATTTTAACTCATGAACAATTTTAAAACATAGAATATATTTATAGGGTGACGATACGTCCTCTTTTACCCGGACATGTCCACTGTTTGGGGGGCTGTCCGGCCTTGTATGGGGAAGTTTATAAAAGCCTTCAAATGGAAGTTGAAACTTCAAATGGAAGTTTTGAGTTTTTGTTGCGTGGACTTACTGAGTGAAAAGCATCCAAAAAAAACACTTGACCTGACCCGTAAAACTCTCAAAAATTTACTACGTGCAACTCCGTCACCCTATAGTCACCCTATATATAAATATATAAATAAAAAAATTTATATATTCTCATTGAAAGAATCAAGACCCCACACAGACACACACGCACACACGCACACATTATTGTCAAGCAGAGAGAGACCAACATTGTTTTTTTTCTTCTTCTTGCAGATTAAACATTTCAACATTTCAACAAATCCATTTAAACAGCTCTCCATTGAAAGTCTATACCACACAGAATACAACTTAAAACTTTGTTGTTTAGAAATGTTGGTTTGTTATGCCAGTAGAGGTGAGTAGCAGGGGCCGAAAGCTGGCAACAAAAGTCCGATACCCTGCATCTATCTAACCTCACTAACTCACATCTGTACAAAGTCGTCCTGATAAATCTACAAACTTTGAATTTGTTTGACAACAGAAAATCTGTTCAAGCTTCTCTCCTTTCCCCTCAGTCCTCTCTCCCTTCTCTCTCGCTCTCTCTCTCTCCTATTGCTTGTCCATGTCATCCCCTCTACCTTCCAGACAGAGCCAGCCAAGAGTGGCTGCTGATGGCAGGGTAACAGTAGGGCTGTTGCCAAAGTATCACTGGGCACGTTGCTGCATAGCAAACACCCAGGGTTCATGCTCTTGACATGATGGGGGTCTCTAATTAAAGAGTGCAATAAGACACCCCTAGCCAAGGCTCTCCCTATCAGCCCTACACCCACAATTAAGCCCTCCATGGGATCCAAGGCACTGCATTATTGATGGAGCAGAACGTTTGATTAGAAACTCTTTACACAGCTCCAGAACGGAGCAGCCAGTCCGCTGTCATTAAACACCACTTAAACCAAGTCAAAACATACTGGTTGGACATGCTTCTTAAACATCCGGGTTATGATGAGGATGGAGGTGGGGGGCGCGTGACTGGATTGAATATCAATGCTTTGTGCAATACCTTCTGCAAGCATTCACTAGAAGGTTTGAGCTGTACAGGGTAACAAGGTAAACAATATACCTGCAGGCCAGTTACTTGATGACTTACAGGGAAAAGGAAAATGGTGGATTTCTTATCCAGGAAACACATGTGAGAGATAAAATTAAAGGCAAGTGAACCGCAGCACTTTCAGCGCTCCATATGATGAGTCAGTGAATGTTTGAAATTATAACAGCCCCTTCACCAGGAAATATGTACTTACATCAAAGCCAGGCTGCTGTAAGTGGGGCTAAACAGTATTACCGGCCCTCAGTCAATCAACTGTTGCTTAGTGCGTAGATAATGCATCACTTCATATCAAAAGCCCTACTAATGAGAACAGGATGATGTATACAATAGCAAAACATGCATGCAGATGTGTGGATGTAGCATGCGGATGGGAATGTAATGGGGTGTCACATGAAAGAATGCAACAATACACTGCAGCATGTGGACTGAGGTGTCGGCTTTGTTTTAATCATGTATGATTTCCCACCGTGAAATAAACTGCAGGCTTGAGTTTGAGTGGGAGTGAATTTGAATTTTTTTGTTTTCTATTTCTCTGCATATGTGCTCGTGTGCGCATGCGCGTTTACAGGAGAGTAAAGGGAATACTGGGAATACTGCAAATTCGTCCGCTTCGCCTCTGCAATAGGCCTAATTAATACACACTCAAGGGTTGATAACATTGTGGCTGAAAGTAGATCTCCTTAAGAGATACTTAATCCAGCTAAAGATTGCACTGCTCCCCTCTCTTCCATGGCATCACAATCAAAGGTATTGGGTGGGTCTCTAGTGGACTCATTAGCAGACTGCTCAGCAGTGGGGGTCTCTTGCCAGGGCTCAGGCTCCCCTACTCCTTCCTCAAATGCACACACACACATAAACCTCACCCCCTCTACATGCACACACAAACAGCACTCGCTGACCTGAGCAATCAGAGATGCTCTTGTTATTATGACATTCATTGAGCATCACTGATGGAAACCCAACACTTTCTCATCGGCTCTGGGATTAATCACCCCCTTACTGACAAGTCACAAACCGCCCACTATCTCTCTGTGTGTTTGTGTGTGTGTGCGTCTTTGTGTGTGCCTGGTTGAGGTCTCTTCTTACTAGGGCAAGGGTCAGATATCAATGACAGGAGTGATCAGTAGCTATTCAGTGAACATCATGTAGCCTAATGAATCTCAGTGCATCAACTTTACACCAGAGTTGACACCCAAATAAACCTTTTTTTACAACAATTAAAAAAAATTAACCTGATGATCAGAATTCAGTCCATATATACAGTTGATATAAATAAAAAGACATGAAACAATATGATCAACTTGGTGCACTTGGAGGGATTCGATAGGTAACTGTAGGTGAACAACACTAGATATGCCCTCAGCCTGTGTCTTAAAGTCCAGGCCGCTGTACGGAAAGCTACTGTGGTCTTCTTATCAGGAATGATCTGTATATCTATCCTTGTACCTGATCTGAATTCATAATACTGCAGGTTAGTGAGTGGGATCAGGTTAAAGAGTGCTGAGCCATGTTAAACCACTGCAACACAGGAGCATGCATCATGTCCGCGCATTAATAAAAGGCAACTATGCTATCATTATAAGCACCATACGTGCCCGGGCTGCACTTCCTGGCTGCTCTAATAGCTAACTGGTCAAGGGTGATTTATCTGATAAACTGCTTTTGTGTTCCACAGGCCTGAGAGATGGTTTAGCTTAGCCTGCTCTGCCATAATGTGCTTTATAAATACAAAAACAAATGGTTGCCTAGGGAGGAGGAAAGATGTAGCTTGTATATTTGTGTTGGGTGGGGCGGGTGTAGGTCAAATTGTATCCTCTTGTGCCTTGGGGGGAGACAGGAAAAGCCTGAGTTATAACTCTTCCATCACCTGCCTCCTGCCTCCCATGCATTACTCAGGATATAGCGCAAATTGCAGCCGGCATCCATTAGTTCTTTTCAGGGTTAATATTGATGTAGATATCATTCCTATCTGCTGTGTCATTTATTTGAAATACTATGTGCGAGGAGTAGCCGCGGCAGTGAATCAAATCAATTGATAGAGCAGTTAGCCTTGCAGCCCGGGCTGCCTGGGAGCTGCCGAGCGAGCATGAAATATTATGGAGATTGTTCTTTAAAGTGATCTCTTCATCATCATTTGTCTGCAGCCCGGGCGATCCTATCCCCTGCCGCTGCTGCCTTCCTCTTGGGCACCAGCTGTCATAACTAAATCAGCCGGATAATGCAGTCGTGCGCACAGTTCTAACGCAAAACACCCGCCTTCAACACCCCCCTACCCCCTGCACCCGCCGCCTCCCTCCTCTGCTCCCTTCGCCCTCCTCGCTGCAGCAGCCACACATGTCAAGGAGCATCCAGAGAGTCGCTCATCATCGCTGCTGATGGCCCTCCTCTCTGGGGCCTGCTTGTTTATGTCACTTCCTATGTGCAGGGCTGCTAGTTCATGTCATCCTGTGTAGCAGGGGAGCTCACGCCTGCTGTTTTACTTCATGTTCGGCTGCTTGTGATGAGCAGAGAGATATCATGGAGCTCCCTGACAGTCCTCCTACATGTTATGATGAACCAGTCGAGCTGCCAGTCTGCACTCTCCCGTAAGTGAATATGACGGAGACAGTTTTTTATGGCACTCTTCACAGTCTGTTAGCATGAGGCTGGATGGCTGTTTTTACTGCCCATAAATGGAGCTGTGTGCATATTTTCTGAGTCATTAGGAGGACAGTCAGGAGACGTGCTCAGAGGGAGATGCACGCCACTTAGGCCAGGCCGTTTACCGTTGTAAAAACCTCATCACTAAGCCTCTCACAGTGAAGTAAACTCTTAGTTGGAGAACATTTCCATGTGGCAGTGAGAGATGAGATGAGAGGCCATCTTCAGTGACAGGACCCACAGATACAGAGAGGAAAAAGCTGCATTATTAAGCACCAGGACACCTAGATACGGGCCAGCGATGCCATCCTGATCACTGCTTCATAGCCTTCTGATATTACAGTCAAGGGTGTGGTAAAAGTTAAAAGGTGCATCCTCTGCAACTTTCCGTCTTAATTCATAGCAGATGCAAACTAAATGCATGCATGCAGTTTGTTGCACACTTGGACACAAAGGGGAGTAAAAGCATTTATATGCTCAACAGCATCCATACATAAACATTACATTATGTGGCTCCAGCAAGTTTCCATGGGTGTTTGTGGAGCCGTGAAAAGTCTCCTTTCAGAATCGAATCACTGAAGTAAAGATGTATTCTTTGTTTAGAAATGTGGATATTTTATTCTATGAGAAGACATGTGCACAGTTACACCACCACTGAACACAGCCTGGATTTTATCCTCTGATAAAATAGTATCAAGTCATACATTTATACCAATTATGCGCTGACAAAATAGGCATCTATATTGCTGAAACAATGATGTCAGACTACAGCCCCTTACATTTATATTTTCTAAACAAGTCGCTCTGGACAGCCTGGCCGAGGCGGTGACATCTGCATGAGTCTTCATCAGGGGAACAATGAGGGCTCTTAGCAGAGAACAGAACCACTATTTGTCACTGTACTCTGATAAAATTCATACAGGGGCATTGTATGGGGCTGAAAATGGATGTTAAATCCATTCATCAAAGCCAAATGGGTTGTGTGCGCTGTGGGTTGGATCCTGTTGCTTACTCTCAGAGATACAGAGGTTTTAAAAGCCAAGGCGCGTGTGAGTGGAAGTGAGTACATACATACACATGCACTTGTGTGTGTCAGTTCCAAATGAGTGATGATGACCACTGGCTCACCATATTGATCATGAAAGTCCGAGGAGGGGTACGAGATAGATAGCCACACACCATCGAGAAATGCACAACCAACTCAGACAGGCGTGGGGTGGGAAAGTTCATGTTTAGCTCATTCCTTGTTAGCTGTACCTATTATGTGTCTACATATTAAAATGATTAAAAACAGCGAGAGAAAAATAGCCTGCAAGTGAGTTAAATAACTAGATGCTTAAGACAGAATTTAAGGAGGAAAAAAAGATCAAGCAGGGTGCAAAGAATGCTAGGTTAATAAAAATACTGGTTTAAAATGCCAGTGAGACCACCCATCCTAAAAATGTCAGCTATGCACTGAAGCCACTGTAAAATACCCTTGGCATATGTTATGCAGATGTAACCATCAGTGAAGACCTGCATTAGAGGAGTAAAGCTGAAGTTTGGCCCCATCTCAGAGAGAAGCTGAGTATTTACAGGAATCAGAAGGTGCAAAACAGCCGTCAGCTTCCTGCTTGGTTGAGGGATTAAAGTTAAAATACACCAAAGTTAGTTTTAGTGAATAAGATTATAGTTGGATTTAAATAATAAGTATTTGATATGCATAGTGCAGAGTGAGTGTGTATTAATCTATCTGACTGTAAGCCCCCCCCCCCCCCCCCCCCCTTAAAATAAAAGTGTCGATATTAGATAAAAGTGAAGTTGTGGGTACAACCACAGGGCCTCTACAGCAGATTGAGTTGGTGTTCTGACTCACGCTCGAACAGCAGCTGGATGCCATCTCCGCCCAGCTCCTGGCCCCTGATTGGACAGGTAGACGCAAAGAGCGAGTTGCTTCTCTCCACAATTTTCCACAGATTCAGCAGAAAGAACTTTATAGTGCATTTTTTTGTCTCACCAATCCAAACAATGTGTGTGTGCGCCATACCCCATACATACACATGGCTCCGGTTTGGCTTGGCACAGATTACTCCTCCTTTTTCTTCCTGAGGTTATTAATTATACAGATATTGTTCTGGCACACAGAGCAACAGGGCTGCTAGATAGCTTTGGAGTTTCATCTAAAGTAAGACTCTGAAATTTAATTTCAGTGTTGGACTTTAATATCCTTCTCTCTGGTCCAAGTGGTGCTCTGTTCTGTCTCTGTCGGCTGTGCAGAGCTGGGACACGCAGGCTCTGACAGCGGGGGGAACAGCCCTGGTAGGACGGCCTCTCATGGCTCCCTGGGGGCAGATCTGTGCAAACTACACTACAAATTACACAGTGGGTTGCAGTGCACCCTGGGCCAGTGTAAACAACAACACCATTTCCCCTCTTCTACTATGAATCAAACTGAACTTATATGACCCATGTCTGAGTCCACACCCTTACTTTGTACACCCCCGAACCCTTTTAATGACACACCTTCGAAGCTTCCTCTCTCCTCCTTCTCCCACTGACTTCATTCATGAAAACTCCTCCTCTCTCACTGTGTCGCACTCTGCAGCTGTTTCATTTTAGGAGCCCAGGACTGCAGAAGTTTGCCTCGCAGCCACCAGACTGTTCTCAAAGCCAGTTGGAAACCACAGCCAATACTTGTCCGGAGTGCTCTGGCAAAGTTAAATATAGAGCCCCTAAGTTGTTGTAAGAGATTTAATAAATTCCTCCTTCAAAGTTTGCATAATGCTCTCTGGTTTAAAGGACCAAAGTCCCCTCGCTTGTTATTTCCCAGGCCTATTTGTTGATCCCTTCTTGCTAGAATATAGCATTTCAGTAATGGTCTGCTGCAAAGCAGCTGATGTGTTTAATAAACTTCACTGGGCCTCAGTCTGGGAGCTACCTCCCACTTTGTCACAGACATGGTGGGAGTCAGTGGGCCGTAGCAGTGGAAAAAGATTCATTTACACTGTTAATTCAACATTTAAAGACCAACCATACGTAAGTTAAAACATTTTATTATACTATATTATGTTTTAGTTGTAATATAAAAAAGTCAGGTAATAAAATACATGGTTTAAATAATCATGTAGATTTATAAAATCATTAACAACAAAGGCTCTAAAGTGATTTTAACAGAAAAGAAAATTAAAAAAATGATTCTGTGAATCAACTCAGTGGTTACATTTGTATTTATATATTTGACTGCCTTCAAAAATTCCCCTTTCCTTTAATTTTTAAATATAAAATACATGCTATTAAAAATAATACGATGACAGTTTTTGTTTTATTTCATATGTACTTTAAAGTCCAGACTGTCATGAAGGGGTTCAGTTCATTTTCATTTACTGCAGTTCATCCATGGCGTCTAACTGGTCTGAGTTGTGTTTTGTGATTATGTGCTGGCTAAAATTAAAGCACAGGTGATACACACATAATTAAATCCATCACCATTTTTTAATATGAAGCAAAACTCTGCAACACTTTACCAAAAGTAAGGGCGATATGATTTTCACCTGTCAGGCAAAATTTTCTTTAATATATCACATTTTACAGTCATTAAAATGTAAATAATCTCCTCTCCTTAAAATTAAAAAATACAAATAATCTAGAGAATAGGTTATATTTCCATAAAAGGAGAAATGAAAAATGACCACTAATGTCTTTGTTTCTGTATTTTTGTTGAGTTGTGTGTGAGCAAATTTAAAGTTAACACTTGGCCAGTAAATCTGCTTCTTATCTTTAACTTTAGGTCAGAGTTTAGTCCTCTGCTCCTGATCTGAGTTCTGCCACTTTTCTCTGCCTTTTTTCAACATTTTAATAAACGGTTCTTGAGACCTGTGATCAGGGTGGCACTGTCATCCTCAGATATCACTAAAAGCAGTCTGACTGGCAGAGTTGCTCACCAATATGTGAACCAGCTGCGGGGCCTGGGCCTGGCAGTGTGCTCTGCTTCAGACAGAGGGGGCTCTGTGGCGGAGGTCTGTGTCACGCAATCAGAATGTGTGGCAGTGTGCTGTGGGTCCTGAGAATAAGAGCCCGAAGCTCCACATTATCAGCCGAGTTGATAACAGCATGGAAAAACTGAGGCCAACAGGAAAGACACGCAGGGAACCTTCCCAGACCTGCATGGCCACTGCTGAAAACACACAGTGTGGTTTAAGGTTTAAAAGTTTCTCCAAGACTATTATAGCTGTGAAAGTAGTCCCTGGATGCACATTCATATAATAACTGATATTTACTCCTTTATTGTACCAATTGACACTGTGCACTGTTGCTTCTGGAAAAATGGGCAGTTTCAGCTCCTTGTTTTGCAGATTAACCCAGGACTTTTGTGTGATAACTTAATGTTACCTCTTAAACTTTATTGTAGGATATTTCTCATTGTTTTTAAAGCCATTTTTTAACGCGCCTTACACCATACGCCCATGAACAACATGCGCATTTGGCAGATGGAAACAAAATACATGGAAGAAAAAGGAAGAAGAAAATATGACCTAAAATAGATAATACTTTAAGATAACTCCAAGACATGCAAATATTTATCTTAAAACAACAAGTTCCTAACTTAAACAGCCATGATGTGTTCACAAATTAAGTAAAAGATTAGAAAAGATCCTGAGGACATCTTTAAAAAGAACAATTCAAGAATTATGAGAAAATGTGAATTCTTTGTCAATCTTATAGTCTTAGTTTAAACAGTGAAACAGAGTTCTTTTAAGGAAAAATTATGATATAAATACTTTAAAAACTGCTCTTTTAGAATCTAAGATGATAGATTTATATTTAGTAAATTTAAGATCATGGCTTTAATATAATTTAAGACTAAATAATGAGAGTATTTATTTTATGTTACTATTTTTTGATGTTTCTTTTACACAGTTATCTAAATAGTATATGCCATTATAAAAAAAAAAGAAGCTTATTTTCTGAATCAAACTAGACGTAGATGCTTTTAATTTGGGGATCAAGCAGCATGTTTTGATTGTCAGTGAATTAATAGGATGTGTTCACTTGCCACGTGGAAAAACACCTCCATCCGACTGACCCTCCTCACATTCTGCATCCGCGATGTTACTTCCATACATAAACACATAGCAGGAGCGGCCGTAATGTGAACACAGGACTGTAATTAATACCATGTACAATTTCCCCTACCCTCCTGCCCCCCACCCATCCACATCCCCCAGCCCCACATTAACAAAACGCCCCTCTGCCTGTCCCTCCTCCCGTCTCTTCCTCCTCAGAGGGGAAGAGTGCAGATGTGAGGAGGGTCAAATAAATAGCCGTGATTCAGCCGCAATTCCACTTTGACATCCACTTAGCCTCAGGTTCCCTCTGCCAGCAGCCACCTGTTGCTCCTCTTTAAACACTGCTGGTGAGGAGGAAGTCCTCTCATGTGGAACTGAGACCCCCTCCCCACCCCACCCCCAATCCCCCCCACTCTCAAAACACTCCCGGGAACTGTAATGGCTTAAATAAAATTGTCCGGGGCCTAAGCGACGTCATCCAGGCTTTTTACACACTGCCGAATTATGCAGACAGAATAGGAGAGAAAAGAGAGGAAGAAAGGGTAAGGAGAGAAAGATACAGAGATTCAGTCATGTGGCCAGATGCTAAGACTATCAGCAACGGAGACAGGAGGGATTTACTGTACAGAGCAAGATATAAAGTAGCAGGATACAGACATCTGGTGGGATTTAGTACTCAAATAATCGAGGAAAAAGTCCTAGATACACACCACCTTACATTAGAAAAAAAACATATATTCTCTTATTTGAGAGAAAATCTTTAATGTTTAATATTCTGCATAAAAGATTTCATAACACGATTTTTATGAAATTCAATATCAATGCAACAAATCTGCTTCTCCCAACAATATGTGATACTCTGCATTTAAAGGTTATTTTTCACATCCAGGTTTTTATAGATGTGCACCAACTTTGTCGAACTTTGCACAGGAAACTTCAAATGACTTCAAATGCTCTTTTGCTCAAACCTAATTAAGCACAGGCAATTACCAAAGTGAAATTAGCAACATTTAAATGCATCCATTTACTTGATTAAAGTTAGATGATGAGAGTGAGATAAGTGAGGACCAATACTGGAGGAGATGAAAGCAATAGGTCTAGATATTGGGTGTCAGGTGAGTGCACACAGACTCAGTGCGACTGTGACAAAAAAAAAAAAGAGAAGCCACAGGTAAATAAATGAAGAGCGATGACCGTGTCACATCCTCCCGGTTGAGCTCGACTGGGTATCGTGTAAAGCTCAAAGCCTGGCCTTAGAGTGTCATATGCTCCCACACAGCCCCCGCCACAAAGATGCGCTCGGCCTCTGGTTACAATCCAGAGAAATCCTGTCTGCTCAGAGCCAGCTCCATTACCGCAGCCGGAACAAAGATTGAAGGGTAACTGCCTACCTGAAGTAAATGTAGAGGCGTCCAGATTTATGCAGCTCAAATGTGTCAAAGAGGACTTCTTTAATGTATGATGCACGCTGACAGGGGTCATTATTCTCCCATTAGCAGCCTCTACTTCTCCTTGAAACAGGTGAACTGGATATTAGCAAGAGTCTTCATGTTAACCAGCGGCTGGACAGATCGGGCGTCCAGTGGGAAGAAAGAAGCCATGGTGAGCAAGCCTATTGTGTTACTCTGGCCTGGCCGGCTCTGGATGTATGTGTAAAGCATCTGTCACCCCTTTTAAATCCCTAAAAGAAGAAAAGTAAACCAGAGTCTCACTGGCCTTGCTAACAGCAGATGTCAGTCCCAAGACATCAAACCAGTAAGGAGGATTTTGTAAAGCAACTCTGTCTGACCAATGATTAGCTCAAATTGACCTGTTTCTTCCTTTCTCTCTGTCCTTCTTTCTATTCAGCCACTGATATGAATAATGAGGCTGGGGGTTAACGCTGGGTCACACAGAGCTCCCTATCTGCCATGTTATTTATTCAGTGGAATGAGAAATTGATCACATTATTGTGTTAAGAGGGACCTGATTCGTTATAATCAGCCCGGTATTGGCAGGCCAGGCCCGCGGGCCTCACTATTGCATTAGGAATGCTCAGCAGCCATAGGTCACCCTCGCCCAGGCCACTTTACAACTTCACGTCACCTCCTTGACCTTTTGATGACCACTGACAAAGATAAAAGAAAAGCAATATATGACAGAGTGGTATTAGCTGCTGTTCAACACCATGCATTTTCACTACAGGGGGCAGCATGTCAGGAGACACAGGGACTATCATCTCCTACAACTGCTCAGGTGTGTTCAGAGTGAGCTTAAACAAACAGCGTGTGTGTGTGCTCCAGCCTACACAGAACACCAGCAGGGCACGACCTTTAAGCTGTATTTCTGTCAAAAAGGATTGACATTTATGGGGAAGGCGGTGCCAAAATTAGCAGAAACTCAATCATTCAGCTATTTAAAAAAATTTACAATTGGGAGTCGAGGCCGTTTTGAAACGTTCTGACCGTTTGCTCCCTCACCGCAGCATTTCTCCAAATGAATGGAAAACTGTGTAAACGACCAGGTGCTCTAACGTGGTTACATCATGCCAGCTCATTAATCAAATTAGTCCTCCGCTCTGTTTGCACTGGGCCAGAACGTATTAGTTAGTGCTTGTTGATTTAACCATAACACCTCAGCATGTAAAAAAACGGCTCTGAATCTGAGTTTAATCTTCATCAACACTGCATCTTTTCTGTTTTATCAGCAGCCATCAACCTGGTAATCTGCTACTGTGCTTCAGTTAATGCTTGGAAAAAATAATTATCATAAAATCAAACATAGATCATGAGGTTATACAGAAACATAAATCCTGTCAGAGTTGCGGTATTGTGAAATTTCCACGCTGCTGACAAACTAGGCTGCTTTATATTTCTGATTTACAGAAAAACCAACAGTCATGTGTACAACAGGGGCAGAGCTAGACTTTTTCAGCTAGGGGGGCCAAACTGGGCGCTGACCCTCTCAGGGGTGACAAGTAATGCAGACGTTGATGAGTTACACTGATATACATTTTTTGCCTGGTCTTTGACATCTTAACTAATTTCACGTAAGTATAAAACAGCTGTTAAACTACCGTGTACATCTTAACTTTAAAAAGTAACAATAGCATTGCATAACAGTTCTTTTTTTTTTTTTTTTTTTTTTGCTAAAATCTTTTGGACTCAAAAAGATTTTTTTAAGGCCAAGAGGAAATTAATAGATTTGGAATATTATTATTATTATTTTTTTACGAGCAGAAACCTCAGGTGTTGAAAAAATTACACTAACGCAGAACTGCAATGTTCATGTTTTACTCAGTCCATGTCCATGTGTGTAAACCCTAACCCTAATTCACTTAAAATATATTGATTTAAAACATGTTTTTTACTGAAAACTTCTTTAACTTCTTTATTTCAACGTTAACTTTCTGAGAGTTTTTGAAGTTATAGCTCACATCACGGTAGGTAGTAGATCGCTAGTCGGTATAATAATAGCTGAGAATCTGTGCCTTCTGTATCTATTACTCTGCCAAACAGAATTACTAACTTTCTAGAGGTTAATTGTATCATCAAGTGATTAGCTGGCTGCTAACATTAGCTGTTATCTTATCATAGCTGACTGGTTGTCATGGAAATAATCTTAACTTGAAATGTGGCGTGTTCGCTGTTCACAGCTGGTTAATCGAGAAATATGAGCTTTAATGTGTAGACCCATAATACACAACTTACAATACAGTGACGTTAAGTTATTATAGCACTGAGCTTACGACCGAGTGGATCAGAGAAAAATGTGAAAACTTTCAGTGTGAAGTTAGGACGCTTGAAATCTGTGCACGTGTGTAAGGTAAATGGTCACCACCAATATCCAAAGTTCCTGTCCGTTTTCAAGACTGCTCTCTTTTTCACTCGAGCCAAACTCTTTGAACAATTATCCTTTTTTTAGTGTAAATTTACATTGAGATAAAGATAAAACACTGATGCTTGAGCAAACCACAGTCAGTTCACTTTCCACCTCTGGAAAACACTCTCTACTCTCCCTGATGCCCCCACTTTCTCCCCCGCCTCCACCCAAGATCACCCGACTGTTTACAGTGAAAAACATCTGCATTGAAATTATTCCACTTCCTGAGGCTTGAATAAAATCAAGCCTCCACAAACAACAACAGGAAGAGGACCATTTTTACAATAGCTGCGTCTAAATATGTGCAAAAATTTGGGTGATGCTGGCAAGTGGGTAGAAATAGTGTGAGCAGAGCCTGGTGTTAAAAAGCACCAGACACTTATTCACACATTCACAAACACCAAAGAGAGAAATATTAAACTATGCAAAACATCTGTCTTTGAGCTTTTTGTTTTCCCCAAAAAAGAGAGGATGTTGACTCTCCAGCCTACATCACACAGGCCTCATGAATGAGCCAGAAAAACACAATTTTCTTATAACAAATTTATATTTCAAAGCTGCACAATAATGTAACTATTAGCATTTCCATGTTCATCTTATGAGACATCAATTAAAAATGTTCAGCTCCCCTATTCAACCATTTTCTTTTTCTGCTATCCCTACACAGCTTGTCTTACAGGTTACACACCTTTTGGACATGGAAAGAGCACTAACTGGTCAATTATTAGCCAATAAGGGCCTCTGCCTTACTCTGGGCACTTCCACACATGCAGGTTGCTCCACACATTTCCCCTTTGAATGCACACAGAGGTAAAAAAGGGAAACAAAAACAAGATGTGTTGCATTGAATAAAAGATGAGAACAGATTTTAAAGTCATATCAAAGATAACTAAGTTTTTTCTCTCAAAGGCACATCCAAGGTGGCAAAAAACCTTCCGTCATCCGGTCTTTAGCAGGATATTACAGCTCTTAAAACTGTGACAATTTTCCTTCTGTGGTTAATTTAATCCTTCCCTGAACATACCTTTCACACCAAAATGGATAAAGTTCGCTTTGGGACATACAGCTCCAGAGCCGAGACAGTGTTGCTGAAAATGCTTCAGGTGCTGGTGTAAACAATCCTCATTACTCTTCACGCTGCCTGAAACTTGTTTAAAAATGTCTCGGCGTCACCCTGAAACGTTTACACAAGTAATCGTGCACGCAGAGTTAATCTTACAGGCTTACAATTAAGACATTGAGGAATTTCCCTCGACATGAGACGAGGCTGGCAACCTGATTCTCCGCGCTAACAGTAGCCCTGAGAAGGTGTGTGTACATAAAGCTCCTGTGGTTACCTAAATGTTGTAAACTGTATAACTAAAGCTTCGGCCTCATTCATAAGCTGTTTACCTGGTCAATAAATCACTGCATCCCTCAAGCGACAAGTCATGACAGGAGGTTTAGCTGGGACCTTGGACCTGGATACTTGAAGTCAGAGACAACAAATAGAAATTATCTGTTCAAATAATTACATTAAACCAGGCCTGTGTCCAGACTCAGAGGATAAGGCTGTGAAGTGTTGGGCACAAAAATACAGGTAGCTGCTGCCACACTGACTGTGGTCTTTCATATTGGCCTCTGCATGTCTTACAACTCAGGGGGCTTTGGGCTTTATTCAACCTTGGACACATGAGAACCAGCCAGAGGCATCAATTTTATTTATTTTTTTACCTTGAAAAGTTTTTAAACTTTTAGCCTATGCGCTGTCAAGTGTTTGAATCTCCTGAACTGTAAATCACAGCATTTCTCTTATCCAGTATCGCTGTAGGAAAACATAAATGACATGTCAAGTTGCTCCTCTTTTGCAGCGGCATTTGATCTGAGTTTAACTTGAGACAACTGCACATCCAGTCTCAGACTTATATTCCTTAACACTCATGTAGAAAAATCAGCATCTGGCTTCATCATTTACTCGAAGAGCAGTACACGAGCACATGTGCTGATGTAAAAGCATGCACACGGCTGATTGTAAATGACAAAACTTCTGCTGATGTTAATTTAATGAGTGAATTACACTGAGAGGAAAGCATTTGCTTTTATAACATTTGTGATTTTTCTGTGTTGTCAAAATAATCCTCTGAAGACCATCTTTCCTGCAGCTTTTGTTGCAGAATCACACACTAATAGCATCTTATGTACTTGATGCGCTGCTTGGCTGTGCACATGCTCTGTCTGCGTATCTCTGCCTCTACCGTAAAAAACGAGTACAATATGTTGTCAATATTTAATTTTGTGAGAAGTCTGAGGAGCGTTTTATTCCCAGACAAACGGAGGTGTGTTTACAAGCTGGTGAAAGGCCCTAACAGGTTCCCTCAGAGGGGGAACTTTTCCTGCTAAGGGAGAAGACAGATTATAGTCTTGCACATTCCTCGAGTTGCTGCAGTCTGCTGGACACCTCAGCGCCAGATTCCTCATAGTGGAAACTAAGTGTTCACTTGATACCCTCTTCAAAAGGAGAGCATGGAAGACCTGTGCCACACGTCATGCATGGAGGTGATGGATGATCCCAAATATTTTTACTGAGTTTCATTAATTTACCAGTCAAGCTCAATTATAGAAATTGAAAACTGATATTCAGGAGTATTTTTACTGTGGCTGTGAAGTGGCAGTATGCATTATGCATCAGCCAGTTAAACCCAAATAAATTTGTAAATTACATCTATGTAACACAACACAACAGTATCATATATCTGTGTATCTTCTGTGGCCCCATTAGACCTCTGAGGAGAAACACCTGCTGTGACAGGAGCCATCAGGGTGGTGACACTGACTTTCTCAGCTACAGGGGGTCTCCAGGGTCAATTTGTTCTCCTCAGTCACCTTCACTAACCCCATCTTAGATCGATGATGCTTGACCCAACTCTGCTGAAAGTCAGTCAAGTACACGGACTGGAAAAAACAAGCAAGTCACCATTTTATAACAAGGAAGTCATGGAAGCATTTGGCTGAAAATCCCATCAGGGGAAAAGGTTTTGTTTTTAAAACTTGCATGGCAAATAAATAAATGAATATCTTCATTTGTTTCAAAGAGATAAAAAGGTTAAAGGTTTATAAATTAGACAAGATTTTATAGCCACACCTGTGTAAAAACGTATTCAAACTAATCAATTCTGAGTATAACTGCTTTATTTCCTTAAAATGTTGTGAAACTTTACTCGACTGCTTTGAGCTTTAACCTTAGAAACAAATACAGAGTATGAAAAAAATACTTATTGACAAAAAATTCTTGCTGATTCTTCCTTGATGGTTCAAATGACTTATCTGTTCATTGATTTGAGGGATACAACAAAGAATAATCTCTACAGAGATTAAAATAAATCTATCGTCTCTGCTGGTCAAACATACAGAGTCCTGGACAGTATAATCCTGATTCTGCTCATGTCACCTAAAAACCACTTAAGGTGACTGTCCAATATCGTGTGCCTACTCTGGTATTGAGATTGAATCAAAACTTCAAATACATAAATTAGATAAATAAGAAGAAAACACCTGCCTCAAATCTTGAGCGGGAGAAAAGGCCCTTTAGTACTCAATGAAAAGCCTGTAAAAATGATCATGTTGACACCATCACTGATGGAAACAGGAGCCAAGCATGTTTTATTTATAACTGTAATAATAATTAATTAAAATAAGAGCTGGGACAGCAGCTGTTTTACAGGTAAACGTTGTTTAAACATAGTTTTTTATAGTAATTTTTAGATAAAAATTACACGCAGTGTTGGTACTTATTAGAGAATTTCACAGTCTGTCAAATAAGTACAAAAGCAGCATCAACAAAAGTGACAAAAAAAACGTATTTAAGTCATTTCATATTGTAAAATACACTCATTAAGAGTCCCTCTGTGGTTCAGAAATTACAACCAGAAAGTACCATACAGCAGCAGCAGCGGTGTGTGTTTTACACCAGCAGTCACACTGTTTTCACCTGGTCAAGTCACCCTGTCTGTGGCCCACACTAAGTCTGCAGAGCAGAGGCAGCGTCTGAGAAAAAAGACACCTAGTCTCTTTTACTGCAGACCTGCCCAGTAAAGCTGGAGTCAGTCTGCAAGTGAAGGGTGGAATAAAGGAGTTTCTCAGGTTTAGAGGGGGCCAGTTAGACAGCACTGAGGCCCCGTCCCACTGAGAGCTGGGCCTCTGGAAATGACTTTTTAACTGTTCAGTTATACCACTAATGCAGATTATGTGTTATTTCTGTAAGATATATGTTTGACATAATCTGCAGTGAAAATCAATCTTGTATCTGATATGAACACTAAATGGTATAATAGAAATGTCAGGGTAAAATATAAATACATCTTTTAAATGATTTCTTTAGTGAAACTCTAAATATGCATAAACAAGTTCAGTTCCAGACTGTGTTCAGCTCTTCTTCTTGTTATTGCAGCATACAGGGATTACAGGAATTACTTAACAAGCAAAAGTGCTTACGGACACTCTTTCATTATGCATGATATCACTGAGAAAGTATGTAAGTGGAAACGACTAGTTTTACATTTTTGGTCATGGACCTCTGTGGCGGCACATGGCCCCTTTGTCAGCGCGGGATTATCAGGAGCGAGCGCTTACAAAAGGAAATGCTTGTGGCGCTACAGTAACAGAAGGATAAAATCAGCCGTGTGATGATTGGGGTGACACATTTGTTTGGCTGTAATGAAAATAACCCCATTGATGGAGCATTCAGTCACAGGCCTGAGCCCCCCCACTCCACATCCTGTCTCTTTATCCTTCATACAAGTGGCAGACAGATAGTGAGCAGGGGGATATTACAGCAGCCAGCCGCTGAGAGGGGCTCAGTGTGAGTGTGTGTGTGTGTGTGTGTGTGTGTGTGTGTGTGTGTGTGTGTGTGTGTGTGTGTGTGTGTGTGTCCTATCAACCTGTCACTTTGCATATTCTACTGATGTGTATGACGGAGCTGTCTCTCCTCGGCCCACCAGTTTATCAATTGATGTTAATCCGGAGGCTTTAAGCACTTTTAAATACCTCACATGTGATCTAAAATAAACAAGTCCAACTGACTTTTTCTTTAAACTGAAGTTAAAGAGTTGAAAAATCATCTTATCTGTTGAAATGTTTGAAGTACTTTTTACTGTTACTTAGAAAACCCATATTAACCCTAGAACACTATCGCTAAAATAGGTAACACCATCACTATCACTGGGTGATTTTTACCCAAAATAATACACCCAAGAAAAAGTACTTGTTATCAAAATAAATCAAATTACAGAAGTTTTTCTTTTATTTTTAACTCTGCAATGTGCAAAGGGAGGGAAAAAAAGAGTCATGAAGGGACCATATAAAAATGCAACAAAATAACTGAAATTAGGCATTCATGAACAAAAAATAAATAAAATATAGAAACTGTGAACTTAGCTTCTTTTCCACCCATTCCTGGGTCATTTAAGTCTTTCCTGGTGAAGACTCAGGGTCTTTGGCACAATAACAGCAGCAGGAGAGAGAATCAAAATATGGCCTATTTTCAGTGAGTAAAAATGACCAGCTGACTATTTCTTATCACAATCTGAATTCCCTTTAAAATCACTGCTTTGTGATGGTTATTCATAACCACTGCGCTAAATAAAGATAGCATGCAAATTCCAGGACCACTCTCACTGACCTTATTCGCCTACATGCTGCTGTCAAATCCACCCAAACCTACTTTACCCACTATCACTACTGCCGGGTGAAAATCACCCGAACACGTGCCTGTAGGAAAAAGTGGGTTTCGGATCAGGGAAACAAATATGCCCTCAAAGATGTCAAAGACAATGCTGAAGCTACTCAGAGACCCATGATACTCAGACAAAGGCAACATAATGAAAATCACGTAAACATGTTTGGTCAGCGATAGTGTTTTAGGGTTAAATGGTTGACTGTAAATCAGCATAAGTCTATTATTCTCTTTTGCTGATGAGACTGTAAATACCAAATATCAATGTCAATATGCTTTCATAATTACATTATGCATATTCAAAATTTTTACTTAATTTAAAGTTCAATTGTTCCAAATACAGAAAAGGAGCAACAATGTAGAACACACTCATGTGTGAAGCTGCCATCTGTTCACTTTGCATGTGTCAGACATCACAGTCAAGTAAAAGTTAAAAGAGTCATGAGTCAGATGAGGTTTGGACGCCTGCTCACTCTTCATATCACTGAGCCACAGCAGAGCTCCACTCTGCTGATAAAACATCAGGCCTGATGGTAAACCCAGAGCCCACTTGAAGTGTTTGATTCTGGGATAGCGGCTGTGACTCACTCGTCTGTGTGTGTGTTTCAGCCACTGGGCAACACACATGGTGAGAACATGGTGGAAAACCTTCCTCCAGTGCACCACAAGGCGACTGGATGATTTCAGACTCACTGTATCAGTCAGAAATCTACCCCACGCCCCATCCGTCAGCCCCACTAAAGCCCAGAGCTCAGACGTGCCACACACAGGATTCAGATCAGTGTTCGACATGCACACGGCCACTCTGCCAAATGTCTCAGTAGCTGCATGCAGCTGTTGTATGACGACTACTGGGGATGATAAAGAGAGCAACAGGCCTTCAGCAGCCGGGTTTAGATCTAGTCTGGAATCACTGAGCATGACTTTGAGCTCTGGTTCTTATACTGAACTTACACAGACTCTCGAATACAACCGATTAACTCTGGCAGAATTAAATCACATCATATGTTATCATTAAGAGGCTGTTTTAACCTTAAGTTCAACCTCTTCATCCATTCATCACTGTTGAAATAATGAGTGGCCACATCCATAAGCAGCTGACTTTAAAAATCATCAACTCTCATCACAACACTGGACTAAAAATGTATTTAATGAAATATCTGTAATGACACACAGGCCCTCGATGAACTTATCTGTGGATATATGAACACGAACTGTGAATGTCAGAGCAGAGGACTCAGTGTTTCAACCATAAAAGGAACCTTGTTAGCTGTTGATTCACAGATTATTGGTGCAAAAATATTTTGCATATCTTTTTCATAAGACATGTAGATAAATGAGGGCATATAAAGCAAGTAAGCAACACTGTCTAATGTCCAAAAGTACAGTTACAGGCGCCATATCATAACTAGACCTTTTTCTTTTTTGCAAGTAAGACGGTGTGCAGGTGTTTGCTACAAGTCCGATTATTTTTTCATCTTTCAAAGTAAGGATGGAAAGTGGAGCGTGTTTGAATCCTGTTACTCCCTTCCTCATTTATCATCAGTCAGCTGGTTTAGTTAAGGTAGTCAGTTGGTTTCTTTCAGTCAGTTTACTTCTATAATATCCAGAAACAAGTAAACATACAGTTTTATTTTGTTAAAGAAGATGTTTGACATGAATGTGATTCAACAGCGACACCGAAAAAAGGTCCTGACAACCTTTAGTTTGGCGTCTGAACCCTAAAAAGTCTCCAGACTTTTGTGAGGGGGTTTGTTAGACAGCAGCAGTATCATTAAATACACAAATACATGGAAAAGTTAAAAGAATTAAAAGTAGCACAAGCAGAAATGATCTAAAGCGAATGCAGACGCATCACAAAGATGAAGAAATACATCAGAAGCTGAGAAATAAAAATATCCCTCCACCAACATTTTCTGATGTTCTTGTTGCTTTTTGTGCTCAAGCAGACCCTCCTCTCTCTTTCTATGAGAGTATGTGTGTGTGAGTGTGTGTGTGAGTGCTCTGACATGGTGTTTGTGGTATTAGGTGTTACACAGGGGTGCATTTCCTTCTCAGCTGTCTGAGGAGAACACACCCACTGCGGTGGGGCTCCCCTTCGGCTCCATGTGTGACAGTAATTTTACACAGCCGGGGCCCTTGGTCCCGGAGGTGGGCCATTAAAGTTCAGGTGAGGTTAATTACAGAGAATTGTTAAGGCTGCTGCTGTGCGCTGGACGGGTGGGAGGGATTTGACGCCTCCAATGCTGATTTCTGTGTGACAAGCCTCCGCCAGCTCCACGGGTGTTCAGCAGCAGATTTACACACAACACCTACAGGCGCCAATCATTCACCGAAACAGCTTGAAATTAAACCCCACTACACGGCCACATGAAAATACTACAGCTTGTTATTATGCTCGATGTATAAATTACCACACACAACATGCAATTATCCACATGAAATACGCAGAAATTGACTGTAACTACCTCTAAATAAACAGCCAAATTTAGGAGAATTATTTTGCACACAGGGAAGGAGATCTCTTCTTTCCACCGACGAGGTTTCATTAACCCTGAGACGAGCCAAAAGCACAAGAAAACAAGCAAAGAGCGACTCGAAGATGCAGTCTGCTGTGTTTGAGTAAGGATGAGATTATATTGGATTAAAGGGGATTTTTGCAATGCAAATGAATGCACCTCAAATCAATAAGGCCTGTTCTACTCAATATACAAACTAATTAAGAGGTAATGCAATCAAACCAGAATAAAACAGATTGTGCAGCTTCCTCAGAAAGAAATCCAATCAAACCTTTTTATGTGAAAAGATAAAATCTAAAGCGATCTCTCTTTGTACAAATAATGACCTCGGCTTTGTGTCCATTTAATAAGGAAAACTTGTCTTAAGAGGTTACGCTCAATGTGCATATTCTAATCAATATGAATTACATAGGGCTTTATCTATGTTATCTGCTCCAGACTGCTAAGCTAATTAATGTTTTATCGAGTGTTTTAACTCAATTATTTTGCAAAGTCAAAGAGGTTCAACGCAATTTTCTATGAGCAGCAGCAGCAGCAGCAGCATTTTCAGAGGGGAAGAGGTGGATGAATTCAGAGGCCTTTTAAGAGACACACACAGAAAGACGTGTTCTTAACTGAGGAATGGACTCAGTTTAAGCTTCAACATTAAAGAGATTCTTTAAAAAAAAAGTGAAATATTATTGTAAGGACTTAAGTTTTTAGGAAGCCGCTCTGACACAGTGTTACATTTGCTCTGTATCATTACTAAAGTTTGGACGGGTCCCCCCCTCCTCTTGCGCTTCATTCCAGCTGATTGCTCATTTTCTAATGCTAATGGTGCTGGGCCGGGGCTAGGGTTTCTACCCTGTCAGCTGGCCACTGGGGCTGTGGGACGGATCTAATGGGCTCTGACAGGAGGGAACTGATCTCATTCAAAGGGGATTTGATATGTGGCATGAATGTGGTGACCCTCAATGGACATATTAATGACCGTTATCATTCACAGACTTTGAGCCATTCATAAAGCCTCTTTTCTGTTGGATGCACCGGTGCTGCGCCAAATGCCATGACTTATGGATGAGCTGGCCGTATATTGTTTTCACTGCCTTTTAGGTAACACGTCAAAGTGACTCACAGCTCTGCTCTGGCAGCAGAGGCGGCGGCTGGTCCAATGGTTTGAGCAGTATTGCGCAGTAAATAATAACATGGTGGGTGTTGTTTACAATTCAATTACGACCACACGCTGGCAGAGGAAGAGACAAAGGCCTACAGTCACAGGAGGCATCAGTGTAAAGTCACACAGTCAATATTTAGTTTCACCCCCTCTGCTATTTATGACTTAGGTTTCTCTTTATGCATTCAAAGTATTGTTTGAGCTCATTTTTTATCCTCTGCCTTAAGGTAGGTAAAAGAAAGAGAAGCAGGAAAATTGTCAAGAGAATGGGGCGAGTTTTTACAATCACTACAAACACTCATACATGTGGTGCGAGACAGCTCTAGATAAATCTGTTAAAGTTTGAGCGCGTATATAAATAAATGGGCTAACCAACACGATCGAACTGAGTTCATGAAAAGATTAAAAAGGAAAAATGTTAATATATTTGACCACTTGACCTGTCTTTGCCCTGTTGCTTAAACAAGCTTCATTAAGCGGTGACTGCACCAAAGGAAGGAAAAAACAGAGTTACAATCAGCGTGTGGATGCTCTGGAATAAACAAGCCTGAAAAAGGCAAAGCACAAAACTGAGTAGCCACATTTTAAATGTCTTCTTGGGCAGGATGTTCATCAGCGTGTGGTTTCCCCAAAAATCCCAAACAAATCTAGCCTGTCTATAAATGGTCCTATGGTCATATTCAGCTATACATGCATTCAGCAAGAAGTGAAGAGGAGAGATCCTTTATTACACGCTGAAGCAAACACATGTGGCTGAGGGGCCGCAACCTGAGCTAGTCCTGCTGGTACCTGGATAAGATAACTGTCAGAAACCAGCGTATCTTTAAAAGAGCAGCCATTATATGATACAGCAACCAAATCCTGTACTCATCAACAATCAGAGAAAATGGATGCACAATCATCTTTTTGTAGCACAGAGAAAAACAAAATCAGAGAAGTATGTGTTCATGTTTTTTTTAATGGAAAAAGTACATTTAAGCTACATAAATGGTTGCTTTTACAAATTTATTATTTTCCTCTGATTTTAATGATTTTTTTAATAAACTTTGAGCAAAACTATAGGTGTTTTCTCTTTCCCTGCACCCACTATTAGCAGGATGGAGGTGCAGATCAGTGCACAGCAGCAGCAGCAGCAGCAGCTTGGGAGGTGCTGTGAATCATTCTCGACAGATGCACAGGAAGTTACATGCCTCCACACGTCGAGGTGTCACCAGCAGCATTTTAACATTTCCAATTTTAATCTCAGATTCCTGCCATATGTCAGCTTCAAAACGAAGTTGTGTTTTTTTACATCCTCCCTGACTCCTAATAACAATCTGTGCACTAACAGGAGATGTCACTAACACGCCGCTTCTATGTGTTGCTCACTAAAACATTGTTCTTAAAATGTGTTACAAACATTGAATTGTTTAAATCACGATGCTCACTTTTTTAGCTTAAGCACGGGGAAATGTACTTTTCCTGTATGTTTCTAGATCTAGTTTGATCATTTTATTAAATAATGCAACTTTACAAATTGTCAAAAGAAGCTGCAACATCAAGATATTTTCTATTCAGATCATAATAATATGGAAATAACATGATAATGCATTATTAGTGCTTCTGCTCCTAACAATGCCATACTGCACCATGTTGATACTTTTACCTTTTACTTTATTTTTGAGTACTTAGATGAGTTTGAATACAGGGATTCTTGTTGTGACAGTGGCCTACTTTTACGTTGTGATAGATGGTTTAACTTTTACTTCAAGGTACACAATATTTAGTGATATCTAGTGGTCAGATTCTAGGTTGAAATGCTCTCTTGCTCACCCCTCCTGCCGGTGAAGGGATGGTGGCCTTACAGTAGAGGACATGTGATGCAAAATAAGTGTGATCCTCCATTTGTCAAGATTTTACTATCATAAAGATCTATCAGGTCATTTTTTTGCACAGTACAACCACTCTCTTCTTTTGTCTTTGTCACCCACTAAATAAAAAGTGCTCGTGTTCCTGTTCGTTAATTTCTGCGATAGTAAAAATATGGTGATGCAAGATAGTGAAAGAGGATACACAACTATGTAGATTTAAATGGTTAACTAAAAAATTGAATGTTTTTCAGGTGGTTAAAAACTGACCAAACATGCCTATGAACATTATTTGCCATTCCTTCTGAGTTTGTTTTTTAACTACTCAAACTGCACCTTTAAGCAGGAGTCACTCCACTAACATTTGAAGCTTTTCCTTAAGGGAAAAAAAAATAGGTAAACTAAAGTGCATCTGTTGTACGGGCGCACAGCAATCTCAAGTGAAACATTCAAATCAAATGTGACATAAGAGCAAATATAAGCCCAGTCCACATCACCAAAATGCTGCTCCTCGCTCAGGGGCTGAGGCAGCGGGATGTTTTTGCCTGGCTTCCTCCACAGCTTGGAAAATCCTCCCCACATTACTACCATTGTGAGAGCTGCTTTGCTGTCACAGTCCAAAGATCAAAACAGCAGCCATGTTTCCAGGGAACAAATGTCTTACCAGCTGGGCTGGTGTGAACACAGATATAATGCTGACAGGAAGCTGAGGCAGTCACTTGTAGAGCCAATTATGGGTAAAGCCATGGGGGCAGGTTTACAAACACTTCTTTTCTTCTGTCGTGCTACTCTGAGATGTATGATTAACTTCCTCACCAAAAGTACCCCGGCAGCCTGGAGTCTGCCCTCTCTGTAGGTGGCAGAGCTGGTGAGTCGTGGCACAGCCTGGCTGACACCAGACTGCTAAGCCAAACACAACACAAGCTAAAAGCACTCATTTTGTTGTTATTTTTTAACTACTGACTGTATGTCCACATTCTTACTCCTTTCATAGCTCCTCTTCAGGATGTGTTTAACTGTTTGGTTTAGTTTTACGGCGCTGCT
Organism: Xyrichtys novacula; assembly: GCA_962446985.1. Lineage (NCBI taxonomy): Eukaryota > Metazoa > Chordata > Actinopteri > Labriformes > Labridae > Xyrichtys > Xyrichtys novacula. The sequence goes on along the minus strand of OY660864.1, from coordinate 20,974,760 downwards.
ATCACCAGGAGAATGCAGGTTATAGGTCTCTCCTGCAGCCACAGAAGCTCCGCATTCTCCATTGGAGTCAGGAGGAATTCAAATTGACCCATCTGAAGAAAATACCTTAGCTTTCTAATTAAAGGCCTTTCCCATGAATGGAGGTTGAAAGAGCAACTTAATTAAGCAGTCTGTAGATTACCCTGCATTATTCTGCTGCTGCGTTTCCCCCAAACAAAATCATTTTCTGTAGGATCACAGGACTTTTTCAACGACATGTACAACGTTAAAAAAAAAAAAAAAAAGTAATTCCCTGGTGTTCAGTCTTGTTTGAATCAAAATAAGGAGCGTCCACAGTGAGTGCCTCCTCCCATGTGGCATTGTGGTGATGGCAGAGCAGGGTTACCAGCAAACAACAGTCCTTTAACTATCCATGCTCCATTGGCCGTCCCTCACTGTCGAATTTAAAAAGTTCCTTTCAGCACATCTGCCCTATTTGAGCAGCCTTTTCTTTACCTGACTTGCTCAAGAGATTCGCTTTATCTTAGAGGTCATTTCATTCAACTGGGCAACAAACAGAGGTGAATATAACTGTCCCCAATCTTTCCCTCACACAATTCATGCTTGAGTTGCCTCAAATAAAGAGCGTCCCTGCCAACAAGAAGAAGGAGTTCACAATCAGCTCCATAGGGGCAGCTCTATAGAAAAGAGTCCCTGTATCATACAGTCCCCCTTTACAGCTCTACATTTCCATTTAATGACACCCTACATATTAACCCTGGTCAGCATCCAATTACACAGAATAAGAGATTTATCTGTCCCAGCATGCAATTTGAAAATGTTTTCATGCGATGCAGAGATGTGGGGGGATCAGGGGATCCCTTTTTTTTTATTTAACATCAACCCAGCGTTTATTGAAGAGAAGGCTTGTGAGTAATTTCAAATCCATTAACTCTAAATACAGGTGATTCCAAGCCCCCCTATACACAGGACCACCGAGATTCCCTGTCACAGGGTGTTATAGGGGGATAGAATGACACCAACACAACTGATTTGATGAGCTTTCCCCAGGCCGACACTCAACCAAACAAACTGGCCAGGCAACCAACGGTGCTGCATTCATATTTAATTACAGCCTGCTAACATCCTGCATGGATTACATTACACGCAGCAAAATGGAGGGAGGAAATGATGTAAAATTTAAAATACAGAACAAAAAGGTTCAGAGAGGTTCACATGATTCATAATTCAAGCTGGTATTTAATTTAGGATGAAGATTTGGATTATTTTATCCACATCAGATAAACAGACAGTCAGTGAGAGCAGCATCCATCTCTCATTTAATGGCATGTAAATAACACCAGGTGGTGAATATTAAGTATCAAACATTGGACACAGCAGTCTGTGTCACATGACCCACCTCTGTGGGTGTAAAGTCACTGCTGGCCTCCCAGGCGACAAAGATGTGTGTGTTTGTGTGTGTGTGTGTGTGTGTGTGTTAACAAAGATGACCATACGTGAATCCCAGCTAAAACATGTCAGGCTACTCAGTCCTGTTGTTAAAGAGCACAAACAAGCTCCCATGAATCATTGCACTTCTGCACCTGTCATATGATGCCAGTGCATTTGTTATGAAGTTGTAGTTTAATATTTTTGTTTTTATTGCTAAGGATGAATACTCGGTCTGTGTGTCGACATATTTCTAGCACAGTTGTCAAGTGAATCTCGAGTTTGTCTGTTCAGTAATAACTGGTTTGGTGTGGATGTGGTTGTTGCATAATGGTGTTATGTGATCTCAGAGGTAAAGTCTATCATAGAGCGAGGCAAATACAGACGTCCTTACTTTCGTAGGTGGACGGGAAACTCACCCTACAGTCGACCTTTCTTAGTGGTGAGAGATTTTCCACCATAATTGAAATTTGTGTTTTACCTGTAAAAATATTATTTGAGCAATACATTTTTATACAAGAGATAAAAAATCTGCTGTTAGTGACTATACACACAGAGGTTTAAAGAAAGAAACAGCAGAGTAGGTAAGAAAAAGAAAGCCTGTACTTAGAAATTTACTCCTAAAACTTTTTAAAACGTGATTTCTATCAAACAGTATCTAGTAGTTGCATTGCAAATCTGCATCCATATGGCAGCTGGCTTACTGAAATTTGTGAATACTCCATATCTGATCCAGGAGTTAAACCAACAACAGTGTGCGTGACACATTTGCTGAACAGCTCACTGATACCTCAGCAGTCTTACGCCAGTCATTTTCTGGGTCTCAGGCATGGATTTTCATCCAGAGTTGATACCTCTGCCATCCAAATAAAACACAACACACTCTGCCGCACTACCCTACCTTCTGAGTACATAGTAGGACAGGTTCATTGTCAGCTTAAAGCCCTCACATGTATAGGAAACTAGAGATACTGAATAGACACTTGCACACAGGGAATATATACACACCGAACACACACACACACACACACACACACACACACACACAGTTCCTTGGTGTGTCATCCTCTCTTGGCACGCTGGCGCCTGTCACTCAGTAGGGTCCTGGAACATGCACCCGGGCCATCGACAGGCGTCTGTGTCAATGCCTCACAAACCTCAAGGCACCAGGCTGTAATTGGAACGACCGGCCTAATCCTCAGATCAAGACAGACTCATTGACAACCTAAGCGGGCGGCAATCCCAGCAGCGCCTTATTAGTGAGCCTGGCCTCTTCACGGGGAGCAATGACGACATTGCTGCGAGCAAAAAGATGCACTCTTGATTTGAAAAAGGTATTTAACAAAACTACACAACAATTGTAGTTTTGTATTGAGGACACGTACAACAGTTGAGGATTTTTTTTTCCTTTATACCAGAAAGAAACTATAAGACTTAACTTACACACATTTATACACCTGGAACCAACTAGAAACCAGGTCAATTTCAGGACAGACGCTGCTATCTCATTAGAGACATGTCAATGTTCAGTTTTCAGATATAAAAATCAGAAGTTTGTAGAGCTTGTCCTATTCAAGATTATATCATACAAAGGCACAGCTCAAAAATAAAAGATTGAAAAGTTCATTGATTTAATATTTAGACTCAAAAAGCTAAACTTTTACATGTTTTCTCTTTATTGCAGGTAAGGGCAATATCTTTAGATTTTTTGTCATTATTTTAGGTGTCTCAACCTAATAATGTAGCATCACTCATGTATGGTATATCAGAAATCTGAAATCTCTAAATTTGAGTTTATTTCCTTAGATCAAAAAAATAACAACCTTGAAATTACGGAAATGTTTGACTTCTGAAAAGTACACTCATGCTCACTTTTTGGTTGGGGCTACTTTGTAAATACAACAATGGGGTGTGGCTTAGGGCCGATTAGCCTTTAGCTCTACAGAGGTTCTATTTATGCCTAGGTTGCTCTGATAGTGGTCTGTATTTTTATTTATTTATCTATTTATTTTTGGGGGGTGTCGTTTCTCATCTTCTTCTTGACAGACATCCCTTAAAGTCTCTTTGTGGTTCAGGTTAGGAGAATTGGCTGTCCACAGTTTATCATGGTCAGCAAATCATTTGCTAGTAGTTTTGGTGATGTGGGCAGGTGCTAAATCCTGCTAGAAAAGGAAATTCACACCTTTATCAAACTTGTTAGTGGATGAGAGCATGAAGTGCTCTAAAATCTCCTAACACAGCGCAGTGTCTGCAGGGAAAGACTGTAACACAGCTTGCACTGCTTAGAGCAGACAGCCAACAGATAGGCTCTCACTTCTCTTCAGTCTCAGTACAGCTTAAGTGCACTTTAACTTTGTCCCGTGTCCCCTCCTCTCTCAGCCCCAGACTGGTAATCTGCTCTCTGATGGAGGGGAGCATGCGGTAGAGGGCAGCTGAGACACCTTTCTTTCAGATTCCCAGAGGCAGGCTCCTAGTCCTGTTGTCAACAAATAAGATCGCAAAACTCTCCGCAGAGTTTATCCTCATATGGTCCCCTCTAACGCCCGTGGAGATCCTCTGCCAGTGAGAGTATACTCGGGTTGGTATAAGCAAAGATGATATGTGATACATGAACAAAGCCCGAACAGACCGGTCAAAGAGAAAACAAAAAGATAGAAGACATAAACATTGTTTTTTAAATTAACATAAAAAGAGTTTTCAAGCCTGTTATTCTGCAGTGGCTAAGGTGATTATATAATACACAGCAATTAAAAAATTCCCAAGTAGTTATTTCAAAGAACTCCTAAGCACTTCTCTTTTAGTTCAATTTAGTTATTTCAAGTCAAGTTACATTAGGTTTAGGTAAAATGGAGTTAAGTAAAGTTGGCTTAAGATGTGTTAAATCAAGTCAAATCAAAAGTAGATTGGTCAAGATAGATTAATATCAGTTTTATCAAGTTAAATTTAGCTAGGAAAAATTTGTTTTGTCAGGTTAAATTAAGTTCATTTAGTGAACTAATTAAGTTACAAAGAGTTAAATTTGATTTAATTAATGTTAAGTTAAGCTTTATCGAGGTAAGCTTAGTTAGTTGAGCTAGGTTTAGTTAAACTTGGACTTAATGTATTTATGCAAATTTTACTTTAATGTAGTTTAGCTTAGCTTGGTTTTGTTTGTTTATTTATTAATTTTTATTTATTTCACTTCCAATTATATGTCTCATACAACCATACACCAATAAAAAATGTTTGATTGATGTACAAACTCAGGTTTAAAGAAAAACGTACACACACACACACATTCATGCAAAATTCAATTAAGGAAATGAATTCATACAAAATCAGCCCTTCAACCTAAACGTCAGTGTTGGTAAATTCAGCATGTCAGAAAGTAAAAATTGAGGAGGACAGCTCTTTTAATCTGCTAAGTAGTCCTTGACAAAACTTGAGAGCCATCAACCTCATGTAGAGCATGACTTAAGTGCCTCTGTGTATGCCTGTGTATATACGTGTGTGTGTGTGTGTGTGTGTGTGTGTGTGTGTGTGTGTGTGTGTGTGTGTGTGTGTGTGTGTGTGTGTGTGTGTGTGTGTGTGTGTGTGTGCGTGTGGGTGTTTGTGTGTGTTTGTAGTTCCTGGCTTTTGTAAAGGCACCGGGAAGCTTGAGCCGTCCACCCAGGCATGCCTGTGCAGTGTAACTGAGGCTGACTGGCTGACCTCAGACTGTGTGGGCCCTTTAGCAGAAGATGAAGGAGCTTTTTCATTGACACAGGAACAGGAGGTATCGCCTTCCCTTTGCAGCAGCACTCATTCATGCCAGACACAATGCGTTATTATTGGTTTTGAATTGAAATGTTAATTTTGGGAACTGGGCAACAGGGGTCTAAGAGCTTGCCCCGCTCATTTCTCATTTTTCACTTGGCTGAGGTGGTCTGATTGGACAAGGAGACTTAACCCTCAGCTCTCCTTGAGTTACAACACCTCTGGTTCAGCTAGCTCAAGAGTAAGGGTCTTAAACGTGAAACGCCAGAGCTGTCAACATTTGTACTTTCAGTGCTGCGTCATTCAAGAACAGAGAGGTTAGTGGTAAGAGGTGAAACCTGTGAGCAGTCACTATTGATCCTGAAGCCACGCAGGAGAAATGCGCTCTTTCAGTGCCGGTGTTGTGAGGTAGGCAGGTCAGCACTCTGCTGTACAGAGCTACAGAAATGAGTGCATCAGCAGGCCCCCACAGATCTATATGACGGGAATTAAACAGCATAATCAAATTGTTTGCGCAACCATTTAGCATCTCATTCTGCAGCTGCCCTGGGCCAAACTGACCACTGGAGACCGGCCATCCACTGCAGTAACAAAGTAGGGCAATAACTAACAGCGATTAAAGGAATATTGATGGCCTGTGACACACAGCATCCTGAAAAATGCTATTTGGTCAAATAGCTGCAATAATTAAGTATATGAGGGTCAGTCAATTTTATCTGCTGCTTTTATTTGGATCGATTATTTAGTAAACTGGCCAAGCCTCAGAGAGCATTATTGCTGAGTGGGGTGTTGATTTCATAGAGCGAGTGCTGCAGCCAAGTTACACAGTAGCAGATTACAGAGGAGAGGAAACACAAGTAGCAGTGCGTGTGTTACAGATACTGCTGTACGAATGAGAAGAAACAACACATCACCGCTATCACTGCAAATCATTTTTGATATGAGCGCTAATTTACATCAACACATACTGTACATGCCGACCTTGTTCTGCGATATTTCACCCAGACAGATCGTCATTTCATTTCAAGACGTTATGTTCTTGATAAGGGAAACCTCACATACTTTCCAAAGATGAAAAAAAAAAAGAGAGAGAGGAAGGCTTGGTGTGAAATATTGTCACCATGAACTGATAAACATTAGCTGAAAGCCGAAATAATGAGTTTTGGCTGCTCAGTGGCTTTAACGTGATGCAGTGGTTAAAAATAAACCAGGCCATTTAGAGTCTCCTCTCTCTCTCGGTTGATTGATTAAACATTAACCCGCTGGATCTGGGATATTTCTTATTAATCACAGGTGGCATGGACTTAACTGAGCATGAGGAGGGCATGAACAAAAAGACTCACGCACATAAAACACCCCAACAAAGACACATACATGTGCATGAAATCATGTTATCATAACATAAGCCAATTAGTGGCCGCTTTAATCTGATAAGTGATGCAGTTTGAGCGTTTGTGGTTGTGAAACACCTCGCACTGATGGTGCAATTGAGTTAAACACACATGCACACACATCTCCATATCAAACAGCACATTGTGGGAACTGCCATGACCTCATGTGTTACTTATCTTACATTTGATTACACATTTCACAGAGGAAACTGTTTTCCTTTTGCATGCAAAAAGATGTCCAAGAGGAAAGCCAACTCTGGTGTGAGGAGTGAGAATTTTTTTTAAAGGAGTGGGTGTCAGATCTGTGACCTTGACCTGTGGGATTCACACTCTACCTCCACCCAAAATCTTATAAAAAGACACTTGAATCAGACTTTCCTTATTTTCCCACAGAGGCACCTATCACACTCCAATAACGTCACTGAATATTCAGCCACTGTAGCAGACTGTTGCTTTGATCCAGCACTCATGTGGGTGGCCGCAGCTACAACGGCCTTCAGTTTCAGTCTGACAGAGCTCTGAACCTGCCTCTGAAATAGCTACCCTTTTCTTGCTGTAACCATGGGTGACTTTTTTGTGCCCAAGGAGGCTTTTATGAGAAAATTGACAAAGTAAATATCCTTTCAGCTGTTTCCCTGATGAATAATGTACGCACTGCTTTCAAAAAAATCAACAGCTTCAGGGCTGTCCCTGCACATCGGCTGTCATGGTGTGATGTGGGTGGCAGTCCTGGTAGAAGGGGGGGGGGCTAACGGCAGCACACAGGTGCCCTTTTCACTCCGAGGCCGAAAATGACAAATTCAATAAACTCAAGACATCTCTGTGGAGCACCTATGGAATCAAACACACCTGACATGCGGCTGAAGGGCTTCTTCCTTGTCCCTCTGACATCCCATCTTGACACTCAATATCAATATCTCCTCAGACGCGGAATATCTCTCCATCTCACTAGCATGCTTTGACACTGTGAGAACGAATAAGAATATGTGTCAGAGGTTGTGGGACTGGAGGTAAGATTGTGATGTGGAAATTGAATCTGTGAGATGACATTAACAGAGAGTGTCCCCCCAACTCTGTGTGTGTTTGAGCTGCGGAGCAGACATGCCTGGCTTGGGTTACCCACTGTAATTCTGATGGTGAAAGGGCCACAATCAGCCTACTTAATCTCCAAGCTGTTCTTTAAAACCAGAGAAAGACGATCTGTCTCCTTTCTACTGTACGAAACAAGGAAACATGTGATTCATCGTCAAATGGAAATGCACATTAAATTTAATTTGTCTTTACGGGGCAGTGAGGACAAACCCTCGACTGCAGGTTTTTTCCCTGACAACAAAAAAGGTGCTTGTACTCTGTCAAAAGAGCCCGTCTCATAAAGCTAGCCTGACCTGAAAGAACAAACCCAAGACATCAAATTTTAAAGAATTAGCATCACAATGGGCTTAATGTCCTGCTTGTGGTAAAAGCTCAGTAAAACGGCCTTGCAATTTCAGTGGTGATGATAAACTGGGAGATGCAGATAGCAGGGGCTCTGTGTTTGAGACAAACCCTCACTGTATGTTCATTAGCATCCCTGAAGGTTCCCATCTGACCACGGGGGAAACAGAGTGCCGAAGCCGCACTGCAAGCATGAGTGACTTATTAAAGAACGAAGCCTCGAGTTTGGTGAGTCTTGGGGCTCCCACCTGTTTGTCTGGGTGCTCGTTTGACACAAAGGTTCATGAAATGCAATATGACTCTGTGCTTCTCCATCTCACCACACAAAAGCCAAGGAGCGGATGAACTGCAAGATAAATGACCTTAACTTTTGGACAGTCTCCAGATTGCTGTGCCATAAAAATAAACCATGCAAAGACAATCTCCAAACCCTCATAAGACCAAAGCACAACTTCAATCAAGAACAAACAGGAGCGGAGTGAAAAAAAAGTGTCTGCTCTTTAGTGGAAGATGGATATTCCCTCAAAGACTTTGATTGCTCGTCTGTGATAACTGTGAGAGTGTACAGGCCTGAAAAATCCTGCTCCTTGTTTGTACTCACAATCTGGAGGTCTTGTCTTCCAACCAGCTGTGTACACGCTGCAGATGGGCTCCGTTTTCCACAGGAAGCACGATGGAACCACAGGAAGATAAAACCAGCAGGACATGGCTGGAGGAAAAATGATGAGGAAAATTAGGGTTAGGCTTACACAAACATAAATATCACAGCAATAATCACTTTCTTGTACAATCGACCGCAATTTTAGGTCACAGTAAGGAAATGAACGCTTACACAAGACTGCTGTTTCAAAATAAAAACACACCTCTCTGTCATAATACTGACAATATTTCATATCTGTGGTTTAACAATCAAATTTCTCCATACCTTGTGTCATCCTTCATTCTGTCCCCAAAAGCAGCAGGAGATCTGCTTCTTTAAACGTCTGAAACAAATGACCACGCTGAACTGCCAAATAAAGTTCATTACCAAACTTGTCTGTTTGAGGATTATTCAAAATAACAAATGGACAAATGATGTGGTCAAACCCTGCAATGTATTTAACTAACAGACTTTTTCACATACAGTATAAACGTGTAAATGCGCCAGGCCTTGGAGCAGACCAATCTCCTGAGTGACAGTGATTGACAGCGTGTGCAGGTGTAGTGGCGCGTCTGGGGAAAGTGAACCTCGGTGGTCTAAATGAGGCTCACCTTTGTTCTCGACGGGTCTTTGATCCCCCAATGGTGGGCCAGAACCTCAGTTGGGAGTCCAGGCCGGGCCCCAGGCTACAGTTTGTATCGACTCAGGAGGGCTGACAGCACATGGCTGGTGGTGTGGAGGGAGGGAGGGGGCTCGGGCTTCCCAAGACTGTGTCCGTGCAGCTTCATCTCAGCTGGAGCTGCAAGCTGAGAGGCCGAGGGGAATAGAAACGAGACATGTTAGACAGGTTTTAAACCCCTGATGATACTGACGATGGCACAAGAAGCAGAGAACTTGAATTGTTTTCATTTTCTTCTTTTTACATTTGTTCACACATGTAGAAAACAAAACAAACAAACACATAACATACCTGAATTTAAAAGCAGTTGTAGAAATAAAAAATAATCATTATCAGTAATTAATTTAAGTAAGACAAAATAGCCAATTAATCCTGTTTTTTTTTCTCACATAAGTGACATTCTTAAAATATTTTCTGAATATATATTTTTTTATTTTTATAACTCTCTTTTAATTCAATAACCTGTTTCAATTCACTCAATATCTTAAGTATCCATTACAACCATGTGAAGAATCACAGAGTCCACTTTTATGACAAAACAAAACAATAAGGTAGATCACCTCAACCGGCTTTGCAAAGAAAGTCCAATAATTCCCCAACAAGTTACCTTTCACTGGGAACAAATGATGTGATTTTTCCAGTGTGGCAGCTGTGCATACAGCCCCTACTTAAGACCAACCCTTTAATGAACCTTCCAGTGTACAGTAAGTGGACAGGAGTGGCCTACAGCTAAAGAGAGTAATGTTTCTCTGCTGATGGTTCCCATTCTCTCCAGACGCTGCAGGAAGAGGCCATCCAGCCATTTAGCTCTGACAAGGAAACAAACCACACACAGTTAAAATATAAACACAAGATAAAATGTTCAGAATAAATCAGAAATATGTAGGGATGTTTTTCTCAAGCTGTTAAGATGCAACATTTTTACAACAACACACAACTCTGTATAAGTGCTTTTAACACAGAGCACATGATCTGTGCGCCCTGAGAGCACATGTCAGAGTGTGTGCAGAGCAGTGGATGAGACTCTCAGCACCACAATAAATAGTGACAGTGTACAGGCAGACAGGGACAGCCCCTCTTAGTGTACAGCGATTGTGTTTCGGTGTGTTGGCCCGGCTCTTCCTGTGCTGCTCTGTGTTGTGGAGCAAAGAAGTCACTGCTGGGAGCCACAGTGGAAGAGATCAATTGTACACATTCCTGCCACCTGAGATTCAAGTGTTTCTGTAATACTGCACAGCTCAATCGATAGCACAGCGAGGAAGCAAAAGGAAGCTCTCTGCACACACACTGGAGGGACTACATGCACAGAGATACAGCGTTTGTTTACTCCTATTTATTACCTTTTTTGGTGCACACAAATAGTATTTATTTATCCTGTTCAATATTTTTTTAATCTGAATTAAAATATTAAATTAATTTACATGGAGCATAAACTGTTCCTGTACCTTTATAATCAGTAATTTTGTGGCTTGAACGTCTTTTTATTTTTTTTAGTGTAATATAATTATTTATAATTAAACTAAAACTAAAGATATAATAATGGATTATACATGTTTTTTTAAAGAAGACACAAAAGTTTCTTAATGATCGGAAATTTAAGTTGTAGGTAAAAATGCAGCAGAGCAATAAAAATATAGAGTAGTTTTATTTTCTCTCCGTCTTTTTACGAGAGTGTGTCAGGGAGCCGATGCTCAGCATAAACAGAGCTCTTGGAGCAGAGCTGACTGTTACAAAGAAAACAGGCTCAGGGTAAGGATCATTTAGCTTCGACGTCCTGAAATATAAAACGTAAATATTGTAGATTTGGTCTCGGTGAGGAGGAGGAAGAGGAGGAGGAGAGCGCCGAGGATGCAGGACACAAATGAACAGATCCTGGACTGCAGGATGTGCAACGATGTGTTAAATTAAATGCAGCTGTTGTAATACAAAGGGGAAATTTTGGAGTTTAAATAAGAAAGAAAAAAAATGCACAGCAAGTGCCGTCAAAGCCGCCAGAGGCTTTAACCGGACAACCATGAGATCGTTTTGACAACTTTGTCCGAGGCTCAAGAGCTAACACAAAAACAGACGTCTTCCGGATGGAAATAAGATGCACTTAAAAACAAAGCAGAAACAAACAAACACGGTGAATTATCCACGATTTAATATTATCGACGGGCAAAAAGAGAGAAAAATAATAAAACGTTTGAAAAATCTGCATTTATAAATACGTAGGCTTTAAATTAATGTCTCGAGTCAAGTGTTTATTTCCGCATCGGAAAGCCTTCATCTACTTTATTCCGAGGATTAGCGATTATTTGGCATTTTCAAGGATTGGCAAAGCGATTTAAGACTTTGAAACGGTGATTAAGATTGAAATGAAAGAGGAGGTTAGCTCTCAACACCTTCAGGACTACAGTCAAGCTCAGGTCATGCTTCTGCACCGTGTCAGTGAAAAAAAAGAAGCACACTGAGGTGAACATGCTGCAGAAACGACTCAAAATAAAATGTTTAAATCCGAGTTTTTAGCATGAAAAATTAGAGTGAGTATATATTTGATGATGAGGTAAATAAAGGAGGGAATAAAGGCACACAAACACACAGTGGTTCTTTTGGAAAACTGATGTATTTGATTATTAGAGTAAAGAATTACAGTATCTTAGTTGTTAGTAGGTATTAAAGTGTAGAGAAACTGGACCCATAAAGATCTTCCAACTTTCCAAGAAAGTGCATGTAACAGTCCAAAGGTTGTCAAACCCATTATATATTTATATTTATAAAAACACTATCATTTTGTCCCCTGGCCATGATGGACTTCTCTTGTGTGAGCTTTATGTACATCTTCTAAGGAGGGAGTTTGTATTTCCACATCTGAACATATTTACAGAAGCGTCAACACAGAACTTTGCACTTGATGTCAATGAGGATGCTGGGACATAGCAGCAATGTGGAAATCCAGCTGAGAAACTAAAGGAGAATCCTGCTCATTTGATTGGCTGTCTCAGTTCCCAAAAAACAGTTTAAAAAAAAAAAAAAAAAAAAGGCCAGACCGAATGTTCCCTTCTGTCTTGCTTTCCACAACACCAAAATACGGGCAACAAAAAAAAAAAAAAAAAAAAAAAGAGAGACTGAAGGAAAGAAAAATGTGGAAGTAAACAAAGAGTAGAAAGTACAATACACAGAAACAGTAACAACAAAACAAGTTAACACTAAAGAAACCCCTTAAAATGTCGCAAACTTGAAAGTTTTGTCTAACTTAAATAGAATAACGGTAAATAGCATTTGGAAAAAAAGGAACTACTACACAGTCTTTAGTCCCTTGCCTGAATTTAATTGTTTCGCTTTGATGAGGGGAGGGAGGCTTGAACACACGGATGTTAGACCATCTACAGAAGATCAGTGTACAATATTTACAGCAAATCTGTTTGCTTATTACAGGGCTAATGCATCACATGAACATCAACAGTTCAGTTATAGCTACTACATACAGAAAATAACTTAATGCCAAGGTAAGGTTATCTACCCAGATATTCTAAGTTTCAAAAGCACATTTTTTAAGCACCCATACATACCCATTCTGGCTTCAAAACAAACAAAAACCTAACTGTTAATGCTTCCACTTGGTTTCAAGCAAGGTTATAATCACTAATAAATAAGCTCCTTAAAACTATAACATGTACATTGTACAAAAAAACAACTTGTCTTCACACTCGTGTTCGTAAAGATTCAATGGCGAGCAGAGCAGTTCAGTTGATTTTGTCCCTGTCCTGTTCTCTTTCTTTTTTTTTCTCCTTCTGTGTGTGTCTACATATGTGTACAAGATGCCTTTAGGCATTTTATATGTCTGTGCACAGCTGAGGACAGAAGCTTTAACTCGTGACGATTTCTTTATTGTCCTCCATGAAACGTGTGAACCGAAAGTGAGCGCCGTTCTCCGTGTTGGCCATTTTCTCCAAACCAGCGAGAGCTGCATTGGGCTCCATGCTGTGCAGCTTGTCCAGACTGCCTGTCAGGCCACCGATGGGAGAGCTACCCCCATTCCCCAAGCCGCCTGACATGGGTGGGATGCCTCCATTCTGGATGACAGAGATTTCATTTGTCTTCATCGCTAGGCCGTTGGAGAAGGCCGCAGCGTACTGGTTCCAGAAACTAGCCGGGTCGCCGTTGCTTGCCCTCGATGCCATGTCCTTCTGGAAGATCTCAGGAAACTTGACAGGGTTCGCACCCAAGAAGGCCATTGGACCATCCACAGAGAGCCTGCGGCCCCGTCTGGCGGGAGCACTGTTCCACATGTGTGTGCCCATGTGAACCTTTACAGAGAGAAGGGAGGAGAGAGAAGTGGGATAAAAGGGAGGGAGGGGAAAGACAGAGCAATGAGAGGGATGAAAATTAGCGATGTTTACAAACTTGGCCATAGAGCTGCACATGAGATGATGCAATGGAAAAAATAATAATAATGCTTGACTCCAAATTAAAATAGCTTCACACCCTGGGTGCAGCAGACTATTTAGCTGCTTATGGTGTGAGAGGTACCAGCATGGTGTAAACATCTTATTTTGGCGAGGCTGACACATGCTGTTTTATCTAAACCATAATTTGTTCATCTCACAGGGGGGGCACAGAGCCTTTGGTAAAACTGAACTGTCCACTCTCGCTGTACGTGACATGTCTCCTCTTTTTCTGACAGAAACACGATTTTTTTTCCTGCTTCACAAAAAGTCACATTTTAAAACTCTAAAAACCTTGAGACAGTTTTCTGTTAATTTAACTGTGACTTTTACATTTAGAGCTCATATATCTCTGAATAACATCAGTTTCAACCAAAGTCCCAAACTACATTCAAATAGCCGTTAAAAATTAACATGCATCCAAAGATTTCCACTAGGTTTAAGAATTGACACGGACAAAACTTTCATGTAAAAACACCAAAGGATGTTGTGGGACTGATGGTCTCTGAAAATGAATTCTGTGCACTAAATCATTCTTAGCTGCTTTCACGTTGGATTTTCTGCTCATTATTTATATCAGCCGTGTCATTCAGCCTGACAGCAAAGTTATTTTTTCTTGAAAAGCAATACATGTTACTATTTTGAAAACCTATGACCACAGTCTGATGGCCATGCACTGATCTGTACAAACTAAAGAGCAACTCTTCAACTTACTTTCACAAACATTGTTACGCACAGACTTTTGGGAGACGGACACTTTTCTAAATGTTTCAACATTTACCTTGAGGTTTCCTTTGGTGGTGAAGGCCCGACCACAGATGCTGCAGGCAAAGGGTTTCTCTCCTGTGTGGGTTCTCTCGTGGATCTGTAGAGCACTGGAGGATGAGAAGCACTTTCCACAGGTATTGCAGAAGTGTTGCTTCGGTGTCCGGCGTGGTGGAGCAGCAGAGAGCACAGGCGAAGTGGAGGCAGAGGATGTAACCAAGCCAAGGGGCATCTCCTTGCTTTCTTGGTGGAGGCTATGGAGGAAGCCATTGACCTCTGGTTTGCTGAGGGAGCCGACAGACAGAAGGGAGGGGGTTGGGCTGGAGGACAAGCTGGTGTTTGAGGGCTCAAAAAGCTGTGAGGGCAGGTCCCTCATTTGATGGGTTAGCATGTGCTGCTTGAGGTTGCCCTTGGTGGAGAAACCTCGGTTACAGGCCGTGCAAATAAATGGTCTTTCTTTGGTATGGCTTCGATAGTGAATGTCCAAGGCACTCTGACAAGCGAAGGTCTTCCCACAGATGTCACATGATGTGTTCTTGGTGATGTTACGCTCACGAAAGGCGAATATCATGCCCAGGGGGTCTTTTGAGGGATTGACAGATGTCAGGTCCAGGGCTCCAATGTTGGAGGGGTGAGTATGCAAGAGGCTTGCACTAGTGTGCTCAAGAGATAAGGCTCTCTGGTGCCTTTCTTCAAGGTTTGGGGATTTGTGTGGTTGTGGATGCATGCTTGTGGGAGATGGCGCCTGCATGGAGGAGGTAGATTCTGACACAGCTGGACTCCCAGCGCTCCGGCTTTCAATATCCCCTCCCAGAGATGAGGAGTCATTGGTGAGACAATCTCCCTCAACTAAGCCATTTGCCATAGCCTTCATGTGGCTGACCTCTGCCTCATTATTGTGGGCATTCTCTTGGCCATTTTTCTCCTGCTCCTCCTGGCCAGCCATTTCGAGGGGAGCTGGGGAGTTACATAGACTGTCATGTGACGCATCAGCTGACCTTGGGGTGTCTGGCACACTGCTATCTGGGCCTTCCTCCATTCCTTCCATGTTATCATCAGAGAAGTTGTCCATGTCATCAAAATTTCTCTCCTCAAACGAGCCGGTGTCAGAGGCCATGGACTCTGGGTAACTCTCTGGCAGAGGGGTGTTGGGGATCTGTCCGCCCATGTGCATGCGAATATGTTGCTGTAGAACCACAGCATTAGTGAACTTCTTCTGACAAATAGGGCAGGAGTGTTGGACTCGAAGAGGGGGCATGGCCCTGTGGACGCTGTAGTGTGTCTTCAGATTTCCTTTGGTGGTAAACGCCCTGCCACAGACTTTACACTTAAACGGCCTTTCCCCGGTGTGAGTGCGATAGTGCATTTTCAGAGCACTTTGGCAGCTCAGAACCCGGTGGCAGATGACACATTCATTAGGGTCTGTCACCTTCCTGTCAATGTTCTCCACTAGCTGCTGAAGCTTTGAGGTCTCTGAGCCCTGGAGAGGATCCAGGATGCCTCCGAAGGGGAACTTTGCCTTGAACTGATCAGACATAAGAGGCATGAGTGGGTTTGTCATCATGGGTGGGCTGTTAGATGTTGTGTAATCGGCAGTGCTCTCTGAAGCAGAGCTCACATTTGTCATGAGGCCTGAGGAGTGGCTGCCTTCTTCAGTTTTCTCATTTGAGGTAGGCAGAGTTGCACCTTCACCCTCTTCAGAGGCCCCACCATTGTTTTTAACTGAAGGGTCAGCAGCACCTGAGTCACTCTTTGCAGTAACAGAAGGGCTAGTTATGGCTATCGAACTGTCCTCTTTTTTGATGAAATGTGGCAGGCTGGGCATCGTCGGTGGCAGCAGCATACCGACTGAGGAAGTCAAAGTGGGCAAAACTGGTTTGCTGTCTAGCCAGCTGGTGACGGGTTTCTCTGGGGGCATGGACATGCCGTATGGAATGCCTGTGCTTGTCGGTATATTGTCCAAATGCTCGGGAACGGGGTAGGGATTCATCTGGATGTGTGGGTATTTTTCTTTGTGCCGCTGGAAATGCACCTTCAAGTTACCACGGGTGGAAAAGCGGTTGCCGCAGATATTACACTTGTACGGTCTCTCCCCAGTGTGAGACCGCAGGTGGATTTGCAAAGCGCTGTCACTCCCAAACACCTTGCCGCAGAAACGGCACTTATGCTTGAAGAAAGCATCGTCAGAGCTGCTCTTGTGTTCAAATGAGGTGACATTTGGCTGCTTGCCTTGCCTCTGAGCCAAAGCTGCTAAAGAGTTGAGGTCCTCTACAGTGGTGCCAACGTTGGGCAGAGAGCTGGAGAACATGGGGTTACCAGGTGGAGGCTGAGGTAGAAGGGGATTTACTGCAGAGCTTAACAAGCTACGCATACCAAATGATGGCGTTGATGACTTAGCTAGTGAGGGGTTGCTGAGCTGAGAGTGGAGGCTACTCATATGACTCGGCCTCTTGTCAGAGGACTGGGCATTGACCGTTGATGGCCCCAATGTGCTAATGCTCTGAGATGACTCACTGCTGCTTGGATTGGACTGAGGTAGCTGTGCCGCTGCAGCCAGCTGCTTTAGGCTGCTAATACTGGCTGACTGACTGGCCAGGTTCTGGGCGAGGCCTGCGGCTGCAGCCAGCTGTTGGGAGAGATGGGAGCTGAGTGTGGTCAGTGGGTTGGCAGCAGGCCCCATTGTGCCTGGAGCTGAAGATGGGGGCACCTGCATTTCTGGGGACTGAGAAGCCAGTAGCAGTATCTGATGACGAATCTGTTCAATAAGCTGCAGCTGGTGGATCTGTTGCTGTTGTAGAGCAAGGAGCTGCTCCATAAGGGCTGGCACTGCCACTCTTGGGCCTCCGTTTGAACGAGCCTCTTGAGAGAACTGGGCCACAGCCACTTTGGTGCTTTGCAGATTTTCAATTATAACATTGCTGTTAATCATGGAGAAGTTCCCCAGATCAGTCAGGTTACTGAGCTGAGGTAGAGGGGCAGAGATAGCTGAAGTACCCACCGCAGGGCCAGAGGGGCCCCTGACACTATGACTGCTTACTGTGTTTATGGGGCTCCCACCCTCCGTATGACTGCCCTCCTCTTCGTGACCACTGCTCATTCCAGAAACGTCCACGTCCATGGATTCGTCTTTCTCGAGAGCGTTAGGCTCCAATAGGTCACTGCACTCAGTTTGATCAGTGTTATTAGCCGTGTCATTCATCTGGTCATCGGGATTATGGGGAGGAGACCCGGGTGAAAAGGTTCCAGTGGGGGAGACAGGATTTTCATTCACTATCAGAACTAACTGATTTTTAGTGCAATTCTTTTGGTGTTCCTCGAGATCTGATAGTTCAAAGAACTCAGCGCAACATCTGCTACAGACGTGGGCGTCTGACTCCTTGCAGGGGGGGTCCTCTGAGCAAAGTTCTGTGTCCCCTGAAAAAGAGGAAACAGAGGATTAGTGATTAGAAATGTTTTGCAGCTGAAGAAGCAGCTTTATCTCCTCAGATTCCATTGTTGTTAATCTTAAGTTAATCAGTTTTACACTTATCCCTTTGATGTGCTCACAAAAACAACGATTGAAAGGCAACAATAAGCCAGCAGAAATGAGAAAAGGCTCCATTCAATGCAGTGACCACGGAAACATGATAAGAAGGGATACAAAATCAATGGGAACCACTCAAATATTCCCTAAAAGTGATCTTTGAAGATTTACATCTGGGTTTCATCAGCCCAACCAGAGGTAATCATTTTCTCCAGATAATCCATCAAAATATAGAATAGATGAAGTGAGGACATTGGCCCTTAATGAAATTTCATAGAAAGACATTGATTTCCTATATTCCATGCCCTTCAAAGTCTACTTGTCCACTTGGCGCAAATCAAGCATTTGATGGACTTATTAGACTTTCAATTTGCTGTCAACTTTACTCATTTTCAGCAGACTATGGGCATCTTGGACAGGTTATCTATGTCACTAAACTAATTTGTATCCACTCATGCTGCAGTCACAGTTAGATGTGAACAACAGAGCCTGTGGCATTCAGGCGTATATGTGGACACACTGAAAACTAAGAGCAAACAAAAAGGAATAAAACTGAAAAAGAGTAAACAGAGAAACGCGTAGAAGAAAATTATTTGTTATGGCTTAGATGTCCACCTTCTTATACAGATGTTAAAAATGCGTAAATGTTGTCAGGAAGTGGCTCCACAGTTTTGAATAAACTTTATCCCTAAAGCACTGGCAAACAAAAGAAAGAGCACTCATCAGTAAATTCTTCTGAGTAAAACTACTTATTTAAATCATCTACTCAGTAGAAACTTAGGAAAATAAGTTGCATAAGTATGCATGCATTTGAAACTTGCCAAAACCCAGAAACTGGACATACCAGTCAACTGATCTAACACCACAGAACATTTTCACTGAGATGAAATTTAAAAGTGATGACAACCTTTCAAATGCGCACAGAAACAGGTTTTTTAATTTTCCATCTTGATGACCAGACAGGTCAGGGAGTGAAAAGGCAAGAAGACACCCTACCCCCAGAGCCACTGCTGAGCTCCAGACTTTCCTTATTCTTTCCCCTCTTTGTCAGACTAAAATCTTGCTGTTTAACATACAAGTTGATTTACAAATTGCATTTCTCTATGAATCCCTTTCATTGTGGCTCCGGCCCCTCAACACTTTCATCAGGGCCAAGAATTCATTTGCAAATGAAACCCAGAGAAGTGCAGCCCTGCCCCACAGAGAGACAGGATGCCTTCCCATTGTTCGCGCAGCATGGGAGCGGCGGGGATCGTCGGCACAGCCTGGCCCTGCTCATCTCAGTCGACTCAAAGCAGATCCTGTTTAATTCAGGGATTATCTCCCTCAATGTTTCTCTGCTCACAGACATCAGATAACGCAAAGTTGCCATGACAGTAAACCCTGGCCCTCACACCACCAAACCATGCAAACAGGGAAGATTCAACTTTAATAATAACTTTTCATGTTAAATCCCCATAGTCACTCCCAGCCCCCACCCGTCTACCTACACCCCATCCGCCAACTTTAAAAAATGTGTTTGAATCACAGTGTGAGAAATGTGAGGAAACATAAACACCTTTTCGCTTTCCTCGAGGCTGACAGTACAAGAACAAGTGTGATGAAAAGCCATACAAATGACATTTAGTGGCGTGAAAAAGAAAAAAAAGTTTTGTCACTCAAAAAACTGTGAAAGACGCAGGATTAATAAAAATATACCACTCATGTGTATAAGTGTTTGTGTGTGTGTGCTCATGCTGGAGTCTACGCAGAGCACGAGGAAAAATAAACAACACACTGAATATATGTTATTGATATGTTTAAATATATACGTGTTATTTGAGAAATAATGGCGTGTGCTTAAATTTAATGCATTAATCATTTCACTGATACAATAGAAAGAGTTTAATTTTGATCATATAGAATATCATACGCACACAAGTGACAATACTTTTTTTCAGCACGCATTCAAACATTTTTTTAGTCAAAAGACTCAAATACCAGTCATTTTAAAACGCACGCAAAAAACTCATAATTAATACAACAATAATTTGAATATGTAATTGTAAAAAATAAAACAGAAAGATAAAAGATGCCATATTCTCCAAAATTACCCAGTGAATTTTACTATTTGAGGAGGTGGAGGAATTAAAAAAAGCCTTGAGAGAGAGCAGTGCACAATCCCTCCGTCTCCACCTATACCGTTAGTCTGGAATGTGAGAGGATAAAATGAAAATAACCTTAAAGTACAAAAAAAAATTATGTTATAATGATAATTCATCAACTTAAATGTCTGCAGGTACAGAGATTCATCTACAGCTGTGTAATGTGTGTGCCTACACTCAATGACCAAAAAGTCTCCTCAAAATGAAATTCAATCAAAACTAAATCAATGCATGATCACAAATCCACTGTCCACACAAGTCGAGTATAGCAAACAGCACAGATGCTAGCATTAGGCTTAATTCCCAAAATAGCAAGGATTAACTTCGAATTAAAATTAAGATAAAGTCAAGCTGGTAGAAAAGATGGAGTCTGTAAAACTTCCATAGAACCTCTTTGAGAAGCACGGTGTAAGCAGTGCACAGAGCTAAAGGGCGTCAGGAGAGACAAAGAGTAGAAGGCAAAGCCTCAAAGACAGTGACCAAAGGGTGAATATGAGAGCCAAGAAAGCGAGGATTAGTGGAAAAAAAAAGTTGACGGCGATCTTTGAGAGATCCTACATTATTTTTTCGCGGGGGGCCTCTGTGAGCCTCTTGACACTTGTAACTTCAGGAGGGTTTCTGCTTTCATCGTCTCCAGCCACTGAACACTAGATGGGGTTCCACTAAAAGTGCCGAGGTCCAGGACGAGACTCACGTCTGAGAAACTCTGCCCCGGTGACATGCTTAAAGCTCAAGGGGAGGGAGGAGAAAAAAAAAAGGCAAAGCAAGTCCTTCAGGCTACACCTAGACTCCCCACCACATCAACACTGGCAAAACGACAAGCAACCGCACTCTCTGTTTGCAAGGAACAACAGTGCAAAGCGGGTCGCCCTGCCAATCTCCCCTCTAGGGGGCCACTCTGATAGGGCAAAAGGGGACGGCCACAACATTGATAAGGCCTCACACATACAAACACTCACACAAACTTAAATAAAAAGCAAGGGCCTCGCCAGGGAGCCTGCAGCTCAGATCAGAGGGGTCAATGGTGAGGTAGAGAGGAACACACTGGGCCCTGAACTTCCCTCACCTCCACACAGAGGGACACAGGCAAAGGTTAAAACAGCTCAACATCCCACCCTCTGTGGCTCTCACTCCGACCTCCCAGTAACCAGGGCCCTCAGCATCTCTGTTATTCAGCTACAAATACAATGACTTTCTGTTCTCACTTCCGGCTCCTAAAGGAGACACACAGCACATTTGTTATGAGCTCTGTCAGTATAATAGTCCTGAAGCTAAAGAAAACATGACCATGCCCTTGTAATTACACACTAGATATTTGCAAAAGTTCAACACTTGTCACAGCAGCGGGCATAATTGGGAATTTTTGCAATCTGCAGTCCACCTAACAAAAAGGACTCTTCATTAGAGTTTATTAGATTTAAAGGAAAATGCAGAAAACACAGAAAGTCAGGAATGAACTGCGTCCTACATTCATCATCAAGTTCCTAAAAATCACGTGAAATTTGCAGCAAATACTTTTTCTATGTATGACATTCCCAGAAAGAAGCAGATTTTTCTCTTAAATTACCTGCACATGCTTTTCAGGCAGTGCTGGACACAAAGTGGCTAGGAGAGTTTCAAATTGCCCATATTGAATTTACAGGCCTTGTCCAACAGGCCTTTCTAAAATTACTAATGTCTTTTCATTTTATCTCTATGCTGTCATAACGCTGTTTTTTTTTAATCTGGACGAATTACATTAATAAATAATAAAACAAACTCGTGCTTAATAGAGCAAAATTAGGACATGATCACGTCATGTCAGTCCGACTACGAGCCTCCGTTTCATTTAGAAATATTTATTAAAATCATCCAAAGTAAATTATGACGATTTCCTGCAGAGAGCCGTTTTATTTAGAGAACCAAAGTCGGCCAACAACGATGGTCGTTACAGCAACCTCCTGTTTTCAAACACCGACTGTAATTTATCTCCTTTTGTGAACAAGTCTTTATGTTCTTTAAACATTTTAGGACTTGCCTGTTGTCTGTATATAAAAAGCTTACAGCCTATTTTTTTGTTTTCTTGTTTGACTGACTGAAGCTGATAGTGAAACTCTAAAGCACAAGATCACAGTCCTACACTTTGAGCTCTGAAAATATCACTGCATTTATTGATTTTACGGCAAACCTTACAGCAGCATTTTGAAAAGAGTATTTCACTTTGAGAATAAAGATTGATCAGAGTGAATTTTTCCAAACAGAAGGCCAGATCTGTCGTTCAGGCGCGAGCTCCAAGAAGTCAAATACCGAGTCAGTTTATGACTTCATTTTGAGGTTATCCCTTATGTCCAAATAAAACTAGTTTTAATCATGTAGAAAGTACTACAGTAACTTTTTAAAGCGGCTTTAGACTCAGTATTTTCACACTCAGTTTGATAGTTGTGATGTGTGTTGGTCTGTGCCCTCAAAACTGTTACAGCTCCTTTCATCCAACTTTTTACGATTAAGGACGCTGGCGCTCAAACAGCAGATGAATTACTGTGATCATTTTTTTAACTAAAGATTGAAGTATAGAAACACGGAGGAGTACAGGTTTGTTTCGCGGGAATCGAGTTTGAGTGTCTTGGACGTAAGAAAAGTTGGATCCCCGGTCGGAGGGACACGGAGCTCTCTGACTCTCTCTCCGCGGAGAGGAGACGACGCTGAGGGCAGAGAGAGCTCGATGAGGCACGATCACTCATCCCTGAGCATGTTTGAGGAGAAAACAAGATAGAAAAACAGCATTTTGAGCCGAGCTGATGTGATAAAAGTTTGGAAACTTTTACCCCTAACATAAATACAGAACTGTTAACTTTTAACTTCTTCTTTTCAGGATTAAATCTGTAGGATGTTGAAAAGCTGATCTTAAATGTAGAAAGACATTTTAAAAAGTAGTTTCAAATTCCTGTCCAGCTCCAATACAGAGTCACTCAGAGAATCGAGAGATCTGCTTTTCCTAAAAGGTAACAAGGATCACGGAGGTGAAATAGAAAAAGACAAAAGTAAAGTCTGTGGTCCAATTCAGAGTCTAAACTTTTACCGTCACATGTGCTCAGAGTAGGCAGGAGAAAAGAGCGTAAAAAGTGACACATTGACGCTGCCGGGATAAAGGCAGCGATATGTCCCTCGGACTCACCATTGTGCTCCGATAAGGGCAGATGAGGGTCGGATTGGAAGTGTTGTGGCTTCGCTTGTTTCCTCCGCGACATGCTGGCTGGCACATCAGCAGGCGAAGAATAAAAAAATGACTACAAAACCTTCTCAAAAATTACGTAAATCGAGCCCATCCACCGCGCATGTGCCGCGTTATGATTATCAATAATGCTCTGCGATTAATCATACGGGGGAGGGGGGGCTTCTTTGAAAGGCGATTGGCACCTCGCCAGCCCCCCTCCTATTCAAATGAAGTCTCTTTAATCAATTAGCTCCTGATTTGCTGGGGACTCTTGTCTCTCTCTCAGCTCCCACCCAATGAGTTGATCCGTACCGCGAAGAAAGGCAGGCTTTTCCAAACTCCCTTCAGATCTGCGTTAACCCCTTCTGTTGGCCGAGTCAACGCTTATCTTCACTACTACATACAGGGGAATGTCAGCGTGCCTGCGACACTATCTTCAGTCTTTCTCATCGATCAAGCACTGATCAGAGTTTTTCTTTGCCTCCAAAAAGATGATGTCTGAGTGGACGTTTACTTCTCGAGCCCCCCGCGAGCTCCGCCAACTTTCTTCCTCTCTCTAAAAAAAGTCGTCGGTGGTAGTCCGTCCTCCGCTCTCGCGCTCAGATCGCTGGAGTTCAGCTCTCGTGCTGCACACACTGACACCTACTCTCTCAAGAGTTTCTTCAATCGAGGCTCCCGGTGCGCTCAAATGCAGCGTCGCGCGAGCATGTTCCGTGCGTAAATGGCACCGGTTCTCGTTCCCAAAAGTCCACGGCGTATTCCGACGTCCCAATCAGTTTCATTTGATTGTTATGAGTCGAAAGGGGGGGTCACTTACTAACACGTTTTCATCACACACTGCATTCCGCGAATAAACAAACTTTGAGGGCCCGTGCAGTGCTGGGTCAAAATGTGGAGCCCGGCCCATCGACGATCTGATTGGTCACTGGGCTATTCAGTCATCCTGCCATTCACCTCCACCTCATCGCTCCCTCCCACTCCACCTCTCTCTCTCCACCTCTCTCTCTCTCTCTGATCGCGCACGGCAGCCCCAAACGCTTTGTGCGCATCGGGACGATCAGCAGTAAAGACAGCGGAGGAGACAAGTCTGTTCATCTGAAAGGGAATAAATAAAGCTTTCTGTTTCTTCTAAAAACGATTTTTACTTTAACAAAACCCGCACACTGACATTAGGTGGACTGATCTCGATTATAATCCATCTGAATAACTTTTACAACCAAAAATAAAAACAGGTTTTGTCCTTACATTGTTGCATCACAGTTTGTTTGGTTGTTTTTCCAGTTAAAACAGCTTAGATATCTGCCTTATGTCTTTACTAACATGTTTGTTTATTAACCTTTAGAGACTCTGAGTTTCTAAAAGTGCAATAATTGAATGAAAATATCATCATAATGCCCTTAATCATTTTATTATAATTATTATTATTATTATTATTATTATTATTATTATTATTATTATTATTATCAATAACGCCCTAATCGGAGAGCGCCACCAGTGGGGATGTTTTAAGAGGGCAAAAGGTCCCACAGGAGCTTCACGTGCGCGCTGAGTCGAGTGGATTTATTAGGTGAAAAAGATAAACGAAGCTCTCAGTCGAGCTGATTTTGAGAAATGAAGATAATAATGTTACTATAGGTGATGCCTCGGATGCCATTATTTTTCACTGAATATTTAAAGAGCGGCTGCAGGCTAGATGGATCTGGTCCTCTCTTGTGTCAGCTATCTTTTAGTTTCGACTAGCCTTACTATTTACTTATTCATGAAAAAAAGAAAGAGCAGGAAGGAAATCAAATACTTCTTCTGCCTCCGCTGATCTGATTTATCATCGCATTATGAAAGAAAAACTAAAACATGCATGCACTTTTCTTTAATTGTACAGCATCGAAATGTGAGCTGTGACTAAGAAAATCAAAGTACAAATCATCATTAGGAGAGGATGTGAGGATGTGCCGTTAAAAAGCCCTTGCAATTATGTGCAGCAAACTTGAAATTGCTGGGAAAGGAAAGAAAAAAAAAGGGTCTGCAATATTGTAATGTCCCGGGCGGGAAAATCAATGGCCAGTTAATTGATGTGAGTGTTGGTGTGAGATTGTAAACAGGGTGATTTGCAGCCCAGCCGAGCGCGAGACATTTTAAATGGGATTCAGTCGGGACGGTGAGGATACAGTGTTCACAATCATGCGCTGGATGACACACACACGCACGCACGGACACAATGTGGGGACCCCAACACACATGATAACTCAGTGTCTGCTTCTGAGAAAGTTTTTAACACACAGTTTGAATTTATTTCTCTCCATCAAGGTGCAGCTGCCTGAGTCTGTCTTTGTTGACTCGGATTATTACTCATAATTTCCAACACTCATTCAATCAAATTATCAGATCTGTGCTTATAAAGAGAAGACAGGAATAAAGGGTAATGTTTCAACATGATCTGCATGATTTGAGAGAAAAACTCCTGATGACAAACATTTAATTATTAATATAGATTTATTTTTAATAAATCAAACTGGTCGCACGTGAAGTCTTGATGCCCTTAACAGCCTCGTTTTTTTCGGGTGTGGAAAAAAAAAACATGGACTTTGTTTTCCGCAGAGGAAAATGACAGAAGCCTCTGGCGCATAAAAAGTGCGCATTACTCTTTTACGCGCAATCAATGCTGTGCGCAACATATCACAGAAGGTCCGGCCCGGGTGCCATCACTCAGTATTATCACTGACATCCCATGATTGATCATATAGCCGACTAACACTGCGCGTTTAAGCGCATAATGTGATAGTGCAGGCGGGGGAATCTCCCAGAGAGCGCGCTGTTAGATCCTCACACAGTGGATTTGTGAGCAGAAAGACCCTTTTCTCTGTGACACCGCATTCAACACGTGGTGGGTTTCTATTCACGGTCCTGCTCCTGCTCGACGCGATGCCTAAAGAATTACAACTAGCTGGATCAGGCCTTCATCTGGGTCAGCTGCACATGTGTGTAAGCTCTGTGTGTGTGTGTGTGTGTGTGTGTGTGTGTGTGTGTGTGTGTGTGTGTGTGTGTGTGTGTGTGTGTGTGTGTGTGTGTGTGTTATGATTGGAGCTCCAGTGGAAAGAAAGCAGGTAAATTTATTAGGGTCTAGTGTTTATCAGGATGCATAGTCTGAAGGTTTCAGGGTGTTAACTCTTACAGAGGACTTATGCACCAGCACAGAGGCTGTTTGTGTTTGTCTTATTAATACAGAGTTAATGTATGATTAATAAAACAGAGAATTCAAGACTCTTGGATGAAAATTACCCTCACACTTACGGTTTTAGGATCAGAAGAGGACTTACATTTTGATAAAACAAAGTGAAATCATATCAGCAGACTCACAAAGCAACTATTCAATTCTCTTCGTCAATACTTACGTTTTTTTGAGGCACACTTAAAGTACGTTGTTGCCGTATTAAGCCTTATTTCTGATGAACATTTAATGAAGCATTTGACCTCCATTGCCTCTAACACAAATATCAAGAAGTGCATGGCCTTATTCATGGCATGCTGACGTCTTGCAAAAGGATTAGGAGCTTGATTAAAGGGATTGTTGTAAGCTGGCCTCATGCTCAAAGAAATAAAGAAATAGGCCCACAATTTCCTCAGTCACACACACACACACACACTGTCACTGTATGACTAATGGAACGGGGCAGCTTTCTCCAAGTTTTCCAGCTGTGGTCATTTGAAAACAATCTATGTGTAATATTTCAAAAATATTTCCAAATTTCAGAGACACATTTCAGTGTATGGTGTTTACAGAAATGAGATCCCAACATTCAAATTAAGTTTTAAAAAAACCTTCATCTGCAGTTTCATCTGCAACACAAAGACAAATATTTCAGGTATGAACTGAAATGACTTGTCCTCCTGATGATCACACAGTGGCATTTAGAGCCGTGTTTTGCCCCTAAAGAAAGCCCTTTGAAAAATTGCCTGCATTAAAATTCAGTACCTGCAGCAGCACAGAATAGCCTCCATTAATTAAGAGATCAAACCCTCTCTATTGTCCTCCAGCAGCGCTGCCACCACTTGTCCCACAGATTGCCCCCCCCCCACCATTGTCCCCCCCCTGACAACTTCCTGCAGCATCACCCCATATCAATGGGCCGTGTTTGTTTTTACATTATCTCAGCTGCAGCTACACACACCCCCTTCAAACCCAGCGTGTTTGAGGGAAAACAAGCAAACATTCAGGAGTGTCACATCGGCGTGAGAGGTCACCAGCCCATCACACAAACACACACCGTGTCTCTCCACTGTGTGTGAGTGAAACTGCTGCATGCGCTTGCACTACTGGTTCAGACATCAGTATCACACACACACACACACACACACACACACACACACACACACACACACACACACACACACACACTGACTACTTTCTGCAACTCTGTGTATACCAGCTGTGCAACTGCAAAGGTACAAGTGTACCTTCTAAGTGCTCAGATGTGAGCCAAAAGAATCCGAGGAGGTGAGGAGAGTCATCCTGGTGTAAGTGGAAACCAGGAACTACATCTTGTTGTGTCGTCTAAAAACACTTGCACAACAACAAGGAAGTACATTCAATAAATACTGAGGGAAACAGAATGGTCAGTGCTGGCTTGGCTTTAACTTGTTATTTAATTTTGAGACCTACTGAGAGGCTCCTGCAACACACAGACAGACTCCTCATGTGTGTAAAAAAAATGAATCAAAATTTGTAGAAGAAGCATCCCTTGAAATACTAGGATCAAGTGGAATATAAAAAACAAAGTACCGTATGTGAAATTAACTCAAAGCTATTTTTTTTCAACATTTAAATGATCTGAAATTGAGAAAATTCAGCAGACTAAGTTCTTACTTCACACACTTACTCAAGTAAACACTCGAACTTTTAATTATCTACATTACAATTTGTTTCTGTCCCTCATTACTCATAACCCAAACTTTTTCCTAACTGGATGCACACATCCACGAAAAGCGACCATTAAATCGTCCACTTGTTATGATACAAATTCACTTGATTGTATGTGATTAAACCTGCTTGCTTGAGTTGCATTAACGACAAACAGCGGACAACCGAGACGCCTATTTTAGCTCCGTTGCATTCTTTAAAAAAAACACATTGTGCTTTCATATGACATTGACGAATGATATTTGGATGAAGAGAGATGCTTAGCTCGTTAGATGTTTCACAGAACAGAGCCGGATTACATCGGCACAAATCACTGCGACTGGAGGTTACAGAGGAACCGAGCACTCCTCACATCTTGAAGAAATTACACACATCACCCCCTGAAAGCTGAGTGTTTATGTATTTTTAAGAACCTGGAAGCAAAACTAAAAATTATACATTGAATTATCCCTATATGGTACTTCACACACTCAAACGCAGGACATGCAGAGTCCACACATGTGATGTCTGTATCACACGACAGCGTGCACCAAGTGGCGTGCAGGTAACCACAATACAAGACACGCCACGTCAAACAAAAAGAAAAGAAAAAAAAAACACACACACACACATGCTCTTACAGTAAATACACCCACAAAGTTTTACCATATCAGGCAGTTTATTCAGAGTAACTCTGGGCACAAGATGTTTATCAACCCACGCCAGACAGCTGTGTAAGCCAGCAGTTAACTGTGTCTCAGACAGGCCCTTATTACTATTGATAGTTAGCATCAGTGTCCTGGCTGAGAAATGGGGCTGCTGTGGGCAAACGCAAGCTATTGATCTCCGGCGTGTCCCTGACCTGCCTGCAGCCAGAGGGGAAGAGAGGAAGTGGAGGCCGGGTGGAGCCTCCATGACACTCCCAGTATCTCTGTCTGGCACCTGTAAGGCAAACCAGTGCTGCTGGTGACTGTATTCAGAAAGTTATCACCCCTCAGGTTGACGGCTATAGTTGAATCGATTCAGTTACACTCAGTCTATAAATGCTGGCACACCAGGGACAGAGGAAGCCGTGAAGCTCATGTCAGTTTTGACATAAGCACGTCAAATCACTTCACACAGAGTCAAATCATTTACAGTTTTGACTTTATAAAGTCACATTTTGTTCCTTTTCAAACTACGTCTCCATATCCTCATAAAGAAATAATTGTTAAATATGATGCCTTATTATACTTAATTGCCCTTTTAAACAAGCCAAAACATCCAGTAGACTCTCTAATGAGGTTGCTGTGGTTAAAAATCAGTAAATTATGAACGAAACGTGTTGCATTCCCAATGTGAGCTCTCCTCTCGTGAGTTTGCATGTGTTTTTGAGCTCCCTGTGACCACACAAGAGAGAGCTTTAAATGCATGTTTCAGCGTGTGTGTCAGAGGAAGCCTCTGTGTGCATGTCTGTTTATCTAAAGCCAGTTATTTAGCTACACATGAAGACCACAAGATGAAATATGGAGGATAAAAGTGTCTGGGGTGCTGCAGAAATTTGGCTTTGGGAGTAAAAGAATAGAGGTGATATGTTTAGTTCAGTTTAAATGTTGCACACCCTGTCTGCACTAGAGAGGAGAAGGGGGGTGAAACCTGCCTGGAGGTAAAAGAGGGGGTCGAGGAGGGGCTTGTCACTCTTTATTTACCCCACTTGTAGAAGTCTAGTCGGATACGGGACGTCAGAGGAGTCAGGTCCCTGATGACTGGCGAAAAGACTACCTCAGGGGGTAAACTCACTGAAGTTACAGCAGACTATGTGCTTCTGTCTTTTTCTCATTTGTCCTTCCTACCTACTTTTCCTCACCACAACTCACACTCCCTATCGCTTATCTCCCCTACTTTTTCTCTTCTGTTTCCCCTTTTAACTTTAAACCAAACACAACTCTTTTTACAGAATATTTTGCCAAAAAAATTCAGAATAATATACATGTTTGTGTAATTTTCAGTGACATTTCAGCTGTGTATTTCTAAAAAGGTAGTTTATTATTCTAAAAAATTAAAAATAACAAGCAGCGCTAAACATGAGACACAAAAAGAAAGAGGCACATATTTGGATTTCATGTATCCATGTATGTATGGAGTGTGTGCATGTGTTTGTGTATGCTAAGACTGAACCTAATCGTCCTTCTCACCCTCTCCCTCTTAGCTTATTTGGGCTTCAGGTCTAAAACACGGCGAATCAGACTCCCACCAAACTCCACTGCCCTTGTGCTCTGCTTCTTAACTCTTTGGCTCGTCTTCTGGAGAGTTGCTGCTTTTTAAACTCTTACAAAAATGTCTGATGAGGGGACACACAGCAGAGATCTCCTTACCTTTTTCAAAAGGCCTCAGTAATCCACCTACACGTCTCTGCTGATGTGGGATTATTCAATAATTTTGTGTTTCAATGATCCGAGCATCAAAAAGCTGACCCTCATTTCAGACACTCTGCTCCAGGTAGGCCATATGTAATAATCACCCAGACAGACAGCTGCACACCAACACTCACATGCATGCATATGGACTCACAAACACACTGTGACACACACACACAAACACACGCACACACAGAACTCTTTTCAAAGAAGTTTGCTTTTTTTATTACTTCCTTTCCCATTCAGCGGCCTCCCCACTTTTCCAGAGTGCCCTGGGTGTGCAGTGAAAGAGCCGTGCTTATTATGTGCTCCGGGCTCTCCAAACCCAGCTTTGTTTTGTCCAGATAGGTGGTTTTCTCTCTCTCTCTCTTTCCCTTTCCCCCTCTCTCTCCTTCTCTGTCTCTCTTTAATATTCACAGTAAGAGTCTTGGCTCTCACAAGACGGCTGTTTTCCCAGTCCCCCCCCACCCCACCCCTCCCCTAACAGCCAAGTGTGGCCTCTATGAGTGTAAACATGCAGTAGGGAGGGACATCTCCTGACAAACATCTCCAAGGATGTGCCACCCTGCCCCGTGTCAGTCAGCCTCTACCTGGCACTGGAGCTAAACTGTTAACACCAACATGTAAGTACCCGAACCCTGAAGGAGTGCCAGGGGCTGCTAATGCCTGGTCTACTTCAACACACACAATATTCACATCTGCTTGCTGCACTGTAAGGGTTGTATCATTTCGTGTTTGTGTTCCTAAACAAGACTACAAATGAAGAGTTGTCTGAGGAAGAGTTGTTGTTGTATTAACTTTCTTCCTGGGTGAAGTTTCCTTGAAGTGAGAAATTCCTCAAAGAGTTTTGTGAACTTGTAAATCTAATTCTGGACCTCATATCATCTTCATATTTTCTCAGTCCTTCAGAGTAATTTCTGCATGACCCACTCAAGACTATGCAGGAGGTCCCGGTGGCCTTGTGTGTCAGCTTGTGAATATGTCACCATGACAGATTCCTCCACATTCATTGCACTTGGCAGTTAATGTAACTCTCATTTGGACTTTAGTGTCCTCACTGGTCTTTTGTTTAACCAGGTGGCTTACACAAGAGCCACCTCTCACTGATTGACTTGCACCCACAGGAGAAAATTGTCATTACAGTGTAGCCTAGTATCTTCCTGTGGCAGCACAGTGCTAGCAAACAGCATGAATTAGGAGTAGAGCCTATACTTAAAGAGAAGATCACTCCAAACATTGATAAGGCGGTGCACTGCATGGCAGTCAGACCCCTAGTAATGTTAACAGCCCTCTGCTATTATCGCAGGTGTGATCACTCACCAGCCCACAACCACATTTACATCTTAATTACCAGCCTAATCAATGGGGTTGCACTTTGACTTCATTTGTGACATTCATGAAACCTCATTTAAGACATAAGAATAGGAAATCGTAAGTATTGGTGGCAAGAGAAAAGTACCTATTTTCAAGAGGGGATAAAAGGTAACAAAGGAGATGAAAAGGGGGCAGACTCCTGGATACACACAGACATGATCACACGGCACTGTGGGGTTGACAGAGTGATCGCTGGGAGATATTTATAATAATTGCACACTCCTCCCAGGATGACAAAGCAAATTGGTGAGACACGCAGCATATGACAGAAAACGAATGGCTCGCAGGATTTGAGCCGGGTGATTTAAATGGCAAGTGATTGAACAACAAACTCGCATTAAGACTGTATTGATCAGTTCAGTGTTTCATTTGGGATCAATATGACGATTGGTATAGGCCAGAGCCAATACATGCAGCAGGGGAGAGACTGCAGAGAAGATGAGGAGAGAGAGAGAGAGAGAGAGAGAGAGAGAGAGAGAGAGAGAGAGAGAGAATATCGAACCGCTTCACCACAGAAAAGAGAAAGTGCAGGGTTTGTTTATCTTATAGAAAGCTTTGGTGGAAGCTACTCACAGGTGCTTGTTTTTATCCAGTGTGGTGGCAGAATATCATCATACTGATTAAAAGCTTATAGGCAACTTATAGGAAATGGAAAAAAATATGAATATTAATAATCAGGTTTCATTCTTTAGACTGGATGGTCTGGATTTAAATGATACCAAAACAAAGTGGACCCCTAAGTAAAAACTAGTCAAATATGAACTTTTCTTATAATTAAAAGGATAAGTAACATGCTCTCTTTCTACTGTAAACACATGAACACATATGTCACAACAAAGTGAGTAATATTCAGTAATAAAGTAAACAAAAAAAGGTTGAAAAATGTTGCTTAACACAACAGACAATTATTGGAATTAGACACAAGTGACTGATTTTAGAGATTTCAGGGGGCAAGTCTTTGTCTTATTAGTCAAAATAAGTACACATGTAATAACTAAAATCCTTAAATTACACTTTAAAGCTTATACAATTGTCTGTTTAAACTGTGTAAAAACTTAAACATCTCTGATGGGTGGGCATTTCCTAAACACAAGTGAGGGGGCTCACAGGGAGAGCACATTACGTTAGAAGCTCTGTTACCTGTGCAAATATTGGAAAGTAAAGGAACGTTGAGTATTAATCTATAAGCAGTGAAGTTGCAGCAGACAGTACTGTTTAAGGCCTTACAGGCCTACTGTAAAACTCAAGCAAACCACAGCTGTGTCGTGACTCTCCTCCCCCAGTGTGACAGATGATGCCGACAATGAACATTTCATCTTCAGCCGCACCACCAGCTCCTATCCGACAAAGATGAAGTACATCCAGTGAGATGAATTACTGCGCAGTGATTTATCATGACAGGCCGATAGGAAAAATACAAATGAACAATTAGCAAATTTAGCCTTAATTAACTGCTCCCAGGCAATAAATGAGCATGTTAAGTGTGTGCGAACATGCTCTGAAACAGTCAAGGCTCAAGTTTAATCTTTATGTACATTGTACGATATTACAACGATAATTAGGGTTAATTGAATAATTTCCCTCATTGTGCGCTAATTATGGATGTCAAACAGAGCGGCTATCTTGATTAAGCAGAGTGCTTTGAATAGAGGGTGTCACGGTATTAAAGGAAAGCTGAAATTTCCCTACAAATCCAATTAAAATGCCGACTTACCTTTTAAAAAACTCAATTTGTGTGGATAAATTCACATAATGACTATCCTTCAAAACAGGGTCTAAATTTGTTCTGTTTTGATTGAAGAGGTTATTGTGCCGTGTAGCTAGTTATAGTTCTGAAATCTAATTTTTCAATCTGATGCTCTGCAAATCAACACAATTTAGGAGTGAGCAGTTTGTGTGGTTTCAACCATGGGACATGGGTTTAGGTTTGGGAACACGTTGTTTCCCACATTGGCCCCTCATGAGTGATAATGCAATTTAGCAGGCAATACAATACCGTGTGAGACCTGGATAACATGCAGCTCTCCTCTCAACACTGACCTAAAGTTAAGATCCACAGACTTTCCATTGTTACGACTCACATAGGCATCTATACACACACAAATACACACTTGCATGCATGCAAAAATACCCCAAAACAAATCAGGACATATCTTAAAGCTCAATGTCAAGAAATCCAATTGAACTCAAGAAAACTCAATTTGTTTGGACTTCCTGGAATAGTGACTCGACTTGAGCAAAATTCCTACAAATATCGGATGTTGGTCAACAAAGCATTTTTCTGTTTTGACAATGTGCAAATTGGTTAATTGATAAGGAGGGGGAGCGGCAATGTGTGCCCCTAATATTAGTACGACAACAAAACTCGAGCCCTACTAAATAGATCACTGGAATAGACGGACACAGTTAGGCGATGAGTTTCACTATCTGAGTAAAAATGTCAAGATGCTGAGCAGACACAAAGTGGAATCCATAATCTTAATCAGAAATGTGGGATATTTGGACAACTTTTCTTTCACATGACTTTACTATCATACAGCACTGCTAGTTCAAGGT
Organism: Xyrichtys novacula; assembly: GCA_962446985.1. Classification (NCBI taxonomy): domain Eukaryota; kingdom Metazoa; phylum Chordata; class Actinopteri; order Labriformes; family Labridae; genus Xyrichtys; species Xyrichtys novacula. The sequence continues at coordinate 20,940,181 of OY660864.1, read as the reverse complement.
CTTTCTGTGCCTTTGTGCTTACAATGTGTGCCTGTGCAATGAAGACGCAGGATGATGCCATCATCCTGGGAGTTGGCAGCATATATCTGACTAACAAATGATAATGTGAATACATGGACTCATAAGCCTATAAATCAGTCTCCCCCAACAAATTAATAGAGTTCACAGTTGACGGCTGAGGAGAAAAGCGATGCATTATGTTTGACACATGAAAACGGCGTGACAACTAGAGTGCAAACCTGTAAAATTTAATTTGCTGTTTATACTGCCTGTATTTTTTATTCTTATTTGATATTTCACCTTTGGATAGAGGAGATATTTTGATTTCACACAATCAAACATGATTTGAGAAGTGTTTTTTTTTTTTAACTAGTACCATGAAGGTCTGTAATACATATAAAGAAGACAGGAGGAAACAGCATACTTTTCCTGATTTTAAAATAACATACTTTTTAACAGGGTTACCCGTGTCTTCTGAGTTGTAGATTAAATATGGTCTAATTTTTATTACCTATAGAGAAATAGCCCTTCCGTGCATCTGCATCACATTACAAACAACTCTGAATTGGCAGCAAGACTTATTGTTGAATAGCATCAGGATGACAGTGAAGATTAAGGAGGAAAAGTCAGTAAAAAAAAAAAAAAAAGAATAAAAGGAGACAGCAGAAAACAAGAGAGAAAAAAAGGGGAGGATGGGATGAGGGCTAAGTACCAGGGAGCGTGTCAATGTGGGGGGCTAATGGTGGGGGTACTGAGGTTGCAAGCAATTTCTCTTTGTTATCAAGTGAAATGACTCTGCAAATATGACAATAAATCACAGTGGAAATCAATCTGAGAGGAGGCGACTGTGAGCCACTGATAATGCATCAATCAATATTTAATGTTTAGACTTTAATTAATCCACAGGCGCCAAGCATTCTTTAAGTGACAAAGGGGGTGGAGAGGGGAAAAAACGAGCAGGGAGTGCTTTTGCATAGAGCAGCTCTTATATCAAACAGAGACACAGGGCTGAGCGGCCTCATCAGTTGGTTTCCCACAGCTTCCCCGTGTTGCTTTACTACTTCTTCTCTTATTTACTGGAGATCAGTTCAGAGTACAATCAAAGCCAGTTGAAACGTACTGCGAAGAGACACATGAAAACCTTTAAAGAGTACGCGTAATTTTTTTTATCCGGCGAGTAACGCTGCGTGAAAGAGACCGAGTTTTTCAGGTAACTTAGCAAAATGTGATCTGAATCCACTCTGTATCTGAGTTATCAGGGAAAAGGTTGCTGTTCACCTCTTCCTTATTGTGTTTTAGCTGGTGTGAAGTCAAATAATCGACTCAAAGATTTTTTGACACAACTATCAAATGTCTTAATGATTCAGATGATCCTTGGCAGGCGACCCACGTCTGTTTGTTAATGTTATCCAGATTAAATGATCTAAAATCAATGATGACTGCTCCATGTCCTTGTGATGCTGCAGGTGATGAGAAAAAGTCCTTCCTGTTTATAAACATTGTTGAATATGAACCTTCTCGTACTGCTGTGTGATATTTATGTGCAGGTGATTACAGGAGAGAAGTTTGTTAATCTAATACTTAACTTATTTAGTACAACTTAAATAAGTTTCAAAGTTTAGTTTTAGTTTAAATGCAGATTTCACAAATGTTACCTTATATTCCATATGAGGGCAAAGCAAAGAGGTTTGGACAACCACATCAGAGGACAAACTTGTTATTCTCTAAATAAATAGCAGTGGAGGTGAAAGCTGTTAGTCAAGTAAGCAAAGAAATAAAATACTCATCAGAATATGAGGATAGTGGGAAGCATTTAGGCTTTAATAAAGCGCTGAACCCACTTGTGAAGGAAGCTGTTGGATGAGAAATACATCATCACCCTATTATAATAATGGTCCAAGTCATTTTTTGATGAAAATTAGTTTTTAGCCTAAATCTCTTGATAATGCTGGCCATCTGTCAAAATTGCCTAAATCCTTAGATGAAAGGCACCCTGCCTGTGCATCTGGAGAGTTTCTCAAAACCAGCAAAGTTCTTGTTTTATTTGGTTGAAAACAAATTATCCAAATGTGATAAGAGTCATGGTGCTATTGTATTGTCTTTCCTATGATCATCTTGTTGACTTTAGTATTTCTAACCAAATACAGTGAGAGACACAATCATAACTGTGTCCTTTTTTTTCTTTAATTGTATACCTTTTCTAATAAGTGTCTTCTAGGTACCAAAGGTCTAATCATTGCCTCTCCATTCACATCACGGTCCTTTCCCTGCAGCAGGATTACTTTCAAACTTGTGGAAACTCATACTTTTCTTCAGTCTTACCAGCTGTGGGAATGCAACTCTCAAGGCTGTGAGAACACTAAGACCCACCTCGATACATCACCTGCCCTGGCCTCCACACCTGCACACTGCTGACACTGTTGTACCGTTTGATTCAGGGGCTCTACTGAACAAAAATCCCTGTTTGAACAATGCAACCACAGAGCTGTTATGAAGGACTGGAGCCATGCTTAGCCCTCGCCCTCTGATCACACTGACACATCCCACAGGTACTAATTACTGAATCTACTCTGCAGAGGAGTTGTGGGAGAAGCAACACGGAAGACGCTTGACATTTGGATACCTGCTGAAAGATTCACAGAGATAATTGGGACACAACCTAGAAGGAGGTCCACCAAGTCTATCTGAGTTGATAAAATGGCTTTAGGTAACTCTCCAAGTAAGTCACATCACCAAAAACATGACCCCATGAGAGCATCGAGGGGGTCAACCCAGGAGAGAAAGAGAATCATGGGCATCTCCAGTTTTAAAAGCAGCAGTCAGCGGACACTTATTTGAGGAGTTCCTTCAGGTGTGGATAAAAAGCTAATCCAGACCGGCTTCTGTTATTTGTGTTTGATCCACTGTACCATTGTCCACAGATTTACAGATCTGTTACCTTCAAAGAGAACCCATTCAAAGCAAGGTTCGAATGTGCTGCAAAAATGCACCATGAACAAACCATTCTCAATGCTCAGCTATCGAAACACAGGTTGAACTGTGTGTCCAGTGTGGCATAAACTGTCAGCAATATCATACTTAACAAAGCTCGGATGCTGCAAGAAGAAAAAAAAAAACCTCCTGTAGTTTCAACATGTATTGATTGGAAATGAAGGGGTGGGGAAGGTATTTAACTGACTTTTATGACAGTTGTTAAGTCATTTCCTGCAGCAGTGGTTTATGTCTCTGCAATAACCTCCATGAATGATGTAATGAGAGATTATGATACTTCCTCTCTCGTTTATGATCTGTGCCTCTTGCATTATGCCAAAACATGAGGTTAAGCTAATATCAGATCAGTGCTGGCCTTGACTTTACTATATAGATCTACTGGATGCTGGCGAGTCTGATATGATGCATCCATGACCACAGGTTAATGGATATGCAGTCTATAAAACGTGAAATTGAATTTCATTCTTGAATACTAGAGCTTACATCAGGGGCTGCACACTCAGACTTAATCACAGCATCTTAAAAGGCCATTAAAAATTATTATATATTGAATTTCACTGAAATTAAAACACTCTATGATTATTTTAATAACAATCAGGAGTAAGTATGCCAATGTGTACAATGCAGCATGCTCAGATTGTAGAGTAGTTGTGGACGAGTTTCCAGCAGTCATGGACGCAGTGGTCCAATATTTATCTGAGCAAAGATAATAAAGATTTCTAGTAGAAGGTATGAGATTGGAAGCTGGGGCTGCATTCACACATACACAAAAACTCGCAAAAATTTGTCAAAATTTTTTAGTGTGAGCTAAATGTATGAATACAATCAGACAAATTTTCACTCTGACCTTGCCTTGACTTTTTCCAAACAGCCCACAGTAATTTTTTTTTGTAACACCTGGATAAGTCAGCGTGAAAATGCAGCAGGAAATATTTGAGGAGGAAAGACTTCATTTTGTTGGGGACATGTGTGAAAGAAATCTGCAGAAAAATGTGGAGGGCAGTGCTTCAGAAAATGTACCAAAAATTCCAAGAGTGCAAAGGAGGCAGCAGTGAGCAGGACAGGTTAGAGCTGTGGTACAGGGAAATTTTCCCCGTTGTGTTTCAGGATGTCTAGATATCGCACTGTGCGGTATTATTGGTCAGATCTATTTCTCTATTCCAGCATAACTATTGCTGTTACTTCTTATTCACTATTAATGTGGACATTTGTTTGAAATTGATATTCAAAACCTTTTACTTGTGTTTCAGTTTCCTCCAGCATTTTTGCGTTAGCCTACTTCAGCACTGTGACTACAGGCAGTATCTAAGCTGAAGTGTTCACAAAGGACAAGCTTCCAAGAGCCGTTTGGGAGCAGAAAAGGTTGGTTGAGTATGAATTCCACCATGAGTAGCATTTATGCCGAGGTTGTACACCTGAGAAAAGGAGAGGACCTAGAACCTACCCTCATGGACTGCAGACAACGTGAGCGAGATTATTCAGCCTTTGTAGATTTAATCATGAATCCTAACATACATGAAGCGTTTGAATGAATCCTTTACTGTAAGGACCATTTCCGATGCAACAGGAAGGGATATGGATCATCTTAATATTAACGGTAACTTCCATCACTATGCTTATCTGAAGCACTGACTGAATGTCTGTTTGGCACTGAATTCACATATTTCCTCATCCAAATTCGCTGGTTCTTAGTTTTTATTTGACTGTAAGCTGAAATGTTCCCAAAGGGGGATACATGAACACAAGCTTGGGCAAGGTGATATCACAACTGCACTGGTGCAGTTGTCAGCCATGCTTCAGGGTTGGCATGTTGATGTAGTGGTATTTCATTTTTCCTGTTTACTGTGACAGCCCTAGGACAGCTCTAAAATACTCACACAGTATGTGAAGTATTACTTGGAAGGATTGTTTCGCCTTAGTTTATTACATAATTTCAGTGAAAGCACAGTAGACTGAAGCAATTCTCTTTGACACTTATTTCAGTTTCCCAGTAAGTCTGAGTAAACTTTTACAACATCAACTAAAACCAGCAAAGTATAACACACACAGATAGACAATCAGTATGATTACATGCATGGTTTAATCCAACTACAGCCACTGCTTGAATAGGTGATTTATCGCTTATCAAAATAGTCGGCAAAATGCAACAGGTCAGCAAGAGGCTCATGGGACAAATGTCGAAAGACAAAAACACTGTCACTTTTACAGCTCAGTACCATTTGTATGATAGGAAAGTTTCGTCTTTTTTAAGTCCTTTCTGTGTCCGTTGAGGTTTTATTTACTGACTGGCTTATTTGAAACACATCAACTTCTGGCGAGAACCTTGGTGTGCGAACACTTGGTCATGCGCAGAACGCTTGGGCCAGTTTTATGACGACTGATGTATACATGACAAAGAAAATCCATCCTTACAGCATTGTCTTGGTATGCTAGTATGAATATGAGACGTTCGATTTAGTGCGAGACTGATGTCTTTTTTAAAAGCCCAGTTTCAGTGAGACTCGGGCAATAAATCGATTTTTTTAACAACGCGTAAATGTACTGAGTGACAAGGTGAGGCAGAAAAGATGAAGTTTGTACCACCACACAGCTGGCTGATGGAAAGTCACGAGTCATATTTAAAGACTGTTAAAAACCAGAGTTACAAATTCAGAGCACCCTTTTCTTTTTTCTACTTGTTCACAATGGCCCAGTGTATAAGAGGAGAGAGACAGTTGCCAACAGAACATATTCAATTGGTCATGGTCATTAAAAAGAGGCACTAAAACAAGCTACACTGAAACTGAGTTATTTAAGGGGGAGCCAGTGGATGAGCCATTGGTTGATATATTGGGATGTATCAGTGTGAAACGCAAATTGAGTAATGAAATAATTCAAAGTGTGAAAGGCAGCAAACTGTGAACAGGCAGGGCCATAATTTCTCAGAGGCCAAGTATGGCATCCGCCAAAGAAAGACAGCAGTGTCACATATGTCTTAATTCCCAGAGACACATGTGAACATGTGTAACTGTCTCATCATATCCTCTAAATGCCACGGGCTGACATGTTTGCAACTCAGGCCATGTCTAAGAGGAAGAGGTTATAGAGACCCGCTGTCATCTCCTGTCACCCTCAAAAAGTGAACTGACAGCCCTGACACTCAGCTCAAAAAGTATGATTACTGTCTCTTTGTTTAATACACCTATAAACAACGATCATTTCAGATTTGACATGATTCAACCATTGCTTACAGATTGATTTAAGGTATTACACCTTTATCTACCAACATCTGTTTGAGACAGCCCCTGAAAAAGTAGGCGTAATATTTTAGTTCAGAATGTGAGACACTTTCTCCTCAGTCTTTTGACTGAGAACAATTTTCATCAGCAGTGCTTCATATAAAAACCAAGTTGGCCTTTTTTCTCCTTAAATATTCTTCAGGTATCATCAATGAGTAACTGTGTTTTTTTTCTGCACCTCTTCCATGTGCATGGTAGTATAACATAGGTGGGAATCCCAGGATGAAATATTTTACAATAAGATATTTTACAAGGCAAGTTCGAATTTTATGCTGGAACTTTAAAAACAAACCTTTCATGTTAACCTGTGTGGCTGTCTATTTTGTGTTGACAGTAATGACACTGATAATGAAACCTTTGCTAATGCTTAACACTCCAGTACACTGTACTACTGTGCAAGAACACAAGACTCAAAATGTGTCTTGTATGAAAAGAGCAACAGTCCAACATTAAAAGGTCAATAAAAGGTGTAAAGTAGTCATAGTCACTTCCTGCATTCAGACTAACCAGTTCCTTCTTTCTCCCCAAAGTGGAGTTGAGCTCAAATCCAACATTTTGGTGATAAAATTGAAAGAAATACATTAAATGCAGTCCTAAATGCTATCACAGTCTTGCTTTCTCCCTTGCAGCTTTATTTCAAGTCTGATCCATCCTTCCACTAATGCCACCACCCCAGTGTTTACCTCAGGTGATGAGACCACAGTCGGGTGTCAATGGTAACTAGCTGGACATTTGCCTGACAAACAGGATTTATGCAGCAGCAGGATTTAAGCTCAGATCAGACCTGTCCTGCTCTGAGCTCTGTGTTTCACCAGTAGGAAAGTCCCATAAATGCCAGCCAAATAAAAAAACACACACACACACAACAACAACAACAAAAGGTCAATGAAGGTTTAAAAATACAGGTGATGGTAGCTGTGGCTGCATCTTATCACATTACTTCTAAAATAACTTCCAAGCTGGCCCTGAATCTGTATGATGGCGTCACACTTTTAACATCCTGTTGATTAATCCCTCAGTCAATCTGAAGCCCAAATTTGCTGCTGTGGAATTAAAAATGCACCCGAGCAACATACAAGCTGATTACACGCATAAAGTCACGGTCTCGATCTTGTTTGAGTGTGTGCATGGGTGTTTGAAAGTGTGGATCAGGGGTCTTTAGGAATGCATTGCTGCTCTGTCCTTTTGTACAGACCTGCTCCTGTGCCAGAATAAGGACCTTCTTTTTAATCCATACTGATTTACTAAATACTAATGTTAATTCAACCTCTAATTCTGTTGTTTTCCCTTCCAAAGAAAATGTGTATTTCTTCGGAGATGTCTTGGAGCAGATGGAAATGTGAGGGGATAAATTTAATCTGACTAAGGCTCATGCTTTGATTGGACTCCAGATTAGGATTGAGGCCTAGTATTTTCAATAATTATTCTCTAGTTGAAGTAAACGCATCCTCTTAACACGAAAAACATACGTTGCCGTGCATGTCTGCTTGAACATCTGTAGGATCACTGCTTTTAATCCCAAAATATTATTAAGCAAAGGAAGAGCTCAGCATGCTCAGACAGTAACAAACATTAAACACATCCAGTTTTCAGAAGCAGCAGCTAATCCATGTCCATCAAAGAGTAACACAATAACATATGATATCTAATTTACTACAGATTTTCTCATTTACATAAGAAGTTACAACTTTATCTGGAACATACAACTGATTGAATTCATCCATGACAGATCATCTCATCTCCTCTCTACTGTCTCCCTGACAATGGTCTGTAAATTTATCTCTAAGTGCTGTCCCATATCAAACAAGCATTGTGTTCTTTTTTGTTTCACAGACTATCTAGTGGCTGAAACTGTTTGCTAATTGATGGTACAGCAGCAAGAGCATTCATCCTTAGAGTCTCCTGTTTGTAGGCGTGGAGCCATGTAGCCCCCTTCCTGTGGTGAATTAGTCCCACTTACCCAGCCCGCTTAAGTCCCATTGTTCTTTTTATCACTGACCATTTTAATAAATCTCAGGTGGTAATCTCCCAGCACTGCCCACCACACACACCCTTTAAAGGTGCGTGTAAGGACAGTTACCTACCACAACAATGGCTTCATCGGCTGACTTTATCTGGCCAGTGTTGACAAAGAAGACAGCTGCCCTGCTGGACATAAGGTCAAGCTTAATACTACCCCCCTTCCCCACCCAACCCTGCCCCCACCTCCCATTCTCTGCTCCTTCCAGGAGGGAATAAACTAAGCAGGGAAGAGGAGAAGAAGAAAGAATGACGATGGGAGGGCGTTCAGCTGTGTCTCCTGCAGATTTTATCAGGACAGCAGAGGATCTGCTCGGCTCTTGTCACTGTGTGGAGATGACAGTGCGTAATTCACTGAGTGTGTGTGCTTGCATGGTTTAATAAAGGGCAAAAAGAGCCCAGAGCAGCAATGAGGCAATGAAAAAAGAAGAGAAAGATTAAAAAAGCATATGTTTTAGAAGTCATTAAGAGGGACTCAGCAGAGCCTGCTGTGGACTTGATTTACACTGGCAGTAAGCCGTTGGTGGGTGTAAATAATGTATTAATTTTTAAAGAGATTTTTTCTCTCTCTCTCTTCTTGCTACGGTAAAAAAAAAAAAATCTCCATCTGGTCAAGTGTGAAGTAGGACAGAGCTAGATTAGAGAATGTTCTGTGTTATCTTATCTGAGCACGGGCTTAATGTCTGCACAATCAATGCTCCTCCAACAAGTGGTTCATTAAAACAGAATGGCAATGTTTAATTCCATGTATTATAAATGTGCACTGGCACAAAAACGGACAAGAAAGGGGTCAAAGCACAGAGAGGGATATGGGAATCACATTACTGTCACGAGTGAACTAACTCTCTGGAATGGAAATACCTGATTCTGAATGACTCTAGATGCTGTTTATATGGAGAAATGTGGGTCTGTGGCTCAACTGAGCGACACACACAAATCTCTCAAATTCAGAACCAGGTCAGAAACCAAAGTTAGTCCTGATCTGATGAGTTGATTGACATATCATATCAATAAAATTAAAAAAAATCAGAAACTGTGTTGATCAGTGTTTATAATTCAAACCAAACTGCACAGTAGCTTGACCTGTAATTTACAAAGTCAAAAGTAGCTGACAGTTTGCCTTACAAAGCTACAGCTTATATTTAAAGAAAACACAAGAGCCTCATAATAAACATCAGCCTGTACAGGTAGAAAGTACACATGAACATATTTTTGTTGTATGGATATCAAATAAAGATTGAGAGTATCGATCTTGATTAGGATGTAGGGCCTCGTGGCTACAAGGTGGGGAGGGTAAAAACAACTGATTTTAAAGGACACCTGAAGACGAGCCTCCTGAAGTGTCGAGTGATTTAATGAATATATGTTAACTTTAAAAATCTCTTGTTCACAAAACGTAGAGTTGTTTGTGAGATCCATCCTCAATTTATGAAATGCTACCAATTTCAGTAAGGTATCACAACTTCACATAATGCCTGTTAGCCATTAGCATGCTGTGCCATGTAGACCAATGAAGAATGAACTGCACTGAGCTACTTTAGGTACAGATCTACAAACTCACAGATTCATGATTTCTTAAAACCAATACTCAGACCTCAAATAGATTTGTTAATGTTAAACACAAGTTGGTTAAAAGAAGCTCCATGTAGTGAACAGATCATTTGTGTGGTCGACTTGATATATTTTCAGGCATTTGTTTAGTTTTAAGACTTGGAAGAAGTGTAATTTAGAAGTACACCAAGATAACCAACAAAGTATTGTTTCTTCCCACCCTGGAGAATTATCTGTCTTGAAATAGCAGAGAAAATTCAAACTAAAACATTGTCTGAACTAAACACTTGACTAAAATGTGATAAAACTGAGTTGTACTGGTTAAATATTGACGAAAACAACATGAGGCACAGACTAAAACTAATGAGTGAAATCGAACACATTATTCTGACCAAACTAACAATACTTGTCAATTTCTTCTTGTTCCAGTTTGTAGATGTTTCCACAACTACCAAATGGAAAATTGAAATTTTGTCCCGTCAGTTTTATGTCCCGAGACAGCTCTTTTGCTTTATTACCAGATGGATCTACCAACATATTAATCAGCAGCAAGTTTTTTTCCATTGCACTCTTCAGTTCACACAGACATCAGGTCAGGCTTTTAAAATAAATGGTGCAGGCTTTTCTCTTGATGTCCTCAAGCCTTTAAAACTCACTGCAATGGATCCGTTTGTCAAAAGTACTTTAAAAACACATCTGGCTATCCACCAGCCTCCATCATCAGTCGCCAGTGTCTCATGACGGCCTTGTGTTTTCTGCCAACAAACTGCTTTAACACAGGATCTGCTTTATACAGCGTCCTATCATTAATCTCTGGGAGTGCCAGCTTCCAGCAGGACAACAAGGACAGCAGAGCATCCTGTCCTGTTTGTCCATCTATTTGCATGACCTTGGCTGCAATCATTCAGCGTCATATCTGTAATTCACGAAGGCCCTGTGGTTTTGCTTTCACAGCCCTGCCAACCCTCATGAGGGGGGGCATAGGTGCAAAGCTGTTCGTTTCCAACATGTCATGAAGCCCAGAAATGAAACAGCTCAATCTGGTCTTCATCTATCACATGTGGGAGTGGAGGCCCAAATATTATCAAAACTTTTCACCTCCTGCTCTCATTAATTAAGAGATATCACCAGCTATAACCCTGCATGTGGGGAGTGTTTGCAGCTGTAACTCAGAGGTAGTTACACACTTAAAGAGAAAGCGTGGGCCTCTGCTGTGAAAAGAGTGGACAGATGAAGACGAAGAACTGGCAAAAAGAGGGAACGACTTGCAAAAGTGCAACAACTTTTCAAGTGATCTGCATAAATAGAGAAGGTGCTTGGTACTTAAGTCTGTGAATTTGGTGTCTTTGGGGAAAAACGGGCCTTCATTAGTGATCAAGATATATTTTAAAGGGATATTACAGTGTAAAATTAATATGGAGTCAAACACACTGTAACACCGAGTTAGACACCCCCTAGAGAGATGAATGTTGCCAACCACTTGCTTCTCTAGTTTTACCAACTTTAGTAACAACCGCACAATAGCAATACACAGCGGTCTAAGCAGCCATAAACCTCCTTAGACCTTAGGAGCCTCAACCAAAAAGCCACTCTATGGCCACAAATAATGCTCAGAACAGCACCTAACTTCATCAACAGTACATATAGGGTCCCAGCCATAGTACTAGTCACCAAACATCTTTTTAGCTTTGCCTGATTGCAAAAAGACGAAACACAACTCACCTACTCTCTTCCAGCAGCCGCTAGTTTGTAGCGAGACCTCAGACCAGTCCATTACCGACTACAGTGGGGTGACGCAGCTCAAGGAAGAACATTTATGATCTTTACTTCTTGGAAATACAATCAGACTGAGATGCTAAGGCAGAAGAACTACCGCGTCTGCAGTGTAAAATGATTGACATGATGATTATTACTTAATGGAAATCATAAAGTAATGATCATAAATGTTCTTCCTTGAGCTGCGTCAACCCGCTGTAGCCCGTAATGGATTGGTCTGAGGTCTCGCTAAAAACAAGTGGCTGCTGGAAGAGAGTAGGTGAGTCTCTTTACAAAAGACGCTAAAAAGATGTTTGGTGGCTAGTACTACGGCTTGGACCCTATATGTACTGTTGATGAAGTTAGGTGCTGTTCTGAGCATTATTTGTGGCTATAGAGTGGCGTTTTGGTTGAGGTTTGTTTATGGCTCCTCAGACCGCTGTGTATTGCTATCATGCGGTCGTTACTAAAGTTGGTATAACTAGAGAAGCAAGCAGTCAGCAACATTCATCTCTCAAGGGGGTGTCTGACTCGGTGTTACGGAGTGTTTGATCCCAAATTAATTTTACGCCAGAATATCCCTTTAAGGCAAAGCACTAACCCCCCACTAAAGGACCAAAGGCAACTGAAAAGTGGGGGTTGCAAACACTCAGTACTTTTCCTGTTTCTTGATTTCTTGATTTGAGTTTTACTGGCTTGTTTTAATTGCTTTAAAAGTCACTTAATGAGTTTTGAATGTTTTCTTTTAGTATGTTTTTTACGACCTTTTTAAAAAATTCTTTCAGTTTCTCGTGTGAAGCACTTTTAATTGCCATGTTGCTAAATTGGGCTGTGTAAATAAAAGTGTCTTGCCTAACTATGAAAGAAATCAGGAAATGCTCACTTTCGGAGAAAAGGGTTTGGGAAAAAAAGGAATATTTATTCACTCATTGGGTCAGACCAACCTGGATGGAAACCTATTAGCAGAGACAGAAAGATCAAACATCTGTTGTTAAATGCAAGCAGGCTCTAGTGTGACATGTTTGCAGTCTTGTCCTCCTCTGATGTTTGGCCCACAGTGATCCACTTCAAACACTTGGCCCGTGCTGCTCTCTCTTTTAGCTCAGCTGAATCTGAGAAAGAGAGCCAGTGAGAGTGTGAGCAGAAGAGGACTGATACCCTCCTCTCCTTGACTTCTTCATTCCTCACTCCAGTGTCTGTAAGCTGCTTTCTTTTTCTCTTTCTCTCCTCTGTGTTTCCTCTTCCTGCCAACCGTCCTTCTGTCTCTTGCTCGGCTTCCTCTATGTATTAGCATCTTGCGTGCTTGGTGATGATGAGATTTGATCCTGCTTACTGGATGATCCTCACCTGATATCCCACGCCAGGCACAATCTTAAGCAGGTTAACTTCCAGGTCTTAAAGAGGAAAGGACACAGCCGCTTCATTTTTTCCTTCTTGAAATCAGTGCAGCACAGGCTAAGCTGGCATTAAAGTTGAGTAATGTGTCCATCAAACTAAGACACAGCATGCAGAGCGCAACTTTAGTAATGTGCTAAGGTAGGAGCAGTCTAATCTCAGAGGTAGAACTGATAAAAACCTGTTTGAAAATGACAAAGTATGAGATGACTGGAGTGCTGGAAGCTTTACAAAGGTGCTCAGAAGTGTGAGGCAGTGAGGAACAGGCAGTGATAACTGATGGGACATCTGCTGAGCTGCAGGTGTCTGTTACTTCACTCCTCTCATGGGAGTTATAACATGACTTCATCCAGTGACAAAGTGCCATTTAAAGCTACAGTACAGGGCATTAATACGAAAAGAGGGTAAAATAGAATATTTACGACTTTAGACATGAGAGGGAATTAAAAGACAACAGTTTAAACATTTATCTAATGCAATTGTGTTGTTACAGTAAAAACCTACAAACAAAGGAAGGCACTGGATACAAATGAGTATATCAATATGAACAAATGCTCAGCTGAATTGTGTTGATATTTTCACACTTGATTAATGATTCAGTTCATACTTTTTGACCAGAAACCAAATAATGTTTTTAAATTATCTTCATACCCCCAAAGAATCTGAAGACCAAACCATGAAACCAAATCCAGAAGAGTTTGTTTTACTCTATAAGAAGTTTTTCTTGCGATAATCTCAATGATGGTTTTAGCTTATTATACAGCGCTGCATCAACAGCTTTAGATATTAGGAAATTAGACCACATCAAACACGGCTCAGTACCTTATGATGGTTGACAGATTTGACATAACATCATGAGATGTTTTCATGACTCGTCTCACATTTCATGCCCAGACAAACAGCTCTAATGCCCTCATCATGACTTCAGAGGAAAGGCATCAGCGGTCCTCACATGTAAGTGAACCTCGGCACAGCTACATTCACCCACAGATGAAGAAGAAGAAGACGACATTATTTCTTTGCAAAATACAGCTGGCAGGCAACTTAAAAGGGCCATTAGACTGCTCTTGTAATTGTTGAAAGATAAGAGAACAGAGAACTGGGAAAAATGCAACCAGGACAGAGACGGGAGCGAGGAGGGAGGGGTGGAAAGAGGGGAGAATTGGGGGAGGGTGGGGGTCATTCTTCAAAGCAATATCAGTTTTGCCTTTCGTTTAACCTGGATTGATTTTCCTCCCTCAAACAGTAAAAACAGGATTCTTCTTTTCTTTTCTTAAGAGTCTCTCCAAATGTAAAGTAGCAAAACAAGATACAGAGAAGGAGAGAAGAAGCTGAAGACAGAAGAAAAGAGAGACAGAGAAAGGGAGAGCACAGAGTTCAGCATCTCTTTGATTGCTATCTTGGGGCTATAGTGAGCAATTACTGGCTGGAACCTTTAAAGAAGCTGATTACAGGCAGTCAGACTACAGAACAGGAAGACAGACCAGGTCCCAGGTACCACTCAGCTGTCTGCTGGCAGTCCTACTGCCACACAGCTATCAGGGTAGCACCCTTTTAGCAAGACACTACAACCCACAGTGCTCCAGTGGAGCTGCACAGTAACTATGTCAGCATCTGCCAGAGCAGGTAAAGGGCCAGGTGAACAAATTAAGGTCACTTTAGTACCTTACAGGACAGCCTCCCATCCCACCAGACCTTCCTCTGCTTTAGGTTCTTCACTTTTGTCTCTCTCTGTCCCTGGAGGTCAAAGAAGGCAGATGAGGAGGTGAAGTGTTGAAGAGAGGGATTGCAAGAGAAGAAGAAGAGGAGGACGATGGGGTAGGGTCTAATCATTTGTTTCCAGTTTTCTCACAGCTCGGGGCCTGGCACTCCTACTTCTGTTGATTTACGGCCTTTCTCAACATGACCACATCTGAGAGAGGAATAATTAGAAGGCTCTAAAACTGTGCAGTTTAGGGTTGTTGTAATGAAATTTGTTGGCCTGTAGTCGTGTTTTTTTTTCAGGGGGAGAGACAGACAGGCAGGACATAGGTGAGTGTCTGAGATTACAAAAGTCAAAGTGCACAAATGCATGCCCATACACACATACTTTCAGATCTAGTGCTCTGCTTCCCACAAACTCTGATCCAGCTTGTTTGGAAAGCTTTGCAGTGCCTTTACAAGATCATTTTATCCCTACCAACTCCTTGTTATGGTGATTAAATATATCCCCAGTGCAAGGCATCAATTACTGGGCAGTGGAGCACCGCAATGGAGCCTGGCTGGGAGATCGGGTCGGGGAGGGGGCTTGCCTGCCTGGTTTGTTGGCTGGCTTGGCGGCTGCTGTCCTGGCTGTGATGTGCAAGGTGGAGGAGTTCCAGGCCTCGTCATTCCCCAGCCCGGCTCCAGAGCAGAGCAAAGGAGTGCTGCGGGGCCTGGCTAACAGGAGCTCTGGCTGGGCGAGAGAGCAGCTGCCTCCCTGGCTCCAATGAACGCCGGAGCTCCTGAGGGAAGCCAGAGAACTCCCCACCACTTTGTTTTCTCCGTCTCTCTGAAAACGCTGCTCTGACACGGATCTCTAAACAATACCTAAAGAGTGAGATAGAATTCTTATGGCAGTGGCAAAAGCTTGAAGGTGGATGTAGTGGTTACTCCATGAGTTTTATTTTGTGGAATGACTTAGCGTTCCTCGCAGCTGAAATGACAATGTCAGGCATCCCTGAAAGATAAGTGAGACAAGAAACACAACAAAAGAATAACAGCTATTACTGCTGTCATCTACAAACAACTATAATCTGGCCTATGCCATCAGCCCCAAAGCTATTTCCATTTATCCTGGGTGCAGGTCTTTTTTGTCAATGTGTTGTGGCCCTTGACCACCGCTTCAACAACATACATCAGAGGGTTTCTGCAGCCTCCACTCTGTCTGCCACCATTCTTTACATAAATAACACACACATATGGGTATAAACACAAAAAAGCACAGAAAGATAAAATCTACAAAAATTTTGACAATGTGGATGTTTTTATCTTTTACATTGTACATGCCAAATGGGTGTTCAGTTTAAACACAGCATGTGTAGTTAACTCAAAAGAATGATTAAAATCTAATGACTTTCAAAGACTGATTTTAAAACTGAAAACCTTACTGCCACAGACCAACTCACCACACCACACTCATCACAGCAGGCCTGGCCAGGTGACTCCCCCCTCGACATCACCACCAGCACAGCAGGAATGGCAGCTATGCAGGCTGCCCTTCTTTAATGGCACCTTGCCTCTTATTTACTGATCCTGGGGCATGCATCATTTACTCTGAAGCTACTGGTTTTTGTCCACCTGTCACCTGACCCCTTCCACCACCGCTGAAGCAGGGCATGGGGCTCAGGTGGCGGAGAAAGGGGGGACATAGAGGCCATCACTCACTCTCAGCAGTTGTACATCACAGACATCTACACTGCAAAAAAATACCCCCTTAACTTGCAGGTTGATGCAACAGCATCCAGTTCTTTTCTTTTGGGGATCTAGAAGTACTATAAGCAAGTATGTAACTTACTACATAAATTTGACCTTTATTTATTTATTACACCCACTGAAAAACAATCTGAGTTTAGGTGGAAAATCGTTTCAGATTATCATCTGTAAAAACAAAACAAAACAATTAAAGTCTGGTTTTGAAATTGTATGATTATGAAAATACTTAACTCCAACTAATGAATGTTACACAAATGAGCTGGTAGAAAGATAGAAGTTCAGTATCATGTGTGACTATGGGGATCTTGCAAAAAGAAAGGGTGGAGCCAGGTGAGTACAAAAAAAAAAGGTAAGGTAAAACAGGAGACCCATGATGTCCCTGTAGCTCACAGAGGGGTATGTTACGGTGTGCCGATATACAAAAGTTTATACTGGAGTCCAAGGTACAAAAACCTTTTAAGTTTCTTGTAAAAGTAATTTTAAGAAGTGAGCACTTGTGCTTGATTTTGTTAAAACTTAATTAACTAATTGTAAAAGAAGTTTCTGTTTCACTTCTGCTCAGTGTTGCGTTCTTGGTTAAGAGTATGCCATGCACTTCAACTACTTCAACTGCAGGATTTCTGATGAGACCAGACTGACACGACTCGCAGTAAGTCTACTCCTTACAACAGCGCGACACTTCATTGGACTTGTGTAGACCCTTTTTCTATATGCAGCCGGCCTTTCCCTGCTCACTTTCTAATCAGGGAAGGGGAGGGTTAAGGGGCGGCTGGCCAAGAGGACTGAAGAATCTTACTGGGATGTAATCCCGTCCAAGTGGCACTGGCTCTTTCTTTTCTCTTGTTGGGACTCCTTTGTGAGGCTCCAGAGCTGGGGGCCCGGAAGGGAGCAGAGGATGTGCAGTGGATGTGGCAGTAAGGCCTGGGGAGAGGTGAGGGTGGGGGTTAGGGGTAAAACCTACACTGCAAAAAAACGCCAATGCTACCCAACTGGTCATTCCCGTTCTTGTGTTCTGAATATTGGCACTTCACAGGGAGCTAACTAGCACCAAAAAGGTTTGAGTTGATGAGATTATTTCTGACCTAATTTCTTAAAATCTGGATGCAAATCTGACCGCCATCACTGCAGACAGAGAAAGGCAAATGATAACTGTGATCATCAGCTAATATATGGAAATGTATGACACATCTAGTAAAATTAATATGGTGATTATTACTTCAAGGAAATGATAAAGTAATGATCATGAATGTTCTTCCTTGAGCTGCGTCACCCCGCTGTAGTCTGTAATGGACTGGCCCGAGGTCTCGCTACAAACAAGCAGCTGCTGGAAGAGAGTAGGTGAGTTGTGTTTAGTCTCTTTACTAAAGAAATTAGGCAAAGTTAAAAAGATGTTTGGTGGCTGGTGCTGTGGCTGGGACCCTATATGTGCTGCTGATGAAGTTAGGTGCTGTTCTGAGCATTATTTGTGGCTATAGAGTGGCCTTTTGGTTGAGGTTTGTTAATGGCTCCACAGACTGCTGTGTATTGCTATTGTGCAGTCGTTACTAAAGTTGGTATAACTAGAGAAGCAAACGGTCAGCAACATTAATTTCTCAAGGGGGTGTCTAACTCAGTGTTATGGTGTGTTTGACCCTAAATAAATTTTATGCTGGAATATCCCTTTAAATAACAATCAAGATTTAAGACATCATGAATTACTTGACACAGTAGGAATTATTTACAAATTTGATGCATTGCTGAAATACAGAGCAGTACTCATTATTGAACTTTAGGAGATAACACTGCCGACAGTATTTTCAATCAAATTTCAGAACTTCCAACAGAGTGCCTGACCAAACTGAGGAGGAGACACCCAACTGTTGAATATCACTGACATTAAAACTGCTCTGTCATCTGGAAATCATTGAAAAACCTTGTGATCTATGACAAATGGGCATGTATACTGTGAAAATAAACATGCTGGAATCCAAAATGTATTTTTTCGCTCCTCCACCTCTGTGCACATCTGTCTTCTTACATACGGACAAGACGGCTGTTCACATGTCTCCTTGGTTGGAAATGAATGGTTTATGTATCCATACCGATACATGTGTATATATCTTTTTTATTGAAGCCTGTTTGTATGACAGCAGTGTCACCGGACCATCTGTGCGCTCTCTGCATGAAAGTGCCTGTCTTCCTGCTCCTCTGAAGAGAAGCTGCCTGGTTAGACAGACAGTAAAGGGGTGGGGACAGGGGGCTCAGTAGGAATGCAGCCCTGTGTATTGTTTGTAAAAATAAACCATCTGGACAAAGATATTTGCAGAGCATTTATATTAAACAGCTGCAAAAGCAAGCTTCTGTGTGCAGACTGGTGATGCAACAGGACCACACCACAAGTCTGAATCTGATCACCTTCCAGGGCGAGGAAATAAAGGGATACCAGGAGAGGAGTTTTGACTGGGGCCCACATGGATGCCTCCCGCCAAATATATGCCACAGTGGAAGGGAAAACAGAAGACTGGTTGAGTGTGGAGCGGGATCCTCCAGCAGACAGGTTAAAGTGTGGAACCATCATTGTAAAACGGGTGCACAGGACAGCCCTAAAGAGTAAAGCTGAGACTCTCACCCAGTTGCTGGCACATCACAAGGAGCAGATGTGGAGGGCTAAGAAGCCTGCTGCATGCAAGCGGCCATCTGGCCAAGCTAAATATTGCCTCAGTGCACCCCCATTCTATTTGCCTTTGGCGCATTTGTATTGTCCATGGTCACACATAGGTACACTCCAATCACTGTCGACAGGGAGGGGGATTTATGGAGGTGCCATCAGGGTGATTAGTTCCACTGGTAAACAATGGCCTACCCTTGTTGTATTTGACTCTGCGCGCTCTACAGCAGGCGTGAATGGCACGCAGCAGAACAGCACTCCCACTACTCAATGGTGTCTGTCTCTTTCTGCTAAAGTAACATCAAACAAACAGTGCAAACAAAGGGGGCTACCAAATGCAGACACAGAATCAAAGGGTTGCTGCCTGCAACACTTCAACACTCCTTCCAAAATGTCTCCTGCCCAGTATGGTCAACATTTTGGACACAATCAACTGAGTGAAACAAAACAGAATACTTGAGCCAGCGGTACTAACAAAAGGAAAATAATCACCACTTGTTGCATGTGGCTTGAGACATCTGTGATAAAAGGCAGGGGTAACCGAATTACATGCCATATCTGCTACAGTTGGGTCTCAGACTTGAGGCCAGGCAGAGTTTTATCTGTTGTTCAGATAGGATTTCATTGGACAGGTGTTGGCTTAGCACTTTTTTTTTAACACTGAAAACTATCCACAATATGTAACCACCTGAAACCCTGACTGTTATCTCAAACATTTATTCACTCCAAGCACTTGTAAAGATTTTGTAACTAGCAACAAAAGAGACTTTTGTGTACCGATAGCTCTTTTTGGCTTATCAAAGAAGACAAGAGGGCATAGTGGTTTAAACACAGGCCCCTGTAGAGGCCTATTCTGCCATGGCTACTTGCTGCATGCCATCCCCTATTCAAGCAACATCAGTGATAAAGGTTTGGCTATTTTTATGTGATCTTAATTGCCTTTAACCAAAAAACCCAGGGTGGGTGACAGATAAACTGACTGGCCACAGACTATCGAAACAGATGTTTTTTTTTTTTCCACATCAAGACCTGTAGACCAGAGCTTTAAGGATTTGAAAAACCTTTCTTTAAATGCTTCCTTAAATGCATTTTCTTTATGGCACTGTCAGCAATTGCAGCTTTCTCCTGCTTTTTGTGGGCTCCTGTAAGGCTTTGCTAAGCTCAAAACTGACCAGCGCTCAGTCTTAAAGTGGAAATAAACTCTTGCTGCCATAATTTGCATTTAGCAGTACACATCTGCAGGTGGTACATTTATAATTTTTGAGATATTCTTCCTTGTGTAAGACACCAAAACACAGAGCAGGTGTATTAGCTAGCTACAGTGCTGGTGCTCAGACTGTTTTTCAGTAAAGATGCTGAGATGACCTTCATCTCCTGAGAATGAAACTCTTGACTAGTCTATTGACAAGTACCTCATATCTTAGGGTGATCATACGTCCTCTTTTACCCAGACATGTCCTCTTTTTTGGGGACTCTCTAGGCTTGTCCGGCTTTGTCCAGGGAAGTCTATAAAATCCTTCAAATATCCACAGTTATGTACTTAAGTTTTGATTTTGTGTCAGGTGGACTTACTGAGTCAGAAGTAAGTAAAAGACACTCGATCTGACCTGAAAAACTCAAAATTAACTTCGTGCGACTCTGTGACTCCGCCCCCGTGTAGTTATGTCCTGTTTTTGGGGAGTCAGAATATAGTCACCCTATCATATCTTATAATTTAAAGCTACTTTTGTGGATTTTAGGATGCCAAAACCTCAATTTAATATCCTGTGCACAACTGGATTCAGTTTTTTTTAGCTTGTTGCAGATGTGCTAGTTCTACTGTATTTTTATTTATTTTATTTCATTGTTTTTAATATCCTGCTTGAATGGACAGCACTTTGTGCTACATTATATGTATGAAAAGTGCTTTACAAATAAAGATTAATTGATTGATACTACCAACATCTCTAATCACTAATCACAGGAGGAGTAAAAGTCAAGTCTGAGATAGTTGAGAACCAGTAGCAGATATAGAAAATGGAGATAAAGTCATGTGTAAACTAGGATCAAATTTGACTGGTTCACAGGTTGGAAAATATTGAGATAGCTGCTTCAGAACATCCCTGTTTCTTTACCTCAAAGGAGAGAGTATTTCAGGGCCTCACCTTTATTCTAAAAAAAGTATTCTGTGGAATTCTCAGTCTGCTGTGGCATTTTGTCATCAATCAGTTCTTTGTTTGCTCGACCTGAGTAAAAACTTTTTTGCAACTCAGCAGTGACAAAAAAAAAATGCTTCACTGCTCCTGCCCACCCTCTTGGTCAGACTAATAACAGCTGATGGACCTATATGTGATATTGTGTTGGGAATATTCAGTTGAGACATAGTTTGTATTACCCAGCACTATTTCAAGTGTTAGAGATTCTTTCAGCGGATTCAACCTGCATAAACTGGAACTACAAACCATGTAGAAGTTGGTCTGAATGCTGTGTAGTAATACAGCTGCATTTATCTTTGAGAATGTGCATCGAATGAATTTCAACCTAACGACTGACTTTTAGGACAGACAAGAAGCCATCAGAAAGCTCTCTGCTTTCCTCGTCAGAGAGCCGCAGGCCTCGACTGAAAGACAAAGACTTATCTGACGATTTAAAAAATACATCCGTCATTAGTCTCACCTTGGTCTGCTTGCATCACAGACCAGGCATTCCATGTCCTCCTCTAATCATCTGAGGACCAATATCCTGCAATTAGTTCAGTTTCCACACTCTGCCCTCAGGTCCTACTGCAGTCTGGGAAATGGGATCCAGTCCTTTCCTAAGCCTCGGCTTTGGAGCTGCAGAGCGCGTCACACAGTCACTGTGCAGCCTGCCAGCCATGGTGTGGTTGTTCTCTAAAGTTTGCATGGGAACCACATGGAGTCAGTCCATTTTCCTCATGTATAAGGCATGCTAGTTATCACAGACAGGGTGACAGGATGGGCTAAGGATTCGACAGACTGTTCCTTAATGATTTCATCCAGCTAAGTGAGATGTTAAAATGACCTCGAGCAAGGCAAAGAGCTTTTGTCTGGGTGTGTAAATCCCTGGAATAAAAGAAATCATGAAAAGCCTCTTTGCTGTTAAAGTGTCCTCGGGAATTATAAAAAGCAGGTAAAATTCCTTCATATTTCAGTGTGCTGCTCATCAAACAGAGAATATGTTGTGTTTGTGTCTGCATGTATGACTTTGAAGCATGAACGGGGTCAGTCAGAGTTTACCAACACAGAAACTCTTTTGACGATGTCCACTGGATTGGGATCATATTAACTTCAAATAGCACACAGGCGCACTTGTACAGTTGCATGTATGATAGGAAGTGTGCAAGCATGCATCAGTGGGCCCTTGCTTATCCCATCACACAGAGTTAATAATAGCTTCAGAATAGCGCTCTTTAGAATGTGCTTTTAATTGGTTTATGAATTCTGCCAATTATGCCGCGGCATTCCCCCTGAGGAGTCACCTTCACTAATCTGCTTCAAGCCTAAGTGGAATCAAACAGGCCGGTGTCATGGAGTCAAAGACTGTCGCGAGAGAAGGGTGTGGACAACAGGCGTTGCGTGTGTGCCCACATATATGTCTGTGTGTGTGTGTGTGTGTCTGAACAGGGGATGCTTGTCCTGCAGACTGGCAGATCATGTGAATACGGCAGGCCAATTGGATTAGCAGATTAGCACAAGATTTGCCCTATGACCTCTGGAAGGCACTCAGACAGCCATGTCTTCGACTGGCTGACGTTGGTACAGGCTGTCGCTTCCTCCCGCACATATACAGTGAATACACACACATACTCGCGCACACACACAGGCTGGGTAATGGTGTAACCTTTCTCTGCCTGGAAGGACATAGATAAACAGAACTCTATAACTTAATGTTCCTGCTTCAGGAGGATTACATGTATGAAGGAGATTAGCCCATCCACTACAACAATAAGAGGGGTTAATTCCAAGTATCCTCAAGTGCCAACACTGTGCACTTATCTTTCAGCAGATGGAGGTATGACAGCCAGACAGGCAGGCGGAGACCAACAGATAGATAGATGTATAAACAGATAGACGGACTGGTAGACATATATGCTACTTCCTTTACAAATATAATTTGTTGGGCATGATCTCTCATACATACCAACCTCAAGACTCCGTGTAATACATGTCAGGCTCTCATAAGCTTACCCTTTGACATTTTGTCTTCTATGGTATTCTTTCAGTGAAGCTGGGCCCAATAGGTCAAGCTCGACTACTTTGCAGTTTGAGGTAAAGCTGTCTTCTTTGACCCCTGCAGCCCTAATGCGCGAACACATTTTCTCTGATTTAAACAGGGCTTTGTCTGCGGCCTTTCTGCACCCTGATGACCCACAAATCACCCCTGCAACTCGATGATGTATTTCATTTCCCGTGTCTCCTGGCTGACTGACAAATCCAGGTTATTCACACATGTTGCAGCCGTTGTTCCTAATCCATTACACAGCTCACATGTCCAGGTTTGCCAGTAGCTGCTCTCTAAACAAGCAGCAAAGACATGGCACTGCTGCTGCCAAAAGCCTTTGAACAAAATTACTTCCTCTCGCACACCACGGCTTTAATTATGTGTTGGAGAACATAAAACAGGTTGGACAATTTGTAGTGGGAAATCATATTTCCATTGAAAGGGTTCAGGACATAACCAATGATTTATGGGAGGAATGTCATAATTATTTTTCTCCAGCAGGCCGGGGATCGGGTTTCAGCTAATGGGTGTCGAGCTGAAAGCACTAATTAGGTTTTGTAGTCGAGTGACACCAGCAAAGAAAGAGAAGGTGCCACAATAAATAAGTTCTCACCGTGTAACTCAAAGCCTGTAATTTGAGTCGATGCTCCTGTATTAGGTTGTGGGAATTATAAACGTCTCAACAAAATGCAGATAAGTAATTGTGAGGTGTCTCACCCATGCTTTGGTAGTGTGGAGGGGCTCTGACATGTATGATTACTAGAATAAGCCCATGAGAAACCTCTAAGTGGGCTGCTGTATGAAATTAAAAACAAACAACATTTTATTAGCTCATGACTCTCTTAACAGTTGCTACTGTACACCTCTATAAAAACAACCCAGCTATCATCATAAATTTAAAACAAATGTATATGAGACTGTTATTAAAGGGCTGTATTATATTACCATCTGCTGGATAAACACATTAAACTTCTGATTTAGACACACATTCCCTTCTGAAGAGTTATAGTGATATTTTTGAGGAAATTAAACCTGGTAAAAAGACAGATTGTTCATACTTATCCAAACATGACATAAACCACGGGCTTACTTGAAGACAAATGTTGTTTTTCTTTTAGCGCCTGACATAAAAAGCTGTAAAATTACATAAACACGGGCTGATATCTTTTTCACTCTTGCATGGGCAAACAAAAATGTCTGATGGCCTGAGCATATGACCTCTGCGGTTGGGAATTTTCCAGCTCTTATTTTGAAGAGACTTCAACATGACAGGATGGTTGACTGACCTTTTTATTCATGGACATTTACAGATGCAAATTCATATAGAAACTTTTCCTTTTAGCGCTCTGAAAAATGAGTAACCAGTGTGACGCCGTGCACACTAGTGCCAGCCAGGTGCTCTGAGCGAGCTGTCATCTTGTGAAATGCACTCCATACTCATTAAGGAGGACGTAGGCCCTATCTCACCATCCAGGCGCATGGCCCTTAGCAACACATTCACACAGCCAAGTGGCACCTTCCTGTAAACAAAAGAGCACGCAGCAGCAGGACATGGCCTCTCTCTCCCTCCTTCTCCTGACACTAAAGGCTTACGTCCCTCATGCATTAGTCCTCTCCTCTGGCTCAGCACAGCCAGGGCCCCGATGATGGCCAGGTCAGGTGCTGCAAGCACCTTCAGGAACGCTGTTTAACAGCCGGTCAGGTCTAAGCCACTCCAGGCTGTTTTTTCTTCTTTATAAGACAACAAGGCTGACAACTCAGTACAGCAGGGCTCTCAAGTCTCACGCATTTGGCATGTGACACACACATTCCCGCCTGTTCATATTGTATTTCTTGCGCATTTAAATAACCACAGTGACGTCCACCAAGTTGCACAGTGGAACGGGTAGGAATCAACTGAGTTCCCCCAAAGAGTTCAGAAGCTGCGTGTCACACGCAAGCCAATCTAATCCATGCCGATCTAAGTTTATCTACGGAACAGCCAATCAAAAAGTAGCATTGCTGTATCCGGGTAGCTTTTGATACACCGCAGTTTGGCTACAAAAGAAAACGGACACTCGCCAAGATGAAGCAGGTTTCAGAGGCCTCATGGCATATAAACCTCATGGCATATAGACTCATATGATAAACTAAAGCCCTATGCTATTGCTATTAATAGCTGCATTGACAGATTTAGCCTCTGTACAACCATTCCCAGCCATTTTCCCCTCCACAAAAGCAGCGATTCCCTCAAAGTTCAGCTGTTTTTGTTCTGTGGAAAAGATGCATTTCTCATATATTCTTTTTAAAGTTCTGATACTCATGACAATATAATGCTGATGTACCAAAGGATTAGGTATCTCCATGTTTGTGAAACCTAAAAACCTATACTTAAGTACAATTGATCTAAATGCTCCACAGCCCTCATTTTAACAACTCTCCTCCACAACAGGTAACTTGACTACTTTATGCTCATTAATTAATGACTTGATTCTCGTAAGTAATGACTTTATTCTTATGAATAATGACTTTAGTCTTGTAAATTACAACTTTATTCTCGCAAGTAATGACTTTAATCTCGAAGTCTTAAAAAATGTTTTGTTTTTTTTCTTAATGTGGCCCTTATACTCTGTTGTATTTATTAGATTATCATACCAATGCATTATCTTCAATCACTCTTTAGCAGGGGTGTGACATATTACAAACCTCACAGTTCAGTTTGGTTCATAAAGCAAAAGTCAAGATTTGGTTTAACACATCAAAAATAAATAATTATAAATAAATAGATGTATTACTTTCTACTCCTTACTCATGAATTATTTGAATTGTACATTTCAGGAAAAAAAAAAATCTCAATGCATCTCAATAATATGGATTTACACTAACCACATTTTACAAAAGCCTTATTCAGCAAAATCAAAGTTATTTTATAGAAGGTAATATTGCCTGTACGGGAAATTATAAAGAAACTCACTCTCCGAACAGGTAGATCACGACTTAAATTAGGAGTCAGCACAGTTTCTAGTCATCTTCTTGTGTACTGTATGTCTGGCTGTGTCATGTTTTACTTAAATCTCTGTAGCTCAGTGAATCAAAGAGCCTCATATTTCCACTTTGCTGACTCTTAGTGGGGCTGCAGTGTTCCCATAAGTGGAGTGATGCTTTAAACGTGATCAATGGTTAAAAAGAAGAGAACCTAAGCATTTAATATTTATGTTGATTTTTTTATCCCATATATTACTGTATCCTGTGTCTGTGATGTCCTGTCTTTTCTCTCTCCATCTGTTTGATTTGTTTGACATCAGAGACTCTGTTCACCTGAGTTCACAGGGCCCCGGTTTATTTGAGCTGCTTCCACTCAAACATCTCTGTTCTCTCTCTCTCTGTCAGACTTCTCTCAGCTCGTTTGTTTTTTCTTCTCTTTACTACGCTCTCAACACTCCACTTTTGCATACACTGAATTTATGTCTAGTCAGTCTCACTTAAACAAATTTGACATGTAATGTTATATTATAACAATTTAAATTCTTTCAAAAGTGGATTTATGTATGTTTCATGCCTTTGTCACTTTTTGAGCCAGTTTGTGCTCCTCTGAATATTCAAAGTACCATATATCTGAGATATAATCCATATTTTAGCTTTTTACATCTGTCTGATTCTGGTGGCACAACGCACATGACAAAACTCTGATTTCAACACAATAACTCATTCAACAATCCACTACAAAGTGTGGATTGATATGTCCCAGAGAAAAAGACAAGCAGCAGTTCAAACACACAAGCAGAGCTGTTCTACAATTATCTGCTAACAAAACCTTTTTGTTAACACAAACACAGCAGGGTGGACGGGATGTGTTAGCGCTTTGGGTGGGTGGGTGTGTGGGTGGGGGGGGGGTAGTAGTATGTGTGCAGATTTAAAGACAGACACACATTCCCGAACACACACACACATGGCTGTGCTGCAGAACGGTTGGCCCCTGTCATTCATTAGTTTACAAAAGCTGTGTGAAGCAGACATGAGGTCACTGTGCTGCTTTGAAGACTCACACACACAGACAGTGTATTAGAAGGTAAAGAGCATCAGACTGGGACCAAGACAGAATACTTATTAACCCGGTCAATGAGTGCTGCTATTGTGTCCCCTCCTCACCTCCTCGATGAGGAAGAGTAGCACTGAACAAGACGTTTGGTGTGTGGGGCCAGACAGGTTCAGTCCTTTCCAGAACCCTGCTGAAAACTGTCCCTCTGACGCTCAGAAAACACAGCGCTCAGCTGAAGAGTGTGCAAATATAACCAATGATCTCTGACAATCAGTGCAACTAAGGTTTTCCTAGAAGGCAGAATATGTTGATGCATGTTAGCACTTGTTCACAGTAAGCATATACACAGACACACATACACACACACACTCACTTTCCATGGTCTGCTGCTGAGTCAGTGTGTGAGGTTGCTGGTGTATGAAATGAGGGGAGTACCTTTCATTTCCTCCCTGGTTCTCCTTAACTGCCAACAGGAGTATGTTAGCCTCCCCCTCGGCTGTTTCAGCACGTCACGGCTGTGACTCAGTGCAAAGAGAGCAAACAGGAAGGATGTTTACTGCCGTGAAATACACACCAACACACAAACCCACATTTTACAAAGTAGCTCAAAAGGATCCTAAAGGGGCGCACTGAAAAGGAAAAAAGTCAAAAATAAAAGGTATAACTGGGCAGAGAGAGCTTCAAATAAGTCGTACTGAGCTCACATATACACATGCGCACACAAGCGCACACACAATTTCTGTCAGAGTCAGGTAGGAAGAGTTCAAAGGGGTGATGGAGTGTGATTGCTGGCTCGGCTCAGACATGCGAGGTGGACGGATAGAAAAAGCATGACAGTAAGAAAGACAGACAAAGAAGAAAAGAGAGAAAGAGCGATGCGGGTGAGTCGGTCAGATGCCGTCACTCACCTCCATCCTCACCTGGTAACTTTTCTGTCACCTCATGCCATCACCTTGTCACCCCACGTCCGTGCCACCATGTCACCTATCCCCTTAGCAACTGAGCCTGTCAGCCTGTTGTCATGCATCCAGGTTCACCCCTGACCTTTTGTTTTTTCATACACGCCACAGAGAAAAGAGGCGAAGCACAGGAGAGAGGGCAGTTGTGTCCGGACATGCCTATCACCCTAGATCACAGGCTGCCGACAGAAATGCTACAGGGGCCATAGATTTATGAGGGTGTGTAATATTGTGGGTGCACTACCCCCCTTTGGTCCTGTTACAAACACAGGGTGAGATGTCTGGTCTCACACAAATAAAAGCACGCACACACATGCAAATGACGTTTAAATTGAAATCAGAGGCCTTTCACTCTGAAAAGAACTCGCTCTTTTATGTCGACTGTGTGAGGGTGCTCCACTCGTATATATTGTTTATGTTTTATGAGAAACCTAAGTCATCACATGACTACATGTGATTCACATTTGTGTCAGCATAACAAAATAAGGTTTTATGGTCAGTGCTTATGGGAACGTGAGTACAACAAAAAGAAGTTGAAAGAAATGTCATTAAAGTCCTGATCATGACAAGCAGTGGATCACAACAGGACAGAGCAATTGATTGTAAATGAACTGAAACCATAATCTCTCCATTAATGATAATTATTCTAATTATTAAAAAAATTCTGTACTTTTTATTATTATTTTCAAAGTGCATTTCGCTATGTGTGTGTGTAGCCGCTTGGCTCCACTAATCCAGTCTGCAAGCTTGAAACAAAGAGGGAAACTCAAACACCATCCCGCCTGAGCAACTTCAGTGACTTGTTTCAAAGAACAATGCTGTGTTTGTTGATGTTGGGACATGTTTTGGCTTTTGCAGAGATGACATGATATGAAAATGATTCAATCCAATTAGTCTAGACTCCCAATGATAGATTTTCATTCTTTCATTAGAAATGAATAAACCAGCTTTAAAGGTTAGGCATATTTACAGTACAAATCTTGTCAATGAACTACGTGCAAAGAAAAAAACATCTATAAAATCATTGTTTATTAATTGTGATTAAGGTATAATGTTGAATTAAGTGTGACACTGATTTGAGGTCATATTTCCCAGATGTTGTTGTTCATGTGGGATGGTGATAGAAAAGGTCAAAGAGGGTGCGCTGACTCAAGCTTTCATGTTTACTCTTGTATGTCTGTGTGGGACTAAAAACATTTCCAGTCAAAGAGATGGCTCCAGTGTGCAAAGTGGGTCAAAAAGGTGGACTTTGACTTTCATAGGGGCTAAACAGTTTGGTTCAATAAAACAACAGTCTCAAAGCTTTGTGTGATCATTTATATTTACATCTGGTTAACTGAGTATTAGTTTGAAAGCTTTTCGTCTGATGAGTGTTTCTTTACGCCTAGCTCTTTTATTGTGAAGGATGTTACCACAGATTGACACATACCACATCATCATCTATGAAGATTTTGCGGGTGTATTTGGGGTGTTGGAGTCAGAGTCTTTCATCAAATATGCAGCACACACACCAGAGTTATGTGTATGTTACTGAGTTTTCAGAGAAGCATTTTTCATCCCTCCACACAGCTGACATGTGAGGAAGACAGAGAATCAATCTGTGGAAATAAATTTATCATTTACAGTAAATTCAGTGTAATTTGAACTGTTGATTTAAAAAGATGGGGAAATGTGCAGGCTAAATACTGTACAGTGAAGTTTTGGATGAAGTCTCAGACTATCAAATGGTCCTTTTTGGAGGGTAATTTACGTTATGAGATATATGCGGATTTCTGAGTTTTGGTGTTTTTCTCATAATAAAATCTCTTTATAACAACTTTACTTTTGTAAACTGGTTTGTTTTGAGTAGTTCTACTTAATGGTATTTAATTCAAGTGGTAAAAGACACGCATAGTGGTCCTTGACTTTTAAACATTAGCATGAACCAATTCATTTTTCAAACTCTTTGTGTAAAGTTATCCTTCAATGAAATATATGATAAGTTGTAAGGGGAGGGGTGTTTCAGTTTTTTTTTTTCCTAGTGAAGGATGGATTGTAAAAAGCAGGATTAATCTGAAACAAAGCAAAAGCAGACAGGCTAATGACAAAAAAAAGAGAGGGCCGAGCCCTATGACAGAGAGGAGCCAGTTTAGTCAGCAACACTGAACATTTTGCCACGAGGGCTACAAGCCAAGGAATGCATCATGAAAACAGAGTGCAGCGAGCCACACATGTCCAATCAGACGCCACGGAACATTACCCATAATCCTCTGGACAAATACATGCATCTGGTACCATAACAACGCTCGACGAACACTTCAGGAAGGGAGAGTGTGGGACGCATCCGTAGCAACACACCATAATTACAAAGAGAGCCAGGGCTGACTAAGTTTGGAGGACCCAGTAAGCAAGTCCCCCTTCCTCCTCCTCCCCCTCCTCCTCCTCCTCTTCCTCGTCTCTCTCCTCTTCACATGCTCCCACACTGATATTTAACAAAACATTAATCTTCTTGCCAGTGGCTCCAAAGAATACTGGTGATGTAGCTTGGGCACAGAGGCCTGGGTAATAGTAATTCCATTGTTCTGCCCTTTTATTTATGCCTTGGCTCTACCAGGCAGATGAGGTAAGTCTCTTTTTTCATGTTATTATTCAGAAGTGGTGATACATAAAGCCAGATTACACAAATGTCTCTCTGTTTCACAGCGCCGCCACCTCACATCTCCCTCGCCAACACTTAATGCAACCCACCCCCCCATCTCCCACCCCCCTTCCCTCCACTGGCTTTCAATAGCACATTTCCCCTTTCTCCCCCTCTTTTCTAAATCACCCTCAGCATTTGCATGTGAATTGCTTGTATATCTTCTTTTATATGATGCACCGACAACACTGGCTTTCGAAAAAAAAAAAGAGAGAGAGAGAGGACGGGAAACTGCGACAACACCCCCCAACCACCACAACATCTCCAATACACACACACATACACACATCACTAAGCCCCCCCCTACTAAGAAAAAACAAGATGTTACTCTAACTCCCCTCCCCAGGATTGGCATAGCAGCAGTTTCATTAAAAAAGCAAAGGGAACAGTGCAGGTTTTATGATATGGAGACAAGTTCTTTTGTGCTCTCCAGAGACAACCCCTCTGTCTGTCCATGTTACTGGGGCGATAATCCTACTGGAATTTCTCCTAAGCACTTTTACTGACATTTTCAATTATCACCATGCCAAGGCCCGGTAAATGGCATTTAAGGGGCCCCGTCATCTGCGCGTTGAATCATATTTGTGAATCAGACAGCGTTTAAAGTCGGACTTTGCTCTGTTTGCCTGAAGGAGTTTCGGTGAGGGCAGCGCTGTCTGACATAAGATGATGTCAGCGGGTGACCATGTTCATACACACTATTACATACCCGAACAGACAAATTTACACACGCACACACTCAGACTCTGGAGCGAACAAACACGCATACATACTGGCAGTGCTCTTCAAAACCATGCCTGCCTTGTAATTTACGACGTCAGCGCAGCCCGGCCCCTTTTTAAACAGAGCACATGGTCCAAACTCAGAAAACCAAACAGACAGGCTGACCTCCTCGATGCTCTGTGCACGGGGTCAGACTTGTTTTCTCTTCACCTCTGACTAGATCCTTTTACACAGACTCCAAAAAGCACTCCACATCTTCGGCTCCGGTTACATACTTACATCCCGGTAATAATTCAGACATGTATTGCAAAGGGATTTCTTTCCCTCCCCCGTGTTCTGTTCCAGCGAGCTGTGCTTTGTTTCAAAGTGGATCAACTTCAAAGCGGAGAAATGGACAGATTGATAGTTGAAGAAAAATGCTTTTCAAAAGAGACCGGGTTTCAGGTCCACTCATTCAGACTTCTTATGGTAAGAGTTACAAGAACTGGCACCAAACAAGTACATGTCTACAGCTGAGACCTTTGTGCAAACAGACTTAAGAGGTAAAGCAAAGTTAAGAACAGACGCACAACTCATAAAGCTGATACACCCGAGCTGGCACCGTGTTTGTTTCGTCTACAATCACTAAGTGTGTCTCTCCTATAAGTGAGGGCATGTTTCATTGTGTCAGTTCTGCGTTGTGTAATTGTCTCCCAACATCACAGGCACCCATTAACCAGGTCAGATTTCTTGTGCACCCACTGTACTTACTCACATTGTGTTTCTGATAACATAACAAACACACGGCATGCTCAATATCCAGCTGAACCGCAGACAATCCAAGAACAGCTGTTTACATGCCTCCGTGCCCTCTTTCCTCCCTGCCGAGCTGACATCATTCCCAGCATCCCCTCCTTCCTGTCTCTCTTTTGGATGGGCTCTGTTATGACAAGTTTAATTGAGGGTTGTCAAGACATAACATTTCTGTAAATATTAGACTTGCCAAGAGCGTCAATAAGAGGAAATGGCCCTACTGTATGTTCTTCTCTCAGGAGCACAATGTGTGCCTTTGTAAGTGGATAGCCAGAAGGCATTTTGATACCCTGTAAAGCTTGCATAAAATCTTATCTAATGCTCATTACAAAACTGAATCATAAAACAGATATCCTCCACAGCAATATAACAGATGACTTTAAACACGCTTCAAAGCTGCAAACAAACTTGGATTATGCGAGAAAAGATACTCAATACTCTGCTGGCACTGGGAAGTTGTTGCACTTTTCCAAAGTCGAAGTACAGACCCGAAATGAAACAGTGCACTTCTGTTTAAATAAAAGGTGTTTCAAAATTTTAAAAAGTTCTTGAAAAAGTTTCGGTACTTTGACAGATTTTCTTCCATCAACACAGAAATGATATTTTTACAGTGTAGTCACAGAATAGTTGTGACGCTGACATCATTTCTTCAGTCTGTGTGTACAAAAGCAGCCTCATCGATCACAGCGATGACACTCGTGGCTATGAATGTTCACATGTTATTCTAATCCTTTTCTCTATGTTTAGAGAGCACCTGGTCTGGTGTACATACAAGGTTATTTTGGGTTTCAGGGGGTGGGACAATGAGGTATGGGGATGAAGAGAGGAAACTACCCTTTGAGTCATTGCTTAAGGTCTGTATGATTTATATGGGTTTATGTATGAGTGGGTTTTTTTTCTGTTGGACCTCCATTGTGTTGCTGGAAAGACTGTTCCAGTAAGTGACATGGAGACTTACTCACCTGGGGGGAGGGGAGTGAGTCAGTGTGCATCATCAGTTACGGCTAGCAGGGGCAGGGGCACACAGAAGCACACTGTGCTAATAGACAACTTCAGTGGTATGAAGTATGTTCATAATGAATGATGTGTTCAGGTCTCTATTTCTGAATATGAATAAATGAATATGTATGCAGACGACCAATGTTGTGCATAAGACTGCATTTATCTCTTTTAGTTATGTTTGTGAGCTTGGAGAAAATAATAGGTAACACTGAAAAATGATGTTCAGTTCTTTGGAGGAGTGTCTTTCACATCTCTGAGTGTAGTTCAAAGGTGACTGTCAGCACTTCTTACTCCAGCTGCTGGATGTCTTTGTGAATAAGAAGCAGCTTGTCCGGTGCTGACTGGCTAATTCTTTGTAAAAACATGTATTTGGCCACAAACCCACACACACAAATGCATTCTGGTGTTTTTCATAAATGAACACTGTATTTATATTGTGGATATAGTTAGTTAACTGTAAATGGCTACTCTCCATAATCACAACTCTGTTAATGTCACAAACTTCCTTTTTTATGCTGTTAAAATTCCTATAAAATTTGAAAGTGGACAGTAAAATTTAAAAGCAGCAAAAAATTTATTTCTCGTTTTTTACACCCAATGCCTATTTTCCCAGTTTTTTTAAATGCTCTATAAATTGTGTGATCTGAAAACAACACAAAGTTGTTCCCACTATCTTAATTTTGTGTGTATATAGACATATCCCGGCACCTTCAGTAAAGACATATGTCATCACAACACCTTTGAACATGGACAGAGTTTGACAAAACTACTCACATTATGATTTAACTTTTATAGTTTTGTAAAAAAAAAAAAAAAAGGGACTTTGTGGCTTATCAAAAGGTCTAATAAACACAGAGAATGTAAAGTACACTGAGTTGCATCAAATTAACCTAAATCTTTTACAGATTACAAAAGAATCATATGAGTTCATATATTAGTTCATTCTCTTGTTGCCTCTTTGCCTTGGATGTCAGCAGTACGAGTACGAGTCAAAGAGGCCAGCTGAAGAGTCCTCCTTAATGAGAGTCAACCGGAGGTAGAAGTCAGCACTCTTGGCCCAATAACGGATGAAATATGAAAATTGACAGCGCCGACAGGGCGGCCTTGCCACATGTTTACGAGTGGCTGTCTTAACTGGCTGCCTCTGTGCTCCATAAGTCATACGCAGAGTACTCATCATAGAGCAGGGATTTATGAGGCCTGAGTCTGCATATGACCCCCACCACCCCACCCCCCATCCCTGGCTGCTTCGCTGCCACAGAGGAGGAATCATTATCTCCAAGCAGCCACTATAAGAAGCTTCATAGACTTAATCAAAGCAAGTTGGCTCTGGGGTCCTGCTTCTCCTGTGAACACAGCTTGATGCTTGTGAGGTCTGACCAGAGAGCCCTGTATCACTTTCCTATTATGAAAGTAGAATACTTTCAATTTGAATTAAAAACAAATATAATGAACAACTAATAAAAAAAACATCTAAAGTACTCAGCTCTCTCCAAGAAAGCAGATAGTTTCTCTGATGGAAAAAACATCACTTGACTAGTGAACAAACAAAGTAATTCTGTTTGGCAAATCAGACTTTTGTTCCTGAGAAGCAGAAGGAGTAGGACATGTGCAGTTGGCGGTATCTTAACAAATCTATGAAACATCTGTGGAGGCTGAATGAAGTCAAAGGCTGATAAAATCATAAGTAGGTTTCATACTTTCCTGTGAAGCTCCATTATGTGAAGGTAATTTAAGTCCAGTATTGAACTGCCCACTGAAATTAATTCAAACACATGTATTACAGTCAAAAGAAAAGTCACTGACAAACAAGGCTTGATGTTTCTAATGGTAGCTTAGCCAACATTATCACGGGTCATAAGCTAAAACAGAATTGAACAGAGCTGGTCTGGAGTCCATTTGAACCGTCATCAAACTTGGAAGCATGCTGTCACTAACTGTGTGTCTGTGCAGCACAATCTGGACTCGTCTGTTTCCCAGTGTTTTGCAGTCTGGACTCTGCCTGTTTTCATTTTTGCGTTGAGAATGTGTGGCACTCAAAGAGCTTCAGTCAGGGGAAGTAGTGAAGGCAGAAAGCCAGGAGCGACAACAGCTATTACAACAGGGGGGAGGCTGAGGATGAACACTGTACACGGCCGGTCATGTTGCCTCTGTGGTGAGACCTGGGGCAGCGTGACCTGGATCTGTAACATAGCGAGAACCAAAACTTGGACTGCTCACCCACAACAAGGCAGCAAAAAGCTGTTGGGATGCTTACTGGAGCAGAATTTATTGAATACCTTTGACAAAAATAATAAAAGTGATGTTTTTCAGTTGTAATCACGAAACAGAGAGAGAGTATCTGAGGGAGCGCCGCTCTCTGGCTTCAAACTGGACCCATGCTGAATTGAACAGGACCTTGAACAGCAGAACTCAGCTAGAGCCCTGTCTGCCTGCCACTGAGACTGACATCCATGCAAATCATAACAGAAATGACAGACCAGTGCACCCCATCACACACCCGCCTGGCCAGCCAGTCATTCCAGCCAGCCTGCCATCTAGCCAGTCAGCCTGCCAGCCCTGACAGACAAAAAGCCACCCCACCCCAGGTTCCACCCTTGTGCCTACACAGACAGACTGGGACAAATTGGGACAATCCCCCCCTCCATTACCACCCACTCTTCCTCTCCATTGCGCGCTGCAGCAGCCTCTGCTCAGGGGGCTAATTCCACGTTCAGATCACCATTTGTACTTATTATGCTGACATAATTAATCCCCTGTTGTGATCAGCGGGGGCATGAGGGCCTCTCCGCTCCATTGGCCTACCCTGCCATGACATCAACCCCCCCTCTTCTCTCTCTGCTCCTCATATAAATCTGCTCTTCTTCCCCTTCCTATGTCCATCTTGTCTGGTTGGAGATGTCTTCTGTCTATGACTCTATAATCTCCACTAATATGTCTGAATTATTGTTTGTCTCTTCCTCTCTAGTACTGGACTGACAGGCCAACAGGTCTGCCAAACAGTCACACCAGTTCATGTTTGCAAACTTATGCAAAAAAAAAAAAAAACAGGTCAAAGCGTGGATGAAGGATCAAAACTACAGCAAACACATTTCTTTGAACTCCCACACGTGTTCATATCAAGCCAAAGCAAATCTGCTGGACTGTCTCTGAAAATTCTAACAGAGCTGGTCACCTCCAGCTCCCGCTACGCAAACATTACCAAAGATATGGGTTTGATTTCCAGCCTGCCTTTCTGCTTAAGAGAGGCCACCAAAGCGAACAGGCTTTATGAAGTCAATAATAAGGACAGAAGAGAAGGGGAGGGGAATGGGGAAGAAGAGAAGAGGACAATGAGGGGGGAAGGGAGGGGTCCCTCATCAAAAAACACCAGCTGGATTAATAAATCCAAGCAGGGACTGTGTCCACATCTTAAAGTGATGGGCAGATTAAAACAGAACTGTCTCAAGTTGAGGAACATATGTCTGACAGGCTGAGCAAACACAGTCACATAAGAACTGAGGGATGAGAGCTGCTGTCGGCCCCGAACACGCGCTACGCTCAGCCACAGGCCGGACCAGCTCTACTACTGCTGCTTCCTAGAAAGTGGAGACCCAATAGATGAACTTTGATTCCTAGCAGAAGGGCGCCATGTACTTTATGAGTATTTGAGAGGTCAAAGCTCTAAAAAAACACCAACAGGACATTTTTTTGGTTTTGTTTTTATTTGATTAATGTGCATGAAAAGACAAATATCTGATTCTGGGAATTATTTTTATTCCTTCATTGTGCAAGTTCAGTAAAAACACTATGGAGTAAGAAGAAGTTTTCCTACAAAACCTGGGATGCGTTTTCTGCATTTCGAGAGTCACTTAAAAAAGTACATTTTCACTCAAAACAAAGCAAAAATAAATACAAAACAAGTCCATCTAGGCTGAGTTTACATAAAATACTGACATAAAAAGTCTTTTTTCCCCCTAAATACTAAAATTCTGTGTTTAAGAAACTCGAATCATTTACTATATTTCATCATCCTGAAGTGGAGAAAATATAATTTAGGACAACGTAAAATGAGACTCTCAGCTTTCAAATCCATTAAAGGTAAACGCCAAAGCTAAAGCCCAGTACGTCTGTATGAAAGTATCTGGGGTACCCAGAACACCTGCTCGCTCTGGGAAGCTCTGTGTTATTATGGCCAAAGAAGAAATTGTTCAGTCAACAGGTCTCTGTGTACCACTGCAGGAATTTGTTAGAAATAACAAGAAAAACACATGAAAGGAAGAATTTCAGTGTGAATTCTCTCAAATTTCACAGCAAAACTTTGTGCAGAAGACCATTTTTATGTCACTCTGCTACTTGATACCATCAATGTCAAATTCCAGGAACTGTTACTCACAACAGCCCTCACCCCCTTCATCCCCAAACCCTCCCCTCTCATCCCCAAACCCTCCCCCTTCCCTCCAACTCCTCATCTTTACATAAAAAGTTCAGG
The DNA here is from genome assembly GCA_962446985.1 of Xyrichtys novacula. Classification (NCBI taxonomy): domain Eukaryota; kingdom Metazoa; phylum Chordata; class Actinopteri; order Labriformes; family Labridae; genus Xyrichtys; species Xyrichtys novacula. The sequence goes on along the minus strand of OY660864.1, from coordinate 20,902,229 downwards.
CTGCATATTAAAAGGAGCTAAAATATTCACACTGTCAAAGGTGGTCAAAGGCTTCTGCGTTCACACAGGAGCTGACAAAGAGGAGGCACCCAGCGCTTGGCCCAAAGAGAACTGTTGAAATAAATCAGCACATACAAAGACACAGAGAGATAATGGAGCTGGAGCTGGGCCTGGTCCAGAAACAGAAACACACCAGAACACACATACACACACACAAACACACAGGCTGACACCCACACATACAAAGTGTCTGGCTGGGAACAACGTCTGCACACACAGATTAATATTTATTTTTGAAGCACGCATTGTTCGGGACATACTGTATCAGAAGACCAAAAACATCATAACTCCCCCTGTGTGCAACCTTGCCCTGAATCCCAGGCCTGGAATCAAATAAATAACAAAAAACTAAACAAGGAAGAAATACACAGATGGTTTCACATGGGGGAGTGCAAGAGAGGAACTGGAGATGTTAGAAACATCTGCCTCAGCCCAATGCAAGGTGATCAGGCGTGTTAACGTGCAAAACCCTGTGTGGGAACGCGTATTTGACAACTGTCCTGAAAAAAAAGATTTAAACTGGTGTATCGTCTCCTATTATTGACGGAAATATTTACAATCATTACTGTATTTATGTAACTGTGTGAGTACATATTTTCATTTTTGAAATGCCAGAACATCAAGGAGTGAAATTGGTGCCAACTTTAACAAACATAAACTCTCAAACAGTGTCTTTTTAGGAACCAGCAGTGTCAGTCAAATGCTTTACAGAGATTATTCTTGGAAATTTGCAGCATTTTTTCCCCTTTTTGGCAGCAGTCCGCTTTCTTAGAAACCTGAACACATCTGTTTAAAGAGTAGTTGTTCATCTTTCCACATTTGCCAAGAGCTGCTATTCTAAACTGCTCACCCCCTCTAAATCAGATTATTATATGATCCTCATCTGTTTCACAAATTTTTACCCGAATTGTTATTTTATCTTCTTATTCAGTCTGCCGATTTATAACTATCCTGTTCATTATCAATATTCCTTTTAGAGCAGACTTCATAATTGAGCTCCTATGTGTAATTAATTTGTTGTACAGTTGTGTTTCATGACTTTATGTACTCTTGGTGAAAAAGCTCTATAAATAATTAATATTAATAATTAAATACCAATATTTTTATATATATTTATATATTGTTTGAATTAAATCTAATCAGGTGGACAGATTTTTGAGTTCTTTTCTCAGTTACATACAAGAAGCCTCTGACTGATGGCAAAAAAAAGCTCTCCAGAGGAGCAAAAGGAAAAAAGAATATGAAGTGTTATCATATGTAGAGTGTTATTTTGTAATTTGTAAAGTTTATGAGTCAACCTTTGTCCTGTTCATTTTGTGTTCTGACAACATGAAGGAAAAGCCCCCTCCTAGCATTTAAACTTTCATGACTAAATATTCATGACATTAAATTTGGCAGATCACTTAAAGACCTTCAGTATGACCACAGTTCATGATAAGCAGCTGCAAGAGTGAAAACTGTCTGCCCTGCTCAAAGATCATTGGAAGCAAGTAGTTAGGGTTTCTCTCGTTTTTCTTTCCTGACAAAGACTGAAAATGGCAAACACGGAGACAGGTCTTTACAAAGTGTGTCAAAGAAATTTAAAACTTCTCCTGAAAATAGTTTGGGCCTTTAGCTTCATATCAATGACTGTTCAACTCACTGGGGCACTTGCTAAATGGGGCTCCAGCTTTACGCAGCTTTTTATTTGCCCCTGTATCAACATAGAGAGGAAACAGAGGCCTCCCTGAACTAATTTCACTCGTGAACACTCAGTCATTTGTTGGGCACCACACAGCAGGCCCGGCTGTCTGAGGCCCGAGGATTAAGGCTCAATATTTGTAAACCTCAGCTGCCTTTAGTGCGGAAATGGGGAGTGAAGAAAAATGGGAAGCCTTGGCAAACCAAAGTGTGAAAAACTATCAAATTGTCGGCCATGACAGAAACAGTTACACACACTGGCTTCTGGCTGACAGAGAAACAAAACAGTGTTAAATCTATGAAACACTATAGCCTTGTTTGCATGAATGTGGGTGAGGTTAGGTTTATAGGTTTTTGTGTGAAACCAAAAGCAAATATATACATACCTGATTAATGGATGCACCATTTATGAGAAAACAAACACATCTAAGTAACATCTGCTCCAGTACACTTTGATTATTCTACTTGGAGGATCTAGTCTGTCTCCAGCCTTTTTGTCACACTATCAGAACATCATGCATGACCATCTCCACCTCTAAACACTACCTCAGTGGAATATTCTCCCATATTGCATATCATCAGCCTCACAACAGGCCCATACAGTGCTAAAAATCCCAGGACCTGACTTCCAGCTGTGACACACAACACAGAACTACTTAAGCTCTCTACTTTGACCTTTGTTTGAAAGTCCCTTTCAGCCTGAGGCTTCGGCAGTAAATTCATAGAGCTATGAAATTAATGTGCCAGAGAGCCCATCTAGTCTTTCATTAATCACAGCCAGAGAGAGGAGGGAACATCCTGCTGAGTCACGTTATATTTTCCATTTCAAACCTTTCCTTTTTTAAGAGCAGATTGCGCAATGTTAACTGTGTTCTGCCGTTCAGGATCTACTCCGTGTGGAAATGGAGAGAGTTTCGCAGGGGTGCCCAAACATCTGACACATCTGTGTTCAATGGAATTTGCACAGCCTAAACATTTTAACCTTTAGCACCTATAAAACACACACATGCCCCCATACACACAGGCACTGGCAGACACACACGTACTCACTTCAAAAACCTGATATGAAAAGTTGCCGTTCTTATTTTTATTTTTGTTTGACAGATATATAACGGCCTCACGACAGTCTTTGGTAGACACGCTGATGCAAGTTGATCCATAAAAGAGCGGGCAGAAGCAAAATGTCGCTGTGAAAGTACTGTAAAGTATATCCTGCAGGGTCCTTGTATAGGCACTGAACCATAGCACTGTCAATGAGGCGTTGTGTCTGGTTGTGGGTATTAAACATCAGTAGCGTGGCCAGCCACTCTATGGGATGCTCAGCACAGTGCTTTAATTACACATGTTGTGAGTGGTGAGTGCTCAGAGCAGGAAATCACAGCCAAACGGCGCTCACTTCAAACGCTGAGGCCAAAAGAGTGTTAAACTCTGAGCAGGTCCTAATGGCCTGTGGGCGATAGATCTGCTGGGATAGGGGGGCTGCACACAAGCCTGTGGGCACAAAAATTGGCTTCAATTTAACACAGTGAATTAAATTGAATAATGAAATTATTTTAATATGAGTACATTTCAAGAAAATTAAAATTATGGATGTTTGCCAGCAGGAAATCAAGTCTTTTCAAATGCAAACAATTCAATCGATCCAAAGTGGATTCAAACCTATACTATCATTCAAGCCATTGTTTTTAAGCCAATAACTGCCGCTATAATTGCATTATCAAAACACATTATTGTTTTTCAATTCCACTAAAGTCTAAAATCTACTCAAACTAAGTGTTGAAAATTCAACAAATCAAAAAGGTCCCAAAAATAAAGAGATATTGAGTTCTCCGGGGTTAGGTGTGACTGTTGCTCCAAAGTAAAGCTAATACTCCAAGCAGGTTTTGAAAAGTTGTTGACTTTAAGAGTCACACACATGAGGCAGGTGTAAAAAAGTGATGAATGAAACTGAAGACCAAAAAAAAATCTATAAACATAGATATTTGTGGAATATTTCAAAGTACAAGTATAAAAACTATATATTTTTATTTGTTGTGTTTATACTGAATGGATGAGTTGTCCTCCATCGACAATCCAAGTCAAGACAAAAAAGAGGCGAGATGTAAAGGACTTGAGCTGATCGCTGAGAATGATGTGGGTGTGGTGGGAGATCTGAGAAACACTTGACTGCGTGGAAGCTGCTTTAGTGGCCTCAGGGATCTGCATCACTGGCGCATTTAGTCTTTGTGACCCACACCTCGGTGGAGACACACAAACTTTCACACATATCAACACACAGAAGCAGACATGCACATAAACAAAGTATGTTTCACAAACACACACTGAGCTTCAACCATGACTGCCTTCTCTAACACAATGGCCCTGCTGTGCTGACAACTCAACTGGAAGAGAGCTTAACCTTTGACCCCGGTGGTCAGCTCATTAATACTAACTCTCTGCAGGATGCAAATGACCAACTTTGGAATAATATGACATACAGATTTTGTGGATGATTAATCGAGATCAAACTATATATATATATATATATTTATATATATTTTTTTGAGTTTTAATGATGTATATAGCTTGATCTGCTGTTTTTGATTGAGATTGAACCATCATATCGATTTAACCGATATTGACAAATTAACTAGATCATACGTGGAAGTCTATTTTTTGCTGTGTACTAATGTGCAATTTGTTATTTGTGAATGAATAATATTAAGTAAATTATCTGTGTTAATTTGTTACCTTTTTTTAACAAGGCTAATGTCAAGCCTGATGCCTTCACTCACAGGGCAAGGTATACAGTTCATTCATTCAACAGTAGTATTGGATCGGTATTGGATATCGGCCGATATGCTCAACCCAGGTATCGGTATGGGATTGGATCGTAAAAAAGTGGATCGGTGCACCTCTAATAAAAAGAATACACCTTGCGGGGTGGAAAATGTTAAATAAAGGATTCATGGCAGTTACAGCTACTACTATGAATGTGTTTGCATCATGGTTTGATACCTAAACTGTGCGGCCATACATTATTTTGTAATGTTTTGGACCGTCAGAAAGAGGCGACAGCAGCTTTTGCAGGTCTATCTCAGCACTTGTCATTATGGGTAGAGTAGTTTTAGAACCTCATAATTTGAAGTGCTTTAAGTGTGCAGATAATGTAAGGTCAACGTCAAGAGAGAGGAGGCAGGCAGACCTAATGTTTAGCTGCATGTAATTGGGCAGAAGAGTGGGAGGCAGGTGTGCAGCCATTGTTCACTTTGATGGGATTATTTGCACCTCTCAGTGCTGAAAAAACAGGTATCATCAGAAGGCAGTCATCTAACTTTACAATGGCTGGATTTAGGCACTCCTCTCTTTCTCTCTCCATCCAGGTTGTGTAATTACAGCTGCTCTGTAATTAAGGGCAGAGCCTTTAGGACAAGGGTGACTACTGTCTACTTTGAAAAGGTTTGGATAAGTACGAGACTTTAAACTGGGGGATGGGGAGAAAGTATAGCTGTTTTGCTCTTTTTTTTGTTTTAAATCAATCCCCAGGCTTAACTGGTGATTAAAATCCTGCTCTTAACTGAACCTAACACATGATGCTGCTTTAAACTTGGTTAATTTGGGGTCAAAAACAGTTTGAATTGAGTTTAAGTTACCTCGAGGACCTATGACTTAATAACACTTCAAACGCTCATGAACCGACAACCCCAGTGATTTTTATGATATAATTATATATATATTAACACATACACGTACATGAAAACTGCTAAAAGTGCATCTTTGCTGTGCATGCATGTGACAATGCAGGTGCACTTAAAATAACTGAAATTGTGTGAGTGTGTGTGTGCGTGTCTGTGTGTGTTTGTGTCACATGGTGTCTTTATCCGGCTGCTGTTGTCTGTGTCTGTGTTACAGGGGCGTGTCCTGGCTGAGGGTCATTTGCTGGATGAGCTGCACCTGGGCATGGTGCACTCTGGCTGCAAGAAATCTCCTAGCTAACACATTCACTCTCTGACTCTTCAGCTCAGCCTCTGGCTGTACTCGAAAATGCCTCCTGCATACTCCTGTTGAACGCAGTACATAGTACTCTGGATGTAGTATGTTGTGCATTCTCCGTACTACATTCAGCAGGAGGATACAGTAGGACTGACAGTTGTTATTGTGTGGTATGCTTCACCCAGTTTTGCTGGTTTCCAGTACACGGAAGTACATCTTACCCTGGTCAATTGCAAATAACGATACACTGTTCTCTAAAAATCTGATGTGTTTCATTTAAATTTTGGGGTTTTTTTGCGCCTGATGTCGTCCATCAATACGTGTTCTGTTTCTGCAATGACTTGCAGATCCAACGGTATTTGGTTCACACCATGGCACTGTAAACTCTGTCCACTGTAAACTCTGACTGGGTGCTTTGAACTGTGGGTAACAGTACGCAAAGGAGACTGGTCTGATGGCATTCTCTAAAATTTTACTGAATCAATACGTCATCCGAATATTTTTGGCATACTGCAATCCTTGTATTTATTTGCATACTCCGCACTACAAGTATAGTTGGTGGTTTTGAATACAGCTTGTGTCTGTGATTCTCTCTACCAGGGAGTGCATTTCTTGAGGACTCCTTTCTTCAATTTTATTTGATACATATACTGTCTCTGAGATGCACACACTCAACTCTACTGATAACACTTAAAGCTCACTTTGCTTGTGCTTATGCTTTTGTAAATAAATGATTCTCCTGTAATGCTGTCTTGTTCAGAGGGCCATTTCGTTATCATCTTTGAGAGTATGTTCATGTGCTTGTTTGGATGATAGAGAGAGAGAAAATAAGTTTAGCTGTAAGAAGGACTACTGTAAAGTCCTCCAACCACTTGTGGGGCTTTGTCTGTGCAGCTTCTCACTGTACCTAGAGTAAAAACATCATTTAGCATTCAAAAAATATTGTAAAATCCACAATATAGGTTGCATGTGAGACTCAGCAGACTGTATATAGAATGGACGCCGTCTGCCTCCTCGAGGGGTGAAGCCACTCCGAGAACAGCACCCTCTGTTGATGGGCTGCAGTATAGATCATAAATCCCGCCTCCGCCAGCAAAGCTTATGGGGCTGTGGACAAACTTTAGAAATTTATTACACAGAACATAAATTTTTCTCCCCCCTTCTTGCGATGTTGACATGTAGTTATTGTAACACTCGTTTGTGCTCAAGTCCTCTTTTTTCTGTACAGCTCCGTTTTTAAAAGTTATTAGGGGTTCATGTTTTCTGTGATTGACACCTGATACAGCCTATGGGCTAGTGATTGAGTAGCTCTCCTGGGGGACACGCTGTTTGAGCCGAGCATTATCACAGTGACTCTCTGCGACTGCGCGGCCGAATGCGCACAACACTACTACACAGCGCTGGTTTCAGGAAATGAAGAAAAATCCCGGAAATACAGAGAGCTTTTTGGCTTCAAATCCGTATACAGGCGGTAGGCGGAACCAAGTCGTCCATAGTATATCCAGTCTATGTGTGAGACACAGTCTATTTTGGGGATGTCCAAGAACTGTCCCAAACTGTCTTCCTGCATGCTGCAGACAAAAAAGTCTGCAGTTTCTGTGAAACTGTGACGCTCTTTCCAGTACCGCCTCTTCAGGTGGAAAACTAAAAAAAGCTAAATTGGAGGCAGAAACAAGATGGCTACATCTACGGAAGTTATTTTAGCGCTTGCCTTGTCCTATATAACAAGGACAAGGCAAGTGCTAAAATAGCTTTCGTAGATGTAGCCATCTTGTTTCCGCCTCCGATTCTGTTTTTTTCCGACTTGCAATGCTAACTCAGGTGTGACGTCATTTTCAGCTCCGACACCTGACTTCCAAGGTAACTCGAATGCAGCATAAAAGTTCCTAGTACTTTTGGTGGAGATGATGTGACCAGTTCTGTTTACTTCCGCTGCTACAAGTCCAACTTAAACACAAATTGATCTTTGACTATAGTGCTACACTATAGTTTTTCAGTTGAGCTGTAAAAGGTTCTGTAAATGTTGTGTTAACGTGCTTTATGTGGTCAGACAAGAGAGACAAAGAGACAACAGAAAAAAAAGTGTTAAAAAGAAAGGAAAAACCTACTTTTTTTTTTTCTTTTTTGGAATAAAAAAGTAGGTTTTATTATTTTCCTGTTTCTTGTAAGAGTGGGTGTTAAAGGCTGCACAGTGTTTAATAAAGGGTTAAAAATGTTGAGATGACTGTATAATTATCATAATCCTTTATAAAACTTTTTCAGGATGTACCAAGACTTAAGAATTTCAACCTTCATCCACTTATTACTTCTAGTCTCCTCTAAATGAAGCTTGGACATCCACTCAGAAAATTAACCAGAAAACACTATTTCTATTTGCATATATTCCTCCGACTACAACCATTGGCAAGACTGCCAGCAAGCTTTGGAAATTTTAGTCAAATTTTCATGTTGATACAGAGTTTAAAACATTTTCTTTCTTTAGTCTTACAACCAACAAGCGTGCCTCTCATCTCCCATGCGTGCCATCACCCCAGAAATATTAATGGCAGAAAAGGAAACATATGCTTAGGTCTGACGCATTTACTCCTGACCTTCCCTGCCAGGGTGCTCTACTGCTAAGCTGCAGGGATTTGCACCAGCTCAACATTTACACCATATGGATGCTTTATAACAGAGTAATGATGTCTCTCTCAGTCTCCCTCACTTCTATCTCTAACTAGAGATGATTTGAAAAACCAAACAGCCTTATGTGTAACCAGGTGATTAGAGGGACTTAAGGGGGATTTAGGAGAATTCTACTGAGGAATTTAGGAGCATATTTCTGCTCACTTTATGTGAGAAGCCATCACATCCAGAGAGCCCTACTAACTACTCTATATGGAGTTATTAAATACAGTATATCCCTTTATATACTAAACTTAATCAGGTAACTGAAATTGAAGCATAAAAAGCTTCACCTTGAAACTATAAATCTCCACTGCAACATTATGTCTGAGGGGTTGCAGGGTCAAAAGTGAGTGAGTATTTATGTGTGCTGCTGTAAAAATAAGACTTTTAGTGCCTACATGTAATGAACATACTGAGCAAAGACTACTATTGAGGCTATTATATATGGACAAATGAACATAACACACCGATCCATTTCCTCACTAATTTCTTCAGCTTTAGCAATAGCAGTAATTGGATTTATACTGAAATGAGAGCTGGGCAGCGTATTGATTTTAGCTGCTGCATATTAGCAGTGAATAATCAATAGGCTGGGTTCAGTCCTTATTAAACTGGAATAAGAGGGGATGGCCTTTTTTCATTTATTAACCAATGACTGTTAATCTCATAACTGGTCACGGTAATGTGTTGTTCTTAATAGGAACATATTACTATTGACAACAGGTCAAAAATACAAAAGTTGCATTGATTCAAGTATGAAGATGTTTATGTTTGTGCAACCACAACCAAAGCAAACTTCCATGTTGTCTTGATAATTTACACACAGTGTTCATTCTTTAACATGCATACAGAATTACAGATTGTACTACATAGTATTCTGGGAAAATGTTGCAAAGGCAGAGAGCTAGAATACTGTGAGCAGCAGCTGAGGAAGAAAATGACCTGTAAGACAAAGACCAAACTTGAGGGAAAACAAGAATTTAGGGCAATGCTGTCGAGCTACAGCCAAATTATAGCTGTCCTTTATTTCCCTAATCAGCCTCTTTGAATTTCAGCCCCAGAGAATTAATTGTATGGGGTCGATTTGCAAATGAATGCGATTTCAGTTGTGAAAATATCACTGAGGGCTTAGTTTGGGACATCGGGACAAACAGCTCTGAGACAGAAGAAAGCCAACATCTTAATTTATTAGCGATCTGCAACATTTTTCACTCAGAAGCCAAGGCAACTGGTGTGTTGAGACTGAAATGAAATTAGTGCTCTTCTCGAGCAGGAGAAACAAAAGCGTCCCCCTAAGCAAGCGAGGTCCCAGTCTGGCACAGTGAGGTCAGCAGGCTGAGGCCTATAGCCAACCCTGAGCTGAGCTGCAGTGCTGTGTGCAAATCAGCTGCTTTTCTCCCATTTCATTTCTCATGCACAGCGTTTGTGCTCCTCTTTTCATGAATGTAGAACCCTATCTTTGGCCCTCCCCTCTGAAAGGGCCTTCCCGGTGACGAAGGTGACCTGCCACTGAGAAAAAGGAGGACCTGCCATGAACTGAGTGTCAGCCATTAAATATGATTTCGCCCCTGAATGGCGCGCAAACACATTCAACCACTGAAACTCATTAGGCCTGCATAATCTCTCTTTTCTTAAGCATAACAATGATTTCAGCTGGGAAATGCAATGGTTTTGGGGAGCTGAACCATTGATTTGAGTTGCATTCAAAGTAATAAATCAAGTCCAACTTCACATCCTGGGCCCATTTGCCTAATTCAGCGCCTCTCACCATACTGGTCAATTAGTTTAGAGCGAATATATTCAATACGCAGAGCAATTCACTGACAAGGAATAATAAATCTGTGGCTTGGAGACTGTCCAAAATAACCTTTTGCTGCTATTCTGCCCATTTAGTTACTCCACAAAAGGTGCCAAAAAGTGATCTTTACTAGTGAAAAGTTAGTGTAAAAACCATGATTTTTGTTTTATCAGGTTCAAGGTTTAGAGCACTAAAAAATAGCTAAAACAAAAACTGTGACATGCCATGTTGTTAACTTCCATGTTGTTATGGAGGTTGATCCTTCTTAAGCTCAAATGAGGCCATTGGCAGCAGGAGAGACGGAAGTGTGATGGTGCCAACTCTTGTCAGACAAAGTGAGCTGCCTGTCTGATTCCTCTCAGTGCACTCTCACTCCTGTCTTCTCCATCCCACCCTCAAAGTCCGAAGGGCTTTATTTTTTTCTTTAACTAAGTTATGTTGGATTTCTATCGACTGCGCTATAGCTCTCAGAGAGGGAAAAGCTAGTGTCCCAGCTTGCTAAATTACAGCCGTGCAAAGTGGGAGAGGTGGGAGCAGCTGTAAGGAGGGCTCTCAGTAGTCAGACCATTGTAATCTGCATTAACCACATTGCAAAGGAGTGCAAGGGGTCAAAGTCTTTAAGTGCCTGCAGGGATGGGTGCTGGTGGATTACATGTTATCACTCCAAGAGGATGTTATAATTGTACGGTCCTGCTTGCTCACTACCTGTTGTTCACCTGTGATGATTTACAGTTTTTTTTTTTTTTTTCCAGCCCTGTGAGTAGAAGTGAGGTCATGTAGTAGAATAAATGAGGGAAGTACTTTAAAAAAAATATGCCTTTCAGATTACAGGGCAAATATTATTCATCCCAAAAATGTTTGATTACATGTTTCATGGAAAATTGGACAGATTTTACCCAAGTCAGAGCAGAGGACACGTCAAGAGGATCAATGCATAAATACATTCTTGGTAATCCTGACCAGATTAAGCCCATTTCTAGGAAGGTGTGCTGGAATAGCTTTGGCAGGAAGTGTAACCCGAGATGATCTGCAGGGATTCTTCGACAGAGTCTTAAACAGAGAGAGAGGAGCAGAAGCAACACCCTGTTTGAATGCCCTCTGTTCACAGAGACCAAAATAGCTGTTAGTTTTTTCTCTGTACATTTTTCTTTTCTTTTGTCCGTGCATCATTCATCAAACAGAAACAGAGTGAAAATAATTTTAAAGAATTAATGAACAGGAAGCTTACTCTCCATTGTGACAATGAATTATTTATAACTACATTTCAGAGTGATTGAAATTGTGAATTAATCCCATTAACCTCTCAGATAGCCAGAATAAAAGCATATGTCTTGATGAATGTTTCTGGACTCAAATTTAGTGCTATTGAAAGCAGCCCAGCAGACAGATTGTATGCTGTGTCGCACGGAGATTATATAGATCCTCAGAGTCTCTGTCTGAGTCTGTGGAGGAATGACAGAAAGCTCAATGGAGGCGTCTGTCTCCCAGCCCGACACCCTGTCCGGTCGTCTCCCCGTATTCCTCGGAGCCTGTGATGAATGCTTGCAGGGCCCTCTCTCCCCCACATACATCTGACATTATTAACACAATATAAAATGTGATGGAGCGCCCTGCCACACTGCTGCCCCCCCCCCGATTCAACACTGCACAGCCACATTGTGATTTATTCCCACAACCATGAAAAAGTAAGCGAGCCATTAAAATCACAGGTGTTTGGAGGCCACACGACTCAACGGGCTCGATCGATAATGTCACTCTTTTACACGGCTCATTTTGAGGCTGCCGCAGCATCATATGCCATTAGTGAAGCCTTGATCTATCGAGGATCAAACCTCAGTCTGACTCTAAACCTATGAGCGTGCATAGAAACAAGCTAACAAGATGTGTGCACATGCATGGACACCTACTCTGCCACACACACTCATACGCTGAGAGAGCGAGTGTTTACAGTGACTCCCCTGCACTCCCACATAATTCAACAGTGCTAATGTGGGAGATAATGTACTGTAAATGGCAAGTGCTCTGATTGATACCTGCACTTAGAACAATTACTGGAGTAAAAACTTGGGAAAAAGACAAAAGTTTGCACTACTTACCATGAGGTTACCTACTGTGGTCTAGGAAAGTGATTTGTTGGTGTTTGTTGAGCGTGTTCCCAAGGCTATAAAGTGTGACACTGGCAACAAATAAGGACTAATGTCCTAGTTTTAAATGAATACTTAGCACAACCTGTAAAAGAATGTGCTGTCTCTGCCCTTTCACAACTACACAAGTTATCAACAAATTACCATAAATCATTCCAGATTAAGGAAAACATACTGTCATCTAATTCCTGGTTAGAGATTCATCAATCACCCAGAATAAGGACAAATGTAAATATAAGGACAAATGTAAAAAGCTCCATTTAAAAATATTCATCCATGTGCAGTTAATGTAAGGAAAGTGAAAAGTGTTTATAATTGTAAAATTTAGATATTAAAACGGTCTGAATTTTCACTTTGGTTGAACGTTGTTTTTCCGCACTGAAAAGCTGAGACAAAAAACCTGTTTACTCCAGATTCTCGTGGGCTGTTTTGGTTCGGACATTAAGATGTTCGTACTTCCATGCTAATTTGGAGATATTCGGTAAAGGTATGCAAACCATTTCTGGAAAGGAACAGCATTGTCTCTAAAAACACATTCCGGATGACAATGTAGTCAAGTTTGAAAAACAAAAAGTCTATTTCAAGCAATCCCAGCGGAAATTCAGGCGAGTCTTTGTAGGAGACAAAGGCATTTGCATATGGCCATTCACTGAGAACGCATATACTTTCATTATTTGTCACCAACTCCAATTTAAAGATTAAAAAAAAAAAAAAAAGATTTTTTTACAGAAAAAAAAGTCGTATTTTTTTTCCTTCTCAGTTTTTTTTCTCTCTATATTCCTTTTCTCTCTCTTTTTCTCAGTGCAACTGCCATGAAAATGAACTATTAATCTGTTTCCCAAAGGAATTCCTCATGCCACGCAGGCCTGACAGCCGCAATACGATGGTTGTTGTGTGGTCAACAAACAATTTCCCTGGGCTTCACTGCCTTTCAAAGGCACTTTTTCATCCAGCCCTGATCATGTGAAAAATGTCGTTGTCAAAGGTTTTCTCTGCTTTTCTTCTCACACAAAGATGTCAGATGGAGAGAGTTAGAATTTCCAAACATGTTAATCCGCATGAGCGTAAACTCGGCCCCTTCCTCCACAGTGCTTGAGAGTTCATTCAGCATGTTGGAAATTTCCTGTGCTTGAGCAACACAAGTGTGCCTTTGAGTTAGGATGCAATATGCCCTTAAACGCACAGAATACCGGATTATGGAGTTAGGCAATTCAGCCCAACAATTCATGCATGCTCTGTTTGCTTGTTTCTCAATGTTGTGCTTGATTTCATAAATCAAAAGGCACCTGTTGTGTAAAAATGGAAATACTTCTCACTGTTATGAAATTACAGTCAGTTAATATGACAAAATACCGATGTAGAACTTTTTACTTTTTTATAGTTGAGACAGTTTAAGCAGAAAAAACAAACAAACAAAAACAAAAAAAAAAAATAGTGAACACCTTTAATGAACTTCTGGGGAGTCTTAACCAACTACAGGAGGATGTCCCTCTGCTCTCTACAACGCCTCCAAGAAGATGATCACCTAGCAGGGCGTCAGGGCTAAAAGGTGGGCCACCTCATTACAGTCATACACTCCCTGCGCTCCCAGAACCCCTCAGTCCACCCATCATCCCTTCATCCCACCCTCTTCCTCTCCTCCAGCCTCTCATCACAGATCTTTCCTGTCATCACACACACATCCGCTGTCATGCTGCCGCCTGATGGATGAGTCCACTTTTGATAATGGCATCAGGAACTGGGTGTCTGCCTTGTCATTAGATAGTATCGGGGATGTCTTATTACATCAGAGGAGGATGCCAGACGGACAGGTTCCTGTGTGTGAAGATATGGTCACAGATAAACCCAAAGGTAATGATGCACTCATGACTACCTGGTTGAGCAAATCCATTAATTATCGCAACCAAAGTTCTGAGCTCCGTCTGATCACATTAACTTCACCTGTCTACTTGTCTACCTAAGATGACAGCTAATTCTCTGATAATATATATATTACATATATATATGCGTCCATCTTTCTCTATAATCTAAATGAAAGTATGTTTATTAGGCATTTTTTAAGAATTCCCATAAAATACTACTTCAGTCACATCTTTGTTTCTTGGCTGAGAGGGGACAGAACTAAATGAGACATTTATGCATCACATAATGGACGGGCCAAAACAAAATCAATAAAATGAATAGATATAAAAAATATTTGATTAAAAAAATAAACAAAACTAGTATCTTGTAAAGTTGCTTCAAGGATATATTAAGAATTAAAACTAAACATTAAAAGAAAAGAATTGAACAATTATTTGAGGCAAACTGTGGCAATATCATTATGGCAAGGCAACCTATATTTGCATAAAGCTATGAGATGTTAACTAATTTCCCTTGACACAGATTTTTCTTTTATTTACATCTATTATAAAAAAAAAAGACTTTTTGCCTATTAAATAATATAACTCCTCAAACAATGAAGAAAAACTGCACTCCTGTGATGTTCGTTATTCTATAAATGTCTAAATAACCCAATCACTGCTACACAGTGAGTGTTGGTAAAAAAAAAACATACAAAGTGATACAACAAGTGTGTATCAGAGGAAATGCATGATTAGAGAAAAACATTTTCTTAAACTCGTCTTAAATCGCCCACAAAAACTCTGTACGAAGAACACACTGAGAAGAACATTAAAAATGTGATTTGTGTTGTTTGGAAGGCTTTGAGCATAAAGGTGAGGTAATGATCAAAAGGAAACAGAGAGAGGGGCGTGCAGACCAGGATAAGAACCATACAACCCTTACAATGGCCCGGGTCTGCCAGAGGAAGAATAACTATGGTTTGAATTATGGATAGATCTGAATGGTGTCTCTTCTCTACAGATGGCTGCACACATGAGAATCCCAAGGCCCGTATAATTGTATTGCTAATAAGGAGTAAAGCCAATTAGGCATTTAAGTGTGCTGTAATCACTTGGACGGGGAGAGATGAAGAGGGGAGCATGGAGGAGATAGAAAATCAGGCCAAAGGACAAATGAATGCCTCCTCTATTTTTCTCCCACACTGACAACTATAATTAGACATAAACTGTGTGTATGTCGCCGAGCGTCCCCGCTGAGGGGGAAAAGCTTTATGTATTACCACCGTGTCAACTGATTCATTCATTCTGGTTTATCCAAGACATCTGTATGGCAAGAGCAACAAGGCAAAAGGAGTGATGTCAGTACAGTATAATAACCATATAACAGAGACAAAACACTAGAAAACTATACAAAAGGAAGAAGTTTTACATCAGGAAATACTTTGTTATATTTTCTCTGTCCTAAAAAGGATTTTCAGTCCTGAAAATGTGTTCCCTTCAGCCAATCTGCTGTTTCTTTTCTAGCATCCAGAGTTATGTCACAGCCATTACTTTTCTGCTGACATCTGAATTTGCAACGAGACTCAACTATTGTGGTCATTGCTGCTATTTATTCTATTGTTTGGATTAGAAGAAACCTACATGTGAACTTCTTCCAACTCATAATGGTCTCAGGGAGTAAAATCTGCATTGCTTTTTATGATAACCAAAATCTTATTCTGCAATGTTGTGGAGACAAAAATCAAACAAACAAACAAACAAAAAAGAAAAACTCAAGTTCAGAAATTCTTCAACTTTTAAAAATCATAGATTGTCAGAAAAGATGAAGGCACAATCTCTATGACAGATGTTCACAAAGCTGTTAAAGTTTTTTTTTTTAATCCTAAATAATAATAGGAATTTAATAATTACAAATATTAATTGCCCAAAAGAAGAATCAGAGCTCTACAACTGTATAGTTAACATCAAGTCTTTACAGTAAATCCAGGTGAGACAATAATGGTAATAAATATGCACGTCAGTCCCTCAGACTTTTTCTAGTTTCATTTCCACTCATTTGCGTGCATGTGGTTTGCAGTGAGTGAGCCTTGAGTCGGTAAGTGCTGAGTTTTTATTAGCACGACCCTTTTCAAATTGTACACTGCTTTATCTTTATTTAGGTTTAAAAACCCTGAAGAGCTACATTACAGAAAATAGTAAATAAATGAATAAAACTGTACATGAAAACCTCATAGCACCTTGCTATGCAGCTTTAACTGTTGTGGGGGCTGGTGTTACCAATGGTGCAGACGGTCCATAAAACCCTCCAGACAAGCTGTCTGTCACAACATTTGTTTGCCAGATTACATTCCTCTCTGCCACTGCAAATGGCTATAAAACTGGAGCGATTCTCCGAGCCGCATTGCCCTGGTCGCTCAAAATGCAATATGTCTGCAGTTAAATATGTTTAGAGGAGGAATAGTCACCACAATGCAGTATGCTGAGTCTTTTCTCCATGTTCTGAAACTTTTCAGACTCAAGCAGGCAAGAGGGACAAAAGACTGGGACGTCCATGAGGACTATCAATACATCCAAACAGGGGCATGCATTTCTCATAAAGTGGCTCCAAAAGCAGAACGAGCCAATGGGAGGGGGTTGCTTGATCAACCCATAAAGGGAACCTCAGTTATGAACCAGCAAAAGAAAAAGGGGAAAGAAAGAATCGGGCAAAGGGGGGGAGAGGAAAAAGACTGAAAGAAAAGGTCATGAGTGGCAGTTGATTTGAGGAGTTTCTGCGACCCCACAAAGGGCCATGACATCATCAGGTATTGAAGCGAGAGAGGAGGAGAAGGGGTCCTTTAAAAAGCTGGCCGCTTACCGAGGCCGTAATTACATTTGCGCTAAACATGCCCAAGTGCTCCTGTGCTGTGGGGGGAATCATTTTCGGGGTGGGGGTTGGAGGGCTGAATTAATCAGCTCTGTTTGCTGTGGGGACTCTTTCTAACAAAAATCTTTCTCACCCAAAGCTTATGTTCCAATAACTCTATGTTACCCGTGTCCTCTGGCTTGTGTAAGGTGAATTTCCCTAAAGAGCGTTTGTCTTTCAGACTTTCTCTTCTTGTCAACGATGAGTACAAAACCACCCAGAAAATTCACACTGTCTTAATGTCAGGATTTATAAAGAAAAAGTTCTCCTAACTCTAACACCATCCCAGCTAACCCTGGGAGCACATAAAGCCTTTGCAATGCATGGTGGGTAGGCATGGCGTGAAGTGCACAAGGAAGGAATGCTATTAAGTAAGTTATGCACATAATGAATCTGAGCAATGCTTGGGAAAACTTCAGCAACATTTATTCCTCTTTCAGTTTAGCCTATTTCTCAGTGAAAGGAGCAGGCCAAGTGGTGAATACAGTAAATCACTCTTTAGTTCTGCCAGAGCTGCTTTCACCCAAGGCCGCTGTCCCCGAAGACTTCATCTATTTACAGCAGCATGGTGAGTCCAATCTTGTGTCAGGTTCTTAAATAGGCTCGAAATTATACAATGCTCCCACTGTTCTTTGTGTCATTTTGGAGACAACAAAGATTCATGATTTATCATGTTGAAGCAGATCAATGTTATGTTATAAAAAAAATGTAATAAAACCACGCTTCTGGAAAGTGGACTGATCTAAATCACTCAGCTTACACTGTTGAGGGGACTGCGGTGTGTAGTGAGGGTGACAAATTCATCAGTCGTATGATATTTGCAGGCTCTGGGCTTTTCCTCACTGCTGCTGACACGCTACAGTCCAGCGTGATGCGTCATCCCAATCCTGACAGACCTATTGTGGCTGCGCTGCTGCACACTCATCCAGCAAATCCAATTAGTTTCCCCAAGATGACACTGCTCCACTGTTGAGATGACATGCTGTAATATGATGAAATTTTACACAAACACTTCTGATTCAATCTGAGCCCTGAGGGATATGAGTGGCAGGAATCATACGGTAATCATACTAACACACAGCTGACAGCTTATTCACTGGATTCACTTTAATCCACTCAGGGCTGAGTGGCTCCGCTGGAGTCTTCAATACAGTATTACATGCATAGATGGAAACACAGATGCTCTTTACTTTTGGCAGGCGTCAATATGTTTTAATGTGAACTCTAAATACTGGACTTCCAAAGCTGACATATTTATTTTCTTAATCTTTACACAGTGGACATACGTTAGCTCATATGCATCATTGACCTCACTAAATATATGTTTGGCAAGTAGCATATTGCATTGAACAAAGTGCATGTCAGTTTGTTTGCACCATTATGTAATTGAAAAAAAAAAAGTTAAAAATGTGACTTCTATGGGGCTCTTAAAATCCGTCCAGCTCAGTTCAGCCACTAGACACAGACCTGACTTGGAGTGATAACCGCTCTCTCTACTGTCCAATAGTGTTAGGTGATATGACGGTATAGACCGTGCACTGGTATAAAAGTGTCTATCGGTAGAAATTTTGCTATACTGATTATACTGAAGAGAGAGAGCAGATGTCTGCTGTATCTCTCTGAGTCAGTGTGTAGTTGTCTGCACTTGCTAACAGGAAAGCCGAAGCGCGTCAGTTTGGGTGCTTTTCTGTATATTCACCAACGTGTCATGCAGAGTTTGTTCGCTCCGTTTGATTGGTCAGGTTTGGGTGCGCTCCCTTTAATCACCAGCGTGTACAGCAGACTGCTTGACATAGTTTCGACGAAGAAGAAACAGCTTTACTGGTGGTGCTCATGGCGGACACGGAGATTGATGGCAGTACCGAGCAAACAGAGGCAGCCCGACCCACCCAACATGAGGAAGAGGAGGAGGAACTCGTTGGATTTAGAAAATCCAACAATGACCAAAAAACAAAACTATGTAAAAAGTGTTGTGTGGCTGTTGTTGTTGGAGGTGGAAACACCAGCAACCTCTTCCACCATCTAAAGATGAAACACGCCAAGCTCCATTATCAGAGCCAAAAGATGCATGGTGCACCCGCTGCACCAAAAATTAAAGCTGCAGCAGCTCCTCTCATACAAAAGAGCTCGGCAGAGTCTTTCGCCAAAGGTACGCTATATGATAAAAAATCGTCAGACTGGTCTGGCATTTTGTTTGCATTTGTTTTCAATTCAGAGTTTAAAAATAAAAGGAAAATGAACAAATGGACAGTATGGTTATTTTTAAGCCATTAATTGAATTTACAGGGTGTAAAAACACACCGTGATATAAACTGTTACCATGATATAAAATTACTTTTACTGTGATATAAGATTTTGTTCATACGGCCCAACACCACTGTCCAGTCTCTGCCATCATATGTGAAGTCGTTTCTCCTGTGTCCATCCTTCTTTATTCAAATATACTTGAACTTATATTTGAATTTAGAATATTCTTCAACAGCCCAGATGTCTGTTATTTTCACTGTGAGACCGTGAGAAAAACCTGACAGGCACACATGGCAATAGTTTCTGTGGTTTTTACTTCTCACTTCCCTTCATTCTGTTTCACTGAAACAAAACTACACTTTTTTTTTCCTGAGTAATTGATCATTTGCTTCTGCCACATGTCCGTGACAGTACTGACACTTTTATTCCTGTGATACTTTGATATTGATGAAACAGTTTCATCCAAAGTAAAGGCGGAAAATGAAAAGTAATAAAAATAAGCATTTTGGGTGCCCAGGTGTGTATTTTTTGTTGTCACGGTGTTGGAACAGGTGTTGATATGGTTTGAGTTTGACTAGTATCACATCAAAATGATAAATTCTGGTGTTGTAACAGCTCCAAGGCTAAACATGAATACAATTATAAACAGCTTTTTCGTTTCCTGTTGTTTTATTCTTTTAGATTTCTGCTCAACACAGCACTGGCTTTTATTAAAGTGTCTGCCAAGACGCTCTCACACTAAGTGGACTCTAGTTTAGCATCTCAGAATGATTCTCCACTCGATGGATTGGATCCCTCTTGCCTGGAGCTCTTATCCATTTTCTCCTCACCATGATCTATTTTATGGATGTTCCTCCATGATGACCACATGTTGCCATCGATGCTTTCCTTTCTTTATTTCTCCAAGGACTAAGAACACCTGTCTGCTTTAATCACTAAGTCCTTCCCAGCAGGAATGCCATCACTGAATGGACACCTAGCTGCTATCTGACATTGATAGAAACAAGATAGTATAGATCCTCACTCGGCAACAACAAAGCACCAGCAAAGAGATCAACAAGAGAATGTGTCTGTCCTCCTGATACTAAAGTTGTCTCTCCACAGTCTGCAGCCCCGTGACTCACTAATATCATAAAAGAAAGGAGACATGAGTGTCAGCAGTGAGTCACTATAACGACATGAAACATAAATGGAACATAAATGGATGAAATCATATTTTCATGAGTCACTCTTCTTATGTGAGTGTTCCCACTCATATTCAGAATGACACATCTAATGTATTTTCCCAAAAACTGGACAAGTCATCAACAAAACATAAATCTAGAAAAAGTACACCATGTTTCTTTATCCTTCACAAGCACCACTGTATTGCTTTAGTGGAGAATTTCATGATCGCTATCTGGCATGACATCATCTCAGGAAGAAGCTCAGTCATTGTCGGGATTTACTCATGGCTGACTTCTGTGTCCTCATTTGTTCCAGTGGGCAACAGCCTTGGCAGCTATGAAATAATCTACCAGTAAGGTTAACAAACTACATTGCTGCCTCTAAAAACAAACACATCAACTCTCACCATCTGACTGAAACACAGCCAAAAGCTGCCGCTCAATGGATTTTTGTCTGAATGCAAATACTGACCAAAGTTTGCTCAGTGGACTGATCGTTCCATCAGTTTTTCATGGAAAACAATTTGTCCTTGAATGCCCAATGTTTGTACCCATGGACTTTTATGAAAGGTCCCATTTACGATTTCAGATGAAACCCCCTCCCCCACAGCAAGAGATAAGCATGGGAGATTAATCAATATGTAACCCTACAGAAACACAGACTCGTACACTTACTGGACTGCTGTCACCAAGCCTGTCACAGCCTGGAGGCCACAACATGAACACTTAACATATTTGAATATGATCTCTTAATGTTTGTTGACAAATATGAACGCATCCATATTTTGTCCTCAAAAACCACCTAAACGAAATGAGGGTCAAAGTTCGTATTGTAGTGTAGTCAATGCCAGCAGAATGTTATCTGCACAACAACATACTGCCATTCACCTGAGAAAACTGAAGCATATTTAAGGCCATATATCTTATACATTATAGCTGATATTCATGATAAGAATAGTAAATACACTTGGCCCTAGACCTGAGGTGTAGGTATGAGCATTTATCCCTGCAAAAGCCAGCTGAAGTAGCCTTCTTAGCAGCACTAAAAGGTAGGATTATCACCCTGCTTGTAAAGACTGCCAACCTATTTAGGTAAAGAGTAAAAAGCGACAGGAACCACAAGCCGATGGTTAAGTCAAGGCAGGTGTTTGGGAAAATTACAGCTGCTGCACACAGAATGGGTGATCTGTCAGGGAAGTCTGCTTTGTTAGGTATACTGTTAAGCAATGAGGCTCAGAGTAGAGGGGATTGTGTTAGCATTTGGCTCTAATATCCATTTGACAAGAACCACACTGATTTAGAACTCAACACCTCTGTTATCCAGCTTGGCTAGAAATGCGACTTTGGTTTGACATGGTCATCTATTTCATAACTTTGGGCCAAGCTGAAAGATCGGAGTATGGGTACTGAATGATTTTGCATTAACGTCAAAACAATTCCCTAAAAAACTTATTACCTACATATGCAAATCCTTAGAGCTAGGTAATGCAGTGACTTTTCACATATTGACAACAGCAGGGAAATAGCTTTAAAAGTTCTTCAAATTTATTGGATGGTCAGACAAAGGAGTGTTGTAATGCAGTGCAGCTGTTGTCACACCTTTGTACTTTTACACAACCTGACAGGACTTAATATCAGTGTCCCAGTGTGTGATTTTACTGTGACAGTCATATCCAAGGTGGGAAGTTTCTGGCTCGTACACACCAGGCTTTGAACTGACAATATGACAGGACTACTACTATCAATGTGAGTATGCTAGCATGCTGGCATTTGCAATAAACCAAACAATGCTTGAGCAAAATAACCGGTTCGCAGAACTGTGTGGCACAGCGTAGAGAATATCTAGGACATGCATCTCGACTTTCCTGACTATTTTCATGATATAAGTGAGTTGTGGTAGAGTAGCGTATTGGTGACCCTGATTCCCTCTTAAAGAGAGACTACAACCAGAAAGACTTTGGAGCTCAGTTGCACAGTAACAGTGGTTGCTGAGGTGCCCACAGAACCCCCTCAGAGTTCAAAGATGACGGGTTTCCCACAGAGAAACACTAAAGGACTCAATTCAACTTTTCTTTTTCTGTTTCTTTGGAACAAAATTCAGCTTGTTGTGAAATAAGATTGGGCTTCATTAGGTTTTAAAAAGATTTGCACATCTTAGAGCCCCTCCAGTTTACATGGTGTGGATATTTAGGAGCCTCCAATGGGATTATTCTCCAGCTGTGGGGCTTTTTTTTTCCTGAGCATGTTTGTCGAGCAAACAGGCTCCTGCGTTTACTGGTCAGTCACTCTGACCACTGGTCACTCCTGCCTCCAAATCTGCTTATAGATTTCCTTTGCTGTGTGGCCTGACACAGGTCAGGGGGTCAGCCTCTTGCATGGCATTCTGGGAGTGATTGTTCTCCAAAGGCCTCGGATGAGGAATCTATCATCATTAATGCACCGGTCGCCTCTTGTTAACCGGCTGCCCAAACATTATGGAGACTGAATGGAGGTCTTTTGAATTGGCTGCTTTTGAAAGGAGATCAAATTCGTCATTTCATCTAATAATTAGACCAAATAAGAGAATGGCAAAGAGGGCAAAAGGTCAGCCTCATAAACTGCTTCAAGACTGGATTGGATGTTTGAGGTTTTAAAACATTGTTAATCGGAATTATTCCATTATCACAACAGTAAATATCAAGAGATGAATGTGAGACATTAAATTCTATAATGTGACAAGTAAACATTTATTCTCTAAAATAAACAAGACACCATCTGCCATAAGACTTTACTGCACAGGGACCACCAGTGTGATGACAGCCCAGCTGTGGATTCTCACACTGATGAATATGTTCAAATGGATGCATCCTTGAAAATGTTTACTTAAAGATTGTGGACCCGGGTTAGATATTGCGACCCAGGACTAACATTAGTGTCCTCCATCACCCGGTCATGCACTTCCTTCAGCTTACTGCTATTAAAACTGTCCACATGAAATAGGTGAGAAGAGCCAGCTGCTAATGTTAGCGTGAGGTCTCTCTTCCCCCAACCCAGGTCCAAAGCAAACCATTCCCCCATTTTATCATTGTTCCAGTTTAACCTTTGACCCCACGTGGGAAACTAAATAATGAATTCCATATTTCCCAGTGGTGGACGGCGGGATTGGCTGTTAGTGACCATCAATCAAAGCATGACTGACTGCTGAGCCCCGGCCTGAAGATAGAGATGATGAGGAAACATGGGGACACACAGATACTGCTTCATTACAAAAGCATAAATCCACGAAAGGGAGGCTTTTCCTTAAAGACTAATGTCAACTCTAAATGTAATTTCTCTTAAACAAAGACAGGAAAGGCTTAACAACTACAAACTTAATGGTCTCATACATACATGCTTAAATAGCTATGATCACATTGTAAGATTATACATGATAGTTTACTATGATAAAAATTAGAAATGTCATTGTGACAGACTAAATCCATCGAAAAAGTTATGTTTAATGAACCAAATAGTGTGAACAAGTGTGTGATTTGCTCTTTATTTCTTATTTTCTGTAGGTACAGAAAATATAATAATGGAATTTAATTTGGGCAAAAGGGAAAAAACAAAATCACAATTTTTACAGGTTTGAACACACATGTATTTTAAGGCACATGATGCTGCTTGAAAAGGTTTGCACTTTCTGCACAGAAATAAGAACAAGAATGAGAAGAACTTTATTGATCCCCGGAAGGAAATTCCATTGTCTGTCGTCTCATTTGTCATGTCTCTAAAAGTCATCTACTATTTACAGAAGAGTTGTAAAGTCTGGTGGCTGTGGGTACAAAAGACCAACCAAACAAAATCACCCAAAGGTTCAGTCTATTTTGATCACAGGAGAGCTAGCAAAAACCAGAAAGCCGGGACCTGTTATGCCCAGAAGTGTGAGAGGGGTGTTCGCAGATGTGTGCGTTACATCTGAAATGACACCGCTTTCATTAGTAAAAAAACTTTCTGAAACTATTACTCTAGATAAGAACCGTGTGAAAAATCGATGCGGGAGCTCAGTTGTCAGTATGACGATGCGCTGACTAACTCTCAGAAGAGCGAAGCAGAGTGGGAAGAGGGGTTTAAGGACGCCCACTGGAGATAAGGGACCATTCACATGGGAACAGTCGTAGCCTTTTTTATTTTTTCCTCTAAAGTCACCAAATCTTTAAAGGAACAGAGCTGAGTATTTGCTTTCTTCCTGATTGAGACTGGGATGACAGCTCAGGGCCGGACGCAGAGCACCGTCGACAGTGGGAAAAGGGGGAACGGGACGAGAGGAATAATCTCCTCCTAAGCCTTGCCTATTTATCACGGAGGTAATGATAAGAATCAGATTTAAAGGTGAACCCTGAGATGGGTCAGAGCCTCACACAGGCGGTAACGCGATCTGCAGAAGAGCGCTGATAACCTGGGACAATACTGGGGGACGCCTGTCAGATAAATAAAACAAACGGTGCAGAGCTATAAAAGGGGCCCACGTGGCATTTGCCTCACAGAACAAACGTACCATCACTAAGAATAGGGGGAGAGTGATGGCTAAAGGGAGGAAGAGACATGGTAAGAGGAGACAAAAGAAGGAGAAGAGATGACTTATTTCAAAGGCACCCGAAGACAGAGCACCCTGGGAGTAGTAGTGAAAGAGAGAGACAGTCATTGAAGGTGGGCTGAGCATCAATGCTGTAAGAAGAAGACTTTGAGAATTTGTACCCCGTTATATGTAAAATGCAGTTGTGGAGAGCATTTCACACTCATAACACAAAGAGCAAGATGAGACAGTCTCATGTGTCACACAAATAAAATGAAGCAAGAATTTTAGGCATCATGTGATGCTCTGTTAGCATCAGTTCACATCAAAGTGCAATGCATAATAACACATTAACATCTAAGATGCTTTTTACAACCTCAGTTTTTATTGTTATTGTTATATATTGATAAATAATAAATCACTGCCCAGACTTGGTGCCAAATATGACTAATTTTGTGTTATAATAATAATACTGCTCTCTGAACCCAAAGCATCACTACTTTAAGACTCCCTGTGGAGGCACTTATGATATTGATCTTGCCCTTTACCTTCAGGGAGCATTTTGTATTCTTGATCAGAATCATTTTATGATTATCTTGCAGTGTATCCTTACCACAGATTTGCTGTATTGTGTTGCAGTGTTATTCTGGACCAAGTATTAGATTCACAATGTGAAGAGGCATATATTTGAAATCTTTTTAGCCATGTGACCAGCGTATTCTGAGCTTATGTTACTCCTGCTGTAGCCATTGGCCATAAAAAGATAACAGCATAACTTATTTACTATTTTAGAGAGCCAGAAGCAGCACCAGCTGATTTCACGAAACATTTTTTACTAGAGAGGAGGATCTCATCGTCTGCAGCAGTGTCATACAGGAATGAAAATCTGCAGGCATGAACACCAGCAGCCCTGAGTTAGTACCGGGCCACTGGTGGGCGTCTTGAGCAGATTGCCCTCTGCTCGATAAGTCGCCTGGTGAGGTCACTCAATGACCCCGGGGACCCTCGGGCACTTCCCTTCTGAAGAACAACAGCGGTCCAACCTCTGGGAATCTTCCCTCTGTCCACAACACATGTGAGGTCATGTTTTCCGAGACCTTGTGCATGTTCTTGTGTTTTTCATCCTCTGCAGTGTACTGAATCAACACAGCTCTGCAGTTATGACGATATAGCCAAGCAGAATGCAGCACATCCTGTATCATCTAGTGAGCCATGGAAGTAAACACGTCACTGACACTGTACAGGTTGGTCACTAAGGAGATAAAATGTCTGCGTTATGTAGGTTGTTTGTCAATCATAAAAAGTCAATAGGATTTGGAGGCGGTCACTCACTTCCCACGCAATGAACTATTGACCAGAGGTGCTGAGCAAAAATGACTGATTACTTCCATAGAGAGCTCAGCTGCCACCGTTACTTTGGTGACCCCTGTGGGTCTGAGTCACTGGATCATGTCACCCTGCACCAGCCAACCACCTCTGTGTTACAACAGATAAATCTGACACTCTGACACTTCACAGACTGCAGCTTCCAATCAGTGTTGTGATTATAAACCTGATTCCAAAGAAACAACCTGTAACCAATGCAAGACCTGCTGCATTGTCACTGAAGTGTTTCATGCATTTAAAAATATCTGTGAGAAACAGAACAGATGATGCAAGGAGACAAACTGGGACATCATGTAGCAAGTCATTTAGCAACACATGTTCATTTTTTCTGTGTTTACTTTCTCCTCCTCCTCCTCTCTAGCTGTTGTGGAAACTTCTGTGCAGGAAGCACATGGCGAAATTACTATTTCCTGCTTTTAACAATGCCCCAAAACATATTTTAAAAGACCTCATCCTCTTGGTAGTTTAAAGACAACCACACAAACAGTATATGTGCAAAAGCCTTTAAATGCTTATTATTTACAGGAAGTTAAATCCAAACACCATCGTGTGACTGGGATGACTCACTGAATCGCACAACTACAAGGCCTTGCTGTTTATTATCTCCCATGAGGTCATGGCTTACTCATATCATCCAAACACACAATTATGATGCCAGCTGTGCCAAATCATGACGTCTTCAAACCTTGTATTTGTATGAATTGTGGATGAATTACACAGCTTAAAACAATGACCTGATTTAGGAAATGAACACTGATCGATTTAGAAATGCATATTTAGGTGTATATTTTTATCGTCTTTCATACCTTTGATGAGTGGACTGATCGATATGGTTAAAATCAATAACATCAGATTTTAAATGAAAAAATAAACACAATGAAAGGCAAAGAGAGCTTCATGTGTGAAATACACCCCAGGTATCCTTTATAAATTGTGTCAGTGACTGTTTTTCTCACATTCTTTTAATAAGTTAAGCTGCAACTCACTGCCTACAATGCGCTGACGACTTTTTGTTTAGCAACAGTAACAGTAAACAGATTCACACCAACCCCCTCCACACATTCCACAGGTTTGATCCCCATGTGTGGAGGAAACTCACAAAATCCTGCATCTCAGGAATCGCCCCAACAAATTTACACCTCTGCTACCAAATGCTGTTGATCTCTTTATCTATTGATTGAAGGAAGAAAGCAGATTTTTCTGTTTTCTAACACCAGGGTTTCCCCTTTACTCACCATCCCACTCTGTCTGTGACTCTCCTTGCCTCCTCTATGCCAATGTCTGTCTGCAGCTGTATTTTTAATCAAGTGTAGGATCCATAGAGAAATGGGCATTTCTTTCACGGCATTACATTCATCCCCCTCCTTTCTGCACTCATGGATCACTGGTTAGCTTAGAAATACAGCCAACACAAAAGCAGCAGCTGACATGTGGAGCTTAATGGTAATAATGGCCATTTTTAAGCCTAATCAATCACATTTAGTGGACATCTCCATTTTTTTGCCCATGAAAAGGTATAAATGACAATAATGATAATAAAAAAAAGAAACAGAGGAAGAATCTGCGGTTGTTGAGGGGAGAAAAAACACCTCAGTAAATATTTTAACTGCTTATTATGATTTGGAGCACACCACAAAAGGAGCATCTGTGCTCCACAGAGCCGAGTGAAAGGAAGGACCCAGATGGTTCTTAGAACTAAACTGTGAAAACTGATCCATGAACTGGGCAAAGTAAAGCCCATTTATTTAACTATTTATTTATTGTGTGTGTGTGTGTGTGTGTCTGGGCCTGTCCGAGTGTATAGACGTGGATGTGTATGGGTGCAGTTGCTTTTATACATGGGAGGACAGTATGTGTGCTTTTGATTGTGCAAATTGATGAGCAGCACTAAAGTCTCAAAAGTCCTGAGAGGACAGAATTCTTTGGACAGCCTATAAAATGTGCAATGAATACCTCAGTTTGTTTATCTTTGCAAGGTTCAGATATTTCAATGTCTCTTCGCCTCTCCTTTTATGAGTCTCTGCGAGTTGTGGTGCGATTCTTAGACACGCAACACAGAGGGCAAAAGGAGGGGGGTGAGTCAGGTTGTCTGTGCTCAACAATGCACTTTCTTTATGACCAAGTCCAAAGTCTTTTTTCCTGCCTCTAGGAGATCAAATATATATCAAAACACTAAAGGAAGAGTTTCTGAGCTGATCCAAAGTGTTGAGGACAACTGGCTGAAAGTTGAAATTACTTCCACTTTGACTTTGTCCTCCAGAATAATCAAGGTAAATGTAATAAGAGACAGCGGAGAACATAGCTTTTCACAAGATAATATGGAAAATTTTACAGCTTTCATCCCTTCCTAATCCTCCCTGCTCTTTTATCTTGTTGGCTTTTTATTGGCTGTGCAGCTCCTGGGAACTTTACTCCAATAAAAAACAATCCTGCGGAATTTTCCACAGAATTTATGCAGTATGCTAAAAGATGGAGATGTACTTCATTCACTGGACAATTCACATTTTGGTGGCGATTTCTAGCTCACACCTCTGTGTAAAGAAGTGTGTGGAAGGCATAGCAGTGTTGCTAAAAGAAAAAGTGACTTGGATTATGAATGCAATGAAGGATTTTAGTTTGACGCTTTATTGTAGTTTCTACTACTCACTTGTTTGACTGATGTATTGCCAAACTATAATTTCTAAACTTTACAGCAGTTAACTTGTAGCAGAGATGTATTTACACTAGATAGTATCTTTGGACTTCATGCAAAAAAAGCTTAAATCCAACATAGCACTGAGTGACATGTAACAAAAAGAAGATAAACAGCATGGGTTAAATGATTAGTGCTATTTGTTCTTTATTTGATTTAGTTCTGCAGAGGTCACACTCAAATCTTTGTCCAGGTAATGTATTACATTTCATCTGCAAAAGCTCTGTTCATTTTCAAAATCAAACTCATAAAAGCATCATATGAGCAATAACCAGAGAGAGGACTCGTAGAAATTTACATATTAATCCAATGTTAAAAATCCTCCTCTATTAAAACTTTTACTGCCTAAAATAAAACGGAAAATGCTTCATGACAAAATGAATATGTCCTCTGCCAAGACATTTCTATGAGCTTTAATTCACAGTGTCCTCAGCATGGTGAGCTAAAGTGCATTACAGCACCTCTGCTGTAAAAAGGAACAATTCCCAGACCTCAATACACCAAGAGTCTGTATAACAGTGCTGGCTGCCGTTGCCAGGAGGCAGGAAAACTATCTCCTGCTGAAGATAAAGTCACTTCAGCTTCCTCAACATCAGTTACAAATCAGGAGATGGGACACACCGAATTAGGCTGGGAAGATAAAGACATGACACAGTGCAGCTCTCTGAGGGGATATTCCCAGGATACAGTTACTTTATCACCAGGAAAGTTATCACAGATGCACTGAACTGATGGAGCAGTGTGGCATCATAGTTTGGGAGCTTTAAGATCCAGTCCAATCACCACCATGAACAACAAAATGTTTATCCAACAAATATCTCAAACTCACAGACACTGAAAAAGACTCCCTCCTGCTAGATATACAGAAAGTTACACCTGCAAAACAGATAAAGACTTTGATCTTTGAAGAAATTGTAAGATAAATACATTTTTGTCAAGAAAACTCTCTTTTTTGCACTGATCATTACTAACTATAAAAATCAGTCAGATGGCCAAAATAACTGGATAGATCTAAAAACAGTAAAAAAGTAGTTGTTTTGAATAAAAAATTAATAAATAAACAGAATAACTGAAGTACAAATCATGTAAACAGCTAGAGAGCAAGACTCACAGGTATGAAAACGTATGTTGGGGCAGATATGACACGCCCCTTTGAGCTATGTGCCTATGGCGAGGCTAAGCTAGTGGGGGCATTGTTCCCATTAAAGGCAATGCATGTACAGTACTGTACTGTACAAAATAAATCGTAACTTGCTCAGTTCACATCTGATTTTCATAAGGTTTACTTTATTGTCAACACCAAAACATGCTATTAATACAGAACATTTGATTTAAAAAAAAAAAAGTTTAATAAAATGTTCTGTTTTATTAGCACGTTTTGCCAGTTTAACAAACACCATCCGCTCATGGAAGCCTTCCCCTCCCTCAAACATAACAGTTTATCACCACATCAGATTTTTCAACAGTGCTCTGCCTGAACTGTAATCTGCAGTTTGAGCCAATCATCCCATTTGATCATTCATGTCTGCAGTCACTACGCACAGTTTGCACTGTATTATGTATGGCGTTACTACTTTGCTGTGGACACAGAATTAGTCATTTATGGTCAGGTTTGAGTTTCCATTATGTGAATGAAACAGTCATCTACTTCCAAAATTAGTAATATAAGCACAATAGTTCCTTATATAAAGTATGTACTATTTTACCTTCCTATCACACAGAATTAGATAAATAGTGAAATAAAGAAATACATACTGCTGAACTATTACACTAAAAGACTTCCCTTATGTAGAGTAAAAATGAAAATACGTGGTTCCCCTATCCTCTGCTTTGTTTTTCAATTTCTCTGAATCAAAGTCTCTTGACAGCCAAACAGAATCGTGTTACAACTCTAAGATCAGGTGGTGTTAACTGGTTAGCTGAGGATAACCAGCAGAGCGGCGGGATATTGACTGTGGGTCAGAGTCCACGGCCTGAGAGCAGAAGTGTAGCGCCCACCTGGGGTTAAAATGGTCAGACCCCATGTGCCTCTGTGCTGTGTAAATAATCCAATTATAGCTGCTCAGTATCAGATTGATGTGAAACTGATTCATTCATCATGTGAGCTGACAGGCGGGGGCTCAGCGGCTGCGTCCTGCAACTTCCTACTGCAGCCTTCCTTTTTAACTCTTCTTAGACACACCCACAACGTTTGACGGTCATGAAGAGAGTCAGAGTCACCCATCTGCTCCCGCTCAATACTGGTGTAGTGACCAAAACCAGCCTTTAGGGAGACCACTGTTAATGGCGGGACTCATGAATTGTTGAATAAAGTTAAATTTGAGATCCAGTGTGTTGATTTTTCAAGTTAAGTGATAGAAATATGTAGATAAATTTACATTTTATCATTTTTTGGAGTAGTAACAGACTAAAAAGCTAAATGAACTTTAAAAATCTGGTCAACGATGTTACCGATCATTTACTGAAACAAATGCTTTTCTATCATGCCACCCATTTGACAGACTCAACAACAGGTGTGCATTTTTCACATATCATATAAATTGAGTCTTCAAATGAACATTACCTGCCTGTAAAACCTAAAAGTTATGTGGTAAAAGCTTTCATATATTCACAGTCACAGGGTGAGCTGGTACCAGAGAGAAAAAAACTGAAGAAAAAAAAGTAATCAAACACAAGCGTTTACAAGCCTGCCATTCATGTCTAAATATAATGCATCACATCACTCTTGTTTATTTACAGATGCCTGAGGGGTTTGTTGGAATAAGTGTGGATAACAACAGCTCGGCACTATTTTTATTGCAAACTGTGCGTGTTTGAGACTGGCCTCTACATTCATGTTCAAGTGTGTAATCTTTTCTTTCGGGCAGATTGTATCCAACAGCAAGCCTGCCAGACTTCTACAGTACTGTATTGATAGTACAACGTAGTGTTATGTAACTCATAACTAAGTAATGCACTGTTGTGACTCTAAAAATACATGCTATAACTATTTAGTGTGTCTCATATTTTAAAACTCAATTACAAACAATTACAGAAATCTAAGAAGATTTATTACTTGTGTCGAATAACAGAAAACTATCTGAGATTAATCATTAGACTTGGTGACAAAGTTATTTCTACTAAACTACAGTGGCATCCCAGGACAAAGGATGGAGAACACTAATATTTATCAATACTAATATCATTATCAAGACTCTTTCATGATTCAAGTCTTTTTTGTAACTTTGGTTAAAAAGACAAGATGACAGCATGTTTTGAACAGAACTGGCATTGCTTTTATTCTTGAGAAAGTGACTGTTTCTGAAAAGAATGGCACATTTTCAGCCATCAAAAACGCAGCAGATGTAACACCTTCAATGTAGCATTCGACTAGGTGATGTAGAAAGAAATCAGCAGCAACACATTTATCTCCACTATAAAGAAAATCAAATAAAGTTAATTAGCACTTGTATAAGGGAGTTTAACGAGCTGTAGTTGCAGGTGTAAGATGTACTTTATATTAATGTACTTGTATATTAACATACAGGTCTTTTTTCTTTTCTCTGGATGTGACATTTGAACACATCATAATAATGTATTATTTACTTTTGACTTAATTCTCCTTTTAACAACCTGACCTTGAATGTAATCCCTTTACAATGTAATCATATGTCATCGCAGTTAGTTAGCTGAAAAGCTTTGATCCTGCTGATTTCAACTTTGGACTGTGATTTTTAACAAACAGGACTTGTTATAAAGTCGAGGTGTGTTTACCCAGCCACAAAGTCAAGTTTGCCGTATTTTAGCTTGATTTATACACACATTGTTAATGGGCTTGTCCTTAGAGGCTATGCCCACCTTGCAAGAATCTATGTTGCATCATTAATTGCAAGTGAGTATGAGGATTATTTGTCTAACTCAACTTTTTTTAAAAACTTTAGTCTGTGTTTATTAAATCAGAGGTGCACGCAAATTAACAATGTTGCTTAACATTACTTCAAGTGCAGAACTGCGTTTTTAGATGGAACTCGGTCTTGATCTCTATCCCTATCTAGTAGAGAGTTGTAGTCTGTGGACAGGATGGGAAACTTCGTCTGCCAAGACATTAAGTCTAATCTCACTAAGTACCTAATCAAACAACATGCTACTACTAAGCTAGTTACCAGAAAGTCTAGCACCACAAACAACTGTGACCCAAATGCAGCCCACATTTGATCAGCAGGTCAAGAACAAGTCACTTCATTCAAACAGTCAAAGCCTGATTTCACTGACAGCGCCACAATCTGAAAGCCAACAAGGACCAAACAGACTGAATGCAAGGTATGTTGTTCCTCATCTCTTTAGACCGCTGCTGAAACTAGCCTGACAAGCAAATAAATGCTAAGACAAAATTTAGAGTATAAGAGCAAAGAAGGGAAATTACTTTTCCAAGTAACTAGATGTAGCTCAAGTGTAAGTTCATTGAGGAAGACTGTATTTGCATCATCAGCCACCTGATTCTCTTTCCCCTCACATTCTCACTCACTTTTTCTGCTGTCATTGGTGGGGGCAGTCATTGGTTAATCAGCTGTTTACTCAATAGCATGGTGGCCCACCCTCACTGTTACTCTGTCACTGTTCTGCCCCCTTTTTAGATATGATTTTTCTTAGCCTCCAGTTCTTTCATGCTGTTGATTTGAGCTTGTCCTCCATCTCTCCATCTACACCTGGTCTCTGCAGAATCATCAGTTCCATGTTTTACCCACCTGGTGCGAGTCATCAACTGCCACCACGATCCCTGTCAGGACTCCATGGAGGATTTTCCTGCTGCTGCGCAGATCAATCATCCTACCATCTCAGTTGAGCAACAAGTTGAGCAACATTATCTTAATAACCGTCGCAATAGATAACTTTTTCATTCTTGACTTTGTCCCTCCTGATTATAGTATTTTAATAAAGCAGGAACTCATATCAGGTTCACGTCCTTTAACTCTTTAGAGTCCAATTTTAGGCAGTACTAAAAAGAAACGTGGTGACTAAAAGTGTTGTGTTGTGTTTAAATGTGAATCTAAAAAAAGGTTCACATTAATAGCCAAGGTCACATTATTTGGGTGAAGTGTCATGTTGATGTTTTTTTATTTATTTTTTATTACAAAACAGACAAATTAACGTCAAATTTGGAAAAAAATATCTAATAAGATGTTTTCACAACTTTAAAAGTCAAAAAATCTTTTCATGATGGGTGATTTAACTTTATAAATATTATTCTCACCACTGATACAGCTCTAAACATTTTAAACTATTGGACGAGTTATAAATTGAAATCTTTTGCAGTCTAGGCAGTCATTATGTCTCATATTATACAATTTACTTCAGAAACTCAGAGCGCCTGTAACCTCATCCTTTAACCTTATCTATTTGCATCATAGAGAACTCATATTAATATGGTGCTTAGCCCAAAAATAGAGCCAGTCTGCAGATAATTGTTTTGCATATTCATTAAACACCTTTAAAAATAGAAGAAGGCCCAATCTGCTATCTGAAATGTAATTGTGTGTAGAAACCCCACTAAAAAGAGTCACCACCACAGTTTCTATTATATTTCCCCAAGCTGTCCCCTTTAAACAGATGTGTTGTCACTGCAGCATAACACCCTAATCTGTTTAAGCACCCTGCCACAAAAGAGACACTGATATACATAATTGTAATCAAGTTTGACAACAATGCCAAATAAAAGATCCTGCATAAATCAGGATCTGGTTTTCTGGATCCACTGGGGCTCAAGCGGGACAAGCTGCTGGTCTGTCGAGGGGCTTCACTGAGCCCAACAGGGCAGGCCAAAAGGAAATGTTTGGTTAGCGACACTGGCTTCCTCAGAGGGACTTCTGCATTACATTCAAGCCCCTGACACACACACATACAACAGTATCTGCTGAGGGACTGGAGCGTGTAATGAGAGCCAAAATAAAGAGGCACTTAAAGTGTGGCCCCAGCACCTACAAAGGCTTCCACAGTGTGTTGTATAATAGGGCCTGACCGTGTAACCCCTCAGCCCCAGCCCACCCCCACATCTGTGTTATTAATGTAACAGTGCCGTGTATGGCCTCACACTGCCAAGCACATATTTAACCTCCTCCATCCTTAATGCTAGATAAAGTGCTCAGAGAAATATTCCACAAAGAGACCACAGCCATTCCCCCCCGACAACGACACGTGTTTTATTCCCCACAAAAGAACACTGAGGACATTAAAATGTATCTCTGTCGTGCCACAAGCCACACACTATTGTCCTGTGGCTGTCAGAGTGCTAAACTGCCTCTTTTTATTGTTTGTCATTTTTCTGGAGCTGACCTGAACCTCGTGGTCCTGTAAATCACATCACTTTAAGTGCCAAGGGAAATACAGCCCGGTGTTACAGCTTGATTGGTGCAGTAAGGGCAGGAGAGAAAAAAAAAAAGAACAAGGGTGGTGAAACCTGTGGATTCTCTGAGATATCTCTTCCCAATGCCTCATGGGCCATTAACTGCCTATCAAAGGCCCAACAGGCTCTCCTGGCTGATCTGCTATCAGAGTTATGAGAGGATGTTCACAAGCAACTGTCCCAGCAAACATCTCCGTTCTTGGCATGAAGTCAAATTCATGTGTCATTATTTTAATTGCCAAATAAAGAATGATTTTTTTTGTTTTGTTTTTGTTTGATTCTCCAGAACTCGGAAATCTTGTAACATCCTCATAGACAAAGCGGCAAATGTGTCACTATTTCCTCCTTATATCTAATTCCAGGTGGGCCTCCACTTTGTCTGCTGGACAGGCACCATCGCGTTAATCAGCTGGTGTGTATGGTACAAAAGCTCTCAGAAATTGTATTTGCTATTCTCAGGAAGAAAAAGGGGGAAAAATCAGCCCAATGTGTGATCCTGCCAACAGTGTCCTGCATTTTATATAATTACCATGTTTATTGGATTTTTATTTTCAAAGTAACAAAGGGACCATCTGCCTACAGCAGCTCCTCAGCCGAGCCCCCCGATCAGATGTGAAACATACTGGGGAACAAATCATAGCCCTCTGACTCCCCCCATCAAACTTTAGAGGATTCAGCACCCTCCAGCCTCTCGCCAAGCCCAAATACACAACCATTTGTGTATCCGAAAATGTCTGCTTTTTGTGCACAAATGACTGAGTTCAGGGTTAAACATTGGGCCTTGTTTTGCCCCACTGTGATCATGAGATTTAAGTAACTGTGATGTTTCTCTATATCCTTCTTTACTTGCTTATTTCCACATTTCACATTGTAATTCGTGCACTTTGTGTTTTGTAATCTTTGCAGCAACAGCAGCATTTAAAACATCCATAACAGGATTGATTCAGACCTCGAAAAACAACTTCTCCACTAGAAACAAGCTAGAAACAATTTTTCAAAATACTTAGTTTTGGCCTCAGCAACAGATGGATAAAAGACCACCTGGGCTTCAGAAACCAAATCACACTCTTGGCGCAAATATAGCTTTGGGTGAGTGAGGAATGATGGCAGAATTTTCGGATGCGTTGTTTACCCAGTAGGTAACAGGGCACCTTATCAATTGTTCCATTACCTCACATGCAATGATGTGGATAACAGTATTTTGACACTCATCTCAGCTTGTCTGTCTGGGAGAACACGTTGGACAAGAAACACAAAAGCAATGATAAGAGCACTTCAAAGTTTGCTCTGAAAGTGTCTGGAAAGAAAGGTCACCTTTAAGTCATTCTAAACATTTCTTTTATCCCACAGAGCGCCAGACGAGCCGGGTTGAATGCATCTAAGCATTCAAGGACTGCTGCCAACTTGGAAAGGTAAAAGTTTTAATTTTACTTTTTTTTCATAATTCTTTGGTTTGAAAATTTAACATATATGACAATTAAATAAGACATCTTGATGCGTTTAGGTCCTAGAGAAACCCGAGTAGAAAAATTGTAAATGCAACATGCTGTTCCAGAGCATGAATGCCACTTCCCTTGTCCCAACTGGCTCATCTGTGTCACTGTGGAGCCCCTCGACACAGCGAGGTGAGAGGCCTGTTAAAAGACGCTCCACTGGGAACAAGGAGAGTGGAGAGACTGCCTCTTTCCCTCTCTCACTGGGATCGTATTTCTAAGGGTTATCAAGCGGCTCATTTAAATGAGGGCTGGTCACAGCAGGAACCAGCTGAACAAAGTTACTATTACCAGCGCCTCTCCTGTGCTGCTCTCACTCGGCCCTAATTGGGTTTGACTGCATTTGTTTAAATCCACAGTGGAAGAAAGAGAAAGGAGGGTGGAGGGGTTGCAGTGAAACTGAAGTGTGTCAGTTTGTCCAGACACGGTGGCACTTAAGAAAAAAGGGGTTACCACTCCCTGGGCTTATTAAACAGCAGTTGAGGGGGGGGTGATAGTTGGTGGGTCGGAGAACAGGCCTGGTCAGTCAGTGACTGGAACAAGCCATTCGCGGTCTCTGCTAGCACATGAACAATCACCTCTGGTGGTCCCAACTCATTTCCTCAGCCAGCGGGAGCACTGACACACTGTGTACACTGGTGCACGGACACCCACATAGGCATGTAACACATGAACATGTACACAAACACTCCTAATCCATAACCACTCCCACAGTTACCAAGTTGTTCAACGCTGAGCTCCATGCTAGCATGTGGTTGCCGCGGGGCTCTAGCAACAGGAAGACTTTGATTTAAAGTAAAACAACATTTGACAGCAGTCAGGAGAAAGTTAGAGGGCATGAAAGCTCAATATGTTTGAATCAGCAGCTTTTTACCCCCCCCCTGCAAGGACAACACTGACCCTTTCACAAGTACTAAAACTAAGATCTCACAATGCTCTAAAGTTATCCTCTGTGACATACTGCAAAGTCAGATGATGCTGACCATCAACCAATGGCAGCATGTACTAACTGGGGACAAAGCCGATCAAATGCTGTTTAAATGTCAGCCATCCGTAGTTCCCAGTTCACATAAACAAAGATAAATGATAACTCTAATGGCCCTCTACTTTTTTCAAGCATGTTTTTCCCCCTCTTGACCACACTTTGCCTCGCATCACGCTAAAAAGGGATTCCTTGTAAATTTTATTGCAGCAGTGTCAAAAAGACTCCCATCGAAGAAGCAGTAAATATTCTAACAACGTCTAGATGCAAAGCCATTTCTGCTGGCTCCAGGCACTGAATTAGGCCAGCCTGTTTCTAGTTAGACAGTCATTAAAGAGATCTTACAGCCACAGCAAATGGTTTCCTGTCCTGAGTGCTTAACTCCTGTAGTAGGAAATGTCCTAGGCCGTAAAGGGTGAACCAAACTTCCTGAACATTTTTTAAAGTTACCACAGAGGGCACGCGGCGTGTTCCGACCATGCGATGTGGCCAATCAAACGGGACCCTGCTTGACCCTTACATGGCACTGACCGTTTAAACAGGTGGTGTCCATTTATTGGACCAGCATTGTGTTTAATATGGGAATGACAGGCTTATTCACTCGCCGGGGAAATACTCAACCTGGTATGAAAAGAATAACATTGAGAAAGAGGAAGAATAAACAGTGGAGGCTTCACTGCTGAGAAAATATCATTCATCAAAGCTGAGATGGGCCCC
The DNA here is from genome assembly GCA_962446985.1 of Xyrichtys novacula. NCBI lineage: Eukaryota > Metazoa > Chordata > Actinopteri > Labriformes > Labridae > Xyrichtys > Xyrichtys novacula. Next base: position 20,863,563 of record OY660864.1, on the reverse strand, counting down.
CTTTCTTGGATATTATTGTCACATTTAAGGTGCAAATCAGTTTAGAAACTGCAACAAACTGTGTTGAAGTCCTGTTGTGAGTTAATGTTACTAAAAATCTTCATAAGAAACAATATTTTCATGCTTTAAACCCCCGTATTCATTCTGTTTCTTTAGACACATCATGGACAGCAGCTCAATTTGGCGGACAAACATATCCTCCCATCTCGACCTCCAAATTAGCAGCCAGTTTGCAGGCGGCATAATCTCTCCCAAGACAGTAAAGGTGTTGAGACCTGAGAGGTAGAACAGCTGCTGACTACATCCTACAGGTGACTCTGCCTTTCTTTGAGCTGAAAAAAACAAAAGAAAAGGACCCAGGTTTTCTGTTCCCACCGCTCACTGTCTGGCCTTTGACTAGAACAAAACCTGGCCTGGCAGACAGCATGGATCATCTATTAGTCATGTGGAAACACATTCACATTCACAGTCAGCTCAGCCGGATGTATACTGCAGCACAAAGGTGGGGTTTATGGCGCTATGGTTTGTCTGGCTATGCATATGTCTCCAAGCCTGGGGCAGTGACTAGAACAAATGGTGAAAATATGATATTACAGCGTCAAGGGATTGGGTGACTAATATCCCAGGAGATTTGTACCAACATGAGTGTTATGAATCAATGCACTCAGAGTCGATAAAAGTACTGTAAATGTCAAGTTAATAGCTGGCTGCAACGGACATATGAGTTTTAAAAGGAAAAGATGAACAATGCCAGCATTGTAAAAAAGGTGGGGTTGTTGGCAGGTCAGATTCTTTCAGTCCATTAACGATCCATACACTGTGTTTGAGACTGCAGAGATATGAATACACAAGTTACTTAGGCGAGACCAAGGGTGTTAACTGTGTGCTGATTGTCATTGCTCAAGTCAAAGCTTGGAACAAATAGCTCATTCACAAACAGTTTGATAAAATAATAAAATAACATCTGAAGCTAAATCAAAATAGATGATGTACCTGGAAAGAAATGTAAGTAAAAAGCTTTTTTTTTTTCTTTACTTCTTTTATTTAACATGAAGAGCATTTTGTTCAGGCAGACACGTACTGTATATTCTTATGTATATTCAAATGCATATATTCGCACACCATGGGTGTAATGCTGCAGTGTTTGTGGCATTGTGTCAACAGAGGCAGATATGTAACTCCAGAGCAGAGCGTTGGTAATGATGCTGTCCAGTCATTAATCACTGGCTCCAGAGAAAACAGAGAGTTCACTCATGGCAGAATGGTCCTGGCCCTGGGACGGAGATTAGAGGCCTAATGAAAGCAAAACAAAGCTGGACATGTGAAATTTATTGGCACATTTATAAAAGCAGCCCCAGAAGGACACTGCCACCAATAATCATTTCAGAATCCCAGTCAAGTGCTGTTTCCTCGGCCAGCCACAATCTGGAGAGGGGATATTTGTGGAGTGGCTGAACAAACACAGATTTGCTGGTATCTCCATCTTTCCCAGCAGCTGGGAAGGCAGAGGGAAGGCAGGTCGCTGGTGTACCGACTGACGCCCCGCCTCGCTGCAGTTGACTTCTGGGAACAACACCCTCTGTCCTCCTGGCTCCTCCTATGACCCAGTGGGCTGGAGTACAAAGCAGCAAACTGTCTGCAACCTCTCAGCTCCCTCCACTTTGTGTCTTGAATCCTACTGGAGGCCAATAAAAACCCCAAAAGAGGAGGGACTACAGACTGTTGTCCAATCCAAAGTTTTTCCACCGGTCAACTGTATTGTATCTCAGGCTGATATACTGTTTCTAAAGCTCGAGTATTATCAACACTACCAGCAAACTAACTGGTTTGAACAATTATGACACGATCGCTCTGCTGTCACTTTGCCAAAAACTGTATGATGACTCTCAGTATGATTTATTTAATGTTGAATTGGTGTAAAAAAAAAAAAAAAAAAAAAAAAAAATGCATTTTACTGCAGAATACTCACAATAAATAAGCTGATGGTGCAAAAACTTGTAACTTGCATAAATCAAAGTTTTATTTGACGACACTTCAACTTGTAAGATTTGTTGCCAAGTTATGATGTTTTTGTCCAAAGAAGGCCATGAATCAGGACAGAAATGAGGATATTCAGCCTAATGGCATGTTGCTTAATGTGTACCACATGCAGCAGGCTGGGAGGAAAAGGAAATGGTACTTAAAATGGCCATTGTTCCAATTCAGAGCCAATCTGGAGATAATGACACCAACATCAATAGCAGACAGTCGATACGCGGATAACATCTTTTTTCCCTTTCAGTTGAGCTGTTATCATCAGACCAGGGATTAACTATTTTGACTTTGAGGGTTATGACCTCGCCGCTGTTGTTAAGTATGATTTCAAGATGTTCCTAAAAAACTTGAAGTCTAACTGATACATGGGAGTCTGGTGGGAACAGGTGAGTTCAACGTTTGTGTGTGATAGACTTAACAGATGCGAGTGGAGTAATCCTATAACAACATATCAAACTAAGAATCAGATGTAATGCCTACATGCAGAAGAATACAGTCATAATACTGCAAACATGTGCAGCTGATGTGAGGATTAAACCAGTCCGTGACATACCCATGTAATTACTTCACCGCTCCATGGTGTGATCCATGTGTGCTTTGTGCTCGTCTTTAGTTGATGGTCAGTTGCTCTGCCTGCCTTTATTTTACTCTGTACACTGAGCCGTTCTCCATGGCAACCACTAATTAGGGATGATTCCTACATGTGCCCTTTGCCCTTGGAAATTTGCCTTTTTTATCCCGTCCTCCTGTTGATGTAATTCTACACCGCTTCTCTGGGCACAGTGTAAATTATTCACCTCTCTAAAATAGGCCTCTGGACGCATGACCTCTAACCTGCACAAGAACTCAGCTCTTTAAGGGCAGAAATCTACACTTTTTTTGTGGAAATCCAAATATGTAGAAGAAAGTGAAACAGAATTAACAGGAAACACAAACCTGCCTGTTTGTCTATTTAAAATCCATACAAGTGAGAGAGCAGTGTGACAGTCATTTTATGGAAAACTGGGAGGATAACAGCAACTGTCTGCATGACAAGAATGAATACCACAGTGAAAAGAGGCGCAGAGATGTCTGATCAAACAACTTTAACATCTAAATCGCTCTTTCCTTGAACTAAGTGGAAAGTTGGAAAGAAACTCATGTGAGCTCCACAGTGATAGAAAACTGCCAGACTGATCAGATGAAACACATTTTGACAAACTAAATGTGACTGCAGTGTACATGTTCGTGTCAATGCCTGGCTTACATTTGGATGCTTGAGCGTTATGTGTTGCCAGTGGATGCAGAGCCTGGAAATGTAGCAGGGTGCCACCGATGACACGGAGACACTTCAACCCACAGGCTCTAACCCCTTTTTGAACTGTCAAAGGCACACAACGAGGGACCATATGTTTGTGAGAGTACAAGCACTCCCCTGTGCAAAATTCAGGGGGAGAATGAAAACATTTTGCCATTCTTGTTTCCCTCTGCAATCGGATCAGCCATCAAGCCATCCAGCGAGGATGGCTGAGGGAAAGAGAAAAAAAAAAAAGCAAACACTTACACTCATAGTGCAATCAGCCTGCAGTCCCTGGATGAGGACCGAAAAGTAAATTACATAAAACAGACATATGTCATTCTGATTCCACTCAAATTGTGGATTACTGCTTTGATTAATCACTCTTTAATCCCAGCGCTGAATTTATATGTGCCCCATCAGAGAAATAAGCTTATTCCTCTCTAGCAAAGGGCCGTGATTATTTCTTTCTTCTCCCTGAGCTATTCTTCATCGCCTGCGGATTGCAACTCAATTATCTTTGTGTCAGACGATTATCTCCAGTTTTAATTTAATCTTCATTACGCCGCAGCCATATTTCAATTAACCACACTATCGGAGTGTTAGTAACACTTACTGTACTTAAACCTGTAATTTTCTTCATTTAATATTGTGCAAAGAGCTGCTGTGGCGAGTAACAGATGTCATAATTATGCACTTACTAAACATATTTCACACTTGTCAGAGCTGGTGGTATGCTGAGACTCAGTATGCAGCTGTATTAATCTAATGGCAATATGCTTTAGTTGTGATCTATAATACTGCCGCAATCTGCTCGGGGTCTCTGCTTAATTGTGACACAGAACCAGAGAGGGCAGCTGGGTTTAGGAGGTTCAAGCATTACTAGATTACTCAACATTCTCATTGTATTTCACTGCTGTAACAATCAAAACCAAGAGCCTGCTCCTCACTCATGTGAGTATGAAAGAAGAAGACTATTTTTGCAACTACTTAATCGAACAATCGGGGATTTATGCTCACCATTATGTCACAGACAAGACTTATTTAAAAAAAGAAAGTTTTTACTGTTACCTTGATGTTTTTTTCTTAATCTACAGTGCATGCTGTGCCAGATACAGTCACACAATGTGGGGAAGTTTTAGTGCAAAGCTTACCGGATGTTGTGCTGGATTAGACAAGGTGAAATGATCTGGGAACGGAGTTGTGTTTGGGGCATTTTCTAGCCTTTACTAAGGGATCAATACTGCACTGGTTGCTATGGATAAAACACCGGCCTTCTATTTTTTTATTTTTGATCAATCAGGGAAAAGGTCCATAAAGATAATTTTCTAGCCTAACCTGCAGGAACCTGTCCCTAAACACAACCCTCTTACCATGCAGGATAACATGCAGTCATTTTTGTTTCTGAACCTTTGCCATATTTTAGCATCACTTTCCTTTAATTGACAACTTATAAAGCCAGTTCTGTATTCTGTCTGCAAATGCAACACTGGGAATGAAAAATATGAAAGAAAAAAATAAGACAAGGTTGTCAAGCTTATTTGAAAAGGGTTTCAATTTTTGTCCATGTTCTTCCATTCCAGTAAGTGTATTTTTAAAGAACACCAAGGACACAGTATTAACGTATAAACATTTATTATCTTCCTGTGATAAGATGATGGAACTTTATACGTGGACTTTTTCCCATTTTGTTTATGTAGAAAATATCATATTATTGCTTCTTGAACTGATTCCAAGTCCCTCTCCTCAAGGTCTTTTTTATCTTAGAAAAACAGCTTTCATCCAAGTTCCTGCATGGTATTATTTACCATAAACAATGTTATCACAGTGGCTGGATGAGTACTACCTCTTATCTACTTGTAAGATAAATCCCTTTTTTTCCCATCAATATTTGGGCCAAAAAACAAAAAACAAAAAGACACAACAAGGAAACATTGTTACACAACCACAATTAGTGTTGTTGACTTGTAGATCTGTTATTCAGAGATGGATTATAGACAAAATCAGCTTTTTGTGCACTTGATCTCCTCACAGATTATCCATGTATTTTCCTCCAAAGGATAAGAACACCTAATCCCTCAGTAACACGGCTACAGAGTAATACTGTATGAATCACTGTCACATACAGCCCTGTGATAACCAACAATGACAAACAATTGAACATTAGGGGAACCTTTTACAAACTCTCCACATCTTATGGAAATGTTGCACAACTCCAAACTACTTAGAAAAGTTGAACTATCAGGTCTCTAGTTGCAATCAAGAAAAGCCAGCCAAGTATGTCTCCACATCTAACCCAGCATGATAATGCACTAACCCTGTTGCCAGTTCAATGAATCCAGACACTGGCTGCCTCAGTTTCCTCCCGCTAAGAAGAGAGAATAGATTACCAATAGCTCAGGCAGGGAGGCAAACAAACATACAAATAAGCTGCACTCAGTCAGAGAACGCCTGGCAATTAAAGCAAAATGCCTGTGATGCCCACCAGATAGGAAATGTGTGGGACATGAACCAAATGTGCAGAGCAGACCCGCCAAGTAGTCCACATAGAGCGGAAGAGCCGCAGGGCAGGCTGTCAGACATGTAGGGAGCATTATGCAAAAAAGCAACTTGAAATCTTGACTGAGTTTAATCCCAAACAAAGGATGTTGTGAGGGTCTTAATGAAATAGTTATAGAAATTCATATTATCAGATTCATCTATAGATAATAGCTGGTCGGGGTATTAGCCATGCTCCATCAAAAGCAAACTGAAACACCCATGTTTCTTCTTGGCTCAAAAACACCACCTGGTTGATGCCCTAAAACCAAGTTCAACAGATAATAGATGTTGTGTGGTGCTTTAAACTAAACCTGGGAAGTGTTTGAAGTTGAGCTTGATAATCTGTGCAATCTCAAAGGGATATCCTGGCGACTAATTTTTCAGAATGGGCAGTAATATGAATAATATGTGTGAGGGGCCCAGGGCCATTGGCTGCTTTGAACGTTGAGCGCTGAGAAAAGGTGAAGTGAAATGAGCACACATGCAGGTGTGTGGTGCGGAGAAAACAAAGCTCGATGTTGTCGTCAATATTTACAAGAGTTTGGTTGAGCCCTCAGAGTCTTCATTTTCAGACTTTTTCTTTCCCGGAGTACTTTTTGTTTGTTGGTATTTGTCTGTGTGCGCGTTTGCTCATGTACACAAACGACTGTTTTTGTATTCCCAGACGGAGAGGTGCACTAGAGGAGAGAGTGAGAAGAGGGGGGAAAGGCGAGGAGCCGAGGCAATCAGGGGTTATTGTTACTGACAGGGCTGCACCTTGATGGGCTAGGCGCTGCATTGTTTGTCACCTAACCAACCTCAATCAATCAATCATCTCCCTCAGCCTGCATCCCCGATCAATCAGCTCAACGCTACGCCCACAGAGGGCCCTCCTGTGCCCTGCTACCTGGCTCAGGTTTCACTGGCCAATCGGGTGTCACCGCACCGAGTAAGACCAATATCAAAGCACTCAGGACACATCTTAATATTCAAAGAACGGCTGCTGAATCTTCATTCGCTCTCACTTTAAACTCATTTTCAGTCAAGTTTTAAATTCATGTAATTTTATTTTGCTCACGACAAACGAACTCTGCAGAGCGAGGTAATTATCCGCACTGATGTGTAGTGATCAGATTTAGATCTATAGGAGCAGGTTAAGATAATGTCATGTTTTATGCTTGCACGCTGTTTGCAAATTGGCTCCGGCTACTTCCTGTGTTGCATCTTCCATGCTTTTTTGGTACATGTTTGCTCGTTAATTCTTAACACATGTACTGTAGCTGTGAGGCATTATTCAGAACAACAACTCTGGAAATTCTCAGGAAATGGCTAAAAGTCAGAGATATGTGTGATGAACTCTGTTAAGTGTAAGGCAAATGTTATCAGAGGTTTTAAAAAAAAAAAAAAAAAACTGAATACCATCACCTAAATAAAATTTTACTGTAAATGTTACACTGCAGCTGCCTTTGCATTAAAACAGCTGATATATGTTCAAGTGTTTAAAAAAAATGTGTGTCTTCATGTAGGGGTTTCCTTATTATTTACTGTTGGCTGTAACTTTTATTCTAACATAATTTCGAATAATGACACATGTTCAGAATAAGAACCATTGAAATCCTAAATAATTATTATCCTTAACATGCGCAAAGTTCAGTGTGTATTATAAATAAGGGAGCTTACTATTACGGTTATGGATTTTGTATTCTCTCATTTAATGAGAGTACCAACTTTGTTCTCCAAAAACTCCTCAAAGTGGTACTTTCTAAGATTAATGCTCCATAATGGATGTAAATGTATGAAATAAGCACCTCCACCAGCTCTGTCTATTGATCTCCTTCATGTTGTGATGAGGGTGTGTTTCATCCGGTGTGGGTTGTCTCCCTCCCTGGGCCCCAACTGGGGCTGATGTTTCTTTTTTCAGCACATTAGGTTGCAGCCTTAGGGGTGCTTTGACCAGTGGATCAATGGCTCTCGCGCTCTTGTCACCATTCATTTGGAGTGAGCGAGCGCTGGCTCCAGTCCTCGTCTGCCGCTGGCCCTCCTTTCACCTGGCCCCCTCTCTCTCTCCCTGAGCTCCCCTGACAGCTGGCTGCCACGACCGGCAGCAGACAGACAACAAGTCCTTGGGCTCCACAAACGCATGCACGCACTCTACAAGCACACACATCTCCGCGGCAAGGGGCTGTGATGCATCTGGATGCTGACGCCATGCACCCCCGCTTTTTTCTTTTACTCCAGCTCACACTCTCCTTTTGACTGTTTCTCCACCTCCGTCTACCCATCCGCCCCAGTTGTTCTCAGCTGCTGTTCAGTCTGTCTGCGTTTTTCTGCCTCTTCTGGGTCTCTGAAGTCAGGAAGGAGCAGATCCTGGAGTCTGAGAAGAACCAATGGTAATGTAACACAGAACCACTCACGTTATGGCTGCAGCTCCTACAACTGCAGGAAACAGAGCCTGAATTCATGTTTCAGTCAAGTCAAATATATGAGAATCAAGTTTGATCCTGAACATATCCATTTAGAATAAAATCTTTCTTTTAATTCAACAGGCCTAAAGCAGAAGAATAAAGTCAGAACAAAAAAATGAAGCTTTCAACTTCTGGAACTTAAAGCTAAACCAGATCAAACTGCTTTTACTGCAACATCAAAAACTGTTTATTATTCAGGAACAACAAGCACTCCTAAATATCCCCACTAGTTATTGTGCCCTTGTGCTACAGAACATATTGCACTGTATGTAAAAATGAACAAACATCGGCTGGGCGTCAGCCATCGACGAGGAGGCTTGTTTTATCGCCTGTACTTTATTACAGTTTGCCATCTGCACGGAGGTATGTTAATAGCTAGCTGTGACTATTTACACATATGAAAAAGTACATCCATCTGCCATGTTCTGCCAATCTCGCATGAATCAGTCCCGCCTTCCCCAACGAACAACTGCTGTTTATTCACAAGGTGACAGGCAGCACCAAAGCCTGGCGACACCTGCACCTTACATCCTGCACGTCTGACATATGTGAACCTCGCACAAACACACAGACACACAAAAAACATCACAGATCTCACCTTGCCAAGTCGCACCCTCCCCATAACCCTCCCTCCCTATTACCATGTTTCTTGTGGTTTCATTACGACACAATATGTCTGGGCCCCCCCTTGACATTTGTGTTTGCCACTTAGTTTTGAGAGGATTCATACGGAGAGGCTCACGTGTCAAATGAGCAAGAACCTATCAATTCTAATCAGTCAAAAAGGGATTATGAGGCTAATTACTTATATAGTCATTTAGGTTAATGCCCTCGCCAGGACTTGGCTTAACACTCCACCAGGTGACAAAGAGTGGCTGGGAGCGCTGGGCCATTTGAGGCAACAGCAAGATCCATAGTAATTATTATCTCACACAAATACTGTATACACATCCCTTATAAAGTGACAGAGAAATGCCCTAAGGAAAAACTAAGATGCTTTTAACAGCGGCAATAATCAAATAATATACGATTATGCATAACATGCTGTACTGCGCATCAAATAACAGCTTCTTTTTGGCGTACTTATATTGGATGAATTATAACAATCCATATAAAGCTAATATCAGGGTGGAAACTGAAAAATAAATCTTGATTATGTTCACAGAAACATCCTCGGCTGCGGTGTGAACAAGCCGAGCATTATGCCATAAGTGTGGGGTAAATCACCCTCTGCGAGAATGTATGGCCCTGCATCAGTCAACAATAGCAATAATCTCACTAATCGCTGGTTTTTGCAGCAACAGCAACACAAACAGGAAGAGTTTTTCAGAGGTGACGGGCTGCTTAACAGGCAAAAGAAAGGAGGAGAAAAGTCGAATGTTTTCTAAAATTTGATAACAATTCTGTATCTCGATAGAAAAGAAATGAACAAACAACTTTAGGCACCTCTTATCGATAGGATAGTAAATTATCTCTTTATTTTTGTGCTTTTCTGCTCATTTGATTTTCACAACCGACATAAAACTGTCATCAAGGAAGCATCTGTTACCTAGCATGAGAAATACATCATGTCAGGGTAGTAACCAGAGCCAGGTAGAGTACAGTGCGCTATGTCTGAGGTGAGAGAACATTAAGCATTAATCCCCACCTGACACTAATACTTGATGTATGATTGACCCCGAAGCAGGACACTGCACATTACAATCTGGGCCATATGGCAAGACATTAGCCCTTCAACCCTCCAGCAGGATAATCTCTCCACTCTGGCAACGCTTTTTCTTCACAGATTTCTTTGCACAATAATTGCATGACAGTATTAAAGCATGGCGACAGATTTAGAAAGGCCTGCGTCACTGGACAGAGGAGGGGCTCTTTTTTTCCCCAGAGGAAGTAAGGAAACATAATCTGTGATCAAAGACGACATGCAAAAACCCGTTCAAAGTCACACTTATGTAAAATGTATTTTTGGCCACAAACAGTTCAGTGAAATGAAAAGGTAATAATTCTTATATTTCTGAGAGTGGATTTTGTTGTTTCTTTTTTGTGTCAAATAAATTAGGTTCATGAAATTCACTTAATATAAATGTGTAGTTTTATTGTTAGATGCATAAAATGAAACTTAAACTGGTGCCAGATTGAGAGGGTGTGCAAAACCAATCTGTCCCCCAGGTGAAGACAGACAGTCTGGGGAGGTTGCGTTGTTTCACTGCCAGGAGATCATCAGCTGACCGTGCAACACACTGGTGTAGCTACCTTAAAACTATTGTCACAATAGCAACAGCCCATAAAAAAAATATAAAAATACAAGGTAAAAGAAAACAAAGGATACTGCTACAAATCCTAAAGCAGCTACAAACACCACAAACCCATGCATACACTCATAATTTAGCCCCCCCTACCCCACCCCCCAGCAGCACTGGTCCTCCTGCAGTGGGGAGCAGCTAAAATCCCGGCCCACTCCTCTGCAACCCAAGCTGGTAATGAACAAATTCACTGCGCATTACTCTGGACTTGATCTCTAGCAAAATAGTGCTGGAACAAACAATTTGGTTTGTCAACACCTTTCTCTGGACTCCTCCATCAATGTCAGGGGTCCAAATTTAAACAGCAAAGTGCATTTGACTGCAGGACCCTGAGCTGATTAGACTTCCCAGCTCAGCGAATCGCTCTAGACAGGACGGCAGCTCTGATTGCTAACCCAGCTTGAAAATAGTCTCCGCTGCCCCGGGATTAGCATGAATATTTTGATATAGATCGATAAGCAATCTCCACTCCATAAGAAATGCCAGCAGCCTTCATTTGGCTGATCAAAGGCACATCAGCCACTGGGCGACAGCTGGCTATTGTTTTTCAGCCACGGCTCTGTTGAGGGAGCGAATCCTTGGGAGGGATCCACAAGCACGGCTCCCCTGCTCTTCCCACCTAATCGTGGAAACAATCACTGTTTCACAGGATCCCATCTCCCAGGGATGCACCCACTCAAATGAGGGAGGCAGAGGGCCCGACCACAGGGGGACAGAGTTCATTACTGTTGTGGTCTCAAACCGCTTGGCTACCGGGCGCTGCTGACCTGGAAGTAAAGGCGGGGTCAGCAATCTATCTGTTTACCTTTTCTGCACCTAAACGCATTTCATTGGATTAGACACTAGACTGAGCAAGGGGTCGAGGTTGATCACACTTTGCTTTTCTCACCCGGGCACAGAGAGCCTTAACATTTTTATGAGACCCTTTTGATTCAGCAGGAGCTCAAAAATGCACACAGGAGCTGGTTTTGAGCTAAAAGGGGGACATGATTTGTTTAAACTTTGATGTATGTGTTCCTCAAACCTCTGTGCACGTGCATGAAAGCCACTCTCCAATAGAAGTGCATGTCTTGCATATCCTCAAACAGGGGCAGCTGGACTGATCAACCCCTTCACACTAACCCCACTGATTTGCCAGACCCCATAAAAGGGCGCAGGTGTGACCCGAGCATTTAGCAGTTAACTAGTGTAGAGTGAGACCACACGCCACTGACAGACCCAGAGCTCCCACACGGGACCAATATGGAAGGTGGAGAAAAAAAAAACAACAGAGAGGAAAATAGTGCACCAATTGTAAATTGCAGGTTTAATTCATTAGGAAGTGTCACTTTATTCCAGGGCAGCCTGAGCAGGCCGATTAAAAAGTGGTAATCAGGATTAATTAGGAGAACATATATGTGAGGATTAGCAGGGCTGTCCCTTCTAGCATGCATCTCTCTCTCTCTCTCTCTCTCTTTACTCTATGTGCCCCTGTAGCCCTCGGTCTCTGTCTGGTCCGTATCCAGCTCTACTGCCCTCTTTCCTGAACTCACTGTGATTCTCGCTGACTTCCCTTTTAACCAGCCTCTGTCCTTCCCTTTCTTTCTTTTTCTTACACTGGATTTTTATAGCTTCCTTACACCTACCAAACACGACTTCAGATAAATGAAGCACCAGCCTTTGAAGAGATACTCAGGGAGGGCTTTTTAATGATACTTCATGACTGCATGTAGGCTTAACAGACAAAAAAAAAAACAAGACTTTGATTCAAAACTAAGAATGTGCCTCCAAAAAGTTCATCCAGATTGTGCTCTGATGATTTAAGTCTGGGCAAAGTTGAAAATAGCCCATAAATATGTAATGAAAACAGCCTTTTTTCCTGCCTAACCTTCTATTGTTCTCCAAAATAAAATGTGAACAGTCCAAACTTTTACCTCTGTTTCATCGTTAAGAAACCCTCCATCCAGACGGAAACCATAAAAAGTCAAGATTATGACTAAAATGAAGATGTTGAAGCAGGCAACCTTTCTTCTCGTCTTTGAAAGAAAGTTTAGAGGAATTCTTTAACACAAAATACTTCAATATTTTAATTGAGCCAACTTAATAGATAATTTAGTTATCATTTCACAGAATCAATTACCCCTTTATGTATTTATTTACAATATTCAGTCAAAGTATGCCACTAAAGCTGCTCCAGGATGGACAGGAGGGATACAGAACAGATGCATAATGGGAGACTTTTACACTAACAACCACTTGATGTCATCACAAATTTCAGTCAGGCCCCCTCTGGCCAGATTTATGACCGAGATCTTGCAAACGGCTGGTTTATCACGGTGTTTATATTATTACTTCAACATGTTTTAGTTAACATAACCTTGAATCACTGCAGTTCAAGTGCGAGGATGGGCTGTTTTGCTTGCGGTGCAGCCCCGTCATTGATGTTAGCAGATGACGCATGCCCTGTTCCTTGGCACGGGCTCAGACTGAATCTTTCATCCTGCTTGCCTCTTGTGTGCGGTTAGGGTGGTCTGTGAGATTTGAGCTTGACTATAAATCCAACAATCTGACTTAATTTTTATCCAAGTTCACTGAGGAAATAATACAACCAACAGGAGAGCTGAGTTTAACAGTTCGGATGGGCAGCAGATAGGATTTGATATGTGGGAAAGTCGGACTTCTTTTTAACCAGAATGGTCGAATACAGCCAAGGTCAAAACTACATCAAAAGCATCATGGACCGTCCTTATAAGCATTTTAAATTCAAGCCTCTGCAAGGACTCCACAATCAGACCTCACAAGATGACTAAACAAAGCGATAGCAAACTGTCTTAAAGTCTGAGCGGATAATAAATCAGTCTGAGCTCACCTACAACATTTGAAACGGAAATATTCTGTAAATAACACGATTCTGACCAAACAGACGTAACAATTAACCAAACCTGGACCTGCAGAAAGATGCAGACAAGCACTAAACAAGTGGAGAAGTGTCTATTGGATGCAATCAGCAGGGATACATTATAAGCAGTTTAGATATTTCCTCCTCATCCGATACTTACAAACACAGTTTACTTCACTGTGCAATTTAATGATTTCTGTGGATCTGAAAACAGGTTTGGGTGAAGCTGAGGACTTAAATAATAGCAGGAGTGGTATTGAACCTCTTCGGAGAAGATCAAATGCAGCTTTCATTAGTTTAGTACAGCGCCGGGGCTCATTGATGACTTGTCAGACAGTCTTCCCTTCAATACGCAGCGAGAGGCTCTAAAAATCATCCTTTTACTGAGCCCTCTCGGCTGTAAATTCAGCCCAGCTCAATACTGCTCCCCCCTCCTCCTCTAAACCTCCATTATTTCTTACCATGGATTAACCCTATGCTGCTGATCAAAAGGAGGCTTCACCGTGTCTCTGCTTGGGCCTGGACCCGTCCATCCATTAGCCACTCATAATGAAATCTTCAACTTATTATTATGGAAAAATCCATTGTTTGTCCACAGGTACCATATTTAGTGGGAGAGCATGATCTTCCGGAGGATTAAGGAAATGCTTCAGGGGGTTTTGCTGCTCTTCAGAGAGAAGGAGGAGAAGGAGGAGGAGAGGGGGGTGATGGGGGGTGGGAAATGGGAGGGGGAAGATTGCCTCACAAAATCAAGGGTCTTATGCACCTTTTGTGGGGTGAGACTGTTTCCAATTAAGACAGCATGAGCCGCACAATATCACATTGTCACGCAGTAAACAGAGCTCTGCTTCCCACAGAAACAGGATTGCATCCTCCCTTTAGGGGCTAATGACTGTGTCACTGTCATATTTTCCTGCACCGTCTGAACGGCTTAATACAGACTACTGAACCTGAGCGAGCATCAAAGCCTGCTGATCTAGCAGGAGATACTGATCATATTTAGACTCTGTGTTCAAGAGTTGACCTGTGCATGACTATGATTCTTACTCATTCTCACTGCATTAGCCTGCCCTCGTGTTTGAAGTGTACTTACAGTAAATATGATACATACACCAGGGCTAAAAGCTTTACATAAAACTGTCTTCAAAGGACATATTAACCCATCTTTGTTTACAAGAGACAAGACGGAGAAAAAGACAATTTGGCACAATGGTCGTAAAACTCAGCGCTCTCCGTCTCGGTGGTAAGCGCACACACACACACACACACACGCACACACACAAGCACACACTCTGCAGACATAACGCAGACACACGGTTAAATCCCTCAGGACTGGAGCATTTAAGACAGAGTGTCACATTTCTATGTAATAAATAGCAGAGATTGATTTGACCTCCCAGTCAGGTCCTCCAGTTTACTTATACACAAGTTAGGAAAAATGGATGCCCTCACTCTCTGGGGATCTTTTGGGAGGAAATCAGATAGCCTGTTGTGGGTTTAAGAGCCACAAAGGTCCAGCAGGGTCAATATGGCTCTGCTATCTGGCAGCCTACTGCTCTACCAGCTCCTACGGCAAGACGAGAGGATCAGAGGAAAGCAAGACCCAAACATCTCCAGCTGTTAGCTCTGAGTATGAGCACGAGTAACAGGGAGGAGAGGAAGGTCACAGGGTTTCTGTTACTGTTTCTTCAGGGGCAACAGACCTTTCTTTGCATTATTCATAGTAACTGACCATCGTTATAGTCCTTATACATCAATATGTTTTTGAGGGGAGAATCATATCATGATCAACAGTCTGTAATAGGGCTGGGCGATATAGCCTCAAATCAATATCTTGATATATTGAGCAGACTTTGATAACGGTAAATGGACGATAACTACTCCACAAGCTGCTCACCTCCTCCCACATTAACTTTGTCTACTTCAGCCGCTCCAACTTCTGAACCGTCCTCCATCTCCTCACCTGTCTTTCCTTCTTTGTTACAGACTGGATGGGGTGGAGTCACGTCTGTCATGACATAGGACAGCGTCCTAAAGGGACATGAGGCCATAGCCTACCTACACACATCCAAAACCAACTTTTATTTATTCATATTTTTGACACGAATATGCCGATATGGGCAAAATGACGTTGATTATTGTCGTAAATTTCAGTATTGGTTAATTTTCGGTTTATTACCCAGCCCTAGTCTGTAACCTTGGTTTATTTCAAACAAAAGTACAGAAAAGACAGGTACAGGCTGTAAGCATTCAGCGAATTTTGCTTAGAGTCCGTCTTCAGCTCAACATCTTGGAAGCGGCCCTAAGGATGGGAAATTAAAGTATATACCAGCAGGTGTAAAGTAAGAACCCAATTTTAAGCACATCACCAGAAGGCAAATGGCTCCTTCCTCTTCCCCAGCACATATCTGCAACCTTAAAGAGGGGGCGGTGTCTCTGTAAGCATTTACAATGACATAAGGGGAGGAAATCGCCTCAGACACAGGGAAAAAAATGTAGAAGTCTGGCACCCAGCTGCAGTACCCAACCCTTCACACACACAGTACAACATACAGTACACCGCACCGTACAGACGTCTGGTTAACTTAATACTGCAAAACCACACACCTGCGCCTCTCATCTCCTGGGAATACTGAGCGTAGAGGGAACATCACATCTGAGGCTGGAGAAGAAGTGTAACAAGAGAAAGTTGTCGACCTCAACAAGAGTCGAAACACACAGAAGCTGCTCCCAAACAGCAACATGTGGTGCCCATAAAACCCACATCCTATTTAGGGTAATTATATTGCAACAGCCACATGAATTATCAGTGACGCAACACATAGTGACAGCATCTTCAAAATATGTCAGCCGCAGCAAACAGGAGCTACCCATTCACATGACTCCAGTTTCCATTACAAGGTCAGTGGGAGGGGCAAGTATAACAGAGGAATATGAAAGAGTAAAGTTGAGAGACTTCTGAACGCAGCTCTCCATGTAGAGTCACGGGATCCAAATGTACTCTACTCCCTGACATCATACATGAATACATACACGAACTGTACATGAATGTCAGCAGGATATTCAACAACAAATCAGGTCCATGGCATAAAAATAACTCTGTGATTCCCCAAATTTAAAGCTTTATCACAAAATAATCATGTTTGTAGTGCCGTTTGAACACTGTTAATTCTGCAGGAAACGCTGGAAAGCTACAAACACATCAGCTACTATTGACTTCCCGGCTTGCTTTCCTCTCTGCTCTGCAGATCTAAAGGAAAGCAGCCAGTGATGAACGATGGCAGCACAGTCAATGAAAAATCAACTGGGAAGCACAAAGCTCTTAATGCTCAGCCATATTGGCTGCTGACGGGAGCAAATAACATCAGCATAGCACTTACAGAGACCAATCATACATTTCCACCAGCGACGACACAGGTTCTGGACCATAATAAATTCTATCCCCTGATTAAACAGTAAATTCAGTATGCCTATCAGGGACCCATTAAGTGGGGGGCTGCTTTCAAAAACATCATTAATCAAGCAGGAGATATGGCGCGAAATATCAGTCATCGATTGTAACTGCTTATGACAGTTTACACAGCTTTATATCTGCAGGGAGTGCTCGCTGATCTATCAATTACAGGCAGCCCTTACTGCATGCTAATTGTGCATTTTCCCCTCTAATGCATTTGCACTGTTATCTTATAGGCTAATGAAACCAAACAAATCAATAAATATAAATTATACATGCAAAGATGTACTGCTGTGAACATAAAGCCACTAATTAATTGCACTTGATTAATTTATATACTTTAATTATCTCTCCTAGCTGCAGATGGCATAAATATCCGGACAATCTGCTTATTGCTATGTCAGTCATAAAACGGCAGACGCAGTGAAACTATTAGGTGAGGCTAGCTTTGTCACTGGAAAACACACAGTTGCTGACATAAAAAAGGCAAGCCTCTGAATTATTTAAGCAGAGCAAATTGCCAGACGATACAGGGCTCAGGACTGTTGTAATTTCTTTGCTGGTTTGTTATGGTGAGCAGTATGTCCATTTTGTGTGAGCAGAGCAAAAATTCAGCGCTGCGTTTTTATTTACTATTCCTAATATTTATTCCCTAAATGGCTGCGCTGACACGTTTAAGCCTTCTTTGTATTTAAATAAAGAAATCTGCAATTATCCTACAATATATTTCTCTTTCGCAGTTTTTATGTAAACTTATAAAGATTCATCACTGAAAAGAGTTTATTCCTCCTCCCAGCCAGTTTGTCTGTAAATGTGTGTGTGTATCTCATGACATGTGCATGCCTCTGTTAAACCCCGAATAGGTAAACCCAGTATCTTTTATTCCAAACAACTGTAAAGCATAACCACAAGCTTATTAGCTATTAGTACATCATCTACAAGTGTTATGCCTGTTAAAGGAATGACAATATCTGTTATGTTGAATGAACAAAAACGCATTTTTTTTCACAAATTCCATGCACCATGATAAGAAAAACAGTGGTGTGAAACTGCACTCTACTGCATCAAGTAAAAAGTTAAGTATGAAGTGAGGTTGGCCAAATAACTCGCCTTTCAAGGGTGCACGAGGGGAAAGATACCGAGGCTTCTGGGGGTTTACATCTTGATGCTGCTAATGAGGGTGTTTTTAGTATAATTACCCCAACAGGGTGCTTGGCAGTATAATTACCAGAAAGACATTAAAGAGGAACATTAGTGTGTCCAGGTACAGTAAATATGTCGGGATACAAGGTGACGAGGTCTGCTCTTTCTCTGAAGCTGCATCCTTTTCGAAACAAGCTGTTATTTTTCCCACGTGTGCCAAACTGCTCCCGGGAAAATCACACTTACAATCTATCCCTGAAACAATAACAGGTTCCGTGACAATCCCTCACGATTACAAGTTTTAAACTGTGGAGCTGCAAAAATGGCTGCGTGCAAACAGTTGAACTCGCGCTGTGGTCTGTCCAGTTGTTCAATGTGTGGGCCCTTATTTGAAGATACCAGTCAACTGGGAGTCCAAACAATCACAATTTTATGGCTCAGACTTG
The DNA here is from genome assembly GCA_962446985.1 of Xyrichtys novacula. NCBI lineage: Eukaryota > Metazoa > Chordata > Actinopteri > Labriformes > Labridae > Xyrichtys > Xyrichtys novacula. The sequence continues at coordinate 20,845,044 of OY660864.1, read as the reverse complement.
AACTGCAGCAAATCAGCTGCCTACAGTTGAAGGTAGTTTATGAAGTAAGCGAATACCTGGCAGGGATGTCTAGCACTTTTGTACAGGCGACTCCAGACATATAGTTTAGACCACATAAATGCCACAATGCCTGTAAAAGCACCTGGACGTTTTGGCCCTGACTTCAAACATCGCCTGTGCACTCTGTGTACCCTCACAGACCTTTCATGTGGTCAGGCTTTTTTTTTTTTTTTTTTTTTTTTTAAAAGAAAAGAAAAAAGAAAAATTACTTCATACCGTCATAGCTCAATGTGTGGCATCTTAAACAAGTGTGGAGTGGTGAAATGTACCTCTCTCATGCCTGGATGCAGGACAGGAAATATTTTTTTCTAGCATTTTAGTGTAGGGGGAACTTGAGAAAATAGTACTAGACAGTGAGGAACAGATTTGGTTTAATTTGAGTACCCTTAAACAGGACCTTGGATACTGAAGTAGATATGTTAATAAACATTTCCTTCATTTCCATTTATTACCTGTTTTCCAGTCCATTTCACTCGTACTCGGTTTGTTTGTGTGTGCTGTACAATTCTCAAAAAGCTCACTGTAAATCCATATTAAGTGCCTCTGCTTTGGAGCACAATTTCTCAGACACTGTGTCTATACTTTATCTTCCCTCCCCTCAGAGCAGAAGACTTTTAATCATCCCGATATGATTTAGTCACTTTTAAACAATAATGATCACAGAAGGAGCATCATTTGGGAAGAGGTGATCAATCAGAGGCTCATTCAGCTTTAATTCATGTAGATGCACACCTAATACTCATTACAAAGATGCAATTTCCAGCCAGTCAGCGTAGATTAATGGGGAAGCATCTCTCCTAGTGTTTCCTTGCGCAGTGCCATGCCTCCAGCAGGATGGATGACTTTCATGCAGACACTACTGGTCCACAGACTCACTTATTTAATAGACATGTTTATGACAAACTGGTGTGAATAAACATATTCATCAGAGAACCATCAAAATGACAGAGGGCAGATTTTCTGCGAAAGATTAGCCAGATTTCTACAATGTTTTAGAGCAGAGAGAAACCTTGAAAGACAATGGGGCACATTTTTGTCTCCTTACACTGAAGAGAATTTTTATTTTTAAAATACATTGTCAATAGGAGTGATTATTTTTTTATACTTTGTTCTATATATATTTTTTGCTTTACTTCTGTGTACCAAAGCTGTTTTGTCTACACTGTGTCTTCCTTTTAAAGGGATTAAGTTTTGTTATATTTCGAATTTTTCCATTTATACTTTGGAAAAGGAGTCCCCCGGTTTCAAGCTGAGATTTTGGTAATAAAATGTTTTTTTAAGCAGCTTTGAACGATCATTTACAGCTTGATATGATGTTCCTTTTTGTATTTCATTATCAAACACACAGAAATGTTTTAATTCAGGACATTTTATATGAAACTTGTTCCAGGTATTTGATTAATTCTTAGAGAGAAGTGTAGGATTTAGGAACTGTTAATAAAACATTAAAAATAAACAGATTAAAAAAAAATCTGACTCGTGTTTTTGTGTATCCCAGACACTTTCAGCTGTGTGCCCCTCATTTCCAGAGCTGCCAACAACAGGAAGAGACAGGTATAATAAGCATGCTTAAGTTAAGAAGTGAATTCACTTACTTTTATTCAACTTTTGATTTTTGTAAGACTGGGCAAGCTTTTCTACAGAAGTACATTAATGACACCAAAACACTAGAAAAAAGTTGATTTAAAAAAACGTTTCTATAAATGATGAAGGGACTTTAAACAGTGCAGTGACGCAACGTAAGGAATTCTTTTCCTGGCAGCAAAATGAAAACGATTTTAATTATGTTAATTTTTTTGTTGTTGTTTCTCTGTTTTGTCACAATGATTTTATCAAATGCAAACAAGCTATAAAGAAATGTGAAGAAATAAACTTTCCTGATGAATTGAAAAGGATGAAAATTACTGCTAATTGCAATTTGTCTCCCTATTTCACACATTTTCTGATGTATTTCTAAAAATAATTTTAATAAAAGATATCATCTTGAGCTCAGAGTTTGTTAAAAACAGAAGAGTAGAGAAAAAGATCGTACAGGTACTCGTAGAAGGAAATTGACATTTTCCTGTTGCAGTTTTGCTTCCCCCTACTCTGAGCCAAATCTGGTGGCATGGCTAAGGAGGATTTCTCAGCACAGGGAGAGCCAGTCCTGTGGAGCTCCAGGTGCGAGCGACCCTGAGGTATGCCCCTGTCGGAGGGTTGGACCAGCATCCTTGCATACTGCCCTCCCCTATCTCTTCCCTGTATTCCTCCTCTCCCTCAGCTGGCCTAACCATCCATTGTGCATTAATTGGGTTTGGTGCTGGAATCCCCCTCTCACCACACATGCTCACGTCCACCCGCCAGCCGTAAAGACAAGCATGTTTAGCGCTACAATTATGATAATTGCAGCAGAGCACTCAGCTAAGGGAATAAGCAAATCTGATTAAGGGCCCTTCTGCATGATCAAATATTAATCTGATGTGTCTTCACTCTGACCTGGCTTTGAGCATAAGAAGCTCTTATGGTCTTATGCATTAACAGATTTGCACAGGCTGAACTCATAGCAACTAATAATATTGGACATGCAAGTCGGAGGAGTGCTGCGGATATCTGTTTGAAGCAGAATCCACTTACTGCAAAACTACACAGAAATAGCAACAATCAGAATCAGACTAAGCTTTATGATGACTCAATTACTGCAAATTAGAAATGACAGTAAACACTTATTAGGACACAATTCTCAGAAGCACCTGTTGAACTGGAATGAATACAAAAAGCTGGTTTAAACCTTTAACGAAGCTTTATTCCTGCCACCAAAACCATACACACACATTCACAGGAGGGGAAACACACACACACACACACACACACACACACACACACAGACACACACACACACACTCTCTTGTCTTTCTTAGAATAGGAAAATATATCCATGCTCTGTATATTTAAGATGAATAATGGATTCAAGAAAGACAGAGATTCTTAAAAAAAAATTATGTAAAAAGGACAAAAAAGATTCGTCCTAAATTTCAATGAATTATTTTAAATTCAACACCGTCTTGCTACAAACAAAAGCCTTTTCTATGATAATCATGAGGGTTTAAATGCAGCACACTAGTTTATATGAAGGATTAAAAAAACGTGAAAATTCCCGAGTGCAGAGAGTTTGTTTTTAAACGCTGTTGTTCCCCCACAGTGCTGTTTTTCAAAGATGGTGTCTAGAAGCTAAACATTTGAAGTACTTCCTAAAATTTGTAAGACAGCATGTTTATTAAAGTTTAGTTGATACAGAGAGGCTGTCAGAGAAATACAGTAGAATGAGAAAATTAAATAATGACGAGGAAAATAAGCCCTTAAAAAATACCAAGAAGTTTGACGCGTAAAGCTATAACAATTCAGCATCATACTGCAGTGAACATTATCATGATTCCATGAAGCACATCGAGATTGTATGATTCAGTATCATTCCTTTTCTCAGCCTGCAGTTAAGTGGAGTAACAAGATGGCCAAGACCCAGACAGCAACTGGCAGTTTTGGGGGGAGTCTGATATTAAATAAACACAAATATCCAGTATTTAACAACACAAAACAGCTTGTAGGAATCATTGGATTATAAATCTGGATTACATCTCTCAGCCTCACTGCTGAGAGTCTGCGCCCATGTCGGAGAGGGGGGAGGGAGAGACTCCACATGACCTAATCTACTTACAAAGCATATTTAACTCACTATGATTTATAAATACGATAAGGCTTATTCCGAGGTCAAATCTTAATTCAAAACATATTGTTTAATCTGCTGAGGATTAGTGCAACAGATGTCTCTGCCACCCGCTGCTCCTGGACAAATAAATACATTTCAGCGTGGAAATAAAACAGTTACTGCGAGAACCTGAGTGTGTGTAGAGGACAGGAATGTGCAACTGAATAATGCAAAGCACAGGACACACCGAAGAGCATTAATACACAGAGCACAGTGGAAGCACACAGAGAAACGCCATGCACAGGTCCAGTGATGGGCAACCCTGAGAGAAAACAAGTGAGCGCATTTAACTCAATCAACATAAACTGACTCATGGGAATTTCTAATTAGATTTTTAATTAATTATACAAATTTTATGACTGAAAGTATAAAGGCTATCAGGACGGTTAATAGAATTGTATTAATTTACTCATTTAAACTCTGGATTTTGGGAATTACATGTTCCTCAACCTCATAACATTAGCTGTTTGTCAGGTGCTTTAGAGCTTCTTTAAGAATCGCCGACAGATTTCACAATCATTTAAAAAATAAATATTTACATTTATTATACAATACAGAATAATCCACTGGCACCGTGCGATTAATTTGGAGCATGGTTCTGTGAACCAAGTCTAAGGCTGTTTGTGAGAAAGATCCTTCTTGACTAATATGAGATTAACCCAGATGCTATGTGCGGGAATCAAAAAACACACTCACCAGCATGCATGGTGGGAAATACTCAGAACCACCACGCAGCGATAACAGTGGATCAGGACAGTTGCAATAAACATTCGGTAAATAGTTCTTACTGTTCAGGAATAGTGGGAAACAGCCAGCTACAACTGTTTCAGGCCAATGCCAAAGTTTCCAAAACGCATGTATTACTGCTGGTGGTTAAAGTAGAGCAGTCGCACACACAGGAGGGGCGGATGTACACTTCACGCAGAAAGGAGAGCCTGCACTGCTATCTACTGATAAGTCTTGAGCTGGCAGGGGGAAGATACTGCTAAGATGCTGGGAAACTCTTTCATGGTGCAAACAGGAGTAACAAGAAATACAAAAGAAATACATTGAAAAATGCTCCCACTAACCAACTTCAGAAATAAAATAGTTCTGTTTTTATGGGTTATGCAGCCAAAGGTCCCAAAGGTGAAGACTGTCTCAAAACGGAATGACTGGAAAAGAAAACACAGAATCACAACATTTTCACAACCTCAGGGAAGGAGCAATATTTACTGTAAATGATGAGCTGTACAGTTCTGTTCTCCCGTTTGGCAGCAGCAGCAAATAAACAGAAGCAACAAATGGATCAAATTATTTAAAAATATAAACACTGAGAGGGTTATGACTTCAAGCTACAGATTTACCTCCATTGATGTAAAATGAACATCTTTATTTTTGATCTTTTATTCAGACAAAGACCACTACAAACTCAGAGAAACTTGATTTTGATCATGTTTGGGGGAACACTTCTAAGTTGAAGTCAGCAGTTTAAATTAAACCCTGTGAGAAGAGAACCCAGCCTGTTATCTCTCTGCAGTTAACCAGCTACACCGGTGCTTTACACGTCCTCTGGGTTAACTTATTTTAAGTGTAAAAATCTGATACTCATCTGCTTAATGCATTTTAGGAAACAATGCTACCAGACTTCTAGGGTTAAAACTAGTAAATCTAAAAACCTACGGAGGGAGCTCACTTTATATTATTCTCCTCCCCAGGCTCGACTGGGGTCAGCATGTGGTCATTTCACGTCTCAATCTAAAAATCTAAACACTGAAATGTGAGAGGAGAGACGGAGAGTGTTCTGAAGGCATGCTGCACTGCATCCTGACTCCAGAGACTGACCAGTAACCACAACTCATCTGCCTAAAGGAGAGAAGGTCAGTAATCCTTTCAGGGCGCTCAGAGAGGAGTGACAGCAGCACCCAGGAAGAGTATACTTTCTGAACCACGTGTCACCAGTATGTGAACCGAACGACATTTCTGCTCCTGATGCATGTCTCTTCTTCTGTCCGCCGATACAATTGGATTATAGAAGAACCCCTCCAACTCTGAACACTTCTCAAAGATTTAATATGCCCCTGGAATTTGATATATGACTTAATTTAGATAGAAACCTCATGACATGCAGCTTGTGACCTCCTGTTTAAGCGATTACCGGCTTTTTGTGAGCGTATCAATGATTCTGGGTCAAATGTGAACAAAGGTTTAACAAACTTTAGAGAGGCTAATAAGCTGGAGTCGAAAATAAAATAACTAAGAAAAAAATATCAATGAGGGGCTAATGTTACATGATTCTGGGAACAGTGATCTGAAAGTTTTTTTTCCTTTAAGGTCTATTTATTTTGATGCATTTGTTATAAAAAATAATGAAGACGTTTCACTCTTTGTTTTACATGAGAATTTGATTACAAAAAAATCCCCTCAAAATGGAGAAAACCATTAAAGCAACAGCTGAATCTAGACTAATGTGGTCTGTATTTTCAAGTACAATAAATCAGATGTTTCAAAACTTCTGTTCGCTTCAAATTAGTTGGAGACAAATATTGTGGGTTCATTTTTAATGAGTCACAGTAACAAACTGCAGTACTGCTTTATTCTGGTTAACTGCAGTTCAAGGTTGAATCCTCTTTGGTTCTCATTTATTAAAGTAAATAAAGTTGAGTTTTGGTAGTGGCTTATTTCTAAATAATTTACTCACATAACATTTCAACAATAAAACTGTTTGTCTTTTCATGCTGCTATTATCCTTTTCCAGAAATACACAATCATGTCATTTTTTGGAATAAAATATTAATTTCAGGGTTGGTTAAGAGTGAATTAAAATTAATAAAATATTAACACCTTACAACTGTACTTTCTATGTCTTTATTATAAAGTAATTGGAATATGTCATTCTGTCATCAATGGGGCTGTGCTGCTACAAGTGGCTAAGGTTTATTTGCACTTTTGTGCACATGAAGCCAGGCAGGTGCACGCAGTCCACCGTGTGGTATCAGGTATCCCCTTGGCTGAGGCCTCTCCCATTTGTCATGGTGAATGAGTGGTCTGCCTGACTGCACTTTCTCATTCCATTTCCTCCCAGGCTGCGCTGAGGCCCTACCACCCACTGTACACTGTCATTTCTTTAACCCCTTTTCCATTCACATGAAGTGTGGGCAATAATGCTCTCTCACATTCCTTCTTTCAATAGCTTACACGCTACGGTCCCCCACCTCTGCACTCCCCACTCTCGGTTCTCCCCCTTCTACACACACACGCACACACACAGACACACGCACACACACACAGACACACACACACACCTCTTCTCCAGGTCAGCCCACACCTCCCCTAATGGTGTGAAAAGCAAATGTTATCCATTTGACAAGTCACAGGTGTTTTAAAGAAAAAAAAGTCTCTTACTTAATAATAACATGATAATAACATTTATAAATTAAGTTAAAACAAGTCATTAAAATTTTATTTTGGAAATGAAAAATACAATTATTAATTTTGAATTAATTTAGCTCTACAGTCTACATAACCTATTCCTGTAATTGGAAACATGGAGACCCTGGCAGATGCTCATACGCTTAATTATTAACCTCTTCACACTAAAATCCAGCATGCTCTCCCCTCGCTGTCAGCTCTGTCTCCGTGCAAACAAAAATGTGAATTCCGCTCTTACTTACGTCCAAATGCCTCCCAACATCCGGGCTAGCTGTGATATTTAGCCCGGCCATCCTACCCACCATGTCCCACAACAGTCTCTAACACTGAGCCCACCGGTGCCCTCTCTGCAACAGTCAGAGGCAACTGGAATGGAAAACATTGTCTGTTCCTGCTCAGCGAGGGGAAAAAAAAGAGCAAAAGCACCAGTAAGACTAATTGCAGAACTCCTGGAGCTCATCCTATGAAGAAACTTTTCTTTTTTTTCTTTTTTTTCTCCTGCACAAAGAAAACCAGGAAATCTCCACTTATTTCAACAAACATTTGGCTCAGCTCAGGAACTAAGCTGGACGTACTTTTTTGGGGGGCTTTTTAAAGTGTGCAGTCCATGGCAGTGGGAGACCAGGAGAGCATATGTTGTCTAGAGCAGCTGTAGATGCAGTGCAAAGAGATTGCAGCACCATCTGCTGGCAGAAAGGTGTTTAAAACGAGGAGAAGTGGGAGTTTGCAGACAGATGGGTCCACAGTGAACATTTCAGTTTCAATACCAACCAGAGTCACTCGTGCAACTCGTGTTGTCATGGTAGCCTACTGTTTGGTGCACAAGGGAAAAAAAAAAACATCTACATCTACAGGTCTGAATAAGAATGACCTAGACAGCGGAAACAAGTCCGACATGTCAGAATCATAATTCAACTCTGGAGGTAAAAGTTCACGGAGGCCTCTTCCTCAAATCACATTCATAACTCTGAGCACGAGACATATAAACAACCATTTTTGCTTCTTGCCCTCATTTCCTTCAGTGGATCTCGTGGACAACTAATAACGACTTAATCAGCCTGATTGCACATTCATCACTGTGATCTGTTTCTTTTTTGCAGCTGACGAGGGGAAGCATGTTTTACTTGGGAAATGAAATATTTAGTGACCTGTTGCTTTTGCCCTTCCACTGGAGGCAGAGGCCCTACAGCTGAGTAAACAGCAGAGCTGTATGGTGGACAGGTAACAACTGTAGCATGATCTCCTCTGCACTGACCAATAAAACCATCGTTACCTCAGACACAGGATTCCTAGTTTAAACAAGTGACATTTTCTAAAATAACAAAGACTTAAAAGCCACTGTTAGCAATTAAGAAAACTGCTATTGAACTTTATGTGCATAATGTTTGAAATATAATTTGTAAAAATGCAGATTAACATCTACAAAAGACTTTTATTTTAGACTACTTTAAAGACCACAGAAGGACAGAGTGTGTCAATGTAAAGAGAGGACACATGTAGAGGCATGAGAAAGACAAAGCCTGAAACACGTAAAAAGAGTCATTCTTTGATAAAAGCAGAGCCATCTGTGGGCATCTGATCTGCTCTCATTTAGACTTTATTCGAGCCCCTGCCATAACCTTAACTCTTCCTTAGCTGTGGACTTTGTGAGATAACACACAGTGTATGTTTTTATAAGTCAGTGATCTTTCTGCTATATTCCTGATGTGGTCAATCTGTGTGGAGACATTTGTTATACTAGGGTGTTAAGTCCCGCAGCAGTGAGAGACGATGAAAAGATTCTGGCATAGTCCTCCTCAGTAAACCCACATCTCATGCACCACAGCCAAAGAAGTTCAAGGAGAATTAAGATCTTTACCGCGGGTCTATTCAGCTAACTTCAAAGATGGATATGAAAACCAACAAGACCAGAGGGCTCAGGAGATGTTGGGAAAATGAGAAGAATCAATATCTTTGAGAGGAAAGTGGGGGAATTATGTAAATGTATTATTCAAAGCTAGGGAGATGTTTCAATGTATTTTTATTCCTGCACTGGCATCCAATGAGCAACTAAATAGCGTCTCCTCAGAGATTTTGCAAAGATCTGTTGCTTAAGCGATGTTTGTATTACTGTGTCATTTAGAGAGGTCATTTATGAGGCTGTAAACAGAGAAAAGCATCAGAGGCATTGACGCATGTAAACTCTGGCTGATGCCATGCCTCTGCAATATACCATCTTATAATCTGGAGGGCAGAGGAAGTACATAAAACAAAAAAGCGCCGTTGTAATGGTCCAATATTCATCACAATGAGTGCGAGTATGTATACATGTGATATAAGAGCACGCAATTTTTCAAACATCGTTTACATTCTGCACTCACTTCCAGTCACAACCACCTGCTTTTTCATTGGCATGTTTAAACGGCGTCCATAACGATGCAAAACTACGGCACTGTTAAAGAAAAGACTTAAAATAAAATTAATTATGATACCGTCTCAGGGTTTGGTGCACAACAAGAAGTTGAGGATTGATGAAGATAGATTGGTCGTGCCTGATCAAGGTCTATTGAATTCTTAGCTCTCAGCCATCCTCAAATGACTAGTCAGCACTAATGCATCCATATTGTGTCTATAAGTGTGAATTGATTTATATTGCTGCAAAGCATCCCCAAGACATTGAGAGAGCACCATTGGATCCCAATACCAATTATATATGTTTGTTTCTGGGGAAATGGCCACTCAGTGCAATGGATCAATGTGGACATCAAAGGTCAGAGCAATACATTTCTGCTGAAAAGTTAGTGTGCCATCAAGCAGCTTATGTGGCAGCCAACAACATCTCCTCCCTGAACGCGTGGACCTATAAAGACAGACGGACACATTTACATAGGCAGCATACTCCCTCCAAGTTTCTTATGGAGAATTCTTATACAACAGCATATTTACTACTGCTTTAAGATACTGATCAACAGGTATGAAGGTATTTAATACTCTGTAAATTTATGTGATGTAAACAGTAGTGTAGTGTTTATAAATGAGCTCATCTCTTATCAAGACTTGAGTGGCGGCTCTGATATGGAGGCTGTAAGCGTTGGCTGCCTCAGTAGTTTTGCATACACTCTCTGAACTAAAAGAACTCTAAACCACCCCATAGGAGCAGACCCTATCGATATTCATATGCAAATCTAACTAAAGACCATATTAATTGCCATTAATTGCCAGGGCCAGAGCAGCCCTGCTGAAACCAACACCTGGCAAGCCTGAAGACAGGATATCCTTATGCAAGCATGCCTTATAGATTGTTGCTTTTTTTCCCCTTTTACAGCTCAGGCCTCTGAGGACCTTTTGAATCCATATTAATTTCCTCTCTGGCAGTTATGTGGGTAGGGTATGAACTGTGCTATTTCACTTTTAATCTGTCAGTAATTTAGTAATGTGTAAACTAATTATGCAGCAATATTAATGTAATTGGTTCTGGGAGCTGTTCAAAAAAATCAATGTGTTTGCAGAGAATGCAGTAAATTGTATTGGGTTATTATAATCATGTGTCAAGTGCTGATTATGTTATGAAACTAAAAAGTGGATGTCAGCCACAGGTCAATACAACTCGACTCCATAAAATCTATGCCTCTCCATTCATTAGTGTGAAAGGAGTCAGTGAGCAGCATCTCAGCTTCCTCCTCGACTCCAACCACTCACATATCAGCTTCTCATTTCTATGATAACAAGAGCCCAGAGGGTTATAACGTGGCTAATCATAAATAAGAAATACACAAAGAGTAGGGGACTACAAAATTACAATTGAGTTATCAGATTCACTTTCTGAATCATGCTGTGTCCTAAGCATCCTGTGTGTGTGATATTTTAAAGAAAATGAAAACCAGTTTGCATTATAATGTTGTTGTACATATATTATATATATATATTATAATGTTAATGTTTACACTTAAGGCAACACATATATATCACATAGATATAAGTAAGCAAACTGTAAAAAAGAGGGAATAAATTCTGAGGTGTTACAAGAACATCATGACACTGGATTACACAGAAAACAGGTACTGCACAGCAAAAATGAAAAACTTTCTTCAGTTAGAGTAAAGCAGTGTATGAGGACTAAACATGATTGACTGTTGTCTAAATTTTGTCTGTGGTTCATATGAGAAACAAACACATACAAAGTGATATTCAAGAATTACCTCTACCGTCCAGACAGCCTAATTCTTTGTCATAAAGTGCCACAAGTTGAATTAACTATGAAGACCTGAGACAATTAGAAAATCAGTTTGTATTTAGTTTAAAAGTTTCCACCAATGGAAATAGTGGGTCATCGACTTAAACCTAAAACTTTGTTGATTAAGGAGACTGGCACTGAATTCTGTGGGACTGAATAAGGTCTTAATGCAGTAGTGATTGAACTGACTCACCATCTCTGGTAGCAATTACAGCTGTCGAGGGTTATGATTGATAGCCTTTGTTTACAGTGTTTAAAAGGGGAGACAGATTTCAAAACATCATTTTGTAGTACACATAAATAATTGGGTCCAGCTCGAACGTTAATCCAGACTAAAGACTTTAGCATTTGCACCGCAAGGTTCAATAATCAAACAGCAATAACATTTCCCATCTTTACCATGAAATTATGTCCGCTTTCTATACCCACTCATACATCTTAACTTGACAGCTCTCAGCCGACTGTGACGATTACTGGAGGTAAACACAGTGCTTATGTCAAACTGTACATCCTCATCAAGGGAGTGGTTTGGACTTCCCCCAACTGAAAATGATTGAAATTAAACATCTTGAAATCAGAGTTAATGCTTTTTAACTGCCTGCAAAACATCATTTAACAGAGCTACAGTCTCAAAATCTTCAGATTTTGACTTATTTTGAAGCGCAAAACGAGGAGGGAGCATTTTAGTCGCACTTTCAAATCCAAATATATTTAAATTCTGATTTAGTTTCAAGACCTTTAAAAAATAGAAACAGGCAAATTTTATACCAGGGCTGCTTTCTTTAAGAAAACAAGCCAACTGTTGGTGAAATATGTCCCTCCCTGTCTGGTTCATCTCAGACTTGTAGTTGACACCAGACCCAGTGACTCAAATAAAGCTTGTGGTCTACAGAGCATTTACATGAGACTGAAGTCTATAGTGTGGACAAGAAGTGCATCTTTCTGAGACTTCAGCCATGGACTATTGCCGTTCTATAGCTGGAAAACATCCTCGAAATTAAAATCTTCAATTATCACTCCATTTCCGTCTCCATTTGTCTACTCTAACTGTGAAGGCAACTTTCTCTGAGTTTTGTCCACATATGGCTGACTGGACCCGCATATCAAAAGTGTGATGACCAGTCAAAAATTCTTCTGAAAAACAGCAGGAGGCAGCATGCTAGCAAGCGCTCATAACTGGAAAGCAAAGTCTCCCGTCAGCGGACTGCGACTTCATTGTAGATTTTGTTGTTATTGTGTGGAATCAGATATTCCTCGTCAGGCTCACATACTCTGTGTCTGCAGCATAAGAAGGTTGTCCTGCAGGAGATCTGCAGGAAAATATGTCTGTCACTTCAGTGGTCAGTCAGTAGTTTACCTAGTATTGACATTTATATTATGAGAGGGTGGTGCAAGACCAGAGGAGCAACGCTGAATAACATTGAGGGTGGAGATTTCAATTTCTTGGGGACAAGAATAGTGAAGCTGTCTGCACATCTGCCAGTTTTACACATGGTAAAAACCCCTCGTCTGATAGAGTAGACCACGCATTGAAAGTAAAATGTACAAACAACCAAACTTTGGAGAATTTTGGGGGAAGGAGCTGCATAAAATTTCCAAGAATTTACCTTTTTTTTGTAGATGAACAATCTATATCAAAAATCTTTTAAATGCAATGACAGTGAGAAACTTCTACTTAATGATACTCAAAACACTCAGCACCTGGTATGTAACTGCATTTTTAAAATTCAGTGTCCTGTGAAATTAAATATACAGGGACTTTCACACCAACTAAAGCTTGTTCAGTCCAATTGCTCTGACCATCTGACTTTTGGCACTTTTCATTATTTACCCATTGACTGAATTATTCTTATGATAATCATTCAGACATGACAACATGAAGTCTGTAAGATAAAAGTGTCTGGCACACAGAGGAGAGTATATACCAGGGCATCATGAAATTGTCTTCCCTTGGTAAAGCAATACCTATTTTCCCTTTTTTCAATTTTTTTATTTTGTAGTTGTGGTGTATCCCCTTAGGCCCTAAGTGGCTGAGCTCCGGGTTAGACAGGACTACTGAAACATCCTTCCACTCCCAAATCACACTAAACCTCTCTCCTGTTTAACAAATTGCCTGAACCACAGAACTCCTAGTCTGGGGAAGGCTTGATCAAGCTTTGAAGTCTGCAGGTCAGTGTAAGGCCAGTATTTGAAGTCACTGCTGAGGTTGGACTAAGCAGATTTTCTCTGGTGAGGGCACAATACAGCACAAGCAAACACTCGGAAACAGTTCGCTTTCCATTTACGACAGTTCACTTATTACAAATATACATCAATCTTAATCATTACAAATCTCTTGAAAGTTTTCACCATCAAATATTTGTATGTTTTTTGATATTTAGGACAAAGATCCTTTACTTGTGGTTTAAAATTGAAAAAAAAAAATTAACTGGAAAAAAATGAGGGATGAATACAGCTAATTTCCTCCAGTGTAAACACCTCAAATCAGTAGTATGAAAATATTTCACATTTATGAAAAATAAGCATGTAATCATTCTCTGATGGTGAGAGGAATGATCGTGTGGCTATCAACCAGAATGTTTTAGATTCTTCGTTTGTGCTCAGTATCTTTCTCAGATTAGTCAAAGTCACACCTATCTGTCAAAATTAAAAGTAAATGGATCCTCACTTGGGATAAGATCATTTATGAAAGAAGTCTATTGTGTTCCCTTCTGAAAAAAAAATATTCTCAACTGCAGCCCACACACGAGTGTTTTCACATCTTACAATGACACATGTGCTGTAGCCGTCTAAATAACAGTCCCGGGCAAAGGTTGCCCGAGCCTTTTACTCTCTAGCTGGTTGCTGGGCATTGAGCGCTCAGAACCGGGATGAATGATTCGCTTATGGCAGAGCTGGTCAAGCAGGGAATGAATAGCAAGAGCTAAGGTCACAGGCAGATGATGAGGCTAATTAATCTTGCTTTGCACTCCACTCGCTAATTATTTGCTTCCGTAATTATGCCCCTAACACCACCCCACCCTCCTGAACTGATGTAGCCCATCTCGACCTCCTGCCTGTAGCTACAGAAACAGCCCATAAATTTGAATTTATGGAGCATGTGCTGGCAAGAAATGGAATCACATGGCTTTATTTGTGACATCTGTTTCAGAAAAAGTGAAAAATCACTTCACATCATTCTGATCCAGCACCATCCTGCTCATGCTAGCTACAATGAGGTGGCTTCCTCACACCCCATCCGACACAGCAGGAAATCACACGGAGAAGTGAAAAGAAGTAAAGGTTTGAGGGATGAGGAATCATTAAATGACTCATTAATTCTACATAATCACTCTTTCTGACACTTTTCTGACTCTTCCTCAATCTGCATCTTACGTCTAACAAGCCAGCCCGCACGAGCCTGGCAGAGATCGCAGCGGCGGCAGTTAGCAGGAGCTTTAGATGGCACTGATGGTTGAGTGCTCAACAGAGGAGAAGCAATATGGAGACAGGCAGTCACAGAGCCCGGGAAGAAAGAACACTGGAGTAGCTGGAGAAGGCAGGATGAAGACCCCAGGGCTCAAACAGAGCTAGATTTACCCTTATGTGTTAGTCTGGAGGAGCCATGGTCATTGATCGAGGCTGGAGAGCCATGGAAGCCGCCATTTAGGCTGGAGCAATACAACTGTGCTGGTATTGATTGATGAGGCTGCTCCTGTTAATATTATTTATGGAAGAGGAGCTACACAGCTCTCTGGCAGAGTGAGACCCCCCCAATAATAAGTGGTAATTGATGGCATGGGAGGCCAAGGCTCCCTCACCCTGCCTTCCCCCTACTCACTGACCCCAGCCCTGTGAAAGTCAGATGGATTGCCTCTAACACAGTTATGATTGATATTATCAGATTACATAACCTGCTACAGAAGCCTTGTGGGCCCACTCAAGTGGGCACATTGATTTTTGATTAGGACGCCATTCAACACATCTAGGAAGGAGTTGGGAAAATATTTCCTCCAGATCAGACTGCTTTCCCAGATTTTTGAAGGAATGTGTTCTCATGTATCAGTGGGTGCTACAATGGTAAAGTGTATGACAAACAACCATAAACTATACTAAATATTTGTGTGGCAGTCAGTTAAACTATGATACTGTACACTTTATCATGACAATGACTGCAATAAGATCATGGCAGTATTGTTAGAGTTTAGTCCTTATTTCTCCAAAACTGTGTTTTTTTGCGAGTTAAGTTATTTGTGCTTCCTTGAAAATGCTTAACATGGTTATGAAATCAGATGAAATGTATTTGTATACAAACTATGTTCAGTCTTTTTTTCCACTGTATTTTTCTTTTGATCAGGGCAGACAGAAATTATGGAATTTGCAGGTCGTCACCAAAACACTTAATGTTATAGTGACAATTTATTGTATTTCACCGACACAGACTAGATTGGACCATGCAATTCTAGTAGTCTGTTGTTGTGCAGAACAACAGTCCCCAAAATCACCAGAGCTGATTATTATTACTGGTAATCTCAAATATTTTTATAGCTTAAAAACGCGACAGCACCTCCTGATAAGCATTTGCAAGAAATGTGTTTGAACCTGTAAAAATAACTCACTTAAGGTTGGATCCCAATGAGCACCAGCATGAGTTATTATTTCTGGGGTCTACTACTCATACAGCCATACACACTCAAATACAATATCACCCAACATAATTAACCATTCCTGGAAGTAAATGAGCAAAATACAAAATTAAGGGAAACAAAATTGCCATTTATTTCACAGAAGGAAGAAAGGAAGGAAGGTAGGTCAGCCAGTCACCTTAAGTAGCAGTAGGGGTGGGAATCACCGGTGGCCCCACAATACAATACTATCATGATACTTGGGCCATGTTACGATAGTATTGCGATTTCTAACATTTTGCAATACAGTGAGTGTTGCGAAACAATAGATTGCCATTTATACAGTCTTTTAAACTGTTGAGCTAATTTGGCATTTGTCTTTCCTTTATGTTTATCTTATTTACACTGTATTTTATTTTCATGTGGCACATCTTGTAAACCTTACATTTATATATTTATATAATTGTTGCACTAACTTTTTCCTGCTCTTTGATGTCACCTCTGCCAACGTCACTGGACAAACAGTTAATTTTAGTTTTTCCATTAACATAGATTTGACTTCATATAAGCAATTAATTTGAAAATTAAATACTTGATAAATGAGACTATACACTATATCACCAGACAAAATATTGCGATACTATGCTGTATCGATTTTTTTCTCCCACCCCTAAGTAGCAGGACGTCTGGATATAAAAATGCTGAGAGACAATGTAACAACAGTTTGAGGTGACTCTTAGTTGAAAAATGTCAAGGCAGAAAGAAAAACAGAATGGTCCAGACTAAAATGCTAAATGAACATGGTTTTACTTCATGCAAATTTCTTCTCAGTTTTCTAGTTTACTTCATCAGATGATTTTGGATTACATTAAAACTGTAGCTCTAGAGTTACAGCTCAGTATACTTACATTAACAATATACACCTGGCTTCAAAATAAGGTCAGTAGCTTTCTGAAAGTACCTGTGCAGTAAATGGCTCAACTGTTGAGTGATCCCCCAACACCCCCACCCCTGCCCACCTCAATTACTGTGGACAGATGGACGACATCCAACAGGCCTCAATGGCGTTCTGTAAGTCAGGGGCAATTTTCACATGCAGCTAGCAGTCGGATGAAATCAAAATATGTATATAAAAACATATTAGTTCTCCCCCTGAGGCTTTCCACAGTTTTTACATGCACTTTATGTTAAGAAAACGGTAAAGAGATGGGTATATGTGTACCTGAGAATGTGTGATTTTGGTATGATTAATGTGTCCTCATGACTTTTTTGACACCAATGGTTCCTTCATTTAGAAATAACTAATTATCGTCATCATTTCATCTCACCAGAGAATTTTGTTGTCAGCAATTTTTCCTGACTGAAGAGGGCACATGAGAGATGACGGTGGAAAATTAGAGAGGATGGTGAAGAAGAGGGGGCTTGTTATATTCCCGTTAAAATCTTTAATTCTTGGTTTGATGACATTTTCAAACAGCGAGGAAAGAGGATCACTGAGGCTGCTATGTGAAGTGACCTCTGGCTGACCAGAGGGAAAGGAAACAAGGCTAGAGTTATGTAGCTGGGAAATGCATTTTAATGTGGGGCTGGGATACAGGTCACTTTTGAACAGGTCCGTCTGTTCGAAATCTGAGAATTTCCAGATACTACGTAGTTTAAATAAAACGAAAAACCTCAAGGATAAAAAAAAAATCTGTATCTCAACTAATTTTTACTGCTCAACTTTATATAACCCAGATAGATGGGAACAAAATGCACAAAATCAGAACATGCAGTTTGACCTGAAAGGGAAAAAGTCTCCAGTTTTTAAGTCCAGATTAAACTGGTAAAAATATAAGTTTTGAGTATTACAAAAGGCTGTATCAACTGCAGAAGAAATGTGTTTATTCATGACATATTTTTTTCCAAAATTTCCTTTTCTTTCCAAAGGTTGTAATAGTATGAAAACTGTGCTGACAGCACTGCCTTCATTTTATCTTCAGTAAAAAATGAGGACTGTGGCTAAGGGACGAACCCCTGCCTATACTACTTTGCATTTGGTCAATAAATTTAAAGATAAATTAGAACAGACTTGTAAATATGATAATAAGAAATTGTTCCTCCTGCGCACTTCCCTCGTTGTTTTATTGCATGTGTGGGCAATCTTCCAGATAGGGCTGAATTGATTTGTTTAATGATCTTCAATCCCTCCAACGCTTTTCCCTCATTTTCTAACAGCCTGCCTCTAACCCCTGAGTATCTAACACCCTAACCCCCTGCCTCTTTATCCCACCCTCACCCTCATCAGCACAGAGTAAAGCTGTGAATATGAACATTATGAGCTTTGGGTTCAAAACTTAATGGTTCACAAATCAGCCACTATGGATTTTCTGCTACTCCAATCAATAGCTGCTGGAAGGGGGTCATGATTTCCAGCTTTCAGATATACTCCCACTCCTAATTCATATCAGTGACTTAAAACTCACCAGGCAAGACAGAAGAGTTTGAGTTTGTCGTAGAGGAAGGACAGAAATGAAAACTTCAATTTATGTTTTTTTTTTTCTTAAGTGAATGGCATTTTAAAAACACACACCACTTTGTGCACAGTTGTCTTTAGACTACATCAATTTACTTTTCCTAAGTGTTTCCTTTTCTTTCTTTTTTTCCTGAAAGAAACACTTAGCCATCTCCTTTATAACCTCTTTGGAAAATTAAGTTTCAGTACAGAGTCGCAAAGTAGAAATACCACTCACTCATCAACCAACACAGTGGCCAAAGGAGAAAAAAGTTAAAATGAAATGAAATAAAATAAAATAACTGCATGTTATCTTTAGAGCAACCACATCAGTGACACTGTAGTCAGGGCACTCATGCTGCCCGTCTAAATGAATGAAAAAATAAATGAACCAGGAAGTGTGGAGACAGTTGGATTTCATGTCCAGAGGTGCATCCTGGATCTACACACACAATTTTAGGAGTCGCACACAACAGAGCCATGGTAAGCATTTTGCAACCCTTAGTTTGGCTTAGAGAGACTTACTGAATTCTTTAACTTTCTAATATTACATATCAAAAAAAATCTCTGCAGCATGGTACAAAGGTTTTTTTTTTAATTAAAAACACCAGTCTCTTCTGATGGAGTTCAACTAAATTTATCAGCATCCTACAATAAAATCTGTTGAAACAAGTCACTGGAACAAAGACACGTGTCCTTCTTTGGTTTAAGCAAACACAACTACTTCTCCAAAGCTCTGCAACACATTTACCAGTTCTTGCTGTGAGAGTTTGAATATGACTTGGAAAGCTTGTCCACACAGCAGACCTCTACATGATAACCAAACAGCACAGAGAAATGCAGAAGTGTTCACTGCAGGATGGCCTCACATGATTAATGACCTCAAATTAAGGCCTGTATGGTGGGTTTCATGGGCTCCTACTGCACTCATACCCCCCAACCAATGATAATCTCTCTCAGGCATGCCTTTAAAAGCTCAACTTTGTCACATCAACAACCTCCAACTTGGATTTGGGACACAATTTGAGACAGGACAAGGCCCACCATTCCACTACTACTGATCAGGTGTTTGCAGGATGCCTACAGTTGTCCTGCTTGCAACAATCTTGTAGAAACGATCAATGGACTGCAGTTCTTTCATGTCCCTTATAATAAGCTCTGCACACTTGGAACCCCAACCAAGGTCATACCAAAAATAGATACAAGGAACCATGTACTTTATTCAACTTTTGCAGATGGAAAAACTATAAAAAAGTGTTTAAGGCAAGAATAATCTGGCTAATATGAGGCAGCAGAGATTAGGCCCGACTAGAACCTTTCTTGTCTGCATACCATGTATTATGAAAATGAGCTGAGCAAACCTCCTACTGCAACAGAGAGAGTCCCGCCACAATCCAAATTATGGAAAAGATGTAATCCAAATGCATTAAAAGCGTAAACACACAGATTACTCCGAATCTTGTCTGCAGTTCATGTCAGAGCAGAGTCTGCATGCTTCCTCTTTCCCCAGGTAAACAGCTACATCATGAATCCAAGTGATGGGAATTTCAGCTCATTTTGGTGATCCAGAGCATTTAACTCCGCTCCCTATCAGCTCTTAAAAGTATTATCCGCTGGCCATTCCCACACCTCGACTGACCTTATCACCACTGCTGCTTCAGGAGAAATCTTTGGGTTACCATTGTAGACTTACAATCAGACAACTAGCACCAGTGTTGTTTTCGTCAGGCAGGACGAAAACTTAAATGACGACGTCAGACCCCTTTTTTCCTTGACGAAAATGAGACTAAGACGAACGTCACCAAAGCTCTGTAAAGACTAAAATGTGACGAAAATTATATTCATTTTTGTCAGACGAGAACGAGACGAGACTAAATTGGTATTAGGTGGACAAACAAAGTTTCAAAACATGCTTTTTTTTGTCCTAACAGTCACGCCCCCATCACACACGCACCAAAAGCCTCGCTCGCGCACAGCTGCGCGCACACACTCATTCACATACACAGAGCGGCAGGTGGACGAGGCGCGCACACACACACACACCGTGGCGGCAGGCACAGCAGCGGTGCCCGGTGGCCGAAAAAAGAGGGACAGGAAAAACAGTCCCTTACAGGAAAAAGAGGGTCCTACTTCAGATACAGTTCAAGTGACAATAAAATAAAAGTGACAATAAAACACGGGACGGGGAGACGAGACAGACGACAGTTGTGGAGCCACAGCTTCCTCATGCTTCAAACTGTCGGGAAAGAACACCACGAACCTCAAAAGGCACCTTTACGTCGACTAAAACTAGACGAAAACCTTTAGAGTTTTCCTCGGACTAAAACTAGACGAAAACTAACAAGGATAGAAATGACTAAAATGGGACTAAAACGAAGAAGCATTTCGTCAAAATGACTAAGACTAAAACTAAATCTAAAATGCCTGCCAAAAACAACACTGGCTAGCACCAACAAAAAACTTTTTTTGGATTGATTTGATTTGAACAACTCTTGCAGTCACTACGAAAAGCTGGCATGTTTGTGAGTAGATGGATATACAGTAAAAGATAACTTTGTTGCAAGGAAACAACAAGGGCTTGTTTGCAAAGACAGCTTGATCTCCATTTATATCATGCCACATATCAGTCAGTCTTAATGAGCACTGTATTCTGATCCACAGACGGCTTCCATTTGGGCAACATGCTGCCTGCTGGATTCAGCACAGACTTGGAAGAACCACTTCTGCTCATGGAGTTTTGACTACAGCTTAGTCTAAGTCTTACAAACCGCTCTGTTATTAAGGTCTGGAAAAAGCTGAAATGGGTGAGGAAAAGGAAAAAAAAAATCTGAGAACAATTACATACAAACCGCATTTGTACTAAGAAAGGAGTGGCAGTTGTATTTCAATACCAGACGACCTGTGGGATGCCACGGAAGTGCCATTAAAAAGAGAAAGGATGCGTGAACAGCTGTTTTCTGTGACGGCTCACACTGCTTACCATGATTTCCCTCTGTAAGACTGGATCCCCCCCCTCAGGGCTAGACTTCTTCCTCACATGGTGTACATATGACAGAGTAGACCATGTCTACTACACACATCTGTGTTTCCACAAACTGGAATATGTGGAGGAAGATATATAAACCATAAGAACATTAATGTACATATGTATGTATTCATGTTCATGTGTAGTGCCGTACATATGTGAGGGCCAGAAGTGGACATTTAGTGGCGACTAATTCACTGTGAACAAGAGAGCAAGATAGGAGAAACAACATCTGAGGGAAAGACGCGAATATTAAAAATAATAGGTTTCCAAGTAAGGACCAAAGGGAGAGAGAGGGGGAGAGAAAGAGAGAGAGAGAGAGAGAGAGAGAGTCTGCTGGAAGAATGTGATTAAGTCTGTTTATGGAGGCCTATCACTGACACACAAGAGCAGGACCACCTGCAGTCTGGAAGTCATTACGCTAGGGTCACGGGATATCCTACATGTAAACTCTGAGTCACTTCACCTCAAATTGGGTGTAAAGATCCCATTTCCTCCCATCGACAAACTGAACCACCTGCGGGATGATAGGATATGATGTCGTTGAGGTCTACAGCCTCTGTTGCTATTCTATCAGAGAGCGGGCCTGTGGGCTAATCTTAGAAATTAAAGATGTTGGTTCACAAAAACTTTACTAAGTTTTTATTTCAACATCTGCATCAACTAATCCTGCAATAATACAAGTAAACTGTCCAAAATATCTCAATTAAGGTCTGCTCAAAAAATGTACAAGAAATGTGGCACAACTTAATGACTTTGCCGATGAACATAGTATAGCCTTAAGCTGTGACAGGGTCAAAAATTTCCTTAAGGCACGTGGAAGTCCAAACTTACATATCAAGCAAGTGAATATTGTCATGACATACATCTCCGGAATAAGAGAGGGAGTATGTAAATGACTATGGCTATGATCAGGTTGTCTCCTTATCCTACTGTAATCTTTAATTATGCTTTTTGTGGCAATTTGTGTTTAACCCCACTGTGGAAAGAAATGCAGTCTTTACTACTAATTCATCACCATTAATAACGCAAGTATCGTTATTGAATCCCCTCTGTAATTAGAGATGTTAATTAAGTGGAAATGCTGATAGGCATTTCCACTTATTGTTATTCTCCTGTTTCTTTATTATTATTTAAGTGGAAATGCTGATAGGCATTTCCACTTATTGTTATTCTCCTGTTTCTTTATTAAGTGGAAATGCTGACACAGCATTTCCACTTATTGTTATTCTACTATTTCTTTATTATTATTATTATTATTATTATTCTTCCGTACCTTTTTTGGCCCTTTTCAACTCCTTACCACTTTGTGCTATTTTCACCATTCAAACTTTATACTAATGCACTCCTTCAGGACATTACGGCTATTACTTTTCACCTTTCTACCATTTATACTTTTTGCAATATTTCACTTTTTCTGCAAAATTTGTTCCATTACAAATGAATGGAGATACAGCTATAACACCTTCTCACCCTTATAACTTCTGCATACTTTCACCTAGAGACCTCATTTTTGCTTTAAAATGTTCAGCAACGTGTCTGCTACAAATGTTGTATTCACTCCTTTTTGCTATTTCCTACCGTTTTTGCACAATTTCGCTTGGAGCAACATGAA
This sequence comes from Xyrichtys novacula, assembly GCA_962446985.1. NCBI lineage: Eukaryota > Metazoa > Chordata > Actinopteri > Labriformes > Labridae > Xyrichtys > Xyrichtys novacula. The sequence continues at coordinate 20,821,880 of OY660864.1, read as the reverse complement.
GTTCTCTGCCTTTTTCAGCCTGACTCACGCTACAGCGTGTGACGTCAGATGTTACGTCACCGCTAGATGCGGGCGGGGCCTTTTGGATTCACTAGACCAAGCGTGTTTATTCTGCTGCCGCGGCCGCAAGTTTCACTCCACAGCCATAAAAAACACATCAAAATGGAGGTACACTCGTCCTGCTTCTCACAAAATCGGTCTGAAGTCATGAAATTGTACAGCTTGCCCAGGAGGTGAGTACATTCCTTAGGAGCCAGAGATTCTGCACTTGTCATGGGCTGTGTGCTTCGATCGCACACGCACGGACTTGGCCGCTCGTGCGCGCGCGGGCACACACACACACACACACTGTTTCCATGAGTGCATTACTGTATCTCTTTCTCTCTTACTGTCTCTCTGTCAGATTCTGCACTTGTCATGGGCTGTGTGCTTCGATCACACACGCACATGCACACGCACGGGCTCGGCCGCGCGCGCGCGCGGGCACACACACACACACACACACTGTTTCCATGTGTGAATTACTGTCACTCTGTCAGTAGAAAATACAGCCCCAATATGAACTTTGTTGTTACAGTTCTTGTCTTTAACTCTTTTAACATACTAACTTCTTCTTTTTCTTCTACTTCTGCTTTTCTTTTCTATACTTTCTACATTTATACAATTAATTGAACTTCAGCTGTTTCATACTTTCTACATTCAGATGTAGGGCAGTAACTGAAGCAGGGCAATAGATGGTGCTGTTCTGCATTCTCAAGTTACTATGGTTGGATGCTGCAGACTGCAAAAATCTGTTTTACTATTTGTACATTTAATAGGAACATTGTTACACATTGTTTAAAGGCATTTGTTTTTCAAATTCAATTATCCATATCAGTTCTGTTTATTCACATCAATCATATACATTTTTCACTTAGGCTATCAGACAATTTGTACATTAATCCAACTAATTTACCTCCAGCTATACTACAATTCTTCCATTCATACAATTTCTTCTTGTTCTACTCCACCTTTTCTACAGTTTTTCCGTTTATACCTTCCTCCATTTTTTATTGGCAGTTTTGCATTGCTTTTTCAGCTTTCAGCACTCAGCATTTCCACGCATTTTCTGCAAGGAAATGCAATTTTTCTAGTTAAGTGGAAATGCTGATTAAGCATTTCCACTTATTGTTATTCTCCTGTTTCTTTATTCAACTTATTATTATTCTTCCGTACCTTTTTTGGACCGCTTCTCCTCCTTCAAACTTTGTCCGATTTCAACCGTTCAAACTTTAAACTATTCCACTCCTTCAGGACATGATAGCTATTACTTTTCACTCTTCTACCTTTTATACTTTTTGTTTTTTTTTAACTTTTTGTGCAAAAATTTTAACATTGAAGTCAATGGGGAAATCTTCCATATCTTCCTTTTATTCGTCCACCTTCTAAGCCTTATAACTTCAGCATACTTTCACCTAGAGACCTCATTTTTGCTTTAAAATGTTCATTCACTTGTCGACTATTAAAGTTGTACTCAGTTTTTTGATATCTCTTACAGTTTTTCCACAATTTAGCTTTAAGCAACTTGTGGTTTTCAGCAAATTTCAAGCTTTATAATGGGTGTGTATTGGAGAGTTTAGAGTGATGATGTCATCAGCTAGAGTGCAGACCTCGTCTCTGATCGACAGAACCTCGCTCGAATATATCGCTCCCACGCCCACAAATCTCACTCCACTGACACAAATAATACATCAAAATGGAGGTATATGTGTCCTGCTTCTCACAAAAGAGGTTTCAAATCATTAAATCCTACCCCTTGGCCAGCAGGTGACCAACTGTCCAAAAAAGGCGGAAATCTCTCCCATTGACCATAATGTTATTTTTCTCCAAGAAAATCCGGACAATCGCTCAGGCTCAGACTTTTTTAACTCGCTGTTGTGGCCACATTTTTCGGAGTACAGACATGAAAAAGACATCATTGTGTTCATGAAGGACGGAGGATTCGTACGATGTTCTTATTTTCATTCTGGGACATAAGGAAATCACGCTATGTGAAAAAGTTCACAGGCTGAAATTCACTGCAGTTCAGCTGCTTCTCATTCAAACAGTAGGTTAGTGATTTGCCTTTGATCTCACAGCTGTTTAGGATGCAGTCATTAAGGAGACACACACACACACACGCACACACATTCTTGTACTTGTTGCTTTTTGAGGTCCACCTTGCAGTTCAGCTGCTTGTACACACAGTTAATATGTGTCTGCTTCACCACCTATCTCCACCCACAAACTTTGAGCTACAGAAACCATTCTGGGCTTCAAAAATTCAGCTCATTGAAGATATTATGGGGTGTTTTGAGGATTGTGATAATAAATTGTATTAATGTGTTCAGCAGAGTCTTGTGTTCTCACAAGCTCCTTATGAATATATACAGAGGGTGAGCGTCAGGGCCTACTTGGAGTCCTGTTTCTTTAGCTTCAAGCCTTCTTTCTCCTGCTATAGTTATGCATCCAAGGTCCCCATGGCAACCAATTTGTGCACCTGGAGACACACAGCTGACTGGAAAGCTGCTTCTAGTGGCCATATGAGACACATGAAGCCAGGCTCAGTACACATAGCAATTGGGATGACACTTAAAACCCTTTCCTAGAGCGTTGGAAAAAACTTCAGCCCCTATCTCCTCACATGACCTTTGACCTACAGAAACCATTCAGGGCTTTAAAATTGAAGCTCACTGAGGACATTATGGGGTGTATTCAGGATTTATATTCAATTAAATTTTTCACATTTTTCAGTCACTCAGTGATGATTTATCATTTAGTTTTTCAAACTAATTTGAACTGATTCAAACTGATTCAAACCTTTCTTATACTTAAAAACTTAAACTTATGCCACTTCTCACCTTCCTGCCTTTTAAGGCAATTTCCTTCTTCATTCAAACTTTGTGCAATTTTAGACATTTTTCTAGCCTCTATCAGCATGAATAGAATTTTCTTTTATAGAGCATATTCATACTATTTGTCCTTCAACCAATTAATCAATTATCCAACTTACATTTCTTTCACACCCCTTCAACAGCTTTAACATTTATACATTTCTCCATGTTTTATTAGCAGTTTAGCAATGCTTTTTCAGCTTTCAGCACTCAGCATTTCCACGCATTTTCTGCAAGGAAATGCAATTTTTCTAGTATTATACTTAACACTCTCCCCATATGTTTCTTTGGACCGCTTCTCCTCCTTCAAACTTTGTCCGATTTCAACCGTTCAAACTTTAAATTATTCCACTCCTTCAGGACATGATGGCTATTACTTTTCTCTTTTCTATCCTTTATACTTTTTATTATTTTTCACTTTTTGTGACAAACTTTTTTTCCCATAGAAATGAATGGGGAAATCTTCCAATTCTTCCTGTTATTCGTCCACCTTCTAAGCCTTATAACTTCAGCATACTTTCACCTAGAGACCTCATTTTTGCTTTAAAATGTTCATTGTCTTGTCGACTATTGATGTTGTATTAACCTTTTTGTGCCATCTTTTACAGTTTTTCCACAATTTAGCTTTATGTAACTTGTGGTTTTCAGCAGATTTCAGGCTTTATAACAGGGGTGAATTGGAGAGGCTAGAGTGATGATTTGAAAAGCTAGAGTGCAGACCTAGTCTCTGATCCACAAAACCTCGCTCGAATATATCGCTCCCATGCCCACAAATCTCACTCCAGAGCCATAAAAAATACATCAAAATGGAGGTATATGTGTCCTGCTTCTCACAAAAGAGGTTTCAAATCATTACATCCTACCCCTTGGCCAGCAGGTGACCAACTGTCCAAAGAAGGCGGAAATCTCTCCCATTGACTCTAATGTAATATTTCTCCAAGAAAATCCGGATCATCGCTCAGGCTCAGACTTTTTTAACTCGCTGTTGTGGCCACATTTGTCGGAGTACAGACATGAAAAACACATCATTGTGTTCATGAAGGACGGAGGATTCGTACGATGTTCTTATTTTCATTCTGGGACTTAAGGAAATCACGCTATGTGAAGAAGTTAACAGGCTTCAAATCCTCTGCAGTTCAGCTGCTTCTCATACAAACAGTAGGTCAGTGATTTGCCTTTGATCTCACAGCTGTTTGGGATGCAGTCATTAACGAGAGACACACACACACACACACACACACACACACACACACATTCTTGTACTTGTTGCTTTATGAGGTCTACCTTGCAGTTCAGCTGCTTGTACACACAGTTAATATGTGTCTGCTTCGCCACCTATCTCCACCCACAAACTTTGAGCTACAGAAACCATTCTGGGCTTCTAAAATTCAGCTCATTGAAGATATTATGGGGTGTTTTGAGGATTGTGATAATAAATTGTATTAATGTGTTTAGCAGAGTCTTGTGTTCTCACAAGCTCCTTATCGGGAATAGATACAGAGGATGAGCGTCAGGGCCTACTTGGAGTCCTGTTTCCTTAGCTTCAAGCCTTCTTTCTCCTGCTATAGTTATGCATCCAAGGTCCCCATGGCAACCAATTTGTGCACCTGGAGACACACAGCTGACTGGAAAGCTGCTTCTAATGGCCATATGAGACACATGAAGCCAGGCTCAGCACACATAGGACTGGGGATGACACTTAAAACCTTTTACTAGAGCGCTTGAAAAACTTCAGCCCCTATCTCCTCACATGACCTTTGACCTACAGAAACCATTCAGGGCTTTAAAATCTAAGCTCATTGAGGACATTATGGGGTATATTCAGGATTTACATTCATTTAGATTTTTCACTTTTATAAGTCTCTTAGTGATGATTTATCATTTAATTTTTCAAACTAATTTAAACTGATTCAAACTGATTCAAACCTTTCTAATACTTAAAATCTTTCTGATACTTCAGGATTTTTAATTATTTAAATTTTCCCTGTTTTAAAGTAGTTTTAATATTTATGCATTACTCCATCCTTCAAACAAAATCCCATCTCAAGTACGACAACTACTGCTAATGTCAATTAAACTAGTACTTTCCCCTCTACTTCAACTGCTATTGCTCCTATTTCTACTTTCTCTACTACTTTGACTTATACTTTTTTTTATTCTCAAACTACTTCTACTGTTTACATGACTACTGTTATCACTACTTGACTTCTTATCATACTACCTCTAGTACTACAAATTAAACTTATGCCACTTCTCACTTTCCTGCCTTTTAAGGCAATTTCCTTCTTCATTCAAACTTTGTGCAATTGTAGACATTTTTCTAGCCTCTTTCAGCATGAATAAGATTTCCTCTTATAGAGCATATTCATACTATTTGTCCTTTAACCAATTAAACCATGATCCAACTTATATTTCTTTTTCACTCCTTCAACAGCTTTAACATTTATACCTTCTCCATCTTTTATTAGCAGTTTAGCATTGCTTTTTCAGCTTTCAGCACTCAGCATTTCCACGCATTTTCTGCAAGGAAATGCAATTTTTCTAGTATTATACTTAACACTCTCCCCATACGTTTCTTTGGACCGCTTCTCCTCCTTCAAACTTTGTCCGATTTCAACCGTTCAAACTTTAAACTATTCCACTCCTTCAGGACATGATGGCTATTACTTTTCTCTTTTCTACCATTTATACTTTTTATTATTTTTTACTTTTTGTGCCAAACTTTTTTTCCCATAGAAATTAATGGGGAAATCTTCCAATTCTTCCTGTTATTCGTCCACCTTCTAAGCCTTATAACTTCAGCATACTTTCACCTAGAGACCTCATTTTTGCTTTAAAATGTTCATTGTCTTGTCGACTATTGATGTTGTATTAACCTTTTTGTGCTATCTTTTACAGTTTTTCCACAATTTAGCTTTATGCAACCTGTGGTTTTCAGCAGATTTCAGGCTTTATAATAGGGGTGTATTGGAGAGGCTAGAGTGATGATTTGAAAAGCTAGAGTGCAGACCTCGTCTCTGATCGACAGAACCTCGCTCGAATATATCGCTCCCACGCCCACAAATCTCACTCCACAGCCATAAATAATACATCAAAATGGAGGTATATGTGTCCTGCTTCTCACAAAAGAGGTTTCAAATCATTAAATCCTACCCCTTGGCCAGCAGGTGACCAACTGTCCAAGGAAGGCGGAAATCTCTCCCATTGACCGTTATGTTATTTTTCTCCAAGAAAATCCAGATCATCGCTCAGGCTCAGACTTTTTTAACTCGCTGTTGTGGCCTCATTTTTCGGAGTACAGACATGAAAAACACATCATTGTGTTCATGAAAGGCGGAGGATTCGTACGATGTTCTTATTTTCATTCTGGGACTTAAGGAAATCGTGCTATGTGAAGAAGTTCACATGGTTTAAATCTTCTGCAGTTCAGCTGCTTCTCATTCAAACAGTAGGTCAGTGATTTGCCTTTGATCTCACAGCTGTTCAGGATGCAGTCATTAACGAGACACACACACACGCACACACATTCTTGTACTTGTTGCATTGTCAGGTCTACCTTGCAGTTCACCTGCTTGTACACACAGGTAATATGTGTCTGCTTCACCACCTATCTCCACCCACAAACTTTGAGCTACAGAAACCATTCTGGGCTTGAAAAATTCAGCTCATTGAAGATATTATGGGGTGTTTTGAGGATTGTGATAATAAATTGTATTAATGTGTTCAGCAAAATCTTGTGTTCTCACAAGCTCCTTATGAATTTATACAGAGGATGAGCGTCAGGGCCTACTTGGAGTCCTGTTTCCTTAGCTTCAAGCCTTCTTTCTCCTGCTATAGTTATTCATCCAAGGTCCCCATGGCAACCAATTTGTGCACCTGGAGATACACAGCTGACTGGAAAGCTGCTTCTAATGGCCATATGAGACACATGAAGCCAGGCTAAGTACACATAGCACTGGGGATGACACTTAAAACCCTTTCCTAGAGCGCTTGAAAAAACTTCAGCTCCGATCTCCTCACATGACCTTTGACCTACAGAAACCATTCAGGGCTTTAAAATTTAAGCTCATTGAGGACATTATGGGGTGTATTTAGGATTTATATTCATTTAAATTTTTCACATTTTAAAGTCACTCAGTGATGATTTATCATTTAATTTTTCAAACTAATTTAAACTCATTCAAAATTATTCAAACCTTTCTAATACTAAAAAAACTTTCTGATACTTGAGGATTTTTAATTAATAAAATGTTCCCTGTTTTATATTAGTTTTAATATTTATGCATTATTCCGTCCTTCAAACAAAATCCTACCTCTAGTACTACAACTACTGCTAATGTCAATTAAACTAGTACTTTCCCCTCTACTTCAACTGCTATTGCTCCTATTTCTACTTTCTCTACTGCTGCTATTGCTACTATTTCTACTTTGTCTACTACTTTGACTTATACTTCTTTTATCCTCAATCTACTTCTACTGCTGACATGACTACTAGTATCACGACTTGACTTCTCATCATACTACTTCTAGTACTACAACTGAATCTTATGCCACTTCTCACCTTCCTGCCTTTTAAGGCAATTTCCTTCTTCATTCAAACTTTGTGCAATTTTAGACATTTTTCAAGCCTCTTTCAGCATGAATAAAATTTCCTTTTATAGAGCAGATTCAGACGATTTGTCCTTCGACCAATTAAACAATTATCTAACGTATATTTCTTTATCACCCCTTCAACAGCTTTAACATTTATACCTTTCTCCATGTTTTATTAGCAGTTTAGCATTGCTTTTTCAGCTTTCAGCACTCAGCATTTCCACGCATTTTCTGCAAGGAAATGCAATTTTTCTAGTATTATACTTAACACTCTCCCCATACGTTTCTTTGGACCGCTTCTCCTCCTTCAAACTTTGTCCCATTTCAACCGTTCAAACTTTAAACGATTCCACTCCTTCAGGACATGATGGCTATTACTTTTCTTTTTTCTACCCTTTATACTTTTTATTATTTTTCACTTTTTGTGCCAAACTTTTTTTCCCATAGAAATGAATGGGGAAATCTTTCAATTCTTCCTGTTATTCGTCCACCTTCTAAGCCTTATAACTTCAGCATACTTTCACCTAGAGACCTCATTTTTGCTTTAAAATGTTCATTGTCTTGTCGACTATTGATATTGTATTAACCTTTTTGTGCTATATTTTACAGTTTTTCCACAATTTAGCTTCAAGCAACTTGTGGTTTTCAGCAAATTTCAGGCTTTATAATAGGGGTGTATTGGAGAGGCTAGAGTGATGATTTGAAAAGCTAGAGTGCAGACCTCGTCTCTGATCGACAGAACCTCGCTCGAATATATCGCTCCCACGCTCACAAATCTCAATCCACACCCATAAAAAATACATCAAAATGGAGGTATATGTGTCCTGCTTCTCACAAAAGAGGTTTCAAATCATTAAATCTTACCCCTTGGCCAGCAGGTGACCAACTGTCCAAATAGGCGGAAATCTCTCCCCATTAGACCTAATGTATTTCTTCTCCAAGAAAATCCTTATCCCCACTCAGGCTCAGACTTTTTTAACTCGCTGTTGTGGCCACATTTTTCGGAGTACAGACATGAAAAAGACATCATTGTGTTCATGAAGGGCGGAGGATTCGTACGATGTTCTTATTTTCATTCTGGGACTTAAGGAAATCACGCTATGTGAAGAAGTTTAGAGCCTCTAAATCCTCTGCAGTTCAGCTGCTTCTCATTCAAACAGTAGGTCAGTGATTTGCCTTTGATCTCACAGCTGTTTAGGATGCAGTCATTAACGAGACACACACACACACACACACACACATTCTTGTAGTTGTTGCTTTATGAGGTCTACCTTGCAGTTCAGCTGCTTGTACACACAGTTAATATGTGTCTGCTTCGCCACCTATCTCCACCCACAAACTTTGAGCTACAGAAACCATTCTGGGCTTCTAAAATTCAGCTCATTGAAGATATTATGGGGTGTTTTGAGGATTGTGATAATAAATTGTATTAATGTGTTCAGCAGAGTCTTGTGTTCTCACAAGCTCCTTATGAATATATACAGAGGGTGAGCGTCAGGGCCTACTTGGAGTCCTGTTTCTTTAGCTTCAAGCCTTCTTTCTCCTGCTATAGTTATGCATCCAAGGTCCCCATGGCAACCAATTTGTGCACCTGGAGACACACAGCTGACTGGAAAGCTGCTTCTAGTGGCCATATGAGACACATGAAGCCAGGCTCAGTACACATAGCAATTGGGATGACACTTAAAACCTTTTCCTAGAGCGTTGGAAAAAACTTCAGCCCCTAGCTCCTCACATGACCTTTGACCTACAGAAACCATTCAGGGCTTTGAAATTTAAGCTCATTGAGGACATTATTGGGTGTATTTAGGATTGTTATTCATTTAAATTTTTCACATTTTAAAAGTCAGTCAGTGATGATTTATCATTTAATTTTTCAAACTAATTTAAACTCATTCAAACTGATTCAAACCTTTCTAATACTTCAAAACTTTCTGATACTAGTTTTAATATTTATGCATTACTCCATCATTCAAACAAAATCCTACCTCAAGTACGACAACTACTGCTAATGTCAATTAAACTAGAACTTTCCCCTCTACTTCAACTGCTATTGCTCCTATTTCTACTTTCTTTACTACTTTGACTTATTCTTCTTTTATTCTCAATCTACTTCTACTGCTGACATGACTACTAGTATCACAACTTGACTTTTTATCATACTACTTCTAGTACTACAATTTAAACTTATGCCACTTCTCACCTTCCTGCCTTTTAAGGCAATTTCCTTCTTCATTCAAACTTTGTGCAATTTTCGACATTTTTCTAGCCTCTTTCAGCATGAATAAAATTTCCTTTTATAGAGCATATTCATACTATTTGTCCTTCAACCAATTAATCAATTATCCAACTTATATTTCTGTTCACCCCTTCAACAGCTTTAACATTTATACCTTTCTCCATGTTTTATTAGCAGTTTAGCATTGCTTTTTCAGCTTTCAGCACTCAGCATTTCCACGCATTTTCTGCAAGGAAATGCAATTTTTCTAGTTAAGTGGAAATGCTGATTAAGCATTTCCACTTATTGTTATTCCTGTCGGCCATTTTTCTTTATTAAGTGGAAATGCTGATTAAGCATTTCCACTTATTGTTATTCCTGTCGGCCATTTTTCTTTATTATTAAGTGGAAATGCTGATTAAGCATTTCCACTTATTGTTATTCCTGTCGGCCATTTTTCTTTATTAAGTGGAAATGCTGATTAAGCATTTCCACTTATTGTTATTCTCCTGTTTCTTTAATCTTATTTTTATTCTTCCGCCGTTTTTTGTCACGCTTCTCCTCCTTCAAACTTTGTCCGATTTCAACCATTCAAACTTTAAACTATTCCACTCCTTCAGGACATGTGTGCTTGTATTTTTTTTCTTTCTACCCTTTATACTTTTTGTTTTTTTTAACTTTTTGTGCAAAAATTTTAACATTGAAGTCAATGGGGAAATCTTCCACTTCTTCCTTTTATTCTTCCACCTTCTAGACCTTATAACTTCAGCATACTTTCACCTAGAGACCTCATTTTTGCTTTAAAATGTTCATTCACTTGTCGACTATTATAGTTGTACTCAGTTTTTTGATATCTTGTACAGTTTTTCCACAATTTAGCTTTAAGCAACTTGTGGTTTTCAGCAAATTTTCAGGCTTTATAATGGGTGTGTATTGGAGAGTTTAGAGTGATGATGTCATCAGCTAGAGTGCAGACCTCGTCTCTGATCGACAGAACCTCGCTCGAATATATCGCTCCCACGCCCACAAATCTCACTCCACTGACACAAATAATACATCAAAATGGAGGTATATGTGTCCTGCTTCTCACAAAAGAGGTTTCAAATCATTAAATCGTACCCCTTGGCCAGCAGGTGACCAACTGTCCAAAGAAGGCGGAAATCTCTCCCATTGACCATAATGTTATTTTTCTCCAAGAAAATCCGGATCATCGCTCAGGCTCAGACTTTTTTAACTCGCTGTTGTGGCCACATTTGTCGGAGTACAGACATGAAAAATACATCATTGTGTTCATGAAGGGCGGAGGATTCGTACGATGTTCTTATTTTCATTCTGTGACTTAAGGAAATCACGCTATGTGAAGAAGTTTAGAGCCTCTAAATCCTCTGCAGTTCAGCTGCTTCTCATTCAAACAGTAGGTCAGTGATTTGCCTTTGATCTCACAGCTGTTTAGGATGCAGTCATTAACGAGACACACACACACACACACACACACATTCTTGTACTTGTTGCTTTATGAGGTCTACCTTGCAGTTCAGCTGCTTGTACACACAGTTAATATGTGTCTGCTTCGCCACCTATCCCCACCCACAAACTTTGAGCTACAGAAACCATTCTGGGCTTCAAAAATTCAGCTCATTGAAGATATTATGGGGTGTTTTGAGGATTGTGATAATAAATTGTATTAATGTGTTTAGCAGAGTCTTGTGTTCTCACAAGCTCCTTATCAGGAATAGATACAGAGGATGAGCGTCAGGGCCTACTTGGACTCCTGTTTCCTTAGCTTCAAGCCTTCTTTCTCCTGCTATAGTTATTCATCCAAGGTCCCCATGGCAACCAATTTGTGCACCTGGAGACACACAGCTGACTGGAAAGCTGCTTCTAATGGCCATATGAGACACATGAAGCCAGGCTCAGTACACATAGCACTGGGGATGACACTTAAAACCCTTTCCTAGAGCGCTTGAAAAACCTTCAGCCCCTATCTCCTCACATGACCTTTGACCTACAGAAACCATTCAGGGCTTTAAAATTTAAGCTCATTGAGGACATTATGGGGTGTATTTAGGATTTATATTCATTTAAATGTTTCACATTTTAAAGTCACTCAGTGATAATTTATCATTTAATTTTTCAAACTAATTTAAACTCATTCAAAATGATTCAAACCTTTCTAATACTTAAAAACTGTCTGATACTTGAGGATTTTTAATTAATAAAATTTTCCCTGTTTTATATTATTTTTAATATTTATGCATTAATCCGTCCTTCAAACAAAATCCTACCTCTAGTACTACAACTACTTATGTCAATTAAACTAGAACTTTCCCCTCTACTTCAACTGCTATTGCTCCTATTTCTACTTTCTCTACTGCTGCTATTGCTACTATTTCTACTTTCTTTACTACTTTGACTTATACTTCTTTTATTCTCAATCTACTTCTACTGCTGACATGACTACTAGTATCACGACTTGACTTCTTATCATACTTCTTCTAGTACTACAACTTAAACTTATGCCACTTCTCACCTTCCTGCCTTTAAAGGCAATTTCCTTCTTCATTCAAACTTTGTGCAATTTTAGACATTTTTCTAGCCTCTTTCAGGATGAATAAAATTTCTTTTTATAGAGCATATTCATACTATTTGTCCTTCAACCAATTAATCAATTATCCAACTTACATTTCTTTCACACCCCTTCAACAGCTTTAACATTTATACATTTCTCCATGTTTTATTAGCAGTTTAGCATTGCTTTTTCAGCTTTCAGCACTCAGCATTTCCACGCATTTTCTGCAAGGAAATGCAATTTTTCTAGTTATTAAGTGGAAATGCTGATTAAGCATTTCCACTTATTGTTATTCTCCTGTTTCTTTATTCTTCTTATTATTCTTCCGCCGTTTTTTGCCGCGCTTCTCCTCCTTCAAACTTTGTCCGATTTCAACCGTTCAAACTTTAAACTATTCCACTCCTTCAGGACATGATGGCTATTACTTTTTACTCTTCTACCCTTTATACTTTTTGATATTTTTAACTTTTTGTGCAAAAATTTTAACATTGAAGTCAATGGGGAAATCTTCCACTTCTTCCTTTTTTTCTTCCACCTTCAAAGTCTTATAACTTCAGCATACTTTCACCTAGAGACCTCATTTTTGCTTTAAAATGTTCATTCACTTGTCGACTATTATAGTTGTACTCAGTTTTTTGATATCTTCTACAGTTCTTCCACAATTTAGCTTTAAGCAACTTGTGGTTTTCAGCAAATTTCAAGCTTTATAATGGGTGTGTATTGGAGAGTTTAGAGTGATGATGTCATCAGCTAGAGTGCAGACCTCGTCTCTGATCGACAGAACCTCGCTCGAATATATCGCTCCCACGCCCACAAATCTCACTCCACTGACACAAATAATACATCAAAATGGAGGTATATGTGTCCTGCTTCTCACAAAAGAGGTTTCAAATCATTAAATCGTACCCCTTGGCCAGCAGGTGACCAACTGTCCAAAAAAGGCGGAAATCTCTCCCATTGACTGTAATGTTATTTCTCTCCAAGAAAATCCGGATCATCGCTCAGGCTCAGACTTTTTTAACTCGCTGTTGTGGCCTCATTTTTCGAAGTAGAGACATGAAAAACACATCATTGTGTTCATGAAGGACGGGGGATTCGTACGATGTTCTTATTTTCATTCTGGGACTTAAGGAAATCACGCTATGTGAAGAAGTTCACAGGCTGAAATTCACTGCAGTTCAGCACCTCTCAGTCAAACAGTAGGTTAGTGATTTGCCTTTGATCTCACAGCTGTTTAGGATGCAGTCATTAACGAGACACACACACACACACACACACGCACACACATTCTTGTACTTGTTGCTTTTTGAGGTCCACCTTGCAGTTCAGCTGCTTGTACACACAGTTAATATGTGTCTGCTTCACCACCTATCTCCACCCACAAACTTTGAGCTACAGAAACCATTCTGGGCTTCAAAAATTCAGCTCATTGAAGACATTATGGGGTGTTTTGAGGATTGTGATAATAAATTGTATTAATGTGTTCAGCAGAGTCTTGTGTTCTCACAAGCTCCTTATGAATATATACAGAGGGTGAGCGTCAGGGCCTACTTGGAGTCCTGTTTCTTTAGCTTCAAGCCTTCTTTCTCCGGCTATAGTTATGCATCCAAGGTCCCCATGGCAACATATTTGTGCACCTGGAGACACACAGCTGACTGGAAAGCTGCTTCTAATGGCCATATGAGACACATGAAGCCAGGCTTAGTACGCATAGCACTGGGGATGACACTTAAAACCCTTTCCTAGAGTGCTTGAAAAAACTTCAGCCCCTATCTCCTCACATGACCTTTGACCTACAGAAACCATTCAGGGCTTTAAAATTTAAGCTCATTGAGGACATTATGGGGTGTATTTAGGATTTATATTCATTTAAATTTTTCACATTTTAAAGTCACTCAGTGATGATTTATCATTTATTTTTCAAACTAGTTGAAACTCATTCAAACTGATTCAAACCTTTCTAATACTTAAAAACTTTCTGATTCTTGAGGATTTTTAATTATTTCAATTTTCCCTGTTTGAAATAAGTTTTAATATTTATGCATTACTCCATCCTTCAAACAAAATCCTACCTCAAGTACGACAACTACCGCTAATGTCAATTAAACTAGTACTATCCCCTCTACTTCAACTACTATTGCTCCTATTTCTACTTTCTCTACTATTGTGACTTATACTTCTTTTATTCTCAAACTACTTCTACTGCTGACATGACTACTAGTATCACGACTTGACCTATTATACTACTTCTAGTACTACAACTTAAACTTATGCCACTTCTCACCTTCCTGCCTTTTAAGGCAGTTTCCTTCTTCATTCAAACTTTGTGCAATTGTAGACATTTTTCTAGCCTCTTTCAGCATGAATAAAACTTCCATTTATAGAGCATATTCATACTATTTGTCCTTCAACCAATTAGACCATTATCCAACTTATATTTCTTTTTCACCCCTTCAACAGCTTTAACATTTATACCTTTCTCCATGTTTTATTAGCAGTTTAGCATTGCTTTTTCAGCTTTCAGCACTCAGCATTTCCACGCATTTTCTGAAAGGAAATGCAATTTTTCTAGTATTATACTTAACACTCTCCCCATACGTTTCTTTGGACCGCTTCTCCTCCTTCAAACTTTGTCCGATTTCAACCGTTCAAACTTTAAACTATTCCACTCCATCAGGACATGTGTGCTTGTATTTTTTTCCTTTCTATCCTCTGTACTTTTTATTATTTTTCACTTTTTGTTCCAAACTTTTTTCCCATAGAAATGAATGGGGAAATCTTCCAATTCTTCCTGTTATTCGTGCACCTTCTAAGCCTTATAACTTCAGCATACTTTCACCTAGAGACCTCATTTTTGCTTTAAAATGTTCATTGTCTTGTCGACTATTGATGTTGTATTAACCTTTTTGTGCTATCTTTTACAGTTTTTCCACAATTTAGCTTTATGCAACTTGTGGTTTTCAGCTAATTTCAGGCTTTATAATAGGGGTGTATTGGAGAGGCTAGAGTGATGATTTGAAAAGCTAGAGTGCAGACCTCCTCTCTGATCGACAGAACCTCGCTCGAATATATCGCTCCCACGCCCACAAATCTCACTCCACAGCCATAAAAAATACATCAAAATGGAGGTATATGTGTCCTGCTTCTCACAAAAGAGGTTTCAAATCATTAAATCTTACCCCTTGGCCAGCAGGTGACCAACTGTCCAAATAGGTGGAAATCTCTCCCCATTGGCTCTAATGTATTTTTTCTCCAAGAAAATCCTTATCGCCACTCAGGCTCAGACTTTTTTAACTCGCTGTTGTGGCGACATTTTTCGGAGTACAGACATGAAAAACACATCATTGTGTTCATGAAGGGCGGAGGATTTGTACGATGTTCTTATTTTCATTCTGGGACTTAAGGAAATCGTGCTATGTGAAGAAGTTCAGAACCCTAAATTCACTGCAGTTCAGCAGCTTCTCCATTCAAACAATAGGTCAGTTCATGGCTTTGATCTTACAGCTGTTTAGGATGCAGTCATTAACGAGACACACACACACACACACACACATTCTTGTACTTGTTGCTTTATGAGGTCTACCTTGCAGTTCAGCTGCTTGTACACACAGTTAATATGTGTCTGCTTCGCCACCTATCTCCACCCACAAACTTTGAGCTACAGAAACCATTCTGGGCTTCTAAAATTCAGCTCATTGAAGATATTATGGGGTGTTTTGAGGATTGTGATAATAAATTGTATTAATGTGTTTAGCAGAGTCTTGTGTTCTCACAAGCTCCTTATCAGGAATAGATACAGAGGATGAGCGTCAGGGCCTACTTGGAGCCCTGTTTCCTTAGCTTCAAGCCTTCTTTCTCCTGCTATAGTTATGCATCCAAGGTCCCCATGGCAACCAATTAGTGCACCTGGAGACACACAGCTGACTGGAAAGCTGCTTCTAATGGCCATATGAGACACATGAAGCTAGGCTCAGCACACATAGCACTGGGGATGACACTTAAAACCCTTTCCTAGAGCGCTTGAAAAACCTTCAGCCCCTATCTCCTCACATGACCTTTGACCTACAGAAACCATTCAGGGCTTTAAAATTTGAGCTCATTGAGGACATTATTGGGTGTATTTAGGATTGTTATTCATTTAAATTTTTCACATTTTAAAAGTCAGTCAGTGATGATTTATCATTTAATTATTCAAACTAATTTGAACTCATTTAAACTGATTCAAACCTTTCTAATACTTAAAAAATTAATCTTATACCACTTCTCACTTTCCTGCCTTTTGAGGCAATTTCCTTCTTCATTCAAACTTTGTGCAATTTTAGACATTTTTCTAGCCTCTTTCAGCATGAATAAAATTTCTTTTTATAGAGCATATTCATACTATTTGTCCTTCAACCAATTAATCAATTATCCAACTTACATTTCTTTCACACCCCTTCAACAGCTTTAACATTTATACATTTCTCCATGTTTTATTAGCAGTTTAGCATTGCTTTTTCAGCTTTCAGCACTCAGCATTTCCACGCATTTTCTGCAAGGAAATGCAATTTTTCTAGTATTATACTTAACACTCTCCCCATACGTTTCTTTGGACCGCTTCTCCTCCTTCAAACTTTGTCCGATTTCAACCGTTCAAACTTTAAACTATTCCACTCCTTCAGGACATGATGGCTATTACTTTTCTCTTTTCTATCCTTTATACTTTTTATTATTTTTCACTTTTTGTGCCAAACTTTTTTTCCCATAGAAATGAATGGGGAAATCTTCCAATTCTTCCTGTTATTCGTCCACCTTCTAAGCCTTATAACTTCAGCATACTTTCACCTAGAGACCTCATTTTTGCTTTAAAATGTTCATTGTCTTGTCGACTATTGATGTTGTATTAACCTTTTTGTGCTATCTTTTACAGTTTTTCCACAATTTAGCTTTATGCAACTTGTGGTTTTCAGCTAATTTCAGGCTTTATAATAGGGGTGTATTGGAGAGGCTAGAGTGATGATTTGAAAAGCTAGAGTGCAGACCTCCTCTCTGATCGACAGAACCTCGCTCGAATATATCGCTCCCACGCCCACAAATCTCACTCCACAGCCATAAAAAATACATCAAAATGGAGGTATATGTGTCCTGCTTCTCACAAAAGAGGTTTCAAATCATTAAATCTTACCCCTTGGCCAGCAGGTGACCAACTGTCCAAATAGGCGGAAATCTCTCCCCATTGGCTCTAATGTATTTTTTCTCCAAGAAAATCCTTATCGCCACTCAGGCTCAGACTTTTTTAACTCGCTGTTGTGGCCACATTTTTCGGAGTACAGACATGAAAAACACATCATTGTGTTCATGAAGGGCGGAGGATTTGTACGATGTTCTTATTTTCATTCTGGGACTTAAGGAAATCGTGCTATGTGAAGAAGTTCAGAACCCTTAATTCACTGCAGTTCAGCACCTCTCAGTCAAACAGTAGGTCAGTGATTTGCCTTTGATCTCACAGCTGTTTAGGATGCAGTCATTAACGAGACACACACACACACACACACGCACACACATTCTTGTACTTGTTGCTTTTTGAGGTCCACCTTGCAGTTCAGCTGCTTTTACACACAGTTAATATGTGTCTGCTTTACCACCTATCTCCACCCACAAACTTTGAGCTACAGAAACCATTCTGGGCTTCAAAAATTCAGCTCATTGAAGATATTATGGGGTGTTTTGAGGATTGTGATAATAAATTGTATTAATGTGTTCAGCAGAGTCTTGTGTTCTCACAAGCTCCTTATGAATATATACAGAGGGTGAGCGTCAGGGCCTACTTGGAGTCCTGTTTCTTTAGCTTCAAGCCTTCTTTCTCCTGCTATAGTTATGCATCCAAGGTCCCCATGGCAACCAACTTGTGCACCTGGAGACACACAGCTGACTGGAAAGCTGCTTCTAATGGCCATATGAGACACATGAAGCCAGGCTCAGTACACACAGCACTGGGGATGACACTTAAAACCCTTTCCTAGAGCGCTTGAAAAAACTTCAGCCCCTATCTCCTCACATGACCTTTGACCTACAGAAACCATTCAGGGCTTTAAAATTTAAGCTCATTGAGGACATTATGGGGTGTATTTAGGATTTATATTCATTTAAATTTTTCACATTTTAAAGTCACTCAGTGATGATTTATCATTTATTTTTTCAAACTAATTGAAACTCATTCAAACTGATTCAAACCTTTCTAATACTTAAAAACTTTCTGATTCTTGAGGATTTTTAATTATTTCAATTTTCCCTGTTTGAAATAAGTTTTAATATTTATGCATTACTCCATCCTTCAAACAAAATCCTACCTCAAGTACGACAACTACCGCTAATGTCAATTAAACTAGTACTATCCCCTCTACTTCAACTGCTATTGCTCCTATTTCTACTTTCTCTACTATTGTGACTTATACTTCTTTTATTCTCAAACTACTTCTACTGCTGACATGACTACTAGTATCACGACTTGACCTATTATACTACTTCTAGTACTACAACTTAAACTTATGCCACTTCTCACCTTCCTGCCTTTTAAGGAAGTTTCCTTCTTCATTCAAACTTTGTGCAATTGTAGACATTTTTCTAGCCTCTTTCAGCATGAATAAAACTTCCATTTATAGAGCATATTCATACTATTTGTCCTTCAACCAATTAGACCATTATCCAACTTATATTTCTTTTTCACCCCTTCAACAGCTTTAACATTTATACCTTTCTCCATGTTTTATTAGCAGTTTAGCATTGCTTTTTCAGCTTTCAGCACTCAGCATTTCCACGCATTTTCTGCAAGGAAATGCAATTTTTCTAGTATTATACTTAACACTCTCCCCATACATTTCTTTGGACCGCTTCTCCTCCTTCAAAATTTGTCCGATTTCAACCGTTTAAACTTTAAACTATTCCACTCCATCAGGACATGTGTGCTTGTATTTTTTTCCTTTCTATCCTTTGTACTTTTTATTATTTTTCACTTTTTGTGCCAAACTTTTTTTCCCATAGGAATGAATGGGGAAATCTTCCACTTCTTCCTGTTATTCGTCCACCTTCTAAGCCTTATAACTTCAGCATACTTTCACCTAGAGACCTCATTTTTGCTTTAAAATGTTCATTGTCTTGTCGACTATTGATGTTGTATTAACCTCTTTGTGCTATCTTTTACAGTTTTTCCACAGTTTAGCTTTATGCAACTTGTGGTTTTCAGCAAATTTCAGGCTTTACAATAGGGGTGTATTGGAGAGGCTAGAGTGAGGATTTGAAAAGCTAGAGTGCAGACCTCCTCCCTGATCGACAGAACCTCGCTTGAATATATCGCTCCCACGCCCACAAATCTCACTCCACAGCCATAAAAAATACATCAAAATGGAGGTATATGTGTCCTGCTTCTCACAAAAGAGGTTTCAAATCATTAAATCCTACCCCTTGGCCAGCAGGTGACCAACTGTCCAAATAGGCGGAAATCTCTCCCCATTGGCCCTAATGTATTTTTTCTCCAAGAAAATCCTTATCGCCACTCAGGCTCAGACTTTTTAACTCGCTGTTGTGGCCACATTTTTCGGAGTAGAGACATAAAAAACACATCATTGTGTTCATGAAGGACGGAGGATTCGTACAATGTTCTTATTTTCATTCTGGGATTTAAGGAAATCACGCTATGTGAAGAAGTTCACAGGCCCTAAGTTCACTGCAGTTCAGCACCTCTCAGTCAAACAGTAGGTTAGTGATTTGCCTTTGATCTCACAGCTGTTTAGGATGCAGTCATTAACGAGACACACACACACACACACACACATTCTTGTACTTGTTGCTTTATGAGGTCTACCTTGCAGTTGAGCTGCTTGTACACACAGTTGATATGTGTCTGCTTCGCCACCTATCTCCACCCACAAACTTTGAGCTACAGAAACCATTCTGGGCTTCAAATATTCAGCTCACTGAAGATATTATGGGGTGTTTTGAGGATTGTGATAATAAATTGTATTAATGTGTTCAGCAGAGTCTTGTGTTCTCACAAGCTCCTTATTAATATATATACAGAGGATGAGCGTCAGGGCCTACTTGGAGTCCTGTTTCCTTAGCTTCAAGCCTTCTTTCTCCTGCTAAAGTCATGCATCCAAGGTCCCCATGGCAACCAATTTGTGCACCTGGAGACACACAGCTGACTGGAAAGCTGCTTCTAATGGCCATATGAGACACATGAAGCCAAGCTCAGTACACATAGCACTGGGGATGACACTTAAAACCCTTTCCTAGAGCGTTTGAAAAAACGTCAGCCCCTATGTCCTCACATGACCTTTGACCTACAGAAACCATTCAGGACTTTAAAATTTAAGCTCATTGAGGACACTATGGAGTGTATTCAGATTTATATTCATTTAAATTTTTCACTTTTATAAGTCACTCGGTGATGATTTATCATTTAATTTTTCTAACTAATTTAAACTCATTCAAACTGATTCAAACCTTTCTAATACATAAAAACTTAGACTTATTCCACTTCTCACCTTCCTGCCTTTTAAGGCAATTTCCTTTTTCATTCAAACTTTGTGCAATTTTAGACATTTTTCTAGCCTCTTTCAGCATGAATAAAATTTCCTTTTATAGAGCATATTCATACTATTTGTCCTTCAACCAATTAAACAATTGTCCAACCTATATTTCTTTTTCACTCCTTCAACAGCCTTAACATTTATACCTTTCTCCATGTTTTATTAGCAGTTTAGCATTGCTTTTTCAGCTTTCAGCACTCAGCATTTCCACGCATTTTCTGCAAGGAAATGCAATTTTTCTAGTTATTATTATTCTTCCGCCGATTTTTGCCGCGCTTCTCCTCCTTCAAACTTTGTCCGATTTCAACCATTCAAACTTTAAACTATTCCACTCCTTCAGGACATGATGGCGTGTATTTTTTTTCTTTCTACCCTTTATACTTTTTGTTTTTTTTAACTTTTTGTGCAAAAATTTTAACATTGAAGTCAATGAGGAAATCTTCAACTTCTTCCTTTCATTCTTCCACCTTCTAGACCTTATAACTTCAGCATACTTTCACCTAGAGACCTCATTTTTGCTTTAAAATGTTCATTCACTTGTCGACTATTATAGTTGTACTCAGTTTTTTGATATCTTTTACAGTTTTTCCACAATTTAGCTTTATGCAACTTGTGTTTTTCAGCTAATTTCAAGCTTTATAATGGGTGTGTATTGGAGAGTTTAGAGTGATGATGTCATCAGCTAGAGTGCAGACCTCGTCTCTGATCGACAGAACCTCGCTCGAATATATCGCTCCCACGCCCACAAATCTCACTCCACTGACACAAATAATACATCAAAATGGAGGTATATGTGTCCTGCTTCTCACAAAAGAGGTTTCAAATCATTAAATCGTACCCCTTGGCCAGCAGGTGACCAACTGTCCAGATAGGCGCAAATATCTCCCCATTGGCCCTAATGTATTTCTTCTCCAAGAAAATCCTTATCGTCACTCAGGCTCAGACTTTTTTAACTCGCTGTTGTGGCCACATTTTTCGGAGTACAGACATGAAAAAGACATCATTGTGTTCATGAAGGGCGGAGGATTCGTACGATGTTCTTATTTTCATTCTGGGACTTAAGGAAATCACGCTATGTGAAGAAGTTCACAGGCTTCTAATCCTCTGCTGTTCAGCTGCTTGTCATTCAAACAGTAGGTCAGTGATTTGCCTTTGATCTCACAGCTGTTAGGGATGCAGTCATTAATGAGACACACACACACACACACACACACACACACACATTCTTGTACTTGTTGCATTGTCAGGTCTACCTTGCAGTTCACCTGCTTGTACACACAGATAATATGTGTCTGCTTCACCACCTATCTCCGCCCACAAACTTTGAGCTACAGAAACCATTCTGGGCTTGAAAAATTCAGCTCATTGAAGATATTATGGGGTGTTTTGAGGATTGTGATAATAAATTGTATTAATGTGTTCAGCAAAATCTTGTGTTCTCACAAGCTCCTTATGAATTTATACAGAGGATGAGCGTCAGGGCCTACTTGGAGTCCTGTTTCCTTAGCTTCAAGCCTTCTTTCTCCTGCTATAGTTATTCATCCAAGGTCCCCATGGCAACCAATTTGTGCACCTGGAGACACACAGCTGACTGGAAAGCTGCTTCTAATAGCCATATGAGACACATGAAGCCAGGCTCAGTACACATAGCACTGGGGATGACACTTAAAACCCTTTCCTAGAGCGCTTGAAAAACCTTCAGCCCCTATCTCCTCACATGACCTTTGACCTACAGAAACCATTCAGGGCTTTAAAATTTAAGCTCATTGAGGACATTATGGGGTGTATTTAGGATTTATATTCATTTAAATGTTTCACATTTTAAAGTCACTCAGTGATAATTTATCATTTAATTTTTCAAACTAATTTAAACTCATTCAAAATGATTCAAACCTTTCTAATACTTAAAAACTGTCTGATACTTGAGGATTTTTAATTAATAAAATTTTCCCTGTTTTATATTATTTTTAATATTTATGCATTAATCCGTCCTTCAAACAAAATCCTACCTCTAGTACTACAACTACTTATGTCAATTAAACTAGAACTTTCCCCTCTACTTCAACTGCTATTGCTCCTATTTCTACTTTCTCTACTGCTGCTATTGCTACTATTTCTACTTTCTTTACTACTTTGACTTATACTTCTTTTATTCTCAATCTACTTCTACTGCTGACATGACTACTAGTATCACGACTTGACTTCTTATCATACTTCTTCTAGTACTACAACTTAAACTTGTGCCACTTCTCACCTTCCTGCCTTTAAAGGCAGTTTCCTTCTTCATTCAAACTTTGTGCAATTTTAGACATTTTTCTAGCCTCTTTCAGCATGAATAAAATTTCCTTTTATAGAGCATATTCATACTATTTGTCCTTCAACCAATTAAACTATTATCCAACTTATATTTCTTTTTCACCCCTTCAACAGCTTTAACATTTATACCTTTCTCCATGTTTTATTAGCAGTTTAGCATTGCTTTTTCAGCTTTCAGCACTCAGCATTTCCACGCATTTTCTGCAAGGAAATGCAATTTTTCTAGTTATTAAGTGGAAATGCTGATAGGCATTTCCACTTATTGTTATTCTCCTGTTTCTTTATTATTATTATTATTATTATTATTTTTCTTCCGCCATTTTTTGGCACTTTATAACTCTTCTCCACTTTGTGCGATTTCAACCGTTCAAACTTTAAACTATTCCTCTCCTTCAGGACATGACGGCGATTACTTTTCACTTTTCTACCCTTTATACTTTTTGATTTTTTTAACTTTTTATGCAAAAATTTTAACATTGAAGTCAATGGGGAAATCTTCCAATTCTTCCTGTTTTTCTTCCACCTTCTGAACCTTGTAACTTCTGCATACTTTCACCTAGAGACCTCATTTTTGCTTTAAAATGTTCATTCACTTGTCGACTATTACAGTTGTACTCAGTTTTTTGATATCTCTTACAGTTTTTCCACAATTTAGCTTTAAGCAACTTGTGGTTTTCAGCAAATTTCAAGCTTTATAATGGGTGTGTATTGGAGAGTTTAGAGTGATGATGTCATCAGCTAGAGTGCAGACCTCGTCTCTGATCGACAGAACCTCGCTCGAATATATCGCTCCCACGCCCACAAATCTCACTCCACTGACACAAATAATACATCAAAATGGAGGTATATGTGTCCTGCTTCTCACAAAAGAGGTTTCAAATCATTAAATCGTACCCCTTGGCCAGCAGGTGACCAACTGTCCAAAAAAGGCGGAAATCTCTCCCATTGACTGTAATGTTATTTTTCTCCAAGAAAATCCGGATCATCGCTCAAGCTCAGACTTTTTTAACTCGCTGTTGTGGCCTCATTTTTCGAAGTACAGACATGAAAAACACATCATTGTGTTCATGAAGGACGGAGGATTCGTACGATGTTCTTATTTTCATTCTGGGACTTAAGGAAATCACGCTATGTGAAGAAGTTCACAGGCTGAAATTCACTGCAGTTCAGCACCTCTCAGTCAAACAGTAGGTTAGTGATTTGCCTTTGATCTCACAGCTGTTTAGGATGCAGTCATTAACGAGACACACACACACACACATTCTTGTACTTGTTGCTTTTTTAGGTCCACCTCGCAGTTCAGCTGCTTGTACACACAGTTAATATGTGTCTGCTTCGCCACCTATCTCCACCCACAAACTTTGAGCTACAGAAACCATTCTGGGCTTCAAAAATTCAGCTCATTGAAGATATTATGGGGTGTTTTGAGGATTGTGATAAATTGTATTAATGTGTTCAGCAGAGTCTTGTGTTCTCACAAGCTCCTTATGAATATATACAGAGGGTGAGCGTCAGGGCCTTCTTGGAGTCCTGTTTCTTTAGCTTCAAGCCTTCTTTCTCCTGCTATAGTTATGCATCCAAGGTCCCCATGGCAACCAATTTGTGCACCTGGAGACACACAGCTGACTGGAAAGCTGCTTCTAGTGGCCATATGAGACACATGAAGCCAGGCTCAGTACACATAGCACTGGGGATGACACTTAAAACCCTTTCCTAGAGCGCTTGAAAAAACTTCAGCCCCTATCTCCTCACATGACCTTTGACCTACAGAAACCATTCAGGGCTTTAAAATTTAAGCTCATTGAGGACATTATGGGGTGTATTCAGGATTTATATTCATTTAAATTTTTCACATTTTAAAGTCACTCAGTGATGATTTATCATTTAATTTTTCAAACTAATTTAAACTCATTCAAACTGATTCAAACCTTTCTAATACTTTAAAACTTTCTGATACTTGAGGATTTTTAATTATTTAAATTTTCCCTGTTTGAAATAAGTTTTAATATTTATGCTTTACTCCATCCTTCAAACAAAATCCTACCTCAAGTACGACAACTACCGCTAATGTCAATTAAACTAGTACTATCCCCTCTACTTCAACTGCTATTGCTCCTATTTCTACTTTCTCTACTATTGTGATTTATACTTCTTTTATTCTCAAACTACTTCTACTGCTGACATGACTACTAGTATCACGACTTGACCTATTATACTACTTCTAGTACTACAACTTAAACTTATGCCACTTCTCACCTTCCTGCCTTTTAAGGCAGTTTCCTTCTTCATTCAAACTTTGTGCAATTGTAGACATTTTTCTAGCCTCTTTCAGCATGAATAAAACTTCCATTTATAGAGCATATTCATACTATTTGTCCTTCAACCAATTAATCAATTATCCAACTTACATTTCTTTCTCACCCCTTCAACAGCTTTAACATTTATACCTTTCTCCATGTTTTATGAGCAGTTTAGCATTGCTTTTTCAGCTTTCAGCACTCAGCATTTCCACGCATTTTCTGCAAGGAAATGCAATTTTTCTAGTTATTATTATTATTTTTCTTCCGCCATTTTTTGGCACTTTATAACTCTTCTCCACTTTGTGCGATTTCAACCGTTCAAACTTTAAACTATTCCTCTCCTTCAGGACATGACGGCGATTACTTTTCACTTTTCTACCCTTTATACTTTTTGATTTTTTTAACTTTTTATGCAAAAATTTTAACATTGAAGTCAATGGGGAAATCTTCCAATTCTTCCTGTTATTCTTCCACCTTCTGAACCTTATAACTTCTGCATACTTTCACCTAGAGACCTCATTTTTGCTTTAAAATGTTCATTGTCTTGTCGACTATTACAGTTGTAGTCAGTTTTTTGATATCTTTTACAGTTCTTCCACAATTTAGCTTTAAGCAACTTGTGGTTTTCAGCAAATTTCAAGCTTTATAATGGGTGTGTATTGGAGAGGCTAGAGTGACAATTTGAAAAGCTAGAGTGCAGACTTCGTCTCTGATCGACAGAACCTCGCTCGAATATATCGCTCCCACGCCTACAAATCTCACTCCACAGACATAAAAAATACATCAAAATGGAGGTATATGTGTCCTGCTTCTCACAAAAGAGGTTTCAAATCATTAAATCCTACCCCTTGGCCAGCAGGTGACCAACTGTTCAAATAGGCGGAAATCTCTCCCATTAGCCCTAATGTATTTTTTCTCCAAGAAAATCCTTATCGCCACTCAGGCTCAGACTTTTTTAACTCACTGTTGTGGCCACATTTCTTGGAGTACAGACATGAAAAACACATCATTGTGTTCATGAAGGGCGGAGGATTCGTACAATGTTCTTATTTTCATTCTGGGACTTAAGGAAATCACGCTATGTGAAGAAGTTCAGAGGCTTTACATCCTCTGCAGTTCAGCTGCTTCTCAGTCAAACAGTAGGTCAGTTAATGCCTTTGATCTCACAGCTGTTTAGGATGCAGTCATTAACGAGACACACACACAAAATCTTGTACTTGCTGCTTTGCGAGGTCTATGAGAAAAGACCCACAAAGCGAGGACTACAAACTTTGACCTACAGAAACCATTCAGGGCTCCAAAAATTCAGCTCATTGAGGACAATATGGGGTGTACTCAGGATTTTTATTCATTTAACTTTTTCCCACTTTAAAATTATTCTCATTATTCATGCATTATGAAATTCTTCAGACAAATCCAAACTCATTCAAACTGATTCAAACCTTTGGGATACTTCAAACCTGTTAAACACATTAGGACGTCTAATTTTTTGAGTTTTTCCCACTTCAAAATCATTCTCATTATTTATGTATTTTTTAATTCTTCAAGCAAAATCCCAGTTCTACCACTACAATTACTACTTATGTCACCTTAACTTGTATCTTCACTTCCACCTCCACTGCTCTTGCTTCTCTTAATATTTTTTTACTTCTACTCTTACTTCTACCACGAGCTCTACTGCTTTGACTTCTACTTCTTCAATTCTAAAACTACTTCTACTGCTTACATGACTACTAATATCACTACTACAACTACCTATTATCATACTACTTCTAGTACTACAACTTAAACTTATGCCACTTTTCACTTACTTGCCTTTTAAGGTAATTTACTTCTTCATTCAAACTTTGTGTAATTGTAGAACATTTTCCAGCCTCTATCAGCATGAATCAAATTTCAATTTGAGGAGCATATTCATACTATTTATCCTCCAACCATTTTCACAATTATTTAACTTATATATATTTTTTTACCCCTTCAACAGCTTTTACATTTATACCTTTCTCCATGTTTTATTAGCAGTTTAGCATTGCTTTTTCAGCTTTCAGCACTCAGCATTTCCACGCATTTTCTGCAAGGAAATGCAAATTTTCTAGTTATTATTATTTTTCTTCCGCCATTTTTTGGCACTTTATAACTCTTCTCCACTTTGTGCGATTTCAACCGTTCAAACTTTAAACTATTCCTCTCCTTCAGGACATGACGGCGATTACTTTTCACTTTTCTACCCTTTATACTTTTTGATTTTTTTAACTTTTTATGCAAAAATTTTAACATTGAAGTCAATGGGGAAATCTTCCAATTCTTCCTGTTTTTCTTCCACCTTCTGAACCTTGTAACTTCTGCATACTTTCACCTAGAGACCTCATTTTTGTTTTAAAATGTTCATTCACTTGTCGACTATTACAGTTGTACTCAGTTTTTTGATATCTCTTACAGTTTTTCCACAATTTAGCTTTAAGCAACTTGTGGTTTTCAGCAAATTTCAAGCTTTATAATGGGTGTGTATTGGAGAGTTTAGAGTGATGATGTCATCAGCTAGAGTGCAGACCTCGTCTCTGATCGACAGAACCTCGCTCGAATATATCGCTCCCACGCCCACAAATCTCACTCCACTGACACAAATAATACATCAAAATGGAGGTATATGTGTCCTGCTTCTCACAAAAGAGGTTTCAAATCATTAAATCGTACCCCTTGGCCAGCAGGTGACCAACTGTCCAAAAAAGGCGGAAATCTCTCCCATTGACTGTAATGTTATTTTTCTCCAAGAAAATCCGGATCATCGCTCAAGCTCAGACTTTTTTAACTCGCTGTTGTGGCCTCATTTTTCGAAGTACAGACATGAAAAACACATCATTGTGTTCATGAAGGACGGAGGATTCGTACGATGTTCTTATTTTCATTCTGGGACTTAAGGAAATCACACAATGTGAAGAAGTTCAGAGGCTTTACATCCTCTGCAGTTCAGCTGCTTCTCAGTCAAACAGTAGGTCAGTTAATGCCTTTGATCTCACAGCTGTTTAGGATGCAGTCATTAACGAGACACACACACAAAATCTTGTACTTGCTGCTTTGTGAGGTCTATGAGAAAAGACCCACAAAGCGAGGACTACAAACTTTGACCTACAGAAACCATTCAGGGCTCCAAAAATTCAGCTCATTGAGGACAATATGGGGTGTACTCAGGATTTTTATTCATTTAACTTTTTCCCACTTTAAAATTATTCTCATTATTCATGCATTATGAAATTCTTCAGACAAATCCAAACTCATTCAAACTGATTCAAACCTTTGGGATACTTCAAACCTGTTAAACACATTAGGACGTCTAATTTTTAAGTTTTTCCCACTTCAAAATCATTCTCATTATTTATGTATGTTTTAATTCTTCAAGCAAAATCCCAGTTCTACCACTACAATTACTACTTATGTCACCTTAACTTGTATCTTCACTTCCACCTCCACTGCTCTTGCTTCTCTTAATATTTTTTTACTTCTACTCTTACTTCTACCACGAGCTCTACTGCTTTGACTTCTACTTCTTCAATTCTAAAACTACTTCTACTGCTTACATGACTACTAATATCACTACTACAACTACCTATTATCATACTACTTCTAGTACTACAACTTAAACTTATGCCACTTTTCACTTACTTGCCTTTTAAGGTAATTTACTTCTTCATTCAAACTTTGTGTAATTGTAGAACATTTTCCAGCCTCTATCAGCATGAATCAAATTTCAATTTGAGGAGCATATTCATACTATTTATCCTCCAACCATTTTCACAATTATTTAACTTATATATATTTTTTTACCCCTTCAACAGCTTTTACATTTATACCTTTCTCCATGTTTTATTAGCAGTTTAGCATTGCTTTTTCAGCTTTCAGCACTCAGCATTTCCACGCATTTTCTGCAAGGAAATGCAAATTTTCTAGTTATTATTATTATTATTATTTTTCTTCCGCCATTTTTTGGCACTTTATAACTCTTCTCCACTTTGTGCGATTTCAACCGTTCAAACTTTAAACTATTCCTCTCCTTCAGGACATGACGGCGATTACTTTTCACTTTTCTACCCTTTATACTTTTTGATTTTTTTAACTTTTTATGCAAAAATTTTAACATTGAAGTCAATGGGGAAATCTTCCAATTCTTCCTGTTTTTCTTCCACCTTCTGAACCTTGTAACTTCTGCATACTTTCACCTAGAGACCTCATTTTTGCTTTAAAATGTTCATTCACTTGTCGACTATTACAGTTGTACTCAGTTTTTTGATATCTCTTACAGTTTTTCCACAATTTAGCTTTAAGCAACTTGTGGTTTTCAGCAAATTTCAAGCTTTATAATGGGTGTGTATTGGAGAGTTTAGAGTGATGATGTCATCAGCTAGAGTGCAGACCTCGTCTCTGATCGACAGAACCTCGCTCGAATATATCGCTCCCACGCCCACAAATCTCACTCCACTGACACAAATAATACATCAAAATGGAGGTATATGTGTCCTGCTTCTCACAAAAGAGGTTTCAAATCATTAAATCGTACCCCTTGGCCAGCAGGTGACCAACTGTCCAAAAAAGGCGGAAATCTCTCCCATTGACCATAATGTATTTTTTCTCCAAGAAAATCCTTATCGCCACTCAGGCTCAGACTTTTTTAACTCGCTGTTGTGGCCTCATTTTTCGAAGTACAGACATGAAAAAGACATCATTGTGTTCATGAAGGGCGGAGGATTCGTACGATGTTCTTATTTTCATTCTGTGACTTAAGGAAATCACGCTATGTGAAGAAGTTTAGAGCCTCTAAATCCTCTGCAGTTCAGCTGCTTCTCATTCAAACAGTAGGTCAGTGATTTGCCTTTGATCTCACAGCTGTTTAGGATGCAGTCATTAACGACACACACACACACACACACACACTCTTGTACTTGTTGCTTTATGAGGTCTACCTTGCAGTTCAGCTGCTTGTACACACAGTTAATATGTGTCTGCTTCGCCACCTATCTCCACCCACAAACTTTGAGCTACAGAAACCATTCTGGGCTTCTAAAATTCAGCTCATTGAAGATATTATGGGGTGTTTTGAGGATTGTGATAATAAATTGTATTAATGTGTTCAGCAGAGTCTTGTGTTCTCATAAGCTCCTTATCAGGAATAGATACAGAGGATGAGCGTCAGGGCCTACTTGGAGTCCTGTTTCCTTAGCTTCAAGCCTTCTTTCTCCTGCTATAGTTATGCATCCAAGGTCCCCATGGCAACCAATTAGTGCACCTGGAGACACACAGCTGACTGGAAAGCTGCTTCTAATGGCCATATGAGACACATGAAGCCAGGCTCAGCACACATAGCACTGGGGATGACACTTAAAACCCTTTACTAGAGCGCTTGAAAGAACTTCAGCCCCTATCTCCTCACATGACCTTTGACCTACAGAAACCATTCAGGGCTTTAAAATTTGAGCTCATTGAGGACATTATGGGGTGTATTTAGAATTTATATACATTTAGATTTTTCACATTTTAAAGTCACTCAGTGATGATTTATCATTTAATTTTTCAAACTAATTTGAACTGATTCAAACTGATTCAAACCTTTCTAATACTTAAAAAATTAAACTTATGCCACTTCCCACCTTCCTGCCTTTAAAGGCAATTTCCTTCTTCATTCAAACTTTGTGCAATTTTAGACATTTTTCTAGCCTCTTTCAGCATGAATAAAATTTCCTTTTATAGAGCATATTCATACTATTTGTCCTTCAACCAATTAAACAATTATCCAACTTATATTTCTTTTTCACCCCTTCAACAGCTTTAACATTTATACCTTTCTCCATGTTTTATTAGCAGTTTAGCATTGCTTTTTCAGCTTTCAGCACTCAGCATTTCCACGCATTTTCTGCAAGGAAATGCAATTTTTCTAGTTAGTAACTGTTATGTGTTCAAATTTTAAAGAAACAACATGACACTGACAGTGGCAGACACATCCTCACATTGTGCAGAAAAGAGAAGTAAAGTGACACTTTCACAATAGTCTGGCATTGAACAAAAGGAAACACAGCCCCATATTTGTTGTATACACTTTTCACCCATCTCGTGACTGGAAGGCAGATGAGCCGATGGTGTGTGGGATTAGATTGATGCATCCCCTCTGTCTGACAGGTCTGAATCATGGCTCTGGCCACACACACCAGCAGCAGCTCTGGAATGTCTGATAAAATGATATTAATTCCACACATTAATGAGATTAATGAATCAGTGCGGCTCAAAGTAGAGAAACCAGCTTTTCTTTTTGTCTGGCCCTGAAATAATAACACAAAGGTAATTATAGTGCATCCATCAATCTGCTGCCGGACAGTCTAATTATCTGGGCATTTCTGAAGTGCTCTCACTTCTTCGCACCCATTTGTATTGTGTGATATGTTATTTTTTCATTAATGGAGAGCTCATCTGCGGCTCCTCCTGCATGTAACAGTGACTGCCTGTCAGCGGCTGCATGAGCTATGATTGAGAGTTAGGGGTGTGAAGATTGAGAGATCCAAAATTTCCATGATGGATGAAGATGTCATACTGCTAAGAGGTACACATCATCGGCTCATCGTGCATCTTGACAAAGCGCTCTTATCCTCTAAAAGGAATAATGAGGATGCTGACAGCACATCCACTATAACCACTGGCTTTCAAATGAATAATCAACTCAACTAATTGAACAAAGATTTTCTTCTTGGATTAAGACCCTAAATAAAAAACCTGCCCAAACCATATCCCAAGCCCACCTTGAAACAACATCACTGTCTTGTCTGCTAACCTTGTACAGTTTTTTTTTTTTTTTAAACAATGTATAATTGGGCTGGGGAGTAAAACTATGTAGACCATGATTTCCACATTTATAGTAGGCTGAATCATTGATGATATAAAAATAGCAGGAAAAACTGAACATTAGAGAGAACTTTCTGATATTCAAAAAGCTTTAAGATAGGATAGAGGGGTTTTTTTTTGTGAAGAGCAGATCATTTTAAGACTACTTTTTTTTATAATAATACCCTGTGCATTTTTGTAAAGTTTGACTATACCCCCGGATTTAAAAGGAAAAGAGAAACAAAACCCTGAACCTTTCCTTGTCTTTGAACAAGCAGCTGAATAAACCTTTACCAACACTCTGCCTTCCTCAAACAAACTCTTCAGCTCCATCATCTGGACTGTAATGGATTTCCAAAACAATAATAATTACGTGAGCTGACCAGAGCAGAACAAGGTTTGGCTCAGCCTCCCCTCCATCCCGACTAATTGTGAATCATAGGGAGAGCCACTTCCTGAAGCTTCCTCACTAATGGTTAGAGACAACTGACATTTCAGAGCAAATAAAATGTCCCACAGCTGTCCAAGTGATTAGCTTTACATCTATTTATATATTTATTTTTCATGTTATTTTTTATATATATATTTTAACATCCCCTTCAAGTTTTGATGGGTTTTTTTTCATTCCAACATCAGGACGCTCAAAAACCATCCCTTCAACTTACAGTTTCTATTCCCTCTCTTTACTTTCCAGTACACCTGGACAATCTATTACACTCAAGACAGCCTGTTTCTGTTTTACCTTTTGTTTCAGGATAATTGAGCTATTGTGAGTTTCCATTAGCTGAAAAAATGGATCCAAAAATGCCTTTGAAAGCCTTTATACACTGAGAACACCACAAATCATTTGACAGACAATGTTATGATGTGTCTCCTGTCTCTGCAAAGGGACTGGCTCGAGGGCAGAGTCACCCCGTCTGATAAACACTCCCTTTGCTCTCCATAGCCATAGCCTGGGGGGAGTGAATGGGAAAATGTACAAGCTGTGCTTGGGTTACAGCTGTAGAGCCAACCACAGACAGGTTAATGGTCATATCATAGAGTTGCTTCTCTTTAATTTCAATAAACTCATTAAATTTTGAGACAAGTCATTCCGCTTGTTTCAAGTGTCTTGTAAATGGCTCATAAATGTCCATTTCTTTTTATAAACACTGGGGTCAGTTACTTATCATGCCTCGCAGGAGCACACTTACTTTAAAGTGGTTCTTGTCTTTGTTTTTGCATTGAGGCAACACAGATGACATTAAAATAAACAAAAGAAGAAGAATGTAAAACAAGACACAGACCTCATCCTGCCAATGTCAGAGAGACCCTTACACAAACACATCCAACAAACCATGATATGTTTCAAATATATCCTTCATCTCTGGCCTCTGGTCCCACTGCCTTTTATGCATAAAAAACCTTCATGATCAACAACCGATACAGTTTCCACTGAGCGGTGCGACAGATTAGATGGTAACCTCAGATCCCCAAACTGTTCATTTCTTTTCTATCAAAAGGTACAAGTGATGAGGACATTTCAGAGCACACAGTGACACACAACATTTAAAAACTGTCAGATGCATTGTTGTGACCAACATCAGTGTCACTGCATCCTGGTAAGAGCAAAGCCAGAGCCAGCACATTCGCAGAGCAACACCTCCTCCTTATGTTACAGCAGGTGTCAGTGTTTACAATGAAAGTGCATTGAGGCACAGTAAAAAACAAATAAGTGAGTGCACATCATAACAGCCAAGAATTCAACAGGAAGAGACTTGAATGTATGTTGGCACCCATTGGTGCAAAACATACAATGTGTGTTCCTGTAATAGCTCATCTCATTTAACGCTTATGGCTCTAAAATTCTCATGCCGTCCTGGCTGATGATTTTTTTTGTCTGCAGAGTAGATGTGAAACTTGGAAAGGACACAACAGGAGTTTACCTGATGACTGAGCCCGATGTACTTTTACTGTAGACATTAACATGAGCGCTGAGACATGGATGAGGCTGCACTCTTCATTCGAAAATTTATACCAATAGAGATTCTTCCCAATGTCAAATAATTAAATTTTGAAACAAAATCAGCTAAACCTTTAAAGCTATACATGAGCATTATCTGCTGCATCACAAATTATGATTTTGATACAGGAAAGACATACATAATAGGGGACCTCTCTTTCTGTATCTAAACTGTGACAAGGGACTTGCTTCCCTTCCTCTAGCATGTGGATTGCTCTCCATCCAAGACTATAGCATCTTTAAGTTGAGTTATTTGCTGCAGTGTCTGATAGATCACCTCCCCGGCTAGACTTGTGTGGTTTGAGGCAGTTTCATTTTCTAGCCCCTCTCAAAAGTTATCTAAATGGATTGTACAATAATCTGTTGTGCCCTGAAACCACACAGAAAATAATTATTCTGTGTTCAAATGTTTGACAGGAAAAATTAGTAACAATCACCACGAGAGCAGGTGTTTTTCTTTTCCCTTCTCCCTCCCTCCATGAGTGCCCGCAGCAGAAAAGGTTGTGTACAAGGCTAGTATTGATTCTGAAACCATTTGACAAAGAATAAATAAGACGGGAGAGAAGGGAGGCCTTAGCCATGAGCTTTTTGATCAATCAACATGTCACAGCTGGAACAAAATTCAATTCTTATTTATCAAAATCTCCTGCTTGGTTAAAATGCTATGCAACAATGCTTTGCACAGCCTTTAATGGTCTTTGGAGCCACAAGCATCACTGTCACTGGCATAGATTTCACGACGGAAATACTCTGCTGTTAAATCTTTATCACGTGAAGACAAAAAAGCCATTTGAATTGCATGAGGAACAATGAATTTGGTATTCATTCAACAGATTGCCTCTGTCGGGGGGTTGAGCATTCGATTGCATTCATGTCCACATATGAGCAGCTACCACTTTCTGATGTGACTCACACGCAGTAATTTCGTTCAACCTTCATGTATGTTCATAACACATCGATCAGAGGTCAGGATAGAACCAGTGATTTCACAACAATACAGTCTGATGAACGCTGAACACCCACAGCACCTACATCCAAACACCCTGATTAAGAAATCAATTTTCTGTCATCTACCCATGAGGTCAAATAACGGTTTACTTGACTTCTGTCATTATTGAAGGAATATAGAAAGGAGGTCACGTTTTTACAGCTGTTCAACAATCCACCCACTTATCCGCCTTTGTTCCAGCACCATCCTCCCATAGACCTCAGCTCAACCCATGCTGCTCTTTTTGCCATTGGCACTGTAATATTTCTTGAGTTTAAGTGCGGTGTAAGATTGGGGTTAAAGAAGGGATGAAACACACTTTGACACGTTGGTCATATATCACAGGCATAACACTGACAAACACATCTGTGGGCAATTTGAACTCGACCAGAATGTAACTAAAACAACTGGAGGACAAAAGTAACAGAGAAAAAATGAAAACTGAACTTCAAACCAGTTGATAAGGAACCCTTACATTACTTCCTAGGTCATATGAGAGACATGAGAATGCATGATGTTTACTATTCATGCTTTTCTGATTGTTTTAACAGGTTACTATAATTGACCATATTACCACAGCGGCCATCTCTGGTGATGACACATTCAGGATGGGAAGCTCAAGTGTTTTTATCATGTCTCACTGATGTGTTCAAGATAACTAATTGTGTAAACCTTAATAATCTGACATTTGGTGGTTACTTCACAGCTCAGAGCAGCCACAAAGACAAAGGTTTGTAAAAATGTGGTTGAGACAGCCACAAAATGCCAATTCAAAGCATATGTCACAGGCCATTAGTTAACATCATCTTTCAGTCACTTCCTGATGACAATTACCTTAAGAAACCACAGATATGATAGCAAATGAGAAATGTTTGCACAAGCAAAATATTCTATTAATGACGACTTAGGAAGTGCTGATGTGAATACTGGTTTCTATTCTTATATTATGTTGGATAGCCAGAAAAACAATGTTGGAGTATTATGCCGACAAATATCTGTGTAACTGTTACACAAGGGACCATGTTACCTGGTTACTTTCAGCCTGTTGCTATGACAACCATCTAAGCATTTGACTGAAAGTACCTAGTAAACAGGATCACTCTTTTAACTTAAACAACAGGCGTCACATCAGTCTAGATCACTCTCTTCAACTCACTGTCTCTCCACCTTCACACTCTTACACATCTTAACAGGTAGACTGTGAATAGTAGAAGCGACTGTTTGCAGACCCCTGTACATATCATCGGTGGTCTACAACTGTCTTTAAAAACTTGAGATGAAAATCTGTTCAAACATTGTAGGCCAGCCCCTGCAGAGACTCTATGACTTAGCCAACAACCAAAACAAGGAAATTTGTTAGTTTTACTTTTAACATCAATCATTTCAGCCTGTTAGTCAGGCTCTGTATTCTTTTTGACCATCTCTTTTCTCATTCATGACAAATGAGTTTGCCATTTCTCAATCTTTACCAAAAAACAGGTACACGTGAGGTTTACTATCCTGCTCCCCAATTTAGGCATTTGGGGATATATCAGCTTTTGAATCATCTCCACAAATAAAATGTGTGTATGTGTTTATACAGTATATGTGTTACTTTATTGTTACCTGTGATGTTATGAACTATAGGCTCCCTTATTGAGTGATAAGTATTAGCAGCTACAGTTTCTAAGAGACATCATGAGCCAAAGGCAAAGCAGAATAAAATATTGTGCTGATATTCCAAATTAATTTCCTAGCATTTAAATATTTATCTTGGAAATTGGTTTTGCTGATATCCCCTCTTAGTTATGTGGAAATAAAAAATAGTTTGATGGAAGTTGCTCCAGTGACATATCTACCTATCTTACGTCTGAGAGAATCATGAATGAAAAGCTCATTCCTGGACGACCAAAAATCAATCTGAAATGCTGATGACAATTAACAGTGTGAGATAGAAAAAGACCTGAGTGTTTTGACAGCTTGGATTTGGATTAAACCTCGCTTAATAGGATCATTTTTCTCACAAAAGGTACTTCTTCAAACCAGGGCAATCGCTTATTATGAATTATACATGCATTGAATTAAGTGTCTAATGTCATTAATATATCTCATTAGTTTGCATTGAGAGCAGGATATTTTTCCCCATGTGACGCCTCCATCAAAGGAGGATAAGAGGAGGGGGAGTGAGGGGGTTGTAGGCAGGCAGGAGGAGAATAACAGTATTTGCATTGAGCAAAGGCGCCATTGTGTCAATGTCAAATGGAGTGTTTGTAATGTCTCTCTCTCCCTCTCTGTTGCTGGAAAGCATGAGCTTTATTCATTTCAAATATTTTCAGTGATGCATTAGTGTCAGGATGTGTCGGTTCCATTTCTCAGGGACGAGCACAAGTCTGACAGCCTGGGCGGATGTGTAAATACAACAGAAAACACTTAACTATGAGATCATCTGAACTGGGTTATTAATCTTGCTTTTTAAAGGGCCTGTGTGGCCTGACTCCATCTATGTTCCTCACAGACTGGTGTTGCTGTATTCTGAACCATGATATCCACCAGAGAAAAAAAGAGATCCATTAAGGAGATGGATGTATTTTGGGGATGGTTGAAAAACAAAAGGCTCACACAAGTGCTGATTGGCTGGGTTATGGGTTAAAGGAACAAATACAATGGGTGTCTTTGTTTGAATGGGATACCACACAGGATATAATGCCTGCTGCTGTAATCCACACATCATACAAACTGATGATCCTTGCCCAGTAGAGGACTAAAGCAAAATCTAACAAAACAGCTCAGAGTAGGTAGAGTTTTTTCTTTTTATAACATACTTCGAATAAGTGTTTATATTTGAGCCTCCCTCCCGTACAAGAGGAGGCAGGCTCACATTAATACAGTTACACACTTTAACATGTGTGGAAGACATATTATTGAGTGGTATTTTATTCCAGGTCATGTCCCTCTGACAGAGTTGATCCTAGTCCCATTTATTCAAGGCACATCCTCAACATAACAACAGCCACTAAGCATGTATTTCAATGCATGAAGCACTGATACATCACATTAAAATAAGTTACAGTTGTCAATATTGTAGACTGCTTTAAAACCACGATTGTTATGTTCTAAATGTATTTATATCAACTCACTGTGACAGATATTGCCCACACTTGTAGTGATGTTGCTTGATACGCATCCTGCATCTCTGGCATACTAAAATCTAAAGGGATGCAGTAAACTGACTACCAACGTAACCCAGGGACACACCTCGCCTTTCAACCACAAACTAAGAAATATCTGTAAACGATCTTTGTAAATGATAACAATCACTTAGTTGCAATATATATAATAGATACAAAAATTCCTTTGGCAAAAAACATACTCTTACATTCTCTTATGTCAAATATTTTCCAAGGAAGCATGAGGGATCCAACTGACAGTAATGCAAATCTGCTGATAGTTTTTAAACCTGTAATTGTACCATCCAACCACTGGAACAAGTGCTTCTAATGCATTTTGAATGCTAGTTGCTACCCAACATGTTGGCCAAAAACAGACAACTGGGGTACAGACAGGAAACAGCTAAAATGAGAAAAAGCGACCCAGAAGAAAACATAAGAAAACATAATGCTTACCAGCTCAAAGCAGGGCAAAACATCATAATTTTTTCTAACTTGAGTTCATTTTGAGTGGTTTCTGTTCCATGGCTACAAATCACGGCAATTGTGACGTCTATTCTGTTAGCCTGTAAATGGCGACTCACTGCATGTGTGAGCACCAAGCCAACAAACTAAGTCTTACTTTTTTGTGGATGCAGGATTTATGCCAGCTGTTGGTGTTGTATTTGAGCAGTGTGCTACACTATTTGGATAAATAAGCATTTTTGACTTTGACAATGTGACAAATGGCGTTTTCTTTCTGTATTTCTCTTTTACAGAGCCTATTTTGGGAGAAAACAAAACAGACTAACCTGTTCACTTTTCTTCTTTGAGTGAAGACAGAAATATAAATGTTTTTATTTTAATTGTTTAGTACTTATGTTTCACTGCTTTACAGTATAAACCCTAAACCAGATTAGGTCTGTTTTTTCCAATCAGATACAAAATAGCGTTGGATGATTTTTTATTTTTTCCATTAAGAATAAGACTACTGTATTCTTTTAATTCCTGCTTCTCCCCACAGACAAATCTAATTGGGGACGCATTACATTTCCTTTTAATCACAACCTGTGGGTCCCAGTGACACTGCATTGAAAAGCTATCAGCATCACTGTACATGAAATGGCCCATGTATCATCCCAGGTGCTGCTGAACCCAGAGGTGATGACATGTCACTGTTACAAGTCCACAAAAGCCAAACCACAGGCCAATGAGGCAATGTCTGTCCAGGTTATGGCAACACACCTGTCCACAGCATCAAGTAAATGTCCCCACTGTGAATCTCTTGGGAGCCAAAGCTGAAAGAGTTGAAAGCAGCTGGAAAAATAACTATTAACAAGACTTTTACTTTAAGCCACTGATTTCTAATTCTAATCCAGGCATACACAAAGCAGTCATGCATAAGGCAATAGGCTTCTAACCAGGAGACACAGCAAACTTGCCCCTGTTGAATTCAATCCAGGTATACTTCAATTAATTAGAACTAAATAAATAATGTGCAAGGAGCCTGTTTGGAGGTTTTATTCTCAAGACATAAAAGCCATTAATTATCAGGGTCAATGTAAGGGAGAGAGATAACAGGGAGCG
The DNA here is from genome assembly GCA_962446985.1 of Xyrichtys novacula. Taxonomy (NCBI): domain Eukaryota; kingdom Metazoa; phylum Chordata; class Actinopteri; order Labriformes; family Labridae; genus Xyrichtys; species Xyrichtys novacula. The sequence continues at coordinate 20,781,842 of OY660864.1, read as the reverse complement.
AGGGTGCATGGAAAACAGGTACGATTCTGAATGTCAATTAAACCAGCGAACTTACTGATTACACATCAAGAGGATGTCAAAGCAACTTATCTGTTGTTGCTCTCAAATTTGTCTGGCATCATAGCACATAAATGAAACAAAGACTACTACATTCCTGTGAAATTACTCTTCCTTGTTTCTGAGAGTCCAGGGAGGCAGGTGAAGTCTGCCCTTATTACCAATGTCAGAGATTCGATTAAGCACGAGGAAAGCAAATGATCCCAATGAACTAATGATTAATCCAGCAGGTCTATTTACTAATGTACCAGAATGCATTAGAGGCATAAGTTAATGGGGACAGGACATCAATTCAAATACAAATGAACCACATTTGCATTGGACGCTTATTGACTGGTGTAACAAAACGAATTACAAAAGGTAATCTACTTATAAACCTTTGAGACGGATGAAACATGATTCCCAACATATCTACAATCCAACTTGGACCTAGTCTTGCCTCCGGAAATGACAGCATCAATACAAACAGATTGACTGGTCAGCCATCAAAAGAAAACATCCGTTCAAATTAAAGAGGGCCTCGAAATAATTAACCTGATTTCCAGTAAGTGCAAAGAAACAATAATTACTCTGATAGGTTAAGAAAACTATACTCTGCTAAGTTTAGCATGTTAAGACTACTGGATCATTTTGAATTCATACATCGAAAATATTGGAGGTCAAAAACTTTTGTGTGCACTGCAAAGTTGCAACTACAACCCGCTGTATTAGAGGCAGAAATGTTCCCACACTCTTCTCTGCCAGGAGAAGGAGAGCAGTGTGGGGGATCGTCAGACCCGCCAGAGGCGACAGTGCTATACTGAGATGGCTCTGGCCGAGTCCACAGCCATCCCAAGGGGTACGTAAAAAAAATTTAAAAAATAAAAATACTCCTCCCGCTTTGTGGATGAAAGGCCCAGACTTAATCCTCGCTTTGTTCTTGTACATAGATGAACATGAAAGCCCACTTCTGTGGATTGCTTCTCTTTGGGCCCTTGGGCACATCGCTGGACCCAGAGCACAGTCTTATCAATAATGCTGCGCTCTTAACTACAGGCTTAAACTGGTGGAAAATATTCCACAATTTGACGGAAATCTATCCATCCCCTCTTCCCAGCGGTAATGACACTTTTGCTAGCTTGTCTAATACCATCTAGTAAGTGATTTTTGTAAGGGGAGGAGGGGGAGTTTAAAAAGAGAAAAGCAGCAGCTCTATTTGATGTTTCGATCTGGGATTGATCTCAGAGGAAAGACTCACATTCTGAAAGTGGGATTATTGGCTTCACTGGCTCTCCTCAGATGTCAAAGATCTTTGAACAGCCTTGTAAAGTGCACTTCTTCCAGGCTGCTACTGAACTGCTTATGAACTCATCAAAAGAGCACCTGTCTCCATATTAATGAGGCACCATGCACTTGACAAGGGTCCTCTTCCCACACATACCTGTCCCCTTGAGAACCTCACCGCTTTTCCTGGAAACCGCAGAACAAAGGTGCTTCTCATTCTCGAGCTGGTGTCTCCTCAAATTCACACTCTGAAGCAAACTCGATGGATCTTCTGAAGTACTGAGTGCCACACTGAGAGGAGAAAAAACACAAATCATGATCAGAAAGTCAGTGTGTGGATATGAATTTTAAAAACAATGCTACAAAATACTTCAATATGGAATGTCTTGAACAGTGTTGCAGATTGCTCGACATTAGTGTTTTTCCCAGTAACTGAGCAGTTTCTACTTTTATCTAAAATCATGCAGTAGTAAAACCACACTTAAAGAATGATTTCCTGCTCTTTATTGCCATTTCCAGAAGTATGTTATATACTTTTTTTAAGCTCTACTTTGGTTTACACCGTCAAAATTGGGGATTATAGAAGAGTGTGTTGTGTGGTGTGGGGTAGCAGCATGGCTGAACTGTAATTGATAATGTAAAGGCAGATGGGGGTCTCCAGGGAGACAGAAAGAATCCAAACAGATGGCCAAATTGCAGTTTATTTATGTGGAGCAGAGGGTTCAGCCCCCTCGCCCGCATGGTATGATAGATCATTATAGCCCTCTGTGCATAAACAGCAATATGCTTTTAAATCCGGACAACAAAGCTGAAGAGAACCAACGAGCAAAAGTGTTGTATTTCAAAATCTGGTATCACAGGCACGGAGGGTTCTGGTTCTGGTAAACAACCCATGTTACAATGAATCTAATTAAACTCCAGCCGCTTACAACCTCCACTGTGCATCTCCCTCACAATGTGTGAAGAGGTTTGTTCCTGTGTATCTGTGGTGAGTGCTGGTGTGTTAACAGATACACTGGTTCGGTGACACAATTCTAGCCAACATTTTTACATGGAGAACTTGTGCACATACAGAGTGATCTTCCTTCAGCCACAGACTCCCAGATAAGGAGGAGACGAGCAGAATACAGCCTTGCATGCGCACATGCACCCAACACACACATCTCCTCGTGTTGGTGGTCAGTGTGTTTTGATGACACACACTGTCATTATCTTCGATCAGCTGTTCTTTGCACAGACACAGACAGATTGGTTAATATGGTTGAGGCCCCTTTGATCCCACCTGGTCTCTGGGTTAACTCTATTAATGTCACCACGGACAGCCTATTTCATATTTACTAAGCCTGTTTCATCTCCCCATGCAGTAATTGGTCCCCTAATGTGAGAACACTGATGTGAGGGCCATCCGTCGGACTGAAATTACACAGCATTCTCTGCCTTCTTCTCATAAAGACACTTCAATACTAACCAGCTTCTCACTGCTGGGGATTGTAGCTCTAAGCAACAGCTCTAAATCATTTGTACAAAGCTGTCTATTTGTAGTAAGGAATAAAACTAAATAAATAGCATTAATGGAACAGAAAATTGGACATAACTGAAAACTCACAATCGAAACCTGAAGTAACTCAGTGTCTTACTATGGAACATGGACAGGAAATGATCTGCTCATACATAGATTTAGCAGTTGAGTTTGAATAAAACAGACAGACTTTCAGAAATGTGAAAAAGACCATGCGAAGAAAAATACTCAAACTGAATGGCTGGCTGTAAAATGTCACTTTCGTTTCTGGTAAAATAAATTAATTAGTTGATTTTTTTTACAAGTTAAACTTCAGAAATTGAAACCAAAACTTTGTTACTAACACATGTTCCATCATAGTGCTATCTACTGTTAAAATCAAGCATGAAAAATTACAGCATAATTGTGAAATATGTATTCAAATGGAATTATGTACTTTTTGAATGGTGAATAAAAAAGGTCATTTATGCTTTGAAAACTCTAAACAAAACCATTAAAAGGAACAATACCATGAGAACAGTAAAATGTTCGATGATATGGACATTTTTGAGAAAGAAAAAAAAACTGCCCCAGAACAGGAACCTGAGTGTGTCATTAAGAGGGGAATGTATAACACCTTCCTGGGCCTCACGCATTTTACCTTCCAGGGTAACACCAGCGAATATTAATATTTGCTTTTCATTTCAAGTAGCAATGGTACTCTGTTCAAGGTGAGTGAAACAGGGGTGAGAGTATGAGTAGCAAATGTGGCCATAAGACAGAGTATCTTAGTGACTTAGGGTCAATTTCATGGAGGTTTACTGTAACTCAGGACATTTGGTACCAAAAATGAGATGAAAATGAATGTGTATGTGAGACTCCTTTTGTAAGGCGACATTAGATCTGAATTTGGCCTAAAGGCTTTCTTTGTGCATGAGACAAGAAAACAGTGTCACTTGGAAACCTTATTTACATCCCACATTGCACCTACTGTCCCAATAAGAACAATCACAGTTTAAAGGAGCTATCACACATTGGGAGCACTTTGGGATCTAAGAAGACGTTAAACCTGAGTAGTAGAGCCTGTTTGGAGAGTTTCAAAGGCACTGTGCACTGAAACATCACAAGGAAACTAATAGTAAGTATGGCAGTGGGACCATACAGCCTTTGAAAAATGTTCTGTGTCTTACAGTCCGGCCATACCGTCCTAAAAATGACCAAAATGCCATACTATAGACTTCTACAACACTTATACCATGGGGTATGTTTTGAAATATGCATTACAACATTAAAAACTGATTTACTTTGATCTTTGTAATGATGTATTTATTAAAAGTTAAAATTAAAAGGTTTTCAGAAAACAAGAGAATCCAATTTAATCATTAACCTGCCATTAATTTAGACTGAATGTATTTTAATCAAACAAGAAATAGCAGCTAATGTGGATAAAACAATCAAACAGTCAAGTAGTGTCAAAGTGATATTAAAGACATGATTCATGGGCTACTTTTAAGAACTATCAGGCTTTTTTTCCATCAATAAAAATGTATCCCTTCACCTTTGGAATAATTCATCCCCAGGCAGCACTATTTTTTTTTTGTTAAATGACAAGTTACTGACTTTTAGGAGGAGGTCTGCATTTTAGAATAAGGGCACTTATCCCTCACTGTACACTCCAGAGTGAAATGCACAATTCTACACTCAATTTTGGTAATAACTTGCTCCGAGAGAGAGAAAAAAAATGTCTGGAAGCAATTTGTGATAGTACAGCCAAGTTTTTCTTTTCCCTCAACAAAAGTTATTCTAACTATTGACCTTTCCACTACTTGAATGGCATTTGCAAGCATTCTGGGATGCCACCGCTGCTCTCAGACGGAACTTTTCAATTGTGTGCGTCAGTGTTGATTTAGGCCTCGTCTCTGGGGTAAAGCACTTAAACTATTACTGTACCTTCACCTTTCTAGCACACTGCTTGAACAGTGGACTATTCTGCTATTTCTAAAATTGTTGGTAATGGGTTAGAGAATCTCTCCAAAAAGTTTTGGTCATGGAGACTTTAATTTTTATATGCTAACACTTGTTTTGATTTTGCCTTAAACTCATTTCTATATTTTTTCTGCATGTCAAAAACTTAAAACTTGTGTATCAAAACAGATCTTTGTCGTCGTCCGTCCTCTATGATGCACTTAGAAAACCTGCTGGGCTCTCTTCCCTTTACACTGCTGCTCCCTTGTGGTGTATCCTGATATGATAGGCTGCTTTGACCAAGTGTTAATGCATCAGTCCCATGTGATGAAATGGCAACAGAAAAAAGATGGATTGCTTTATTCATTCGTGCTGTGAAAGTTAATAATCACAGGGTGGAGAAGCTAAAAATAGTAATAGTACAAAAACAGCTGCAAGGTTCAATTTCATAGAAACAAAAGACTAAACTGTATTTGAAAATCCTACAATAACAAAGAAAAGAACAGATATTTGCCTCTTCCAATTATTCTTAGCATGCTGACTGAAGAAGCAGTGAGGAGTTACCTCGATGGTTACTATTAGTTTACTTTTAAGGTGATGGTTTTATTTCTGAAATCCTGATTACTGAAAACTAAGTCCACACCTCCACATCACCCAGTCCTTAAGACTCATCTCTCAGTCATATTCTTGTCCTGCCTTCCCATCAGCCACATCCAAGCTCCTGTCTCTCACCACGCAATCAGGTAAATCCCACATTAACTCCAGGGGAACAGCCCATTAATATTTCACTTGTTTCCAAGCCTGTTTGTGCCATACATCAATGCCCAGCCACCCCTTTCAAAGCCATACATTAGAACTATTTTCAAAATACTTCATTGTCAGCCTGTGGCAGCCTCATTACTTATTAAGATAAGAGAAAAGATGTGCAGGAGCAGTTGGTGGCTCAGCTTGCTTTAAAAGCTGCTTTCTACTGTTTCTACCTCCTCCGCCTGCCTCCCACACCTCCTCCTTCTGCTCCTTTGTATTCAATTGTGAGCCAACATTGTCAGAGAACCTTTAGGAAGTTGTTTAGCTGAAAATAAGTGGGATGTAAGTTTGGAAAAGGGAGAAGAAAAACAAGTCTTCCATGCTGTAAAGAACTGAAATCACAGTCAGCACAGGGTAGTGATAGGTTATCTCAGTTTTATCCAGTAAAATGAAGTTCATACAGCTTTGACTACAACCCTGATGTTGGTTTGAGTCAACAAACATCGCAAATGATTAAAAGCATTTGTCAGTAGTAGTACAGTACAATTAACAACCAGTGTTTAAATGCTTAAATGCTGGGGTAAAATAGAAGTAGAAATGCTATTTCAGGCAAATCAGGAGGAATAACCTGCTATCCTAAAAGTGCGACAGCATAGGAGAGGTTGCAGTGATATTACCTCATCTCCTCTGACAAAACATCAAAAAATTTTAATTGCTATGAAGGGTGTACAAAAACTTTTACAAAAAGGAAGAAAAGATCAGACGGGAAGATGTAAGAAAGATATAATCTTACTTTATAATCTGACTCTACTGTCAGTCATCTTGCATGATAACATACCTGGTAACTATCAGAAAAAAATCGCCAATGTTTCATTTAAGGCTTCCCATACAAATTCTCGAAGTAGAGGAATTTTAACCAGGTAGACGGTGTATATGAAATCATACATTTTCAGCAAGAAAAGCAGCACATTCTGTGTTATGTTTACTTTAACACACAAAAAGAGAATGAACAGAAACAAGGAAGGGGAAATTTTCCAGGGGACATTAAAAGAGAGGAGGTCAATACTGGGTGAAAAGGAAACAGTGTCTGGCATTCATTTTCTCAAGTGTCACAAACCCAGTGTCAGCTCTAGTCGAAAGCCAGAATACAAATATGCCTCAATTGGTGCATAATTACATCATGTTATCTGGCTAAAGCACTGGACTATGAACCCTCTATGAACCCATAAATCTGGATACTTTTTCAAAATCTGCATTTATCCTTTAGAGAAAGGTTGTCAACCAAACAACCAGAAAGCAGCATCCACTACACACACAATATTAGGCCTATTAGAAGATATGACTATCATACCTAAAGAAGCACAGGTGGAAGTAATAAGACTAATTATTGCAATTTTTCTAATAACTTTTTCCAAGAAAACCATGTCAGCCAGGTGGCAAGCAAAGTATCATGACCCAAGACCTGGAAAACCTGAGTGAAAATCAGCCATTAGGCCATCAATGTGATTAATTACACCTGTGCTTTTTCTGCTATGACATGCCAACATGTCTCCTGTAATCGTCACAGCACAGCGACAAGAGCCTTTCTTAATAATCCCTAACATTAAGTAGATTACTGAGTGGAAGAGTTTTGTCCACCACAAAAGCACAAATATAATGTGCACTAATTGTTGGGCAAATAGCACAATATTAATTATTGCCATACATCGCACAGTCATGGTACACCTCATAAAATCAGCCTGCAAACACCTGTCTTCTAATGTCGAGGCAGACAAGAGCAGCTCTACTGTGACACCCCATACAGTAGTTTCATAAGGCTGACATTATAAAGCTAAATTATCTTTATAATTTACCTTAAAAATAAAACATCGTGTCCGTTCACCCCCCATAAAAGTTCACCCTCTAATGACTTAGCACATTTTTGCTAACACAGCAAAGATGAGTTGTGCCAGCAGGGAACTTACCTTCTCCAAACCGTCAGTTTGGTTCCCTCTTGACAACAGGTGTGGCTGCTCAAAGTCTTTATGTAGACAGTTTGTAGTGCAAAACTTAGGGACTAGTTCGCAAAACTGAAGGCGACGCTCGTTTTCCCGGCGATAAACCGTGTTCAGGGTAGCAGGTCGGTCAGTCTCAGAACTCTTTGGCTATCCTCTACCGCCATCCACCGGGGCTATCCACCGATAAGGCCTCTGTTGCACTGCTTACAGTCCGACGAGCAACTTGTGAGCAGAGCACACAGACTGTATATAAAATGGACGCCGTCTGCTTCCTCGCTAGGTGAAGCCACTCCGAGAACAGCACACTCTGGTGACGGCCTGCAGTACAAGTAGCTACTGCAACACTGGTTTGTGCTCAAGTCCTCTTTTTCCGTGTAGCTCCATTTTTAAAAGTTATTAGGGGGTTGACATTTTCTATGATTGACACCTGATACAGCCTATGGGTGTACAAAGATTGCGTCGCTCACCCCGGGGATACGTTGTTTGAGCCGAGCGTCATCACAGCGACTATCGGCGACTCTCCCGCCAAACGCGTACAATGCTACTGCGCAATCGGTGGAGAGCGTACAATGCGCCTGCGCAATGCTGGTTTCAGGAAGTGGAGAAAAATCGCAGAAATACCAAGAGCTTTTCGGCCTCAAGTCTGTATACTAACGGAAGGCGGAATTAAGCTGTCCATAGTATATACAGTTTATTTTTGTGTATTATAAAAAGCTTTAACCTTGTCTAATGGAAGTAAATGGTTCTGTAGTTTCAGTTTTTGCTTTTTGAAATGCCCTCTTTTTCTGCACACACATTTTACAGATACACTGCCACTGTAGCTTGACATTTATTATTATTATTATTATTATTATTATTATTATTATTATTATTATCATCATCATTTTATTTTTCGTTCTTCTAAAAGGCTTAGTGGCAACTGTGGCAGCAAATAAAGCTATTCCCCATATTTAAGTAACAGCTCTTCAACTCACTGGAAAATACAAATATGCTAAGATGACTCTAATATCTAAAAACAACTGTAAAAATGAGCCTTGACAAATAAAAAGTATTTTATTTGCAGCTTTTCAAAAATCTCGGCTGCTATGTATTTGAAGTTTTCTGAAGTAAAGGTTCTGGTAATACTCTCAAAAGTAATAAGAGTACATTCCTTGCAACTCCTTGGACAACTTTAATAATGGGCAAGCTGATTAATGACTGAGGGAGGGCTTTATTTTTCACACCATTCCCAAAGTGGGCACTTCAGTGCACTTACTTTCTGGTTTACACAAGCTGCCTTAGGGGCCAGGCAGGTACAGTACAGGGAACATCATCTGTTCCCAAGCAGATTATTTACACTTTGCCTTTATCAGACATCTCAACTCAGGCTATTAGTCATCACAGAGCAAATGACAAGCCCCGGAAACTGGGCATTTACCGTTAAATGGTGATGAATGAAGCAGCATATCAGTGGTCATCCATCAACCAGACATCAGCTACACACTGATCCCTCATCTCTCTCAGGATGATACAGGCAACACTTAATGGTCTATATAATATGGGGCCCAAATTTTAAGCTATGTCTATAGTGATCCGATTAAAACAAGAAAAAGAAACTCGACATCAAAAAATCAATTCATGAAGGAGCTAGTCCCAAGTAAAGGCTACACTCTTTATTGCGTTGGTTACAGGATACATTTTAAAAAGCTAATGAGGCTGTCATAAAGCTGAAACACAGAGAGATAAAATCTTAGTTAAAAACCAAATACTGTCTATGATTCTCATATATTCACTGGTTGATAGTGAGTTATCCTAAAATGGGAATAGCAAAGCAGAATCTCAAGTCCCTCCTCAAGGGATGAGCCTCCCTTTTACTTTTCCATGATTTTGTGATCAAAACATATAACCAGTAAGAAAATACATTTGAGAGATATGAATTTTGGTTGAGAACAGATTAAAAAAACATAATAAAACATATTTTTATAAAACATATTTTTTCAAAATATTCTTAAAGACATGTCCTATTTTGTTTGTAATCCATCTCCATTTAAATCTAGTTGCAACATGTATAAACATTACTTGGCCTGTTTTTAGTTAAGGCATGCCTTCAAGTGTTAAGCCACATTGTAAAATTAATTCCCAACTAGCTGATTAAAGGCCATACCAATTTTACTCATAAAAAGTTGAAAATAGATGCAAGTCACATCAGTCTTATACTACTAACTGCAGAACTGAGAACACTGCCCCTAACAAATCAGCAGATAAGTTCAGTAGTTATTGTGATTTGTTGCCTGCTTTCCTATTTTTATTGTTTGTTCTGAAAAGGTGAAATATTTCACAAAAATGAATGTCTGCAGTAATAACTAGTACAAAGATCATCAAATGCTCTCAGTCCTAAACCAAGTACCAGCAGCATGAATGACTTGCTTCCATTGGTATGCATGAATTTAGTGTGTGGTTTGATCTCTCTGCTTGGGTCTGCTTCTTGGCTAATTTCTCACATCACATCCCTGGCAAACAGCCCACACTTTTCTCAGCAGATGCAGCATGAGTGTATGGACTGTAAAAAAGCCAAACATAAGGCTTCATTCATACACAGCCATTATGAACCACCAGGTGTCTCTTCAGCTGACTCCATCTATTAATACAAATACACAAATTCACTTATTACTTTGCTGACATCTTGCTTGTAAAAATTTATTCATTTTGCGTTGAGTTAGTTTCTTTTGCTCTCTCATGCACACAACGACATGCATGTTCATACAAATATGCATCACAGTCATTTGCACATCAAAAAAGGAGAAAATTGGATTTTTGTATGAAGGAAGTTATCCTGATAGATATAGTATGTGCACATCTACAGGTATTGTGTGTGGGTGTGTGTGTGTGTTTGAGCGCCTGTGTGTATGTGTGTATATAAGAGAGTTCTGCAGGGACGTCCCTGTACTTCAGTGTGTGGCTCCCACGACAGCCTGGGGTGGCACATCCATCTATGTCTTTTTGCCAAATTTGATTTTAAATATTTATCACACCATACATCTTGGCTGAAACAAATTGCTGGCAAAGTGCTATTGTCTGTGAAACATGTAGTAAGAAGGACGGAGGCTTTAGAGGGAACATCAATGTTTCATTTGGTAAAATATATGACTGGAAAGTGTATGTGCAACTACAGCATTTTTTTTTACAACAGGAGGATGATACAGAAGTGAAACTTTTTGAAGTTAATTCTTCTGTTTAAGAAAAGGTTGGAAAGAGTTGTTAAGAATGCTCTCAGGCTTCTCTTTCTAAAGCTCTGTGTGTGTGCTTATTTTACTCTGAAGGGAAGTCCTCATTACTAAATGAAATATTTTCTCAAATTTTTCCCAGTGAAGGATTTTTTGTAAGGCCTTCAAAAAATAAATGTTTTTTAAGACAATATAATGTAAGATAAACTTTTTTGATCACCTACATGGGGAAATTCTCATGGTACAGCAGCTCAAAAACAAAGGACAGAGGAGTACAGCAATGTACTTAAAATGGTTGAGGGGAACAATATTGTGGTAAAAATTAAAAAATAAATTTCAATAAATTGCATTTAATTATTGCTAAACTAGTTATTTCACAAAGTTATAGGAGGTTGTTAAAAACATGCAGCATGCAGTAGCTGATGAAATGATATGATGACATGAGTGCTGGAGATTATGCATTCAACACAACTGTGTAAATATGTGAATATTTATTTCAGCTAAGATTGTGACCTTCTAATGCAATGATAGTAATAGATATGATGATGATGATACAATAGAAATACAAGAACTATATTCATACCCTAAGGAAAATTCATTAAATGATTCATAATAATAACAACAATGACAACAACAACAACAAAAACAATAATAATAATAATTATTATTATTATTGTTATTATTATTATTATTATTATTATTATTATTATTATTATTATTATATACTAGAGTAGGTATCCATAAACATTAGACATTTAAACTACAATAATTCTAACATCAAAAGATTTTAAATCATTAAGTGATTAAAATGCATGTATGAGTGACAGATGAATCATAGTGCAAAGTCACAAAGCAGCTTATGTAGTTACATGAGACAGGATGATTATGAAGAGGTTTCCACATTTCAGTGTAGTGCTCGCGTTATAGAGTTTGATTGCAGATGGGATGGGATGACTGACCTGCGGTAGCCCTCCTTCTTACAGGGTGGATGTCTCAGTCTGTTGTTGAAGGAGATGCTTAGGGCCCCCACAGTCTCATGCAGGGGGGGGTGAGAGGGATGTCCATGATGGATGTCAGCTTGGCTAACATCCTCCTCTTACCCACCTCCTCTATAGATTCCAGGGTACAGCCCAGGACAGAACTTCCTGTCCCCGCGCTCCCTGTTCCCGGCAGACCACTGTATAGATGACTGCAGACACCACCACAGTGTCATAGACTGTCTGTAACAGAGTATTGCACACGCCTAATGACCTCAGTCGCCTCAGCAGGTGCTGAGAACTTCTGGAGGTGACAGCTCCCATCGCTGTAGCTTCAGTCCAAGGTGTACAGAGTCAAGAGAAAGGGGGAGAGCACTGTCCCCTGTGGGGCCCCTGAGCTGCATATACCATCATGTCAGATACACACTTCTGTAGCCTCACATACTGAGGTCTGTTGGTGAGGTCAATATATGTAAACACACTGACACAATGATGGGTAAACAGCAGCTAACACTATTAGCAATGTAAAATTGTTGATTCTGTGTAACAACAGGGCTCCAAATATTAGATGCAACTTTATTTATCCTTTTGGGAAGGTTCTCTCAAGGAAATTAAAAAGTTATTCCTCTATCCTCATGCTGCCCGTATCAAATTAATGCTTTTTCAAGCCAATGGTTATTTGGGTTAGGCCTCCTTTGCATAAATGACTTAAATTCAGATCTAGGAGATAGCTCAGCATAGCCACCATCCACTACTTTCAGCCATGAAGTAGTCTTCTAGGTGACATGCTTGAGGGCACTGAGGGTTGTTGAGATAGCAGAGAGCAATACTTCTACATTTCCACATTCCTCTGTGCAAAGAAACCAATATATTGGACCCACTGCTGCTAACAGTTGAGGGAATATTGGACCAAATTTAGAGTAATGGCAGTTTTCCCAGCAAAACAAAAGATGATGTAGAGCTTACCTGGGGACAGTAAAGCCTCAGTGCTCCTTTGGCTGGAGGATGTCGAACTAGCTGCAAGTTACTTATATATACGGCCTCACTTTTGCTACTTTGCTGTGTTTAATGGAGGGTACAGATTTGACTTACTATGTTGGTCTCACTATAAAAAATGTGCAACTTAATTTGTATCTTCTGAGTCAAAACTTAAGTTGTAGACATCTTTATCAAGAGTAATGGGGAGAAAAATAACATAGCCCCTCCAGGTAGAGAATAAGTGCTTTATGCAATAATAAATAGATGATAGGCTGACTGTCCATGCCCTCAATAGGCTTTATGCCAGATGAGGTAAATTATCCAGCTAAATTCTCCCAACCTGCACACATCTTAGAGAGTCACAGACGGTTATAAAAACACACAGCATTAGGCAGTATAACTCTTCAACAACATCTGCCTTTGTTTATCCCCCCATCTGACTTTGAAATGAAATATTGTAATCTATCATATTTTTATACTTAGACAGAATAGATGTGCAGCTACATAATAAATATTCAGTTAAACCCCCACAATAAATTTTACCCTTTTTGCTGTTAGCTTTGTGCACAGCAAGACTACCACTAGATGGTGCTCTCGTCTTGTGTACGGTTAAGGAATGGTGTTCACAGAGAAGGGGGCAAAACGTGTACAGCAGTGAATAAAACAGGTAGATCAATTAATTACTAATTACTGTATTTTGATTAGGAATTAGACATGTATCCCTAATTAGAGATATGAATCAGGTAAAAAAAAAAACAGCAGTTTCTGTTTCGTTTGCCTCAATTGGTCAAAAGAGGAATTTGATTTGAAATAGTTCTCATAACATCTTGATTTGTTTTAATCAGGGAGTCTCGTGATGTATGCCTTCTAGTTATACTAACCAACAGGCCTCATTCTTGTACTCCCTAGCAACAGGAATATACCACTAGATGGCACTAGTGTACCAACACAGACACGGTAAGAAGCCTCTTTGCTGCTGCTATTGTTTGAGTCAACATCATTCCATTTACCAAAGGACTGGCTACAAAAGCATCAGTGATTAATTACTAATTCAGTATTAGAACACATTATTATCCAGTATTCAGGTAGAGGCACACAAACGCTGCTGTGCAACCAAACGCAACACTCACACATACACAAAATATGTATCAGGAGCTTTGAGAGTAGTTGGACATGCATCTCACAAATCTCCTCAGCACATAAATATGTATTACATCTGCAACTCAATTAGGCACGGTGAAATCTGGCCTTTAGGGTAGAAACCTGTGGACTTGCATAGATTTGTCCAAACCACTTTTCTACAGACCTTTAGCAGCTTTTGCTCCAACAGATAATCATCCCAGCTGACCTGTCTAAAGAGGTTGTAAGCTAATATAAACATTTGATCTGAATGCACCATAAGATTAATGCAGCTCCCATACATCTGGACGAGGCTATAAAGTGGATGAAGGTCTGCAAAATAGCTTTATTACAGTCAGCCTGGTGGAGCTGGCATATGCAAATATCCCAGAAATCCAAATGGAGAGCTGCAGCTTCATTAAATTTGGCAATAAAATATTTTCAATACCTCATTGCCTTCTAATGGCCATAATGAGGAGTATGACTGAATCCAATCGCTGTGCGTTAGATTTAATTTGTTTGGCATTTCACAGATGGGAATGCATTTAGAACTGTGAGTAGACATGAGAAGCCATTACAAAGCTAGGACATAGACGAAAGCTTGCCTTGTGGTGAGTCTGTGTCACCACAAAGCCACAAAGGCCTCCACTCTTTCCAAAAGGGATGTTTCCCAGAATGCTTTTCTGCGCCTCAACCACATACTGGAAATACCAATGGTTGATTTTACCATATTCTGTTTCAACATATTAGGTTACCTGAACTTAATTAATGCAATTCCATTCCTCATAACTATCTGCAGCTGGCTTATGTCCAAGTACAGATAAGATTGGCCCTGCAGACCAAGCATGCCAACAAAAAGATAGTGCTGGAATAAACAATGAAGCTGCTTGTAAACTGAGAAAACAGGCAAACGCAGATAAGAATGCCAGACTGCTGCTGTTTTGCAGACTCCAGATTGTGCATTATATGATTGAAAGAGCTCACTGGAAATTATAGGAGAGCAAATCAAATAAAGATACAGCAAGATCTTTGGTCAAACAAGTAGCTGATAAGCCAAAGAAAGAGGGACTGACTGATAATGAAGGTCTCCATACAGCAGCACCCATGTGTACTATAATCCAGAGAGTGCAAATAGCGTCTTTAGAAACTGATGCCTTGCATCATGAGTCAGATTGTAAACAGATTGTTGTTTCTTTAATTCAATAAGCAGCACAGTGACACAAAAGAGAGGAAAAAGGAGCGCCTCATGCAAGAGCTGTTTGATTTGCTCTCTATAGCACAAGTCAAATAAGACCCTCCATATGGCTGCAAAAAAGCTAGCAAATATTTGTGTACATAAGCAACTAACACGGGACTCAATATTTACATCTATCTATCTATCTATCTATCTATCTATCTATCTATCTATCTATCTACCTATCTATACTACTCATTTCTTTGAATAACTTCATATGGCAGTGGTTGTAGCAGGAAAAATAATCAAAAATCTGTGCAGGAGAATAATGAATACTACACTGCAGGAACAATGCACAGCACAGAGCAAATGATTAGATCCTGTCAGGAGAATAAGACTCAATTTGATCACATCCTTTCCTTTTCCGAGCACTGCAGCAATCCATTCCATATACACAAACTAGCTAATCAATTACAACCCCCAGCTAATGTTAAGATACTTTTCATACAAAGCCCCCCTCACTGTGCACTGCTAAGATAAATTGGCTTTGACCCAAGCATGACCCTGGCTGATGTTCATGAGACCATTAAATTTCCTGCAAACAGGGTGCAGTTGGGCTCTGTGTTTGTATGCATGTGCATCTGTGTGCTTGTGTGCATGAGTCTGTGCAGAGATGTGTCTGTGTGTGCAGAGAGTGAGAGAGTCAGAGAAATATAATGAGCAAATAAGAGGTGTAGAGGGAAAGACAATAAAAAAGAGAGAACGAGAGTGTGCATCTATTATACAAAATCTGTTTATTCTCTTATTTATTCTTAACTTTTTCTAAATTGTAAGAGCAAGTTTCACTGCAGTTCAAATGGTACATCAAAACTCTATTGCACATTTGGAAAAGGTTGCAGGACACCCAAAACATTTTATTTGCTTTTCAAAGCCTAGTTTTTCTGTCAGTTGTATTGCCAGTGCCATCAAATGAAAAGTCCAGTTTAGTTTGAGGCATAAAAAAAACCTTTGTACCTCTTCACTGTGGGCTACATGACACTTTAAGCTCTCATCTCTGTAGACATCCTGTCAGTCTTGTTGGTCTGGCCAAATATTTTGTCAACATCACATCCAATAATTTTCCCTACATTGCTCAGAGAACATAATCTCCTGGTGTAAAGTGCCCATTTCCTGTGTTTTTCTCATGTGCAGCATTAATGGCATCCAGCAGAACCATCTGACCCTACGGTCATTTACTTTCTCTACCTCAAGCTGAAGAGCGCTAATCATTTATGCCTATGGTTTCAAACTTGATTGTGATTTCTAGTCCATTAAACACTCTCACCTGGCAGGTTAGCCAATGCACTGTGGCAGAAATCACAAACACTACTTGTCAGAGATATTTCCATGTTTGATAGATTTTGTTAATCGAATGGATAATTTTGCATGTGGCGTTCAAACAATGAAAACAAATTGTGGGCTGTGAAGAGGTTAACATTACCAATGAGAATCAACTTGTCAGTTTTGATCAGTGAGCCATATGCAAGTGATTTTTGAGGGGGGAGTTGTACCAAAACATTGTAATTTGCTTGGATGAATTGAAAATTTAGATCTGTTGTGAAAGGCAAACTAATTGTTCTGAGGTTTGAGCTTACTGTTCTGAAAAATGCCTCTCTTATTTGAAAACTAAGCCAAAGTGAAGGAGAAAAACAGTAATCGTGCCTGACTTAAAAACTTGCTGTCATTTTTCTTTAGTAATCAGGATTCTGAAATAATAGGCACAGAACCTTTTTCAAACACAAACTTTTTTCTGTTTTGTTTTCTAATTTAAAAGTAGATTACTATAATCAGCAGTGTGGCTTTTAGCAACTGGCCATTAGCCATAGGCCATTTGAACTTGTTTTAGAGAAGGTACTTCTCTTCCACTTACATCAATGCAATTTTGTATCTATATACATATTTGTGGATAAAAACTTGGCATGCCTACTAATAGAAAGAGGAGCAGGTATTTTCTATCTTGTTAATGACAAAGTTACTGCCTTGTTGCACTTTATGTTATTCCTCGTTATGGTAATGATTTTTTAACCATGGAAAATCTTACATTCTCGTACTTCAGTCTTTTCACTTGTCTGTCTGAGTTGTTCATTTTGTCACCATATTATACCTAACAGAATATTTTTACTCATGTTATTTATCATATGGTGGGGATGGGGACCCAAAATTGGGTTGCAGAGCCAGTGTTGGTGGTTTGCAAGTTGCAACTGCCTGATAAGAAAGTTTTGGCAAAAAGTTTTTGGAATGCTTAGTTTTATTCTCAAAAATATATGTTTTCTAATATGATGCAAGGTGCTTGCAGCATTAGAGTAGATTATTAACAGCCCAACACTGCAGATGCTGGGCTGTACAGTGTCTGGAAAGCATCTTAAAGCCATTGGAGGGTGTTTTTGATTGGAAATGACACAGACAGAAGATAATGGCATTCTTCTAGTTTTACACTTTCCATAGCAAGTGTTCATGATGATAAATACATTTGATTGTTAAAAGAGAGACACATGAGCTTTCCAACAGTGACCAGATGTACCAATCAAACATAACCCATCACAAAAATGTCTAAATTACAGAAATACACTCACTATTTTGTCCCAAAAGGACAGTGAACATTCACACAGCATTAAACTTGGGACTATGGTTCAAGTTTCCATAATTATTAGTGTTTAACTTTGAATTCAAAACATTAATTCACTGTTTATAGACCATGGTCTTTAACAGCGTTTAAAGATGTATGTCAAAAAAAGCAAAAATGAATTATTATGATGTATCATTTGCAAAATGGTTTTGAAACCCTGATGAGTGTCTATGGTATGGACCATTTGAGATTGGGTTAACAAGAAGACTGTTAATACCAGACAGATATTTGGGTGAAAGCTTCTTGTTTATTATTAAACTACATGAAGCTCTTTTTGATTCTAATATCCATCTAAAGTCCAACAAAAGTGCAGAAGCAACGAATTATTCATTTCTCTCAAGGCATTTATCTTGAAGAATATATAACAGGATAACTGTGTATTTTACTTTGTGGATTGTTTTGACATGAATGAAAAGAGAAAATAGTTGGACGGTAGTGTTGTGTTGTGGACAGTAAAATGTGTTGTATTTACAATACATGTACCATTTCCAGTTGGGGTCACAATATTTTAATTAGTGTATTATATTAAATTGAATATATTCTACCAGGCACTCAAATATAAATGCATACATGTATTATTCAGAAGGTTATAGAGAATAATCAAGAAAAATCACAAGACATACATTCACTATCACAGATTATAATCATAACAATAGGTTTAGATGGGGAGAAAAACTGCTTCAGTAAATGTTAAGTATTCAGTAAATAAGTAACATGTATTGTCATAAAGTTGAAATAGGAATAAAACAGCAGAAAAATTTAATCAAAAGTACTTTTGCTGTAAACTTATGATACAGTTGCATGTCAAACGATTGACACTTGGGGATTTGCAGTGGGCTGTGTGATTGTTATTGGGGCAGATAACCCAATAAGAAATTGTTCCTAATGTGGTGGACATGTGATACAAATACATGAACATCACCCACATCCACCCATGAAATTCCCCCAAAATGATCCCAATTTGTCAGTTTATTCCAGTGAATCAATCACTCTTCCATAGACAACCCATTTACTCTGTATAACATCTACAAATAAGACAAATGGGATGGTCTCTGGTACATGACCAGTAAAAGTTGCTTACAATTTGAGTTAGCATATAGCACCCATTAGCAGCATGTCCCCCCTTACACTGCAGAACATCCCACCAATTACTGCCATGCTATCAGAGCTGCAGAGATCAACTGTGCAATCGTTAGCTTGCATTAGCTCACAGACATTGAGCAGTGGATGCCACAGGGGTAATGTGAATCTTTGCACATGTTGCAAGCAAAATGAAGACAATTATTTTTGTTGCTCTGTTTTCTAACTCTATTCTAACTCTATGGTTTCTCCTGTGTAGTGCATCCCTGATGTCTCTAATGGATTAGCACAGTGATCATGGATTCAGGAGTCAGCTTGTGTAGCTCTGGGGTATGACCTCAGTGTACCGTAGTTATCCTACAGTCTTCAAACACTTCCACTCCCCACAGAAGCATGTGGACACAGCGAGAAGCCCCATCAGTGCAGTTTGTCATGTTAACATAATCCAGAGTGATGTCTGGTTAATTTGTTTCCCTATTCTAATAACCTTGCATATAAATAGTCACCACCAGCATGCGTGTTTCATGCATTTTCACCTCTCCAGCCTCAGAGGAAATTAGCATTTGAATTTGTAATCGTGTCTCTTTTAAGTTGCATCACATGCAGCGGCTGAAATGAGGAGACAATTAACCTGCGCTGCTAAGTGGACAAGAGGATCTGACAAAAATAGCTCAGAGGAAAATTAAGTCAAGTTACATATTTCATGCGGCGTTCTAATCAGGTTGGCTGGGGGTGACGATTTCATCATCCAGTCTCTGTAACACAGGGTTGTGATATATGTTAAATACACTGCTGCAATTGATCTCTTAGAAGACTATTTAACCCGAATCATACATGACAAGTTTTCACACAGAGATAAAGCCATTGCGCGCAGATGTTTTCATGTTATTAAGAGAATACTATTTTATAACATGGAGAACAAACTCCCTCTCGAGTGTTTGAGGGATAATGACTTTGATGGTAAAGAGTATTCAGTACAATAGTACCAGGAACAAAAAAAAACGTCCCTCTATAACCTGATGATAATAGATTTTGCCAGGACCCAAAGGGCTCTATTTTCGTGCGCGCCGGTGAGGCGGCGGAGGGCGGCGAGCCCCGCGCAGTTGTATTTTCGTCTGGCGGAGCCCGGCGTAAGGCGAGTTTGGTATTTTCGTGGACTGAGTCGCACGGAGGCGAGCCGAGATCCGCCAAGCTGGGCGTGGTGGCGATGCAGGGGGAGGTGTTGACAGAATCAGCTGGCGCAGTGACATTTTCGTGCTCGCCACCGGCGTGTAACGTGCGCTGAAAGCTCGCCGATTCAAACCTGGTCAGCTTTCAGCGCAAGGCGGAACGCAGCTGGTCTAGTAGTATTTTGGTAGACCGGCGGCATATCGACATACGTCACTGATGCCTCACCGGCAGGTTTCCACAGTGTCAGGCAGATTTCAGTGCAATAAATAATCATCAACAACTATTAATCTGAGTCAGCACATACATTTAGATCTATATCGATATATTCTGATCTATATCTGATCTGATGAGCGCGTTTGGCACGCGTTTGGCACGCGTTTGGGCACACAACCTGACCGAATCAATAAAGCTGAAACTGCATCAAATTAAATTAAATATCTAGTAAATAAACACACATGATGAAGTTAACAAGATATGTAATGTGTCTCCCTCCTTTTCTTTCTTCCTCTTATTTCTCGCACAGCTCGACCTGGACACGTCTCCGTGTCCTCTGTCCGTCTTGCTGCTGCTGCGGCTGAACAGATGATTTGTTTCAGTGCTCAGATGCGTTATCTACTTTAAGCCGACATACGGATATTATAATATTCAGTTTTGTGGGCCAAATTTATTTTATATGCCAACATCTATGAAAGAAAGAGCCAGGCCACGGAGCGCGATGCGTCATTTACGCACAGATGGTTCAGATTTTAATGCCATTTTTGGAGTTTATGTTGTGATCTGTGCGCTAAACCCACCTTTGTCACGTGAGGTTTGAATATATGCAACTTTATGTGAGTGTCTTTATTTGTGGAAAAGGGTGTTTGTCTTACCAGTGGGTCCAACATTACACACACCAAATCCATCTGTGCTTAGATGAGAGAGTGTGGAGGACACTTGTTGAGCAGCTGCCCTCTGTCGCCATTGTGTGGCATAACTGTCTTCAGACATCTCTCGATCTCTTTGACTACTTCATGAAAATAGTGATACGCCTCGCCGGTGGCGGATTTAAAGGCAAGGAGAGGAGCTTATGTGATTGGTGAAAACAGGTCTCGGCTGTGTTAAATCTACTACACGCCCTCTCTCCTCCCCGTCTACGACTTATGCTGCTGGGAGGAGCTGAGTTAGGGAGGGGGGATACTTACGCCGGGCTGCGCGGCTCACCAAAATACCAAAATGTGCTTGGGAACGCCTTGTCAGCGCGGCGGATCTGACTGACGCTGCGCTTGCGGCCCGTCTCCGGCGAGGCACCAAAATAGAGCCCTAAGTGTTTGTGGATGCCTGTAAGAGTCTACAGTTTTAAAAAATTGTCACAGCTCCAGCAAAGCATGTAATCCTAACTTATTCCAAGTCATCCTAGCCTACAAGTCACCAAAATGATACAGCCTTTTTACAAAGTCAAAAATTTTCTCAAAACTAAGGGGAAGTTTCCACTGAGTTGAACTGCATGTGTGATTGTGAACAGCCAAAGTTTTCATCATCCAGATGAAACTGTAAGCCAATGATGCAGCTAGAAATCATGAGGAAAATCCACTGTGAGTGAGTGGGCATGCGTGAGGACACTGCCTGGTCTTAAAATTCTACAGCATGAATTGAAATTGCTTTCAATTCAATCTACTTATTGTATTTTTATAAGTGTTCTGTTATATAGCTAACATGTTTTGGTACCCTAATGTAAAACACTGATTCAACTTTCTCATTAGATTAGTGTCCCCTGACAAATAATGTTCCTGGTACCAAATTTCTGCATGTCTTGTTGCACCACTATAATCTCAATTTAATCCCTGACATGTGTGATCGTTCAACCCTAGAAAATTTTAGGTGCACAGCTTCTGAGGGTTTCTAGAAATTCCCCAGATTGAATGTCTGAAAACATCTTAAGACACATTTTTTATGTCTACTCCTGAGCCAAACACACACAGTGAGTCACTGAGAACTACACAAAGGAATGGTAAACTTACACAAGTATGTTTTTGCAATAAAAAGTTCCCGTTGTAGTTTTCTTGTAATGACAGCCAGTCTTTTTTTTTTTCTTGTTCAGTGGTTTTCACCTTGCATTACATTAAAAACAACCAGGGTTCACACAAGGAGTCTGTCATTCTGTGCAAAGTAAAGCATCATGAACACTGGCTCAGAGGGACAGAAAGTCTGGGTTATTATTAATAAGTGGAGGAGAAAGAACATTATGCTGGCGAGCTGGCTCATGAGCCAGCAAATTGAGCTTGCAAGTACTAAAACAGCACAGAGATAGATCATTAAGATACCCAGAAAGGAACTGAGAAACACAGTCCTCGCAAAAAAAAGAATTCTTTGTTTGCACTAAAGCAGAAACTGAAAGCTCTAAGACCCACCGCTTTAGGTTTGAATGAAGCTTAAACTGCTAACATCCTCAAAAATAACCAGGTTAAACAATTCACCTCCAATCTGTGTGATTTATTCCTGTCTGTTGGGGTACAGGACGATTAAACCACCATATTCTGTGTGGAAGCACTAATGGGTTTGCAAACACCAGCAAAGGGCTGCTGAGAGGATAAGAGGGCTCTTGAAACATTGAAATTTTTGGCTAAATTGGCTCTGTTAAAAGCCAGAGTTGTTAACTACACCTCTAAATAGGCCACAGAATTAGTAATGAAGGAGAACAGGAAACCATCCAATTATATTTTGCAGGTGAATGACACATGGACAATGCAAGGAGTGGCATCAGTGATAGTTACAGTGTCATTTGTGATGGTTAATCTCTTACTTATCAAGATATCATAGATTTAGAAATGATTGTGATACCAGAAATAATGTATTCTTAATGAAAGTGGCTCCTATATCCTTCTATGGGCTGTTTAATATAAAAGACCGCTCAATAGTGTGGTTGCAAGTGTAGCATTTAAGAGGATGGTGCATTTTTACTTCATTTAACAAAAGAGCCAACATTTCTCCCCCCCCAAAAAAAAAAACATCCTCTGCAGCCCAAGATTGGGACTTATACCGTATTTCAACCTCGATCTCTGGAGGAACCATCTGAGAAGCAGCACAGTGATCTCATCACTGGGAGGTCACTGACCTGAAAAGTCACCTCTGACATCCTGAGCCAAATAAGTGTGCATGTATTGCATTTGTTATTGCATTTTCTGCCGATATATCTGAAGCATTTTGGGGTATTTTCACATAAAAACAGTGGAAACACAGAGATAGAATGAATCTTAACAAGGATAACAAGCAAATGGATGACATTTGGAGGTAAACAGTCTGCATTTGTTGAGTTTGATTCATGAAAAAACAATACAGATGACGAAATGTCAATGCAAATGTCTGTTCTTGTGCAGTGTGTATGTGTGTGTTTACAAAACCCAGGAAATGTTTCATCCTTGACAAACTGAAACACAATCTCCTCTGTTTATGACCTCACAGACACACTCACACAAAAACCCCACACAAAATCAAGCTTGAATACAAAACAAGTTGTTGAGATTCACCAGTGTTACCTTACTAACACAACACTACTAAAGCATGCTACCATTAGGGTTTAGCAACTGAGATAAGAATGTGCAAAAAGCAATTTCCGAAAGCAAAATCCAACTAATCAACAACTCTCTTTTCCAGCCCATCTGATATACAAATTGTGCCTAATGAACCTCGCAAAATCAATTACCTAGGTAACACTTTGCATGCAAGGGAAAGCAAACACTGAATGCATGATGCATACGTAAACAGACATTACTCACTGCAGATTATTTTGCTCCATTTACATTGCATTAGCACTAGAAACAGCAAAGTGACTGGTGCATATTCCTCAATCATGTTTATTTCATTAGAATGCAACTAGGCCAGATACATAAACCATACCCGCCTAAGGACTAGTATGAGCATTCATATAATGCTGTAACTTGATTAATGTTACATCACGGCATGGACAAACAAATAAGAACATTGTGTTTGTGAGAAAGGCAAGAGCACCAAATCATACGGCATGAAGTATTTAGCTGACTCTTGAATGATGGATGATGACTCTTCGGTCTGCTGATAAAGTTCTTTTTTGCTTGTTAAGCTCTGACGCTGAGGCATGCAGATAACAGTCGTCTTGTATTGTACGAGTACATTTGGAAGATGTAAAGAGGTTTTTGGAAACTGCTTTTGCAATTCCTTGATAGTTTTATTAAGCTTACATGTGGACCTATCAGGCTCCTTCAAGGCACAGTACATACTGTGGATAAATTCATCCTTCAGTGTTTCTGCATAGCTTTTAAAATACTCTGTAATCTCCATTTTATCATGCTTGGTTAAAAGTTGTTGAACTGTACGTCCAACTTAAAGAAGAAAGCTGATCCACTGCTCTCTGCAAAGTAACATAGTGGAGAATTTTCAGTTTCAGTGCAGTGAGGCACAAATCTAAATCTGGTGTCATGAATTATTAAAGCCCCCTTTATGGAGCTTTCTTCAGAGGAGAATATCCAGCACAGTATAGTACAAGCTGGAGATCAAACAGGGCAGAGCAAAAGAGCCAAATGTAATGCAGAAAAAAAAGTATTCCCACCAAAGTGTTCAGAATCATTCTGCACTTCAAGTTAACAGAAACTCTGGTCAGATAAAATGTGACAAAACAGCTCCTTGTGGTCAGTGATGGTCACTTCCATGGCAACCATCATTTGAATGCCACATACAGAGGAAATGAGGAAACTTGGTCTACCTTAGTAGATGAGAAAACGATGACAAAAGAGCACATCCC
Organism: Xyrichtys novacula; assembly: GCA_962446985.1. NCBI lineage: Eukaryota > Metazoa > Chordata > Actinopteri > Labriformes > Labridae > Xyrichtys > Xyrichtys novacula. Next base: position 20,757,196 of record OY660864.1, on the reverse strand, counting down.
CCTCTGCTGAACATCAGGAGATAAAAAAAATGCTTTGATTCAGGGTAGAAGTCAATTGTGGATGAATCACCCGTCCCTGTGTCATCCACTCTGCTTGCTTTCCTGAGATAGCTTTTTGCTTTTTGAGTCACAGTCACATTTACGCAGTGTTTACCCTTTCCTTAAAAGTACTTCTATGAGACTTTTCAGTCCCTGCAGGGAGGATACATGTAAGTCTTTTATGGGCTGTTCATCTGTTTATTTTGGCCTGTGGAGTATTTTGGCCACACACAACATCAGAGGGTGCCTTTGCTCTTAACTACATTATGCTTTTTGTGCCAATTTGAGGCATAAAACATAGCCCCAAAAAACAAATTTAGAGGTTAATGAGATGAGTGAAATGGAAAAAAGTTAATTTATCTTTTTTGACTAAATTTGTCAATGTCTCCAACTAAGACACTTCTGATCAAGATGTTTTTTTTCTGAGAAGAAAGGAAGCTAATTTACAACATGGCCCTTGGTAACTCAGCCTATTAGTGTGCACTTCAACTTTCTGCTTTCAGCCACATAACTTAACATTTCTGAAAGAGAGGAATTGATAGCTTAGCAGTCTGATGACCCTGATTAGAGACTTTGGTCCTCGTAGCAGCAGTTGCTTGTTCGATTCCCAGTCACAAGGCTTTGCTACATGTCTTTCCTCACTTTCTACTCACTATGACTCCCGTCCATCTCGGCAAAAAGCCCAAAAACATGACTTAGAAAACATTTCTGAAAACAGAATTATTTCCTTTTCACTATCAGTAAAACAAATGAATCCCTTCAACATGAAAACTCTAAATATACAACAAATTTGTGCAGATACAATGCTTCATTGGCTAGTGTGAAATCATTTAATACTGCTGTGCAATGATTAAGCTCTTACAGTGAAAACACAAAATAATATGGTTTTATTTGATACTTAACAACAAACTTTCCTGTGTGCTAGATCAAATCTGAAACAACACTAATATGATTCATTGTTTTTCTTGTTGTGACAGTTGTTGTAATTGTTGTGATTTTTGTGATGTTGTAGTTATTGTTGTTAACGATGTTGTTGTAATTATTGCTGTTACAGTTTTAAAAGTTGCTGTCACAGTTGTTACTATTTTTCTAATCTAATGCTCATTATTGTTTATATTGGTTGTTTCCACAATTGTTACTGCTATAGTTTTCATGGTTGTTTTCATTATTTTGGCACATTGTTATCTTCATGGTTGTTGTCATTCATACTGTAGTTTTTGTCACCTAGTTGACATGGTTATAGAAATGTTATTACTGGTTGTAATTGGGTTTTTATAGTTGTATTGACTATTGTAGTTGTTTGTTGTTATTGTTGTAGTTACTCATGTTGTTTTGCCTGTTATTATTTTTGTTGTCATGGTTAATGTCTTGATTGTCATTAAATTTTTTGGCTTTGACTGTTTTGAAGGTTATTGTCATTATTTGTTTCAGTTGCTGTTATTTAAGTTTTAATGGTTGTTGTGCCATCATTGTTCTGTTGATTATTATTAACACTGCCAATATAATGGTATTGTAATTCAATGTTTTCATCATTTTTTAATAATTTTCTTGTTGTTTTATTGTTGTTCTGTATGCTGTAGCTTAAGTTTTCATTATTGTTGTTGTTGTTCTATTGTTAATTTGTTGTCAATTTGGCTTTTGTAGTTTTGGTCGTTTCTTTGGTGGTCTTTTATTGTTTATTTCTATTGTTGTTGTTTATGTCTGTTTGTGCGAGTTAGAACTGGTACTCTGGAAATCTGGGTCAATGTTTGATGGCCTGCTGAAACCTGCTGTAAATTCAATAGTCACAGCTGACATTTTGTACCTCAGTGACATGTGATAATACACATTTGTGCATATATTTCCATAAAAACAACACTTCTAGAGAGCTGGCAATAAATTGGCTAATATGTGCTAAAATTTGCATTTATGCTTGCATGCAGTTTTGTCATGGTGTGCCAAACTTGTATAAGAATCCATTAGGAAGTATTTAATGACTGTTTATGAGCTACTGAAATTCTAAGTAGTTTGCCTTAATTAATTAATGAAGGATAAAATTTAACTTTGGTAGAGAGGCCGATACAATGTGGATTATATATGGTATATATTAATGATGATGTCAACAGCCATGAGATACCGTGGATGTGTTACAGCTAACAGATATTAAAACATATTCATTCAAACCACAGACATGTAGAACTGTTTTTGCCTCTGTAGGTGAAACTTTGAGACTTTTTTGAGTCCTTATCTTTTATATTTTCTAACTTCTAACAAGCATCAGAGAAAGCAAAGCCCTCACTTCTCCAGCCAGATAAACTCAGTTTCCAGAGTTAAATGCTTTCTGAGAGAGAAAATGATTTTCCAATGTTTATACTGTTTAAAAGTACAATAAATTGGAAAAAGAAAGAGAAGCTGATATACTTTTGTTGAGCCGAATCTCTCCACTTGACTGAATGTGTCTATAAAATTCTCAGTGAAAAGTAGGTTGCTAAAATGGACTTAATTTGGCATGATAGATTGAGTCCATGCTTCAGTGACTGTAATTGAATCTGTGACCTATTTCTTCAGAAGAAAATTGTCTCTTGGGTTATTTGTCACCATACATTTTAAAAGGAATTCAATAGACTGACAGTGAACTTGATACATTTTCATTCAATTATTAGTGGTCCCTTTTCAATCTGCAGATTGTTTTAGATTTAGTCTATGATACGGTAACATTTTCAGCCTTAAAAGAAAACAGACTCGAGCTTGTCAAAAAAAAGAATTGTTTTTGAAATTCACTGCATACATAACCATTTGTAACATTAGGATTATAACAGAAATCAGCACCAAAACAACACTGACTGTGCTGGCCCAGGCTGAGATTTATTTTGTGATATTTCTCACCCACTGGTGGGAAGTGGCTCAGACAGAAAATACAACAGAAGCCAAATATGTCAATGGTATTTTTTTGTTGACTAAATGTCTCCATTTAAAGAGCTTTATAGAGAGTTGGATCTTCTTGTCTGCTGAATCAAAAATATTGAACTTCTAGTAACAGCCAGCACTGAAATAGTTTATTATATGCAGAGTAAAGCTTGGGGGGTAAAAGCAAGGTACTGAAATATCACGGCATGCATAAGTCCTATTTAGTGTTTTAAACCTAATGTGTTAAGCATGTCTCAGAAGATAAAACAGCTAAAGTCTGAAGTCAAATAAATATAACATCAAATCTGTGTTTCCCTTTTCTGTGCTCTTTTTTCCTCTTAGCCGTGCCAAGCACCATATGCATGTTTTTCACTTTTAACATTATTTTCCAGTCAAATCTAGAATAGGATGCTATGATGGTGCACTGTGATCCTGCATGTGTTTTTAGCTGTTCCTGTCCTCTCAGGCACCTTGCTTTGACCCAGTACTGCACAGGGTGGGCGTTTATCCATGACAAAAGATGCTAAATTGGGGAGACAGGTTTTGTCAAACATTAAAATGGAAAAAGTGGAGTACTTCATGAACGCTTCAGGCCACAGAGGGTTTTCCACCGCACATTCAAAAGGGTCAAAACTAGGATAGTTCAATAACAGTCTTCTGCCAACCATATTCACAAGTCAGGCAAAGTCACTTTCATTTTTACATTTGGATAAATTATGCTAACCTGTTAGCCTTTCATTAACAAAACCATGTGGCTCAGTGAGGCTTCGGACAGACTGAGCCTTTAGCTGAATGTTAATAAACAGGCCGATGTTTTACACACAAAATGTTCATTAAACACTTTTATAGTCTGAGAATTTATTGGTTTTGTGGTTTTATGGCCATATCTGAACATGTTGCAAAACAACAATTTCGCTGATTTTTAAAAATAAAAACCATTCCCAATGAAATATTAATTGAGGTTAAGACAATCTGAACAATTACATATATACACACACACACACACACACATATATATATATAGTGTTTGTGTGTAGTTTTCATTAAACACAAAAAACCTCTTCACAAAAGAAATGCAGAGGCTCAAGTGTAATCTTGCAGCTGGGTTGCTACGATGAAAATATGCATTTTGCTGCATATTTTGGCACCTTTTATCAATGTTGGACATGATACTTAAAACTAAATCAAACTCACAATAAATATTAGCATTTTATGTTACATAATATTGATTGAGTGCTTCCCCACACATAAATGTCAAGTGTTTAGCCATGACAATGCTAAGTGTGCGGCCCTTATAGCCTTACAGCACCAAGTCTTTGACTTTGCTGTTGGCCTCAAACATTGCCGATAACATCTCTCTTTATTTACAGTTCATTGAACAGTGCCTTTACCCTCTTACGTTAGTACCCTTAAGATAATGTAATCCACTGTTGCAAACAAAAACTATTTCAGTTCTGAAGAACATCAATTATTTCTTTATATATTCACATAACCACCATAATGACCTTGTATGCATTAAATATAAATTCATAACTACACAGCATAATGGACGTGCAGCCTTTGATGACAGAGTACATCTGGTGGTAAAATGTAATTAGTGGGGGCACCAAACAGTCTGACACAGCTGATGCCATCATCTGTCATGAGCACATTTGTGTGAATTATCAAGTTCAAAACTGAACAGACCTGAATGATAAAAGACCCTCTATGCCAATTATGGGATGTCTCTGTTTGTTCATTTAAGTCAAAACGAGAGCGTTTCCTTCTTTCTCTCGTGGTAAACTGCTGTTTATCATTAAAGGTTCAATTGGTTGACTCTCTGTGGAGTTGTTATCCATATAGCTCTAATGAGTTCTAGACATTTTGGTTCTAATTAATGCTACTTATTCCTGTTAATTAATTGTTGCTGAGGCTTGCTCCATCTGCTGAGTTGAGGAAGAAAAAAAAAATGGGTCATTGTAAAAAAAAAAAAAAAAGAAAAAAAAAAAGGAAAGGAAAAAGAAAACTGGTAATACTGAAATATGGGTCTGGTTTTTCCCTAATTTGTTAAGCAAAATGCCTCAGCAGTCTGCAAAGTAGCAGATGAAAGCAAATGTTTGTACTGGCAACTATTTTGCATGAAATAATCATTCTGTTAAATGGTTTATCATATTTACGGATGAGTGAAATGTAAAGCAGAGTGGAATGCCAGAGGCAGTCAAACACATTTGGATTATCATACAGCTGAAAAGCAATGAGTCAACGAACAACAAACAGAAATCAAACAAGCAGGAGGAGGTGGAGAATAGTGTTGGAAGGACTTAATGAATAGCATAAATCTTTGATATAAGATCATCATTGTTAATAAATCATGCTGCAAAAGGCTGTGGTCCATTTCCATACGAAGCATGGTGCTGTTATACCTCAAAGACCCATCCAAAAACTGGCACATTTATACATTTTGACCACCTAAGACTTTGGTTCTCTCTATCTTGATGGCGCTCCATATCTTAATTATTATATCTGTGGTGGTTACTCGTGTTGTTTCCCTTTTCTTGTGTTGTACTTGCTCTCAGATGTCTATTACACTGAGATAAAAGCCTCTGCTAAATGAAATTGTAACACAAATGGTTTGTTGTCAGTTGAAATGCAAATACATATGATATCCCTGAGATTGATATTTGACAGATGGGAGTTTGACATTTTTAAAGACCTAAAACAAGGTCACCGGCTAGAAAATGCCACTCTATGGCAAAGATTCATTTAATAATTTTTAAATACCAACCCAATTAGTCGGAGAACAATTACCAGTGTTTCAGCGCTCAAAGACACAGTATGATCCAAACTGCATTTTCCTGTCTGATGGTATTGTTTAACAAATGTTGGAGCTATTAAAGCTGGCACCGCTGTGGAATATTAACTACACTCCTCTGAGATGTTATTGAGCCAGTCATCTGACAGACAGACAACAGCAGCAGCTAGCAGCCAAAACTAACATTATGTTCATGATATTATTCAGATCTCCCTCCCACTATGTCTCTCTTTCTCTCCGTCTAGAGTACCAGACAAATTTATTCTTCATATTTTTTCAGATTTTTATCAAGGGTGTATTCCCTGCAGCAGTTCAACAAAAACCAATGCATGCCAACAATTAAAGCTTGCTTGTAAGGAGACTGTGGAGGAGTATAAGTAATGGTAACTGTGGTATTTTATGTTCTGCTAAACATTGGAGGCATTTTACCAACACAAACCTTCTAATGGGTAAAAATGTCAAAAAAAAAAAAAGAGGACAGTGATTTGAACCAACCTAGCAGCATGGACTGAGAAGTCCATTTATCAGCCGTCTTTATCACAGAAACTCACCAACTGAGACACTGTTGGTGTTTGTGTCTTGTACCGTGGAATAGTCTGACAAACTTAAACTAAAGCAGTGTAAACATGAGCTCCCTTCATGGCAGTGTATCTAAGAAAATAAAAAAGGATAAACATATTGTCTTAAAGAAATAGAACTGTAGATGATATTTTATGCAAATTAGTGAGTTTATCTTAATGTATTCATTGACAGGTTCATTTTTGGGAAGGTTCAAGTGATGGTTTTACATGAGATAAGAACAACCACATGGTTCAGCACCTGATTTGCATGCTACAAAAACAAAAATACAGACACTAACTCAGGTAATGTTGCATGACATGCATGTCATTGTTTTTGATGGTCAGTCTCCGTAAGACTGTAATGACTTCCAGAAGTGGGCAGCAAACAGACCACCACAGCAGTCTCAAATACTCAGGATGAGGATCTGTTCCAGGACTCTGGATTGCTTGTTTTTCCGTTGAATCTCAGATAAGATTTTGCAAAAAAATAATGATAAACAGGTGAAGAGGAGAAAAAAAGGACTAAAGCAAATTAGTACCTGGGACCAGGGAATATAAGAACATCTATATTTGTAACATGTAACTTTTAATTTTGGTGAAAACTTAAAGGAAATCTCTTTTCTGCAAATAGATGATTCCCCTCATTGCCACATACAGTCGTGGTTGTGTTTTGCTTATCCATCTCCTGTGAACCTATGTAAATATTGGTGTATTGTTTACTCATTGAAATTCAACCCATTGCATGCTAACCTTAGCCACACTGAACAGAAAGGTGTTCAGTAAAATCTTAATAGCACAGCTTCTTTAGAGACTAATCCAGTGATAGCCATATAGATTTCATCTCATTATCATTAGAATAATGAAATTTAATGTGATGGATAATAGCTTAGCTCATCTTTGTTTATATGGCACCTTTCATACATGCAAACATGCAGCTCAAAGTTCCCAACAAAATAACAGAAAATAAAATAAATAAATAAAATAATAAAAGGCTAAAATAATGATAAAAGACTAATAGAAAAAGTAAACATAAAATGGAATTGATTCAGTAAAATCAACAACATTGTAAGGATAGTGAACAAAATTAAAATCAATAAAAGTAAAAATAAATAAATAAATACAAATAAATAAATGAATAAAAATACATGAATAAATAAACGGTGTTAAGATAATGCAGTCCAAGGCTACGAAGAAAACAGAAATGATTCTACATTAAATGCCAGATTTTAAAGGTGGGTTTTAGTTAACTTCGAAACATTTCCCGAGAGCTTGCTGTTTCAGAGTTTCAGAGTTTAGAAAGAGTTTAGGAAGCTCTCTGGCAGGTGCTTGTGTGGGATGAATGGGGGACATTGAAAGGAGAAGACTTTTGAAGGTCCTGTACATCGTAGTAACAGATAGCAAGATAAGTTAAACCCAACCATGATGCATCTTAAGTTTATATCATTGAAATCTTGACTAAAGCGCTTTGTTCACTGATGTATTTATTATTGTGCTCATTTCTTGTTGTATATTGAGAAAAGAATCAAATGCTGCAGCAGATCCCTACAGTGGGGTTCAGTCTAATAAGACACCAGCAGCTGTATGTAACATAGCATGAGTTATGATGCATATGACATGGAAATACACATGACAAATCTACACATGTATCACCAGAAGCGTACATCCTGCAGGGGCCCATGCCTTCCCTCATATCACACCTGGTCTGAGGAGCAGGCAAATCTAAATGGCAACAGTTATATTGATCTATGTCTGCTTCAAGGTCTGTGTATCCCATTTTCTGTGCCACTTTTCAGAAAGAATATCTCACAAGACACCCCTTTTAGACATGAATCTATAAAATTGCTCAATCGTTTTAAATGTTAAAGTAATATATTTTTGTCTTTTTCACAGAAAAGTTTCAGATTGAGTCCTTTGTGAAATATGACTGTGCTGCAGTCGGCATCCACCTAAAACAGAGGGAGGGAAGAGAGAGCTTTGTTTGCTGCTCGACACAGTGGCAGCACTACTGAAGAACAATAGTGGGATTTAAGTGACACCAAGCAGGAGAAATGTTGTCAGCTCCTGTGTTTGAAGGTTTTAAGTGTATTTCATGTCTGACCACACAGGCACACTGATGAGCATGGCTACCGGTATTATTTTACTATTATAACCACTTCATGCTGTGATGATGCTGTCAGACGAGCTCTCTGACAACAAGAGGCTGGCAAAAACAAGGTTTTCAGCTGGATTTGAGTTCATTTTGTGAGAATTATTAAGCAACATTTGTGACCTTTCAGTCATTTAGTTTCTTTGCATCATTATCCAGTTGGTTAGCTTTGAGAGTTGAAATCCAGTAGAATTTTTCAGTTTGGTGTTTTCCTCTTGTTTATTCCATTTCTGCCAGGTTTTTAATACTACAAAGGTGGCTTGCTTCTTTGCAAGGTGGAATATCGGAAAATTACGCTGACAACTAACCTGCCCTGTATCAGCTAATGGCCATCAAGATAGTTGTTCGTTGTAGTTCTAATTGGATTTAGCAGATCAACATTAAAAATACCAGAAAATGTGTGGTTGTGTTCCTGAAAGATGCTAGCATACTCTCAGTGAGCTTACCAGAACACAGACTGAATGATAAATTTCCTGCTTACAGACTAGTTTAAAAGGAAATGATTGCCCTCTTTTAACATGAGACTCAGAGCAACAACATCAAGCTCTGTTTGTTAGTTTCCTTCAAATAAGGAGGTTGTCACCACCATTAGCATTAAGGAAGAACAACAACGCAGGCTGTTTGTGTTGCACTGATATGGGACAAGACAGGCTTCATAATTATTCGGCTGTTTCTGACACACCAATCGAATACAAAAACAAGGACTGCAGATTGTGTCTCAGTAAGGTGACCTCTGCTTTAAAAAAACATCCACATCCAGACCTGCCACAGCATACAAAGACTGCCTTTGTTCAACAAAGCGTTGCATCAACCTGAGTACTGTAGTGTTGCGAGTAAAAAGTGTAAAATACACACACGCTGCACACACAATGCAGGGCTGTTATTGAGGTCTTTGCAGGAGGTAGTACAAGCAGAAAGATTTGCACCACGAAACCTACAGTTACCTGAGCCAAGACCCTCATTTGTGTGAAAGCTCAGGTAGGAAACGTAGGACTAATGGGCAGCCGTCTAATGCTTTTCTCCCAGGTGAGCCTGCAGTGAGTGATTACATGTTTGATAATCAAAAGGATAGGGGAACGTTTTCCTGCCTATAATCTCTACATTTGCAGCAGTATCAGCAGGAAGTTTAAAGTTTCAGAAGTCTCTCCTGCTACACTATAACCTCTGTATTTTTCAAGGTGATGGAATATTTCTAAAAAGCCGTCATATTGGAGATGTCAGCCGTTATTCTTGTGGATTAGAGTCTCTTTATAGACCATACTGCATGACTAAATCCAGGAAACAATGACACTTGATAGTCTGTTTGATGTTTATTGATCTGAGAAGACAAATCCCTTAGTGGCTGATTAAAATTTAACTTTGATGACAGAAATACATTGACAGTGTTCTTCTTGTTATCTTTTCCAAAAGGAAAATGGTCTTGACAGTATATCATAACTTAAGTGGAACAAAGTCAGTCAGGTTTAAAACAAACATGAGGGATGTTGACAACAAAGTTAAAGCTGATCTACATGTAAATATTCAATTACTTTAAAGATACAACTAAGTGAGAAGCTTCGTTTTTTAAATCTGTGTTTTGTTTTGTCACTATAAAGAACAAACTGTGAACATGAAATATAATTTCATTTGCATGGATTAATTAACATTAGTTTGACTTTTCTCTCCTGTTTGGATTAAACCTCAAGTGACGTTCATCCAAGTGATAAGATGACAGCTTTTGTATCAGTGAATATTTATTTTTATATGCACCCTGTGAGATATTTTGAAGCTGTCTGTAGAGTATGTAAAGATTTTTTTTCTGCAGTAACTGTACATTACATAAAAAGCTGTTCTTCCTCAAATCAACAAAGGCAAAATGGTTTTTAACATAACTGATGATTATGACAACATCATCTACATAGAAAAAGATGTGAAACATTCAGGATTCTAGTTCATGTCAATGTTACGTCTCTTTTTAGTGTGATAACAGATAATTAAAAATTGTTTCTTGAAATCATCACTGATTAAGCATGTCTTTTAAAAAACAATGCCTGCTATTTCACGCCAAGAAGCTTATTACAGTGTTTTTTTGAGGTCTTATTTTCATTATTTTATTATTATTTTTCTCATAATATGGGAGATAATCAAACTTCTTTTCTCAAAACTAGTTCCCTTCAATATTTGACAATCAGTTTAACAGTATGAATATAATGTGTGGATGAGTGTCTTCTTCGGGCTTCTGTAGAAAGACTCAAAAAAAGAGGTTATTGCTGTGTCCAAATTCAGAGGCTTCATCCTTCAAAGGGCACATTTAAAGACCAATTACATCTCAGCAGCAATTACGTCTCAGCATGTCAAAGGCTGTCTCATTTTGAAAGCTCTTTTAGACGCAGACAACAAATACGCCCCAGGATGCATCCTCGGTGGACTCTCAAGGGGCTGAGTGATACAGTGTCAAGTATAAATATTTGGTTTTAACTCATAATAGTGAGTTAAAAAAAGACAAATCTCACAAAAACTTGAAATTATATTTAAAATTAGCACAATGAGGTCAGATATTTGAAGCTGTTCATGCAGGCTATGGAGGCTAGATCCTTCCAAAGATCCTACCGCCTAGGACTAGACTACGACTAAGGCAGGATATCAGAGTTTCACCTCACAATTGTTGTGGCCATAAAATATCAGGATAACAATATTATCCTGATATTTCCAGAACATTTGGAAATAAAACAACACAGTCAGTGAAATTACATAAAGGCAAGAAAAGCACGTCATTTAATTAACTTTACCAACAAACTGACATGAACTGACATGTCATCATCTATTTCTTATGAATTCATATATGGGATTTATTCATCACCAGCCCTGTGACTGAAACTTGTTTGAAAAAGACATTAGAGTTAGAGTTAACAGTTTGCCATGCTTTTATTTTGACATTTACTTTATTTTCCCAGGACAGTAAAGTTATGCTTTTATTATGAAGTGTAAGCTACTTCCTGCATATTGTAAGTTGTGGATCTGAATGAAAACAGTTTAAAGAAAAGTTAGAAAGTATAAATGTTCAATAAAGTAGAAGCCCAGAGAGACTGTAAATCTTTGAGTTTTAGAGTTTTAAAGAGTCCTATCATCACTCAGAGAGCTGCTATAAGCTAGCAACAGCTGCTTCTTTTCCACCTCTCCATTTTATTGTGTATGTCAGTGGGTGTAAGGAACCAGTAATATGAACTATTTCATGTTACTGTGTTTCAGTTTGCTTTCCAAAAAGATGGTTCTTCTCAACACGTTCTTTTTAACATTTTAGGACAGCTCTAATTTGGTCACTACTCATGTGTCTGCGTAGTTATACCAGCGAGTTCATTAGTGTGTTAGACGTGATCAATATTGTTGGCCAGAGTGATTTACTTCCTCAGTCATCATACAGGCCTTATGATACTTGAAAATGATTCACCCTGTGATACTAAAGAGATCATGATTTTCTCAACATATTATACGCACGTTCTTTTGTTGTCGTTGTTGTTGAAAAAAAGCATATAGGGGTTAATTCGAAACATCATTGTTCTGAGTCAACAGGATTTGATTTGAGTAACATGTTGATAATCTTGTCTTCAGGAAGTAATCAAAGCTTCATACAGCAGACATGCTCCATGACAATAGATCATGTGTCTTGACAATAACTACCATCATCTCTGTCTTAGCCCTCTGAACGTGCCTGCATGATGTTCAAGTCTCGCCTTTGCTGCTAATAAATCGGAGAAGCAATTATAAACATACATCTGTTCTGCCAGATGCTGGTGAACTCTGCACTGAAGTCATGCCGGCAATTAAACCTGACTAGCACTGAGCATGTAATCAAGAGTTTAACTTATTACAAGATCTATATCTTTACCAACACCTCAGACTCAAAGATTACTTCAAGTGGCAAGAATATGTGACAGTTTTTAAAGTATCTGTTTAATTGTTTATCATGTAGCCTCACTAAAGCGGCTGTCGCTTTGGATTTTACTTCTTTATATTCAGTGATGTTAAAACAAACTTTGTGAGCATTTTATACTTGGCCTTGAAATGGACAGCATTTTGAGGGAGTGAAGACAAGCTGATGTTGATGTTTTTGCTTTAGGTTTAACTGAGAGAGATAGCTGGCATGAGATAAAAAATAACCTTTTTTTCTCAGCTTGTTTATGCTGTATATCAGTGAAACATTTGTAGTTCACTAAAAGTCTCTTTTTGTCACACTGCACCATGTTTCAGCAAACATGACGATTAAAGGCACATCAATAAAATAAAGAAAAAAACCTTGATGCTGTAAAGATTTTCAGCACTAAAGCAAACAACAAACATGAGAAAAAGGTGAAGGTTAGGTCCTGAATGCTCACACGTGTTTTTATTTCCAGGATGCACTTCAATCACTGTTATACTGCTCATCTCCTCCAGTGAAAACCGCAGCTCTAAAGTGACCAAACTGGGATGTGCTGCAATGCAGATGGATTTTTCAATGCCCTGCATGGAGGAGGGCAAAAAGGTAACATTGGCTCCTTTTTTTTTGCCGGGCTCTCTCTTGTCTCGGCAGCCTCCAGTCAAAATGCATGATCATCATTCCTCTCCTCTCTTTATCATCGCCACAATGTACCGCATCCTCACCGCCTGACAATCTCATATATACTGAAATTCATGACCTCATCATGATGTAGAAATTGATTTAGCATGCTGTGATTTTCTTTTGCCTCTGAAGCTTTCTCTGATTTTTATTTTTTGATGGCAGTGTGAATGCGATGTGTTGAATTTTTGCACCATTTAATTTGGTTTGATGTTGTGGAGTTATCAGATCTGATGGTGCAGAGAACACAAGCAGCTGGTCTAATGTATAATGATACTTATGATAATGCACAGAGGAATACAGAAACATTATAGAGCCTACAAAGTGACTATAGATCTCTGTCTCCCCTTTACCATGTCACATACTGTATGTATTTCTTTTCCAAAGGTGCTGCATGGCTTTAAACTCCCTTTGTAAAGTCACAAGTCCATACATTTACAGTCAGCTTGGAGGAGCCTGAAGATGATATGCACAGCAATAATAGAATAGAATAGAACAGAATAGAAAGTGGATTAATAACTGGTTGGCTGAATAAAGCGTCTGTTGTTGTCAAAGATGACAGGTTGGGGCGATGTTTTTGATAGGTTGCATTTGTAAATCCCACTGAAAGGCTTCATTAATCTTCTCATCTGGATGCTGTGGGACATAAAATGAAAGAGTGGGAAATTACTTGTCATCCTCACAGCAGTGCACTGGAACATTTGAAATGGGGGTTGTAATTGTTTTCCTGATTAGTTCAGCGCGGGTATGTGTCTATTTATTTACATGTTCTGTTAACAAGGACAGTGTTTGTTGTGACCCACTTTTTCTTTCCCGTACCCAATTGAGGATGAAAAATCCCTTTGAGCTGTGGGAGCAGAGCGGAGAGCTGCCTCTGCTGGAGAGAGGAACCTTATTGTACTTTAAGTAGACGGCTCAAAGATACACTTTCACCAGAGTAATGAGGGGATTCTTCTCTTTGCATGCAAAAAAGAGCACATGTGAAGTTATACTAAACCCCTCTTCAAGGATCCTGCTGTGAGAGCACACTAATGCTAAAGCAGAGGAGCTAGGATGAACACACTGGATTAGTGTTGTTCAGAGAGACATGTTTTTATTTGTGATGGTGACATCATTTACTTTGGTTAGCTGCTTTATAAAGAAGGCTATTACTGAACTGTCGTCTCTACAACAGTATTAAAAATTTTAACAATTAAAACACAAGGTAGTATAGTTTTAACATAGACAAGTATGCATGAGTCACCATGTTTACATGTGCAAAATTTCTCTATCCGATTAATAATTTGAGGGATCGGCTAATCTGAAGCCACTGTTTATATGGGTGCAAGATCAAATAATCCGATCATGACGTGATCATACATACACCATACATGCACCAAGCTTTATTCAGATTAGGAGCATTTAGACATGCGCAGTCGTCTAATTTCCCTAAAACAACTGCAGAAGAAAAGTTGTATTGACGTTTGTGTTGTCATCAAACCAACAAATGCCGTAGTGGCTCACTCCATCCAATTCAGGATTTTCCCCCTTGTTAAATGTTGCCACTAGAAGACGCCCTTGAGTACTTATTTTACTGTTCTGTCAAAGGTTACACTGAGCAGGCAGATGTGACATCATTACGCTGTATGTACGCCTTATTAGGTTACCGGAGGAGCAGACATGGCTCCTGCAGTTGTGTTTTATGCCAGAGTGTTAATAATGAAACCTCCTGTACTGTCCTCAATAAACAAGCCAACGGCTAAAGAGTGAAGATCGAGTCAGGTAAGAGAGTCACGATCGGAATAAGTGTTTACATTGGCGCGTTTTGGAATAACGATCAGCATAAACCACCCCTCTCGATCAGAATACAATTTCTTTCCAATTGAGCTGAATTGGATCAGAATCTTCTGATAGAGATGTTTACATGACGCATTTTTATTCCCATCGGGCATTTATTCTGATTGTTTGTGCCCGTGTAAACACAGCTAGTGCTGGCAACTCTGTGAGACAAAACTGTGAGTCAATAACAGTGTCAGCATGTTTATAATAACAATGCTAATATTCTAATTCTAAGCAGGTATGTTCAGTATTTTAGTTTCACAGGTTAAAAATCCAAAATTGGTCTGTTGCACCAAGTGAACTTTCTGACTGCTTCTTGGTAGTTGTGCAGTGCTAAATGAGTTGCATGATGCAGAGAGGTTGGATTAAGTCCTTCAATTATTCAAAGGTGTGTTTTGCGTGTAGCATGAATCAAACCAGTCTCCTCTTTTTGTTCCCTTTAAGAGTCAGGTGCACCTGCGATTGCATGTATCACTGTTTACACGTCGGATTTAAGCCCTTTTACTTGAATACACCAGATGTGAACCGACACATTTATCTGCCCTCCTTCTAGTGTTCCTCAAAACACGCAAAAAACACACACAAGCTATTGTGTAAGTTACAGTATGTCTATGTATGGGCTGATACCAAATCCACTGAAACAATTTCTGTGAACAGCAGAAACAAAAGCGACTCTCCAATTTTATAATACTGGACCAGATCTGATATAAACCAACATCCTGTGTGTTTTACATCAAAGAAAGGTAAGCTGTTTGTGTTGATTTACTGACTTTTGCTGAATGACTGTACTCTGTACTGTGGGTTTGATTGATACTGTTAAGTGATGATGGTGGTAGATAAAGTTAGCAGTTATGAGGAATGTAAAAAAATGACCTTCAGCTGTGTGAGTATGTCTGTGTTAGTCTATTTCTGCATATTTGAAGCTTGGTGATGTGGTCACGGTCTCAGTCTGAAGTACTTGGCCCCTGCAGGGGGTTGAGGTGAATCTGGAGTGTGAAAAGATGGCAATGAGGGTGTCAATGTTCTGATATTATTACCATCATGGTGTATGAAGATCAGTTAAAAACACACAGTGTCTTCAGTCTCACAGTCCTTCTGTCTCAATCAACATTCATGTATTTTCAAAGTATCAAAACAAAGGAAGATATTTCTTTATGAGTGAGAGCATTTTGAACTCCTACGTCACCTGACTAACTCATATGCGCCAACTCAATATCAGTAAAGCACTGACTGCATCATGAGCATCAGACTTAAGACCTGATTTTTGTTGGTCTAGGGTACAGACACTTTCTGTGTCCACAGGGTAGCAACAGAACTGCTTTTGGCCTCATTTCAAACTGGGTGATAAGTTCATTTTCTATTTACACAATGTGGGCACTGAGAGTCAAACTGATGTGTGTATTGGTTGGAGGTTAAAAAAAAAAAGCCATTGCGCTGAGTGTATGATACTCTGACATTAGCTGATGCTGAAATGGCATTTTGAATTGAATTGAGGTCCTGGACAAACAGGGCAGGTACAACCAGACTAAATTTGGCCCTGCAAACCTGCTGCATGAAATTTCAGGGATCATCAAATATGTTTAAATTCATCCTCTGAGGACCATGACTCTCTGTACCAACATTCATGGCAGTCAAATGAATAGTTTCAACAGGACTGCTGAATGATTTGGCAAAAAGAGAGCCAATATAAACATAACTGTGGTTTTGGAATGGGATGAAAAAAAATGATTATAAATGGATTTCAACTGATTGATTAATGTGGTGTTGTTCAATAACCTGAAACCACACAAATCATAAATCATGAGATGATAGTGAAAGTTGCCTTATGATGAATGTTACACATCACAGGGAAACATGAACATTTGTTTGAAGTTTCATTTCCACACACCTGATGACTGTTAGTTTTCTTTTAGCTCTACTCAAGCCTCCTTCAACCCCAGAGGGAAATATCTCTTGAATTCATCACAGATACTTGGCTGAGAGCAGCTGCCTGCTGAGACTGAGAGTGATGTTGATGACAAAGTTTGAAGTGAACCAAAACAGTGAGATCGCGAGCCGTAAAACTGGAACAATGAGCTGAATCACTTCAAGGAGCTCAGAGAAGCTGCAGCTCTGGGTGATAATTCTAATCCCTAACAAAATCATTTTGATTATTCAGTTTAAAACAAATGTCAAAGATACTCTGGTGCCGACTGATAGGACATGAAGCACTTCGTGGCTTTACTGATCCTTTTTTCTTTCATAGATCTTTGCTTGTGTTGTTTTTGAATATATGCCTCTTAGGATAAAAGCATCTGCTAAATAATATTGTAACATTTTTTGGTGACAAACCTTCATCATTTAAATCTCCTGTGGGGAACTTTTGGTCAAGTTTGGTGGCCCCTGTGGACAAAGTAGTCTGTGCTTATCATGTCCTTTGCATGCTGGACTTGTGACTTTAGACAAATCCTGCTGACTTTTGACTGCTGACACTGTATATGATTTATTTTAAACATTTAATGTTGAGATAAAAAAAACAGGGTGTCCTCAGCAGCTTGGCTGGCACCTATACATACTATACTATACTGTACAATACTATACTATACTATACTATACTATACCTGTTTTCATACTGTTTCAGGTAATAAAAACTATGATATTAATGTTGTTAATCTTAATGCTGATGGTCTTGTTTACTTCTGGATATCATAAAGAAACATTGGTATGAATTTTAGTCTGTTGCTTAAACCTGAAAAACTCCTCACAGGAGCTTTAAATAAAAATGCTGTTGAAAGTGTCCATGAACAACAACACTAAGAAACAATGCAGTATTACCAGCCCACCCTTAGGCAGCTACACAAACAGGGATTCCTAATGCACTACCATGAGTATTATAATGAGTTTACAATGATAGAGGTACAAACAGAGAGCTCTGTGGAGAATATCCAGCTATCTAGAGGAAATATACACGTGTTGTGTTCTTGTTTATGGTGCCTTGTTCAAGTTTCAATATCCTCCCTAAACCCATAATTAAACTACCTGCCCTAGTTTTAAGGGTTCAAAATAACTCCTGAATGAACAGATGTTTGCATTTTAATAGCAGCTGCCATGTCAGGGTGCTGGCAGCCTCATAACGTGCATACTTGTTGTAATTGAGAGGTAGTTCTGCTTGTCAGGGGAATAAATACATCTGTCATAACAAACTGCTGCTGCAACTGGCAGGATTTATTGATAAGAGTTGTTGAACTTCCCAATAACCTAGAAATAATTTCAACTTTGTCACGGAGCCCTGAACTGCACAGTGCTATAGGGCGGGCTGGCTATTCCATATTAGATTTACTGTCACGGACACACTCAGGCTTCCTCTGTAGGTGAAGGAAAAGGAGAGAAAAGTGGGGGAAAAAAATTCACTTTTTGGGGACCTTCTTGTCTGAGGTGGCTCAACCAGAAAACCCAGGTTTATGTCTACACAAATCAATGATATTTATTTACCCTTTCTATTTCCACAAATCAAAACTACAATTACTTGCTAGTAACACTTACGTATCCAAAAGATGGTATTTTTCAATCCATATTTTTCTACTTGAAAAAGTAGCACGATAGAGTGGAGGTATAAAATCATCCAAGCATCATTCTTTTAGTGCTTGAAAATGAGATGTCCAAAATACCAGTACAAAGTAGTGACAAAATAAGATGATTTAACATACTGTACTGACCCAAATACGAAATGTGTTTTTTCTCCTTGGAACAAATCTTAAAAAAGTGGGAAAATCCTTTATTTGAGTTTTGATAATTAAATCAGGGTATTTGTCAATGCCACCACCTCAGCATCCCATAACTACCTTTGACACCAGAGGGATAAATAAAATTGATAGACTCTAAGTGATTTCCTGGGACAAAGTGAATCAAAAGAAAACCAAGTTAACCAACAACTGAGGCAGAGTTTTAATGTTGGTTGTCAGATAATTGTTATGTATGACGCCGATGGTCAGATGTTGGTTATGATTGCTGCAAAGTCAGCAAATTGAAAATATTTTAAAGGTAAATTATATCATTTTGGTAGAAAACATCCCTTTAGATACCCAATTATATATTCTGATTATATGGATGGAAAAATAAATATTTCTACAATCTGTAAGACCACGGGTAATTTAAATGAGAAAGTTTTATATAAACCTAAGTAACACCACTAAGCCTTAAAAATAAATTTGGTTTACACTTTCCCTTTAAAAATCTGAAATTGGATTAATTTACAAATTTACAATAATATAACCTGCCCTGAAAGAAAAGAAAACAAGAACGTTCTTTTTTCATTGTTTGTTTTTCATTGTTGTGTATTGGCTAACCCTTCCCTAAATGTGCATATGCTGGCCAGATTTCAAATGGGGCTCAGGCCACCCCAGACCACCCCTCTGGATTCACCTCTGCAGCCCAGCAAAAATTATGGTGTTTTTAAATTCTTTATTTTTGGAAATAAAATACTTATAAGACTGGACATTAAATCAAAAAAAGGCGTTCCTACTATAAATTTATGTTAACAGCTTTATGCTTCATTTTTTTTAACCTTACACAAATGAATTTCACCCCCCTAAAAATACTAATTGTAATTTACTTTTTATAACAGTGTGAACATTGTCTGAAAACAATTCCTTCTGCTCTTTGTGGCGATGTATGCCATAAAGTGTTTGTCACAGATACTCTGCCTGCAGTTTGTGATGCAACTGGATCTAAACACAGAAAGCTGAACCTGATCATTCAGATCTCCTGAGAACCTTGTGATGTGCCAAAAAGGCTCAAGTTCACAAGCAACAAAAAGCCAAGGACGCAAGCCACCTGCTGCTGCTCCAACAAAACAACAGCCAGCCGCTGCAGGTTGCACGGCTGCTTCTAAGAAGCACCATGAACCAGTGAGAGCAACATTAGCATTGATACAGACAAAGCCAGGCCCACATGCCATCAATAATTGATGGTGAGTCATAATCACAAGGTTTTTATTAAATGACTAGCAGGTCATTGGTCTTTTTAGGGGTAACCAGCTGTGTTGTAGGAGAAATGAGAGTCAAACCAGGGCGTTAGTGATTCATCAATTATCTGCTTGACCTCTCTGGTTTTGGTTACAGTTATTCCAGTGAAAAGCAAACAGAGCTGCTTATATTTATGACACAAAACTGCAGCCAAACAACAGGGATTGGTTATCTTTGATTGTCTTAAATTTACAGCCATGGCTCATGCGAGTTGTACTCGCTGTACACAGTTATAACACACCTCTTTACATAATGTGTGCTATTTTAGACTGCAGCAACATGAATCATGATCATCAATAACAATGCTCAATTCACTGTACAGAACTGGCTGCTCCGTACTCAGTGAAATAAAGGTCTGCAGACTTATAGTAAGACTCACATCATCAAAGTTAGATAACATTGACAGAGGGATACAAGAAAACAACGGAAAACAACAGACAACTGTCTGTGTGAATAAGCTGTTATGAACCATCAACCTTCGAGGTTTGTCTCCCTTCTGCAATAACAGCCCATACTTCCTGGTACTGGAATGAGGGTACATGGGTTTTCTGTGCTTAATACTTTACATGTAACAAAAAAAGATCAAACAAAGTGATGAAATGATAAAGTTGAGGCACTTAGCTGAGAGACAAACACCAGTTTTCAGCCATAACAGCTATTACAAGCCTGTTAAAAGGTCGATATTGTCATTTTGTTTTATGTTATTCATCAACTCAGTATTGTGTTCATGTTGTCCAATTTGGGTTGTGGTGGGGTTGGGGGAGGGGGAGATGGGGTTTGCCTACTTTTGCCCTAACCAATTAGTGGTGAGTGGCACCATGCCATGCCAGCCTCATTTTCTGTTGCCATGGCAGCTGCTGATAGCCCTGGTTGGAGCAGTTACATTAACTTTATGTGTATTCAGTATGTTACAAATACCAATATGCAGCACTTCTGTCTCTTCTACACTAAAATAATTCTGTTGTTTATAGTTGTGCAAAAGCTAGCTGGATGAATATGCAGGGTAAAGATGATCATTCTGAAGTTCAGCTCAGATTTTAATCTTTTAGAAGAGACTTAATTCAGACTAAATGTGCAGGCTTCAATTCACAATCTCAAACTAGGTGACTGGTTAAACTGTACATCCGGCATAGCTTCTTTATTTTGTACTCTTAGAGATAGAAAGTTGCTTTAACCTGCCACAGCTATCATAATCATAGCTGCAACATTATAGCACCACATTCCAGACAGCTTTGTTTGCAAAATGGAGCTTTAGCTGCACAAACTGGTGAAACACAAGCTGGCTCTCCTGTTGCGTGTATTAGAGCTCTTATATTTGTGGCTGGCACAGTGTCAGTTTTACATAAAGTGAATGAGAGAAGGAAGTTGCACCTGCCCCTTTGTCCTCCTCCCCGAGGGGGATCTTTGTGTTTGTCCCCAGCGCCGTGGAGTACAGTGACAAATTTCAGTCTGTAAAGCACACAGCCTGACAAAGACTGAGGAGTTCATTCCACGTCACATTCACAGTTGCACTTACATAAATGTTAAGTGAGTGGAATTAAGCCGCAGGTTCTGCTATAGAGACATACTTAGACAAAGCACTGTCCACGCCTCCTTGTTTTGCATCTTTTCTGTGCATTTTGTTCAAGACAACCTTATACGCTCGCACATACACGCACAAGGCAATACAAAAGAGATAGTTTAGGCAGTCTGCCATTTACCATTCTTTTACAAAGACATGTACTAATTTAAAGGAATACTGAGAAAGAGACGTCTTAAAGGAATTGGATACTGTAAAACAGAATGTTCAAATGCGAACAGTATCTCCAAGAGAAAGAAAGAGAAAACATCTTCTCTTCAGCTGCTACAGCCTCCTTCCTGAGAGACTGGTGCTGCAGAATAAAGAAGGCATCTGTACTCTTCCAGGTCAGTCATGCCCTGTTTGGGAAGGTTGGAATTTGAGATCCAAGGATAAACATCAGCTCCCTGGAGAGGATGGTTACTCATGTTTGAATACTGCACAGGGAAAATGAATCTCTCCACAAGCAAAACAAGCATGAAGAACACTTTCATAGGCTCTACTGGGAAAGTTAATGCTTAACCTGCGGCTTCAGGCTACAGAGTAACTGTGTTAGTGCTCATCCTGAGCTACTTGTTTGACTCACTCGAAAAACATATTATTGTGGAGAAAATGAAAATAAATGACAATGCAAATGAAAACAGAAAGGGGTACATTTCTCTATGAAAGCTGCATTTTTATCTCTGAGCAAAATATGATTGGAGTGAGACTCAAATAAGCATTTTCTTTTCGTTTTTTTTGTGCATGTCCAAAATACAATTTTGATATGCAGCATGAAGCATTAGCTATTTGTTTGAATCACCCATCCCTTTTTTTTCTATGGGCTGAGGATAATGTCTCCATGGGCAGACCAAGAGTAAACAGCTGTGCCTTTGTACTAGGAGTGCTTACAGGTAATCAACAATGCATCCACTTACCCAATGCTCCTCACAGAGGGGATTGTTTTCAGCGGCACACAATGATTGAAAGCATTAGTGATGAATGGCAAACTGCTTAGATGATCTGTAGACTCACACCGTGACAGTGACTGCGGTGTGATCATTGAAAAAAAGACACTGTTTTAGTATTTATGTCATGTATAGCACATTTCAGTGATGGGAATTTGAAAGTGCACGCACACAGAAGGGTGTTGTTTATATTATCATCTACATTATGTTCCTTCAAACTAGTACAGCCACAAGCAGTGCAAACAAAATGATATGTGAGGTTTCTGTGGATATCTGAAAAGCTGTACTTTGAAATGAGTTCAACAAACCTGGGTTATCCTTCCTTATCTGGCTTCCCTCACCCTAACAGAGGAGGGTCACACCAAGCTGATGATCTATTTTTGATTGGTCAACACAGGGTTTCTGTGAGTACAGTCACATAAAAGGGCTGAGCATATGACCAAACTGCCTCTCACTGGCAGTAATCTGACAACTTCTGACAGATCCAACACTTTTTAAGTCCATGAACAGGCATCTTTATGCAAATACAGCTCACAAACTGTTCCAGATCAAAGTGGCACATCTCTACCAGTCAGAGTTTAGATTTCCCGATCACCTGGAATTCATCTAAAATGATCAGCTTGACTTCTGTTCAACAAACCAACACTTTAAATGTTGTGTCCAAGAAGTGACAAAGTTGGAACATTCACTAGTTACAAAACTGCATCCTGATTTAGTTGTCTTGACAAACTTCAGACCCCTTTCTTTTACTAAAGCACACAAAAATAGGTTTCATATTGGCACTTCACACTTCAATAAATCACAGCAAAGCCTCTATGTACCCATTGTTAACTGCTGAACTGAGATCCACTCGACCTAGATGAACGAACACCACCCTAGAGATGTAATGGTCTAATAAATTCTTAGTTTTGTTACCACTGCAGACATAAACAGAAAAGGGGGTTGATGCTGCAAGTTGTTTAGCTCTTTGTACATTTACATATGGTTTGATTTTCTTCTTCACTGGCCTAAGCCCTCTGTGAATGCTCCACAGAATAGATTCAGAAGTTACAGTATAAATGTGTTGTAGGAAGCTGGGTAGTGAACAAAACTTTAACAGAAGAGAGGACGAAAAAAGACTATGTTTTTGTACCGTACCTGTGAGATTTACAGAGATGTAAAGTTGTTGGTGTTTTCAATCACTTTACAGATGTAGCTTGAGTTACCTGTGCATGTGAACATACTGACTTACTCCTACCTACTCTGAAATTCCAGAAAAATTGTTATCTGTTCTCATATTATTCTGCATACCATCATCAAATGATGATGGCTGATGGCAGCCAGTGGATCCCCAGATAGAATATTGCTGTTATGCAATTTTTATAATTGTTATAATCTTTTCAGGCTTTTAAATCAGCCCCCATTCAGTAAACTCCAGAACTATATTTGAAACCCATTGTTACTCTGAAGTTACCTCTCTAACCTGAAATCCAACACCATAGGACAAACCTTTGGGAAAATGTGTTTGTAGTTCTTTCAGGAAGTTGTATTTTAACAAATCTCAGGCCTAATTTCCCTCCTCATGACAAATTTTATCAAAGCAGTAACGATCAAACCAAACACAAAACATAACTGTTGTATTTTTGCAACATTTGTTGATAAAAAAGAAACTCTGGGTTTCTGTAAAACAGTCACTGAAAGGCTGACAGTTTGTGTTGCTTTGGCTTTGAGGTGTTTCTTTTAAGCTTTCTTTCAATGAAACTTTGTGGTCTTGTACTTTTCTAAGGAAAATGAATACACAGGAGAAAATAACCCTGCACTTTTCATATCATTGAACGATATTTTTAACTGCTAATGAGTCATTTGGCAAGAGGGCCACTTTACGCTGTGACTGACAGCCAGCAGTGATGTTGTGTAATGCAGCTGTGACTGTGACGAACCAGCTCAACCAGAGGTGCAACAAAAAAAAAACAAGATTTTGTGGTTGTTCATGATGGTTTGTGCTTCTCATACCTTTCAGATTGTTTTTTAAAATTCAGCTTGTGAATGAAATTGTAAACAGAAGCAGATAATGTTTAGGCAATGTTGTTAATCATCTGCTCTTGTGTTTTGCAGATGGTGCTGTGTGAAGAAAGATGCTCAGAAGCTTGTGCAACTAGGCCATGAAAAACAGAATCCTGCAGATCTCCCTCTCAACATTTCCAGAGACTGATGGGACTTTCTTGCTGATAATGCTGCTCTCCAGAAAATACCAGAAGACAGCATAACTATTTTTTAACATTACCTAGATGTTACTTGCTGCAATTATTTTACTAACGGGTGTATATTTTTAATATGAAAAAAATAACCTACCGTGTCCTCCTACTATAAATGTTTTCACAAGATGGCCTTATTTATTTTGCCTCTCCATGTGCATGTTTGTCCTAATTACTGCCTAATAGAAACTACATGGCACAGACATGTGCCAAATGAAGTAATTTGATTGTAAGCAGGCCAATTATAACCTAATTACCCAGTTTACCTTGCCTGAATTAGAGTGCAGTGGGTGAAGTGATCATGCTTTGTTGGTTTTTAGTCAAGGCAAGTGTTTATTAACATAAATGAGCTTGTGGTTATTTTGGGAAAAGTTCAACATATGGACTTAAATCTTTTTCATCTACAAACAGATCATATAAACTCTCTGTTTTCTACTGAACACAGCTCCTAATGAAAAGTACTCCTCAGTCAGGGAATGTCTAAGTTTCCCCGCTCTCTACTACCTTCAATCCTACATTAACAGATTTTGGGTTTTTTTCACTTTGTGTCGTTGGAATAAACTCAACAGCAAACTAAACAGACCATAGCTCCCTGGTACAAACTGATGCATCTGCAGTCCGGTTTGGCACGGTTCTGGCCCAAGGAGACTGGGGACAAAAGTGTCTAAGCTGCAAAATTTAGCCAGGTGAGACCATCGAGTGAGTCGCTGTATTACCTGCTCAGCCACAGGGTTGATCTGGATTCAGACTACAGAGCACTCTCTTGAACGGATTCCATGAAGCACAAAAACAGCACTTTGACCCGAAGGTACTTCTCACTCCGGCCATTTGAGTTCACTGTGAATTGATGTCACAGAGCCGCGCCGTCACTGACATTGGGCTCACATGGGTGTGTGCACCAATAGACATGTCAAACTTCCCCTTTTCTGTCAGTTTCTTTAATCCCCTGTAAGCTCACCTTTATCTCTCTTTTCCCTCAGTGCAACCAAAGATGCACACTTGAGAGCTCTTTCCACTTGAACATACATTTACACAGCGTCATGCCCACTTATATGCAGAAGGGGTGTTGCACGTATGAGGTAACAGAGCACGAAATGTGGTCACATGGTCTGAGACATTCACTTTTTGTTTGTTTTGTCATTTATCCCCGCGAAGAAGAGCTGAGGTTTGAAGTAAACTCAAAAGTTTGAAGTGTTTTATATATGAAAAAATAACTGATTTTGGTAAACCTTATGTAATTGATAATACCTAGTGAGAGGGGTTGTTTAAAGAGGGCGGCTTCCAGATTTCTAGTCAGTCTCCATCTGGTTACACTGACGGTCAAAAATGCTTGAACTGGTTCGGCTTTTCTCCAGTTTTTTGTGTCATTTATGGGTTCCTGTCCTGCACTGTTGACTTTCTTTTGGGGAATTTGTGAGTACTATTTCCACCCTTTGCACCTTTTTGTAAATATGCGCATTAACAATAAGTCTTCCGATGCAAAGGTCTGTTCTCCATTCAAATGTCTGCAGAAATAACATACCATCAAGTACCTAACATAGCCAGTGTGTGAAGCTCTCTTGCAGGGTCTTACAATGAAAACAGCTACATCCATCATCTGTAAAGATCCCAATTAAGGGCCATGTAAACAAAAACAAGCTGCACAATGCTAAAAAGCCCCTTGGATCCATTTTGCAGAGCTAGGTGATAATTTTCTGACATTGTATTTACAGTTTAAAATGAAGGGTTGTTTAAAATTTGAGAGGGTTCTTCCCTACTGTGCAAATTGTATAACAAAACAATCAACACATATAACACTAAGGATTCACTGTTCAGCTTACGTTATTCAGCAGGTGTCTCTTTGCCCTCCTGTCTCTCTTCAGTAATTTGTATCTCTGTCCAGCCCTCAGCGGTGGGTCCCAGAGCTGGCCCCAGTTGTGTTCAGTTAGTCTGGATTAGAATCTGAAATGACAGCCAGGACAAGAGTGAAGCAGATGGTTTCTAACATGGCATCAGTTTCAGGTCTCAGAATGGAGAATCTTTTATCCTTCTGGTTTAATTTAGTTTAGTTTAATTCAGTTTATTACACATCATAAAAAACTCAATAAACACAAATAGTTTATGCTCCCTGTGCAGGGAGGGTTAGAAAACGATAATGGTCCTCTGTATTTCAGTGTGAGATTGATTAAGGGAAGTCCGACCAAAGTTCTGAAAGCATTCTGTTTTAATCAAGTGGAAAACAATTATCGAAGATGAATATAAGAATATTCATAAATGTGAAATAAGCCAATACGTCATATTGAATATGAAGCCCCTTCTCCCATGAAGCCTCCTCTATCAAGGCGATAATAATAATAATAATAATAATAATAATAATAATAATAATAATAAATTGTATTTGTAATGCGCTTTTACAGGTGCCCAAAGACGTCTTACAAAGAAAAAGAAGAAAATAAAATGGAAAAAAAAAAAATTAAAATACAGAAAAGAGAAGTAAAATCAATCATGTAAAAGGTTAAAAAGGGCAATAAAAGAACAGATTCACAGGTTAAATGATGATAAGTACATCATCATTTCTCTTACTTAACTTGAGACACTTTATCTGCCTAATATGGTTATCTTGTGAACTAAATTTGGTTAGGAATAAATGAAATATTGGATGATGATCGTAAATATCAGTTAATAATAACCCAAAGTTAAAAATATGCAGAAAATAATTTGCAGATGTATTCATTATTTTAGTAAATAAGAGAGTAAATTTGATTCTCTTTTGAGTAAATCAATATTGAAGTCACCAGAACAATGCAAGCTTTTCCCTTATTGCCCATTAGCTCCATATAGAAGACAAAATACCATTGAACACCATGACATCTGTATCGGGAGGATGATAAATGCATCCAATTATAACATTTTTCCCACCAAAAGAACTTTAACACTGTATATCTATACAAAACAGACTCAAGTGTAATTTTGTCAAAGTTATTGGCAAAACCTTCTCTCTTATTAAAGTGAAAACTGCTTTCAACAAAGACTGGAGCACCTCTTCCCCTTCTATTATTCGACTTGAATGCACATCCTCATATGAGGGTAGAGCCAGAACTACAAATATACGGTTTGAATATGATTAGGTGATCATAATTTTTGGGTAGGTTGCAGATGTCCAAGTTGATAGTTTAAAAGATATTTTTATGATCTTAATCATGTAAACCTCTAGAGAGTACATTTAACTCCTCCTCACTGTAATATTTCCATAAACTTCAATGGATAAAGTTTATATCTGAGTCAAAGCAGCTGTTATAGCTGTTATATTCTATTGTGGTTATTTGAATACTAAAGATAAAGGTCCGAGTTTTCTCTTGAAGCATCATTAGGGTTGCAAAGGGGTGGAAAATTTCCGGAAACTTTCCATTGGAAGTTAAGCCTGGGAATTTTGGAAATATTCCAAATTAACCGTATTTAGCACCGTATTTCAAATAGGCAATGTTCCCCTTCGTTCTCTCCTCTCTGAGTTTTAGGAGCAGTTCTTTAATGATCAGAAAATCTTTTTTTAGAGATATTGATCCCCTTCAAAGATTTTGTTCTCTTCAGAATTTCTCCTTTATTTTTGTGTTAAAGCAGCTTGATCACAATAGATCTGGGTCGTCCAGCAATGTCATATTTTCCAGCCTGATATGATCTTTCAATTTCTATCAGGTTGGAGTCTTTTTTAAGGTGGTCAGATAGAACTCTCTTTGCCTTGACCTCTGTCTCACTACAAGACTCAGATTTTGAGTCAGGTACTCCATCAGACAGCAGGTTGCTTCGTCTCGATTGGTTTTTCAATTGATCTACCTTGGTGGACAGATTCTTTATGGAAGCTTGATTATCAGCAAGGCTGTCAGATATAACTTGGATTTTTTCAAAACTACATGTTTTGGTGGTTTGCAGGTCATGGGGAAAACTGGAGGCTGGCTCTCTAACCCTGAATATCTTTGGACGTGTTCAACACATCTCCGACAAGGCCGTCCACACAGCCAAATGTTGAATCAACAATCACTTGTAGGCATGATTTGTAGCTCTTTTCTTGTAGGCCACATTTTTTTTTTAGCCATTGAAATATTCAAGTGTCCACAGCAACAGTAAGTTAAAGTCTGAAAGCTTACTCAGAGAAGAGCAGCCAATGAAGACTGATGGTTTGGAGAATCCAGGAGGCTCGGCCTTGATTTATTAAAAAAGACGCTGTTTGTATTGACTTTTAAAAGCATTACGAGGATCCAAAAAATAACAAAACAGTATGAAAGGCTTGGAGCCAGAGATCATGTTGCTGCTCAACAACTGTTTGCCTTCAGCCTGACGCTCCGGAGATCACGTCATTAGAATCCCATTATTCACTCACGCCATCAGTCTACTGCTTAGTCAGAGACGATGTTGGTTTATTTTGTGATGAGATGGTTGACAAATCTTTCTCATGTGTAAGGGTTAGAGTTCATCAGAGTTAGTGTTTTGGTTTTATAAGGAACATGTCCTTTACATGTTTGTCTGTACAATTTGAATGTTCAAAGTGAGACTCATAAAGATAAACTCAGAGGTTAGGACTAAAGAAAAAACAATCTGAGAGCACCATAAAGAGGAGAGCATGTCATCTCTGACTCATACATACATTTACACAGCTCTCATGTTTTCACACTTTTCCTTTGTTTGTTATAGCGCTCCTCTAATACAACATAGAGAACGTTCAAATGTTCTTAGAGTATCCCTTTGAGGAGGTGTCACACAATAAACGACCATTTTCCAGCTACCAAATCCTGTGAAAATGATTTTGGATTGGAAAAGAAGCTGTCTGGCAGCACCATAAACAAGCCACATGACAATCTCATGAATGCAGCAGAGCAGACATTTCTCTAATTGGCATTCTGTTGTATAAGAAATAATTGGCTCATTTCAGTCCGCTAAGTGATGACTGGAAAATGCGCCCTTAAAGAGTATCCATTCTGTTCTTTGGGGACTAATCCAGGCCACGTTCATATTTATTGTCTGTACTCAGATAGACATGGATTTCCTTGTCTCAAGCGTCAAGGCTATGAAAGGAAGGGATGATTAATGATGCAAGTTTCTCTTTTAAGTGCCATTATGGGGCGTCATTCACCAAGGCTATAACCCAGAGCCCCGCAGATCTTTATTCAGGCCTCGCTACCTCTGTTAAAGAAGACAAAACTCAATCACTCATGCCTCTGAATTGAAAGAGAATAGATGGAAACAGCAAAATCAGGATAAGTAAAGCTGTATGTGTTTGAAAAGGTTTAGAAGAACAATGAAATATGGAAACAAAGAGCTGACAAAACCCAAACTTTGGATTAACTGAGATTTTTAAGTAAAAATGTATTTCTAACTCTAACTTTACAGGATCACATCATATCAATAGATTAAAATATTCTTTGCTACTCCATTAGCACAACGTTTACTAAAACCACTTTGTCTCCAAATAAATAAAGGGAAAATTATCCTCTGTTACTGCCAGCTAGACATTTTCTAATTAGACTTGTGCTACACATGTCTTAAATTATCCTCTGCAACCATCTGGTAAAGGTATAGATGCTTGGGAGAATGTTTTGAGGGTACAAACTGAAAAAAAAGGCTGAAATAGAAAATGATTTGAATAGCGGTTTAAGCGGTTACGCACAATTACCTTACCTTGTAGACTTCATGTATGATGTGACATTGTAAGAATGAGAACTGTCCTGCTGTTCCTCAAAGTAATCTAATGTTGAGGATGCTGCAGCTCAGTGCTTTTCTAACTGCTAAAGAGCATCAACCCTGTCCCTTAAATCTTAACAAACATGGTCTGTGTTGCCAGGCAACAGACAAATGTATGAATGGATTTAAGCATACCCAGACACACTATTATAAATGGAGGGACTTGTTTGGCATGACATCAGCTCAGTCACGACAGTCCCCAGCACTGTATCCTGGATTTCTTTCTTACAGCAGAGCAGGCAGAGAACGTGGACTGCAAAAAGGCTGCTATGTTTTGTTTATACCTCAGGCAACACAACATTTGCTGTGAGTGACCTGCTGCAGTAAACATGTCCACTTAAAATACACAGATGTTTAGAATAATGTTCCAAACAATGTGTTGAAATCATCTAAAATGGCTTGTAGCTAAATGATCGATGTAAAATTATTTTGTCCTTTGAGGTTATGTGCTACAGTTTTATTAAACACTTCTGTTCCTCTCTTCACTTGTCCAAGTAAATCTTATTTGAGCGATTGTGATTGTTACACAGACTCATGAAAAAGTCAGTCACAGGGTCAGGACCCAATGAAAATGATTTGTGCTGGCATTTCCCTCACCAGACATAATTTAACATCTAAATAACACCCGGGTAGCCTCCTCTATGTGCAGAAAACACAAGTTTAACTTCAGTCTGCTTCTCATGCTGTGGAGCCTCTAGACAGATTTCATATACAAAGATCTGGCCAAAAGGTCTGAGGAGAAGTCTTGCACCATATGTGGTTAGAAAGGCAGAAAAAGCAGAGTGTCTTTGTTAATAAATGACTTGAACAAGAGCCTCTGTCACACATGCATTCCTTCAATTTTCAGGATTTTTCAAGAGCTTTGCCTCAAAATTTAAGTCTCAGGAGACACGATAGGACATCAAAAGCTCACTGTCAAAGCCACAGTGTCATGTTTACGACATGACAGCTGACAAAGCAACACTGACCTTCAGTATGATGAGAGTTTTGAATTTATATCAAAGCTACATGTACAGACATCCCCTCTGTGCTCATCTTGAAAATGATTTTCCATCCTCAATCTTGGATTTTTTTATTGAATCCCTTTGCATGTTGCTCTTTCACCATCACCAGTTACATGATATAAATGTCATCACCCTTGACTCCTGTCTTTTGCTGAACTGTCCAGATTATTTTCTGCTGCAGTCTCATATCAGCTCACCCTGACCTCTAGCAGAAAATTTACAAGGACAGTAAATCCCAGATGAAGTTGAGGTGAATTTGGCAGTTGAAGTTTTCTGGAGTTTTGTGCATGTGCAATCACAGCTTAGGTTGAAAATGCAACATCTGTCTACTTTACATTTTGCTCACATTTTGACTGAAACAATGAACAAACAAACATTAGAGCAAAATATCATAACACTACTTTGTTGAGATTGAATTTTACAAACTCAAAATGGATCAAAACAGTCGACCTGCCTTGATGCCAAGATAAGGTGACCAGATTTCTGTGATGAAATCCGGGGACATGGGTTGCATGATCACAGACAATATCTCGGTACTACGTAGTAGCAGCGCACGCCCCCTGTATTAACCCCCCGTAAAAACTGTGGTTGTTCATATTTACTTGTGCTTCCTAGGGGCCGAAGTCCAGACTGTTGTGGGAAGGAACGTCAAGTGATTCACGCAACAAGATGGCACAGCCAGGCTACTTCCTACCTACTCGGCTACCATAATAACCGTTGTTTTGTTCTCATTCATGAAACGCTTAAATCTGGGACATTTCCAGGGCCAGCTTTAGCCAGGGACAAGTCATCCAGTACGGGGTCTAGCTATATAATCAACATAAACAGCTGAAAATGGATATGCTATGCAATAAAAAGAAAGAAAATTCTAACCAGCTAAACTTTATTCTTACACATATTCATCACAATACAATGTAGTTTCTAGGAAAGAGTACCAGGGTCAAGGATGAGAAAAATAATGATTTAGGAACAAAGATTATTTTTCATCATGCACTTCGGGGGAAAGGTCAAAATGTAAATCTGAGATTTTGAGAATGAAGTTCAACAAGAATTTAGGTTGAAGTCAAAACATACAAGAAAAAGTTGGAATTCAACTTAACAAATAATTAAAGAAAAAAAAAAAGAAAAAGAAAAAATTTCATTTACAGGATAAATTTAAGTGGCACATAAAACAGTTTCTGAGTCTTAACAGTCTTTTACTTGCTGTTAAACACTTGGTCTCCCCTCCTCTGTCTCTCAGTAAATAAAAAGCTTTGTAATATCAAAACACATGTTAAGTATGGTTAAATGCAACATTTCATCTGTTCATCTGTACAGTCTGTCTTTACACACTGTTATGGTTAGACGTGAGCTTGGCTTATACAACATGAGATCAACCCGATCCTTCTCAAGTATGTAAAACAAAAGTTACCATTCAAGTCGTCTTTTTTTGGCTCTGAGTTCCACATGTTTGAAAACTTTGCCTGTTTTTGTAAGTTAAGCAGCTGATACATGAAAACAGCAATTAACTCAGCACCACTTTGAAAACCAATTTTATGTGAAAGTGCGGCATTAAGTATCTGTCATCTTGTTTTTCTTAAAATTGTATTTTGACTATTTTCTCAGAAACGAATTTCACCCATTTTTTCCCCTCGAAACTGAATTACAACTTTACTCCTAAGAATTTGACTCTATTCACAAAGGGCATGATGAAAAAACCTGCTCCTCTAAGTTTTGTTTCTTATCTTTATAAAATGGTCCTGTAAATTCCATCTAATCTATCAGGTGAGTGGATAATTTAGAGTGAAACAAGCCCTATATTTTGTGACTGATTGCTTATTTTTCAGTACAGTTCTTTGAGCATAAAGTTGTTGTTGATTAAAATTGGAAAAATAAATAAACAAATCCCTGAACTCTATAGTAACCTTACACTATTAGTTAATGACTTTTTTAAACGGACTTGTCCTCAGCAGATGGACAGTGAGCCCACAGAGACAGAGGAGCAGGAGAGAGTCGGCCCTGTGATTCATCAGGACCTGCAGGAGAGAGGAAGAGGAGCAGAGAGGACTGAGGTTCAGCACCTGTTCAGGATTCTTCTGCTGCTGCTGTTGCTCTGCTGACTCACTCTTTTAGCATTTAACTTCAAACCTTTTAGTTTGAAAAGACTCGAGTAGTGACTGTTTGTCACGGCAGTGAATAAACAAATCATGAAAGCTCGGCTCATAAGGCAACCATTCGTCATTTATTGCTGTGCTTTCATTTTGTTTGTTTATTCCTCTTGTGGATGATTAAATATAATATGTTATTCCTTGTTAATTGTGTGACATTCACAATTATAGACTGTAGATTTTGAGGAAAGTTCAATTAAACAACAGAATTATACCTTTAAATTCAATCAAAGATCAAATGTAACATTTGTGAGCAGTAATGTTCATTTTCAGAGGAGGATGTGGAGATGATAAAACTAAGAGGAAGTCCTACTGTAATGTGGGCGTAAATTAGCATTATGTTTGCCATAATTGAAAGCTTCTCCACAGGCCTGCAGAGCCGAGCTCCGACTTTCTCAAACTCACCACAAAAAGACAGATCCTTCTAGCTGAGGATCAAATGAGTGATGTTACATGACAACAGAGACACTGCCCACCCTTTTGTTTTACTCACTGCCCTACTTTTGTCAAATGGTACCGAGGGAGACTGGAGGTAGTGTTGCAGTAATTCAAGCTCTTATCCACATACAAGGAGGGAAAGAGAAAACACTTTGAACTCAGCGGGAACAGCAAACAGATGCTAATGAACATGATGTTCAGCACAGGCCTCTGGCAGCAGGATTATACCAATTTTAAAAGAAATGAGAGGGGAATAATATCCACATGAGCAAGGATAAACACTAGAGAAATGCTGTAAAAAATATGGTAATGCTGATTAAAAAAAAGAGATTGGTTCAGTAAATAATTATCCCTGTTTAACCGTTTTTATGAAAGAGGGGCCATTTATTCAGTAATGATCAAATTCCTCTTTCATATTAAGAGATTGTCCTCATTATTTGGATTCTAGTAAACATGGTACAGTTGTCCTGCAAGCAATTATACTTTGAGGTCAATCAGTGAGTACGGAGACAAGGAACCTGAAGCTTGTGATTAAGGCTTGCAACTTTTATTGCTTTTACTAGATTTTCATCAACAATTTTACTGACCAGGTTAGAAATGATCACCTCTCCATCTTTTATCTCCAGCCTTGAGAAAAAAATTTAGTCTTTTACAGTCATTTGTTAGTATCAGACTTGTAAAAGATGTCTTGTAGTTGGTCTAGTTATGTTATTTCCTCCATATAAAATAGTTTGTTGAAGATAAACTGTGGTAGATGCAACAATGAAGGATGGGGCATAGATGAATAAAAACAGAGCCAAACGAGCCAGCTAGTTCTGGTACAGAAGGTTAGAAAATGTCATAAGCATCAGCTTTTGTGTAGCAATAACAAGCAGTTGTAAAGTATAAACAGTAGTATAAATAATGTACATGTGCCCCCTCACACACACACACACACACACACACACACACACACACACACACACACACACACACACACACACACACACACACACACACACACACACACACACACACACACACATAAAACAAATCACGTCAAATAAATGCTTGATTATAATGTATGAAATGTTTCTGATCAGTCAGCTGAAAAACTAATTTCATTTTCTCATTAGAAGTCTGTGCCTCAGGCTCATTCTCATGTCAGTGTTTATTACTCTGAAAACAGAAAATTAAAGTCATCAGCTTGGTCACAATCAGAGCCGTGGATCACTGTTCATGACTGAGAGAAAGGAAGAAAAATATTAAGGACTGGACAACAATATGAAGAAACTCAGTTCATTTCACTCGGGCAGTGGATTTATTACCCACATGACCTTTTCCTCTGCAGGAGATTTGTTACTATGCAGCCGCCCATCATGTTTCTAACGTGGCATGGGGTATAGTGGGTTAGTGAGTAGTTTTTGTTTCATGAGGGGAAAGATTTGGCAAGCTGATATATTTGTTTAAGTGTTGAGACCATTTTTTAATGATAAGCTTGATCATTTATGATATTCTAAAAGGTTCAAATCCACCTCATAGCATTTCTGTATCCTCATGAAGCATCAGAGCACACAAAGCCAAATTCATTTAAGACAAAGACTAAAGGTTATGGTATAAAACTGTCATCATGTATACAAAATCCAACATGAAAAACTGAAAGACAACCACTTTACACACTAAACAACACTGGTGCTCAAAGCTGCTCTTATCAATACTGTTAAAAACTAACCTACATTTTGTGTGTAGAGGTCTTATTGTGATGAACCAAAGCCCACAAATGAAAAATGTCGTGTCTTCAAGTTCAACTGTGTGATTTTTTGTGGGGAGTATAGTTAATGCTGAGAAGAGATCTAGTCTAGGCCTCTCAGGTAATTAAATCAGCTTAAATGTCGTCAAACCTTGTGTCTCTGTTCAGCAGGTTTTTGTCTAATGTTTAGACAAGTTAAGCTGACCTTAAACATAAAACACTGTGTTTATGTCTTAATGCTTTGGGGCTATCATGACTAATTTACACTGTCTTTATACTTTATACTGCATGTAGTCACACAATAATTGTCTGACATTAAAATGATTTTTTTTTAAAGTGGACAATAACGTTTTTTTTCTGAGGAAGAAAAATCGGACATGGTCATTTTGAGTCACATTGACATTGCTGCAAAATAGTCATCTATACAAAGGAGAATCAAATGGACCACTCCTGCTCCAGTCGAGTTCTGTGATACAGTGGTTATAAAATCATATCTCTCTCTCTCTCTCTCTCTCTCTCTCTCTCTCTCTCTCTCTCTCTCTCTCTCTCTCTCTCTCTCTCCTGGGGGATGAATCTTCACTGTTCTCTCCTGAATATGTACAGGCTGCTGATGTAGTCATTATTGAATGTTCTCTGTCTGTATGCAGACCCAATTGCACAAAGTATTGTCTCTTCACTGTCTCTATAAAATATACTTATACTCAACAAATCTACTCTGCTGTTCAGACTAAATCATACTCCACTTGATATTTTCATTCACAGTTAAGTCTGCGTTCTTCATTTGTATGACATGTTGTCAGGTTGTCTGTATTATCACCTACATACTATTCAGAATCAATAACTGTTATTAAGATGGGTTGGCCTATCAGAATTGATCATTATTAGAGCCAAGTGATTAGTAAGAAAGCCGGTCAATAAACTGTGATTATTGTGCTGATAGTACAGAATCTGCAAACACCAACGTGTTCTCTCCCAGCCTCGTACAATTGTTCTTAATAAGCTAGTGACTTGTCTCTTTTGACTAAAATTAGAATGTTCATTGGCTGTACATCTCTTTGTGATTTTACTGTTTTGTTTTTACAATTTAATAGCTTTCTTTCCTGAAATATGTAGCTACAGTTTTGTAGAATAGTCCACCTCAGTGAGAAAAGTCTGTCCTCGCATGACTCCAAATCTTCTCCTTCACAAAGTGAGCAGTGAAAACCTCAAAC
The DNA here is from genome assembly GCA_962446985.1 of Xyrichtys novacula. Lineage (NCBI taxonomy): Eukaryota > Metazoa > Chordata > Actinopteri > Labriformes > Labridae > Xyrichtys > Xyrichtys novacula. Next base: position 20,720,400 of record OY660864.1, on the reverse strand, counting down.
TAAGGAGCTTCTTTGAGTCAAGATAGATGGTTAGCTCCAGAACAACAACAACAACAGTCTGGTACAGCAGGCAGAGAAAAAAAATGAGCCAAAGTGTTTGGGGTACAAACAAAAAAATACGTTTTTCAAATCTTTGCATCTGGTTTGACTAATGACCCATGACTAATTTATTGTAGAAAATAACTTCATTTTTAACATTCTTCATGAATGTATTTGTCAGAGGTGGAGCACAACCTCTTACAGGTTATTTTAGAGTTTAGCTGCAGCCTTGACCTGTTTTGTGTTGAGAATGCTGAACAGTCAACAAGTGAGATGCTCCCTGTGTGTAGTGTAACAGCTTTATTAGAGCCTAACATTAGTGCTGCACACATTAGGTTAGCACCTGGTCAATTCTGCTCTGATGTAAATGTTGTCTATTTAGATTATTTTATCATTTGAACAACCTAGGGTATGTTAACAGCTTAGGTCTAGTATCATCTGTAACGACATATATGTAAACAGGCATTTGTGATCTTCAAATACATGTATGATAAAGACATGATGTTTTATAAATTCCTGTGATAAAAATGTACAAACAGCATTTAGAAAGATCTTCCTTTTCACCTATTTTTGTGTGTGTGCGTGTAGTATCCTTCAAATTTAGGTGCAGTGAGCCAAACCTTTGCTATAAACAGACTTTATTCCACATCACAGAAACATGTGTCCTGACCTTTCCTCCAAGACCTTTCATTTATTTTCTAATACAGTTCCCCTTGTGAGTTACTCTGTTCTCATAGTCATAGAAAAGGTCAAAGCAAGCACTCATGTCTGCTGTCTGCCTTCAGAATTAGCTGTGTCACCTTTCATTTCCACAGAATGACCTCAACACAGGCCTTCCTCTCATTTGACTGTAGTGTGTGCTTAATTTTCATGTCATATGTTTTATGACTGTACTATGTCAATGATTGTGAAATTATAATGATGATTAAACATTGAAAACATCTTAGTTTTACCTACAGAGGATCTGATTGCTGAAAAGCTCCGAAACATGAGGACACTTGGATCCTTGCGGGCATCAAAAACAAACCTTTTACTCTTTAACATAAAACAGACATTAAAGTGTTGTAAGGCTGTGATTACTTACACCTGACCCTTCATATCCGAAACATTGCAATTCCTTTTTAATAACCATACAAGAATGAGCTGATGTGATTTTCCATTAATCATCAATGGCAGGGCAATCTCATTTGTAGTGTTACACAGTGAAATTTTGAATTTGGGACATTGTAAAGAAATGACCCCTTTATGCATGAGAAAGGAGAGCGGAGGCCGGGGGAGGGGCCTGTCACGAGGACGTTGATCGATGACGCTGCCTCTGATTATGAACACAGAATTAGCACATTAGGATTTCTATGATAAATGGTCCAACCACCAGCTGGTCCCCAAATCACCTCAAAGATCAGCTACGCAAATTGACTGCAGTCGCAATTGATGATGATTTGCTCTGGCCAGTACATACAGTATCTGTGTTTTGTATCCCTGCCCTTCAGACTTTCTGCAGCAGCAGTGGCTGTAACTACATGGTTTGCACCTGCATCTCCTTTCTTTATAAAAATGAAGCCAGTGCTGACATATTTGGAGCTGAGGCATGCAGAGAGGGGATCTCACTGTTAGAGCTGCGGGTATGATATCACAACCTTTTCACTGACAAAGTATTCATTTAACTCACTGCTTCATAGATTTTTGTCTCAATTTGAAGAAGAAACTGTAACACTTTACTTAACGCCTATCTCTATAAGGCATTATAAATATATGTATAATGCGTTATAATCACGTTATAGCACTGTATAAGTACAGTTATAAACACTCATAAATGATCATAATGCTTTATAGCAATAATCATAACACATTATAAAGCATTTTCGTATGACTTACAAGGTCAGGTATTGTCATGTGTTATGATTATTGGTATGAAGCCTTCTGATAATTAATGAGTGTTTATAATGATAATTATACAAGTTTATAAGCAAATTATAACACATCATTAATAATGCGTTATCTTTGTGGGCATTGTCAGTGAGTTGTTAACAGTTATGACACATTATAATACCTGACCTTGTAAGTCATAATAAAATACTATATAATGTGTTATGATTATTGCTAGAAAGCATTATGATCATTTATGAGTGTTTAGAACTATAGTTATACAGTGCTATGAAGTGATTATAATGCATTATCAATATATTTATCATGCAGTATAGAGATAGGCATCGAAACAAGTGTTACTGAAGAAACTTATGGTAATAAAAAGCACAGCGTCTATTTTGTTAGTGTTTGTGATATTTCCTCTCAGCATATTAATCTGATAATGAACGCTGCAGGAACTCACATTTGTCAACAGAGCTGTCAATCACATGTCACATGTATTTGTTATCAAAATAACAAACTGAAAGTTAACTTCATAGAAAGAAAAAAGAAAATAATAAACACTTGAATCAAAATGGTACCAAATAACTACTCTGACAGATGGCATGTTTAGATGTTTTTTGATGTGTTCTTTAATTTTTTGGTTTGATCCATGTCTCTTCTGTTATGATAGCAGAAGCGTGCTTTGTGATCTATACTGCCAGAGGGCTATAAATGTTTTGGCTTTATTTTATACTGTTTTTGGTTCAGTGTCAAGACAGCTTAAACTGGTGGCTTGCTGCATACAATATTATAGAGAAGAGCTCAAAAACCAACATCAATTCTTTTGAAATGTCACTGATTGGGAGGCAATTTGCTTGTAAGGGGAATGTTAATGTAGGAATTTAATTCAGCCTCAAAGCTGTGTTGCCTCGTCTACTTCAGCTCATACCTCCTATGTCAGAGTAAAGGGACTGTCAAAATGTTGTCATAAATTGAATGATGTACTTTTTGAGAGAAGGTTGTTCACTGTCTGACCCACCAGTTTGATCATTTTCTGACTGATAGCTGCATATTAGCTGTTAGCTTGCCAGCAACACTGGTGTCTAAGTCTTCAGACTGTCATTACAGTTGAGAGAGTTAGAGAAATTACACTTTATCTTAAAAGTTTAACTATTTCTACTGAATATATTTATAAGACTATAATTAAGGAATCTGTGGAGTCTAAGATCACTCTGCTTTAAATGTAAAAAAAGGAAAAGGCTTAAAATCACTGTTTTCAGAAAAAGTTTAGCTCGTGGGTGTCTTGCTGAAAAACGGAAACTTTTTAAACTCCTGACTGAGATTTTGAATTTTTATCATCAGTTATTATAGCAAAAAGTATGCCTACCTGTCTTATTATCTCCTGTAATGAATCTTCTACCTGTATGGCTGTAGTGCAAAGGGCTCTCATCTAACTTTGCCACTATTTGTTTTAATCTTAAACTAAGAGGGTAGCTTAATAGTGCTGTACAGGTGAATAATAGCTTGAGTCTCATAAATGAAGCTGACGGTAATGAGAATGTATCACCTGTTTTTTTTTTTTATCTATTTATTTATTTAATGAATATTAAGGGTTTAAAAATACAGATAAGGTCAGTAGCAACACTTGAAAGTGGACCAGCTGTCACTGTTTTCTTTAGCTTAAGGCAGACCTGGGGTGTCAACAGAAGTATAAAGAGGCTGGATGTTAGGCATTATATCTTTGAAATCACTAAACTACCCAAAACAAACTCACGTGGCTGCCTTTGTTACAAATCATTTACTGTTTCTTTCTTTTATTTGCCTTTTTATTAGTTTGTAGTTTATAGAACTCTTTATCCCATTATATCATGATTCACCTCATACATTTACTAAAGTTACATTATATGTCTGATCACAAAGAAGTCACAAGTTTCCTGTTTCCTGCTGTTGCCCTTACTACTCAGCTTGTCTGATGGAGCAACAAGCTCTTCTTTATAAGCTCTTTACTTGGTGAAACATTAAACACACAAATGTTCTCTATCTGAAACATGTCCATGTGACTGACTCTTATTCTTACTCCCTTTACATCCATTCTTTACATCCAGTCATGTGGTCATGACACACAGACACATGGGGGATGCTCAGTACTTCTTGACTTTTTACCCTGGTAATATCATAACAGCAACATTTACCATTTCTAAGTACATGGACAGTTGGACAGCCAGTTTCATAATAGCGTAATTTTTTAGTTTTCATTTTTATCTTTTCTTTTGTGCATGTGTTTATACGCTGATGATATCTGGTGGATTGAAATGCATGTGGGGGAGTAACAGAAAAACAAGAGATGACAGAGTGGACTAACTTTTCCTTTTAGCAAACCTATATGACACAAGGATATCATCTATCAGAAATAGTGGTGACCAATCTTTGATGGTATTGTTGAGACTCAATTCTGGTTAAAAGATCCCTGTGTAAGTGACTTGTCAGTATCCTTTAAGTATACTCAAAGTCATTAACAGTTCTACTTTGAATGGGACCTTACATTGCACAATGAACACTACATTTTTATTATCATAAATTGACTCTAGCAATTGGGATTATGAATTCATCAGGCCAGTGTTTGGTGAGGGAACAAATCAACCTAAGGATTTGGGCAGTTCTCTCTTTTCTGGTTTCATATAATCAGACTACAAGTTACCAGGGCTGTACTTTAGTGAAAACAAGATCTATTCTTATGTAGAGTACATGAATCAAATATTAGATGAAACCCTTAGGGTCTCTTTTATACTGAGGCCGGCATACAGTAGGTTCTGATCTTTTTGATCTCTTGTATTTCGTCAGTGTGCTCAAAACAAGAATCTAATATTCTTGACTTTCTTATCTTTAAGCATTTTTTTAAATAAAGTTTTAATGTCAGTGGGTCCAGCCTGCTTTTCAGTAAATTCTGTACACTTGACATAGCCTCACAATTAGAAAAACAATACATAGCTGACCCGTATGTCTATGCTGATGTGGTGAAGCTCGACTGAACTGTCAATAAAATTCCGACCAACAGTGTCAGTCTTGAGAGCAGAGTCTTCAGTTTCTGTGTGTGTGCAAAAACACAAGTGCACATAATAAACAAAGTGGCTTTCTTGGCCTTTTAAGACTAAACTGACTGAAGGTGAGTCTGTGTTGAGGATAAGTGCGGACCCCTGGCACCCAGAGAGACCCCGGCTCTGCTTCGTCCCTCCCCTTTAGCTGGCCCCTTCTCTCTCTGCAGGCCCTGAACAAAGAGAGGACCCAAACAATGGATCACTCTGAGAGCTGAATGGCTTTGCAGGTCAAGCACTGAACCCCCCACCTCCCCCCCTCCCTCTTTGACAGAAACACAACCCACACTTGTTCTGCTGAAGAGAGGCTGACCCTCCCGGCAAAGAAATAATGAATGCTGCCTGGGCATTAAACTGATAAAACTACAGGGACTGGGATCGGTTTGGCAGACAAATCACGTCTAATGGCGTGAGGCTGGAGCCTGTCTTCTGTTCTGTCTACCCCCTCTTCATTACAAGTCTACTGTACACTGTCCAGGCATCCACACGGCCATGTTAAGTTCATAGCTCAGGACGTGACCTTAAAGAGCAGCTGTCCACTCTTTCTCCAAAAAGTCTCTTCTTTTATGTTTACTCTAGTTTCCTTTGTGTTCGGATTGCTTCAAATGGTGTGACAAACAGAGAGGTTGTCCTGTGCATCTACTTGGAAATGTGTTGGCGACTTTCAGTATTTGTTAAGCAAATTGACTGAACAACTGCCACAGTCGCTGCTGTTTATAAATTAAAAGCTTGCCGTCTAAATCTCTTGCGGCATCACAGTCCAGTCTGAAGATTTGCATGTTTCATAGTCAAATTGGTGGAAAAAATACATTTGCAAATCATCTCTCTAGCTTTTACAATCTACCTCCTTCCTGGAGTTTCATCAGATCTGGATATTCAGATATAAATCACACCAAAGATTTAAAGATTGTTGTGTCAGAACTTCTTGTATATATTAATGTTGCTTTAAAGATGCAAAATGCACCATCTGTGAGGTTAAAGAGTTATTCTACTGCAATAAATTATGCCAAAATGTAATTATATCCAGGTCTGTTCATAGTCAGCATAAGTTATGATAAGATACAACTTAATTACCCCCATGGGGACAATAGGTAAGATCATCATCATTTACTGATCCCTCCCTCCTCGTCCTCTTCTTTCACTTTGTTTCCTCTAAGACTGCTCTTTCATGGCAGCGTTGTATATCAGGTGCGTTTGACTCCCTGTCAGCTTTGTGTACAGCTAGCGGTCACACTTCTATATGGCTCAAACAGTGGTTTTACAGCTCGCCGTCTGTATGGGCAGCTGAGGTCTGGAGGCATGCAAGCTGTTCAGTCTTTCACCTTCGCTTGCTGCCCCTCCCCCAGGTCAGCGGCCATACATTAGATCAAATGAGGCCTCACAGGGTCGAGGGACCGCTGCCAATCACTCCACAATGCAGTGTAAAGCAGGGCTACAAGCCTTACTGAAGCAATGGCAAAATGTTTCTGTCACTTACTTCAATCCCTATGCATTCAGACAGTATTTTACCTTTTTTTTTTTTTTTTACCAAATACAGAATGGCCAGCTTGTTAGTCAAAGGTTATTCAAGGATTTTTGTCAAATCTGGACAGAAAGACTACCTCTGATTTACTTTAGCACTGAGCTGGCATTCTATTATTACTGAACAAATTGCTATAGCAGTCATTTTGCAATATAATAAACCAAGTCTTTCTTACTCTGTGTTAGTGTTTGCATGTTGCTCTGGACCAGGCTGTTCACAGACTGTGAGTCCAACATAATTAGAGCTCCCCTCACTGACTGGCCACAGTATAAGCAATAAAATCTGCATCCTCCATGCTAACCGATGAAAAATGTCACATATTAAAAAAAAAAAAAAATTAAAACATCAGATAAAATTTCTTTAACATTGCTTGTGTTACTAAACAGTTTTTATCAAGCACATTTATGTCCAAGTGTTTTTTAGGAGTTCATTTTAAAAAGTGATTGACAGAAGATGTGCTCTCTGTATCAGATCTGCAGAGTACAGGAAGGGAAAAAAAAGTAACCCTAACAATCTTTATAAACGTTTTAGACAATCATGTTACTTGAGGTCTAGTCTGCCATTGTAGCTCATAAAAAGGCAAAGATAGATAAATCCCTCACTGAAGCCTTCAGCTAGTTATTTTAAATACATATTGTTTTTCTACATTTGTGTTATCTTTTCTACAAACAGTTTTTTGGTTATATTCCATACCCACTAATGCACGTGAGTGTTTGAGAATAGTTCTATTACTTTGTGGAACATATTTGGTTCTTCTAAGCTAATCTAATATTTCTCCTACATCATAAACAATTAAAATTGTTTGAGGGGTTTTGACTCTATTTTAATTACACACTGTTTGTACACCACTAATGGGGGGGGGGGGGGTACGCCGCGGTACCGGAACGACATAAACAGCAGTTTACAGCCGGTACGCAGCAGTACGCAAACTTTCACCCCTGCAGTGTATGTAGGCTACATTAGCTTACCGTGTTGCTGCACGTCAGTCTGCACTCTGCGTTGTAACCGTAGTAATCCAATAGGACCATGCTGCTTGCGAGTGAGTCGTATTTGCTTCCGCAAACAAACAAATTCCGGAAGTGGAAGCGCTCATTGCGCACTTTTGATTGGACGCTGGTTGCCTAGGCGCTGGGGCTCGCCTTCCGTCGTTTGCGGAAGGAGGGAACTTCTAAAGAGACAGCTGCTTCAATCTTAATGCAGATATAAAACAAAACGCAGAGAAAACTTGATTTTATGTTCAAGAGAAAGAGAGATGCAGCAGATGATGATATTATGGCATCAGAGCAAGTTGAGGAGTAGAGGGGGGAAGCAGCAAAGCTACCAGGAGAGGGTAAGCTGCTGACAAATGGCTGATAATGTTCCTGTATCAGAACAACAGTAGGTTGCCATATGAATCTTTTCATTTGTATCTAGGTACAGGTGTTTCTCAATAAATTAAAATAAATGTATTGTAATTTATGGCATGCTTGAATAAACTGTGCAACAGAAGCCTGTAGATGACTATAAATGTGATTTATTGTTCTCTATTTTTTGAGGAACTTTATGTGGCCTCAAACTATGTCCTTATTGTATTTGTGTGTGCTCCTTGTACAAAGCCTACAGGTACAGTACCTAAAAGAACCTTATCCTACGTTCACCCCTGACAAAACTTGATGTACAAAAACATAAAAATAGTTGTCTGTTGCAGTAATCCGGAGTATATAACCTTTAAAGACAACAGGTTTGTACAGCATTAAAAAAATCATGTAGCTGGACTAACTGTGTGTGTTTGTGTGTATACCTGCCTCTGCATGCACATCATTGCAGCTGTACTCTGTGAGCAGACTCCATGGCTCATTTGCCTCTGCTCTTCACCCTGAGAACCAACTGAGTAAAAGAATCATCCTCAGCTTGAATCTATTATCACCTGATCCTTTTCTGTTTTTAGTGTGCCAGGCCTGCAGACTCAACACCTTACATTTAACCCTTTCCTGCCTCCCTGTTGGATGCCACCCCGTTTCCTGACCACTACCATGAGTAAATGTTTTCCTTTACCCTCTCCAGTGACTAATTTTTGGTGTCTAACTTGTTTCTAACCTTTTCCTACCCCCTTTTTGTTTGGCTTTTGTTTGGCAACAGCTGTTATCATGGATTTCTTTTTTTTTTTTTCCTTCTTTTTTTTTTGGTCAGCTGTGATTGCTCCGGGCAAAACAGGAGCAGATGGTGTTTTGCTATGCATGAATGGAGCGTTAGAGGAGTTGGACTGAATAGGCCAAGTTTTGAATGGTGTCTACACAGCACCTGCCTCTTGTAGCAGCAGGGACATCCTAGTGGCATGATCTGTCTTGGCTTGGCTGTCGTCGTCAGGGATGAAAGAAAGAAACAGAGGGGGAACCTTGTTGGGTACTGTCCATATTTATTGATTTTCCTGCAAGTCGTGGCATAACGTGGTGTACAGTCGCTTTGAGTTAATTGGATGTGACACAGTGTGCACGTGTAATCTATCACTCCGGTCTCCTGGTACACTTTATCAGTTTTGTTGCTATAGAAACGTGTTGGCTCAGTAATAGCCTATATTAACAGGCTAAGTAAGTTGCAATAAAAGGCAATTTTAGAGTTGGGATCCTCTGCTGAACACAAAGCCTATAAAACACTGATGAAATAAAAAAGGATAGGAGCAGTGGAGGGGGGAGAGCAGGCTGGATTTTTACATTCTTAAACCAAAACAAGTCCAAATAAAAAGAGACTGCAATCATTTCCGTACGACACAGGGACATCTGTCAACCTCTGGGGCATGATGATCTGTCACAATAAAGTAAAGCTTTCTCAAATCACTGACAGCTTGCACTGCTTTTTTTTGTGTGTGACTATATAACTCAACAGAGAATAAATGCTCCAGATGCATTTTGTCCTCTAAATACTGAGAGGGCCGTACTAATCTGAAACAAACCAGCTCCTCATACACACACTGATGTTATTGTTATGCTGATGACTTCCTCAAATAAACAGTTTTTCTTTGGGTTTTCATGTTTATTTTGTGACCTTTCTGGTGTTGACATCAGGGTGATGGTGGACGCTTATCTTTTCTCATTCAAGCTTGAGCCCAACAGCACCGAACACAGTCAAATTTATCAAAAAAGGCACTGGTATTTGCAGGGAATCTTATTCAAGGAGTCTGGATGTGCAAATTATTTTGTGCCTTTTTTTTTTTGCTCCTCATTAAAATTATATGGCAAAGAGTTTTGACACAATTACTTTATTTTCTAATGTTGAATATTTGCAGAGGGGCCTGTCTTTGTTGAGAAGTGTTGAATCCTGCAATTGCACATCCAAATTGATCCAATAATTATGGTCTGCTAATGTTGATCCATATAAGAACAAGGATTTTTTTTTTTTTGATAGACTGCATTAAATATGAGCATAGTCTCCATGAGAATACCCACTGGCCTCAAAACTGACAAAAAGGTGATGATGGAGACACAGCCATGTTAGAGTCCAGTATGTAACAATGATACGAAATGTTAACAAAAAAAAAGGTAATAAAACCTGAAATGTAGTAATTTTAACACTGAGCCCTAAAAGTCATAACTTTTTGCCCAAAATGTAGCAACTCGTTTTATTTTGGGTCAGTTATTACAGTTTGGGTTTTGTTACACTTCTTTTTATCACATTTCAGACTCAACACTTTTGTTACATTTTTGACTACTTATTACATTTTAGGCTTTATTACATTTTTTAATAACATTTTGGGTCATTGTTACATATCAGGCTCTAACAAGCCATGCTGCTTACCAGTGTTTACTTTGGCATCTATTTCAGATTTGGTCTAATGCTGCGTTCCAGTTACCTTGGAAGTCGGACGTGGGAGCTAGGAATGACGTTACACCCAAGTTGATGGCGTTCCAGTTAACAAGTTGGAAAACCAACATTGACGCTCACAGTTAGCCGTTGTCAGCTGTTGTTAGTGGTTGTCAGCTGTTGTTAGTTGTTGTTAGTCATACCAGTTTTAAACAACGCACAACACAGTATTTTACTCTTACAAACACCGTAGCACCGTGTTCACAGTTAGACATTGGGACATTATACCACTTAATATCACAAAAACAAAACAGAAGTGCTGAATTATGCTGTTGTCGTCAAGTTGGGGTTGGCGAGGATCGTTCAACTGTCTGAGACATTCCAGATGAATTTCCGACTTGGAGCTCAGAAATCCTGATTTCCGAGTACAACTGCAACGCAGCATATGTCTCAGTCTTTTAAACGAAATGTCTCTTATTTTTTAGTCACATTTGAGCCATCTTTACCTGTAATAGTTTTGGTCTAGTTTTAGTTTAGTTTAGTTAAGCTGTATATAATAACAATTACATCTTAGTCTTCATTTTGTCCAAACGTTTTCAGGTTTCAAACTCATTTAACCAGTCGATGTGTTTCACTCTCTTGACACTAACTCCTGTGTGATATCTGGATTCCTTATCTTAGCTACATAATTTAGTCCAGATTCTCCCACAATGCAATGCTGCTGTGTTGTTCCTGCTGACCTCCTGAGGTGCTATGAGGAATTGGTCCTTATTTCAAGTCAAACATTCTTTCTATGGCCATTATTGATATATTTATTTCTTTGACCTCTCTTTTGTGGGCTGGGATGGGGGGTCCTGGCTCATCCCCTAATGTCTCAAAGTCCAAGAAATCCATGGACAAGCACTCAGTTCACAGCTCTCTCAGCAGCATCCTCATCTTCAGATATTAATACTAACACTCCGCTTTAGTACAGTCAAAGCAGTGAAATAAAGTTAAAGTTAAAGCCAGCCCCTAATGGACACTTAAGGAAATTGCTGTTGTAATTATTTTTCTTTGACACCAGTGCTTTCTTATTTGTAGTGATTTACATCTGCAACACTTCCCTAGGGTTTTGAAATATCTAATTGGATCACCTTTTCTTGCAACAATGTCTTTTTCCCCTCTCCACAATAAGAAAGGTGGATTCAGAGTTGTGATTTTGTATTTAAGCAAAGGCTGCCACAGGTCAAAAGACGGCTAAAGCAAAGTTAACAGAACTGAACATGAGGCAGGGATGAGGCTAATGGCAGGATCAGTGAATCACCAAGGCAACATCATTGCTCAGAAATCCTTGGATGGATAGAGTGCAGAGCATGTGCGTGTTTGCATGTTATGTGTGCATCTAAGATGTACTTAGACAAGAGGACAGGGAGAGAGTGCAATCATCATGTAATCATTTGTGCTTCAGCTCTTACTGTGAAGGTTTTTCCTGATAATTCAAAGAAATAAGCACTTTTCAATTTGGGTTAAAACTAGTGTGCTACACTCCAAATCTAATCAATAATAAAAGCATTTACTTGTATAATTTAGAAAAGTTTGAAAGGTTCAGCAAGGGTATCATAATGTTTATTCTTCACCTCCTTGAATATACCATCAGCTTTGCTTGAAGGCATAATCTGTGGCTCAACTTTAGTCCATCAGGTCAAAAGTTCTCCAAACAAACGTTACCATTGATCAAGGATGTCGACAGTCCAGCCAGTCAACAGAGCAGCCTGCAGCCTCCCAAACACAGGTCACCATTCATCTCAGAGGTCAATAGTTCTCTCTGCATATCACACCATGGCAAGGTCAAGAATTCCTTAAACGTAGTCAGCCATTTGACTGGAGGCTGAGTCTCTCTCTACAAAAAAGGGGGCTTGGCATTGGACTTGTGCGGTCAGCTGTTTGTGCATCCCAGACCGGGTCTTATACGCAAAAAAAAGCCATCTTTTTTGCGGGGGTGGGTCATTGAAGACGGGCTGGTCCCACATCTGCCCTCCCAAAATCTGGCCTGTATGATTGGCCGCAGCATGGGTCTGATGGTCAGATGGTCAGTGTCAGCAGGCCTTTTGTTAAGCTCACATTGTATTTGTGCGATGAACGGGAAAACAACAAAAGAGCCAAATAAATAATTAAAATACAGAATCCCTCGGCTTCCACATCTGACTCCTTAGTCATTGTCGGCACGGTGCCGATCAACTGACCTCAGCACGGAGAGGAGGAGGAGGAGGAGGAAGAGGAGGGGGACAATTAGGTCACCTCATGATTGCATTTCTCAAATGACATATTAATGTCATAGTGCCCTTCATGCATTTCATCAGCGTTAGTTAATGATGAAAAGCAGCATGGGTGATATTGATTGCTTCATGCTTCTATGACCATATCATATTGCACTCTGAAAATAGATTTACCTTGCAACAAAACTGAAAAACTCTGCAGAACAATCAAGTATTACTATTCTATTATCATTTAAATTAAACCAGTCCCTGTAATATGAGCAGCAGTGTATTATCATTGTAAATTATGTCTATGTGTGTATAACAGTGTTTTGAAAATATCTGTAACCTTTTTATTGCAGAGTCCCATAACTCCAACCCTGGCTGTGAGATATTTGTACACACAGTGACCGCTGTACTGAGGGGTTATGGAATAACAAGGAGCTCCATGCATTATTAATGGGCTCTGCTGTGAATCTGTTCAGAATAATAACGGCGATTTCCCAGTGCCTCATTACTGTGTGTTTTTAAAGCATGTGTTTGGTATCCATGGACACCCGCTTTCACCCCCCCCCCTCCCCCCTCCTCCCCCATCCTCCCTCCCGTTAAGATTCAGGTCATGCGCGGCACTTGCTGTTTTTAATTTTCATTTCATCATAAGCACTTTAAGACTGTTGCCAGCGCTTATTTGGAGTTTTGCTGCAGACCTCTTCACTCGGGCTTCTGACAGGACAGATGCTGCAATTAATCACAGCAGAGAAATGGGCAGCGTTTCCATTCTGAGCTGTAGCAGCCTCGGCCCAAATTACAAATGCTTTCCCAAATCGGACTAATTGAAAACAAACCGCAATTTGAAAATTCTATCACGCTGCTATCACAGAAGAACAGAGCAGATTCTTTTCCTAATTTGTAACTAACATTAATTCATGTCTAAAATGTCTCAGCTGCCTTTGGAGTAAAAATAAGAAAAAGAGAGAGAGAGAGAAAAGGTCCCTTCTCTGGGCTGGTGCATTCACAGGCTATTGTGAAGATATGATAATTATTGTTTGCCTGCCGCCCCTCCCCTCGCTCTCCATATTATTCAAGGGAGCTCAGCAAACCCCCGGGGATGTCTTGGAAATGAAGCGATTTTGAAGGGAGTAAGAAAGAGGCAGAATCCAGTGCACTGGTGTGTGAGAAGGGGACTGTTATTGAGACAAGTACCAGTTACATGCTGACCTTGTCCAGTATCAACACTGTTTTTACTCACAGTTACAAAGGACTTCCATTTAGATCACTAAGAAAAAGCACACTATAATAATGCCAACAGGAATGCTCACCTGAAAAGTATGTCTCCTTCTAAAGAAACACTCCACAGAAGAAAATACAAACGTTCTTTTGGTATCTCACGAGGAAAAGGGTGCTATGAATATTCATCCGTTTTATTTTCCATTCTGAACAGGAAACATGAAGAAATGCTTCATAGAAAATATGGCTCAAATAACTTTTGAAATAAACCAATTCTTCCAAATAAATACTTGTGATTGATAGTTTAATTTTGAACAGAGACACAAAGAAATATATAATACTTCATACAAAATTATGGCTACTATCATATTAGTGATGGAATGTCTCTGGATTCGTCTTCATGGCTGAGCAAAACTCAAACATTAAATTACTTCTCCTATTGTGAGCTGAAAACAACTTTTCAAGAACTCCATACAGATATGCATTTATACTATGGACAGTTTGGAAAGCAGTTGATTTGTAAGCAAAATACAAACAAAATTAATCGCTGCTATTGTAACTCATAAAAAAGTATAAAAGAGCAGAAATGCACTATGTGATATAGCAATCCACAGGTCGTTTAACAATGTTTTAATTAAAGCCTCACATATTAAAACTTTACAACAGGTGATATGAAAAATGTACAACATTTTCTTTTTTTCAGGGACTTCTATACAGCTGGCAAAAATACCTCCGATGCCTTTTCAGTTGGCTTTGGCAGTGCAACAAACTGGCTCTGCTAGTTTTCTTTTTTAAAACAATGATGGTATCAAGGAGCAGAGTAAAAATAATCCCCAAACCATCTGCCTTGATCCAGATATTTGTATTTACCATAAAATATCCCCTTTGTTACACAAAATAAAAACATAATTTAATTGTTAAACATCTGAAGTAAAAACAAATAGATTAACGAAGATTTTTGGGGGGTTCGCAGGCTTTTGGACCAATCATTTGGAGGGTCAATCACGAGATAAAGGAGGTTTCCTCTTCCCCCACTCTATAAAACATGTACAGCAGATTACAGCGACAGTTTGATGATGTGATCCGATGACATTAATGTTTTATGGCAGGTCCGCCTCAGTCCGTTCAGTTCGTATTCTTTTCTATATAGTCTGCCTTTGTGACATGGTATGAGTTTGTATCACTGGGCCACCGACGTGTGACCGTTTGATCACCCATTTCCTCCACGCCATCGAACAGTTCCAGGATGACAGGTGAAAGAGAAAGGTTAGAGTAAAGAAATTTTTGCGATATACTGGCCAGTGTGGGAACAAAGATAGATGTGTGGGTTACTGGTTTCCAGCAAGGATCCTGTGAGTCATTCAGTTCAGGCAGAGCTGATAGAAATCCTTTTGTTGAAACATTTTCAATATGTCCTTCTGCTGCGCTGAACTGAAAACTCAGGCCTCATAAATAAAGCTTCATTGTTAAATAAAACAGCAAAAGACACATGTCTTTCAACATATTGTGTGCCCAGTCAATTTAAATTGACAACTGAAAGACCTCACAAACAAACAAACAAACAAACAAACAACTGGGCGCTCATCCTAACAGGCTTCCATCACAGCTACGCCAATGACAGAAAAAAAAATCCCAGTTAATATGTTAACCCCCTGTACAGGTGTGTGCATATCCGTCTATAACAATGGACAAGTTCTTTGTATAACATTCTAAATTTTACACACTTCTTAAGTGCAACTCAGAAAAGCAACATGGTACGATGCTTTTATTCTATTCCTGTTCTTTGAGATAGGATTTCCATTTGGCTCAGTAAATGCTGACCTGGGACAGGACCTGGGCATGTGCCTGGATTTGGGAGGGGTGGGGTTGCTGTTGGGGGGTCGGCTGGGGGCTGCCAAGTGATGCAGAGCCTCCCACTGAATGGGGAGTACCAGGAGAGTGCTGCGGTGGGGAACACTGGGACTGGTGCTGCTGCTGCTGCTGCTGCTGGAGATGTTGAATCTGCTGCTGATGGTGCATCTGATGCTGCAGCTGCATGTGCTGCATTTGCATGTGCTGCTGCTGTTGTTGTTGTTGTTGTTGTTGCTGCTGCTGCTGCTGCTGTTGCTGCTGCTGCATGTGGTGTTGCTGCAGCTGTTGCTGGAGGTGGTGTTGAAAATGCTGATGCTGCATCTGTTGCTGGATCTGCTGGTGATGCATCTGCTGCTGCTGCATCTGATGCTGATGGAGATGCTGCTGCATCTGCTGCTGCTGCTGAAGCTGCTGCATGGCGTGCTGCTGCACTGGTTGCATGGGTGGGCTCATCTGAGACACTGCTGTGGACTGGGCACCTGCCACCATGGACCCTCCGGTACCCATCTGGCCCATCATCTGTGGTGGCATCCCAGGGGACATGTTCTGGTGGGACACTGTAACCGAGGTCACAATCTGACTGCCTCCCAGTCTCATTTGCAGAGGTTTGGGGGCAATGGCCCGTGGTAGGGCTTGTTGGAGGGCCTGAGAAGCTGCTGACATAGAGGGATGCTGGTTGAGGGGTGAAGGCAGCACCAGACCCGGGGATAAGCTTGTGGAGGCCAGGGTCTGCTGTACTGACCGGATAGTCTGAGCCTCAGCTGATTCTGCTGCGGCCTTAGATGGACAAAAACAAAACAAAACAAAACATTAAAGTCTAGACCTATCAACAAAGACAGAGTTTTACCTCTAAAACATGCTATTTCTTCTACCTTTAGGCAAACTGTGCAGCTTTAAGCTGCAGCAATCAAAATATTACACCACAAAATGTGAAAAAATAATTTCATTTCCCTTCAAATTTGTACATTTTTCAGGCAAAAGAAAGGAACAGTTACTCACCTTGGAAACCAGGCTTGCACGGTATGCAGCCAGGGCTTTTAAATATTCTTTCTTCGCTGCTTCTGTTTTGCTTTTGTAAACCTGTGATAACAAAGAAGTATGTGTAAATGGACAAAAAAAAAACAGAAATAAGTACCTCAGTCGATACAACATACACTACATAGACCACCTGAATCATGATCTCTGATTAAACTTTATGTTACTCTAGTTTACATGTCTATATAACCAGACTGTGCCGTACCTGCTTTTGCTCCTCTCCCAGTCCATCCCACATGGAGGCCACAATCTTAGACACCTCTCCAAAGGTGGCATTGGGATTCTGTCCCTTAATAGCTGCCTGGGTGTCTCTGAAGAACAGAGCATAAGCTGATACTGGCTTCTGAGGCTCATTGGGATCCTTCTTCTTCTTCTTTTTAGGAGTCTTGGGCTTCTTGGCGGGATCTATGGGGGCTGGTCGCTTCT
The DNA here is from genome assembly GCA_962446985.1 of Xyrichtys novacula. Taxonomy (NCBI): domain Eukaryota; kingdom Metazoa; phylum Chordata; class Actinopteri; order Labriformes; family Labridae; genus Xyrichtys; species Xyrichtys novacula. Next base: position 20,703,349 of record OY660864.1, on the reverse strand, counting down.
CCCCGATGACCTGCAAGAATTGTAATGATTTTTTATAAGGATTTCACCGACTTAAGTCTTTTCAATGGCATTTTAAAGCAGTTACGTGACTTTTCTCACCCTGCCTTCATCCTGGTCGTCTTCGTTTATGGAGCTGGAAGGAGATGGGGTGGCCGACTTGCTGGCAGGCGGTGATGGGGAAGTGTGGGTGATGTTGGGTCCTCCCATATTTAGACTCAGCTGTGCGTTGAGTTGGGATTGATTGATGGTGGTGAGCTGGTTCCTCGATATCATCCCATTGGGGCTGTTCATGTTGATAATGGACTTCATCACCATGGCGGGGTTGGGAGCGTACTGGCGAAGATGGCCCGGTCCAACATTCTGTAAAAGCATTGATCAAAGGTGGTTTAATTAGTCAGTAATAATCAAAGGTATGATTCCACTGATCCTTTCCCCTCTGCTTTCATGCTCTGAGGTTTGAGCTGCCTTTTCATTTACCCAGCTCAAGGATATTTCTGTCCCTACTGTGACACCCTACTGCCCAGTGTACAAAGCTCATGAGACGATATCTCTTCACCAGAGAGGAAATCCAGTCACTGGTTCTGTGGATTGTTATGTGGCAGATAGCATGTCACAATGTCCCGGGTCTTAAATGTCTCAATTACAGACCATGATAAATTATCTTGACACCAGAGAGGCCAACTTTATAAGCCAGTAATAGATGGCTGCACAGCTCAGTTGATTCATTTCGAAACGCTATTGTATGGAAATCTGTGACACAGCCTTTGACTGCCTGGTCCCTTGAGGGCAACAGTGGATGCAGATCCCTGTGTGGTACACAACTTCAAATGCTACGATAAAAAGACTGTTGGAGTCACAGTTTGTAAGCATGAACCTATATGACAGTTGTCTTTGAGGCTGATACAAGCCTGTGTGCATCAGAGAAAGGCTCTTTTGAGGTTATAACTCTGTGAAATAGGCACCTTCCAGACATTATATTTGACCACACGATATGGAGAATACTTCTATATAGCACAGTTGCAGGTGTTGGTCTTGGATGCTGCATATAATATTGCTATTACATATCAACCATTATGCCAGTCAATGCAGTGATCCACATGGCCCCTAAAAATCAACTGGTTTCAGGTAAGTGTTGGTGTGACCGTGACAAACAACAACAGAGGAGGTGTAATGTCATTCAAAGATAAGTCTCAGCTGCCAGCATTCATCAGCCAATAAAATGTTTATTCTTTCATGATCTGACCCTTGGATACTTAGTATCAGCCAACGTTTAGGTATTGGAAAAGGTATCAGGAGGGAAAAATGGTATCTGAACATCTCTTCCATAAAATCGACTCCATAAATCAACTGTCTGAAGGGATAAAACCTAAGAGCTTTGGACAGGTTCCCTTCATTTTACCTTCCAGAGTTTAGAGTAATATCATTCTCCGAATGTCTTTCACCTTTTTCCAAGCTGAAACATTTTGTTCTGGAAAGAGTCTAGGAGAAGGTGTAGGCAACATGTTTGCATTGATTGTGGAGAGAATGAAATTACAAGCACTGCCAGCTCCCCAGAGGGAAGACTGATCAGAGAGGCAGCAGAGCTGACATGGAACAGAAACACAACAGAAAAGGTGATTTGTTCTCCCTGGGTACATCCATCTGGTATTCAGCAGCACAAACCCAATCTCTCCCAACATCAACACATCATAAACCCACACACCTGGCTTTATTGAAAGAACCTTATGAATGCCGCTCTTCAAAAACAATATTGTAACACCATTTCAGACAGAAACATATTGGATCTACAATCCATTTCTTTCTCATATAGCATGTCTCCTGCTTATCATAAATACAATCTCTGAAGTGGGAGCGGATTTATATTTACATGTGATGGGAAGATTCAGTGAGAGGTGAGGCCAGGGTGGGAGAGAAATTGAAGACATATTGTTGTGGTTCTTCAAATATGGGAGATTTCAGTTTTCTCTCATATAAAAGCTGCAATAAACAAGCCCATGACCAAATGGCTGTGATTTACATATCTGCAACCCACCATGTTCCAAGTGCTATTGTCATCTTCATTACTGGGAACATAATGGCTCGCAGTTTGCTCTCTGCTCACTGCGAACATCAAAGACACACACACTGAGCTCATTAGTTGTGGCCATCTGTATAATATCACTTTTGCTCAATCCCAGTGATGCACTTTTGACTCAGTGCGATGGTCCTTCCTCTGTTTGTTTGAAATCTGGTGGTTTCTGCTTAAATGTGCTTTGGATGTTGTGCAGTTTTTTGAAAAATATGCACCGATGACCACAGCTGAACATTTCATCATATCACTCTCAACAGCCTGATAAATGTCGTTTTATATCACGTATTGTGGAAATCGCCGGAGTCACGGTAATTTTATTTTTTATTCAATGTGAGATGAAAGAGTGGTGACAGTTACAGTGAAATGCTAGCATTAGTACACGTCTGATTTGAATAAAAAGATAACAGCTAATAACACGGTGGTGAAAGAAATCATCTTAAGTAACCGTTTCCTTGATTGTGAACATGAATCTGGTACTAAGATGTTTATTTATGTCCCTGTGCCTTCTCATTTGCATTTTGATTGCAGTATTGTCAGCAGTCACAGCAGACGTCTAACTGGATATTTTGATAGTCATCGTAAATCTGCATGGAAGTCCTTATCTTAAGTACAGTGGCCAGATGTGTCCTCCTGAGCCAGGTCTGTGTGTGTGTGTAGGTGTGCTGTTGTCCATCTTTGTGTTCAAATCAATACTTGCTTTTCTTATGTTTATGTTTTCAATATCTCTCCTTGTCTTTCTTTTATTTTGAAATCTGATCCGGCTCACAGAAACAAAATCAAGCATATGCTGCAAAAAGAGAAAATAAATGCTTGTTCGGTACTTGGCCTGCACACTTAACACAGCAAACACTCCACAAACAGCCACATGAAGTGCTCTGAAAACTAGCAAAGGCTGGGAAAAAAACACACTATTGACAATGTGTGAAACCCTTCACACAATAAACCCTGGCCAATAAACACAGCAGCTGGACTCAAGTCACAATATTACGCATCCAGAGAGCGATAAAAATCTTCACAGTGATGTGAATGAAAGCAGGCTCCAGTCTGCTCTTAAAGATATTAGAAATCAGAATTTGGGGGGAATGTATGAACATTGGCACCATGTACTGAGCTGTAACAGGCTGAAAAGAATGTTAACAAGTTCAATTTCCATTCAATCAATGCCAGAGCTCTTGGAAATGTTCCATGGCAGGAGAGGGGTAAAATCATCTATATGGTAATTATAAGGATGAATCCCCCAGTAACTTTCGCCAGCATGAAAGGTCAGTCCTATTAAAGATAGTTTATCAGCGTGCTGCACATATTCCTTTACTTGCCTTCTAAACGGGTACATCATTTTATTTTTTTCCCTCCATTTTCAGCAACCTGCTGAAGTCTGTGCTTAAGCCAAATGAGAAAAATGGAATTTTGAATGCCAGTAAAGGCTATAATAGCATGAAGATAAATTGTTTTTCTTTCCCTTGCCCTGTCTCAGTCAAACACACTCCTCTGTCTCTGTCTCTCTCCCTCTCTCTCTCTGTCTCTGCTGCAGACCCACTCTATCTATCTCCCAACCTCTCACCCCCACATTAAAACAAATCTCTACCCCACATCTCCCCCCCTTGAATATGAGGTCAGTAGCCCCCTTCCCCTGAACTCAGTTTGGAACAGCCACTGACCCATACCCCTCTCCACCATTTCTCCTAATGCATTATGGGTATTTAAAACTTGTCCAACATGACATCATTTCATTTTGAGTGCTGCCTGAGAAAAGTAAATTACAGAATCAATCATGCAGAAGGTCAAGCTGAGACTTCATTACAAGTATTGCATGCCTGCATGAATATCTTTCATTTCTGACTGACCCAATATGTCACAATAGCTGTCTGTGGAAGGAGAAAGGAAAAAAAGAAACGGAGCGAGAAAAAAAAATCCACTCTCTTAAATTGATGTACAACTCATGTCAGTGCTTCTTGGCTTGGAAGGGAGATAAGAGGAAAGTGTAGAAAAACATGCTTTCAGCAACACTGCTCACATTTTCCATTTAATTCAGGATACAGTGGTTTTTGACCGGTCAAAGCTGAAAGTATTATACTCACTGGCAATCTACACAACATCAGGAAATATCAAATCCTATAAACAAGTAGCTACAAATGGCTATTCCAGCTTGAGAGATGAGGTATTAGCATTTCTTTGCTGTTGGAAAAGCTAATGGGATGAGGCTGATAATGAAAAATATATAATGCATCACCACATGGTGGTAAATGTAATAAGACAGCAGGGCTCATATCTCATAAATACTGATTTTAACATCTAATAAAACTACTTGACTGCTGTAGGTTTCAGATCCAATCATGGGAGACATTTCAGTACATGCTTATATGTGTCAAGAAAACCTTCAAAATGTGTCGGAGGCACCAGGTGTTTTTTGAAATAGAACCCCGAGACCCTCGCTGTGCAGTGGGGAGAAAAATCGAGAGAGAAATTGTGAATAAAGCAATACAGGCAGCTCTAACTCCAGTACTATTTGGCACTATTGAGATTCAATCACAAATCAGGAGGACACATGCTGGGAGACAAAAATGAGAGTCAGAAGCTTGTTAGGAGAGCAGATTAAATAAATAATGACTTCAGATTCAGGGCTTGCCAAGCGCACTGCAGCTGAGAAAATGTATTTCTCTTTGTAGAAGCCTGGCATCTGTGGCCAATTTGTGAGACATACGCTGAACATTATGGGGAGAGGAATTAGCAGAACACTTGGCAATGCAATGACATGGAAAGAGCTTTTGAAAATAGCCCAGGTATGTTCACTGGTTTGCTTTCTCATTAAGTTGTGATAAGAGACACACACTACATATTCTCAAGCAGCGAGCTGGAGCACACAAAGAAAAACCAAGAAGAGTGTTTGGGAAATATGAGCATGCTGGCTTGATGAAAAATGTAATTGCAATAGTACAAGGTTTATTTGTTTGCCCCTGCAGCCATAACAAATAACACAGAATGTAATCATGTATATAAGGTTGTCATTCCTTTATCAGTGTGCTGACAAAATGACAAAACACCCCTCTTAGGGCCTTCGTAAATCATTGTCCCTGTGTTTGGAGCGTACTGCAAACCTCGCTGTTACTTATCTCATTTAAAAGTTGTGTTCTTTTTTCAAGACAAAGATAAAAACCACAGATGAATAGGATTTCTATAGGCAAAAGACTTTTGGGGATCAATCCCATTTGCAGGAGAAATGAAGGGCCACCGCAAGCCTTTCCTGCCACACAATGTGTGATGACTGATAACGGTGAGTAGTGTGCCGACGACAATGCCACGAGGCAAGGAGCAGAAACCCACATTCTCCCCTCGTATTTTAATAGAGTCCCCGCACAATCAGAGACATGAGCCATGCAAATGGTGTTAAAGAGGAATAATGTTTGAGAATCAAATCTAATCCTCCAGCAAGTCGTGAGAACAGTCAGGAATGTAATTGTGTCAAGGCTCCGTTTCTTCCAGATGTGGAAAGCTTAACTGACCATGAAATGAAAATTCTTTAGGCAAAAGCCTTCTGGGGCTCACTTACTGTATGAAGCAGAGATCTTTTAAAAGCTGCAATTATTTTACATGCCAGAAGCATGGGAGCAAGAAAAAAAAAGCTGTAAAATGTTACAGCCTCCTTCCCATATGGAATGTAAATAAATATCTCCGATATCAGTGTGATTCAACAAATGTGTTAGAGAAAAGGTGGGGGGAAGCAATGGGTCTAAAACACTTTTTATTCACAGTTATAATGATCATGCCACCTCTTCTCAATGCTACGTGTCTGCTGGTTCACAAAGCAAATTCAGCACCATCGCTGTCTTCTTTCTGCTCATGCCTGTGTCCTTCTTTTCTTCTCTCCCAAATGAATCTTTCATATTTTTGTAATAGGACTGTAAGACAACTAGTCAGCCTGTGACATTTCCATTTTTCCTCCTCAATGCTTCTATGATTGTGGCATTTGAAAATGTCTCCCCACCCCAAGACAACAATCTTACAATCTATAGCCCAAACAGCATCAACATAAAGATGGTGATTTCTCTGTCTTTTCCTTCTTTGACCAAGTGCAACACAAAATAAAAAATAAAGTGGATTATGTAAATCCAGTCCTTTGTGGACAGTGATGCAGAGTAATACAGCATTAAAACAAAGCTGATCTTTACGCTAAATACAGCATATGTCTTCTCTGAGGACCTCGTGTGACATTGGGCAGAAGCATGCATCAGCATTTACAGCCCCACAAAAAAATGGCATGTGGAGGCAGCATGAATTAAATATGAGCATGTGAAACTGTGGCACTTTTGGGTCCCATGTTCACCGCCCTTCTGGGGCTGAATATGCTTTGTAGTCCTAACACCTGTGATCTTTTCACATTTGCTCACCTTACAGAGAGGGGATCATCCACTCTCTGTGTGCTTTTTTGAAAAAAATTCCTCACAGTAAGTAACATAATATCATGACATTTACTCAATGTGATCATATACCTCCTGTGTTGTAAACAAGGCCAGATGCTGCGCCAGATGCGCTGACAACAGGAGCCATACGCAAACTGTGAAGGTGACATTACGGATCAGTGAAAAAAAAAGAGCTTATTTAAGGAATATTTGCTTCTCTTATCAATGGTCTACAATACTTCAAAGCAGCGATGCCCTAAAGCTGCAGACCTGAATTTTTGCCGGTATCCAAGTCTGGGGAAAGAGACTTGAAAGAAAACACTGCAGAAGTATGTGATTGCTGAAAAACTCAAAACTTAGCAATAGTTTTGTCTTAAAAAGGTGTCATGTTAGGTGTCATTTAAGTCTTTTTTTAAAGATATGAGAAGATATTGTTTGTTTTAAGTAAAATCTCTTATTTCAATATCATTTATTTATAATTCTTTTTCTCAGTTTGTCTCAGTTTTAGTGTGAAATGTCTTAGAATAAGACGTTTTTATGGCTTTTTCAGGTTATATGACTTAAATTAAGCCTAACAGACACTTCTTACTAGAAATGAGACTTACTAAGATGAGGTTATTTTTTCAGTGTTTACTAATTTTGTCTAGTGCTGCACTCTTTGCTAATAAAGCTCTGCTGATGGTTGTTGTCAAATGATGATTTAACAAAATACAGTTACTATTTTTGGATGAATTGGTTATGGTATCGACCCATTTCAATGACAGTCAAACTTTTTTGGCAGTATTGGTATTGGAACAACTATGATATCAGTATCAGCATCTAAACAGCTCCCTTACTGATATTAGCTTCTGTATCATGACAACACTGATATTTACGTAGAAAAAATGAAGTTTACATTTGGTATACCATTAAAAAACCACATTTAAAGCTGCCTTTCTCAGTGGAACAGCTACCAGAGCGGTGCCACAGCAGCATATCTGAGTGTTGACATGTGAGAAGAACATTTCTCTACTCTCCAAAAACAAACTTCTTCATTATCTAGTGTTGTATACATAGCGGTGCTCACCACAGGTTGGCCATTGTTAACAGACACCCCTTCCTGGTCCATCATATTGCGTGAGATGGTAATCGAGGGCAGATCCAGGCTCTGAGGCGGGAACTGAGGGATTAAGGGACCCCTGTGTGGAGCTGGAGGCTCTGGCATCGCCGGGTAAGGTGAGTCCACGTCAGATAGACCCAAACCAGACTCAGTCTCGGGTGGAGGTGTGATGGGGGGTATCTCAAACTCCTCGTCTCCCAAGCTGGGTGTATGAAAAGTCTGCAGAAAGTGAGAAAGGGAGGAAAAAAGAGGAAAATCGTGAAATGAAGCAACACAAAATAGCCAGGAAGCATCTGCTGAGGTGGGTCTTATCTAACATGCCGGATGGAAACCTTAAGGGATTAAATCAGACAACTTTGTTTAAAAGAGGGAGTGTTTTAGTAGAGTGGTAATACACTTGTCTGTAAGTGCACTAAGATGTAACATTTCCTAAACCTATTAAAGTCCACTTTGAGGAAGAAGGAGACAGAATAAAGCGAGAGCAGAGGAAGACGTCAAAAGCAAAAATATCAAGCCGCAATCACGGGAGAGAGAGAAGGAATACACGATAAAAGCCCTTAATCTTGAGGATGGAAGATGTTGGGTTGAAGTGCAGTGAAAATACACGTCACAGGGAGATGGGTTTAAAGAACATTTTCAAAGATTATTACGCTTGGCCAGAAGTGTTCCTTTTTGTTCCCCTTGCCTGCACCCTTAAATCTGCTCATCAAACAGCCTAATCCTTCTGCCTTTCGAATTAAAGCTTTTGGTCACACTTAATTTGCTTATGTGCCTTCTTGGAGATGGGACTGTTCACCTACTTGGGTCTTGTTTTCATCTGCACATTGCATTAAGCTTCTCTCTGGAAAGCCAATATATTCATGTCCTCACAATGACCATACCGCAGGTCCACAAACATGCAGCTGAACACAGGGCCAAACAGCATGCTGTCTGAGGCGCCGGGCTTGGCTGCTGCTGCTGCTGCTGCTAAGTAACTAAAACCCCTTCAAAGCATGGGCCTCCTGCTAGAAGTGACATGATTTTACCTGCTAGCATTTGGCATACTCCACAAAAGCAGAGTGGCAAAGCGGTAAAATCAGGTTAGGTTTCCAGTATTAGTGGATGTGTTCAACAGACAGAAAACATAAATGCATCAAGTAGACGCTATAAAACACAAATGCTGAGCTTGTGCTAACCTCGAATGCTCCTTTCTTGTCCTTGCCTTGGGTCGCTATGAGGCACTGTTTAAAATTGGATTTGGGTGGCTTTATCAAAAACTGGATTTTACTGGCAAGAGACAAAATAACTAACTTAGGGGGTTAAAAATAGAGATGCATGATCCATTTTTTTCCCGATCCAATCTGATACCGATACCTGGGCTGAGCATATCGGCAGATATCCAATACTGATTCAATACTACTGTTGAATGAATGAACTGTATACTTTGCCCTGTAAGTGAAGGCATCAGGCTTGACATTAGCCTTGTTAACAGTAAGGTAATAAATCAACACAGATATTAATTTACTTAATATTATTTATTTTTGATCGCAAAAATAGAAAAAAAGAAGACTGGATCGGACTGCTGGATCGGCGCCATTCATCATTCATCCAATCCAGTTAATTTGTCAATATCGGAGCCGATATCCGATCCAAATACTGGATCAATGCATCCGTAGTTAAAAATGGGAGAAAATCTACAATTTTGCAAGAATCTTTCAATTTCCTGCATAGTTATTTCACTTTCCACACACCTGCATTTATGTTTCAACAGGACTGTGAGCCCCACAGAGGATCGCACCTCGAGATATACCCATCCTGTCGAAAAGGTTCCTCACACAGCTGTTAAATTGTGGCTTACATCGAGTCACTCTAATCCATTTCTGCAGGAATCACACAAATATAAGGTTCTACTGACCCCAAACCTGTAAATGTGATGTTTCTTATTACGGCAACATACAACAAAGGCTAACCAGACGTGTCTTCTTCAGCTTCATCTGCCACGTCTTTCTGTATCCAGATTGGGATAGAAGAACAGAAGGAAGACAACAGAGGGAATATGCCAACACAGCCCTTGATTAGGGAGTATTAATGTTCCCCTTGCTTGCTTTAGCACACAGACACTTGAAACTAATTCATTGCCTACTCAGGGCAGCTGTCTTGACAAGCACTGATGAATTCCAGTGGCAGAGTTAGCTAATAGAGTTTTCTTTCCCCCTCTTTCCTTTCTCTCTCCTCCTGCTCCCTACCACTGTTTCACTTTTCAGTGCTTGTTTCACAGCTAGAGAATCAGCTCTCCTTTCAGAAGGAGCTAAGGTCATATTCATCACAGCTCTGGCCTCTGGCTCGCAGAGTGCAGAATAAATCACAAGAACCTTCAGTAGGAAGCACTTCCTCTGAGTCCTCTGCTGTCATATTATGCTTCAGTCCACTTAAAAAGCCTCTGGAACTTACTTCACCATAATGCCTATTCAGCAGCATGTGAATCAAAACACAGAGGGTTTATAAAACTGAGCGACTAAACTGTTATGAGTCACGGACAAAAAGCTCCAACAGAAAATGGGAAGGATCAGAGATTGTTCATCATCACTGTCTCCATTCATCTTTTGTAAGATCTCCAGTGGAGTGGGGTCAACCTCCACACCAGCTCTGAAATCTACGGTCCCTTTCTCATCTGTGTCATATCATGTAACAATCTGAAAGCCCTGGCACACTATTATAATCTCTCTGACTGAATAAGAGCCCTGTCTGAGGCTCCCTTTTTCCAGTACAGCCATTTATACTGAAAATATTTACACAGACCTGAGCTGAAGCAGGACACGATAACACATTCTCCTGATCGTGCTCTAATGCGAATACCATTTGCAGGAGTAAGTGAGTTTCTTTTGATGTTACATTGTGAAAGGTAAATCAGGGCAGAACTACAGTATATAGGCCACCGGCTCCTATAGGCTGCTGCATTGTGGCCTGAATTACAGAGCTAACCTGGAGATTTGAGAAGCCAAAGACGGAGGTTGGCTGAGGTGAGCTCCACTTTAGTGGGGGAAAAGCACTAGCATGACTTTGACCTTTAAGCAAAATGCAGACATGTACTTGGGGAATGCTGGCGTTTAGTTTCGACAATACAGAATAAGTCGAGGAAAGAAAAAGAAACAGATTACTGAGCGGGAGGGAAGCTAGCACGAGATCAGTATCTCAGTCTGTGCTTGTGTGCATGGCTTCTCTTTGTTAATGATGATACAAATTAACATCTGCACCAGGGGCACTGATAATGGAGACATGGCGTTTGTGTCTCATTTGGGGGGTATGGAAGATGTCAGCTGTCTGCGAAGAAAAGACCCTCTCCCTGGGGAAGAAGTGCCAGATTTTACTGGAACCCACAGAGTGTTACAGTGTTGCACACTGTCTAGTATCATTTCACATAAAGCCAGTCTAATTCTACACCCAGAGCAGCTTAGGGGGCTCTGATCGCAGATTAAGAGATGCACAATCCACTTTCTTTGCATCACCACCCTGATTATCCATTTAAATTGTTCTGAAAGGCTCAACAGAGCCAAGTGCCAAGACAGATGCTGGCTTGGGATGTGTGGGCATGTGCACATTAAAGGGTGGGCAAGTGTCTTGTCTGTCCACTGGCAGCCACAGGGTCCAGTGGTATGAAGGCAGAGCAGAGCAGAGCAGAGCAGGGCTTGTTTACAGAGAGGTCTGATGTATTGGCCATCGACATCCAGAGCTGGTGCCTTACAGCACAGATGAGGCTGACAATAATGATGCAAGTATTGAGTCATACACCAAACATTGGATGGACTAAAATGGGCTCATAGTAATGATAAAACAAGGTTTTTCAAAGTTTTTACAACATGTCAGGAAATTCTAAATAATCCCATTTATAGCCAAAGAAACATCTTACTAAAAAACCGTCAATGCAAAACTTGTGGTGGTAGATAAAAGAAGCCTGTCAAACTGCACTTTGGCAAGCTTGGACCATCATATTCTGCAGGCTTTACCAATACCTGATTGATTCAAATTCACTTGTTAAGATATTTCCTAAAGCAATGTCACCAGCAGTGTTTACAGGGGTTGGTGTGGAGCGTGTGCACATTTTTAAGTTGAACAGTATATCTTGATTTAAAACACAATCCCAGTGTTTTAACTCTATCAGACAGATAAAACTGTGTTAACAAAAAGGGACACATGCTATTTTTGGAAGGACTAGGATGAGGTAATTTTCTCCTCCAGTCTTTTTTTTCCAGTGTTTGGCCCTATGCTCCCATGGTGCTCTGTCAATACCAGGACAAAGAGCAAGAAAAAGCATTTTAGGCATCACTCCCAGTCCTTCAATAAACTTAGTAATGCAATTCACAGATGCAATAACTAGAACTTGTTAAAGGCAGCAGCATGCAATTACTGCATATAATAGGCCTCAGAATCAATACAGACAGGATTGAGGATCCAGTTTCAACGATATAGACGGGCAGAGTGCAGCTACTCAAATGACAACATCATCCACGGCACCCTTCGTCAACATTAGTTCAAATTTGGATCATTTGTAGTCCATTTCTACATATTTATAGATCATTACAAGTCTCTAATTTGATTGAGAAGGTAAAGCGATACATCTGAGTGGAATACAATCTCAGTGTACAGTATCCTTTTCCCTGAGGAAAGCAGTCAAGCTTTCTCTGCTAGGATGTATGCTTTACCAGGAACACCAAGGTCATCTTATCTTATCCTCTAAGTGCAAAAGGTAAATGATACATTGACCATCTAAACAACAAATACAAGGAGGCATTCTAACAAGGAGGCATTCTGGTTTGTGCAAGTCCTGTATTCACCTGCATTACATTACTAGGAATTTTGTGGTGCTCATAGCAGCTGCATGTAAACAGGTTCATATAAGGCTTAAATGGCTTTTGTAAAATTACACGCTGTATTATTACAAGTTAAAGTGTAACTTTATTAAAACTTCCTTTTGAGTATTAAAATAACAGAGCTTTCATTTTACTAAAAAATCATAAATATATAAGACTTGACGTCTTATGCTTTGACATACTCAGCGTGGCCTGGATTTAGGAGTAGGTTTATGGTTTGAAAATTGCACAAACATACTTTGACAAACTGTCAAAATGTGTCAAAGTGATGTATTTCAAAGATTAGAGATTAATATATGCATTTTATTTAGACAGAATTACATTAGAGTGGAGAGACAGAAATGAAGTTCAGATATTTAAAGTTCAGGGATGCATCTTAGTTTGATCTGAAACAACAGCTAACCAAATGTGGAAGCATAAATTTAGCCTTGCTGTCAAAGTTAGTTGTTCATCAAAAGGCCTTCATGATAAAAACTTCCTCTCATGCTGTATTATCAGCTAGACAGACATCGTCTTGGTATTGATATAACAATACAGTAATGACAGATTTAAACTTCAGAACATAACTTTAGTCTTATTTTAGCAACAAACAACACTGGACACTCATTGGCTTAGCAAGCAAAAGTTAAACTTAAGGCCTTGTTTTGACGAGAAAAGTCCAAACAGACATTGGAAAGTGTCCCCTTTGGATTTGTATTAGCATGTTAACACGGTGAAAATAATTTGCTTGCATACAAACCTGAAAAATGTGTGCTGGAGCACACATACCAGACTAATAGTTGAGCGTTTAACTTTGTTGTTAAACCCTGTTCAAGTTAACATGCACCTGTGCAGAGGAGTTCTTCAGCAGAGCAGAAGTGTGAATAAACTCAGCTGAGTCAGTAGCTCAAAGACACACTGCTCGTCACTGTTATTATTGCTCCTCTACTTGTGAAGTGGTATTTGACTAGGAGGCTGTGGCGTCAGTTTTTCAACTATCTCCAGTTTAATGTGAGGATGGACAGGGTGGTGTTTCCAAATATTCAACTATATAACCCCATTTTAAAAGTGAGTTTTCAGCCATAGAAAATGATGTTTCCTATCAAATACATTTTCATGTAAACAGCCTCCAAGACTTCTCTCTCTCTCTCCAAAGCACAATACCATCTGTGCCCTAACACTGGAAACAGTTGTTCCTTTTGATAAAATGCTAATGAACCAGGCTATTATTGTTTTCAAGAAGCCCCCCACCCAAAAAAAAAAAAAAACAGCCCATCCCCCATTTCTCTGACTACCATAGAGGGCCCTCACAGTTGGGGGCTGAACGTCCTCTGAGCAGCTTGAGTTGGCGTGGTCTTTGCTGCAGTGGACCTCAGCACCCAGGCATACAGAGGATGCGCCTACTCAGCATAAACATGGGACTGAATGTAACGTCTTCTGTAACATGTCTCTGTAACGCACCCTCTTAATGAAAGTAAGGTCACACACGTAAAACCTACAAATGCCACACTTTGATCCCCACCACTCCTGTGACATGAATGAAAACAATGAGGTTAACAATGACATCCATCCCACTATTCTGGGGCCGTGTAGTGATGCTTTGCTGTGGGTTTTGGAGCTAGATCAATCTCCCCTGCTAAACTGGATGAGATTGGCCCGTTTGAACCACAGAGGATGATGGGTATTTTTGGTGCACTTGTCTCTAATGACAGGGCAGTGAAGTGGGTGGAGGGGGAATAGAGCGGGTAAATTTAGCACACTGTTAGGACTTCTATAGCTCAGGGAGGCGGGTGTATACCTCCAGAGAAACAGTTTTCCCCCTCCTTTCTTTCAATGCATCAGTACAATACACAGTTTTACTCCAGCAGCTTCAACAGATTCAGATCACTGGTGACATTTCACTTTTTGTCGGTGCCAGCACATAAAGCGGCTCTCAGACTGACGCAGCTATGGAATCTTTCTGGGCTCCTTCATTACATCTTTGAAAAGAGAAAGACAACAAGTGTTTAAATTCTCCGCTTTCTTGGATATAACGTTATCTTACTGTGTGCAGTCAGGACAGTCAGATCACATCAGTGTCAGCTCTCACAACTTACCAAGAGGCAATATATGGTGAGCCAAGCTCTTCTTTCCTGTAAGCTTATTGTCTTTGTGGGTTTTCAAGACAGGTAGCATTTGAGCAGACAGCTTTTCAGGCAATAAAATAAAGTTGGCTGGGACAAAGATGGAGCCCAAATGGCAGTTAATCATTTTGAGTGTTTTAGAGGGCTTTCTTGTGTCATATAAAGGGCTGATACTCTATGATATTTACTGTTGCCAACTTTGCAGAACTACTTTTCCTTTCATAGCAAATCCTGAAGTATGAAGACATTATTTCCAGAGAGCAGTGTCTCTCACACACACCAAATAAAACATCCATAGAGTTAACACTGAGAAAACAAAGTTATTGACTCAATTCTTATTAAAGAGCAGGTTTTGATTGGTTGAATTTAAGCTTTTAATTCAACATAGAGAAAAAAAAGATGAGGTGTACTCACATCACCGGCGGCGAGCAGGGCGCCGTTGGCCTCGGTCATGTTCATGTAGTTGTTGTTGTTCTGGAACTGCGAATGAAAACAAAAACACACAATGAGCCTGCTAGTACCCAGATAACACCAAGTGCAACTTGAGCTCACCCCTTTCATAATAGACACCTGTCACTCAAACCGGGTCTAACACTTAGCTCTGAATGTTTACACACAGAGTTAACCCTTTTCTCTGTGTGCACGAGAGCATTCGGCCACTCTGCCTTTATTGTGACGACAGGAGGAATGTGAGAGGCCCGGGCACATTCAAACCAGGGTAATGAGAATCTGGCCTGGCCATTCAGCTCTTACGGGATCGCAATTAAGGATATGTTTGCATCACAAAGCCAAGTATCAAGATGCAGTGGCAGGTTATTAACTTCAAATTAACTGAGGGAGGGGAGTGACACGGAGAGGAAATAAGAAAGTGGAGAGAGTTATGATACGATGGGGGGCGGTTTGGGTTTACAGGAGCTGGGTTTTGCAATTTTCTCACTTAACATGAGTTTGACATTTATCAACAACTTTGAAAACATTAATCTGATTTAAGAGAGGGATCTTTTCAATGAGTAAAAAAGTGTCCACACTGGAAGCACATGCCTGTTCTGCTGTTCTTCAGGCTGACTTGAGAGCAACGACAGCGTAACCACAAGAGGTATAAGTTCCACACTGCAGTAACACACTACTGTTTAAAATGGTTGATAAGCCACTCAAACCCTATACTTTGGGAAGAAATAACATGTTTTCACAACATACACCCTCCCAGACCCACACATAGCCTGCTGGCAAAATGGCAGCCACTTCCTTTTCTTTTGAGACACAACCAAGCTGACAGGTAGGAACAATGGGACACAGAATGAAGAATTATGGGCTAGCAGCTGGGCCCAGGAGCACAATGCACCTCTCTGTGAGCAAGGAGAGCAAAAAAACCCAGCCTACACAGAACGAAGGAGAGATAGGAGTTTGCGTCTTCATGAGGTTCCACTGAGAACACATTTTCAACAAAGCTCTGCAGTAATCTCTTTTGTGTGTTTGTTACAAAGTCACTCTCTTAAAACATTATGACAGATGAAGAACTCCATGCACAGAGGGAGGGAGAAAAAAAATGGCCTCTTATCTAAGCAGAAGCCAAACAATAGTGGAAACAAATTAAGATCAGAGTGAACTGAGAAGTGCATTAATACATTTTCTAGCCCTTTGTGTTTTTTTCCCCCTTCGCCTTTTCTTCTGAGTGGTTAGTATGCGAATGTAATTACCGAAAGAACTGCTGCTAATCAACTGCGAATGGTATCCATTAATTAGTCTATGCCCTGGAGAGAGAGCCGGGAATCAGCAGCAATGTTAACAGTGTTACGCACCAATGAGAAGAGAGCCACAAGCTCTGCTCGCAGTGGCTGAAGCAGGTGGTTGGTGAGCCTTTGGTGTTGTCTTACCTGGAGCTGCCCCACTAAACTATATCTGAGTCAAACACTGGGGGTTTGCATGTTTTCACAAATACAAAAACACAGTGTTGTAAAGACACTCCTCAAGTGAGGATATTCTGTCAATAACAGGCACCCCTTCATTTCCCAGCTGTGTGTAATTTGGAGACATGACACGGCTGGGTTACGTCAGCCACTCGGCTGGTAATTAACCTTATGCTGGGCTTATCTAGGAAGTGTTACTCTGTCCCCCTTCTTCTTTTAGATAACAAATTGAAGTCTCAGAGATATCCTTCTTCATTCAAGCACTGGGAACATTGTTCTGATTGTGGGGGAGATATGGTTTCATGCAGTGGTGTCTCTGTGTCTTCTATCCTTGTATCTCTCTGAATGAGATTTTGAAGAATACAGAGAGCTGCTCTTAATTTGAAGTAGTTCGATAAGAATTCAGGGATATAAACACATTAGAAATCTCTTAAATTTAATAAAAATTTGTGTTTGCTTTCTTACCCAGCTTCATCACCGGTTGTGTGTGAATGTCTTGGCTGCTTTCGCAGTCACACATTTTCTACATGATTACTTTCTATGCTGCACAACAGCGTTTAAATTGGATATCTTCAACAGCGTGTAAGTGCTTACAATTCATAAAGCAATGTGTCATTACAACCAGCATCATACTGGGAGGTGTGGCTGGAATACATACTGTAAGCACAGGAATTAAGCAAATTGCATTGACGTAATTAGGAAAACCCAACCAAGTTCAGTTCTAGTGCTAATTAGTGATGTGGAACTCCCTTGGCTCTGTCTCTGAGTCACGTTTTACTGTGTTTTAAGACCCTTTAAGTGCAGTTCCACATCTCCTCAGAGAACTGTGACTAACATCCCAAGTAAAGTCCCCTGCCACCAGTATCAATCTTTACCGTTAAAAGCTGTACTATGTGGTGGAGCCGCTCAGGCCTAGGGCCTTAGAGGACAACCCAGAGTCGAGAGTGGAGATTATTATTGTTATTCCCAATTCATTTCTTTTTTTTGGTTGGGGGGTTGGGGGGCACATTCTGTGTTCCTGTTCATGGGGCATCAGTGATTGAGTCAAATGCCAGATGAAATTAAGTGTGATTGGAGGGACCGTGAAGCTGACGGAAAGGACTACACTAAAATGGGTCAGTGCAGACAATGAAGGCTCAGTAATTAAAACGATGTGACGAGATAGTACAGAGATGCGTTGGACATGTGAGGGCCAAACACTTGCATGGGTGCACATATCTGTATTTTTGAATCAGATTTGTAATGTGTCAGAGGGATGGGGAAATCGATGAGTTGAAAAAGTTGAAGATGTTACATGCACTCAAAAGACACCTCACTTCTCATTTCCAAAAGGTAACCATGCACTTTTTGTAAGAGGCCAAAGGAAAGCCATAGAAAAGATGGGTTTTAAAATAGCTGTGGGTAGGAGGCTTTTATTGGAGTGGATTCATCGTTAAAGGTGCTGTGTAATACAAGTTGCACTAAGAGCCAGACATGGCTACATGGCAGAGCAAACACTAGGCACTCAGTGTTTTTATTTCTCCTTCTGCACCACCAGCACATTTCTTCAATAATTGTTTAACAGGGGAGAATTAAGAGCTTACATGGAGCCTGATCCCAATGTGAAAAGACTCCACTGTCTGCATGATCGCAGGCAGACAAAAAAGCCTGGCAGTCAATGGGATGAATCTGAATTTCTAGGTTTTCTGAAAATGCATAATACTGCCTCTCTTTTCATTCTGGGTCAAGATAGCTCTGAGAGTCCATTTGAACACTTGAGTTAGGTTTTCATTATCAGCCTAAAAGGTTTCAATGACTTTTTAAACAAACATCAGCATGCATCACCAACATCTGCTTTTGTTTTGTTTTCTTAGTGCAGTCAGTGTAATTCTGATGCTCCCCTTTTAAATCCCAGCACAGGAATATTTGTATGAAAGAATGTCCGGTGGGAAATAAGGTGTTTTACAGCTATTATAGCAAACAAAATTATTTCAACCTCAGGGCGAACACAATATTGCACCAACATGACCCCATCCCACCCCCCCATATGATGGAGTAACCACCACACAGATCCTATCAGTAAACATGAACTGGACAACCCAGAATACACGCCTGAAGAGCCTCTGATAGCACAGCTGCCAGCTCTGCATGCATATAGATGGAAAATAAACATGCACTAGCCTATGAATTCACATCTGAGGACTGAATACTGCATTGTCAACAGCGATTAAAGGATAATGCATGACTGGAAAATGCAAAGTTTCATAAAAAAACAGCATGAAAATGAGAAGGTGATTTT
The DNA here is from genome assembly GCA_962446985.1 of Xyrichtys novacula. Classification (NCBI taxonomy): domain Eukaryota; kingdom Metazoa; phylum Chordata; class Actinopteri; order Labriformes; family Labridae; genus Xyrichtys; species Xyrichtys novacula. The sequence continues at coordinate 20,684,648 of OY660864.1, read as the reverse complement.
TTTAATCACCCTCTGGGAACGGTTCCTTGCTTTTCCAGTGTGATGAAAAAGTCATAACACAGCAATTGTCTGTCAGCAGGTAACCAAATTGGACACATTTTTCCTCCCCACTGAAAAACCACCAAACTAATTCAATCAAGAGCCTGGGCTTTTCCAGAAACATTTCAGCTGCTGACAAGTGATTTTACAGTACAGCTTGAGCTCAGTAATCACAGCCTAGCATGTGTTCTCTGGAACATGACACTTGTGCTAATATGTTCTGCAGCGGTCCCAATAAAGAGAGCACAAACACCACAGTTAAAACTCAACCCTCACTCCAGAAAAGCTGTGGTAATTTGTTATGCATTTTTTATGCAATTTCCTTAAAAGCTTGGACTACCACCAGTTTCGAGCCTCTCTTTCAGCAAAAAAGGACTGAAGCACTGTTTTTTTTTTTCTTCCTGAAATCCAAGTTGGACCCCTTTTGCCACTGGAAAAGTTATCTTCTGCTCCCCCAAGTCTTCTTCACCAACTACATGCTCATTTAAAACTCAATTCAGCATAAACACTCTGCAGCTGCCCCACTGGTGATTGTACGGCCTGCTCAAGCCCAGCAGGCCACCATGCATGCAGAGAAGAGCCGACATATATAGATACATTTCCTCTTACGTTTGCAGCAGTCAATTTGTAAAGCGACTCCGCAACACAGCATGTCCACACAGTCGGCGCACAACCTGTGTTCAGATCTGCAAGCCCAATCGATTGGTAATTCAGTTTAAAGCTAAAATCATTACTCCCCCAGCCCAGTACTGTCTTTCACCATTAAGACAGCAAGTCCTCAGCTACATAAGGTAGAAAAGAGTGAAGTTCATTGTAAGCATCTTACTCTTCCTCTACCTCTCTGTGTGACAGCCACTACGGGAGCAGAGAGGGTCTGGTGTGAGAAAAAGTCTGGGTCTTATCTGGGATTTAAATCAAGCCTGTGGCAGTTTTGTTCAAGCAGTTTGCAGGTAATCTTCTCTCTCACACAATGCCAACAAATGTGGCTCAAACCTGAGTCATCAGGCTGTCTTTTTAAGTATTTGATCAATGTGAAACAGGTTCAGGAATCAGGTTTAAGTTTGTAGCTTTAACTGTTTGTGGATATAAACCATGTATGCCTTTATTTATAAAACATTATTGATGGAAGTTGTTGTAAGAAAACCTTAAAGCAGAGCTTCTGTTTTAAAAAATCACTCCATGTGGTTCAGGGACATAACAGCCCTGTCATGGGCTATGAAACTGAGTTTGCATTTTCAACCAAAATGACAAGCTTATATGTCAAAACAAAGAAACTAACTTTATGCAATTACACAGCTCAGCAAGTATGCTTTATGTTTTTATGAGCTGCCCAGTCATTATAGCTGTGTTGAAAGACAGCAAGAAAGAGGCTATAGTTAGTGCATTCAGCACAAGCCTTTGCGGGGCAGTGTACTGTGTGCTAAACAGAGACACAGACAGACCAGAGTGAGAGATGATTTGCAAATCTTTAAAAATATTTCTGAATGAATTTAGCTAAAATTACAACATAAAGGCTGTCGATCTCAGAGGAGTAAACATCTGTCACTCACTGTAATGTAGCAGTCCACTCATATTTTACTATACAGTAAAACAAACAATAATAATATGACACGTATGTAAAGTAGTTTTGCACTGTTTTATTACGTTTTAATTTAAACATTAAGTTAATAAGCAGAAAAATATGTGCTCTGTGCTAAATGCAAATGTCAGAATGCCAAGATCAACAACTAAACTAATTCATGTGTTAGTGTTAGCATGTTCAAAGTTGTGTTGAGAACAAACTAAAGGAAAAGCACTTCTAACGTGGTTAACTACATGTTTCGGTTGAATACTGTTAACATTCAGGGCTTCTCTGTCATCATGTTTTCATTCCCAGGGGTTGATTTTAATTGTAACCAAAGCATCAATACAGTGACACATTCACACTGTAATTTTGTAGCCTAGCCATTGGCCACATCCAACACCATGTTGTACAATGGAACCAAAATACGCCTAAGTTCACTGTGGCTATTTTTTTCTCTCTCAGGTCTTAGACTTGCAAATGCTGCCAAAACAAAGCCGGTCTCAGCGTTTGTCATAATGGACCCACAGCCTGAGCACTGAAATCTCTGTACTATGAAGGTCAACAGCCAACATCCTTTTTTTCTAGCTGTTGAGTCTGCTCTGTACTCTCAAGAGCAAATCCTAAAAGAAAGCACAAGCTAAATGGGGTTCCATCTTTGATCTGGCGGGGTGCAAAGCCATTGGCCCGCAGCCACAAAGGAGCTTAGGCGATGGAGAGGGCCTCAGAAACATGGTGTAGCTTTCTCACAATGGCTGCTGTTGCATGGACACACAGCTCTTGAGGAGGCAACATGAGAAAGGCTCGGCTTGGCGCTGTTGTCTTGCTTTTGCTGCTAAAGCCATGTCTCAAGGCTGTTTACTCTCTGCAGCTTTGAAGCAACTCCAACTGGAGATGGTATCAGAGGTGTGGACTTTAACCCAACTCACTCGGCTCTGCTCTCCATTCCTCCACTACAGAGCGAGAGGTTGCTCTGAGGTTATGGATGTTAACACAAAATAAAATGGTTAAATGTCATACTGGAGAATAAGCGCCTTCTGCCACCGGAAATGAGTTTGTTTTTGTTGGTGCTAATGGTGCTGCTTCTTATGATTTGTCAGATGGCTGTGAGCTCTGGTCCTCTGATTCACATAAAGCCCTCCTGAAAGCTTCTGGGAGTTGAGTCCTCTCTTATTGCTCTAGCAGTACAGACACATTTTTCTATTCCCCGTGTGCTGTTACTGGCTTATACACTCATTATAGCTGGCTTCGGGAATGTGCTCAGTCAAGAGCTTTTAGTGATGGACTCAACACAATCCTCTATTTCTGATATAGTGATGGACATTTTTTTTTATTTTTGTTCTTGGACTTAACTGGTAAAATAACGCTTAAAGTACAGAAACCAAATAAAGACATCCAAAGCAGTAAAAGCTTTGATACGCAGCGCTCCTCTTTGAAAAATGTAATTGCCCGCCTGAAAAACAGAGAATTCTTCCAACATAACCAACAAAAATCAACAAAACTCCTCTAAACTGTTAGAAACAAATACATTTTCCCCTGTAGAAATGAATGTGTAGAGCTGCTTTCAGGTCTGGTCAAAGTTTCATTTTCTCTCCTATTAACTTGCTAATCAAACGTATTGAGTTCAGTGACATATTTTAAAACCTCTGGAAAGAATCAAAGTTAGTGTTCAACCTGTGTATTTTCTGTTATTCTAACCATAAGCCCACGCTAAGCACAGACTCAGTGCTTGTTCAATCTCTATAAATCTGAAAAACACAAACTGCTGAGCGGTGACTCATATATCAGTCTATTATATACTACAGGGTTGACTGTATTAAACAAATGGCTAGGCCTGCAGCTGGAAAAGAGAGGCAATATAGAGAGAGCAGAGGTTATTGTCTAATTTAAATCTTGGCTGCTTTCCCAGAGCTGTACCACATTCCAATTTGTGGCTGTGTTGCTTGGCGCTACTGACAGAGGTCCGGCTGCAAATACTCTCCGGCTGCTCTCCAGAAATGTGTCTCCAAAATGACGATCAACAAGTTGGCAGAGATTAAGGGAACAGCTCAGGCATATTAGGTAAAATAATGAAAATGTTCACACTGGCACGTGCCATTTTCTCACTCCTCCTGTGGTTGCAATAATGTATCTATAATCATTTTGACTAGACGTGCAACAACAAAGGCCCATAAAGAAAGCCAATATTCTGCATCTGTACCGTGTTTGAGCTGTGTAATGAAACAGCAGCTGGAAAAGACATCTGTGAACATGTTCATAGTTGCAGAAGGGTTGAGCAGCTCTTTGAAGCAATTAGCTATTTCAAGCATTTTCTCCTTGGCATACTATTGTCTGTTCGTCTGGTGGATTGACAGCACACCAGGACATCATTAGCAAACCTGTCGGCAGCTGAGTCGAGACATTGTTTTTCTCGTGACAGCAACCATCAGGCTAAGTGCTTCACTAATGTTTTTAGCAGTATTTAAACTCAAAATGTCACTTTAACATTTTTTTACTTCTAAAGCATCGTGAGATTAAGATGCCAGCTTTGAATAATTACAAACACTCAGCTTCAACTTTGATTCCATATCATTGCTCTGACATTTCAAGAGATGCAGAACAAAGACACACTACATATCTTTTAGTCAGCACGCACAAATTATTCCGTCTGTGTAAAATGACAGGTTGATGATCAAAAGCACATGAAGTCCTGGGGGTCTTCTGTGTATTAAAGCAGCGCTTTTTTAACACAACAAGGTAAGTAACAAAAGAAGACTGAGTGCAAAACTCTTCTGTTGATGACATGTGACCCATAAAATGTTTTAGGTCTATTTTAACCATACTGAATTTCCCTATTGGTCCTTTTAGGCAAACTAGTGTGATTCACTTGCATTACTGCATTATAGACCCACATGCAGCTAAAACACGTGGTTATAAACCAAAGCAGTCAACACAAATACAAGGTTTTGCCTCATTGATCAATAGATGTAGTCTTAAAATCCTGCTCCAACATAACTGCACATGAAAGAGTACAAGTAAATAAAAGTCGCACTTTATAAAGTCAAAAAGAATCTTACATGTTGTATTTGTACAACCCTCTTTATAGCCGTATTGATTTCCCTCTCTGACCACAGCTCCTTCAAGCACTTTTATCCCGTTTCTCCAGTACAGGCGGATGAAAAAAAAGGGGTCATTGACATTTTCTGTATTTGAGCCTTGACCTCTATTTAAGGATCATGCTGTGAGTTTCTCCACCAAAATAAATGAGAGCAGGGCACAGTCTCCTCTGTGCTCACACCTCTCCTCTACACATGTTCTCTCACCACTCTCGATCCGTCTTTATTAGGTGTATGTTTGACTGGTAACTCTAATCTCTGCTGTGTTATACAGTCAGCAAGGATCATCATAAAGTAAAAAGTCCTGGTCTTATGTTTTTGATATTCAGGGGTGCAAAAAGACATGATTACAACTTCTACTGTCAAATTATTTGGAGCTTTAACACATGGAGAATGTTTGACTTGGCCAGGTGCATTCAATTAACAAGCTCTGATAGATAATTGTTATCAATTCAGTTAATCATTATGTAAACATAGCATACCATGACACATGCGCTATTTCAATAGGGGGCGCTATGCTGGAAATCCTGACTGCAGCAGTAATTCAGAGTGAGAGGCAGAATTCCCACTGTCAGCTTGTCATCGGCTAATTTACCTGCAGCCAGAGGGGGAGATTCACTGGACACATAGGGAGAGTTAATCTCTTCATTCATCTTCACTAAAGAGATCGACCCAATTAGCTCGCCACATTGACTGACAGCGCTTGTGTTTGCCTTCCTCCCTCCACGTTCCTCTCCTTGGTAAAACAGGAGCTTTACAGTTTGCGCTGGCTCCAGCTGAAGGCTCCTGAAATTATCTGAGGGTAACTGTACAACAGTGAAATAATCATGATGTCTTTATTCAGATCTGCAGAGTCTGAAATATTCACCACTGCAATTTGCTGTGACTGATTAGCCAAAGGAAGGGTTGCTTGGGGATAGCTCTCCAGAGCTCTGTAATTGAGCAGATTTGACTTGGGAGAGATTTTTTTTTTCTGCTGATAACTACACACATTCCCATTTTAATGCACTTTTCTTTTTTTAGCCTCTCTTCCTAAGAGCTTGTGCACTCAAGAGTTATGACGTTTGCAAAAAGTGGAAATATGTAGGACAGTTTATACTCCAGTATCTGTCCCTAAAAATGTGATCCACTTCATGTTTCAGCTCATGATTTAGTGAAGTATCTCTGGCTAGAGCTGAGGGACCTGTCTGTGTGAGTTTACCTAGTCAGTGCAGAGCAGACAGATCTCCAGATCTGACTACAACAGGAATATTCATGTGAATCTGTGCACCACTACTAGTTAAGCAAATCATCTCTTCTGTTGAATTTTAAATCTCTCTGATGAAAGGATTTTTGTTTGGAGGAGGTTTTTTACCAACCATGGCAACCACAATACCTCATCTATATTTTACTGGCCCTACAAGATCTTACGATACACGATACAATACAATATGATGCACTTTAATATCCCCATGGAGAAATTTGTATGTGCTGCACATGCTTGACTGGTCTGGTATGGCCACCAGCATTAAGTCAGACAATATCCAGGGCATGTAAAGTTTTTTTTCGACTGACATTACTCATGAATCACATACATCATTTACTATTACTTGTTATCTAGAAATAAGATTATTTACATATCTGAGTAAATATTTCACTTCATATTTCTTTAATATGACGACTACAATTTCCTTACATTGCAAATAGACCTTTGCCACTCATCATAAATAAATGTATGTAAGATAAGACCAGTGACATCCTGACAATCGTAACCTGGCACACATATGTAAAATACTGTAAGGCTTAAAAAGGATGTTAAACAGTGTACTAAAGGGGGTAAGCCATCAAATCTTGTCTAATAATGAGCTGCTTCCTTATAATCCTGTATGGGTAATTATGAGATTAATATATCAATGCTGGTTTTGGCACATTCTGCAGGGCTAGATTTACCACAGAGCCTGTGCCATGATACACTGAGAACAGCCCCTTTTCCACATTAAATCTCATTTATATTGAAAACAGAAGAAAGGGAGATGCTGTTTTTCTTTTCCAAAACACACCACTAAAGCTCCGGGGCATGATTTGTCATTGTTATTCAGTGCTCGCTCACCTACACTTAAAACATGATCCTTCTGGATTTTAATTAAGCACCAAGGTGCCTCCCAGGGGGTTCTGGCTTGGCAAAGGAAACTACTTTGATTTATGTACTACTTTGTTGTTGCTGCTTGAAGCTTGCCTGTTATGAGAGACTGTGCTGATGAATGAAAGAGCTAGGTAATTATTCTTATTTGTTAATTAGCTCCTGTTCGGAGAATATTCCTCTGAAAATATCAATATCAGTCAATAGTGGCGCTGAATGTAGTGCTGTATCTTAACAAATAATTCTCCTGTCACATAAACAAGCAACTATGTTCATATTGATATTTGTTCAGGTAATTAAGCAACGATTGACTGCTCAGTTGTCCAGATCTGAAATGTATTTACCTCTGTTTGTTTTTACACCGACAGCACAATAAATCTGTTCATGCATTTGCTGATATTCCAACCCACCACGGTATTATCACTGAATACATATTTGCCAATTATCCATGTGACTACACACCCTTTTAGTTTTTCTACATATGGATTAAATATGATTTTATATCTGTGAAACAGGCCAAGAATTGTGGCTTCATAGTCACAAAAAGATGAAAAAGAGATTCTTTGAAAGTTAAGAGGTCAGCCACATCAAGATGGATGCACATGCAGCATATTTCAGGAAGTGTTCACATCAACATCCTAAAAGCATTATTCTTGTCAGCTAAATACATTCATATTGTTTTTCTTGTGGTATTACTTGTGCAGAAACTGTAACATTGATTGCAGCCAGATTCTGATCCGAAACTTTTAAGTGCTGGCAAGAGAGTAATCCAGGCTACCCAGGTGTACCCTGTGCAGCTGTTTTAAATAACAAGCGGCCTGCCCTGCATCAACAGATGACAGATACAATCTCATTTTATGCACTATGGTTACAAAAGCACTTAGATGCTGATTATGTCATGGTACTTTTCTCTGAGCTGAAGCCTCTCTCACTCTTTATTCATTTATGTGTTTGATGGATTACAAGGTAAACCATGATGCAAATGACTTTTGACTGACAACTTCATCCACGCCTGTTGTGCTAAACTCCCACAAATAAAAGCGAGAGCAGAAAACATAATCTCATGGTGAAAGTTGAAAGTGAAGATGGTCAGTCACACCAGTGACTCATGACGGTTGCAAACTGAGACCTTGCACCGAGTCTACTGTCCTACATGCATATCAAAAGCTGAAGGAGTCTGGAAACCACAGGGGTGCTGAGGATTGCTACAGTTAGCTCGTGGAACTGCTGAAGGTCACCACTGCTGAGCGGAGCAGCCACAAGCCCTCATAAAACCATGCAGCGTATCATTATTTTCAAAGTGTTTCATTATGGACGGTTAACCTTGGCTAACTCCAAGCTAACACTTTAATCAGCTGCCTGTAATGCCTTTGAAACAGTGTAATCATTGAGCTCCTCTTCTTGTTTATCAGCAGGAGAGGCACACATGTAGCGGAGACTATTTCAATGAAAAAGAGCCGTCCATTTCCCAAGGCTGTGCAGGTATTTGAACTCTTATTCTGTGAGTCACAATCTCCAAATGTGAGGGACTAGATCTGTTTCTGTGCAATGACTGTCATTTGAAAGAATCATCAGTGGCAGCGCAGGGAGGCAAAACCCTGCCAATGCTGAGGCCTCTCAGACCTTGAGCTTGTTTCTACTTCTGCCATACCACACTTTAACCGCATGTGAGAGTTCTAGAGCCAGCAGAAACACACACATATAACAATAAACAAGGACGTGCTGTGAATGAGCCTGGACTTCAACTCCCCAAAATATCAGAAGTCCACTCAAGAATTTCATGGAGTTCATTCATGATTCCAGTTGAGGTTTTAGGGCAAGGATCTACATTATGTGGCCGGAGGCTTTACTGAGGCCACGTCCATTGTGCCTTTTGATCATGTTAGTGAATAAAAACGAGATATCCTCATGAATACTGCATGATTTCCAAAAGCAAGAAATCTGACATTAGGGATCCTCAAAGCAGTTATATTTCAGCTACATGTTGGGAAGCACTGCCCTTTCTAATGAAGAACACTGTTGGACAATTGAAGCCAAAAAATGATGTTAGAGTGATGTAATAAGCTGATCGTGTTTTCTGAAACATTGTGCTCCCTGTGGAGTATCTTTGATATGTATTCCCTACAGTACAAGGTCCTGGCAACTGAAGCATGATTAATATCTTTATGGTTTTGTTAAGCAAACTCAAAGCCCTTGGTTGAGAGTTGGCAGATGTTAACAATCTTAGATCATTATTTAAAAAAAGGTCAGTGCATCGAGGCTTTTGATCAGGTTTCCATAGTCTGCATGAGTACACAAGTTCTTTATGCTGAAAAGATACAGATGGTAGTAATTATAGAAAATATTAGTGCCAGCATTGAGTAAAGAATAATTGTTGGTTTTAACATGAACCCTCCGCATTAAATACAAACTCGGTTCTGATAAATCAAACATGGGGTAGACAGAGCAAACACATCCACCAGAGAGCAGCTGTTTCATTCATCGAGTTTCAGCTACATAATCCACAATCAGTGCAATGTATGGAGATATACAAGCAATTTAATCAAATTATAAATAGATTTTTCAGAAGAAAAAAAATATATATATTAATGCTCTGTATGCAAAGGCAGGGGCAGGATATGATGGCAGTTTTCTAATTCCACGAAAGTATTCACGCTCATTCAGAGAGGGTGAAGTAGGCTCATATACTTGGGTTATCATAAAGCATGACACTTATTTTACAGCGAGCAGCAAAAGCATCAAGTAATCTTCATCAGAGATGCTTTTTGGTGCAGTAAACAGATTGTTTTCAAAGCTAGTCTTTCTTGAACCCTGTGCCAGTTCACCCTGACAGGCTCTCTATTCCAGCATTCAAATAAAACTTTTATTTCCCTGCATTGTTTACACTCTTTGCTCGACAGGTCTGAGGTATATTTGCACACCTGCTACTATTGTCAGTCCTTTTAGTGCAGCCTGGTAACACAGTGCATTATGGGTATGTGTGGTGCCGAGGGAGGGGGATGGAGAAAAAAAAAAAAGGCTGGGTTAATCACACTGTGTAAGATGTAATACTACACACACACACCTGCAGCCTGAACACCTCTAATGAGAAAACAAATCCACAGCCAGCCTGACACAGGAACAATGGTTGAGAGAGTGACTAATACTTCTGTGAGTGGACGGCTTGAGTCATTTGGTCACTGCTTTAAAACCCTTGCAGGTAAATAAGGGTAAATAAAATAAGACAGCACTTACTGTCGACACTCATATTTATGTTACAGAGCCAATATTCAAATTTCTAAACCGATGTCCTGTATTTTTCCACATCAGAAAAAAAGCTGCTGGAAATTAGTTTACCATGGAGATAGCGGCAATAAATTCAAAAGGACCAGCCTCGAAAATATTATCCATAACTATGTGAGCTGAAGTCATTCATCATCGGCCTGTGCTCCTTGAAAAGAGCTTAGGAAAAGAGCTTAAGTCAAGCAAGTGAAGTTAAAAGAAAACCAGCTGAATGTTTTGATACAGTCTGTGAGCCCATTAAGAGAATTGGACATTAGATCTATGAAACACGGCCTGGCTGCCTCTCTGGAAAGCTTTAAAAAATGAATGTGTCTTAACATCGAGGCTAACCACAAAAGGGACACAACAGTTATTGAATCAGCCAACCAGAAGTGATTGACTGGTCCTTTTGAAAACTGCTTAATTCAGAGTAAAAGCATTTTTTTTTTCTGGGGCATGGTGAGTTTTTCCTCCTCCTTTTAATAAGTCAGTAAGGTCAGAGCTGTCAAAGACGTCGTGAACCAAACCCAGATTAGAACAGTTTATCATAGTGGGAAAGCTTCTCTTTCAGTGGAGCTGCTTTGATTCAAAGGAACAGTACTCACTGAAATCACAGACACCCTTTTTTGCACCTTTGAACTGTTATGTCTAACTTTGATATCACAAGATAAACAAATCACACTTATCATTTTTCTTTTCAGTGACAACATAAAACATAAAAACTTGGCTTACTAGAGAGCGCCTAGTCCCAGAGTCAAGTGGTATTTCAGCCTGATCTCAAATTGATCAAATCCTCAAACTCTTTAGCCTGAACATTGGCTTTAAAGGCTTTATGAAAAAAAAAGTTCGATTTACAAGACAACAAAAACTACAACTAAAAAAACTCTCTTTCCCTTCTTTCATTACTTTGAATGCCAAAATAAACCGTTTTTCCTCCGGCACCAACGGTTTGAGCTATGATATAGTGATGTTGTGTACATGATCAAAATCTCGTAAAAAATGTGGCCCTCCTGTGGATTCATGTCTTTCATGTACCAATGAAAGGGATGCTCTGAAAGAAGCATGTAGCTACAAACAGTCCATGTTGTTTTAGATCGGTGGAGACAAACGCTGTGGGTTTCAATCCTAAAAGGGAAAAACATAAAATAACACACAGTTGGGCTAAATGTGTGAAGACTTTTCAGCATTTCTACTTGGTTGAGTCTTCATTGGATCATTTTTTTCTTAAACTCTTCACAGTGGATGCCTGCCACCATGTCAGAGGGACACATTGTGCCAGTGTGACTGAGGAACAACTTAGCAGTGCGAGGTCTGCTGAGTAATACACACAGAGACATAATGAAGTGGATTTATGAGCAGTGATGGCAGCGTTGCAGAAGGTCTTTATGAGTGCTGATCTGGGTAATGGTCTATGCCTGTCTACGATTTCAAAGCCGCTCTCATAACCACCCTGTAAACAAAACCTGGTTCTTGTATTTCCCACAGGTTTTGATTGTTGGCTCAAATCATCAGATTAAACTTGTAAAACATGTCGAAAATGAAGGGAAATTGAAAGTGATTTCGCTGGCGTGTGCGCGCCTGCGAAGCATCATATGTCAACATCTCGACGAGATCAACAAAATGAAGAGAGTGACAGCTGTGATAATGCGCAGCAACAGAAATCATAAAGCATCAGGCTGATAGCTTTATCCAAGCTAATGCTAAGGTCTCGCCTTCTTAAAAAGCTGTTCTCAAGAACATTTATTGAGTTCCTGCTGAGATGTCTCTACAAACCATCAGTACAGGATTACAGCAACAACCAACAGCTTTGTTTGGCAGAGATATGTTTAGGACATGCAGCATTAACTGAGAGCTGTGCATTAACATAATGTTAACAACAGACACATACTGTATGTGCAGAGCAGTCTGTCACATAGAGCAGTCGTTCTTAGAGGCAGGAAGCTAAAGTACAGTTTGTCTTTCAGCAGGAGGACTAAAAATAACACTCTGTAATCTCAGTGGGAAAATTAGGTGTTTAATAAATCTGTTGAACTACATTTCCTGACAAGCTACAATTAAAAGACTCCACAAAAATCATCAGCTATTCACTTCTCGGACATTTAAACATTTAACATGCACCTTGAAGTCTGATCCATCAACTGCAGAGTTTGACAAAGCCTCTGAGGTTACCTCCCAACCCCCAACACACACACACACAGCATCAGTGCACTCACACACACACACATTTAAAGCTGTGTTTGGATATGTTTAGAATGTGTGTGATGAAATGGCACCAGCTGTGTACACTGGAGAGATGCACTAGGCCCCCTGGTTGAGCTGAGTGTTAACCCTTTCCCAGCACAGCAGAGACAAAAGGAGGCTTGGCTCTCTTTGGTTTGGACACAGTAAGAGGTTATTGCCCAGGGGTTTGTTGTTGAAGGAGAGCAGTAATTCACAAAAGCCCTCTGCTAAGCTTTTTAAACTGTTATTGCTTTTAGTTTCCTTACATATAGATGGGTCAGTGAGGCCCAAATGAAGCATGAACACAGGCCTGTATTTCTCCTACACCACATTTGCAGGCTCAATGGATCCTCTGGTGATTCCAGATACAGTCCTTAATCAGCATGTCTACTCGTACAGACGACACAACTTCCTGATTCACAGAGAATCGATACTATCAAAGAGTTGTCTTGCAATATAGTCTGGATTTATTTGGATACAAAGTCATCACCATGGTAATAGAAGTGTGGTTTAATAAACCAAACACAACATGAGCAGTGATTTTTTTAGCAGCTAACCATGGTGCGGGCAGTGCAGGGCAGTGAGGCTGGTTTGTTTGATGATGTGTTCACAGTGTAGCCTGAAAGAAACCACTATCTTCACATGTTGGAACTTAAAGGTACAGTGTAAGAATATTTAAAGACACCTAGCGATCAGATTATAAACAAATCCTTTGGCCATAAACACTGTTTTGCCCTTCATCTGACTGGTTTATTTAGCGCGGCCGCTCATTAATTACATGTCTGTTATTTAATTTTCTACTATGTGTTACTGTAGAAACATGGTAATCAAAGGAAACCAGCTTTTTATGAAGATATTTAAAGGCTTTTTATATTCAGGTGATTTGACACTCATTGAAACATACTAATGAAAGCTATATTCCATTTCTACCCCTGACTGTACCTTTAATGTAAGAACAGTAAATGGCTGTAGAGAAAAAGTAAATAATTAACTAAGAAGCTAACCATCAAGATAAACAAATAGAATGAGTTGTCTTTAATGGAATTATTCACTAAAGGTCTATCTTAAGGGTATGTACTTCCCCTAACTTTGTGGCATGTGTGCTGTGAATTCGTTTGTTTGTCTTCTTGTCTATGCTCTTCTTCAATAATGCATTTACAATACTCTGATGTGGAGTAACTCCAAACTACAAAAACTGATGTTGTCTCGGTTGTGCTGTCTTAGTTTAACAAACTCATGCAATTGATACCAGCCCAGGTGAAGAGTTTGTATTAACATCTGTTGGTAATTTTACTCTCTCTGTGCCTGGAGGTAATGAAAGTCTACACTAAATGGATTTTGTATCTGAAACATTATTAAAAGTTGAGAAAAAGCAGACCAGATGGCCATAAATATTGGAGAAACACTTAGTCCCTTTCTTGAAACCATTAAAGTCGGACAGGTTTTAAAAATACCAAAACCAGTCAGATACAAACAGCTCCCTGTCTCTGTGTTTGAAAATGTGCATGAAAGAGGAGCTAACCACATCATTTCAACAGCTTTGCATCACAGCACTTATCAGAATATGAAATTGGACACATGACATTAAGATGCATAAGAAGTAAGCATATGAAATCAAAGAAGTTCTTTTAAACTTTGATTACCTGACTGACGCCAGGTGTTTTTAACTCTGACCAAAGAGCCTCTCAGAGATAAACCGAACACAACGCAACTTGAAGCAACAACCAATCAGTTAAAGCAGAGTCCTCAGCAGGTTTGCCCCTGAGCACGGCTGATCCGTGTTGAACCTTAAGTCAAGGCAGTTTAAGAGGAACAGACCCTGCTGTGACAGCCCTCTCCTCCACCCCCACACTCTACATTTAATGTTTAAAACTCACAGAGACAAATCCATTTACATTAGCTTTAAGGCCCGTTTACATGAAGGTACAGTGTTTAATTTTACCACATTACTGAAGGTGATTTTTCTTGGTGAATTTATGTTACGGGCATAATTCAGCTGTGTGAAGTTGTGGCATGTTTCTCTTCAGCACCGCTGTCCCTCCTTCATCTCTGTGCCAAAAAAACAGGCAGCTTCATTAGTCATGACTGTAGCACCTAATTAAGTTTGTGCCACTCGTTTGCGTTTTTCTGTAAATTTAAAAGAATCTCTGATGTGTCAAAGTGCCTCTGGGCCATTCTGTCTCTGTTGTCATTAAAATTGAACATTTCCTGTGCCAGCGTTTTCAGAGGGTATTGCCTGTTTTCAAATCAGAACTGTGACTCCAGTCAAAGTTTTGCTGTGACAGCTTAAAATAGATTAAAGAAGGAAAGCTTCAGTTCTGTGTGACTCGCGAGCACGCCACATCTCTGCGATGACAAACTGCTCTGCATTGTGCTACCTTTCAACGGGTTGATTCAAATAAATTGGAGGCTCATTTGAAAGATGCATGAATAAAGCCCATTTGTTCACCATGGAAAAGCATTGTAATTAGCATGAAATGCATGCTTTGTACTCTCCCTCCTTCTCTCCCACATTACTGGTAGAGATACTGGATAAGCACCTTCTCAGTACCCTCCCTCTCGCTGTACCTTCTCTTGCATTGTAGCCAATTACTGTTACAGATGGAACATTTCAACTGACCTGGGGAATTTATGAGCGGGAATAAAATCTCGCTTCAACTCTTACACCAATTCAAAGCAATGTAGTTAAAATTTCTCAAGGCTGATGAAGACATGATGAAATTGGGCACACATGACAACTTGGCCACATGACAAAGAGCTGATGAAACAGTGAGACAAAACCTAGTAACTGTTTGGAGCAGAATCAGATTGTGAGGGGCAAACAAAGCTCAACTATAGGGCTGAATAATTTGGGAGGGGGGTTGGTGTGTGTGTGAGTGAGTGCATGAGAGGAGGGGTGAGGGATGAAGGGGTTACCATTGTTTAAACTTTATAAAAACACCACTCTGCTGTTTTGTCATTAGTCTGTCATGGCGATGTTCCCTCTTTCTGAGGATGAGGAAGTTGAGCTCCTGACGGATAATGGGTTCAAATTGTTCAGGTGTTACATCATTGACAGTATCATAAACTATCATCTGTGTTTTACATAACCCCTGCCTCTTGTTTGAGAGTTAATAAACCTGTCAGACCTTAGCAATGTTGTTGGAAACGGGGCTTGCTTGTAAACAGATGGAGGGGAACGAATAAAAAAACTTGTGAACAGCTCAGAATGAATGTTAGTTATGCTGGGACAGAGTAGATAAAATTAGATTGGTTTGACAGTCTTCAGTAATACTATGTTTCAGAGCCCAACAATGCAAAGATGACTTATGAGGGGGAAAAAAGACGATCTGTCTTGTAGTTTGCCTGTTCTACTGTTTACATGAAAAGGAGAATGACTGAAAATGATTAATCAGACGAGTCAACAGCTGATTAAACACTGAATAAAGTTGTAATGAGTAATACTTTCTTTGTTAGACACATGACAAGTCTGGATGTGTTTCCTCAACATCTCATTCTATAAAGATTCATAAAACAGGATCTCAATCCAGCACACCTGATACCCTGTGTCTTGCTATCATCACATTAATGCTATGATATAGAGGTTTTGAAACTGTAGTCTAACAGAGCCGAAGACCGTGGATCACATCACTCAGTCTGGTCAGAGTTTGGCAGTGCAATCACGCTGGTCTGAGCTGGACTGAAGTGCCGTTGAGCCACTACACTTGTCCTGCTCTTTCATTTCCACAACTAACACACAACAACAACAAAGTTTGTGGCAGCAGAGCTTAATTAAAGCCACCAAAGGGTTAAATAATTAGTGGCTGAACTCTGCGAGAAACACGTGGCAGCAACTCTGAATAATATTAAACATTCAGTGTAAATTCAACTTAGTTTTACACCGATTTTCAGGCATTAAATCAGAGATCTTTGGAGCACTAATGTGCCAATACAACACTAAATCATGATAGTGTGTGGTTTCTCACCTTATTGAAGTTGTAGTAGCCCAAACAGTGGGCAAAATCCAGGTTTGGTGGATCTCCCGGGATAGAATTTCCCCCAGCAGACGGATAAAACCTTACATCCATGGTGTGTGAGTGAGGGAGCCGCGCAGCTGTAGCTGTAGCCTGCTCTGCACGGAGACCAATTTGTTTCTGCCGTTTACAATCCAAGCGCACACACAGAGAGAGAGGCACGGAGAAAGAGAGGCGGTGAAACTGACCCGAGCTTTGGCGGGGTAAAGGAGACAGTGGGGTAAATAAAAAAAGGTTCAGATAAAGTTATATAATCCTCTTCTACACCTGGTTCAGTCGCTTCATTTCAAAGGGAGCCCAAAGGAAGAACGGAGTGAGACGGATAAAGTGTCCCTGAAGGAGCGGTAGACGCTGTGTGCCCATGCATTTACACACAGCTGCTGCTGCTGCTGCTGTATACAAAGAAGCCACGAGACCGGCGGCTGAGCGTGGGTCCACCTCCTTTTCCTCCCCCTTTTACATGCAGGAAAACGACAAATTTAACCTGAAATAAGGTGATAACCAGCTGAGAGGTCCGTATGTAGAGACAACACTCAGAAAAAGTGTCCTTATCCTCCGCTTGTGTGTCTCTGAAGTTTATTTCTCCAACTTAGAAAACTAGTCAGTGAAGTAGGAGCGGCTAGAAGTGAGCTAGCTGCTGCTGCTGCTGCTGCTGCTGGCCGCACGCGCCCATCTGCTAAATGGTGCAGCTATTGGTGGGTTTGTAAAACAAGCAAATCAACAGCCCACAGATGGAGCAATTAGTGAATATGATGTAGTACACAGAGGATACGAGTCCTGCCTTCGGCTCTGCCTGTCGTAGTGATGAACAAGGAGAAATGTGCGAACAAGACAGCCACTCCCCTAACACAGTAAGCCACTCCCATGAAAACACTGCATTTAAGTCCATGTGACAAGTTGGCATATGATCATTAATTACAATCACAGGAGTCGTTTCTTAAGCGGTGTTTCATTATTTTAACAAAGATACATGTCTTTTTCCTGTGTCGTTGGTTTTTTCCCCCCACAGAGCCACGTTCAGTGTGATTGGGTCACCAGAGAGAGTGACAGCATGCCCTCTGAAAGCTCATACACTGAATACTGTGATGTGCTTTTCAGGATGCCTTTACAATATATTACACAGGTGGCCTTGTATAACGTAAGGGTAGCCTGCTTACAACAAAAAAATCTTCTATTTATCCCTCTCACTGCCAAGCTAAATGCTAAGGCTAATGCTACCTGAATACTATCTGCTTTGTAGAAAAGCACCAATCAACTTGACCATTCCCTCTCATTCATATTCACATCTCATTTAGTCTCACTTTTGTCTCTTCCGATTGGCCTTTTTATACTGGGGTTAAGTGTACCAACCCACTGCGCAATGCGACGTTGAAATGACATCTATTTAACGTATTTTTCCGACGATGACGTACAAATGTGGACGTCATTTCAACGTCTAAAAGAGGTCCAATAATGAAGTCTAAATCTTGGATCCATTTTGCATGTTGTGCCGACGTCTAGATTTGGTCTTCAGATGACATCCAAATTCTAAACGTCAGAGCGACGTCTAAAAAAAGTCCAATTTGGATGTTGAAATGGCTAACCTATTTTGCACGTTGCACTGACGTCTAGATGTGGTCTTTGACGGACCCACCCAACACTGACTTGATCTGCACGTCTCTTCGACGTCCAATGTTTGGTGGGATCGGCTATGACAAAACAGAGTCTTTGAAGTGGGATTGTGCAAGTTATACGTTCAGATTGCAGTCAGCATGGATGTTAGCTTGCAAGCGTATTAACATGAAAGCAATGCTGTGCAATTGTTTGTTTTTTCAGCAAAGCATACTCTAGCTCCTTAATCAAAATTTACATGAAAAATAAGAGTCAGAGTGAAACACTTATTGTATATTCTGACATATCCGGAACTCTGTATAACAATACAAATGAACCGTTAAAAAACTGTGTAAGAAAGTGGTAAAGTATGTCAAAACTGAAATCAAACTTCAGCCTCAAGAAGATTTTCCAAATGCGGCATTCTCGTGTTTTTGTGCCATAAGTACCTTTTCTCTTTCTGGTAGAACTTTCATTAAGTGGCTTAAGCATCAGCTGCTGCAAACCTGTAAAAGTGGTCTATAGCCATGTTAGTGATACACCGACTTGATGGAAACTTCAATTGAACCTACGCTCAATTGAAGTTTCAATCAAAAAATCAGAGCTATTTCTTTTGCTGTATCTTGCAGAGTCAATATTTATAAAGGACAGCTCGCACAAAAGCACAAAACCTACTACAAATGTTAAATCTTTTGTTTCCCTGCTGTCAGGAACTGGAGTCATTTCTTGCTGTCATTGTAACTGGAGAAAGCAAAGTCAAAGTTGTGCATATTCACCTCAAAGCAAACTAATAACCGTTCAGACCCACAGATGTCTTTAATTTGACCTTTTCAAAGCCCTTTAAGATTTGGTTTATGATTTTCTGGACTCAGACTGACTTTGACAACCTGAAAACTGGAACAAATCTTCAAATAAAAGGTGATATTTAATGCCTCTCTGTGGTACTTTTTTGTCTGGGTCTACATACATTTTATACATGTAGGATAAATATGATATGTTGACCATCAACTCAAAATAGCTGTCACATTTTCAATGTAAAGGATGTCCTGCCCTCTTTATTGTGACCTCCTGAGTTGGGTCATTAGAATGG
Organism: Xyrichtys novacula; assembly: GCA_962446985.1. Classification (NCBI taxonomy): domain Eukaryota; kingdom Metazoa; phylum Chordata; class Actinopteri; order Labriformes; family Labridae; genus Xyrichtys; species Xyrichtys novacula. Next base: position 20,665,660 of record OY660864.1, on the reverse strand, counting down.
AAATAATAAATAATCGAAAGAGTTGTACAGTTTGGCTATTTTATCACAGAAAGAGAAAATACGTATTTATCAAGAAAGAGAATTATGCTTTCTGTAGGAAATTCACTCACACGAAACTTTCCCTGATTATGTTATGATGCAAACAATCCACAGCTGTACACCATAATGCACTATATCAGAAAATAGGGAAGTGATTTATTGGTCATTGAAGTGAAAAACAAACCTGCATCTGCAAAGCTGTTTTCACTGCATTCAGTTTGATGAGGCATATGAGAAAAGGCAGAGCATGAATGGCAGTGATACATTAAAGCATCACAGGAAGCCATATCAGAGAGACAGCATGTACAATACTAACACCTTCATAACACATCCACACTGAATGACACCCAGTCAAAATTAATCACATTATTCACACCTGTGCTTTTCCTGCTTTTACATGTAAAAATGTCTGAGGAAAAAAAAGGTTTACTATTATAACCACTGATACTTTGAGTTTCTAGCAAGAGCTGACAATAACTGGAATTGTCAGACAGCAGAATTGAACAAATAAAGAGATGAATAAATTGAGAAATGGTAGATTTAATGCTTACTACCATCTTGGCTGAGCTGTAAGAACACAAAAACAGTCTTTTCATTCAGCTGTCACGTTCATCTCTCCAGAGTTTGAAGAGGAGGTCAGAATATAAACATGAAAATCAATGCCAATGCCAGGAGAGTACAAAAGCAAAGCTTTGCTGTTATGTCATGTTTGTCTGCAAATGCCAACTTCTCTTTCTCTACGATTAAACCTCTGCTTTGAAATATGACATCCCTTTTTAACCCTATGGTATATGCTGTCAAAATGAACATCCACGGCTGTTACATTACAACCATTGCTTAATCCACTGTGATTTCCTCATATTCAGAGTTAACCAGTTCAGTTTGTTACGATGCATAACTAACTTTTCTGTCAGAGCACTTTGTCAACCCCTGCTTTTAAAAATGCTACATAAATAAAGTTATTATCAATATTATTTAGCAGGAAATCTCAAGGTCTAAAGAGTGTAAAGCAAGCTTGTTTTGAGTAGATCACTTGATTAAATATACCATCTACTCTGTAAATTTCTCTTCAATGACAGTTTATTTGTGCAGTAATATAAGTACTTGGCAAATGATATTTTTTATTGTCATTAAACTTTAACAAGTATGCTAATATCAACTTTGTGTTCTCTGTGCCTCCTATCTGTTGTGCCTCAAATATCATCCTTAAGACTTTTTTAAACAGATATTTTAATGCCCACATTGGTGCATTCAAGGCTGTAACAGAATCTCCTCCAGTGTGGTTAAACAGATATGCTTATATTTACACCATAATCCTTGATTTTTTTCAATCAAACCACAGCAGATGAATAAACCTGTTTACTTGCTATAAACATAATGCATTCTGAATTCGGTCTGCATATTGATAGGCTTTTGAAATGGTTTCTTGAAACTGGTAATTTGAATAAAGTTGCCTCTGGCTTCAGTATGTCAAATTGTAAATTTATCTTTGTATAGTTTAAAGTTATCTCAGACACTTCCAGCTTTGACCCTTTTTGGACTACTGTAACGGTTAAATAACCATTGTCCTTTAACTCTGAGAACTGTTTAAAAAAATCAACAAATAAGGCTTAAAATATAAAGTGGGTCATGAGTGTTGGTGTTAAAGCATTCTATTCCCTCTATGCTAAAATATACACTTATCATTGATATATAACCCAAAAATATATCACAACAGCAATAACCACCAGTATAAACTTCGAATAAATCATTTCCTGTTTCTTTACCTTTCAGATAGTGTACATGTTTGTCTTCACATGAGGGTGCATTTGTAATTACAAAGAAGAAAACACTCAATAAGGGGGTTGTGTGTTGGCATGTACCATAGGCAGGCTTAATCAATGACATAGTGCTAAACTGTGCCGTGCTGTGCTGGTGGAGATAATCCTCATTTGAACGCTCTCCAGTGTGCGCTTAGAGATGGTCAACAATCCATGATGGTCGCCAAGAAATCTACTTTGTAATTATGGACACATTGATGCAAATGCAAACTGTTTTTCGTCATGTTCCTGTTTGATAGTGGCTCTTGCATGCATAACGAAGCAATGCCTTCACATACTACACACACTGATACGCCCACCCAATCAAATCCCATTCACTGTTGCACATACAGACACACAAAAAACCCACACAGTCTCCCACACAGCTGGTATCAGATAAGCAGGCTCCCCTACATTCAGCCTAGTTATTGGATGTTTGGTTTCCAATATCACATGAGTGTGGTGTGTGTGTATCTCTTGCTGTTGTTATTTATTTCTGTCTTTAATGCTGTCTGTCTGTGCAGCCAGAGAGCTGAATTAATTTCTTTTTTTGATGGTTGGGTATCAGTGTCTCAGCCAGATGAATTATGCTTTTCTACCATATGTCATTTCCTGGCAACACTGGAACCATTTGGTAACGTGAAAACAAATTATCCTCTGCTGGCTGCTGCTCAGATTTGATAAAAGTGTGCAGCATAATTATATAGGTACAAAGAGGACTAAATGCATAATTAATTAACCTAATAATCTTTATTTATTATATTAGCTCCTTCATATTAGCGTGTGATGCTGCCAATGTGTCATAATAACTGCAGACTGATGTTTTTGTTATGTTACTGTCTCATTTTTATCATTTTGAATCACATTTGATGTAACACACAGGTAACTGTCATCCTGTTGTTATTATCACTGTAATCCATGGGGTAAACAAGCATGCCCAAGCTAAAGGAGGTGTTACAGGATCAGTGATGTCTTTATTCTTAGTTTTAGTGGCTGTGTAAAGACGCTGAAATGATATTCAGCAGCACTGATCTGAAGTAGCTATGTTTAGATCTCAGCTGGTGAAGTGTGGCTGTGAGAGGAAGGTTAGTTAGCATGGGGAGTGTTTTTCTCTTTAGTTATTTTTCTCATGTTATGAGGTCTGTTACTCGTGGTTGACACTGGAGCAGAATTAGGAAAAATAAATATTTTTGTTAAACGGCTGTTTTAGACAGAGAGACTGTACAGCTAGCTTTGCAAAAGGACAAAACAACTTAAATTTAATGTTTATGCAGAGGTATAAATGCTTAACTGCTCTTTCAGAGTTCACCTGTGTTTATTTACTTACACCAGGACTGTAACAGTAATTTTAAACTGATAATTTTGGTGAGCTATTAAATCAGATTTTACAAAGTTTGTTATGTTGTAGTTTATAATCTAAAATCTTATTTCTCTTTAACCTATTAAAGCTGTCTTGAACGAAGCGAAGTAGTGTGTTCATTCATTTGCTTCCCCAACAAATGCATGCTTTGGTAAGAGCCACATTTTAGGACAGTAAGAAATGCGCTCATTAGAAATGTAGACTTCATTTCCTAAAAACCTTTTTCATCCATAGAGGTCCCAAAAATCAACACAACATGAAAGCTCCTTAAAGTGCCTTTAAGGTACAACTGAAAAGGGTAAAGATTGTATATGAAAATGTAAGTGTGCATGTCTCTTTACCCAAAGATGTTAGAGTGACAGCTAAAATAAAGATTGAAGGAAGTAGCACTAAATAAGCTATTGTTTTAACATTACCATTGAAAGTTGTAGAATCAAAAGAGTAGACAGGCATCACTGAAAGCAGTGCAAAAAATATGAGATCAACAGTGGGAGTAATGATGAGCGCAAGTTTTTTCTTGAGAGAAATAGATGCAATTTAGTGTTTTCGTAAATACTAGATACTGCGAGCAGCTGAGGTTACCTCTTTGGATGTAAATAATGAACACAGTTGTATTAATATAGTGCAAAACAAGCTGCAGACTATTCTTCACTTTAAGTCTTCATAACTACATTAACTACTAATTGGTGAAGCTGTTTTTAAGTTTCATCTTTGAATTCGTCGAAACGGAAACTCGCACATCCCCTTGCTTAAAGTATTATTTAATCTCAGAGAGTTTTTAATTTGACAGAAATCCTTATTTAAGTTCAAGAACAGTGAACTGGTTTCATATTTCTGCAAACCCTCTCTCTTTCGAAGCATAATAAACTTTTGATTTCCTTGAGGGAACCTTCCAAAAAGGAGAAATAAAGTTGCATCTGAGCTAATCTAATGTAATCTAATCTAATGTAATCTAATGTAATCTAATCTAATTTGGACTATGTTTCCAGCATTGTTAGCTCGATCTTCACCCTAATTTGCGGTCAACCATTTAAAAGGTTAATTAAGTATCTCCTCATGTTGTTGATTTACAGAAACAAAACACTCGTTTCTTCTATCTCTTGTCAAAAACAACTGAAGTGATTTTTTAAAAGATAAAATATATCTCTCCTCTTCCAAGAAACATGACACAACCAGTGCAGGGAGCAGTGTCATTGAGTTCAGAGCACGATGTGTTCTTTTTTCAGACAAACATCATAAATGCCATTAGTGGACCAAACAGGACAAAGCAGCAAGACTGTGTGGCTGGTTCTGTGCAGTCAACAGCTACTCCTCTGAGAGTTTAAACACACACACACACACACACACACACACACACACACACACACACACACACACACACACACACACACACACACACACACACACACACACACACACATCTCTGACAAATTTAAGTCTGACACCCTCTCAGAGATAGACAGTGGCCTGCAGCGAGACATGAAAACATGAGCGCATTACACACTCTTAACCTCACACAGCACACATTACACAACTCCCTTACAACTTGTATGGCTCCTCTGAATACATATTCCGCATAAGAAATGATAATAATTATGCTCCTCAGTTATTATCCACATTTTATTAAAAACCTTTAAAGACTGTAGGCTGAGAGGGAAAAGGGCTGTAAAAGCTAATCAATGGTGTTTCAGCGGTGATAATCTGTTTAGTAGCTCAGAGAACATGTCTCTGTGTGCAAAATGAGTTTTAAGCCTTGAGTCATTACACATCAGAGGAGCTCTGCTTTTCATAAGCAGCATTTCCCCCCTCAGATATGAATATGAGGAAGTTTTTTTTTTATCACTGAAGACATTCACTTACAAAACTGTTGATTTCAGATGTTGTTAAGTTAATGATGAAATAAAAACTGATAAATTAAATGTGTGGCAAATACTACAGAATGAACCAGTCAAAAACCAGTCTAAATGCCACATAAGTACCTTATACACATGGAGTGCCCCCCTAATTTTTCCAGCGTTGTTTTTTCACATGAATAATATTCCCACAACAGATAAAAGAGTGATGGGTCAAGATAGAAGATGAGTCCATGGCAGAAAACATATAAAGCATCAGAGACTTACATTGAACTGAAAATAATAATGATGAGTTTATTTTTTAAAAACACTGTTAATATTTGGAAACAAAAGAAAAACAGTTTTCCGGATCTGAAAGTGAAATATTGCCCCATACTTGTCTAATATAGGATTTTAGCTGATCAATGGTTCAAGTTCTCCTTTGCAGTATTTTTTGTTTTATGACATGTGAGATGTTTGGTGTGTAATGTGTCAGATTGCTGGTCACTTTAGCACCTGGACTCTTCTACTACAGAGCCATGTTATTGTGATGCATGCAAAATGCACGGGTACTCATGCATTTCCATTATGTCATGATGGCTTTTTGCACTGGGTGGTCTTTCCTTATTTTAGAACTTTTTAGAACATGGCCTCCATGGTTTCCAAAAAATGTTAAGACCTCAGAAGAGTTTTCTACTTCCCCTCAATTAATCTTTAACTCGAATGCATATATAGTAGTTTTTCCATGAGATGTCCTCTAGCATCAGAAAAATGCCATATGAACATGCAGACAACAAGAAAAAACATGATTTTCATTAAAGTGGGTCTTTAAATGTTCACAGACACTGGTTTCTGTGAGTGGTTTTAAGCTCATGCAGTTATTTCCACTACAGTCATGTCATGTCTGTTATTGTTGGAGTTCTTCCACTGTTAGTTTTCTGCTGAGTCCTGTTTGTACAGAGATTTCTCCAGGTCTATAAATCTTATGCTATCATAAACTGTAGATGATGAACTCTCAGATGACTGTCTTGTCTGTTTTGTTCACACATTCAGCCCACCCTGAAAATTTCTAAGTAGGTACTAAGTCTGATGTACCCTTCCGCTCTGTGGATGGTCAGCTTATTGTTTGGTTGTTTCTACTGCCTGTAATTTACCAAAACAGTTCTTACTAGGATCAAATCTGCCTGACCCAGATACACAAAGTAAGGTATTTACACAAAGTTAGATATTTAAAAGAACCATATGCTTTGTTTAAGGAGACATTTGCAAGGAAAACAGAGATGTAAGTAGAGTCAACATTAGATTTATATTGATAAAATTGCCCCCCAAATTTACAAAGTTTTCAATTTGCTATCACACTTAAAATAAACTCCAAAGTTGCTATTTCAAAGATTTCCCTATTTCCCCTTTTCTTGATTTCTGTGGAGATAGACCAGCGACTCTGACTCTGCTGATCCTCGAGTCTCATTGTCTGGAGTAATTGATCTTTCTTCAGTTTCTTTGCCACAGCAACTGTTCAAAATGCGACCACACACCTGGAACAACCTGTGCACTATTCTTCCACACAATTGAGATTGAATAAGCAGCGTTCATTTCAGCAGCGAGAGCAAGTGATGGATAAGGGTTCAATCGAATGAGGATAATACTTTCACTCTTTTAATCAACACTCATGTTAATTGAGACCCTCAAAATGATTAATTTAAGTAATATATGTGAGATTAGTTGTATTCATATTTAAGGAACCAGGTAGATACCTACACTGTTCAGTTTAGATGCAGGCTGCTGTTGTGGGCTCAGAGTCAAGAGTAAGACAGCCGCCCTGCAGATAATAATCTTGCAGTAAAAACATAATTTTTTAAAATAACATAGGCATAGTCCCAATTAAGACTCTGCTAAATTCAACTGTCAAAACAACTGCTAGAATTTCATTATAACATCTCCTCAACGATTTTAGCCCCAACACTTGCCCTGATTCCTGCTTCCTTCCTCCAGCTTTGTGTTTGCATTTTATGTTGAGCCCTCAGGACCCATTGCCTTTATTGCAGTTCTCTGTAATCACAATGGGGATTAAACAATAAAGCTAAACTAGCTTCTTTTAACTGTTACTGGATTTGTAGTAACATTTTCACGGTTTCCTCATAGATGTGTCTCTTCCTTAAATGATAGAGTACAGTTAAAGCCCCGAGCCGTCCAGAACAGGCATTGTTTTTAGCACTGCATTGCGACTATGAGCATATTCATCAGAAAACCCTGAGAACTCACAGGGAAACTTATAAAACGTGGTGTTGTCATACTGAACACATGCTGCTTAACGTTGTTTTGGTGGACCTGCTGTTTGCTTAGTGGTCTGCATCAGAGTGCTAAATCTGTGCGTTATCAATGTCATCATGCATCTATGTATGATCACAGATCTACGTCACGAAAACAGAATCCTTCACCGCTTAATAACATCCCAGCACACACCCAAACTGAGTAGTAACCCTCTTCAAGAGTTGCAAACTAAATTAAATGAACTCTTGAGTCCCAACTACACCTGTGCACTAATTAAAAAACATAGCCTATCTTCTGAACACTTGGATGTACCGGCTTTTTCATTGCAAGTCTTTCGCCTGTGTGGACCAATGAGGAACAGGGACTGCTTACTAGCATATCTGTAGGACACTTCATTATATTATTCTCAATTAAAAGCTGTCCTCAGCAGCAGTAGTCATTTTAGCTCTCGTCATTCATACTAATTAGCACTTGCCACATGCTGGAAGAGGATATTTCAATATCCCATTAAGTGATTCCAAGATATGCTCTTGATTGACGTTCCCTTAAACCCGGGGAGTTATTACATTATATGCTTCAGTTTTCTGTCAATAATTTCAGATTTCCTCGGGTCTTTTTGAATCTTGTGTTGAATTTGTGTAAAAATTATCCACATCAGCACTCTGCGAGAGGAGGGACAGAAATAAACCGGAGCATATCCTGTGAAAGTGGTTCAATTAATGAGCAGAGATTACAAGCATACAGCATGAGTTTATATTTACACCACACAGAACACATACATGTACATTTAACATCATTTCTTTAAAAACGTGTCCGAAGAGGAAGACAGCCATAAAAAGAACATGGATGACAAAAATCCAGCTATTAACTTTTTATTTAACACAGTCCCCTGAGCTCCTTGTCTTTTCAAAATCTCTTTTCTTGTTTATTTTTTTGTGCAGCACATTAGCACTGGGCTTCCAGTTTACTGACTTACTGATGTAAAGCTGCATAAATGCCCAAATGGCTCTGCATGCTGAGAATGAATAGAGCACATTATGGAGCTGTCTGAATTTGCATCTACCAAACTGTCAGCAATTTCATTAGGCACTATTTTCCACTAAATGTAAATGATAGGGAGGGTATGTTGCTGTGAAGCTTTTTAAATGTCATTTTAAGTGCTGTAAACGACACAACAGAATTTCCTTTAAAAAATTCATCTGGTCGGGCAGAGGAAATTGTCAGAAGCAGAAGTCCAAATACCTGAAAAATCTACCGTAAGATGTGGATGAAGGGACATGTGGTGGATTTACACGTTTAAGGGGTGCTTGCTTTCAAAATATAAAAAAGAACCATGACATTATTCATTCAAATCTCAATTATCCTGCAGTCCTAAATCTACAGAGACATAGATTTGAAGGCTCACATTGTACCCAATCAAGTCCATCAAGCTTGAATGAAACCCCCTAAATTTAAACCTTCATGTAATGCAGATGTCTTTCAGAAAATGTTTTTCATTACACAAAGTACGCTGCAATTCAATTACTTCTTGTGTTTTGACAGAACATCTGTTACTCTCCAAGTTTGCTTATGAGAAATATAACAAATGTGCTCCATTGCCATGAATATATTCTAAATGGTCCAGGGTAATGAGTTTTTTGTAATGAGCATTCAATGCACGATGATTAATCGTGCGAGGCTCTTTTTAGCAGAATGTCATTATTTAGTCTGAAACATGTCAGAACAAACTTCTCATTTTCTGTCTCATAGTCTTCACAGAGAACAAGCGGGTCTTTGTTTTGCCTCATGTGTAAATTACAGTGCTCACAGGGTAATTGTCACCTTATCAAACACAGAAAACAATGTCATACAGATTATAACCTATTCTCAGCACAGTTTGAGTGTCAAAACACAGTGACAGGTAGGAGGGAGTGAAGAAAAAAAAAGGCAGGTGTGTCGATACATGCAGTGAGATTCAATTCACAGTCGATATTATGTGACATGAATGTTGTGAACTGATGCTGTATGCTGATTATATTTCAGACAAAGACTTGGTCCTTTTTAGAATCAGTCAAGATCTATAAATAAAGCCTTTGTTTGGACTTACTAACAGTTTTATTAACCTCATTTCAGTGTTGATTCCTCTGATTAATTACATGACGATTTACTTTAGACCAGATACTGCCACCTGATTCAGGGCACTCTCTTGTAACGCGAGGTACACTTGCTTCATTAGGCAGCGACATTAAAGGGAGTACATTCACTTTATTTTCTACTCCCTGAGCTGTTTTCATCGGGCAACCTTGCAAGATCCAAGAATACTTTCAATGTTAAATCCGTTTTATGACCAATGCCAATGTTTGCATTTTTTTCTCTGTACAGACGACAACAGAGGTGCAGTGAAGGTTAAAGGGAGATTGTGGATTCAATTGGTAAAATGCAAACCACTTTTTTTCTGCCTTGCTACATAAAATACAAACTACTTCCTACACTGGCATTGCAAGGTTTTTTGAGCGGAGGTGCAGAGCTGATTTTGCATGTAACTCATAACAGAAGCCTGTTTCACCGTGGGAGAAGATGCCGTACTTTTTATCGGGAAAGAGAGGCAGATTCTTTTTGATTTAGGTTTTAATGAGGCTGGAAATGTTCGAGCCTTTTTCATCGTATCTTTAAGTTAATCCATTCGCCACTTTCATCAATACAGCAATCTAATCATATCTATGTTAGCTTTAGCTTGTTGCAATTATTTTTTTGTCCTCAGATCATAATTGGTTCAGTTGTTCCCACAGACAGCACTCATCACTGCAGCCCATTTGAACTCTAAATTTTCAAAGTAGAGATAAATCACAGAGATGGGAGTGTTTCTTTTAAGTCCCAGTCTTTCATGTATATGTTCTGTAATCACAGTAATAATGCCAGTCCCTCTGCAGAATCAAGCACTGGTTACTCGATCTGATTCAATGTGACCACTCTCTAAAGCCTGTCACTGGCCATATTCTTATGTTTATATCATTGGTTTGGAGGAATCCTCATGAATATTTATGCTGCACTGCGACTGAATGCTCAGCATGAAATGAAATACTGTGCTGCTTCAGGGTTGTTTTCCTTGAGACACAAATCTAAATCTACATATTGCCCGTTGCATACAAATGGAAGTGCTACAGGCTCGAACCTGCAGGCAGTTGGAGTGATCATGTATGAGGATACCAGTCTGTTTTGGCATACATGCATTTTGTTCTTATGACTGGACATACTTATGAAATGTTTTTGTGTTTTCTTCTTTTTAATTCCTTTGATTTCATATTTAAGTTTCGCTTCCAATTTTAAATGTCAGGGCTCTTTTGTTATTTTCTCGCTACAGCCAGAACTATTTTATTTTTGCAGTTGAATATATGTTTCCTGACAATCACACCATGGCCTGAGCTCCAAGACCGACACGCTGCATGGGCACTATGAACACAGCATCATTTTCCAGCTACATTAAAATAACTGCATTTTCTTTTCCATGCTCCAATAACTGAAGAAAGGATCTTGATTTGTTTTCCCCCATGGCTGCAAATCTCTTTTTTATAGCACACGATATTATGTGCAAACCAATTCCAAATCCACTTTTCCAGTCTACTTTTCCATTATCACAATAAAATCGTGGCTCATTTTTATGACGGCTGAATGTTGAGATACATGAAAATGTGTCTGAGAATAGCCTTGCCCTCTTGGCCGTTGTCTTTTGAATTAAATGTCAACACAGGTGTAAAACAAAATGTAACCTCATATTCTGCTGAATATAAATGTGCCATTTTGCTGATATAGATGAGTCTGGAAGAGAGGGAGGCTCATCTCCAGGCTCATAAATTAACTAGGGACTGTCCACGGTTGAGTGACACATCTTTGATTTGTAGCAAGCAGTTAATTTCAATCCAAATCCTGCATGCTCGGTTCTCACAGCAGCTCCCTTCCTTGACTGCAGCAGAGAAAATAACCCTTAAATGGTTGTTAAATAGATGACATGCCATACAATCTTTCATTTGCTAATGTAAACTAAAGCAAACTTCAAATGATCATTGAAATAAACGTGAGCAGTCAGCCAGTTAACTAGTTCAAACTAATTGCTGATGTTTCCTGGTGACAACCAATTTAACGATTTCCAGCACTGATATTTTTCCAGCGTAATTGATTTCCACAGTGTAATTATGTCCAGACAAATGCAGTGTTTTCAGCATAGCAGTGTATTAAGTTGTGAGAGTCGAAGCTTAGGAGGGCAGCCAGTTTGGACGGGAGAAAAACAGAGGGGTGGCTGGATCGCAGCCATGACCCTTCCACTGTCTCTCTCCAAAACTGTCATTTCCATTAGTGTAGACTCACCAGGCCTCTGACAAACTCTCTTGTCCTTTCCAACTCTATTCGATTGGACAAGCACTGGACTGTGTCGTTAAATTTGTCATAAATGGTTGTGTTTTCTGAAGCATGAATAGCTCTACAGTGCTGGTAAATGGAAATCAGCATACGGTGTGGAGAGAAGAAGAAAGTACCTCTGGTGAAATATGAAACAGGACCTAAGGAGAGTGGTTATGGGCTACAGCTTGTCCAATATGTGTCTTTTAAAGGAGTGGACTTGCACTTATGATAGCTTAAAACATTTTTTATTGGGGCATGTGGATGAGAGGGCCTGCATATTTTGTCGTGACAGAGAAAGAAAGAGGAACTACTTTGAGTGTGCTTGCATGACTCATGCCCCGCTCTTCCTCATGATATTCATGATATTCAGTTCACCTAAGTTCAGTCCCAACAGCAGGAATATGCCTTTTGACATGAGCCGAACTGAAGAAAATTATATGAAAATAAAAAAGCAGATCTTATGTAACATATTTTCTGTGTCAGTGTTAGCTTCTTCGTATGCATACGGAATCAGAAAGTATAATTATTTTAAAAGCAGTAACAAGAAGTTAGTATTTTCAACAAGGAAAACAACAGCAGATAGAACAGCAGCACCGAAGGAGGGAAAAGACGGGGAGTATAACTGACGAAATGCTCTCTACAGACAATCCATTTACTTCCAAACACACCTTGGGTTATTGAGAACGATAACAATCCAGCCAGAGCCTTTTGTCTTGCGCCGCATAGACACATGTTTCTCCTAGCTTGACATAATTGCCATTCTTCCTCTATTTTCTATCTGGCCAACATCAATCTCTGTTGCCTGGTCTGTCAGAACTGTCGGCAGTGCAGAGCAAAGTCAGGCTCCCTCGTATCAGGGCTTTGTGGAGTGCTGCAGCCATAAGCACAAGATACAGCTGAGGATGAGAGATCATACAAGCGGCTCAGCCAAAAGACTCCATCCTGCTCTTTACATCATGTGTCACCATATAGATTTAGTGTAAAACTCTGACTTCAGCAGCAAAGCCTCATATACACTGACAGTAACAAAGTGATCCTTGTTGTCTCTGCGATGCCTCGTCACATCAATAATACCTACAACAGAACGACACAAGCGTGGACCATGAGACAGAGAAGATGGGCCAAGATCAGATTCAATGATGATGTATAAACATTATAAACATGAGTGTGCTCAGATGTTCAATGATGATGGATGAGCTTTAAAGTGCAAAAACAAAACCTTCAAAGAATATCCTGTGCTCTGTGAACATAGACTAATCACAGTTTCAAACATTTTTTTTCCAACTTTGGGATGAAAAAGATTGTTTTTTTGGGGAGAGGCAATATTTCAGTGGGTGAAAAAGGTGCAGGCAATCTGCCTTTGGAGTTGAGAAGGCAGCAGTGTTTTATAATGGAAGAAATTCAATGTGACATGTCGAGAATGAATTGCTCAGTCAACCAGAAATATCCCTTGTTCTAATGGCTTGGGACATTCAGTGGCGTGTTCTCTCCTCCCCCCCGTCCCCCTTCCCCCATATTTCTCTCTATCTCTCCTCCCTTCTATCTCTCCCTCTCTGTCTATATAGACAACACACACACATGAAATGAGTAAGGTTATTATCGGGTCATTATTTCTGATGTGTACCAGATATGATACCAAATACCAGAGAATAGTTTACATCATAATATACATAATAAGTTAATGTGATGGGCAGGACTGAAAGACTTGAGGTGCCGTTTTAGGGAGACAAACAAAACTGACCCATTGAAAAAGTGAAAAGAAAAAAAATGATAAAATACTTTGAGTATCATTTCTGAGCTTCCAAAGGGATCATAACTGTTAGTGGAGAAATGCTGAAAGAAGCATTTTTTTTATTCACTATTAAATATAGAATTTAGTACAGTCATTAAAAAAAACATAATTGAGTTCAGGTACATCGCATCTGAAAGACAACCCTTAAATGATGACGGCACTGTCTCTGTCCTCAACTCTCACAATCTAAGTCATGTTAGCTTCACAGAGGGAGCATTAGCTGCCCCACAGCCTGTAGGTTTTGGTTTGGAGCTCTTAAGAGGTCGGAGGTCATCAAAGTTAATTCTGAGTGATATTAACTGTATGAACTCTTGCATTTTATTATTTTGTGAAGAGATTGATGTCTTTGCTGCCTCATATCGCCGTCACTAATGTTAACTAGTTATAAAGCTAACACCAACTATAACTGTCATACTACATCCTGTTCAAACACAGTTAAGTTACTCACATTATATAAAGTTATGATTTCATGAAGAACAGTCAAAAGCTCTTTTGCAGCTTGTAATACGTTGTAAAACTGCTGCCTGACATCTTGTGATCAATATTTAAACAGAAATTAATTAATCCGGTTCCAAATGTACCAACTTTGTCATAGATAAACTAATGTGTTAAGACAGATAGAAGCTCAGAGCTAATGTCCTCTTTTTAAAATGTAAGGCCAAGATTAAAACCTCTCATGTGTTATGAATAAATAAATGCAGTTTTAGCTGCAGTAGCGTGCTGAAATAATCATGTTCTAGCTTTATATGTGAATTAGGCTGTACATAATGTAACAAGGTGTAAATGGACTGTGTTTCTGGAGTGCAGCCTCTGGTCTTTAACCACTCTAAGAACTTTTTCACCACACTTCACATTCATCCATTCACTCACTGATAGCGAAGCGCCCATTGCTATTAACTAAACCCACTGGCACACCTCTGGGCACAGTCACCAGGGGAAGTTCCGGGTTAGATGTCTCGACCCAGAAGACTTCAGCATATGGACAGCAGGACCTGAGACATAAGCCCAGGCCCTCTATGACTCAGTAGTGCGTGTGCTCACAGCTGTGAGTGCTGCAACAACAGAAATGTATTCTGTACAGGTCACTTCCATGTTGTGATGGCTGCTGATACAGAATATTTATTCCCTTGACGGTGAAGATATGAGATGCACCATCATGTATCCTGTTGCGTTATTGGCTTTAGAGTGTAGAGTATGCAATCCATGATTGCCACTTTAGATATTCATCCTGTTCACAGAGCATGTCTTGCCTTGCATGAAATATGATTTCATGAAAAGTGTAATCATGGGTTGGAAGATTGCTTTCTATTATCCAGGACTGAAAATGATAAATTGATGCTTGGGGAAAAAATGTTTTAGATGTCAGTTTCACCGAGGGGCTATTTTCCACATGTGCTTAAAGTCATTGTGTTGGTGTCTGATCGAAGTATTGTTAAAGATGATTCTCCTCTTTTATGAATGGGGTTTGTGAGGACCAAACCAGAGTATAATCAGTTCTAAGGATGAGTTAACCCACAGCCAGCTCATACAGGTTTTCCCAGCTTCTCTGTGAAGATCTGGCTTACTTCACTCAACCCTGCTTCTGCTTCTGTCATCACGCTAAAAAGCAAACTGGAAATAAACTTGGATGCTAAAAATATCACAGCGTCAAGATATGTTATCTTACTCCTGATAACAGGCCGCACAATACATTACATATTAACCAACATTAACACTCAGGTGTTTCAGCACTTTATTACAGAGGAGCTGTCACTCTGAAACAAAAGCAGGCCTGGCCTCTGAAAACAATGTTGTATTCATTACTATTTAATGCAAACAAATTTGCACTCAGATTAAGATGTAATTACATTAATAAAGTAGAGTCTATTCCCAAGTCTATTTTCCACGCATCTCGTCCAGTAAATTTCAAAATAAAAGACCATATGCCAGTTTGTATAGATGAGAAATACTTCCTGGTTATGGATTTATCAGTAACACAGAACAGTCTGATGGTCCATGTGGATCCATGTAAACCCCAACAGGACTTTTAACTGCTAGCTCTGTTTGAAGGTGATAGCACAACATAAAGGAACATAGTTTACTTTATTAAACACTAGTAAACCTGCAAAACCGAAACTGTAAAATCATGTTGCTTTTTCACATACAGTAGAAGCTCAACAGTCACTTTATATCCAAATTAACAGGAAATAGACCACAGAGAGGAAAAACAACCTGTTGTGAGCGTGTTGTTTCTCCTATACTGAGCCCAGCTGACCGGGGCTGCGCTACGCTGCTGCTATGCTGCTGCTATGCTGCTGCTACACTCCAAACACACATCCTGTGGGCGATAGGCAGTGCTACTCGACGGAGCAGAGACGCGACGCTAACAGACAAGCTAAACATGGATCCTGTATATTTTCGGCTTAAAAGAAATACATTGTTTATATGTCCAAGTTTACTATTGTCTTAATAGCATTTTTTTTATTCCATTTTAATCTTATTATAATGTATTTATTCATTTATCTATTCTAGTATTTCAGTCATCTTTTTGATTTTCCTTCCTTTTTCTGTCTGTATGAAAAGTTCTGTATGAATAAAGCTGAGTTGAGCTGAGTAGTCTGAGTGTTTTTGCGGGAATTATCAGATTCACATTCACAGTGGTGGACACCAACGGCCTGATCTACTAAGATCCCAAATAGCGAACGCTAAATTGCATGTGCAAACTAAAACATTGCATGTGCTATTAGTGGGCAGGTTGTGGGAAAATGCAGTGTTACAAGGAGTTTTTTAATAGGAGATTTGCACGTGCCTATCAAATATGCTAAATATAGACACAAAACAGCAACCGCAATGGGTTTCCTGGTTTGACAAATCACATTGCTGGTGCTAAGTGATTTCATTTGCATCTGCTCCTCCCAGTATTTTGCTTGTTCTGATGATCTACATACAATTTGCATATTCATGAAGGCAAACCTGCTAAATCCATTGCACGTGCTGTTTTGCTCACTTGGCGGACGCAATCCTCAATGCACCCAGTTAGCAGATCAGCCCTGCGCGTGCTATCAAGTTTGCACATGCGCAAACTTTTAGTAGATCAGGCCCCAAGTTTTGGTTGTAAAATTTTACTGGCTTTGGAAATGATGGGTTTTATGCAAAATCAGCAGAAAAAAACCTTGTGCTACACCATGACTATTGAAACTTTGATGGCAGAGCAGAAAAGCATCACCCTGTGAAATTCTATCACAGCTAAATAAAAACTGATGTAACTTTTCACAGCTCTTAATGTTTGATTGACGGTTGGCGACTGGGAAACGCAGAGCAAAAGCACCACAGCAGGGTCTTTTTATCGGAGTTTTTGAACAAAACAAAACACAGCTTGTTTTCAGGAATATAAAAGTACGATGGAGGTTTATGCAGTTTAGAGGAAATGTTTAACAGAGTCCCAGTAGTGCTGTTTATGGTGCATACAGTATCACAGCTGTTTGTGGGAGAGATCCACAGACATCCTCAGGGTTTAAGGTCCAGCAACATGGGCCGTAGAATTATTTGTCATTAAATCATCAGCAGTGGAAACTCCCTTTCCTCTTGGAGCTAATGCATGGCCGTCCATTCACACAGACCCATCTCCCCCTGAGCTCTAGCTGTGCTAAGCTAATACTCTGCGAGGCATTAACATTAAGCCGGGCTACAATGTCCGCTAGAGTTGTTGGAAAAGAGGGCTCCCCGTGCAGCACTGTTTAGAGTCAGCACACCATTAGTCAAATCTCTTCAGCCATGAAAAAAAGAATGATGGGGGAGGGAGGGGGGGAATCAAAAACAGAATATGCATGCATAAAATCCAACACATTTGTTTCCATGGCAACCATTCAGCATGTCATTCACTTGTCAAGCTGCATCAGGGCCAACGGGGTCCATTGTCTGGGTCCTGGTGAGCATGGTTGCCTGGAACAGACTCGGCCCCCTTTTCCTCCCTCTGACCGACATCCAGGTCATTCACCATGCTGTTATTTCTCTTTAATTCGCATCGGGCTGTTTTTTTCATCGCTAATCACACGACAAATGACCACCAGGGCTAAGAAAAAGAAGGGGATAATGCAGTGCAGTACTGAAGCATGGCCTTTATGATTCTTATGAATGAGGGGTGGGGGGGCACAACGGGATTAGGGAGAAATTCAGGGCCCCCACTTTTAGACCAACACCTCAAAGATTTTCCAGCTTTGGATTGTAGATTTGGTGGGCAGTGAAGGCAGCACAGATTCAATGTCTATGACTGGCTGTCAAGACCAGTTTAACAGTCACAATGGGAGAAAAGGCCATTTGACTTCTGTAATCTTTTCCAACATGCTTCACAGTTGCAATTGATTGACACTGCTCAAGTATTTTTCCCATCTGAATAGCTCTGTGCTGGATAAGCTAAGCTTGTGCAGAGGTTGTTGGATTGTTGTATGTTGCTTCAAAACGCCTGTTAAGGTTCACTGTTCCAACCTTTTTTACTGATTTTTCAGTTTTTTTAGCAGTGTAGAAACCAGCAAATTAGCATTTGTTTAATGAACAATGATGCATACTTCCTCTTTTAGTTAATCACCAATGAAAACTACTGCCGTTTACAGTGACACACAAATTTGTCAAAGCTGGCTGTTATATTTATTTCCAAATGCAACATATACAAGCATGTTTCCCAGCACTAGCATTGATTATTAAATCCTGGGTGGTGTTGGAAGCTGCTCTCCCAGCTGTGCACATGTGGAGAGCAGATAGTTAGTGTTTTTGTTCGCTGCAGATGGTCCTCCAGAGAGCAGCTGTATAAGCTTAGCCCAGCAATCTCTCATCACAACAACATGGCTGCTCCAACCAATCACCTGTCGGGGTCCAATCAATATACATCAGTGGAGATAATATATAGTATCGAGCAGAGTATAAATCTGTTGTTGTCAGTTCATTGTAGATTTTATTTGGTCCGCTCTACTACTGTGTTAACTTGACAGGCACTATACCCAAACCCACAGTCCAATTTTCTGAAAATAACACTTTACTGTATCTTGCAGTTGCAGCCACAGTAATAATACAAGTTGAGACTTTTTGTTTTCATAGTATTGGCAGTTTTTTCTCCTCTCTCTCTCTTTCTCTCTTGCTCTCACTATTCATTGTTGCACAGGCTTGTACAACTTCAACAGACACCAATACAACCTGCATACTCGTTTCTCCCCTGAGATCCAGCAGAAATTGGGCTGTACTAACGTGTAACACCATTAAATAAGACTTCTCATAGATCATCTGCAGCTCAGAGCTATTTGCACAACAGCCAAATGCCAGAGCAGGGCAGGGGAGATGAATAAATGAGAACTCTAGTCCTCTATATTAAAAAATGAAACTGATACACTATCAAACAGCATAACAGTACACTAGACAGTGTGCTGGGAAACTGAAAGGTGATGATAAATTACAAAACAACAACATAAAGGAAGAAAGATCCAATAAAAATTCTAAAGGTAACACATAGACATAATATTTATCAATAAGTATGAGGGAGGCTACACAGACTGAAAGTTTAGTTTAGTTTAATTTGGTGTACGGAAATTTAGTGCAGTGTAGTTTATTTTAGTTAAGTGTAATTGAGTTTAGTTTAGTTTCTTTGGACATTATAAATAAAGGCAACTAAGTGCATTAGGGCTAGAATATTGTGCAAGTGGAGGTTGGATGACCCCAAAAAGCTTATAAAGACACCAACCCCCAGGGAAAACAAGAGTTAAACTAAGCTGCAATACAGACTTTAAAAAAGAAAGCGCACTGATGTGTGTGTTTACAAGGCAAGACAAATTACAGGTCTTTGTGAAAAAAAGTGAACTTTTAAAATACTTTTTTTAATGATAGTAGTGAAGATAAAAGATTCTGACGATGTAGAAAGATTGTTTCAAAGAGAATTTCAGTGTTAATTCATTAAGCAAAATCTTAAAAAATGAGAGATAACAGTCCATAGAGTGCCTCATATTTCACTTTCATTTCACTTGTCTTACAAATAAATGTCCAGATATTTTCATGTGAAGCAACAAGTGTCACCAGCAGACACCAAATGCAGCATTGTAGACTTCTAGTAGACCATATAAAAACAAAATAGGTCCAATGGTTGAACTCAAAGTTTCACCATGCCTTAGATTGTCTCAGAGTTTTTCAGTGTTACCCATATACAGATACGTATTTTTTAAAATCAACATCATGAAAAGCATATTTTTGTCATTTTGAAATAGGTAGTTAATGGTGTCAAAGGTTTTCAAAAACTCAAAGAATACTCTAAGAGAAAAAATATTGTAATAATCTAAAGAAAAAAAAAATCCAAATTGATGGCTGTACTGTATGTTGCTCTTATCCTAATGTTCTAAAAATCTTTAAAAGCATTAGTTTTGAAGTAATTCAGTAATAAAAATAAGGCTAAACAGACAAAACAGATAAGACAGGGTGCTGGAAAGCCCTGTTGTATCATTGGATGTGTTTTTATTCGCTATAATTATGCTAAAATGTATGTTTAAAGATTGTAGGGCTCTGCAGTAACCATAATATTATCATAAAACTCACACTGGGATAGTCAGATTTTGTGGCAAAAACTTTGATGGGTCATATATTTGAGTGTTAAATTATAGCTGTGGGAGATCTGTAGTTTTAATTTTAAAACAGATTGGAAAACCACCAGATTTTGAGATCCAAGGTTTTAACTGGACAGAAACTTACTCTTCTTTAAATACAAACACTTTTAAAAAGTGACTCTGTTTTATAATAGTACAAACAATCGCAAGAAATCGAGCTTTAAAAACCTTTTTATCTGGCACAAAGAAAGTTTCCTATTCAGTAGAGTTTAAACTGAATTTAATGCAGCGGCTGGGGAATAATACAGAAAGTTAGGCCTCAAATTTTCTGGTCACGATAGAGTCAAATTTGTCGTATTATGGTGACTGATATGATTGAAAGCAGTATAGAAATGTTAGACAATCATATAAAGAGATTGGGGATAAGCCTTGACATGTAAAAAGAGCCAAAGGTGCACTCTGGCCCTGCTACAGAGTGAAGGGTGTGAGAAAAGGGAAGTTAAACAGAACCCAGGTTGGGGGGCTTCTTAATAATTTCTCCTTGGTGGGGTGCGTTGGCATGTGGGAGTTGTGCCTAAATAGACGTGAGACGTGCACACCGCCCCTGCTCACAGCCAGTATCAGGCCTAATGAGGCATTAATCGGAGGTGTGGGATGTTGCTCTTTAGAAAAGCGCAGGGTCAGCGAAGCACAATGAAGATGACAACAAAGACTGGGGAGGCAGCGGCCCAGTGAGCGTTTCTCTGAACTGTATGCTCAGCAATCACTTCAAAAGCACGGTGACAGAATATTCACCAAAACTCAATGGAAAACATATGAAAGGGCCTTTGAATGCTTTTGTTTGTAGGTTTTTCTTTTTTCACAAGGGTGATTAACCTCCTCAACACCCCACCCCCATACACGTGAACACACTCACACACACTGGCACACACTCACACGTCAAACCCTGAGAAATCTAGAAAATGTGATCAGGCCTACTGTCAAATAATCCCTGCCTTTATTCCTCAGAGACGTCTTAACCAACCACAATTTGTCACACTGTTTTCTTTCCAATAATAAGTTTGAGTCATTGCTATTGCACGCAGAAAAAACAGCCACAAATGCAGATGCTGAGTGACCCAGCTCTAAAGTAAGTGGTTTCTCAATGATAATATCTGTTTGAAATATCTGTGATTGCCCGATTGTTCTAGCTGTAGTTTTCCCCCAGTTTGGTTTCATTTCACTTGACATTTTAAAAGAAAATATGAGGTCTATTTACAACTACTTATTTAAACTGCCTGTACTTTGTGGTTGCAAAATGGTCAATGTGTTGTTTTTGCTTACAGTCTCAGTGAGAGAGCTCATAAACCAGTGGGCGCCTTATATACCAACCGACCTACATAATCTAGTATGTTTGGCGCAGAGTCAATGATCATGAACTGGTTTAGTGCTTTTCTTTTTCCTTTCTTTTGATATTTGCAGCTACAGATGGCTAGACTCGACCATCTGGATGTGAATGTCCAGCCCAAAATGTGTGTACCCCAGGGTAATCCCACTGTCCCCAGATCCAAACAAGAGAATGAGCTGGCCTGCCGCCATAGATATTTAACATTGCTCAACAATAAGTATCAACTTTTTTATTCATACAATTGACAATATGTCACAATGATAATTGACACCTTGAGACCTAATCAAAAGCTTGTGTTCATAATGTCACTACTTGCTGCCACATCATGAGGGAGGTTTGGGAAGGGGCAAATGCCATCACAGGCCACAACACCGAGACCAGAGTGTTAGGGGGAACAGCGGAGAGGGCGGATGAACTGAATGACTTCTTCAACTGGTTCAACCAGACCAGGTCCCCCCCACACTCCCCCCTACTGCGGCCATCTCTCCTTCTTCCCTCTACACACCTCCCCCCAGTCATTGCAGTACCCCCCTCCTCCTCTTCTACCCCTTCTCAACACAGACCTTTCCAAGCATCACTGTGGACCAGGTCAGATGTCACCTGAGGGAGCTATACCCCAGGAAAGCAGTTGGTCCGGACAAGGTGTGCCCTAGACGACTAAAGACCTGAGCTACTGAACTGAGTTAACTGCTTCAACAAATTTTACACCTCAGCCTGCAGCCGGGGAGAGTACCCACCCTCTGGATGACATCCTGCATCGCTCCTGTTTCTAAGAAGAACCAAACCAGTGAGCTGAATGACTGGGATGACTTGAATGACCGACTGGTGGCATTCACTTCATATCTGATGAAGACCATGGAATGGCTTGTCCGTAGCCTTCTCATACCCCAAGTGCAACACACCCAGGACAGTCTGCAGTTTGCATGCAGGGTAGGTATGTGGAGGACACCATCCTCTACCTGCTACATCGAGCCATCTTGCATCTTGATAATAGGAGTGGCACTGTGAGGATTCTCCTTCAAGATTTCTTGAGTGCCGTCAATACTATTCCACCCCCTGTGCTTCAGGACAAACTGAACAGTATGCCAGTGGACCCCTGCCTGGTCATCTGGATCTCTAGGCAGTAGTACATTGAGCTGAAGGACATCACATCTGACACCCTGATCAGTAGCACTGGAGAACACCGGGGAATGGTGTTGGCCGCTCTTTCTTCACGCTGTACACTGCAGACTTCTGCTACAACTCTGGGCTGTGTCACGTCCAGAGGTTCACAAATGACACAGCCATTGTTGGGTGTATTAAGGACGACAGGAGGGAGGAGTACAGGGGCTTGGTGAGGAATTTGGCTGCCTTGTGCAACAGGAACCATTTGCACCTCAACACCTTGAAGACCAAGGAGCTGGTCATTGACTTTGGGGGTCTAGACCAATGCCTAGAGCTCAAGAAGTAGTTGAGGTTGAGGCTGTGGATTCATACAAGTACCTTAGACTGTGGCTGGACGGGACATGTAACACAGACCACCTGTACAGGAAGGGACAGAGCAGGCTGTACTTCCTCAGGAGGCTGTGGAATTTTTATTATCTGCAGAAAACTTATGTGGATGTAGGGCTGAAACGATTACTCGAGTAACTCGAGTAACTCGATTAATAAAATTCCTCGAGGCAAATTATATGCCTCGAGGAATCGTTTAAATCCGGAACCATGTGCAGCGCACGGTGTTTGACACGGACGGTTATTTCTGTTGCGCAGCAGCGTGCTCTTTCCGCTCCTTCCGCTGCCGCGCGTTTCATACACAGACATAATAAAAGATAGACCCCGCATCGGCCGCTACCACGAATGGGCGCTGTCGAGAAATGCGGCCGCCATCTTGGTCCGGTCATCCGCCTCACTCTGCACCGCTGTTTAACCGGCGGAATGAAGTCTGAGCGCATTAAATGAATCATAGTTCGCTCAATACTACGGGTCTATCCTTTTATTATGTCTATGGTTTCATAGACATAATAAAAGGGTAGACCCCGCTGGGGGCGCTGCTCAGCGAGAAATGCGGCCGCCATCTTGGTGAGGTCAAGCTTCCCATACGCTCCGGTCAATCATATTCATTCATTCAGCGATGCCGGAGCACTGTGCGGCGTATTCCTGTGCCAACAGGCGGACAGCAGAGAACAGGGCTCAAGAAATAACTTTTCACAGTTATGATTAAACGTTTTTTAAACATTGCACTTGACTGTAGAGTCATTTGTAGGCCAAAGAGGAAGACTATCGGTCAACTCCAAAAAGGAAACAGCATTTGCGAACAGCTAGCTTATTCACAATAATAGCAACTTTGGTCGATTATCAACAGATTTGCATTAGATTGAAAAACTTTTGTTTGAGAGAGGTTCTAAGAAACGTTAAGAAATAAAATAGAAAGAAAAAGGAAGAAAGTGAGCTCTGTTTTATTATCTGTTTTATTAAAGATTTCTTTGTGGTGATCTCCTGTTTCATTTTGAAGATTTCCTAAGGACAAAAACTTGAGGAAGAAGTGGGAGATTGCTGTTAGAGGGAGAAATTCGCAGCAAGTGATTCCTCTGTGCTGTGTAGCCAACAAGCAAATTGATATGTAGTTTAGATGCTGTCCTGTCATGCTGTTCTTGTGTTTAAATCTTTTTGATATGTAGGCTATATATTTGTGTGTATTTTCCAGTTATTAAAATAGTGCTTCTATATGACATTATTTGTGTGTGTCTACAAATGGATAAATAAAATTAAACTATATAAAAAATTATAATCAAATCAATATATATTGAATTGGCCTATTAATACCGCCAGTTATTAATAATTATTGAGACATAGCAGGAACCTAGCTCTAAACCTAAATATATCCTTGATTAATTGTTATACTATAATACAGCCACTGCTGCCATGTTCTAAAATATCATTTTATTCATTCTGAGTATTTGAAAACGCCAAAAAAAATATGGCCTCTATCATGCCTCTTTGAATGGCGTTTGCAGAGAAGAAAATTACGTAGTATTGAGCGAACTATGATTCATTAATGCGCTCAGACTTCATTCCGCCGGTTAAACAGCGGTGCAGAGTGAGGCGGATGACCGGACCAAGATGGCGGCCGCATTTCTCGACAGCGCCCATTCGTGGTAGCGGCCGATGCGGGGTCTATCTTTTATTATGTCTATGGCGCGTTTGGTTCAATCATGGAGGGAAACGAGGACAGACAGAGAGAGGAAGAAAGAGATGACACGCAGAGGAAACGGCAGAAAGTGTCTAAAGTGTGGGACCATTACACACTGAAAAGGAAAGAAAACGCCGTGCAGTGCGTTCACTGTAAGGCGGAGTTGGCGTTTCACAACAGCACGTCGTCAATGCTGCAGCACCTTAAAAGAAAACACCCGGTCCATGCATTAAGTCCGCTCTGAGGCAAACGTGATTCAATGCAAAGTATTACAGTGAGAGCAAAACATTTCTTATCCGATTACTCGATTAATCGACAGATTAATCGATAGAGTACTCGATTACTAAAATAATCGATATCTGCAGTAAACTTATGTGGATGTTTTATCAGTCTGTGGTAAAAACTGATCTGACAAGTCTGCTCTGTGGTTGGCATGAAGCTGGACTCTCTGGTGATGGTGGCTGAGAAGAGGACCACAGGCAAACTACTGGACATTATGGAACGTGCCAGTCACCCCCTGCACACAGTTATCATTAACCAGAGGAGCTTGTTTAGTGACAGACTACTCCTTCCCAAGTGCAGGACCAACAGACTGAAAAACTCCTTTGTCTCTCATGTCACCAGACTGAACAAATCCTTGATGGGAAGGAGCAGCAGCAGCAGTAGAAGTAGAAGTAGTAGTTTTTTTGTAATAGTTATGTGCAAATGTCCTCACCTTTGTATGTTACTTTTTATATGTGAATACTTAATTTATTTGGAGTTTTATTATATATTTATTATCTTTATGTATTGCATTTTTATTTCTTACTTATTTGATTGTTCTGTTTTCTGTGAATACTGATGCTGCTGGAATTTTAATTTCTTTGAGGAAACCTTCCCAAAAGGATCAATAAAGTTCCATCAAATCCAATCTAATCTAATCACATGACCCCAGCTTAACTTTTTTACCACAAAAGAGTGGTGGAAAGAAAAGTGTTATCCCTTTTAATGTTGATACATCAACCGTGCAGATACACAATTCAAGTCGCTTTGAACAATTTAAAACAACTGACAAATGTAGGTCCAATTAGCTCTGTTTTTGGTCTCCACCAACATAAAAACAAAATGTTTGGCTCTTAATGTGCTTAAAAGTTGACTGTTGAGCGAATAGGTTTTAGGAAAAGGTGTTGTTTTGAATGCGCTCTGGCATATCTGTGAAATTAAGATGACAGCTGAGTGACGACAGGATTAGACTTACTACCGTCATGAGCAGTTTCACGCTGTCAACAGCAGCTCTGATCTACACGTGGAAGAAAGCATTTTATTTATTGCTGTTGTTAAAAAATTCTAAATGAGAAGAATTTCATCATGTAATCGTAATTCTTTTTTTCTTTGCCATGTGTCGTCCCTTTACATGTAGCTGATTGATGATTTTGATTTGATTTGATATATTCTGGCTTTTTAGAAATTCATTTCAGCTTCTACACAACACAGTTTTTTCCCTATCAATAACCTGTTGATTTTTGGCATAAATCAATGAGCAAATCCATGTATGCTTTACTGATTGGCTTTTTTCTGGTGAGGTTACTTACAGATTCCTAAATTTATTTCAGATTTTTTTGGGCAAATTTCTTACAGCAGCTGTCAGCAGCACTGACAGGTTGGGTGCCATTTTTTAAAATATTGTCTGCAGATGGGGCTCCCTGCTTGGACAGATCCTGGTGTTCACAACCAAACAAGCATGTGATGTGAAAATATGTGTAAAACAGACATCTGTTGAAACAGATAATTTTATGGACAGGTAGGCACCAGATGGATCCACCTCAGAAAAAGGACACAAAACAGACCTTAAAAAAGATGTTTCCCTGTTTTTCAAGACTTATACATTAAAAAAAATACCCCTGACTATCAGGATATGACTTAAATTGTTATTCTTTCTGGAAAATAGAGCCCTTGACTTGAATGTGAAGTGTTTGTGTGAGTTGGAAAACAAAGTATGAGTCACATACCCAGAAAAAATAAGGCAACTTGCACATAACAGTAAAATGTAACACAATAAACATTTCTACTGTTTAACTCGTCTTTATTTAAAACTCTATAAAGGCTGGTATTCACATTATACTGAAATAAAAACATGCTTGACTAAAATCAATTACACTGTAAGAAGAAAGTGAAACATCATCATACTGTATTGAAGATTGTGGAGGTTACAATGCCTCTACATGGAGAATAAAAGCCAGTATTGATTTGAATTGCCTTCCAGACACTGCTTCATTATGCCACAAACCACATCAGACTTTGATTGAAAATGCCTTTAAAGTTAACGACTAGAAAGGTAATTTATTGGGCACCTACTAAATTTATTCCTCCTTTGGTGCGCATACATCAGACGGATCAATAATCAAATGATCTCACAGATTATATGACATGAAGTGGACTGAATTAGCCCATACAGCCTTTGTGGACAGCTCTTCATATAACGGTCGAAATATTGAATGTGTTACACAGTTGCTATAGTTTTATGGAGCAAATCAGATGAATTTCAAGAGGTGTCTGCCACTTACTCTTGATGTCTTGTTAAATGCAAATGAGCGCACTCAGACGCACCTTGATAAGTGCACTGTGGATCCTTTGAAAAGAGAAACAAAAGGCTATGATAAAGATACAGGATGAACAGGTCGACGTCAGATCTCTGTTAACCTTAAAGTATTTTTGATTCACATACATTTCCTCTTATTTATTTTAATCAAAACATTCCCACAGTGTTCTCGGTTTAATTTATCCACTGGCCTTGTCTGTCCGTAGTGAATAAAACATTGGACCTTTAAATTGAGGGAGACGCTGAACACTAGTTTTTGACAAGAACCTGTCAAATGCTGTTGCCATGACAACAAAGACAGTGAGGCCTCACTCACCGGTGCCTGTTGTGTTCAGGAAGTAAATAGAAATTTATGTCACCGTAAAATGAAGTTATTACTGTTTCATCTCCCATAGCATCAGGAGCACATGGATGTGTTGACCTTCAGTTTACAATTTGTTTGTATACCAATCAATAGATGTCCAATAAAAACAATGACAATCAATTTCATCCCTCTGTATATTTATGTAAACATTGACATCAAAAAATAAGGTACAGTTACACAGGCATTCTTGCATCCTGATCATCATGTCTGAGAGCACCAAACATTACACTAGTATCTATTTGCATTGTTGGCTGTAAGTTTAAACAACATGGCATCTGAAGAAAATTATATACGGATAAATGGAAATACACCAGGACTTTCTTTAGATTTATACCTTTGTAAAATCCTAATTTGATAATAGTACAGTCCAAAAAGAAGGCAAGAAAAGACAGATACATGGGTAATGTGCAGCTCTGTGGACAAAAAGGAAGCATCTTTTAAATAGAGAAAATTAACACACTACTACTGAAATGACTGATTCTCAGCTTTATAGTGCTGTCTACAGCAACAGTGATGGGTTCTTGCAGTGAAGTCCACTAACACAAAAATGATTACATTAAAGACAACTAACTTTTTATTGAAGTTAACATTAAAAGTTATATGAAATAGTAATGCTAATTATTAACAATTTATGGTTTAATGGATGTGTGCCCAGCTCTGGTTCCAGAGGCTTGACTGTAATGGAGCCGCAGCCTCAGTGAGTGAATTTCAGGAGGAAAGGGCAGAAGAAGTTCACTGGAGCTGCATGGCTTTAGATGGCACATGCTGTGTCAATAAAGCACGCGTCATAAAAGTTGACTTTTGTTTTAAGTTGCCAAATAGTAATAATAGTAATACTAATAGTAATGAATTTATGTGAAGCAACTCTACTGTACTGTGCATTGACAGCTGATGTCTGTTAAGGCCAACATTCATTTGTAATAGCAATGGATGTTCCATGAGTAATGATAAATATTATTCACTCACAAAAACTTCACATTAAGGTGTGTTGTATCAAAACCCATTGTACCATTTTATATTGTTAACACGTCTGCCACCTCAGTGACGATTGGTTAATCTGACTTGTAAATCGGTCAGCATATTAACATGCATAGTTGAGTCAAATTAGAGTTAAAGCTCAGTTTGATGATTTAACTGGACTGACCTTGTTTCAGTTCATAGTACCAGGAAAGGATCAATTTAATGATCAATTTATTCCCACCTCTACCATGGTTGGTGGCAGTATGCTCCCTTTTAGCTTGTTTCTATACCAGGCAGGTCCCTGGTTGACTCATAACATTGCATACCAAAAACAACCACCTCACAAGTTAGCAAGAGTGTAAGATGTTTTATGCTGAACAGTGAAATCACAAAAAACTCTATACTTTTCAGATGTACAGTTTTGTCTTGTTTACATACCTTCTTCTTCTGTTGAGGTTTTGATTACTTGGTTTGACTTTGTTCAACTTCTGGGTGAAAGCCTGGTGTGCAAACTGTGCAGCACTCACATCTTGGTTTTTGTCTTATCAGGGTGTATACGTGCAGAAAAATCAAGTCTCCTCCTAAAAACTTAGAGAGGATGTTTAGTTGAGCGACTGTCGCTTTATGGCACAGGGAGTGAAACTTAAAATGAATGATAGGTTAAAAAAGATGATGTGTTGTTATGAATCATTTCTGAATCAGCTAGTCTGAAGCATCCAACATAGTATTTTGTATGAGATGTGATAATACTCTTTAAATGTAAGTGTAATTTGACAAATATTTCCATAAAATCTCATTATGGAATCACTCAAAACTACAGTAGCTGCATTTGTTTCAGTAAGAGCCATGGAAGTTAATAGTAGATTCACAATTAGGCTGCATCAAAATCAAATCAAACAGTGAGCCCTGGCCTGTGATGTTGTTTTCCAAAAACAAAAACATTTCCTTTATCGCCTTCCAAACAAATCTACAAAGAGAGCTGTTGAAACTACCACTAAAAGCGCCTGCTTCTCATTAACTTGGTTGCAATCATCAAGAATTAATGTTGTTGTTAAAATGACTGAACAGAGTTTTCTCTGCACATGGCAGTAAAAATCTGGCAGGGTTGGGTGAGCACGCTATAAATACTCGAGAGAACAAAAGAGCAATTGACTGCTGCAGTGTAGGTGTTACACCATCTGTTAAGACAACACAGATTCTACCTTCTGGATTTTCTATATTCACATGAGATATTAAGCACACACCTGCTTTGTCCTTGTGTTTATTTGATAAGCCCAGGCACACACTTTGACCTTTGATTCCACATACATGCAAATGGAAGAAAAAAAAATATGCAAAACACCTAAATCACTTAGAAACTGTGCATTAAATAGAAGCAGTTGTATTTAAATGTTTTCTTGTGCAAGGCAAGGACTGCAGGTTTAATCAAAGCCCTCATTAAATGAAAATGTCGTTTTATATCCATAATCATGGAAGCAGAATAATACAGAAGTAATAAAAACTGGCTGTGACCTCAATCCTGCTCAATGTGCCCAACAATGTTTGACAGCAAAGCTACTTGAACCTGGCAAGGACTCACTATTGCAATGCTAATCAGAATCCCTTCAGTGGTTGAGTGCACTATATACAACAATGTGTCTAGGTGACATTGCTGTGGAGGCATATTGACAACTTCATTAACACTGTACATAATACTGACACATGTAAGACAAGGACAAAAAGGATCTCAAGTGTAGTGCAAAGGGTCAAAGCAGAATGTACTGACATCTGATGCAGCACTTTCGAACTGAATATGCACTGGTGAGTACCTGAAATGTTTGTGTTTTTGATTGGGTTGCAACAGATTTTGTGTTATTTTGCATGACGTTTCCTCGATTTGCTTCAAAACATTGAGCAGTACTTTAAATTGTCCATTAAAATGAGCACTGTATAAATTTAAAAGTGGTTGAACTGAATCTGAATTTCCCTCTGGGATTAATAAAGTATCTCTCTTTCTCTCTCTCTCTCTCTCTGGTTCATATGCATTTAAAGATGTTGAAAATAAGGACCTCTGTAATATGTTAAAGGTAGCCAGCTAGAAATGCTTTTTACCAATCTTAACACTCATTGCACACTGGCTTTCCCAAAAAATAACTTCCTCACAGAAACCTCTGAAGCACAGTAAGTTTGGACCATAGAGGATCAGTTAGAAAATTTGAAAAAACAAGATCTGGCAGACCAAACATACAAACACAGATATCCACAGGTGCCTAATTAGTGTGATCTAGGCCACTTCCAATTAGATTTAGGTCAACTAACTTAGAGGCTTTTGCAACGAGAACATCTCTTAAAGTTTGGTTGAAATTGTTTAAATGCATGTTTGGTCTTTGTCTTTGTATTAAACAGTGTGCTTATTCTGAGTAGGATGCCTGTTTGCATTCAGTTACAAGCCAAGTAGTTTCCTTCTTTTCCAAGTACTTCTATTCACATCTAATCAAAACTTACAAAGAGAAATAGGAAGCAGTACAATGAGACTCCCTCTGCTAACATAAAAGGCTCTAAATTATTTCTATCTGTAATGGCCATAATTATTGGATAGTAATTTTGCTGTTTTCAGCTTACTAAAAGATATTGCTGCATTGCCAGCTGTTTCTTTATATGATGCTTTTAAGGATACAGCAAGGGGCAGAGAAAGGAATCTACCTTATTAGCTTTCAGACTCGGGCTTGGTAATTGAAATTCATTTGGACAATGGTACTTTATCGTACATATAAAGTGAATTTTTGTGGAAGAGGGGGCATGCTTTCCAAGCAAATGTAAATTTGTAAATGCCAGGTTGTGTAGGAGTGTGCAAATGTGCTCACCATGCATGCATGCACAGCAAGACAGCAAGAGAGAGAATAATAGGTGGGGAGAAGGTAAAATGGGGAGAGGGAGAGAGGAATAGTGAGTAAAAAAAGGGGAGAGAGAAGAGAGAGGGTGAAGTGAGTGCAGTAATATCCATTAGATTTATTGAGGTGCAATTCCCAGTCCCTCCAGTTCTGCCTGAGGGGGACTATATTACATTTCATCACAGTTTCATTTTCTCCTGCAGATGAGAAATGGGAGTTCTGTTGCAGTAATGTAGCATGTATGTGCTAAATCTCATCTCTAATAAAATCAAACACATCACAACTCCTGGCACTTTGCTACAGCTCCATGACAAAATGAAACACCATCTGTTATCATATCAAGACCGGCTTATTAGAACATAAAAATCAAACACACCCAAGGAATAACAATGAGCATAATGAATATAGCAGGTAATGGGATGTGATAGAAGGATAAGGCTTAAAGGTAGAGGAGGGTCCTTCTGAATCAGAGGCACTTTATTTCCTAAGTGCAGTAAGTAAGCTATACACTAAAGGCAAACACCGGTATCACAACTCAGTCAAGTTAAAAACTGTCCCTTTGGAAAACAACAGCAGAGGCAGACCAGACTGTCTGTTGGGTTATATTGACTTTATATGAGAGAAGGAAGGCTGCCAGTGTGTAGCAGATCAATGTGAGTGACTAAGTAAAAAAATTCAGAGGGGTGTTTTATTGTATTATTATTTTAGTGGTCTTGATACAGACACTATTAACCTGACAAAGGTTCAAATGTTTATTTAGTCTACATTTGCAAATCACTCAAAAATACCTGCTTGTGTCACACTTTTAAGGTTACCATGTTAATCTTGGTTTCTTTGATTACATAAGATGCAACAACTGCAGTCTTGTTATAAATTGTCTACTGGATATCTGATAGTAATTGCTGATACAGATGCATACTGTAATTGTAGTAGTCCTAAATGCTATTAAAGGCTGCACTAATAGAGCAGAACTTTTACAAAGTAACTGACTTTAAGTACCGTATTTTTCGAGTGATGAGGCGCGCCGGATTATACAGCACACTGTGAATTAACGTGTCTTTGTTCACACATAAGGCGCAAT
Organism: Xyrichtys novacula; assembly: GCA_962446985.1. Classification (NCBI taxonomy): domain Eukaryota; kingdom Metazoa; phylum Chordata; class Actinopteri; order Labriformes; family Labridae; genus Xyrichtys; species Xyrichtys novacula. The sequence goes on along the minus strand of OY660864.1, from coordinate 20,633,227 downwards.
GGATTGTAAAGCTAATCACAACGTAACAAGCAATGGGTTTTACCCTCAACTCTAAGAATTATATCTTTAATTTAGTTATTCAATTTGAGCGAGTATTACTCTGATCCAGCATACTGGTAGTCCTAAGCCACCCGGAAACATTATGAAAATCAAAACAAGCATTTGAGTGTTCCTGGGAACCTATTTTTTCTACCTTTAAAGCTCCTTTGAGGAACTTTCAAGTATCACATTTGGCGCCCCCTGTGGACAAAACAGTCTTTGCTCCCTGCGTTCTCCACATGCTTAGATAGTGTCCTTTGACAACAAAAAAAGTTATCCTGCTGATTTGGTGAATATTTTGTGTAAAAATAGTGTAAAAAAAAAGGGGGGGGGGGGGGGTGTTTCTTTGGTTGCTCAGCTGATAACTACCCCTTCCCACCAGTTTCAGACATAAAAATTACACTCCAAAAATCATCAGTCAAGTCTCTGATAATATTGTATGCTTATGTATATTTTAAAAAGCCATGAATATAAATTTCAGTCTATAGCTTAGGTGTCAAAAACTCCTCACAGGAGCTTTACGAGGTACAAATCTTCATGTCATAAATCTGCCACTGTCATCAGTGTAATATGGTTTGAATGAACACAGCAACAAAGCAGCATAAAACCACAGATGGGCTCAGTGGTCTGCTGCAAGGATTTGCTACTTTAATGTATTTAATGTAACGGTAGCAGTAGTAGTAGTGTGGAGACATAAAAGTAGCAATAGTGTGGTGGTAGTAATTCTCACAGGTCAGCGCCATTAGCAGCTGTGGTGTAGACATCAAACATTACAGAAATATAGTAGTTATGAGAGAGGTCATGCTGCAGTGCTAGCATGAAGCTTACTGACAGTGACCTCATGAAACAGCTCATTAGCCGGCAGAGCGACAGAGTCAGTTGCTTATGCTTGATATTGTGTGTCAGTATCGAATAGCTGACAACAGGTGGGGGATTATGATCATGGTTGCACAACTAATAATACCAACTGCTCGGTGTATCGGTTTCCACATAGACAATAGACAATCACTGCTAAAAGGGAAAGCAAGAGCTGTGACAGCAATGCTATCAACACAGACTTCACGGCCGTTGTGCATTTGATCTACATTTAGGGGGCATAGACTAAAAGGTATGAGAAAAAGAAAAGAGCAGCAGTACAGAGAGAGAAAAGGCAAGAGAGTCAGGGTGAAAATGAGTTTCTGTTCTCTCTGTTGTCAATTTCCGAGTGCCATCTCCAGATAGTCATTAAATAAGTTGTGTTGTTGTTTTAATTATCGATAGTAAAGCAATCTGTTCATAATTACAAACATTTGCTTGTGGCAATTACAAACAGTGGCTGGTAGCAGTTTAATTTGCCTGCTCTAATCTTGTCTGTAATTAGAGCACACACAAGCAGAGCAGTGGAGTTGTTCAGCTCCAAGGCAAACAAGACAAGACTGAAATTCCCATTATAACAAACTGCTGACTGCCTGCGGCACACACTGCCTTCAGTGCAAACATTTCGTACATTCTAATCCATTTGTTGAGCTTTACAATGCACTCGCACTGATGTGGCAGGTTCTCATTTCACCCTCTCTGTGAAAATAAAGCCAAATGAAATAGAATGGGAAAAATATTTCATAATATTGCATCGCAGTGCCATCGGGGAGTAGCTACAGGTTGTGTTTATTCATGCTGGAAAAAAGGTTGATTTTAGATCATAACACCTATGTCAATATGAGCTGCAAAGTGCACATCAAGCAGGCATGAACACAACTATCATTATCATAAAACTGAGCGAAAACCCAACCTGTGCACAACTGCTGAATTTGAGAACTGAATGTTGATGACTAAGGCCAACACTTGGCACAAATTTAGACATATTTCAGCATCTCAGCACAGACACTCACAGATGGCGACAATAGCTAATATTTTACACACATTTACCCCTCTCCTGTAGACACGCTGATGGGCTGCCTTGTTAATTTCACCGGTTTTATGCAAGTCACAAGCTTTTCACCAACACGTCTTCACCACAGTCCTACTGTCCATGTCTGGATCACAGCAAAGGTGGAGCTGGGAAAGAATGGTTATGTATCAGTCGTTTAAGTACTTTGAGTTTCCTCTTACACAATCAGAAAAATGAAACATGGCATAGTTTATTTGTAAGTATTTACATCTAATTGAATTAATTACATATTTTTAGAATTTATTAATTTAAATTTCAGAAAATCGGTGTAAGTCTGTTATTCTGACAACAATTTAATCAGTTAAAATGTATGGATGAAGTTTAAAATAACATGAGCTGTGGATCAACCAAGATTCATTTACTTCAAATTTATGAGGTAGAAACGAACTGAATGTATCGTTGATGAATCCATACATCTTCATTATTTACTCGAAACACATTGAGTTTATTGTTATTATTACATAAATGTAATAAACGTTCACATTTGACTTACAAATATGCAGTTTATTGGCATGTTTACCTTAAATCTAAGTTATTCAGATGGATGGAAATTTTGCATTCAATGAGGTCTAAATATTTCCTTGAGTGCCATGTCAACTCCATCCAGAGCAATTTTTGGAGCAATTACAGTATATAAGTTCCCTGTGCAATATTGCTGCTGATTGGTTGGATGTGTTGACAGTTGTTTGAACTCAGCATCAAGTCTTTGTTAGCAATCACCAGTTACCCTTAAGTATCTGCAGCACCAGGCTTTCATCAGGCTGAAATGTTATCATTTCTTCAACAACAGCAGACACCCCAAACAAACTGTTTTCAGTGGCATAGAAGAGAGAGAAAAGACAGCTTCAGGCAGATGTTGGTGGAGATGAAGAGGCCAAAACACCACAGAACTGCTGCCCAGTAGACTTGATTCCAGTTAAAATGTCAAAGTACCATGAGGTTTTTCCTAACTTTAACCCTGCTGGGGAATACTGGCTTTAACCTAACCAAACAGACTGTCTGTCATCAACAGTGCGTATGACAGAAAGAAAAAAGGAACAACCATGTGTATGTGACACAAAACCGACCCTGTATTTCTAGGGTCCAAAGTAAATGTCCAAGGATATATTTTGTAAAGAAAACATTGGTAATCGAGAAGCTGATAGCATCTTGTGTTAGTTTTGTGATTGCTGAAATAAATGATTTCTATGCAATGCAACCACGCTGGAGAAGGGCAGTTTAAACATGAGTTTTCCTATATAATTGTTTCTATTTCTTCCCCTGTTAGAACAACAACTCCAGGGAAACATCTTTCACTGTCACCACAACCCCTATTCCAGTCTATCTGAGGCCCCTTTTTTCCACTCAGTTGAAAGCTATTAATTCCCCTTAGAGACTGCTTGATGGAAGGCTAACAACATTTTATATTGTTGATACACTTCTGACTGGAGCTGCATGCTCTCAATTACAGATGAAAGATAGCTGGTAACCTGGTTACAAATAGGCTTCGCTGTTTAGATGATGTCAGGCACCTTTATCAAGTCAGGATGAAAATAGAAAAAGGGGCTGTCTGTAGACCCCTTTTTCTTTTTCCAGTCTAGATATTATCCTGTAATGAGATGGCTAACTTTACATCCAGACTGGCTCTGTACCATCGCAACCTGGTCTCAGTGGCCGTTCATCTTACTCATTTATACCATTTCTAAACATATATTTAATGATGCTACCAATCTGCAATACTCTGTGCTGCATGATCAGTTAAAACTCTTTTACGGTTACAATACCATGCAATCTTTTCCCATACCTTGTGATACAATACGTTACAGAACAACACAATACGATATGTGGTATGGCAATATAAGGTAAGTAAAATACAATATGATATGATATGATACCATGCCATAGATACAAAATGATACAGTACAATGAGATGCTATGCAGTAATATGAGATGGATGCAATATGTTGTCTTCCTTTTCATAACATCACATATTTATTTCAATTCAAAATTGATTTTTAACACCAAAGAACAGTCTCCGTCTCCTAAAAGGGAAATAAAAAATGGATCCAGCCGTTGTTGAAGTCCTTTCACACTGGGACCGTTTTTTTCATACGATAATTTTGGACGTCAATATTTTTTTTACTCGTATCCTGTCAATACAAGCGTTTATATCAGCGACGTTTTCCCGTCCTGCGATATTGCCGCATTTATTTTTTCGGATCACAGTCGATTTTTCTAAAGTTTCGCATACTGTGTGTCCACAATCAGATTGCGTGTTGCTGTGACGTCAGATTCACCGGTATATCCAACATGGCCGACCAGCTGATTCTTTACGTGTCGGAGAACAGAGTGCTTTTTGATAAAAAATACAATATTACAAAGATAACGACCTGAAGGACAAGTTGTGGAGAGTCAAAGCATCGGATCTCTCATGTGACGATGGTTTGTGTGCTTTAACAGTTTGCTAAACGTCTTTGTTTTAACTTTCATCTGTGCTAAGTAACTTTAGCTCGTAAGCTAACCTGTTCAGATACAACATACCATATGTATTTTCACTGTCTCAAACTCGTCCACAGTGTTGCTGTCACAGCACCATTAGGTCTCAGTTGTTACCTTACGTTTATGGATTATAGTTTAATGTGCTTATCTGGTACTGGCCCAGACTCAGTACATGCTGTCAGGCGAGTCAAAACTCGCCTCTGAATATTTCGTAATTTCGCGTCGTATATTTGCGTTGGTCCCGGTGTGTAAGGACCTTTAAGTTAAATATATGATGGTACCTCTGAACAATGGGATTTTAATATTAATATAACACATTTGTGAGGCTCATTTTCTTTTCTGCATTCCTTCAAGCTACATGTAAGACATCCTCACATACTCTGTTTCTCATAATTAGAAGTAGCAACAGCTTGTCATTGGATGTAAAAGCAAGGGAAAAAAAGGAGTGATATAGAGGTACAAATAATGGATGTTTTTTTATGAGTGGCTGTCTGAATGTTTCTGCACCCTGGGTCTTTGGCCTGAATACAAATGCAAACTGTTACATAATGAATGAGTGCTTTACTTGGGGAATAAAGATTAGCAGCTGACCCCTTTTACATCCTCTTCATCATCATCTTATTTGAAGAACCAGGACTTCTTGGGCAAAGCTACACCTCTGCAGTATTTCTGCTGTGAATTTTAAAATACTTCAGTTGTAGAAAGAAATACGCGGTGTTGGTGTGTCAACTTAAAATAAAATAAAGGGGATGATGAGAGAATTGTTATGGGATGGCTCATGTAATGCCTCTGCTCTTACACATGCATTACTATCAGTGATGAGAAAGATAATGGGATGATCAGGGGAGATTTAAGTGTCTTTCTAGCTTACTACCGAAGGTCAACAAACAAACACAGGCCTCTGGTTAGTGAACTAAATGAATAAATCATTGGGCACGACCCCTCCTCCTTCTCCCAGCCAAACACATCAATCCATTGCTCATCACAACAGAAGCGACACACACCCCCCTCTCTTTCTCTCTGTCTACCCTTGGACCCTTGCACATCTGCTACCATTACACATCCTGGCCCATATTCATGTTGCTGTTCATTATATGGTGTCACGGTGTGCTCTGGGTCTCTGCCAGCAGAAATTAAACTCTTCAGAAAAGATAAACATCATATTACTTCATTACCCTTTTAAAACACATGCAAATTACAGCCATTAACCCCCCCTCCCTCCCTGTTTTTCCTTCTTCTTTCCCTACACACATTCACACTCCCTTTATTTGCCTGAGTGATGAAGTTTGCCTGGCTGGTGTTCAGTCATTCTCTTTGTCACAAACTGACCATGAACGGGCCGAACCGTACGACTCTGCCCAGCTCATTTTCCACCTCTGAATTAAACATTAATGCCGCTTGACAGCAATAAATAACATTTATCACAATGGAGATCTAATAATGATTTTGGCTAAGCTTGGGCTGCTCATCAGCACCCATCAACTGACGAATATGGCAGTGTGATTATGCCAGCAGCTGTCTGTGACAACTGTATCTAAATCACTCTGAGTGCGTCTCTTTGATCTGCAGAATGCGCGTCCTTATTGCAGAGTTGTCTTTTCATTCATCTCTGTTCCCTTTTCAAATATAATTGCTGTCCCAATCACAGATATAATTATGGTGTCATTAAAGCTACTCTGGTGCTTACTTAGTAGTTCTGATAGGTTTACAGTAAATGATGATTTACAGCAATTAACCGTAAACACAGCACTGCTCAGTTTATAATGTGAAAAGGCCCACAGTCTGTTTTCTTATACTGTGTGGCCCTTAGTTTGATTGAACTCTATGTATTATGTATTCTGGGGATGTTTTTTCCTCTGGTGAAGACTGTAAAACAGTCTGCTTTTATGATGAAAGTTATTTCATTTTATATTCACAGAGTGTAGCAGATTTTTTCCTCTAAAGTTAAATGGTGCCTTTGCTTATTTTTGGCTTTTAAAAAGAGAGCGATCATTGGACAGCTGGATGGAAAATAAGCATGAAATGCATTTAAAGCTGTCCTTAGAACTCAGGCCAGTGTGTGCGTGTTTGTGAACGCTCGAGTCTGTGTGTGTCTACACACGTGTGTGTGTATGCATTCAAGCATGTGTATATACATAATGTGGCCTGCCTGGCATTATGAGGCTTGTGCTCGCCCCCTCCCCGTGTCACAGTGTGTGATCCCACAGCACAGAAAGAGATTGAAGTCAAATAGAACATCATGATGAGAGTATTCTTCAGCTCTGCTTTTGATCTTTCTGTCTCTTACAACAGAAAAACACTGTTCTCAGACAAGTCTCCTTTTTGATCTCAGAAGGCATAATAAAAGTCTTGGCTGTGTGCCTTTAAGATAAGATAGCCATCAGACCTTGTGAAGATGAAAAATATCAAAGATAATTAGAGTGAGGATGAGGAAAGATAATTAAATTGTATGCTGGGAGTGTTAACGGTATGGGTTTGGTTTAATAAGCAGATTCATTAACCACAGTGCTGTATCAGTATTCCATTTGTGTTTGATTAATAATGCCGGACCCGTTTAATAAGAATAAAACATCCATCATAAACACACATAAATCAACTAATGATATTTCTTTAGCAAATAGTACAATTGGATCTCATTAAACTCTCTCCATTCACTGGTGCCCTGCATGTTAATTGAAATGCCTTAGAACCTTTAACATGTGCTCAAGTTAATCATTGGGTTTGATTCACAATTAGTCTAATCTCTGTCACTGGGAAATGAAAAGTCCGGCCAAAGAGTGTATCAATTCCGCTCAACGACTGGGTCTGAGTCACCTTTTATGCTAGTGATTGGTTTTTAAGTTCCATTGCAGAGGGGATATCAGGAGGCAACACAAAGCACCAGCTCATTAATCTTCCATGAAACAGCAAATAAATTGAGTTCAGAATCAGGAACAAAATCCCTCAAAAATGGTGAAAAGCTCGCCACGAGTTCTGGTGGGAAGCAGCAGCTGAACAAAGCCAAGCAGAGATTCTGTTACATGGAGCCCAAGGGACTGAGTCTACCACTGCTAGTTTTAAGCATCTATAATTATCTGATATTTGTGGCAGCTATAATTGAATGATACTATTTCTGCTCTTTCTGGGTTTTAACACATCAGAGGAATTGTTGTTTGAGTGTCAGCTCAATCATGTACACAAGAGAAGAAGCAGCTGGATTCATTTCTGAACCAGCTTGCAGCCAATAGACATGTCTTTTTTCCGCCATTTCAACTGATTGTCTTTTATGTCACCAAATTCAATGTCCTAGAGCCAATCACTTCTGCATTAAAGGGATCTCCACGCATTCATTACTCCAGGGCAGAAACAAGGTAACACATCAACTTATAAGACTCAACATGCTATAGCAAACAGAAAACTGACACAAAGCAACATTAGCATTCATCAGTTTGAGTGAAATATCTCCCTCTTTACCTGCCAAGCATTTCAATCCCTAAGAATATTTTTCTGATTTTAGAGGACATTCAGTTCATTTTAGGTTTTACCAAAGCAGTAAAAGCTACCCCAAATCCTAAAGTCACTGGCAGTAGCTGTTTTGTGTAGTCTAGGAGAAATGCAGGTGTATTGTAGTTTTGATACTACAGTCCACCCTAAAGGTCCTTACACACCAGGAAAGACGCAAATACACAACGCAAAATCACAAAATATTCGGAGGCGAATTTTGACGTGCCTGACTACACACATCAAGCACGATGCGACTTTCCGGTGGAAAAAAGACGCATCCTGGGTGTAAGCGAGAAGACTGACACAATAGCAGACTGACTGTTGAGATGGCTGTCTGTCATGATAGCACATACTGACTGAGACCTAACGGTGCTGTGACAGCAACACGATTGAGTTTGAGACAGTGAAAATACATATGGTATGTTGTATCTGAACAGGTTAGCTTACGAGCTAAAGTTACTTAGCACAGATGAAAGTTAAAATAAAGACTTCTAGCAAACTGTTAAAGCACACAAACCATCGTCATATGAGAGATCCGACGCTTTGATTCTCCACAAGTTGTCCTTCGTTCGTTATCTTTGTAATGTTTGTGTTTTTCATCAAAAAGCACTCTGTTCTCTGACACATAAACAATCAGCCGGTCGGCCATGTTGGAGTACTGGCGAATCAGACGTCGCATCAACATGAAATCTGATTGGTCAGAAGTGGACACACAGTATTCGACCATGATATGAAAAAAATAAACGCCTTAATATCACAGGACATGAAAACTTTGCTGATGTGAACGCTTGTATTGACAGGATACGGGTTTGAAAAAAATATTGACATCCGAAATAATCGCACGAAAAAAACGCTCCTGTCTAAGGACCTTACACTTAGTCATTTGATCCTTAATGGGGTCATGAAAATGGTACTAAGGGCACTTTTTGTGTAATTGACAGAGTCAGTGTATCAACTGGCTGCTTCGAGAAAGAATTTCAGTTTGCAAAACTAAGAAGTATTGAGGAAAAATGTTCTTATAAAACAAACTCTCCAAAAGCTGAGGAATTGTAGTTCAAAAATAAGATATAAAAAACATTTTTGGGGTTCATTCTCAGCTGCATGTAATGAATTTGATTATAAATAGCCATTTAAAAGGGTTTTTCCAAGCCCACTGGAGAGAGTAAACAGCCAGTATGACAGGCAGCTGTTTTCCCTCATATCTCTCACCACACTTGACTGGACTCTTCAAAGCACTTCTTAAATGAAGAATGATACAGAGATGCCTGTGGCAAGAAGAGAGCATCTTTGGCTGCATACAAATAGCCTGGACCAGTACACACTGTATCTGATGATTGGTGCCTCCTTCACTTCAGAATAAGCTTACTTAAAGACATGGCAAGGAGCCTCACCCTAATCTACTACACACAATGTAGCCTTCACGGCAAGTCAACACTGATGTTTTATGCATTTGGAATAGATGGAGTGAGTCAAACACTTAGAAGTTGTCACTGGGGTTGTGTAGAATTTAATCTGTCTTCCTCTGACTCCCCAAATGATTAAACAGCTACAGGAGTGAAATGTCTGTTCAAGCCCAGAGCCAAACCAAAAACCCACAACAAACACACACACAGACCTGTTTTACAGCGACACCAGTAGCACTGTATGGTCTCAGAGCTATTTGTCATGCATGCACTATTTTATTTCTGACAAACATGACTTTTAGTCAGTGAACAGTGTTAACTTTTAATGAGCAAATGTAAACACAGAACTATTTAATACAATCACCCTAGTGCATTAATGAAAAACAAAGGTAAAAACAAACAAAGTCTCTGTTTTTCCTCTTTGTTTTGATTGTAGTGTTCCAGCAAACACAATGAACAGGAATGCATGACACTTCAGCAACCAAGAGTATCAATAGGGTTACACTGTTACTCGATTGATTGTATTCATATGTGTTGAGGTAATGTCCACCTTTGCACTTTTATGTAAGTGGACTGATGGAGACAAATGTTCAGTAAAGCAAAGCAATAGTTAATGAATCAAGGCATTTTCCTCCCTGTACTATTGAAAAGCTTTCCACAAGCTAACTCAGACTGTGAGCTGTTTACTCTAGAAATTCACTCGTCAGCAACATTTCCTTACTAGATTCCTCACCTGGTGACAATAGTACTTTTAAGCCCTGTGGTGGGAGGCACTTTTTATTCACCTATAGTTTTCACCATTTAGTCTCCCTCTGTAGTAAAGCATAATCTCACCGGAGTAATGCCCAGCCATGTAATACACACCTTTATTTTTCTAAATAAGTATAAAATAAGAAATACAAAAGATGACTAAAAAGGGAAATGAAATTCCACAGATATAGACTAAAAATAAAATGTTAAACAACAAGGACTAAGACATTTGGCCTCTTAGGTTGGCTCTCTTTTGTCTCGGTTATCAGGGGGCAGTAAAGTAAACACTGTAGATTTCAGAGATCAAAAACCTTAACCATTTGAGAAAAGTCCCCAGACATGCTTGGTCTTAAATGTTAGTTTTACCATTCCTATCAGAAATCATGTTTGCATACTGTTACCCATTTATGCAGCTGGCTGTGATGCTCCTCAGAGTACTTTGTCTGCAGTGACACAGAAAGAGCACAGATCTACTGACACTAGTGTAAGCGGAGTAGGATGAATTTATTGAAAACAGTTCTTTGATATTTCTCTGTGGTGAGCAGGCTGTGACATCTGTCTCAGATTGTAATTACATATACAGCCTCTTATTGGTCAACAGACTAAACAAAGATGGCAGCTCAACAGAGTTAACAAGAGAGACATTTACATGAATCTTTGTTTTGTTGAATTAGATCCAGACAATTCTCATAAAATTACAACTTTGTTCTCAAAGTCTGTGAATTTTTGTTTTCTCAATATGGCCCTAATTCTTCGGCGTTCTATCTGATATATTTTTATAGCTGCACATTTTTGTGTTGCTTTCTACAATAAATAAATAAGTACATGTATATGTAAATAAGGTAAAGCAAGCAACCAAAATGACTAAAAGATGTTTTCAGCTTATTTCATCTTACTCAGTTCCAGGTGAAAATAAGTTTTTACACTGCTAATTTTATTTCTTATATACAGAAGTTTAAGCTTTGGTAGGCTTTTATAAAGGTCACAGAACTTAAAGGAGTGATCCAGATAACAACACACCTGAAAGCATTCATATGTAACGGTGACGATTACATGGGATGATAAAGAATACAACAAGCTGGTTGTAGATTCATGGGGTACAACTACACTTCGCACAGATTATGTTATGTATATATACTGTACATGTACAGGCCCATGGGTTTGTTTGAGGCAGTTGTGATGTTAATATACTGTATGTTTGTGTTTACCTGATATAGCCCCTTGTCTGTCTATGGCAACAATATCTATTTATCAAATACAGCTGTGTGGTGTTTACACATTCTCCCTGCAGGTGTTTCATACAGGTACTCTGACTTCTCTCTAAAGTCTAAAAACATGCTTGTAATGATAACTGATTACTTTGAATTCACCAAGGGTGTTAGTGGTTGCTGTGATTATATGTAAGCCTTGTGTTGGACTGGCAGCCTGTTTGGGGCGTACTTCACGTTTTGCTGAGTGACTGCAGGGGTAGACTTCGCCCCCCCTGTGACCCCAAGTTGGATAGTTCAGGTTTTGGCCGCACTGATTGGAAGCTACTTGTCAGTAAGATATACTGTATTTTTTAAAATTCAAGGATTTGAGAAAAGAAATCTTCAGACTTGTCGTGTAAAAATGTGAAGCTTTCTGCAGCCTTAGCATGTTTGTGTAACTACTAGATAATAAAACTATTGTATCAACAGAAGGAAAATATGATGTTTCTAAAAAAGAAAGCCTGAGGCTGTTTTGTGGCTCTGGTTACTGCAGATTTTCCAATTCCTTGGGCTGCAGGCATTCACAGACACCCTCAGGCACACTCACACCGATGAATATCCATCCACACATTCACTTTTACACACATTTAGCCAACAGTCCTTAAGTACAGTGAAATGTAATTGTAAGAGGTTAATACCCCTGATATAAACAGAGGAGCTTATGCACACTAAAGTGCTGACCTCAATCACTGCTATGGATCAAAAACACTCATCAACCAAGCGTTTTCAATTTCAGGCACATCTGTTTACATATCGTATGATGTTTGGATTATATTGTGGGCAAATCCCCGCAGAAAAGCGTTGTAAACTGTTCTCATAAATGGCTGTTTACCGTTGCATTAGTATTATATAATCCTTTCGCTGCTTCGTTTCCATTGTGAGAAATTGGTAAAGTATTATTAGGCTCCTGGGGTTTCTAGATTTAATTTCCTCCCTTTACCCCACTCTTTGAGAATAGCCTCTTCATGGTCCAAACATACCAGCCTTTACAAGCTTCCTGCTATTTGGACCAACTCCTGATGGAGAAGTAATATCATCCTTTTCCATGTCCACATCGTTTCTTACACAGCAGGGATTTGTTTCATTTATGTAACAATGAAAGCAGCTGGCAGACTGCCCACATGTTGCTAAATGGAACACCAGCGCCAAGAAAGAAGCAAGGTGCTTTTTAAAACTGAAAAGATGGAGAGACACCAGAGAGCGCTTGTGGGGAAGAATGAAAGAATCGGATGGCAGAATAGAAAGCAATCAATGTCGCTTTGTGCTGTGCGCAACTTTTACCCAATAGCTCATCCACTCTAGGAGCATTTGTGAAGAAAATACATGAATCAACTTTACTTGCAGTAAGTCAGAGTTACAGGCTGCAGGAGCAGTCAGTGTTTTAGTGAAAGACAATTGATCAGGCAAGCACACAACTGCTTTACTCAGTGCCAAGCCAAACCTCGCAGCTGTTTGAAACTGTACACACCCCTGGCCCCTTTGCAAAATAAACACCCCTTCCACACAGTCGAAGTCATTTACATGTATATGTTTCAGCAACATCTGCCCTCATTTAAGTGTCCAGGTGCTTTAGAAACACGACAATCATTACGCTCTGCAGATGGGCTATGAGTGATTGCATACTGTTTATGAGCGAGTGTGGGAAAACATCAGCCTCTGCAAAAGTGCACCTGTTGTTGGACGAGCTCAAATGTACACATCTTGGATGAGTTATATTACCTCAAATTTACACCTGTCAAATCCCATTCTGTTATGAGTACTGCAGTATTCTGTTAGCTAAACTTATCAAACTACAGAAACAGCAGGACTTGCTGACCTATACTTTTTTGCATCTCTTTTCCTTCACATAAATCAAACCATGCTGGCTGATTTTGCTTGCATGTGGTTTAAATGACATCATGGTATATTTATGTCCATGCAAAGTAAATACTGTTCTCTAAAGCAGAAGAGGCTGCATTGTGAAAAACGCCTCTGAGAGATTAAGCTCTGGTTTTGTGGTATTTTCAATGAGCAAAACTGCAATGTAAGAAAGATGTGGTTCAAACTTTAAGTTTACAGTACTTTTAAAGGAAAGCAACCCACTGAGGTTGTATTTTTGAATCACATCAGGTTGTATTTAATCATCAATTAATACTCATGAGTGTTTTAAGTGAATGAAAACCACAAATAGCAGCTTTGACGCATCTCAGTCCAGCTCAGCTCAGATCATCACAACCATGTTATTTTCCCTAACCTTATATTTACCCCACAGGACTGTGCAGCAATATATTTTCTTCAGCCAAGTAAATAAAGACGAGGTTATGTAATCAATCTTTTGGGGGTTTGAAATCATAATATTGAACACAACTGTCAGCTGTGCCATTAGCATGATTCATTTCTGCCGTTTTACATTTACAATTTTCCTACAAGCACAACATTGATTCCCTCTGTGTGTGTATGTGTGTGTGTAAAAGAGAGAGGGAGAGAGAGAGAGAGAGTGCACATTCAGCCATTTGTTTGTGTTTGAGTGTGTCCCCGAGTGTATTGTGTATGTGTGCGTCTGACACAATTTCCTTCCTATTTTCTTCCATAATTTGAATCAGAGAAAATGTATTAATTTTGCAGAGGTGAGAGGAGCCTACACAGAGCCAGTAAATAAATCTCTCCTATTATTACCCACAATACTCTGTCAGGTCCATACATCATCTCAGCACATCATAATTAATTGCACACTAAACTATTCTGTTCAATTAACCATGAGGGAATGGATGGAGAGGTGGGAGAGGGAGAGAGGGGGGATGCACAGTGTTCAGACCTTCTTTTAAAAATAACACATGAGCAGCACTATAATTATTAGCTATTAGATATAAGGTTTGTTTGACTGTGTTATGCCTGCTTTCATGTTTGTGTTTATTCATTCAGTCCAACTCTATCTGTTTTGATACCTCAATGACCCTTCTGCTAGTGCATATTTCCATATTTTCCAGAAGTACTGGTATTGTGTATGGACAAGAGACATGTTAAATTTCCACTTGCCCTTCAGTGCTGTTCTAATGGAAAATGTGCTTATGCAAGGCGATCTCACCCTGGAGGCTTCACATTTTCCGCCATGGCTCTGTCAGGTCAACACTCTCATAAAAAAGTGGAATAACATTATGAAGACGGTAATAGTGAAGTGAGTTTGTTGCAAACACATTTCCTACTTTGCTTTAGGAGAATTTGAAGCAAAACAAACTTGAATGCAACTTTCTGAGATGAATCGCTTTCAGTTAGAGTTGCATCAACTGTACTCTTGGAGTGAACCACCAAGAAGGAGAAATGAGAAATGTGCACTCTTTTTCTTTCGGTGTGCTTGTCTGTGTGGAGACAATAGTTTAAATTCAAGGATACTATGATGGTATTGTGTCAAAAAAATCCCTGTCAGTCCTCTTAGACATATGGATATTTTTGGCTGTCAGTACACACACTAAATGCACTCTTACCCTTCCTAAAATAATACAAATCGGATATAGGAATATAGGTCAACATGCTCCTCTTGACACACTAGCTCCAAAGTAAAGTTCATAGTCTTAGTTTAGAAAGGATTTACATATGAAAACAGATGTTATATAAACACTACAAATATAGAGAAGGAAAGAGCAAATATAGAAAGAAAGGATTATAGTTATGGATTGGTTTTAGCGTTATGGGCTGTAAAGTAACTGGGTCAGTGACAGATGCTGAGATGCAGTTCGAAAAAGCATTTGACAAATGCGACATACATTTCACATGGGCAGATTCTCAGTACGGCGCAAGTGTTAAAGGAAACAGATCATTTAACAAACTCCCCATAAGTACTGATTGTCCAGTCATAACTTTGTAAACAGAACAGAGTATCAATCAAAAAGTCAGACTTTGCATGTGAAGCACTTTTCATAGAGCATTCATCAATAGTCATTATTTCTGATACCATGTGCACATCATCGGGGGACCAGTGTTGAAGATTAAAGTTTACCCCCACCTTTAATAGTTTTGTACAGAGTGAAGGATCTGTCTTCATCTGTCCGCTACGTTACCTCAGCATAATGCTCAGCAGTAATGTTAAGGGCCTGTGTCTACTGTTGGCATCGCTTGCACAAGCAACACACTAGTATTTTCTAAATAAAATCAGGGCAGTTCAGTGCATTGTGCACAGTGTTATTAGCCCAAAGTTGTCCTTGAAATCAGCTGTTGTTTCTTGCTGCACTATCATCACTCTCAGTTAAAAATAGTTAAACTTTATGGAGCGTCATCATGCTTATGATACTCCAACAATAACTAACCAAAATCAAGAAGAGGCGAGACTTCTGATGACAACTTCACAAACAAGATAACTTATCCATTTGAAAAAGCTGCACAGTACTTTTATTCAATAAAGGCATATATGAAGTATAGATAGCATATTAAAACAGACTTATTAGTCCCCAAGGCAAGCAGAAGTATCTCAGGAGAACTTGCATTACTTCACCGCAGTAAATGCTGGTGAGAAGTAATCTAAAACTACAGTTATTGAAACTGTCAGTTTCTGGGCACAGGCCCTGCTATGCTGTTCAACAAAAATGCAGTTGCTTTCCACATATTTTGACTTTCTTTTTAACTGAGTCATGCTACTTTTGCAAACACTTTTTCCAAGTCCTGTTTTGTCATGCCATGTCATTTCAAGTCAAGTATGTTACCAGTGAGCTTACAACATGCAGGCTTTTAGATTCCTGTCTGAAATTGTTTTTTTTATGTTTTTATTTAGAGCTACATGTGAGCATTTAGCTGTTGGCTCTTCCTGAATGCGAGGAAATCTTGTTTTAACTATAATAAAGATATGGAAAGTAAAGTTTGCATTATTTTAATGAAAGCAACAGTCACAAAGGGGCTTAGCAACAAGTACATTTCAATAAAACAAATTATTGGCAAATAAGTACCTATAGCCTTTGATTTATTTTGAAATCTACCTTGTTGGTCACAATTTAAATCAAATATAAAGACTTCTTAGGCTATCAAAACAGTCCTCAATGGCAATATAACGTGCAAAAGTTCAGTATATAATTTGGCTCTCTGAACAGCTTTGTTTCCATGCTCCTGATACAGACCCTTGGACAGTTATTTGAGCATTTCATCACAAGCATTTTCCTTGAACAAATCCACCCACATCACAGCTGAAACTTTAATAATATGGTTTGTAATGAAGAATGTACTGTGCTGTATCTTTCCACTGTCACCCTACTTTTTTCACTTAGCAGGATAAATACCTGTTTCATGTAGAAACCATTTCTGGCAGAGGATGAAAGTCCCAAAGGAAATTTCATATCTGATGTACCATTTGTCACTGCTGCATGAAAGTCAGAATTTATGGTGCCTATTACCACTTCAGTAAATCCAATGTTCTCTGGCCAAAAGCTCTTTTGTTGCTTGATTTAGTCTATCTGAAAAATACATCCAACAATAATGCAGGAATATGCCAGTAAAGGCAATTTATATCACAACAGTATCTAAATAAAATGACTCAGTGCAGGCAGGGGAGATTAAATTATGTGTTGTATATACAATAACTCTCGCAGATAATACCATTTCACTGCTAAAATGAAGTCTGTAAAACAACATTACAGCTGGTTCAAAGCTCTTGAAAACATTTCTGTCATCTGCAGATTTCAGTTTTTCAACATATCTGTGTATTCACTCAGTGCACAGCGCTTTGTAGTTTGAACTTCTTGCCCGTATTTCAATACAGAAGAATCCCAGACTTCCTTTCAGGTCCAGAGTATGTCTAAGAGATCAGTCATTTTAGTTTCTTGGCATTCAAAAATGTTGGGATGCTTTTTGAAATGTTGATAAAAAAAAGATCTTAGTGGTCTCCATTTAAATAGTGAAAAGACAACAAATCAAAAAGGTGGGGCACGGATAACAAAACAGTGAAATAGTTGATGAGCATAACATGGGATAAACAGACACTGTAGAAGGCTGCATCTCAGGAGTAAAGGTTTGAAAGACCACATAAGCCAACGTTTTCAAGAACTTTAGAGGAATTTGGAGATTTCATCCACACTACAGAACATTATTTCAAGTCTCAGATAATCTTGGAAAATCTCTTTGCAAAAGTTATGAGGACAAATTTCAGTACTGGGTAGCTGTGATCTTCTGACCCTCAGGGTGCACTGCAATAAATGTAGACATGGGAATCATTACATGGGTTATTTACAAAAGCCTTGTCTGTGAACAAAGTTTGTCGCTGCACCCACAAATGCAGGTTAAAACTACAGCATGAAAAGAGGATACCATTATCAAACATGACCCAGAAACTCAGAAAAAACATTAAACCCTGTTTTATTTATTTTTTGATTGAGTTGAAGATGAAAAAGCCTCCAAATCTACTTTTGTATTTTGTTCCCTTTTGTCCTGACTGAAAAGAAACAGTGAAACACTGAACGCCTGTATGAAAACAGCAAGTAGTCATTTAAATATTAGCTAACCTGCTGTGTCAAAGTGATCGTTTGCTCCCTTTGTTCGTTCATTGATTTGAGAGTAATGTCAACAGTGTCTCTCTAAAAACTCAGATCTTCTTTCTTTTACAGAAAGTGTTACCCTTGAGCTCTGTCCATACCCTTTTGTTTTAAAGCGCGCCACTTACTGCAGCTTTAAATAACTGAAGAGAAATTCAAGGGAACGGTGTGTGTGCGTGTGTGTGTGTGTGTGTGTGTGCAAAAGATTAAATAAAACCTTGCTGCAGTTGTGAGCTCAGAGGGCAGAGGCGGCTGAGGGTTATGCAAATGTTTTGCAGAATGATGGAATTCCCCCTTCTATACGTTTCCAGATAATATTCAGCGTGAAAAATATTCGCAGCCAGCAGCTTGGAAATGAAATAATTAAATGGCACTACTTCCATGATATGACTGTGCTAAAAAGGGCAAAGGGGTTAGTGTGTATGTCAAAGATGGTGTCCACACAGATCCTGATTCCTCTATTCAAAGTTAATATAGGTTACAGCCCCATTTTCACAGATTACCGCAAAAAAACCTCCATCACATGTGACATGAGTGACATGCAGGACTCCATCAGGTTCACATGTAAAACCCAAGGGTGAAATTTAGTCTCCTTAGAAGACACATCAGAACGCTCTTTCTCTATGCGTCAGCAGTAAACATAAGAGAGAATAAATACCGATTATCATATGCACGTGATGATGGATCAGACATTATTCTTCTTATCTCACCAACAGCAGTACATATTGTGCATATCACTTACCCATGACAGAGATGCCATGGCTTACAGAAGTCAAACGGCAATTTCAACTTTGATCAGGCTACATTTCTGATTTACATTTGAATCACTCTTTGATTGCATCAGATGACTTTTTGACAAAGAGGGAGAAAACCAAGGTCAGAATGCATTTGAGCTGAACTTGAAAGTTCTCCCTCTCTTTTAGCCTGCCGCGCACTTCAATTTGCCGTCTCATTATTCAAAGTGAAAATGAAAATTGGAGCCTGAAGCATTTGTATTTGAACAAAGAGAGGGAAGCAGATTATGAATGTTCCAAATGTAATTTCTATTACACTTCCATTATTCTTCTATTAATCACAGATTCATTCTCTCTGTGCTCTCCAAGTAAAACACGCTTATACAGTATTCATGCGCATACAGGCACAGGAAAAGAAATTGGCAAGGGTATTTGAAATGTTTCATTTATGGAGGGAGAGACATCAGCGCACTGAAAAGAAATGTGTTCCTAAAACTGAAGTAAAAATGTCAATCAAAACATGCTATTTATCAAGCATACTGTAAGCATCATAAAGCCTTTGTGTCATAATAATCCCCTTTCTCTCATTTCCAAACCGCAGTCTTTGTGAATAGAAACCTGCATCTCTTTTTGTTCTCCCTGCCTTCTATAGCGGAGGCTAATATTCACAGAGAGATGAGATTTAATGCATACTGATTACTCTGGAGACCCGCTATTCAACTGTGGGAGAAAGCGTCAATTAAAGAGTTTTAAGCCTCCATAAACTGCACCTTAAACAGCTGATCAACACTGTGCAGGTTTTTTTTTTTTTTTTACCTTGTGGGTTTGAGCTGAGTTTTGTTTAAAAGGAGCAAATTCATCTCTGGAGAGAAACCTTGTAATCCCCTTTTAAATCTCCAGGCAGTTGAATAAGTGCGCTGTTCATAAGCAATGATTTTTTTACTCACACATACAAAGCGGTGCTGCACCGGAGAACAGCAGCCCTAGAAATACACATTATGCACTATCACTGCTGTGTTTAAAAAAATGTTTAAATCATGTCATCGAAACACACAAGCTTGTATTTAAGTATAAAATCTGAATGTTTAAAGGAATGCCATCACCAAAACAACACAAACACTCTCTGTGGTTCGATCTGTTTGGATTAATTTTTTGTGTGTATTCAGAAGCAGCGAGGCATGGGTGCATAGAGCTATTTTCATTTGTGTGCAATGAAGCTTTGACATTGACCTCCCTTTTAAAAACATACCACAATGGCCCTACAATGAACACTAGCATTTGGCAGGAGTACAGCACTAACCCCTTTAGTTTATTGATAGTGGCACAAACGGACCTGCACAAACTGTTCTCATTATTGGCCGGTCATTAGTCTGATTAAGAGTGTAGTAACCCAACCTGCCGCAAAAGCAGACTTCTTCTGCGTGTAGCGAACCCCTCTGTTGTGTGTTCGTCAAGCGAAGAAGAAGAAGAAGAAGAGGAACTCAAAAACCTGCATTCATTGAGCCTGCGAGCGTTGCACAACAATAACACAGCAGGACTATTTTGCTGTGCTCATTTTGATCCAGACCAAATGAAGTGAACAGGGGGAGGGGATTGAGGGGGTAAAGTGTTTGGTATCCAGCAGGAGAAGGAGATGTTTAAGACATTGATTCACCTTGGGTTCAGAACCACAGTATCTAATTATAGCCATGGGAATCTAGTCAAGGCCATGGTATTTCAGGGCTGCAGAGAGACAACATTCTGCTGTAACTAAGCTCGCTCTACATGAATCATATTCCCTATGAGGTTTGGCAGCCATTAAAAACAGAAAGAATGCCCTTTCTCAGTCAGAAGCCATGGGCTAGTGTACATCTAATGCACCAGAAAGGTTAACATTTTGTTGTTGTGATCAGCACAGACTATGGCAGTGTAAAATCAGGTAGACTAAAACAGGAACAGCTCAGGGCCAATTTCACCAGTAATTATAGCGGGCTGGTTTTAACCAAATAGGTTGCACGCTACTTGCATTTCAGGTGAAAATAAAATGATAAAAGTAATGGCAGCATTTGAAAAAGATAGGGCACCAAGCTTGTAACCCAGCAATACTTGGCACTCCATGAAAGTGTTGCTTATGCATATATCAGCTCCATCAAAGAGGAGGGGGAGGATGGGGGATGGTGTCTTTGTAAGAGAGGGAGAGAGAGAGAGAGAGAAGGGGGGGAGGGCTGCTCTGTGAAGCACACAACCTCATTATTCAGTCTATAGAACAGCACATCCACTTCATTGTTCTTCAAATCAGCCCAAACTCACTGGGCTCATCCCAAAGCCCTCAGAATAAAAACAGAGCTGCTTTATGTTTTTTTAAAAAAAGGACGCTGCTGATGAGATCTCCAGAATGATCAGTCAAGAGTGCCTTTATTGCCTTTTTCTAATGCTCCTCATTGTCAAGTGCGATGATGTGATTTCTCTTTAGAAACATCGCTTGTCATTAGCAATTCAATATGATGCGCGGATGACACAAACATGAGGGGGAGATGTCTTACTGAGATGTTTCCAGCAGTGTGATTTCCCCGAGGCAGAGCTGAGAGGTTGCTGGAAGATTGAGTGTGATAGTGAAGGATACGTATGAAGTAGTGTCCAGAAAAACCTGGGTCACGGGTTGAATCATTTCCAGAAATGTAAACTGATTTCATCACATAGGAAAAGTGTAAGAGATGGTCTGTTGCCGCTTTGGCAGGAGCTATGCAGTGGAGCAGGCAGGACAAATAATGGCAGCTCAAATCTGACCTACGTGTGTTGGTCCTCCCACCGGTGTTTCATGTAAATATGCTCTAACTATTCTTCTGCAGCCGCATCAATCATAGCCGGTTTGACAAGGCCCCCTTTGTTCCAAACAAAGAGTGTAAACACAGCTGGAGCATGCAGGAGGAACCTTTCCCTCCCATATCTTGCCACTACACCTGTCGGACACACTGCATCAAAAGCTCATTTAGAGCTCTGATTATCCTAATGACACCAATGTCTTATCCTGCTCTAGCCATTATCGGTTGAATCCCCCTCCCCTAATTAAAGACACACAGGCCATACATGGTCAAGCATGAAAGGGACTGTCCTCCCCTCCACACACTCTGCTATTTATCATGTAATTTATTTATTCATTATTTATTCAACCAAGATTTCCCTAAAGTGTTTTTTAAATTACTTTACATCACAGCAGAATTTCATATTGTTAAAATGAGCCACAGATTTGTTAATAATACACATATTATATCTGTGTAAATAATGAAGACGTTTAAATCTTAATAAATGGCTTTGTTACACCTTGTTTGAGAATTGTATGAATGTTATTTGTGTGATTGGAAATGTCAAAGAAATACTTAGTGTAAGGGCTTTAAGAACGGCGCAGCTACAGCACAGAAGCAAGTTCCTGTTGTTTGAAAGACGACTGAGAGATGTTAAGTTTTTAGTGTAACTTCTTGTGTTACTTTAACTTGAGTACCATATACTGTTTCATGGCTGTAGGCCTGTGCAGCATCCAGACTGTGTAGTTGCTGCAAGTTAAATGAAAAATCACATTCATCTTGTGGACCTTTGGATCAGCTCAGCGACAAGAGAGTCAAACAATCAGTCCTGTGATTCATCAGGATCATCGAATTTACCCCTAATTTTTGTCCACTAATATAGTCTGTTCAGTATTATACACTGATCAGCTTTGACTGCATGACCACCTACCAAGTACTGTGCAGACCCTCCTAGTAACTGACACTAAGGTGCTGACAGTAGGACCTTTAAGTCCTGTTGGTTGCAGGTGGGGTCTTCATGGATTGGACTCATCGGTCCAACACATCATACAAGAACTTGTCTGGATTGAGAGTTAGAGAATCATGAGGCTAAGCCAACACCCCAAACACTTGTTATTTGACTTTATGAGCACTTTGGGCAATTCATCACATTGAAAGTTGAATGATACACTACTGATATTTGAAACTACAAATATGAGTCTGAAAGATAAGATAGCATGAGAGATGCAAAAAGAGTTTTCTGAGTTCTCTGGTGAGGGAGGGGTGTTTAACCGATGTTTGACCCCAGAGAAGATGCACAGGGATGGGAGGGGTGGGTAGTTTTGGCTGGATAAAAACCAGATTTATCCAGCAGAGTGAAAGTGTTGAGGTCTAATTCCTTGAAAGTGGTAGAAACGGATTTTGGATCAAATTTCCTCATTATATATTTTTGTGAATATAATGCAAAGATGAGGTGTGCTGTGTATCATCAATCATAACAACAATAGAAATATTTCACATGTGAAAAAAAAGTGTTCTTCTGTTCAATTTCCAGTCTGCTCTGCAGCTAACATGGTTCACTCTGACATCTTTGTTTGCTAAAAGAGAGAGAGACTACGCTATATGCTGATTTCACCCTTCTACAGAGATATATTAAGTATTCTCCCTGACTTTAATATTTTTGTTTACATTACACATTGTTTTCATCTCATTATAAAGTTGCAGATGCGTACGAGTCACAGCTTGCTAACACGCTAACACAGAAGCGCCACATGCGCACACATTCAGACATACGCTGTCCTGCATGGTAAGCTCTGACACTCCCTAACCACTCCCTCACTACCTCCTTCCCTCTGTTACTACCTTTAAGGGAGGAACAGAGGGGGAATGACTTTGCTGCACCATTACCTTTTTGGCTGTTTCACATTGCAGACGGGGTGTAACATGGGAGTAAATATCTCACCTTAAAGTGGCAGCATGTAAGTACTTCATGTTTGATTTTGCCAATCAGATTACACCTTCAGGACTCGGGAGAGGGACACCCCAAGAGCTGCTGCGTCAGAAGTGCCCTCACCCAACCATCAAATTACCACAATTTGGCCCTTGTCAAAGTGCCTCACACCCAAACTCACCTCAACTCTCCTGCACAGCTAAAGCATTTTGGCATGTAGCATGAGTGTCAGTGGTTTCATCTATCCAACACACTCATCATTTCTGTGCCACGTTATGTAAATAGCGAGGAAACTTGTGCCTACCTTAACACCTGTAGTTGTGTTTTTTAAATAATTTCACTTAACCCTGAAAAAAATGCTGGATTACAGCTCTACACTCGGGCTTAAGCAGACTGCCAGCTCTGGCTACACGTACTCAGTAACTTCCTTTGTCTCTGAAACCAGTCAGGCCCTTAATTTAGCCGACTAAAACTGTATATTCAGCTAAATATTCAGCAGATGGAATGGAAAAAGTGATGGACGAGCAAAGTTCACACTAACAAGAGTTTAACAGCATTTAGCGTAACTGCACAGTCCCTGCAATCAGCCAATCAGCACTACCTAAATAAAGGTGGTGTGAAGTAAATCATTGTAAGCTGAGCTACATGCCCCAGCTGACCTTGCAGGGATAATGTGTTGTTGGTGATATGGAGAGTATGAGAGTAGAGAAAATTCAATTTTGATTCAGCAGAGTAGTTTCAAGTGTTTTTGGTCTAATGGAATGGGAGAGTTGTTGCATGCAGAGGTCACCCTGGACTAGCTTTTCTTCTGTTGGCAGCAATCCTGAGCTTCTGGATGGGATTTGTTTTCTGCTTTAAAACTACCTGTTCATACTTGCTCATTGTTCCCTGGAGTGCCATGGATTTGTCATCCAACAAAAGTGTCACATTGCCTCTGAGCATCTGCACTTGCTCATGTATTGTAAAAGAACTTCAGTTCGAAATAAATTACAGAAGTCCATGGACTACAGTTAAAACTTCACTGCTAAACTTAATCTCCATTAAATAAGTTCACTATCATAAACACCACTGTTATGAATAGACAAATTTTGTACCCTACTACACCCATACAAATAAGATAAGAATAAATCTGTTAATATTTAATCAGGTATTTAACCAACCAATCACACTTCTATCCCAATAAGCGACCGTATAACGTTAAATTGTAATGAGTCCAATGTTGATTATAGTTGCAAACAAGCTCTGATGGTAAAAGACAGCAGATGACTTTCATGTCTGAGGTTTTTGACTTATCTTCAAGTCAAAAAGCAAAAAAACTGGCAGAACTTTTTGGCTGCTCATAGCTCATTATTTCCTTCACACAAATGTTGAATTTCCATCTGATGTGGTGGTCCAGCTAACGCCCACGGTGATATGAGCTGCATTCTGACGAGTTTTAAGGTCATCTTATATATTTCATCTTCAACATCTCTGGTCCTGCTGGGCTGACACCACATTTTTCTCTCCCATGGAAAACAGCAGCACGTTGATTTAAAATATCTGACTATGTTACCAAACAATATGTAAAATTTTCATTAGTAAACTTCAATTCTGGAAGATTTTAAATGAGTATTTGTACTTGCAAACGAGTTTTGACTCCCTACAGTTGGTTGGTCCATTGGTCAGTTGTCAAGCTCTCATCTAGCCCAAATTTCGGACAATCATACATCTATCTGTCTCAGGGAACAATAGCTTAATCCATTATTTGCAAGGTCAGGAGGGAGACCTTATGCCTGGGGGGCACATTAATCTGCTTTTAATACATTTCAAACAAAAAGAGGCAGCAGTGTGGCAACATTTTCTTAAATATGATAAACAGACAGTTGAATGCAAACTTTGCTCACAGTAACAGCTTAACCACCAGCACAGCATATAAAAACAAAAAGCATGATTTTTAATTTTTTATCATGTTGTCTTTATCCAGCTGGTTTGCCCATTTGTGCTTAATACTTGATGGGCTTTTAGCATGACCATTTAAAGATTGGAATGTTTGAAAATGTCTGAATAAAAGTACAACTGCTTTGTTTGAAATTGATAAACTGTTTATTACAGCCCTACAACTAACTATTCATTATTTCCACTATGAAAGAGAAGAGAAAAAAAAAACACAGCACTGCTCGGCTGTTCTTGTTCTCTTCAATTTTATCTGAAGGCCTGTGGACTTACCTCAACAAGACCTCATCAAACTTTGCAGCCCTGTTTATGAATTCTGTTAGCAGACAGAGAGAAATATCCAATTCTCTACAGAAGAATGCTTCACTTTTTCTATCTCTATTTTTTTAATATATTATTTGAGACATGGCAGGAACAAAACATACCGAGAGAGTCAGAGAGAGCAAAACTCCCAGTATTGTATGTCTTGCCATACTTTCTGAATTATTTACCTTCAGCAGCCCCTTTAAAGCAGGCTGAAAGTCTACTGTATGTCCCTTCATATGACAGCTGTAAACCAATACCCTAAGTTTGGTTTTCACAGCGCTTCTTTTATGCTCTGTTGGTTTGCCCTTTAATTCCACCTCCAGTGTGAGCTTGCCTCAGTACCCAAAAGAAATACGACTTGACCTGTGACAACTTTGTCTATAGAACCTATGACATTTTTTTCAAAGGCAAAGTTTGCACGCAGAGACCGGCTTTATATTTATCAGAGCTGAAATGTTTTTGTTGTCTGACTCAGATTTTGGTGACTTTATACCTCAGGAATAGTTCAGCATGTTTTTTCTTGTTGTTACATGTACATCTACGAAAGTAGAGACCTCACAAAATACTGACAGAACCACTCTTCTAACATTATATGATAATTACATGTTTCAGTACTTCCATCTAATGTATTGTGATGCTGTATTCCCTGCTCTGTTTGCATTTTGAGGTTTTTTTTAAGCCTGTAGTACATTAAAGGCCCTGTGGAGGAAAGGTTTTATCAAAGTCACCATGCAGTGTAAAAAGAACCGTACATGCTTTGAATCAAATGTCTCACATTCATTCCTTTTCCATTATTACCATCTCAGAGGTTCTGCACAGACAAAAAAAACAGCAGAGCGACCATTGGCATGTCTACCTGTTCACACTGTAATGAAGTGAAACCTTCTAACCTCTGTATAAAATGCACTCTGTGCCCCTTTATTGCCAGGAGGGAGTTGAAAACACCCTGGTGTTTTGCTTGAAGAAGGAGTCTTGTTTCTTATTGGGGGGGCTGCAGACCTGCTGGCAACCATCTTTAACCTCAACTGACAGAGAAAGGACTGGAAGAGTGGGGTATGGCTGAAAAGACACCAGATCTGCAAGCAATTTTCATCAACCTGCAGTGTTTAAACAGAACTGGTGTGTCCACTCAGTCAAATAAACAACATTAAAGCCATTGAGAGAAGCAGTTTTCCTTTTTTGTACTTTGCATATGAAAAAATGCCATTATGCTCTTTGTCTGAATGAATGCAACATGTTTGAATACAAAACCAAGCAACACACCAATCAGTTTCAGCACGCAACATATGGCTGTTTACAATAAAATATGAACTGAATAGAGAACAATTACAGTTTTAGCAAGATTTATTCTTCTTTGCAACAAGCTCGATCGTGAAATCCTTAAGCTCAGTTACATCCTCTAATTCCAGAAGAATGAACAAGCCTTTATTTGAGCAGAGTGATGGAATTCGGTAACATAAGGCCTGGTTTGGGATACCAATATTATTCAAATGAGTACTACAGCCTGCTTGCACTGATAACATATGGTGCTTCAGACAAGCATCACCATATGGACCCATATGGTCGTCATTCCAGACATAATGACAACACAACCAAATTTAGGGTCATTTCAAAGTGTATTTGCTTCTGAAGGAGAGACGGGCTCTGAATTTGGCTCCGTGTCTCACAGTCTAGCCAATCTGTGATGGCTGGCAGCGAAAGCAAAGAAGATTGACTCAGGCTGATCAAAGCGACAGAACAATGACAAGTGTGAGTCACAGAGGGGAGCAGTGCCATACAGTAGGGATGCTTGGCATGCCCGTCGCTCTGAGTAAGGCAAATAAACAACACAAGCACTCATCAAAAATACTTTGCATACACAATCAAGTAGAAAATAGTGATAGGGATTGGTACCAAAATTCAATCAGCTCCTGGACCCAAACACGACCAAATAAATACAGCTTTGATTGCCCATCATCTAGAAGTTGGAACCAATTGGACCCTGGCAGAGTCAAGTGCACAATTTTCTCTCTCAAGCTCTGTAATTGGGGGCTGCTCAAATCACCTTTCCTCGAATGAGCAATTCTTGGTGAGATGGAGAAAATAACACAATTTATAACCTGCCCAGTAATCACTGCTTTGCATATAGAGAAGGGAGGGATGGACTGCATAAGCCTTTCGTTATGATGCTGGGACTTAATGACTGTAAACCGGTGCTGGACAGACGAAGAAACTCAGGGGGGTTTGACATGGTTGTCAGAAACTTTCTCAAGTGTCACATTTTAAATACATACTGTATATGTGAGCTCATTGCAATGTGGACACAGGAGGATGGAGATGCATTCATTTTCTGTTCAGAATTTTCCCTCTCTCCCTCTCCTTCTCTCTGTCGCTCCTCATTTCATGATGCTAGCAGCGCTTCAGGCTTGAAACTCAATTCCTCAGCCTCTGAATAGACAGCAATTGCACCAAGCTAACTCAATTGTGAAGATAGTGCAGTGGAGGCTCTTGAATAGATTGAGGCCTCGACTTTAATACGACATCACTCATGTCACACATACTTGCAACACAATGCTATTTCATTTCATTCAAAGCACTTAAAAACAGGATGTTTAAGAGGCAAACCATTATCATTATAGTCTGCAAAAGAGATAACAAAAAATGGATTCAACCGGGGTAGTTACCAGCGACCTACTGATGTGTACATAATCCTGCAAGTTCATGGAGTTTTTCTTAATATATATACATATCTTGGATTGTTAAACTTAAATCAACATATTCTCCTGAAAGAGAAATAATCAAGCTGAATGAACAGCAAAATCTAACTCTTTAACTATGCATTTCATTATGCACTCCACTGACATAATGACACTTGTGATGAATTTATAATGAACATTTTGACACATGTTAAGACCGTGTTTGTCCCCAGGCAGTATGTTGCATGCATTTGAGATTTGCTCACAGTGAATCTGAAGCAACATTTGTATTGACAGTGTCATTCGGTCGTGTGACAGTCTGCATCAGCCTCCACACTTCGTTTAGATCTATTTGAGGTATTACCTGTCTTAACATGGTATACAATGAAAGTTCAGAGTCTCTTAAAATTCTGACATTTGAAATAAATACAACCACAGGACAGTGAAACAACAACTCATATTAAATCCAATCCAAAAGGCCTGTTTATTTGGCTTGATGTAATATTTCTTTCTTCTTTAACAACCTCATGAGAACTGTTTTTTGTTTTTTTATTAGAAATACTTTTTTGAATTGACAAAGTACAGTACAGTGGTATTTTTATATTGTCTTTTCTGAGTCGTTTTGTTTTATATGGGAGACTGTATGGACATGTGTATGTGTGCTGTCTTTGTGCATATCTTTAACTTACTGCAAATGAATTTCCTCACAGGGACAATAAATTCAACCTACCTACCTAGAGTGAGCCGTGTTGATGACAAAACCGATTTCTAACCATAAACAAAGTATAAGCTGTGTGCTTTTTTCTGTACAATAGATGTCTAAGAAGATAATATTAATTTAATCATTTCTTGTAAAACATGTTTACTTGATCGATGCACATGGGAGTCTAACAAGCTTGCAATAGTTACTGTGACTCACAGTCACAGTAACACAGTGTAGACCTGAGTGAACAGCAGGAGGCCCACCACCCCCTGAGTCTGCTTCATATTTTGGTTTAATAGTGTCCAAGATGAACTCAGCAATTAACATTCTGGTATAAACACTCTAAAACATAAGGTTTAAAATTAGTTATGTCTTCACTTTCACCCATGTCTAACTTTGCACTTTGTGTTAATGAGTTATAAGTGCAGTTGTTTTGATTTTTATTTTAGTGTTTAACATTTTTTCATGTCAATACTGTCTATTATTATAAAAAAAATCTGCCATTTTTTAATTACATGCGACAGCACTACACTATACACTTTAAGATTCCTTGAATTCTACCAAGTGGGTGTATGAGTCATGCATTTGACTTGTGCATTGATGCTATTTTTATGAGTGAATATCATATCATCATACAGCATGTTCCAGCTCTATTTTTGTAATACAGTATTCCAACACATTGTGCATTCAACTGTAAATTATATGTCATACTGGATTTTTGTGATTAAATGCAATAGTCTTGAAATGAAACGGCAGTGTCCCATGTAATATTTAGTCTTATTTGTCTAAAAGTGGCTTCAGCACAAATCTTTTCCACTCCCAGTCATAGCTATAGAGAAAGTTTTGCAGACATTTAAACTGAAGGAGGTAATAAAAGTGAACCTGTTAATAGCCAAATCAGCAAACCGGTAGCCCCCCTGTTGTTGTTGTTGTTCCAAGCACACGAGAACGCACAGAGCAGTAATAGTCTTGCTATTCTTTACTGTTCTTGATGTGATTTAATTGTCTCCACACTCATGTATTTTTCCTGTCTACACAACATGCAAAAACAACAACAATAACTTCTCTGACCTAGAAAATGTTTTCCAGGATTATGCTGGAAATCTAAACACTGAATACCTAAATATTCTACTCTGTGTTAATGAGACTTAGATCAGCCAAAGGCTTGATTTTATCTATCACACCTGAGCTTTTTTTTTTGCTGATGCCAGCAGGATTGTCTGAAACATTGACAAGTTCCCCTGTATCTCCACACAGTACATTTCACAGGTCTCTTATAAACTGAAATTAAAGCTTTGAATGAAATAAAGTGTTGTAATCCATTAAAAAAAAATAGCACAGTTTGATATTGAAAGCCGACACTACAAACTCCACAAACTGACATTAGAAGTCCTTGGGTCGCTTTGTGTCAATTAAAATGTGTGTGCATTCCTCAAAGAAATTTTGGCATTCATGTATATTTAGCTCTGGAGCGGAAACAGCCCTTATGATAGATTATCTTTGGTTGTAACAGAATAGTTAAGTTGGTGCCTGTGACAGTGAAAAATCATAGGGGGCAGAAAATGTAAGATGACAGGCTATAACTTTAACATAGCTTTTTGCTGTTGGAGCTTGTTACTCTCCGAGAGTGTGGGCTGAGGAGTGCAGGCAACATATCAAACTTAATTACCTTTCAGGTTGCCTCATCAAGTCAGAGCTTCAATGAAGACGGATTGTTCCTGTTCCCACTGAACCTTTAAAGTCACAAACACTACTCTGGCTCTTTTTCTAATCCAAACGTCCTTTTTGAATTATCTATCCTATCTATCCTACCTTATCATGCTGCCTTAGCAGGAAAAAAGTGCTTTATGGAACAGCATTTCATCTATAAGCCCCATTCCTCATGTTAATACACAAGATGAAGCCTCTTAGTCTTAAGGTAAAGCAGCACCACAAGGTTGCAATTTGGATTACATCTGAAGAATAACAACGTGTTTACCATGTACTTCCACGGTAATCTTTCAGTTTTATGTTCCAACTGCCCGTTGCTTTCCTATTTTATTGGGTATTACTTTTGTTTTATGGAGCAATTTCCACATCCTGCCCTTGATGATAGTGGCCTCAATCTCTGTTAGCACCAGCAGAGCAGGCCTACTGATGAACACACAGCACGGAGGGGTGATTATGGAGTGCTAAACTAATGATTGCCAATGAGAGGCAGTTCTCAGCACCAGGCAAATTCATTTCTCTGTCACTGCGAGTTAATGGCTCCTTTTAAGAAGATGAAATCTGGTCACTAGGGAAAACCATCCTGAGAGACTGCAGGTAGCTTTTTCCATTTGCTTGCAATTCTTTTTTTCAGTAATTCAGTAAGGCTGGTGCCCACAAGCAGGGGCATGTCTGGGGGTTCACCTGAGATGGGCCCTCTTGATGGCCACTCAGGATCTGCCAGATGATCTCAACTGTGAAAAAACAACCTTAATACATCTTGTTATTGGCCTGATATGTGTTGCAACAGGTTATGAAAATAAGCGTTAACGATTCTGTGACTTTCTTGTGGTTTTCTAATTTTATTATTAAAACTGTTACTGAAACATCTATTAATTCTTGATACACTACCTTGATAGTCACAGCTGCCCTGATAGACTGACGGAAACGTGGCAGCGAGTTTGCGCCAACAGCCTCTCCAACCACCACCACACAACACGCACAATCATACACCAGTGGAGGACACGCAGTGGGAGCAAGGTGGGTTCAGAGTCTTGCCCAAGGACACGACGGACAGACTAGGGGTAGGAGGGAATCAAACCGGCAACTTCCTCGTTATTGGATGTCCACTCTACCTCCTGAGCTACTGCCGCCAATAGGTGTGTTTGGAGTATAACATGAATCAGACCAGTCAGTGTATGTTAGCTGTCATTTCATTTGGAGACAGGTGTATAGCAGATTTAAGCCTCTCAACTTAAATACATCAAGCCAGCACACTTAACTTTCTTTTCCTTCTACTCAATGAAAAAAAAGTGTCAAGGCCATTGTGTAAGTTCAGTCAATGCATAGATTGATGTAAAGTGCTCTGAAACAGTTCTGTACAGCAGACATAGAAGTGACTATCCAAACTGACACATGTACATTTATGCACGTGGCACAGCAGCTTTAACTTCATTAATTGTTTAAAACTCAAGACATATTGACAGTGTTGGGCAGGATATAATATTAGATAGTGTGTTGTGTAGTTCACATTAAAGGGCTTTTCATCGTTATGTACTTATTTTTGCTACTGGATCAAATGGCAGGTAAAGTTCAGTCTCTGTTAATATCTGGTCGAAGGTTGGTGGCATTTAAAGTTTGCAGTTATGAGGGTTAAAAAGATACCCTGTAGTTGTGTTTGAGTGTGTCTGTGTGGGTGAATTTTTGCATATGTTTTAGAAAGAACATGATAGAGCTAAATGATGGTCTCTGTATGGACTAAGGTTAGGCTGGCCTGTAGATAGCATTGACAGTATCCTCATCTTTTGGTGTAAGAATGACGAGTGAAAAACAAAATGCTCTGCCTCAGGTGAACGATAGAGTCCCTCCTTTTCTTAAACTCGACTAATCACTTACTGTTCTGAGTCTCTTTCTTGTCTTTTAGATCACTATAATATCTTGTGATCTGTCCACATTTTTACTGAACAGGTCATCTGTGAGTGATCATTGTAAAACCTCTGTCCACAGTTCCTGTGGGTGACATATTCACACTAATGTCCACAGGCAGCCCAAGAGCCCACACAGCAGCAGCAGCGGATGGGGAAATGTTTATGAAGCTGTCAGTAATGGACTCATTTTTCTCCCCATGCATGTCCTTTACTTCCTGTTTGTAACTTTTTATTATTAATGATAGGCTGGAGTATGGACTCCTGTTACCATAGAAGCTTGAGTCTTTCTCCGATGATTTTGGGCGATCTAAACAGCACTGCTGATGCACATTTGCTGCATACAGTACTGGATAAACATTTATGAATGATTTAAGAGTGCAGAGTGAACTGGTACTGCAGCTGCATCGTGAAGCTCCCAGCTGTTCTCTGAAGGCTTTCTCACCTCAACCATATTCTCCACTATGAAACTTACATAAATATACTCCTCGAGTGGGTGCAGAGACCCCTTTGTTAGACTGCTCAATCCTTCTTTGGAGCTGAATAATGTTTAACTCAACTGTACCTGTGGTAGTTTGCAACTCTATTATGTCAACTGCTATTAAATACTCTGTGATGCTGTGAATGTGCTTCACTATAACTGTGAAGTTATGCTAGTCGCCCGCAGAGAGAGCATTACAGGCTCATTTTTCTACATGAAGCTGAAGACTGAATGCACATTAGCCGTGCGCTCATAGGGAAATATAAAAATAACTGCTTTTAAGTGCTAGAAGGCACATAATGAGAGGTCTGGTAGGCTGCAGATTGAGAGACACTCTGGAGTTTGGTTTATAACTACAAAGATTTTATCTGACTGTACAGCAGTCAAGAAAGAATTGCCTGAAGGGAAAGGAAATCATGAAACAGTGCTACAAAAGTCGGAATCTGTGCTCACATCTTTCTTCTCAAAACTCAAAAAGAACAGCAGCCAGAAAAATGCATCTGAGTTGCCAAAAACATTGAGAAGCAGTGCTGTCAATGTCCTTTTAAGGTCCAATCTCCAATAGATACTGTTAGAACTGCATTATTTTTCCCTATTTGAGCCAAATTGGATTGACTAAGTGCTAAATCAACTGAAGGGATGTAAGTTAATAAGGGCCTGTGCCCACTAACAGCTTTTTTTTTTTTCTTTTTTTTTTTTTTAAGCGCTGGCAGCACCCACCACCTCAGTTTTCCGAAAGCTTTTCACCAGCATTTACTGTTGCTATGGTACCAGAGTTGTCCCTTAAAACTTCATCTTCTCTTGAAGTGTAACCAGTGGGTCTGCTCCAAAATGCTTTGTGTGCTCTCCTGCATGTGAACCCAGCCCAAAGGTTAAGGTCCAGAGTCCCACCCCTTCTTGATTTTTATATCAGTGAAGGAAAGGAAACATCGGCAAGCTAGGAAGTGTTTTAAAAGTCGAAAGGTTTTCAAATGTTGTAAAAACAGTGACAAAAACAGCTGTCACCAAAGGCATTTTAATGTTAAAGCTCAGCTGCACTGGTTTTGTACAGAAAACAGGGATGCCAACCAAAAGATGCCACAGGACCCATTACATGTGCTTTTGACAATGAATTTCAAAACAATAATGGTGCTGTGACATTACATTCGAGCCTCTTCTTTTACTTTTCTTGTAACTGAGCTGTACATTTGTCACTGCAAACCATTTCGCATTTTTATAGCTAACAATAAGCTGTGGGTGCTTATTTTCTGAGTGTCACAAAATTGATTGCAGATAATAAAACGGATATTCAAGAATATATTTCTCTGACTCCTAATTTATTCAGATTTCCACTCCACATTTACATTTGTGGGTGCGGTTAAGTTAGCAGATAAAGTCTGCAGCCATAAAATACACCTTTAATGGCAGTACTGAGGTTGACACAGATCTCAAAACTCTCAAAATGTGTTAGTAAAATGAAACTGCCTCTGATCATTAGGGTTATATTACACTGCCTGAATTATCCGTTCAAAAGAGATTGCAGCTTTAGAAAAAAAAACAAGAAAAAAATCTCCATCTGTCACAGTGTTGACAGGTTGCGATGCCAAGAACGTGTTTTTACACACAGTACACCTCTGATCTGCTGTCATCGTGTTTATTTGACTGACAGATGGTTGGTGCACCTCACACAGCTCCCTTCACACTTTCAGACTGTGCTGGACATGAAACTGATTTATTGTTGAACAAGTATTTTGAAGAGACTTTAGTTGCATCCAAGTTGAAACCAATTTACAGGGTCTGTAAATTTACAGTAATTGCAGTTACCACAGCCTTCCAATCTCAGATAACACAGAACTAACTTTTACTTAGAGATGTTTGATCACTATGATGGACAAGACCAAAGTTCGTTTAGATAAATATTGAAGACTTTGATAAATAAGAATAAGCGTGAAAAATTTTTGTAAAGTTTTCCTCATGAAAGAGCTTGGGAAATAACACCAGTTTTTCAGGTCTTTGTCTTTAGTCGGAGCTTCCAGTGCATGTCATTAGTCAACAAAGAAGGACTCGTTATCACATGCCCTACTTAAAATGAATGCCTGGTTATCATCATTCGTCCAGGATGGTTGTAAAAGGGCTGTCTTACCCTCTGTGGAGTATAAGCTGTACTTTAGAGAACAGGACTCATGGATCCAATGTAGACAATTTATGCCACAGCAACAGATGACACTCTTTAAAAAAGTGTCTTTATGAGGTACAGATAAATTATATGTGTTGGCAGAGCCACAAGGAACATTCTGTTGCTGCTTGGGTGGCAACATGTTCTTCCTTCACTTGTTTAGTTTGTACGTATAACTGCAAAGATGACTGAAGGTTCAGTATCCTAGATGAGACTATTATCTGGAAGCACAGGTATGAATTCACTAAATGTAGCATGCTGAAGGACAACTTTCTATAAATAAGAGGGATCCAGTTACCCAGTGAAGCCAAAATATTGTAGATTTGCATCTTTTTAATGTTTGTTGAATTTATAGACACACTGATACAGATACTTGTTTCCCTGATAAGAAGTATCCTGAAAAATATATCATAATGGCTCACTGTGAAAATGAAACATCCTGTTTTTCCTGTTACACTGACATTGGTGTACATGCAGGTTTCTTAATAACTACACAAGCTACTGTGGCAATATACCCATAGTCTCTATTATGCTTTTTAAAACATTTGGGTACACTTATATTGAGTTGCACAAAGATTGACTATGGCTGTACCCTTGAATAATGCTAAAGAATGAAGTTACAAGAGTAGAACCGCTGAAATTTAGTATGATATTTTGAAAATAGACCTTTAAATTTACAAAATGTTCTTTTAAAACGTGAATTTAAAAGATTTTAAAGGTCTGTAATAAATAACATTTACAGGGAGCTTAAATGCCATTACATTAGTTCATACAATGCAGTATGTGGCAGAAGTCATGAAGGTAGATAATTAGTTCCTGACATAGTGTTCTTCTATCTTTCCAACATTTTTACACACAAGCTGCAGTATATCACCAGCCTGATACCTGGAAGGGGCAGTAATGGTGGTATATGAATGTAATACTTTGATAGAAAGTGTTCCAATACAACTATATTTCATCACTGTGTTTGTTTTTATTGCTACCTGCAGAAATACTGCTGTTGCTCTGCCTTCTATGAGATGGACCTTTCCACAGTTTGCCTCTCAGCTTGCTCTCATATTTCCTTTTTATCACAAGCACAGCTTATGACCTCGCCTCTGATTTGTGCTTCAGGGAGTCTTTAAAGAAACTTCAGTAAGCATTACTCTGTGTTGGACTGCCGGGGTCCATCCAAGTTAATATAGTAAAGATAATATTTCCATGGTAGTGGGATGTTTTTAAGACTATCCCCAAAGCTGGGAAAACAAGAAATTACAATTAATGATGATTCCTTAATTATTATTTTTTCTGTGTTCACATTGCACGGAGAAACTGTGTTATTGACTGTGTTATTGTGCTTTGATAATGTTGCTTTTCTCATTCTCTATCTGTTGTGCTTATTGGCCAATAACTGGTTTTCCTGCAATCGAAACACAGTTCTTGAATTATTAATGAGTGTGAATAAAACCTGCACAGATACGCTGACCAATTCAAAGTAGTCCAATTGCTCTAACCTTTGGTTAATCCACTTTTCTGCATCACTGCAAAGGTTTGCTGGTTTTAATTACTTTTTTACAATTTGTGAGTCAGTTTATTTTAATATACCATAATGAACGGCACTTATTCAGACTCGGTTAGCTCACAGCTAAAGACAGATTTCAATCAGCCAAATTTGACCCCTACTAAACTGGCAGAAAAACCACTGAATCCTGTCATACAGCCAACACAAACAGTTTCAGCATGTCCTTTCTACCCTCTACACAGATTCAGCCTTTGCACCCATATTACGTTAAAAGCAGGTGAACTTGCACTAGATCTGTCACTTTTTATTTTAAATTTGAACTCCTGGGTAACAATTCATGTTTGATTTGTAAATAGCTGTTTGAATCTTTAAAAATACAGTAAAAGTTCACCAGCGAATCAGGTTGCCT
Organism: Xyrichtys novacula; assembly: GCA_962446985.1. NCBI lineage: Eukaryota > Metazoa > Chordata > Actinopteri > Labriformes > Labridae > Xyrichtys > Xyrichtys novacula. Next base: position 20,596,192 of record OY660864.1, on the reverse strand, counting down.
AAAGAAGCTTGCCGTGTAATCCAGCAGAAGGCGCTCTCATTTTTACCTGGCCGATTCATGGACTCCTGACCTCAATAAGCTAATACAGTGATGTTACTCTACAAAAATGGAGGATGTGGTCAAACGAAACTCCTTTGAACGAACAATCAGAACATCAAAACATCTAAAAAGTGCAGTGTGGAAGTATTTTGATCAGTTGCATCTTGAGACAGACTCACGTCACAAAATCATAGAAAATATACCAGTGGTTATGGCTCACCAGTTTCAGACCCATGTTCTTTGTTGCAGGTGTAACCGGTGTTTGCTGCAACCAACAGCAGGCATTTTCTTCTGGAGAACTAACACTCCGTACGTTTACATGACACTCGAGAAAACCGAATTATCGCCTTACTCTGATTGAGACCAGACAACTGGAGTGAATGTTAACACCTTAGTCCGTAATTGGAGTTTGAGAACTCTGATTAAGACACCCAGATAATGTGATTGGAATTTGAGTTTCTCTACCATGTAATCAGCGCAGTCAAAGTATAACTGGCCAATGCATGTGCACGTGCGCCACGCCCCCATAACCCCGGAACAAAAACACCAGAGAACATGCACCTCATTGGCATGCACCTGTACAACGCTCTGTCTTCTATCTTGAAAATGAGCTGCAGCAGTCGTAGCCATTTCTGGCATGGACCTGCTGTTGTTGTTGGGTCAACCGGAAACAGTGTCACTAAAAAGACCCATATCGCCCTCCTAGTCTTGGGGAGGAGGACACATTCACATCAATAATTCGATTTTCTCAGCTGCATGTATATGCGGACAAGGAGAAAAGTCCAATTTGGCGGAAAAAAAAAACAAATTATAAGCTTAGTCCGATTAAGCTGTGCTTGTAAACACACCAACTGCTAGCAAAACCTGTTTGCAGTGCTGACTTGCTGTAGTGGGTTGTTGTCTTAAAGGCTGCTGCCATTATTCATTTCTTTTCTATTAACGAAATAGGAATATTTCAGCATTATAATTTATCTGCAAACAAGAAAGGCACACCATCATGTTCATACTGCGAACAGCGATGAGTGAGAGCTTGAAAAAATAGTGATAAACAGTGTTCAGAGCATGTAATGTAAAGCATAATGAAAACTATTTTCACTTTAGATCTGATGTTCAGGTGTACAGGTGTTGAATGTGGCTGCATTTGGCAGCAGAATAACTGTGAGCAGTAGAGAAAAATCTAAACTGAAGGGGGATTATGAAATTGCACTTTAAAAGCCATTAGGTGCAGAAAGATTTCTAAAGTTATGATGGCCTCCTCTGACTTCATGGTCAAACATGCTTCTGATGGCAAGTGTTTGATAATCTGATCAGGTGCTTTCTATACCAAGCCTTTGTAGTCCTAATCCATAATTCATCCCTTCAGTACCGTAGTGTATGTTCTGAGAGGACTGTCCACACTCATTAAAGTAAAAAAGCTCCTCTTTTCTCAAATCACGGAGAGGCAACTGATGCTCAGATCCCCAAAACAGAGGAACAAGATATGATACATAATTTAGGAGTATTGATTACTTTTATCAAATCGATGAGATAGCAGTAAAAGATATAGCTGCTCGTATGAAAGTCACGCTCGGCTCACGGCCCTTTCTGTTTGAAGTGTTTCTGCCTTTCAAGAGAACATAAGCAGATCAAAGAGGAACCAGAGCTGCTGAGATAAGGGGGGAGGTGTGTGCGCGTGTGTGTGCGTGCACGTGCACGTGTGCGCGCGTGTGTGTGTGTGTGTGTGTAAGGGTGAGGGTGAATGAAGGAATTCCTCCAAAAGGGAAAGGCCTCAGTGCATATTACAGAAGCAGAGATGTGCAGAAGCCTAATGTACTTCCTTCTCTTTTAGCAGTCTTCTTCTGTTTTTGATGGTATAAATATGCAAACATCTTTTCACATTGAAACTTATGTGGGATTCTTACTTTGTCACCTACACTTGACTTTGAGTTGTCAATCTGAAATATTGATGTAAACCCATTAATCTACATATATGTACAGACCATGTAGTGCATTATAGCAGAGGGATGGTGTCAGTTAACAAAACAAGATGAACCACATGAACAGTTTCAGAGTTGGTGGGCTAAGTAAACGGAGAGTCCCAAGAATACACTTGAGGTTCCTCCAAACCTGAGAAGGCAGGAAAACTTGTCATTTAGGTAAAATGATTTAGGATGTAGGCAAATCTAGAGTAGAAGTATAATATAAAAGAAGTGTAAACGCATAGTCCTGACATGACAAGGAGTAGTAAATACTAACTGATTGACTGAAAACAAAAAAATTAATAAAAAAATATATTAAAATAGAAATATACAGTGATCGGCAGAATAAGGTGTGAATTTGTGGCTCAAAAACGAGCTTGCAAAAGTGATATAGACAAAACTATTATTTGGATATTTTTGCTCAATGCACAGATACATATATATTATCTAACCATAGTTAATACATAATTGAGTCAGTGGTATGTGCTCAACCCCCATTGTAATTATAACATCCCTGATTGGGAATCACTGCTGTGGGGCTCCTTTTTATTCTTATTTCATCTGCTGGTTGTTTCTATGAAAAAGTCACCATCAACTCAAAGTATTGTAGTTGTGTTCTGCTATGAGATATATAACATGCTGTATATTGTCTCTTTTTGTATGTCAGTGTGAATGCGGCTTCCTTAATGCAATATCTTAATTTAATGTACATAAAAGTCCTTTACAGTATAGCAGCTTTCTCAGAAACATGCTATAAAGTCTTCTGAACCATAATAAAGAAATCATATAAATAGTTGATATGATTTCAGAAATAAACTTCCTATTCAAAAACCTACTCCTCATTGTATTAACCTTCCTAATGTAGTCAGGTTTTCTGTTTTCATTAAAACATATCTGAGATTCATTTACACAGGGATTATCACACACTTATTTATCCATAATAATCAAGCTCTCTTTTTGAAAAGAGACAGCAATAATTTATTCCTGCCTCTAATAGCCTACACATCACTGGCAGGGTGTGTATTTCATTTTCTGGAAGCATGAAGGCGAATAGAAATCTTAATGATTTGCCCTTGCTAGCATAATTTTAATTATGGATTTCTCTCAACATGATCAATTTGGTGAAAGCTATAGTAATACAAGTAGTACATTCTACAGTATTAAATATTTGATATCCATTAAATTTTGATTATTAATGTTCTGGAAAGAATCAGTTTCTCTAAGCCGCTTTATTGCAAACTAAATTAGGGGTTTTACTCCCTCAGCAGAAGATATAGCCGTATATTGCACCACAGCTTTGACTGTCATGAGAGATGGAGCAGTTTCATATTGATTATATGGGGATTTTAAATGGATAGAAAAAGCCCTCAAAAGGAGGGTTTTAAAGATGTTTTATGTTTCATATGAACTAGATGGCACATTGCAGTATGCTTCTTTCTGTTTCTGGGTAAGTTATAAAACTGCTGTCTTATTTGTTAATGCATTCGAGTTAAGTCTTATTTTGGTACCAAAGATTCACACACACTTGAAACACATTCAAAATCCTGCTTTGAGTGTGTATAATGTTACAGCAGAAATCGTTATCCAAAAAAATTGGGACACCGTGTACAATCATGATAAAACCTGAATTTTAGGTTTATAAATTATCTAAACTCTAAATTTAACTGAAAATACGACAAAGACAACAGAAAATCTGGTGCAACTTCTGGATAAAAGGGACCAGACTGAAAGCCAGCACTAGGTGGATGTGATATTTGGACTTTAAGGTGCCACCACATTAAAAACAGACATAGCTCTGAAGTGGAAATCACTGCACAGGCTCAAAATCACGTCCATAAGTAACAATTTGTAAACACTTTGTCAGTGCCTTTACAAACAGTTTAAAACATCTTAAAAATAAACCATACATTCATTTGATCTACAACTTCCAGTGAAAACTGTCATAATCAAAATTTCATAAACTTTTTTGAAATTGTACACACTGGAGGGACCGCCTGGCTTGTTATCAGCTGGTCCGGCTAATGCTAGAACTTTTGCCATATGGATATAATCAAATAAAAAGCATCCTGTAACACAGTGCAGTTTGGAAGTATTTTGATCTACAATGTGGAGATTAAACTGTAAGTCGAGTGTATGTGCATATTATTGTATGACCAGAGCAATGTGTAACTGTCGCACATTGACCTGCAGGAAGGACTGAAGGCTGGCGTTGCTTCCTCTGCTAACATTAGCCACAGACATTGATTTCCGTACAGCTAAACCCTGTCAACCTGTATTTAGCTGTTTGAAATATACTGTACTCGATATTGACTGCTTTTTCAGCTTTTTTTTACAGGTGCAATTATTTTGTGAATAACTCACTAAGCTTTTCCACCTGTGCTTTAGGGTGCGACCACAGTAATAATGAATGTTTAAGCATCAGTACAGGTAATACAACCAGGAAGAAGCCCCCCCAGCTTGACGATGAAATCATATTTCATCCACTGAGCAGGCTGTGTGCCCTGTATAGTCCAATCTCTAACCAACTATCCTGATTGTGTATCTGATCAGAGAGGACTGCATGCCTCCCTATCTCTGAACATGGAGGTGTTGGAGGGCAACACTGTGCATGGGGAGATATGAGGAGAGGCAACAGGAGAATAATAAGCCACCAAAACCTCCTGCCTGAGTTCTGTAAATCCTAATGATTCTTGCACCATTTCTAAAGGAGAAAGGCCCACTTGAAGCCAACTTCCATTTCCTACTGAATGGTGTGAATCTCATCTCCTAAAAGAATTACAGATATCATGCTCGGCACCAAATGCCTCACACACCCTCTTTGCCAATCAAAATGCAGCAGGAAGCACCTATAAATCTAAAAATGAGACGAGTGTCCAGGCTCAGGGTTGCAGATAAAAAGTGTTACCTGTCATGTGGATAAAATCTCATTATCCACATTTGTTTGAGAAGTAGTTCTGAAAGTGGAAAGCCACAAAATAATGTTCAGCTGCTCGCAGTACGGCGTCTGTTTAGAAAGTAAGAGTAGATTCCACACGGCTCTATTCATCAAACCGCTGTCATGTACGCGTAATGCAATGAAAGTGAGCAGCTCTTAAACGCACCTTTGAAGTGTTCACATCTTTGTGCTCAGTAGCTGTCTCTCTTATGTAACTGTTCTGCTGGGAGTATCTCTGGCACGTTGCTCTCATTTTGCAACACATTTGACATGTAGGTATAATTCTCAATGTCATTGAGTTCTTGGCATACTGACGAGTGGATGCAGCGGAGCGAAACACTCTTCTCTTTTTCAATGCCGCTCCCTTCCTTGTTGATCTGGACCTTATTGAAGACAAGCTACAGTAAAAGGGTTTACTCCACTCAATCACAGCTCTCAGTCTGTGTAAAATAAACAAAATGCTTTGAGTGAAAGAGAGCATACTGTATATCACACCGCGGCAGCTCTATTGTATCTGAATATCAGAGAAGTGTTTCTCTGAACTACCAGAAAAAGAGCAAAAAGCACTTTTTCAGGAAAGTAATTGTCACTTCATCTTTAGCTTTCAGCATCTCTGACAAAATATTTATCTCATCGTGGCACAAGCAGTATTGTGGGCTCAGGTATAGACATAAATTGCATTTTTATGTTGCTCTATTGAAAGGGGTGGGTAGGGACTAAAATGCTATTTCAGAAAATCTTACTCTGCTACATTTACTGCTTACTTGGGATTTCTCTCCAGGTCTGCCTCTTAATATTGCTCCCACATGACACCCTCAATGCAACATTCTGCTATCTGCAAGTTCATTATCATCAATAAGTCAAGTATATTCTATCTTTCATCATCATATCATGCATTTCAACCTCAGCACCTTTTTTTTTGGCGATGTAAACCAATTTATTTCTCCCCTCTATTGGAGATAGTATTAAACAATGCCCTAAGAGTAGAGGCTGTCTGAATGGGAATGATTTATTACAAAGAGAGAAGACTGTGCGTCGGTTTGCAGGGCTCTGCAGTGTAAAATAACCTCATTTATATTCTATATTGCTCGGGCTGCCTCACTTAATATTCCTGTCAGCACTCTTATGCCATGCCTTCTGTTGGCTTCGCCTGCAATAAAGCCACTACCTTTTGAAAAGTGTACAAACAATATTTAACACGTTTCATCAGATTAGTGCAATGCAGCAGAAGCAGCTCGAACACAAAACAACAGGGTCAAGAGAGCCACGGAGTTCTTTGAGCGATGACATATGCATCATTGTGCTGCAGGCATCAGGACCGTTCGGAAAGGAAGATACATGACTGAATGTCATCTGCTATTGTGCTGCGTGTTTGTACCTACAGAGGATCACAAAGGAAGTAAGCATAACTGTATGTAAATGAGGTGATGACACCACTTATTATGCAAAACAACTTGACACGTCTTGTCCCGTAATGAGATGTATTCACTTTCTGTAATTACTACATCGTATTTCATTTTTAAACAACCTCAAAGGAGCATGTACACAAAATCAGCAATAACTGGGTTTCTGGAAAACTACAAGCAACTTTATTACGACTAATCTTGTTCTTTCTGGTGTACTTAAGTAAAAATTGTTAATAATACTGCATCAGACGTTATATAGCGCTTTATCAGAGACCCTCAAAGCGCTTTACATTGGATACATCATTCATTCGCTCACACAGTCACACCTTGGTGGTGGTAAACTACCATAGTAGTCACAGCTGCCTTGGGTCAGACTGATGGAAACGCGGCTGCAAGTTTGCGCCTACAGCCCCTCCGACCACCACCACACAACACTCACAATCATACACCAGTGGAGGACACACACTGGGAGCAAGGTGGTTTTAGTCTTGCCCAAAGAAACTCAGGATAGGGGGGAATCGAACCACCAACCATCCGGTTATTGGCCGACCGCTCTACCTCCTGAGCTAAAAACACACCTCTCCAGTGTTCTTAGCCACAAGTTTCTGTCATTTTTCCTTTTGTGTCCTCTTCAGCCTTGTTAAATTATTGGCAAGACTTTAAAAGGAAGAGGTACATCAAATACATCACAAGCAAACATGCACTTCCTTCAATCTTTGATCACAGCATATTAATTAAATTTCATTGTGTTTGTACTGTGGTTTGGTTTTCAGCATGCATCTCCTCTCCACACCACCACAGACATAATATCTTGTGTTTCGCTCCTTGTCATCATTCTTCTTCTTTAATTAGCTAAGTCAGATTGGGCTAATTGCTCTTTATGAACTACATGACTGTCTTTGAGTCCCCCCCCCCTTCCACAACATCATCCCTCACCACCACAAACGGATGATTATGACCACAGCTAAATGGCCTCACAATTGATTTACTATGGCGAGGAAGATGTGGAGATGCATTAGCATGAATTATGCTGGTGTTTTGTTGGAATATGATCATGAAAATTATTAGCCTTTCATCTTTTATATTGTGGGTCCATGAAAAAAATGTGCAATGATGGGTTGTCGAACATTATAGCGCAAAAACATACAAACGCAATGTGGCTGAATCACATAGCAGGCAGAAGTGTGCAGATTTAGCGAGCAACTGCTGAAAAGAGAGCTTCAGAAGCCTTCAAGTAGGATCAAGGTCTAAACTAAAAAGACGACTGACTATTTCATTGAGTCTGGGAAATTATAGCTCAAATTAATTCAAAAACTACAATGAATGGTCAGCTCTTTTCATTTTCAAATCATTTTGTAATTACCTACAAGAACATGGGACTGCACTGTACATGCACTCTTGTAAGCCTCTTTCAGTTTTGACCTTGGGTTGAGATTGTAAAAACATACTTTTCTCGGATCGTACAGATAGGAATGAAAATCTGCATCAACTGAGAAGCTGGAACATACTTTCTTCTTTAAAACAAAGCTGTATTTTATATGAACAAAATACAGTATTTTAAAGCTCACATACTGCTTTTTGGCTTTATAGTTCTCTGTGAAGCTTCAATTAGACCTCAATGATTTACATAAATAAGGTGAGAGGGGCTTTTTCCTTAGATTGGTTTATTGTTACAATTAACAGATCTGAACTTTCAGGCATAAACAGATGTCACTTGATTATATTTAGATGATCTTTCAAATTGGCAGAATCAGGGTTCAGCTTTTTCTTACAAAATGGCTTATTATGTGGAGTGCAGTTTGTCAACCCCATCCACTGTCTGTGATCTGTGAGCTTATATTTCTACTTAAATACTGTATGGAACGGATATATACTGGATAACAGATGACAACCCAATGGATATTCCCACTGAGCAATAGACGGCTATTAGATGTATAGTTTTTTTAGACCTAATTTCAACCGTCTAGATTCTGTATATTTTTAGACAGAATTTAGACGTTGTGCTTTAACCCGTTATTCGATAACTATTTATTTCCAAAAGCAACTGTAAGTTGCATAACTTATCTCCAAGTACTTAACCAAAATAATTATGATAGCTGTTGCGGAACATACAGTGTAGTATAGATATAGCCCCAATTTAAACTTGGTCTAAATTTAGATGTCTAAAAAACTTTAATTTTTAGACCTGTGGTAGCCAGATTTTAGACCAGTTGTCTAGGCTACCTTTAGACATCTATTAGACCTCTTTGAGACCAAAAAATGCTCGGTTGGTTACCACAAAGTAGTCACCAATAAAACATCACAACATGAATAAAATATATTAAACTTCGGCCTATGCAACATTGGCTAAACCAGTGGTTCACGGCTGATCGATAATCAAATTGGACATGCAGACTAGCGTTAATGTTTTTTTAAAAACAGAGAACTATGGGATCAAAACTAAAAAAGGCATTAAGGAATTATGACGAAGCTATGTTGCTCTCGAGATCACAGTGAATGCGGTGGGAGATGAGACAAGACAGTTGCATTTTGTCTTAAAAGATGGGTGGCTGACCGTATGAAACCAAACAAATTAGAACAACACTTTAAAATGTTTTACCTTAGTCACACCAATAAACTATTGAGCTTGTTCACAGAAAACTTGATGAATGCTGCCAGCATCTTTGTGAAAGCTGTCCATGAAACATAAAGCACTCATTGCTCCAGACAAAATTTGCATACAGAATTGCACAGTGCAAGGAACCTCAAAGTCTCTCAAACACAGTAATTATAAATTACATTCAGGTATTTTGGGGGAAGAAAAAAAGACAGATTTAGAGATCTCACTTTGGGACAAAAGTGTTTAAAATTCAAGTTGCTCTTTCTGGCAAAATTATGAATTGGAGATTGCTTTTTTCTGGCATTGTAATTGCAAATGTGCTGTAATTCATCTGTTTAGAAAGCAGCAGTGTGTAGCAATCAAAGGACAGATGTCACAAAATGTGGTTTGCTCAATTTAAATTGGGAAATTTGTAGCAAAATGATCGCAATCTTTTTAATTTCCAGGTATATTTGAAAAAGAGTGCTGAGAAGCAATCAAGTGCAAAATGTCACCAAGTGCTTTGTTGAACTGGGTATTTTTATCTTACAAAGTGATGCAATCATTTCAAAGTTTTCCGTGTCTCTTAAAAAGAGATGCAGTGTTATACACAGTATAGTAATCTGGAGGGACGTGTCATAAAAACTGGCTTTACAGGCAGAGATGAGATAAAAAGTAAATTATTTGCAGACTTCAAATGACTGGAAGAGGGGAAATAAATGTTCACAACCTTATTGGTATGTCAATAAGTTAAAAATGATCCTTTTTTTATTATCTTTTATAGGAAAAAGGGGAGCACAGAATTTTTTCATCCACTAAAAGGTGGTGTGGCAGAAAAAGTTTGGGAATAATTGGGCTAACCTAATGTCAGCTGACTTTATTCCATTACAGTAACTAGTATTTACTCAAGCCCTTTACTTAACAACAGACATCATGCTTAAAGACTACTCCTGGAAGTTTACAGTACATAGAAATCCAAAACTAGTAAAAGGTCTTGACAACCAAAACATAAATCAATCATTAGTCATTGATCATTTATGATCATTTCTTCATGGAAATGCAATCAGACCAAGAGGCTAAGGCAGAAGAATAACCGTGATTTTAACTTCAAGGAAATGATAAGGTAAGGATCACCCTGCTGCACTCGGTGATCGACTCGTCCGAGCTCTCCCTACAAACAAGCGGCTGCTGGAGGAGAGTAGGTGAGTTGTGTTTAGTCTATTTACTAAAGAAATCAGGCAAAGTTAAAAAGATGTTTGGTGGCTAGTGCTGTGGCTGGGACCCTATATGTGCTGTTGATGAAGTTAGGTGCTGTTCTGAGCATTATTTGTGGCTATAGAGTGGCTTTTTGGTTGAGCTGTGCGTGTGGACCCATAGACCGCTGTGTATTGCTATCGTGCGGTCGTTACTGAAGTTGGTATAACTAGAGAAGCAAGTAGTCGCAACATTCATCTCTTGAGGGGGTGTCTAACTCGGTGTTACGGTGTGTTTGACCCTAACTTAATTTTACACTTAAGTACAATGTAAATAAAGTATGATTTATTGTAGTTAAACAATACAGTGTCTTTCCTTATGGAGATCATTCTTCTCCAAAATTCTACTTTATTTTCTTTTCTCTCCACTTCTGTGCTCATGATGAAAATTAAAACACTGTTTTATGTTGTTTCCAGGATGTTAAACATTCAGTAACTGAGGCTTTGTTTGATTACATTTTAGTAATCCTCTTGCTGTCCTCAGTAAGATGTAAAATTCACAGAAATATACAATAAACTGCATACTGCACCTCAACAAAGGCCCAAATAAAGGCTACAGTAAATGAAACACATAATCATTGAAAATCAAGGATGCTGTGTTGACCTGTCTGCCAGGTGATGTTTCCTGAGAGAGGCAGCTGTTCCACCAGCAACACAATGTCACACCTTTACGGTAATACAAGAGCCTTTTATTCATCCGCACACTTTAAAGCAGACACTCAAGACAAGCTCAAAGAAGTATGCAGCCATTAAAAACTGGTCGATTCCCAGTTCCTGCCCTCTTCAGAATGTGCTCAAGAAGGCCAAACCAAGCCCATGATTTTTGTTGAGGCCTTTGGAAGAGAGATCTCTTATGGAGGGAAACAAAGGAGCAATACAGTAACCAGTTTGCCCCCTCCCTTTTCCACAGCACTCCTCAGAGTGGTCTCACAGTTAGCATCATAATAAAGCCCTTTTAATTGACATAGATAAGGATATGAGGAGAAAACCAAGTGCCCAAGGGAAAGGTTTTGTGTTTGTGTGGACCTGATGCGGTGAATGTGTTCTGTTAATCAGATGTGAACACATGGCTGATGAGTGGGGGCCCTCTGCTAATTGGCAGTGTTTGTCTGCTGCTGGTTATGTTCCTTCAAGGACCCAGCAGCCTCCCATTGGTATTCAGGGTTCTGCTTTGTGCTCCCAGCAGTGACGCCACGCCATTAGGGAGAGGGACCCTGGACCACTCCATTTACAAGCAGGACTCAACGAGGAGCACTCCTTTTACATAGATAGCATCCCACAAACTGATGTAGTTGGTTAAAGTGACAGGAAACTTGCAGTCACTTTTCACATTCATAGTTGTAAATTATTTAATCTGTTTTTATCTATAATTGGAAACTTGAACCATAGATACAGCAGCCCTGAGAAAGCTTTGGGTTTGTAATTAAACTTGTACAGAAAAAAGACAAATCATCAGGTTTCATTTAATTAATGATAATACTTTATCTTATCCATTTAATTTGAGTGAGAGGTTGTTGCCTTTGGAGAAAAAAAATCCAAACTATCTTTTTTTTAATGGAAAAAGTCTTTTTAAAAAGTTGTTTTATGAAAATGCGTAACTAGAAATTGAAAACTGTTCCATAGAAAACTTTGTATTTAGTGTTGAGGGATAAAAAGAGTGCAACAATAATGATATCTGAATGTTACCCTTGATAAAACAACTTTTAAAAAGGGGCAAGCTTATTGAAGAGAAGATTATTCAAGTTGACTGAAGTTCCTGCAAAATACTGCTGAAAATTGTCTTTGAAAATATTTAAGGACTGTCTTAAAATCTGACCAAACTTGCAAGATCACTGTTTTCTAAATAACCAAGGCTTCATATGAACACACATAACATTCAAATAATCAATGGTGTCATAGAAACAACTCAAAACTGTGTTTGGATTCACTTTTCTGCCTCTATCACTACAGGCAAGGACTCTGTTTGCAAAATAAGGTTGATTGCTCTGCCTTCTTTGTATTTGCTGCAGCTCTTTAAAAGCAAAATGCACAATTTGTACGACCTCCTCAGGCATCCTGTCAGTAACTATTGTTGAACAAAAAAACATCTTTATCATTAAGTAAGTGCAGGTCCTTGTCTATATCATTTTGACTTCTAATGCAGTTAATGCTTGAGTCTGACATGAGTCACGAATCCTGAAAATCTGGATCTGGGTGCGACTTAAGTCTGAGCCCTAGACTGCAGTAATATAACAGTGACTGCCACAGTCTCAATACTTCTCTTCTCTACAGCTCTTATATTTTTAAGACCCTCTCTTTCAGACTGCGCTCAGTTTGCAGGAAATATGGGGTTAATTTTTATAACTAAGGACTGAGAATATACCTGCTATAGGAGCCTCTTATGCATTATAACTTACTCTTATAATAAACTTTTACTTTCTACGTACTTATGAATAGACATTAGTACTTTTTTCATGTTTGTAAAACTATGTTACAACCCAGAATGAGTAATGTTACACTAAGTGCCATGGCAGTATAACGTAACAGCGACAGTATACGCAGCAGGATACCTGAGATATGTATTTACAGAATTTGGTCGGTCATATTGGCGAGATTACCAAAATGAGTGTAGTTTATTCCAGCCGCGTCCCTTTACCCTGCCATGTTACTTATACTTTGCTCTTCGTAAACCAAAGTTTAATCCAGCCCACGTTAATATTGCACATTAAAATTCAGTTAAAGGACAACATTCAGTAACCTCTGACTTCTATTAGCTAAAATCCCGTCCCCCAAGAGATCATAAACACCCCGAGAGTTTAACTTTAACTTCACTGCAGGTTTTCTACTAAAACATTATCCTGTTTTGACCTTAAGATTGCCATTAATATGTATATTTTGAAATTGAAGTTCAGTTTTGGAGCCGTTTCCATAAAGGTCAGGCCTTTTATGAAAATTAAAATGAAGGTAGGGGCTTGTGATGGAAAGTAGAAAAACATTCTCTTTTACAGATGGAATCTTGTGGGTAAATGTTAGTAGCTGTTTGGACAGAATTTTTGTTCAAATTAGTTTTATAGGAGCACCACCGGTCAAGAGGCAAGGGAGCTTTTCTATGAACAATCTGACCTTAAAATCAGATATTGTGGAAGAATTTGTGCTTACATGCTATTATTGAGCTTATTTTTCACTAACTTGTGCATATCTCATGTTAAGTCAACTGTTTAGCATTGAAGGATTGTAGATAATAGGACATCTCATGACCAGTTGAACTCCTATTTCCACATTATTGCTCACTTTGTTTATAGAAAGTTATAGGCTTACAACATTAACTCGTCTGCCTGTGCCTTCTGATATAAAGCTGAGCAGTTATAAAAGAAACAGCATACTTCGATGAAAAAAAATCTCCAAATTCTATCTGTGGAGTCCCAATAAATAGGCTACTTTAAATTCAAGCAGATAAACATTTTATGCATGTAGCTTCCAGTATTTTAGAAATTATGTTCTTTTATGATCAAGTATTTATTTCCCTAAAGGTCATAAACCAGCTCTGCGCACACTCTACTCAGCTTTACACCTCTGCACCACTGGCTCATCATTCTGTCATGTGGTACTGGAGCTGTCAACAGTGACACCGTCGACTAGTTGGGTGTCAGGGATGGATGGCACAGCCTCTTCATGTAAGCTAGAGTGTGACTCTACATGTTAGGTAAACGGGATGAAGCTGGCTGCTGTGTGGTGGAAGCATGTTTGATCTGTCTAACAGATGCTGTCAAGATGTTCAGCAAATGGGATTAGCTCTTGGTTTAGAGAAAAGTGTTTTTTTTTAATAATGCCAGCTGATTGGAGCTTCAAATAGCCTCTCATGACTTTCTTATAAGGCGAGGGGTAAATGCATGAGCATGTGGACCTGTTTGTTTGAACTGGAATCAAACAACCTGATCAGGGAAGGCAGAGGAGTGAATGAATTAAAGGTGGGGTAGGCAGGATTCTGTCAAAGAAGCATCTTTTTTGTGGTGTATATACAAAAACGCTTTTAATATTAGTCAATAGCTATTAGTCATTGATGACTCCGCTCTTTCTGACTGTAAACAAAGCCATTCCCCACCTCCCCCATCCTGGTTGGTTGTGAGGCGGACGCTGCTCCCTAGTGCTGATTGGTTGTGAGGCAGACGCTGCTCCCCCGTGCCGCTCACGAGCCCAAACAAAGTTAGCGTGCTACCATATCGGACAGTAGAAACCAACCAGAAAGTACAGAAAATTGTCTGAATCCTCCTTTAGCCACGACTGCCAACACAAGCAAGAAAACGAACTAAATACCAGAGACTCTGGCGGAATAACGGGCGCTTAAAAAGGAGGTAGACCGGACAAGAGCGAAAAAGCCGGGTCAACAATGATGGGGGATGCTTCGCATTGCTTTAACAAAGTAAGCCAAGTGTCTGTAACAGAAGTGTTTCTTGTCAAACGGGACCTGCTGTGTGTTGTAGCGCCGCTAAAATACCTCGGGTCCTGGAGTATGTCACTTTATGCTAGTTTTAGAAGTCCTGCAAACATTGTGTTTACTGGTAATCTGTTGGCATCTACAGTAGCACCAATGCTGGTTACTTTCACGTTGACTGGGCCCCATTTGAAATTATCTGAAGTATTTATCTGATTATATCTGAATTTAATTGAAACCATACGAGCGAGCAGGAGCGTCTGTTTGTGGGCGGGGCCTGCTGGAGCAGAGAGGGAGGGGAGAGGAGGAGCTGAGGGGAACACTGGTTGGGAGGGGTGGAGTTTACATTTAAGATGTCTCCCCAAAACTGGCACTCCCTCAGATCCTGACTACCCCACCTTTAAGAGTGATAGAGCACATGACACATGGTGGATTTAATGACCACACCAAAGCAATACATTAAGTGTATACCTTGAATGAAGCAGTCGTGATGTATTGAAGGAAACTAAACCTGCTTTGTTCAGATCAAAAAGGACGCCGCATCTAATAAAGCACTTTGCAAGCAATACCAAAGCCATTACCCATAATGCCAAAGTCTCTTCTAAAGTACCTTCTGACTGAAGTTTTCCAATACTTTAATTAGGACAAAAAGCTTCAATGTCTATGGGGTCTCAGTGAAGGAGGAGTCTTTTTGCTGTTGTTACGACCTGTGTCTGTTTTTGTAGTTTTGGCTGTTACTCCTGCTGATTATGAGAGCATATAACCAGCTAGGTTCAGCACTGTGATCGGAGGAAGCAGGGAAAAACACCACCCACTGTTTAACTGGTTATTAAAGGGTCTTTTTTTTCACCCTTAAAGGCATAAACAGCTTATTACACACAGGAAATACATTATGTTTACTTTCTTCAATGCTGATATGGTGCAATCTGCCATAAAACGTTTGGCACAGTTATAAACGTTTTAGTTTTAACATTTCGGGAAAGCTCGTTTTTTTAAAGAGGTGGAAACTCCACAGGAATTGGCAGCAGAACTCTGTTTAAGATGTGTAATTAAAAAAGGATCTCAAAGGTTATGACTTAATAAAAGGGGGCCACTCTTGTTTTTCCTTGATTATTAAGATATTCATTCAAACTAAGATTTACAATTTCAACTCATTCTGTCCACATTCACACTTCTACACTTACTCCAGTAGATCAATTAAATGCTGCATGCTCTCTGAAAGGTCATGGTTGCTTTTGGATGGAATAATTGTTTAACTCCTGATGAAAAAGTCAGAGATGAAAAAGTCTTTCGTACCTACAAAGGTGCAGGTCCTCACTCCGGAGGCTGCCGTGTTGCACTGCCATGTTTTCTAATGTAGCTCAGGATGGACAAACTAGCAGGAACCATGATTTGTTCATTCTTGAGTGGCGGCCATTCTACTCCACTGTATTTAAGAAATGTTGACCAAAATAATGAAACACTCATAATCAATCTGTCTGAGCTGGCTATATACACAAGGTAACTTAAAACATCACCATCTCATCACCTGAAACAGTTGAAATACTTGCGTTAAGTGTTGAAATATTTGTTGTTTCCATCCCACATAACCAGTAGTTGTCAATAAGCTCTCTGGTGTGCTTGCCAGAAATATCCTCTAGTGCTGGCAGTATGTACAGCCAAGTATGTGAAAGATTACCCTCATGACACAGCCGGTTGTGAATGTAAACACAAAGTTAGAAAACAAATATGGCTCATTTCCTGCCAGGATTAATTAATTTTGGTTCCCCACATATTCTATAACACTTCTATACTTATCAAAAATGCATGTAAAGGGAGAAACGCTTAAACTACCGAGCAATAATGCTGATTCTATTACAAAAATGCAAACAGATCTGACCCACTGAGCCACAGACGGCTATTAGACGCCTAGGTTTTTTTTAGACCTAATTTCAACCGTCTAGATTCTGTATATTTTTAGACAGAATTTAGATGTTGCACTTTAACCCATTATTGGATAACTATTTATTTAAAAAAGCTACTGTGAGTTGCATAACTGATCTCAAAGTACTTAAAAATAATTATGATAGCTGTTGAGAAATATACAGCAAACGTCTATTAGAGCTCTTTTAGACCAAAAAAAGGCTCAGTGGGGAGTCGTTTCAAGAATTGGTGTAATTATCGTGTCTTTTTCCATTTATCAGCGTTTAAACAAGTGAAAGAGAGTCTGCAGAATTTCATCATCAATCCTGTTATTTTATGTCAAACTCAGTATATTTTCCTTTTGTCAGCTCATTATTTCCTCTACAGGTGATATAATGCAGGATCCAGCCGCGATCAATCACTCCTGATAAACCAGGACCATACAGTCACTCATCTCAAAGGAGATCTTATATTTTAAACATCATTATACATAATGCACAGGGATCATGTATTTTTAAACTTTAACCTCCAACACACGGCGATGGTTCTCTGTAGCCGAGTGTCACTCATATAAACCAGCTAGTTGCTTGCATTTCACACTCCTCACATACTGTATCAAAAATAATAAGCGATGATACACAAAGGAAGAAAGATGGAGAGATGAAGGAAGGCAATAAACAATTTGATGTCTCTGGAGAGCTGCTGGGAACACTCGCCGTGCTGTCTTTGGTCTACACTGCCATTTCCATTACGACTGGGTTCAGACAAGATTTTGACTCTTGGTAGAAAAGAGAAAATGAGATAGAAAACTTAAACAACCTCAGGGTAGATGTTGATTTGAAGGGAGAAACAAAAGAATAAAAAGCTTTGATGTGGAAAATAAAACCAACTGCTTCACAGCTTTGATGGGAGAATGTCAGGAAACAGCGGCCTAATTGGTGTTATAATCTCTGTGGAAGTGAGGACAAAAAGGAAAATGAGGCTTTGTGGCTTTTTTTGGACTGATGTTGAAGTTAAACACATATTAAATTGAATACGTTTGCATTGCTGCCTTCTTTAACCTTTTTAATTGACTTTTTTTAAAACCTCAGTGAGCCAGTGAGTGTTGTGCATCAACTACATCTTTAAGAGGAAATATAACTGACTAGTTCCCTGGTAACAAGAAGAGACAGAGTAGTAATAAAGTACAGCATGTCCTGCTTTATGAGTATCATCTGTACCGCTGGAACATGTTTTAGACCAATAAAAGTGCTTGGCTGAAAGCTCCCTGTTATGTAATTCAACCATAATCCCACATCTGCAATAGATGGTGTAGGCGTCGTCTGCAGGCTCCTTCACTGCTTTGCAAAGATGTACATCTGTAAATCATGCCGGATGGTAAGTGGAAAGTTTTTTGAATGAGTGAACCTTGCACTTTTTTTTTCTGTGCCCTCTCTTGTGTGCCTGGGCCCGTTCCTGGAGAGTACTTTTTCTGAATTGAGGTTTTTTGAACCCAACCACGGCCCCAACTTTATAATCTTAAAATCTGACATGCAGATTTATTTGTCTGTCTGTCACCGGCTTAAATAAGTCCAAGGTTTACAAACAGAAGTGTAAGACAAATTTACCCGATGGCAGCCGACAGGGTGAGTCTGCAGAACTGCCACGCTGTAAGGGGAACAAAAAGAAGGCTCTGCAGATTCTTCTGACTCTGCAACAATAGAGATATCCATAGTAATTAGGTAAGTCCAATAAAAAACATTGATAGTACTGTAATAAAATAAGCCATGTTCCAATTGAGGCCTCAGAGTCTTAGAGAAAGCCATTGTAATTGAGGAGCAGTTGTGTTATCCCAAGGTCCATTAAAATTTCATCACCCTTGCACATTTCCATGAATGGCATTATTCAAATTATGCTAAATCACATCAGCTTGCCTGCTTGGCGATGCAACGTCGCCCATTACAATGACCGCGGCAAGATTCCCAAAGTCTAGAAAGGGTCTGCATGTGATTTAACAACATGCTTCGTATTCCAAACAGATGCTGAAAAGTATTGGCCCTTGGCCTCTGAATATTGGCAGATGGAGGAGTAGGAATACTGAAACAAATGTTTTATTTTTAAACAATAATCACAGACATTGTTTAGAAAAGAGAATTAACAAGTGTAAACTGAATTATCTTGGGAGGCAGCCTAGACCTGTGTTATTTTTACACAAATATGTGGACACATTTATTCAATCAGTTGTGCTCCATGCAAGTCTTCATAAATTGGAAGAGGGAAAAAAAAGTTTTACATAATTTACTGCTGCATTCATTCACATGTGACTGAATAACATTGACTTTCTAGTGGAAGAAAAAGAAAAAAATAAAAGCAACACAATTGAAGATCCTTTTTCTTTTACATATAAGAGACAATGTTTAAATCCAAACACAGCATGGTCGACACACTGCTGTGTATTTCTGACTCAACACAACACAAGCCAAAAAGTCCAACACAGCTTGACACTGATTTGTTATTGAATGTAACTCAGTTGGCAGTGAAATATTCATCAGGTGGAGGGAGCGCCCTTCCCTGCTCATAATAAGTCACCTGCTAACATGCCGAGTGCTGCCTGTCTTAACCCAGGCCACGGGAACATCATTATGATTATAGCAGTGATTTCATGATACCTGGCTCTTAATAATACATGATAAATAGCTGGATGAAAGGAACAAAGCAGTGTGTAATATTAGGTGACCCTGTGTTATTAGCACTGAGAAGGACCATTAGTGGGTTGCCTTAACCTGCCGTAATGAGGTCTCCCTGCTCTGGGAGAGAAAGGGACGATTGGTGCATACGATAAGAGGAAACACAAGCTGAGGTTGGAGCACATGTACAGCGTGTGTGGTCGCTGTGATTCAGTGACTTACACCTGAGTATTTCACCAAGAAGTCAAGTAATACGCAGATTGATTAAGAATTGGAATAGTACTGAATATTGTTGGGCGATATGAACAAAATCTTTGATCACGTTATAAGTAATTTCATATCACAATAACGGTATATCTCACTGTATATTTTTTCACCCTGTAAATTCAATTAATGGCTTAAAAAGAACCATACTGTCGCATTTGTTCATTTCCTTTTATTTTTAAACTCTGAATTGTTTACGAATTCAAACAAAATGCAAGACCAGTCTGGCAATTCTTTATCATATCGAGTACCGTTGGCAAAAAACTCTGTCAAACTCTTTTGTATGAGAGGAGTTGCTGCAACTTTAGTTTTTGGTGCAGCAGGTGCGCCATGCATCTTTTGGCTCTGATAATGGAGCTTGGCATGTTTCATCTTTAGGTGTTGGAAGAGGTTGCTGGCATTTCGTCCTCCAGCAACGAAAGCCACACAACACTTTTTACACAGTTTTGTTTTTTGATCATTGTCCTTCATTTTCTAAATCCGAAGAATCTCCAGACAACCAATGTCGTGACTCACGCCCTTTTTCGGAACAAGTTCCTCCTCCTCTCCCTCGTGTTGGGTGGGTCGGGCTGCCTCCGTTTGCTCGGTACTGCCACTCATCTCCGTGTCTGCCATGACCACCACCAGTGAAGCTGTTTCTCCTTTGTCTGAACTATGCCAAGCAGTCTGCTGGACACGCAGAGGGACACATTATAGGGAGCGCACCCAAACCTGACCAATCAAACGGAGCGAACAAACTCTGCACAACCAGTAGACACTTTTATACCGTCACACGGTATTTACCGTCATATCACCCAACACTAGTATCAAATGAAATACAACTTTTTTTTTTTTATGTAGTGAACACATATTTGTTATTAAAGTCATCATTTCTTTGTGGTTGACTTACAAAGCTGTCCAGGTATGGCATTTTCTGGTTTGAGCAGAAGTTGGGGCCAGTCACACCATTATGCTGGAGCCAACACATCAGAAGATAGCACTGCTCTGGTGTCATAGGGGGTTGAGTTCAGTTACTTTTGCTTTATTCCCCCTGTTGCACTGTTCATTTTGTAGACTTTTTAATAGGCTTAGTATTTACAAATTTGGTTTGCACCTTTTTATTCTTTTGGGTCAAATAAAAACCCAGAAAAAAAAATCTCTTTTTTAAGCCCTCCTGCTTGGTCCCTAACAGTGATGAACAAAAAACATGAACCCAACCATTTAGCTTTTGCTGACACGGTTCACATCAGGAATAATACCTTAATTATGTGCAGGAGTATTTCAAGTCTGTGTGCGTCATCTGTGGTGAACCTTTACATGCATTGCCGCATAACTCTTGACCTGTACTCATATATTCACAAAACTCCTGAGAATTTTCCAGTTTTCAGAGTAAGCTACATGTCTGAACACGAACAGCCAAGTGGTTCATCGGTTTTTATTTATTCTATCCCCTTTGTGAAAGTTCCTTAAGAAGAGGGGTTGAGCCAAAGCAGCCAGTAATTATCATACCACCACATGAGTGGACCTTTGCTGGGATTTATACCCAGGACCTCTTCATACTTAAAGGCCAGCTCTGAGGTGCTGCTTTGCAGACCTCATTTTACGAGTTTATCTAAACTTGATGTTATGATGATTCAAAGCATGGACCCTGTGTAGTTATGGTTTCCAAAGATAATATTTGCTTGGCATGGGAAGGCCCCATATAAGGATGTGAACCAGGTACCAGCTCATCTTGGGGGTTTAACGCTTACAACAGGAGCATATTATTAAGGTTTTTCAGCCTTCAAATTAATCATGGTAATTCAAGAGGATGCCTTTAACTTTAAGGGATATTCCAGCGTAAATTTAAATTATGGTCAAACACAACATAACACCGAGTTAGACACTCCCTAGAGAGATTAATGTTGCTGACTGCTTGCTTCTCTAGTTATACCAACTTGAGTAATGACCGCATATAGCAAAACACAGCAGTCTACATCTCCATGTGCAAACCGCAACCAAAAAAGCCACTCGTAGCCACAAATAATGCTCAGAACAGCACTTAACTTCATCAACAGTCCCAGCCATAGTGCTAGCCGTCAAACATCTTAAAGCTACGCCTGGTTTCTTTAGCAAAAAGACCGAACACAACTCACCCACTCTCCTCCAGCAGCCGCTTGTTTGTGGAGGAGCCCTGACAAGTCGATCACCGAGCGCAGCGGAAAATTAATTGTATTATTATTATTACTTCTTGGAAATGCAATCAGACTGAGACGCTAAGGCAGAAGAACTACCGCGTCTGCAGTGCACATACACTCACCGGCCACTTTATTAGGTACACCTGTCCAACTGCTCGTTAACACTTAATTTCCAATCAGCCAATCACATGGCGGCAACTTAGTGCATTTAGGCATGTAGACATGGTCAAGACAATCTCCTGCAGTTCAAACCGAGCATCAGTATGGGGAAGAAAGGTGATTTGAGTGACTTTGAACGTGGCATGGTTGTTGGTGCCAGAAGGGCTGGTCTGAGTATTTCAGAAACTGCTGATCTACTGGGATTTTCACGCACAACCATCTCTAGGGTTTACAGAGAATGGTCCGAAAAAGAAAAAATATCCAGTGAGCGGCAGTTCTGTGGGCGGAAATGCCTTGTTGATGCCAGAGGTCAGAGGAGAATGGCCAGACTGGTTCGAGCTGATAGAAAGGCAACAGTGACTCAAATAACCACCCGTTACAACCAAGGTAGGCAGAAGAGCATCTCTGAACGCACAGTACGTCGAACTTTGAGGCAGATGGGCTACAGCAGCAGAAGACCACGCCGGGTGCCCCTCCTTTCAGCTAAGAACAGGAAACTGAGGCTACAATTTGCACAAGCTCATCGAAATTGGACAATAGAAGATTGGAAAAACGTTGCCTGGTCTGATGAGTCTCGATTTCTGCTGCGACATTCGGATGGTAGGGTCAGAATTTGGCGTCAACAACATGAAAGCATGGATCCATCCTGCCTTGTATCAACGGTTCAGGCTGGTGGTGGTGGTGTCATGGTGTGGGGAATATTTTCTTGGCACTCTTTGGGCCCCTTGATACCAATTGAGCATCGTTGCAACGCCACAGCCTACCTGAGTATTGTTGCTGACCATGTCCATCCCTTTATGACCACAATGTACCCAACTTCTGATGGCTACTTTCAGCAGGATAATGCGCCATGTCATAAAGCTGGAATCATCTCAGACTGGTTTCTTGAACATGACAATGAGTTCACTTTACTCAAATGGCCTCCACAGTCACCAGATCTCAATCCAATAGAGCATCTTTGGGATGTGGTGGAACGGGAGATTCGCATCATGGATGTGCAGCCGACAAATCTGCGGCAACTGTGTGATGCCATCATGTCAATATGGACCAAGCTCTCTGAGGAATGCTTCCAGCACCTTGTTGAATCTATGCCACGAAGAATTGAGGCAGTTCTGAAGGCAAAAGGGGGTCCAACCCGTTACTAGCATGGTGTACCTAATAAAGTGGCCGGTGAGTGTACAAGATACACAAGAACTTTGATTGCATTTGCATTATATTCCTTAAGCACCGAAACTTGCTGCTTGCACACCAGGCACACCGGTTTCCCCATTCACCTCCGTGAAAATATAGGAAGAGATCCATTTTTCTGGAAAGTACAACACTCCATGTCCACTTTTCTCTTTTTCGACAAAGAAATTTTGCTGATAAGGGTGTCAGGGCTAACAGAAAAGCGGGTAAAACGACAGGACCAAACGTTACTTACAGACCCTGAAGCTACATTGTTGCCAGCTGCTGTTAGATCCCCTGCAGTGTTGCATCATGTTGTCTGCTCTGACTAAACACTGCGCCCCTAGCGGACAATATAGGTACTGCAGATTTAAAAGAAAATGTAATTCATGAATTTTATGATTTGTTCATATTGCTGACCGCGGGCCATACGTTTGACACCCCTGGTGAAGATGAACCCCAACAACAGGAAAAGTACTAACAGGTCAAAATAAAAGATGGCTGATACAGTGAATAAATGGATAACATTGATGTGTGTGTAGAAGTATTGAGAAAACTCAAGTATGAGTGGACTCACAAGGTATTTTACCAAATTTGCAAGTAAAGGTTTTGAACATTACAGTTTCAAATTCTGAATTTGTGCAAAGAAAACAGCAGTGTCATCTTGAGTTTTGGCCTATATCATGCTGGCTTTTTCAACCCTCTGGTTCCACTCTTACGATGCATGTCACATTTTCTCATTTTGAGTGACTCTAAAAGACAAACTTTGCTGTCTGAAACTGCAGCTGTAAATTAAGTGAAGCTTAGCTTTGCAGAAAACAATCTAAATACGAAGGCGTGGATGTGACGAGTGAGCGAGGTGACATGTTGAAGTATTATTAGTTATTTTTTGAGGTATTGTTTCCAGGCTGAGTCTTCTATTTCCTCCCAAGGGTGTCAGGTGATTGACAGTAGGCTCTGGGTAACAAAAAATTGCCCACTGTGATGAAAACAGAAAACTTAACAAAAAGGAAAAATACAACAAAACAAACACCTGACATAAAGAAAACCTTAAAACGAATTGAGGAAATGCTTGTTTCTGGAGAGTTGAAGTTTCCTTTGAAGCTCCACATATTTGACTTTGTAAAGATAAATTCAAAAATAATGGCCAGAAGATAGACTAGGTCTCCACTGGGATCATGTGAATCAGAAGAAAAGAAGAGGCAGGAACATTACTTGTCAGTCATGTGACAGAGCTTCATTACACTCACACATCACTAAAGCAGATACTCTCTCTGGTGTTTATTACACTGGGCTTCAGGGAGAGATCGATCTAAAATGACAGCTGTTAGGTCCACTCCTGTGGAGAGTGAAGTTGACCTGTACACAGTGATGCCTGAGTGACTGGTCCACCTGAAGTCTATGTGTTCATCTTTCCAGGCTGTGATGCTATCAGAGGCTGTTTGTCTTCTAAGTACATGATGGCTTCTGCTGATTGCATTTTTCACTACGATGAAGAAGATTGTCAAGCGAGGATAGTTCAGACAATTACAGTTACAGAAAAGTCACACACGTGATAATATATTGCAGTTTTTTTAACTTGTGTATTTTTACATTTATATTTGCCGAGTGAGGATATGATATATGGAATAGTCTGACTTTTTCTATAAAAATATCAGTAGTTAATTTAAATGTTATACACTCAAATAATACAGTTGTTGTCCCCCTTCATTCATTGAGTTTAATACTACATTTTGAGAGTAATCAAATAATGAAGAAGAAATGATGAAGAAATTAACCGCACAAAGCAACACTTCCTACTCACTTGTACTGTTGTGAGTCTGCGGGGAACCCAGAGCATAGCACAGCTGTTAAGTACTTTAAGCAGAGCTATTGTTCAGTGAAACAAAACAGCCCATTCAGCTTGGCTGGTTTCCAGAGCACTCCTATAGCAGCCAAATGTTTATCATTGTTTTGACACTGCATAGGATAGGACAGCATGGGGTATGCCTATGGATAGTGGTATCTTATGTGTGTGTATGTGTGTGTGTAATGCTCCAGCAACAAATGAGTATTGTAACAGACTATTTACTATGCTCTTTGACACTTCCTTGTAACATGCAGCCTTATTTTCATTCAGTGTAATTCATCTAAGGGTAGGACTATGCAGTAAAATACGGATATGTAAAATCTGCGTTGTGAGTTTAAAAGGAAGTGTTCACTCCACTTTTGTGTAAAGTAGGCCACATCAGAGTCTCACATGATTGGTGTTTCATCCACTCTTGAATCTTCCAGACTCAAATCAGTCTTTGGAATAACTGTCCAGGACTGAAATGAAAGGTGTTACATTATCTTCTGTGACTGCAGTCCGATAGATGCTGCTGCTTCTCTGATTGTGCTTCCCCCATTCCTCTCTTTACCCATTTAATCTCTTCATCCTGGCAGTGTGCACAGCCAGGACAGTTCTGCTTTATTCTAATTGCATACTTTCGATTAAAAAAGCTTGTTTTCCTTGATTACTTTGATGTTGAAATGGGAGCAGGGGAGCAATTCACATTCATTCGGTGGTATGTTTTTTCCCCCCGCTCTTTTGTGCTAACAGCAGAATTCCTATTTATATATTGGCAGTGGAACTAAATTACTGCAAACATCTCTGTGGGCCAGCCAGGCATAACAGATTGGCAGGGTCTTGTATTATATCAGTGCCCCCTAATGGTCGCTAGGGGTATTACACTATTGTTTATTCCAGGCACGTATGGCATGAGGGGTTGCTGGAAACACAGTGGAATGGTCTCCTGGATTCTTCACTGGGCTGCAGAGATACTTGCTAAATGAATCCCTTGTGACTGAGATTCCTTTGAGTGTACTGCCATGTGCACATATGGAATGGATCCAATCTGCATCGACATACTCTGCATAAGATAACACAGTCCTTAAATTAGAGAGGGAAACTGGCTTTGTCTTTACAGACACTACATTACAAGCAATTAGGAAAAAGATGTTTTTCTTTGCAAATATCTAGATCTTATGATGATTTTTGACCAATAAAAAGGGCTAAAAAATGAGAGCATGAAAAATCAAAGATGTGATTCAAAGGGGAGGGGCTGACATCTTTAAACAGATGAGTATTCAAAAGAAAGACATACCCCAGAGGGAGAAGAGTGGAGTTGAATTGGGATGAAGATAGGAGAATGAGGGTACATTATCAGAGTATGATACCACATGTGACATTTACACTCCTTCAGCTTGGTCAAGGCTCAACTGTCCACACAGCAGATACTGTTGATATTAATGCACTAATCCTAACTCTGCAGAGTTCGGGGGCAAGTTTGCAGCTAAATGCATGGATTGACTTCCCCTGCTGGGATGCGAACATCCCTCCCCAGAGTCCCATCATGCACTGCGCAACACTGGCAAACATCAAGCAGCTTCTGCTTTCTTTTTCCTCATTTGATTCTGTTTCTCCTTTCACAACTGTGAAAAAGTGAGCCACACAAGGGGGTAAAAAAACACAACAAACACTGCCTTATTAGCCTATTAGAACATAGGCAGAGGTCAACTGGGAGTGCTCAACTGCTGAGAGCTCAGTTGGAGCCATATCTTAGAGATTAAAGCAAGGAGTTAAGAGGAAAAAAAGATGTCTTTTTTGCAGTGTTTCTCTTGAACAAATAGATATTGACAGAGACAAAAAAGCATGAAGGAGAAAGCTCTGCAAGCACTAAGCTGTGATTGCTGAAGACATAAATAGTATCAGATGTAGCCGATGTAACAAACAGGTTATGTCACAAAATAAAATATGGTTCTGGGCCTGACTATGAATTAGCTTGATTTATTTCTAAGAATGTCATTTTAAGACTTGACACTAATGAATACACTGAAATGTCATTCATGCTTTTAGAGAAATTGCATCGTTTGCAGTGAAAGAAGAAAATAATTTAAAGCCTTTCGGTTGAAAGCAAATGCCAGCCATCGAAATGTCAAGAAAAGTTCATGATAGCTTAATGTTTCAAAGTGCTGCCCTCCCATCACATTCATAATACAAAAAGGCATCTGTGAGGCTCTTCAAAGAGAGAGTGTTTGACATGATTTCAAATACGCTTTTTACTTTGTGTTATCGCAGTCTTCTCTTGGTAAAATCATCACAGGTCAGTTTTTGTAACAGTCTCATTGATGAGCATCATGTCAAAGCCGGTGCCAGCTGCACCTTGAGATGAGGCTGTTTGTCTTCATTAGCATCCAGTGTTTTCTGTGGTGTTTTCATTAGCAAGGTCCCCTCCTGTATTTGTCAACTGCAGTGAAAGGCCAGAGACACAACAGAATCTGGGTCACGCTTTAATCGTTTTCATGCTATCTCCACCGCTCTCCGAGGTGTTTGTCTTCCATTAGCCGAGGAGAGACTTTCCCACACTGGGGGTTTCTCAAGCAGCTGGTACAGGCCGACCCTACCGGCATTGAGAAAGGAGAGAGGGGGAGAGTGAAGCTGCAAGTTTTGTTTTTTTGGTTCCCAAACATTCCTCGTATCCCACCTGCAAATACCGGCAGCATGATAGCTTTTCTTGTTAAAAAAAACTGGCAACAACAAGATCCAGATGAGGAAAGCTGTAATTTACTTCAGCTAGGGGAAGTCAGGTATTTTTCTGCACAAGTGCACATCCAGTGAAATACAAACACACAATATGAAGAGTCACACAAGCAGCTTTCAATTAAAGCAATAAATGTGTCAAAGTCTGTAGACTAAGGGCCAATTTTTCTGAACAGCATTTTACTGCTTGGACCAGAGGAGATGCTTAGTTTTAAATCTCATGTGACTTGCTTTCGTTGTAACTCCAAAGGTCATTTTGCCTCACTGTAAACATGTCACATGAAATCCACATTATTTCTGACTCAAACAAGAGGTCAAGGAGTTTGGAAAGAGAAAGAAAAATTAGCTTACACAAGTTCTTTATGAACAGGAGTGAAATAATTGCATGTTATGAAGTTCTGTAATTGCTAAATTCATCACACATCTCCTGATAGCAGATCTGCCTACTTGTACTCACATAGTTGTCAGTCTTTACACAACAGTGCCAATGCATAATCATCACACTTTGTGACCTCTAATTAAACTATGAAGAGTAACTTTGAAGAGAAACAGTCTCTCTCACTTCACTCCTGTACTGCCAGTTACAGAAACAGAATATTAAGGTGCTGTCAGCAGTTTAATGAGCCTCTCAGCTTTTGTTTCCATCACTTTTCTGTGGAGCTTCATCTCTACTCCTCGCTCTCAACAAAAAAAAAAGAATGACAGTAGATATCGCTCTCGCTGTGTAAGTTGCAGTGATTAGCAGCAGTGATTTAAGCTCTTTCTTAATTAACCTTGTTCCTTAATTCCCTCTCCCACTAATTTTCAGGAGAGACAATAGAGACTGAGCACTGACTGCTCATGGGACTGGGCCCATTAGAATGGCAGGGTAATAGAGATATGGTATATCTCCCTGTGTGCACATTAACCAAGTCAATAAGAGATAGATGAAGTTGATAACCCTTGATCATTAATCTTATTGAATGTGATTGCACTTTAGGTTTTGGGGTAGGACTGGTGCTTGTTTCCTTGCATGTGAACAGTATACAGTATTAAATACAAGTACAGGGTAATGATTTAAGTAGTGTTACAACATGTATTATCTTATATTATACTACATTATACTATATTATATCATATTATATTATATTAAAATTATATTATATTATATTATGTTAGTAACTTTCATTTAATGGGGATGATAGAAAGTGAAGGCCTTCAGTTTGTCTTATCACTGATTTCTCTGTGTTTTTGTATCCAAGAACAGATACAAGCTTGAAACACAGGATTCATTCATTCATTTATTCCTCTGAGCAGCCAAATATTCTAATGACAAGTCTGAGCAAGTTCATATGAATATATTCCAGTCTATTTATGTATTTATGTATGTTGTATCATATTAAGCTGTACGTATCATATCCCATCATACAGCTTTACCACACTAAATTGGTTTACCATTTCATATTATGTTATGTTATTATATTTTATGATTGATATTGTATCTTCCTCTTTCATCTATTGGTATTAGTAATTGTTTTACCAAACATTTGGGTTTATTTATTTACATTCTTATCACTGTCTTATTTAGATCAGACAATTGTGGATCATTTGCAATCCTAGGAAAGTCTCTTTATCTATCTTATGTACAATGCTATTTCAAAATGATGGCAAAATTACATTTCTTTGATTTAATACTTTTTTATGGACTATAATATTTTGATGCTGACATTGGTCTTGGTGGGCTTTGATTAAACTCTTATTACTTGCAGGTACTGATAAACAGGTATTAGTTAAACTTGTCAACCAATGAACTCCAGTTTGTTTTTTGTTTCCCATTTCAGTTTTTCCTCTCTTTCTGTCTTTCCTCTCCACCAAATTCAACTGATATCATTGATAGACTTATAGCAACATGTCAAAAAAGTATTTCCTTTTTGTCTTAATACGACCATGGAAGCTCGTGGTTATCTATAAATGGGTTCATTTGTAAAAAGCCAGGCTCACTGTTCTTAGAGAAAGCCAAATGGCTCCATTGAATTAAACTGCAGTGGTAGTAATCTCTGCTTGCTTAATATACACCAACTTGTAGTCTCTTGGTCAAAGGAACATTTATCTTTACTGTGGCGGTTTGTCGAATGGAAGAAAAATGGAGGGGGAGTGGCCAGCTAAATACCAAGACAATGTAGTGGCTGTGTGTTCATGAAACAAGCTCTATGCTCAACGATTGTGGACTGAATAACTAGAGGCAGGGCATCAGAATCAGGTCAGTCTGTTTACTGATCAGCCCAGAGCCTCCAGAGAGCAACACAGGCTAACAGTGTTGAGCAGCAGAGTGGGGAATGTTTTCAGAAACCCATGGAGGTACCCACTGCCCAGGGCCAAACTCTGCAGCATAATTTCTAAATGCAATAACCATAAGTCAGAAAAGTTAAAATTCATGGATACAGCTGTCAATGCCAGGAGTATTCATGTATGCATTAGTATAAGCAGTGCTCATATCTTTTGTGTGAGTGCTTCAGGCTGTTCCTCATCCATCCATGCGTTTACTCATCCACTTGTGCACTTGCAAACAAGTTGCTAGTACATTATTTAATACAAATTAGAAGACAGTGATGCACTTTGGCTGCACTGCTTGTTCAGCCTGATGAAGAGCTGCAAATAAAGGAAGTTAAATGGACCTCTGGCACACTAACAGTCTTCGACGATTCCCATTTTGTAAAAAAGTGCAAATGTTTCTACTCTACCGGGAAATTCTTTTGACACTGACCTTAAATTACTACATTCTGGCATGATATTAGGTGTAGAAAATCATGTTAAATATAATGGCCCCAAGCCATCTGTATGCTATGCTAATACAGCAGAGACAATTGTTAAATTAGACTCAGATTTTTTTTTAAACTTAACATTTGGGAAACAGTACACATTAAACACTAGCTGAGTATCCTTGATATGCAAGTAAACTTAGTTTGCTTGGACATTAGTCACGAACATCACTGACTTTGTTAAACCTGATGGTAAAATCATAGAGACAGCATGAAGATAAATATTTATTTTTCAAATAGTGTAGAGTTATTCAAAAGCCACAGACAAAGTCAAGATTTGAATTTATCTTAAAAAAACATTTTTGTTACTTCTGTGATATGTGACTTTTCTGAGCAGATCATAATAAAAACTCAATCTTAAAACAATTGCCTCATTCAGAAAATGTGGCTTATGAAACCCTCTTCATTTCTAGTGAGAAATATTTCAGGGGAAAATATAAATGTGTGCACTGTTCTTTAAGGTTCATTCAGGGATTCATTAGACTAAACCAACCTCACCTGGTTAAACTGTTTGCATTTACTAATCTACTAAAGATATGGATTTGTGTGTGTGTATGCGTCTGTGTGTGTCTGCTCTGCAAGAAGGTGCTGATTATTCCTATTAGAACTGTGTTGTGTTTCAGGCACAGTAACAGCAGTGTCATCTGCCAATGTTATTTCATGCTCTGTTGGGTGTGAATCAATTTCATTCCGGGGAACAATTACCGAAGATTGCAGATTTTTTTCCCCCCCATCCTTCCAATCATAACATTTGAATCGAATCATTATGCGCTGCTCAACATACAGAGCCAGAATGAAAACACATCAGCAGCTCAGTGCTGTTATCATGTGATGTCTATGACAGGCTGTTTCTGAGGGAAAACTACTTGTTTGCAAACTGTGATGTTTGTCTCAGTTTCACTCGTTTAAATTCGGTAGATATTCCTTCTGCTGTTTTCTGCTCCTTTCTCTTGGTCAATAAATTCCACACATGACCTTAGTGAACTCTGACTCAGAGTGTTTACATTGTTGGGGCAGGATAGTCAAACAATACACGGGATGGATGGAAGATAAAGCCTCACACATTCTCCCATTACTCACATAAAGAATGTCGGCCCCTCAGCGATGGACGGAGAGCCTGGATTCCTGGAGACTGGCTTTGGCCAACACTGACAGTTATTTCTGGCCTCTGAATTGGAATGAGGCAGGCTGGAAGTTGGGAAGTCTACCCAAGGAGCCATGCTTCAGCAGTTAAAGAGGCTGATCAGATTGAGGTTGTGCACCTTCACTAACGTGGAGGTGTCATTCATCCCAGCTACCTCTAACTGGAGGAAAGGGTCCATCCATGGATCACTAAACAACATAGACAGACAGGCTCACTCCAATTAGAACGAGCTGCAATGTATCCGCCCTGTCTTTCACTGGCTTTTAGTTTGACATGGACGAGTATATGCTTTGGGTTAGGATGAAGGTGAATGTAGTTAGACTGGGATCTCTTCAGGCACAAGTCTTTAATTTGGTGAAAGGGTTTTCTTTGTTTTTGGTCTTTAAAATAAGTTTTCAAATAAATTTACTATTGCTGTATTCAAACTCCTAAAAACATAATTTTGTGTGAACGCAGATGGCAAAAACTTTCAAACCAACCTTTCAAAGAATGTTTTCCTGCCAGCCATACAGTTAAGTTTCCTCATGTGTGAAAACAACTGGAAATACCCGGGTAGATTCACTGCAAATAAGCTGGTGAAGTGATAACATTTATATAACCCAGTTAAGTATCATGCAACATGAGCAATAAAATGTTAAAGGTTGAAGAGAGTAAACTGTTTTAAAGATGAATACAACAAAAATGCCTGCACCTGCTTTTTTAACATATAGCACTGGAAATAAAACTAGGGTAATGAATTGATTATTCAAAAATTACGATTAATCATTGAGGTTGGTATTTCTCTGATTATAACATGAAATTTCTGTAGCCAATAACACTTTTTCAACACTTTTTAAATAGGGATGGGAATCAAGAACCTCTTCTTGTTGAGAACCAGTTCTAAATGGTTCCATCGACATGGTTTACATTAATCTCAATTATTCCCTAAATGATTCCTTTCTTCCGTTCATCAGCCTCTGCTGCTCTGTCTCAGCAATGGCATGGAAGGTACGTATGTCCTGTGTTGACATAAGCACAATGCTTCACAAACACTTCACCTGACCCAAAAAACCCTCGAAATTTTGCATGCAACTCCACCTTAGTAATGTCCTCTTCTTGGGGATCCAGAATATGGTCACCCTAATTTGACTTAATACCACCAAAGTAAACGCTGTACAAATAGTTTGTCGTTTGATTATGTTAGACTACTGTTATCAGACTCAATAAAATTTTGAGTTAACAGTGAAAACCTATAGTCTACTTTTTTAAAATCAAAGAAAGGCATTGATAAGGGAATCGTTAGAGAATTGAATCAATAAGCAGGATCGCTAATGGCATCGATATGGATGAAATCTTATCAATCCCCATCCCTATTCTTAAAACTCCATTACTCTACATAACATTACATAATATACAGTATGTTTGATCTGCTGTCATTAACGATGGGGAAAACGTGTTTTTGTTTAAGAGGATATTAAAATTGTTCAGCAGCAGCCAGACTCACAAGGCTGCCTGCAGTGTCCGCAGACACAATTTACCATTCTAATCCACCACATGAGCACATATATTGGCTAATACCATTTATTTCAAAATGTCATTAACCAGCCTGATTGATCAGCCCAACCACTTATTAAGTCTATTGCCAGTGCTTTGCCAATTACTGGATTCATTTGATCACATCACAAGGGAATATCAATCTACCTGACAAGGCCACCCAAAATCATCATAAGTGGTTTCCTGGTGAGCATTTGTTTTTGTCCCCAACACTATTAGCAGTGACAATTACTTGTTGTTTAAGTGGGCAGCAGAAATGGTCAGAGGTCCGCCAAGTTTTTGCTGACTTATTTTTGGCAGTCTATCATAAGCCACAAGATTCCTACTTGTTTATTTTAAGGAGAGCTATAATTCTTCTAAAGCTCTTGCATTCACATAAAAGATTGGTAACTTAAATACCGATAACTGTGGGAATTTTCCGCTATTACATGCTGCTTTATGATAAAATGTGGTTCAATAGTGTTGCATTTTACAGTGCCTGTAAATGCCTGCAAAGCAGAGACTGCTGAAATTGATTCAGGAGGAAACAATCATTTCACTCCCTCTACAATATTATCTGTTTTAGCATCATGTTGTTCCTTTGTCACAGAGAAACAACTCGGCCTGTACAAACCCAGATTCAGCCCAGATTCCTCTCACTCTTGTGCCTTGTGAACTACTCATCCCTTTTCAGTCCGTATCACAGATACCTGACTGCTTACAACAAGGCTGCGATCATCAAGCCCTGATTTTTGACTCAGGTCTCCACACTATCAAATTGACAAAGAAGAAGCTATTTCTGAGAGAGGCACAAGAGCATAAAAAGCAGAGGAGAACAAGAATCGATAGAGATTGTCTTTTTGCAACATTGGGGTTGTGTGATGTGGTGTATTGTGGGCTACATCAACCTTCCACCCACACTTTGCAGATCTAAACAGACACTGTGCTTGTTGTTGGTCGTGTTGCCACAGCAATATTTCTATTTATCCTGCGAGACAGCTATACAAATAGATGAAGTGCAACAACATGACATTTTCTGTACTTCAATTACTTTGCGGGGCTGGGCCACGTGGGTTAAAAGCCAACAAACCATAACTTTCTCTGACATTTCCTCCCCCCACAGTGACCGTTGATGGATTCTCCCTGACAAAGCATTCATTATCGCAGAGAACAGAGAGTGCACTAAAATCTCTTCTCTTTTCTTCTCCCCTCCATCCTCTGCCTAGCTGTCCAAATCGAGATGAACTCAGCTGCAGAAACAGAATGGGCTCCACACTCACCGTCAGAGGGGAAAAGCACTGAATCGCTGCAGGATATTCACAGGCAATCAAAAAGTATATCCTTATTGCAGGGCAGCTATTATGGTGCAGTGGGCAGAGGGGCATATCAAATGGAAACAACTGTTCTGTGCCAGCTCCGATTTGATCCCGCTACAATGAGAGAGGCTGCTATGGAAATGAGCTATGATGGCATGCCAATGAAGATTAGCCCCCTTTTATCATTTATCTCAGAGTTCAATGCTCTGAGGCTCAGTGGTCCAAGATGCAGCCAGTCACCTTACATGGCAGGCAATTCCCCAAACCCCCAAAAGCCCTCCGAAGAGATGTAGCTGAAATGTTAAATTCAAACAGCTCAATCTGTAAAACTCTTTCCGTAAAGATTGAGTACGAGCTCTGGACAAAAATAAAACCTCTGCTGCCTTTTTTGATTTTTTATGTGACTCTTCAACCTGCAAGGATGCAAGCAGGGACAATTTACATGCCGAGGTTGGTGTCTTAATCACATCTCTCTTGCATGGCTGCAAACACACATATTCACTCAAACGCACACAAACATGTCTTATCCACCCACGGGCAAGAGACTGATTGTCTGATAGCATTAGCATTCCTGTCCGACCCTGATAGAAGCAACACAGGAATCAGGCTCACTTCAAGGGGTTCACATCACAGACAGAAACACATCCATTCACCATGGACAGGCTAATAAATAAAAGAGTAACCCTGTGGCAGTAACAAGCCCATAAAGTATAGCTATGTTTTACAAGTGAATGAGACGGACGGCCAAGGAAGATGGTTACCTTGCGGGAGCTGGGCACTCTGTACTTTACAAGGCTGAGAGGAGAGTGTGACTCTATCTAATATTGAGCTCTGCAGCAGATTGACTCTCTTCATCATGATATGAAAATCTCAGTGCATCACAGCATGAGTTATCATGTTTACACTGGAAAAGTGTTTTACATTTTAAAGGTGAGGTACATATTTCTTGGGTATGAAGTACACGGTGGTCTGAAAAACAGACATCTCAGTCAGTTGCTTCTTCACAACCTACGAAAGCGAATACACATTAAATTGTTGAATTATGGCTACAAAGGGATGTAACAGGCCTTTCAAAGTCAGTTTTACAGATACTAGTAATGACACACACTTTATTTGATCATTTGATTCATTTAAGAAATGAACTATCAAAACAGGAAAAATTGGACTTGTGTGAAAATTGGACGTATTCATTAGTGTCCTTGGACAAGACAGTACTGATGGGTTTCACTTTATTTGCTCGGAGGTTCATCTTTCATCAGTAAAAAAAGGTCTAAATTATTTAATTCCTCCTCGTCTGTTCTTCTACTACCCTGTTCAAGAATGCCACAGGAGCCCTGAATGCCAGGCTGTCTGACAGCTTTCCAGTCGTACTTGGTATCAAATCAGTCAGAAAAATGTGCAAGCAAGCGGCTAACAGGATGTATGCGGAGCGATAAAAACATCAAGCTCTGTGCTGTTTGTTTATAGGATAGTTTTTTCTCTTTTTACATCATTTTTTATCTGTTGAAGCTCTGATTACTACCTGCTTTAAAGCAACGCATCAGTGTTATTCAAGATCAATCCTCAACCGTCAAAACCAATGTGTTGTTTCTTAAAAGTCCAGATTCAGTCAAACAAAGGCAGTAAATGGATTAATTTGAACAACATAAACATACAGTGTTTTAATCACAGGTCTGTAGTCGTTCACACACCCGAGAATAGTGATTTGCCGCACGTGTATGCTTAGTTTGTTGGTGGTAGCTCAAATTCCAAGTCCTTTGGTGAAAATTTATTTCTGTTTGACACAAAATTCAAACTGTTTTCGACTTGTTCACTGAGCTGTCTCTGAGTTCAAAAGTTGAATATAACTTTGATAGTACACGGGGCCAGCAGGAAGCAGAAAGACACTTGGATGTTAAGGTTTTGCTATGGTGGCTAGACACTAACATTTTTAATGAATACATATTCTTCAAAGTACACCAGCAATTAAGTGAACAGTTTGTTTCCTCTTTCATCTCTGCAAATAAAGTTTTTACTGTATAAAAAGTGTAACAAATCCAAATCAAACTAGACACATTCTTACTCAGGAAACAAGCTGAAAAACTGATTAAAACACTGCTGAGATTCCTGTGAGGCTCCAGTCTGGCTGCCATGCCACATCCACGCCTGGTGGACACAGCACAGATGAAGAAAATGACTCCATGTCAACTCCGACATATGCACGTCAAATCCGAATCATGCCTGGTAGACACACGGCCCTTTGAATTTACCCAGCGTCTGTTACACAAGGAGAACCAAAAGCCAACCAATCAGAGCAGAGTAATTCTGCGGCCTCAATTACAGGGAACGTCTGAGCAGCCAAAACATTGGCCTCAGCATGTCAGCGTTAGCCCCATTCCAGTCCACAGAGACTGCAATCAGCAGCACACTACACAAATATAAACACATTAGCTTTAATTAGATTGTGGCCAGCACTTTGACTCCATCAAATCTAATACATATTATGCTGGATGTAATCCAGCTGGTTGCCATGGTGTTGTTGCCTTTGCAGTGGAGGGGGTTGGGATGGAGTTTGTGCTGCCGGGGAAAAACTGATTTGTTTAACTGGCCATAGAGATGGGAGTAAGCCAGGCTGTGTGTGTGTGTGTGTGTGTGTGTGTGTGTGTGTGTGTGTGTGTGTGTGTGTGTGTGTGTGTGTGTGTGTGTGCAAAGGCTGGTAACATATTTAATGTTAGTATGCATGCATGCTAGTGTGTGTGTTTGTGGAAGTGTTCAGGTGTTTTGTGCGCTTGTGTTCATGATTTAAGAGGTAAGGGGCTGTTTGTATAAATGCAAGTCCACGCACAAGTGTGTCGGTGCAACTGTGTGTCACATCCAACATATGCTCTCCAGCAGCTCTGCCTTCGAAGGGGGGGCTTGGCTGTGGCACACAGTGGGGCTCTCTATGACATGATCCAGGGGGACAACATGGAGCATGTCTTGGGGGCCACAGGGTTCAGCCTGGGGTCTTTGAGGAAAGCTGGAGATGTGTTTGTGGCCTTACTGTCACTGTCTGTATAGTGCTGTGAATACTACTACAGCCACAGACAAGAATTCAGTACACAATAGGAGTACACATGCACTCATGACATGTTTGCAAAGAGATTTGTAAAAAAAAGGAATGATACAATATTTACCATAAAACACTGAGCGTGTGTTTAAAATTGGGTAAATACTAGGGCCCGACCGATATGGATTTTTTTGGGGCCGATGCCGATATCGATCATTGGGGAGGAAAAAAATCTGATAACCGATTAATCAGCTGATTTTTTAAATTTTTTATTAGGTTATAGAAAATATATATATATACTGTAGATAACTACAGTATACTATATACTGTAGGTATACTGTAGGCTACTGCTCTCCATGCCGACAGGAAGACTGACTGCACAAACTCGGACCAGAAAAGCATTTTCAACAACCCCACTCCGCCGATCGGTGCCTCCGCGTCTTAACTCACGTGACTCATTTCCAGTCCAGTCTCACCTGGAGACATGCAGCTGCCTCAGTAAGGGAAGTAGCTCGATCACGCAATGTGTACTGTTGTTTATTCTGCCGTTACTGGCACGGCTAACGATGTTGCAAGACTAATAGCAGGTGGCTAACTCTAACTTTAGCTTGCATATTACATGGTGCTTCACCGTTAACTCGGCGTGACCAAGACCAGCACAGCGGGGAACATCGTGAAGTGGGTTGAACTGAAACTTGTTGACTTATTGTGTATTTCACAAGCTGGTTTATTTACCGTGGAGGCGGACCACTCTCCTCCGTGCGTCCCTGAGCTGCCTGCTTCAGATCCGTCACTCTGCTGTGCTGTGAGGTAGTTAGTGAAGATTGTCATGAGGTCGCTGCGCCATCTACAGGATAAGTCGGGGAACTTTTCAAATGGCGGAAACATTTTCGAAGTGAAACCAAATCTTATTCTCTGCATTTTATTTCTGAAAATATCAACGTAAATCGGCGAGTTTTGGCTGATTAACAATTAGTCTCAAATGGGTTAAAATTGGCCATTTTAATCGGCTCCCCGAAAAATCGGCCCTAGTAAATACTGATATGCAGAAGTAGTAGTTACCATTAATAGTGGTCTTTGCTCTTCATTATTATAATTCTCATTAACACATTATTACACAACCAGGTTGCTTTGAAGTTAACTTAAATGGCTGTGACTGTAAAAGCTTTTGAGGCCTTAGATGACTGTTTTTAAAGAAAATCCTCAAATGTCACAGCCACAGCCTCAGCAGATCTGCAGCCAATGGACACAATGAGTGATGAGCTGAGTTTTTGCAGTCGTATCATACAAATGCGACTCTGGCTTCAGCCTGCTCTGGTTTTTCTGCCTCTCCAAACTTGGAGAGCAGCACCCAAAGCTGTGTGCAGTTACACGTCTCTAATCCTGTAATTACTGGCCCATCAGCGCCTAGTAAAACCATAATTGGAACCAGCTGTCTATTTGTTTTGTCCTCTCCCCTCCCAATCGGCACCATGACCAATTTGACATTTGCAAACACATCTCTGGACCTCCAATTGAGCCTATTTTTTTCACAAGTTGAGACAATTTGGTCCAGATTACATTTGTGCAGAACCGTGAGCCAGAGAGGGGAGAGAGCGCTATCAACATGGCGACCTCTTCTCAAATGTCCCATGGTTCCACAGTGCATGGTGTTTGGCTGTGGATGAGTCATACTTGAGGTCCAGATGTACAGCAAGGCAAATAATGACCAGACTGAGAAAAATAAGATGAAATAAATTATCAGACCAGCACACGGACATGCTTGAAGGGAGAAAATAGAGGTTACTGAAAAACAAACAGGAGAGAAGAAAACTGAAAAAGTAACTGTGAGGTCTGGCAGTGAGAGATTGGAGCTTTATTTATGCAAACATTTCCCAGAGGCTCTCTGGGTAAAAAGAACAGTTTTCTTTGTATTTATTTTATAGCAAAGACATGACTGCATCCTATCAATTATTAAAACCACAGATTCATATCTAAGTTAAATTTAATGCTTTGTTAACACTTACTGACTGCTTCAAGAAAAGAGTTCAGTCTCTCTGGCTCACGTTTGGTAGAGCTACTGTATACACTCACCGGCCACTTTATTAGGTACACCTGTCCAACTGCTCGCTAACACTTAATTTCTAATCAGCCAATCACATGGCGGCAACTCAGTGCATTTAGGCATGTAGACATAGTCAAGACAATCTCCTGCAGTTCAAACCGAGCATCAGTATGGGGAAGAAAGGTGATTTGAGTGACTTTGAACGTGGCATGGTTGTTGGTGCCAGAAGGGCTGGTCTGAGTATTTCAGAAACTGCTGATCTACTGGGATTTTCACGCACAACCATCTCTAGGGTTTACAGAGAATGGTCCGAAAAAGAAAAAATATCCAGTGAGCGGCAGTTCTGTGGGCGGAAATGCCTTGTTGATGCCAGAGGTCAGAGGAGAATGGCCAGACTGGTTCGAGCTGATAGAAAGGCAACAGTGACTCAAATAACCACCCGTTACAACCAAGGTAGGCAGAAGAGCATCTCTGAACGCACAGTACGTCGAACTTTGAGGCAGATGGGCTACAGCAGCAGAAGACCATGCCGGGTGCCACTCCTTTCAGCTAAGAACAGGAAACTGAGGCTACAATTTGCACAAGCTCATCGAAATTGGACAATAGAAGATTGGAAAAACGTTGCCTGGTCTGATGAGTCTCGATTTCTGCTGCGACATTCGGATGGTAGGGTCAGAATTTGGCGTCAACAACATGAAAGCATGGATCCATCCTGCCTTGTATCAACGGTTCAGGCTGGTGGTGGTGGTGTCATGGTGTGGGGAATATTTTCTTGGCACTCTTTGGGCCCCTTGGTACCAATTGAGCATCGTTGCAACGCCACAGCCTACCTGAGTATTGTTGCTGACCATGTCCATCCCTTTATGACCACAATGTACCCAACTTCTGATGGCTACTTTCAGCAGGATAATGCGCCATGTCCTAAAGCTGGAATCATCTGAGACTGGTTTCTTGAACATGACAATGAGTTCACTG
This sequence comes from Xyrichtys novacula, assembly GCA_962446985.1. Classification (NCBI taxonomy): domain Eukaryota; kingdom Metazoa; phylum Chordata; class Actinopteri; order Labriformes; family Labridae; genus Xyrichtys; species Xyrichtys novacula. The sequence continues at coordinate 20,555,920 of OY660864.1, read as the reverse complement.
TACTCAAATGGCCTCCACAGTCACCAGATCTCAATCCAATAGAGCATCTTTGGGATGTGGTGGAACGGGAGATTCGCATCATGGATGTGCAGCCGACAAATCTGCGGCAACTGTGTGATGCCATCATGTCAATATGGACCAAGCTCTCTGAGGAATGCTTCCAGCACCTTGTTGAATCTATGCCACGAAGAATTGAGGCAGTTCTGAAGGCAAAAGGGGGTCCAACCCGTTACTAGCATGGTGTACCTAATAAAGTGGCCGGTGAGTGTATATCCCCTTAAACCAATACTCCTCCATTTCTTTGTTTGTGGCTTTCCCCAAAAATAAATGATTGTCTTGTAATCATGAAACTGCTTCAGAGTTAGGGAGAAAGTTTAACGTCATTTCTATATTTTGGCATTAACCTGCTTGGAGGCAGCAGAAGCTAGCTGTCAACACAGCACTTTTCACATTTTGGATTTGGCAGATTGAGTTAACCACCAAATGTGTAAATATGTTCCAGAGTTTTTCTGTCACTCCAGGATTTTGCAGGCTTTTTTGTGATTGTTACGGCCTTAAATACCTGATTTTGGAGCAGCTTTTTTAAAAAATTGCAGTGAAAGTTGCGATAATTTGAGGCTTCTTTTACTAAAATCAGAGGAACAAGGGCAATTGCAAATTAGTAACAAAAGTCTTTTGTGAGTTTTTAGCCTTAAACCATAAGATGAATTTGTAATGTTTTCCACAGAGTGTGCTCTGCATCTCTGAGTGATATCTGAAACACAGACAGCCACACAGAGAGACAGACAGCCGTGCACAGAGACTCATTTCCACACAGAGAGACCGGCACACAGGGCAGCCAAACTTGGGTTGCATGCTATCTTACAATTTAGAGAAAACACAAATATTAGCACCAAGTTGAATTACTGTTTTTACTTTTTAGCTTGTTTTTTTTTTATTTTTTATTTTTTTATCTTTTACACACACACACACAGACACACACACCACACACACAAGATGATACACAGATGAAAGCATGCATCCGCAAGCTTTTTGATTTAAAGAGAATATCCACGCATACCTTGACCCTTTCAGCCACTGCTATTGTTCTGGATGCAACAGCCTGTGTCATTGTGACTTGTCTGGTCTGTCCTCTTTAACTTTCAGCTGTTCTCCTTCATGTTGTGCAGTTAAAAAGTGTCTGTCGAGCGACGACTTTTACATGTGTTGCACCACCATATTGCAGGCAGTGCAGAAGAGTTTACCTCCACTTTCATGGAACATATCTGGAAATTGACTTGCAGAAACCTTTGCGGTGATATTTGTTGGTAAATGTGAGCGTTTAGCTTCACACATATCTTCATCTTCTCAATGTAAACAAGGAAGTGAATATGATTATGTACTTGTCACGTAGAGGCTTGGGTGAAAGGGGGCTAAGTTTATTGGTCAAATTTGCTGGGAATTTGTGGTGATTAGACGAAATTGCAGCGCCTTGCTGAATTTGCGGTGATTGGTTGAATTTGCGTTAATAGTTGTGATCGGAACATCACGAATTCCTGTAGGGACTGTTTTTTGGTCATTTCTTTGGCGTGAATCGGTCAGAAATGTCATCGTTTACTTACAGAACACTTGGAATGACCTCAATACAAAAGTCTGTATTTATCAATACCTCTTTTTTTATGGTATAATGGCCATGCTTTCAGGCCATTGTAATACAGTCAGATGTAGGTCAAGCCAGTCATCAGTTAACCTCAGATGAATCAGTGCCAGTAGATAGAACAGAGAGGGTTTACTAAGGCTCTGTGCTATAACCGCTGACATTAAGACTGAAAAAAAACAACACACCCAGCTGAAAGATGCTGATAAATGGAGATGAGCGGAGTCTGTGGGTTCATCACTGATAGACATCTAGTCCATAAAAACAAACTCTGTGATCTACAAATAGAAATGGACAAAATAATTTAAAGCATAAAGGCCAGAAAAGCTTTGTTTCATATATTCTTGGCAAAATTTTGCAGATGTAAGTCAGCCAAAAAATCAAGCTGGCAAAGAGACAAAAAGCTCAGACAGAAACAGAGTACGGGCAATAACAGCCATCTTTGGTTTAAAACAGATCCTGAGTCGGTTCTCTGAGACCGGGAAATACATGACCATTCTATTTATGGGAGACATATTAAGCTGTGACAGATACAATCCACAAAAACCATGTTGGAAATTACTTTATTAGAACTAACTGATGTTGTTGTGGTGAAGTGTCTAAACTGTTGGCCTATCATCATTAAGACATCATATCACCAGAGAATATTGATTACTTGCGCTTGAGCAAAATTATAATATGATATATTATAGGTGCAAAGATAATCTTTGAGTATAAAATAGTTAAATAAGTTTTTACACCATTGCAATATAGTATTTATAGTGCAGGGTATGAATAGGAAGAAATACAGTAGTAAAGTAATTCTGTTAGTGGTGGAATTCACAGATAGAAAATCTGCTACTGCTTCCAAACTACTGTGAGCAGTTTTTGAGGGTATGAAAAAGACTGAAATTGATTTTATGCCTCTATTATGACCAACAAACACACAAAAAGTCTTCAGTTATGAGATTTGGACTTTATAGTTACTTTTTTATGGGCCTGTAACCACCACTGGGGGCAGGTGTCAGAAGAGGCGAATAACTTTGAAGAAACAACATTTGCCTCATGTTCTGGAGCAAATATTCACAACCAGAGATATGTTTGACTTTTAAGAGGCAGCGGGAGGAGAGTTTTTTAATAATTAAGTACTTCATAGGTACTCAGTATAGGACAAAATCAGCAAAGAGCACACTTCACTTTGTCCACAGAGGGCGCCAAAATCACACAACCCAAAGTTTTCTACAAGAAAACTGAAGTTGCGCTCTTAAAGATGATTACTTTCTTTGCGATATGCATTACCAGGGCATCTTGAAACAAACAAGTGATGTCAAATAATATTGAGAGATGATATGGTATTTTAAAAGTCATTTCTGGGCAAAGACACAGTAAAGTGTTCATTATTCCTGCACTGATATTGCACACGGCCACAATAACCCTCACTCTCATTTTGTTTTCCCTCTGAAGGTCACTGTTTGTGTTCCTCTCTCTGTTTACATTACGTTTCTCACTCTGTTGCTTCGTTCTCATCTAACCACTTGCAGACCTCTCTCTCTCTGATTTGCCAGAAATGAAAGCAGACATGACAGACTGAATGACTTCAATTCTGCTGTGGAATATAGAAATACATGTCCTCAGTGGGAAACACACAGAGAATAAATAACAAATAAAACAGCAGGCAGAACTATCAAGAAAAACAGTCATGATGCAATAAAGCTGCACAACAACAGAACAGACATGATTAAAGTTGTTTATAGAGGCAAAATAGAAGCAGATATTGATTTATTTTTGAAAAGTGCTCTTCGAAAAGTGTGTCCCCGTGTGCATTTTACCAAGTACTCTGCATGATTATAATAAAAACAGTTAGTGTGCAATGTTATCTCTAACAAATGATGTCGAGTGAATGTTTTGCATTAGCAAACTATATTTTGGAGAGACAGGAGAAACATCAATTGACACAGATTGTTAGTTCTGCTTTACTTGACTGTATAAATCAGATATTTTATTTGGGGTTACCAGTTTGCTTGACTTTTGATGTGTGAAAGAAAAGACCAACTAAATAAATCATTAGAAATATAACAAAGAGGTGGTACTACACTTTTTTCCCATTTTATAAACAAATGTTTATTTTTTTGATGTTGCCACTATACATGAGCTAAATTTCAGATTGCAAGATTAATGTGTGTTTAAGTAATCCAGTGTTTCCCCTACATGCAATTTAACGCGGCGTGCCACCACGGCTAAATAAAAGCTGCCACACCTTAAAAAAAATTAGTTTTTATCTCACATAGTTCTTCCTCGGACTCATATGTATCAGCAGTGTTTCCCCTACATTACTAATTACATGCGCTGCTACTGAAATTACACATGATCATATCAATGCACCACTAACGATTCTACTCGCACTGTGTGAGCACAACAACACACAATGTTATTTCTGACTTGTAATGAGTCATCAAGGAGCACATCAAATCCTGTCAGACTCTCTTATATCAACGTGAAAGGTAACGTTCAATCTTATACAAGGTCTACATAGCGAGTAGCATTAATAGCATTAGTAGCATTTTTATCAATGCGGCACTAATGATTCTACTCGCACTGTGTGAGCACAACAACACACCATGTTATTTTCAACTTGTTTTGAGTCATCAAGGAGCGCATCAAATCCCGTTGGACCCTCTCTCACTAACGTGAAGTGTAATGTTTAAGCTTATACGCGGTCTGTATAGCGAGTAGTGTTTTTATTAAAAGACACCCAACTTTGTATCACGGCAACAGTGGAAGAGGCTTCCATGGTGCTGGTTGGACTTTAAAGGGACAGCGGCTTAAATGATGCGTCTCAGACAGAGGCTGAAATTAGGGTTTTCTAAGACAGCTGCCTGAAATACGTTCAGACCTTGTTAAACTTTCAATCATGTAAAGCTGCAAAGCTATCAGAGTGACAATGTAAAGACAGCGTTATACACCATACTGCTTTTGAGAGGTAACAGGTTATTCAAAGAAGATAGTCTGTTTTAAAACAACTGGTCTTGAAGTAAGCACTTATTAAAGCAGAACCATATGTTTTAAAAACCTAAATATTTTAATTATTTCCAGAATTATTTGAGAAACAACTTCACACGTAATTGACTTTGGGCTTTCAAGCTACGTGTGCTGTGATCTTCTATTTCACTGCAATCAAAGTCTGTAACAAAGTGAAGTTGCCATCCACTAGTTCACTCTCTGATATGACACATATACATTTCTTAAGCTCCTACAAAGATGGAGTGTTTCTTTAATGCTTTCTGAAACGCTAATGATACATAATATTTCGTTATCTTGAATTCAATAATAACATCACGCCGTGGAGCTCTCGTTCTTTCTTCCTTCACAGTGTTTGATACCTTACCTTTTGTCGGCATTGCTTCAGGGCTCATATTTGAAATGCTACAAATGCTGTAGTATCAGAGGATAATTTAATAGGTTTCTGACTGCCAATCCTCAGGAGCCAACACCAGACAAGAAAAAAAAGACAGCTATTCTAATGTGCGTTTGGCTCTCTTCCTTGACTCGGCTACAACTACCACTGATAGGAATGATGGTTTTTATATGTATCGCTTTCTGAGTGGCGGCAGATGTTCCGCATTCTCCAGCAGCGCTTCATTCCAGGGGGAAATCAGGGAAAACTACGCACTATAAAATTAAACCACTGACACTTCACCGGCCCTGAAAACCAAATAGGGCCTGCAGCATCAGCAAGCTGGAGTGAATCCATCATTTCTCATTTTTAGAGGGCTCCATCTGTGCTAACTTTCATTAACACTGGCTATATCTGCAGTGAACTGCTTTAAAACAGATAAACGCTGCACTACTTATTCATTAGGGCCCTTTGTGCTTGATATCACAGAAAACATACAGAGTGTATTGTAAGATTAGGAAATCCCAGTGTGGGTAAGAAAAGCTAACATTGTCTGATTTCATTACACACAAAGCAGCAATGATTATTTACATTATACTATGTCAGGGCTAGTCAGGCTGATCCTTGCCAGAGAAAACAACTTTGTTCCAAGTGTGTCACTTTGAATCAGATACTTCTTGTTCTGAATTTTTGAGAATCTACATCCCGGAGGCCAGTTTTTGGCTCACTGCTTCACAGTTAAAGAACAATATTCTGCTGTTTATTCCAGGTTTGTAACATTTTAGGAACACGCACTCAAAGAATTACCTGGAGGAAGTCTTACTTACAGAATCAGATCAGTACTCATGCCGCTACATGACTCATGAAAGCAAACAAAGTGAAATGTATGTTACTATTGTTTTTTCGAATATCTTTACCACTGCTGCTGGTTAAAGGTCCTTTCTGACCGGGACCGTTTTTTACGTGCGATTATTTCGGACGTCATTTTTTTCCGAACCCATATCCTGTCAATACAAGTGTTCACATCAGCGACGTTTTCCCGTCCTGCGATATTGCGGCATTTATTTTTTTGTTGATTTTTCTGAAGTTTTACATACTGTGTGTCCACTTCTGACCAATCAGATTGCGTGTTGGTGCGTTGTCTGCTTCACCGGTATATCCAACATGGCCAGCCGGCTGATTGTTTACGTGTTGGAGAACAGAGTGCTTTTTGATAAAAGACACAAATATTACAAAGAAAACAACCTGAAGGACAACTAGTGTCAGATTTCTCAAATGACGATAGATTGTGTGCTTTTACGTCTTTGTTTTAACTTTCATCTGTGCTAAGTAACTTTAGCTTGTAAGCTAACCTGTTCAGATACAACATACCATATGTATTTTCACTGTCTCAAACTCAATTGTGTTGCTGTCACAGCGCAATTAAGTCTCTGTTGTTGCCTTACATATATGGATTATATTTTAACGTGCTTATCTGCTAGTGGCCCCGACTCAGTACATGCTATCTATAGTCCAGCAGAATAGTATGCTACATGCTATCATGACAGAAAGCCATCTCAACACTAATGTTCAGAAAGTCGCAAAATCGCATCGGGCTTGATGTGTATAGTCAGGGGCGTCAAAATTCTCCTCTGAATATTTCGTAGTTTTGCATTCTATATTCGTGTCAGCCCCGGTGTGTAAGGACCTTAAGTGCCAACAAAACAGCTGGAAATCTTCAGGAGGTCTACAGAAACAGCTTTTCTTATATTATTTGTTCTACTGCACAGAGTCACTGTTGCTGTATTCATACATCCAAAAAGCTTTTGAAAATCCCTGCATTTTTGGAGGATAAACAGCATGTTTTATTGCAATCAGCAGAGGTTTCATCCAGACTTTTTTCTGACAGAATGAATTCTTTTGTAAGAAATTTGTCTGTGAACACAGCTGGTAAGAGTCACTGCAGGTAATGATATATCAGGAACTAGTAAGTCACTCAGGCTGCCTCACTCCTTCCTGCTTGCCAGCATATTCTTTTTCACTCCTTCTTTGAGTTTGTCTAATGACAAGTTGGGTTAATATAACAGAAACAGCTCTCATCATACCTTCAGTCATCCAGTAATTGCACCCATACCACTTCTTTATTTTTATTTATTTATTTTTGTTCTTTACATTGTAAATCGTTAGCCTCCACCAGCAGCTGGTCACACCCAGTTGAACCTGGATAAGGGGATTAGACCTCAGGCATTATGGAAATAGTACAGATCAAAAGAGGACCAGCAACGGTCACACTGCTCACGCAGGTAGACTGGTGGAACAAAGCCTTTTTAATTACCCTTTTAATTGCCCCTTTAACAGTATGAATTAGCATTTTAATGATGGGTATGTAATTAGGGTGGAAAAGGCTATGAGAGCTGCGGGCTGCTAATAATGCCTCTCAGCTCAGAGATCACAGCAACAGGAGACAAGAGCAGCTGCACCTGAGCGTCACACACACTGCACTACTCAGCAGACAATGAACAGATGCCACATATACTGTATACACCAAGTACAAAGAGGGGGCACTTCTCCACAGGCACATCCATGAGTGAATGCAAAAAACACTATTAGTACACATGCATGGCTCAACACACAGCAGGCAAGTCCAGGCCTGATTTAGCTGGTCATAAACTCCATTAAACAATAAAGTGATCATATCATTAGTCACTAAGTTTCATAGCCGGGTGGACACAGAAAAAAGTAATTTACATCTATTTATATCTGGTTTATAATGATGGTAAAATTTCCCCTCATACAACTTGTTTTGCCTCCAATTAATAGATTCTGCTGCTTGCTTACAGTAATTTTGCAGAGGCAGATAAGGCTGTTAACATTCCCTAATGGTGTTAAGTCGAATTATAGAGAGTCGCCATCAAGACTTAGCTTACAGCAAGTTGACTAATGGCTTGGAATAACTAATCGTCTTGTACAAAAATATTCTCTCTGGGGCGGCCTCTTAGGGAATGTTGGTGTAGAGAAAATGATGTTGAGAAAAATATACTGTTCAACCTCATTTCCACAAGAGTTGATAAAAATTTAATTTATACATCTAGAGCCTTTATTTAATCTTTTTTTTTAATAAAAAAAATGGACAAACAGACAGTATCTACATTGGCTGTACTTATACAATGCTTTCTCTGGTCTTCTGACCACTGAAAGCACTTGTAAATTACATGTTACCTTCACTCCATTCATACCTTTATGGCAGAGGCTGCTGTGTAAAGTGCTCATCAGTATTAGCCAATCCTTCCCATACACTACAGGGCATTGTCAAGTGTCTGACCTAAGGACACTTCGGCATGTGAATGGTAGAATCTGGAATTGACACCAACCAGCTCTACCACTGACCAACAGCTGTCAGCAAATGAAAATGTTCCTAAGCATAGTATCATGAAAAAATTTTAGGGTTTTGTCATCGACAGTAAATGATCTCATTGAAGGATTCAGAAAATCCAGAGAAACGCCTCTGCAGAAGACCCAAAACCTGTTCTAGGTGGCACTGTCAAGCACCCAAGCCCATTTAGGACGGACTGAGGTGAAGTGGAAGGCTGTCCTGTGGTCTGATGAATCAAAATGTGACATTATTTTTGGAGATCATGGCTGTCACATCCTCAGGGATACATAAATGACTGTCGCATCATTAGCCCACACATTATGAGAACACCATCACTGTGCAGATGTATATAAACTGTTGGAGTTACATATGCTGCAATCCAGTGGATGCCTTTATAAAGGAGGACCTTTCATAAAACGACAAGAAGATGCCAAACTTTAGTCTGTATGTTTTACAACATCTTGACCAAACTGGCAGACCTGCAGTCCTGACTTATCACCTATTAAAAACATTTGGTGGATCATGACACAAACATTAAAACAAAAAAGATCCTGAAAAAAAGGAGCTAGAAACCTTAATCAGGCTTTCAACATCCAGTAACTGGTCTCCTGGGTAACCAAACGTTCACAGGGTGTTGTTGAAAGAAGAGGTGATGAAACTGAATAGCTAACATGTCTCTGTCCTATCTTTTAAGAGATGGCATCAAATGTATAATCTACTATGAACATTTTCCACAGTGTTCCAACTCTTATGGCATAGGGGTTGCAAAGATGGACACATACACACACTTGTCACAGTGCTCCAAGCACATAACTCATCAGTGCAACAGCCTCACAGAGGAAAGCTTTAAGGACACTAGTAATTACACCATTTACAATAAGCATCCTAGAAGCTCATATGTAGAGATGGAGGCATTGTAAAGGATGAGAGTAGTTTATCTAAAGGCTTTCCAGCTAATTAAAAGGCTAACGTAGCCTCCAAATGGTCGTTAGGATTCATGCTGCTTGTGTGCAAAAAAGACAGAGATGTATATTTCATGGTGAGATGTTTGGGAAATGAGAGCAGGAAACATGTATTGATTCAAATCATTCTCCCTCATATAAACCTTTACCCGTTTTTTTACACTCTCATTAGACTGTTCACCAGCTTTAGCAACACCAACAACGTTCTGCTTCAGATTTTAAGGAGCATGCAGTTTTTATCTTAATTTGAATCAGTCAGAACTTAAACTAGCCTGAAGGAAATGCAATGCGGGAAGTCATTATGTGACTTAATGGCACAAGATGAAAGACAAGAGGGACATATATCTCAGCATCATCCTGTATGACATCTGCAGTGTAATAATAGCTCTCCAACATCTCATATGCTGTTCGTTTTGTATGTCACATGATCACTTATAAATGTTCACTCTCTCTTTCACCCTGTTTTTATGATTTAAGACAGTCAATTTAGCAGCTTGTACTATTTATTTAGGATTGGACACTAATGGCATGTTGCTACAACACGACAGAAAAAGATCAAATCTGACATGTTGCCTTTATTTCTGTTATGCAGCATTCAGTCTCCAAACTTGTGCCCCTTTTGGCTAAGCTTACTCTAATCATAGCAGCCCTTTAACAAGCTACAACCTTGGTTCTATGAAGCTCTTGCATTTAGATTATCTATCCAGGGCCCAGACAGAAATATCAAGGTGAGGCCAGATTCAAGAACTGACTTTGTGCATTGTTGCTTCTGGGAGAGACAGAGGGGGTTTTCTCAGTATGCTCTGGATGGCCATCCTAATTATTTTTCCCAAATATGAGGTCAAATTCCTCTTGGCCCAATCATGTAGAGAGGAGAGCACATTATTAACAATCTGCAGACAAACAAACATGCCGGCTAAAAGGCATCCATTCAGAAACAGGGCACTGGTCGTAATGATCAAATTCAAACAAACAAATGTAGACACAGAATGGTAAACAACTGAAGAAAAATAATCGCCATATTTTGCCCATCATTGCCTTATCGTGGAACAATAGAGGGGATTTTTCTTTCCCCCTAGGGGCATGCAGGACTGTGGTATGATGACACAGCGTGCAATAACACCATTAGCAGACTATTACTGTTATTTGATGTGCATTAAGCAGCCCTTCTACAGATGGTTTAGTAATGTTCAGGGGTATTAAGCTTGTTGTCATGGGGAACACAAAGGCTCTGTCGGGGAAAATGATTCTGATAATTAGTGTTTCTTTCCCAAATGGATTTGTCTCTTGTATTGTTAAATGTTTGAAAAGAGCTAGCCAAAAAAAAAAAACATGTCCTAAACCAAACAGGCGTGCATTCGAATGCACATATTTATTTAATGTTTTCTTTGATATCTGACAGAGATGCAACTGTTTCTTTTATGTATCCTTGAAGTGAAGTTGTTTTTCGTCCAGCATAGGACAAAAATACACAGCGAGAGCTGAAGCATGTAGGTTTGTTTTAAAAGGATCCCTCAAAAACAATTGATAGTAGGCTTAAGACCTTCAGCTGAACCCTATTCCCTCTAGCTTTTGCTGTCAGGTTTGATTCACATTTAATCTCGGCATGTTATTTACCCACCAAAATGTGTATCTCGATGTTGTTAATTCAGAAAGAGGCAGACAGAGGCGGGTTTCTGAATAGTTTTGACTGATATTATGCAGATAAGCTGTGATTGGACATATGATACACAATGGTACCCTCCCACTTATGTAGACTGCACATCAGCCAATCTGAACTCATACTTGCCTTACAGGACCATCACACATTTGCTTTAACACCAACTTCTCCTTATCAAACCTGATCTTTAACAGAGCCCAACCCTCCACGTCCACAATAGAAAGAGCTGATTCTGTTGAAGGTCACCCCAACATCAGCACTGAATGAATGACATTTAGAGTACATTTCCTATTTTTCACAGTTTCCTTTGAAAAGTGTTACTCTGCATGTACGCACACATGCATACAACCAGACCACTCCACATTTATGCACGCAGACATATAGCAGCCTTTTTTGCTGCTCCTCAGCCTTTGGATTTTGATGCAATGAGCTGACTTAGTTGGTAGAGTCAGTCTCTTCTCACATGAATATAAAAGTACTGCAAACACAGATTAACTAGCATTCATCAAGTAACTATTATAAAGATGAACTGTGGTAACATGTATAAAAAGCCAAATGGCAACAAATAATAAAGATAGGGATAATGAATCATTTTATATGTTAATCTAGAAACAAAACTGTTTCTCACAACTAAACAACCCTCTAAAATGATGGAAACTGGATTAGTTTGCGGTTAAAGTCATAGGTCTGGTTTTCAGTATAGGGTTCTGGTTGAATGATAAGCACAGCATATAATCAATCAAAAACTATTTCAACACTGAATCAAGCTGTTGATTGCCTTTGGAATATGATGCATGTTTACTATAGACATGTTTACTGTCAGCTGTGAGCAAAAGATGATTGTGACAGTGCTGTATCTGAACTCTTAGTGATAAAGTTAATTTATATAACATTTAACAGCCACACACAACACATGCTGGCTAATGAATGTCCGTCAGTTGTAGATAAGTAGTGTTGTGCTAGTTACTGAAAAATAGTAACTAGTTACAGTTACTAGTTACTTTGTAAAAGAAAGTAACTCATTTAGTAACTCAGTAATCTAAACCAAAAAGAAATGCTTCAAATGCTCCCATTTAGGGCTGGGCAACAAAACCATAACAATATCAAAATTAATTTCCCTCAATATCAATATAAAACATGGTCAATATGCTTTGCGATAGTCGTCAATCTGCCATGTTTGGTAGACTTCACGAATAGCAATGAAAAGGGGAGTTGCTCCAGGTCCGCTTTGTGCTGAACCAATCATGTGCTGAATTAGAACCAAGTAGCAAACAACTGCATAGTAGCAGGCTGCAGTTACACACAACCCTAGCACTTTAACACGTGAAGCCGACAGCACTGTAGGTGAGAAAAAAAGAAAATGAGCGCTACCCGCGACAGAAATGCAGATGAAGGCTCAACAGATGACGACATCGACGACAACACTGGCACGAAAACGTCACTGGTGTGGAGGTAGTTTGGTTTTTGGAGGTCGGACATGAAGCAGAGTAATGTGCACTGCAAATTATGTTGAATACATTTTCTCACAAAGTCAGGAAATACCTGAAATATTTTATCACCACCTGAAGCAGTGCCATGCAGCAGAGCACGAGCAGTGCTAAAGATTAAAAACCCCAGGCTGAGCAAGGAGCCAATCGCGCCTGTGCAGTCAAACCAACCGACCATTCAGTCCGCTTTCTCTAGCACAACGCCGTACGACAAAACGTTGAAGAGACACAACAACCTCACGGGGGCAGTAGCTTATTGTACTGCAAGACATGCCACCAATAAGCACTATCAAATATATCATGATATATATCGATATTGACTCATACGAAAAAATATATCATGATAAACTTTTTCCCATATCGCCCAGCCCTACTCCCACTACATGCTGGTGGACTGACTGAGTTCCCCTCTAGCTGTCATTTCAGTTGTGCTGTCATTTCAGTTACTTAAGCTGAATAAAACAAACTGTTGATTAAAACAAACGTTTCAGTTCATTTGCATCTACATCACTGAATCTAATCATACAAGCAATATGATCCATTGTGCACCAACACACACCTTGACACTAACACCAAAACTTTACCATTGGACTCTTGGAATAGTAGCCTGATTGTGCTAAAAGAGATCCAAATAAACAATCAAACATACCGTGCGAGTTGTGCCCGACTATGGGTCTGTCTGTCGTGCTCCAATCACTGCTGCCTGGTGGAGTGGGTGTGTGCTCGCTGCTGTGACTCCCGTTCTCGCAGGCTGCGTTAGCTACCTTAGCTGCTAACTCTGTTGATAGATGCCGCTCCTCTAGGTGCTCCAGTAGACTGCTGTTGCTGTTGCTCGCCGTAGAAAGGATTTTTGACCCGGAACACAGTTTACTTGTTACCGAAACGTTGTTTTCCCCTTTGCTCTCCAGTGGAAAATCATGTGAGTATATCCATGAGGAGAAACCTTTCCTTATCGCTAGCCGTCATGTCGCGTCCATAGACTGTATGGCAAACTTGGTTCCGCCTTCCGCCTGTATACGGATTTTAAACCGAAAAGCTCTCGGTAATTCCGCGTTTTTCTCCACTTCCTGAAACCAACACTGCGTTGCGTTGTACGCCCTCCACCACTTGCGCAGCAGCATTGTGCGCATTCGGCGGGACAGTCGCCGAGAATCGCTGTGATGGCGCTCGGCTCAAATAGTGCATCCCCGGGTGAGCGACGCAATCTCCATACGCCTATAGGCTGTATCAAGTGTCAATCATAGAAAACATGAACCTTCTTATAACTTTTATAAACGGAGCTGTACAGAAAAAAATAGGACTTGAGCACAAACCAGTCTGACAGTAGCTACATGTCTACATCGCAAGCAGGGAGGAAAAAAATTCTGTATAAATATTTATTTATCTATATTCTGTATAAAAAATGTGTAAAGTTTGTCCACAGCTCCATAAGCTTTGCTGGCAGAGGTGGGATTTATGACCTATACTGCAGTCCGTCAACAGAGTGTGCTGTTCTCGGGGTGGCTTTTCTATGATTGACACCTGATACAGCCTATGGGCATATGAAGATAGTGTAGCTCACCCGGGGGATAAGCTGTTTGAGACAAGCGTCATCACAGCGATTCTGGGTGACTCTCCCGCCAAATGCGTACAATGCTACTGCGCAATGCTGGTTTCAGGAAATGAAGAAAAATCACGGAGCTTTTTGGCTTCAAATCCGTATACTGGCGGAAGGCGGAACCAAGTTGTCCATAGTATATACAGTCTATGAGGCAGACGCTGTCCATTCTGTATACAGTCTATGGTCGTGCCCTGAGCTGTCCAGTCCTCTTCATGATGCATGTTTGATTACGCGTGTGACGCTTGAGGGTGACTAGCGCTTTTTTTAAATTCAATTAAACTTTATTGATCACAAAAAATGTTATGGGAACTGCGTGCCATTGTAAAACCTCATCAGACGCAGCGTTTGGTAACAGATCGGAAAAAACGTGTTACATTATTCGTTAATGAATTAAGCAACGGCGTTACTAATAACACCTTACTATCCAACACTGTAGATAACCTTAGTCAGAGGCACACAGTATTTGACACAAGCAGCTCACTCCAAGCTAAACTAGCTAACAGTATGAAGACACTTCTTAAACTGTTCTCAGTAACATTCATGCTTTTTTATCATATATCCTCTTGGTATATCAGCAATCATGTGGCCTGAACTAGCTGTGTGTGAAGCTTAGTCGCAGGTTTCATTTAACCTTAATTTCTACTCAAAATGGACATTGTCAATTTCCCGTTTTCTCTAAACCCTATCCTCTCATTTTTGTTACTTGACAGGAAAAAATGACTTTATTTTTCCTACGCTGACAAGTTTGATCTAATTTGAATGCTCAGGTTTGTTTTTGTGTTTTACTTAACCTACTTTCATCTGCAGTAGCTCCTGGAAAATCAACCGTTCATTATGTAGAGCAAACACATTATTAAAGCCAAAGTCTGATTCAGAAAATACTTCATTAATAGTACTTGAGTGCCACTCGTTTTACCTTTGTGAGTGAGTTTGAGACTAGTTAAGCAGAGACTCTGAAGAAGTCTGTTTAATAACAAGTGAAACCCGGTGAGCTCCCTTTCTTCTTCTTCTTCATGTGTGAAATGTTTGGTGTGTGAAAAACAAGTTTGACTTCAGATGCTGTGAGACATGTCACACTCTCTTGTTATTCATCTTCAGTTTTTTTGAGGGTGTTGCACATAGTTTAAGTCTTTAAAGCGTTTAATGGGTCATTAGCATAATGATGTGCAGTCATAGTAATTGGGCTGTGGTGATGGGGCCTATTGCGATGTATTTTCGTGTGTCCAAGAATTCCTGGTGATGCTCCAGTTCTTCGCTGGCGTGTCTACCCCTGTTATAACAGTACAGTATTTCTTGTAGCCCTGTTGCAAAAGGACATGTCTCTTTGTGCTCCCATCCAGGATAATCAAGTCATCCTTGTCCACATGCCTCCCTATATCTCTCCTCCAGCGCCCTGACCTTTATCTTCAGCTAAATCTTATTTGCCTTCAGGACTTTATAAGGTTTTCCACTCGTTCATAATCTATTTGCAGTGTCCTACAGACCTTTCATTGCTATGACATTTGACAAAAAAAAAATTAATGGTAAGGTATTTCAGTCCTTGCATTCATTTGCAGTCGACTTTGAGTGAACCCTTCTGGAAGCAGCGAGTAGATGGATTGTAAGCAGTTGTGCCCCAGGTGCATTGTGCCTACAGTTCAAGGAGATTACCTTTTTTTATGGATGCATGCTCCATTAAGCAGCTTCTAAAATCCTAAAAATACTCTAGTCTCCTAAAAGTTTGTTGGGTTGCTTTTGTTTTCTGTCCACTAAAGAGAGAGTCAAACAGAATCTGTACCAAAGTGATGAATCCTCTGTGATTCCTGTCTGACATTGTCTAGTAAAATGACATGAGGACTTGTTCTCTCTCTGCAGAGAGGTGCAGACAGTGACTCACAAAATCCACATATTTAATGTGAAATGGACAAAGTTGAAGGAACACAGTGAAATGTTTCATACCACTCTTTTGTACTGTTCAGGTTAGATTTATAAGGTGTATGATTGACATTGTCTTCTAGGTTTTGCATTGGTTTCATCTCTAGTTTTGATTTATCGCTGTTATTTGCTATAAAATGTTTAGGTACCAGAAATCCGAGGTCTCCCTCTTTTTTTGCTCATACAGCAAATCATACATTTCTGAAACTTGGTAACACTCGGTTCTCCGCTTCTGCTAGTTTGCAGTGTAAATTGGCTGAGATAGTTCATACAAAGGTCTACCATCATAAATAATAAATCAGGCGGATCAGTGATTGTGTGTGAAGAATGAAAATAATACTTGATACGTACGAGCCCTGACATCATAGTGCCAAACCTCACATTCAAGGTTTGAGGATGGAGATAAACTCAGCACGCAATCAAATGGCCATGCGTGTGTATTATTTTTACAAACGCTGTCACACACATTCAGAAAACTACATTTGTGTGCACGCAAAGACAGACTGAGCACATTGTTGTTTCTCATGTGGTCTGTGCTTTCCTGCTCACGACACTTTGACCTTCCGTCTTATAAGTAGTTCTTCTGTTTTAACGGTGAGTGGGAGGGCACAATTGGGGTAGTATCACAGAGTATAACTTACTTCCTCTCTTATGCTTGGACTGATCATAGGAGCAGTCTAACATCTCTTGTCAAAGCGATCACTCCTCTGGGTGAAAACAAAGGAAGTTTCAACTTAACTTAAGTACTAGTGGCACATAAGGAAACACAAGTAGCTGTATTTGTGACTGTATACATTTTTAGTCATAGATAGCGTCACCATAGCAAATAAAATCTCATAGAGCCTCAGCAGTCCTTCACAGGGTACCCAAAATAAGAGCCTTATGATATAAGGGTTACCTGATGCATTTTAAATGAAACCTTAAAGCTCATGAGAAATTTTGGTTAATATGAACCCTGTGAACAAAACCGTATGTCTTAACTTGTGACTTATTAAATACTAACATTTCCAGTCTGGCTTACTTTAAAGGGATGTGTCGTGAACCATTGCCTATTTTCTGACACCTGCCCTGAGGAGGAGATGACAACAAAATAACTTTATGGGAAAAAGAACCTTCTGCTTCCTGATAGTGCTTTGTTTTTGCAGTCATAAACAGATGTAAGTTTTGATTTCAGTCTGTTTCAACACTGGCTAGATACTCCTCACAGGAGCTTTGAGTGTTTTATTCAGATGCATCTTCAAGTCCATTATTTAGAGAGAGGATGTCTAAACTGTTGACACATACAAGGATGTTTGTGGAAATACAGAGTCTATTGTAAAATGTTGAGAACAAAGACTTTACCTGATGCAGAAGCAGGGCTGTTTTAGCGTCTCTGAAGCTTTAATCTTTTACCATTTTTTCAAGGAAAGCCATTTTCTTTTACTTGCTGGTG
This sequence comes from Xyrichtys novacula, assembly GCA_962446985.1. Taxonomy (NCBI): domain Eukaryota; kingdom Metazoa; phylum Chordata; class Actinopteri; order Labriformes; family Labridae; genus Xyrichtys; species Xyrichtys novacula. Next base: position 20,538,504 of record OY660864.1, on the reverse strand, counting down.
TATCATCTTTTTCCACATTTACAACAAAAACTGCAAAGTTACAAAGTTTGGTGTCCATGTCACATTTATACAAAGTTTCGAATCTAAAGGTAAACGTTTTTTGTCATAATTTGAGAAAGTAGACGTAAACTGCTCAAATCTCAGACAAACACGCAGAAATGCGGGACCGTAGTTTAAGTGCGAGATTTACTTAAGTCTGATATAAGAATTATAGACTCCTCCTACTGGTTGATGTGTTTCTTGCGACTTCTGGAAAGCCTCTGGAGAGGTGGCCAATCAGAAGAAAGTAGGCTTGTGGAAGGGGAGCTTTAAAGAGATCAGACGGAGGCTAAAATAATGATATTTTAATACACCACTGTGAGAAGTTTGAGGCTTTTTTTGATGTAAAGCTATTAAAGAGGTGTTAGAGAGGAAGTATAGAGTCTGAAAAAAATGCACAATACCCCCCCCCCCCCCCTATATTTGCTACAATCCTATAATGAGTCCTTTTGATACAGTGTATACTGTAAAAACTATATTGAGGTAGGCTCCATAAAAATACTCTGTAAAAACATAAAAGACGACATCTAAAGTGAGCAGCCTGCACATCAGAGAGAAGACGGCTGTGAACAAATTGCTCTGACTTTGAAACACGTCTCTCCGAGAGGTCAACAAAACAAAAAGGGGAGTCGTTCTTTCAGAAATCCTTTTGTGTCATAAACCAGCACTCCAAAGACCTCTGCAATACTTCAAGATCAGATGGATGTGCCAAGATTTTATACAAATACAGTGTTTTTTAAACTCAAAATAAAGAGAACCGTTGCTTTTTCAACACCCAGAGAGGCAGCGCTGCACCACAATGTGAATACGATGGTGTCTGTAGTTGCAGTTGTGGTGGAGGAAGAGGAGGAGGAGGAGGAGGAGGGGGTGTTGGAATCAGTGACATTCTTCAAGGCCAGTGTAAGATTAAAGAGCAGGGCTGTCGGGCCTCTGATCATATATTCACAAAAGATACCCTGTGAAGAACATATCTTTAAAGAGAAGCTGGCTGAAAATAAGACCACTACTTGTGAATATTTTGTGGCAGCCTATTATACATATCATATAAATGGTCCATTACTGAGTAAGGAGATTACACCCCGGAGAGTTTTTTTAGTCACCCTTCTCATTTTCTGTTTGCACTCTCTCTCTCTCTCTCTCTTTTTGGCACAATCCTGTGAGCAGCTGCCTCCAGTGGCACAAGTTTGTCCTCTGTGATGTTTTATGTGTGGGAACTTCATGGATCCCAGGTTTGGATTTTGCCGGGAGAGCTTTATCTTCTCCTTTTTTTGATTGTTGAGAATCACTCCAACATTATAGCATAGTGGCATTGAACTCTAAGAGCGCTGATAAAAGAAAAGGAGAGAGAGAAAAAAAAAAAAGCTAACAGCCTTGGGCGTAATGTGCAACCAGAAGCATTTATGCAGAAATGAAAAATGTCAATAGTGCTCCCTTCCATAATATTGCCTATTTCACTGGCACATAACACTGGCCTGTGACTCATGAACATAAATTCAGTGCACACAGTACAGTAAACCGAATAATGATTAATATAACTTTCATCTTGGGTTTGCTTCACTTGGTGTGGCCTTGGGTCTTTTAATAGTCATGGCACAGTGGAAAATTTAATAGCTCTCTACTCTGCATGTCCTTCAAATAAAACGTTTCCATAATGGATTCTCACTGGTAGCTATATATGTATACTTAAACTGCACCATTAGATTTGCCCTTTTTCTACATTTCTAGAAAGAGTTCATCAAAATAAAACTCTGTTCGATCCCTGAGTCACAGCGCCTGGAAAAGAACAGAAAAAGGGCTGAGCCTCTGAGAAGTATTAATGTAACAGTCAAGTGTCTCAGGTTGTTCTTAATTCAATTGTCTTTCTTAACATTCCCCAGCTTTGTCAATCAATGTGTCTGCCTTGTCTTTAAAGCAACGGAGGATTTATCCGTGCTGGCACCATTAAAACATCAATGTCTCATTTTTGCTTAATGGCAGAGGAAAGATAATTGGCATGTGTGCATGCATATTAATTAACTGATAATGAGACGATAAGGCCTCTTCTCTATCTGCAGATGTGGAACTGCTAATCAATTGGCAGTGAAATGGGCTAAAAATGTGCTTCTTTTATCCCACTACTGAAATTAAAAACCTATTTAGGACCACGTTTTCCAACAAAGTGCTTTTCATTTATCTTCTCCAGCACATTATTCAATCACACTTTCCATTTGTATAATGGTAATATTTTCATGTAATTTCCCACTGCCTCTGAGATGGGTATTTTTGATACGGCTTTGTGAAATGGCTATTCCATTCCAGCTCCATTCACTAGCAGGTAATAAACTTACAACCTATATTTCAGATTAAATGTCTTCAGCAAATGGAGCCAGCCTCAGATGTCTCAGAGCAGTGTGTAAAAGACCACTTCTGCCCTCTGGTGGCGGTAGAAAGTACTCCATAAATGCTCAACTATGCTCCCTGGTGGAATAAACCGGGAAGTGCTTGAGTATTTTGTAACCTCGCTGTTGGCAGCATGTCATTACTTGTTGTATAGGCCTCTCAGTGTGTGTGTGTGTGTGTGTGTGTGTGTGTGACGGTTCAAATAAGCAGCCTTCTGATATGCAGAGCATGTTGGAGAGCTGTGAGATATACACAGCTGAAACATAAGCTGGCTATCTTAAAGGGCTGCTGCCTTAGCCTGCAGCAGAATTGGAAGCATTTGAAAGAGTGTGTTGCATCTATCAGCCCTGACCAGAGGTGTGTGAGCGTTTGAGAAGAGGGGGGAGAGCCAAATGAACATATAAGAGCCGTGAAAGCAAACAAAGATGTGCAAAAATTAAAAAGAAGCCATAGGGGGCTTTAAAAAGATCTAAACCAGTGCTTAAGATGAATACAAAACACAGAGCAGGTACACAACGACACACCAGCAGTGTTTGATTCAGTGTATTTATCACAAAATAGTTTCTAGGTTATAAACATAGGAGCTGTATTTCTTCAGAGGTGTGTGTTTGTGTGTGTGTGTGGCTGGCCCAGATGACACAAAGGTTGATGGACAGTAGTGCAGCGTTGCCTCCTCCTCCCGCTGACAGGCCCTCCTTCACCCTGGACAGGCCAATCTTTACACACTGCAACACAGACACACACAGCTCGTCTCAGTCACCACACAGCCCATTTGTCATGTCAAATAGCCTCAGAAAAGACATGGCAGTCAAGTTATAGAGGTGATTGTATCAAAGTGACCCCAATGCGATGGTCATAAATTGCTTGCTTTGTGGTTAGGTCCTGTAACCTTGTTCCATTGATAAAATTGAAAAACTTTGAAAGGACGTAGTCAGCTGGTAGGTAAGATGGAGAAACATTTTTCATGTAGATTTTATGGGACATCATATCAGAACAAAACCATTAAAACTCAAAGGTATCTCTTACTTGAAAGCAAAGGTGCAGAGATTGGGCTCAGCTGGAACTCTCTGTTTTATCCTCCTTTTCTTTGTCTGTTGTCCCGTTAGCTTCCTCTGTCGACACCTCTTTGATTGAAGCCGCAGTCTTTGGCCTCTCCTCGGGCTTTTCAGAGGGATCCACCACAGTGCTTCCCCGGCTCGTGTTGCAACCCATGATTTGGCCAAATCTAAGATCCCACAGTTTGCTGCTGCTCAGCTGCTCTGGGCGCTGCTAGTAAATAGTGTTTAAATTCTGCTCGTAACCTTAAAGCCCGGACACTTGTTGTGGGTGTAGTGCCTTTGTTACCTAGAGACTCGAGCAACCTTGGAAGTCTTTGTTGAGTTTGGGTACCTGCGTGCGTGCGGTTTTAATTTACAGGCCTTTGACTGGGAGCCATAATTACCTCCTAAGCAACACTGGTGGATTGTTAACCTGGTGGCAGGCTGAAGCATGGTTACTGATCAACATAGAAAAGGGTCAAGTTTCCACCAAAGAGCAGCTGTTGTCCACAATTTTGTTTCATTAAAGGTGATAAAAGTTCTGCTTTCTTTAGTCACAGAAATAAGAGTTTAATTTGATCTGTTAGGTCATTTGAGTGTAAAAATGAGGGCTTTTGCAGACCTATAAGCCACACGGACTAAAAGTCGGACATGTTTGACAAGCTTAAACTTTACAGCAACATCAGCAGCAACAACCTTTTTTTTTTTTTAACTGTAATTGGTTGAAACACACAGACATGTATCTCTGCTCTTTGGAGACTAAAGTACTAAAGACAGATTAAACTGTGTATAACTGGACAGCACAGCTTTAATAAAAGAAGCCAGGCTTTGAGTCTAAACCAGTTTCCAAAGAAAACTTTAGTACAGAAATTAAGAGTCACAATTAAGTACACAATTAAGTACACAATTAAGAGTCAATGAAAACCACACCATAAAGACAACAATAACACAATGAAAGGTAATATATAGACAAGACCAGATACAGTCAAATGATTGCACATAAAAAGATATAATCGTACTTTATAATACAGAATAAAATAGGTCCAACATTTGTGGGTGGCAATCAAGATTTGGAGGTTTCTGTTAAATAGGCTATAAACTGTTAATATTTAGCAAAAGCAAGTTAGATACTAGAACATAACTGGCTTTAAAATGATTAACTTCATATCAGTTTACTTTGTTTCTTTTGCAGTTAAATACCAAAATCACCTTTTTCATAAATGTTTCTGTATTGTTAGAATGAGAAAAAACAAAACCCTCAAAATACAGTAATGACTTTTCCAAACTTCCACAGTCATAATTTTAAAAATTAAAGACTGGAGCTGATGGTATAACAGTTTTTTTACTCAAGCTGATGTGATTTTTAAGCAGTATGGTTACATTATAAAAATGCAGAAATTTAAAAGCGCATAGTTAAACCCAACAGTTAACTTACACAGTATGTTATAACTTACAACAAGTCATTGAATAAAACCCCTGATATAAATAAAGCCAGACACCATTTGACTTTCTCTTTTGTAAAAAACAGACTTTTTTATCCAAAGGAAAGTAAACAGCGATTTTTGGGATTACGGTAAAATTTCAACCAATTCATTCTCTTCTAGCAGGGACCTGGACAACCCTCAACAATCTCTCTTTTCCTCTGATAACTTATAATATGAAATTATAGAGTTCACTTTATTTGATCTTTCATACTATCAATGTTTCTGGTTAAAATCACAGATGGGTTACTGATTATTATATTGCACATAGTGCTTCATTAGTAAACATTGGCTCCATCTGTATTCATTTCTATTCGTATCAGAACAAATTTCATGTTCTGTGTTTTTGTTTTTTTTTTCTTTTGATGATGAATTTCTCAAACTGCTATTGCTATTCGGGTACTCCTCGCGGATTATTGCATTACTTTTTGTCTGTTTGTCTCTCTGTGTCGCATAAGATCAGTGAGTGCAAAGGAGATAAAGCAAACTTAAAGCTCTGACTGCAGACAGTCTGTCAGACAAATGTTAGAAAGAACTTCTTCAACCTTATTAAGTACTTTTGGGGGAAAATAACTTTGCGTCACGAGAATACAAACGCCTGGTGTCACTGCATTCATGCTCTTTTCTGCTTTAGTGCGAGTGAGACTGTGGACCTTCAGGTAGTCCGGCCTACTTCTCGCTTGCTGCTCGGTCATTCTCCATAGCCATCAATCGCCTGTGCAAGGCTGACTGACCATCAGAACGGAACCTTCTCAGAGGAGGACCGTCAGTTCCTTCTTCCTCCTCTCCCTCCATTCTTAAAGCAACACGGGATCGTCTGCTGGGGTGCTCTTGTGTGCGAGGAGGTGCTTTGTACCGCCTGGGATATGGACTCAAAGGAGGAGTGCTTACCTAGAAAAGGGTGAATAAAACTTCATTTTAAGAGATAAAGTGACACTGGGATAGGATGAGTGTTTGATAAAATATTTGTATTCCTCGGAAGTTGACTTTATTAGCTTTTTAAGTTTGCCCAAAGCATTCAGAATTCAGACTTGAGATGGTTCACTTACTCCAGCATGTACAGCAAATCTATTGGCGAAGTCAGACATCTCTGTTGGGTAGACCTGGTTGAAAAAGTCATAAAGGTTTCCCCTCGTCTCCAAAGAACGTGTTGGATAATGTGCTGACGGTGTGTCGGGGGTTGGGAACAAATCCCTGTGGTCTTCATTATCTATAATTGACAGTGACTCAGATTGTAACTTTTCATTGTACAATAAAAAAACATACGTCCCCCACTCAGACAACTTGATTTTGTACAAATGGTGTTATAGAAAATTTTTGTACCCTGATTTGTTTTCCCTTTTAATCAGACTTTAGGTTCATATTTGTTTACAATAGATTTGCTCTTTACAGGATTACAGAACTACGTCAGTGAAAAGCCGTGGGTAAAAACGAACATTTGGTACCCAAGAACTTAGTATAGGGATTATAATGATTTCTTCTTCATTTTGTGGTTTTCCACAGAGCAACTCCCACATCCCATCTGTGGGCAGCGTTAAGCAGAAGTTAATTCATTCACTTCAACATCCACATACTGCTGTAAAGTCAGTTTTTTGTGTTAGCCTACAGGATCTTTCTTTCTAACTTTGACAACAAAGCATTGCTGATCTCTTGGCAAATTAACAAAATGATTTATTATGGAAAACATGGAATGGAACCTGTAGCCAAAAGACCATAAAGGCACAGTCACATTATAACTATGTAATGAGTAATATCAATAAAGACATGTACATTAACACATTTATATACACATGCATGTTTTGAACAAATTAAAATGTTAAACACTACATGACTTTATATTACTGCAAACTAACCTTACCCATTTGTTATCTTAAGGAACTGAGGGTGAGTCATAGTGTCACGCTGTTTGTTCAAAGTGTACACAGTGCACATGTAAACATGTGAACATATTTTTACTATTACTTTATATTTTACAAAGTTTTCTTACTTCTGTTTTCAGTGAGGGAATCTGCGGTGTTTCCTCTTGAAATCAGCACATCAGTACAGACCTGAAAACAGGAAATGTCTGTGTTACTCAGCTATATCATTAAAACTCTCTTTCAATACTTGGTCAATTTACAGTCAAGTGTCATCCTAGACTAGAAATAACATATAATATTTATGTAAAATTTTGTTTACATGTCAAATATGACTGATTAACGAATGTGGATGAGACAGGGTTGTTCTGTCCGTCAGTTTTACCCAACACAAAGGAAGGAATATATGAATGAATAAATGTATAACACATACACTTCTGCTGGTAAGTGGCTGATCAATGTAGCATCTTTCGATGTTTTTGAAGAGTATCTCTTCACCAGTAACCTGTAAAGGCAACGCACATTCCATTAGTAAATAATTAACAAAAGGGTTTACTATGATTTCTGATTACAAGAGCCCAATTACCTTACTTAGCAAGTCTTGGTTTATGCCATGGGAGAGGGAAAAGCAATCAAAAAAATAGTAACATTTTAAATAAGTCAATTTTGTTGCAACTTCATAAGAAACATTCAGTGAAGAGATGGGGGAAACATGCATCAAAAGGGTAAAGGTCAGAGGATGAACCTGCAACAGCTGAGGTGACAACGCAAGCTGCTATATATGGATATATGAGGCTTATTCTTGAACTATAATGACACCCCTATAGTTACATGCATTACCTTATTTCTGACCAAAAGAGGGAAAAAAAGCACAGCATATCTATTTTGTAGGAGAGGTGTAGATATGAAATGTTAAAAAAAATGTCAAATTCCCATATACCATCTAATTAACCAGCAACATTTTAGTCTGAGACCTTCATCAAGCAAACAGTTTATAAAAAAAGACACCTCGCAACATCCTGCTAATAATGATGGTTAGTCCTGAATTTTTTATTTTCAAAGAAGTAAATATTTGTGTCTGAACACACACCAGATTAAGAAATGATCATTAAATATTGCATAAATCATATATAATATACGTCAGCCCACCTGAGCTATGATGAAGATGGCACACATGAGCAACTGATCCAGGTGACGGTCCACCATAATGTCTGCGAAGTTGACCAGAGAGTGCTCAAAACAGGTCCATATCTTTGACTGCAGCTCTTCAGAGATGGCCAGTGTGGAAAACTGGGTCTTCAGACGCTGGTCCATCAGCAAGTAAACCTAACACGAAGAAGAAACACAATCATCAGACTTGGGGTCACATGCTATAACAGGGGACTGAGACTAAAAAAGGAGCAGAACAGTTCAAGACATGATGAATACAACAGCAAGAATCAGTAAACTTTAGTGCCTTGATAGAGAAGTTGTAAAGTAATGATCAAAGAAGACACATATTCTGGAGCCACACGACAGGCCTTTCATTTGCACTATAAGAAAATGTGAAATGTTGGTACAATAACTGACCTTTCGAGCAAACACTGTGAGGGATGTGTTTCTCTTTGGCCCGTTTTCAGTTGATGTGCAAGGCTGCTGGTCTGGGTTTGCAGAAACTAGTGAAAACAAAGGTGACCAGTCAATAAACAACAAGAATCCTTGAGGTTCAGTGTAATCAGACAGAAGCTGGTGAACTCTGCTTTATACCTTCTGGTAGGTGTCCCTCAGGTTGCAAATCAGTACTACTTGGGTCTTCATGGCTGTTACGAAACATCACCTGTGTGAGACACAAACCCTCATTAAAAACTGCAAACATTTGATTCTTTGATAACAACCTATGATTGTAACTTTAACTGTAATTATGTGTTTTATTTAGATCTTAATAAGAAAAGTCTAAAAGATAAAGCAGTTTGCTCCTTTGGCCTATTAAACACAACTGCCAAGCTTACAAAAAGCCAAATTCAAAGTATTCAAAGTAGGAGATTCTGCAAAAAAAAGTGGCTACATTTTGTGTTAAAATGCAAAAAGAAGTCCAGAGATGAATGCCCTTTTACCTTTGCAACTGTGACTGTAGTAAGTAGGGGTGTCTCAGTCTGATACTGATATCGTATATTGGTCTGATATCCGCAAAAAACAAATATCAGATTATAACGCCCTGCATCTTAAACCTCTGATATAAGCACTTAGATACAAGCTGTTTATTCCAGACTCTGCTTCAGTACTTCTATTCAGCAGTGTCCAGATCCAGCAGGCAGAGCTCACAACATCTGATCAAAAAAGTGTGTGCTAATGTACTGACAAAGCTGCAAGTAGTCAGAGTGATGTCTGCCGTGTGGTAGTATTTTTCATTTAAGTCCGTAAAAGACCTTGCAGCTATGAGCACTTGTCATGCACAAGTTTCCGCTAATATTGGATCTCAATCTGTTATGTACATGTGCACATGGACAGAGGTGCAGAGGTGTAATGATACAATTATCATCCAGAGCAGATGCACGTGTTATATTTTCTGCAGCTGGGTTTGTTGGGAAAAGCGTGTGAAGGCCAATTTTTTTACATTTCAGTAAAGGAGAGGAGAGGAAATGTTCAGGGTTTGTCAGTAGGAGGGGCTTTGGACAGCTTTTGGTGCTGATTAAATGTGTTTCTATGCGATTAATTGGACACCTGTTGGTTGGATGGAAAATGGCCCCCGCTGGCTCTTATTTCCTCCCATAGTGGTGAAGCACTGGTCCAAGCCAAGCTCTCCAGAATTTTATCCTCCAGTTGGGAAAGGTATTTAAAAGAAGTCGAAGGCAGGCGCTTTACAGCCCGGAACACAGGCTCTATCACCTGTCAGACCAAAGAAAAACAACATGAAGGAAGGAGGGGTGGTTTGTTATTCAATACCTATTTTGATTGGAGAGTTGTTAACAGCCTTTAAAACACATTAAAACTGTGAGGAAGGTTATGTAAAGCCTTAAAATGAAAACGTTAATGTTAAATGCTGCTGTAATGAAAAACCACAGCATTTAGAAACATAAACATTTAAAGAAATGCTGTCAACAACAAAAATAAAACAGCTAATTTAAGACTGAACTGACATTCTAATTGGTAAATCAAACCACATTTGATATCTACAGGTCTTGGATGTGCAAATTTGCTTTGCTTATATAGACAACATGCATGTCTCACTAAATGTCCAGGAACATGCAAACACGAGCAAACCTACTCTAAGAATAAATTTATGGCAAATAGGTTTAAAAACAAACATTTCTGAAGTGGTATGGTGCCAGGCTGAAGAGCTCAAGCAGCTTAAGGAATTCATAGGGTAGATTGTTTGATGATATGGAGATCCCAAGACAACAGGCAATGAGACAGCGCTGGCAACGTTCATTACTCAGGAAGCCCTGTGACAAAAACAAGCACAAACACACAAAAACAAAACATTTCAAAATGCTTCGAATTAAAAAAATTAAAGGTGACCAAAAACCTTAGATAGGGAACATAATGTGATTCTTGTCTCCCAGTCGTTGCTCATAGAGTTTGGACATGTTGTGTTCACATTATTATTATTATTATTTTCTTTTGCTGTAACTATTGTTATTGTTGTTTTAAATATTCTTGTTGGTTTTGTTTTTTTGTTCGTTTTCAGATTACTTTGTTGTGTGACACACATATGTTCAAAATAAGCATTTCAAATCAAATCAAAAGACTTGACTGCTTTTCATTAGACAGCAGCTACAGTTTTAACCACAGGAGGGCAGTGCACTCACCAAGATGCCATTGGTGCCCAGCCTTTCACTCTCTTGAATGGCAAGCTCCTCCAGCATCATGTAATACCAAATCCCAGCTTGACGACAACATTCACTTGCCAACTCTGAGAACAATATCACACAGGTTATATGTAAAATATGTAAACACAAGAGAATTATTTCAGAATCCTATACCTGTGTAAAAAAAAATATATATATATATATACTGTATGACACAATATGACATAAGCATAAGGAGTGCTGTTGTTTGTGATGTAGCCAGCAAATAATTAACCTTATGTGTGTGTGTGTCATTGGGTTTGTGTGTCCAATGACTGCGAACATAAAAACAGGAGATAAATTAGGGAACAGCATGATCACCTGTCCTGCACAACCGTGTATGAGTCATCAAATATGTGAGCCTACCGTTGGCGCTCTCATTTTCTGCCTCGTCCCTGTGGTGTTGCAGGAATTCCTGGAGCATACATCTCAATCTTGTCTGAATCCTCTCGGTTTGATCTTGGTCAGAGCATCCCCTTGACCAGAAACAACATATTAGCACAGCTGTTAAATAAGCATGGGTTTGTTGGTTAGTAAACATGTAAAGGAGGATGCAAAAACTTTAAATGTTAAACACAGTTGAAGCCTTTCTTATGATAAGTAATAAATAACCTAAGATGCAATATCCATGTACTAGAATGTTTTTTTGTAACTCTCTGTATTAGCAGCACTGTAAAAAAAAGTTGCCTCTATGATCCTGTACAACAAAAAGACAAAATCCTATTTACCTGAGCATAGAGGTCAGGCGCTCACTGGGGCCAGACCTTGGCCTGTCGTGGTTGCTCTCAGGCTCAGCTGCCATGATGACCTACACAAACATAAACACAAACAGAATAACCGCCCAAGCAGAAATCAAACTGATTCACAGGTTCCCTCAAAATCAGTCACAGGCTTAGGAGCTCAGACTCAGTTATAATGTCACTGCTGTTTTCTACATTTTGAATTATTGTTACCGTCATTACTCAAGGATTGTGAAACTACTCACACCTACGTTGTTCTTAGTTCAAGTATTGTTTACAGGAACATGCACTGTGTCAGCTGTGACCAGGAAAAATGACGTGTGGGAGGTTTTAACGTGTGGTAAAAAGTTTATCAATTGCAAGTACTTGATTACTCATTTATAAAGCAATTTAATCATTTGAACAAGAGGTTATTGGAAATGCCCATTCCTAGATAAATGTCACTGCTTCAGTATGATTTATGATGAAGTATGACCTCAAACACCCTCAATATTTTCAATGCCATTCCTTCTGACTGTGTTAAACTCTATGGTGCTTTTGATTTAACACTACGTAAACATGATAACAGCTCAGAAAATCCTGGTAGTTAATAGAATTAATAAAGTAATCATAGTATTAATAAAATGAATATAACACATTAATAATGTTTTGTTGCATGTATTCATCAATATAATAATTTCTATTCTGTAGGTACTGTTTGCACTAAAATGAAACAACCAACAAGTACTTTCCCTTTCCTTGCCTCCCCCTGAAGTAACAGACTTTGAGCCTTTAATGACAGTAACGTTGACTTTGATCATTTAATACAAACAAATACACACTTAAGTCAGTTTAAAAGATTCAAATACATGTAACCACTTTTTCACTAAATTTAGTATACCGGTGTACTAGATCTTGTCAAGCCTGATTCATAAATTTGGTTTTTCTGTAGCTGCCCCTGACGGAAATGTAGACTGTTTTCTTCCACCCTTCACTGATACAAGCGCCCTTAAAGGGACCCTACTTTCACTTTATGTCACGTGTTTAGACCATTTAAAAACACTTAGATAATATAAGAGTTTTTAGAGGCGTAAATAATATGTGATTTTTAAAACAATTACAAAAACCTCATTTATCATTCTATTACTATCACTATAAGAGTCAATAATCGATTAATAGCAGCATGAGCAACAGCTGACGTGTTTATTTTGACAGCTCTAACTCGAATAAAGCTCAACAAAACTCACATTAAGCCGTCTTTCAGTGACATACGAACCTTGTCAGCGGTGTCAGATGGATCTTATAGTCAAAACAATCCCCAAATGTCTATTGTTTGTGGGTGGCAGCGACGGAGATATACTCCCGTACAGTCCGGAGCTTTAAAATGTCTTCACACACGGAGGAAGTTTTCCCGCGCCACTGTTACCAGCTGACATCAACAAGCGCCAACGCATCACCGTAAGCGCGTGATTTGATTGGCTGAAAAATGAGGAAGTATTGCACACGCATGATGATGGGCACGGCAGTTCTTTTAGATGAACTGAATCACTAGAATCAGTTAACTAAAAAGATTCGTTCACCAAATCACTGAATCACGTAGCGCTTGGCAGGAGAAGCCTGCGACTCCGACCTCCTGAACTGATACACAGCTGAACGGTTCAGGATTCAGTTCAATTCATAGCTTCTGGGACTGGGGGACACAAGTGTTTGGCTGTGTTGCTTTGGCAAACAGGTTTGTAATTTTGAACTTGTTTATAAGTCATGATGTTCTAAGTGGTACGCTATTTATCAGGTCTGCTCAGTAAATTGGGCTCAATGAGTGATTCGTTCACTGAACGTTTAGATGAATACACACTGAACATGCACCGTTGCCTTGCAAACAGCTGCAATGATAGGATGCTGCGGGTCCAATGCACTACTTGTTACATGCTGTGTCCTACTGTATGCAAGTTGTTGTGGTGGCAATTTAGCAGTAAAAAAAAGAAGGTAATTTTGTGTGACAAAAATGATTCCAGAGAGTGTAGGTCAATGCGTGATTCGTTCACCAAGTGATTCAGGTGTCAGTGCATGTGGTCCCTCGTTCGCCGGTTGCTCGACTGGCAATGCTGTTTCTCACTTCAGCTCAACTGAAGTGAGAAACAAACGAATCACTCGAGAAGGGGATTCGGTTTGGTACGTCACTTAAAAGATTCGGTTCTTTTGAAGGAATCGTTCGCGAACGAAACAACACTACACACAGACCAATGAGCGCAATGCACCGAAAAAGAGCGTGGCTCTTTAAAGTTAGCTTAGTGTCTTGTATGCTAATTGTCTTATTTTTTTAAGTGTGTTTTTTCTCACAGTTTGTTACTTAATCAGGGTTCAGAGGATGTTATTTTACATTGCTATATGGTGTTTGTGTAGGTTACATCTGCCGCTGTTGTTTTGACCACACCTGGCCCTTTGGTTACAAGCTGATTAGTTTAGAGTTCAATTATAGTAATTCCAACTATATACAAATAATTTTACTTATAACCAGTTCACTAATAACTAAGTAATAGGGGAGAGTGGGGTAAGATGAGCCATTTTTCATATTTCGGATCACTACATCAAGGCAATCATAGTTTTGTCTCTAACTAGTGAATCTGCATATATTTCAAGATGCTGTGCATCCCTGCAAACAACAGAATGAGTGTAAACATGACTGTCTTGATAATATAGTATGCCAAAAGAAAAGTGGTCTCCTATGGTCAACTTACTCCATGTATGGGGTAAGTTGACCATAGGAGCGGGGTAAGTTGAGCAGTATCCCTACCACCCCCCACTCTCACCTTCTCTCTCCCTAAATAACAGTCACTTCTTCACATTCATGTGTATTTTGTATCTATTATACGCTATTCAACTGGTACAATAACTCTTATTATTATTGCATATAAATGTTAAAAAGCTGTTTTGTAAAAAGTCATTTTAACATGAGAATGTCTTTAACTGACTCAGAACATTCACAGCTGTATTTTTGAAAAGAAACAGTAAAACATTTCAACAATCTGAACTGAAACTCTGATCCTCTCATCAGCCGCAGAACTACTATTATGACTTTATTAACTAAAATGGTGGACTTTTATGCTAGGTTTTTGACCTCATATTTTGGTCTGAACACAATTCTAATAAAGCAGACTAAATTTACTTTCAAGAGTGAAAAATGTTTTTTTGTAAATAAATGTCTAACCCCTTCACCCATGTGCTTCTAACCTTCACAAACTCCATGAATTGATGCCCATCTCCTAAATATTTGGTCACATTTTACCATTTCCAAGCAACAGGGGGTGGCTCAACTTACCCCACTCTCCCCTATTGTCCTCTATATTTTATAGCCTGGCCCTTTGGTTACAAGGTTATTAGTTCAGGGTTTAATAATCGTAATTCCAACTAGACACTTATAGTTGTACTTATAACCAGTTCACTTATAACTAAGTGGTAAGTGTTTTCAAGAATCTGATTTCACTTGTAGATTGTGAAGCAAATTGCTAGGCATACAGGATGCACACAAGTGGGAAGAAAAGACACTCATATACTATACATGTATGTAATTTTTTGAATATGACTGGGCCCTCTAGAAGCAACAGGCAAAGGCACACTTCTTGATAGTCAGAAGAATATGTTTAATAAAAATAATTAAACCTCAATTTCCTCTATAGAACTTCATAGAAAGTAATCCAATAAATTACAAATGACTTTTAAAGACAAGTTGTCCTGCACTACATAAAGAATTATTTTGACTACACAGACCACAACTTGCAATTATTACAACTGTCCAATGAAAAAAAATAAAATAAACAAGACAAAAACTGACCAGGGTGACATTTAGGATATTATCAAGCCTGAAATAAAAATACAAACCAATGATGCTAGTTTCGTCATCTCAGTGATTACATGTATGCAAACTGAAGAAAACCTCCCTGTACAGCAGTAGTGTGTTTTTGTCTTTCCTCTTGCATATTGGTCATCCTTTTACTTTTGTCTGATTCAACATTGCCCCTCTAACACTTGCAATGTTTTGAGAGTCATCGTACAGTACAACATAAGAAAGAAAGTAGGCAAAATTAAAGGAAAAAAGTCCAATCTTACATTTAACATTATTTCCATTTGTGTCCTTTAGAGATTTAGCAGTCTTAAATCCATCAACACATCGCAGCAGAGCAACACAAACAAAACAAAAAAAATGGAGCAAAAGTCATCAGATCACCTACAGCGGAAGTATAGCGATGGCTGGATGCTTTGCATAAGGGCACTACAAGTTTAAAGAGAACAGGGGTGCAGATATACAAAAATGACAGTGGTGTGTTTAAGTTCACTGCTCAGACATAGAAAAATACTGTACTGTTAGTAATAATATCAAAAAATGACATTGCATTGCAAGCATAACCCATGAGGAGGTCTAAATAACAGGCATACAAGAAAACTGCTTAAAGCAACATTAGAGATCAGACATGTCTTCAGCCACTCCAGATAAGATGCTACAGCAGTACTTAAGAACTAAACAGACTGAGTTAAGTCAGTGGAGGTTTGCCAACACTGGGGAAGGAGAGGGGGGGGCGCTCTGAGTCCAAACACAAACCTGAACCTCTGAAAGTATTCTGAAAAGTGTATCTAACAGTCCACTGTGTAACAGCAGTCCTAGAGCAAGCACTGTTGTGCTCGAGAAGGTTACAAAAAGGTACTTCGGCTTGAGTGTTTGTGTGTATCCTGGTTACAGCTGAACATTGACATGAGTAGAGATGATAATGATGAACGAAACGACAAACACAGCCGAGCACTAAGTGAAACAAAATGCACACACGTGGACACTTAGAACAAATCTGAGCTGTCTGTTTGTCAGACGGAAGAAGAACAATAGAGCGAGGTACAGGATAAGGGCACTTCTACACCTAGCTGAAGCTCCATTCATTTTCAAAACACAGTCAAGCACTGAGTGAAACGATTACATCAAGCTGCAAACTCCCAGCAACACAAGCTGCTGCCAATACTTCACCTTTCCAGAAATGAGCCTGTCTGGCACTGCCAAATTTCACCTTCATCCAATGACAATCACCACAGTCTTAGGCAAGATTTGAACTATTTTTGTGCTGTGTGTTCTGTAAGACTTTGGTAGACAGGCGAACATGCAAAGCAGAATCCAAAAAGGGACTGAATTTGCAGACTGAATTCAAAACATTGGTACTGTAGTTTCTACTGGCTCGCAAGGCCCCCTAATTTCGAGACAACATTCAGACTGAAAAGTTGTGGAAGCAGTAGAAACTAGATGAGAGGAGCAGTCCAGCCACAGACGTCAGCACAGTGGAAGCTCGTAGTATGAAAAAAAGAAAGCAAAATGGCCTCTCAGATTGACATTTTAGCAGAGTAAGACTTCATGTACATGGACAGCAGAAGACACACCCATGGACAAGTAAATCAGCACAGTGAAGCCAATTATTTTAGCACAGTCGAGGTAAGATGCAGTCAAATACGGCGGGGCTGTAGTAATAATATCCATGAGAGAGAAACCACTAAACTCTGTCAGGACCAAAACAGGTCAAAGGGCAGTTTTTGGCACACAGTATAAGGTTGTTTTCTGTCCCCACAGCTTGAGGAGTTAATGAGACACTGTAGTCAAAATCAACTGATGTGCAAGTGAACGGTGTAAGCTTCCAGTGAGAAGCTAAAGTGCGCCTCGGACTTCTGACATATTCTTAAGGTGATGGTGAAAATAACGAGTTTCTAAAATGAGATATCCACGTGAGAACTAACTTAAAGAATAAATCACAGCTGAAAACTACATTTTTGATCCACCTTGAGGGATTCAAGCTTGTCTTGTTTGTTGAAAGAAAGTAATACTTGTACAGATTTCCCTCTATTTTTGAAGCTGTGTCAGAGGGAGCTTCAGGCAATTCTGTTTCCTAAAAGAGGATGTGAACAAATGTAGAAACTAATTCACCAACGTGATATGAAAGAAAGTGAGGTTGAGTTGTGCACTGGGTTGAAACATGGCAGACAGAGGATCTACAGCTTCAGTGACATTCATTAGCTGCCCAAGTTATTGCTGACATATCCAATGTATGATCTGCAAAGCATAAGTGTCAACAAACCTGTATAAGTCCTTACTATGTACAAGAGAAACTAAAGTGTTTGTCAAGTCTCATTCTCCCAACCCCTGACAATCAAAATATATTAATAGTACAGCTCAGTGAGCATGTTGATGTAGTTTCACTTTTTTAATAAAATTAAATCCTGACATAATTACAATAATGCCTTTTTTTGTTGCAATTGTACATAATCGCGTGGTACAAGTTCACAGAGTTCAGAAACCTACTAAAGTCTGACATGCAAAATGTCTCAAAACAAGACTGTACCATTGAACAAGAACTGAAATCTTATTTCAGTATCTTAAGTCAGTTTTTTTTTTTTTTTTTTTTCGTTTTTGTAGTCTTTATTACACAACATTTTAGTTAGTTCTTGTATTTACATGTAAAGAAATCGCAACATAAGTGCTGGAAAATCCATATATATATGTGAATATATGTATACATTTCTAGGCAATACATAAATAAATCTATAATTATATATTCAGAGGGTCAGTCCTCATCACTGGAGTCTGAATCATCCGACGAAGAAGAAGAGCTCCCCGATTCTGATGAAGATGACTCGGCTTTTCCTGAACCTTCCGGACCACTGTTCTCTTTTTGCTCTGCTGATTCCTCTTCTTCATCTTCGTCCAAAGCTTCCTCTAACTCCTCATCCTCCTCCTCTCCATCCTTCCCTGCTGCCGGCACCTCTGTCTCCTGTGGCAATGACTGGGCGGCTGCAGGCTGAGGAGGGGGAGGAGGAGGAGGGGTGGGGTCACTGTTTGAGCTCTGCGGCTGTGTGGCAGACACAGGAAGGTTAAGGCCTGGAGTGAGAAGCATCCCTGGGTAAAGCATACTGGAGAGTAACAAGGGGTTAAGAGACAGTGGGTGACTGGAGGCTGCAGAAGCAGCTGAAGCACTTTGTGGGGCGGTGGCCGAGGAAGAGGAGCTGGAAGTGGAGGAAGGAGTGGTGTTTGAGCCCTCTGTCCTTTCTCCTTTGGTGTCTGAGGTGTGAGAGGGGACTTTAGAGGCTGACGGCTCTCCTGTAACACTGCTGATGATTCCCTTTGTCACATCTTCAGAGCCCCCGGCTCCCTCCTGAACGGGCTTCCCTAATAAGCTGCTCATGCCAATGAGGTTTGGGATTCCAGCCATACCAGAGAGCATCATGGGAAACATGGCAGCCAGGTTACTTGCAGCCAGGTTGCTGGCATCAGACGGCAGCCCCATTAGGCCCGCAGTCAGCTGTAGGGACTGCAAGCTCTGGAGGTTTTGCTGGAAGGCCTGCAGGCTGGTCAGGTCCATTCCAGAGAGGAGGCCATTGGCCAGCAGAGGGTTCAGACCCAAGGCTGAGGCTGCGGGGTTTGGCGCTGCTGCAGCTGCAGCGGCTGCAGCTGCTGCTGCCTTGGCCAGAGGATTCTTAGGACGACGTCCACGTCGACTCACCTCCTCAGGTACAATGGGTCCTGTTAGGATCCTGTCAAACATGCTCTCTGGAAGGTAACCCTGGAGAACACATGGACAACATGATTGGACTTAGTGCTGCAGCAGAGATGAACACAAGTCTTCACTGCTAATGATATAGAACACAGTATAAAACTGTAAAAGATACATTTTACATGTCTGACCCGTTTATTTGGGTTCTGTTATGTTGATGTTATTATCCTGTTATTCTGATTTGTTATGATCTTTCTTTGATAAACTAGTTTCTTTAAAAGTTTCGATACGCTGGACTTGTTACTTTTGACTCACCGACTGTTTGACAACATCAGCCCACTCAGGTGGAACTCCGTACTCAGGATTCTCCTGAAGGAACCGGCACAGATCCTTCAAAGGAGGAGCGAAGGCTCCACCAACCTGTAGGGCAGATTGAAGGTAACATAAAACCAATGTGCAAAACAATGTGTAAAATGCACATTTTACAAATTGTCACTTGGAAAAAGCAAAAGTAGCGTTGTTGTTTTTTTTAAATCACAGTGAAAGCATTCCCACAGACACAAACAAACCTTGCGTGCATTTCTCCTGTTGATAATCTGGACCCTTTCTTCTCCTGTCAGGCTGTTAACGTCTATCTTGTTGGGGTTCCTGCAGCGGTGCCTCTTCTGCTTAGGCCGACCATCCTGGAAGTGGAACTGCATCTGCATCTTATTTACCCCCTGGAAGGGAAATGGAAGAAAAGTTCTGTTAAAGTAACACTGTTGAATTGATTGGGAAGCCCTGCTTTATACCTGCTTTAAAATATGCTAATCATCCCTCTAAACAGAAAGCATATTTACTGCATGTTTAAGTCAGTTATCGCAAATCATTTCGAATCCTTGACTGATGAGTAAAACACACCTCTTTAATAACCATCACAAAAAGTCCTTCCTGTCACACAACAGAAACCTTAAAGATGAGGGAAGGAAACAGACAAACAAACAAAAGCACTCACAGGGATGAAGGCTCCTGTGTCTGCCACAAAGCCGGGATGCTCTTTCAGCCACAGATCTAGATCCTTCCTCTTTGGAGCGTCGTCCCCAGCAAGCCGTGTGCCATCTTTGAGGTTGATGACGGGGACTCTGCTGTCGATGTCCCCTGGGACCTGGTTGGAGCTCTGGCTAAAGCCTGGCATAGCGGCCACAGCCATGCCCACCTGGCCAATACCGCCCCAGCCAGGAGGCACCTAAAGAGACAGAGACCGAAGAGCCGTTCATGTTTAGTATGACCACATTCATTATTATAGGTGATACATTACAATCATTGATATTATTCATTGTACACATTATTAAACACCAAACACAGAATTATAAATACACCTGTGTAAGGAGCTGTTGTTTTAATCAAATAGAAGAAAAGACAACAGGTTACCTGATCAGAAACAGCAGGAACCCGATTCCTATTCATGAAGAGCAGGTCCATCCCCTCCACATTCTTCCTCCTTCCTCTTCTCCTCTTCACCACCGGCTGACCATCCAGTACCCCGTTTAGCCTCATCTGACCGGTAAGATCTGGAGGTGCTGCAGAAAAAAAACAGCCAATCAGTTCTGATCTACTTTGAACGCTTTTGCTGATACTCAATAACATGATGGATCTTTGAGATACATTGTCTTAAATTTTAAGGACATTCAGCCAAACCTGTTTAGATTTTCACTCCAGGCCTAATAAGTTTGTTTTTTAGACTAAACAGTTTTTTAAAACATGTGTAATTAAGGCCGGCAAGGCCAAAGAAGATGAGAAATTTCATCCATGTTTTCTATCCTGGAAACTACCTTTTGCTGCCACCTAGTGGAGCAGTCGACCTGCAGCTTAACAATGGGATCAACACATTCTATGTCGCACAGGTCTTTTAAGCTTCTTCAGCGTTTCAATCAAACATACCAGCTTGAAAGCTGCACTGAGGCTTGGTGATGTCGGCCAGGCCTGTGTCTGAGGCACTCTGCAGCTCATGAAGCCGGGCCAGGTACTGCTGCTGGGCCTGGGGACCCTCCTCCGACTCCAGGGGCCTCTTCAGAGGTAGACCTTGTTTCTGGAAGGTCAGCTTCAGACCTCCCTCCTGTTACCCATCGAAAACAAAGATGTTAGGCATGTAGAGGGAGGGGAATAATCCAGGAGGAAGAAATTAAGGTAAACAAGGAGAAACCTTTGCAAATTTTAAAAACTCCTCCTTAGGCTGCTGACCGCTCTCACTGCCTGTTCATCTCTTCAGAGATTTAAGGACCATAGATTAAGTGTTATTTTTTATGTTGCTTACACTTTGGGAAGATACTCCTTCACTCCTCTTTAAAGGCATTATTTATTGACATGTTGTTCACATGAAGAGAACATTTTGGGTTATTTTCGTGTTAGTAATATTGGGACACACGGACACAAGAACGGGGAGTGGCTAGCAGGGCAGCGGGTTTAGTCTAGTCATTGTTTGGACTGAATTGGGAAGCCATGCTGAAGAGATAGCTGCTGTCAGCTTTTAAGGTTTTAAAGGTAACAAGCAGCAAGTGTTTGAAAATGATCTTTTCCCAAATTATACCTTCAAATAGAAATAAAAAAATCAAAGAAATAAATGAAGCAAATCTGAAGCCTGTCAAGTTAATGGCCACATGCCTCGGTGCATACTTGAAAACACCCACAGACGAGGGCTCCATTTCAATCAGATTATAAGCACGACCCCTTCAGTAAAGAGAGGCTCCAAAATGAACTCATTATGTTCTCATGACTGAGTGATTTGTGCTCATGTAATCACAGCCTCAGAGCCCGATTCAAATTGAGTGTGTGGGAAAAGAGAGGAAGGCTGTTATTAAATTAATCTCTCCTCCTGCCAGGCAGTCAAAACCACTAATCATACCCAAAGGAAAGAAGGAAGAAAAACCAGTGAAACATGCTGAACACGGCAGCTAACACCAGTCATGGCAGCAGAAGTGGTAGGGTCCTAGGATTAGGGCGAAGCAGGGGAGGAGGAAGAGGAGGAGGGGAATAAGGGAGAAATCAACATACATCGTTCAGTTTTACTGAGAACTCCTTGTTTTCTGCAACATGCTTGGTCACCTTTGACCCCTGTGGTGAGGCAGAGGGGTCCTCGCACAGGCTGTTGGCGTTGTCCAACAGCTTGGTGGTGTAGAAGGAAGCCACCGCACCTCCGGGCTCGTACACCCGGCGTGTTCCTGGCCACTTGCCCTTTAGCACTGCCTGGCAGATGCTGTCCAGGCGGTTGATGATCACACGATCCTGAAGAAACAGCGAATGACTATCAGCACGTTCAGACTCTTAGAACATGCGATGATTGTAATTGTGAGAAGATCATAACACCTCTGAATACTTGAATAAATACAGACAAACAGAGACAAAGTTGACTAATGAAGGAACAATCTTCAGTTGTTTCATTTAACCTTCCTCCTGTGCTAGCTTTCACTACGCACCCACCATGTTCAGGTTCGGTTTTGACCCGTGTCTAAAATCATCTGTAAATTACACTAAAGGCAATTTTCTATCATCCAATTTGGTTCTCATCCCAAGGTTACCTTGTTAGGCTTCATTATCCATGAAAATACTGCTTATAATATTTTTGTAGTGGGCCTCTGGGCCTTTCTTTGTCAGTATACCCTCACACCGAGGTCAGAGGTTCGTCAAAGGTTCCTGACAAAGTCAAAAAGTCTTGATGCAAAAAAGCTCATTTAAGTGGTTCTTTTAAGAATTTAAAATCAAAAATGGGTTGGTGCAATCCCTACCACAGGAATAGGGTTAATCTAGGTTTTGATGAATTTAGGGTCGAGAGACAGAGAGAGATAGAGAAAAGCTAAACTTTGTATTTTCTGAAAATCAAAAGTATGGCCCCACACGGAGGCCTGTATGAAGGCCTACTGAGATTCTCGCTTTTTCATCACCTTCTTTTGTTATGGTTATCATGATTCTCGTAGTCACTTCTTCATGTCCAAAAGTTGAGTTAAAACCAAGAAATCATACGTTGTTTGTTTTAAAAGTGTTGTTTGTACTACAAGCGAGGAGATATCAAATAGGACGTTACCTTTGGCCAGTAGGAGGCAGCGAGCATGTAGCCCCCTCCCTGGAAAGGATGTGAGGAGTTGTTGATGCCGTTCTCCGCCATGTGAGTATCTTGTGTTTCATCCTGTGTCGTGCTCAGAGACGCCACACTGTCCTCATCAAAGCCCTTCACACTCGTTGCTGCAGGCACTGAGGATGTGACAGGATGGAGAAAGAGATTAGAAGCAGTGTGCACATGAACAGGACACAGCAGCGGGAATAAAAGGCAAAGATATCAGGTTACCTATACTTTGTTTTTCTATTTGCAAACGAACATGCCCACACTGAGAATGAAATAAGGATAACACAGGTGTGTTTTGAAATCTGCACATTAGAAGGATCAGAAGTCCTCACCTTTCTTCTTTCCTTCTTCTCCTTCACTATCGCTGTCATCAGAAGAGGATGAAGATGATGATGATGATGATGAAGACCCAGAAGAGCAAGATGAAGAAGAGGAGGAGGAGCTGGACCCAGAATGTGATGAGGAAGAAGATGAGGATGATGAAGAGGAGGAGGAGCGCGATGAGGAACTTGAGGAGGAGCCATCCGAGTCGGACTCTGAGCCTCTCCTCGCCTCCCTGCGCCCTCTCTTGCTGGACTTCTTGGGTTTCCTCTCCGAGGAGTTTGGTGTGAGAGGTTTGGTTCGTGCCGCCACCATCTTCTTCTCGCTGTCCTTTGCCTCGGTAATGGGCTTCTCCTCCAGGCCTGTGGGAGTAGCTGGTGCTTGAGAGGGACTCCAGCTCTCTCCAGGCTTCTCCCTGCCTTCCTCACCCTCTGAGGCTGGTTCCACTTTGGGCACAACCAAACCTGGCTCCGTGTCTCTCTGGGCAGGTGGTGGCAGTGGTGAACCTGTCAACGCTGAGCTGCTGGTCTGGCTTTGACTGTGCAGAAGTGGGGTGGGTGTGCGCGACTGCTGCTGCGTCGTTTTTGTTTGGCTGTAGTTGCGTTGGGCGGCCATGAAGCTGAGTTCAGGATCTCTCAAAATGTGGTAATCGGTGCGGCTGACACCATGTTTGGCTGCGCCTACTAGTAGGTCGCGGTCATGAGTGCCTGCCTCCCACCACACGGGTAAGTCAGAGCTCATCTGGCACAGTGGCAGGCGCTCGTAGAGCAGCGAATGGCGGAGGACCTGCTCCCTCACCTGGCGGAGAAGTTCTACTCGGTACAGTGTACGAGACGCTCGCTCCTCTGTGATGGGCTGGATGGTCAGAGACGGGTCCACAGCAGAGTCTGAGACAAAAAGGAAAAAAGAAAGTGAGCTCCAGGAAACAGAAGCTTCTCTACAGGCTGAATCCAAAGACCTGTTTGCGCCTGGAGTTTCAACATCGTACTGTTTGCCTTTAGCAAATGATTAACCTTGTCAATCTTTCTACCTCTGGACTATTGAGCCAGTATTTTTTAAGGACAAACCTCCCTCTTTTAGGGTAAAGTCACACAAAGTAGAAATGGAGGCAGAAAACTTCCTTAACTGAAACTCAACTATTCATATCTTTCTAAAAGCAATATGATGCATCGAATCACAACATATGCTCATGAAAACCTATTCATATACAATATTTCTAAACAGATCCTGATTCATTTAAACTCAAAATAGCTAATTAGATTTCACCTAATTTCTACACATCTCAAATGTCATGATTTTGTCATTAACTTACTATTAGTTAGCAAGATGCCAAAGAAAAAACTAAGTTTGATATGATTATTTGAGTGCTCAGCCTTTTTCTCTTTGACTGTGAGAAATACAATCGATTTAAGTGTATTTGTGTGTAAATAAGCTGGAAGATTGCTGACCTCCCTCTTTGGGTGGTAGGCGACACACCCTTCGGCACATGGCGGTAAAAGCACACAGGTATTTCTGCAGGCTCTCGTCAGTCTTCTTGTGTAGCCGAGCCATCGCCCTGAACTTGGTCCAGTCAAACCGGCCCAGGCTTGGGTCGAAGACGACGCCAAATGTGGAGACAACACGGTAGAAGTCGGCCTCTTCTCTCCTAGTCCATCTGGAGAAGTACAACAATGTATACCTTTTTAGATTCATGTATTTTATATTCACTTATCCAGCCAGTCTAGGTCTGTCATGTGTCTTTATCGAATACAGAATTTCCTTATGATCTTACCTTTGCTGACGTTCAATCTTAGCCACCATCTTGGGGTTTAGAGTGTCGTTGAGAGTGGGAGGCAGTGGGCAGAGTGGAGCAGACAGTATCATGGTGGGCTGGGACTGAGACTGAGTCTGGTGGATGTGGAGGATTTGCCGGCTCTTTGTGAAGCGCTGAGAGGCTGTAATTAGACGCCTCAGCCTGGCTGTAAGCACCGAGGATGAGGGCCAGTAGATGGTTTCACCTCCCGTCACTGGAACTGCATCTGGATCAGAGCGTAACACAGTCTTAGACACCCTGAATTCAAGTCGACTGCTTTGATTTCTCATATCACATACAAGAGGCAGGAAAAAAATTAATTCTTTAAATTTACAAGTTTCTATATCAGAACTTCTCCAAATCGTCCCATGCTTGTAGGACTGCCTATGTTTATGTAAGTGATGATAATCTGTTGTGGATTAGGAGCATCTAATCTCACCTCCAGCATTGTCAGTGACAACCAAGTCTCCAGGTGAAGAGGCGTCATCCTGCAAGAGAAGAAAGGGAGTTTATTTCAGGTTTAGCAATGTTAAACTAGTTTAGAGGAAGTCAAGATTAAATGATAGACAATCAATCATGAAAAAAACAAATATATACTGTATATATTTATATTGCAGAGTGTACTAGGGTCAGTTTGGTTTCATGAGATATTACCTCCATATCGTCCTTCAGCAGAGCTGGGGCGGGTTTGTACTCGGGATCATCTACATCCCTACAAACATACAGAGTTTGTGTGATTTTTCTGTACTTGACAACCCACCTGACACTGATTTTAAAGATTTTGATTATAAACACGGCACAATGACATACACAGAGTTTAATGACTCAGGACTGGCACCCTGTACTCACCCATCCATGAAATCATTGCCTCTCTGCTCAGCAGCTATGGCCTTCTCATCCGGCCGCCCCACGCGCTCTATGAAGCACAGGGCTGGGTCTGCACGGATAGTGTTGTACTTCTCATAACCTGTGTAAGCACGCAAGGATGAGTGAAAAACAAAGTTAGAGGATGACAAAACATGGGAACTCTTGGACAGGCACAGAGGAATATCTATACATGCTGGATGATTTCCCACAAACACACCAAGGACCCAGATTTTCTGTTTTTCCCCTCTTTTTATTTTTCATGGCTATTAGTCCCAGAAAAAACATCAAGGTTAGACACAGACGCCAATGTTTTATCACCAGTATTGACTTTTACACCTTTGGAAAGTGAACACAGACACTTGGAAAGTACAGCAAAGCTCGCAGAGTTTTCTCTTTTGAGAAACTTTTTCAAAGTACCAAGTCAGAGTGAACGCTGAGGTCCCTTACCATGCTTAAAGATGCCCAACAGCAAACACTTGTCAGAGATGGCATCCCACCACAAGGCTGGCAGCTCCGAATGGTCGGGCTCTGGCACCCAGATCTTTATCTCACTAAAAAGGAAAAGGAAGAAAGCTTGATGGATGGGAGGCAGAGGAGGATTTTTACTTGAGAATATCTCACACTAGCAGCAGTTGAGTTTGACACAGATCCTCTGTTGTAACAAGGCATGAGATGAACTGAAGTAAATTTGTGCATAGAAACTGGGACAAGCAGCTCTTGATTGAAGGAGAGAGAGCTCCTCAGATTTTGGTCATTTCATTTAACAAAGAAAATACAGTTTTCTAACTAGACTATAATGTTTATGTATATTGAAGTATTTAACTGTAAAGACCTCATGCAATTTCTAAAAACTCACTTCAAACTGTTTTCTGCGTTAAATTACTGTCGATGAAATTCAGGAGCCAAAATGTTTAAATGTCCTAAAACAATTACAAGAAATGTGAAATCCTAACAGCCTCTTTCTTCTTGTTTGTGCGCTTGTTTGTTATGAGACCTGATTTTAATAAAGCTTCTTCATCCATGCGGTCTATCTGCAGAAGACTTTAAAAATCACAGACTTCCACCAGCAGGTGGAGCTCTACAACCGTCTTCTTAATTTAGCTGATCTGATATTTCTTCCTTCAACAGGTTGTTACCAGATGCTGGTGACCATCCTCGCCACTCCAACTGAAAAATGAGCCATTTTGCATTAAGCTGATTTAAAAATGCTCAAAAATAATTTACTCTCTCCAAAAAAAAAAACTTTGAGATGTTGCACTAAAGCTACTTAATCCATCTCATTTCTGTGCATATCAGAAGGAAGTCTGTGAATTAAGAGGGTTAGGTGTTATCTTCTGTGCTGTTGGAAATGTGTTGGTTGAATAAATTTGTAGAGTTGCAAAACAACAGAGAACTGTTAGAAAAGGCAAAGTACAGGACAGGATGTGTATTGTGAGGTCTGAGTAGGTGAAAGTTGAGCTCACCTGGAGTCTGCGCCATCCAGCACCTTCTGGGCCTGGCTTCCTATCACCTCTTGTTTCAGGTAGTAGAGCATTCTGACCCTGAGCAGCACCCTTCACAGAGAAAACCCACTGGTCACAACAAAGCCCCGATCATGTACAAACGCTGAGCGAGCAGTACCAGCACGCATGCACCCACACACTGACACAGACACACACACACAAACCTCCGCTCAAATCTGTTGAACACAATGCAAGTGACAGAAATGTGCGGCAATTTAGCTGTGATACTAAAACTGATCTAAGCATTTCATGTATCGTTTTTTTTAATCGCACAAACACAGATATTCTAATGAATTCATGTTGATTCGTATGCCAGTGATCAGGGTTTGTTTTATGTTCTGCAATTAAGTGTAAGCTTGCCTTCCAAAGAGCTCACCACAGTACAGACTAAGCCAGATCAATTAATGTGAATTATGGTTCGACTGAAGTCAACATTAGTGTATAGGCCTCAAAGGGAGTCATACGCATTTCCACGGCTCGGCTCTGACGACTGAATGAACAGTCAACAGTCTCTCTCCAGTCGTCATGTGGTCGTGCTCTGGCAGGCGATGAAGGCTGGGAAGCCGAGGCTGACAAGGTAGAGGGAGGCTGACTCACAGGGGAGACATTAGCTCTGTGATGCATGATCACACATCACAGCCAGCAGGCTTTGAGCGAAGACACAGTCAAGTGGTGGGAAATGTGTTTGCGCTGGTGTGCCAGGCTGGAACGTCTGGTACGCCCTGAGATTTTGCATTTTGTCTGAACACAGAATGATTATTAAAATTCTGCCATGTAATGTCTGCTGTTGGAAAAATTCTGCACGGAGGTTTTAAGGATTTCTGGCACTGGAGCGAGACTCTCTGCGGAGGATTTGTACGGCTGTGTAGTCATTAGCCGTCTTACAATTGTTCCTCACAACATGGTGTCATCTCGGAGGATACAGTGCGCTCCTCTGACACTGTCAAATGATCAGATAGATTTATGAATGGAGCACCCTACTGCTATTTGTTGATACGGATGAGAAAACTCTTCTCATTGAGCATAACCGAACTTGTTGCTGGACTACTGAAGTCTTTACAGTTTGATAATTCAGAATAAAATCTACAAACTTGAAATAAATACCCCCTCTGAGCAAACTGTGACTCTATCTTCTTCTTTATACTTGAAACAGCTTCAAAAATTATCACCAAACTTCACCAGTCACTTAATGTTGTGAACCTGTCATCTCCACTCCACCTCTCTATAGAGCTGCCTTATTTGAGACAGCACAAACTAAAATAAGTGTAGACTGCCTCACTAACAACGTATTTCATACCAGACATTCCTCATTCTTTATGCTGTAATTCAGCTAAATATTGTCCTGAATGAGTCTTAAATCCTTCCCTGATTCACAGACAGGAACATTTCCTGGGCTTTCACTGTGATAGATGTCCGTGGTGACCTGTCTGAACTTGTGCCTCTGGTAAATCAAAGTCTTGAACTTCCTCCCTCCTCCACCCTCCATCCTCCTGTGTGACTGGACCCGCCCAGGAGCAGCTGCTGCTTCCTCTGCCTGTCAGCGCGGCCCTCTCTTGCTCTTCTTCCAAGCCTTTGTTAATCAATGTGTGCGTGCTTGTGTGTGCAGTGTGGTTCAGTCGGAGGCTGCGCAGGATCTCAGCCCAGTCATACAATGTCTTTCAGAGGCAAATAAGCCAAGTATGTGTTACATGAGTGGCATGCAAAGAATCCTTCATGATCCTTCGACAGAAAACAATCTATTAAAGTCCGGTGTAACACAGACATATTTAATCACTGTTAAACATCTGATTCAAAAACATACAAACTATATAAATCTGTCCAGTGCTTATGCTGAGAGCTGTACTCTAAATGCCAGAGCAGCTCTATTAATTACAGTTTCTGATATCTGATGTCAAATCAGTACAAAATACAGACCGGGACCTGCTTTAAGTACAAGTCATTTGTCTGTCAGACTTCTGCAAATTTTTAACCCCGTACTTTTTCCATTGTGTGTCAGGGCTCTGTCCTACTTTGACTGCCCTGTTAAGGAGGCCTATCAACACCACCCACCCGTCCCTCTTTCACCCCACCAGTCACATTCCAGGTCCTCACAGTGAAAAATGCAAAAGTCAGCAAACCCTGCTGACTGCATGTCCCCGTTTACCCAGCGTGTCACATATCAGACAATCCCTGGATTCAGCACAACTGGACCAGGAAACAATGGCGAACTTTCTATGGAAGCTGCAGCGCTCTGCACCCGGCGTCCAATAAGCACAAGCCCCCCTTTTCAAAAGAAGCAGCAGCAGCAGCCATCTATTCAGCTTTATATCTCAACGTCCCGTGTTTTGATAGCAGCCATCTTTTCCCTCTCTCTGTAAATAAGAGAGATCTATGATAGCCATTAGCTTGGCTGAAGCCTCATTAACAATCATATCAGTCAGCTGGTCTCAAAGTGATGAGTGTCCTTTAATGAATCAGTCTGCTGTCGGCTCCAATAGATGTTTTAGTGCCTCCTAATTACTGTGGCTTGGAGGTTCCATGGTTAGAATTTGAGCCACGTTCAAATTATATTTTCATTTTTCACTTAGGCTTCATTCTATTAAAAATAAACTGATACAATCTGTGCTGGAGAGAATAATGACCACCTGCCAGTTGCTATAATAGCACAAAGGTTTAAACACAGACACAATCGCACACACTCTCTCCCACAGGCAATAAAACAAACCAACCCTAGACTACTAATTGCCATGTGTGCTGTGAGCAAGCTTAATGCTGGAAATATACAACATCATGGGAGTCTTTTTTTATCTAATAACACTATTTTGGGTTATTAGGAATATTTAGCCATTGTATTGAGGTGACTTTACAAGCAATTGCCTGCCAGTAAGAGAGGAAATTTTCTTTCTCATACACCCTTTGAAAGCAGAATTATACCCTTGTAACTACATGCAGAACTGAAGTGAACTGGTCCTTGAACCAAATAAGTGTTCTCCGTGATTGAAAGGGAATTTGACTGAAGCCGAAACACTATAAGACCTATATTCATCCCCAAAAAGGAAATCCATCAGTGTAATTCATTCATTATATTCAACTGTGTGCTAAGAGGAGTAAAAAGCCACCTACTTGTTGCAGTGGTGTTTGAGGTGTTTCTTGTAGCCATCGTCCTGAAGCATGTGCTCTGGGTTGTGTTTTCTGAGCCACTCTGCCTTGTGGATGTCGAAAGCACTCGACTGAGTCTTCATCTTCTTTCCCTTCCTGCCTCGAGGAACTGGGGCAGACAAACCTAGGGGACACAAAGACAAAGAGAGCTTTAGGAAGTAAAGGCAATGCAATCAAACACCTCTATTATTCTGACTTCTACACAGTAAATACTACTGTCTGTTGAGATAAGGCTTCTTATGTCTGAGCTACAAGTCCACAGACTCACCCAAGTGGTTCTGCAACTCCTTGGTTTGTCCATCCTCAGTAGGGGCGATCAGGTCCCACATGAAGCTTTTGATTTTGTCGTCTCCACGGTAATGGACCAGGCAGTAAGCCAGGAGGGCCCTGCAGATGGACTCCACGTCCCACTCTGTGAGCTGCTTCTTAAAACGCCCATGGTTCAGAATATCCTTCCAACGACCCCAACTGGAGAGCAGAGAGGAAAAGACAAATTTATGAAAAGTTGTCTCAGAAGGAAAGTTCCTCTTCATCTTTAAGATATTACTTGGAGTACATTTGTGAACTTTAAAACATACAAATGCATGGGAACACATATTTGTCATAACATCTCACCCGTAAACAAGCAGGTTCTTCTCAACTCTGAAGCACTCTGTGCGGCCGTAGCTGTTGAGACGGTCATGGTTTCGCCTGAGCTTAGGTTTGGTATCATCACTATCGCTTTCGCCCTCTGACAGCTCAGCTAACTCATCCTTTGTAGCGCTGAAGGGCCTGGTCTGCTTTCTAACACGAGGAGTGTCAATAACCAAGCTGTTCTGCAAAAGGGAGGAGGACAAACAAGATTTCAGCAAAAGTCTCTTACACAGATAAACTCTAACACAGATTTACAAAGGCTGCAACTCTCTGTTAAAACAACTGTATGCGGTGTGTGACATACTCTGCCGTTGACCATCTCCATGTCAATGTCAGCCTTTTTGGCCCACTTGTCCCAGAAGTTGGGGTCATCCAAAGAGATGTCCGTGCGGTTCCCAGATGCTACGAAACTAGCCTGAAAGAGGAAAATTACAAAACATTAACAAATCCACACTGTGTTGTTGACTGCTACATTTCAGAGGTATTTGTGCATTTTGCATCATCTGATCTGAGTAAAGGTCTCTATCCGTCACCTTTGCAAAGGTAGATCCTCGTCCCTCAGACTCGATGGTGATAGTCTTTGTCCTGCGCTGGAGAATCTGGTCGATGTCCTCCTCGCAGAATTTGGCCCCTTCGTCCTCCTCATCCATGATCGCCCCATAAGCACCACGTCGCAACAGATCCTCGATCTCTTTTTTAGACAGCTGCTGCTGCACAGCCTACAGGCAAAATAAAAGGAAAATTAGACATTCTGTTGACTATGAATTACAAAATGGGACCCAGTGACACATAACGCAGCACGCAGAATCTGCAGATTGGACGATAAAAAGCACAATTAAAGACACACACCTGTTGTGTTATTAAATTCTTACCATCAGCAGCCCAGCAGCTGTTTATTAAGTCAGACCGGATGTGGAGGCCGACTAATAGCTCAACCTCCTTATACTTTAGATAATTCTCAGAGGACATCAACCTCAGCTAAACATCCACCTACACCCTTCACATGTTGTTGACACACTCCCTCACAAAGAGATTAGACTCTAATAGGATTGGTTACACTTAAAGTACAAATTTCATGAGCCAGTTCCAAGTTTGAGGGTTTGTGCACATTTGTTTTTTCTTTGTTTGCCATCTTCTTGTTGTTTGCCATCTGTTACAGCATTTAGCCAATATCATCTGGGACTGATGATATGGGAAACTGTTGACTTTTATCATCGTCGTTGTTAGTTTAAGAAACAGGTTTATTTGCTTTTTTAGGATTTTCACAGTAATAATACCATCGCTGTTAAAAAAAAAAAAAAAAAACTGGTGGTAAATTTAGAAGTCAAGCCGAAGGAGAGTACTCGTTTAAGATCCATCTTGATTTTGAGATTGTTTTCTTTGTACAGTGCTTATCGGAGTATGTGAAAGGGAGGATAGATTACACAAATAAAACAGACAAAAAAACAAAACAGCACTCAATAATTATCAGAGTGCCATGCCAGGCTTCTGCGGTTTCGAGCTTCTTAGTGTAACCATCTGATGAGATAGTTGATCAAGAAAAAATCATGCCCAGCCTGAAATGAAAATCCCAAACAAACATTCCTCTTTGAAAATGAACCGAACATAATTAACATGATTAATTGATTTAATTCCCCATTTCTGTTACGAATCATTTGGAAAATTCTCAAACTTACCCCTCCACCAGTGCCTCCTCCCAGGCTGTTATCGCGGCCACTCATGCTCTGCAGCACTGCTTTGTCCAGGCCCAGCTTGAGGCTGGCGCGATCAAACATCTCTCTTTCGTACGAGTTCCTGGTGATGAGACGGTACACCTTGACTGCCTTGTCCTGACCAATCCGATGGCAGCGAGCCTGAGCCTGCAAATGACCAGACGATGTGATTAAGCAACAGCGTCCTGTTTGACACAGACGTCAATGTCCCGTTTTTAACTGGACAACATGTAAGCAGTGTTTTATCAGCGAGTGAGTGAGTGGATGCGGTTTTATCGTCGTACCTGCAGGTCGTTCTGCGGGTTCCAGTCAGAGTCAAAGATAATGCAGGTGTCTGCTGCAGTGAGGTTGATTCCCAGACCACCGGCTCTTGTGCAGAGAAGGAATACAAAGCGCTCTGAGTCAGGCTTGCTGAAGCGGTCTATTGCTGCCTGCCGCAGGTTCCCTCGAACCCGGCCATCTATCCGCTCATACAAGTACCTGCAACAGAGAAAATTTGAGTCATGATGAATGTTCATTGCCAGTGGGATACATTTATTTAGGGAAAAGTAAGAACTTAACATCAATATTCTAAATAATTCCTTGTATTATCTACCTGGTCCCCTGATCTTCTTCAGATACTCAACTTTTCCTGTGTTTTCCTTCTACGCCATGGAAACTGTACACTCTCAGACAAAACTCAGAGGGTGTTGCACTCTTTCATCTTGTGTCCATTCTCATCTCCTCCCACAATCCAACCCCCTGCCCTCCCCAAGGTAATCCACTTCCAGTCAGAAGAAGACTCACAGAAAACACTGCTTGTTTCATGTGGTGGAGCCCCGAGGGCTTCAATAACCTGTTGCTGAACCCTGTCTGAGGTCTGCGCTGCGCAGCACCTCGACATGTTTACAATAGTTCAGGGTTTGCGCCAGCTGCTGGTAGGAAGCCATAAGAATGAGAGAAGTTGAACCAGACGTAAAGTCAGAAGAGCAGCACGGTGAAAAAAACAGAAGACTGAGGGGCGGAAGACTTGAGAATAACGACAAGAAGGAGATGAAGTCAACCACTAATCTGTCACAATTAAACAAGTGCTGTAAAACCCTTAACCTAAAGGCTGCTACCTCCCAATGCGTGTTTCTGACTACTCACTTCATCTTGTTACTAAGATGCAGCTTACACACTGATGATAGACATACACAGAGTAAAGCAAGGGGAGAGCTTCCATTCAGATTGTAGATACTTAGTCTGTATAATGTAGATTGATAGACTTGATATAAGTCTTAGTTATTGATCATCACCTTCACAGTTTACCTCTCTGCCTCCTGGGACTTTCTGTATTTTCCCTGCTAACAGACTGTCATACAGCGGTCTGTCAATCATCTGTGCAAATACTGCTTAACATTTGAAATACCTGAAATCAAGAGTTAAAATGAGCTTTAAGGTAAAATGTGTTCATTCATTACATTTTTCATTTTAAAACTGCAAAGTTTGAGATTAGGAAAATTCTGGAGTTACAATTATAACAGCATGTCTAATAAGTAAATTAATGTTATGTAAAACCTGTCAAAACAATGTCAATACCATAAATGTAGAATATGTGTGACTGATTCTGATTAAAAAACTTTTCTTTTTTACAGCAGTTTTAAGAAAGTCAACATTTCAAGCTCGAGTAGAAAGATTCAGTCTGAGTTTTAGAGAACAAATCGATCATCTGCCTTTTTTGTTACCTTCTCTGAATGAGGTAGTCTTCCAAGATGTCCAGGCAGCGAACCATTTGGGAGAAGATGAGCACCCTGTGCCCCCCGGCCTTCATCTTGGGCAGCAGCTTATCAATAAGAACCAGTTTCCCTGCAGACTGTACCATAGCCTGCAGGTGAAAGTCTGGGGCAGTGGGGCTGTACACCTCCCTGAAGTCCTCAAGGATCTTTTCTTCAGCCCCTGACACAGCAAAGACGAGCAAACATCAGCAACACTGTCGTTCTTACTTGACTTTTTCTCTTTTTCACTATTTTTTGTCAAAGATATCATGTCTGTTCAGGTAGTATATGAGACAGAACATTAGAGGCACATCTGCAACAAAGTCTACTGCCATCGCTGAACACGAGAAGGTACATTTCATTTATTTAGTTATATCTCTAAAAAAATGAAAGATTTTCAATGGGATGCTGTGATTTTAAGTGTACAAA
This sequence comes from Xyrichtys novacula, assembly GCA_962446985.1. NCBI lineage: Eukaryota > Metazoa > Chordata > Actinopteri > Labriformes > Labridae > Xyrichtys > Xyrichtys novacula. The sequence goes on along the minus strand of OY660864.1, from coordinate 20,503,423 downwards.
ATAAAGACAGCTTCTACAACAGTGATGAGATTTAAATTACTTTTTAAAAGGTACAATTACCAGGTGTGGAGTCACAGATAATCATCACTTAAGGTACCAAATTATAGTGAGGATCTTAATCTTCTAAACTGAGCTGAAAACACCTCCTGAAGACTAAACAGGAAATTGTGGCGTTGAAGACCTTCAGCTGCCAAGATCCCAACTTTACATTTCAGCACCTACATGAACCTGTATTTAAAAGTAAAATAGGTGCCATCCTACCTTTGATGAGGTAGGGGTGGTTGCAGCACTTTCTCAGCTCCATCATGGTGTTGACCAGGTTGGGCATGTTTGCCTGGCCTGCTCCTTTAGCCAGGAAAGAGAAATTCTTCTCCAGGATCGCCCGGTAGTACTTCTTCTGAATGTTTGTGAGCTCGACCTCGATGATCGTTTCCTCTTTCGGGGCCAACTTTTTCTCCACGTCCTCCTTCAATCGGCGCAGCATCATGGGCTTCAGGATGCCTTGGAGCTTTTGAACCTGTGGGTTCAAACATTACAAGAAAGTTATAGTCACTGCAATAATTCACTATCATTTATGTAGAATTAATTACATTTTATTCAACAAACTTAGCCTCTGCAATGTCTTTGTTAATGTCCATCTCATTAATAGCACTTTAACTGCTTACATGTATAATCTCGCCCTTAATAAAAGCAAGAATTGCCAAACAGTTAGAAGCAACCATCTACACCATTTAGTACAGTGTTCTTACAACATCAGTGTCTATACCTGTGATGTCTGGCTATAGATTTAGAGTGAGGATGTCCTTAAACTGCCCATGTCGAGTTTTAAAATCAGTCTCCTGTAGTTTTTCTTCTCGGCTGTTACACGCCAACATACCCCAAAATTAGGAGTTTCTGCTCAAAGTACAGAATCACAGCTTAGTAACCACTGGATCCCCAGAGGCAGGTCAGCTTTTCCCAACCACTGTTCTTTTTTTATTGCACACACACACGGGCCCTTGTCTAACATGAGTTATGTCTTGAAAAGTTCAACACTAAAGCACCAGCAACTTTTACTATGAAAAGGATTTCACATTCCCCCCGGCACAATAAGCTTCTAGATTTAGTACCGCGTGGTGAGTACTAGATGTTTCAAATGTTTTAACTTTCAGCGCGAGTACCAAACTCCCAACATGCCTTAGTCTCTCCTTGAGCATCTCTTCTGCCTACAAATGAAATGTCCAGCAGCGATGTAACAAGGCAGGGAAAAAACGACTTTCCTTGTTCATTTTTGTGTCAGCACGTAGTCATACAAAGACTAGTGTCTGTTATCTGTATCCACCACACGTTGGGTGTGTGAGTGTGTATGAAATATCGCTGTGGCCAAGTTGAATGAACTTACTCCAAGAGTTAGATTTGTACTAATAGGATCTTATATCTCGGGGATTACTCAAAGAAATTTTCGATGATGTTATGATGTGATGTTCAGGAACACGAGAATATCAGCTGGCTGACCTGCTCCTCAGTCTTGAGGTCCCCAAACTCCTGCATGAAGGTGTTTTCTGAGGGGAAGCGTGCTGGCTCCAGGAAGTGGAGCAGGCTGAAGAGCTCCTCCACAGTGTTCTGGAGAGGAGTACCTGTCAGTAGAACCTTGTGCTCCTGCATGAAAAGATATTGACGGTAAATTTAATTTGTCCAGAGCCCTCCTGATAATGTGGATATTTTCAAATGAACGACAAAAATTCTGAATGATCTGTCCCTACGAACCAGGCTCATGAGCTTGAAGCCCTCTAACAGCTTGCAGTTCTTGTTCTTCAGACGGTGAGCCTCATCGATGATTACACAGCGCCACTCTATGGCGTTGAGTTCAGGGCATCCTCCCAGGATCATCTCAAAAGTGGTGATGACGGCTTGGAACCTGTAGGCACCACGTATCGGACGACCCTGGGGAAGAAAGAGGAGAGATTCAGGAAAAACTTACATTTGATCATTAAGAATTAGTGAACAAAAAAAACTAAATATAAGGAGAAAATATGCATTTAAATATACATATGCAGATGTGTGAAAAGAAATGCATTTTTTTTTTTTATTGTTAAATCAAGTATCGATGACGCTTGACGGGTTTGGAGGTGCTAGCCTACAAAACCTACTGAGGTTGCAGCCTCATATCTCTGACAAGGACAACACATTCCTCACTTAACTTTGAGGTTTTACTGTAGATCTAAAAACAAATCTCTTACATTGAAAATGATCCACTGTACAACCAGGACAGAGCACTAACAGCGGTGAGTTGAGCTGTCTGTTTATTTGTTTGTATGTCTGGGGGGGGCTTGGCTTCACCCCGCCTCTCCATTTGTATCCATCGCCTTGACAACACTCCTCTAGGGATACTCAGTTATCCAGTAACCCCCTCCCACAGCCAGCCAGCACACAGACTGCTGTGGAGGAGCCTCTCTCTGATATGCCTGAGCAGTGCTGACAGAGAGCTCCCCTTGGGGGCTGCTGCTGTGACATCACAGGCTGCCTGGGAGACAGCCTGGTGGCGGCATCGCTCTGTTCTGCTCTCGCTCGCCTTAATTCCTCCCACGGTTCGTCTGAACGCTAAAAGCTTCTAACTGCCTGTTGTGGCACATCACATGGCCTGCCAACCACAGGAAGTCTCTGCCTAAGGCTCACTAACTACCTAGCAGCTTACTTATTGTAGGGCATGTGCCCTTCTTTGAATGAAGTTAATGTTAGGTTAGCTCTCTGAACCAGCTCCTCGTAGCACTGCTCTCATGCTCAACAGGGTAGGCATGTCTCACCCTGATACAGTCGAACTTTGATTCAAATTACACACGTTGCTGTAACAAGCTTGCAGCTTTATTCAATACGGAATATTTGGAACGAATATTAGTTTAACGACTTTTGCAGACCTGCCACTCCTGATTTGGGTGGGAGTCTCCCTCATTTAAGCCGTTCTCCAGCTGTACTCCCAGCTTTTAATGTCTCCTAATTATCTCCCTATTTCATGATACCAATCAATTGGGAGTTCCTGAACCTCTGTGTAGAATATGTGTCATGAGACCTGGGAACCAAACTAGGCAGAGACAGGCAAGTGCAAACCTCTCTATCTGGCATACGAAACTCCTCACTACTGCAGTATGACTACGGCTGAAAAAGGCACAAATAATCTTCTTCTTTCTTCCTCACTTTTGTGAGACAAGGAGATTATTTTATTTTAATGTGAGCCTTAAAATGAAATAAAATTAAAAGTCATTTTTCTTACACATTTGTTTCTATTCATCAATCTGCAGTTAAGGGTTATATGTGGACAGGATTGCTGGGTAAAGGCTAATTTGCTGATACTCAAGAAATTCCCCCCCCGTTTTCACGCTCTAATCTTTGCCGGTACACAGTTGACATGAGTGAGAAAAGAACTGAGGTCACAGAAAAAAAACCTTGTTTAACACCAATTTTTCCAGTCCCTACTTTCAAAAGGAAAATTTATCCATTCCATGAAATGGACTAACTTCCCTTCAGCTGCAGGCTGTTTTTTTCTGCTTTTTCATGGGAATTTCCCCTCTGAAACATGTGCAAGGGGTGTTTGTTTCGTTAGATATAAAGAGCCTGTTTTATTCTTCTGAACCTCACTCGCATTGTACGATCCAGGCCTTCCGTTTCCAAATACACCATTACATTACTCACAAAACATCATGATGCTGCTGTTTGATAAAAAGCACTCTGATCGTTTTAGTTGAAATGAATTACTGTTTTCCAGTCTGAAGGTAAGCAAAGTGGTGCGGTTTTCGGTCTTTAAGAATGGTAAGATTAGTGAGTGAGGATGAACTAAAAAGACTCTTTTTGCATCTTACATGCTTATATGCTCAGTCAACTTATCAATGAAATGTTGGTCGGCAACTCAATCATTATGCCATGCAACTATTGCTGCAGCTCTATTTTGCTGCGCATGTCAAGTAATTTATGTTCAATTTTGCCTGTTTCCAGAGTTTTTCAGACCTTTAGAGGAGTTGGCTTGTCCGTTTTTATGAATAGGAAATTAATCACTTCGGAAAAGTGTGCATAATTAAAAGCAAATTACCTGTGCATCCCTGAAATACATCTCATACTGCTGGAGCATCTGCCTGCTGACCATGCTGCCGTGATAGACGATGACGTTAAGATGGGTCCATGTTCGGAACTCGCGCTCCCAGTTGGCGATGGTGGAGAGCGGGGCAATGATGAGGAATGGTCCTTTAATGCCCACACGATAGATCTCCTCCAGGAATGTGATGGACTGGATGGTCTTTCCTAGGCCCATCTCGTCTGCCAGGATGCAGTTTCGTCTGAAAGAGGGAGATAACTGGAGTGATTATTTTTGAAGAAAGAAAACAGAATCAGGGTTTCATGTACTGTTTCAATATGCATGAAATAATATGATATCAAACAAAGACGACGGCATTACAGTTAAACAATAAAAGCACAAAGGGAGAGAAAAAAAGAATAATATCACAATGCCAACATAATAAACAGCTAACAAGAGAGGAGAAATCATCAGCAGTAATAACAGACCGAATACAACTGCCTGTGCTGTGTGGTGTACTCCAGCAAACCATTTATTCAGCTGTCCAGTGGGTGGGGGTATTATATCTTGATGCTAATTGCAACGTGCAGATATTCCCACTGGCCTCTTAAGCAGCTCTCTACTTCTGATGAATCTCTCTGCGTAGGCAAACACAAAATCCTGCATGCTCACACAGAAAGCCAATTCCCAGGGTTAATGCAGGCGCACTGACACCATGTACTCTGAATTCTACACCGTGCAGCGCTTCTTTTGTGATTGTAGGCGAAGAAAAGCAATCGCTGCTGCAGCAGCAGTGTGCACCTTGACAGGAAATTTGACTCTCCTTGCAGGCCCAACCAAATAATGTGAATACAGCCAAAACACAGCGCGGTCCACGCACACACAGTGGGAAAAGCGATTCATTATTCATAATCTGCAGTCTCACTGCACCCCAAGGATTCCTCTTGAAACACAAAATGCCTGTGTAAAATCTCAGAATCTACACCTATAAACACACTTTAGCCTTTAGTCTTCTTCCGTTCACACAGACGCTTACAAACATATACAGTATTTAAAGAGATTGCTTGAGCCGTTTTGCTTGAGGTTAAAGCCACATGCTGAACCTTTCACTTGTCTTTCTATTCAGAAGAAGTGTGTCAAGTCTGCTGAAGCTGGCACACATGCAACAGTGAATCAACTTGTGGTCTTAATGTTTACATGCACACAACTCGAGTCCATTCACAAAGTTTGAAAACACTGACCTGTTGTACCAGTTGAAGAGGAGCCAGTTGACCCCCTCTAGCTGGTAGTCCCTGAGGCTGTTGCTGTTCCTGTATTCCCTCGACTGCTCTCTCTTCTTCCAGTGATTGGCTGGGGGCCGTTCCTGTGAAACACATTTTGAAATTTACTTAGAAACTACATTTCATCAGAGGAAATGTTTTCAGCGTTGTTTGCAGGGATTATGTCGAGGGAAGTTTGAGAAAGATTCAGTTTTTATAAGAAATGCAGCAAATAAGGAAGTATAAAAACTGTTTGTTGACTATTGGGTAAACATCTTGTCTATAATTGCTTGTTGTATACTTCAGACATATGGCTGTAAGATTTAATACAAACTTTTTGAAGCAGGTGAAATCTGGAAAGACAGAGGAGGACATGAAAAACTTAGTGCACACCTCTAATAGTGCTTGGCTGATAGAGTACTACTAAATCCCTGCTCTGTGTAATCTGGGTACGAACTCATACTACCAAAACAACAAGTTTTACTATGTGGATTTCTAGCTTTGGGTTACAGTTTGAAAAGGATCTCTTTAAATCCTTTCTGTGTTTCTATTCTCTCGCTAGTTGTAGTTGTAACAGGCTGTTGACAGAGACCTGTTATTTAGGAAATACCTACTTGAAAAACATTTCACCATCTAAAATCAAATTTAAGTAAATGCAGCTTATTTTGTGTTTGCTGAATCTGCTACAGCTGACTTCTCTGGGAGAGTGTGGTTGGGACAGCGCAGAGTAAACACAATCTTGTTCTTACGTTAAAATCTGCGCAATGTAACACAAGAAACTGACATCTCAAAAAGAGTAATGTCTCTTCTTAATCCTTCAAAATACTGTCATCTGAAAAGAATCACAAAGAATCAGAGAAAAGTATGAATACAGTGATTTGCTGGTGGTCATAACCTACCATCCTTCGAGAGTCTGGCTTGGCTGCCTGCAGCTGCTCAAACTCTTCAATCTTGCTCTGATCTACGTCGTCTTTCAGCTCCCAGGTGCTGTCCTCATAAGGCAGTGAACACCACTTCACCAGGTAGTACACCACCTCCTGCAGCAGGCAGACAAGAATTAGCACTGCAATAGACTGGAGCGAGGCCACGCTCTGCTTTTATAATATTAACAAAGGCTGCGAGGAAGCCCATTAGGATGGCCTTGGGCACTTCTGGTATACAAAGACATTACTGAAGTGGAGGATATACTGAAAGGAACAGCGCCACAAAAAAACTGAAAAAGAGTAAAACCTGTTCAGGCATGTCCTCACAAATAAACTCACACACCGCGCACAGATATGATTAACCAGTTAAAAAAGGTTTACTTTACCTCTCCTGTGTCTTTGTCCTCACAATATGACACCTCTAGTACTCTGTCTACTTCTACATAGTCAGGGTTAAAGGGGTCCTCTTCCATCTGAGAGAGACAAGAGGTAAAGAAAGACATAATAAACCTGAGTGCCCACTCACCATCTGGAATCTGAGACAAGCATCGCTACTGTACCCACTGGGAGGTAAAAAGATTTAAATCTATGCACACAGATGTGTCTGCCCACACAGACAAAAAAACAATAATAAATTAAAAAATCTACATCTATATGCATGAGCACTCAACACACGCATGTCAAACAAACCTGCTGACATCAAAATGAGGAAGAAAGTATACAGCATGTCTGCAAACAGGAAAAAACAAACACGCAGCCTTACATCTGCAAAGAAGAGTGCCCTCTGCGCCTGTTTCATCTTGAAACGTTTGATCTTCTGCTGAATCCTCTTGTCCTTCTCCAGCTGCTGCTCTGTGGCCCACTCACAGTGTAGGTAGGAGCTGACACCCAGGCACGCACACACAAACACACACACACGCACGCACGCACACACACACACAAACAATAAAAGCACACATTCAGATTGAGGCAAGAAACTCATAAAAAAAACTTTTATGTGACATTTCATATTACGGTTTAGGCCACTGAGGTCAGTCACTGATTTCTTATCCATAATTGGTCGATAAATTTTTAAATGTGTTTATATGTTTTGACTATTGCAGTGTTTTTCACTTTGAACAAACTCCTTTAGTTTTAGTAATATTTTTTCTTTAAAGTACAAACATGCAGTTATAATATATCCATATTGTACAAATATTTGTTTTTAACCTCCTTATACCATTTATTAGTACAGTTTCTAGCCTAAACTAAGAACTAAGAGGCTACAGCGTCACAATTAACTTACTAGTTTTTGTATTTTACAAAAAACTCCTCCACTTCGACCACCACTCCTGGGGAGACCTGTACACAGATGAGAGAAGCAGACACAAACACAGATTTTTAGGACTTGGTGGCTGTATCTAGTTATTTTATACATTTAAGCCATTAAGAATCATAGCAATTCACATCTTCAAGATTTGAGAAAAATTACATCAAATAAATGTGTATTCCTCTCTTTCCAGTAAAATAACTGTGTGGCCTGTTTTCATTTAACTCACAAAGGAATTGACCAACAAAACCACAAAATGACAAAATAGTGAGTAGTAAAAGAAAAGGCATTACCTCCTTTTTGACAACACGTGAGGACATGATTTTGTCAACAACTGCAGCATCTTCTTCACTTGGATTCTCCTGCAAATGTAACGGACAGATAACTTGTAAATTAAGGCCTTTTGAATCGTTGTATCTAATGCCCAGATTACGACTTACATAAAAAAGACAAAACTGTGTGAAATACTTGGAAATTTAAATTGCACTCCGTGTACGTTTCATGGCTTTCTATTAATCAAATGAGTTCCTTTTTTTCTCTTCTGTGATTTTCAAATTCAAAAGCCAAGGTTACAGGCAGCTGTATGTCATGGAAATGAGTCCTCTCTCTATTTTATAGATATGTACTGAAAAATAAATGTCACTACAAATCTGTCTCCTTGTAGCAGAGCCACTGAAAATGATTAATTTACACAAAGGAAACAACAATAAAATGTTTGATTCCCTATAAGAGCACGGCGTTCGTCTTTAAGCAGAGCTGCCCTCTTAATTCCTCTGCTGTTCATCTAAATTTAAAAAATGGGCACAGAGTGTGTATCTTCTCTCTCTGAGAGACTGCAGGGGTCCTAGTTCGCACGTCACAATGTGGTGATGAAAAGAACAGGCTGTGCTGCACTTCACTGAGCATGTAGAGCTCCTCAACAAAATGTGTTTTTGTTTTGTCAGAACATAAAGTACTCTTCAACTGTATCTACATAGATCATTGCCTTAAAAACAAATCATTTACACAGACCGCTGTTTGTAACACAACAGATCCTTAGGTGTATACTTGTATGGTTCTTTTACCATGAAGATTATTTATCTTTTTTTTTTCTCTCCGCTTTCTTAAACCAGAATGAAGGTGAAGGTGACGTCTGAGTCTGAGGAGGTTGTAGGCAGGGACACTTACTACAAAGAGTTGAAGAGAAGGCTCCCTTGATGCTGCAGTGCCGGCTTTCTTGGCTTTGACAATAACCTTGACTTCTTCATCTGACAGCCTGGCCTCCAGCTCTTCAGCGTATTTCTTTCTCTTCACCTGACGATTAGATCGCCTCTTCTAGGAAAGCAAGGCAATGTGCGAGAAGCATTTTTACAAAATATGTTCAAGCAAGTAACAAAATAACAGAACTGTAAAAACTGTAACCTGCAGCACGGGGCGCTGGATAAAAAATGAAGTATTAAAGTGAATAAGAAATGTCATTTCTTCAACCTTGTGTACTCTCCTGAATAAATGTAGAGTGGAGTGAGGTTTTATCTCAAACTGCTTGGCTGGTTCTTGATCACTTTGCAGGCTAACTGTGACCTTATCCGACATTACATGAATCATCCTCTTTAATGTTAATGACCAGAACTGTAATCGTTAAGTTGGCAGAGCACAGCAGTAAGCCACACTAACAAAAATCAAAATCAGTGCACACCGTCGTAACATGAAGTCAGGATCACTGGTTCAAATTGTCCGTTCATTCAAATGAAAGTGGCTGCAACAATGTCCTGACATTGAAGTTATTGCTGTTTACACGATGTTTAGCTCTTGATTGTCTTTTACAGAGCAAAAGAATTTCCTCTGATATCCCTCTATCCATTGTTATCATATCCATATCGTATCTCCTGGCAAGAGGGGATCAACATGAGCTACAAAATCATTCATCATCCCACAAGCTTCGTGAAAATGATCAAGTGGGCTCTCTATCCTCTTCAAGGTCATAAAAGCACTACATACACAACAGACCTGAATTTCAGTAAACAGAGAGGACTTCAGAAAACATTCCACCCAGTGATGTAGTAAAAAAAACACAAACACAAAGAGCCAGAGCGCTTTATATGCAGCTTCTTTCATATTCTTCCTGTCAAGCCTTTCTAATTATCACATGCGTGGGCTGCTGTATCCTGCATCAATACACGAGCCCCTCCTAATGATAATATGTAGTTAATTAGGAATAAATGCCACTGAGCCAAAGTTAATTAGGTGTGGAGTACAATATCCCCATGGAGTTATAACCTCACATCCTCAAGCACGAGCTGACCAGAAGCTGTAAAGTCAAAGCAGCCACATGCTACCATGGCGGGGCCGAACCCCCGCAGCGGCCATGCTTCTTTGCTAACTGTCGGCCATGCTACCTTGACTTCTTCCACGGGATCATCTTAAATGAGTCATCAACAGACCGTTTTAATTAAGGCCAGGGGCGCCTCTTAACGAGCATAATTAGATCATAGGCAATAGCCCGGATAGGACGTGAAAAGGAAAGAGCTGGGTTGTGGGACGGTTAAGAGGACAAAGCCGCTTTTCATCCTGACTCATTCAGACCGGTCACTTTTGACAGAGCGGATATCTGTCATGACCTGGCAGGAAGCGAATGACTTCATAACAAAGATTTCTGCCTAAGTACAACAAGATATCAGCCATCCACTAGTTCTTCTTTCATTTTAGATTAGAGCACAGGGAAACAAAATCAAAAACAAAGCATCAAACACTGATTTTCAACGGCAGAACTGACACCAACTGGTATCTTACTCAAACCTTTAAATGTGTTCCCTTATTGATTCATTACCTCAAAGTTAAGTCAGATAAACTTGTTCGCCGTTGTGTTTGTTTTGCATTTCATTTAAATGCCTCTGATAATCTCAAATGTAATTTCTGGACTTTTAAAATCTCAACCCTAGGTGGGCGATCAGTATTTTATTCCTGAACAATACCCTGTGTCTAATAGACAATAGACAGTAGCTATCATGACTCTGAACTGTAAAAAAAAACGGGATAATTTAATTTAGCTGAGTGTAATGTTATCAAACTAATTATAAAAAGGCCTGCAGATTTTCTATTTTCAATCAGATTTTCAGTTTTAATGGCTGCTGTGGAAACACCATTTCCTGTTAAATAAAATTCTATTTAATTCATGTACCATTGAGAGGTTTCCATTAATGCTGTGTAAGCTGTGTTTCTGATCAAGAAATCATCCACGCAGATAAAAATGTGATCTTGGGATAGCCACCCACTGCATGACCTCGCTGTGAACCGCAGAGTCAATCCTCCTGGGGCTAAAACTAAAGCTGGGAAGCCTTTCTCTGAGCACTGTGAGCAGTCAGACTAAGGACACCACTCAGTACTGACTAGTACTGTCGGGTTATGTCCATTTGTGTTATTTTTGTGAATGTGTCAGCTTGTGTTCGTTGGATCTTACAGAGTCGACATCTTTGGAAGTGTGTCGAGGGGGTGGGTCATCATCGGACTCCTCTGAAGACTCAGGCTTTCGCTTTTTCTTCTTCCCGATCTTGATGACGATTTTCCTGAAAGAGGGAAACAGATACACAAACTATGAATAGGATGAAACAATCAAACCATTATTTATATAGTGAGGGTTTTACATTTGACTAGCATGAAAAACATCTGCCCTACTTTTAAAATAACTCAGATAATGCTAAAATGCTTCCTCAGTCCAGTATACTCGTGAATGAAGACAAATAACAAAACAAAACACCACAAAACAAATGTCTGTATCAACATACAGTGTAGAGGCTATCAAGTTCAGATAGCTGTTTTTTGAAGGTGGGACTGTGGAAGATGTCCCAATTATAACAGAGAGATGTCTCTTTGCCAGTGAGATCAAGAGCAACAAATACAGCAACCTATAAACGTTGTTGTGTGCATGTGGACATTTTAAGATAAACCCTTGGCTTGTTTGCAGCACTATGCAGCAAAAAACACTCATTCATGATTAAAATGCTGTATTATTTAATGTTAAATATATTGAACTACTTTTTAGTGAGGCGATAAGAAACTGCCTAAACTGAAAGAAAAGGATGACCCCCTGCTTTCATAAAAACATAAAAAAAGAGAAATACGCAGGAAGACAGAGCTCTGAAACAGTTCACTGGAGTGAAGCAAGAAATCATACATTTGCATCCACTGCACTGCAGTCCACAAACAACACAAGCATTTGCAGCAGTAACCTATATTTAACAAAGACGGGCCTTTGTGAAGCTGTCGGCATTACATTTTTGACCTCAGCGGTCCTACCACTACCGCTGGGGGACCAGCTAAGGTACGACGGGGAAATGCTTACACATATTAGCATACTTGCTATAAGAGCGGCTTGAGTTTGTAGGGAAAGGAATTCAGAGATTTCCTAAAGCTCCCACTGAGCCTTCGGATTGAAACAGGCATCATTTGATCGTCATTTGGCAAACGTTTTCTCTTTAAGCCACAAAAGCTAGTTTGCAAGTTTTCATAACGGCCTCATATACAATTGCAGAACAAAGACAGACTGCTGGGGTCTAATGATATCAGATAGCAGCAGATTGCAGCCCAGACAGGCACAGGCTCTTTTTTTTGCCAGTGCTTCGTCCTCTTACTCTCTCTTCCCTCTTTCACACATTGTTGCATATTATTTTAGTGACCTTTCTCTATATATTTTCTCACCACATATGCACGCACTTCCTATCTTGCGCCTCTCCACATGCATTATCTCTTGGATGGTAGAGGCGCCAAATCCCGAGCTTGGTGTGATATTAATGGAGAAAATAAAATACAAACACTGCTATCATACTGAACACACAGAAGCATCTCTCGTCTCTTACTCTCGCTCTGCAATGTGCATTTATACATGTTAGAAACCCACACAAGCAATTATCCTCTGAACACCATACACGTCCTATCACATACACTCAGACAGACTGTTGCATGAGCGAGTATGTCTCTAGTGGAAAAGATGTCCCTGTAGGGCTTGTTCACATGAGATAACATTAGACACTCATATCATGTGTGAACACAGATTCCCATGCTAGCCAACATCTTCTTCTGTTAGCCAACAAGTCATTCTGTTAGACGTCGTCGAGTGCTGCGACTTGTCTTGATGGTAGGCCGCAAAACAAAGAAATGAGCGTGTTCAAAGACGCAGTTCCTTTCTAAAGCGCTGCATGTGTTACAGTGGAAAAGACGGGGTCATAACCTTCAGAAATTTTTGAATGGCTTCAGCATCCTGGTAATGGTGCTCATAGATTTGATAAATGGCGACAGAGAGGGGAAACTGATATTTATATTGGGGTTTTTTTCTCCATACAGCATGGCTATAAAACAGAGAGTAAGTAATAACCATTCTAGAGAATAAAATTAGCACCTGCCACATGCTAAATGCAGGGTAACTGTTTGCTGTCCTCTGCTGCAACCATATCAAAGACGGCATTTCTTTCTTTTTACCCAATGTATACCTCAGAAGAGGCAGACTTAAAGACAAGAGCAGAGAGTAAAACAGTTCAGTGAACCACCATAGTAGACAAAGAAACCTCAATGAAAGACCCTGGCAATAACACAACTTACACTCGATACTGGGCGTTTGTTATAAAGCAGATTATTACTTTTCAGTAGCTGTTGTACAACCATAGGGTCTCTCTTTAACTCACTTCTGTATTGACTCTCTTAAAGTAACAGAGATAGAAATTGACATTTTCTCAATCCAAGCAAAGCTTCTTAAATTAAACCTTTGACGTATTAAATGATTTAGGTAGAAAATGCAGGAAGAATTTTCACACACATAAAAAAAAAAGAAAAAGAAAAAGAGAAAGAAAAGACTCTACGTGATTATCTCCCAGTTTCCCCGACAGTTTCTGTTGTGTAAATAAACACATGAAGAGAAAAGTCCCTTAACTCCATGAGTTGGACATAGATTAATAACATGCTCAGCTTGTCAAACTAACCTGTCCAGTTACTAGACAGATGTAACACCTGCTTGTTGTGGTTTACAACAGTTCACCACATTAATGCAGTTTACGTCAAGAAGAAGGCTTTACTGGAAAAACAGATAGTAGGCTGAGAGGCAAATTTGGTCAAATTCATTTTCAGGAACTCAAAACCTTCAACACACGCTACTGTAAATGTGATATCAGTCTTTGCATGCATTCCTCTAGCAGCACTGTGCTAAAGACATGTCCCATCTTTCTTATGTCCCCGCCCCCTCTGGCTGAAATTACATTTCACAAATCCTCTTGACAATGACACTTTATGGTTGCCAAGCAACGCGCCCTTGGGAGGGTATTTGGGAATGTGGGCGGTAATGTTCATGGTGACATCACTTCCTGTGAAAAACAACACCAGTACATGTCCACTAACACTATGAATGGCAGAGGAATGTGCCAAGTCAGAGTGTGACACAATGGAAAAAAAATTAACCAGCTGTGCCACCAAGAGAAGAATAGAGTAAAAAAAAAACACATTATGAGCAGCTGAATGGCACAAAACACAATGTTCTTCCTCTACCAAATAAAAGCTGGCTGGGAAACGGGCCTTGCAGAATAACAGTGTCACATTACCAGGCAGCAGCTCAGCAGCTCACAGAATCTAACAGGGCTAAAGCATCTCTCTGATCCACATATGGGAAAACCTGAACTGTGAAACGGGAGACTTCAGGGCTGTGAAATCATCAGTTTAGCCAGTACAGGCAGAGCACATTGTTGGTGAGACAGCTCTTTTGCACCATGATAAATGCCTGTAAGCACAGCATTTACATGAGCAACAAAGGCCAGCAAAAGCTAAATATAATGAAAGGCATATATTCTAGACACATACACACACACGGCAGCAGCAACCACACAGAAACACACGAGGCATAAGCCACATCTTAGTGATGGTTACAGCCTGCTCCACTCGACTGTGGCTAAAACACAGGACCACCCAGGGGTTTGCTAACTCCAGTGGTAGCACACATGCTCCATTCAACCGGTAGCCTCCCCACAAGCTGCAATATCTTCACTCAAATGACAGAGAGGAAACGCAAGCTTTCAAATCATCCTGTTAGTGCAAAATCAGAGGCAGGCAGTCCTTGTCTCTGGGACGAGGGACTGGTTAAAAAGCTCCTGCACAGGATGTTCAAATGCTATCCAAAACATGATGCTGAGCTTGAGAAAAGAAGGATGCCTCAGTGTTGTGGAGGGAGCATTTAGCAAACACTGTAAAGCTAAGAAAACAAAACTGAAAAAACAGACAAAATTAAACATGCCATTTCCTTGCTAACAGATTCAAGCTGGACTCTTGTTTAAGAAGTTTTTTCATGTATATACACAAAGACATGTTGCAGAAACGGTCTCCTTATTGTTGTCATCCTCAGACCTCTAATTTCTCTGTGAAGATAATGTAAGAAAACTCACATGGGCTATCTGATTTGCACAGCAGTATTGAGTAACGTTAAAGTGTACCTTCTAAGCAAGGTGAATGCTTTTTGCAGTCCTGCTTCAAAGGCACGTTTTTGAGCGCAACAAGGCACATTATTAAATGCCAAACCATTTGGCAGAGAGCTTTGCGACAGCTGTCATGTAGTTGTGGTTGACTCAAAATGGTCCAAAAAAATATAATTGTGTTCAGCCAGTCCTAACAGTCAAAGATACAATGCAGAGACACAATTTAGATGAAACCAGAGCTTGCTAACGGATATATCAAAAATGTAAACGGTATGACGTGAATTTTT
Organism: Xyrichtys novacula; assembly: GCA_962446985.1. Classification (NCBI taxonomy): domain Eukaryota; kingdom Metazoa; phylum Chordata; class Actinopteri; order Labriformes; family Labridae; genus Xyrichtys; species Xyrichtys novacula. The sequence goes on along the minus strand of OY660864.1, from coordinate 20,488,179 downwards.
AGACATTATGTGATTAAACTATCCTAACCCTAACCCCATTATCAGTACTCCAATAATAAATCCTTATATCTTTGGAGTTATCAAATAGTCTTCTCTGAAATGCTTTTTGGTTGTGTGGATAAAACAGTAATGACACCTGCTGATTAGAGTGTTGATGGCACTTATTGAGTATGTGTGGGAAGCTGAGCAGGCAGGAGTAAGATTCAGTTCTGTGCTGTATAATATCTAATGGACTCTTAATAAAGGCATGTTTGTGAGCTCAAAATACCATTTATTTCATGCAACCACAAAAGGAGAGAGTCTCTAACAGGTGCTCTGACACAAAAACCCAAGAAAGAAAGAAACAAAAAAAGTAAAAAGCCTTTATTTAACGGTCTTTTTCATGTTTAAACACAAACATACACACAGGTCGTGTAAAAAAGCAGGAGAAACACCCATATGTAGTGGCACTAAAGCTTCCTTCAGGGTGTCACCCTGTATCCCTGCTTTTTCAGGTGACCTAAGTATGCTTTTGAGATTTCAAACATTAAATATCCACTTTATTTAGGCCTTTCACTTTTTGCTCCCTGTTTTTTTACTGTTTTAAAATTTCATTCTATGTTACACCTCTGCTTGCGATTGTTCTAACAGTTCTCTTTGGAAAAAAACAGCCTGTAGTTGATAGAAATCAACATTTTATTTTTAAAATCATATTTTTAGTAACTTCAATAAATGTCATCTTTCAGTTCTCGTCCCTCTCATGTCTTTGATCCTAACGATTCATGTTTGTTGCAACCAAACACTCACTGAAACCACCTCATTTTATTATTGCACAGTTACTTCCTTCTCTACCAGGTGGGTTGTTTAATATTTGTTACTGGGGAAGAGAAAAGTGATTTATTTGCCTCCCCTGCAGGATTTAAGGAGGCCATCCTCCAGACATAATCTTGCATCTCTAATTAGACTACAGCTGCCCCTGATCAGACATTACAGAGTGATCCTCCATGATAAGCCTCCACTAGCTTTTTCCCTGAGAATGATAGCCTAGTTGCTGTTGGAGGCTTACTTGGCTCCCATCCTCCTATTGTGCCAAATAACCTCCATCCCTTGTCCCCCCAGTGATGTCCTGCCCTACTTGGCATACTGCCACCGGGAGTGCGCGTGGGTGCAAGTGTGTGTGTGCATGCGTGTGTGAAGCTTTGGTTTTATACATTCAAGTTATGATAGTGCTGTGCAGGCCGAGACTGCAGCGTAGTGCTTCAGCATCTCTGACCGGCCCTCATCGTCTTCAAGTGTGTCTACCTCAGATATTCTGATTGTGTGTTACTGAGTCATCCTGAAAACTGCCGTTAAGTGCGGTGTGTTTGTGTGTATTTTTCTCATCCTGAGGGGCTTATTGAGACAGTGGTGGTGGTTCTTGACAGGAAATCCCCCTTCTTATGAATGGAAGGCTATAATCTCAGTGCCACACTGCACACGACTGGAGACAGTAGTAAAAGCATCATCAAGCCTCCACTCAAAGACAAATACTCTATCAGCACAGTGCAGATGGACACACAGGGGACCGCTGCTTTGTACAGCAAACACTTTTAAAATGGGCAACACTCGCACACAAACGCACTCGGAAGAATCTGTACATGTGCATGACTTTCAGCACAAAGACACACAACGCGGACCCCACAAACATGTCAATATATCACACAGGGGCACATGTGTGAACATGCACACAGACGCACGCTGGAAAGGGATTAACTAGGAAAACACTCAATTAAAAAAAAAAAAACAGCTTTAGCCCGTCCTAATGAAAAACTGGGGGAAAAGAGATTAGACGGCTTGCAGGCAAGCCCTGAAATATGAACAGCTATATGCTGCAGCATATACGCCAGAATTCAACCTCCATTTTCTATCATGTAATTGATCTCACAAGCACCATTTTGTTTGATATTTTGCTGCAACCCTGCTGCTTTGTAGTATCAGCATATTTAGTACATGCTGCTAACAGGCAGCAGTGGATGCTTTGAGCAGGCTGATAGCACCAAATGTATATTAGGATAAAAAAAATGTAAAGGAGGAGGAGGGAGAGGGAGGAACAAAAAAGGAAGAAGAGGCACCGCGCTTTCATCTGATGATTACATGAGGTTTTTTTTTTTTTTTTCCAGCAGGTAGGTAGGCTGCCTAAAAAATGCAAAATCTAGTCTGCAGAGAGATGTGATCAGTGAAGCCTGGTCTGCTAAATAACCCTCGCCTTTCCCAAGGGTAGATTTTGTTGGTAAATATTTCACTGTACAGCTTCATCCTACCAATGTCTTTGTTTCATTTGTAGAAATCAGAAGAGAGGGGATAACAGACTGAACCACAGTCTGTATGTATTTAAAAATAAACACCATCTGTAATACGCTCAAAATCCTCATTTCAGCTATTTTAAACCTAATGAAGTCTTTCCAGGTTGTGCCATTCACAACCTGGAAAACTAACTGAGCTCTTATAAACCAGCATCAATGTTATTGTTTCAGCTGGGATTCACTGAAATGGGGAGTTACAATGTCTGCAAGAACAAAGGCCTCAATAATTCAGATCTCCTAAAGCTTTCAAACTGCAACATAATAATCGACTTTACGTGTTTATCATTTAACAGGATATATGAAGTTTAATTGGACGTTTTTTTAAACAAACACTCTAAATGAGCAAATAACAGCTTCCAGGACAGACATATCTGTGTTATTTGTTCACAGATCATTTTTGAGTTATTCCCAGGATAATTCCCTCTTTCCTTGTTGGTTTATTTATGATTTTTTTTCTGAAGGCTTTTGAATGGAGAGTCTGTTACAGCTTTGATAAAGGCTCAGAACCAGTTATTATATTGATAAAGAATGTATCCGCTCAAACTCGCATTTACAACTCTATCTGCTCACATTTGAAGCTTCTTCTACATTTGCTGGGTTGCTGACTTTAATGTACTACATTTATTTTAGCAATCTAAAACATCAGTGTGGACTGGGGGTAATGGGAATTTGTTATGTGGTGATGTTTTACTCAAAGGCCTCCAGATCTGGAGCTTGATATTAAAGCACTTTAATATCTGAGTAAAGATGTTATTTTTTTGTTTTGTTAGTGATCTTTTACTTGGCTATGTGTCATGTTTCTACTCCACCTGTCAAAGCGGCTGCTGCATCCATATTTTACTCAGCTGCTTTCTTTGATGGTTCATCAGACAGACAGATTTTCCATATGATGACCTCTAACTTGCTCGAAAGGCGGTTGGCAGAGAAAACCAGTGAAGTGATCCAGGATGCATTTACCAGCAATTAAACAGGACTGATGATGCTGGTAGTAACACAGGTAGTAATGCCAGCGCGGTGGTCTCAGTGAAGCAGACTCTTAAGTACAGAGACAATTAGGATAATAGTCTTATCTCAGGTCCCATTTTCTGCTCAAAGAAGGGTCAGATGTAACCAAAGAGTGAGCATGCACACACACACACACAGCCTCATGCTTTCTGAACACAGGCCAGCACACACCCTCAACAGGGCCAAGTAATGACTCCATTGAGAGGTTAGTACCTCTGCAGCTCAGACGCATTAATATTGTACGGGGATATCCTGGGCGGTGCATGCATATGAACAGGACTCTTCTGCAGTACACACCTCTCTCTCTGGGGCTCTTCTCTATCATGCAGGCAGGCTGTCTTCATCACCTCACATTAGCAACAGAGACGCCATCCGTTACTGAAGCTGTACAGACACACAACGACATCCTCTATGCAGATGCACAAACACACCTGGTTTTGTGGTGGTTTGGTGGTTTAAGATTTATTCAGAGCTTTGAATCAAGAGTATCAACTCGCATAATAGACGCTCTTTTGTCATTTTTACAAATTTGCAACTGTGGATGTTTCCTTTTGTCTGAAATGAGCTGCAATAGTGTATTTTCTTGTCTCTACTGCGACTAGCCCAGGGTTGTAAAAGGACTTGTTTGTTTCTCTTTCACCCAACAAGCTTCCTCCTGTTGGTTTTATGTCAGATCCCAGTCACATGATTAAGATACCATAATTTATTGTGTGTGTCAAGTGTGCCTAATTCCATCATCATCCGACAAGAGTGTATTGTTTTGTGTATTTACACAGCGATTATGAGCATTAATGGTGTTGAAAATGGTGCATCTGTCTTCTTTGTTAGCGTTAAGATTTTCTTTTGCATGAATGTGTCTGAGAGAAAGTGTAAAAAGAAGGCGGAAGACTAATGAGGACATCTGGTGTCCAGTACTGTAGTATTTATGTTTGAGTCTTCGTGTTTACATTACAGTGTCATTAGCCTGTGACTGTTCAGGCTCTGACTTCTCAGGACTCTTTACCAGGCCCAGCCTTCAAATGTAAAACTGTCATTTAAAGAACACAAATAAAAGTTTATCACCGACTTTTTCTAGAATTAAGACTTCAAAGAAAGTGGAAATAAGCAGAGCTCTCTATAAAACTAATATTCCAGAATAGCTTTTCTTCATTGTTCAGATTTTGATTGAAAAGAAGACTCTCTTTTAGGATGAGTATTTGCAGCTATGAGTCTTCACACTTCAGTCAAAATATTCACACACTCCCACAAGCCTCTGGTTATATGCAGAGGGGATATACATCACTGCCACACTGCACCACAGGCTGGAAAATCCAAACTTCTTCTCAATTAGAATAAATCGAGGGGGGCACTCCAACACAACCACAGACGTGTACGTTACAGCATTCAGGCTTCTTTCATACAGACAGACTTTGGATTAAAATACAAGCTCGTCTGCTGTCACAAACCCTGACTAGTCTGAGGATCAGATTAGATAATGGCCATACTGCAATCAATAATGATCTTCTTCAATGGTCTTCTTTTAATCACATTATATTAATCATGTCAGGAGATTTGTGATGTTAAAAATACATCAGGGAGCTTTACACCAATTCACTACCTATTCTATAATGATCCATTTTGACCTTGTTGAGGGGCGTCAACATAACTTATATTGAAAAAATACAATACACCAAGGTTATGCATTGTTCAATAGTATGTATTTGATGCTGCTATGCTTGTGCCTAATAGACGGCACAAAAGCATTTCTTTTAACTCCACGGACTGTGAGCAACTTAAGCTGCCTCAGAAAAAAATTCCACATCCAAAAATATATCAAACAAGTTTATTATAGAGGTTATGGCTCTTTGAATATTTCCTTTTTTTATTTTTTTGTTATACTGTGCGAGACTTTGATCTGGCCAGAGTGAGTGATTTGAATGTTTAAAATGGGTGGAATGCACGATATAATCAGGTCTGTAAAGAGTTGACTGAGACGATACTAGGCTACGTAAGCGGGCTATGTTTCACTCTGATCCAAAGCTTTTTCTGTATTTGGGCCAAGTATGCTTACAGTGACTGAAAATAGGCTACACAGCGCATTACCTCAGAAAAACAAGAATTGCCACCAGTGACACATTTAAACGACAGAATTCAGGATCACCTTTAAGCCGCCTTTCACAACCAATACGTCTCAGGTTTCACTTGATTAAATGCTGATAGTTTAATCAGCTGTGTCTCCGTGATTCAAGAGGGAAGAGGAAAGTGGTATTATGAGTACTTACCTAATGAGGTAATGTTTAACTTCCTGAAATCTACAAGCTCTTTTTGTTTGAAGTTTTTGTTACAACACCATATTAGACTTTTACTTGTTTCAAAAACAAAGCCCAGCATGATCAGTGATGCCACAAGAGCAACCAAACAACAGAAAAATCTGGGTACATCCAACCAGATCTCCCAGTGATCTTGTGGGACCATCTCACTGACTTCTCCATCATCTCACCGTCACAACTTTATCATTTATCACACCTAAACAAACTACAGGAAAAACACGTTATTAGCAGCAGCAGCTCGTCTCCCTCTGCGCAGCTCACCTCATTATTAATCAACACAGCTGCCTGACAGATTTTATGGCTGACCATTGTCAGTCATGCTTATGCTACCACTATAAAACACAGGCCCTCTCCAAATCCTGAAATTGATGAATGTATTATTCTCTGCATCACATCCTCACATTAGGATTTCTAAACCCCCCACCTTTTTTCCTCCTCAGCCCCCTGCCTGAGCCCTCTGAATTTACACCAGCTGAAATTTCAATAGCTCGTGCTGGGTGTGGCTTAGAGCTCCACACTGCTCACTGTATCTATACATCAGCACTCCTTGCCTGAATATACTCGGCAGCAGTGTCTCACATGTAAATGCAGCCTTTGTTTGCTCCTCCCCTGCTTTTACTGATGACTGAGCCTGCTTTATTGTTATTACGTGCAGTAAATTCTGTTGAACTTTGAGCATCCATCTTGACAAGCATGAGCAGAAAATGTACGCAAGGTAAATAATGCACCAGGAGAAAGGCAAAAACTGCACCAGAATTGTGTGTTAGTAATCCATACACACATAATGAAATGTATGTAGAATTTAAGAAGAGCATCCTTTAGGCATACTTCTTCTTTTTTTACAAGAATGTTCCAGTATGTGTTTAATTATACTCATAAAGCAGAAAAATGTTATAAATGAAGTGAAGAGGCACAGAGAGGATTTGTTTTGGGGGCTTAAAGAAAGAAAGGAATTTGATGTTAAGAAAACAGATTCACTGCTTTCCCTTCACTTAACATTCCGTGAGAACCCTTGTAAATTGAAGATTGATTTTTTGTGTCCTTCAAACATATTTTATGATGTAAATTTCCTCCTCGTTATTGCTATTCTACAGGCCAAAACTGACTTTAAGCAACAGATTTACAGGTTATGAAATCAGAGTTTACTGCAGCTCTATCTCTGGGCTGAAATGTGTGTGTAAATCTCTTTAGGTATGCTGGTACACTGACAGGGGGTTTACCCACTGCAGTGGCATATGTCACTTTTTTAATTCAAGCTCATTAAACGCCACAGTGGTTAGGCTCCGGTTGTGTTAAAAGAATTTCTACACTGCTGTGGGGAGGGAAGGACCTGATCAAAGCTCTACTTACTGGATTATTTTTAAAAATAACGAGCATTTCGGGGCTTTACGGAACAGTATTAACGGCTGCGATTACATACCCAATCTTGGCCTTCTGCTTGGGCTTGGAGGAGGGTACGATGCAGACCTTCCTAGAGACCTTCTCTTTCGGCCGTGCTTTGTTTCCTTTGTGCTCACGGTCACGGTGGCTCTTGTGCTGTGATGAGGAGCTGGGGAAGCTCTCAGGGCTCATGACTCTGGGGATGTTCTTCTCCCCGCGCTGCCGGGCCTTGGCAATCGCCTCTGATATTATTCTGTTTGCTTTCTCCTGCTTGTCCTGTAGATTTGATTCCATCTGGTGATGCATCCTCCGCTGCGACCTCTTCTCGGCTGGAGAGCTGGATGAGGATGAGGACGATGACGACGAGGAGGAGGATGATGAGCTGCTCTTCATTGGGGGACTGAGGACCCGTACCTGGGTAGTGGGACCATTGGCATTCTTTCGAGGCTAAGCAAGGAGGGAGAAAAACACGGAGAAGGATAATTAGTGTTAAAGCACTAGGTGAAAACATCTCATAAAGAAAACTACAAACACGATGTCACACATTGTAGTTGCCGTAGAAGGTCCTATTAGCACACAGACCTCAAAAGGTGACCCTTGACCTTTGAAGCAGAGCAGAGTGAAGGACATGTTGTGGATAATGCAGCTGATCGAGTGCTGCATGCACTGATTCAAGTCTCAGCACTTCTTCATCATGCAGTTTTGAACACAAAGAATAAAAGAGCAATCCTTTACTCAGATTTGGTATTCAGTGTTGAAGGTTTTAAAGGTGTTTTTTGGCATTATGATTTATGTTTTCAATTTGTGTCTCGGATCATGAACCATCAAGTCAAGTTAACACTATGAAAGCTATAAGTAGGTGTTTCATCGTGTTGGCGAAACGTATGAGGCCATTATGGAGTCAGACAGCTCAGCTAATGTATGAATAATACAGGAAAACATTAATTCACTTCAGAGATGACGGTGTAAGCTGATTGAGATGTCGTTTCACCGCAGAAGGATGTAAATATTCCACACCCATCCTTTCATACAAATACAATATACTGCGATGATGTGAGGCGACCACTGCAACTATCACTCATTGAGAAAAAACACCAACCACTGGAGGCTGTACAGACATGCAGAGCGTGTTGCTGTCCCCATCACAGATGCTGGGGGTGGGGGGTGGCCCGCATAGCTCTGCATGATGCTCACTTTAGCTCTCAACCTCCCACGAAACACTAAGAGCAGACTTTCACTACAAGAAATGCCCATAGTTCCTCACAAGGATTCATTTAGATCACGTCCCTGATCTAAGCACTCTCACACCATGTGACACCAACACTCAGTGAGCGCAAAGCTGAAATTCTTTTCAGTGTCAGCCGTTCAAAAGCTAGAGTAAACACCAACACAGTGTCGCAGGTTACAGTGAGCCTCGTAGACATGAATAATCCAACCTGGCTGATACATGATAATACGTGAATAATAGATGGTGTGACTGCAGTTATGCCTACACAAGCGCCTTGAGGTGGGCCTTGGGCCCGGCAGAGAGGGAACCCATAAATGGATGACCTAATCTAAAAATGTGTTGTGTATGCCTACATGGCCTCAGCACAGGCAGCTGCTTTTTTTCCACACAGCTAGCTAAGTAAAGAGAATTAGTTTGAACCTCACCAACAAACTGGGGGAGGGAGTTGAGTAAGTAGCAATTCATTTGAAAGGAAGGGGTGAAACACAGTCACACACGCACACACAAGACCTGCATTATGATCTTCACGTGTGCAACAGCGCTGAGGCTATTAGGAAGATATTTACTGATTCTTACTGGAATGTTCCCATTCAAGTAAAAAGGTAAAAAAAAAAAATAAAAAAAAAAGAGAGGGGGAGGGGTTGAAAGTAATGCTTCAGAGCGGAAGAGCAGAAGAGCACATGAAAAAGGCAGCAAGCGGAAGAAAAAAAATGAAAATAGGCTCCTATCAGAGAGAGAGAGAGAGGGAGAGAGAGAGAGAGGGAAGGAGAGGGAGAGAAAAGATAAAATGCACCAAATCTGAGAGCACTGCAGCTGTGTAATACATCTATAAATAACTGAAATTACAGCCTGCCAGCACTGCAGTGATTTCAATCTCTCGAGCAGCACGTAGTCCCATGGAAACGGTGGGGACCATTACAGCCTATGAGAAGGTAGAGTGAGCTCCATTTGGGGCGACCAGCTCTCCCTCGCTCTCACCCCCTCATTTCCACATGTAGTGAGTGCTCTGCTGACTGACAGGTTCAACTCCTAGAGGACACGCGCAGGCACACACTCTCACACACACACGCACTCACACAGCGTTCACTACACAAAGTACAGTGAGGAGCAGCTCAGGGAGAGGAATTCAGAAGAGTACAGGAATGGGATGTATGGAATGAGCAGACAGTGGGGGTGGGGTTGGGAAAGTGTGCCTTGATACGGTCTAGCACAGCAGAGCATATGAGTATGGAGGGGAGGAAAATAAAGCAGCAATGAGTTCAAGATGGCGGCAGTGCAGCATGAGCCAGTAGCAGAGGAGGTTGTTCAGTTCCTGCCGGCCCCTCCTCCCTCCCCACCACCCCCCCGTCCCTCCCTCCTCCCAGATCTCAGAACAGCTCACTTACCCTTCCTCTTGGCCTCTTCACTGTAGACATGGTGTTTTTTTTCTTCCTCTTTCCTCCCCCCTCTCCAACCGGCTAACAAAAGCCTTGCCCTTTCGCCGGGTTTTTTCCTCTCTCTGTTGCTCGCTCAGGCTTTCCCCTTTTTTACAAACACACTCACTCTTTTCCCCTTCCAACAGTCGTTTTCTCTCACTCTTCCTAGAGCCGCGCTGTCCCCCCCTCCCCTCCCTCGCTCCTGGTTTTGCCTCCCCTCCTCCTCCCCGGTCAGCTTCTCTCCTCAGGCAGTGCGAGAGCGCCGGAGCCGTTCGTCTCCTCCTCCCCCAGCGGGCAGGGCTCAAGAGGAGCGCATGGGAGCTCTCTCTCTCTCTCTCCCTCTCTCTCTCTCTCGCTCGCTCTCTCGCCCTCGTTTGTCTCTTCACAGGGTGATGAGGGAGCAGCGCTGTGGGCGGTAGAGGAGGTGCGTGGCAGTCCAGGAAGCTCTCATTCTGCTGCTGCGTGCTGCTTCGCCGTCGTCCGGCTTCATCCAAGTCTCCCTCACTCTTTCTCAGTGTGTGTGTGTCAGAGTTGCCTTACCCTGCCTCCTCTCTCTCCTCCCCTCTCATTGATTCCTCTTTCCGCCTGCCTTTCGTGTGCGCTCTCCGTTCCCTCTGAGCCGTTTCCTCGTGTTTCTCAGTCTTTCTCACTCTTTTCGCTCTGCTGTTTCCCCTTTAGCACCTCTCCTCGCCTTCCCCACCAACCAGGTAGGTTATTCCATTTATTGCTCACAAAAAAAAGGCTTTTGTGTCAGCTTGCTTGCTTGTTCGGATGGTTGTTTTTTCCTCCTTTTCCCCACTTGTCTTTCTCCTCGTTCTCCCTCGCTGCCCTCCCCTTCTCCCTGGCTGGGGCGTGTGTGGCAAGCTCGAGACTCTGGCAGGCAGAGCGGCGGAAAATGAAAGCACAAAGCAGCAAAATGCATCAGCATGAATATTAGAGATGTCGTTAAAACCCAGACTCGTTTTTCACTCTCTCTCTCTTGCTCACTCACTCGCTCTCTCACTCTCTCACTCTTTGTAGGGAAGTAGGCCAGCAGATGGTGCTAGCAGTTATTACATTAACTTTCACAACTTAACCCCCAAAGTACTGGATTTCGCCCACACCACAGATTGTCAACATTGACGCTTTATTTTGGACCCGTGAAGGTCACTGCTGATGATTTGCTGATTGGTTTGTGGAGGAACGTCACACTCAAATGTTTAGATAACAAACTCCCTCTGAACACAGCATACAGCAGACTTTCTTTTCCTTTACTCTGTAAGATACCATATCCAGGATCTAATGGTTGACATGTAACCCGTCTAACCTTAATCCTGGAGAGGTCAAGGCCTTGTCGGCCTGTTACAACTGAAAAAAAAGTGGAGAAACTGTGATGTTTCTGTGCCCCAGAAGAGATCTTGGAGGAGCCGACCAGCTTCTCAGGGGACTCCTGTCACCATAATGCAGGAGCCATGTGCACCGGCTGGCACATGGTATTGGGAGTATGCAGAGACACAAGGCTGGCCTCAAGCCAGGTGCAGAGCAAAGCACTACTGGGTCAGGCCTGAGTTCCCAACAGATACCCCATCAGCTTTAAAACCTTTCTTCATTCTGCCAGATCAGCTGCTGAGAGGCTTCTTCCCAGTCAAAACACTGTTCGCTTTGCATGCAGCTGCCCATAAGTCAGCTGTACAGTCCCGGACAGAACTGCTGCCTGTGCAGCAAGAAGCCACAAAGGGCAAAAGCTTTGGTTTAAAAACAAGAAACACAATGAGTGGGGATCTAAAGAGAAATCATCATTCAAGTCAATACACATTACCTGACAGGTGAAGCTGATCATGCACTATATACACACACATATACAGAGAGTGTATCTTCCACAATGTCCCTCTTGTTGTTTTCTTTGAAGGGTCTAACGTCTATAAACGAACATATGTTATATTGTTTTATTTTTGTTTTATGTATCATATTGCTTTATTCCCTCTCAGCCCGCATGGTGTGAATTATGTGGGTGAACTGTGCCGGCTCCAAAACAATATGACCAAAGATTTTATGTTGAGCAGATAACCTCAATAAAGTTTCAAGCAGCTGACCAACTGGAATGGTGTGGTTAATGTGTCTATATTCAGTGTTTATGTGTGTAAAGAAGAAGAGGGGGAATCAACACTAACAGCCAGGTGTGATCTTTGCTGCGAAAGCTCTCTCATTATCACACTCAGGTGCGCAGTTTTGCGTTTTACAGCTTTATATCTCCTACAGAGACAGAGACTGCCATGTGATCACAACAATGGCCTTCCTTTCCAAGTGTGAGCGGCCGTAGATCCACCTGCCAGGCCAGGCCTTGGACTCTGGACTTTAAAACAGACCACATGCTTACTGAGAGCTGAGCTTCCTCTCCAAGCTAAACATATCCACCTACAGATAATGCCCACCTGGGTACTGTGGTAAGGGGTGAGCTTCGACTGTACACACAGTAGCAGGCACTTGTTCTTTTCCCCAAGTTATGATTATAAAATCTCCTCTTCTCGCATTAACAGTTTGACAGAAAAGTGTTCATTATTAGGTGTACTTGGTTATATCCTCTTAAATCTCAATAACGCTGAACCATAAAGTCTGGAATAGGTGAAAAACACCTTCACTCAAAAAGTGGTGAGTATCATCTATTTCCTGTAATAAAAATGAATACCTTCAGGAGAGAGGTAGGCATTTAGGAAGTTTGAATGACACCTCCTTTGAAGGAGTTAATCATATTTTTCCATTATTGCAGAATAAAACAATCCTTTTTCACGGGTAAGATGAGCGTGTGTTTCGAAAAAGGAGAGAAAGAAAGGCACAGGAAAGAAAATAACAGTCAACACATGCTCCTACAGTCACATGGCACACAGCCACTTGGCAACTAAACAGTTAATATGCAAACAAGTCTGGCAGCTCTGTATGAGGGGGTGTGGCCTCGTTTTAGAATAGAGGAGGGAGGGCAGAGGAAAAGGAGGGGAGGGGAGAAGAGGAAGGGGAGGAGAAAAGGAGGGCTGGTTAAAGGAAGCAAGAGGGAAAATTTTGTGTGTGTGTGTATTCGTGTGTGAGAGAGTGTGTGTGTGTGTGTAACGAGGCATGGTGGCTTTAGAGGCACAGGTGTCTGTCTCAGTACACGCCATTAGTTCCTCATCAAAGGGACTGTATTAGCTAATAAGTGCAGCTCTTTTTTTCCTCAACAGTACTACAGTGAGAGTCTCCTCTGAGTCACCATTAGGAAAATGAAAGCCTAGAGCTCACACAGGCTGAAAATTACAAGATGGCTAGCACTCACCGGTGCTTCAGAGACCACACTGAGCTTCCACTTTCTCATACACAGAGATCTGATAATTTCACAAAGAATTTCATCAATAGTAAGTCATGGAGTTGAAGTCACAGACTTAAAGTCACTTTACGTTGGGAAACACCTCTTGAAAGGATACCACAAAAAACAAAGATAATATGCAAACATTAGACTTGATCGTCATGTTTAAACACCTTCACCTTGAACCTTTGTTGAGCCTTTTTCCTCACTCTTCACACTTACTGTGAAAGATTTCTCAGTGCCGTTAACTCACAATAGACTTGGCCTTTGGTCGTCGTCTCAGAGATAAAAATATCGCAAAGGCAGGCCTAATCACCGGATCTCAAACCTATGGCTTTGTTGGTAAAACTATTAAGTATAGGTGTGAAAAGAAAGATAAGGCCCCACTAATTAGGCCCGTGACTATGGGCCAATGTGTCTCCACACTGGAGTGTAAAAGCAGCAGCAGCAGGGCTGATAAATGAAAGGAGACGTGATGCACAGCAATGCCTCCTCAACCAATTAAATACAGCACCATGCATTAATGATTCTTTATTCTGGGCCAAGAGTAGCTGGGCCGAGCATGTTGCCCTGCAGAGAAGCTGCTGCAAGTCTATCAGAGCATTATTACAACAGTCTGGCCTGCTCCACTGTGAGCACACAGCCTCAGAACAGCTATGCATGAAGAAACATGGTAGTCAAGATGAGAACACAGAAAAGGTGTGGGCTGCTTGTAAAAAAGATTTTTGGAGGAAAACAACAGAATAATGTTTTCATTTATCTGCTGCTGTTTTACTCTCCAACTGATCAAGGAAAGCATACCAGTGACTCTGCTGTGTAGTCATAACAGAAAACATTTCAACTTCTTTCAGCATCACAAAGCTAACACGAGGTTTCCCACACTTTGACCATAACTGGACAGGCAGACCGAGAGTATTTTTGGTCATACAAGTGAATTCCCATATGAGATCGCCATACACCATCCATTTATTAGACAGGCTCTATTGGTTTATCGTTTTCTGTCCTTTTTATCTAATTAACTGGAGCACCTGACACATATTCTGCTGCAGGTTTTTATACAGAGAGAGAGAGATGTCTGACAGCACATCTCTCCTGTTTTTGATAAAGATGCAATTTACCGCATTAAATATGAAACTTTTTCAAGAGGCTTTTGAACCACCATCCTGACAGTGCCTCTTTCAGGGGAGACCTTGTGTATTTCAGCAACAACAACAAAAAAAAGCCAAACCATCTTTTGCACCGAACACAACAGCATGGTGACGCAGCAGAGGAGTCCAGGTGTAGTCCCAACTTGGCAGAGACATTTGGCCCATTATAAAACAAAAACTACAATGACGGTGTCTCTGTATTGTACTGTACAGCAGCTGAAATCCTGAATGGTACAAAATTTTACTTTGAAAACTCAAGAGACTTGTCTACTGAGTTCCTAAATGTTTACAGTGTTGAAAAAAGAGGTGATGCAACTCATTGGTAAACTGGGGCCTGTTTTGAATATGGCATTAAATTTAAAATGAGAACATAAAAAAAACCTGATAAAAAAAACAGCAAAATATTTAAGTATCAAAATATGATTCAGGACAGTTTTGGGATGGTGGTAAAATTAAGAGGCCTGTGCTTTTGTATCGCACTATGACAGCCATGCCTTCTTAAAATGATAACAGGTTTTCCCATCCTAAATGACAGTGAACATAAAGCATCCATAATGTGTAGAATAATGCAAAATTACACCAACAGGCTATCAGCATTATATTTTGGCTAGGGCTGACCTATGATTATCAGTAACAGCATCAGCCAATGAAAGTCAATAGTTGATAAATAATTTGAATGATAACCAATCGAATTCTGTTTTATCAACTTTTAACACAGCGTCCTAACTTTTTTAATACTGGTGCTGCATTCTATGGTGCCGTGAATATTTCATCATTACATGCCTTACACTTTTGTCTAAAGACACACAGTAACATGATTGCAGCTCAAATGCAAACACCCAGTGTCTTCCCCCTTCTTCGGGGTAAAGATATATGTAAATGCCTTGTAAATAAAGCAAGAGTACAGCAGATTAAAGTAACCAATGAGTACACTTTGAGCTGGGAGAACATCCTTGCTGCAGTCTTAAGCGACTCCAATCCAACAGTCTTTAATGATGACGGCATATTAGCTCTTAATTATGTAATTAGCTAATTTATTCAGCTGTTAATCAAGTTCAGCATAACTCCTAACAAAAAAAGGTTCATGATTGCTGAGAGATCCGTGTGAGGTGTTACAGGTGCAGCACGTTGTACTTAATTGTCTTGCTGGGACAGAACTGAACACTAGGGGGTGACTGTGAGGAGAGAGCAGCATGAGAAGGAGAGAAGACGTCTGCCATCATCACCTTTGTGTGGTAGCTGCTATATCAGAGACAGTACAGGAAAAACACACATTTCTTAAATTTTAAACCCAGTTAGAGCAGTCATAAATAACCTGCTGTACCATCTGACAAGCCCTGGTGTTATTGATTTAGTCCAGTTACTTCAGGGCAAGTCTTAAGTCTTTATTTAAATTTGCTTCCATATAAAGCTCAACTGGATCACCAGCCTCAGAGAGACAAACAGCTGGGACTCAGGTTTGATAGTTCGTCAATCAGACCCAGTAATGGAGAAGAGCAGTGATTTTTCAAACGAGGCCTTCTACCGCTCTTGTTCCTTTAAGCGTCGACTCAGAGGGTAGTCACTCAGCAAGATCCGAGATGATATTTTAGGGGTCAGCATGGTGCGCAATAAAGAGCAAGCATCAGCCAAAGGGAAAGAGAGATGCCATCCATCCATAGAGGGACACTCTTCACAATTAGCAGCTGATTCCTGATTCACTGATTTACTGAGCAGCAAACAGTGGTGCCTAGTTTCAATGCAAATCTCCTCTTTTAAAACACTAATAGACTTTTGTTTAGAGGTGACTGCTGCAGCTTTCATTCAAAATCAGTTCTGCCTTTTTACCGCAACTTAACTCTCTGAATTGCCCCCAAACGATAAATGAATTCGTAGTTGGATGCTTTTTTTCTCTTAGAGGGGAAAATTTTGATTAATCATTAACATTTTTGTTCATGAATATTTTTTTACACAGTCCTTTGTAAAATCAAAACACCACTTCTTGCTCTGAGTAGTTTAAGCTGCCACCAGTCCTGTTGCTGAATACAATAATATCATAACCAGAGAAAAAGTGGCAAAACCTATAACAACTAAAACCTCAAAAATTACAACTACTGTCTTAACAATCAAAAAATAGTAAATTGGTGAAAATACTTTTTTAAAATTATACTCTCCTGCAAACAAAACTGACCTGAAAGTACTGTTGGCCCTCTAAACTAGTGACAGGTGTTCTATGATTCATCTGCCCCTCAGGAAAGAGATTTGCATATTGAGCCACCCAATTTTTTTTAATTTTTTTTTATCTATATAGATAATATGCTGTGTTACAAATAGAAACAGTAAACCACCTCCACCATGTCTTGTTTTAGTCGTGGATGTTCTGTGTAATGACGCAGCACGCTGAGAGATGGTACAGCAGGTCAGACACCAGGCAGTGATGTGAAGCTGAATTGTGCAAAACAAGCAAGCCGGATGATGCCATTCATTAACGGCAACATCAGTTCAAACTAAAGAGAGGAGCTGAGAGGAGGTCCCTGAGGATGTGAGAGAGGGAGCGAGAGCAAGAGAGAGGGAAAAAGAGGGAGAGAGAGCGAGCCAGACAGAGACCGTGAGCAAGGGGAAGGATGAAAAAGAAGGGAATTCAGAGAGGGGCTGACTGCCAGACCTTTACAACTCCTTCATTATCGAAGCGGCGCAAACTGAGAGCAAGGCCAACGCCGGCGTAAAAAAGCAACTCTGCACACAAGGAAGACAAGGCGAGTCAGTAATCGTCCTGCAGCCTCGAGGATAGGATGAGGCAGGGATTCCTCTTCCCCTGCTCTGATTTCAATCTCCTGCTAAATGGACCAAACTGTCTGTGGAGTAAAGCTAGGCTGGAATAGTAGAGGCAATGCAAGTTTCAAACAACAAACAAATGAAAATTTATGACCAGAGAAACCACAAACACATCAAATTTCACTTTGATTCGATAACAGAAACCAGCTAAAACTGTGAGACAGACAGCTGGTTTGAAAATGTTGAGTTGTCTCTTTAAACCAAAATGTCTGGGTTTTTTTAAAGCACAATTTTGACTGTCATGCTCTTTTCTGTGATTTATTTGTGGATGAGAGGAGATGAAGATTTTGCAGCCTTAAGTGACAGAGGAAGCTGTTCAAGGAGGACTGATTTAATTTGGTATCATTTGGTTTCTGCATTTCATCCAATTGTGGCTGTTAATACTCTCAAATCCACTCATGTGAGTACAGGCACTCGTGGTGACAATCAGAGTGGCGGCTCAGTGTGACACAGATGACACGCCTCCAGTGATGACAAAGAAAACATTGGATGAAAAAAAAGAAAGCCAAACGTTGTTCTTTTGACTGATTATAAAACTGAGTGTGAATACCAGTGATGCATCTTCTTTTTTTTTTAACTTTACCCATAGTATATTTTTACACCACAGTGTTACTATTAAAGGAAACTAATCAGATGCCTTATCACAAAACACCACTTACACATGTACAGGAAATGAATCAGATCAAATCAGAGCTACCACACTGTCGAGGTGCAAAATTAGAAAGTCTCAGGTAAGCTTGAATCTGGGTAATTAGTAATTTAAAACCAGAGGAACCCGAAACAAATCAAATTTCGCATTGATTTACAAAAGATAACAGAAATCAACTAAAACTGTGAGAAAGACAGATGGTTTGAGGAACACTGAGTTGTCTCTTTAAATCAAAATGTCTGTTTTTTTTTCAAGCACAAGTTGACTGTCATGCTCTTTTCTGTGATTTATTAGTGGACGGAAGGAGTTAGTTAACGGCTCTTTATGTTAAACTATAATACTGTGCTAATACTGTTTTTAAAGTGAATTTGGCAAAAATACCATTGCGGCTTTATTTGAACATATTTAGAAAAAAAATGTTTCAGCACTATTACGCTTGCAACGCCTTAGTATTCAAAGTGTCAATTGTAATTCCGTTTCTGTATCTTTATAATTCAATGGACTCTGGGTCTCTGGACAGCACAATCAATTTTAAAGAAACTTTAAAACTGTGAAAATCTTATCATGTGAGTTCAGAGTATTTTTTATCCCCTTTTTTTCTGCTTTACAGAATCCAGACTCGGATTAAACATTAAATTGATCTGGATTATATTTGAATTAAACTCAGGCTCAATAGAGTAAAATGTTTATGACTAGTTAAATGTTATACAAAACTAAATGTGCACAAGCAGCAAATAACTTTAACAGGGTGTTACTCAAATTTAACATCCAACACTTTATAGACAACATTCTCAAACGTATGCTCTCCAACTACTGAACACTGTGGGCAATGACTCAAAAAGAGACAGTGATCTTTACCGTTAATCTGTTCTACTGTGTCGCTAACTTAGAATCTGAAGTTTCCAGACATGCATGACTTAATCAACCTTTGCATGTTGCCAGTATATAAAGAAACACTGTTTTCTTCCGTTTTATGAATCATTTCCTACTACACACAGTGGAGCTCTCACAGCAAAAAGCTACATCAGGCTAACGGAGCTATTCCAGCTCCTATTGAAGAGATTGGTGTGTTGTTGTTACACTAGTGTTGGGACAAAGCACATTTAAATCCTCAAAGCGAAGAAATTCAAGGCGGACTGCACAATATTTGACACCTGTTTAACCACGTATAATGCAGCGCTTTATCAAGATTAAAAACAAGCATACATTACAAACAAGAAGAGTGGATGAGGGGAACTTTTAATGAATTATCTAAATAAATCCTAAAGGCTTTAAAAAATGTCATCCAGCTATTTTTTAAATCTCTACTTCCAATATTGTGTTTTTTACTCCGTTTATCCAAATTTACTATTTTTGTTGGCCTGTAAGGCAGTACTGTAACTGAGCTCACTATGAACAGAGTGATGACGGATACATGGAAAAAAAGCTAGCCGCTGTGATCTTTCTTTTTCAGCAGTTGACGCTGAAACGATTGAGTAGTTGTGTCAACAGGACTCAAGTGTTATAGAATGCAATCGTGACACTTGATAAACAAAGTCTTGACTTACAAGGCTGGCGTCCATGGCAACTAGCTAATGACTTCCTACTGACATGAACCTGTTTGCTGATCTTAGAAATCAGTAACCAGTAAGCCAACCGTCGTCTCTGTTGACAATGTGACCGACATTAAGTTCTGTCAAAGTCAAACTGTGTAAAAGAAACATGTCTCAAGTCCAAGAGAGCAGCTGAATGAAGGAGCTGTAATCTAGAGAACTTTATCAGATTTTTACTCATTATCCAGATGTTTTATGACATTATTTTGTCAAATATCCTTTCCTTACGCCACAATATGAAACTCATTGTGCCACTTGAAACCACAAGGACAAAGGGGTCATTGCATTTCTCCTTCGTGCTGTTTTACAGTTCTTTGTTGAACTCTGAACTAAGACTAAATCACAATTGGTTCCCATTTCATCTTCCTTGCGTGAGTGTTGAGTTTTCCAAAGCCAAGGGACACTTAGGTGGTCTCAGCTTCTTTGCCGGTCAAATGTCAACAAAGAACCAGTCAAAGAAGGTTGTGTCATGACACAACCAAAAAAAACATTCCAGTCACATACTCTCAAAAAGTCCAACCATATTTGACTGCTGAGCAAACACTCACCCAACCATCACCCCTAAAAAATATTCAAAGCCGTTTAATCCCCAGAGAAAAAGGCAAGAGAGAGGGGAAGGACAGCGAAGCTGAATAAAAGAGCATACTTGAAATTCAGACCTACTGTGCACTTTGGGCTGGCAGCTTTCCCACATGCTCCTGACACACTCGATCCAAGTACAATTCCCTCCTCCCTCTCTCTCTCTCTCTCTCTCTCTCTCTCTCTCACACTCACTCTCTCTCTCTCCCCCAGCTCCTCCCCCGCCTCCTCCACTGAGCCCTCCTCTTCCAACCCATAGCAACGACCGCCTGACTTCCTGTTTACCTCTGACCCCTTTCGTTATCCCCCGCCTCCCGCCTCTTATCTGGCAGGCCTCCAAACAGACAAGCCAATGGGGCCGGATGCAAACAGACAGAACACTTGACAGAGAGAGCACGCCAGAGAGGGAGAGAGGGAGAGGGAGAGAGACAGAGGAAAAGAGAGAGAGAGAGAGAGAGAGAGAGAGAGAGAGAGAGAGAGAGAGAGAGAGAGAGAGAGAGAGAGAGAGAGAGAGAGATAGAGAGAGTGTGTATGGATGTTGGGGGAGGTGATCAGAGAAAGTGTGTGAATGACACAGCCTATCACCATGCAGCCACTGAAGCAGCAAGTTTCCCGAGGGTTTTTGTATGCGCACATGCAAAATGCGTGTGTGTGTGTGTGTGTGTGTGTGTGTGTGTGTGTGTGTTGTATGTGGGTGGTGGGGTGAGGGCCCGGGTGATGCACGGTGTCAAGTTTCAGGGCTGATTATGGCATAGCCTGCTCAGTCTGTTAAAGAGTTATATAAACCTGAGAGAGGTCAGGTAGGAAGGTGTTATATCAAACACTTATACACTGCCAACCCTTCTTCCAAGAGCACATGAACATATCCTAAGTCACTTATTTGTGACACAGCTCAGAGGCCAAGGCAAGGTAGCGAGCAGTGAGCAGTGATACCCAGTCTGATAATAAATCTAACCCAGCAACACAAGCAGGCAGGGAGGAGGCCACTGCTCAGTGTCACTGCCAGGGGGGCTGTGGTGGCGAGCAGCTCAGGCCATCAGTATCCATCAGTCTCCATTACCGTCCATGTTTTTGTTCTGGTCAGCAAAAGAAGCATTTGCACCATTTGAAGCATGATGGAAAGTACAGAAACTTTGAGTTAGTATCAGGGAATAGATTGCAAAACAAGTCAGTGAAAGAGCTTTCGTAGAATACAAGAGGGACTAAAGAGAAATGTAGAGATGTCCAAGGATAGAGGAAAGCTGAATGCGACTAAAAATCATATCGAATCAGAAATACTTGACTCTCCAAGCGACAGCAAGGCCAAAAGTCAACAGAGAAAGACTTTCAATTGTAAATCTATGCAAGTCAAGTCTCTATTAGTGCATTTTATATGTGAAGCATGAAAATATCCACTCAGCTATGCTCGAGTCCTTTTCAATATAGTAAAAGATAAACATCATTGAGGAACAGCTATGCAGCACTCATTCAAGAGTGAAGCAGTCCATTCAGTCAGAGGTTTCTTGTGTCCAAACAAACACAATGGCACATGTGACTTTGAATATGGCTCCTTGTGCACCGATTCACTCCGTAGGACTGATACCAGAATGCTGGTTTGTGTACGGCAAGAAGAGGTGTTTTCAGAGTGCTTTTGAGTGTGCTGTTGCCCCACAAATCTTCAGAACCAGTTTCCCCTATGCCTTCAGGGCTTAGTTTAATTTGTAGCTTTATATAGCTCAAACAGATCCGGAGGGATTGTGATCAAGGAAACAAGACACAAGACGTAAGGAAGACACAGATCTCTCATTGACAACAAACCCCGACTGCATGTTCATGGTTCAGTCTAGAGGAAAAAGTCCCTCAAAGTAAGGCTGGGCAGAATAGACTTTAAATAGTATCTCTGATTATCTCTTTAAATTAGTTCTATATTGCTGCTATTGCAGCTTACGAGCAGCTGTTTCCAGCTTTCAGTTATCTCGTGCAACTTGCAGCGCTACACACATTTCCCAGTTGGCAGCCTGCCTCAGTAGAGATGCTGTATGATACAAACCGTACCACCATGCCACAAACTTCAGGAGGTGATGGTGGTTTGCTTCAGATCAGACCCTGCAAAACTAAGCTGCTTACAGACAATGAAGAAAATTCTTTGGCAGAAAAATCTTTTTTTTTTTTTTTTTTAAATCTGGACCAGCATATGCCGCATTGTTTTACCCATTTCTGAAGACAATTCTTGTGTTGCTGAGAAATGCAATAGGGGTGTCACACTATGGGGGTGACACATGGGGGCTCTTTTCCAGACCTTTATAATATCATGGAATTTTAATTCTGCCCAGCTGTAATAATGTAAAGTGTGATAACAGCAGTAGTTTTTAAGAGATCATATTAGTTACAGAACAGTTTCTGAAACCTCAACACTTTTGTTTTCATCAACACCCTCTTAAATCCATTTTAACACGAAATTGACACTAATTACTGTGAGAAGAGCCATTAGCTCCAGCTATCTCAGCTAACTGCATTACAATTGTGTGAAAGCATGACCTCTACACACATCAAGCATCAATTCGCGTCAAAGTGTGCACATGCCTGGTGAGAAAGCCTTTTATTCTTAACCTTATTTTTTAGTTGTTGTCGCCCAAATTTAAAGATCCACTCTGATGAAAATCATGCTTTTCTTGTTGTCTACTTGTTCATATGGCATTTCTCTGATGCTAGAGGACACATCGTGAGAAAAATCACATTTCTGAGTATTTCTTCATTTAAATCGCTGCGAAGCCAGTGTTTCCCCTAGAATTTTTTTCAGCTGTGGTGGTGGTGGGGTCATTGTTACCCCCACTCTCTTGCTGCTCCAGGAACTACACTGTTACATTCACATTACGTTACCCGTGATACTCGCAATATAGACCGTGTATAAGCTTACACGTTACCCTTCACATTAGTGGAAGAGGGTCCAACAGGATTTGATGCACTCGTTGATGACTCATAACAAGTCGAAAATAACGTTGTGTGTTGTTGTGCTCACACAGCGCAAGTAGAAATCATTAGTGCCGCATTGATATTAATGCTACTAACGCTATTAATGCTACTCGCTATATAGACCGTGTATAAGCTTGAACATTACCTTTCACGTTGATAGATGCGGTACGCCACGATCAATTGCATATAGGGGAAACCCTGGAAGTTCTCACAGACCCAAACAGCAGGTTCAGACACAGTGAGATTTCCTCTGTCACAAATCCAAGCTCTGCCCCCACTCTGCAGGCCAGATTCTGAGAAGTAGAGAGGACGGTCGCAGAACAAGTGTGTACAGCAGCTGATTGCAATGCTCGTGAGAAAGCTAATTGTGATGTTAGCTTTCATCCTGCCCCAAAAGACATTAGTGTCTGAGAGCTGCATAGCTCCTATATTACCTGCCACTTCTACTACACCAGCAATGTTAAGCTACAAGCTAGCATGAAGAGGAGTGTGCAGAGCATCATTGTCTCCAGCTGCGACTCAGAGGCGAATTGCTTATGAGCTACTGGAGCTTCACAGAAGAAAAGCCCTTGAAAATTACACAGGTAACATGATTTTGGCCAAAAAAATCCTAAATACAACAACTTACTGTCAACAAAGTTTTGACAAACTTGTACGATCTCAAAATTCTCTCTTCTGTCACCTCAACATGCACAAAGTCTAAAATTTGTGGCTATCTACAGCATAAAGCTACACTGCTGACTCCAATGAGAACAACTGAGAGTTTCATACTGGCATCCAGCTCAAAAGGGTTGAAAATATTTCCAAAAAAGGCTTTTGTTAAACACTCATCCGTTCATTTGATCCATAGCAATAAAAAGAAAATGTTATTTTTGCCCCAATTTATCTTTGAATATGGTGACCTGGGACAACTGCTCAATCTTCAACTGTGTGTTCTCATCACAGCTGCAGCTGACCATTAAACCATTGGAAATCCTAATTAGCCACATTCACCAAGGGATTGAGGAGTGGGCAGATCCCCTGATGTCTTGCCTGTTCAGCAAACACACTATCAGCGGGCTCTTCACACATCAGTGCACATGAATAGCACAGTCAGCCTGTAAGCATCAACACAGGGCTGAATGTTGACACAGACAGGGAGAGGCTGGCTCGTATGGCTGCAGTACATGGTCACATTTCAATCACGGACCTCTGCAGTGGGTAAATGTCTGCTGTAGATGAGCCTCAGTTGGGTAGACCACCAGCTGTGTTGTCACCTTGCTGTGGTTGTCATTTGTGGGGGACAGAAGGGGCCGTATTCAGCACACAGGTTGTGTTTCGTCTCATGGTTGTGGGTTTGGTTTCACAGGTGAAGGGACCTGATGAGTCTGCTGCTAAATGATGACATTGTTAGAAAAATGTAAAGACTCACTCAGACTGTTACTGTAAAACTATAGGGACTTATGACTTTACTACAACAGGGTAGGTGCAGACTGAAAAGGTGGGTTTGTTTAGGATAATGTCAAACAATACTTTATTGTTGACACTGGAAATTGCAGCAACTCTGTCACTCTGGCAATTTAAAAAAACAGAATTCTTGTGAAAAGACCTGTGAGGTTTCAACATGTATATGAGTCCAGTTTTAGGCTACCTGTTTCCGCCAAATTGAGCCATATTATGTAATTAGTGGTGCGATGTACAGTATGTTAATTAAATAATGGCATAGCTGAAATCAAACAGATATGATCAGAAATACCAGGATGTGTTGAAAACCATGTCTTCTTTGAAGCAAACACACTGTGGACAAACAGGAGATGCGCGGATGCTGCTAGGTTACAATCCAACTGAGGTCCAGGAACCGCCTGAAGCCTGTTACAGCCAGCTAATGCACTCTCCCAACCTCCCCCTCTTCTTTTCTCTTCTCCCTCTCGTGCTCTTCCTCTCTGTCTCTTTCCCTTTCTTTCTTTCATAAGCTCTCCTTTTTTTTTCCATGAACCACCGCTCCCTCCATCTCCTAAAACCCCTCCCCCCATAGTGCTAACCACCCTCCTCCACCATGCTCTTTTCTTCCAACTCACTCTTTCACAAGTGCACGTGCACTCCAACACACGTATACAGACACACAGAAACAGTGGCAGCTACCACAACAGCATGCAACCTCCCCCACACTCCAGCGAGGCAGTGTGCAAGTGCCTCTGGCTTGCCCTGACCCACATCTTGATATAGCCCTAAGTATGCTTACAGCTAAGTCCTGAAGACACTCCTGCCACTCTTAGCCTAATCAGGCCTGACCTGCTGTCGGCACACAGGGCAGATACAGGCCAGGCTGGACAGGCCATTATCATATTCAGAAAGCTTTCAGATGGCTCTAGGTGCTGTCTCTCCACCTCCCCCCTCTCCACCACTGATTGCAGGTTTCCTACCAGACAAGCACTGGAGCTATCTGGAATAGTTAGTTAAAGTTAAACGTTACATGACTGACCAGATTCCCTGCCATGCTGTGATGGGAAGTAAACATAAAAAGCTTCAAGTCAGCAAGGGAATACTCAAATAGTAAAGTAGACTTTTATGCAAAGACAGTGTCTGCATCCCTTGGTTAATTTCACCCTATTTGCACTCATCCTCCAACAGTGTGCATTGTGGCCAAACTACAAAACTTGGAAATTAATGTTTGAAACCGCCCCAAAATGAAGCCGAAACTTATTTTTTTTGCATCACATTACCTTGCCTCCTCTGATCTCCACAGGTCTGGGTTTCTTTTCTTCCTCTCCCCTCTCCTGGCTGGACTTGGCCCAGGAATAGTTGGATTCATCCTGTTGGCTGAGAGCAGCCTCCAGCTGGGGCATTAGGTCAGGCAGGAGGTCAGGAGGCTCTAGGCTCTCCAAGTCTCCATCCTGTGCTTGTGATTGCAGGAGACTGTTTCCCTGTGCTTGGTATCCATTAGTGTGGTTGGCCCTGCAGCTCTGGGGCTGCTCAGATGGCAGGTGGTTGATCATGCTGGGATAGCAGCTCATAGATTCACCAAACATCTCAGTTGGCTCACCATTTCCCTGGGTTTCCCCGGGTGTGCTTTGGGCCTGGAAGGGACATTCCTCTGCCTGGCTGACTGGTGTCCTAGTGTGCTGCTGACTCATAACAGCTGCAGATGGGAACTGACGCACTGCCCCCGATAGCTCCGGCACTGTATTGGCGAGGGGTGCAGTGGTGGTAGTGGGCCTATGTGCTAAGGCTGTGGACTGCTGTGAGAAAGGGGAGATTTCAGGCTCTCCAGGGTATGTAGGGTACTGAGCTGGTTGGTAAGCAGTGGCGGAACTGACAGAGCATGTGGACAAGGAGTGAGCCATAGATGATGAATGCATGGGAAAGGACAAAGTAGGATCTTGGGGTCCTGATCCAGAGAAAGCTTGACTTCCCCTAGTCAGCTGATAGTTACCCTGCTGGTGCTGTGGTTGTAAGCAAGCCCCACCCAAAGACGCATTATCCTGCTCCAAATAGGGCTTACTTGGTAGAGCCCTTGAATGGAACCTTGGTCCTCCTACAGCGAGCTGATGTTGAACCTGCTGAGAATGATGAAGTTGCTGTTGGCTCTGAGGATGAGCTCCCTGATGAAAGGAGAAATTATGGTGCTGCTGTTGCTGCAGAGACAAAGTCTGTGTGTTGATTGGATGTTGCTGGTGTTGGTTTAACAGCTGTTGCCGGTGGCTTTGCTGTTGATGCAGCTGTTGTGGATGATGGCATGGGTGGTGCTGTTGCTGCTGTGTTTGTTGCTGTCGGACATGTAGTTGCTGCTGCTGCTGCGGCTGATGACAAAGCTGTTGTTGCTGCTGAGATAAGGGGTGGTACATATTCCCATTCTGGTCTTGGTTTCCCCACATTGGACTGCTGCTGTTACAGTACAGCCCATTGGACTGAGGTACTTGGCTTATGTTGACACTGTGGTACTGGCCATGTTGATCTGCAATCATGCCTCGGCCTCCACCACCTTGGCCCCCAGTACCAGAAAACGCCTGTTCCATTGGGTTTTGCCCCTTAACGCCCACATAGTGACCCATCTGATCACTATACACAGGCATAGTTTGTTGAGTTGAAACTGACGGCATCATGTCTTGGTGCTTCCCTGGACCTAGGTGCCCCACTTGGAGGGGCTCAAAGTCAGCGCCAAGGTTTAGCTCATCCACAAGCGAAGGTGCTGAGGGGAAGCCATCATCATCTAGCCCATCCAAACCCCCAACAAAGAGGTTGGGGTCATTAAAGAAGTCCATGGCTATACCTGGAGGTGAGGAGGAACCTTCAAAACCCCACTGGATCCAAGCTGGTCGCAATGAGCCTTACTGTGAGAAGAGCTACAGCATGTCCATTATATTGTGCACCTAGACGAAAACAGAGTGAAAAAAACATTAAAACACAAATTTAACACAAGAACATAATAACAGTGTGCTTTTGCAAAGTACTGCATGGTCTCTCAATGAAAATCAGATCCCAGTTTGCAATCACCCTGCCATCACACATACAGTTCAACACAAATCATCTACAGCCTGATATGAAATGGCACTTGTTACTCTATATATCTATCTTTACAGTTGATCAATTCTTAACCACCAATTACCTCAAAACTTATAAGCTTGCTGGCTGATAAAACAAACATTTGTGTAGATAGTGTTTGAATAAAAAGGGGAATAAAATGACAGTTCACAGCTGGGCTAAAAAGATCTGAGAGAAATTTGGTGCTGTCAATTATCTATCGGCCGTGCCTTTCATTTGTGTGTCAAAGCAGCTGGTGCAAACCAACCACCAGCCATCAGCAGGTGCCTCATCCTGTGCTCCCCTCCTCTTTAACACGCAAACACAAAAACACACCTCAAGCCCCCAACCCCCACAACCAATGGAGCTGCCTGCCCTGCTACTGCAGAATGTGTGGGAGGTGCAGACAGCTGATAGAATTTCAACAGCTAGGGACACAGGCAGATGAGGTCCTTTGAGCGTGAGTGTGTGTGTGTGTATGTGTATGCATTTGTGTGTTTGTGTGCTTGTGGGTGTGTGTGCGTGTACATGTGTGTTCTGCAACCGCAGACCAGCGGAAGATGACAGAGGCTTACCCAGGTCAGTCATTATATGCTGACTTGCCATGCAGCCAGGCCCACAAAAACACAAACGAACACAGACATTTCTCCAGTGTCTACCACTCTTGAGTTGCTTATTTTCAGTAGCTAACCTGATATTTAATCTTTCCATCAGGTTCACAAGCAGTAAAAAAAAGATAACGGTGAGATTGCAGTATTTTCAGTTTTCATTCTCTCAAAACACACAGAGTTTTAGAGTTTCAGCTATAAAGAGGATTTCTGTTGTAAAACCCAATAAACCCACACCATTAAACTAATCTGACCAGCTGAAGTGCATAAAAGCTCGACTTGGAGGACTTTTTTGATATTTGCAAATTAGACTGAAATTCATACTGGTGCCTTTTTATGAAATATAAACGCAAACAAGACCAACAACAACAACGCTGATGAGTTTTGACACTGCTGTTTGTAATGCCTGAAACTTTTGTAAGGGGGTAGGTGTCAGCTGAACAGCTGAAGAAACAGCTCTGTTTTTACATTTTCCACATTCAATACTCCCTATAAATGCTGCATTTGATTGCCAAATCTCGGCAGGATGAGGATTTTTTTGCTGGACGACACTTTACAAGCATATTCCGTACCAAAAGTTTCTCATTGGAGCTTAAACCTTCACCTGGACAAAAACAGGGATTAAAAATGTTCCAGCTCATTTTATTTCCGAATCTTTCGGTTATTTCTGAGGCTAATTAGCATGAGACTCGACCATATGCTGTCACTCTGGATTTTAAACAGTTACCTATAAAAATGTTTTCATACTATTACAAAATCCATCTTCTTTTCTGCCTGGGTTATGTTTCTAATTTCAGATTTACATCAGTAGTTAGCTAATTATTCTAATTATTAGAGAATCATGGGACTTTCCTGAGAGGGGACTGACTTGTCATGTTTTTCTTTGGATGGATATAATTTTGGGCAGTGTACTGATGGTTTTTAACACACTCAACAAGAAAAACAATCAGAGGTAGGGTAAATATCCTGTCGATAAGCCATCCTTTTTCAAATATTAAAATTAGCTTTTAGATGTGGCAGTCATGCTCATGTAATATTTTGTCATTTGTGAGGCAAATATCACGTTCCTCCTGTTTTTCTTGTTGAGTGTGTTAAAAATCATCAGTATACTGGCCAAAATGATATCCATCCAAAGAAAAACATGACAAGTTAGTCCCCTGGAATGTGATATTTGCCTCACGAATGACAAAATATTACATGAGCAAGACTGCCACATCTCAAAGATAATGTTAATATTCAAAAAAGGATGTCTTATCGACGGGATATTTATCCTACCTCTAATGAAGATAGTAGCTTCTCATTTAAACTTTACAAACAAATCAGTGAGACAGCCTTAGTTAATGCCAAGGAAAAGACAAGGCACTGCCAGAACCGTATCTTTTCAATGAAACATCAACTTTTTGGAAACAGGATTCATAGTTGACAGATCTGAGATCATAGTGGTTGCAGAGTGAGGAGGAGTAAGGCGTTCATTATCCCCCCAGCTGATTTTTAAGGGTTAACAGGAGCAAATGCTTAATGTGCCATATAGAGACACACTCCACGCATTTTGTCTGAGAAAAATGATGAGCATATCCACTGGCAATGTATCAGTGCAGTATACAACTGAGTCTGCTATGCCCCTGCTAAGCTTGTAACACCCCCAATCTAGCCTTGAGGCACAGACTTGTCCGCCCTCCAGCTGTTTCCTTGAAAACACTGACGTTGTGAGCACGTGCAACACAATATCGACGACACCTGTGAGCCTTACCGTACCTAGGTCGCCATGACATTCTAGGGCTTGTGTTGCTCAATTAGCTACTCATGAGCACAGCAATTTAACAGCTTCACAACACGTTTAATCTCAGAGAAAATCTAAATTATGGTTATATCAACCAAAAAGTTTGTCACATTTTGATTTTAAAGAAAAAGTGGACCAAGTGTTACTAAAAATGGAGGTACATTAGCCTCCTCAGTACTCTTGAATTGTTTAAAATAGTCACTAATCCGTCAATTAACACTTATTAACACGCTCTTCGTGTGTTTCTATCTTCACTATCATGAAAAAAGACACCGGCTCACCCCTGACATCAGCCGCATCCTTTCATCTTCAATCAGCAATGGCTTCAGCTCCTGCCAGCCCAGCGCGCTGTTTGATAAGCCAACGAGGCGGCAATTTGTTGCGCTACTTTTCAGCGCAACTGCTCGCCAAGTGAGAACAACTGAAGAAGCACGCGGGACATTTGATTTTTTTCAAAATGTACTCGTTATTCCCGAACTGTTAGAGCCGATACCATGTGCTCTTCACCGGAGCTTCACCAGGAAAGCCACGGGATTCAAGAGGTGTCGTGACGCTTCCTCACTGAGGAAGAGGAGGAGGAGGAGGGGGAGGAGGCCGGAGATGGATGGAGAGGTCGACAGTGACGGTGTCCATGATTAAAACAACCAGCAGTTAGTTTCCCACTGACTTTCTGTTGCGTTTAAAGTCAGGATACCAACTAAACGGTCCGGCTTAGACTTGTCGCGTCCACAAGCTGTGCCTAAGCCCGGCTGGTCGCTGTCAGTTCAGGACCACCGTGTACCAAGGACCGAATGGGAGTATTTAGGAGCCACGCGGTTTTTTCTTTTTAATTCAACCCGGCAAACTTTGCGAAAGAACAACATGGGGGGTTTAAAGTACGAACATACGGGAAACAAGTGCGAACAAGTTTGTCAAGTCAACGGCCTCACTCCTGCGGAGAAGATACACACTCAGCAAGGCGGTGTGTCATCAGACAGCTGAGGCGAGCCCCACTCACTGACTGTCAGACATTTGACAGCTCCTCGCCTGAATGAAAACCAAACTCCCTCAGCCTGTAACGCCGCTTAAAAATACACAGAGATAAGTGGCAGTCCTTACCTGAAACGGACAGTGAGGTTCAACTCAAGACGTGAATACAGGGAGAGTGTTATCGGCGAAGTTGTGACTGTGTTGTTAGTTGTACTCCTGCTGGCGACCACGGCACAGCGGCTCTACCGCTGCTGCTGACGTGACTCTGATAACACGACATTTGCATATAAGTGACCCTCTTTGTGATTGGACCACCGATAATTTGCCATAATTTCGCCTCTTCTTGTAAAATTAAAAACTGGCCGCCCCAGTATGAATACTTTTGGTAAGGCCCCGCCCCCAGCTGTCCCAGAAGTGCCGCTGATTAAATCATGTATTCGTGTGTAAAGTCCTGTGTTGACAGAGTGCATAAGATGGCCGCGTATGAGCCAGAGCCAATCCAGAGAGGTTTTACTTTCGCACATGCACCGGAGTCTCTCTTCAATGCAAACATGACAAGAATGGGAGACCTGCCTCCCTCTGTGGGTACATACTGACATCTGCTGGCAGGCTCAGTGACCACCCTCATCTAAGTTAACTCGAGTTTATCAGTCATCAAATATGTGCATGACTGAAAAACAGCAAAACAAATGGTTTTCAGTGTCCTGAAATTGACACTGACTCCAGCAGCCTTCCTCAAAACACAAAATAAACTATCATTAATTTAAAAAACTGACACAATGACCATCATAATCTTCTCTGTGTTGTTTCCCTCTGCAGTTTATTTGCAGTGTGTGTTCAATGGGGGTTGGGGTTTGGTATTTGTATTTTATTTCACTGTTTTAAATATCCTGCTTGACTGGACAGCCCTTTGTGCTACATTATATGTATGAAAAGTGTGAAAAAAACAGGATTAGGTAGTATTGTTACACTAATCTGAAATACGTGACATCAAAGAGCGTACAAAAACAAATCAATGTAGTTTTTGATCATTTTATTGATTTCAGAGTAAAGAATTAAATCCTGTGACTCTAAAATGCAGAAATATCTTTCACAAACTTGTGCCTCAAGTTTGGAGATGCCCACAGCCCTAATGACAGCATGTCAAGTACACTGAGATTTGGTTATGTTTTCGCCTTTTATTGCAGTTATAAATAGATTGAACAGGTGTAACACAAAATCTGTTTTTATGACAATGTAGCCATGTTAATCAAGCCAGAGTCCTCTAAAGATAAACCGTTCAAGGAGTGGCGACAGTCTGGCACAGCAGAAAATGTGTATTCCTGTTCCTGGAAAATCAAAAGGTTTTGTGCTAATCAGAAGCTATTTAATAACTAAATCTTATCAAAATACATGCCTGACTGTCCATCAGACCTATGTAGTGTTCCTGCAGTAACTTCTTTGACTTAAAAAAAAGAAAAAAAAAAAAAACTATAAGGAAACTTAAGTAACACTTGCAAAGAAAGCTAAAACCAAGCCATTCACTTAGAGGACCCAAGCGGTGATGCAGACTCTTCTCTTAAAGTCAAAGCTGAGCACAGTATCAGTTATTTACACGCCAAATCTTTAATAACAAATGATACATAAAACATTCAAAATTATTTAAAATCAGAAAAAATAAAATACATGAGCTTACTAATTTAGCATCTCATTAAAATCCATACCTTCCCACTCCTATATACTTATATATTAGGGACTATGTAAGACAACAGTTTACACAGTGGAACTAAAATGAAATCATTGTCCAATGACAAATATAAAGCATATCTTTAAAATTGGATTGTGTGATAGGGATTGATTTGGATGTTTTGCTCACACAGCTTTGACGAAAACATTCCAGGTCTAACAAATGAACAGTCCTGAGCCAATTTCACAAAGCAGTACATTTTGTCCACTGTACTCACCATGTATTGGCAAATTGCTAATCTCACACTTTCTAGCTTCTTTATGGACAGCATGGTATATGACCTCGCCCAACATGTGTATGGATCTGATAGCTAAATGAGAAAGCTCTTTGCACTGCATCACAGCCTGATGATGTTGCTGGGACATCCATTTGTCGTCACTGGTTTACATATGATACAAACTTTGTTTCCTTATTCTAAAGCTGTTTGAGGAGATAGCTACAAAGCTTTAAAGCTGAGCAATAACAGAGAATTAATATCAAGTTCTCCAAACTGTTCTAAGGACCCAGTTCCCATAAACAGCGGAGGTAAGCCAATGGCATGGCATTTGATGCATGTGGATCCCTCTAGTGGTTGCTTCTCGGACACTGCATCCTCAGCTCTGGGGAGAGCTGTCGTCTTTGCTGAAGGGTTGTGTCGATCCGGGCTTCACCCAAGACAACCCTGACACCTGTGTTCCCTTGTGGTGATCCTCAGGACGTCTCTTGAGCAACACAAGCAAATTAACAGTTACACAACAGGCACAGATAGCCGATAGGCCCCACTATTGCTAAACCTAACTTTGCAGTTTAAGTTCTCAGAAAGAACTGGGTAGGTCTGCACTCAGCTGCTCATATGATTTGTGAAGATGTAAAAGTAAATGCTAAACTCCCATAAATCATTTTTCTTTGCACTTACTTTGTATGTGAACATTCGCTCTTTCGCCTCTTCATGAACAGCTGGGTTCCAAGGAGAAAAGCTATTGAATATAGAAGAGTGGCAAAGTGAGATATCAAAGCGCTCCTCCAGCAGAGTAGTGCAATATGAAATATAGTACGGTAAGTGTCTGTGTGGTGGTACAGGTAGAGGGTTGCTTAACTAGTGGCAAGTTTACCAACCTTATTGCGTAGGGGTCATCTATTTTGGGCTGGTCAAAAAGATGACTGTTGCATAGTTTTACACTATCCACCACTTTGCTTTTGAACAGATGTACATCTTTTTCATATCTGAAAGTAAAAAACATTATGTTATGGCTTGAGTCCTGAAAGTCATGGCACTGGACGAGAGCTTCGGTCTAAAGCTTGTTCAAGGTCCAGTTGTGTACATTTGTAAAAAAACAGACAAACAAATAATACTAAATAGCAAAGAAAACTAAAGCCTTCTTGTTTCTGGTATGTAAACCCAGGGTAAAGTAAATCCTGGACTCTATTTAGGAAAAAAATAATACATGAATGGCTTGTTAATATCACAGATATCACTTAAGTATAAGACCAGCTAAAGGGATACCAAGACACTCACAGCACCGCAGCCTCTGGATTGAGGGGTTCTGTGGTATTAATCTTGTAGAAAATTGTTCGTGCATACATCAAGACTTGCCAGATGTGGTTGTGGTTCCGTCTACAGGAAGACAAAATAAGTGGTTCACATCACCTTTAAACCCATTTGTGAGAAATGCCATCACTAGAAGGTTAACTTTTTTTTTTTTTAGGAGAGACAGCAATGGTGTGAAATTAAACAGTGGGTTTAAAGATTTGCAGTTTCAGTTATAACTTTGTTGGAAGGGAGGATATACTCACTGGTCACTAAAAATCAGTCACCTTTTCCACATACTGTTAGTCAAACACTACAAAGCACTTTCCTTTGACAGACTACTAAATTCAGTTTTACAGAAATATTTGTATTTGAAAAATAAGTAACACAATGAGAGAATAGGGGTATTGAAGTGTGAGCATAAAAATAGGACATATACCTCCATTTGGTGAAAGCTCTTCTGACATCAAGCTCTCCGGACACAGGGTCAACAAGAGGATGGAAGACTGGGATGTCAAATACTAATTTCTGAAAAGAGACCACAGAAACATTTCCATACTTTGAAACAACAGTACATGCATCAACTTATGGCTCTAAGGAGTGTTACTTTGTCCTAAGTTAACTTAACAATAGATAAACCTGCAGTTTGAAAGCTGTCAAATGACTATTTATACATTTATGGAAGCAGTCTGAGCAGTTTAAAAGACATGAATCTTATACTATGAACCCTTGCTAACTTTTGTTTTGATCGTGAACTCATGAACCCTGATAATACCCAGAAACATAAAAGACTGGATGACAAAGCTTTTTGAAAATTGTCTGATAAAGTCTACAATACGTACAGGACATTCTCCATCTGGATAGTTGTCTGGAATATACACAGTGAATTTGAAGACCCCATCCTGGTACAAGCCATGTCTGATGAATATGACCCCAAACCACACTGGACAGCGACAAACAAAAGACATTTATTAATTCTTGCTTAACAAAGCATTGTGCATGGACAGTTCAGCTATTATTTTGCAAATTAGATGTTGATCATTCAAAACGAAAGCATAAGCTGTTTTATTCGGTGCATGTGTTAGACATGCTTGATCTTCAAAATGAGTGTCCTTACTTAGCGCCGATTTGTAGGATGGCTGGACATATATTCCAGGGAGCTTCTGCTTAATGACCAGTGTGCTGCAGTCACAGGGCAAAAAGTGAGATAAATGAAAGAGAAATTATAACCCATGGAATTTTTATTCTGTTGACAAATTCTGAAAAGTAATCCAAGTTTAATCCGGATGAATACTTACAACTCAGCCAGCAGAGAGTACTCCAAGTAAAAGGGGCCATAGGAGGCATGTGTGCCATTGGCCGACTGGGCTGGAGTGCCAACTGGTACAGGTTTGGTTATCGGTGCAGCATTCTTGGGAATAGGGGGAAGCTGTTTTTTGCCAAAGGAAAGCCGGGCTGGGCTGGCTCTCTGCTCCACGTGCCCGCTCTGTTCCTCGTTGTCAGATCTTTGCTGTTTTTTTTTTTGCACGAGAAATAAATTTAAAAAAAAGAAATACATTAGATGAAACAAATCTAGTTGTGTGTAAAAGTAAACATTAAGCATGCCTTAGAAAGAAGAAGTAACACGATAAGAAAAGGTTACAGTTTATGAGCCACTCTGTACACTCAAATCAGACCGAAAGCCTGGGAACAGCAGCCAGGAGCAGTGACAAACCTATTAGGTTTCCATCTGGTCTGCTGCTTATTAAGTAGCAGTGTCTACATAAGCACATGTACAGTGACCATCATTAATTACTGGTGTTGTTCAGAATATCTGGAGTAGTTTTTCCTACATGGTCATTGTGCACACTGAGCCTTGAGCTGCAGGATATTGGAAATGCATTAGGAGGCCTTGACTGATGTTTCCTTTGTATACTTCCAAGTATGCCAAAAATGCTGACAGCAAAATGTGCACTTATGCAACAGATCTAACATTCACATTTATATAACTGACCGGACTTCAAAATCTTTTTGGAATGCTCTTCTGACTGGGCATGGCAAAAAAAATGTACTCACACCCATACTCAAGGTACATCATCTCCACCCTCTCTCACCAGGGTTACACCACCATGCCACATCTACCCCCTCTCCTTTTTGTTTACATAAATTAAGACAAGTACTTGTCAACAACATCTAACAATTGACATAAGCTAGGCTAAGTCACTTCCAGCACAAACAAGATTCCTCAAGAAAATAGCCAGTTTCAAAAGATAAAGTTCTCTTCCAAAGGGAAAAAAGACCACACCCCCAACTTGATCTCTCACAATTCAAGGACTGAGATTCCTCCGGAAATTAATAGAAATGAGACAGAGTATATGACTGAAGACTTCTGATTAAAGGCTGTGGGTTCCCGAAACCAATACACTCTTAAAGAGAAAAGTAATTAACTCAAATAACAGCAAATGTTTGAACTTATCAAAACACTGTCTAAAAATCATAAACTAGTTGAAAAGGCTGAGTACAGACAATCTTAACATTTACACAGTGTTACAGACCTCAGAGTGATAAACAACACTATACTT
This sequence comes from Xyrichtys novacula, assembly GCA_962446985.1. Lineage (NCBI taxonomy): Eukaryota > Metazoa > Chordata > Actinopteri > Labriformes > Labridae > Xyrichtys > Xyrichtys novacula. Next base: position 20,451,823 of record OY660864.1, on the reverse strand, counting down.
GTATCAAACTCCCTTAGAAAATTCACATTTATTGTATTTAATTATAAATTACACTTCAATTGTGCATCAAACTGATCGCATGTTTGAGTCAACAATATTAGAGTACTTTTAAAAGACTTTTAAAGATCTTACAGCATGATGTGGAAACTTGCAGACCTCAGAGCTAGTTTCCACCTCATGTTGTAAGATCTTTAAAAGTCTTTAAATGTACTCCAATATTGTTGACTCAAACATGTGATCAATTTGATGCACAATCGAGTATAATTTATGATTGTAAATACATTTAATGCGAATTTTCTAAGGGAGTGTGATAAAAGCTTGGTGCTGTTTATCACACATGTATCCAAAGATAAGTTAATTTGACTATTCTGTTGTTGCTGCATTTTATTGTACCTTACGACTTGGATTCGTAGACATGCTCCAGAAGGGGTTAAGGTTCATTACTCATGAAGAGGTTCAGAAACGTGTCCCTCTTTTTTTATGTCGGTCCAACGACAGCTGCTGTCCGGGCCATCCGCTGCTGTGACAGAAAGATGACACTTCAGATTTGCTTTAAACACGAAAACACAGGCAAACAAACATAAAAGTTACTGCTAATGTTGACTGCTACATGTTATGAAGTTGACAGTATCGCTGGAGGACATGATCGAAACGTGACAGCTGTCTTTAGAGTGTTGTGACGAACAGGGCAGACAGAGTTATGAAGGTGGGGCAGGTAAATGTCTTCAATAATCTGACATGGGTGGATGTTTGTGATAGCTTAGCTTGGTGCTAACTTGGCTGGTTCGTGGAGTATGCTAATCGGTGTTCAAAAAGTATTTCGTGGCTGATGTAACCTGCTATGAGTCTACAACTTTTTTTAAATTCAAGTAACAATCTTTACTCAAACTTAATCGCTTTAGACCTAAAGTGTCTAGTGTCATTTGATACAGTAAGAAGATGTTGTGCCAACATTACGTTAGCAAACATTACAGAGCTACTTGAGGTTAGCCAGTCAAAAGTGGACGGTAAAACCTGACTAAATACTTTACACTGCCAAACTAGAGCTTAAAGTTAGAGTTTTTATCCAGCAGTGACACCGCCTCACCTGATTTCCTTCACTCATTTGTCTTACCTTTAACGTTAGCTTATAATGCTGCCTTCTGCGTTGCTAACAACTTGACTATCGCTCTATTTTCAGCACCTGTACGTCCGACAGCAGTAAAATATTACTCACCGTATAAGATAGAGAGCTGTTAAATCTCTTTAGCGGAGAAACTAACGTCCTTCCTGGTGTATTTTTTCCAGAAAGTGCTCGGCTAACGTTAGCTAAATACTTTGACAGACACTCATGACAGACCTACAAACTGGAGTTCAATCTAACCTAATGAGGGGCGTTTCTGGGTTTGAATAAGGTTTCTTATTGGTCTACGCGACAAACGTCCTCGCAGTTGATTGGATGATACTTCTGTCAAGTAAAATTTGTTTGTGGAAATAGTCCTCTAACCGCAGATATTTAACTTCTGGAAGCAGGAGAGCACAAGTGTGGATAAAGATGACCCATGACAGTTTGTTTCCTTCAAGTTTCCCTGTTAGATGCAGAGTTAGGCAGTAGTCAGAATACACCAGTCTAATGGTTTGTGTTGTTATTGTCATCGACTGCACCTGAGTTTTTCCACTGTGACAAGCTCAAATGTTCAAATGCTTTGGAAAAGGTGAGTTGCTTAATGTGTACTATTCAGAAAGCACTTTACAAAGAGCTAATTTATTCAGTTTTTGGCTCATGCATGACAATTTTAAACACTGATCTCCTCCTATTAACGAGAAAACCTAGTGAAGGACAATAGATTAAGTCAGATTTAAACTCCAACCAACCCACAAGTAGGGGAGAGTGGGGTAAGGTGAGCCATTTCTCACATTTCGGATCACTACGTCAAGGCAATCATAGTTTTGTCTCTAACTCGTGTATCTGCATATATTTCAAGATGTTGTGCATCCCTGCAAACCAACAGAATGAGTGTAAACATAACTGTCTTGATAATATAGTATGCCAAAAAAAGTAGTCTCCTATGGTCATCTTACCCCGTGTGTGGGGTAAGTTGACCATAGGAGCGGGGTAAGTTCAGCCGTATCCCTACTACCCCCCACTCTCCACCCCTTCTCTCACCCTAAATAACAGTCACTTCTTCACATTCATGTTTATTTTTATCTATTATATGCTATTCAACTGGTAAAATAATTCTTTTATTATTATTGCATGTAACTGTTAAAAAGCTGTTTTGTAAAAAGTAATTTTAACATGAGAATGTCTTTAAGTGATTCAGATCATTTACAGCTGTATTTTTTAAAAGAAAAAGTAACACATTTCAACAATCTGAACTGAAACTCTGATCCTCTCATCAGACTTCTTTACTTTCTCAGTTGAGCCACTGGCTCAACTTACCCCAGAACTACTATGATGACTTTATTAGTCCTCTAAACTAAAATGGTGGACTTTTATGTTCGGTATTTGACCTCATGTTGTTGCTCATAGATACCACAATTGATGTATAAAACAAATTTAAAATGATCTTTTTTGGTCTGAACACAATTTTATTAAAAAGTTGAAAGCAACCACAATTACTTTCAAGAGTGAAAAATGTTTTTTTTGGAAATAAATGTCTAATCCCTTCACCTATGTGCTTCTAACCTTTACAGACTCCTGATTCCCATCTCCTAAATATCTGGTCAATGATTAATTTCTTTTACCATTTCCAAACAACAAGGGGTGGCTCAACTTACCCTTTGGCTCAGCTTACCCCACTCTCCCCTATAGCCTCCATTATAAAATGACAAGCTTTTCAAAAACGGTACTTGAATGTATTTATTTACAAAATACACTCGGTTAGGCCAGAGGGCTACCAGAAAATGTACATTTAGTATAAGACACCAACTCTCCTGTATGAAAAGATTATAGGAATGAGATTTCTTTTCATATTATTAACGGTGTTGTCCTAAAGTAGAAAATCAATCAAATATTTTCAAAGTAGTAAATAACATTGTTGAATAAACTAAACACTGGTCTTTGTATTTTATTGCAGCGTATGCTTTCTACATGAACAAAAAGGCTAAAATCGAGTCTTATTATATAATATTCCAGCTTTTCATCCAAATCATTGTCTGACTACCTTTCACTAACATTTACAAATAGTTCCTCATGGGTCCCAAGAGACGTTTTAATAAACATGAAATTATACACGTTTTCTCCAGCCTTAATTGTAATGTTTCGCTGTACTGCACAGCAGAAGGCCCTTGAGGGTTAGGTGCATCCAAGCCATCTGCATTACACGTTTCTTTAGTTTTTGACCACGCTTCATTGGCAGTTCATCCTGTTGATTGATTGATTTCCTAACAATTACTTCTAATTATTTTTCTTGGTGAGGAAAAAAAAAACTAATTTAATGCATGGGTGACTGTATTAATTGGGAGAAATGACATTGTCCAAGTTTCAGAGTAAATACAAATTATTGACTCCATTATTGTTATCTGATTGTATATTGTCCCGAGTACACTTCACTGACAAAGGTAATTAGTGTCCTGCTTCTTCATTGGGGAAGCCAACAATGCAAGGTCATAGTCACTCATTTGACACGTACAAATCAAAGACCACCTCAAAACAAATAACTTTATGGCTGCTTTGCCTTCATCGACATTGAGATAAACCGTCTCACACAGCGTGCGAATATCCACACTGGTGCTTTCGTAATGAGTTTTTTGTCTTTGTCATGGATTCTTTATCTAATCAACTATTATGACCTTGTTTGGTCAAACAAATATACTAATGAATGTAATTAAAGCTGTAGATTGAATTAACTAATTGAATATGTGACCTGTTGAAGCTGGGTTGTCATTTAAAGCTTAAAATAAGTAACAAGTGCTGTTAAAGTTTATATGTTTTTCTTTTTCTTTTCTTTTTTTTTTAATTTCACGAAGGCCAAAATAACTTACAGGCTCATACACTTGACTAAAAACATATCTGAGACTAGATTTGAAAAAAAGAAATCCCTATCTTGATTAAAATCCATGAGGTGATGCTCTATCCACATTATATACTTTAATACGTATTTACTTCACAGATCAGTAATATAATGGTACATTTCATTGCCTGATTTTTCATGTGTGAAAGATTTGTTTTTGCAGCATTTTCCAGTTCCACACCTCTGACTGGCCTCACAATTCAAATTTAAGATGAAATATGTTCCCTTCTGTCAGTCCATTTCTTCCGAGAATTTCATGCCCTCTGATTCAGAAATACAATCTGGTTTAGAAGACAGTAAAGAATTACAATGACTGTCCCTGGTGAAACCTGTCTTACCAGAGCAGACATAAAAAAGTCAGAAAAGATGACTCCATGTCCAGATAGTACGTAATAACAATGTTAGTTTGAATAAAGAAAGCCATATCTAGATTTAAATGTAATATCCATTGTAGAAATATGAACAACTTGGGGGTAAAGGAAAAAAAAAAACATTAGCCATATCTTTCATATAGCAATAGTATTCCCTTATCCCTGAGGCTATGGCCTGGCTAAAACCTCAATGCAGCAATTATTTGCTGTAATGACTGCGGTTGAAATAAGCCTGGAGATTTTATTAAACCAAATGAGAGAATCATCTGTGTATTATCACCTTGTGATTGACAGTGACAAGTGTTGGGCAGACTCGGATGTGAGCATGATGAAGAAGCTCTTGGCAAAGCTCTCGATAATGTTACCCCTGATAAAGTTGCCTGAAAAACCTCAGCCAACAAATGGAGATGGAAAGCTCCACGCATATTAATTCCAATTGTCAGATCCCTCTGGTGGGGGAGGGGGTAATCTGGCAAGAGGCCCTGGCTGCCCCTCTATTCACTGAGTGGCATTTTACACAACTAATGAAAAAGAAATCCATTGTGCTGATCATATGCATAGATTCCACTCTATAATAACAACGGAATAGAAATATTCATAATAAAAGTAAAGGTCACTCGCTCTTGCTACTAAGCTTCCTAAGCTGCAATCTTTGCGAGAGTAGTTGTCAGGTTACAGCGATAAAATAGAGAAAAGGGAGAGGCGTCAAGTTTTAACCCAACGGAGGCCAAGAGGTGAGTCACTGCAACCAAGCCACCACTATGTACTTTTGCTCTGTGGTCATTTGTATATTTTTCTCCTACAGCAAACAGTACAGATGTCAGTTCAACGATGGATCCAGCAGATCAGTCTTCTTCTCCGCGTCCAGTGAAGAGGTTAAAGGTCAGTCACAGAGTTATGATTAACTGTGGTCCTCTCCCTGATGCGCAGAGTCAAAGCTAGTGTCTACATTCTGCAGGGATTTGTCTGGTCTAGTTAATAAAACACATGGAAATATGAACAGCCGCCTCTCCTCTCCTCAGCGCTCCCATCTTGCCTATCTCTGTATGTAGGTCACCTGGGCTTCTTCAGGCATATGAACAGAGGAGTACAGGGGTGGATAGAGGCATGTCTCACCTCTGAAGGGCAGTCACAGCATTATTATTGCCCGTGTGCGACTTCAACACTGAGCCCCGTCTTCATATGCATCTTACATTGGCATTTATTAGTGGCATGCACTAAGTACAGGCCATGTTATTGAATTTGAATATCAGCTCCTAGCCACATTCGCAGGCCCTGGAAATATATTATAATAAGAAGCAATCTCATTTAATAACACCCAAACTAATAAAAGGAGAGCAGATTGGAAATTAAATTTATGAATATTGCTTGGCAGCAGAAGTGATCCAAAAAAGCCCAGCTTGGTCTGTCATATGCAGATATTTCTCTTGATGTACGCACAGGTGGAGATATTTCTGAGTGTCTCCCCATGAGTATCATGTGTACAGAGCAGCAGGTTTGTTTCAGTCCTTCACTTTTTCATCATTCAAAACTAGAGAGCCACGCTTCGGGTTTCTTTGATGTAACTGGACATGAAAAAAATCAAAGTATAGGACTGTGATAATGAAAGTGAATCATTATGATGCCCTGATCATTCTAAAACTTCAAACTAGCCTTTGTTGAGCATTAGCTGTAAAAATATCATTTCAAAACTGAGATGCTCTATAACTAATCTTGAACAATAGCATTGCATCCAGTGAACAGTAAGAAGGCCCCAGACAACAGAAGTTTGTCAAATTGTTGATAAAACAGATAAAAATGGACTTGGTCAGCTATTTCCAAAGTCCACTTTAGCTTTTTTGTTCTCTTAAAGATGGAAACACTTTCTTTTTGACGTGACTTCCATCTGACAGTTATATCGGCCTGTGCCAGAGCTGAACAGCTCAGATTAAAGAACTCTTCACTTTGTAGACTCCTCATCTCATGAGCTCATGATTTTTGTTATTGATCAACAACATCCTGCTGGTCATTTTTTTTAAACTGTTGTTTGTGCATGTGTGTGCACAGCAGTGTGCACCAAGACATCCAACTCAGCTGGTCCATCTGTGTGTACACGTTGACTCCCAGTGGAGCTGTGACTGTCACTCATTGCCCAGCCAGCGTAGTGCCAGGCATTGATCGTTACATATATCTTGCTCTGTACTTCGCAAACCTTCATCAACAGATGCGGCTGCAAAATTGATTAGCAGCGAGTCAATGACCAAATCTCTTTGGAAACATTTTTATTTATGTGTGTGTTTATGTGGATAGCTTAGAGGGCCATTAGTGGGATTACCTTTGAGGCTTGGCTGAACAACAGATGTTCAAGGACGGCTCAATCAATTTGACTTGCAGGCTGGAGATGCCGGAAACAAGTCATAAGTCTGTGAGGGGAGAAGGGGGGTTAAATAAAAACAGTTCACGCTGGTTACACACAGGTACAGCAGAATTAGTCTCACAGCAGGTCCATTATTTAGAGTGACACCACCACAGACTTATCTATAACTAGAGCCCACAGTCAATAAATCAAAATTCTCTTGATATTTACTCACTGAACAACATACCTGATATTGTCTGATTTGTTATCTACTGTAAGCTGAAACCCCATTACAGTTATTACTTAAAGTCAATATACACTTATTAAAAAAAATCCATGTAATATTTCTTTATTTCAGTGAGCACCTTCTGAAGAACAATGGATCATATTTATGTTCTTGGGTCTGTGCTGAAAAGGTTCAATCATTTGGCTGAGTCATACACAAACAAAGTTAGTTTGGCCATTTATCATAATAAACAGGCATTTCACAAAACACGTTTATAAAATGGATTTCAGCCTTACGAAATTGCATGAGTATAACATTTTCAATATTAGCAGCAGCAGCCTCCAGAAAAGCCCGTTTTAATTTGTGCTGATGCATTGTGCAAGCAGTGCATTCAATTATACACATCTATATTGAATTCAAATTAATGTCTGATATGGATATTTTTATTATATTTAAATAATCTCAATTCAGCAGAAAATGTATTATTTCTCAGAGAAGATCATGTTCTTTCATTCTTTTCAATTTTCCCCCTTCCTCTCATGAATGGCGGTGAAAAAATGTGTTGCAGAGTCTCACGATCTGCCTTTCAAGTCGCTGCTTATGCTTCCTTATCTGCAAACTTATTAAAATTAAGTCAGAACACAAAATGGTATTTAAAAAGTTTAAGTGAAACAATTTGCATTGGGAGTGTGTGAAAATGCTAATGCATTCTTTCACTAAGCCTCACAATCACTGTCATCCATTTCGAGCTCTGATTGTTTTCCACATGGATGCCTTCATTCATTATTGCAAAATTATAAACATAAAGAAGATCTCTGTATTAATATTTCTGCTTTTTGTTAAAGCTCAATCAACCATAATGTTCTAATTTTTTCTCTGTGAACCTCATTTTAAATTATCTCACTACTCAAGGAATGGATGTCCCAAAAGGGATTTATTTCATTTATCAGGATTATTGAATTAAATTAAACTAGACACTTACCGCAAGCTGAACAGAGGTACCTTATCCACTTAAAAAGAAGGCCTGCTCTTCACTGCTATTTAGGCAAACACATTAGGCAGCAAATGCCTTCTGCCGGCTGAGCCTAGGTTACTGCATAATTCATTTGTTCATTAAGAAAAGCATTGAAAGTGCTTGAGGTAAGTGGAAAAGGTCATGTATTGAATGGATCTTTAATTAAGCTACTTTACAACCACAGTTACACAACCAGTGACACATGCATCATGTTTGTTTACATGTCAAATTAATGTGTGGAAAGACAATAAATAAGGGAGAAATGGTAGGTAAAAGGTTAGTTGGGTTTATTTTGCCGATTGAGTTGAGACTCAACAACCTCTAATAAGGTCTTAACTGTAAACAATGTGACCATGTATTCTATGCTGAGAATTTATATTATGAAAATAACCCCAGATTCTAGGATGTTTTTGAATTGCTCTGTCAACAGCAGAAAAATGCTTAATAACATTAGATAATTTGTTTTACAAGAGAAAGCCTCTGAATACCACCAATCTGAGGAGACTTCCAAAAGCCTCTCTGTTATTCTGGTATGCAGCAGCAGATGGCAGGCTGTTTCCACGGTTAGACCTTCTTCTGACTACAACACATGCTGAACTTCTGTACCCTGTTGCTGTGATGTTGGCTTCCCAAACCTCGCTGCTCTTGCCTGTGAAATGCATTCCCATTAAAAAGGCATTTTTAAAGCCAACACTAGTGCTATAACAATCATCTCTCCAAAGCCAAGCCTCCACACCCGGGAGCTCGGCGCTGCCACACAGGCAGACATGTGGCGGCTGCCACAAACAAAGGCCCCGTGCTCTCCTTCCCATTTCGATTCCTTAAATCTCCACATGGTTACAGACCAGCCTGCCAGGGCCAATTACACCCACCGCCCAGAGTGTGAGGTCTCAAAGACACCCCAATCACAACTAACAAGATCAAGGCTTACACCCTATCACATGCACAGTATACAAACACTCATATACCTGTATATGTACATGCAAATGATCTGTCCTCTTTGGTTTCACCCATTTTCTCTCTCACACCCACTGTGTCACTTAAAAATCATAACACAATTTAAATGACTGGGGGAAGTCTGAAACTTTTTTAAGAGCAGCAAAAATAACAGGGCGACAATCATGCTGTCAGAAGTGGCTGTGTCATTTCACTGTAAGAGTTCAGCACTTAGTCTTGGTGACACTCCTACAGAAATTCATCAACCTGTTTCACTGTTAAACATGAGTTATATATGGAGAATAGTGGGGTAATAGACATGACTCACTAGAACTAATATAGAGGTAACCACACCAGATCACTTTGAGCTTAAATTTGTTCAAACACTGACAACCTCGAGGCTTTTGTGTCATTGTTCTAAAATGTAACTGTTTAGGAGTAAACTCTCACTGACTCTGCTGTGACCCGGTCATTGAATGTGGACATTTAACCTGCATTATCAGTCCTTGCCAGTGCTGACAGGGTGGACAGGTGACCAGTGGGAGAAAATTTAGGCCTTTACCCTGATCCAGCCATTAATACCCACGAGGCTATGTGTCATGCAGCATGCAGCCTGAGCCGTGGTTCACAGGCCTCCTATGATACCTCTGTGTGAGCCCATTCTTCATGTCCTCACACCAAACACTGATGTGGCAGCTTGCTAAATAATTTGTGCTTCTTTACTGGGGTCTTAGGATAGAGAATCTGGTTGTTGAATAATTAATCAAGACACAATCTAAGCAGCCTACTTCTGTTTCCTTCTTGTTTCAGCCAGATTGTCTGCCCATGTCCCCCGGCATTCATACCAGCTCGCAGTCAAATTCATCTGACTTTGTATCTGCTTCACAATATAGCTGTAGGCAGACTGGTGTTAGGAGGAGCAAGTCCAAGGCATGACCCACAGGATCCCAAAAAAAGAAAACCGCACACAGCCGCAGAATCTATTTTCATTCAGTGGATAAAAATAAAACAAAGGCCTATTACTGCCATGGCTTTGTTTAGCTACATAATTGCTTTTCATTATTCAGTGCACAGTTGATACCCACAGTGTAGGTTGAAAGAGCTGCTGTTGTTTGAGTGCGGCTGGAAATGAGATCTTTTATTGATACTGCTGTGTCTCAGATCTGATTCTTACAAATGTTGAGTGATACAACTGGAGCCTGCTTGTCTGTCTGTCTCTGTGAATACTAATGCAGCACTTTGGACTGATAGGGGGATCACGGTAGCCTAAAGGTTGGCAAAGCAGACTTCTTACAGAAAGATTTTCCAGAGAACCCACCGAATTGGCTGCCAAATCCAGGGCAGGCGAAATTAACAAGATGTGAAAATCCCAAGTCTTTCCTGATTGGATTGTTCTTTTTTTAGTTGAATTTTTCATTTTTTTTTATTTATTCATTTTTAGAAATAATGATATTTGCTTGCAAGGACTTGGAAGAGATCAATACCACTCTTATGATTGTAAACACAATATAACAAGCTGAAAAGGGTGTTTGCCTTCAATGTAAGCACATTTAGGCTATCACAAGTGCTTAAATTAATCAATTATACAGTAAATACCTAATGTTGCGCATGGGAGTGAAAATAACAATTCCTTATTTTACCCAGCATGCGGTCAAATAACTGACTGACTGAAAGATGGCATTTGCTCAAGCGAACTGTCAATTTCAAACTTCATAGTGAGTGCAGATTAAATGCACAAGAAGAGCAGATACCCTCTTTTTAATCTCTTGATATGCATTTTCAAGTAACTCAGTTTACGTCTGTGTAATTTCAGGCTTACCTGCTGCTGCTGTAGCTTTACTTTTGACTGGACAGAGTTCAGAGTTTATTTTCCTTCTTAAGTCATGATCAAAAAGTGATCAGGTATTCTTCACGAAATGTTTATTTATTGCTTAACTCCAAGTCCCTTGGGTATGGGATGAATATTAATGCTAATGCTTTTGGCATTCAATGGACACCCTTAATCTAGATTATATTAACATTGAGTAATGCTGGTCCCAGTAGGAATAACAAGCCAAAGCTTGCAGCCTTAGGCCGTGATTACACCTAAACCAGTTGCTACCTAAAGAGTGGTTGTAAGTGGTTATTGAAATAGGCCCTAACCCTTGACATACCAGGACTTTTTTGTTGTATCCAGACCTCTTACCAGCTGCCAGTACCCTCTCCTCTCCTCTCCATGTTACAGTTTTTCATGCAAGTTCATAAAAGCACCTAAATGCATCACCCATGGCCCACTTTTTAACATTGGTTTACTTTTGTGGGCATGACATGACTCTCCTTTGTCTTCTTTCACTGGTGAGTGAATTACAGCAACCCAGGGAAACCAAAGCTACCATAGTTTATACAGCCTGCTTTAAAATGGGATGGGAGAGTGGTGTTGCAGTGATACCAGTGATTTACTGCCCTACAGATACACACGCCAACAAGTCAGCAAGTACCAGCAGTTGTTTTTTCCACTTGTAGCACTGGTTATTGTTTGGGGGTACATTCGCACCAGCAATTAGGGGTGCTAGGAGTACCAACAATTGGAAATCAGGCACCAAATGCCGGATTGATATCAACAAGGTTTAGTCACATTGCTTTGACCCCGTGACCAACTCTTTGTTTCAACATATTCTTTCCAATCACTGAAAATCCTGCTCAGTCTTAGCTGTCCCTTAGCTCATCACTGCTACATTCCCACATGAAAGTCCAGGCATATATACTTTTTTTTTTTTGGTATGTTGTGTATTTTGATATCTTTGGTCGTTTCCACAAGAGATGGTGTATGACCAGGGCCATCACTTCAGGATAATACCCAAACATGGTTGTCAGGGTCTGTGTCCCCTCAGAGCAGGCATAAGAGATGGGACTATGAGTCTGAGGCGTGCAGTATAAAGGACAGTAAGAGATAGAGCTCTTTAAAAAAATAAACCAAGACAGGAAGAATGACACTTAGCCCTTAATCATCTCTGTGTCTGCAGGGATCCCCTGTACTTTTGTGTCTATTGCAGATAATGGTCTTTCCTTACTTGACAGCATGTCTTTGCAGAGCCAGAGCTCTGTAACCAATGCTTAAGTGTATCAGGGTGACAAAGTGTTGCTAGATTCAGTGGTGTCACGGCTCATCATGTAGTGACATCGCTGACAGCTGTGGTGTTACGACAGGGAGGCTGCTGAATGGAGTCAGAATGGATTCTTGTGCAGTAGACCCAACTTTCATAACAATGCCTTCCCTAAGGATCAAGCTACAATATGCAATCCAGCAACACCAGCTGTAACCACTGGAAGACGGGGAGGGGGAATAATGGAAATCTTGGATTGCACACCAAATTGCTGTTTCAGTTATTGGAACGCATGGATGCCTGTGTTTCAGGAGAGAAACCAGAGGCAAAAAGAGAACAAGAATGACAATGTATTTCAAGGGGTAGATCTCTCACGCACTGCAGTGTCTGGCTTGCTGTCCGAGTCCACTGGCTTTTTCCTCAGAAGAAGTGGGAGAGAACAATCCTTTCCATCAGATATAACCACATCATCTTGAACCTGTCCAATCCCATCAGTCCTTTTCTGGGAGCTTGTTGGAGGATGCGTGTCCTTGCCAGGTCCTCTGCTGGTTTGAAGGAACTTCCTGTTTGTTGAAAACAGTACAGACAAATTGTATAATGACAAATGGTGGCCCAAACATCGTAGGAGCGTGCTGTCTCGGGACCTCAAACTCAGTTGCAACTAATTTTGCCCAAACCCCAAAATAAGCAGAACAACATGACAATAAGCAGGCTTTGTCTGTTTCCACACACATATTCGTAGTTATCCACTTCTCAGTGGGCTGTGAACAGTTTTCTGAGTAAATGCATTTCACAAGACTGTGACGTGAACATTTTACTTTCTCTTTTTTGAGGTTATTTGTATATATGACCCCGGGGCAATTAGAAGTGTCAGTTTGGCATCATAGGTTCTCATTTTCATGAGGCTAATCCAGACTTTGGGTTACACTGCTATCACACACAGTTAGAAAATAAAACCTAGGAATACGTAATGTGAAACAGTTGTATTATAATGTTGTCAATGCGGCTGTATCATGACTAAGAACATCACCAGAGATTTTGGGACCTATTGAAAGATTTCTTTCTGGGCCTCACCACTTTTTCTTTTTTTCCTTTTCTGTCCCAACGTTTTTTTCCCATCCTTGATCAAAACATTTGTGCCTTTTTACCCATTTATTTAGTTAAAAAACCATCCTAATCTTACATATTAAAACCTTTTTACGAAATAAGTGATTAAAAAAGGATGCCAGTGAAATACAAGCATAATCTAAAGAATGTGTGCTGCATATAAGCCAAATGTTTGACATCATGCAATAACTTAGGATAAATTATTTTCTTTATACGACATTGTTCACACTCTTAAGTTTGGATTAAACTAGAGATGTACATCTCTGTAGGCTCAGTGGACAGAGGAAACTTCAGCCTCACAGAAGATGGAGGTTTGATAAGAGTTTCTTTAACTCCAAAGGTTTTTTTGAGTTTGCCTTCTTTCTGTCCTCACTCACATAAGCTACCATTTTCCTCCCATTTAAGAATCATTCGGTTAAGAGTGTGGGTACATGTGATCCACCATACTATAAATCATCCATCTTTGGAAGTCAAACCGCCCTTTGTAATGATGGTGTGACTATATTTGGCAGCAAACATTGTTGCTAAACTGTAATGAATGTCATATTAATCTATTTTATCTTCCAACCATTAGCAAGATTTGAACACTCCAATACCAAGCCAAGCCTCATTTTCCAGGCCTCTGATCACACCAGGCAGTGGGCACCTAATTCGCTCAGTGAAATGGGGCTTGCGATTACTGAGGTAAAGATTTGATATAGCATGGAAAATTAGGTCGAATCTAATAAATTACCCATCCCACTGAATAGTCCACATATGCTGACAGTGGAGGAGGGGCTGTTTTGCCTGCAGAGAGACTAGTTGTTTTACCATGTGTAATAAAGATCAGGGAGAAGCAGTGGAGGAGGAGTTGCTGAAGGTGGCATGGCTTGAGGGTGTCACCATTGAAATAAGGGGCGGTAGCACTGAAGTTTCCTCAGAATCTTTGACTATTAAGGCTTTCACATGATCTCCATCCTGATGGCCACGTAAATAATCTATATCCATCGACTATCAGACCTCCCAAAAAGCCAGGGGCCCTACCATTGCCACACAGCGACTTGTCACACAATGCCTGAGTAAATAAAACATGATTTAGTACATTTTCACCATGTAGCACAGGGTGTACTTTACTTTTACGGCAGCATACTTTGCTCATGATGGAGGGTGAGCGCGAGAGAAGTCAGAAATGCTCCCATAAATCATTCCTTGCGTTGTACCTCAAAAATAGTGCTCACATGATAAATGTGAGTTTACTGGAAGCATTTTAAACCTGAACAATGACTCTGTGTGTGTGTGTCTGTGTGTGTGAGTGTGTGACAAATCTGGAAGCATTTTATGGTCAGCCACAGAGGCCTCTGTGATTGGACAAGCTATGTCACTCCTGGTCTTAAAAGGCTTTGCACAAGAACGAGGGCATCCGCGAGTCATCCACCATTTAAGGGATACAAAATTCTTCAGGATTCACCACACAGTTAGTTTCAATCCAAACTGCTTATTCGATCTGTTACAGACACATGATTCAGCTCAGCAACTTCTGATTGTTCTCCATAATCAATTCCCGCATCATCCTGACGAGTCTGGAAATGGTTTTGTCAGTGTTATAGGATAATAGCTTAAGTTTTTTAATCTGTCAGGGTCTCAGAAAACGAAGCCATGTTAAAACTACTTTTAATCTAAAATATTAATTTTGTTAAACTATTAATCCCACGTTTCAAAGCTCTTTTGCATACTTGCGAGTGACATCAGAGATTATGCTTGCCCCTGCCAACTGGGGCAAATTCCCAAGGTGCAGGCAGGCAATGAGTTTTTTTCTGCACCACCAATTGTGCTGCAGAAAAAAAACAGTATCTCTGTATGCTGGTGCTGTTAATGTTATTAATTTTGCCAGTCTGGATTTGTTTGGGACAAAGTTGGCCCCTTCGTAGGGCTGTGTATCTCCCCTTTTCAGGGCAATCAAATCCAATCCCAGTAATGATGGCAATGATCCAATTCAAAGAGAGATTCATTACACTATAGATTAATTCTGTTCAATTTTATTTAATACAAATCTATCCATTTAGAGCATATCCATGTATAAATCCTAGCTTTTTTTTTACCTAATGCAACTGGAACAGGACAATATATCTTTTAAAACGCAGTTTTCACACCTTATAGTTTTTTTCTGTGATTCTCAAATATGATTTGAACTCTTTTGGAATTGACACTTGCTCTTCATTTGAAAGTCCTTTTTAAATTTTGTTCTACAATACAGATTTTTATGACATATATTTAGAAAATGCCAAAATACTACAGAGAAAACTACTTGATTGTGTCATGAAAAGAAAGAACTGTTGCATCCTGTCTAATTTTCCATTAGGCTAAGCTATATAAACGACCTTCACTGACCTTTACTAAGTCAGACTCTCCATGTTTATTGAACACTGTTGAGACTTTGGAGTTTGTATTAATTTGACATGACTCAAGGACAAAAACTGACGCCCATAAAGGATGCTAACGCCACAAGGGGCGCCATAGTTAATTAATTCCACGTGCTATTTTGAATTACCAGGGAGAACCATCATGAATAGCCAGAGAAGGGCACCGGCAACTCACCAGATGTCCTGATATGCCAAAAATGTTTGGGTTTGTGGAGGAGTTAAAGTTAGAAATCAGAGTACTTGTGTACTGAAGTATATTGGCCCACTGAAAGTGCAGCTTTTAAAAGGATATCACACATATGAGTGACTTGAAAAATGTTTTAAGGCCTGTTACTTTGACTATGGCGTATCAGGAGTTGAATCAGTCATGCTGCCCGAGACTTAATCCCAACAAATACAGTCATGCTTTCATGTGTGATGTAGAGCTGTAACGGATAAAACTTTTTTTTTCCTGGTAAGAAGCATCCCTCACCACCAGACTCCTAGTAAAAGAGCGCACAGCACAACTATGCATAGGAAAGAGTCGCAAAGAGATCTGCTGTCAGGTGCAAAACAAGACAAAACATAGCATAACTAAAACCAGGGTTCACGCAGACCCTTACAAGTTTTTCAGTCATATTATTTTAAAGTTAAAGACCTTGAAATGACATTAAAATATATAGATTTACACTTAAAATTCAAACATGACTTTGATATATGTTTGAGTACTTCATAAAATCTAAAATCAATTATCTGCATTCATCTGTATCATATTCCTCTTGGTGCATATTAAGCCTTTGTCTTGAAAGAGATCATTAGCATGGCTTTACCACATCATGTCTGGTCATTGTTTTAGATGGCTGTATTTACAATGGCAAAAGTTAAGAGGGGAGAACAATGATCTGCAAAGTGTGTTTGTCAGCAGTCAGGTTTGATCATCTGCAGCCAGAGCTAATAACCACAGAGATAATAACCACAGTGAAACACCTCATGACAGGGGAACACACATTGATACAGCAGGTAATCAAACACAGCAACAACAGCTTCGAAGAGCAACAAATGTAAATCGAGTTAAAACTAACAGCTAAGTGACACCTTATTTGATAGCTAAACAACCAAATGAGTGTGGGAGTGCAACAGAAGAGATTCTGACAACTAACTAACTAACTAACTAACTAACTATTAACTAACTAACAACTTGCATACTTGCATAAATACTTACTTGCATACTTGCATACATACTTACTTGCATACTTACTTACTTACTTGCATACTTACTTACTTGCATACTTACTTACTTACTTGCATACTTGCATACTTACTTGCTTACTTACTTACTTACTTACATACTTACTTACTTGCATACTTACTTACCTGCTACTTGCTTACTTACTTGCATGCATACTTGCATACTTACTTACTTGCATACTTAGTTACTTGCATACTTGCATACTTACTTACTTACTTGCATACTAACTTACTTGCATGCATACTTGCATACTTACTTACTTGCATACTTACTTGCATACTTAGTTACTTGCATACTTGCATACTTACTTACTTGCATACTTACTTACATACTTGCATACATACTTACTTGCATACTTACATACTTGCTTACTTACTTACTTACTCACTTGCATACTTACATACTTACTTGCATACTTGCATACTTGCATACTTACTTACCTACTTACTTACATGCTTACTTACTTGCATACTTACTTGCATACTTACTCACTTGCATACTTACATACTTGCATACTTACATGCTACTTGCTCACTTACTTACTTGCATACTTACTTACTTGCATGCTTACTTACTTGCATACTTACTTGCATACTTACTTGCATACTTACATACTTGCATACTTACCTGCTACTTGCTCACTTACATACTTGCATACTTACTTACTTGCGTACTTACTTACTTGCATACTTGCATACTTACTTGCTTACTTACTAACTTACTTACATACTTACTTACTTGCATGCTTACTTACTTGCATATTTGCATACTTACTTGCATACTTGCATACTTACTTACTTGCATGCTTATTTACTTGCATACTTACTTGCATACTTACATACTTGCATACTTACTTACTTGCATACTTACTTGCATACTTACATACTTGCATACTTACCTGCTACTTGCTCACTTACTTGCATATTTGCATTACTTACTTACTTACATACTTACTTACTACTTACTTGCATACTTACTTACTTGCATACTTGCATACTTACTTGCATACTTACTTGCTTACTTGCATACTTGCATACTTACTAACTTGCATACTTACTTACTTGCATACTTACTTGCATACTTAGTTACTTGCATACTTGCATACTTACTTACTTACTTGCATACTTGCATACTTACTTCCATACTTGCATACTTACATGCTACTTGCTCACTTACTTACTTGCATACTTACTTGCATGCTTACTTACTTGCTCACTTACTTGCATACTTACATACTTGCATACTTACTTACTTGCATACTTACTTGCATACTTAGTTACTTGCATACTTACTTGCATACTTAGTTACTTGCATACTTACTTGCATACTTACTTACTTGCATACTTACTTACTTGCATACTTGCATACTTGCTTACTTACTAACTTACTTACTTACTTGCATGCATACTTGCATACTTACTTACCTACTTACTTACATGCTTACTTACTTGTTTACTTACTTACTTGCATGCATACTTGCATACTTACTTACTTGCATACTTACTTACTTACTTGCATACTTACTTACTTGCATACTTACTTGCATACTTACATACTTGCATACTTACCTGCTACTTGCTCACTTACATATTTGCATACTTACTTACTTACATGCGTACTTACTTACTTGCATACTTACTTACTTGCATACTTGCATACTTACTTGCATACTTACTTGCATACTTACTTGCTTACATACTTGCATACTTGCATACTTACTTCTATACTTGCATACTTACTCACTTGCATACTTGCATACTTACTTACCTGCTACTTGCTCACTTACTTACTTGCATATTTGCATACTTACTTGCATACTTGCATACTTCCATACTTACTTACTTGCATACTTGCATACTTACTTACTTGCATACTTGCATACTTACTTGCATACTTACTTGCATACTTACTTACTTGCATACTTACTTGCATACTTAGTTACTTGCATACTTAGTTACTTGCATACTTGCATACGTGCATACTTACTTACTTGGATACATATTTACTTGCATACTTACTTACAACTTACTTTGTGGCCACAGTAAGACTTTTCTGGTGATCAAAAGAGAAAATACAGTTGTCCTACAGCTCTTTTTTATTCCCTACAACTCAATGTACACGATGACAAATGACGTAATCCTAGCAAGCGAGTAAGCGATTGTTCTATAATAGAAAGTCAAACTTGAGGGTTAACAACACTTACCGATTACTGTTTGGTTTATACACGTTTATATAGCTAAGGAAGGATTGTGATGCTGCATTTGTGAGGTTACAACAATCACTACTTTGGTCAGTATGATAGTCAAAGTTTTCCCCCTCCGCTATCGGTTCTGTGAGAAAGCATTATTCTGTAAGAGTACTGGATTGATGTATTCCGATACATCATACAAAAACAGATAAAAGAAAGAGAAAAGGAGACAGTATATGGATGATTTTACATAGACACAGTTCTTAAATGAAAAATCACTCCAGTAATATGTTTACACATTCCCTATTGCCAGTGGATGTTTGAGTGTTTGTTGAAAGCTCTGCGAAAGGCACAAGAGGCTCCCAGAAATCTTCATATCACCACATTGCTCCGTCTGTATTTCACTAACCCATTCCAAATATCCCCCTCCCCTCCCCGCTCAAGATAAATATGAAACCAAACGAAGAAATTCATGCTTGAAGCAAGGGAACTAATCTCCCTCCTGCCTGTTTCACTCCTCTGTGTTTAATTGATAGAAATTGCACGCATCAAAGAAAACGCACACTGAGATTTAATGGGCATAAAATGGACATTAGCATTTTAAAGAGGTGGATTAACACATTAATCCGGGCAATTTTTATCCAGCACTTCCAATGAGATCGTCACAGCGCGCGGGCTCCTAATGGGGCTTAACTGGCTTTCTGCTTTAGTGCTGCTCTCAGGGATAACACCAAAACTTTTAGTTTTTGGAGAGGGGGAACGAAGAGGCTTAATTTGTGTGATGGCTCTCTGAGAACTAAGCTTTTTCTTCCAAGAGAACAGTCGTCCAGATGACAAATTACACAAGCTGCAACAGTGCCATGGGTGTACTTCGAGTTCGTCCGAGAGGAAGACAGAGATGTGGGTTTGAAATGGTGAAATTGCCCGTGTTTGGAAAGCAGCAATCAAAGGGGCTGTAGTTGGAAGATAATCATGGAGATGACTCTTCATTCATGCTGAACATATGTGGTTTTCCTTGAAGAGGTACATTGGTCTTTTAAGCACATCTATTGTGAGCACAGGACATGGTTTTACCTTGAAATAGGGCACAGAGTTTTCCTTTAAATGATCTCTTATAGGCGGCCTGATTAAACTCATCTGAAGGCACTTTTGTGTATCACTTCCATAGCTGCTTGTTGTTTCGAAACTGCCATCCCTACAGATCCTAGCGCTGCTTTGGATTCGTTTTACATATAACTTGTCAAACCTGAGAAGGAAGTGGCTGGCAGTTGGTCTCAGGGGAGCACTCGCTTTGTTTCATGTGTGAGGGACGAACCCATGATGAGCACATCAACGTCCTGTATGTATGCATTCACACTCTTGTATATGAAGCATGTTTAAACACACATTGCACTGGTGCGAGCCGTCATCACTGACATGAACCCTCAGCGGCGGTGTTTAGACTACACTGAGCTCTCTTGATGCAGTGGGTCCCCTACAATGGTGCGCACTTTCATTTTCATCCCCATACAGCTGCTCCTCCCTTTTGTTCCTGTCATTTACACCGCAGTTTATGCACACACAACATGTAAGCCCGCTGTACCTCCATGCAAAGAGAATGTAATGTAGGTCATCAAACAGAGCCGACCGGGAGAGGGCTGTTGTTTGCGAGCAGCGAGGAAGCCTCCAGAGTAAAGTACTGATGTGAAAGGAGGGGTGCAAAAAAAACAACAGAGGCAAAAAACACAATGGAACAAACAAAAGCTTCTTCGACAAACTGTTAAAACGTAGAGTGCGTCTGTTTTGGGTGTTGTCACCGGTGGATAGAGGTAAAGAAAGACAGAAACACTGCTTTCCCTCACTCTCTTTCCTCACATGCACACTGGTGAATAGTTTATGCCATACACCTCCTGCTCACCTCTGCTGTACTTTCCGTCCCATTATCGCTCCAACATGAGATTGCACTCAAGACAATGTTGGAATTTTTGATAACATGGATTGTGAAACTGAAACACAGTTTTGAATTAATAAACAACATAGTCTGGAGCTTTTAGAGCAGGATCTACACTTTTTTCATACCACTTGCTGTATTATTAGTAATATTACTTCTCATCCCCTGCATGTCGTCCAGTAGCGTCTGAGTGATATCAGAGAAAGCTCTCAGCGTCCTGGATGAGGACAGGAGATGGTTGTTTCCTGAAACATGCTCTGGCAGGGTGCTGTGATTTGAGTCACCACTGAATCTGCAACACAAATGACATCTGAAAAGACAGGCTGCAGTCAAAGCACGGTTATTCCATTCTCTCCGTGCTACCTTTGCCTAAAAGCCCGGGACATCTCCACTCACAGGTGCCATGCTGGAAGATTCTGGGTTGCTCTTTGGCCTAGATTTGGAGCACAATACATTAACAGCACTGGTAAGAAATCTCTTACTGCAGTGGACACAGACATAACAGACTCTTTGGCCTGTAAAAATAAGGTTATTTCATTTTTTATAAAGCTCCTCTCACTCTGTCACAACCTCACACTTGCCCAACAAATACAGTAACTCAATCAGCCTCCCATTTCCAACACGTGTTTACCAGATCTCCTCTGTGAGAGATAATGTTCAAATTCCTTTGGCAACCGCTCTCTCATGGTCAGGAGATTCTTGCCAGACAATAAAACACTCAAATGATGTATGCCGAGCCAAAATATGGAGGACAACAAAAACACTAACCACCTCCCCAAAAAGTACAAATTCTTCCCTTCAATCCACTTTTCTTCCCACTTTATCTGTTCAAATCTCAACTACCAAGCACTCCCTTTCTGCTAATAAAGCTCGATTTATCTTGATCTTGAATATGGAGATATTTCAAGTGAAATAAAAGATCTGGTACTGATTTGATCTGTGAGAGAAAGACAGCTAATACATATACAGGAAGATGTTTACCCAGGGGCAAACTGTGGCCAGTATTTGAAACCCCATCAAAGATCTGGTCCCCTCACTGTCCTTTGAGAATAATTACACTTACTGTATCTGCTGCTCAGCCTGATTCGTGTTAGCATCTTGAGAGACAGCCAAGGCACTTGGACGAAAAGGACAGAAATTTATGGTGCAACGCTTGTCTTCTCATTTGCCTTGGCCGGGCTTTTGACAGCCTCAAAAAAGCTGGTAAGCTAGGATACTTTGAACTGTATGATAAGGATCAGCTCAAGTCAGACAGACGCTATGCTTAGAAAAATCCAATTTTACATAAGGGCTTTCAAAGATGTGCAACATGCGTAATTGAATATAGAGTACCGCGATAAAGTGATCAAAGCGGGGAGCTTGCAAAGTTAATGAAAATAAATAAAGCTAAAAAGTGCATTTCTCTTTCGTGACAGGCTGGTTTAAAAGGATGGTGTTTTATCCTTAGTGCTGAGACCTGTCTTTTAATAAGGATCATAATGAGGGGTTTCCTTTTCTAAAAAAAAAAAAAAAAAAAAAAAATCACAAGCTTGCGAACGGGACAGAATTTGATTAGGACAGCGAGCTCTCTTCGATGTGTATGTGTGCACATGTATGAATGTGAGCGTGTGGAATAGATCCATCCGTTCCTGATGTGGCTCCCAGCAGTCGACAGCTCTGCCAACCGTTGTCATTTTCTGGCAGCCAGATTACTCTTGGGGTGGCATTTTCACAGTTGTCAAGTGAGGATTTAATGGCCAATTATCCTCAGATAAATATATCTCTGCTGAGAAGCGGGAGCCATCGTAGGAGTGGGAGACTATTGCTTCTAATTGTGGGCTAAAGAAAGAGGAAAACATGTCTGGTCAAAGCCTCCAGAGACTGTCCGACTTGCTATATCCCTGCGCTGCTACTTCATCATCACCCAAGAAGGCAGTTGGATCCCTTAAAATAAAATCCACTGCACTGTAAATCATGTGTTACACTTACAGCACAAAGTACACGCCGATCGTTAAACAGGGTGTTGCCATCTTCACTTTAACCAGAGCTGTTCTGTCGATAGTTTTTTTCCTCACTGCTTTTCATGACAGGGAAGGAAGTCACTCAGAGGAGATTGTTTTGGCCAGTAAAATGACTGAAACACAAGAATGAGTGGACTGTAGGTCAGAAAAAATGCAAAATGAGTGCTTTTCTAGGGGGCTACAATAGTAACAAGGGGAACGGGCAGTTTTTTAAATCAAATAGTAAGGTTCCTGCATTTTTCAAAAGCGCCCAAAATGTCACAAATGAGGCAAAGTGAAAGACCTTAAACCTGTTATAATCCAGTCAATTAAACCCAAATTAATCCAATTTTCAATCAACACATTTGTTTCCTCTTTTCCTCGAGATCAAGCCTCCATGTGGTCAGGCTCATACGGGGACAGAGGAGCTAGTTTTTGAGGCTTCCACCATAATAAATAGTCCAGTTGCAGGCTCAAGCATTATACAGACATACGTCTCAGTTGCTGGCAGGTTAGCAGTGTGTAGATGTCAGTGGGTATGGCGGCTAACAGGCTGAGCGGCCTGCAACAAAGTCACCTCGGGTTAATGACAGTGACAGTCTCAATCGCTGGGGTGGTGGAGAGGATTTAATGCTTCCCCTTTGGCACCAGGAAGTGCCGATAATGATGCCGGGTGGCATGGAGCATGTCCCTTCTGACATTAGCAATGATTTAAACTCCTGCAATGGTGAGCAAGTTCATACACGCACAAAGACACACACACAAAGAGGTAGACAGACACACATAGTTATTACTTCCATGTGCTGCCCCACATAACCCCACTGATTATCCTATTTACACATTAATCAACAGATCAGCGAAACTAAAATATAATGTGACACAAAAAACCTTCAACATATCCAGAGGCCACTGACAACCTCTGTGAAAAAAACCCACAGGATACACTTACACAAACACACAATAAGTCCTTTAACATGTAGGCTAATAATCTACTTTACAAAACAACATGTTCTTAGATAAATAGCTGAATTAGCATTATACAGCCATTCTACAGGTTTTAAAGCCAAAATTTGTGCTAAAGGCTTGTAAATTGGTGCTTCTGCAGTAGCCTGAATCCTCATGGCTCAGCCCAACACCAGCGCGCTGGTTTTCACTAATCGTACCGACTTACCATAGCATGGTAGAAAAGGTTGTTTTGGCTGTATTTCTATCATAATAATTGGCTTTTTGTGACAGAAGTCCTCAGCTTTTGTGCGGCATTTTGGAGCTAACAAGCTACTTTGCTAACCCCCCAACAACCATGTGCAATGACCTGCGCTACTGATGTCACGGTCGAAGCATGTCAAGCTAAGTGTCAGCCATATTGTATGCACATGGCTCATTATATCAGATTGTAACACACAATTGAGTGGTGTTTAAAAAGTCCAATTACAATTCAACATAAGGCTGTCACAATGCAAATCAAGAAATGTGGATTTATCTGACTTATTAAGGTACTTTTTCTGTCTGTAATTATACATATAGTACGGCATGTCTTTGCCATGGTGTATAATTGCAAATATTTGCTTAATTGTGCTGTTGCAATGACAATAGAGTACAGTAATTTATTAAAATGATACTTTAAACTCTTAGTAGCACAGCAATATTGGATAGGAAAGGAAAGGATGAGTTCATTTTTCACAGCTAACTAACTGTGGCTGTGGTCTAATTATGGCACATTTGCTCCAAGTAGCTACACTCTAAAAGTTTCATCAAACCTTAACCATATATGATCTTCACCCTGGCACAGTATGTAATGTGTGCCCTCTTCCTACCACCTTATGTAAAGTAACCTCAGCCAGTCTGATCAATATTGAACCGAACATTTTCTTGCCACATCGTTTGTGCTAACAAT
This sequence comes from Xyrichtys novacula, assembly GCA_962446985.1. NCBI lineage: Eukaryota > Metazoa > Chordata > Actinopteri > Labriformes > Labridae > Xyrichtys > Xyrichtys novacula. The sequence goes on along the minus strand of OY660864.1, from coordinate 20,427,137 downwards.
CACTATTTTTATTCTCAGTTAGGCTTTGCCCATCATTCCCTGCTTCCCTCTCCTTTCTCGTCTCTCCTGCTTCCACTCTTTATATTTACATTATCATCATTGACACTGTAATGATTGGTGTGATTATGCATGCGGACGGGGCTGTGAACGGGTGTGTTGACACGGTGTTGACAGGCTGGCGCGGTCACATCTCTCCCACTGTCTCAGGTGGGAGCTCTGGTTATGCACAGCCTTCATTTAGATTCGATTACAGTGATGCACGCCTTATGGGTGTCACTTCTCTTCCGCTTCACAATTTAGGGAGAGAGGATGTGCAGTAATTGTGCTACCTGGGTACCGAAGCCCTGGTGGCAAATCAAGCAGCGGGTGCGCGGTGGCATATCGTCTGGCTGCTTTCCCCCGGCTCATTTATTTGCCTCCAGTTGTCAACGCAGGAATATCACTGTGTGCAAATTAGTTAGCTGGGCCTTCAAGGAGCCACAATGCCTTTTCCCGCCCACCACACCCGAGCGATGCCTGTTATGTCCAATTACACACCCAGTAGCCCTGATCAGCATGTGTAACTAGCTTTAGCATGAACATATAGAGAATACACCTGCAAGCAAACATACTAATACTTAATTACCTCTAAGGAGAAGTGTCTTCTCTTGGTTTTCATCTCCTTTATTTATCCTCCTTGGGACTGCACTGTGCTGTGGAGTAAGCTGAGAGATGCCGTGAGCAAATGAGTGATGAGGTATTAGTATATTCATACAGATGTATATATACAAAGAAAATGCAAGTGAGCATAGGCATTGACTTACAAACAATACTATTATGTGACACATGCCACCGTGACACATATTCCCAAAGTAAAAAAATCTGCAGGGAACAGGAAGATCACAGTTTCTTCTCTAGTCGACTGAATGTATTCTCATCTTACCAGCACCAAAGCCTTTGGGTATTGCATATTGCAAATAGCCCACAGCAGTGCACTTATGTGGAACAGAATGGAAAAGCACACTGGTTTTAGCTTGGTTAGAAATGAAATGTTAGATCTGTAGCGTTTACTGTCGTACAGTTGTTGTTATTTCAGTCTGTAGATTTTTGTGGCGCGTCTCTCAACATGGCCCGACCAGAGAGGCTGCATTACTCAAGCTCTGGCCACATGTGAGCCACACATTACGACGAGCTGCGCTAGCCTCTGACCACCTCCTGCTCCTAAACTGCAGCGAAAACAAAAGAAGACAGAGAGTTCAAAGTGGTGTCTGTTTTGTGTGTAGTCATGGTGGCCTGCCTGTGAATGCTTTCATCTTATCTCTCTGTGATGCCACAGTGCCCAGAGGGGGTGATGTCACGGCGAGGTCAATGTCAAATATGAAAGAGGGAAAAGTGGCTGCCAAGGACGTGTGGGAAGAGACAAATTTAACCAGAAGTGTCCTGAGATGGGAGGCAAGAAGGAACCATGTGGCACGCTCGCCTACACGCCTGCACATCAGGCCTGTATACTGTCAGCCAACCGAGGCCTCAAGCCTTGGGGCTGCAGATAGTAAACCACATGCTTCCGTTTATGTCTCTGTCACTCTTTGTCTCTTCTGTCAGTCTATCTGGAACACAGTCAAATGGACAAAGTGCTCCACGAACAAAGGGAGCATTGGTATATCCTCAGTTCGTCGCTTACTGCTCAGAGCAGCCCTGGAAATGTCAAACAGAACCAAGATGAGAGAAGTGTCGCGAGTGGAAGAAACTGCTGACACCTCATTTCCTTTCATTCCCAGTTCTGAAGCTACTTTTGTCACAGAATGTTTTATATATATACGTAGATCCCATCTCTCGTCACTCGTGCCTTTTCACCCGACATCAACTGCGGAAACACAACACATACTATCACGCAAACTGCTCCTTGTGAGCCATTTGTTCTACCGTGGTGGGGTGCTCTTTGTTTGAACCTACACCTCCTGTTTCTCCCCAAATCTCCTTTTCAGAGGGAGTACAGAGGGGGAGACACTGTTATTCAGACCGGCTCAGGGTTGTTCAGTGTGAGTGTGTTGTGATTGCTGTCTCTACTATCACTATTCTTTTCTTCCCCAAAAACGTAAATCTCATGTTTTAAAGATTCCTTTAATGGGAATCAAAGTCTAAATATTTCAATACAGCTATTTTATTATTCAGTAGACTCACAGGCATTTGCAGCCATCTAACTGCGAGAAATCCATGTGCCTTACGTCTTAGCGGCGCAGGTACATGGCTTCAGCGGGCAATATTACAAGGATTAGCATGGCATATGAAATATTTAGTGGATTTCCTCTCTCCTCCCTCTAAAACCTAATAAATCAAATGACTGCCAAATGTCATTAAAGTGATGGTCTTTGACTGGGTATCTTTTCATATTCAAATTTGGGCTGTAAGAAATGAAAGAGCAGAAAGGTTACTTGGTTTAGCTGACAACTCCCAGTGCCCCAATGCTGGTGGGTGAAGACTCGGCGAAGGGCAGATGGAAAGAGGAAGGAGTAATGGGGCACTGCGAGAGAGAAGTTATTGTCTGACATGCCAGCCGGGCGTCCTCGTGGCATTGGTCTCCTGTTGGCGCAGGCAGAGCGTCTGGCCTACTGTTTTGATTAGTCAAAGATGTGTGTTTTTTTTTTTCCCCCACTTTCCTTTCTTTTTTTCCTGTGAGGTGTCACCTCACAGTAGATCACAGGCAGGGGCTAGTGGGACAACCAGCTGTCTCTGTCACCAACTGTCACCAGCATTGTCTCTCCTCCCTCACTGGCTGAACAGATGACGGACATCTGAATGGCAGGCACAACGCTGCACCCCTCCGTCCCCCCCAACACACACACACACACACACACACACACACACACACACACACACACCCTAAACCCAGCATACAGAGGAATCATCGATATTCATCCCCTCGCCCACCTCCAGCCTCCCTTTCTGTGTTTTGAGTCATTCATATGTAAAAGCAGAGATAAAACATATGGTGCTAATTTGCAACAAATCAACAGTGACCCAGGCTGACTTCTACTCCGGATATTCAGAGTGAGAGTTACTAGACGCCCAGCACCTGTCTGTGTTTGAAGCCTTGCCTTATTCATTTCCAAAATGTGTTGGCAAAGAGTGTCAACAAAGGCACAGCAGGCCCATCATTTGCATTCTTCCTACAAGTTGACATAATGATGTAAATTATCAAAGAAAACTGATTTTGTGTAAGACACCGAGCTTTTTGTAATGCCACTGGCGTTGGTCTCACGAGACGTTTTGAAAAGGAAATTATAATAAATACACGAGGCACTGTTTGTTACCTTAACTCCAAAGGGAAATCAGCTTCAAAATCACATTGATGTGAACTCCATGAATGGCAGCTGTCCTCATGTCAACACCTCATCTGAAATGACAACTTTCATCTAAGAGCAATACAGTGAGGCAAACAAACTTTGATTTCTCCTCACTTACATCATTAGAACTGCTCATAAGGTCACGGCATTGGGAATCAGAGTGAAGAACATCATGAAAACATAGCAAGATAAAAAAGAAACAGCATTGACAAAGTTAATATCCATTATACATCAAATTAATATTGTTAATTTTGAATAAGTCAGATGTGTGAAATATTCATGTGGAGCTGTCCAAAGTTTTTTTTGTATTCCTTTTCTCTCCTCCTTCTTCTTCTCTTCCCGTTGACTCGACTTTCTTCTCCATTAATTATCATGCCCAGGAGGTTTTTCAGGGAGAGGAGCAGCCATCAGGCTGAATCATCTTGACAAGGCGGCATGGCCCAATTACACCAGAGCTCCGCCGGGCTTTGATGTGGCGGAAAAGCAGAGAGATAGGGGCAAATTGCACAGCCATATTATGGTAATGATCTGATTTAATCCTGCCACTAAACTTTATGTAGCTTGTTTAAAGAAGATGCTAACGCTAATTACAGAGGTGCGCAGAGGTGCTGGGTGGGATCGGGTGGAGAAGGCTGAGCCGAGGGGGCTTGCGGGGATGGTGCTGCCACAGTGGCTGCTGGGAGTTTCGAGTCTACAAAGTGCAGCTCATAAATGTTGTAAATGAAAATGAGACAAAGTGGACTCATTTCCGTTTAATTATACATCCCACACAGGTGAAAAGGTCAGGGGTATAGCAGGGCATGTGCGCGGGCTCAAAACCTGTTGGGCTACTGCTGCTAATTAACACATCTGAGGATGGGAGGTAGAGCAGGTTTCGAGAGAAACAGGGAAGAGACTGAGACAGGAGTTAAGGGAGAAGCGGGGAGGGGGTTAGAGAGGGGTGTTACAAGGAACGCGCGATAATATCAGCCTGTAATTAACTTGTCACTTCAATTACAGCCCCTCAGATTGGAATTGTCTTGGGTTATGGCGCTGGGCCCTGTCTATATGGTTAATTAGTCTGACGAGTAGCCACCATGCTCCTCTCCGCTCTCCACGCCGTCACGCCCGCAGCAACTCAGTTTACTGTTCCTGATGATTGACTAGCATGGAGTAAAGAGCCAATCAAACTTGAGAGAGGAAGCGCGACTGATCAGCTGTCAGAGGTAAACCGACTCCATACTGTCCTCTGTTTTATTCAGAGGCTGCTGTGGCTTTAACCTCCTCGGTTGTTTTTCTTGATCAATAATTGATGTCTTTGTAAAAGGTCTTTGGACCCACAATGTGCTTGAAATAAGTCTTGGCTGATTCTATCTTTAATAGGAAGGACAGACAGATTGTCAGTACCACAGGGACCGATGAACCTAAGTTTCTGCATTCAAAGAGTTAATTGATCAATCATTTAAAGCTTTTAAGTTCAGTAAAAGAAGGACAGCTCACTGAACTCTTCTTGAACCCACCTGCCAACAAATTCCAACGGTAAGACCATATTTGATTCGAAAAATAAAAAGAGGTGATCAAAATTGAATAAACGGTAAAAACAAATGGTGAATTCTTGAAGGAGCGAGTCTGTATTTATCAGACCATAAGCCATCAGTTCCAGTGGATATATGAAAGTGAATATAAATATCACACTGACAAATTGCAGACTACAGAGTCGTCACAAAGCTTCCTTGTAGGAGCAGACTTACCTTTGATACCCACTGATATATTCTTAAGGAAAACAGCGTATACATCAATAGACAGAAAAAAGTAAACATAATTATCTGTTTGCATTATGCTCAGAAGCAGATCAAAGATATTTAGCATTCTGAGAAAGGTTTTTAAACTTTTTAAACACAAGTGAAGTGCTATAAATATACATTAGAGAGAAAGTAGCAGAATCTGCAATGGCTTGTCCTCTGTGTTACCTCTCTCCGTGAAGATGAGGACATCTCCAGGGACGCTGAGGGCCTCTTTGTAAGGATTCATCACTTACACAGGCAGTTGTGTGTATTATCACAGCTCATGGTGTAACTCTTTGAAATCTCACTGTTATGCAGAGCTTGTACTTGTGAAGTGCTTGTGAAGATGTGTCGAGCATTCTGACACAGGTATAATCCGCGCTGGGCCGCGGTGGATCGGAGTGTTTTCACAGAGTCTCGGAGGAAACTTTGACAGTTCTCGCTCCATCAGATACTTCCTTCATGCATTTATTTTAGAGAACAAATGTAAGATTAAGATTCAAATTAAGGCATTAAGCTTTGCTTGATGTTACAGTAACTGTTTTATTCAGACAAACGTCACATTGTCTAATTGGGGACATGTTTCCTTGCTCATTATACTCAGTCCAATGAATGTTTAACATATCTTAGTCAATTCATGCAAATCTGTTTCACGGGGTTACTGTTTTTAATGGATTGGCACTCTGACTTTCACTTTTGATGGTCTATCTTAAAGTAAAATCAAATTCTTTTGCAATAATACATTGTATGGAGTGTGGTAGGACATAGTGAAAGTGAGTAGTTGTTCTCGGCTGGGTCTTTTCTTCTGTTTCTTTTCCCGTTACACTCTGAAACAAATGTGAAACTCCAAACAGTCAAAGCGCAACAGATCAGTTTCTAACCTAGAACCATATTTGTGTAATCAACGATCAAACTTCTTCATAATACTTTGAATGTCAATAAATTTGCCAGTTTTTGTATATTTAAATCAGAAATATATTACTTTCAAACAAACTATCTTTGTCATGTTTTATATGATTGACACTTGATACAGCCTATGGGCGTAAAAGGATTGCGTAGCTCACCTGGGGGATACGCTATTTGAGCCAAGCGTCACCACAGCTACTCTTGGCGACTCTCCCGCCGAATGCGCACAACGCTACTGCGCAATGTTGGTTTCAGGAAATGGAGAGAAAACGTGGAATTACTGAGAGCTTTTCGGCTTCAAATCCTTATACTGGCAGAAAGTGGAACCAAGTTGTCGATAGTATATACAGTCTGTGGGGCAGTGTGTTTCAGATTAGTCAGAAGAAAGTGGCTTACATGCTAATGTCAAGACAATACATAGACAGCTGTCTAAGAAAGTTGACCCAGACCCCCTTCTCCCCAGTAATGTTCCCAGGCTGGATGGGATACATTATCCCTCCAGCGAGCTCTGGGTCCACCCTGAGGCCTCCTCCCTGTTGAATGCGAAGGAGGCATCCTTATCAAATGCCCGAACCATCTCAACTGACTCCTTTTGATGTGAAGGAGCAACAGCTCTACTCCAGGCTCCCTCCAGATGTCCGAGCCGAACCCCATCTTCTGAGGTTCAGCCCAGCCACCCTTCAGAGGAAACTCGTTCTGGCTACTTGTATCCACAGTGTGGGTCTGACATTGAACAGCCATGGCTCGTAACCATAGGTGAGAGTAGGAATTTGAGTAATGCTTTGCCTTCATGGCTTAGCTCCCTCTTTGTAGCGATGGTCCAGCACAACACTTGGCTTTCATACTTTGCTTTTTGATAATGCTAGTAAGACTCATAAAACCATTTAAGGGAAAATGTTTATCTTTTAATCCAATTGAAACAGCATACATGTGGCGATGAAATTCATCATCCATCATAAGTCTGAACAGCAAACTTAAAAAACTGATAGATGGGAATCACAGCGGATTTAATGGGGATAAAAAAAAAACAGCAGTTACACCCTTGAACAAAAACATTGTTTTTCTATGAAGGCCTGCCATCAGAATATGTCATCCAGCTGAGGTTATGCTCCCCCGGTCACTGAAGAAGTCTTGGCTATGAAGAGCAGGGGTGGTGGTTGCGCGGAGTCATGATGAGGCTTCCTCTTTGCCTTGTTCTCCTACATGTATCTGTCAGCCTGCGGCCTTCAGAACTCAAGCCCAGAAAGTCCTCTGAGGCTCCTTCTGTCTGACATTGTCATTACTGGACAACATACAAATGTTGTGGTTTACAAGATTGACAACAAAAAGAAATACTGTTTCTTTTTCTTGTTTCAGAGAGGCAGCGTGATTGCGCACATATTTACTGGAAGTGTTATGATCCATGAAAAAAATGGCAGACCTGTCAATCAAATCTGGCAACAGCAAGTAAATGAAATAACGTTTGTTGATTAGACTCAAACTGAGGGGGGGATTTATGGTCCCCCTACTTGCCGTTGCACTCTCACTCTCTCTGGGTTCATGCAGTTTCTCTTTTCTGTAATTTTTATTTCCCAAATTTTGTTCCTTTTTACGATTTGGTGCCTTTCAGTCAAACAAAACCATGAGCCCTTGGTTAGAGAAAGTGATAATTGTCAGACTGGTCTGGCTCTGATAAAGTGGCAGTCATCCATGCAAAACTTGCCTCACCAGCAATGACAGCAGCAACAAAGAATGCACACCTCATGAACGCGCTGGCATGCAGCATCTCTGTAATAAGACGGCTGCATCCAAATGAGCTCTGTTATCAAGCTCCTCCATGGTGACTTGCCAATGGCTGGACTGCTAGCATGGCTGCTATCCAATAGTAAGAACCCTTTGATCAGCAATAGCCAATACTGTGGCGGCATTACGGGGCTGACTGAAGCTCATACTTTTTGTTTTTCCATTTTGCAACTTGTTTACAAGTGAATAAGGAGCCTCCTCCTTCTCTGTTGCTGTCAGTCAGTGTAACTGTCATTGACAGCACAGTTTGGCCCACTGCGCTGGGGACATGAAGGAAAAACACACCGAAGACAAGCCTTTGGAAAATTGTTAAGCTGCGAGGGTAAAAGGCAAAATTAGTCTGACAATTACTTTTCAATAGTGCTTTTAAGTCCACGTGGGGAGAACAAAAGGTATTGAACTGATTAAAGTTTAACCCTTTTTTTTCTCCTCCCAGCGAGGATCAAACATTGAAGTTCAGCCAGCTTCTTTCAGTGCTGCCATAAAAGTGTCCCTTCTCTCGCACACATGATGTGAGAGCTGCAGAAGTGTAATACCTCATACTGTTTGAAGATTACAATATCTTTATGAGCATGTACCAAATGTTCATGTGAAGCAACAAATCTCTGGACTTAAAATTTGAACAGCCACCCGCGTTTGAACCTCACGGATGTGAACATATTCCGTTTCGACATGAGGATGGTGTCAGCATCAAGTGCAGAAGAGTTGTCCAGTTTATTGTCAGTCCTTTTTTCATGTGTGAGAGGAATGCGCATGTATTGAAAAGTTATCATGAAAAGAATGAAATATGATCACAATGTTGTCACAGTTCACAAACTGCAGAGCTGCTTTATGAGATGACGCCACAAATACCAAATCTGTCCGTTATTGCAAGTGACATTGTCATTATGCACTGACACAGCATCCCTGCTCTAGTGGGGCATAAAAATGTCCTACTAAACCAGCAACATAAACACGCTGATAAATTACATTTATATGCTATCAAGCTGCGACATTTGCTGACACCAGAAATGTTTCTCCAGATCTGCCGAGGCGATGGTTCTCATTATCCAGCCGAGGAGTGAGCGGCGCTGGGTTGTTAATGAAAAATACACAGACAGTGACCTTTGTAAAGTCTTCCTGCAAATGACAGAGTTAACAAACTCCAGTCAGGGTGCAGAGAGAGCTGGAGGGAGTGAAAAAGAGTTGAGTGACTCAAGATACATAGACTGAGTGAACATTTTATTCGTCTGTATCCTACAGTTGTCATGGTGGATGGATACTGACGGGGTCAGAAAGGTCACAACTGTTGCTAGCTAATGCCTGTGCTCCAAATATGTGAGCTGCAGATGGAGAAAACCTCAGACCTGAGCTCTGTCTCGGCTGCAAGAGGACTGGAACAAGTAAAAAGACTACGGTTTTACTTAACAAAGAGTGCAGAAGAATCTCTATAATGGCTAATGTCTTAATTAGCCCATAAGAAATAATAGAGGCCAGGACGGAAACACATCCTGCCAAATCATGACAAAATGGCAGCAACGGTTCAATTGGATTCCTGAAAAACATGCAACTCATTAAGCGTCAGGGCAACACACTAATTTACTATTTTGCAGACAAGGTTTATTGGGCTAAATCAAATGCAACCTCTTATTAAACATAGGTGTGTCCAGCAGACAGCACATAAAATTATATTTTGTTTCCTTTTATGTATCCAGATATTCAATTTAGTATTCTTGTGGTATAATTGTACAACTGTAAAGACACATTGAGTTACAATTAGAGGATTTACTGCCAAGAATGAAATTAAACCGCCTGTGACCTCTGGGTTCACTCGGTTATTTCCATAAATCCTTGCATGGACGGATTTATTTAAAGACCTTAAGATGGACTACCAGACAATCTGTGAATGTGCTGACTTGATGATGCCGCCATGTTTTTCACACCACAGCCTGTTTGGCTCCTCTAGAGCTTAGCTGATCACTGCTGATGAAAGGGTCAACACAATGACATATGCTTTATGAGACGCAGTCAGCCCTGGGACAATTAATGCTGGGGTAACCATCCTTTAAAGTGGTGCCGTTAATGCAGCAGTACTAGCAGACTGTGCAAAAGTTTTATTGTTGAGCAATCAGCTTCGACAAGCCATGGGTGGAGCTGCCACATCAAGATGATTTAGAGGGTGTCCAGTGCATCTTCAACCAAATGCATTGTTCTGTTTTTCCATCATGATTGCCTTTGTACTGTCTGCTTATATTATCTGGATCCATCTGGGGTACCAAGAAGTTTCAAAAGAACCTCTAAAAATTATTTTCAGACCCTAGCTCAGCAGATCTCTGCTCTAATGCCGCCTCAGAAGTTTCGGGAAATGTTTCAGCACTTTGTTGAGTTATTCTTTGCTCCATGGCAGGTGCCCTTTCTCACGCTCTCTCTGAGACCATCTGGGCCTGTCCAGCCTCAGCCTCAGCCTGCACCGAGCTCACTGTCTGCCAAAGCCCTGTCACACCTGAGTACAGAAGATCAAAGAGCCCTGCAGTGCCTACAACCAAACAGCTGCTGCACGTGCCAAACTTCCTTCCCAGCTCTGTTTCTCTGCTTTCAGCACATGTGTTTCCAAGGTTGACCACTAATCCTCGATTTATGTGCATTATCGGCTCTCTAGAACTCGCTGGAGTGACAGCTCTGGAAACTCTCAGCCATGTCGTTGTGTCTTTGCCATTGTTATCCCCTTTGGTTTGTTCAATCTTTGGTCTCTTTGTCTATTTGCTTGTTTTTTGTTTGTTTGTTCTATGTTAACTGTGAAAAGCCGCATTTGGAGCAAGAGGAGTATGAGGAGAAAACTGCTGTGATCTTACTTTGCCAAACCAAAACCAGTAAGGCATAATTGTCCTTGGGGTTTCCACTTGTAAAACAATGGCTTTGGCCAGCTGAAGAGGCAGGTTTTTCTACCAGCCAGCTGAACAGAAGTGTGTTTTCTGTTCAGTGCTGAACTAAAGCTCCAAATTGGGACTGTCATTAAAGAATCCCACAGAGACTGCTAACGATGCAAAACACTGGCGCAAACCAAAGCAAGTCAAATCTCAGGGGTAAATAAATATCTCAGATACAGCTGTGTATCTAAGCAACAAACAAACAGATTAAAAATATTGCCGTTTGATTAAATAGGCAGGAGAGAGCTATTGATCGTCACTTGGCTTGCAGAGTTCTTTAAATTGTGTCTACCACTTAAACACTCATTGGCACAGAGGAGGGAGGGGAAACTTGAGATTAAGTTCATGTCTTCTGCAGCTCAGTCCTCATCGAGCAAGTGGTGTTAAAGCGATTCCATCGACTTTTGCAGATGCACTCAATCCAAGTTAACTTTTTTTTGTTGCCATGATTGATTTGGGAATAATCACCAGGGGTCCTTTGAATTTCTAAGCCACATTAATTTCCACTGGGAAATCCATCTTTGTCCTTTTACATCAAGTAAAGGGAAGATTTATTTGTACTTCCCTTTCCAATAATGAATCTAACTCCTAAGACTATTGCCAAGTGTTAATGATAAATGTAGTCACAGCGAATTTCGCTCATATGTTTTAGAACTTAGGAATACTTTCTTTTGGAGCGGTTGGTTTTTGGATGAAACAAGTTTCTGCAGTATTTGGAAAATGCAATGTACAGTATAGTCACACTCTGGGATTGTTAAATTCATTAAATTTTTTAAGGCACTGGCAAAAACAACCGCATGCAGAAGTGTCTCTGCTCAGGAGAACATTGTACAGACCTACAACCAATCAGATTAACACAGTGTGACAGAAAATGTAAACCGACAGCAGCAACTGATCTTCATATAAGTGCAGTTGTTCATTCTTGTTTTAAGGATAACACATCATCCACTTAATTCCAAACAGCCACAATAGTGAATTTAATGGACTTCCAGCAGAAGCTGTCGTCTTCAGACAGCACACCTACAGTGAGTAGTTATCTGATAGAACCATTTTTTTTTAAAAAGGACTGTGATTGGTCTGGTATACCTCCTGACATCACTGTCCTGTGATTACCCAGTATGAATAATCTTTGGCTGTGTCCAAAACTCAAGCTAACGTACTCTTACATACTGAAACAGTAAGTAACACAGTTTCTACTAACTTGATAGTTAGGTTGCTGTTGACAGCATAACAATGTATAATAGTTCATGTCTTCTTGAGCCACATGTCACTTCATAAATCATCTATTTCTGGTCCAAACCGTGGTCTTAAAAAATCTCTACCGAGTCTCACTTGTGATAGTGGTAGCTCTCTAGAGTCTCTAGGGTCGTCTACATGAGCCCATGAGTTACACAACGTAACGATCAGGTACTGAAGGATGTCTCCTGCTTGTCAGTTATCACACAGATGTATTCCCTCTCTCCGTCAATCTGTTAAGTCTTGTCCTACCTCTGTTCTCACATTATTCTCACATTTAATCTGAGTTTTTCTCTCCCTGTATTTAATATTCAGTAGTAAATGGGAAGACAAATTGGAAAGGCTGATTTGCTAAAGTGACAAAATCTCCTTAAAAAAGGGGGATAAATATCCAGAAAGACTAAAAAGGCCAAAAAGATTACAGAAAAGGTGGTTAACTTCATCGCTTTTTGACAACCAGCTCAATGGAAAAGTAAATAAATTTAGGGTATGACCATAAAAGCTGATCAGGCTATCAATAGTGCCTTTGTTTTATGTTGCCATTTGTGGTTCGTCCTTTAATAGTTGTGATGAGAAAATACAGTGCTGAGCATTTTATGATGTAGCTTATACTTACACAAATGTCAGTGTTTGGGTTGGACTTCCTTAAAATCAGCTATATTACATGGTGAAATGGACCCCATCTAAAGGACTTGATACCCCAGCTTTGGTTCTGGTTCTCCAGCCAGTTCCTCAACAAAGGGGCCAAACCAACTGGCACCCCCTGAGAGTAATAGACTGACTGTTGAGAAGTACCTCATACAACCCCACTATAAAAGAAAACAGACTATTCCTTTAAAGCTATTTTTTAAAAACTTGTCAACATCAGCATGACTTCAAAAAAGTTTTCAGACTATTGAAACTACAGAGCCCCCCAAAAAGCCATTTTAACAAGCTTTAACAGACTGAGAATACGCATGTATTCATGAGAGAGCCTTGAGAGTGAAAGGTTGACATATTGTTGTCAATGTGCAATTTGGAAAACTTTAGACACTCCTGCAAATAGAAACAATAGAAACATAGAATAAAGACAAAGCCTGATGAGTTTTACGACCACTGACTCATCTTGTTCTGCTGGAGCAGTGTTGCTCAGATATTAGAGGAAATGGGTAGCTTTTAAAGGTAAAGATATTAATTTCAGCTACAGACAATGACAGCAGTGTTTATGGAGCTGCATAACGGAGAAACACTGTAATCTTTCTGATAATTTCTAATCATCCCATGTAAAAGTGGAAACCATGACAGAGTTCACTCAATCTGTGCCCAATTTTTATATCAGATGCAGCTGTTTTCTTTGAATGAACTATAATTCAGAGAAAAAAATTGCTTGCTCGCATAACTGATATTCACTGTACCATTACAGAGATGCAAGCAAGGCCACGCTTTTATTTTATGATGCAGATGTTTATCGCAAATGAGTCACTGCTCCTTGGCACTAAAAAGCAGCGCTGTGATGTACCGGCGTTACTGTCCAACTGCCAGATGCAGCGGTCTCATTTTAATGTTTTCATGACAACTGTTAAATCTCCACAAAGCCACAGCGTTAGCATATCCAGAAGGTCAGATATGGACCACTGCTGCTGAGTTTCCATCTAGAGTTGCATTCAAGATGTTGCAGTTTCATCCTGATATGGGAAATGTGGGATTTAAATAATACGGTGTGTAACCTTGATCTGCTGTCCTGCTTCTCTGAGATGAAGATGTATGGATATCTGAGTGCTGAACAGATCAAGACAATACAGGTAGCAGATCATCATCTTTTGATTAAATAAAAACCTGTCTGTATCTAACACTAGTTTGTCCTATTCAGAGTTGAATAAGAATAAAATACCCTTTTCTTTAACTTCAATTATAGCAGACTTTATGCTGAATCAAAAGAAAACGAGATAAAGAATTCAAACTGCGTCTAAAACAAATGTTCTGGACACAAACTTGAAGAAATGATAAAATGTCTCCTAAAGTACATCCTCAGTCCCATAACCCATTTCTTTATTTTCAAGTGGAAAGGGCTTCAAGTAGGGATAGTTGGAGCTAGCTTTTGTGAGGAATTATAATATTTTATCCAAACAACATGAGCATACATTGCATAACACAAACCACAATCTTGGAAGACGTGATGCATGTTGTCAAGGGAAAATTGGAAACCAATAAACTGGTAGTGCTGTTTCACAATAACACATATAAATGTTGAAATGGGGGGGACTTTTGCTTGAGAAACCAAAAAAAGATAAATACTTCAGAGCTCTGCTCACACCAGTACACACATATTTTGTCAGCATCGTCTATGATCACATTTCTTCTGTTTTTGGGTTCACAGGTTGTCAGCTAAACTGTGATGTACTAATAGGAGCCAGAAGCTTCCGGGGTCATCTGGGGAGTAGTGACAACATGCCACTCACCAAATCATCTCTAGTCTTCTAATGTAAAAATTAACCATCCTCTTTATGCCGACCACAGCGGATTTGAGAGTGGCTGGGCTACATGGCTGTGCAATGCTTCCTTCATAATTCAATAAGGATCAGTTTCACTACAGAGAGCGCTGAAGTCAGCGAAGGGAAATCTTTAGAGCAACAACTGAAGTGCAAATGCTGCAGCTTGCCGAAAGGTTTCGATTTTGGTTGTCATGCGCTCCGTGTTAGACTGAGGCTGAAAGCATTTGGTCCGTCGCCTAATGTTTTCGTGTTGGCACTCGCCTTCTCGCCCGAATGGGTGCCAGATGTCTTTTTGTTCCTAAAGCAGAGGACCTAAAGCACGGTGACTATGAGGGCTCTCACACTGTTCCAAAAAACCACCAGCAATGTACACACAAACTGGCACCATTTAATGAGTCACACAATTGCTTCAAAGTGAAATTACAGCCATTTAAACCTGTCTTACACATCACCCAAAGAGGCTCTGAAAAAAGTGTCTACCTTCAATTTATAGCCGAATGAAAACCGCGAAGACAAAATGGGGACATGTGCAAGTTATTATGGATACACTGCATACACTGTGATGAGAGCAGCATGTATAAAAGGGGAGGGAGAGGGAGGGGTGGCATAATCTCTGCCCGGCATATTTGTATCATACCAGACTTTGAAATGGAAAAATCAAAGGAAAGCTTTTTAGAACAAAATGTGAACTCTGTTACCGTCTCCTCATGACCGGGCACGGTATATAATCATCATTTCAGCTGTTGTTTCAGGCCATCAAAGGCTCTGTGCGCGATTACTATATCACAGGTGATCACAGGAAAGTCAGGAGACATGCTCTGTGAATAAAAGCAGCCCATGAAAAGTACAGTCTGAGCTGCTGACAGAGTACAAAGAGGGCAGATTGTTTTGGCATGTAAAGCTTTTGCTCACATTTATAAGAATATAGGGTTGTAAAGCCTTAATAAAACACCTGGGACTTATGGAAAAAGTCAGTGGTGGCTTACAGTTAAGAGACAGAGGGCCACCAGGTCCTAACAGCTGTCCAAAGACATGTGGGTGGTTGATATGCTGGTGACTAGACTCGTGCTGATGTGAGAGCCTGAAAACTGGCCAACTTGCTTTGGCTTTGTGTAAAGTTGCTAGCTTGTGTTTAACCAGTGTTAAAGACATTTGCTAGTGACATGCTTCATCAATTTCTATCATTACAAACAACACAGCTAGCAAGGCAGAATGGAATGGAAAAATGGAAAATAGTTAAAATAGGGGCATCTTAAGACATCACCTAAACATGCTGCCAGACTTGAAATGGACAACAGCCTTGACCCAACAAAACAGCACTTTAATCCTCCCATTATGGCATAAATTGAAATAGTTGCTAAGGCCTCTTTATTTCCAGTAGTCCTGTCTAATAAATGTGCCGCTCTGCTTTTGAGCTATGCTTTTGATACGACTCCTGTCTTCTATTGGGTTGAGCAGCTGGGCAAGTAAGTTGATTCTGAGGCCATAACTGGTCCATAATTTCTTCCATCCCCACAGTCCAGCAGTGCCGCCTCTGTCGTCCCTTTTAGAAGAGGAAAAAGACCTGGAGGAAGTAACACCTGGTTCCCTGGAGCCCTGTTGAGGCCCTCAAATCGGGATAGCACATGCAGTTGTACTCTGAGTGGCTTGGCGATGCTCAGCTGCAGCAGAAAAGACACTGAGGTGTGTTTCTAGGAGAGCCAGCTGAGCAGATGATCTGAGGCGAGAAACACTTAGTGATGACATTTAAACATTTTAGATGAGAGGTGGTGGCTGCGTGGGGAGATGGTTGGAGGAGCGTGATTGATTCTGTGAATGCATTTCAATTGTGTGCCAGGGTTATCAGGGTAAAATCAGGTAACCTAACACTAATAAATCTCAGTGTTCTTTACATGTGCTGTGCAGAAAGCCTGGCTGTTTTTGTAAAACTAACAGCCACAAGGAGAAATGTCCAGCCAATATGTTCTCCGAAAATGTGCGCACACATATGACATGGAAGTTGAAATATTAAAGATGATACCATCGCGCATACACACAGATGGACGCATACACCAGACTTGGAGCATCAGCTTCACAGACCGTACTCCTCTCCTGCTGCGTTTAAAGTAAAACCACACAGGGGCTGCAGCCCCAGTCTACACATCTGGATGTGCTGCTGTAAAAACAGGCCGCAGTCCCCCTCTTCTTCCTCCTCCTTCTCCTCCTGCACAGTCATCATCATCTTCAGCCCCATTATAATCCCCATCTCACTGTGTCCGTAATTATTCCACGCATGCTTTTGCAACAAAGCAGTAGCGTAACCAAATGACAAACAGATTAGAGCTATAAATTAAGACTTATTTCTTACTTTAATGGAAAACACACACAACGTTTGCCACTAATTTTGTGCAGCAAAAAGTTTTGATTGTGCACTTTCCCTCCTTAATAGTGCTACATTTAAACAAATATACCTGTTGATTTAGCTGGAAACAGTAAAGTAGTTTCCTGATTAGTTAATCATACTCTGTGAGGGGATTAGGCAGCTCTAGGGCTCAGATACCCCTGCAATATTGTAATAATTAGACTTGTGAATCTTCATACACAAATAACAAAAATCAGTCATCTCACATGGGACAAGTATTTGGAAAACCAGCCAACAGAAAAACATTTCTTTGGGTAAGCAGTGCCATAAATCCACATCAAGTGTCAAGCACTTTCTCAATTATGTTCAATTACAGAGCGCAGCATAAATCCTCCAAATCTCTCCGTTATATGAGTTGTGTTTGTGTCGAAGAGAATACACACTGCTGTTGAAGAATGTCTCACATCAATTGAGCATTTTCCGACTCTGGTAGTCTTTCCACAAAAAAAAAAAAAAAATGTATCAGACCAGGACAATCTGCAGCAATTTTCCTCCTTATTACAAGAACCTGACATCTGAGAGCAGACTGAACAGGACAAGAAGAGCAGATAATAGGAGACAAGTTCTTTCCCCCTGCCTGAGGCCCGTCACTCAGCCGTACCCAGCACTCACTTAATCAAGCAGGCATGTGGCATCGTGTGGCAACTGCCTGGGCTGCATAAGTACATGTCTTGTGGTTCGTGCTGGTTTAAAACAGGACGGATGTGGCACTAGTGGCAGCCTGTCTCAACTTGTTCCTGGTATGTTTATTTTGACAGTCAGCTTAGACCCCATGGCCAGGCCCGCCTTGCCAAGAGTGATCCGAAAACATAATACATTTGGTTTTCATAGACAAAAATAGGAGCCACATTATCCTTCCAATATGGAGAGCTGTAGCTAAGAAAAACATATAAATATGTTTTTAAAAACTCATTTAATTTGTTGTTTTTTTTATCCTCCTGCCTGCTGGCTTTTTTTTAGAAAAGAGCGTCAATACTTGTGCACAGGCGGTTCAGCCCAGAACACCATGTGTATGAACATTAATCAAATGTTCCCGGGCCTTGCCTCTGGTACCCAATTCACAATATAACAAATGTTCCTCCAAGCAGCACATCTGTAGAGGATGTCAAAAAAGGACTTTGAAATGTACACCAACGCCAACATTTGGTAGACAAGAAAAGGAGGCTTTGAAACAGCTCCCATTGGAGGTGCTCGCTGAAAGGAAGAGCAGCAGGGTATTGAAAAGATGTCCATTTCCCCCAACTTTTTTTTTTCTATATGTAAATCCACGTTCCCTGCGGGTTCCGATTCTCAGCGAGGTATCTATATATGGAGCCACTTTATTACGGACAAATCCTCTTTAATGTTCTTGTCTGCGGAAGAACAGCTGGAGCTGAGATAAAAATGAGGAAGCAATCTGCACCAGCTGTTGAAGTATTAATACAAAAATTAACTACTGTGTGTTGGTTAATTGCTTTCTGCTTAATGTGCTTTCAAAAGCCTTGATTCCTCTTTTCTGTTACACAATCGCAACTGCGGCAGGATATCAAGAGGCCTGTGAAATTAAAGATTCCATTTAAAGGAGCAGGCCTCCTCTCCCCCCTCCATTCTTCTCACGGCTCAGCGGCCATAATGGACTCATGTGTTGAATAACCAAAATGGTCACATTAGACACCTGCTACTGTGGTCTTTGCAGACACAGATACGCAGCTCTTTTTTAGGCTGCAGCAAACACAAGTGCCGCTCATCCGTCAAGAGCCCATGCAAACATTTCCAGAAGTGAGACTGTAAGTTTATCACGCTCCACTCTGCTCCATCCCGTTCCAGCAATCACACGCCTACACGATCGGCTGAGTGACGACGAGTGATTTCAAACGGCACAGCTGGTATATTCGCTTTAACTGCCATGCGTTTTATTTGCGTTATTATCTGTTGCCACCTCACTCCTCAGATCTATGCTGACTGAGGCCACATGGAAGCAGTTAAGACCGACGTGTCCCTTTACAGAAAACAAAGAGAATTTTTTTTTCCTCCCTCCTCTTAAGGAGTCACAGCTCTCCTCCTCTGGGGCCCATACATGCACGGGTCGTGTCTCCAGCACATTTAATTCCATGCTGTAAAAACATTAATCAGATCCAGATGAAGTGGGAAGAATTCTAAGACATTAAGTTTTTATGGATAATTAGAGGTTATTTATGCAGGATAAATAAGAAAATAACGAGCCACAGACAGTGTTACAAAGGACACTGGTTGCTGTTTGGACATTCATCCGCTGCAATTACTCCACTCCAGAGCAATAATCTTTATGAACCCTATAAACCCTATAAACTCCGTAATAGATAGATGGATAGGTAGTTGGATAGATAGATATTTAGACAGAGGAAAAGTAAAATGACCTGATCCCAAAATTGTTTCCATTGTTGTCCATTAGATGGCTTACTTGTACTACAAACTCTCGGCATATTGGTTTGGTTGGGGGGCTTGCAGTTCATGATCAGGCCACAGTCGACATCTTCCAGGAAAACAATGCTGGAGACGAGCACTGTGTGACATATGAGAGGTCAGAGAGAGGCCTGCCACCGCAGAGAAACAGCCAAAAGACAAGTAGGGGGCAAGCCAATTGAACACAGTAATGCTGTCTCTCTCTCTCTTTCTCTTACACAGACACACAGACTGAAAGTTGCATGCTTTGGACTGTGCAGGATGTGCACAGAGACACTGAAATACTATAAAAGAGCTGCTCACATGTATTTCTGACGAGAACTATATTTAAGTGCTGCACTAGAAATACTGCATATTTGAGGCTCTGCTTGGCAGATAATTCAGCATAACATTACCAAGTATGTAACTAGAATAAATGACTTCCTCACACATGACTGTCAAACATGAATAAAGTTACAGTCAGACCCTCTCAAAACCCACAAAAAAGAACCAAATGAAACCAAAGGGTAGGGATTCAACACATGTCAAAGAATGAACATCAACTCTCGTACAAATCAGAGTAATGGCTTCTTGTGGCACAGCTGTCTGTACTCCATGAACAGTAAGCAGTGGCTTGCAAGCAATGTGAACTTTACTTTTCACGCAACTAAATTCTAACTTTATGTCAAGTGACTGAGGATACATTACAAACACTGACCATGTAATGCGATACGATACAATGCAGTATTAGGCAGTACAAAAGGGTATGTGCAATATACAATAAGTTTTTTCACATTTTATGCTCGAAAACATGAACTTTTCCATGTCAAACTGTATGACTGTAGTTTACCTGTAACATCTGCAGCTGTTTTTGTCAGGGTCAATAACTTCAGTGTGCTGCTTTCAGTCAGTTTCCTTTCCTCCATAGTTTTCAGTAAAAAATTCTGCTGTATAAGCGCCGCGTAAGTGTCGTGCATCACGCTAGTTTGCAGCTTGTAGGGATACATTAAACTGTCACATAGGACTTTGTGGCCCATGAAAACCACCCATGGTGGGTGAGTACGGACAGTGCTTAAGAGCATCTTCAGATTTAACTCTTTTGTCAGTATGAAGGGCAGGGAGAACTTTTTCTTCCTTTTTGGTTTAGAAAGTAGCTAGCACATCTTTGACGCTGTTTTGCTGCTGTCAACTTCATCTTCTGCGGATTAACGTTTTGAAGTGGTGAATGAGATTTGCACGATGGCATAGTGAGTCACACCTGTTCAGAGCACCACATTTTTTTAAATTAAAAATTTTACAATATTTTACCACATCATATTTTGTTCCACTCCTAATGCTGACTTACGCAAACCTCACAATGACGCGAAACCAGCCCCCTAGCAAGCTAGCAGGGTATTTTCGACATAGAGGCACTGTTTTTTTCAGTTGATATGTTTTATTATTATCATTATTATTACTATTATTACAAATATACTGGTAGCTGCATCTTACTTTTTTAAGGACACAGAACAAATACGTGTGTATATAAAGCACTTTTGATATCTTTACAATTATTACATTAACTGTTTTTTGTGTCACCACTAGAACTACTTGAACATTTCTAATGAATATACAATGTTTTCATCCTTAGTCGGATTTTTAACATAAATTTACTATTTTAATCTAATTTATTGATGCAAACGTTCTGAACTTGTCACACCAGCAAGACAAACACATTTAGGCCTGTGTGTTAAAAAAAGTCACTGCATTTCAGGTAAAATATATTTTTCTCAACAATCTCAGAATAATACATAAAAATAGGATAAGCTACAGAGGCATCATGACCTTATAGAGAACCTCAAGTTTTATATGGAAGGCTCCCCTCCTCCTCCTCCATGCTTTGATATTTCATGTGTTGTGAACATAGAGTTTGTGTCTCTGTTCCAGCGCACCACCTCAAACTGTCATTAAAGCGCATGTCCTCAGGTGGAAAATGACTTCTGTGGGGGAGCTTCTCCAATGATAACATGGATTTGCTCTAAAATACGTTGCTTTTCTCAGAGCATCATGAATAAGTAAACGCTGATGAAAACCCTTTGCATTTTCACTATCGCTCCTAATGCTTTTGCTTTTAAGATGCATATTGAGGCATGCATAAAACATCGTCTCACTCCCCCCCTCGCTGCAGCCGCTATGGATGATCGCGAAAACTGTGAACACAAACCCTCTGCACGGCAAAAAGAAAACAGATGAACAAACAAAACAAGAGAATCCAAATTTGTCCAAGGCCCAATGCCGAGGTCTGAAATTACATGTCTCCCTCTTCCCACTTCGCCAAGCGTTTGTGTGTGAATTGCATTGGCGTCACCACAGCTTACTTTGGTCAAATGGGAACTCCGTGGGTTTTTTTAATTCATTCAATTGTCGCTATTGCCCTGGAAAACCAGGCTGTAATTTTGGCCGTGGCATTGATAAGTTTTTCACTTAGCATTGAGAGGATTAAATCAATTATGTTGATTCTGTATTTACTGCTTGCATGCCCACAGTCATTTGTAATTAGCTTATTGCTTTTGATCTGATGTAATGTGATGAAATGCCTGGAAGCAGCTCTGGGAGCCCGCTTGGCTGGAGCAACTGGGGTGGGCGCCACTTTCAGGCCCCATCCGATTGTCCGAGCATGGGGCGAGGAGAGGAAGGGAGAGAAGGGGAGATCGGGCGACTCGCGTGAGCGGCCACAGACAGAGAGGCAAGGGGATCGGTGTCAGAGTGGAGGGAGGGACCACCCGCTGAGATGGCAGCATCCTCCGAACCTCATTACCCTCAGAGGCCTTTCCCTTCACATGCATGTGTAATTACACCCCACCCTGCCCCACCCCACCCCCCACGAAAGCTCTCGCAACACCTGATACCTGCAGGTAGAACGCCACAGGGGGGCCTTTCTGCAATGATAGGGCTCTGAGGCTCAAGGGCCCGCTTAGAGTAACTTAAATTGAACTCTGGCCACCCACATCAATCAAAGACCCCTAACACAGAGACTGATCGTCTGCTTTGGAGAGAAAGAGCTGTTTATTCTTGGAAAGCTAATTGTTCTACCTAGCCACTGTTCTGCATCCAAGACTGCACTACAAAGCACAAAGGATGCAGGATTGGATTAGAAATAGTCCCGTATATTTGGACGTGCCTGAAGGACTTGATGTTGCCTGATAGTTTCAGGACAGGGAATCCTTCTCAAGTTGATTCTGTCAACCTTCTGCTGAACAGACTGATGAAGTCTTTGGCTTAACTGATACAAGAATAAGCTGGTCCTCAATTAAATGCACAGTTTCAAGTGCTGCCCATCTTTCCTCAAAGGGGAATGGCTCCAACATGACTCTCGTTCAAACCAGCCCAACAGAACCCCTCCCAAAGTGCCCCCTCCTCTTTGCCATCCCTTCTTTTCCTCTCCCAAACTGGTGGAGCAGACCCATGGTGCACTGCAGACTGTTCTGTTTATGAAAGAGGTCAGGGTGCCACATATGGCCAGCGCATTAAAATACACACAGCTCCTGCCGCGGCTGCTAAAAATGTATTGCGGCTGTCTGTACATGCAGGAATAAAATAAACTCTGAATGTTTCAGCGAGCAGTGCTGAGAATTTAATGATTGAGTATTTGAAACTCCGGTCAGATTCGTACATGAAAAAACGAAGAAAAGCACATGTCTTTAAAAGTCCAAAGATATTGGGTTAGACGTCAGCAATATACAGAGAGTTGTTTGATTTGGCAGAAGGGGACGTTGAGATTTGCCAGGGATAAGTGTGTGTCACACGCCATCTGAGGGGAAAACAGGGCCACAGTAAGCCGTAGGAAACCAGCGGTGAAACTAAACACATGCAATGACAGCCACAGGCGGTCCATGTGTGCCAAGGAGTCTTAGCTCCTGGCCCGAGGGGAGAGAGCAGGGCTACCGATAAGTCGAATAAAGAGCAAAAAATATGAATACCTTCCCCTTCAAAGCAAACTATTATGTGCCACTAAATTTTGATTATTTTCAGTGAGATTTGGTTGCTTATTTCTCTTGGCTGTATGGACCCCATTCCCCAGCTCTATAGCAGATTTGAGGGTCTATAATTCACCTCTTAAGCAAACACACTTTGTGCTCAATAAGACAGAGGTTAGAGTTTACACTGCAGATAGTGTGAGCGTTAACTGTAGTGCTTCTTATTTTTGTTCATCATTCAATCGTTCAAGCCGAAAGACACAATTTCCAACACTTTGCCTCTTAAGGCGCCAGTAGATATGAAAAAAGGTCAAGATTGGATCTAGCCTTATAACTTGGTGTTGTTCTAATAACAATCACAGTGTGAGATTGGACACAAAGTTTAAACACAGTAAGATTGTTGGTTTGATTCCAGCAACAGCCAATTTATCCATCACTGTAAGAGTCAGTTAACACCCAACTCCTCCAGCTGGCAAACACTTCAAGCTACCATGGTGAAAATACCAAATTCATATTCCTCTCTGCATTCTGTGATTGAAGTGCCCCTCATTTCATAGAAAGATATTAAATAAAACAACCCAGACAGCAGAAAAACAAAGGCGCTGATAGTATACGAGGCGCCAGCATGTGTGAATCCAAGTTCAAGAGGGCATCGTTGGGTGCAGCCCTGGGTGTTGCTCTGCGACGCCCTGTCTTTATGAGATCAGGCCTGCTTCTGGCTAATCTGCTGTGACCTGTGGCAGGAAGACTGTGTCCACCTCTCAGCTCTGTGATCCTTTCTTACACCTAACACTTGTGGGTAATAACAAACCATAATTCCATCTCCTGCTGGGCAATGAAAAACCTCCCCCGCTGCTCTGTGTTTTTTTTCCAGTTGCAGGGTCATGAGCAAGCAAAGCATTGTGGGAAGAGAAGGGTGACTGCGGTGGTGGTGGAGGAGGATAGGGAAAAGTTTAGGGGTTGCTAAAAAAAAAAAGAAAAGAGTAAAAACATGTGTAATGAGAAAACATGTGGTGTGTAACTATTGGAAGTCATCAACAACAGAAAATAATAATTAAAGTGCAGGATGGAGGGGAAAAAAAAGTGAAGCTGTCTTTTCGTGGCTGGGAGACCACTGTCATCATGTCTCAGGAATTAGGCAAACATATGCTGGTCTGCTGCTGTTGAAACCGAGGCGCCTCGCTCAGGCTGCGGTTTGGGAACATGAAAGGCTTTGTGGGATGAGCAGGAGGACTGGCCCTAATTCAGGGCCTCATTGCCAGGGAAGCTGGCAGCAAACTCCGATTGTGGGACAGGGAAAGGAATTTGGTTACATATTCCAGAGAGGACCGCAGCTCCAAACAAACTGAAGCAACAGGCTGCTGAGCAAACCATTCTGTCCACATTCAACCCCCCCACACCCCCCTGTAGCTGCCTCTGTGGGGGTGAGGGACACACTCCCACCTGACTGAACCCCAGAGGAGAAAGAGCGCAGGGAACAGGAATGAACTGGGTCAAGCCAAGAGCTGAACTTGATGCCCGGATTTCCTGCTGAGATCCTCGGGTGCTGGCAGCACACTTAGTTATTTGGATTGAGCATTTGGGAAACAAAGCAGGACTTGTGTTGTATTATTGCAGCCAATTAAACTCTCTAACTCAATATCTATGTTTGAGAAGATGCACAGAGGTCAGCCTGAGATTTACAGGGAAAACAGAGAAGCCACAACAGTTCAAAGGTCTCAATAATCCCGGGGCAACACTTTTCCCTCTGTGAAACACAGCATGCCTTCACTGTAACCTGATCAATTTAGCAAATTGGTTAAAACTCTTTACGCCTCTATCTTTTCACAGCCGTAGCAATGTGCATCCACAGGGCAAGCCTGTCTTGATTTCCTTCCAGAAGTGAGACACTTTCTGGCATTTTCAGACAGGCTGGGATCAGATTAATCATGTCTCCATTTAGGGTTACATATGATTATGGTTGACTGTTTACAAGTTTTCTCAGATGTGCTCCCCGTGCCAGGACATGGTGGTAGAGCTCAGAGCCTGAAACTCATTCATGCTTGCGGTGGTCTTGTTTTAAACGGAGCTGAAGTGAAAAATCATTCATTTTTTGACAGTGTAAAATACAGATGTGAGGCAACATCGGATTTGCACCTCCTTGTTAGCATTTATTTAACTTCTTGGTGTTCCAACTGGTTGAGGCTGAGTATTTGAAGTATGAGAAAGTGATTTATTACAGTTCAGTGCCTCCTGAATTGAGCTGATGTAGCTAACTTTACACAGTGAAGTGCTTGGGTTTATTTTTTCATCAGCAGAAGATGGACTTTGAGAAATCTCAAATGTCAGTTTCATACCCAACCAGTGGGAGGCAGCACAGACTGGAGGATTATGGACTGCAGAGCTCTCACACACACTTGCATGCTATCTACACAAAAAAAAATGAGTCACTTTAGTGGTTGAAGGTGACCATGTCACACATCTGGGCTGCAGACCCAAATGGCCGGTGGCAGAGGAAAGGACGGGGATCTAGCGGCCAGAGGAGCGGCGACATGTGGCACGCAGAGGGGAGAGCAGACCGCGCTGAGTTTGTGTCTGTAATCCTCTGCCTGAGAGAGAGAGAGAGAGAGAGAGAGAGAGATGTTTGGTTATGGTTAAAGGCGCTGTTGTCCCACATTTTCATCTACTTCTAATTACAACATAGCTGAGGCTCAGCGGCAGCCAGCATAACTGTTGTTGTTGTTGTTGCTGTTTGTTGACATTACACAGGCCTCCCCCACAACACACTTGTCACACGCACTCATTCAGATGCGTACAATTAAGACCAAGTCGTTCACACCCGAGTGTTACGCCACTGTATGTGCACACTCATATAAGAGCACACAGGCTGTATTTAGGGGCCTCAAACACACACATGCTAAAAGTCAGATGTCACACACACACACACACATAGAAACACACATCCTTCCACTAAGTGATCAACATAGTTGCATGGTAGAGCCCAATATAGAGACACCAATCTGTTTGGTGCCACTTGGAGATTAGTACGACCACAGTGAAAACCCAAAAACACTATGTAGACATTTGGGTGGACCGGATATCACAACTTGTACATATGTGGAAGAAATTCAGCGCGGTGAAAGGACAAGTGAGTCAGTTCGATGCCACATACAAACTGCAGAATACAAATGGGTTACCACTAACTAATAGCTGCCAGACACAAAGTAACCTAAATGGTTTTGTGTGATGATTTAACAATAATCTAAATCCTGCTAAATCCAAGACAGATTTTTTTATAATCCCTGAAAAATGTGCCCTTAAAACAAAAATAGGTTTTTAGGTATAGTTAAGAAGAATATGGGATAAAGGAGATGAGAACAATAGGAGATAACACACAATCACATTGAAATATAAAGTATTGTCCAATCTTCATCAACTTAAAGAGTGCTGAGAAGTTCTAGGTTTGTTCTTTCACTGTTTTTAACATTTATATCATCATGCATGTTTGATGGGGAATAAATATGATATTTTTGTGATCGAGATAAAGACCTCTATTAACCCCCTCAGATTTGGAAATTACACACCATGAACAACAAGAAGATGTCTTGATGATGCTGACACTTATCAGGACCAAAGCTACAGCTGCAAGTCTGACTAAATACATACTGTACCGTACACACCACAATTTTCTCAGTCTGTAATTTAATGTTTGCAATTAAAAACTTCTGTGCTGCCTCTCCGAGTGCGTAATTTACTGAATCAACACCTTTAAATCAAGCGCTTCCTTCTGTGACAGACTTGTGTCTCCCAGTGGAATTTGCCATTCCAAACCACAGTCTGCGATCTCCACATTGTTTTCACTCCCAATCACACGCTTTATCTCCAATTGCTGACTAATTACCAAGAGCTAAGGGTTATGGGAAAGGCCCTGAAATGACAGTCTGATGTTTTTGTGGTTCAGCATTTGGATTGCTGCTTCGCGTGTGCTTTTTTTAATTGTCTGAAAATTTACAGTGTGTGAAAGAGGGGTCAGATACCAGATAGGTCAAAAGAGGGTCAACCTTTATTAAACAGGAGACGAAATCAACTGCAAACTGCACATGAATAAAAGTGCATTGATACATATATATGGTAGATATTTTTAAAAGACATACTAGTTAGTTGAGAGACATCCAACCACTGAGACATGTAGCCTGTTAAAAAACAGCTTAATTTCCATTAAGAAGTATATCACCAGAGGGGACAGCCATATAATTATGTGAGATACACAGAGAGATGAATAAAAACATCTCAAAGAATCTTTAAATTAACTTAGCAACCACTCTAAGATTTGTTTGTATGTGAGTTTTCGCCTCACAGCTCACACGTTTTTTATTTGACACTACTTGTGGATGCCACTTTAGAGTCAGTGGACCAATGTGAAAATCTATCAAGATGAAAACATGTTTTATTTCCCTCGCCAAGAGTTTCATCCTTGGCAGGTTAGAAAGCACGTGAACAAAAATCTTTGTCATAAGCTCACAAATAAAAGTGAGGCTATGGAGGTCCTCAGGCCACTGTACTCTATCCCCTTTCATTCACTTAGGGCCACTTAGCAATACAGTTGAGCATCATTGCCTTACTTTATCAACAATGTTCTCTTCTCTGTGATCTCAGATACTGTGGATGAAGTAATCTGACGACACGCCACGCTGGCACTGATGTGCGTGCGAAACACCTGAGGTGTTTGACTCATAGAGAGGCACTGTGCGCTGTGACATGTAAGATTCTCCAGAGGGAAAAAAATGAAGGGGGGGCGTTTAATGCCTCTGTTCATGATGAAGCAGCGAATTATAGAGACAGGGTGTGTCATCTCATTCTCTGCTCCTTTCATCATAATCCCCCCCTCAATGTGGAGAGAAAGACTCACTAGAGGCCATCAGCCCCGAACTGCAGCCGAGAACATCCCACAGAGATCCACCTATGGCCTTTTACTTTTTACTACAGTTCACTAAACAGACGGCTTAAGGATTAACGGACACCATTTCAAAGCTGCAGAGCGTGAGGCAAGTCGAACATACACAAGTGCCTGTGTGCTGAGTTCTTGAGAGTGTCACCTGTTGTGCAGCTGTTATATACTCACTAATGACTGACAGGTTGCAAAGATACACACACACACACACACACACACACACACACACACACACACACACACACACACACATCTGAAAGACTTAAATTTGAGTCTTGTGCTTGATAATAACGTCACACTTTTTATTTAAGTTTTGAATTAACAACATTATGAAATAGTACTTAAAACTTTTTGTACTCCAGTGAAGAAATACCAAAGTTACAAGACCCCCATAAAAATACTTAAAAACTACTGCAGATGTACTATCTGCATGTCAGCAAATATAAGCAAATCAACAGTAAATCTATTAAACAGATTACATTACATTACATTACATTAAACTTGATTGATCCTATGCATCAATATAAAACATAAAAGCATCTTTTGGTGGTAAGGTATTAATAATAGTTTTATCAAATAAATATATTATATAATACAATACATTTTTAAACAGCATTTCAAGTTGAGAGATATACTGATATATCAGAACAATGATGGTAAATATCACCATTATGTTTCTAAGTTTATTAAACATCTCTTTAAAACATGCTGCTGGAAAAAAAAAAAACTATTCAAGATAATATTTTTTAATTGCAGGAATCATTATTTTATGTATTTCAACTCGTCTTTAAGGTAAAACACCTGCATACATGAAGCCTGGAATCAAGATTTTTCACTAAGGATTAAAAAAAACATTAGAGAAGGCAAACAAAGTTTTTTCATCAAAATCTATCTGCAGATTGTTCCAAGCAGAAGAAAAAAGACTTCTCGCCTAACTTGCTGTGGATTTGGACTTTAGGAAGGGCATATTTCACCAGGTCCAGTGAGTGACGGATGGTTGTAAATCCCATCTTTCAAGATTAAGAGAGAAGATAGAGAAGAACTTGGACCAGGGTGACTTCATACACAAATATACCAATGCAGCATTGCCCATGCTCTCAAGTATTTAAAGCAGGTCAGCTGGCTTTGCAAAACTGAATATAAGAATGAATAAGAAAACCACAGTTTGTAGTTATTCTCAGTGACTTGTAATACTCAAATTCTACTTGTAACTCTGTCTTTTTTGACAGCTAGATAAATCAAATCATTCAAAAACTGTATTTTGCACCAAATAAACATGTATGTAGTATGGACAGGCTAGATGAAAGGACTGAAATAACCGAGTAGCTGAGTAAAAGCACCTAACTATGCTCAAACATTTATATAACATGTATTTTACTTTTTCTTTGTGTGTGTGTTTGTGTGTGGCATTGCCTTATCAGTGACTTCAGTCTGAAAGTTGGACACCATCCATCAGAGCCAAATTGTTGCCTGCTTTTAACATAATTACATTTCTTTTGCTTTGATTCCAGTCCGAAGTAATAAAACACTTCTAACCCAAACCCCAAAATCTATCCACAACTACAATTAAAGTTAAAAGTGCAGTTGTTTTATGATTAGGGCTGCAGGGTCTATAGCCACCAAGCTCTACCACCTGCTTCTGATTGGCTAGCAGTGTGTTTTTCCCCCTCACACATAACCCAGCGTGCACTGGGGTTTATTTATTAGGAATAAAAAAAGGAGTCACTAATCTGCGCTCGGTTCAGACAGCGGGCTCCCACTACACACTTGCTCACACACGCACACACACACATCTGTGTACCAGCTGAGCGGGGAGCAGTCCCACTGTTAGGCTTTCACATATCAAAGGGCCTGGGGTGCTTTGGCACTGCCGGGGTAGTTGTCCTTTTTTACAAAAGACAAACAAGCAAAGAACTCGGGATGCGGTCCAGAGCTGTCTTTGACACGGTGTCAAAATGGGGACTTGGCTCTGTGACATATTATCTACATGTGTAAAAAAGCTGTGGGGCTTTTCATAGTTTTTTAGATGGTTGCTCCCCTGCTCATGGAAAGGCAGTTCCACATTTTCTGTTAATCTACTTTAACCGTACACCACAAAACAACATAATTTGCAGAACTGTTCAATGGCTTCAATGTCAACGCCAAGCTGCTTTTGACTCAGGGGTGCATGGAAAGAATTAGCTCTAGGTGTGTGGTACTTTTGTGGTGTTTGGTTCACATATACTCAGAGGTAAAGATGTAAGTCTGACACTTTGACATCACCAAAACATTTCACAGACTGCACTTAATCCAACCCATCCTTAGCAACACCTTTAAGAGGCTAATGCTCCCAAAACAGTTCATCATAAGATCTCATATTTTATCTGCAAAGTTGGCCACTACTGATGACAGAAACTGTTAAAATGAGATCCTGCAGGATTGTAATAAAGATGACAGGATTCCTATTTATCTCAAACTGATCTTGCAAAACATCATATTTAACACGTGAAAACAAATCACAGAGGTTCAATCCGTTTACCACAGCACAAACACAGAACACTATTTTCAGCAAATGGAAACAAGGCCCCGTTTTGGGATCAAAGCATCTAATGGGTTCTGGATAACCAGAAGCTGCTGTCAGTTTTTGGCCAAACCAAACAGACATGCAAACACATGTGGCATTGCATCCAAAAGATTTTCAATGCTGTTTGGAGAATTAAAGCTACATTACATCTAATCTGATTCTTAGAGTCTTCTTCACAAACTTAGAGAGCAGGAACACATTATCTAGGATGGCTGTCTGAAGGGACAAATGACTTTGCCGATGATAAATGGGGCACGTGTTCTCGTATTGTTTTATTTCATGATTCAAAATGTCCTTTAATTTTAAGGCTGTTTTTAATGGCCTTGCACTCATGTTCTTCTCTGTCATTGCAGGAAAGGAAAATGAAGAACACAGAAAGGTAATGAGAAACAAACTGACAATAGCAGAGTTTATGCAGCACTTTTTCTCCCACTAATTTCACTGTTGAGGGCGGGTGAGGGAGGGGTGCACAAAAAGACCCATGTCTCAGTGTAAACTAACCTGCCACCAACTTGAACGTACAGTAATCAAACGTGAAGGCGGCCAATTAGAAAGTGTTAAGAGTTGTGTATACAGGAAGTAGGGTGTGTTTTAAACTTTTCAGCTTGTGTTAAATGTACCTGTCACCATCAGCACGCTCCGTAATGTCAACTCATTTGGACACAGGGAGAAATGTGCACGGATAAATAAACACAGTCAGTGCTCATGTCCGTGGTCAGACTCTTAGGTTCGACCACAGTTTGGGCTGTCAGATGAATTCTTGATCACCTGCCAAACATGAATCACTTTCATCAGCCTACGCTTTTCAAATTTATTAGTAACAAATGGCCAAATTAATTCAATAAGTGTGTGTGTAACATCAGCGCAGCAGCGAGACATCATAAAATAGAAAAGACCTTTTTTAACCCAAAGAGGAGGTTGTTTGATTTTCACATCAAAAGACTCCTGGATGTTGTTTCAGCTAAAATACTACCAATATATGTCCTGAGCATGTATTAACAATCACTATCTTATGTGGACCGTATGTTCGTCTTCTGAATCCAGTGACAGGTCAAACAACAAGACCTAAACCCCGTAACACTGACTCAAGGGGAAAACATGCACATTAAAGAGCAGAAAAGCCCCAATAAAAAGCCTTTAATGTGAAACAGTCCCCATCAAAGAGATCCTGTGCAATATTTGTTGAACTCTCACATATCATATTAATGCCATTTCGTCCATTGTTTTTCACTCAGGCTGCGTTTGATCTGGCCGGCTGCTATAACTCTGGGTTAATGGGAGCGCTAATGAGAGAAGTTGGCACTTTATAAACACTATGAGGAGCAGGTGGAGCCAGGGGTCAAACTGGGCCATTGTGTCCACCTCAGCTGGTCTCATTCAGAGGGACTTAGTTTCTCAGATCATGGTGCATTTTGACAAATGGGCATATTCCAGGCAGACGTCTTTGTTATGAGTTAAGACCGGTTCTCGATCATGCTGAACAAATGTGTGAATAATCTGCAGCATGGTGCAAAGTGATAGGGCACAGGCTTCTCCTGGGAAACGGGTCATTTCTGCTCCTACAAAAGATTTTCCCTCCTGATGGCCTGCAAGGCGAGGACACACACAGAGGATATATGCTTCTGTATAGAGTTTTATAACATCTTTCAGCCTGACAATGTGCGTGAGATTTAAAAAGGGGCTCTTTTGTATGTCAAAACCTCACTTTTAATGGGGTTCTTATAAAAACGCTCAGTGATCATGGTATTTGAATCACAGCTATAGCAAAGCACTTCCTTCTTTCTGTATCTGGAAGTGATCCCAGGAGAGGAGGTATACCACATCTTAGACTATGGCTGCATGCTCTTTCTCTTCAGAAACCAAAGGCTTCTTTCCTGTGGTGCTCTACCATCATTTATGAAGGCTTCATCAACACGTATTGAATAATGTATGAACTTTTTGTACACCGTTTTTAAGGCCCCCAGTGCACTTTAAACTCCAGCCATGAGTTTGCAAGGATAATAACAATATTCCAGCTCATGGCTCCTGTCAACAAATAGTCTCTGTCCCTGCAGAGCTTTTATTGTCACTTAAAGTGCCATCTTTTTACCGGGAAATAAATAGCAGTTGTTATATCAGCTGTTAGACAGCAGGTGCAACTCAGGTCAGAAAGTTTTTGTCTCTGTACAATTGCAAACTGAAGTTTGAGATAAATTGCACTGATCCAGTCAGGACTTCATTAACAACAGTTCTCATAAGTGAAAACACAGTCAACACAGTGATGAGACTGATTAATGGATCGAAAAAGGTTTTATTTTTTAACTGTTTACAGCGTTGTTTAATACATAGACCACCAAAAAACCTTGAAGCATACCCTTGGATCGTACAAAACATGGACATAGACTTACTGTAGCCAACTCTACCTAACTTTCAGTCAATCAGGCAATAGACAAAGAGCTGAAACTCAGGCAGACCTTTCAAGTCCTGGCAGCAACATTACACCCTTGTGTCAGTAAAAATAATGATGCCTTTATTTACGCAAATATATAAATAAAAAAAAATGACCCCACTAACATCCTCCCAAAAAAGAGGGGTCTTCTTGGCTTTTGGAGCCAACCTCTAGTGGACACACTGGGCTGTGATTTTTTCCACTCCAGCAGTGAGTTCATTTTTCAACACCAGATGTTGCTGCTTGAACATCCCTCTATCATTTTTTATAGGACTGACAGAAACCCCTCTTCAAAATTCAAGTGAGAAATATGTGACCTGATTTGAATCCAGTTTTATATGATGAAGAACCTATAAAAGCCAGTTAGGATACAATGTACTTCTAAAAAGAAAAACCTACAACAAAATACCCTTATTTACACTTGATATGTATTCTTTTTTATATCAAATAAGTTGTAAATATCACATAAACTGAAGGTTTCATTCAGAGAAATAGAGTTGTTCATCACAGGGGGCTAAAGTAACATTCGGTCTATCCGTATTTTTTCATTGCTAAATGATAGAGCCCAAAATTATGACTAGAAAGACTGCAGTGTAAGATGACAGATCTAAATAACAGCTGAGATGATAAGTTTTAGTTATTGTCAGAATATAAATTTATCAAACTTTGATTCTTTTAATCAATAGGGCTTTAATAACTAAACCAGGACCCATTTTCCCAATCTACCAAAATCTGATCATTGAGCTATTTAGGACTAAACGTCTTTATCACCTTTGTAGTGGCTCTTTTTATTGCTTTTAACTAATAGGCCACTGGGTGTGAGCCACACAGGTTCCCTGGTGCTACAAAGAGACTGTACAGAAGTGATGTGGGGGTGCTTCAAAGGCATCATACTGGGGCGGTGGGCATAAAAAAAAAGTCTGCGAAGAAAGAAAACCCTCCTCTGAACATGGACATAAAGGTTTGGAGCACTACAACACAGAACCTAAATAATACATTTCAGGTTTTGATATAACTATAACTGCCTGCAAAGACCTCTTTGATGTTAATTGAAACCACTGAGCAGCAATCTGCTTTATAGCACTGACAAATAACAGTTTCCTGAAGGTTAGAAAGCAGAGAAGGCACATACTTGCTCCATATGCTCATTTGATATGAATAAGAATAAAAAGAAGAGCTTGTCTTCACGGGGGCAGTACAATATGGTGAGTATAGAGCTTGGCTGAAATTGTGGTGAGCAAAAATGCTGTTTACAATTTTAACAATACCTTCACCAGAGGTCCAATGTGATGCAAGACAATGCATAGCTGTATTGTTTTGGTTTTCCTGGTAGTCCTCTTCCTCTTCTTTCAAACAGAAAACCACAATCTAACATGATAATGCAACAGTGAGAACTGTAGAAACTCCTGTGATATAAAGACATCTTTTTTTCACAAAGGGTCTGTGATATTTCTTTTCAGATTTTTAGGTCATAGAATGGTTTCAATAACAAGACATCAGGCCTCCATGCAGACAATTCACAATGGCCTTTTTCTTTCTTTATTGTGCTTTGCAACTTTCTGGTACCATGTTTTTCTCATATTTTATCCGTTTTTAACATTCATTATAAGAAAAAAAAAAAATCCAAAGAGCTCCGTCAAAGGGTCATCCGGATCTGATGCAATGTTCAATAACAGAAAACATACCCCCATCATGAGTGCAACCACATTGGCCAGACCAGTAAAGAGCACTATGTATGACGATAGAGGAAGTTCAAAGTGATTCTTTTTCTGCCTCCATCCCATCTGATACCACATCAGAGTGAGAGCAGGGATGACCCTGCCTCATACTGAGCCCACAGGTCAGACATGAGAGGAGAGGTGCCTGTTTTAGAGCCTGATTCACTGTAGGACAAATGACAGGCATTGTTGGAGAAGGTAATTGGCTCTCCTCCATGTAAAGGGCATGTAGATTATGATTGTTCACAGACTCTCAAGTCTGAGAGTACAGCAAAAAGAGATTATAGGAGCAAGTTTCCCCTTAGGACATGTTGCCTATCTTGGTTTTTGACAGTCAAGAAATGTAAAGGATAGCTTGACATGTTTCCAAAAAGTGGGTTGTTAAAATGATGTATCTGGTTCAAGTTTGAATGGGGTTGTGAAGATTCAAAAACAATTTTCGCATCAACATAACAAAATAAAGAAATTACAACATTTAGACAGTCTGTGATAGAAGGAAACAAACATTTCTGTTTAAGTTTAAAGGCACTATGATGAGTTTTAACTGGTTGAGGAATGGCTGAAGCTCCCTCTATCCTAGTTTTGAAATATCCCACTAACCTCCATCACTGCCAGGAAAACAGGATTTTAATGTTTAATGGCTACCGTGAATAATCTAATCAGTCTCACAATATGGATAAGATTCCTCGACCATGGGAGTTTGCAGGACTTATGACGTTCCAGGGAAGGAATTCAAACCTGAAGTGATTGCTCGACAAGATAAGTGGCCTGTTTGAATGATCTTTCATAAAACACTCTGTGTTCAGTCAGAGAACTTCAGATCTGACAGATCTAGCAGAAAAGGTGGACAAGGAATACTCTTTTTCTAAAATGTGAACTGTAAAGGTGACTGACAGTGTGGTAATTTGAATGATAGTTTGACACATAAAAGGAACAAATCGCGATGATAGACTGGGGTGATGAGAGTTGAATAAAGGCAGATTTTGACATTGTTGAAAAAATGACTTATTTGCATTTATTTTACTCTTGTTGTAGCTTTATATTAAACCAGAGGGGGACATATGTAATCTGAAAACACCTAAATATGGATACACATGGATCTGGTTTTCACAAAATTATTCCAAGGATATTTTTCCAACATACCCCTCCCTTGAAAGGCCAGACAGAGGAGAGGAAATGTAGGTTATAAATAGAAATCAAAAGAATCTCGTTCGTTTATTTGTAAAGGATGCCAGAGACACCGGCACCTTTGAGAGTGGGAGAGCTTTTGAGCATTTTACAAGACAGGTGAGAGAAACATGTGTATTAAATCACTGTACAGGGCTCACTTAGGTCAGCTCTACCATAAAAGAAAAGAGATTACAAAGGAAACTAATGAAGACACTGATCAAAGTCTGTAATGGTAATATGTAGCAGGTGTTACAGAGCCCTGCTGTACGCCCTTGCACCACCCGCCAACCACCACCGCTGCTCCATCCGTGAAACTCATGTATTTCACATGTGCTTTGATAGGAACAATGGAGGGAACACATTTCAGCACGATTCAAAACATGTTATAGGAAATCTGGATGAACTCTGGGAGGGTACTTTAACTGTGGGTGATGCATTAACGTGGCCACGTAGAAGCTGAGAGTTTATGGTGCTCTTTCATGATCGGTAGAAAGTTGAAAGGGCTGACATGGTTGGAGCCCACACCGGCAGAAAAGCACCTGGATTTGAGATGCATGCAGAAGTTGAAAGAAGGTTGGCGGGACTTGAACTGGAGCATGTTCAAAGCATGATTGCTATTTTTACACATAGTCGTAGATGAAAGAGGCACTGCTTTTGATTTAGTTTTAGGGGGAAGCATATGGAATATCCATGTCAAAAACCAGACTGTTTTAGAAAATGTTTGATATTTATTACCTCACTGTTACTGTTTATCACCCTTCACAAGATTAAAAACAAACAAAATCACCAACATATTCTCAAGTGTCCAACTATTATCTTCTTCTTTACTACTATCAACTTATCTCCTCCCACCAACAACTTTTAAAAAGCTCAAAAGAAGTTACTGATAGTAAAATAGTAGGGAATTTGCGTAAAAAATATGCACGTTTTCAGTGTCAAAACCATTTTGAACACCGTTAAACTTATATCGCTGATTTAAAACCATACCTACGTGGATATTTCAGACTTGTAGATCTGTACCTGCGGCGCAGTTGCGCAGTGCAACATCTAGAGTGAGCCAGAGCTACTTCCGCCGCAAGCTTTCGACTAATCTGGGACTTGTAGTTCCCAGCGATACGGTTTAAGACTATCTTTCAAAGAGCTTGCACCATAAAGGTATATTCTCGCAAAAATATTGACAGATAAACTATGGATGAAACAAAAGGGGGTCTGGATTTGCCTGTGACACATTTTCTGAGAGGACGGTTTGCGACACCGTGTATTTGTGTACTACAACAACCAGCGTCGCCCCTAATGAAAGCGAGGCAGTGTAAACACAACTCCAGGAACATGAAAAGATCGGGTGACAGTGAGGGGGAGAAGAGAAGAAAGGTATTGATAGCGTTTTTCTCCGTTAGGTCTGGCATATTTCTAAGCCCTGTCGCTGGTTGAATATCTAATGCTCCTGATGTGATGCTGCTGGCTGCATTTTAAAGGCTGGGAAGCCGCGAATGTCAGCGCATACCTCACCTTGCCTGTTTCCTTTATTGTGTTTTCCATTTTTTCCCCCAGTCTGCCACAATGAAGAATAACAGTTTCATTACAGAACCGTGTTTTATCACGTTAATACATAGCTGTGAAGAAGCTCGAGCTTGCATTTTAGACTCTTGACAACATCCCATATCAAGTCGAAACACAATATAAATTGCAGCTAGTTGCATATTTGGAAAAACAGTGTAAGCCGTTAACTATCCTATAGGTGAATTATTACACTTCAAACTGACAAACATACAAGAAACGTGGACATTGAAGCTGCATTTGGTTGGCCATTTCACTCCAAAAGTAAAAAATGATTCACAATTAGCATGAAGTGGGTGAATTAGCTATTAGAGCAAATAGGAATGGGGATAATGTAAAAGTTAAATATGTTATGTTTCTCAGAAGGCTTTAAAGTCTGCTAGAGATGCAGTGAGGCTCTGATGTAGAGTAAAATGACAAACTATGAAATAATGTGATAATTGCTTTGAAGTATTGCCCCAGTTCATATGTCTCTTGTTTTCAATGTGGGATGTATCAAGTGTAAGGTTATAACCTGTGTTGACCAGCTGTTGCGTGTGCATTAAAGTGTGTTTTGTGCTGACCTGGGCCCAATAATGCCTTCGCATGCTGAATAAGCGCAACTTTGTTTTCTGTGGAAATACTTAAAGACTAGGAAGGAAAGGACTCTCCTGCGCCTGAGGCATCCTGGGCTGTGTTTTGCCTGTAGTCTTTGTGTCTGTCTGTCTGCCTCTCTGTCTGTTTCTCTTCTTATCTCCTGACTTGGACGCCGTCTGCTGTGGCACATGTGTTTGGATCATGTTAGACAGCAGTGAAACTATGTAGGACGTGGTTCCTCCTGTTTATGAAAGCAGCCATGGCGGCCAGATGAGCGGCTCAGAGAGAGAACTTATTCCAGCTGGCCCTCAGGCAGTCAGGCAGTACTGCACAGACCTAATGGCTTAGCTTCCCTTCTCTTTAGATAAATAAAAGGATGAGCAGGAGGAACCCTAATCGCAGTATGACTATATGACTGTACAGCAGCCAAAGGAAGGATTTGCATGCATTTTGGCCAGTTTTTTTTCTAATATCAGGGCTTGCATAACGCTACAGTTCTCATGATAACTAATAACTTGGATATGATGGTTATCTTATTCAGTAAGAGAGTGTTCGCAACGCTGCACAAAGTGGGAGACGTGCTATGATAAGCCCACTGTCATTCTTGAGCGTAGGAATGCAAGTACCAACAAATTAATGCCAAATGAATACACAGTTTTCTGAGTACATCTATCCACAGCAGGTCTGTATACAGATTGTTGAAATGTCATGATTTATAGATCTTAATCCAGTCAGGATATGACATTGGCTTTACTGTATAGATAGAATTAACCACACCTGAGCTACGTAAAAGACAGCCGCTCTAATTTTCATCTTCATTCAGGTCAAATCAGGGGATAGTTTTATCAGGCATGGTTTGACACTCTAAGTGTTTGTTCACCGGCCTGTGTTCGTAAGTAGTGACATTTCCATGCTCTGTCTCATGGAAACATTTATCTTGCTTAGACTTGCAGGAATTAAAAACATTTTTTTAAAATGTTTTATCAGTGTTTTCATCACTGTTTAATTTTCCACTCATGCTTTGGCAAGTGTGAAAACAGCTTTTGTCCTGTTCTGTAACCCAATGTCCTAATGCTGTCTTTGATGCGAGCTCGCCACTTGGATGGCGATGACAAGTATGAAGTGCTGTGTTGAAACAGGAAGTGAGTATGTGAGCAGCAGGCTAAGTAATGATCGCACAGGGTCACCAGATGTTGTGAGGTCCTGGGCTCAGCCCAGCCCATTGCTTAGATCAGCCTCATTGGTTTGCTCTGGTTGTGGCACATAGTGCAAGCTGTTTAGGGTATTTAATTTCTGAACACTCATTAAAATGGTTTGTGTTTCCCTTGGCAATTCAGTTAAATTAACAACTACCGAGGTAAAAGCTGATTATGTGGCCACACATCCAGACATGGTTAATCAATTCTCCCACACAAAATGTTAGCTGCTGAATTAGTGTAAAGGAAACGATTTATGGGGACTAATGCCGACGGCCTGTCATGTCAGGCCCGGTGTTTTAGCAAGAGGGGGGTGTCAGATTCTGCACATTCAGCAGCTCTGCACTCTGCCGGCCATCTTTTTCTCCCTTTTAACCCAAGCTACATGCTGCTTGCTCTATTAATGAGCCAATAATGGAGAAATAGTGTTTGGTGCTGACATAAAACATGGGTATGGATACCTAAGGCAGGGTAGCACATAAGCTCCAACAGAGTTAGATTTACACCTAGGCTCTGCAGAGAGTGGTAGAAAGGGAACACTCGGCATGGGGGCTCTCACAGCTTCATCAGACCCCCGCCGGTTGAGCTTTGGAAAAGCCAGAGCTCAGAAAAATACGACTGTGGCAGATAATGATACCATTACACTAATGGAGCTGGCAAATGAAGGAGAACCCAGATGCCCTGCTTTATTACCGGAGGGGGTCATTTCCTCGCTGCATTCCTAATGGCCTGAGCACACAGTATTGATCAGGCTATCATGCTGCTAATCCTCTACAGAATTACTTTTCGCTGGCTAGGTGTCGATCCATTGCGTGCCCTGCTCTGGCCTTGCCGCTGGGCGGCCACTGTGTGTCCAACAGGGACCCAACGGGCCGTTTATCCAGTCATGATTTAAGGCCAAGCGTAGATGGTGAGTTGGATGTCTTTAGCAGTGGGTTGGCCAGCTCATTGTGTAAAAAAGGAGGCAAATGAACCTTATAGCTTTCATTTAATTAAGGAGCAGGCAATGATGTGGTTCCTCCCTCTTTATGGCCCTATTGGCCAGTGTGGAGCAAGGGAAGCTGTGAGATTGGGTGTTGTTCTCAGTGATTGTGTTGTGCTGTAAATAAGAACATGCAGCTCTTATTCCATCAGCAGCAGCAGGTGCAACATTTTACCAGGCTGCTGGCCAGGTTTGATAACATAGTGCTCTACAAATTTAACTGTACTTCACTATTCCTTAATGTAACTAAAATAAAATAATTTCACATCCATATTTGTTTCTTCAGGGCTAATTTGGCGGACCTGCCAGTTTAAGTCTTGATCACTATGATTATAAAAGTGGCGTTTTGTGAAGCTGGAGAAAATTTCTTCTAAATTATTCATGGTATGCTGTATTTGAACATGACTGAGAATGGTGTGGCCTGAGTCCATCAGCATTACAAATGAATAGGAGTGTGAGGTAGCACAGAGCACTTTGCCCAGGGCTTGTGACCTGTCATACGCGTGGCCCCTTTACTGGGCCCTGGTGTGCATTAGTGTTCTTACGCCACTGGGAGTGTGGCATCATAGCATAAGCAGACCTTTCTTGTCACCTCTGGCCTGGGCTAATCAAAGAGTTTACCTTAAGGGCGGCAT
Organism: Xyrichtys novacula; assembly: GCA_962446985.1. Taxonomy (NCBI): domain Eukaryota; kingdom Metazoa; phylum Chordata; class Actinopteri; order Labriformes; family Labridae; genus Xyrichtys; species Xyrichtys novacula. Next base: position 20,386,238 of record OY660864.1, on the reverse strand, counting down.
TTAGCCCTGTTGGTTTGGGCCACTCCAGTAGCCATAAAGAAGTATTTATACATTTCCATCTGCAGCAACCCGTCGTGGCTAGGGAAACTAGTTATTGATCCAGATATTTAGTCATTTCTTTCTGCGTGCGCCATCAATATTGTACAAACATCTGTCCATGCGAGGCTTGACCCCAGCTAAGGCCTTTATTTTTCGCTCCCATTGGAGTTCAGTGATATACTATTCTGAAAAGTAAAATCAATGAATGAATATGAAGTTTTGGCGTGTAATATAGTGCAGGCCCAAGGCCCCAGGTCTTTCATTGATCTGCTATGTGAGCATTGGAGGGGGCTGATTAGTCTGCTGCTGAGCTTTTCCTCTACATGTCTTTACCTTGTCTTGCCTATTTGATCTTTGGCTCATATATTTGGACTGAGTTGTTTACAGGTCAGTTTGGTTTGTCAAATCTCCTTTTACATTAATTCAGTCCATGCACTGTAAGTCATATACTTACGGCCCGGCCCATTTAGACTGTTATAACTCGAATATAACTCGAGTATGCAGTGGATGTCAATGAGGAAAAACATGTTTTTTTGTGTAATTTTTCATTAAATTGATGGTTGCACATTAATTTATATGATTAATCGATCAAAGGTCTTTCTTAAAATGCTCATTCTTAGTAAGCAGTGTCCCATGATAAAATGATACACCATCTTAGGCTTTACCGTTCATGAGATGGTTGGCCCTGATGTCATTCTCTTATCAGCCTTTTAAGGGATAGATCAGCCCCATGATCAATGTGAGAAATCCTGCACATCATTCCCTCCCTTCCTACCACTTTTTTTTTCTTTTAGAGGTCTGTGCATGACATTCTCAAGTTGCATGATGTCCACATTTGGTTTGCATCTGGAAGCATATCAGCTTTTACAGCCTGGCCTGCATTGTCTCAGGGTACATGACTGAGATGACCTGCAATGGACTCCCACATGTGCTTTGTGGGACCTGTGAACTTACTAAACATTTAAATGGAAAAACAGAGATAGTCTCATGCTAGGTATTATCGTTTGGTGTGGCGTGAGGGTTGAACCTCATAGTGAGTCATACTGTAACTAAAAAGGAATCCGCAGAAGTTTCCCTTAAGTACCAGCTGCTGTCCGCCCCTTTCAGACGGGTTAGCCTAGCATAAGTCATGAGGTATGATATGCAGGTTTTCCACACTGAGTGTGATGTCACAAGAAGATGGCTGCTGTGGGAATATGGTCAATGTCCAGACAGGTTTTAGAAACCATATTTTGCAACCTGGAGAACTCTGACTGTGTCATGAATGCATCATACTCTGGTTTGTTTTATATTTGGTTTCACTCTTTTCGTCTGAGATGAGTCAGTGTGTCATATCTATAATGTATTGGTGGCCCACAGGAAGCCACAATGGTCCCATTTTTACCAGAATTCAAAACTGCTGCAGTTTGCAATGTGTGATTTTTTTTTTTATTCATGAATCAGTGCAGGATTGCTTTACTGGAGTTTTTTTGCTATTGTGGGTGATATGTCATACTGAATAGTATTCTATAGTATCGCATATTCTATTGCACCATATTGCATCGTATTGTCTTGTACGATGAGCTACCCTGCCATCTCCATCTCACACCCATGCAGCTTTTCTTATTCTTATTTCCTTTGGATAATTCTAGCATGTAAAAGTTTCCTCTTTGGATAAAGAATATAAAAAATAATGTAAAGATACGCTTAATTTTGTTCTGGGAAAATGGTATCTCGTATCAGTATGTGTGTGCCTTGCCCTCCAGTATTTATTTCCTGGATCATTTTCTCCGATAGAAGCCGAGTTGTCCAAACAGCCCTTGACAGCTTATGTGTCTGACAGCCCCTACTGAGCACCTCATATTAGTGTTGAAGCATTAGCCACAGATGTCAGCGTACTTGCAAACAAGGATGCGATGTAGATCCTGCAAACTGTCCGACCAGATCAGCTGTCAGTACCAATGAGATTACACTGAATATGACCTGCCCAAGTGGGGGTTCATCTGTCATGGATGTGTCCCGTCACAAGAGAGACATAGAATAATCAGCTTAATCAATAGATGGTGGTGGCTCATTGGGCTGTTGCTGAATAAACATGGGAATGACCCGCTCACCTCATACACAGAGGCTTGAGCCTCCAGGGGGTTCATTAGCCACTCAAGGCTATGAACCCAGTGAGTTGTTATTTTCTGCTTCTGTTTGTTTGGTATTCTGCTTGTGTGTATGTGTGTGTGTGCGTGTGTGAATGAGCACGAGAGTTTTGAATTACGACATTTGTGTTTATGTCATGGCTGCTGTTGGTGTCAATGCTAACAGATCTGTAGTGATAAAAAAATGCAGCATCATGAAAATGCTTAAGTTTAAAAAATTCAGAGGAAATAAAACAGAAGTATTTAGTCACAGCCTACGTAAGAAAAATGCTACAATCAGACTACATCATTGCTACTCTTGTTGTTAGCTACTGCCTATAAAAATACATCTGTGTTAGCCACCTGCGCAGGGAAGACAGTTGAGTCCTTGGGCTGTTTATTTGTGAATTTATTTGTCTCTGTAAAGACTCACCTTCTAAATAAAGTACAAGAGCATACTGCCGGGGTGTTGCCCAACATCTGGTTCCAATGGAAAGCCCGAAAACCTTCAGACAGAAAAGCTGCAGGAGACCAGGTAACGAGGCGCTGTAAATAGTAACTGTTAATTTGTACATCATAAGTTCTTTTCTCATAAAAGAGGGCCATGAAAGTGCCCTAAAATACCTGGCACTCAGCTCAATGCATTGTTCAGACTTAACATATTAAGTGCCCCCTTCTGCTAGAGTCAGGTTTTGATTTTGCTATGAGCTTAGCCAGCTAAAATCAGCCTCTACCACCACAGGTAGTTTCTACTTGTCAGACCAAGTCAGAGGTCTTTTAGTTTATTAAAAGAAGTCACAGGGATTATAGTTATTTTGTGAAACAAAGGGTGAATTTTTCTGTTATTTAAATCATGAGGAAAATGTCCTCTCTGACTTTTATGATGCAAAGGAAAACAAAGACACTCTAAAAGCAACCTTGCAGACTAGAGTTAGCTCCTGGTTATCCTGTTTATGCCTTTTGCATTGCTCGTTCCAGCATTTACCCAGCATCAAGTCTGTGAGAAGTGTCTGCTCACTTCAGGTAGTCCGTTCATGTCTCAGTGATTCTTCCTCTGAGCCCTCGGTGTGTTTTTCCTTCATCAGCCTAACTTTTCCTTGCATATGCGAAGGAGCCAACGACAGCTTGACTGGCATGCTGTCAGACAGGCGATGCCTTTCCAACAGTGGAGCATCAGCCCTTTCCTGAGAGCTCGTATGTGTGTGCGTGTTGATCTGTGTGTGTGTGTGCAGAGAAGTGGGGGTATTGTCAGGACGTGACCGGCACACTTTGCATGTTCTCCTGGAGACAGGTGCTCCTGGGCGCGCACTGGTGCATGACAGTTGCCTTTCATCGCTGTCTTCTCTACACTTAACCCCTGACCAGCCCTCCCTCCTTCCTCTTTCCTCCTCATCCTCTTCTCCTCTCTCCTCCCACACTCTTTCCTCCACGTCTGACCTCTTCTCACGGCACCTCCCTCGGTCGTCTTGAGTGATGGACTGCGCAGGCTGGTAGGCGGGTTGCGCTTTCTGTGTGGTGGTGTGGTGCGGCAGGCTTGTCACAAGCCTTACACTGTCAGGCCATAGAAACCCAGCTGTCCAGGCTGAACTGCACACAGACACACACTCACACACACACACACACTACAACTTTTTGTTCAGCAGTCCGTAATTCCATCCACTGGCGCTGTCAAGCACTTGATCAAACGTGCATAAAGAAAGGAGCCCCTTGGCTGAATCCCATCGTCTCTCTTCCTATCATAATGTAGGCAGATTTTCCCTCCTCTGCCTGTTTCCTCAACTCTGTTTATTCAGATGAGCCTGACTGGGGGGCAGCGGGTCACATCCACTTGCCTGACTAAAACGGTCCTGAATTGAGGGTTGTCTCCAGTGAGATGGAGAGAGAAAAAACACAAGGAGGGGTTAGGAAGGGCTGCCGAGTGGTCATGTCAGGGCTGTTTTCGGGCCTATTTGTGTGTGCGTGCATATGCCATGGCAGGGGTAGGGGTTAGGGAGTTTGAGGGTTCACTTGTCAACCCCTGTGTCATGCTTGCCCTGGCCCTGTTATGTAGAGGGCATCCACTGTCATTTGTTGCGGGACTGTTTGAAGTGGAGTGAGCCACAGAGGCATAAAAAGCAGTCAGCACAGTGTGAGCGCTCAGGTGTCTTCGAGTGCTGCCCATTTATTTAAAAGTACAAACTTGTTCTCTGCAGGAACTAATCCCCACATTTATTTGACACCCCAAACTTTGTGCCTTGTAAGTTTTTTTTGAACATTTGTTTTCTGGTTGTCCTTTTAATCTCCGTCATAGCTGTGTTAATTCAGGATGGGAACTGATCTAAATGTTTTGTATGGGATGTACTCAGTTTATTTGTTGTTTTCCCTTTTGTTCTCTGAGCTTCATCATGTTTAGTCAAGTAGGTGGATTAGAGTCATGCTTGAAGCCAACTAAGGGGAACACATACACTAGGTAAGCCTTTAGTTTTCTTCCAACAACCATTCTGCACTTGAAAGTTTCTTTTTAAGTTTATCCCTGTGTGTGTGTATATGTGTGTGTGTGTATCTGTGTTTTTGTCAGTGTAGGTGTATGTGTGTGCTTCATCTGACATACATCTCCCACATTCTCTCCACTTTGGGAAAAACAGCGATGGTTAAGACTCCTTAAACTTGTTGTTAAAGTGTCAGAGGAGACACGAGCGCAGCACACACCATGAGCTTAATCCAACAACAGCCCATCTGCCACACTGTACTCCAGCTATCTGCCTGAAGTGGACCCCTTCCTTGCAGTCATTGTCATATATAGGGGGCATTGTCACATATGAGATGGACTCATGTAAATGCGGTGACAGGCTACTGTCTCGGCTGACTGACAGCACAGAGGGATTGGGCTAATCTGAGTGACTGATTCGAGGAGCGCAGCGGCTCGGTTGTCCCCATAACTCCTGAGAAATAGACAGCTTCGGCGGAGTTATCTGTGTTTGTAAGTCCTTCTGCTGCGCTGGGATGACAATAGGGATTAGTGCCAAGGTTCTTTAAACTGTTTTTTTATTTTATTTTTGGGAGGGAGGGGGGGGGAGGGGGCCTCTTATCGGCGCCTCGGCAGGATGCTGCCGCAGCCAGTTTTCCTTGACTGTCAATTAAAGAGGGGATCATTAACTTCAAGGGTATAAATGTTCTAACACTGGTATTACGTTGGGAAGCTAAGTCGCTGACAGATGTTCTAACTTTAATTCTCCACTTGTTTTTTTGTCCTTTAATTAATTTATGTATCACTATTCGGGCTTTAAATATTTTTTCCCCCTGTCTGCTCTTTGTTAGCCTGTAATCTCAGTTACCATGGTAGTCGCAAAGACGATTGGGCCTTGTCACTCGGCTGTGTTTCTTATGAGGTTCAATCGGCTAATGTATTCAATATCACCCAAACTGAAAGGTAAACAGTGTCTAATGGTGTGTGTGTTCCTTCATTGCCTCCATGCAGCCTGGAGATGCCGGGCGGGAGGAGAGCCGCATGTCTGCCTCTTTTTCTTTAAGCTTTCAGGAGGACCCAACTACCTCCACTGATACTTGATAAAAGCGAATTGAGTGCAGCTTAAATCTCTGTACATTTGTAGTTCATTTTGAGGTAAAGAAAAAAAGATGTACAACTTTGGGGTTTTTGTTTTTGAAGCATTGTTGGTGTTTTTGAAGAATAAGTAAGTTTTCAACAGACGTGGAGCTGCAGCAGGATGGAACAGTAGTAGTGCATACTGGAGGTAGCCACGTAGAGAAAGAAAGAAAACAAGAGGAGCAGAGACTTAAAGTAAGGGGGGGAGAGAGATAGGCGACAGAGACTGCTAATGGGCAAACTCTCTTCATCCAGCGCCACTGCCATCACCACCACCCTGTTCTCTCATGACAGCTCTTTTCCTTTGTTCTCCCCCTTGGCCCACTCTCTGCCAGGGATTCATGACAAGTTTCTGCGGGCTGATCAAACGCAGTGGTGACACCTGATTAGGATATAGTGCGTGTTTACAGTTGTGCATGGCGAGGACCCCCCCATTCTCAAACAACAAGGGAGACTTCACCTTGACTAATTAAATTTGCACCTGCAATGCCGGCTGTGACAGCCACTGGAGGGCTGCATTTATTTATGTCACTCCATACATACTTCCTGTGACGTTCATGGAGGCTGAGTTAACAGTGGATCCTGTGTTTACCTGGTGTGGATTTTAACTATGTGTAAAATCATAGCTGTTAAAATTGCTTATGATTGAAAAAAAATTCCTCATTATACAATGGCCCATACAGTACTATTGTGATTTTTAACATTTTGCAATACAGTGAGTATTGCAATACAATATATTGCGATTTATATAATTTTTTAACGGTTTTGCTAATTTAGCATTTGCCTTTCCTTTATGTTTGTCTTATTTACATGGTATTTTATTTTCATGTTGCACATCTTGCAAACCTTATATGTATATATATATTTGTTGCACTAACTTTCTCCTGCACCAAGATGTCACTTCTGCCAACCTCACTGGACAAACAGTTGATTTTATTTTTCATTATCATAGATTTGACTTCATATAAGCAATTAATTTGAAAAATCGATACTTGGTAAATGAGATAAGATACATCACCAGACAAAATATCGCAATATTATCCATTTTTTCTCCCACCCCTAGAGGATACCATATTAAACTATATTAGAATTACTTGTGTGATGAGAGTTAGATGTAAAACGTGTGAGCATCATGTAAGTTTAGCATATGCTTAGACATAAAGTTTAAATAGGGACATCTAGATATCATGTTGTCATGAACCACATATCCATACTCAATGCTCCCCAAAGTTATTGGACAAGTATGAAAGCCTTTGCAAACTGAGTTTTTCTGGGTGTGTTATCCGGATCATTAATCTGACAAAAACCTCCAATGCATAATTTTCTGTTAAATGTGAAAACTCACATAAGAAACATCAGCACCCTTAAGCAAGGAGGATGATTTTGTAGAAGAAAACATCTGGTCTATCCACTCCTAAAAACAGGACAAGAGCGAAGAGAGTTTGATCTACGGATAAATTAGCAGCAGAATTATCCTGAGTGTGTTACAGGATGTTAGCAGTCCAGATTGATAAGCTTCTAAGCTGACATAGAAAATGACCACCAGTTTCCACGTAGCAACTGATCCTGAACAGCTGCTAGTAGTATGTTTGAGGTAGAAACATGAAAGTAAATCCCAAATTGAAAAAGTGAGCTAAGACACCTGGGTCCTCAGATATTTAGATAAGATCCTTGTTGTCCATATTCGCTTATTCAGAAACCAATCACAGCACACTTGGGGGTGCATTGAACAAATACCAAAAATGGAAGAATACAAAAATAGTAATAACAAAAGTGGACGAAAGTTTTGTGTGAGATCCAGATGACAAAAATGAACACAGAATGCAAAGGCCTTAATATTGAATTCACCAAAATTGATACCAAAATTAATTTTCTCCCCCATAAAATCAACAAGTTGCAGGCAACTTATGTCATACTAATCAACAACAGGTGGATTTCATTGGGTAATATGGAGTGTATGATAATAGGGACAGTGCATCTCTATCATTCCATTGCAAAAAGTCAGTCCAAAACACTACCCTGATGGGTACCACAGTACCACAGTATCACACCACTGGTGTCTCTTGAGCCAAAAGTATTTGCAGAAATGATTTGGCTGTCGGAGCCCCTGGTATAGTGTCATGCCTACTGCTAGCCCAACCAGTTATTCATCCAAGAAAAAGACAAAAATCCTTCAGGTTGGTTCAGTCCACAAGCTGAATAGATCCTGTCTTAATTTATAGAAGACACTCGTAATAACAAAAAGTTCAGTGACTCTAAGTGTTTGTTGTAATGTCTCACAAATTCTCCTCCATCTATCTACGATCTACTGGATTTGTGGGAGCTCTAAAATTTTGGCATCACTCGGGAGCCGTTGAGCTGTCATTAATTTCGTACAGTCTCAATCATTTTTTTCCTTGAGAAAACGTTTTTTTTTGTATCAGGTGTCAGAGGGACTCTGAGTATTGGTTGGTATTCAAGTCTAAGAATTGTTGGTGGTATCAGTTTTATTACAGGACCAAAGAGTTTTCGTCACAGGTCTAATTTTAAACAGGCTTTGAACCCTTGTTTAAAATAATGTAATTTGTGTTCCTCCCTCATTGTGTGTGTATTTAATCACGGTTTAATATCGGTACATGTGAGTGCTTGTAGATGATCTGCCTCTCAGACCGTGCACGAGTGTGTATCTATCTAAATCAGTGTTGTAAGTGCTAAAGGCCACAGCTGAAGTGAGCGGGACATCATTCACCCAGTAACAGGAGACAGAGCCTGGTAATTTGTGACTCTCCCCCCTTGCTTTCCCACTCACTACCTCCCTTGTCTCTCCTCAACACCCCCACAACTGCGCACCCCCCCCAGCCCCAAATTGACCGGGCTCCACTGCTGGTCATGCTGTATTACATGGGTTAGATGAAGTAATTATTTCTAGGCCACTGACTACAAGCAAGATTAATAGTTTTTGAAACGGCCATAATGGAGGGCTGACCCGCCGTGACATAAGCATTATTTCAAGCTCACCTCCACTCTCATCCCTCTCACCTCTGGGCACTGGCAGAGTGTGATTTATACTTGGGTTAATGAGGGGAGGGGACCTCAGGAGCCCAGGGCCACCAGCATACCACTGCAGTGTTACAGGCCTGGTTCCCCAGCTGAATAGATAGTGGGGTCAGACAGCAGTTGGTTTTGAAACTAAGAAGTTACCATCAAATCAGCACAATCCTTGGATGTCATTGTCGTTGAATTTTCATACAGACTGCACGTCAGGCGGAGTTTGTGCTGTCTGAGATTTCTTTGCAAAACAAGAAAACATGCTCCTGATTTCAAATCCCTCCTCCCTGGTTTGCTTCATCATTCCAGCCCCCCGACCTGTGATGCTCTTGAGCCTCAAGGACCAGAGAGGCTTGAAATGTGTCACTAGGTGGCACTTGGACATCATGTTATCAGATGCTCTCTCCCCCTCTCACCCCACTCCTCCCAATCCTCCTCTTCCCCTCCCTCTCTCATCCCTCCTTCTTTGCTTCCTCCCTCCCCTCTGTGCTAAGTACACCTCAGATGTCAGGGTGTTTTATTTTTATTGGATGAGGGCAGTGTGTAATGCATTCACCTCCGTTCCTGCCAGCTGTTAAATGCCCCAGAACATGGTCTGGCCAGGCTCCGCCCCGTTAACCCCTCTGATTGGCTGTAATAATTAGCAGAAGTGAACAGTAACTATGGTGCCTAGCGAGGGTTTGGGACAGCTTGCGACTCACTGATACGTACGTGACAGAATGGTCCGTCCTGCCCACACTTAAGTGTTTTGGGTCTGGCCCAACCTGGCAACATCCCTCCTTACTCGAGTGAATGTGTGTGTTTTTAAGCTTTAATATTAACCCTCAACCAAAACACATGCATGCAGTGTGGCACCAGCAATTACATTTTCAAATGGCTGGGTTTGTAAACCTTCAGGATGTTAATCTGTCACCATTCAAGCTACTGGGAAGAGTGAAAAGAGGATTAAGCTATTCAATTCCTGGTAGAATATTTTCCTTTGTTCAGAATGAGTGAAGGAAAAATAAATAAAGAAATGAGGTGGCTTCTCGAGCAAGACAAGTGTCTCTGCTCTACTTCAGGATTTGGCTAATGCCATTATAGCAAACTTATCTTCTTCGGGATTCCAAGAAGACAGGCTGACGGTTGTGTAAACAGCCGCCAATGATATCCAGACCTTGATTCAATATTAATCTCAGGTCACATCATAATGCCAGTTTATCTGGGTCAAAGACTACATGAGACAGAATTAGACCTGTCCTAGATGTTTAGTCGTCATTTGTTTTGAGCCGTATGTTTTGTTTTATTTTTTAGATAAGGTGATTGTATGGAAGTAAATGTAGGCCACTGATCTAGCTCTAGCTAAGAATACGATATTGAAAAACTGTTCCAACAACTAACCCCAAACAAATCAGCTGAGGTGGATCAAAAGGGAAAATCGTTGATCTCAGAGACTTAAAACAATGTAAAGGCAGCTGGGCTACTCTTGGAATAATTCAAGTAGACACTGGGTTGTCTCTGTGTTTGACTTGTATGATGATCTCATGATATTATTTCCTCCACTATGGCTTATTTTATGTGCTGTGTCTGATGTGACATACAGCTGAATTGATGGTAAAATATCCTTGATGTGTTCTGTCAAACAGCGTACAGTATAAAATCTTATGTTTAGCATAAGGTTATAATATATCACATGATAATTGTCATAGCTGTCAGCCAATCCAGCACAGTCCCCCAACTGTCTTAGCCCCTCGTTTACCCTTGACTCCCAGCCCCTTCGGTCAGATTGCACATCATCTTTATCCCAGATGAAGTACCAGACTCGGCGGTGTCAGAAGATGATCTAATATGGAGCCGAAAGGACAGAGCTGGGAAATCATCGTCATTTGAAGAGGTTGCTTGTCACATGATGGGTTTGATCAACCCATTCCGCAGTACACAGAGCCGGGTCTTTGCACTGTCTAACAGTGGTACCGGATTAGAGACACAAGCCACTTCCACTGTGATCAGTCACTCACATGAGGAGACACGCGGCAGGGCTGAAATCCTCCTCGCACACTTCATCCACATCATGTGCAGGCGTCTCCATCAAGCCTACTGTATGGAAATGAGGAACACCGCTGTTGACAATGGTAGTAGATGCCATGGTTATCTCTTTCTGAAGCCTTTTTTTCATGTCTTGTTCTCAGTGAAGGTGTGTATACAGTAGCTGCCGAACCCGCTTGAGTGCTACTGATCTGTGACATGTTGAGACAATGGCAGTGTGTGTGAAAAGTCTGGCTTTACACCCCTCAGACACTGTGTATGGCTAAGTGCTATTGAATTGTTTATTGTCACAAATCAAAAACCTTTCAATAGCAAGGTGCAACCACCATACACCCACTCATCCATCCATCCATCCAGCTGCTCCGCCCTGAGCAATTGTGTTGGTCTACTGTGCTCGGAGGAGCACAACAGCCACCAGGGCTGGGGATTTTAAACGCTCCACCTGCTTATCGATCTCTTCTGCCCTGCTGAGTTAGCCGAGCCAGACTAGTGAAGAGAGAGAGAGAGTGACAGAGAGTGCAAGACAGAGAGATGCAGAGGGGAAGGGCAATCTGTTGGCCTCAGTCCTTTGGTTCTCAGGTCTGTCCTTGACACTGCCTGTGGGACAGGCCTGGAGGACGCCTCTTGTCCTCCCTTTAAGCTTCGCATCCAGCCCCTACAGCTAGCCGGCCCTCCCCCTTGGGCCAAGCTGCACTTTGCACAGCTATATTGATTTTTTTTTGGAGGGGCAGGAAAAGTGTGGCTTGGTGGTGAGAGCAAATGAAGAAGGGAGGGGGAAATGGAGAAATTGAGGCAGCTTTCTAAAGCACTGACTTCTCCTTGACTGCACCTCGAGACGCGACAACCCCTGTTAAAACAACTCAGTAGCCCCTGTGCCCTGCTGAAAACTGCTAATCATGGACTCTCAATCAACGCTCTCCTTCCCCTCCTCTCCCTCCACCCTCCATCCCTCTCTGAGCCTCATTTTCTCACTCTTTCCCCTGACTTTACCCCCTACTGTACTAGACCTTGCTTAAATACCAAGAGACTGCGTCTGCATTAAAACAGGCCAATCCACATGGAAAACAGCTGACCCCATGAAAGCATGTTGTAATTCTGAAGGTGAAAACTAAAAAGCTTTCCTTGATCGACATAATCTTAATGGAAACATTACAGCCCGGCTACAAACCAACAATTAGAGCAAAATGGCAAGAGGCCTCTGCATATTAGTGGTGATAAAGACTTGTCCAATGACAAGGCTGCAAGTTTGAATCCTACTTCATGGGCGTAAAACTCAAGATGCCCTTGAACAAGATGTTCCTCCAGCAAAGAACAAAGACACTTTTTATTGTCAACCACATAACTTCAGATCTTCTGGGCAGCTCCTGTCTGTGAAATTGTGTAAATATGTGAGTGTGAAAGTGCGAGTATGTTTCTGATAAAGACCTACTCAATCAATCCCTCTCAGGGTGAATCAGAAGGTTACGTAAGGCATACATCCACAGATCTCTTCAAGCACCCTTTTCTTGTTTTCCCCACTTTTCTCTTTTTTTCTCCTCTTCAGACTTGAAACACGCTAAAGGTCACAGAAACATCTTTTTTCCCCCCTTTTGAGCTGTAGAGGAGTGTGAAATAGATGTTGACACCACATACACATTGAAAAGCACTTAAACTGAATAGTGATGTGCCAACCTGTGTGCCTGTGTCTGGCTTTGTGCATTTGTAAATACTTTTGAATGACTGATCTGGAAACCTGTGGTTTCACTGTAAGTCCTTCAGGTGCAGCGAGACAGACAGAGGGAGGTCAGAAAACAGATGACTTTCTTCTTCATCTCCCACAGGCGTGCAACACGAACCCTCCACCTGTCAGAATTAGACTTACCCTAAGAGGACAGGAAAAGTAGTTTTAAGTAAGTGTGTGGTCACGTCACATAAAGGAAGCAATGGGCTGGTATTTTTCATGTGTAGTTCAAATGGCACTCTAGTCCTGTATAACTTACATTATTTAAGAGCATCTGAGTTCCAGTAAAGGTGGTCACATTCTGTGTGTGTACCCGTGTGTGTGGATCTAATTAATGAGTGGCAGTTGTCCCCCGCAGCTCTGGTAATGTGCTTAGATCAGTGTTATAAACAGGGCGTGAAAGGTCTCCCCAGTGCCGGCCCTTTAAATAACTGGCTTCCTGTTCAGGTAGATGGATAGTAATGTTCTAATATTAATGATCACGTCTCCCGCCGTCCTGTCGAGAGGTGAAATGAACAACGTGGGCCTCAGCCTCCAACAACAATTAACAGGCTAGGGCTGGCCTGTCTGTCATTTTTCATCACTTACTCCACCTGCAGGCTTCAACGAACACATGCTAAACGTGTCTGTCAATATACAAGTACACCTCACTCATATAAAGAAATATACACTGCTATGGCTTTGCATTCATCCTTGGTTGCATTTCCTCCTCCCGTTTTTGTGCATATTTTTAGAGATGCATAATATGGACTTTTTGAGCTGTGGCTTGTGATTCTGTACCAAATATACCATCAGCTGGCAAAACATTTGGCCCTTTTAAAAGATGGGTCATCAAATGCAGTGAATTCAGTGAGTTTTTTCACTGATTTCTATAGCTTGGCTCTGACTTGATGCAGTTCTCATTAGGGGTGGGAGAAAAAATCGATACAGCATAGCATCGCGATATTTTGTGTGGTGATATATATTCTCATTTACCAAGAATCGATCTTTTCAAATTAATTGTTAATGTGACGTCAAATCTATGATAACAGAAAAATAAAATCAACTGTTTGTCCAGTGAGGTTGGCAGAGGTGACATCATAGAGCAGGAGAAAGTTAGTATAACAAATATAGCAGTGCCTGGGGAAAGACATGCAATGCAAGCAGGGCACAAATGTGATGAACCTGACACATAAGGTTTACGAGATGTGCTACATGAAAATAAAATACTGTGTAAATAAGACAAACATAAAGGAAAGACAAATACTCAATTAGCTAAACAACTGAAAAAATTGTACAAATTGCAATGCATTGTATAAATCGCAATACTCGCTGTATCGCAATACTCACTGTATTGCAAAATGTTAAAAATCGCAATAATATCGTAGCGTGGCTCAAGTCTCATGATAATATTGTATCGTAGCTTAGGTATCATGATAATATCGTACTGTGACTCAAGTATCGTGATAATATCGTATAGTGGCTTATGTATCGTGATAATATCATATCGCGACTCAAGTATCGTGATAATATAGTATCGTGACTCAAGTACCGTGGGGCCCCCCAGTTCTCATGTTGAAACTATATGAGACTTGTCATTTTAGTGGCCGCTGTGATAGCAATGGTTACAGCTGCTACATATTTTATTGCATGACCTTTACCTTTTCACCATGAGTACTTGTGGCACATATTTTCAAAGCTGCAATTGTGTTTCCCTCCTCTTAAATGGGGGACACCATTTTTACTCTCTGTCTCATCAGCTTGCCGTGGCTGTAGAGAGAGAGGATTTAAGGCCTGTAAATAAACAAAACACACGTTATGAATTTCAGCAAAATGTGTGAATATGAGAAGAAGCACGGTTAGGATTATGTTCTTAATAACTGACATAAAAATCTGATCCATACTGTTTGAATAAGCTTGTATGGATGATCATGCATTAACTATGATTTGTGAATGTAGGTTAGACCTCTGCGCGGAATTGATTCTGTAATTACTTATCAGGATCATACAGATTACTCTGAAAGCCTATTTTTTCCAGTGTTTCTGTATACATCGCCCTTATCGACCTCTGACTCCCACATTCATATTCATGGGCTTGTCTTGAGCAGGATCATGTAGACACAAGGTTACACATTCTCCACACCCCCCACACATTCCAGTTAGCCATTGACCAGTCTGCCCAGTTAGCCATTACGTCGAGTCACAAATTCTAGCTGCTATTCTTAAAATAAATGAATGCCACAGGTAGCTGTAAATAAAACGTCACAGAGAAGTAAAAAAGGTTAATCTTTGTCCTGAATGTTTTCTTTGGGTGGCATGCATGAAATGAAGATGCATAATCTGTGTAAATAGTTGATAAGGTCATTTTCAACATTGTAGTGAACACTAGAGCTGCTGCTGTTTTTCTCGGTTCGTGAAAGCTTGACAGGATGAGCATACTTGACTTAAAGGACAATTGTCTTTAAAGTGATAAAACGTTATTGCTAAAGGTGGAGCCTCACTGCATGTGTGTTTGTGTACAGTATGAGTGTGCTCTGTGTGTGGTTGCACCTAGGTGTTGTGTTACTTGAAGAGGCTTCAAACTAGAGAACTCTGCAGAACAAACCAAACCACTGTTTGGTTTCTGATTCATACAGTGTGCTGAGATGATCCTCAATTGCTCGATATTTTTCTTCATCTTTTTCCAAACTTCAAAGCTGACTTCGTGGTTGCTACAGACATTATTTCTCTCTGTGTGCTACATGTGCAAACACAACAGTTCTGCTGTTACTGGACACTCCCTTGCCCTCTTCTACACCCTACACCCTCTTCTACACCTTGTGTTGCTTCACACAAGCTCCCTAAATTCTCCAATCCGGCGCCAAACAGACCAGGGTGGATTCACCTTTGAAGTTCTCAGGTAGTCTGCCTGTTTGGGTCAGGTGTTGTACAGCTGACTTGTCAAAACTGTTGACTCACCATCAGTTTTGAAGAGCAGCAGTTCTGAAATGGGTGTCACACAAGTACCAATAGCTTGCTGTTTACACACAGAGCTCTATTACTCAGTCATCTCTCATCCCGTCATCCTCAGGGAGCACAAGGCTTACTTCACTTCCAGGGTTTCCTGTTTGTCTGCACTCTGAAACACATGCATCAGAGAAGGAGCCATCCTCCTCTGGTTTGAGGTCCTAAAAGATACAGAAGATGTTTATTTATTTTTTTACATTTTTTAAAACAATAAAGAGGTTAAGGGCGACATTGAGGATGAGAAAAAAAATCCTGGTTTTAAGAGTTACATCACATTTTACAGGAATTAGCAAGAAAGGATGAGGTCACAAATTCACAAGGTAAAAAGTTATAGATTTTTAGTCTGCAGTTTTAACACCAGTGAAACAGTTGAATGATTATGATTGTCTACTGACTATTCCAGGAACCATATTTCCCCCAAAAATACACATCACATGTAAGTCAGTTTTTACAATTTATTCTTAGATTTGAAAAAAAAGGAAAGGAAAAAAAAAAAGTTGATTTCTGAACAAAAAAGTTGATTTGAAAATTGTAAAACAAAAAATTGCGATACTTATGTGAATCGATTTTTTTTCTCCCACTCCTAACTAATACTCCAACTTTTTAAGCTCCAACACCAAGACCCATAGCTGGACTTTGGAGCTGGCTGCTCTTCATACTAATACTGCTGACTTAATCACTTTTTTGCATCATTGCAAGTAAGTACAGCTGACAGCACTGACTACTTTGTTTTGGGTTTGACTTGTTTAGTTGAACCTGATGTATTCTTTGGCATGATAAGTCTTGAGATGATTGGTTACAATAGCTGTGTGATATATTTGCTACATAACCATTGCCCCTTAAGACTTGTTCTTTGCACATTGCTTAATGTGGTTAACAGAGGGTTAACAGTGTTTGTGTGTGCACAGGTTGCCCATTGGTTTTCCCACCAGACCTACGCTTTTACAAGGTCTATTCAGAATCTGAAGTCCTGTGACTGTGTGATGCTAATTTGTCCCCAAAACGAGTATTTTTAAATCCTGTACTGAAGTTAACTTTACAAAATGCTCCACATCAGGTAGCTTGTTGCTCTGGTAATCTTCCCCTTAAAAAATCAATAGGTTAGCCAGAGACCAAATGTACATCTTTTTTCTCATGACTTTACTGTTTTATTCTTTAAATCGATCTTCAAAGCCCCATTTTTAAAACCCTAATACTCAAAGTAAAGTATAGATATAACCAACTTAAAAAGAAGAGTACCGGTCTAACTCAACAAAACTAACGACAAGTTGTGTGGAAAACATGTGATGACACTTCACAAAGCACCTTTATTTTGGTTTCATCGATAGCGTGTGATGTATCAACCAAATTTAAACAAGTCCAGTGGGACTCCTGCGTCCTCTTTCAGCGGCGCCACCATAAACAGTTTACTCTGATAGACCCTCAGGGGCAGACGCAAGCTAGACTAGAAGTGCTTTCTCCTTGCAGCAGTGGAGTTATCTGGCTATTTTGAGCCATTGATGCTAAGCGCTGGACATTAATCTACTCTGCACAGATTGCTTTGAAGAAAGTGTCCGTTGAAGTGTCACAGATGGGGAATAAATGAAATTAATAAATATATGGTACACAGTTTGATATCTCTTATAGGCCAGGATCAAAGCAAACCAATTGAGTCCCATTCTACCTCATATGTTTTTCTGTGATAAACAGTCCGGCTGAGGGAATAATCCCATCAAGGAAGAGAGAGATTAAAAAAAGAGAAAAAAAAGCATCAGATATATCACTCTGTACAGACGGTTGGCACGGCTACCGTGAAGCATCCATGTTATTACGGGATTGGTAATCTCGTTTCGTGGGTCTGAGTGGAAATGCAGACCTTTCTGCACCTCCTGATTTTCTGTCTGGAATCAGGTGCAGACACAGTGACAGGAAGAAAGACACCACGGCCCTCTGATACTGTGAGACTCCATCCGCTTCTGAGGGCTCTGCTAACTTTTTGTCTTTCTTTTTTTCGGTGGAATTTCTGAGCAGCTTGATGTATTTGACATGTGTGTGACAGCCCTGGTTGTGTGCGAACGGGGCTGAGGCATCACGCTCACTACCCTGACTGTGTGTTTTCCTTTTTAGAGTTTTTTTTTATTTGGAGAGGCATGTCTGAAGTCTGTGTGTGTATCAATCTGAGCCTTGTACACAAACACAAACGGTATGAAGACACATATTTGTTTTAGTCCACACAGCAGTGGTTTGCATGCTTTTTCTAAAGAAATGATCTTATGAGCACACATCTAGGTGGACTTAAAGCAGCTCACAGATAAAAAAAAACCAAACACACAGGGATACACATAGATATAAACACATATACAATAATAGCCTAAAGCCTCACCTTGATATTTTGAGCTTCTGTCAGAGTCAGAATTTGACACCATCGAATGTGTGTCAGGTTGTCAATTTCTTCCTGCAGCCTGTGAATGCAGTCTGGCCATGAATAGTGCATGTTGTTTTGTTTTTTAGATTCCAACTGTCTGAAAGTCTGTTTTTGTTTGTTCCAGAATAACATGGAAGGCCTGTACACTCATGTGTATCCTTTCAGAAAACTTTCAGCAGGTGTTGTGTTGTTTAGCCTAAGGTAAAGACTGAGCCCTGAAGGTAAATTCAACAAACTGCTTCAAATCTGATGCCCTCCCATTTCTTCTGCCGCCGTCATTGGGATTTAATGCACTTATACCTTCAATGTTAGCTTCCCCCTTTGCAAGTCAGGAACATATCTTTATTCCTGCAATTGTGTGTTATTAACAGGACATTTTATTCCACTTTCAAAGTCAGCCAGTTCCCTTATCCCCTGTTGTGTGCCATATGAACTCTTTAGCATTATTGGGGCAGAAGGAATATGAGATGCATGTTGTAAATGTCTCTGACGGACCCACAGGGTCAGTTCTCCTTAAACTTTCACAACCGCATGGTAGTTCGGCCATTCATGCAAAACTTTTAAAGATGCAGAAGGCAGTGGCATGCCAATGGCAGCTCTGCTTCCCCTGCTGCTGAGACACCATACAGATGCTTTGCACCTGTGGGCAATGAACATAAAGTTTTCCCCTGCATGCACACATTACAAGGGCAAGAAAAGGCAGGGCGAGGAATAGTTGTGAAATTCATCAGGGCATATAGTTTTTATGCCAGTCGCCACTAAAGTTTCAGGTAAGAATGGAATGCATCTCAATGAAAAGGTACTTTGATCCCCCAGTGTGTTGACATTTTTATTGAAGGAGCGCAGTTTGACACAGGACAATTTTTCTAAGGCTGTGAGGAACCCCATGGCATCAGTGCAGTTAGTAAAATGTGAGACATCAACGTAAAAGGCTGGTCACCAGATGCCCCTGTGTCAAGGCTAGTTTTGGGGTTGTCATTTGTAAAATTGGTCTATTAATTGTTTGATCTATAAATACCTGGTGTATAAGATTTGACTGTAGTTTGACTGTTTGTTCTTGTTCTCAAGTACACTATATGATTGTACCAAACATATCTGTGTTATTGATCTTTCTGAAAAACCTTTTGTCCTGTAAGCAAAAGCAATGTTTTTGGTTATCTTTGTTAACAAGCATCTGTAGACAAACAGAATATTTTTGAATTGTTTCAGTTTGTAGTTGCAGACCAAATAAGTATTGTTCAATCATTTTTCAGATGGTTTTGGTTTTGGTCTGCCTGAAGAGCAGAAGAGTGGGAGTGCAGTAGCAGAGATGCAACTTCCTTAACAGTTGACAGATATTTATCAGAGCCTAAAAACAGACTTCTAGAGCCTTAATAGCTCCTTTTACTGTCTTTCAGTTTCTCTGTTTTGATTAGTCGACGCATGTAGACTGTAATGGATGTCAGGAGATATATGACATGCAAGTAAGGGTGTCCTGATACAACTTTTTGACTTCTGGTATGATTCCAATATTGTAGCCTTCAATATTGACCGATACAGATATTGATCCGATATTGGCACAAAACTGTGCATGACAAGTTTTTCACTCAGCTGCACTCAGCTGTCTTTTTCAGACTTTTAACAAAAAATACTGCCACAAGGCCAACATCACTTTTACTCCTTGCTTCCTTGCTACTTTGTTAGTACCTTAGTGCACACTGTTGTTGAGATTTTGTGGGCTCAGCTTGCTGGATCAGGGCGCTGCTAGATAGAGGTGCCGGAGCGGAGTCTTGGATAGACTGCTTGTATTGGAGTGCTGATATCAGAGATTTTTAATGCAGGCCGATATAATCTGATCTTTGTTGTTTTTTTTTTTTGCTGATATCCGACCGATATCTGATATCAATGTTATATTGGGACACCCCTTCATGCAAGTAAATGCTTTGTACGAATCTTATCCAAGGCTGCAGTATCTGAAATTGGTCATTGTTGAGCCAAATTAAAGCTCTCTGTTGGAAAGTGTAAATTTTCAATATCTGGTTAATGTTCGAGTCATTTTAGTCATGCTTTTCTCTCCATCTCTGCATCCATATTCCACCTGACATACACTGGACAAGTTCGGCACTGTACGACTGTGACTGTACAATATGTTGGACTACAGAGTAAAAGTCTTGGTACTGGATAATGAAACACATCAAATGATTTCAGAAAGCATATGATAGTAGAAGTGCAGAATCTTCTAGCCTGCTGCATCTTCTCAGCCTTTTTTCTCTGTGTTTTGGTCCACAGAGGCGGCGGCTCCTTCAGGAGTTGGGGGACCAAAAGATCCCCTTTCTGGGACCTCCTGATCGGGGCTATCAGCAACTGGTAAGCCAAGCTTTGACCTGTGCTTCAGAAGACCCACCGCCACCTTTATCCACTGAAACCTGCTGCTGTTATACAACAATAGACTGTGCCTGAGATCTTAGGGATACATTTTGATCAATGAGATTGTAATTCTAAAGGTTGTTGTTGTAGCTTGAGTAATTTCATGATTGTCCCGTAATCATGAGCATGTCTTGTGATCCTCAGTGGGACTCCAGTTACTCCGGCCTGGTTCTGAGGAGATCCTGCTCGCTGCCTGCTGAGCTCCACGGCCGGGTGCAGGCAGCTCTGCTCACCCTGAGAAGAAAAGGCTGCCTCTTACGGGATTTGGTTCGTGTCCGGGACAGAGATGTATTCACTGCCGTGTCACGGGCCCTGCTGGGAGAACCGGGCCACACCTATCGCTATCTGGACACGCGGCTCTTTGCCATCCCCTGGCACAGCGAGGACACGGATGCCAAAGGACAAAAGTGCTGCGACCCTGACTTTAGGGCCGCTTGCAAGGCATTATGGGAGCTTAACACCTTCTTCTGCTCTGATGTATCTCAGCTGAAAGAGGGAGACAGGCTCACACAGTGTCCAAAGGGGGAGGCAGAGACCAAACAAGGTGAGGAGGGGGACACAGAGTCCAAACACAGTGAAGACTCCAAGAACAGTGAAGGAGCGGACTCAGAGTCTCAACAAAGTGAGGAGGGGGACACTGAGTCCAAGCACAGTGAGGAGTGGGACATAGAGTCAAAACACAGTGAAGAGGGCTGCTCGGGGTCAAAACAAGAGGGAGAGTGGGAGAGTGAGTCTAAACTCAGCGGTGAGGAGGGGGAGTCCTCCCAGGTCAAAGCAGTGGGAATGTGTGTCACATCAGAAACTGAACACAGTGAAGGAAAGTACCCCGGCTGGGCCCCGAGGACCATAAGCAGCACAGAGACTGAACCCGCCGGACTAGGGCCCCATGAGAAACCTGTGGCCCAACTCAAGCACAGTCTGTCAGATTACCACATTGAGGACAAGGAACAGGCAGGCGGGCAGAGCTGTTCTCAGCCGAGTCCTCCACAGAAATGCACAGGTCCAGTCAAGTTCAACGTCACCTTACTCAATTACATGGACCCGGCAGCTATGAGCCAGCTCAAAGAGGAACCTTACTATGGCATGGGAAAAATGGCAGTAGGGTGGCATCACGATGAGAACCTCATCACTCACTCGCCAGTGGCTGTTTACAGCTATAGCTGTCATGATGAAAAAGGTAAGGGTCAAAGCTCTTACAGGTCAGTTAGTCTGTAATTGCACTCATTTGACAGACAGAAACCAGTTTAGATCAACAGATGAAACAGTCTGTTTTTTTAATACTCAAATGCTTAATTTTGAAGTAAAACATGCTCGTCTTCAGCATGCCCTTTTATGAAATTAAAGATTCCCTTTTTACTCTAATATCCAATCAACTTATCTCAGTTCCTTTATGGTGGATCAGATGCAGCTAACCTTGTGTATAATGACCCTAAAGCGGCGCTGTAGCAGCTGTAGACATGGCCTCTGGTGAGGCAACCATCAGATCCATCTATGTGATAGTGTCAGGGCATTATCAAATGTCATCACTGGCTCGCCGCTGACAGCCTTATCAGTGATGTGCGTTGGGAGATCACAGACATCTAAACGTACGCTCAATGGCGCAGTCTAACAAACAGGCCTTATCACACACACCGCATCTCATCTAAATCATTTCCCCGAGAAATGATCGATGTGCAATTATCTGATATGGAATAATGAGCCCTGCTTTGATAAGTGTTCCTAGACTGTACTGTATGGATAATACAATGTCTCCTAATTACAGTATGTGCACTCTTCAAGAGCTGGTAGCACTTACAGATCAGGGTAACAGGGAGTATCAGCGAGAGAGGAATTTTGCTTTCTAGATCATGTTTACAACAACTGATAACAGAGCACTATTTTGATTTAGCACCAGTATGAATTTCTTAAGTTTTCATTCATAATTTCAAATAAAGAAAGGCGATACATACTAACCCCTCTTTAAGACTCTCAGTCAAACTGTAGGGATTTTAAAAATAAAGCGTTATGTTCCTCACTGTTTCATCTGAGCAGCTTCGAAATACTGGGAAAACAGGATTTCCTGTTGTGGGTTGTGATAAATGTGCAGCTGTAGTTCAGCACACATACAGCACATTTACTCTCCTGCTAAAGATGGGGAATCGGTCTGAAACGTTGTCTTCAAACTGTAATTTCACAGTTTCAAACATGAGCCAACCCTTTTGACATCCCTGCACACTTCATATTTTAGCTTTCTTCACCGAGGTTTCTTAACCAGAAACACCTGCAACAGAGGTCTGTTCCAACAATTTGTTCCAGGCCATTTCAACTTTGACCCTGTGAACACAGGCTTCAAACACTGTGGCATAACACCTTTCCGTGCTTAGCAGCTGTGTCTTTTCTAGTCCTGGGTGACCCCACAGCTCCAGACTTTAGAGAGCCTTGTAGAGCTATATTCAAGTGGCTGCCTCCAGAGACTTCCAGAAATCAGCTAATGAACTTGTTAACTTAATGAATTTTACAATAAGTTTCTTTTTTTCATTGACCCTGAGAACAAAGAGATGTTACCCTCAGAGAAAAAAACAAGGAAAAAAAAGCACATTAGATGTACAGATATGCTTTACATGACACCTGCTTCCTCTGCGAGCCTTTTCTATTCTCTCTTCGAGCAGCCTCACCTTGTTTTTTTTTTTTTTTTTTTTTTTGCTTCAGCCAGAGAGTATTAGGACTGTCTTTCCCAGCTGGCCTGATCCAAAGGAATCTGCCACGACCAAGTGTTTTCCGGCACGGATGATGATCCTCCACCATTCCTGAGGCCTTGGGGAGTGCTGTCATTAGCTGGCTCTCAGAGCACAATGGCTGGAAATTAAGTTACTATTTATCCGTGCTGAGCAAAGGAAAAGGCAGCTGTGGGGCAGAGAGGCCCGGAAAGACTTTAGTATTGATTTTGCTGAGGGGTGTTGGCCAGCCGAGTCAAATCTTGTTTTCTAAGAGTGCCATGTAAGAATGGAAAGAGAGGGAAGAACAGTGGAGGTGGATGCAGTGAATGAGTTCAGAAACAGGAATATCATAGGATACCTACTTGCGGATAACGCACTCACACACTCATTTAACAACGTCAGGGGCTTTTATCCAACTATTTCCTCTTGCACTGCATAATGGTGGCGTAAAGATTTTGTGCTAACAGCCGGTTTGACCACAGAAACACATATCAGCTGTGCTCTTCTGTTAAGTGATTCTTTCTTTCTGGAGACAAAGGCTTACATCCTTACATCGACTGTTTATGGGGTATGGATTTAATCACAGTACTCCCTGTAATAGAGTCGAGTGGAACTGAATAGAATAGAGTAGAAATGAATATCTGTAAAAACTTGATTTAAGACATAATTAAGGTCTAAGTTTAAGACATGTTGGATGTAACTGTATAACCAAAAGCACATGTAACAGTGACTTGGTCTGTGTTTGACTCACAGGTGAGAGCGGTGAGGGGAGCAGTGCTGAGAAGGCATGCTGGAGGATCGGACTCAAGGTAGCCTGGGACATCCACACACCTGGCCTGATGCTGCCACTTGAATCAGGAGACTGCTATTACATGAGAGGTACTACGTCTTCTTCATCAACTCACTTTCACAGCCGTACAGTCAGTTTATTTACGACTACATCTGACTTTGGAGAGATGAACTATAACTGTGTTTTAGCATTCCTTCCCAAATGACTCACACCAGCAGCTTCATTCTCACTCTCATGCTCTCTTCTCTTCTTCTCACCCTCAATGCTACATCAGAACTGTGTTTGTGTGTGTGTGTGTGTGTGTGTACATGTGTGTTTGAAGCATTACTTGGCCTAAGCACAGAATTTTTAGGTGCCATGAAATTGTCGGCATTGAAGAGGTTAAGAAAACCCAAATGTTATTTTTTGAAGTCCTGTGACCCTGTACTGACTATGTCTCTATGGAGAGGAGACACAGCAGGCCACAAGGGTGTAAATCATAGCGTAATCCTTTTGGCTGCAGCAGACACCTCCTCTCTCCTGTTAGCCCCATGAATCCTCCTCAAGTTTTCTCAGATTTTCTACAAGGACATTTATCTGCATCTGAGCAGGAGCTTGGGTTCAGCTGTATAGAAAGTTAGGTCCTCTAGTTTAGGGATTTGCTCTTTTTTTTTTAAAAGGCTTTCTGTTTGCAGTATACAGTAAAGATAACAAAAAATTTATTGACATATCAGTGCAAAAATTAACATATAATTACTCATTTTTATTGGTTAGCGGCACAAACTAAACTCAGACCCAATGTCGATCAAAGATGTTTGTTTAAAAAAATCATCTGTGGTAACTAAAGCATGTTATCCCCTTAAGGTCAAAGTTATTTACTTTTAGACCTTTTATTTAACCCAGGTTTGAATTCCTAAGCACAGCTTCCTTTTTTCCATCTTTTTGCCTGTGGCAGTAGTAGAAAGACATGTGTCTCCTCTGATATTCAGTACATCATGTCCCAAAATGCTTCTCTCCACCTTCCAACTTTTCATTTGCCCCCAGCAAAACTGTCCTGCAAACCCTCCAAAAGCTGATACATTCATACATATTTTTATCTAGTTTTCAATCATATATGTTGTCAATTTTATGAATAATAAACTACACCCCTGTCCTTGTACAGCCAGATTCAGAACAGCACTGCTAAGATGTACAACAAGTTACTTATCAGTTTCCACAGGTCAGGCAGAATATGGGCAAATATGCTTGTTTTTAAGGTACAAAAGAAGAATCAGGAAAAAAACAGGTTCATTGTGCTTTCTTTTTTAAAGTTGTATTTTTGGGTGTTTTTCACCTATATTAGAAAGGACAGTTGAAGTGAGACAAAATATGGGAAGTGGAGATTAGGGCAAGACATGCAGCAAATGTCTGGGCCAGAAATTAAACTTGTTACCACGATGACGAATACTGAAGACTCTTAATATGAGTTGCTTGGACCGTTAGGCCTTAATTTCCCCTATTGTGTTTTTATTTACTGTGAACATGCTCCAGGTACACAAATACATGGGCAGCACAGACGTTGGACAGGTGAACTACTCGCTACCTACCAAAACATGCAACACAATATACCACTTCTGTATTACAATAAGGGCTGGGCGATATGGCCTCAAATCAATATCACAATATAGTAAGCAGTTCACCTCGATAACAATAAAGGGACGATACCTACTCCACAAGCTGCTCACCCCCTCCCACATTAACTTCGTCTACTTTAGCCGCCGCTCCAGCTGCTACAACTTTTGGACCGTCCTCCATCTCCTCACCTGTCTTTCCCTCTTTGTTACAGACTGGATGGGGTGAAGTCATGTCTTTGACGTAGGACAGCGTCTTAAAGGGACATGAGACCATAGCCTACCTACACACATCCTAAAACCATTATTTATTTATCTATTTATTGACACCAAATATATTGACATGAGCAAAATGACGCTGGTTATTATCATAAATTTCAGTATCGGTAAATCTTCAGTTTATCGCCCAGCCCTAATTACAATGGCTACTACTGGTGAAAATTGTGTTTGTATAGCACCAGAAGAGTATATCAAATGGAACGTTGCTTTACACTATATTTTGAACCCTTTATCTGCAAGTATTAACTCCACACAAGTGGTTTTAGTCTTGGCTGAGTAGTTATAAAACTGGCCCTTTAGCTACTAGGATGTTAGCAAGTTCTCACTGCTAATGCTTTTTATGTTGAGCAAACATGTTGTATCTGCATTCAATCCGACACATTAGTCTAACTGGATATTAGGTTTTTCCTCTGTGTTGTGGTTATAGTGGTTTGCGAAAGAGCGCCTAATGAGTGTTTGTCTCTCTAAATCTTTTCTTTAAGAATCGAAATAGGAAGATTGAAATGACTTGATTCTTTGAAGCTGCAATGTTTTCATCCGAGAGTGGCGATGTCTGTACCTAATATTCAGCCTGACAGGGCTTGAAGTCGACCTCCTTTGGCTGGATAAGATTTACAATAGAACAGTCAGTTTCAGGCCAGCCATGATAATAGAGTGATGGGCTGTTGTGCAGACCATTCTAATGGGACTTGACTGTCGCGGATCAGTGGGGATTTATGCCCCTCTTGGTGAGTACGCCCTTGAGAGACCAACTGCTGCACGACGATAGCGGCTCACACAGTCCTTGGCTGTCTGTCGCTTTGTCGGTCTACCTGAATTAAATACTTGGCACAAAGTGATGAACATATGCAGACCTATAAATTTGCACAACTGAGGAGCATAAGAGTTCACACACACACACACACTCTGTCACACACACGCGCACATGCTAAAAAATGCAGTCTTCTGCTTACTGGAATAAAGAAAAGCCCCCCCCCCCGTCCTCCTCCCACACAGATTGAGCAGCCACCTCTAAGCCATGTGTTAAAATGTATTGCCTCACTGTTTTAGTGACATACACCGTATGATGGATAGTTTTGCGGTATTAAAAGAAAACTACAATGGTGTCTAACCACAGACACCATAATGTCTTTTCAGCACCATTTGTCGCCGGCTGGCCCTTTTGAACTGCTAATGTCTGAGCCGCTGCAGGCAAATTGAATCACCATCATTTCCACCCAAATGGAATTTCAGTGGTTAAAAAAGAACAATGCAAGTCTTGACACCAGGCCTGTTCAATAATCAGATTTCCAACTCCCAATGCACAGGGGCACTGGAGAAAAGAGTTGACCCAATATATTTAAAAGCCTGCTTCCTGGAAAAGGAGGACAAGTGGCAGCAGGCGCAGGGGTTGAAAGAAAGATAAATATTTATTACAGTTATCGAGTTTGCCTCGACTCCCTCCTGATCCCACTGACGCATCAGACGCGCCAAGAAAAGAGCAGATTGATGGAGATAATTTGTTATTGGATATAAACAGTTTTAAAGACGCAGAGTAATTCTGCCCAGAGACCTAATCCTTCACAATCTCATCAGGGTGAAGAAAACACCGGCAAGTTGTTTTGTTTGTCACCATCTTTTTTTCTCCTCCTACCAAACAATAATATCTTGCTCCCAAAGCATTTGGCTGTTTGACTTTCAAATCACAGGCATTAGCCAGTGTACTCTTGCTCAAGGCGGGTGTAAATATGCACATGTGCTGTGAATGACAGCTCTGTCATGGCTAAATTAATTATTGGTATGAGGCAAATAATGGCAGAGCTGAGAAACATCTATACACACAAAGAAACACATGGAGGGATACACAGGAAACAGCAGTAAGGCCTCTTTGTAAAGCTTCCGAGATATTGGACAAATGTTTGTTGGTATGGCTCTTCCGTCTTGACAGATTGAGAGCGATCTGGTTTTGTTTGGTAATTAAAATTATAGTACAATGCTGCTCTTTCTATTTGATTGGATGCTGGACCGGGCGCAATCTGTCTGAGCCTACAAGATGATTTAGTTGTCATGTTTCTTTCACGCCCTGATTTTCATCTGTTTTTCTATTGTAATCAGTAATACATATATATATATATTTTTGGGTACATTTATTTTCTTTTTATTTTAATCAATTAATACCACAAAATCACAATATTAAATCTGAGCTCTTACTCTGTTGGTTTTTGTTTTTTAAAAGAGTTATTTTTTGGTAGATGGATATGCCCTCCCTTCTTATTTTGACTTGCTTGATTCTTGGTGGATGTGTCATCTGCCTGCTCTGATATTCTCTTTTTTTGTATTTACTAGATGACCTGAACAGCACCCACCAGCACTGTGTCCTAGCTGGAGATACCGCTCGCTTCAGCTCCACGCACAGAGTGGCAGAGGTAGGAAGCAAACGGGCCTGTAAGAGACATCTAAATTTCTAAAATAAATCATGATAAAGCTTTACAATGTGGTAGCAGTCCTCTTTGATTTGTGTAAAGACTGCCTCTCATACTTTGATTCACTGATTCTTATAAAGACCGCGATCCCCACAGAAGCTTATAAATGCATCTGATAAACGAAATGCTTTTTAAAAACGTGTTTTCATCTAATGAGGAGGTTCTGTACCCTCGTGCAAGTGAAAAAATATATTTTTGAATCTGTAGATAGCTTTTTTAAAACATAAACTCACACTAATCAGTGTAAAATTCAAAAGCTTAATAACTAGCATCAGCAAAACACATCAGGGTAAGTATTTCAGAAGCATACATACATAACTCAAGCTCTGATTTTACTTTTAATTCATGAGACAAAACTCTTCAGTGCATCTTTACTGCTCGTTCCTTTCTTACCAGTGTTCTAGTGGGAACCTGACCTACATCCAGTCACAGTGCCAAAAGGCCCTGTCCAACCTGCACACCGACCCAGAGACCGGCTCCCACAGTCTGCTGGCCTTGCTGCCCACAACGCTACAGCACTGTGAGGAGATTCACAATGAGGTGGGGGCATGTTTGTGCGTGCTGTTTTTCTGTGTGTAACCATTAACATTTGTTGTTGTCTGTGCACGTGTTAACTTTAAACTCAGAGAGACCTATTTTTACCTTATTACTATGTATGCAGTAAACCTGAACAGAGGTCAGACAAATTCAGCCTTTGTCTGGGCCTCTTGTAAGTACTGGGTGAGTCAGGTTTGACAATTCACATACAATATGTGCCTGTAAAACTGAGTAAGGAGACTGCCAGTGTTAGAAGTTTGAAGAGACTTAAGAGATAAATAACCTGCCCTTTAATAACCTGAATCATTCTTGTAGTAAGTATTTACTTTTATGTGATTTAAAGGAGATAAAAACAACCGAGAAACATCTGAAAATTGGACATGATTTCATCAGCACAGACACAGAAGTTACTTGAAATTTGTCTCTAAAATTTTAGAGTAAAAACTTGCAAATGTATCAAAAATGTATCTTGAAAACATAATCAATTTTTTAAAGCTTTTAATCTTTTTTGTACTTTTTTTTTGCACACACTCATAAATACTTACACTTGGGGCAGAAAAGGAGCTCACCACATTTCTACCTTTTACTTACCTGGTTGTTCAATACCTCCAGTATGAAATCCAGGTTGTTCTCATTTGTCCTGGTCTGTGATGGATTGTAAGGCAGTAGCCTCTCCATATGTTATCTAAAGATTGAGTCAAGCACCGCTCCCCTCCTGCTCCTTTTTACACACAATAAGGAGCGATTCTGGCTTGGGCTATTGAGGGATGGAGCGGGGTCAAAAAGAGGAAGGCACAGGGCTGTTGTGCAGAGCCGCCAGCCCCCCATGCAAGCTTGCCGCAGGCCAACAGTTAATATAGCACTTCACCTCTCCCCCTTTACACCCCTGGACTCCAAATGCACATCCTGGCCGACGCAAGCACCCAGACCCCTCAGTGGGACGCCATGACAGATGAGTCTGACGTAAGGTTGTTTAAAGGTTGTAGACAGTATTAATTATTCAGCACTGCCAAACAATAGGCCTGTCTGTGTGAGCAGCAGCGCTGGGCTAGTTGAGCTAGCAACATCTGCTATTTTGCCACATAGCACCACAGGATTACCAAGCATAGGCCCCCACCAGGAGATCAAGGCAGGTTAATTTAGGAAAACAGGCTGCTATTTATAAAGACACAGGTGTGTGTGTACAACGTGTATGTGTGAATGTTAAAGTTCCTGGGTGGAGGAGGGTGCCGCACCCAGAAGGCTCAACCCTACCCTACCTGGCACTCACGATGATCGATGTGGCCATTTGTTCGGAGTTGCCCACGAGAGCCGAACAACCACTTAAATGATGTATTGTTTGTGGAGATATTTATGATGGCGGCCCACTTTGGCGCTTGGTGGGTGCATATTGCGCAGGTCGTGTTTGACATGGACGACCGAGGAGCGAACAAGCCTGACACGTGCTGGCAGCCTGACCTGAGCACTGCCTTACGGGCCTTTTTCTTTAAAAAGTCCTAAAAAGCAAGCTAGCACCAACTGACTAGCCATAGATATTGTGCAATGTGGTGCTCTGGGAGGGTGGGATGGAGGTTGACACTTTGTCAGGAAACGTGGGCGGGCCTGACGATGATGAAGCAGAACGTCTGCCACCTGAGTATGAGTGTTCAGGGACTGGGCGGGATGTTGAGTCGAGTTGAAGCAGTGGTTGATGGGAGACAGAAAGAAAAATAAAGAAAACGGGAGTTCCCACCTGTTTGTTGAGCACAGTCCCTCTCACTGTCTCTTTTTAATCTTACCTCCTGTCTTAGGTTGTGTGTTGGGGGGGGGGTCTAACATAGCATCACCGCGCAGCCCCCGTGTGCTTGTTTGGCTTTGAAATGCTAATCCCAGATGCAAACGTCTTGTCTCATTTAAAGCCACTGTGTCACTTCCCAGGTGGGTGTGTGACAGAGTGCCCTGAGGGACCCCCTCTAATGATGCTAGTCCCCCCACGGTAAATATAAAAGGGAGGGACAAGGCTTTCCCACATGTTCTGGCAGAAAGTAAACTGTGCAGAAACCGGTGTGTGTGACCTTCCTATGTCCTGTTTTCAGGCCAAAGTGTCTCCCAAGGTGCCCAGGTCTTTGTTGGCTTTGAAACACTTCTCCTGAGGGGCTTATGGATGATGGCAATACCATTGTAATCTTATAAATCACATCTCAGAACACACGGGTGGATAAAGAAACTGTGCATTTTGTACATGTAGGCCTGTTTTATTTCACATTTAACAACCTTTAAATAATCTTGCTGCTATTTTGAATCCATGAGAGACATTTTCTTTGTTTATTTGAAGAGTTGAGTTTATTTTCTAAGTTCCTTATCCACCTGTCCGTGTAAGCTTGGTACAAAGTTGCTGAAAAAACATTAATCAGCAGAGACGTAATGCGCTGATGGTATATGTACCTGAGCTTGATAAAATCATAACCTGCCTTTGAAAAATCTAATGATAGCCGTTGTTTTTTTTAGATTTGATTGAATAATTTGTTGACGTAGTTTCTAAGATTAGTCACAGCAAAATGAAGGAGCACCAAATAGTTAAAGGTAATAAAGGGAGGTCACTCCTTTCTAAGAGAAAATATAGAACTCTTCTATTTCAGCGTTATAGACAGAAATGAAAATGTGTGTGTTCTCTGTGCTTGTAGAGTAAAACCTAGCTTGTGTTTGATCATTCTAAGTAGTGTTAATAGCAGGTGTGGTTGTTCACAGAGAGCTGGGGGGGTCCAGTTCTCCTTGCTGATCTGTGAGGGGGTCCAGGAAAGGTAAACAGAGGACGGCAGAGTGGGATCGATTCTACTCTCATCAGATCCCACCTCAGGGCCCCGGTCCCGGAAATTGATTGGACCCACTAAGGGAGTACCGCGAAGGTGTGGAAAAAACACACCCTATAAGATGAGGAAAAAAGGAGGCTATTGGGCAATTCCAGAGTTGCCATGGTCAGCGGCGGGACGACTAATGTGGGGCTAATGTTTGGTTTGTGTGTCCATCACCTGGAGAGATGACAGCGACCGCCACAGGGGAGCCACTAGCTCCCCCGTGCTCCCCCATGCAGTCTCAGAGAAAAACTAGCCCTAACAACCACTCTCTCTTTCACACACACTTTCGATCTGTCTGCCTGGATAGGCGGCATTTAGTCCGACTTCCCCTCTTGGTAGCTCTCAGCTGGATAGCCAGACTCCAAATGCCACAAAGCCAGCACTCCTCAGTAGCTCTGGATGGCCGGCTTTGTGGCGGCCACTGGCCTGCGCAGTGGGGAACAGGCGGCCATGTCGGCTCAAAGTGGAGACACAGGTTGGTTTCTTCTCACTAAAGGACAGGCAGACAATCAGAGAGATGGAAGGAAGGACTGACAGAGAGAAAAGGACGTCGGATATCGGCGTTGGCAGCTTTGTTGTGTGTTTGAGCTGTAGTGATCGAAGGGGAGTTGATTTGGAGAGTGTTGAAGGGACCATAAAGGATGACATTTCTTTGAAGGGTGGGTTGTATGGAGTGACTGAGAGGCTGCTGAGCAGTGCCACTGGCTGTGTATTCTCCCTGACATGCCCCAGTCCTTGCATGTCATCCCTGCTGTGATCAGAGCCTTTTGGAAGCAAAAGGCAGGATGATTCTGTGCACAGCTTCTACCGGAGGCAGAACTCATTCAAGTTGTTTGTGCAAATAATACTCACCCATTGTTTTGGCTTGCTTGGGGAACTTGACGGTGAGGTGTCATGCTTCATAATCAGAGCATGAACCACTTAGAAATTTAAAAAACGGCAGCACTACACCTTTAGCTCAAAGTTGATGCTCTTCCATCCGACCCTGCTGCAAAATACATGACAATTAACGTAAAGTTATATTGTTCTATAATGAGAGTAACACATTTTTAAATTGTCTTTCACAGGAGAAATGAAGTGTATTGCACTTAGTTGTTCGCATGTGAAGTAAAAGAAATACTTCTGTCTTATTCCTCACATAAACACAGCTGTCCAATCATGGTCTGAGTGTAATTACAAAGTTGTGAGCGTTAAATGCCCCTGAGTGTACCGCCCCTTTAAGGCTGTAGCTGATCTCACAGGTTCATAAGGAAGAAACAACCTTTCCCCCCTAAATATTATTCTTATTTACATCACCACATTGTTCATATATTTGGAGCAAGAAGTCATGTCACCTGCACTATTTTTGCTTTTGATCGTTTGTGCCAGAGCAAGATTTCCCATTTCAGTTTTTTTTGTTTAAATAAAGACAAAGATGTGAATGCGAACACTTACACACAAGATGTCTTCACGTCCCATCTCCTTTCTTAAGAAACTGAAAGCATCGACTTTTTAATACTTAACCAAGACCAAAAGCAAATTGTTTCATGGTCCCCCAAATCCTATTAGCCAGTGCAAATTACTTGTATAGGAGCTTTATTGAAGAGACACGGTTGAATGAGAGTGAATGACTGGTTTACCCAAGAATCTGTATTTTTTTAAAAATGGCATCAAACCAACAAGGACACTCGAAATCACACAGAAAACAAGAGAAATATATATTTTTCATAAAAAGGAAATGGCTTAAATCTTATTGTGACGATGTGTCAGTTTGCGGCTCAACAAAGGGTCTGTTGTATACATTTGCTAATGCTCCGGTAGAAGAACAATAAACAAAATAGTTTTCAAAAAAGGAACAATAGCTTTCACAGCACCGTGTGATATGTGGCTCCTTTGCATTGAACCCTTTTTTGTGCTGTATAGTTTTCTGTGTCGAACTAAAAGGAAATGTTTATTGTTTATGGTGGATAAAGCTTTGTAGGACTCTTTGGGGGAGGGCATCTCATCGCATTTTGCATTTATGCTGGCAGTGATTGGGGCAATCTTTGACATCCACTCTCACACTGGCAATTGTATACGCAGGCATTAACAAAGCCACCCATGCACCTATGTACACAGATTCACCTAAGAGAGCAAAGACACTGCAGGAAATACAGGAACGAACACACACATACGCACAAGGAAAGACACACTTAGGGAAAGATAGGCTACACCTGGCTACATGAAGCATCATTGCGAGGATTAAATCAGCACTTCAAAAGAGCAGGAAACAAAAACACTCCCAGCGGAGGAGAGAGAAGCGGCTCAGCAGCCGAGACTGTCATCTCCAGACAGAGCAAGGGAGTGGGAAATGAGGGGAAGGAGGGAGGAGAATGAGGAGAAGATGGAGAGGGTGGAGTTTTCAGGTGTGCTGTCTGGAAGGTGTGAGTATGAGACATTTGCAGGAAAGTGCACATTTACTGTGAGTCTATTTTCTTTGTGATGCTCTTCATAATGGATTGATTGTAATCATAGAAGTGACCAGACCAAGCCATGTTTTTCAAAAGAACAAAAAAAAGATAAATATTATGTTGTCTGTTTTAGAGACCTTGAGGAAATATTGAATGTGCATTAAAATAATTTTGTCACCTTAACAAGGTTACAATCCAAAACAGTGGTGAATATTATGAGTGAAAGCAAAACTCACCATTTTTGAAACGAATAATTCGCTTAATTCAAACACCAAAAATCTGACAGTTTTGTTTTTAAAAACTGTAAATGAATCACTGAGGTAAAGAAAACCCAGACAGAAGAAATGCCAAGTCTGTGAATTGTCAAATTTGAATGTTTCATTTTAAAAGATAGTTTATTTGAGTATATCATTTTACTCTTTTAAAATAAACACAAGTATAAGCAAATAAGATCTGGACGTGTTATTTTTTCCAAATAAAAAACACTCCAATAATTTTGTTTGTTTTACTTAAAGACTTAAAAAAGTCTTTGTTGAGTTTGTTGACTTTTAAAGGTTCCATACCAACAATTTTATAATATGAAGACATAACTCCCTGTCACTAAATTATATATTTTACTAAAATGTCACATATTTTCTTTGCAATGGACCCAAATGTAAAGTTAAACGGTTATATTTGCACCTGTTTTTGGATTCTGCAAACCCATCGGACAGTTTGTTATCTTACCGATCAGGCTTTCTTATCCTGTATTCGTGTGTATGTGTGTGTGTGTGTGTGTGTCTGCAGGTGGAGTTCGAGTGGCTGCGACAGTACTGGTTCCAGGGCCAGCGTTACGCCCGCTTCTGCAGCTGGTGGACCAGACCGATGGAGCAGCTGGAGAAAGACTGGAAGCTCATGGAGACGATGGTGAGGCTGCTAACACACTGCTGCTCACACGGCAGCATCGCTCCAGCTTACTTAAGTCAGTGTCACTCGCTGAAGATATAACTTTACCTTACTTACTTTTCCCTGAGTGCTGGGTGGTTCAGTGGCTCTCTCAGTGTTCCTGTTTTTACTTTGCAAGTTTTCCTTTAGCAGAAAACTTTTTTATTGCTGCTTTCACAATTTAAGCAAACAGGTAAAAGCTGTATAAAACTAGTCTCATACAGGAAAAACACATTTTTTACTAACATTTAAATATGTTGACAGACATCTCAGAGTAATGATTAAAAAAAAACATGATGACAAAATTATCAAAATACTACCCAGGTGTTTTAAATGTACTTCTGAAATAATGATCACAAAAAAGGGAAATTAAACATACTTTTGTCATTTCCCCGTGGTATGAGCAGCTGCTCTGACTGGCAAAGTCACTCTGTTATTTAATGAGTTTCACCCTCTCTAAATAGTCAACATGCCTCTGCTTGTGCTCCTTACACAAACTACATAAGTGATCTTCTGTCCAATAATGCTCCTCACAAGAGAGGGTGTGTTTAAAATTACATGATGGATTGTCTAACTTCTCACCAGGGTACATTATTAAGGATGTGTCATGTGTTTAATCGCTGCCTTACACAAGTTTTATTGGAGAAGAACGTGGGCACATAGCTATTAGTTAGAAACCACTGTAAAGGAGTCGCACTTAGTAATGTCAGACTCATAATTAAGTCACCTTAGTCACAGCTCTGTACTGTACATATGTGCGGCAGACACACACACCTACACACACACACCAGTGGAGAGTCACAGCTCACAAACACACACAGATACATGTACATGCTTGGTCTCGCTTTCTCTCCCTCTACCCACACGTCCCTCTTTTATAGCTTGATTTCAAAGAGTGTGTGTTCATGTATGAGTGTGTGTCTCTCTGTGTACGTGTGCGCGTGTGTGTTAAGCACTCAGACACCAGAAGCAGCAGGGGGCACTCTTGTATCACTGTAGCAGCAGCAGAGGGAGCGAAAGAGCTGTGCTCCTATTTTCCTCTCTGCTCCCTCTCTCTCTCTCTTTTTCTCCCTCCTTGTGTCTCTGTATGTCTCTCGCCCTCTCCTGCTGTCTCAGGGAGCTCTCTGTCTCTGTCAGTGTCGAGCGCTGAGCAGTAATCACATCTAATGCTCAGGCGGGGATAAAGACAGGGGCTGGAGGAGAACAGTACTGCTGCTGCCGCCGCTGCTCAGCTCTATTCGTAGTCTCTCCCTCTCTCTCTCTCTTTCTCTCTCTCTCTCACTCACTCTCTCTCGCTTAGTGGAGCAGCCTGGCAGAGGTTGGGTAGCGGTGGTGGCGGTGGTGCTAGAGGGGCTGGTAGACAGGAGCTAAACTCATCTAGAGCTCGACCTCCGTGTCCAGATGAAGTGTGTGATTTGGACCTGTATTTAGAAAAGGGCATCAGTGAAATGTGAGGTCTTCCTCTTTATCTGCTGCTGCTGCTCTGTCTCGGTCTCCCTTTAATGGGCCAGCTAAACCATGTCAGTGTGTGTGTGTGTGTGTTTGTTTGCATGCGTGGCACTCATGTGGTATTTAGTCATGCAATAAAAAAATATTAAAAAAACATCAATCTTTATGGAATTAAACCAAGTAAATTTGAGACAATTTTAAGTAAAAGAAAAATCATAAATTGAATATATTAGATACACATTCTTGGATTTTTTTTAAGTAAAGGAAAATTCTCTCCTGGTTTTTCTTTATTTTATCACTCTGTCTCCAATCACACAAAAACAAGTAAATCTTCTGCAGAAATTCAGAGCGAGCCGTTGCAAAAATAATAAACTGCTGAATGCATAAATGTAATCAGTCAGTATTGTGATGAAAGACAACATTATTGCTCTCGCAAGCAATATTTACATACATGCATCGACCTCTGATGAAAAGCACTTTATAGATGTGGCTTATAGATTTTCCTGTTGGAGCGCTGGATAGCTGTGGCTTTGCTGCAGTTAGATTAAAACACATTTCTCTAAATTACTTTGAGTTATTTAAATTATGTGCCTCCCCCCCCCGCATTCCTTTATTGCATATATTTTACATTTTGAAGCTGGCAATTGACAGTATAGTGTAGAAATTCGAATGACCTGCTGTGTGCAGATGGAGTTTGCCATTTATTTATTTAGATTTTTTTTTTGTTTTCGCCTGCAGAGTATATTTTAATACAGCCTTATTTTAGTCAGATTTGATATCACCGTGAGTTTTTTAAAATAACAAATATACAGCTCTTTAAATAGGCTTTATAAATTGACACTGTGTTTTATACTCTGTGCTGTAGCAATAAAACAGCCTATTGTTTTATCCTGCTAAAATAGCAATACAAACAGGCAGCCTTCCTCTCTTTATTGTCATATTTAGCACACAGTGTTGCGGGATGCGCTGGGCTATGTTCGCGTTTGTTAGTCCGTATGAAGAATATTGCAATATGGGGGGACTTGCTCCTGTTTATGGATACTGTCTCTCCCTGGGGCTCCCTCTCAGCTCCTCAGCCCGTTGTCATGCAAATGCTCATCCTTCCATTTGAATGACATTCTGATAAAATACATAAATAAATAAATAAATAAAGAAGCAACACAAAACAGGTCCACTTGCATGCTTGCCTCTTTGTGGCACCTCATGAATTCTTGTGGTTTCTTGATGGAAACAAAGAGACGAGCGGCTGAATGAACTTCAAGCACAGGTACGTTTGTTTCAATGTGCAGTCAAAGTAAAATCTGTGTATGAAAATGTGTGTGTGTGTGTGTGTGTTTGGGTGTATTTAAGGTAAAGGTTATTTCTGGGGGGTGAAGAAAAGACATTAGCGTAAAGGTTTTACATTCCCTCGTGATTCGTGGTGCTAAAGTCCGTTTAGACCTGCCTCACTGGCAGCTTTTTGTTCCCTCAGGACTCTGCTATCTTGGCTATCATACAATAGTGACATTTCCTTAAACTAGCAACAATGAATAGCTTCTGTGTGACTGACAATAGACAGAGAGTCTTGGCTTTATGCAGAATATTTTAAATACCAGTGTGGTATTTTTTATCTTTCCTCTTTTCTCTGTGGGGGAGAAGTGACGAGCCCATGAGCACATTCCTCCTTTTTTCTCCTGTCCTGTGCATGTGTGTTTGTGTGTGTGTGTGTGTGTGAGTGAGTGTGTGCGCCATTGATGTTAATGTATGCACTTGGCATGACTTTAATTGATTTAGCAGCTCTGCTTGCACAGTACAGCTTTTTCCCTAATTTGTCACTTTCCTGACTTCTGTGGCTGCTCATCTCACAACTTCAAAAGCCACGTTGGATGCAAAGAGATTCAATGCTCACCGTCTCTCTCTCTCTCTCTCTCTCTCTCTCTTTATGTTCTTTCTATCTCTTGTTTTCTCTCTCTCTCTCACCCTCTCTCAATATCTCTGTCTCCTTCTCCCTCATTTGACAGCAGAGCGAGCCTTGTAGATGGAAATCTTTTCAACACATATCAAGGAAATTAATCTACTTTCATAATAAATGGAAGCCACTCAGTTGAATACATTTGTATACTTCAAGATGTACAAAACAGGAAGTAGTATCGGGGCCATGTCTTCCTCTCCTCTATGCACCCAGCCTGTCACTCCCTGTTTTCTGACGGTTTGGTCACACGTATACAAATACGCAGTGTGCTCTCTCTTTTTTCTTTTCGTGTGTGAAAATTAACCTTCCTCTGATTTGTACAGGTGTGCATACATGTGTGTATGTATGGGGAAGCGTTTGGTGACCATTTTATCTTCTCCCTTTTCTCTAATAACAGTCTCCGGAAACAATCTGGGCTGCTGAAGAGGGTCACACTGCAATCATACCCAGGCTGGCCCAGTCACCATCGATAGCTGATTAGGTTATTGACCTAGCAGGTGGGTGGGTGCTTGGAAGTGGTCAGGGAGGGTAGGATCTGTACAGAAAGACACAGGGGTGGGGGGGTGGGTTGTGTGTATATTGGAAAGGAGGGGCAGAATGGGGTGGGGTGGGTGTGTGCGTGGGGGGGGTCAATGTAAATGTTATTGCTGTGTGAGCTCATTTGATCAAAGTCCTGGAAAGGTTAAGCGAATCCAATCTGGTTTTGTATGGCAGAGTGGAGACACAGGCGCTGGGGAAGAAACCCCCAGGACGGAGAATGGATTATCATATTGGCGCTGGAGTAGCAGGGGCCTCCGACGGACAGTTTACCCTGCCCGTAATGCGTTTAGACAGCAATTGGCCTTAATAACCTTTATTGACTTCAGCGGGTCAGTGCCAAGAATCTAATTATCAAAGTGTATCAATTTCATTGGAGTTTAGAGTTGCACCGCTCACAATAATTATTTTAAGGTTGGGCTGGGGCAATTAATCCCCTCTCCACTTATTTGATGGCTTTGTAAAACATTATAAATGTTATGGTTTCTGTTGTGCGCTCCGCCGTAAATAATTTCAGGGAGCAATTTTTTGTAATGTATTATTCGGAGAGCTTTCTGCGCTGGTCCAGCTGAGGGGAAAAAGGCAGTGTGTTTGGAGAGCTAGAGGCCACAGCTGAATCATGTGGCAGATGTTTACCGGCAGTAATTTTTCTTTCTCGCTCGCTGGTTTACTTGCACAGTCGGGCAGAGTTTTATACCCACTTTATATGCACACATGGAACCCAGATTAATTATAAGTGTGAACTAAGCAGTAAACTGTTTAAAGACCATTTATATTGCTCATTATGAAGCCATTTATTATCTCTTACATTAAATCGCACTGTGTTCATGCAGCATATTGTTTTGCATTTTAAGCTCTATACTGCGCAAATAGGCTTATACATTCATCATACCCCAATTCTCTCTGGTTCTTATTGACAGAACGCGTGTGTAGATGTGTAAGTTTGTGGCTTTGTTTGCACGTTTTAGGGTCCATGTGTTTTTTAAGGTTGTGTATGTGCGTGCAGTGAGTCCACAGTGTGAACGAGAGAAGTAAATGTGCTGCTGCACGGTAGTTTATCCTTCATTGACAGTCAATATGTGCTGTTACCTGGATAGTAGCAGCTGTTTTTCCTTATCGCACAACATAGACTAGAGGCCTAATCCACACATTCATTATTGCACGGCCTTGTTTACCCGCGGCTCCATATTAGCTTGCTTGCTTTGCCCTATTTAGAGGGAGCGGTATACAAAAGAAATTACTCAAAGATTATTGTTATTATTCATTTAAAGAGGAAATATATGGCTGATAATACATTTTACATCACACAGCAGCTTGTGTTTGGAAATATAAAATGAAAAGAAGCAGGACAGAGAGAGAGAAGGAGAAAGAGGAGGGAGAAAATGTAGCAGTGCAAAGGTATTTGCAATTCTCTTTGAAGTCCCTATTCAACAGGGTAAGCTGAATTTTCGGCGGTGCCTGATAGTGTTCTGCGTAAATGCTTAAACCCCTTTAGAGAATTTTCATGGGCAGATATGCGGTGGCTTGAAGGGAGCGTTTATGTTACCTGGAGCCACTGCAGCCTGCAGCTTTGTACCTAAAGATGTACACTGGTGGTGAATGGAATCCCACAGAGGTTTGTCTATGACAGAATCTCACTGCAACATCGCAGTAAGCCGAAGAGAGGAGAAAAAAAAAAAAAGCTGCGATCCGAATTAACCCTGTCGCTTCTTATCAGGCTTTTCACTTATGCATTTAAATACATGGACACGGACAGACAAAAACAGTGGTACAAACAGCCCAACAAAAGCGACTCATGCATGTGAAGTGCCATCCATTTTGGAAAGTTTGAAGAGACTTAAAAGCCTTTTTAATGATTGTTGTTGAAGCTTCATCGCAGCACTGCAATATTTGATATTTGTTTTATGTTTTAGAAAAAAAATGTTTTTTAATGGACAGAGAATGTGTGAAGTTGGATGCAAAAAAAAATATTTTTTTTTTTCAGGGAAATTTGTTTTTGTTTTTGTATATGTATACCATCTGTGGGTGAACAAACCAGGGTTCAATATTTTATTCTTAGGGACTATTTAGTGTGCAGCACTTTTTATTTGATATAAACTTAACAAGCTTGTTCGTTTTGGTGCATGTTTGGACATTTTCCTCCGTTCATTGGACGGCTTAACATAAAGAGAAGAGATTGAAAGTGGAGATGCATATAAATTTGAATGGATGGACAGTTATAGCCTGTTTATATGGAGTGTCTTCTTCACCATCTGAGCTAAACTCGTGCACTAATTCCTTGTGTTAGTTTGTTTGTGTGTAAATGTCTCAGTGCTGTGATCTAGCCATTTGACCTGGATGCTAAGGTAATGAGTACGTTTCCTACTATAGACTCAGACCTGAGTGAACTCGTTTCAAGGCTCTGGATGACTGAATTTGGAATGTGTCGGAGGAAGTTTTTCATGATCATTTCACAACATTGGAG
Organism: Xyrichtys novacula; assembly: GCA_962446985.1. Classification (NCBI taxonomy): domain Eukaryota; kingdom Metazoa; phylum Chordata; class Actinopteri; order Labriformes; family Labridae; genus Xyrichtys; species Xyrichtys novacula. The sequence continues at coordinate 20,345,000 of OY660864.1, read as the reverse complement.
CTGCAAATAAAAGTGCCACTTGGATCACGTCACTGCCATTTATAGAAGCCAGTGAGATCATGAAAATCCCCGAATATTTTGTCTTTGTATCAGGAACTGTCAGCTTCTGTGTGAAGTACACCCCGTCTTTAGGATGAGAGGGTGGGGATTTTTATTGACAATGGTTTGGATAATTTATTTTGTTTGTGTGTGAATTGTGATGTTGACAGTGTTTTTACTGTATCAGCAGGCTTTGAAGGCGGCTTGTCTCGTCTTCTTAGAAAACAAATGAGCACTTTACAGAGACTGATCTGCCTTATCCGCTTAGCAGCCTTCTCAATCCCTGCATTTATTTATTTACTCACTTATTTACTTACTTATTCATTTACTTACCTCTGTCTGGATTTGGTTTGAGCCCACCCCCCTCCTCCCTCACCCAAAGCCACCCCCTCCTCTTCCTCTCCCTCTTCCTCATCCTTGGCCTCGATCAGCAAGATAAGCCTTCAGAGGAGGGGAGATAACATCCATTAAAGTGGTAAAGAGGAATTATGGGGCAGCTCAGATTAATCACTGCTCGGCTTAATCGCATTCAGTGCGGACGCCGGGGTTGGCTGCAGGCCCCAGCTTTTTCCTGTGTCATACCAACACAGAGAGAGATGCAAGGAAGGAGTTTGTTTGTGTGTGTGTGTGCGTGTGTGGTGAAAAGTGCCTTGATGGGGTAGAAAGTATAAAAAAAGATGAAAGGGAGATTTGAGAGTTTCTCATAGCCAAGCCCGCCCCTCTCATATCTGACTGGAGACATCACCACTAACTGGAGCTTGATATATAATTATTGCAGCTCTTTGATCCAGGTGTAATTGTTTACACTCGCAGGCAGTCGTGTCACAGTGGCAGAGTAAAGAAAATATCCACCGACACAAGAAAACACATTGATCCATCATTGAAAGCAAGAAAATAACTTGGAGCCTTGTTTAATGTATGTACTTTGATGCAGAAGTTATCTTGTTGAATATCAAATACATGGCTGCATCTTGTCAGTCATTCACTAACTATTCCCCTTGTAAAAAAACAAAGACAATCTATATGCTGATGTGCTTAGTGTTAAAAATCCTTCAATCACACACACACACACACACACACACACACACACACACACACACACACACACACACACACACACACACACACACACACACACACACACACACACACACACACACACATACTTTTGTTAAAATCAGCTGACTCTGAGTTTTGATCAGTTTTCATGGTTGCTGTTCCTTCTATTGCTCTTTTGTTTATTTGCAGAACCTTTAAACACTCAGGAACACTATAGGACATTAACATGTAAAGAAAAAAGATCACTAATGAATTGAAAACATGCAACAAACAACCCTAACATGTATCTTTAAAATAGTAGCAATGTAGTCCCACATCTACAAGAGAAAAACGTTCATAAGGTTAATCAAGAATGTTGGAAACCGGTTATCCCACAATGTTAAACACGCTCAAGTTTAAAGCCGAAGTTATTGAACTTGATTATTTTAATGTTAATTTTAAACATAAATATAGCTCACAAAATACATAAACTCGACCCCAGAAGCTTCTTATCAGTCATCATCAAATGGCACTCCCTCTGTTTTTATCTGTGTGTCTTTATAGGTAATCCTCCACTGTGATGACTGATCTATAATCAGCTTTTTGTTCAATTTTCACAGCAACATACTTACCACTAAATACCTCAGCGCCTCTGTAATTCTTCAGAATCACCGAAGCAGCCTGTGTGTTAAAGGTCTTAAGTCTTAGAAAACAATGAGCAGAGAGAATGGGCTGATCACGATGGGAAGATGGTGTAAAATTGTTTGATCTGCTTGAAGAATTGTGAAGAAAAGCACCAAAAATGGGAAAAGATTGCAGATGATAATTGGATATGAAGAGATGAAGGTGGTGGAAAATAAAAGGGGGTGTGGGGTTACATTTTAGGAGGTAACAGGAAGAGTGAGATAACAGAGAAAAAGTAAACCAGGAAGAAATGAAAAGCTGAAGCTGTAAACACAAAGATGTAAGCAAGTCAGGAGGAAGTACAAGTCCTGGGAGAATTCTTGGAAGTTCTGTTACTTTTTTTTGTGTGTGTGCACCTTTTACAACAAGGCATGGTCAGTAAGGAGAGGACAACCTAAAGGAGATTAAACTCTCTCTGTGTGTTTTGTAGTAAATCGTGTCTGAAGGGTAAATCTTACGCAAATCCAGGGCCTTTGATGAATAGTCATATATGTTGTTCTCTTGTCACGGGTTTAGCAGCTGCTGTTACTGGTAACAAGTTTTCATTGGAGTTATTTGAACAAACAAGACTCTTTATCTCAACTTTTCCAAATGTGCTGTCGTCTAGGTGTTACTATTTCCTTTCAAATCCACGTGCATACATAAAGTGTCCGTTATAACCCCTACATGTGTAAAACTGTGCGCTCACATAACTCTGGTAATTACAGTTGAACCAATAATTTACAATGTTCAATCTAATTGACTTTAACAAGTGCTTGTTCAAGTAATAACTGTAATTTTCACCTTTGCTATCCTTGCCCTTGTCGAAAACCTGTCTGATCACTTGCATGCATAGTTACCTTATGAACTCTGTTGCAGGGCCTTTAACTTCTTTTTTGTTATGTACGTGAAGTTCACTTACTGGCTGTACCACACTGATAACGTTTGGACCAACTGCCTTTCAAGGTAGCAAAATACCGCCCCCGTACTCTCCTTCCAGTGCAGATAGTGCAACTGATGGGTGGTGTTAAATGGGTGAGATGTAGGACAATGTAATTAACGCTAGTCCTTTAGTGGGCCCCGCCTCGCTCCGCTGGGAGTGCCCGATATAGCGCTCATTAATTCCTATTTGTGTGTAATGAGAGGGTCATGTTGGATGTAATAAATGGCTCTTTTATTTGGGCGAACGCTGCAGGGCAGCATCCTCTCCTGGCTAACAGTCTCATAAACACCCTTTAGCCGCTCTCATCAGCCTCCCTGGGTGGTGAGCAATCACACGTCCGCATATTACACAACAGTGGGGGACAAAGTAAACTGTGTACATGTGAGAAAAAACAGGAGCAATTAGGAATACTTGAGTAACTCTTAAATAACCCCTTTATTGTATTAAAGCTCTTGTGAGGAGGAGGTTTAGGTTGGTTATGAAACGGAATGAAACTAACAGTGTTTCCTCTTTATGGCCTACTAAAGCAAACAAGACCATCACTGACAAGACTAACAATTTCTCTGTTGTAGTTTTTAATGCTTGTAACAACAGTGAGGGGGCATGTCCGGACGAGATGATTTACAGCATGCGGAAAAAAACTTATTTCTTTTCTGCTTTTTTCTGGACCTCTTGTCCACTCTTTGTTAGCAAACAGAAAGCTCCTTCAAGCAGCGTTAATTTCAGGAAGTATTAAAGACTGAGTATGTTAGTTAGTATTAATTTTAGATAAATATGCCTTGTGATCATGTTTTAGTCATGTTATAGTCATAGTTTTTTGTTTTGCCTTGTTGGTGAAAACACAAACCTTTAAAATTATTTTTTCTGTAAATAAAAGGTAGTTGCAGTATTGTTTTACTCTATTTACACTGATACTTGTGTAATATCTGAATTCATCACTTAAGTTGGATAGTTCAAAATGGCAAAGGCTGTATTGGTCTTTTACCTGCTGGGCAGACAGTACTACTTGCCCTGAACTGCACTGTCATCTTTGATGTTGTGGAGTTGAAGAAACATGTGAAATGTCTCTCTGAGTATGCTCACTAAGAGATCGCCAGATTAGGATCAATCAAGTCTTTGACATAGAGTTATTATAGTTCACAGCACTGATGAAGCTGGTCCGACATGCATCAGGAAAAAAGCTCATTCATGAAAATGGTCGGGGTGCATAGTAACAGTGGGAAGCCTAGGCACACTTGTTGCAAATATGCGCCATCAAGCACTGCATTGATGTGAATATAAGACGGCCCTGATTTTAAGATGAACTCCTCTCTTTTCAAGACAAAGTTTAAGGAAACAACTTCTTTAAACCCAAATGTTGTTTTATACAGAAAAAAAAGGAATTAAAAATGATAAATACATCATAATTAAAATGACAATATACAGACACATTAGGTAAAACATGGTTATCACATTTTCGACAACTTTTAAATAAAATAATGTTTTTATTTAATATCTAAAGATGATTTCTTCCAAGTGAAATTAGATAATAAATAATCAGCTGTGTAAATAGGGTGCCCAAGTATTGTTAGCAAAGAGATAGTAATAATGATTGTAGAGTTAGCTCAACACGTTGAATCCATTCAAAACAGTTCTGTTTTATTTCTGTGTTGTCAGCAAAACGATGTTGTTTGCTCTTTCACAGGTCAGCTGATTTAAGACTGCCTCTGATTGGTCAACAAATCATAACAAAGATGGCAGCCTATGTATAGCCCAGTCTGCTGACAACAGAAATGACAGTATTTCACCAAAACTTAGATTTCAATCATCATAGATTACGTGCAGTTTTGACTTGACTGGTCTCTTTAAATACACAGATTTTCTGGTAATCAGATCATCTGGTTTTATTAGCATGTCAACATCTTGCCTTTGTCTTAAGAAGTAAAGGTTTTTGATGAACATTTATGTTCAATAAAATTAATGCTGCCTCACAGGAACTGTCAGGTAAAATTTTATAGATAACATTGATCTTTGCAATAATAATGAGTAACACGATTCCACTTTGGATGTCTTTCATGGGTTAGATTATGTACATTAGATGTATAACACTGTAAAGTGACTTTGCTTGATTTAAGTATCATACCTATAGAGTTTGTAAGTCCAGATTCTGTTTAAAAGACCTTAACTGTATTAAGCTGTGTTGACATGTGCAAAGTGCAGAGTGAGTAGTGTTTCACAGAGAAAGTACAGTGATTACATTCAACTTCAGTGAGTTTAAAAACAGAAAGTAAAAGAGTTGTCATAGTTGAAAATTGAAATAACATTCTGACCAAACAGAAGTGATCCTCGCAGAGCTGGCACATCTTTATCAATCGCTTATCTATAAAACCAAAGTTTGTATAAAAAGGATTCAGAAAAAGCTCTTATGCTAAGTAAAAACTACTTTTATTGTCGGGGACCCCCAAATTTGGAGATCCCAATCTGTTCATATCTAGACATAGTCATTCTTTTCACTTTATCCTTCAGGTAATTCACATCTGATGTCAGAACAGACATATACAAAAGTCTGTTTAGTTTCACTACAGCAGTGCTACATTTTTCAGCCAGATGCAAAAACTGAGGAATCACTGCACTTCTTGTAGTCAATCAAAACTTTGTTAGCTGCACGTTTCAGCCCCAGCAGGCATATCCCCTAGCTAAAACAAAAGTCCTCTCTTCCAGCATGTCTAGATGGATGGAAACCCTTTTTATTGGTTTAGCATTTTTTAAGACATGAAGTATGGTGCAGTGTGTGTTACACTGTAACTCTGGGGCTTAGAAAGGCTGGCTTTGGCCCCAGTCAGCAAAAAGCTTTTTACTGGCAGCAGAGTTAGGTGCTGATCACAATCTGCTATCAAGCAAGAATCTGGACTCAGCTTTCATAAACTAAAGGAGAGTAAGGGGGTTTTAACAGAGCAGAAGGTGCTTGAGTGTCACGCTCATTGCAAACATCTCTGTCCAGCTCTGTCTTCATTGTCCTGAATTAGTCAAAGCGCCTCTCAGAGCTTTCTTCTGATTGATGGATGATGCATTCTTGCCAGGGCAGTGAGGAGTGGGTTTGTACAAGTGTGTGTGTGTTTGCGTGTGTTTGTGTGTGTCCTGTCCCAGACTAAGAAATATGTGGGTTAGCCATTAAGGCTGACTGGATCAACACTCTTTATCCTGAGACTGACACAAAAGCCTCACAAGAAACAGGCCGGTGAATTTTTATGTGATATTTGTGGGCCCATTGGACTACGACCCAACAACAGATTTGCCTTTTCTTCTTGCCTCCAGAAGGGAGCACCACAAAAGCCCGTGAGTTCTGCTTCATTTGACCCTGTGGAAAGCATATGTCCTTCCATCCCGCTTGTATTCTGCCCAGAAGATGGAGTGCCGTTGGGGCCATAGAAAGCATCCCTGCCCACTTGAGTTTGTTACAATGCCTTCAAACAAAATCACTTGTCAGGGGTCTTCCCTTTTTGGGAGTGTCTCTACCTCCCCCTCAACCCATTGTCACTTCAAACATGTTGCTCTGATGTTTCAGACACATTTTTCTAATGTTTTACACTCCATATAATCTGCTGTGTGTAGCGAAGCCCATTTTACTGGCTGACATAATTGATGGTGCCTGCGACCTTGCAAGGGTCAATCTGGCAGAAAGGCTTTGGTTCCTATCACCACGGAGACTGCGGGAAATCTCGCGCACATATACACACACATGCAGCAAACACATGAGCAAATTTATAAAGCCTTATTAGTGCATTTTTAAGGCTTTGTAACAATCCTTAAAAGTGATTGTTAGCATTCATAACAATCTATAACGAATCCTACCTTTGTGAGGCATGTCAGAGCCCGATATGAAACAATGACCCAAAATGTAATAAATGGTCAATAATGTTACAAGATGCCGAGCCCAAAACGTAATCACTTTTTGCCTAAAATGTAACAACTTGTTACATTATGGGTCAGTTATTACATTTTGGGTTTTATTACATTGTTTATAAAACATTTCAGGCTCAACACTTTTGTTACACTATTGACAAATTATTACATTTCAGGCTGTATTACATTTTTTTAATAGCAGTCTGTGTCATTGTTACATTTCGGGTCATTGTTACATATTGGGCTCTTACTAGGCATTACACTAACTTATCAAAACACTTGATAAACATTGCAATAAGTTATTGTGAATGCGTATAATCACTTACAAGGGCTGTTATGAAGGCTTATAAATTTATTAGTTAGGCTTTATTACTGTGCTAATGATGCACATTTTAGCTTAAAGTTTGAAAAGACATCAAAAAAGACTTAAACTATACAGATGTACAATGCATAGTGTAAAAAAAATTGCTTGAGAAAACTTTTTTAAACCATTTAAAAACACACTATTACTATAGAGTATTGGAGTAATTGAAGAGAAGGTTTGTAACCAACATTCTAGCTTTGTCCTCTCTAATAGTCTTGGGACTGCTTAGAGCTGCACAGATAATTCAGAGACAAACACATCACACAAAAAGAAAAAAACTTTCTTTAAAAGCATCTTTATATAACTTGCTTCCTTTATTTTCTCCAGTGTGTCTTTTTTGATGATATCAAAGTTGTAAACCTTCAAAGGCTGGAAGACAAAGCTGACCAGCAATGTTCAGACCCTTCAGTCTCCCCCAGTGCAGACACAGAAACATACACACATACTGTACCCACACAAGCCAACCAATCTTACATAATGGAAACTGAGAAATTTAATTTCAGATATGCCTCAGTTTTGAACCACCTGCAATCATGTGATCGAAGGCAGACTGCTAGAAAAACACACGGCCACAAATACACACTTTTTATGACTTCAAGTGTGATGTCACAGAAAAGTGAATGTGGTCTGGCCTTATTTCTTTCTGGGCTAATATAATTTTTCCACTGGTGCAGAGTCCCCCAAGAGCAAAGTAACTTAGTGGTGGCATGCTGCAAACACACACAGATCCCTTGTCCAGACTGGAACTGACCCTGGCAGGATCACAGCTCCCCTGTTGTTTATATCAGTGAGCAGAAGCTATCCATTACCTCAAGCAAGGTGCCTGATGCCTTTTTCCACCAGCAGTCAAAGTGATATTGGTTTCTTGTATTAGCAGAGAGAGGGATGGAGATGGAGAAAGCTAGGAGTGAGCCAGACTCCTACTCCCAAGGCTTATGAAATCAGATGTCAGAGCAGATGGGCTTCAACTGTGGCAAAAGTAGCTGAAGTGTTTGAATATTTGGGGATATTTGTATGATGGCATGTCCCTGCTAAATCTCGCAAGAACAAATGAGAGTCATGCATGAGGCAGCGAGATTTACTTCAGTGTTTGTTAAAGAGATGGACATGCAAATCAGAAGCCATGCACACATACTATCTTTGCAAATGCTTACACAGCACTTTGCAACCTGTACAGAGAAATCTTTGATTTTCTCGGATACTGAGTGTGCAATAGCTCTCTCTGTGCTCAGTTTTCTCCTGCACACAAAACTCTGACCTGGGCACACTCATAGTGGTATCCCTGAAAGTGGCCACAATGATAAAGTCCTTCTCTTTTATGGTATGACTAGTTGATGAAAGCATTTCCCTCTCACCAAAGTAACCACACCCCTCCATGGGTGAGGAGAAAACCTCAGTGGCACTATGATTAACTGCTATTGTTTTATATTTTTTTAGTCAAACAGTTAAAGTTTCAGTGTCATTTTCCTCTTCAAATTGCAAAGGGTGGTTAAAGGAAAAGCTCCAGGGCTATTGGCGTTATTATTTAGGGCCATGTCTGCCTCCGTACTCCATCAGACAGAAGACTAACACACACAACTGGCAGGAAGAAAGATGGAGGTCCCTGTCTGACAGACAGAGGTGCACTTAGGAGGAGTGGCACCTTGGTAGCAAATTAACACCAGCTTAAACCTAGAAGATGTTTGCTGTTACGTGTGAGTTTGTTTACCACTTACCTTTTCAAGTATCCACCCATCAATTGGAAGGTCCATTCCCCCTGAAAATCCTCCATCTGTTAAAATAGTAAGGAAGGTAAAGTCTGCCTTTTTTATTTTTTGTGGCCTGCAGACATAAAAAGGTTTCCTATATAAGAGAGTGCCAGTGATCTTAAGAGTGCTCTGGGTCTCCTGAAAGTCCTGGTCTAACGTCAGCTAAGGCTTTTCATGGGGTGTTAACAGTTTCTTAGACACTCTGGTGGTCAGCTAGTAGCTCTGTTTTATGAAGTGTAAACCTTTGGTTCTGCATGCATCTTTTTTTAACCTTACTTCCTTTGAGCATTATGAAGCTTTAACATAACCGGTGACAAGTATTCTGTGAAGATTTTAAGGATAAACACCTCATTGCACAGTGTGAAGCAACAAAAACAGTCTTCCCCTTCAATTATTCTTTGTTGAATGAGTGACATGTTGTTATGTGATGGAATAGACAGATGCTTGTTGGTGTTAAGATACAGTCCTGGCTGGAAGTGTTGGTGAGCCGCCCCAGGCTGCCCTCTGGCCAAGCTCTGTTTGGAGCGCCATCATCACTCCAGTTCTCCATCAACCAAAATATCACCTCAGCCTGGCTTCATGTTTGTTTACTTACTCTGCTTCTGCACAGGGCCGGAAATGTTTAACTCTTTCCATAGTAAAATAGACATGGTAGACTTTGAGGTCTGGGGATGGAGGTACCCAGGTCCTCTTTTTCCTCTCATTCACCCTGGGATGTGGCCTGGGTCAGGGGGACATCTGTGGTCAGCATCAAGCTGGGAGAAGTGGAGACCGCAGATAGCTACTGTCAACAAGGGGTAAATAGAAGGAAAGAGCGGCCTGATTAGTGCTAACATAGGCCCAGAGATAAAGGCCTGTGGTCTTGCCGGACCAGTAAACAACCTGTGGGGTGTCCAAATGGCCTGCGGATCAGCCTGTGGCTAAACCTGAAGGCCTCTTTCAGCACCAGGTCTTCTAAGCAGAAGATCAGAAGGACACACACATGCAAGACTAGGGTAGGAGGTTTGGAAACACACATGCCCATTATTAGAGGCACACAAAAGTATCCAAGAACAAATACAATGAGGGGCTTCCTCATACACACCCTCGAATATACACACACTGCTCAGGCAGAGGTCTGAAGAGTTTTTAATGCATTTGATGGAAAAGTGGGAAAGACTTCAACATGTTAGGTCTTTGCTGGTGACCTCTGTGGAAGCTAAGCTTAGACTTAAACCTTCGTTAAAATGTTGGTGAAGCTGCTACAACACTGCTATCAGAGATCAAAAAATGCAAAAATTCAACAACCTTAAAAAAATAATTGGGCAAGCATTTAAACAAAGCACAAGAACCCAACATCAAGAGAACATAACAAAATTAAACACCAAAAATCAAATCCCACTAATATGCACTTGTAAAGTGCTGGTTATGCCACGCATCGTTTTCCCTTAAAGACACTTCAATGTGTGGGCTACAGGCTCAAAGGATCAAGCAACTAACCTTTCATTTAGGGAACAACCAGCCTCTCCACTGAGCCACAGCCACCTATTCTTGTCTTGTTACACATTTAAGGCTGAGGCCATCTTTAGGAAGAGTTGAAAAATGCTCAGAGGTACATCAGAGAAGGTTTCAGATCAACAACAAATCACTTTCTCTTCAACATTGTGCCTCAGACGAAGAAGCTGAGCTACATGACCAGCATGGCAATATGATGTCAGCTAGCGCAGATAGTGATACAGTCTTAATGTACTTTCTTATCCTGACACTCATCCCTAAAGTACAGGGTTTGATCCAAACTGAATGGTACAGTCACTATGGGGAGTATAGCCGGCCCTGCTTCGTCCTGGTCACTGTAATCTTTGGTGTCTCCTCTGAGTCAGGTGTAATCAGTCATAAACTGCCACGTGTTTTGACACCTGTCCTGTGTGGTATAGAGCAGGAAGTGAGCATATTACCCTATCTACAAATCACACTCCTCTCCTTTGGAAATACACACACAGACAATCAAACCTATCTTAACATGAAGTAAGACAGACAGGTGGATTGTCAGAAAAGGATTAAAAAAGAGGGTGAAGGGAAGAAATGAAGGTTCCCTTACACTGTGGGTTTTTTGAAAAGAGGGTCGGATGACTAGGGAGGCGAGTGACTGCGAATGGGAAGAAATGAACGCGCCTTACTGGTGGATGTGACAGGAAGAGACTGTTCTTAACAAGGCGTCAGAGTCAGTCAGAGTTACAGATCCATCACTTCTCAGAGGCTTGGAGGAGGAGGAGGAGGAGTGGGGGGACATTTAAGGATATTCAGAGAGGGAGAGAGTCTGTGACGGGTAGAGAAGAAGAGGGAGAAAGAGGGATTTGACTGTGGCTGACAGCACTGCATTTAATTTGGGCTGCCAGATCCTTTTTCATTTGACTCCTTCTCAACCAGCTTAGAGGCTGCGGAGGACTTGGAGGCGAAGGTTTGCCAGGATGTCTCAGATTAGCACTGATGTGCCACGTCACACTTTAAGCCGGCCTGTAATTCATGTTCAACAGGGGGATACTCACACATTACACTGTGCTGTGCAGGACGTGATTAATTGACTCACACTCTAATATTGGGTGTAATTTGCCCATCCTCTGATGTGAAACTGACTTTATACTAGACTTACTGTATGTTGCCGTCCCAGGAATGTAATAATGGAGTCCTGGCTCAGAGCTGAGTAATTTCTGAACCGAGAATAGAAGATAGGTGACAGAAGGAATTTCTGCAGGTATTCTTCCCGTCTCATTCCATGAGGTTTTATATGCAAATGCTAGTAAAAAATATGACCAAACAGTATTCAAAAGTACAGCTCCAGAATGGGCGGTATGGGTGATGTCCCTAAATTTTTCTTCTGCTTTTTTTTTATTTTTTTATTTCACAGACAATGCTCTTCCTGGCTACGGTGGAGCAGGAAGACCAAGAAGGGGAGGGGAGGAGAGAGTTGGCAGAAACCCTGCTGGCTGCCTTGTCAGACAGACACCAGCAAAGACAGACGTGGAGAGACAGGTAACACAATGTTCACTCGTCTTTTTCTTTCCGCTGGTCTTTAAAATAAAAAAGCTCTGACAAACGTTGGACAGGGAAGCCACTTCACAGAGCATAAGCCCTGTCTTACACTAAAATGGGAACATCATTACAATAAATGAGAAGGTACAATTTTGGAAGTGGTATTTATCTAGTATTTAGATGGTCCTAAATACTAGATAAAGAGGCAAAATTTAATGAACTTTTATCAGGGGAAGAAGTATTAAATCGATGCTTTGATGCACATACACAACAACGGTTACAACCAACCATGATTGGTCAAGCAAAATACAGTTACTATGAATGATCACCTTAGTCCTACTTTTGTCCGGTGTTCATTGACAGTGTTTCCTTTTGAGGAGCTGATGTGAATTCCACAGATACGCTGCAGTGTTGTCGGTGTTTGTTTGTGGTCCTTGGGCCTGGCAGCTATCACAGCTATCACAACGACACGTGTGTCTCGGATAAGGCCAGTCACTTCCTTCCTTCCAGATAAGGGCAGTGAGCGCACAGATTAGAGCACTGGCCATTCATTCAGATAAAGAAGGGCCTCACACACATCCAAGCAGCGCAATGTTATTTTAGCTGTTCTTTCTCTTAGTCACTCTCCCCCTCACCTTCAGTGAGTACACACACAAACACAGGCATCCATGTATGCACTGGATCTGCATTCACATGTGTTTCTCTGCTTATTGTCTAAATCAACACTTTTGACCTCAGCGTCACACACAAATACACTAGCAGATAGTTGGACCAGACATGATCCAGAGCCTACAAAGCAAAGGTGCCACAGGCTTGCATTTCTTTAAAGCAGCATGTTCTCTCTTAGAGATATGTTGTTTTTGTTCTGCAGTGTCATTGCCCTGGTTTTTCCATTGCGCCCCTCTGTTTGGAGTCCTCCACCCCCACCCCAAGTTGACCCCGAGCTCTGCACCGTCCAGATGAGCCTTGTAAACAGCCTGTTTCCACACACCTTGCTTTGCTGTGTCAATGCCCACCACCTCACAACGATGATGTAGGGCCCACACTGATAGTGCATTCCAACTGCAGGTGCTGAAAACTAGAAACCATCCCACCACACCCACCCCAAACTTAACATCAGCACCAAAACCCCCACCAACTCAGTTCCCCCACCACCCACAATGCACTGTTACCACCTCTCTCGACTGCGCCCTAACATCCTGACAACCAGTATCACAGCCAGGACAGGAAATGCTCAGTACTTGTCGGCAGAGCAGACAGACGTTTACTCTATCAGCAGTGAAAGACTGATTAGATTAGTTTTGGAGGAGGGTAAGCGACCCACACAATATGTTTGAACTCCAGCTGCTCCTGATACCACCTCTCCCCTTTACACGCATTAGATGTCTGCCCCTTACTCCCACCCGCCTCTCTTGCAAAAAGGCCAGGGGTCATCCTGTCAAGTGGCTGTCAACAGATCTCATTTACACAAAACTAAACACATAGCTATGTGCAATGTTAAGTGGGACGTTCTGGTACTGATTACAGATCAGAGTCTGATGCAGGTTAAGGATTAGTTTGTACTTCTTTTATGAAGGAAGAAAGAGTTTGTATGTCTTTATGCATTCTATTAAGAGATAAATTAAGTGTTTGAATTAAAGAAAAAGTAGGCTATATTACAGAGTGAGAGAATTCAGTTCACTTCACTCAGATGTATTTTAACCTTCATTTATTTTCATAAAAGCACTCACTAAAATAGGACTTTTGAAATTAATTTGCTTATTCATTCTGCTGCTTTTCTTCAAATTGGGCGTCCTAATTAGGTTTTCACACAATATGCAACAGGCAGGCTTTTATCATAACACTGCCTTTTGTTTCCATAGTTTCCATTCAGCACATAATTCTTGCAAAAGGATGGAAAAAAGGGAAAAAAAAAACATGATTGATGACTCTTGCTAGAGGCACATAAACATAAACAGCCAGCACTGATTGATTAAGTTTCTCGCTGACTTTTGTTTCTTAAACACCAGTTAAAGCAGCACTCTGTGCGATGGAACGTGGGCCTCTGCTAGCTGCCATTTTCTGTCTCCGGGGCATTTTTAGCACTAGGAAGAAGGGGAGAAAGAGAAATTGGACCTGGTGACCATAGGTTCTTCACAAGTGACTTATAGGCACTCAGGGTGAGTGATGCCCGGGCTCGCCCGCGCTAGCAGATGCAGTCCATTCATTCACTGTGTGCCAATGAAGTTATGAGAGCTTTTTTATTCTTATGAGCTTTTCTGGTAACTGGGTTTTCCAGATGCACATGGAGAATTCTTTGATAGATGCTAGCCTCCGTGTCCCTTCGGTAAATACCCCGTGAGTTTGTCCTCGAAATAGATGGATTATTATGTGGGTGGGTGACTCTACTGAAGCAGTGCAGTTGTGTATGCCACACAGGAAGTGCATATTTAAGAGCAGAGGACAAGCTCCAGGGAACAGGCCTATTAGAGTTGGAAATAGCACATTTCAGTTGCAAGAGAATCAAATAGATTCAAATACTTGCTACTGGGATTATTAGGTTTTGCAAATGCATAGACTTTGTTTCAGATTGAAGGAAATGCAGGTGAAGATTGTTTGTCAGACTGTGGAGGTGCACCAATACCAAACCAAATTCTGTTCCCTATCTTCATAAGTATATATTTAAGGGAAAAGCTAAGAGTAGACTCTCAGTGTGATCTATTTGGAGTCTGGGTTGTTACAGTTTTCTTACCTTTGAACCTCCTAGCTGAGGTGACCCCGTGCTGACCTCCCAGAGCCTAGAGGTCACTGCTTTGACCAACAGAAAAAAAAGAAGAAAAAAAAAAGCTTTGTCACAGCCAGCAAGCTAACACTGGAGGGAACAGCTGCGAGTTTTGTACTGACCATGCAAACTGCTGTAGGCTTTGTAAGGTCATTATATGATAATGAAAATCATTACAGAATTACATGGGGGTTTAGGACATGAGAGCAGCGGGGAGGGGAGGGGAGGGCCACATTGGGTTTGATAAATGGACTGTGAAGGTGCCCATCTGGCCCTCTCTATGGCTTTTTCTTCCTGCTCTTTTATCCATTCTCATCCTTTACTACCCCTCTTTCAATCTCCTCCTCTGTTCTGCAGAAAGCCAGCGTAAAAAAAGCGAGCGGGCCCAAGTGAAAGATTAACAGAGTGCGTACCCAACTCACCTCTGTGGAGGAGAAAAGAAATGGGGAGACAGGCGGAGGTGTTTATGACCCAAAGCAGGGTTTTTGAATAAACGGGTAAACCCTGTCTTCACGTCTCTCAATGTGGGTTGGTAGGAGAGCAGGAAGCCATTGACCTTAAGCATCAGGACATGTGGGTTGCTGTCGTTTGGATGGTAATACACAACAACTTTTGTGTAGGTCACAATCCTAGTTTTTAATAATGGGGGAAAAAGCAGCGAGGATAAAAATTGGGCCTCACTCACCAACATTTCCTCAAGATTTTTGTTCAGTTTGATTTAAGCGAAGTCAAAGTCAAGAACCTGCTTTAAACAGCATAATTATAACACATAATCTTAAATTGATTAATGCCATGTACTCCTAAGTTTGTTCATGGCATTTTTATCTAATTAGCACAGAGAAATGCCTCTGCACTGTTTATGCAAGGCCTACACACAAAAAAACAAAAACAAATGAACAACATTAAAAAGCAAATTTGAGAGACCTCTTAAATGCACAAATTAAATGGTTATGTATAAAGACTGATTTAGTCAGTGATATCAATCATTTAGAAAAAAACACAGATGAAGTAAAATGAAAAAATTTTATCCCAAATTTTAAGGGAAAAAATTGACAATGAACAGAGATCTATCTCAGCTTTTATTTACCCCCTAATATGTAATAAGAGAGTGCTTTTGTGCTGAAAGCTGCTGCTGTAAAATATACATTTTTTCATTAAAAAGACATGGAAAGCAGTATGTTATACTTGTTAATTACTGTTTTTAAACAGATAACCATTTGATTGTTTGCCTACTGACATATGTAATCTTTTACATATTAGTTTTATTTTCAGTGTTTTACGCTGGTAGGTCTGTGTATCCAGACATTTAATCTGATTCTGTTCAGAACAACAAACAAAACAAAACATAAAATAACATAACATAGTTTAGCATTATGCTTTTGCGCTTTACACCAAGCACCACATTAAAATTAAGGCTGACCTCTATTTATTAAATAGTTATAACTTTCTTTCACTGATGAAAGCTGCAAAAAGGAGGAAAAGAGAATATACGGTAATTTAGGACCAGCATATTGACACTTGTTTCTTGATTTTGTAGTTAGCAAAGAACAAATTCCAGGAATTAAAAATTTAGTGAATGTCCAAATTATCTCCAAAAGTGCAAAGAGGGTTGTAAGAACAAAGTCTTCTGTAAGAATGGTCTCTAAATGAGGCCTGTTGTTTCAAAGCAGCCTGAAATGTTTTCAGTTTTGCAGGAATCTGAGATCACACCCAGTGCTGAGGGTGAGCCAGCAAAATTTAAGACAACAGTAGACAGCAATGAAATTGCATTTAAAAAAAGATGGTGTATTGAAAATTGTAATTGTCTTATTGCATTTGTCACCTATTAAAAAGACAAAAAGTTGACACATCACAGAGGTTAGGATGCTTTAGTAACAGCTCTACACTCCAGATGTGTGGCACAGTACATCTGTTGCTTGTGTTTATTACCCTCAACAACTTGTTGAGAGTCAGTGAGGTCTTTATACAAGACAAAGAAAACATCAGCTGACATGGCAAGCACAGCTAAAGAACAGAGAAGGAGGTCCACGTGTCCACAGCTGCACTCATCACTCAGCTGTCCAGCTTGACCTTTGACCTGCAGGGCTGTCTCCCAGCCTCCACCGCCTTTATGTTTCCTGCCATTGTCATCCTTCCCTATCCTCACCTGGATAGGGCTGCAGTGCACAAAAGGTCCAGTCTGTCATCAAAACCAAGGGTCACTGAGGGCCAGCAAGGGCCAGCAAGGGCCAGAGAGCCGTAGCTGTGCCCAGTCAGGGATGACCTCTCCCCAGTGATGTCAGCTACCAGTTGCACCCCTGTGGAGATGCACAGAGACAGAGAAAAGGGAGGAGAGAGCCCTTCGTCGGCTGGAACTTCATTCCAGCACTGGTGACATTTCTTTTGTGCTGTCTTGACAGATCCCGCCTCTATTCCTCCAGTTGGGAGGGACAGAGAGTTGGGAGACAATGGCGGTCCCTCGCCCCAGATGGGAGTTGAAATATTGTCAGTGCCGTGTCCTCAATAAAGATGAACGAACCACAGCTTTATTCCTCTGACCAATAACTTCCATGTAGCCAAAGAAATTGAGATCACATATTGCAGTGAATGCCATCTTGCCATTGACGACAATTTTTCTTTGTACACTTGATGCCTTTGTGTGGCACGAGTTCCCATAGAGTTACAGAAGTTTTCATGTGTTTCCCCATCAATGTTTAGTTGATTTGGTTTGTTTCTGAAATTGAAGCTGTCATTCCGCAACCTTCATTTGCATGTTGACTCTTGACTGGTCCACTCACGGGTGGGTTTGAGGTTGTGGGCTACAACAAAGAGACGTTGACATCAAGGTTCTCAAAGTGAGGTTTACTTAGAAAGGTCTATAGTGCAGAGGAGCTGGCATCACAAACCAAGGTTCTGGTTGGCAGAGGTTGTTCTGGGCATGTTGTCAACCAGGCCTGGATGATGTATGTTTTGACCCGACGTGACAGGTTAATCAGATCTCCCAGACAGCAGCCCCACATTTGCCTCTACATCACCCCCCACAACAGCAGTCCTGTTTAGCAAGCAGAACAGACACAGCTAGCTCATTCTGTTTTCCTTGGCATGAGTTGCAAGCCAAAAGTTTTGCTGGCTGCGCCCTTGTTTCTCTTTACCTCAGGGGTTTGCCTGCTGCAGTGGTGGGCAAACACCTGTGTGTGGTGGGTTGAACTCTCATCCCACAACCATTTTCTCTATCTGTGTTGTCTGCCTGTGTTTCTCCATGTACCACCTACTTAAGCCGTCATCTGCAATCGCTGTTTACTCGGTTCAAGGCAGTGGAGGAGAAAACAAATAAGTACATGTCATCTGTCTCTTTCATCGTCCGCCAGCCTGTAATTAGCGCAAGCGCAGTGGTTTGCCTGAGACGCTGTCGTCTAATTTGTCTGTCTTTATCTAAAACATGTCTGTGTGGTCCCTTAGACCAGTTACATGCGTGCTGTAAGTTCGCCTGTGGCCTGGGTGTTTGAGAGGTGTGTGTTTGTGTGCGTCTGATGGTAAATTATGAATTCCTCTTTCATGCACCCGCCCCTGTTTAGCAATCAGTCAGTTATGCATGACATGTCCTGACCTCAGCAGAACCTCACAGCTGCTGTTGCCGTAGCGATCGCCCTCCCATTTTAGTTAGCTCCCAGGCTGAAGAGATCTTCAGAGTATGTCTTATTCTTGAAAGAATGTACTTTGAACCAGATGATGGATGATCCTATTTCTGTACCTCCGGCTCACTGCACAAACAAGTTCTACCCGTGTAAATATCCACTTACCTCTATCTCGCTTGGTTCTCAAACCAGTCAGTAAATTAGCTGTTCCAATACATGTTTTCTCTCGTCTTGTGGCTAAGCGTGGGAATGGAACATACACAGCAGGCAGGAATCAGTATCACACTCTTTCTTTGTAAATTTCGCCTCTTATCCTCAACACAGTCACAACAGCATTAAATTGCTAACAGGTTTGAATGGAAACAGTCATTTCATAATTATGCATTTCGCAGTAAGCACTCGGCAATAAAAATGTGGCACAGAAAGGGAGAAAGAGAGAGTTATAAATGTCATTAAAAGTCCCACAGCCATTTAAGCACACTTGTTGCAGAGACAGTTGCTCATAAAACGCTGCCTTTTTTTTTTTTAATATGGAAACAAGATTTGCGTTTGGAAGAGACAATGTGGTAAGCATTGGGAGGGGATTTGGGGTGTTATGGGTTTGGGCCTGTTTTACTGGTAGTCAGGAAAACCAGGACATTCTTTCTGGTCAAAGCCAACATCCCAGAGAGCTGATAGAGCATGATTGGATGAGGATGTGTAGCAGGCATGTGAAACAAACAGCGTGAACATGGCATTATGGGTTGGTTGAGGGTGTGCTCGCTGAAAACACTGTCATTACAAGTTGTCTTATCTTTATCAGGCTTGCTCTCGGTTGGATTGAAATTCTTTTGAAAACATTAAGTTGAAACTGCTCTAATTTTAGACTAACTTCTCCATGCTCAGACGTGGTACAGCGCAGACATTGTTGGAGCGTGTGAGACATTTTTAATGTAGGCCTCATTTAAAAATGAGAATTATGCACATTAGTGGCTTTGTAATTTTGTCTTTTCATATTTCTAACCAAACTTAAGTTATAAATTTTTTACACAAACAAACAATCCCTTTTTCCCCCATCCATGTGCCACAGCCACTCCACCTGGATGCCCCCCACATCAACGCACACCTACACCCTTTCCACTTTACACACATCTTTCTCCCCTTCTCCGTTAATTATAACCTACACCACTGGAACACTTCATTTCATATCAAGCATATTGTCTTTTCAAGGCTGGCAGGCAGGTCATAAATTATCCTGAAGGTGAGAATGGAAGTTGGAGGAGATAGTTATGAAAATTTCATCTGTCTGCCGTAGCGGACGCAGCTGCTCCTGTCACCAGCCGTGTGCTGGAGGAATTACTCCGGGTCAGCGTTTGTGTGTTACGTGTGCAGGCGAGCTCTATGTGTAGATACCTGAACATGTGTGCACGTATATATGTAACACAACTATGCCAGCCTTTGTGTACCTCCGCATTTGCCCATGTGTGCACGTGGGTGTCACTGCGCCAGTGTGCGGAGTGGGTTCGCCAGGTAAGACCTGCCTGTCAGTGTGTGGAACATCTCTGGCGTCCCTGTCACCCGAGGGCCCCCAGCTCTGCCCCGAAGCAGGGAGGTTGGGAGGGGGGACAAGCTCACAGGGCGGTCCCCAAGCTGTCTGTGTTCATTACCGCTACAGAGACGGGACGTGGCCGGCAGGTGGCCAGACCTTTAGTCCTTACCTACTGTGATCATCTGCTGCTTCCTTGTGTATGTATGTGTGTCAGTGTGGGCGAGTGGGTGTGTATGTGTGTTCGAGACTGAAAAGAGTCAAAGGAAAGCCATAACTTGTGTACCCTAGCAGAGAAGTGCATATTTTATATTTGACCTACAAATGTGTATTGGTGTCTCAGGCAGGTTATTGCATTGAAGCAATGTGTCTGAACATGCACATCAATTACAATTATGCTTAAGTATGTACAAACGAACCAACATTTTTGCATTTGATATACCAGCGCTGTTGTGGCACTTTCTTGTCAGAATGTAGAGCAGCTCTTCTCCATAGACAGCCACTCCAAGTGACAATTAGTAAGTGGAGAAATACACAGGACCCACCTCCCCCCACCTTCCCCTCCTATGCCAATCTGCAGTTTCCTGCAAAAATTCTATTAGGGCCAAAGTCCATAGCTGTTAATTACAATTCTAACTAGCTTGCCTCCTGACGAATGGATGGCTTCAGCAGTGATATAGGATAAAAGGGATATCAGTGATTTCACTTCCCTGTACAAAGGCAGCCTCTGAAATGGGTCATCAATCCCACAGTGATAAATGTCTGTTGGAGTAATGACTCTCTTATCGGCGCCGGATTACTGCAGATATTTGTAATTAGTGTAGCCACACAAGTCCCCGACAGATGTTTTTGAGGCGGCACAATATTGAAGCCTTGTTTAAGTGCTAAATGGGAACTTTCAGCAAAGAATAGGGATAGTTAGGGCCATTGTGTTGCAGCAGACATAGGTAAATCCTAAGAATTGAGATGCTTTTCTGTCTGTGGGAATGTGTGTATGTGGATGCGCACGACACCGATGATACACGCCAACACACATGCACACACACATATGCTTGAGCTCATGACCTAATAGCTAAATACACAGCCCGAGGTCCATCCTTTAGATATTGAGCTCAGCCATCACATGACCAGGGGGCTCCTCTGCTACTCCTGCTCTTCCTCCTCCTCCTCCTCCTGTTCCAGCCCCAGAGGTAGCCACTGCTACGCCAGGGGGAGTGAATGATTCACTTTTAACTTCCATTTCTCCTGTTTTGGGCCGAGATACACTAGCCGCCCTCAAGTTTTTTCCTTCTTCCTCCTCTTGCAGCTCTCATGAAATCACAATGTGATGTATTCAGCCTGAGGTGTAGCTCTATTCACAATGCAGTTTGACACTACGAAGCCCTGCTCCCCTCTGCTTTCACAAAGCATCTGTACAGACGGACTGCTGATAATTCTCTGCTACCTATACGACTGTTAGGGCCTCATACAACAGCTACTTTAACTAAAGGTGTTTAGTATAGACTTTTAAAGGAAAACAAAAGTGATACAATCATTTTCCATCACAAAAAAAGCAAAGCACAGGAATATCAGAGAACTAGTGCTGATAATTCCTACAGGATTATTTTTTTTAATAATAATTTGACTAAATATACACTCACCAATCTACTGTTCTACACCCCCACAAACCTAAACACCCATACACAGCCTGCTCGGCACTGACAGACGTGTAAGCAGATGCAGCTAGAACTGGTAATGGCAGGTGATTATAAGTGGCACACGTGCCAAACTAATTAAACCCCTGGGTTGACAGCAGCATTTGGTAGCACTGGCATTCTGGCATGCTGGCATTAGAATAATTGTAGCAGCAGCACATTTCACCTGCGAGACTTCAGCTAACAACGTCATTTATTTTACAGCAGGCTGCAGGATATTGCTTCAGAGGCTAAAGTTAGCTTGCTTTGGGCTGCGCAGGTATGGGACTGTACATTTATGGAAATAGAACCCCTTCAAGATAATATCTATATAAACTCATACACACATAAATATGTGTGCATAGTTTAGTCTATTGTATTGACTTTTTAGAAAGTGATTTGAAGGAAAACACAGAATTATAAAGCCTTATTCCTCCACAAAGGCTGACCCAACTGTGCACGACTGTCCCCTGATCAGGACTCACAGTGGCGGGCAAGCAGACAGTTGGAAGACAAGGACAGGAGGACAAGCCTCATAGTTTGTTCAGTGCTCAGGTCACCGCTCCTCCAGCTGGAGAGCTGGGGCCGTGAGTCTACCTCACAGAGGTCAGAGCAATGCCGAGGGGCCAAAAACTTCACCAGGAGGCCCACCTGCAGACGTGCAAGCCCACATGTACGCTGCAAACACACACACACACACTAACACACACACCTGGATGGTTGGGTAAGAACTCTGACATACCTTTCAGTTCTGTGGAAACTAGTCTGGCTGTAACCAACTTGACTGATTCATGTAATTGCCTTGTGCTGTGCAGCAGGTGTGGCTCAGCCAGGTGCACACTGCGCTGCTTCACAAGGTGTGTGCACTTAAGGCAAGAGGTAAATCTGATACAGTATCTGTTGGTGTTGGAGTGAGTGCAAGGTATGTAAGGTCATGCATGTTTTGTCAGATTTACGGGCTGGTGCCTGTCATATCAAACGCTGCCATTCAGTTTCCACCCCTGACCTTAAACAACCGTTCTTCATCGTTTCCAAGCAATAAATTACATTGGTGACAAATAGGGTGTATCCAGCTTCCATATATTTTCCCCATAGGCTGCACTGTCTTGTCCACTTACCCATAATTGCTTCCTTTACTTAACTGCAAATGTATCAGTTTACATACACATTTCAGGTTTTACTGCTCATGCACAGACTGTGTTTGCTCTTGATAACTACTGTGTTAAGCTGGTTGTAGAAGTGAAAAATCAGCTCTTTGAAGGCACAAGTAAGTGGCCGATGGCAGCTGATAGTTGGAGCTTAGTGGACCCTCATTATGTGCTGTAGCAAGCTGATTAAAACATTTGATTTGTTCTCAGTGTGTCTGTGAGCGTTACATCAAGTGCTTCTGTGGGTGTGTGTGTGTGTGTGCTGTGCGTGTGCATGTGCAAGCGTACATGTGCATGTGTGAAAGAGAAGGCCTTTGGGCTGCCGCGGTGTGTTATCTGTTTTTTCAACCTTGTCATACTAATTACAGTCCATATTTACTCACATTCTCTTTTTGTTTCCTGCCCTCGATAGGCATCTGTGAGCGTCGCTGCCTGGGCTGTTCTCATTAACACACTGATGATGTGTGATAGGTCTATCTAGTGATGATACAGGGAGCTTTTCCAAAAAAAGAGGTCACGATACAAATGTTGTCAGCTTTCTCCAACCACAAAGAATTGTGTTCTTGTTATCAGTAACGCTGTGATTGTAGCTATGCCAGTGAGTATAAGTAGGGAAATACTCCATGTTCAAATCAGAACCAAATGAAAAAGGGCATTACCATTCATTTTTATCAGAAGGTTATTACATTTCATTATTGACTCGTGATAAGCTCAGTCACTGGTCCCCAACTTGAGGAGGGAATGTGAGAGGAAGGGATGGGAAGTTATTAACAAGAAAGAACAAGGGAAGAAAATTCTTCACTGGATGATGTTTTTTATTAAGTTGACTATCCCTTTAAATAACTCACTGAAATCAAGCATACAGTCCTTCTTGACTCTCGTAATTATAATAAAGTTTTAAACGCTTGAATTTTTTTTGAGGCGCAAACCAAAAGTTTGAGGAACATTTTGCAGGCTAGTGTTTTCAGACAAAGATTTAAGTCACACTTTACTTGATGCCTATCTCTATAATGCATTATAAATATATGTACAATGCATTATAATCATATTATAGCACTGTGTAAGTATAGTTATAAACACTCAAAATGATAATAATGATTTATTTCAGTAATCATAACACATTATAAAGCATTTTATCATGACTTAGGCGTCAAATAAAGTGTTACCAGGATTTACATTTCAAGACTTAAGTTTTAAAGAGTGATACTTTGAAACACTTACTATACAATTCTATCCTTTTTTATGTTTTTTTTTGCCACTGAAGTCAAGACAAGTTTGCCATTGTTAAACTTTGTCAAGTAACCGATCATGTTTACTGCCCGAGTAGCTCAGCAGAAAGAAAAGCTGAATGGACCAGACCACACCCTGACACTATTACTAGCTTTTTGAAAACACGGTTTCTGATTAACCAAACCCTTAATGTTATTTGAACTGGTAACAGCACACTCGGCTGCATCATTATGCCGGTCCATGTGTGTTAGAGACACATAGACCGAGTTACAATAGGTTTTGTAAATGGTTAAACTGAACAGGAAGCTGGGTGAGGATACATGGTGGGGTGTGCTGGGTAAATCACCCACAGCTGATTTTTTTAAATGTTGGAGGTGGGTGGTAGGGTGTTTGGGGGTGTGAATAGTTTTTATATGAGAGTGAGTGACTGATTCCCAGACACGGAGCGCAGTGCATCCTGAATGGGTAAATGGCATTTATTCAGCCGGTTAGTCTGGGAAAACATATGGTGCCATTTGGAGGCCCAGACTGGTGCACGCTGTTCTTCTGTAATTAGACTGGCCCAGCAGAGCAGCTACATAACTGCTTCATGATAACAGCCCTACTGTAGCCTACAGTGCTGCTGCCACCCAGCCCTGGCTTCTGCACAGGACCAGCACACCACATTACACATCCTGTTAACACACTGTTCAACACCAGTGAACACCAGTGACACCACAGCTTTGGCAGCTGCACATGGGCACAGAGGGCTAGATTAACTGTATGTATGTGATGGCAGAGGCGAAATATGCACCACTCCTTTGACTCTGTTTTTACATCCTGTATGCGTGCAAATTTCAGCCTTAATTACTAAAGCAAAAAGGATATGCAATCAGTGACTTGGTCTGCATTGTTGAAATAAAGGGTGGCTTGAAAAGGCAGCAGTTCCAATATCAGATTATATCTGTTACTAATGCTGTGATAATTGTGGTCAGTAAAGGAAGGGTTGAAGTCAGAGTCATCATATAAACTGACAAGAAGAGAAAGAAGTATTCACATGAACACAAGAGATAATGTAAGTAATTAAAAAAGTATGCAGTCCTTACTGAATGTCACATCTGAGGATATCGTCACACATTAGTAACACATTAGTCACTACATGCATGGACTCTGGTTCATTCATAGTTTTATAAAACTATGTATAATTTGTTTTTGCATGGTTGCCTGTATGTGGTTTGTATGTTCTTCCTTTGTTGTGGTTCTCCTCGGAGTAGATGTTTATGTGAAATGCACAGTATCATTATTTCATTCTACGTATGAATTCCTCTTGTAAAGGAGTTATCTATTTAGACTCACATTGTGACTGCAATGTATTTAAAGGTTGGACACCTTTTCTTTTCTCCCCCATTGTCTTTGCTCCCCTCTTTTTTGTGATCACTTCCCACCCTCCCTTCATCAGGATCAGGAGAGCAGATTGTGGGTCAAAAGCGTGGGTTGTGTTGGCAGGGCTGTGGAGGCGTCAGCTGGGCTGTTGTCCCGTCAGGGGAGAACAGCCTGGCAGCCCGGCGGGAAGGCCCTGTTAAAGATTCACTGCTGGGAATCGGACTGAGCCAGCTCCTGGTCCAAACCACATACACACACACACATAAATGAACACAAACACTGGGAGGCATCAGTAACGAAAGTGGTGGGGGTGTCCAAACCTTGGATAAAGACATTTCCTTCCTCATTTATAAAATCTGACACCACCAGTCTGTCCTCTCCTCCTTTCTCATCAACATCCCTCCACAAAGGTCTTAGACATGCCCAGAGACGCACACATGCACACACACACACACACACACACACACACACACACACACACACACACACACACACACACACACACACACACACACACACACACACAAACACATGCTGGTGCTCATTCACCAGTAATCCAATCTGCATCTAAAAGTCTACCTACTCTACCAGTCCGTGCTGACTCAGAAGAAAAAAGAAACCTCATTTTTGAAGGGTTCCTTTATAAAATACTTCTGCAAAAATAAAAAAAGATTTTTGTCTCATTACAGTGTTTAGTTCCAGTTAATTTAACCACTCATAAGGATGATTCGTTAATTATTGATTTGACTTGGTTGCTCCAGTGAACCCTATGGTTGCAGAAAGGGATTAAGCCATCCTTAGCTTTACTGTCACAAACATTTGTTCAGTATTACAATGCCTTTGTCTTCAGTTTAAGTGTGTTAATTCTTGAACATGGTTTTAATTTTACTGTCACTTTAGAGGACGTTTAAGGGTAAGCATTGTCGCATTTCTCTTTCACATTCATACACACATCTAACGGTTCCTCTACATGCACACATACAGTTGTATACCATAGTACATACTGTGTGTGTCCAGGCAGGGCTGATTGTGTGGCATGCTATTCTCTTGCTGTTGTCTGTTTAGCAAGTACAGCATGTGAGAGCAGTACCAGATTTGCATATGCCGCCATGTATATTTCAGCAGCGTTTAAGACACACATCACTGGCAGTGAATTATGCATGGGACTGGTACAGTGGAGGTGCTTGTTTTATGCACTTGTGAAGGGAAATTGAACTGTGTTTTCTTCTGCTCATGATGCTCAAGGCCCAAGGCCCATTAAAAGTGCACAGAGAAGACAGCCTCTAAATGGACTGGTGTTGTACGTTGTATTCCCTGCAAACAAAAGGGGGGCAAACATAGGGAAAGGCGTCCGACAGGTTCTGACAGCGAGGTAATAGGATTCCCACCTCTCCAAAGGGACCGACTGAGGTGCTGTTATAGCATCCTTGTAGACCACTCTGTCTTTTTGTATGTGAATGTGCATGTGTGTTTGTTAAATGCGGTGCTGTGGCAGAGATGAGTGACTGAATAATTCAAAAGTGGCATGTCTCACAAAATGATGCAAACCCGTGCATGGATTGTCAGTGGGAGGAATAGAGTGTTGCAGTAAAGACAGCCTAAAAGGTTCTTATGCATTATAAACAAGCCTTTTGAAACTGTTTTCTCATATGCAAATGGAACACACACAGCTGCATAAGCTTAATATGAATCTCTCCCATTCACTGCAAATCCAAATGAACCATAGGGCTGTTTATGTTTGTATTGTGTATATGACTGCGAGAAAAGAGGATGGCGGAGTGTTGGTCGGAGATATAATAAAAGACGCAATTGTGCTGCTATTAATGTTTACTTCAAAGAGTAAGCATTCAGAGCTGTGGCTTTGCCTACACACAGCAGTTGTGTTCATGAGTCTCCTCTGGACTGAGGGAATAGACTGCAGAGGATGAGCATCATTAGATGTGTCATTTAAGACACCTCTGCTCTCCCACTGCTCTATATTTATCCACTTGCAGGTCTCTAACAGGCCCTTAGGTCAACACATTGTGTCCCTACCTGTCAGCTCGGCAGTGGACAGGACATATGTGGTGGATAGAGACAATATGAAGCCACCTGCAAGTCACCCTGTCCTCTTCTCTCCTCTCCTTTCAGCTCCCCTCACTTCACTTCTCTTAGCCTCACCTTGCCACTTGATGCGTGTGTGACAATTGATATAGCCCCATAATAGCAGTCTTGTTTAGCTTGGCTCAGTACCAGTGAATCCACTATTTATAGAGTTCTTTTTAGCCACCCCTGCATGGTAAATGATGATAAGTCTAGCCTGTAATAAACAATCTCGTAAACAGCTCTGCAGCTCAGCCCTTAATGGCCTGAGGGGCTTGTAAGAGCTTTATAACACATTTATTACCCTCTTTTACGGCCAAAGAGCTGTGAGCCATGACATAAGCTAACAATTATTTAATTCCATGACATGTACCGGATTGAAGTCATCTTTGGGTTACTTTTTTTGCTGTTTTGACGACTTGATTGAATTCATACCTTAACGCATCGTGACTCCAAAGAAAACTATCTCCAACTCTCGCCCCAATTATTTTATCACTTGGTATTCAGAGTGTGGTACGGGAAGAGGAGAAACCATTACTTTGTTAGCCAAAAGCACACATCCACTCAGAACAGACAAAAGGGCCAGCATGGGGAATAGAGATATTTGATGTTGTATCTCCCCCTATTTACAGTAGGATGCCTGAATAAACGTGTTCAGAAGCTGGAAAGCAGCATTATGACCCATAACCCCGAGGTATTTGAAATGGAACAGCAGGACTTACTTTGAAAAAGAATAGGAGATGTGCTCTGGGCTCACTGTTTATACCTTGATGTGATTTGGACTGAAATATAAAAAAAAGCCTGTTTATCTGTTCTTTGCCTTTCGTCCATGGCTGAAAATTGCAGGGTTTAGGAGAGGGAGGCTGTTTAGATACACTGCACTGCTGGCAGTGGTTGGAAAAAAAGGAAATCTTGTTTTGTGTTCTAGTGTCTGAAGTTGGTAGAGTATTATTCAACATGTATTATTTTAAAAGTTTCTGCCGTATCTGTTCCTGTTTACCAGCTTTTCCTGTAATTGTCAAAATCTGCTCTTGGTAGTTTTTCTTACACAAGTGTCATTGCAGTACAGAAAGCCATGACATTACTTCTGACAAATCTAAAACATAACAGTGGACCTTTTTACGAGGTACAGATTTTCCATCAAACAAGTGCCAGTTCTGCAGCATTTTCTCATTATGGATTATTTAACCAACTCTAGGGCTTTGATATCCATTTTCCAATGCCCCTTTGTCCAAATATCAATTCCAACTCTTTCTCAATTATTCTTTTGTCTGAAAAGAGGCAAGGTATCAATGTTTTATGTTTTGGAAAAATCTGATGAGTGCTATTTGCCGGACCTCCTGCTCAACAGAGATTGCAGAGCTGGCTTGGAGAGAGAAACACGAAATTGCAGAGTAAATCAATACAGGGCCAGTAATGTAAGGGGGGATCCCCTTTCAAAGAGCAGAGCTGAATTTGTACGCCTCGTGTTTTTGATCTTTTACTGTACTCATTTCATTCCAGGCGCAGTTGTTATCATAGTTGCTGTTGTTTGTATGTTATTTTAGCTTCGTTCCCAAGTAGCTATTTTGCAATTTGGACGAAAATACAATTAAAGGCCCATCTGGTTCCTATGGTCCTAACGTCTGACAGATGGGTTCTGACTATTGAAGCCATACCAGGATCCTGGCAGGTTAGAGGCTCTGTAATGAACACGCTAAATATGAGAGCAGGCAGATTTCATCATAACAGACCTGTATGGTAAAGAATGGAAAATATTCCTTTTCATGAAGATATGCTGTCGCACTTAAGTCTCGGCAAGAGTCCAAGAGAAATACAGGACTTTTGGTTATACACATTTGCCACCACTTGTGTAACTTTCAGTGGCATTTCAGATTCTTCTAATTCATACCATGCTTCAGTCTCTTGGGATTGGTTAAGTTCAAGTTTAAGTGTTGACAAACAGACATTTGTCTTGTGCTCTACAGCATCAATTTGTCACGATGTGATGATAAAAACTGACAGTCTTTATGTGAAGGCGACGCATGTGATCAGCATACTGTTTCAGCATATGGTCATCATGTTTTGCTTGTTTTTAACCTAATAACGAAGGGAACTACAATGGCAGATGTTTTCAGCATGCTAGGCATCCGTCCTAATCTGGTCTCTGACCACTAAAAAGACTATATGAGTTAGTGTATTTTTGAACATGCAATCCTGATTCTGCTTGAGCTCCAGTGGGCCTCTGTAAAGACCAAAGCATTCAAAAGAGACCACTACAAGTCTCAGGATTTGTCACATGCTTTCATTGTCACACTCCACACATTAACTTCAAACCACTGACCGCCTGCTGGCCCAATTGCAAATGTCAAAAAAAGCCACACGAGTGGTATCACACTGATCTATCCTTACATAATGCATGTGTGTAAACAGCCTGGCCACAATTATGTATGCTATTTAAGGGCAGCCCCCTTACTTCCTCTCTGATCCTGGTCTTCCCTGGCCTGTTGTAATGCTGCAGAAGGAAACAAAGACTATTTTTCAGGGTGCTTGCTGACTCTTGATTTTGAAATAGTAGTTACAGAAATTGCTTCTTGAGCAGTGTGAGAACAAACAGACAAATCATATGGATTGTAATATCTCATTCTGGCTGCTGTTCTGGTGATTTGATTCATTGTAGGTAACATGCTTTCCCATACTTCACTGTCTGTTCAGTATAGATGTGGTTTTGGCGTTCTCCTCTTGCCTTTCATGCATGTTAACACAAACATTTTGAACACAGTTCTTTTACACAAAAACAAGTCTGAAGACTCTCACCAAAACCCTTCGACTATAGGGAAACTGAGCTGCTTTGAACTTTTTTGTTTTTGATAACTACTTAGTATGCTTCCTGGAGGATAACCTGTTGGCTTGGCTTCCTAAGCTTTAATTCCTTTGATTAAATGCCAGGGCAAGATAGCTTGGCACTCAATAGGCCCTTCACCTTCCTAATATCACCACTGTCCTTACACTCCTCTGCACATAGCTGTTTTCAAAGTTTGGGCCAATAACCTCCTTCCTGTCTGTGCCCGTTCCGTTGTCCCTCATCCTGTGTTAGGTCAAGGTGTCCTCTGTTCTTTTGCTCTGTTTATGCATTATGATTCATAGCAGCAAGGATGTACGTGATACAGTCCTGCACCTTCTTCCCCTTCTTCCCTCTTTCCCAGTGATGAAGTAAAGTGGTTGTACAGACAGGCCAAAGTCTCCACAGATCAGTACAGCCCAAGGAAGGAGCACAATTGATGTTGAATTGGGCTTTAGTTGTGGGTCATGAGACACAGGATGACGCTCAGGCCTTGGTTCCTCACAGTTTAACTAATTCAGCTCTAGAGTTGATTATAATATTTATTCTGACAATGCGCTGCATAGTTATTGACTAAATCCCTAGTAAGCAATTCTTTTTATTGCTTCAAAGCAGGTTGGATGTAACGTCTATGGATTTACAAACCAATTAAATGCACCAATCCTCTGCAGGACAATGTGACATATCAATCTATTTTCTTATTCTGTTGATATGATCCAGAGCTTCAGTGGAAATTTAACAAAAAGACGTACTTTGTTTACTGCTTTTTAACCCAAACAAGCTTAGTATTTAACAGCAAACATGAAACTTTTTAGTTAAGGCTTTGTTTGTTGAATTTGATCATAAGTTTTTGCATAAAATATCTCAACAATGATGGTCAGAGCCTCAATCCCCCAGCTTCATTTTTGCACAAGTGAGTGTATACAAAGTACATATATGCAAAGTCTTTTCTCATCTGTTTGTGTTTCATACACATTTGAAATGTATCATGACCCAAGTCCAAAACCAAAAAATTGTTTTGTGGAACTTTTTTTTCTGTTTTTTTTTTTTTTTCTCAAGGAAATTTTCATAAACCTTGAAGCTTGAAAAGTAAATAAGCTTGTTTGGTAGAAGAAAACCTCAAACTTCAAATATCTGGCTCATAGTGACAGCATCTAACTGCTGATGCTTGTTTTGATTGGCTCTGTGTTTCCAGAGAAGAGCTTTTGTTATGAATTTCACTGCAGCTGCCCAAAAAACAACCACGGGATTTACATGCAGATAGAAAACAACACGCTCTCTCGAAGATTGGCTGACCCTCTCTAGCACTCTGTACCCTCGCTGCCCTAACCTCAGAGATATGAGGGCATTCTGACATATATCTCAGGCATCTTTTGTTGTTTCTCATGGGTAGATGCTGCCCAGTGTATTCCCTGTGAACCCCTCCACACTGACACACACTAACAGATACATGCACACACACACACCCTTCAAGTCAAGCAGTAGATAGCATATCCACACATTAAGTAAGACTGATATTTTTTTTTTTTGTAAAGATCGTAGTAGTTTTGTTTAAATTCTTTGCTTACATTAACATCGATGGATATTTTGGGTGATAACAATTACCTATAATAACTGCTTCTGTTGGCTTTTTTTATACCATTATATGTTTTGAGAACTGTAGTTTATGTGCACCACTAAAGAAGTGTGCACATTAATATTTTATTTTTACTAATTCTAAAATAAAGAACTTAGTGATTATTCCATTGTCTTTTTTTTCACCGTAAACCAGCACTCTCTTGTGCATGCAATAGGTCTGTTACAGCATTAGATTTTTACCTTAAGATTATCATGACCATAAAATGTTATATTATAATAATGATAATATTTCAATATAAGAAAGCAACACAATCGGTCAAATTGAGGAACGGAAAGACAAGGGTGGAGCAAAATATTATTTCATTAACTTTTAGGGCTGGGCGATATGGCCTCAAATCAATATCACTATATATTGAGAAGTTCATCTTGATAATAATAAAGGGACGACAACTACTCCACAAGCTGCTCACCTCCTTCCACATTAACTTCATCTGCGTCAGCCGCCGCTCCAGCTGCTACAACTTTTGAACCGTCCTCCATCTCCTCACCTGTCTTTCCCTCTTTGTTATGGACTGGAAGGGGTGGAGTCACGTCTCTGAAGTAGGACAGCGTCTTTAAGGGACATGAGACCATAGCCTACCTACACACATCAAAAACCAACTTTTTTAAATTTATATATTTGACACCGAATATATTGACATGGCCAAAATGGTATCGTTTATTGTCATAAATTTCAGTATCTGTAAATTTTCGATTTATCACCCTGCCCTGTTAACTTTACTCAAAAAAGATCTGGATAATTTAATTCTTTAAGATTTTAAGATATTTCAAAAGACCCCCTAACTGACGTGCACATGAGGCAGTAAATGTTGTTCTCCTGTGGTTACCATAACAAACATATCAAAGTTGGTGAAGCCAATAACATGGTGGTAGTTTTTACATCCTTCCAATTACCTCATATTTAATGAACGCAACTGCCGTGATTGTGAATTTTCAAACTGAGTTTTGAAACGTTTATCTGAACTAACCTGTACTTGAATACAGACATGTTGGTTTTCTGGCCTTTGTGTAGTTTCTTCTTGGTCACCTTTCCTGCCCCACATCTCCACCCAACACCAAAGAAACGTGTCATCTGGGTGTTGTCGAAGGTTAAGCCATCCACCATGGCAGAGTGAGTGCTTGTGTGTAGGACTACTTGTCTGCACTCACGCCTATGTATATAAATGTGTGCAGTATTGATGATGAGCTCCATTACTTATGCAGCAGGGTTTTCCTTAGCGCCTATCTTTTTTGTTTATTTCATGAACTGTATATATATTTTGTTAGGGGTTATTGGGGCATAAATAAGCGTGTGTCACGGCCTTTTCACAATCCCTTATGAGCAAATCCCACCCCCAGCCCTGGCTTGCCCCCAGCAGGGCCCAACTCAGAGTTCTTCTGATAGCCATGAAGGGATTTGGGCTGGATGGGCAGACCCTGACTGGGCTGATTGCTTTGAATGGCACTGGCTAAAGCTGCCTTTGAAAGCAGGGGCGTTGATGAGCGCCTTCTCAGAAGAGCCTGTGTAGTCACTGCCTCTGGGAG
Source organism: Xyrichtys novacula (assembly GCA_962446985.1). Classification (NCBI taxonomy): domain Eukaryota; kingdom Metazoa; phylum Chordata; class Actinopteri; order Labriformes; family Labridae; genus Xyrichtys; species Xyrichtys novacula. The sequence goes on along the minus strand of OY660864.1, from coordinate 20,311,936 downwards.
GGACCCTCACTAATACCCCAGCATAAGATATACAGGAAGAGGCAGGGATCACCAGTTACCCCCAGCAAAACACACAAACGCACACATACACACACTTAACTCTGACAACAGAGAAATACTTGCAGTAAACTTTTTGACTTTTACTTGTGTTGCCCTCTAGTTTATCATTTGTTAAAGAGCTCAAGTTAGACAGTGCAGATGCTAATTTTACCCTCCCATCATGCCGTTGTTCATATGAAGAAATTTGTCAGTTTGATGAACAATACACACCGCACTCCTCTGTATCTGTGCTGCTTATTTGGGAATGCATTTAGAACAGCTTGCAAAGACAGAGTGAGGATTTCCGGGGGAGTGTGTGAGCTTGCTTGTTTTGTTCGCTGTTTCACCTTGTCCTCTTGCTCTCATAAAACACCTTGAACATGAGAGAAGACAAATTACAGCTTCAGACGCAGGTGTCCTAGCCACGTTTTTATCTCTCAGCAGGCCCCCAGGGTACATTACCTGTGTTCCACAGGGCTGGCTGTGACATGGGAGCTGTCACCGGTGGGGCCCCTGAGGCCCAGGCTGCTAACACTAAACAGGGTGGCCCTCTCTCTTTGATGGCCTGTCCCCTGCAGCACAGAGCTCTGAACTTAGTATGGGTCTGCACCTAGAACTCATGACCCCGAACCCAGTTACCCCTTGACTTTAGTATCACCTCAGTCATGGGAACAGGTATGTCCACCATAAACATCTTGGGTGATTAACATGAACACACAGCTTATACAGCTCCATGCTCATTGCAGTGATTAGTACAAGCCGAGGCATGAAAACATCAGTGCTTTGGACTACAAATCTTCACTGTGTTCAAGCATATGGAAAATTCCTTGGTAACGCTTGTTGATGTCAGTAAACCGTATGTCAGACTAAGAGAGTTAGGGATACATGTTTGTCTTTCACAGCCGTCCATGGCTTCAGGCGAAACATGCTCATTTTGTGTGAAAGAAGAAGAGACAGAAGGGGAAAAAGAAGTAGCAGTAAATTACTGATAAGTGACAGAAAGAGCAGCTTATCATGTGACAGCATCAGTGAGGAATGAAGGCCTGGTGTGTGAGAGTTAACCCTTTGACACATCTCACAGTGAGGGTGAAGGTGAGTCAAACACCATGTTTAAATGAACAACTGTGGAAAGGAAGAAAGGCCAAGAGAGAAATAGGAAAGAAGGTTGCGTAGAGCAAGCCTGGATTTTTTTTTTTTTTTTTGCTCAGTTGCACTTTATGATTTTTCATGGTCATGTCTCCCCTGCCTCTTTTTTAAAATAATCGCCTGTCGGGTTTTGCAAGTCTGGCCGCCTTTCATTTTCGAGGTTTGTTTTTTAAAGGTTGCTATTATAGCCAAATGGTTTCTGTGCTTCTCTAAACACGGCAAGGCATTAGGCTGAGCTCGGGTTTCAGGGCCTGGCTCCTAATGAGAGACCCAATCACACAGAGGGAAAAGACGGATCAGTCCTGCTACAACCAGACCCAACCTGTGGTTTACCTCTTGAAACATAGCCGCACTCATTCATTCTTCATTTTTCTCCCTTCTTGTTCTTTTACTCTGTTGTTCCCTCCACCTCCTGTCATGACTTTTCTCATGTAAAACCAAGTTTGATCAAAGTTGATAGTGCAGCTGCACCATGCTGCACATATCTGTGAATAAATAGATTAACACCAGGGCCAAAATTCAGCCCAGCCATGTGGATTGCATGCATGCTGGTGGAACACTTCATCATATATCGTAGGCAGAGGGGATTTTCAACTCAGCTGCTGACAGCGACTTTGAATCAGACGTGAAAATAGGAGCAGAGTTTGTTCATGAACATACGCGCAATTAGCCGCTAATTTCAGGTTTTATCAACGCTGTGCTTCAAGTTTTTAATATCTGTTTAAAATGTAAAAGTGTTCAAGAGTGTAGAGAAGGATTTGTTTATGTAAAATTTAAATTAAAATGTGAATTAAATATAGTTAAATGAAGTTTAAAACCTTTTCTTGCATTATCTGTTTGCCCAAGGCCAGTAGACGAGTTCTGAATAAGTACAGCTCTTCCAAACAAACTTTTTTGTGACTAAAAATAAAAATTCAAGATGTATTTTAGTGATTTTTTTTCTTACATATCACTTACAGAGTTATTAGAGACAATACATATTTAGGATGTACTGTGAGGCTTATATGAGGCACTCTGTGATTGACTTTCACAGTCATAAGGCCAACAGTCCAGCCATGACTCAGACAGATTTTGAAACTTACTCCAGTTATTCTTGAATTTCTCTCCAAATTCTCCATTTCCCTCTGGATGGTGTATGTTATGGATGTAAACCCGATGCACATCATGACTAATACATTTGTCAGAATTTTCTCAGCAAAAATATTTTTGATTTTAGGTGGAATACTGTGGTAGCGACAGTATTATGCCAACTTGTGCCAACCCCATTGTTCTCCTCAACTCTTCAACCTGTGCACACAGAACTTTTCCTCATCGTCTCTGTGGAGGTTTCTCTGTTTCTGCTTTACTGAGTCACAAGGCCCTATTGGTGAGGACCAGTACAACTCCACTACAGCTGTAGCTGAAGAAAGCATCCAGTGGAAGAAGTGACAGGGAGCAGTATGCACAGAGAGTCTCATGTCCCTCCCAGACGCTCTTCTCTCTTCTTGCAGAGGGGACTATGATTTATGGAGGAGTCTCCATGTTGTAAGAACCTGAGCAGGATCACTGGTTTGTGCATGAAGAGAGGGGGAGAGAGCAGTCTCCTCTGTCCCTGGTGCTTCTCGTACACACCTATCTTAGCTCTTCTTATTTCAATTTCTGTTTATAGTTTTGACGGATTATAAAAAAGCAATGCCGGATGGATACCTTCTCTTTTCTCCCCCCTTCTGTTCTTTTCTCCTTTTTTTTTTTTCAAAGTGAGTGATTGTTAAACAGTTTATGTATTCTCTTTCTGCCTGTGTGTTTATTGGAGGTAGTGAATTAGGTTTGAAACCATCACCGGAGGATGTGTTTGAAACTTGAAAGGAAGCCCCCATAGCACAGGCCCCCTCCCTCTCTCTCATCTCCCCTACCCTCCTTCCCTCCCTCTCTCTCTCTCTTTCTCTCTCTTTTTCTTTCTCTCTCTCTCATACAAATTCAACCTCACTCTCTCTCAGCGTTGGCACAGTTGTCACACTGTGGCGCCGCTATCTGCACATTATTAGTTATTACTTTATCGGCTCCCAAAGCTGTCAGAAGACACCCTCCTGGAATATACAGCAGGCATAAGCCATCAGTCCTCATTACGCTAGACTTGTGCGCAATTTCACCCAGCTGCCGCTCACACACCCATGACAACATGCTAATGTGTATGTGTTTTTGTAGATGACAGGGCTGCACACATATGATATGAGCACACCTTTGAGGGAATGCACTCACATGTATGACTGGGGCAGGGCTAATGTGCAACATGATAAAAGCATCCACCACGGCCTTTATGTAGGCATTTGAAGAGAGCTATGGTTTGTGTTTTTCATGCTTAATGCTGCAGCTCCAAACCACCAGGAGGCAGGAAGAATATTGAAAAACCACCGCTCAGAAGAGCTCAAGACCTTTCCGACACACAGGTGTGTGGTAAAACCCCCAGAGGCCCTCGGGACTGAACAGGGCCCAGCAAGTCAGGCAGGCTGAGTTACTGCTTATCCCAGAGATAGACTTTATCACAAACGTCACATCACCTGAAAAAGAACTCCTTTTGTGTGTCTGTGTGTGTCTGTGTGTATGTGTGTGTGTGTGTGTGTGTGTAAGGGTGGTGGAGGAGTTGTAAAAACAAAAGAAATGCATCACATCAATGTAATGAAATATGTTTTGATTTAGCCCTTTCAAATTTAGCCTGAGGTGGCTGTCATAAACAGATGTACGAGTCAGGTTCTCATCATTAATGTTACTGTCAGAGTTTAAAGATTGTGCAAATCAGACCTCCTGCACCGACATGCTGTTGGATGCTTGATAACCAATCCTGATGCAAGTGACTAACCTTTCTGCCATTTGATTTGTAGCATAGTGGCCACATTAGCGCAGACAAATTCACTCGTGCTGTGTGTTTGGAATCAGCACGTGTTCTTGAGGCCTGCTGTCACTAGTCTGTGATTGTAAGAGTTTTATTAAGCACAGAATTGTTTTCCTTCTCCTCACAAAGTTTTGAGAAGCACCAGTCAAGCACAAAGCTTTACTGACGGTCAATCCGTGAGCTGGCATTCGGGTTCGGCTCAATATCAGGTTGCGTGTCTGTGTCCTTACCAATGTGTGGCTATCAGCATGGTGTCCAAAATGTGTGCTAGTTTGTTGTAGTTTTTTTTTTTTTTTTTTACACTTTGCATTCAAGCATTTAATGTTAAGTGGACACACAAGGTCTGAGAAGTAAAGACAGATGAAAAACTAAATTCAGTAACACTTTATTTGACACCTATCTCTATAACACATTATAAATATATGTATAATGCGTTATAATCATGTTATAGCACAGTATAACTGTAGTTATAAACACTCATAAATGATCATAATGCTTTATAGCAATAATCATAACATATTATAAAGCATTTTATCATGACTTATAAGGTCAGGTATTTTAATGTGTTATAACTGTTAACAACTCACTGACAATGCCCACATAGATAATGCAATGCAACTGTTGTTAACATTTACAACACATTATAATACCTGACCTTTTCAGTGCTATAACGTGATTATAACGCATTATACATACATTCATAATGCGTCATAGACTTAGGCGTCAAGTAAAGTGTTACCCTAAATTCCTTTTTATTAAGCAAGATATTGCACCAGTATGGAAAAAGGTCAAATAGTTAAAAAGTTCATGAAGTTCATGAGTTCAAACACCAACTTTAAGTCTTCCTCAATGCAGATAGGTGTTAATTTTCTAAGTTACTCATCCATTTACAGTAAAACAGATAATTGCATAGCATTCTCCAGTAATGCCCTGTCATTGACAATCAGCTATTATATTAAGCTGTCAATCAGGATAGAGATAACACAGAAGTCCACACATCAAGGGACTTTGGCTTCATCCACTTCTGCTGTGTTCATTAATTCATAGTTGTCCGACTGACAGATGATGATTCAGACTCATGTTTGATGGTTACTTCTGAATTAAGTGATTTTTCAATTTCAGCAAATGTTGATTATGGCAATACACCCAACTTTTTCTGAGTCAGTCCTGCAGAGAGACTGACTTAAAAGAAGTGGAGTAAATGGATTATACAGTCAATTTTATGTCATATTAAGTACAATATTCATGCAGCTTTTATAATGAATTTGCAAAGGACACACTTTTAAGAAGGTCATGAATAGTGACAATGGGGCATGCAAGCCTTTGAAGCTGTAGTGTCTGCAGATCCGTGGTTCCAAGAGAGACTTGTCCCTATTTGTTGACTCCTGAATTATCAAGTGAACACAGAAGTATGGATGGCCAGCAGCAACAGGAAGGATTTACTAAGTTGCTCTTGGATAGCTGAGCCTCCATACCACATAATGCTAAACACAATTATGCAAACTTTTTATTTTTTTCACTGAGAACAACGCAAAATAATGGCTTTAATATATGCCCTTACCTCCAGCGAGTATTTTATATGCAAATTAGGAGTGATTCCAGGGACGGAGAGGCGGAGTGTCTCTTGCATCCATCTTTTGTTGCCAGGCGGATTAAGGGAGATCTGTTATGGTTTGTTAACATGAGAGCTTTTGATTCGGATTGAAACGAAACCATGTGTAGAATTAGATTAAAGACAATATGCGGTGAGTGACAGTTCAGGCATGTGCTGGACTTTTACCCGCCTGTACGCCAGCTCTCACCACTGTGGTCCCATTGTTGGGCTCGGCTTCTGTTGTGAAGTGGGTTTTTGTCCTGTTTTTGTTCTGTAATGGGCTATAATAACTTATATAAATCACATTGACTGAGCTGGAGCTCCACTGTTTGGGCTTGGCATTGATGGAAGGCCTGTTTCTCCAGAGAACTGGTGAGCAGAAAGTCTCGTGTTTGCTGAGGGAAAGTTTGAAAGTCAGTGGGCTGTAGGTTTGACAGTGTTGTTTTGCTGTGAACAGAATCAGCCTGAGGTTTTCTTCTTGGGAGGAAGGTCAAATAAAAGGAGAGGAACGCTTTGATAGTGATCTACAAACTGTGTGTTAGCCCAAGACAGGTGAGGATTTGAAAAATATAAAAGGGAGCTGAGTTTGTGTGAATTTTTTAACGTGTATTTTTTTCCTTGCCTGAAGGGCTTTATTTTGATATCAAAAAAGAAAATGAGAAAAATAATGCAGGATTACAAAACCAGGCTGTTCTCATTAAAAGGGGCACCGAGACATCAACAAAGGGAGAGGACATTAATAATGCCTTCCTGGAAACTGTGCTCTAAGTGGATGTGGGTGTGTTTTTCTAACAGATCTAAGCTGAAGGTGTGTTTGTGATAATGTGTAAGGATGATAAATTAAGGAATCAGGAATTAGTGAGCACACTCAGTCTGTTCATTACCAGTCAGTGATGCTCTGTCAATAGCAGGACTCACATCGTCTTGTAAGCTTTGGGCTGTGCATTTAGTTGCACTGCTGGGAATTGTCCGTAACCCTGTTTTACATTGAAAATAGCCCAGAGGAAAAGGGGTAAGAGGAGGAAGAGGAGGAGGGGTACAAGGAGTAACCACTGATTAATTATGCACATCCCTGATTGTGACATGCTATCTGCTGCTATTAATGGGCAAGGATAATCACTCTGGATTGTAATTTCAACCCATGACTTCAAAAGTGTACTGGTTCCAACATCAATCTTTGTACCAAACCAGGCGCTTTGGAAAGGAACTTCATTCGCAACTGTTTTTGAGTCTCCAACTCAGCTCATTTTCAAGAAGTGAACTGTTCAGGAAAGTGGGGGCACAAAGGGTGGAGGGTTTCTTTAAATGGTGTCAGCCATAGACAGGCAAGTTAGAACAGGAAGCAATGATATTACTGTACGCTGCTTGAGGTTATGAAAAATAATTAGAGATCTGTGGGAGAAAAAATGTGTTTGAGGAGGCATATGAAAGTTTTCACAGCCTTCATTGTTTGAACTTTTAATTCAGCTCTAAATGAGTGCCATTATTCTCTCTCACGTGGTATTATTACTGGGAAAAATATAGGAGAGTTGGTGAAAAATATCACATTGAAATGTTTAATATGAGTTAATGAGAAAATAACACTCACCAGCTGATTTTGGGGTGTTTTCATGACTGCCACAGAGCCAATTCAGGTGAAGCATTTACTGTGAAATGTGGTTCTTTGAATGCAAACGTCTGTATTGTGTCATTTGTGTTATAACTCTGCCTATTAAAGGGAGAATACAGAGAAGATAAATGGAGGGTTATTCCCAGTTTTATTCAATTTCAGCACCTTTTTTTCATTACAATCTCAAACCTTATAAAAAAACAAAACAAAGTGAAATTCAGCCCAACTTTTTTTTCCCCTTTTCTCCTAAAGCTTCATGGCAGTTTGTCTAAAAGCTGAAATGAAACGAAGAACGTAATTAGAGGGAAGGAAAACTTTTCAGGGGAATTTCAGGATGCCGAGCAATCAGGACCTTAAAAGCAGCTTTTGGTCCCCCATCAGAGAGTCTCCTACCCAGCCACAGACAGTACACAGAGAGTAAAGGACCCCTTTCTGCAGAGACACACAGCATCTTACTGTTTTTATTCCACCGTCTATGGGTGCGCTTTGCTGCTGTCACACCTCCCTTACATTAACCTCGCTGTGTGGCTTCCAGATCCAAGAGGGAAACCACAATATAAAGGCTTCCCCCTGCTGCAAAGACAGGAAGAGAGCTTGGTGGTGAGTGGTTTGGGTGGTGGGTGATGGTACAAAAAAAAGTAATAGAAAAAGAAGAAGAGGAGGGAAGACCAGGTGTGAGAAATGGAGAGACTGGGTGAGAGAAATGCATGAAAAATAGCATGAAAAAGTCTGTCCTTTGGTTCTTTCAGCCCCATTGGCGAGGCTAAACAAACAGCAAATGCTTTGGAGAGACACATTAACTGTAACTGCCCTTGATCTGGCAGTGTTTAGAGTGCTGTCGGCATGGCTAATAAACACTTCATTTAGTTTTAATGGTGCCGGCGCCTCTCCGCAGCCTTCAAAAATACCCTTTATTTGGGTCATTTACGGCTCTTCCTCGAGGAGCACCCGAGGGACGGCAGATCCAGTCCACAGCTCTGTCTGCTGGAGCAATCCAGGCCTGGGGAAAATTAATAGGGCTATCTTGGAAAAATAAATAAGTGATGGGCTTTACCCCTGACAAACAGCCCTGAGAGCTTATTAAGGCAAAGTGAATGGAGACAGGGTGGCAGAAAAAGAGATTTTAATATGAATTTTGCCCCTTTTAATGCCGGGCCAGGCTTCTTCAGTTTCATCTTTTCACTCATTCTTCCTTTATTCTATTTCCTCGTGCACACTCTCCTCTCTACTTCTTCTTCTTCTTCGCTCTGCCTCTGTGTTCCTCCTCTACAGTAATTGTAAACACAGCAATTATGGATTGTGTGAGACTTAATTATAGCTTGTGCAGAGCCCTGGGGGAGCTCTGGCGGAATGCTGCGGCTGATAAAAACTCCAGCTCATCAGCACCTCTCCAATGGTGGTGAGCCCCAGCGAGAGTGGACCAAAGGGAACCGCTCCCCGAGGGCCCTCCCAGCCCAAGGACCAATTAGTATTAGGCGGGAATTAATCTTAACGGGACACAGGCACTCAAACAGGTCCTCCCAAGGTGAGGGGGAATTAATGTTGTTGCCTTATTGGTTATTGCTGCTGTTGTCTTTAGACTTGCTTCCAATCAGCACATGGGCTTATGCGTCTCTATAGACCAGCTCGACCTGTAGTTGACATGTGTTCTTCTGCATGCGTTGTATGAATGAAGCTCTTTGATTGAAGAGCAGGAAAATCAAACGGGGAAGAGAAAATGTGCCATCTCATACGCAGCATTTGGTCCAGAATTTGCATACTGCACGTTTATCTACCTTTTATGGCAGGGCTTCACAAAGTCCGTTTGAGGGGGGAGGTTATTTACTGCAACAACATATAAATCTTTGTAACTGCGTCTTGTATTAAGACATTCAAAGCTCAGCCCTCCCATCAAGAGGGGGCTCATATAGTGATCTATGCCCAGTTTGAGTATTGATTTCTTGGGAGCATGGCTCCATTAAGGTCCTGCCCGGGGGTGTGGAGGGGTCAGTAGGGGAAGTTGTGGGCTGCCGTGACCCCAGCTGCAGTTTACAATCGATTAACTCTGACTGGGAAGGGAGAAAGTCCTGGGGAAGTAGGCACAGGGCCCCACACGCGATTAGGCTACATTAGCCCTCTGGTCAGAGCTGTTCCAGAGGTTGCAGTAAGTTAATTAGCACTTTCTTATGATATCAGTGATGACAGGGGTGAAGCAGCTAGCATTGATTCGGCTTTACTCCATTTCAGCCTTGGAGACCAACCACCACAGCACCGGATACTGCCAACTGCCTCCTTTGTACTCATCAAGTACAACATGCACGTCACTACCAGGAAACGATTTGTAAACGCTAACCTGTTATAACTGCTACGCTCAAACTTACTAGTAGTGTTAGTCTTGAAATTCAATAACATGTGCATGTTTTTTGAATCACACCGATCCAGAAAGGAATAATACTCACATATCACAAAAGAGTGTTTTCACTTCCTTCTTTAAAACTAATGATCATAAACCTCAAAAGGCTGATAGATAGACTGCTCATAGCAGATCCGATTCAGACAGAGGGATCCACCTCTCCTAAAGACAAAATTAAAACAGCCTGCACTCATTTCTTATTTCTCTAATTAAAGTGTGAAGGTGTTTGAAGCTTATTGTCTTTGTTACCCTCGCTTATGAACATCTCCATGTCTGGTTGTGTCTCTAAAGTAATCCCTTTGTTGTTTGCCTGCCATTTTCTTTGTTTTACCTCCTGCTCCGTGCTTGTCACTCTTCTTTATTTCTCTATCTTTCTTTCTCTTCGAGCGTCATAATTCTCTTTCCTCAGCTAGTCTTACAGTACTCTCTTTGTTCAATGAAAGGTTTGTCAATGAATTGTTCAAACTCTTTGTTCTTTCTCTTTTATAGTACTCTGCTCTCAATATTGTTGGTTTTACCAGCAGCTAAACTGCATTACACCTTCTCTCGCTCTGTGTCTCTGTATCGCTCCATCTCTCCGCCTGTCTGTTTTTGCTCGGGGCCCAGCCTGGCAAGTGAACAGCGACAGATGAAGCACCTTGTCTGTCAGCTGTGTTGGAGGGAATTAATCACAATTCAGTAAGTGCTCTGATGAGGATTCAAAGATGCTTGTTAGAGATAGAGCCGTCAGGTGTGTCTGATTCGTCATGCACTGACAGCAGCCTTGGGCGGGATACCAAGCCAGGTATTAAGGCCTGTTCAGGGCCCAGTCCTGCCCTAGGGTGCTGGTGATCACGAGTGCAAATGACCCAACAACCCACCGAGTGTGGGTTTGAGTAAAGATGTGGTCGGTGGTTTGAACAGTTTTACTTTTTGAACTCGTGGGAATGTCCATCAAAAAGTACCTGGTCGTGTTGGAGTGCAGTGTGTCCTCCAGTTTTGAGAATTATACGTTTTTAAGATATTATATGCTGGGTGTCCTTGAATTTTTAAGATCCTTTAGTCCATCATAAGCGAATTTCATTCTTCTGTAATCATATTTGCAGTCAGCACTCTCAAGCAAAAAGGTTTCAGTCAAACAAAAGTCAAAACCAGAGCTTCTTTGTCATGTTGCCAGTGGATAAGATTAACTCAAATTAATCTGAGAGGTGTGTGTGATCATACATGATGTTTTCCCAGACATTCACACATGTAGAGCAGTGTTTATGTTGTCACTGAGTGTCACTGAGAAACAGACAGGCTCTAAACGGTTGAACTCCAATGCATATTAGCAGCTACATGTGGCCATGTCTTCACACGCCAAGGGAGTGCCTGTGCCTCATTTGAAGGCCCAGAATGTATGTTATGGCTTTGTGACAAATCTCTGACATGACACACTAATCTGATAAGAGCCCAACCCTGAGGCCAGAGAGGGCCAGTGGGACAAAAGAACAGGTTGAAAAATAATAAATATCTTTAAAATGTTACAAATTATAAGTGCTCTGCCATTGAGGGAGTCGATGTGATGTGCTCTCTGTGTCTGCGCCCGGTTACACATTCCTCAGGGTAATTTACAACATGGCTCCAAGCAGCTTGTTTAATTTCAGAGCCCAAATGAAAGCGTTTGCGGCTTATTGGCATATTTTTCTTGTTAAGCAATGTTTAAGGTAGAGATAGACAGAGCTGTAATTGCAGGTTTGACTGAGAGTAGGAGTCGAGTTAGCAGACATCAACACTGCCTTGGGAGGAGAATGAGAATAAAAAGATAATGCTGCAGATAAAGCGTGAGAGAGGTATGTCATCTGCTTGACTATTTCAACTGTTGGGGGACTCACACGGGTCCTGCTGAAGATGCAAAGTAGATTCAGAGTACGACGGGAAAACATTTTGAGCGTAATATAAACAACAAAGCAAAAAAAAGTAACTGGGACAGAAATTAAGAATGAGGACACATCAGCCTGTAATAGCGGTAGAATAACAAACACAAGCCAAAATTAGTCTCTCACAATAAACTGACAGGGGTATAAAAACAAGCCTGTGTGCATGATGTGAGATTATAATGAGGCATTGATTGTTTGTCCTCAATTTCCATTTCAGTTCTCTCTCAAATTGAAGGCAGACACTTGTAAACAGCGATACCTATGTCTTTGCTGTACTCATTAGCTTTTCTTTTCATTTTACCCCACAGATTTTCAAGCTGGAGGTTCTAAATGAGAGCGCAGTGTCACTTCCTGTTTGTGGGAGCGCTTCCTGTTTTCCTGTCAGTGTTCTGGTTGTCTTGTTTCCGAGGTGGTGTTTATCGCCTGGTTTGCAACCATCTGAATGTTGCAGCCGGGGGTCCTCTGGGATGTTTGTTTGTGCTGTCTTTTTATTGCACCATTTTTTAACTGCCATTGTGGCAAGACAGGAATGTGCCATTGCTTGTTGTTGGCTGCTGGAGTGAGAAAGCCCAATTACGTTGGGTCCCACTGCCTTGGTTGTAGTTGTACAGTAGGCTGGTGTGTGTGTTTGCGTGCATTCGCTTGTTGGGGTTGTTCTGCCGAGCAGCTGTCCTGGGCCCTACTGGCAGTGATGGCATGGGATGGTTACGACGGCAGTGGTGACAGCGACGGCGAGGAGGAGGAGGAGGACAGAGGAAGTTGACAGGCTTATAAGGGACTCCTCATGTGCTGTGTGCTGCCACCTTGGTTGTGCTCAGCAGCCAGCTCCCACTGTCTGTCTCTACCACCACTTTTAACCACCGTCTGATGTTGTAAATTCTTGTATGTGACGCTGCGACTGAAGTCATATGCATCGCCCCCAGTTTACACAGTATGTGTGGCCAATTAGAGCTGGGGTTATGAGGCTGATGAACGGATTATAGTCTATTATTCCTCCTTCCCTAATGTTGACCATTAAGTGCTGTGTCATTAGTTACTTTACCAACTGTGGTGGCAGCACAGGAAGGCACACAGTCTGTCACACACATTTCTCTGCGGGTACATGGCATGGGAAGCAGGAATGTGCCTGCAAGACTGTGACAGAATTCTGGGGAGTTTTAAAACCAGAAACCACATAATATGGTTGCCATCTAATTAAAAGAAAATAGCTAGAACATCTATTTAGTTTAAAACCGGCTTCTTACATTTTAAAATAAACATTGTTGAATAGTTTATAAAGCATGGAGTGATGAAATTTGCCTAGGATTGTAAAAACTCAGTACTTAAAAAGAAAAATAAACCCACGAACTGTGATTTTTCTGACATTGCCGCTGAAATATACACAGAAGTCCTCTTTGCATGATTCCTCACCTGTGTTGTTTCGACTGTTGTGTGTGTGACACCGCACTGACTTGCCGTCTGTCTGCCTCATATCCAGTGTGGCAGCGTAGTGAGCGGTGTCTAATGGAGCCTCTGATGAATAATGAGTCCATACACTGGTAATGTTCTGTGCCGAGTAACGGCTGCATTGGTTTCTGTCCTGTTAACTCTGCTGGTGTAAGATTGATTGTGGTGTGCTCCGCAGTCATACAAAGACACTTCATTGCTCGGCAATGAAAATAAAGCTCCTCGCGCTGAAATGAAGAGCAATGGCAGTAGGCCAATGGAGGCAGACCAGCGCCGGGCCTGGAAACAACCACAGCCCTGCATCACCACGATGAGTGAGTGACACACCATGAAATAGGTACTGCTCCAATAAGACTTATTTGTTTACAAGTTTCTTCCTGCTAATTGAGGGATGGCAGAGTTTATTTTTGCCTTAGTCTGGATGAACCGTAGTCGCCCCGATTAGGCCTCTCACTGTACTTAGAAGATCCTCCACCAAGACTCTCCTTCAAATTACACTTGACACTGTGAAGAAACATCTAATAGAAGTGTGTAATGGGCTCTGATGACAAACTACACGGTTGGAAGACCATGTAATCTCCTCGCAATTAATTAAAGCGCGTCCTGTGTGTGTGTGTGTGTATGATCGGTTTTATTTTTTCTCACACCCTTTCACTCACACCCAGCCTAACCAGATGCCACCAAATAACTGAAATAACGTTGGCTGTCAACAGTAAAAAATGAAGACCCATACCCTAACAAAGAAAGGTACTTAGAGCTGGCAGAGGGAGGCAGATGCAGGGTTATTTATGCTCCACTGCTTCTCAGTGTCCCGGTAAGGGTCCTCCACAGCTCAACATCTGTACCTCCACCCGCCTAATTACCCACAACACCCCTGCCCAACCGCTTCCTAGTCTGTCACCATCTCAAAGCTCGGAGGAGAGGTGCAGAGAAAAGAGCAGGTGAGAGGAGAGTGTTACCCCTTGCCAGTTTTCATCGTACAACCGCACATTGTGATACTGAATTATTTCAACCACTATATCATTAACCTCATAATATTTTTTTCCCCGTGTTTTAATGTCTCAGTTTTATCTATTTGACCTTGATATTACTTTCTGGTTAGAACAGAAGACATCCATTCTCTCTCTCCTGCTGCATGAGCCCTCGTCCACATTGTTTTGACACTTAACTTTTGTTATTTATCTGTTTATTTATTTCCCACCACCGTATTGATTCAAAGACAGAGAACAATTAGGCCCACTTTGAGCGTAATTCCCCCGTCTTCACTTCTTTTTGTAAGTAAATGAGAAATTTGCCATGCTTTTATGTAAGTTTTGATGGGAGCCATCAGTTTGGAGTTGCTTGTGCCATTGATTTGATTAAAGGCATTACGCATTGTCTAATGAGTTTTACACATGGCTGAGTGGTGAATAATCACCCAGTGATTTCTGACCCAGAACTCTTCTTCACACCCCCGCCTTCGCTCATTTTTCTCACTTTCTCCCTTTCACACTCTCTTGAAGCCGAGGACCAGACACTCGCTAGTTCACAGAAGAGGTAACGGAAATCAATTGAGACTGTGATTTGAAGAGGGTTTTTTCCCTCTTTTTTCCCCCACTCTCAAGTCAAATTGATTTCTGCACTTGTTTTGCTTTAATAATCATTTTGGGTAAGTGTTTAGTAAATGTGCGGGGAAAGAATATGAATAATAGATGTCAAGCCTTTTTTGCGTGAGATCGGCTTTGAAAACTATAAATTTTACCCGGCCACAAATTGTCTGGCAATTAAAGCGTATTGTGTATAATAAGCAGTGTCTCTATTGGGTGTTAAGCTTTATCGAGCCTGTCTGGAGATGGAACTCATACCTGCTGCTCTGTGAATTGCAGCACATAAAAGATGGACTGAATATGTTCCCCGGGAATATTGCCCTCTCCAAAAGACCAATCCGTCTTGCTTAGGGAGGCAATCTTAGGTGCGGTAGATAAACTAATATTTGTGTATAACCTCAGTCAGACAATACAAATGATCGGATGATTTTTCATCTCCTTATGCATACAGGGAAATATGAAAAATTGAGGTTTAGGAATATTTGCGGGGTCTGCAAGGCGGCTGGCTGGGCCGCTGAGTGCCCTGGGCCACGCTCTTCACCAACGACTGCTGAGTGAAGAGTGATGAGAATATTATACCCGTCTGTTTCCCGTCACTCCCCATCCTCCCCTCCCACCTTCTTCATTCTCTCCTCTCACCACACTAATTCACACGGCCACAAGATGGAGGGCAAGGGAGTGAGCAGAGTAGAATGAGAGAGACACACAGGACGCCCGTTTGGTCCGCCGTCCTCGACTTTTGCCCTTTGTCCGACACCTGTGATATACAATCATGCTGACACAGTCCTCCTCGTCTCTCTTTCACCTCTTCATTGTACCCTTAGCCTAAACCAGCAACCCTTGTGCCACTACCGGCTCCTATCAAACTGTCCTCTTCCTCTGACCTTTGGCTCTCACTGCTAAAATAACCTCTCATTGGTTTATTTGGCTGGTGTTACTAAGCCTGAGCCTTCGTCCCGTTGGGGCACTGGTGGCAGATGGAGGCATGGTGACATCCCAAATGTTGAAGTTTCATCATAAATCTTGTGTGGGGAGGCTAAGTGAAGACATGTTTGCTTTTTTCTAATTCTTAGACGGCATCAGTTACCATATTTTTCAGGCAGTGAGGCGCACAGGATTATACGGCGCATTAAGCATTGATTGGTTTATTGTTGCTAGCATGTACTCCGGGCTCCCTTACATGAATGCACTTCTAGTTTAGAAATTACAGTCAGGCAGTGTTGTAGACTAGCCAGGGGTCCTGTTATGGGGCCGATCAGGTAGCGACACAGCGTACCATAATGCTCCAAATATCCATTGAGTGGAACGACTTTGTTGCTTACCAAAGTCGTACTTACACATCTCGACAGATTTTTGTGCGCACTGTACCACATAAAAGCGCTGGATTATAAGGAGCACTGTCAATTTTAAGGATTTTAAGTGCGCCTTATAGTCCGAAAAATGCGGTAACTTTCAACCAAAATTAACTTTGCTTTACATAAAAAGATAAATTAATAAAATTACTTTTGATAACAAGTCTCAATAGTGTGTTTTGATCAGCTGTTTGGTCAGGGTGCAGTATGTGTTTTACCAGCATCAGTCATAAAAAAGGGCATGTTTTTCCTACAAGACCGAGTGCATTTGGTTCCCTTCAAATATAAAAGCCTCGCGTCCCCCTGCCTTGAGAAAAACTGCTGAATCCCACAGAATCCAGCCGTCAAGTGCAATTCCCCTCACCAACACCCCCTGACATGAAGATGGTGACATTTACCCCCACACTCCCTTCCCCTCCTCCTCAGGTTTGAGTGAGTTTTTTTTATTTTTAGTTTATTGCGTCGCCTCACGCCAAAGCCTCCATGTTTTCCCTTGAAAACCTTTCTGTTTGCTCTCGATATTTCTGTATTATCTCCTTTTGCCCTCTGCTTTTCAATATGACTATTTTTCTCCCTCTTTTTTATTTCATTTTCTCCTTCCCTCCCTGTCTTTGCTTCGCCCGCCGTACCCCTCTCCCATCCTCTCTCCCTCTCTATTTTAACGCCACTACAGTGAAGAACTTCTCCCCTCCCCTGTTCATGATAAATCAGGGGGGGTCTGAGCGGCGGCACTCGGTCAGAGGCATCAGTCGTGAGGCTGATGAGATAAGCGGTGCTCATCTCCTGGCCCTGTATGGAGATTTATTGGGCTGGGATGAGCAACAAGCTAGCCATCACTCTCAGCCAAATAGACTCCCCGCCTGCATGTGTTTATTCTTATTGCACTGCCACGACCACTGCCGCTGTCAGGGGTGGAGTAGCCCCCGGAGGCCTGCTCTGTGGTAGAGGAAGCCTATTCCTGCTCTCTGGATCATTACTTTCTATTAGATCAAGAAAACAAGCCTCCACATTGGGGCTCAGAGTGACACTGATGGCCCAATTTTTCTCTATCTCTGAGGACCACATAGGCATATCTAAAATAAGGTTATTGTTTATATTGGGTCTTCATATCTAAGTGTCAGCATTGTAGTCTTCCTTTTGTAAATTTGCCAGATCCTCTTTTGGTGTACAAAGAGGGTCCTATTCAAGTCCTAGATGTGTTTGGGGGCATTCAGGAACAAATCAATGTTTTCTTTTTGCATACATGCCATGCATCTTTAATGATGTGTTTTCTTAACACGGTTTCAGCACATCTCATTATTGTACAGCT
Source organism: Xyrichtys novacula (assembly GCA_962446985.1). Lineage (NCBI taxonomy): Eukaryota > Metazoa > Chordata > Actinopteri > Labriformes > Labridae > Xyrichtys > Xyrichtys novacula. The sequence continues at coordinate 20,294,696 of OY660864.1, read as the reverse complement.
AATATCTTGCAACTTTCACCTGTGACCGTAGTGTCCCCTCCTCAGCTGAAGTCACACAGTTTCATTCTAACTTCTTCTGTCCAGCTGCTGATGACAGCATTAATTCCAGGCAACCAGCAGGCTAGCACATTAACTGTGGCCAGACTGGTGTCAGAGAGCTGCAGGCCAGGATGTGCACATCCAGCACCCACATGTCCCTCCACTTCCCTCATAGTCTCTCAAAAACACACACTGCACTCTCCAAACAGGTTCTCCACAAATTGCTTTTACCCTTCTCACCCCGTTGAGTGTACACCCTCACGCACGCTCACTTGCGCACACAAACTTAGGCCCATGCAGGGTAGTGGGGGTTAGTTTTTCACCACTCAGGTTATATTTAATCATGGCTGGCGGATGAGGAGGCTTTTCTCTTTATGAAAGGTATTAGAGCAGCACTGTGTTTTCACTCAGCTTTACACTCTGCCCCCTTGCTTTTCTTCCCCTGACCTCTGTTACCGTGTGCCATGGAGGAATTTGATAAAGTGACACCGGTCCCTGCTATCCCTGCCTCTCTCTCTCTCTCTCTCTCTCTCTCTCTCTCCCTCTCCCATCTCTGTCTCAGATTCTAATAGTGCGCCTGGCAGGTCTGGACTGCCTCTCATCTCATCAGTGGGGTCACACCTTTGGGCTGCCCTCACTCTTTCCCTCAGCACTTGCCCTGTCATTTATTTTGCTTGCGAAATGGCCTGCGAACTGGCAGGTCTGATTCAATCTCCTACATCCTTAGACGGATGTACCGGACAGAGCCACTGCCTTCTGGTGAGGGGGCAGGGTTTAACAGGAGGAACATTGGTCCCCCCCTCTCCCCGTGTTGAAACTTCCTGCTCCCCCATCCCTTCTCTCTTCCCCTTACTGATCCTAAAACCTTCAGGGAGGGTTTTCTTGCGCCATACATCGTTAAAACACACTTTCGTTAGCCCAGGAATCGCACTCTGACAGAATACTCTATCATTCAACTTCCCCTCTTCATTCATATGTGGCTCACCCCAACCATGGTTGATCTGTACTACTTCTACTCAGGGGCTCAATTCTCTTTGATCTAACTAAAGTTACAGAGGAAAAGTGAGAAGCATTGGGAAAGCTCTGGCAGGGGGGTTTACATGCCCTTTCAACACTTTGAGAAGCAGGGGATGCTCTCCATTCTGCTTCATGTTGTACCCTGGGACTCTCCCCACTTCACTAGCATGCATCAGCAGACACTTGGTCATTAGGTAGATTGACAGTGATTGTCTGGCCTGCAGAACTGAGGCAGCCTCCTCTTCGCTCAGATGCCTGCTTTGAAATGCACACATATAGATTTTGTGTGGGTGAACAGAATTAACAGAAAACGTTACAAGCAAAGGTAATCGATAATGGTGTGAAAGATGCGGCAGACAGTGTGGAAATCACATTTTGGACAGGTTCCTACTCCATAATTGATTGGGTGTAGCTTTAAGCTGCCACTGTTTTTTTTTTTCTTATGTAACTTTAGGGCTGAGGGTCAGTGTACCACTGCTTACACCTCCAGCACTGAAGACGCTGTACTCCAGATGATGCTGTGCACATTAAGACAGGGATCATCAGATCTTGGTCAGAGGTTTGTTTCATTTTCATCAGTCAGACTTTGATTTTGAACTCATTGTCACTAAAGGAGGCAGTGTTAGTTAGACACGCTTCAGAATATAATCCCTCTCCTGCTAGTTCTGAAACCAACAAGAATTTTTGCCGCCCAGGAAAAGTCAGTAATAAATTCCTTTTTGTCACCAGAGATTTAAACTTGACCTGGCTTTGTCCTCATATTGCTGCATTAGCTTCTTTTCCTTTCTTTCGGTTGTGTCCTTCTGTATGTGCACATTCGGTGTGGACAAGAATCTTGAGGCGGTCGGGGACTCTTCTCTATTATTCATCAGTGGTAATGAGTGAAAGGAGCTAGTAACATCTGTGGACTTATTGATCCTATCCTTTGGTTTCGTGCCTCACCTCCGGTGGGGGAGGAGAGAAGGAGGTGGGCTCACCCCAGACGCACACCTCTTCTCTGGAGCCTGGGGAATGTGCCCAGCCCTCTGTTTTTCTGCCCTTGCTGGCTGGCCACCTGGCACTGAGACATTAGTGCCTCATTATGTTGGAGTGGAGAGCCCCTTCTTGCCGTGGTAAGGAGACGGACTGAAGTGTCAGAGCATCTGTGAAGGCAAAGGATCTGTCTCCTGTTCTCTGTGCTTACATTGACTGAGGGTGATTTTCATACGTGTAAATAAATGCCATCATCTAAATTGACACTGCCTTCAACCCTTAAAAGTGTGCATTTTGGATGTGGTGAAAAAATAAGCACAATGTCAAATTCTATATTCCAATTCACATGACACTCCCGTTGAATGCCGGGAATTTTAGAAATTGTCCGAAGAATAAAATCTTGCTGTGTAAATCTTTTATGAAGGATGTGTAAAGACCATTAGGCAATAACCCTCAGCTGGCCTGTTGACCGTGCATTATATCTGAACCTTGCAGAGGCGTCTCTTTCTCTCACTCTGTATGCCCATGTATACCCCCTCCACACCCATTTTACTGCCTTAGTGCACAGATGCAAGTGGTCCAAATTAGGCCGGCCCCCTTTTAATACCACAGAGAGGGGAGAAGCAGCCATTATGAATTATCCTTAATTACAGCCATTTCCTAAACTAATAAAGCTGCTAAATCTTTACTGCAAAGGTTAGTTTACCCAGCATGCAGAAAAACCACTACATCATGTGTGTGAGTCTGTGCCTCCGTCTGTGTGTGTGTGTGTTTATGCGCACGCACATCTAGGTGTGCGGGCTCATGCATCCAAGCGTACATGCTGGTGATTGGTGTGTGTTTGTGTGTGCGTGTGTGTATGTGTGTGGGCACAGGAGAGTTGGCGAGCTGGCTGGCGGCACCCATAGTCCCATTAATTTCACATGGGCTCCCTATCACCAGCCACAGATGCCTATAGACACGTAAATGAGTCTCAAGCGAGCGGTGGGCCGCCTCAGCCAGCCAGCTCGGGCCTAATGGGCTGGAAAGCCAGCGTATGTGACGGCAGGAGATGAGGGCCTTATTTACACTGGCAGACATTAGTGGATGGACGCTGATTCACTGATTAACACGTCAGGCGCTCTCACATCCCCCTTCCTCATGCCTGCAGCAGTTCCCTTCAACCCTTTCCTCTCTCCCTTCAAACCTCCACGCTCGTAGCTAAACCAACAAAGGTAAACGTACAAAAATGCAAACTCACAATATCCTTTTTCACTTTTTTCCTCTCTTTCTCCTCTTCCAACTTCTTCCACCATTCACATATCCATATTGAAAGATAATACTCAGAATAAGACACACATACTCAACCCAGTGCTGGAAATGTGTGGTGGCAGGTTCCTAAGAGAGGGGAAGCCATCTGTGAATGATAGCTCCTGTGGAAAGATAATGTTTCTCATGCAGCGCTGAGTGAGGCGCTGATGGAGGGAGATGACTTTTTGAATGGTTAAGTGGGTAAACGTTAGATCGCGGCTGCGGCGCTCTCATTCGCCTCACCCATCATCAATCCCTCCCTCTTTGCCCCGCTCCGCTTTTCTCCCTCTTCCCGTCTACTAGATTGTTTATTGAAAAGGCACGAGGAGGCCGCAGATAAGAGAGGCAAGGCTAATGCCGTGATTTGTGTCAGTCACGCTGTACAATTTGTTACAATCGCTACACTTATCACAATATAATATGTTTATTCTGGTCAATTAAGTGGCGCAGGAAGGCTCCTGCATTTGAAGTGTCACATGCAAGATGGGACAGGGTGAGGCCGATCAAAGGAAATGGAACTAATCTAATTGTACAGCATCTCACGCTGCTGCCACCTCCATGGCCATTGCCACTGCCAGCCAGGGAATAAACCAAGGCATTTTGGGAGAACAGTGGGGACATCTATACCGGTGCGAGAGGACAGTGACAGCCAGGAAGTGTTTTGCTTGACTGGGACATGTATATGCATAAAAATCTTTTGCATAAAAATCTTAAGTTGTTTTTATTGTATCCAAAATGCAGCCTTATCTGTTACTGTTGAGTGCTTAGGTTACCATATTTAACTTGAATATACACAGACACAATATGCAAAAATATAGGAGTATACTCACCTTACATAAACGTGTTTTCACAAAAATAGGAAGGCCTGCTGTTTACTGTACGTATTAACACACTCAAATATTGGTTATGACACATGCACAAACTCAAAGATAATTTGATCACACAAATGGATGATTATGACAGAAATGCAAACAAGGAATATGTGCAAATGATCACACTGTTACGTAGATCTGCATAGTTGTGCAAATAGAATTAGACACAATCATTCAGAGGAGGCTTTGATCAGGTGTGTTATTAGTTCTGTACACAATGAAAATACTTTGGTAAACACGCAGACACACGCAGAATAAAACTGATACTTCAGCACACATTTTGCCCTGCAGCTGCCTGCACACACACACACACACACCCTGACATGGTCAAGCACAGAGAAGATCCCAAAAGAGTCCAAGTATACATAAAAGCAGGCCAGGCAGTGTAGGCAGGTTGTGTAGCGGACCAGTGCTTTCATCGATCTGAGAGGGTTCATTAGGTAAGTGCTGACATCACAGATTGATGTCTCTTTAAACCAGTGCCTGCCGAGGAGCTGACAAGGAAAATCAGCACTATTGACTTCCTTAGTGGTGTATGTGTGTGAGTGTGTGTGTGTGTGTGTGTGTGTGTGCGTGTGCGTGTGTGTCCCTTTGCAACATATTAGTGTGTGAACATACATGCCACCGATAAAATGAACATGTGTGTTGCAGCATTTGGCACACAGGTGTGTTACTTTTGTGGGTGTAGGTTTCCCTTGACACCACACAAAATACCCTTGTCTTTGATGGGCTCCTCGGGTGTAGGTGTTCAGTAATGTTGCTAGTTATACACTCAGCCATGCGGATAAGGAGCCTGTCAGCCTGTTTCTGCCTTCACGCCACCATCCATCCATCTCCCCAACCAGAGTAGGGAAGAGATGAAGCAGAAAATGGCGAAGAGGAGTGAAGGAAAGAACATAGAGTGGAGGAGATGGACTGGATAACATATCCCTCGATCTATAATTCATCAGCACATTTAGGAACACTTAAATTCATTATTATGTTATGGAAGTTTCTCACTCATCTAGAATCCAGACGGATCCTATCCAGGGGGAGGGGAGCTTCTTACATTTCATATGAAGTCCTAAAGTTCATGAATTCAAATTTAGGGGAGAAGACCTGAATTTTAATGCTCTCTGCAGAAAAAGAGTTTGAAAGTTGTCTGTGTAAATGACCCCCGTTCCCTCACCCTGTACTTGTCGATTGATTTGAGATGTCGTTTGTATCTGATGTGTTTCTCTAATTAAGATCAGGGGGAGAATCATTGGCATTGAGCGTCTCCACACGCCCATCGATTGGAAAGGGGAGGGAGTCAGTGTGTGAGGATAGTGTAGATAGAAGCGACAGGAGTCGAACTGGTTGATGTCACCACAGCAACAACAGTGTCCCTCGCTTCACTCGTACACTTTCAGATAACTTAAGGTTTATATCACATGATGGAGCAGGAGACCTTTTTTTTAAAACAGCTGGTGGAGAAGCGTTCATTTTTAAAGCACCTCTGATCTTCTAATTATCACCTCACTTCTGGCTCCCGCCTCATACCCATCAATTTTCATGTTTTACCTTTGATAAGCAATTTTTGTGCCTGCTGATCTGCATCTGTTGCAGTCCAAAACAAAGTAGTCAATACTTTGCAATAAATTCAACCTGAGCATTGACATCTGGAGATCAACAGCACATACTCACAGTCTTGAACCGATTGTATTACAATAAACATTACCTCCGCTGAAACACTATGGCACCACATCTTGCAGCTTTAAATGAGCAATTGATCCACTCCCTTAGAACATGAACAGGGTGTCTTCATGTCCATTTGCAATGTCCTTAAGCAATCTATAGTCCAGGAGAAAGAGGCAAATTGGCTTTAATCCATCAATATTCACTATAGGGTGTTTTCAGAAAGAAGGAAAAAACACTGAACGGTTTAGAAAGTTTGCCAGCACTTTATTTTAGCCTGAGCTGAGCATAATGCAAAGTAAGTGTTTGGATGGTGGAATGAGCAGAACCCAAGGCATGAAGCCCTTCCAGGCCACCTCCACCGGAGGCACATCCCCATTGGCTGCCTCCTGGAGATTAAAGAGAATAATTGCCAGCTGATTGGCTGTTAAATTTTTTATGGACCTTTGATGCACAGGGTGTTTGTATTACCTCTATCAGCAGGCATAATAATGGGATAGAGTTTGACACACTTTAGTAAAACAGGCTTTATTTTTTTCTCGGAGAAGAGGAGCTGCTCTGCCTCACCTCAACAGAGAGACTATCTGTGGAGGGGTGTCAGTACTCTGAGGAAGTGAACAAAATGATGCATGTTATTCTGGGTCTTCTGTCTTTACATAATTGAAGTAAAGATCATGATGGCTGTATGAATATGCCACAATATTAGTCCAAATAAAAAATAATAATTTTAATGCTTTAGTGATTTTCCTGATTACTGTTTTTAAATATTTCAAAGTGATCAAATCTCACTGTTTGTCGTGTATTTCAATTAAAAAAACAAAGATTCAAATTGCACTGTTGTATTAGGTGAGCAACCTTTTCAGCAAAACCCCAAACTTTGCTTTTTCAGTAGTTTGAGTGACCACTGTTTTCCAGTATTTTGTTAGGTATGTATTTTTCTAATGGGATCCAGTAAAAGGTAGATTCCTGTTCTCAGAGGACTTATTTATCTCCTCTCAGTTTGATTCATTTCTGATGTTGGATATTCTTTGGCTCCAGCATAAACAGTGTTTTACCACCTCTCTGAAAGCAGTCTGAGAGCTAGCTTACAGGGACAGCTGCAGTTGACAGTCCCATGTTCATACCTCTGCCTGGTGACACTAATCTCCTCCTGTAGGTGACCTACCTCCTCATGCCCAATCTGTCTGTGTGAAGGTGTGTGTGTGTGTGTGTGTGTGTGTGTGTGTGTGTGTGTGTGTGTGTGTGTGTGTGTGTGTGTGTGTGTGTGTGTGTGTGTGTGTGTGTGTGTGTGTGTTTGTGATGGTTGCAGTGCATGTCTCCTCTGTGGTTCCGCTTCGGAGGTCCAGGAACGGTGAGCTTCTCATGGTTGTCACTTTGAGGTTGGAGAGCAATCATTTCCTTGGACAACAGTCCCATCCTCATCCCTGCTTCCCGCCCGCTCGGATTAGTTCCTCTCGCCAAGAAGATTTGCATCCAAAATATTTTCTCCTTATTTATTTTCTCTCTCTTTTTTTGCCGCTTTGCTTTATTTACATCCTCTACTATCTGTGTTCCTTTTTCCTCATCCCGTCTCTGTTTCCTCCTCCTTGTTTTCCCCTGGACGCTGTAGAGCATTTTATTACAATTGTCAGAAAGAGTAACAATTCTATTGTGGGGTGATTACGACAGGGTATTTTACCCACAGATCACCAGAGCAATTAAAATCTGTAAATAAGGCTACCCATGATGCTTCAGTCCAAACAATGGGGTCCCGTAGGAAGCGTTTGTTTGAAGGAGAACTGTGGAAGAGAGAGTTTCTCCTTCTTTGACTCCCTCTCTCATTAATTAGGAAATGCTTCTTCAACCCGACACGGCTGTGTCGATGGGCAGCTTTGCACAATCGCAGTGACACATATTTCAGACACAAGATGAAGTTGTTTACTTTTGTGAAAGGCCTCGCATTACGCCACTGTGCTTTGTTTTGTAGCATGGCAAAGATAATGCAAGTGTTCTGTAATTATGTCAGCAACAGCTGTAAAGAATAGGCCAGAGAACAGCCTGTACAAGGCGCAGTGAGGAGGTAGATGTACCAACATGTAGAAAGAACAGGAGTAACATGTAGATAGAACAAATCTGACACTTGGAGTTCAAATGAAACATTTAAGTAGACTTATGGGCATTGAATGAGACATAATTAACTGTGGTGGGAACATCTGCTAAGTAGATTGCGTTGGATGTCTTGCAGCTATCAATAATGGAACAAATTTTAAGTGCAGTGATTTTGCTTCTTTAATGATCACGGTCCTCTAACTCCCGAAAAGTCATGGCCTGTTTCTGTATAAGTCAGCAGTAAAGATCCAGAAATCTGTGACAAATGTCCTTTAAATGTCGTATTTTTTGATTGAACTGCTAAGCTAGGGTTTGAGCAAACTCTGCACATATCGCTAATTTAGGTGTTTTAGCTTCATAGCAGCAGTTGCCTTTAACTTCCTGGTACACAACAGTTCATAAAGTGATGCAAGCACCCCAAACACCCCAACTACTTTTTAGTGCTTCTTTTTCTTTGTAGAGACAAAAGGGCTCTTTGTAGTTTCTTGCAAAGACATGTGGAACATGTCATGTATTCGGTGTCAGGATGTGCGCGTACTGCTTCCGCAACCACCCCCTCCACGCTTCATAAATTACTTAAGAATGGAGTTCAGGCAGGTTGGAGCAAAGGAACCAGAAAGATAGAAGGAGGGACCGTGGGAGTGCTGCAGCTCCGCATCGCACCGTGATGATGCCAGGTTCTGAGGGCCTCACCAGAGGCTGTATGCCTTACCAAGATCCTGTTTACAGTCAGCCAAAGAAGCTGCCAGCCACCCATTTCCATAACGCTGCCTGCGGTCCTGTGCGGAAACTAATTTCTCTCTGCCGGAGATGCTGCATGATGCTGCCTGCTCTGCACCTCTCTCACTTTGCATTCTGTGTCTCGTGTTTCTCCCTTTTGTCTCCATCTGTTTTCTACAATCTCATCTTTTCATCGCTCATTATTCGCCGCGTCTCTTTCATCCTCCATCTCCAAAAACATTTTTATTTCTTTGGTCTTCCCCTTGTCCCTACCATCGAATTATGTCCTTTTGTGTTAATTCTTATCACTGATGGGAGCTTGTATTGCTGGACTGCTTTGCTACAGGTGTTGAATACTGAATAGAGGGTTGGGACCAAGATTTTTTTAGGGTAGTGGTGCTTGAAAGGTGACCTCAAAATGTAGGTCAGTGTAAAAGTTGCAGTTAGCTTAGATTGTGTACTTGTAATTTAATTTGTGTAGGCCGGTGCAGCTCACAATCTGCATGCCCATGGGAACAAATGTATGAACAAAGCTTTTTTTAATCATCTGTTAATTATAAAGTCATGTGTGAGTGTCTTTGTGTCCATGTATGTGTCCATGTATTTATTTTTATGCTGAAATTTAGAGTTTCTATCAGTCTCTTCTGTAAAGTATAAAGACAAAGTTTTTTGTGTTTGTTGTAGCAAAGGTCTCCTGATTATTTTACATCTGTTTCACAGTTTGCACGGTATCCTCCTCCATCTCTGTGCATGTAAGTGCGCCATGTCCACTCAGCTGCGTGTTTATGTTTGTCTCCTCTCAACACATCTCTGCGGGAGTCTGCCATCTTCAGCCTTTCTCCCCCCCTGTTCTTTTCTGTCATATGTTTGTGCAGATTTTTTTCTGCTTCAGCCACTTGTGTAGTTGCCATGTTCCTGTGCCTGTACATCAGCGAGCATCTGCTCTTTGAACAAGGTCCCCATGGCCTCAAATGTCAGAGCAAGCAGCTGCCAGACAAGTGCATTGTGCAGAAGGCTTGTATTTCACCTCCTCCCATCCCTCCACTTCTTGTTCTGTGATGTTAACTGTGATTGAAAGTAAGTAGGCGGCAGTGAGTGGGGGAGAGAAGCAGAGTAGGGGTCTATGCTTTTTAGAGAATTGGATTCCTGCAGTTTGGATGAGCACTGCTTTTACTTCTTCTTGGAGCTGGACTGTTCTCTGGAGCTTTGGGACCAGGTTGGGGAGGGTCTGCCATGCTTTTTACACAGCTTCCCCTGACCTCTTATGCAAAGGACCAAAAGAAAGCCATTTGAAGCTTGTCCACATTGTGGTTCATGTACCATAGAGTATCAGGGGACCAGAACCATGTGCACATTTATCAATATGTGTCCCAGTGAGTGTGTGTATGTGCATTTACTCATACATGCTCTATACCTTTTAGTCTGCATCTGCAGTGTAAAATCTAAGGTAGTGTGGATCCCTTGTTGCACTTCATAGTACGTATGCTGCCCCGAGACGTCACAGGACGCCTGTTTTCGAGCATGTGTGAGCTTGTTGCATGCATGTGAGTGAGTATAGTGGCAGGATGGGAGCACTGAAGTAGAAGAGATGGAGGGTGAGGAGACAGGCAGGTACCCCCCCAGGAGGGCCCCTGGGGCAGCAGGCCAGGGGTAGCCCCTCCAGCACCCCCTTAGCACAGCCTGCTCAGCTCCTCGACGTTTCTATTGATTTGTCCAGCAGATATGGCCACAGGTCAGCTGCTCTGCTAAATACTGCTCTTTCACCTCACCTTGCCTGCAAACAAAAGCTCAACACCGGCTCCAATTGATGTCGGGTGTTTCCTCAACATTACTTTTACTGGCCTAACTATAACTTCCCTCCCTGGCATACAGCATGTGTGAACCATCAGGGGGCACTGTTAGACTCATTCTCACCCTATAACGACCCAACCCGAACCTGGCACAGTTCTCCATTGTCTCCTCCTGAGGCAATAGGAAGCCACAAGTTCAGAGCTCTGGCAGATCTACAAGCTGTGAGAAAAGGAATTCCAGGTGTCAATCAACTCTCCTCTTTCATCTTAAGATCCCAGAAAGTTGAACTTCAGTGTTATTCAAATGTAAAGTAGATTAATCCAAACAGCAGCTTGAAATTTGTGCCTATGCTTTGCTATGTGTGATCAGCACGTGTATGGAAGTGTAAAGTTTGAACCTGACAGATGTAGATGGAAGTCAAGGCAACTCTTGATCAACTTAAGACAGTTCATCTAGTTGCCAAGTTCTTATATGATTGCAAATCAGTCTGCAGAACCTGTGTGCTGGCTGACAGATGGATGAATCGGGCCTTCAAAAGGCCTCATTGGTGACACATTAACATGAGCTGAGCTTCCTGGAGGACTCTGAATTCTGAGCTGTCACAGGTGGCAGATGAGACAAAGCTACTATGCTGCTCTGCTTGTTTCGTAACATAACCCAACTCATGTTGAGGAGAAAATTGGCAGCCGCTCGACATCTATTAAAAAGCAGTTTCTGAGATTTGAAGGAGGGTTGTTGTTACATGTCTTGTATTATTAATTAAAACAACCTCCTCTGAGTCATCATCGGCTTTTCATGTGTCCGATGTCAGAACAGGTGTGAGGTAGAAACAATGAAGAGTGAAAGAAGGAACAGAACCAGGGTGTGGGTGTCATAAACCTTCCCACGCTTTAATGGTGAGCTAGTATGTCCTTACAAGACACTGCAACATACTTCACCATTGTTAATTAGGATACGGCTTTGTCGAACAGCATAATAGCAGCCTGTCATGCTGTTTGTTTTTCTTTTTTGGCATAGTTGCTTGTCATTTATCCTGGAAGAATGCCAGACTTGTTAGTGTAGGTTAAACTTGTCCTCTCTCTCTGATGAGAAAATTAGGTTATTAGAAGGAGTGTAGGAAATAAGTTACAAATTGTCCTCAAGGGTAAGGAGTTACCCGTACAATTTGGCTGAATGGGACACAGAAAAACAGATAAAAGTGTTTTTGAACATTTAAAGATCAAACTGAAATGTCAGTTTTCCAGCCTGTACCAGACTGTTCAGACAATTCAGCACCTCATACACATACGTTAGCTCTATGTTATAAAAATTCCAAGTGTTTACAAGTAATTCTTGATGTATTTCTGAAGTGGTTTTTATTTTCACTACAAAAAGAGGATTTTTTTTCTTTTTTTCTTTTGCTCTTTTGTTGATGTTTTTTTTTATTCCTTGGTGGATGAGGATTGAGGCTTTTGATACAAATCGCTGGTTCCTTGGCATATGAATTTTCTGATTTATTGAATTGCCCTTCGGGGATTAAATAAAGTTTTTCTTATTCTTATCAGGAAACATCAGATAGAACTAATCAACAAGATATAATAACCATACAGTTGAAGAATATTTGTGAATGTTGTGAAACAGCACCCACCCTCTGTTTGTGATTTTTGCTTTTTGCCGACTCAGAGTTTGATTGATTGAGGAGTCAGTGGTAAACAGAGGTGTTGCCTGCTGCATTATCGAATTTGCAAGATGCATGTTGACATGACACACAAAGCATTCTGGGTTCATCTCAGCCCACTACGGGCTCCTAGGCCCTCATAGCCGTAGCCACTATGCTAGCTACCAATACCACTTACCTGCAACATGAACAGGGAGGACAGGAACTAATTGCAGGGACAAATGTTCCCAACTAAAGCGCTCGCAGTTGTCTGGGCCCGGTCCAGGCCCTGTTTATCTCAACCTCTGTTGGCAGTCATACACACACAACACACGCTATGCTCTGATTTAACCAGAGGCAAAGCCCCCGCCAACCCCCACTCCCTCTCATCAAAGATTCATAAAGGCAAGGTTCTCAATGATTTTCTGTCTCTTCCCGTATTCACAGCTTGTTGTCCTCACCCTCCCTGTCTCCTGCCAGTCAGACAGCGGAAGTCAGGCGGAATTACGGCTGAAGTGGCCGCTGGCTCCTAAAGTGTGTGTGTGTGTGTGTGTGTGCATATTTGTGTATTTGTGTGGTGTGTGCCTATGCTATTAGGTGTGTTGTTGTAAGGAGACAGGGATAGAACATGGGCAATAGGGCAAGAAGACGAATGGACAGTGACATGTTGGTGTTGTACTAAAAATGTTAGGAGCCCCCATGCAGAGAGGGATCAACTCCACCCCTTACTCTCTTCCCCTCATGCGCTCCTTCCGCCGCTCTTTGTCTTCCACCCCAACCCCTGAGCCCTGTGTGTCATGGCAGCTTCCACACTGGATCTAAAACTAGCTCACTCAGAGCCCCAGTCACCAGGCCCAGGGCACACCATCTGTAGCCCTCCAAGTCCTTCCGTGTGCATGTGTGTGTGACTTTGTAAGTGTGTGTTTACCTCCTTATTTGTGTGTGTCCTTTTGCGTGCAAGCTTACAAGCATTGCTGTGTGTGTGTGTGTGTATACGCGTGTGTGTATATGTGTGTGTGTATGTGTATGAGTGTGTGTCTGCGAACCCAAACCACCGTGCCTCAGCCTGTTAGTCTTGCTACTTACCAGGCTTAGCCAGATGAGGGCCACTCAGCCCGGATCTAATTCCCTCCGACTCTGGCAGCACTTCACTCCTGGCTCTTTTCTTTTTTCCTCTCGAGTGTGCATCTGTGACCTTGGCTGACATCAGAGGGGGTTAAACTGTGGACTTGGAGATGTGGCCAGAGCGATTGAGTTGTAAGCTAGTTTTTGGATGGGAGCTTTCTCACAGCCATCTGGGCCTCGATGAGGCTCAGAAGGAGGTTATCCCTCTCTTACTCCCCACAGCTGACCCTGGATCAGCAGTAAGGGCAGAGACTTTAGTAAGAAGCATCCTCACTGGGATAGATAGCACAGAGCTGGAATGTTTGAGGAGACAAAATTAAGAGAGCAAAGTAATGATGAGAGTTGATCTCAAACTACTTCCGTCCTAATCCGGCTGTTTTTTACGGTGCCAAGCTTTGTGTGTGTGTGATTTCTGTGTTATGATTGTTTTGTGGGCATCGTTATGAACAATACTTTTGCCGCTATGGCGAAAGTTTTGAGTCCCGCAAAAACCCAGTTCTCGATAATGCTGGTATTACAGTTATTGCATCAATATTGCCACTACAAACAAAACAATATTAAGCACCAGCTGGTACATAAACAGGCCTTTTTTCATCACTGTGAATGACTTCAAAGGGTGATTTACGCACATAGCCACAAAAGGACATGCAGCAGCTCATCTACATGGGCAGGTACATATGTACCTACACACTCACACCCACACGCACCATTATACAGCGTTCTCTGGCTTGCTCTGTGCACTCTTTGTATCCTGTTTGGTGCACTGCCTCAGGGCCTAGCCTGGCTGCTCTTCCAAACAAATTGCTGGCTGTTCACAGCGTTTTAAATGCCGAGGCCCTATAATTACACTATTTACTTAATAGGGTGAAACAAAACTCGTGTTCACGCAGCAAGAGCACCAGGTGATGCAGAAGTTAAAACACCTGGCGGAAAGCGCTCCTCTGGCATGGTCGGGGAGCATACACATATGTACCCATGGTTGCATGCACATTCACATTACTGTGTCTCACAGTCACCTACGCAGACTTTGAGGGGAAATTTCACTGAGTTTAAGAATGGGAAAGTGCGATGGATAAGTTACTGTACAGTACAGCCAGCCTGACATTTTCAAGCAGAGTTCATCCTGTTCTGTAAATAGACTGAGTAATGGAAGTTTAGTGGTTGACTTACAGCAGATAAGTGTAGAAATACTCCACTATGTGCCACTCCTCTTCCTGTACGTTGAAAGGTTAACTAAATAATAAAGAGCTAGCTGAAACAAGTCCTGCCAAAAAAAAGGAATCCTTTAGCGTTACTATCTAATGTTGCTTGTCTAAAGTCGCAAAAGTGCAAAATCTTGCCAGATGGATGAAAGATCAGGGGGTTCTTAAATTTTGTTAATTAGACCAGTGATCTGTAAAAACTAAAAAATGACGCTTTGCCTCTGCTTTGGGTCAAAGGAGGACATTTATTTAAAGTAGTATTACAAGCAAAGACAGTGTGTTCGGTGAGTGTTTCATCTTTTTGTCGTGGTACATTGGTTTTCTTGTGGTTGCTGCGTTCCTAATCGAGTCCTTAGCTTGCAATTGTAAGATTTACCGGCAAAACTGTCTTAGATGACGTGTCAAATTTGTGTCCTCAAAAGTTTTTGTTAGTTTTAGATCAAACTTTTGGATCTTCAAGTCCCACTGCCTTTGCCAGATGAATACTTGCTATAAATGACCCTGTCAACAGGGTGTGTTTGCTATCAGTGTGAACCTATTATGTGATCATGTCAGGTGACGACAGCAACGAGTCAACAGATGTTCAAAGGAAACAGTAAAGTATGTTTTTCTGTTCCCTTTACTGTTTGCTCTTCTTCGCTGTCTTGCTTTTCTTGTGAGGCAGCTTGATATATATGTTTTGGAAACTTGATATCTGTTGTGCAACAGTTTAAAGCTTCAACCTCACAGTTTAACTTTACACAAAAGGACTCAGAATTTAACACCCCATCCCCTGGAGCTAGAAGGGTGACTTGTAACCAGGCAATTGAAGTTACAATAGACTATAATTAGCTGGGCCAGCTTGACCCCGCCATTGTCACCTGAAGACAGGTGGGAATTGTGCCCACGTTGGATCGACCTTATCATGTGACCGGGGTCAGGTGTCATCCAGTGGCTCGACTGTATGGCTGTTGAGGCAGGCCTCATCCATCAGCAGCTTTATTGCACTGTTCAGTTGATGCCCATAAGGCACTGACGCTCAGACAGGAGGGAGGGGGCATGTGGTGAGGGGAAGGGATGAGGGTTAAAAATGATCGTTTTACAAGAACACTCTGAGAACAAGTTTTCACAGCACTGTGTGCCATTGCCCTGGAAAACTAAGAGTTAGTGCTCCCAGCGCCGCAGTAACCCTCTTCCTGATTCCCTAACAGCAGATTTACAGCTTTCAAACACCGAGCTGTGAAAAAGTGCAATCACTGGCAGGCTCGTAACCTCTTTACCCTCGCCATCGAGCCCTCTTATTGCTCCATTTTCTCTCCTGGGCTTTATAAATAAACAGCGTCATCAGGAAAAACTTAAGTGTCTCCTTAGAAGCAGCTCTAATTAGTTTAGCCTGTATATATCAAAATGTTTCACTAAGGTATTTGGCCACGTGTGGCTCATTTGGGAGGATGATGGAGTGGGTTTGGGTTAGTTGTGTTAAGCTGGGCATCCTTCCCTGCTGAGTGTTGTCCTCTGGGCAGGGCCCAAAGTAAACGTCTGTTTTTTTCCTCTCTCTCTTTTTTTTTTTTCACTTTTCCTCAAGCCAGCTGCTTATGTTGAACTAGCCTTTAGCCTGGCACAGGTGGCTTGTAGGCCAAAAGTTACAACCCGTCTCATTGCAATCTGCCTGAAGCAAACACACACACATGAACAAAAACTCTCTTTTTTTATCGTCTCTCTCTTACTTTTTTCTCTCAAACTCACACTACTCAGACAGATCAGTGCCTCAGGGGGGCGATCTGTCTCCCCACCCCTTGTCGGAAGAGTAAACGGCCAGGAGGTTCCTATCTGTTTGTCCTTTTCTTGCCTCTACTTTTATTAGAACCTGATTGCATTTGAACAATAGCTGTCTGCTCGTAAATTTTGCGCCTGTGTTGACACTAGGCCACATTCCATCCCATAGCCTGAGGAGGAGAAGGAGCAGGCCAGGGTGTTCGGTAATTTGTTACACTGTTAAGCACCTAATGGACGTCCACCTGGTTTTTGAGAGCAGTAGCTGTACTTCAGGGGCTTGCCTCCTTTGCACTTCCAGACTGCAATAGTGTTTTATTGCCCCCAATTATGAAGGCTATTTAGAGGCTGCCTTTCTTTGTGTGTGTTTTTCTGCTACATCTGGTTCACCCTGCTCTAGACGGGGCAGCCAGCCAGGCCACATCAAACGGCGAGGGTGTGAAGCAGGCAGGGTCTGTGCAGGTATGGCGAACCTTCTCTGTTTGTGCCGTAGGCTTCAGTTCGCTCTGTGAACAGTACTTGAGCTTTATGCAACACAGAGTCTGGGTTTGAGATGCCAGTAATGAAGCTTATTTGTTTCATGTGGTTTAATGAGCGGCCCAGACTGCATCTGGCATGAGGGACACCTCACAGAGTACAAGGAAAGGGGCTACCCCACCCAAAGGTACAGAATCATTGTCCCAGCCACAGCAGAGCCACGGCGGCACGTGGGGGAGAGTGTTGAAAGCACCGCGCAGCACCCACCTCGTCTCCCGCCCCCCCCCTCCTCTTTGCTAATGCATTTTTGTGTGGTTTCCACAAGCATTAATTAAAGGGAAAAAGAGTGCATCAGATGTTAGTTTTATTAGCCCAGGCTCCTTAGAGGGAATCAAAATGAAAGGAACATATGTCATGCATTTGATGACGCCCCCCCTCCTTTCTTCTCTCTCTTTTTCTGCCTCCACAATTGCCCACCTCACATACTCACAAAGTGTACAGTCAGCAGCTGTCTGCAGACACAATAGCGTTTGATTGATCCTGAGGAAACGGTTAAGACGCAGCCCTGCCCACGCTTTCTTTCTGCCTGGCTGGCTCACATTTTGCACCACTTTACATTTAGGGCTGGATGTGGCAGTGATTGGGATAATGGCAGTTGGGGATGGTGGGTGGGGATCTGAGGGCCTGTTCAGGCTCTAATGAGGACAGCCCTGAGAGTTCACAGGACCTTTTGATTCTTGGGTGGTGCAGTTAGAGATCCAAAGCTCGACGTTTTACAGGTTGGGCCTTGTTCTAAATATCGCCTCGTTGTACTTCAGGATATTACTAATATCTTGCACAACATAGTTGGTAGATAAGTATGTAGATAAAAGCTATCTGTCTGTTTCTCTCCCACCCATTATATAACTGCATGACATACAAAGACAGATGTGCTCAATCGCTCATTTCTTACACAACATCACATAGATACAGAGCGTACATGGATAATATACTCCTTTCTTTCTTCTCCCACCCTGGGACGTGATTGCATGCCTTACCTTCAGGGGCAGGCTGATTTATGAGACACATGCCTGTTTTTTCATGACTTGTTTGATTGCATTCTCAGCTATCGGGCACTCGGGTTGCCAAGATCATAAAAATTCACACCTGCACAGGATTGCTAGACAGTCATATGAAGCACAGGCAGAGCATGAGGAAGCAGGTGATCTGAGGTATTTTGCTTCCCTTGATCAGTACAGGCATTCAATAAACTCAAAACTGACGTGGAAGATTGATCGATGGTAGGCGTGATCCTCTATGATGTAGCTAATGAACTGGGCATGGCACATATTTTGGAAGGAAGTTGGAGGTGATCTTGAATGACCTACTTTATGATCTTTGTTGAGTTTTTTGAGAATCACCTTTTTGTCTGGAATATACAAAGAACAGAGTAGCCACTAACAGAAAAAGCAACAACTTTGTAATGTGGCAGAGAAAAGTTTAATGCTGCGTTCCAGTTACTTTGGAAGTCAGATGTCAGAGCTTGGAATGACATTTCACCTGAGTTGACTCCATTCCAGTAAACAAGTTGGAAAACCAAGATCGACGCCTCCTGTTAGCCGTTGTTAGCTGTTGTTTACAATTGTCAGCTGTCGTTAGCCGTTGACAGCTGTTATTAGTCGTTGTTAGCTATACCGGTCGTAAACAACGCACGACACAGAATTTTACTCTTACAAACACCATAGCACCATGTTCACAGTTAGACGTTAGGCAGAACAACATATACCACTTACTTAATTTCACAAAAACAAAACAGAAGTGCTAATAAATAATACATTACGAGAGCTTTCACTGTTACTCTTTACTGTTGATGCACTGTGCTGCCATCTTGGGTTATGAAATTGTTGTCAAGTCGGGGTTGGTGACGATCGTTGACTTCCCGAGTCGAAAATCCGACTTCAGGGGGGAGTTCCAGATGAATTTCTGACTTGGACCTCGGAAATCCCGACTTTTGTTTGCAACCATGATTTCTGGAAACTGTAGCATTGTAACAGGTTATGTAGTTCATTATGATGTAGTGTTGGAAGTTTACCCCCAACAACAATATTTAAAGATACAAGAGTCATATTTAATAAAGAACTCTTAAGACAAATCTTCCACAATTATGCACAACAATAAACAAAAAACAAATGAACAGCTTGGCTAGAAATAAAATCCACAGCTCCATTCATCCCCACCAGAGAGCCCTCCATCAGAACAGCCCGACTCCACCCTTGTCTTGAAACGATGTCCAGGGTCAGCACATGCCGTCTAGTCCCATGTGGTTACAAATGACCTCCTGTAGCAATAATGCAATAAGTGTTGTCTCCTATCTATGTTCTCTGGGTTCTTTTTCACTTTGCCTGACACAATCATGCATTTATCAGTGTAATTGCCAGAGTTGGAAGCACTGATGTTGTCTATTAGGCGGATTTCCATCCTGTTAAGAGCAGAGGGCCTTTTAATGTATGGCCCTGCTTGAGTGTACGTCTACACAATTACACACGGGCCAGAGATTGAGTGGGCTGATGATGCTGGATGATTGGGATGGTGGTGAAAGCAGTGATGATTTTGGACCGCCCTGAGCTCCTCTAACAAGCCTTTCAGAGAGAGATGAAGAGTTAAACAACAAAGTAAAACCCGGGTTAATCATTTTATTTACTCACATCTCTCTCTCTCTCACACACACACACTCTCTATCTCTCTCTCTCTCTCTCTCCACCTTCCTCTCTCTTTCCTTTCTTTGACCAAGTGATGGAGCTGGGACTGTGGAGTAGGGGGGTGGGGATCGATGGGGAGCGCATTACAGTAAAACGTATTGATTAGGAGACCTGCGAGCAGTGTGTTGGAGATGGTGGAATGATGCAATGCTTAAAGGAATTTATCCTTTGACTTTTACATTAACCTTTTATTGACTGCTTTGCCTGTCCATAATTAACACTCACTTTAGCTAAAGTGGTTAGTTTGAGCGCAAAGGGGGCTCCGGCCCTTATTGCAGCATGGGCCGCGGATCTCCCGCCCCAGCCGCAGTTCAAGTGCACTGTGCTGTATGGAGGGAAAGGCCTCTGTGGAATAGAGGCGATAGAATCCTAGATACCTTTCACATTAGCATACCATTTGAGCGGGGGCCTGCCAGGCTATAAGGTTTCAGGGCAAATTGAAATGAGTGATTGTGTTGCCAATCTCTCTTGACCGAGCGCCAGATGGGATAGTTAGGCCCATATCTGTCTGGGGTTAATCCATTGGAACAGCCTGGACTCACAAACACACTTAACACACCACTCCCACCCCCCCCACACACACCTCTTTGTCTTTGACCTTAACTTTAAGGTGGGCTGTTCTGCCATGGGAAAGTCTTTTGGTGAGCCTTGTTTGTACGCCACTGTGGCTTACACTGAATTTCTAGCAAGAGCCCTGGAGAGCTTAAGGCACCTCGCTTGATATTGACTTTTTGTTTGGTTCCATTTTAGCAGTCAGGAGACGGCACTCTGTGAACAGTGGTAGATTGTGTAAAAGTGTGTGCTGAATTACCTACACTGTATTATCTTTGATAGTCTTCCAGCCTTGATATCTTTTATATCTCTGGTAAACCAGGAGTCCTCTATTTGCAAGCTAATGTTGCAAGATCCCTTGTCAGATAAATGCAGCAGCTCTGTTGAAGGTGTCGGGTCAGGTTTTTACGGTATGTAGCCTTTCAGTATGAGTCAAGGCAGCAGAGAAGAGTTGAGTGTTTTCTCTCACAGCGACGCAGCATGAATACCTAATCAGACCAAATCAAAGGCCTGAGCTCTCTTAGCCTATGGTGTCCTTAAGCTGATGTCAGCAGAACCACACAGTGTAAGTGTGTGCGTGTAGGTGTGTGTGTGTGAGCTGTCTGGGTCAGTTTGCAGTCCCTCTCTCTCTCTCTCTCTCTCTCTCTCTCTCTCTCTCACTCACTTCTTAGATATGTATGCCAGCCATGTCCTCCTCCTCCTCCTCTGAAGTGGCGCTTCCTTTAATTCGCACCCTAAATAAATGATGAGAACATTTAAACACACAGCTCGTCGCAAAGCCCCAAGGTCGGCTAATCGTATTATTTATGAAGTGATGTGCTACATAATGGTACTTAGTGCATGTTAACAGATGCTATTATCAGGCCCTGATCCAGAGCACAGAAGATATATTGGAACAGTGGATGTTAATGCTGCTCCTCACCACCGTAATGCAGCAGCTCTTTAAAGGGCTAACCGCACCAAAATGCAGCACTTAGGCCCAGAGCCAGGTGAACATTAAGTGGCTCCGGTGAAAATATATAACCACAAATTGTGGCAGCCCCCGGCTGTCCTCTGACAACTTAAACATCCCCTCATCCCATCCATAACCGACCCCCATATCCGTCTCTTCAGCCTCTATGTCCCCTCCATCCCCTCCTGTAGTCACTGGCCACAAGGTGGTGGTGGTTATGTGTTTGTGTGTGTTTGTGTGTGTGTGTGAGGGCTGTTTGAGGTTTTTCACTTGTGTATAGGGAAGTTGGATATGATAGGACAGACCCTGGCATGATGACTGAGTAGGGAGTATAAGTGGTCTTGTGGCTGTATAAGGAAATTCTTAGGACACCACTCAGTAAGCACACACACACACACACATCACACACCGTACAAATGCCATCCTCCACCCCTCCCTCCTGCACCTCCAGGTCAGGGGTCACTCTCATCTGTCAAGAGGCAGAGGGAGGGCAGATTTACAATGACAGCAGAGAGCAACACCAAGTCACCGCAGTAAATATTTACACTGGTCTGACAAAAGATGTGGCTGAGGTCTGTGGGGGTTCCAAACAGGGAAGAAATTACAGCTAACCCCGGATTATTAATCATAAAGAAATCACACCGTGACATGAAAGGGCTGGATTTGTCACTGCTCTGTCATGATTGCTACAACAGAGACTGATGTTCTTGTGAAAGCATCCTGCTGTGTGTGCCTGTGTGTGTATAAAATGAAAGGGGCATTCATCGTGACGCATGATATCATGGTTTCTCATCAGCTCGGTAAAATTGCTGCTATTTATTGCTCCGGAAAACACTTTCCTGACACATCACTTTTTCCAGCTCCTTCAAATGCATTTTGCTAAATGAGCTTTGCTGGTCAGAAGGTTTTAAAACACCAGAAATCATTTTACAAATCACAACATTTTTGGCATTTTCAATACCTTAACTATATGTAAATGATAGGTTTTCATGTGTGATATATGAACAGAGGTTTTACAAGTTCTTCCTGTCCTGTAAGTACCCAGGGATCATACAGACACATTTACTCTTGTATCCTGGAGGTTGGAGTTTGGCTCAGTGTTATTAGGAGTCATAAAAAGCAGAGGAAACGCACAAACTGACTGCCTCCTGGTCAAACACACAACACCCACTGTGTGTTTAGGGACAAGTTAGTGCAAACACACATTGTTGACCAAACAACTTGATATTTCGGGGGGCTGACCCCTCAGAGACCCTAGCTGTCGGAACAGAAAGACCAGAAAAATATTTGTTTGAATGTTAATAATGCAGATTTGTGGATTATGGATGGAGAAAGACAACTCTAATGATAAGAGAATCACTTAAATCTTGGCTATGTAGCGCTTTAGCTCGATTTAGCGGTGGCTAATTGTCATTACCACCTCTCAAAATATCAATGACCACTGGAAAGTTTTGCCCGTGTCCTGTGACACGTGTCCTGACCCTGATGAGTGTCTACTTCTTGTTTTTGATTGGTGGGAGGAGTCAATGTGTACGCTTGTTTCCTGTGTCTTGTCGCCTCAGGTGCCACTCCAATCTGGCCCAGACATTACCCCCTGAGGAGGCCCCAGTGGACCGGCCCTTCTGGGGCGTGGATGACCCCAGCATGCCGCTGCCCTTTGATCTAGCTGACATCATCAACAGAGTGGAGTCACTGCTCTGGAGGTAGGCTCAAGATGTTGAAAGGTGGGAATTTGCTCGTGCACATGTACACAAATGTCTAACTCCAGCAGGCTGCATTCATTCACTGTTTGTTCATTCGTTACTACACATGACTGTGAGACAATGCCTTTATTTTCAAAGCTATTCGCTTAGAACAATGTGGGAAGAGTTAAGAAAATGCAGACAGCACTAAGCAGGCATACTAAGCAAAGATGTCTGAAAAACTAGCCACAGTAATCAGGAACCAAGCTCTAAATAAAAATATATGAATTAATGACTGTGAAGTAGTTTTGAACTTATTCCTCGGTTCAAGGAAGTGTTCATTAAACCTCCTCCGGGCTCAAAAACTTTGGACTGACTTGCAAATTTAATGTGTAAATATGGAGAACGCACACACCTGCTGTCAAATATTATAAATACAAGCACAGGAACTCCCATTAGGGACACTGATTGCAAATATATAGTCATTAGTAGTGTAGGGATTCAGAATGCACATAACAGCGTAGCTAATCATGAAGCGAGTAAATGTCATCATTTTAACAAAACTTTTAATACCTACAATTCACAACTCGTAGCACATATTCTGACAGGTGTTTGTCTGTATTAACACATTTCTTGCTTTCTCTTACAACAGAATGTGAGGGAAGGACAGAGGTAGTAAGAAGGAAAGACAAAAAGATACCCCCACCAGCCTTTCTAGTGGCCCACACATCATCTGAGAGCTCAGACCTCTGAGCACTCCTCCGTTGTGATCCTACCAAGATTGATTTCCTTTTAATTGGGGCATCTACATCTCCCCCTCCATTCTCCACCCTCCACTCCTCCAGACGTCTCTGCCATCTCAGCCGCTACACCCCGGAGCTGGCTGGAAGGAAAACCAGAGCACCACAAACGTATTGAAATAGTGCTTCAGTAACATGCTAACAACGCAGCGCTTAGCAACAAGCTACTAGTGTCACACAATGGTCTAATGAAACATAAGTGGAACCGGCATTTCAGTGTTAGCATACATGTGTAACTATTTATTATTTCTGTGTATTCCGTTACGTAACCTCATGTAACCCAGATATGCTTTTATCAATGGATTGACTCATTCTCAGTAGTCACAGTACAGTACATACATATATGCTTTCTATTTGTCACACAGTGTTATAATACAGTATAGAATGGTTAAAAAAAACTGCTCACCCGGCATTGCATTCACTTGTGTACAGTAACCCCCTTTATTGTGTTTTAACAGTGAAACGACCCGAAGAGACCAAAGAAAGAGTATAAGAGGATAGTTATGAATGTCACCCAATGAAGAATGTGTTGTTTAGAGTTTACGCTGCAATGGTGTGCTTGTGCCATGTTGATGTGTGTTCACGTGGATGTGTGTGCTCATATGTGTTCATTATACATGTGATCAGTTGTTAGTTTGTGTGTTTGTGCTTGTGCATGTTCTCTGTCCCACTTGTCTACATGAAGGCGTGTGTGCGTGAGTGTGATAGTGTGTGTGAGCCTGTAGGCAGCCTGCCAGTTGTTTGTTCTTGAAGATACGCATATGGAGAAACAGAGAGTAGCAGCGGGGCCCCCTCTGCCTCTGCTCTGATGAAAGGCAGCTCTGATAGAATGACCCGGAACACAACCGCCGTTTCTCATAATTACAGCTGTTCAATCGCTTTTAATTACTCTTAAAGTGTGTAGAGCACCACATTCCCCTGTAATGCTGCAGGCCATCCGAGAGACAGAGAGAGAGAGAGAGAACGAGAGAAAGATCCGGAGCTTCTGACAAAATCCACTTTCAAAAAAGCTAAAAAGGGTGGAAAAGGGGGCCGACGTCAAAGCAGTGTAGCAGCCCTCCTCGTTTGATTCCTTTCTCTATCTAGTTCATGATGAAGTAGAGACGCTGTTTACTATTAAAAATGCAGAATGCACTCCTTTTTTTACTTCTGAAGTTTTTTCCAAGATGTTAATGGTTGCCAAACGCTGTTCTTCTTGCTTCTTCTTTTTTGCTGCGCCTCTGTTGTTTGTTGTTGTCAGAGAGATTTGTTTGTAGATCGGCAGTAGCGTTGACTTGTTTGAATCACTCTGTGCTCCCTGCGCCACAGCTTGTCTGTCTGAAGCAATAGGAATGGCAGTAAATAAAAAACAGTGTTTTATCCAATGACCTGCATCGCGTCTTCTTTTGTGTGCTTTGCTCAGTTTTTACAGAACGCTTGGTGAAAAACACACACGGCAAGTACAAACGTTTTTTTATTACATGTACGTATGTGTATTTAAATGTTCATTGATGGTATGTCTCTTGATATTTTAAAATAAAAAAAAAATAACCAAGGCATTCATCTCTGTACTGGTCCACTTTGGTGAGAGTCGGTTACTGTGCTCTGAAGTAGCCTCTCCCTGGAATATCTGCCTCCTACGAGATAAATAGGGCAACAAGAACAAAGATCCTTTCTTTCAGGGAGTATCTCACCAGCATGGAAATTAGCTCAAGCAGATTAACACCAGATCAAGGCCAACAGGTCCACAAAATCCCCCCCATGTTCTGAACATGTTCATTTCTTTGTGTGCCAGATGGGTCAGGTGTATTGCCAGTGCATGTGTTTGTTACATGAATTGAACCAGAGAACTTAAGGATAAATAAATACACACGCACTCTTGTAAAACAACAAGTGCTTTGCCATGTAGGTCAAGAATTGCCTGTCCTTTTCTAATCTCGTTTAATTGTAACCGTCTTATAAAAAATGTTTGTTTTTCATAGATAAAACTCAAGTACTGCATTATTCAAAGGAGGTTTATTGAATGTTTCTCATTAGGCTCTGCAGTGACATGGTCCAACTGCCATTTGGAATCATAAAACTTTGCTCAGCCTTTTACAGTTCCCAGAAGGTACTCTGTTCATTTAATTTCATAACTATCATTTTGTTTTACATCCATGAACCCTGACAGTTTACCCTTACTTCACCTCAGGATTTACATTTATGGACTTCAGGTGGGTTCACAGTACAAGATAAACTTTCCAGTTCTGGGCCCAATGCCCCCCTTCAGAGTGTAGTCAGAAAAATTAGGATTTTCTTCGTGTTTATAACAACGATCTTGCCAATTTTCAAGTGGTTTAAGGTTTGTGAAGAGTCATTTCACTTGCTCTGACCTACTCAGAAGCCGCACCCGTTTGGAATCATTAATATGAAACAGGCCGCTGCAGTAAGTGTATCAGGTAGCTAGGCAGCTAGCAGGGTTAGTCGTAACAGTCGTCCTTTTTTGTTAGATTTCATCAAAGTCATGTTTGATTGGGAGATTTTCAAGATTTCCAGTTTCATGAGATCAGACTGGTTGTTGGTAAGTGGACTCTATTGTGTGCCTTGTTTACATTATCGTTGCACTCCACATACTTTTACAACAAAACTGTTAAATCAGTCTTTGTTTGTCATCATGTCTGGGGTCTCTTACATTTTCAACATTTGTTAAGATATAAAAAATGTCAAACATGGGCCGACTTGAAGTAAAACGCCTCAAGAAACTGGAGCTTTATTGTCAGTACATCTTCAAGAAAAAACATGACCCTTGAAAATTTTATTAAAAGCCTTAATTAGTTAAAAAGTCTCAGTTAGTGAACAAGTTTATCTGACCTATTCTCCCCGAGGAAGGTTGTACTCAGGCCGTCTTTCTTGACCAGCTGCTTCTTGTTTCTGTTTTCTCCAAACTTAAAAGGAACCTTGAGGATTAGCAGAGCAAACAGCCTGTACGACAGAGTGATTGATGGATTGATTGATTGAATGATGTCACTCCCAGTGATGAAGTGATGGCTGATGTTCTGTCTGCTCCTCCAAAAACCTCAACCTCACAACCCCCCTACCAACAGTGGACCGCCATCCCAGAGGTCGCCCATGTTAACTACTTCCTGTAGTGGCTGAGTGACTGAGTGATGGATGAGCACGGAGCGCTCTCCCCTCAGGGGCCAACTGGAAAAGGGCCCCACTTGAAAAGACAATTACACAGCGCTGGTGAGAGCCACAGGTATGCATTGTTCTGACTGGGGTCAGCCACCAGCCAACAATAGGTGCAAAGGGAGATAAAATAACCAGGTGTGGTGGGGAAAGGTATCGGTTTGGGGTCATATCCCAGTCAAATGATTCGGTGTGTGGCTCTAAGGCTAAAGTTGATTGCAGTATGGTTAAATAAAACCAAGAAATGGATATGAATCTAAATCCGAAATGTTTTATATCCACCTGGTGTATAAGATGAGGAAATTGAAGAGATTTATTATGTTATTTCGAGGAATAATGACACTCTGTCACAGAGGGATCATCTTATTGTATTGTCAAACTTGAGTTCAACCCTTTACCGCGATATATCATCTCACTGAAGACTGTCAACGGATATTTTCTTCAATTAACTTTGGAGCATTTTTCTTTGCAAGAACAATTCACAGAAAACTATTTGTGTTTTGTTACTACAAGAGCAACGACGTGTTACGTTCTCTGTAAGCCTGTTTGTACAAATGAAAAGATGTGTGTGTATGAGTGTGTGTGTGTGTCCCAGGTTCCAGGGTGCAGGCTGGTGTTGAAGGCCTCGGGGCCACAGAGGCAGTAGTAATTGTAGAAGCAGGCTGAAGAGCTGAAGATAGCATCGCCGCTCTGGGGCAGCTGTCAGCAGTGGGATGGGCTGCACTCATTTGTCACCAATGCAGACAAACACCACTCAGTACCGACAAAACACCGATTTGATTGACTAGTTGTGAAGCAACACCAGCACTAATGTTTTGCAACTGTTAATTGCGGCAAAGGTCGTAAAGAAGGCAGAGTGCAGAGTTTCATGTCAGTGTAAACATGAGGCAGGGACTGCTCTGACAGAAATAACGAGTCAGGCTAAAAACTGGTTCCAACTGTTTGACATTGACTTGTTATTTTCAAAAGACTTCATTATTCACGAGTAGATGGCCAATCTTAGTTCGATTCATGATATTTCTGTATAGGTACATAGAATAAACGTGTCTCATGAATAAAATTGAATTGTGTAAGCTCCTGTGAGGGGGTGAGAACTAATTATTTAACAGATTAGGATTAATATTGATGCCTGTCTATGAGCTACAGGACCGTTTGAAAGAAGACTGATCATTTCCACATATTTCCTGTAAACCTGTGGTGGCTGTGTTGTGTCCAAGGAAGTGAGTTGCAGCACACAAACCAGAAATGCTGGTGTTGTCATTTTAGGGTTAGTGATAAGATTGACAGCTAAAAGACCGCAGTAAATACCAACACATTTAAAGTAGCCTTCAAGATCAACAAAGAGATAAAATGTGTTATTTTGTGAACAAGGAGGCCGAGATTTACTCAACAGGAAAGTCCCTCACAGTAGCTTTAATGAGATTGGGGGTTACTAAACATCGCCCTAAATTTATCTGGGTTGAGCAGTTTGATTTCCATTTCCTCTCTTTGCTGACTATCCTATTTGACTTCTTAGTTTAGAAGTAATCCTTTTTGCTAAACATCTGTCTTCTCTGTTACCAGGCTGACCAACACTGACATGCTCACTGCCCATCAGTTCGCTCAGAATTAGCCCAAAAATGAAGAGGTCTTGATGCTGATGTTGATGCTGTCAGCAGGCTGGCAGCTTAGCAAGGCCTGGCATGATGAGTGTGTGTGTGTGTATATTCATGTGTGTTTGTAAGAGTCTTTAGGGAGAGAGGCCTTGCAGATCAAACAGCTGTCTGATCAAATGTAGAGCATGTTTGTGGGTCACCACTGTGGCCCTGGCTCTAGTGACCAACAGCCCCTATATCATCTGTCCTGCAGGACTTCAGAACTCTCTTTATCTCTCTGACTCTCATTTCCAATCTGCAGCGGCTGACCCATTTCTCCAATTCACTCCTTGTTCTTGCAAGGGGCTTTCTGTACACCTGGGGTTGAATTTTCTATTTTGTATCAATTTTAAAAAAGCTCCCTTAAAAAACATACTTTAGATTAAATACCTTCTGCTTCAATCATATCTTTGTTCCTGTAAAAAAGTAAGAAAAGGAGAAGCCTCTGGGTCTTTACTGTCAAGTGATCCATTGAAACTGAATTCAAGAACAGTCTTCATCCTCCACCCACCCTTCACAAACACTGATCTCTGTTTCTCCAGAGTGGCCATGAAGCATCTCCACTCATACCTGTCTCACTCTTTTACCATTGCAGGCCCTGTTAGCGCCCTGCCATTCATATCGCTGGGATTAAATGGATCGTTTTCCAGCATTAGCAGCTCCTCCGCCAAGTGGTCTTGATGTCAGGCCAAGCATAATTGAGTCATCTGCATCTCATCTAAAATGGATGAAAGGACTTTTTGATATCCCCAGCTTCTCCCCCCATGCCTCCC
Source organism: Xyrichtys novacula (assembly GCA_962446985.1). NCBI lineage: Eukaryota > Metazoa > Chordata > Actinopteri > Labriformes > Labridae > Xyrichtys > Xyrichtys novacula. Next base: position 20,265,781 of record OY660864.1, on the reverse strand, counting down.
CTCCAAGAGCCCAGCAGGAGACAGAAAAGAGCTTAGGCTTCATTTTGGGAAGGTAGAACAAGAAGAGAAACAGGGGAAGAAGAAGTTAAACGGCTCTGATGAGCCATTACCACTCGCAAAATGACAACATCAGTAAAATGTGATGAAAGAAAGAAAAAAGGCACAAGTGAGGTGAACCACTAGGTGTAGAAATAGGTTATAGCTGGTGACATGGTGCTGAAGTTGACAGGTGTGACATCCAGACATTTAGGACCAATCCCCCTCACAGGTGTCAAACACGAACCGTTTTGTTGTTGACCACAGTCATCAAATACTGTACCAGTTTACTAGTCCACAAGTTACCTCAAGTGTTAAATTATTATGATTTCTAGTTGTGATCAGCTGATTATGGATCGAATCAGTTTTGCACTATAAAGGAGAGTGGAAGCTGATGTGATGATGGACCATGTTATAAATGAAGGACATTGAAATAAAAAAGTCTGCATGTGTTTTGATAATATTGGTGACGGCTGTTTGTTGAGACTGAGCTAACTCTGTCACTCAGTCACAACTGATAGGCAGCTGCTACCTAGCAGGAGTAGTGGGTTTTCGTTTTAATGAAAAGTAAGTAAATCAGCTTCATTTCAATGTTTTTACTTTAGTTTAAAGAAAATTTAAAGATGCTTTTTTATGGTTATCTTGATCTAAACTTGAACTGTTTGCTCGTAATCTGTCTATGATCAGAGATTTTGCACATGGCAACACATATTTTAATTTAAGGCCTAGGAGGCTAAACCTGAATTTATTTACATTTACAAAATACGTCACCAGACACATATAATGTGTTAACTCCCTGGCTCGTTAGTATCTCTCACTGTTAACAACCGAAGGCATTTTAAGTTGTGTATGCAAATGAGCAGTAATGTAATATTTTGTGGAGGGCAGAGTGTAGAGCAAGAAGGACAACGGCAGCATAACAGAAGTCAGTTTCGAATAGGAACCTCAGGTCTTGGATAAATGGAAATGATGTAGAAGTGCTGAAACCTCAGTTCTCTTTAAAATATATATATAAAAAATGATTATAATGATAGATTTTGATTCTTTGATTTTTTGGTTAAAAATGCAGCATCAAAGATCAAGATTAAACCAAGCAACATGGTTCAGTGTTAAACAGATGCACAGGGAACATGCATCTCTGTACTCATACCTCACACTCATGTTCGATTTATCCCAGGAGACAGACGGGATGAAAAATTATGATTATTCAATCATTTTTAGGAAAAATTTATAGGATGGGAAAAAGTGGTTAGGAATGGATATAGGAGAGCAGAGGAATAAAAAAGGTGGTGAGGAGAGCAGAGCGATGTGATGCATTCATCAGACAAGACGCTCACCTTATCTACTCCAACCTTGAGGATGAATTGCTGACCAGCCTTTCCCAACACATACACACACAAACACACACACATATACTCACATGCACACATCCCCAAAGCCAACACTGCTGCCCCTTGATTGACAGCTCTTCAAATGAGTGTCTGAGTAGCACTGGGCTCTGGCCCTCCAAGTAAGTGGGCCGTCAAATTACATCCAGGGGACTGGCTGGCCCCCTCTCCCCTGGCAGAGGAGATCTATTTATTTGTCTGTTTATTTGCTTGGTTTAAATATTTGGTGGGGGGAAAATATTGAATTTTTGTCCCCCGGTCAAAGTCCCCTCATATTTAGTTAATAAAGAGCAGAGGAGGTTGTTTGCACAGAAAAGTGCAGGATACGGGACTTTATTTAAGGGAGTCCTCAGAGAGAGACGGTGACCTTCTTCTCATGGAGGAGAGCGCTGTGTGTACACTGTACTCAGATTCACTCTCTCTGTATGTTTGCTCCCCTCTCTTTCCCTTTCCTCTGCTGTCACTTCCTGCCTATTTCATCCGTTCTTGCAGCGTTTTTCTCTCCTCTTCTCTTCCCTCACTCACCTGACTTCTCTCCACTCTTTATTTCCCTCCCTCCTGCCTGTCTTTCTGCAGAGCCTTGCTCTATTTGACTGGAGTCTCTCTCTGGATTCCCTGGGCTGCATCCAGGTTAAACTCTTAATTGCCTCGGCAGTGGGTGGTATAAGGCAGTGGCTCACTGCAGCTCAGCCAGTCCCTGTGCAGAGGGCTGCAGGGTTACTTGGGGATGGGGGGAGTTGATCTATGTTGGATTGTTCTACGCTTGCAGACACTGCTAAGAGATGATAAAGACTTATTAATATAAATGATGGAGATGACCTCTGACAGCAGCTCTACAGCAAGCCTTCACAGCGTGTCATGGGCGAGACATGATCTCTCTGCTCCACGCTTCTGTCTATATCCATCTACCAATCTAGCACACCTTTTGTTCCGCGTCTTGCCTCTCCTGAAACACTGATACATTTACTGCTAGTGATGCAGATCTAAGCCACGCCCTCCAGAATCAATACCCACTACAGTGATGAATTTAGTCTGCACATGCTGTTAGTGTAAATGTGGACATCTACTGTGTCATTTACTGTCCTACCACCCCCTATGGCTGGATAAACTACAACAGTGTGTTTCTACGCGTGTGTGTGTGTATCAGTCAGTCTGAAAACCACAAGGCCCTCCCACCTTGTCACACACAACAACAACAAAAACAACAACAACAACACACGCGCCTGCTTCGATCCAAGATTCAACCTATGTTTTAATGCTTTTCTGTCAGTAAAATAAAACCTCCAACATGACTTCTCGGCTAATCAATGACATCCATGGTGTATCATGGTGTATCCGCTTTTGACTGTATTGACAGGTGACAGGTCTTGTAAGTCACCGGTGAAGTAATCAAGGGGAAAAAACGCTGTATTCTGTGCTTGAAACAGACTGAAAATACAGCATCAGACGCCAACACTCTCCTGGCTCATTTCATAAAGCCATATTAGCGAGTTAATGCCCCCCGTCTCAATGCTCCACCCCTGCCATTGATTCCTGTTTAAAAGGCTATGGCTAGTCGATACCACCTCTTCATCGCCATCTGTCTCTATTTACTAATAAATAAAGTGGAGAGTATTGACTGCTTTGGCCAGGCCTGTAAAAGCATGCATGCTAATGAGCACTGGGCCGCTGTGACCAATGGAGGAGGGAGAAGGGTGGGGATGTACTCCACTTCCTCCACTAACTCTGTCTGGATGGCTCTCACCATGCAGGCACAGCACTCCAATCATGGTAATTGCCCGCCGGTCCAGTTGTTGTTAAACATCGCTCATCAGACGAAATGCGGTTTCACTTCGGCTGCATAGATTTTTCTCCTAGGCTGTCTTGTACGTTCATTCTGTTTTGTTTTGTTGTTGTTTTTTTTTCTTCCCCCACCTCTCTTAGTTGTGTGTAGGTCAGCTCTTAAGGTCATGTCAAGTCATTTGTCAGATGTGGCCCATGAGCGTCGCTGCACTAAACTCTGTCACATGGATCAATTATGGATCAGATGGGCTTGTTTGGAGTGGTCCCCATGATGCATTTGCTCTAAGAGTCGCTCAATCTTTTCTCTGCCTTTCTCCTTCTGTTTCTCTTAGTTTTGCAATATCTTCATAGGAGAAATTAATGTTTGTGTTAATAGAGATATATGGAGGGGGAAAAAATCCATATTCAGAGGAACGCTTGCATTAAGAGTCATGTAGATGAAAAATACTTAATACTCGATTTATCATAAGAATTGAAAAAATTACAGTCAGAAGATTTTTTGTAAAAGTCTAAATGTACACACACACACTCACACTCACACTCACACACTTGTCCACACAGTCCATTTGGCCTGACACTGGTTTCCTGAGTGAAGGGGCTGTGCTGATGTGCCGAGGCTCTCATAGCTCAGCATAACACAGTACTGCTGTGTCAACTGTGACCCCAGCGACCCCGCAAGAGCCGGAGAATGGGCTGTGAGGTCGCTCTGCAACTCAGGTGAAATGGGGGGTTCAAAGGTCAGCTGTCCAGTGTGTCAGGCTTGCTGATCAGGAAGTGTAGCCTCTCGCTTCGGGGAGTACACAGGGAGTGTCATGTTTTGGACACGTACTCACAGTCAGACATAAATCTTCCATGCTTACATACAGTGGAGCGTCCTGCTAAGTCAGAGCGCTGCAGGGAAGCGGTGAGAGGATGCCAGTAACAAATGCAGTGTAAGACCGTATTGATGACAGCTAAAACTCAGACAGCATCACTATAATGACTATCATAAGATTTACTCTTCATTATTTCATTAACCACATCCTCTCCTAGTAGGATTTATTTGATAGATTTTCAATCTTTACTCACTTTCTTTAAACCCGTTTGATTTTTATAAGCTAAAACATTCAGCCTTTTCCACTATTCCAGTATTCATCTCCTTTCTCTCTCATCTGTGGCGGTCTCTTACAGAGTGAACCAGTGCAAAGGTTCATGTTTGTTTGTCCCAACCCTTGCTCTCTATCTGCGGCTCACTCCCATTGTAGACACATCCAAACAGACCCCCTACCTCTGCAGCGCTGAGGCAGTTCTTCCTTCCATCCTTAACCCAGAGTCTTGGGTTAGAGAGCTCACTGTTGTTCTGAGCCACCCCAGCATCCTGGTAATGCTATGAAGGGAAAACAGCAGCTCTGCAGTGGAGTTTCCTTCCCCTGTCTCTTCTGAAGCGAGGCTCTGCTGGTTGTCCGGATCAAACCGGCCCGCAGTGTGGTGCCAAGTGCTCTCTGCAAACAAGAGGAGGCCCAAGCATTAAAGACTCTCTACAGGGGTACCTGTCTTAGAAATTTTACTCCTGAACAGCCCTAGAGAGGCTAATATTACAAGGAGGGCTTGTGTGTTAGTCGGCACCTGAGTGTGAGTTTGCAGATTTTCAAAGAAGAGTATTTTTTTTCTCTTTTATTTGTTTGAATTTGCTTCTTTTTAGTTCAACAAAGTAACAGGATACCTTCCCTTTTTCTTACCAAATACTAACAGAATAACTTTACCAAGAGAAAAACTGAGAGAAAAAAGATGTTGCAGCACCTGCAACATGGTTTTGTTTATAGGAGATCTGTTGGGTGGGTATCAAACACCTCTGCAGGGATTGCTTATCATAATAACACAAAAGATAACTGTTTTAAATTACAAATGATCCGAGGAAGGTCTTTTGTGCAGCAGCATGCATATCACTAGAAATTAATGTTGTGGAGTAAATTGCTTCAGGGTTTTATATTTCATTTATCATGCTTTTTATTTAAACTGGAACAAACTTCACTGCTGCAGTGTGTTTGGAATCACCGCCATCAGCACTTTGATATTTTAAGCACCACAGTCAGAACAACGAAAGTTTGAAAGTCTCAGGTCTGCTTCTTTTATCTTTTTTCATCCTTGCTTCTGACAAAAAAGAAGACAGGCAGTCTTCACTCTCCTCTTTCTCTCCTCTTGCCCCCCTCCTCACCACACTGTCTCCTTGCCTTCTTCCTCCACTCACTCCGTCCAGGGAGTCATTATTGCTTTGGTAAATATTTCATAGGCCTCAATACCTTTGCACACAGCCACCTGCCAGCCGCCTCCTCTCTCACACACAGACCATGGATAGACAGATCAAAATGAAAGAGAGCAAAGTGGAGGTGGAGGAGGAGGAGGAGGAAAGGGTGACGGAGTCTGCTGTATTTACATTTTCAGTGAACCTGAGTTTTCTGCTCTGTATCCTGGCTTTATAACATCCTAAGTCGTTGAAAAAGATGGAAAGATTCCCTGGATGTTGTCAAATCTGTGCCCAACAATGTTTTGTTTCTGAGGCCAAAAGTGTGTCTTGAACACATAAAAGGTGCTGGTTTCGTTTCCGAGATAGTTGAGGTGGGAAAGGAGGGAGACAAAGAAAGAGTAGGAGACAAAAGTATGAGTTGGTGCAGGCTCAAGACAAGACAGGGAGAGAGAATACTAAGCTTCTCCTTTTTCTGACCTTGAAGAGGCCTGTAAGCAGCACCCACTCTCTCTCCCTCCCTCCCTCTCTCTCTCTCTCTCCCTCTCTTGCTTTCCCAGCCCCACCTGTTTACTTTGACTGGGTTAGAGAGGGCTCTTGCATCACCTGCAGTGTCCTTTCCCTCTCTCTTTTTCTGCTCTTGTTTGTGCCGTTCCTCTCGCTTCTTACCTTGAAAAAGACTCAAAAGGAAAAGCGATCCGGAGATGAAATATTCAGCGTTGGATATAAGTGCTTTAAGCTTTTCAGAGCGGGTAGCTTGTTGCCACAGAGCTTTGACTTCATAAATAAATGGTCAACAGCGGCCTCTTCCACTGCCCAGCCTCCTATATATATAAATATATATATGTGTGGCTGAGATGTTCGTGTGCCCGGGGCTAGGCCCTGCCAGTAAGTTCCAGGTCTTAAATATGGATAGGCTGTGAAACGCCTCTGGACACACTCCTATGTAGTCCGTATAGTGTTGAATAAGGCTCAGCTGTACACACGGCAAGGGACCTCGAGTAGAAGATGTAAAATCTTAATGCCTTCTTGGGAAATGCAAGGTTGTAAAGGTTGAAATTTGGGTGTGCAGACAGGGAGGCATCTTAGTTTCAATTTCCTTTTGATTCACATTTTATGCCTGTATTCAGAGAGAGAAGGCAGAACCCTGAAGTTTATTCATGATATAAATGGTTTTGACAGATCCGCTGACTCATCAGAGAATTTAATAGAGAACATTTGTTGACACGGCAATCAGGCGAACCACTCGTTAACCATGTTACCAAATACTGTACTTTCTTTCACATTCCGACAATAACCATTCACTGCCTCCTCTCTTCAAACCCCCCCACCCACCCCTCACCCTGCACTTCTCCAAAGCCGCTCTTGTTTCTGTTTGGGGAAAAGCCTGACGCTCAGTTTCCTTTGAGCTTTCCTATGTAAACGCTTGTTCTCACATTTGCTTCGCAGTGTTGGATATTTCTACCAGGAAATGAAATGAGCCCGTAACAAATGTTTTGGCTTCTGTTGAACTCTTTAACGAAGAGCGGCATGCCAGCAGCAGCAGTGTGTTTGCGTTCCCAGAAACCCCCTGGGATGGTGACTCTCTGAGCTTCCGGGCAGAGGGCGGACACTTTTTTTTCTCTTTGATTGAAGTGGGGAAAGAAGAAAGAAATGTCATATAGAGTTGCATAGGTATTAGGATAAGGGGGATTGAAGTTAAGATTTTCTTTTGTAGATATATATAAGTCCATTTGTATTTCATTTGAGTGAATAGAGATATGGTCTTGGTCTAGCCGGGCCATTTAGCCCTGTGCACTAATCTGCAGGTGAAAAAAGGAGGCTGTCTGTGTGATAAAGGCGCCCTTGAAGGCAGGTTTGACCACCTCTGGTGCTGCAAGTTGAGCTCAGGTCATGAACAATTTGTGCCTCGTTGATTTTGTGTGTCCAAGTGTGTGTGTGTGTGTGTGCATGTGTCACTGTGAGAATATGCAGTATGCTAACACCCATGAGCCTTGTAGCCATAAATCAGCAATAGGAAGTGGTGTGACACAGGCTACAGGGTCCTGCTGATATGGTCTGAAGCTATAATGGGCCCTGTTTCACGGGGAGGGAGACATCAGCTGCACTGATCTTTACTACCCTGCAGGGCTCTGGAGATTACAGCCGTACAAGAAGAAGCCCCATTCAGGTCAGTCAGATGGTAAAAAAAAACTTTTGCTTCTGTGTGCTTGTACCACATACACACATGCACTGATACTGTACCCCAGCATGAAAGATGAGCTGTATTCACGCAGACAACAGCATTTGTTATTCTGTCTTTTTGTTGCAGATAGGGTCTAGGTCTTGTTAGCTGTCAGCCCGGGCATCCACAAAGCTCTCCTCTCACTTTTTGATGGGAATCCACTAAATTACAGACTCAGACAAGAGAGACGACTGCAAAAAACAACCATTGTAAAGTTTCCTGCAAGCCCCTCGTATTTCTGCATTGTATGTGTATGTGTATGTGTATGTGTATGTGTATGTGTATGTGTATGTGTGTGTGTGTATGTGTGTGTGTACATGAAGGGAAACAGAGAACCAATGTCAAGAAGATCCCAAATGCATTTTTTTCTTTATTTTCGCTTTCTCTTTTCTTTGGGCTGTCTCTCTTTGGTAAGACCCTGTCTGGTCTTGCTATTATCCTGGGGCGTTATCAGTGTGTAGCTGCCTCTTCAGATCAGGCCTGTGATAAGAGCTAAATAAATGGAATGCTTGGCTAGTGGACATAGGTCAAGCCTTGTTTCGCCCCTGTTTTTTTCATGTGTTGTGGTGTTTGTCTGCAGGGGAAGTGGAGGGGGCAGCAAGAACCGGCTCAGCAGTCTAATGAACTTATTGATTTCAATTTCAGGGCTGTTCTCTCTTCGACTGACGCCTCTGTTGCTTCCAACCATTGCGAGACATAAATTAGTAACTCTGTGTCTTGTTCAGGGACTTTTTTCTTTTTTTGTGTGCTCATCTCGCTCGCTTACTCAGTCTGTCTCTCGGAGACAGGTTGCTATCTTGGAAATGCTGTTTTTAAATGTGTTAAAAGCTTCTGTGGTTAGATGGATGCTGTCTCTGTGTGGGTGTTTTCTGTGTGGCTTAGTATACACCTGTCCTTGACAGAGATGGAGCTATTGAAATGACAAGCTGTGCTTCTGTGTGCTGTCTGTGTGTGTGTGTGTGTGTGTGTGTGTGTGTGTGTGTGTGTGTGTGTGTGTGTGTGTGTGTGTGTGTGTGTGTGTGTGTGTGTGTGTGTGTGTGAGGGTGTGTGCCATTTGGGGTCACTGAAGATGCTGAGTGACCCCTTCCCAAGAGGGTCAGGGAGCAGCTGACAAATGTTTGTGTATGTGTGTGTGTGTGCACGTCTGCGCATGTGTCTGTAAGTACTTGTGCATCCACTACTAAACCATATCATGTGTCACATGCACAACATGTTTCCCTACAAATTTGAGCATACATCCACAGACAGAGGCCCTGGCCAGCAGAAGTGAGCGCAGCACATTCCCTAAAGAAGCGCAGCTCGTGGAAAATGAGAGGCCACCGGCACTGGGACAGGAAGCCTTCTCGGCCCGGCCCTAACGAGCACTGTGGGAGCCTCGACTTTGGACCCGGTACATCTGATACCCCCGATGATGTCCAAAGGCTAAACAGTTAAAAGGTCCGGTTGCTATATGTAGATGCGCAACAACCCCCCCCTCCCACTTTCTGAATCTGATACTCTGGGAATCACAATAACAAGGCTGTGAGCTCTGGTCAGTTTTCCAGGGCCACCAGTCGGCTTCCCACCCACGGAAAGATCGAGCGAGAGCAGGAAAGAGAATTGATGCTGAGTAGCACAGGTTTTAATAGGGCTGTCAGAGTCATATTGTTTATGTCGTGTTCCAGATTAATCCATTCTTCCTTTATGAGCCTCTGCAGCCACCGTAAATTGCGAGCACCAAGCCAGTCCACCGTTGAGTTACGCCTCGGGGATCAGTGCCACACATGGGCGGAAAATAAATCATTTCCCCCGGATTTAACGCCGGGCAATACCTGGGCCCTTTGTAAATAAAGCCATAGATGTTTTTACACCCCCCTGTTTTCTCTCTCCTGCCTCCAGGGCTCTTATTGAATCTCAAAAGGAGAGGGAGGTAGAGACAGAGAGAGAAACATGAGAGAATAAGAGGGAGCAGAGTTGAAGGGGGACCGAGGGAGAGGCGAGTGAAACAGAGGGAAAAAGTCAGGGAAGAGATTCCAAGCAGGGAAGGATGAAGAGACACAAGCCAAGATAGCTTCACAAAACAGACAAGCATAAAGAGAGAGAGGGAGGGAGAGAGAGAGAGAGAGGGGATGTAGATGTTGGCTGGGTGATGTATGCATCGGGTACTGATTCCCCGGGTTCTCGGGGTGTTCAGGTTGAGATCTGTCAGACTGTCTAAACACAGGGCCCACTGTAATGCTCTGCTCTGGAGCTGTGGGCACATCCAGCTCCACCAGCACAACCAGCACGCCAGCCCAGTGCTGGCCATCACAGCTGCCCATGCTCCCCGTATCCCATTTCCAAAAATCGTAACCTCTAGCCTGGGGGAGCAGTGCCAGAGCCTGGTGAGAGCAGGAAAGGGGAAAGAGAAAGGAGGACCGAGAGAAAGGCCTGAACAACTTGTTCATCCTGGCTGCCAGCCGGAGACAGCCAAAGGGAATGAGGAATGTGCACGCGGCTCTGTCAGGACTTCATGAGTTATACATGACGTGCTATGTGAAAATGCTTCCTGTGTACTCTGTGTATCATGCTCTTTTCTTTTCTCCCCCTCCTTTTCTCCCCCTCCTTCCTCCCTCCCTCCCTCCTTCTTTCCCTCTACTGTTGCTTTCAAGAGCTCAAAGTTTGCTTTTCTTTTTGGTGACAAAGTATTCCCTGGTTGTTAAATGTTAATCAGTGGCAGGCAGCAGGGTGACACGAGGGGCTGAAGCATCTGATGGAAATCTGCAGCAGATAGTGGTCGGCTGAAGATGAGCGCGGGCTGGAGTGAAAATACAGCGCATCCTCTCTCCAATAGAAGACACTGCTTTTTTGTTCCCATTTGTAAAGACCAGACCAAATGATCACACGAACACGGCTAGTGAACAGACCCTATACTAATTCATACTTAACACAAGCATTTAACCTATCCATTATTCATTTCTCCAACAATGCCAGGGGGCAAAAATCAGTGCTCCCCTCACCCATATATCTGCCCTGCTACAGAGAGGGTGATGCATTATTCAGGGCATGCCAGGCTAGACTGTTTTCCCTGTTCTCAACTGCTGGAAGCAACAATCATCTCTCTAGGACACTGTTCTCTGAACTCTCTGTCCTCTCCTTCTCTCTGCTCGGTTGTGTTTGCCTGTCTTAACCTCTGATACACTGCAGTCATTTTTTTTAACATTGATGTGCCTCTAAAATACCATTTTGAATTGCTCTATTTGGCTGTAATCTTTACCTTCGGTCCAATTTGCAAGACACATTTTGATCCAATTGTATGCAGATGATTTACATAAATTGTAAAACGGTGCTTTTGTTTTTAATTTTCTGTAACTTCGACTAAAGCCTCTTCATTGTTCTACCTCTCCGCAGAAATCTCCCTCTTCTCATTTTTTGAAAAACTCAAACCACTGCTCTATAACTCTTCCCCTCTGCTTTTGTCTCTCATTGACGTGCAATGTCACTGGGATGGAGGGAACACATCCAAATATATATTTTTTGTATCCTCGGTCTGTTTTCTCCTCAATCCTTGTCCTGTATCTCCCCGGGCTCCCACTCAGAGAAGACATTAAAATTTGAGCAGAGAGGGGAAATAGAGAGCCAGAACCAGGGCCAGCCTGGGGGTTCTTGGTGTACTGCTGCAACACTTTTGTCCCAGAAAACAGAGCATGGGATGATAAGTTGTGAAGACTGTGGGCTGCTTGTTTGTTTAGGCTGTAGCAGAGTATGTTCCTCCAGGCCTGCAACAATATGAGGTAGAAGCGTTATTGCTGTGCCGTTCGACTCTAACTTCATCACAGAGGAGAGCGGTGACACTCAAGTGACAAAGCAGGGCATGGGGAAGACTGAGAGTGTCAACATGTGGATATAAAATACATACAAACCCCATTTGCATTTCTTAACGTGATTTGCTTTTGCCTGTACTTGAAAGTACGTTGAATTCCTGCAAATTGAGCGCTGCTGACTTTTCTAAGAAACAGCATAAAAATAAAGCAGAGCTACTTTGTGAGACGAGGTTGTTCTCATTTCTTATTTGAAATCAGCTCCATAATTCGATCTTTGTAAAACTTAAGTTGCTGCAGGTGTTCGGCAGCAGGAATGATAGCCTTAGGGCTTGGAGCTACCGTGAGGCCCCGCAGAGATTTCCCATCATCCCCACAGTCTGGCAGCAGCTTTTCAAACAGCGCCCCTTCTGAAGTTGCCCTTGGTTCTACATGTGTAGCAGTAATTATGAATGAGGGGGACTAAGATCTGTACAAAACCATCAAACATTTTACAGCTTGCTGCTATTGTAATAAAGATCAATAGACACGGTATCAGTCACGGTTTTGAAGGAGAGGTGCTGCTGTACATTTTCCCTCGCATACTTCCTCTCTTTTATTTCTCTCTGTCTGTCTCCCTCACTCATGTCCCCTCTCATTTCTCTTCTCTTTTTCTCTCTCTCCCAATGCAGAGCTAGTGTAGCACATCCGTTTTAATTGCTATTTGTAGGGCTCTGTGATGTGAGCTGCTAAAAGGCACCCGTCCTGTAAAAGAGCAGGAGAAGGAGACAAAGAGAGGCAGTGGAATACATTCACTCCAGCACGAGCTATTAGAGCAGAGACGGCCAGGGCCAAACTTGTGTGTAATGTGTGTGTGTGTTTAAAAGCATATAGATGCCTGTCCATCTGCAGCACATGTATGATTAAGTTTTGTATATACTGTACATATGACACTGGTGGTGGCCTCATGGTTTTAGGCACAAAACTGAAGCAAAAATCCAGCATGTATTCCAGGTGAATTTATTTACAGTAAACAAAAAATCTCATGCAACATGTTTTACATTGAAGGCCCAGTAGAACGAGAGAATAAAAGGAGTTTATGTTTGCAAGAAGAGGATAACTAATCTTTAAAAAATGGCAACCACTAGATTTTACACAATGCTACTTTTGGGGGCTTTGCAGCTCTGATTCATTTTAATATAATTATGAAATAACACCACAACAGTTACCCTGGAAAACTTCAGGCTCCTGTTTAAGAGTAGCTGGACTGTACCAAGAGAAAACCACAAACTGTTATCAATCTTTTCACAAGAGATAAAACACAAATACACAACATAAAACACATCCAACTGATTTTTGTAACATACCTGAAAATCTTTCTGGGGCCTTTCTAGTTTATCAAATGGAATTGAAAGAGCATTTCTGGATAATGCAACTTTAAACTCCCCCTCCACCTATGCCAACATGGTATCTCCCACTGTGAACACCTCTTTATAAGCCAATAGCTTTCCTCCACTCTGTTTGTCAGTTCCTGGTCTGAAAGGTGGGGTGTAAGAAAATTGGAGGGAAACCAAACAGGTGACAAACAATTGTACTTTCAGCAAACATATTGTATAAAAGATAAACATTTTTCTCTCTCTGTGTCCTCTTTTCTGAAAAATACTGTAGGCTATCTGTGTTTTTCTCACAATTATTACAGATTAACATTTTAGGGAGGGAATAAAGTTGCTCAGTAAAATTTACAGTCATGTATCCAAGACCTTAAGACCGTTTGGATGTGCTCCGTTTGTGTTAAATAATGCATCAAACAGACACTCTAAGTCAAGACAACCACACTGACTGAACTTTGACGCCCTTTTCTCGCACTTTCAGCAAACTTGCAGTTGCTGCCTGTATTAAAACAGCCTCACTTTATGGACTGAGGTCATTTGACCAGAGATGGAAGACATGGAGAAGCTGCAGATCAAACAGTATTCTGTCTGACAGGAGGAGATAAAGAGACTGTCAGCCTCGCTACAGAACAAAGCAGCCTCTCACCTCTCTGGCCCACATCGGCTCCCTGACGGCCAGTGATGCAGTGCTAAATCAAAAGGTTGGTAAACTAAGATGAACGTCAAAAGACTTTTGCAATTCCAACATCCACCGTCATGAAAGATTTATGATTTAACAAAGAGGTTTGTTACATGGGCTTGTATCCATTTTGGAAAAATGCTTCTATGCACTGTTTATGTGTGAATATATCAGGGATACAGGTGCTCTAAAGAAATGTTTACTTCACTTAATGCCTTCCTCAGTTTGATCTTTTTCTTTGGCTAATTTAGTGAGGCTTCATGTTACATTTAACCAGAATAAAAGAATGCACCTTTTCTTCATTAGCAGTTTTATTATGAAAACAAACCTCAAACAAACTGCATCTATTTCTCTCCAATGACTGCTTGATTCAGCAAGTTCATGCAGGTTTTCTGGGTGTTCTCCAGATGTATCAGGTTTAAGAGACAGGTGTTGATATTACATGTACGTGCCAACAACCTTTAAATTGCATAACTTGCAAATGAGAGTTGGAGAAAGACTCGGTAGGCATCTTTTCTCGGGGGTATAATACAGGACTGATAGAGCTGCTGCTCAAGTTATTTTAGGTTACTGCGATGTGTACAGAGTACTTATCTGCAGCAACAGTGAGATGGTTTGGGGATGATTCGTTCTGTGCAGTATGTCTGTCTCATGTCCATTTAAACTGCAAACGTCATCCAGAAATAATCCCCAGACACGATTATCAGTTACTCAAAACCGTTGACAGTGTGGTTTGTGGATTAAAGACATTTAACAGACACTGTGGGTGACACTTGTTTTAAAATTTGGATATCAAAATGAAACTTTTTGTGGAGCTGAAAACCTCACAGAATGGATTTTTTTGGACTTAAAAAATCTGTTCACACTTTTAACTTCTACACTTGCAGTTGTGTGCACTCTGTTTCAGAGTATACTGTTCGAAGTAAAGGGGCTGCTGTGAGGGGGAGGTTTGGGATGGATTGTAACACTTTGTGAGCTTTTTCCAGGAGACATCAGGTTGCACTTTTTAAACCTTTTTAATGCATTGCTTTTCAGGAGCATTAGGGCTACTATGTGGTTTTAGGTGGGGACAGGAGATGCATAATCTAAAAGTTAACTGCTGTGTGGCATAGTTTTCTCTTTCTCCAAAATAAAGTGTCTAAAAAGGTTATATAAAAGTCTCATAAAATACTTTTTTATTCATATAGGGCAAATGTTAGACTAACATGTTTGAATAAACATTAAATCACAAATTCCTAAATCAGATCAACTAGCCAACACTGGGAAATGGTGCTAGAAAACACACACATGCATTAGCCTGCTTGTTTCCCTCCTATAAGGAGTGTAAGGGGCACGGAGAAGCTGCAAAGCTAAGAGGAATGATCCACTATGACTTTATTCTCTCTTAAAACTCACGATGATCCATTCTTTGTCAAAATAAAAGCATAATGTGACACATTGATCTTGACGACACACTGCAGAACCTGCTCATGCGTCAAGACTTTGTAAGCGTGAAGCATCTCAGCTGTGATCTGCTGTCACATAGTAAAAGTCTGACTGATGAGACTTTATCTGTGGTGCTTCTTTCAGAGTGGCGTTACACTCGCCGCCTTGTCAGAAAGTGATTAATGGATCCAAAAGGACATGATGGCCTGGATATCAAACTGTGTACTGTACAGAGAATATAGATTTTCCTCTGAGCCGGGGTATGTCTGTTTGTGTTGATAAAGACTAAAACATAATCTGCCTCTTATTATTTGGATATTTCACTTCCTTGAAGAGGGCTATGGATGATTGCTTTGCCTTTTTTTCAGTCATTCAAATAATCTGGTCTACAATTGTCCTTGATTCTGCACAGCCTAAAGCCACCACTGCACTGAACAAAGGGAACAAGCGAAGGCACACACAGCAATGTTTAGTTTTCTAGACAACAAAATCTAAACTCCATTGAGCAAACACTTTTCATTGAGCATAGAGAACATGTTGGCTTCTACTGTGGCAATCGATGAGGCTTGGCATTTAACTGTAAACTTTTAAAGGCACTTATAATCTGCCTCCATTGTTTTTAATGGCCACATCAACTCCTTTCAAGGATAATCATTTTATCTGATAATGAGGATTTCAAACACTCTTATCAGCTGTGCACTTGCAGTTGTTTTTTAATCCTTCCATTCTGTCTGGTTGTTTTTAATTGATTCTGCAGCACAGGGGCTTTCTTCCAGAGATAATGCACTTGTGAGAACAGGTCATGATCCCTAAATGAGGGAATTTCACTCCAGTGTATTTGCCACGGCATATCTACCGTCCTTCAGAAGCATTTCCAAACTGCTGGAAAGTACAGATTGACTTTGTTTTTCTACATTTCTGCAGCTCGTTCTCCTGCAGTAGCATTCGCGGATACTGTTTTCCACAGTAAATGGCCTCAGCTAGGAGCTGGTGGTGCTGATGCTGTTTGGCAACATTTCCACGCATGTCCTACCTCATGGCTTGAGCCAAATCTCTGTGTATTAGGATCAAAAACAGTGTCTACTTCTTTCCCTATGTCTTTACATAATTTTGTAATGTGAGCTCAACCAGGCATGGAAAGTAGACCACTGATTATCCAATAATATCGCAGCAGAAGACATAAAACACATTTAAATAAATAAAAGCAGGAAGTGTTTCAGTATCTGTGCTGTGCCGGACTGTGATAACAGCTCATCCAGTAAGACCTCCACTCACCTCTCCCATCTCCGCGCATATCCACCGTTGCTTCTCTCGGGCCCTCAGAGGAAAGCTGTTTATTCCACACACTGCCTAAGTAGAGGTCTTGGGGTTGGAGCGGCTGTGTAGTGCATGGTGAAGACAAACACAGGCCTATTTAGTCTGCTGGGGGAAACCTCGGTAAACAGTGCAAAATGGAAACAGCTGGGGATTTTTGTTTTCTTGTTTTCTTCTCCTCTTATTGTTTAAATGCTTCTGTTTCTGCACGGTCACTTGGTGTTGGAAAATATAATGGCTTTTCTTTGATGAACAAATGAGGGCAGACAGAGCTTTTTCATTCTGGTGGCAGAAAAATATAATAATCAAAGTATTTTTTTTTTCTCTCTTCATTTTTCCAAATTGCTGCCCATGCATACTTGTGTGTGTTTACCACAGTGTATTATGACAGAAATTCAGTTTGATCTAGAGTTTACCACATGTGCAGACTCCATTGCACTTTCGGGAATCCTGCACTTAAACGGTTCCAGTGGATGTACAGTTGATTCAAACATGTCATGGGTGAATAAATGACCTCAGTTTTCACAGGACATCATAGACAGTGAGTTATTAAATCTTCTAGGTCCTGATATGTTGAAAAAAGTTCGATTGGCTATTCTGAGACTGTAATACAGAGGAGATTTGAGTTGGCATAAGGTAAATGAAGTAAAAAAACAGTAAATAGATGTTAACCTTCCTCCTGTGTTACGGTCTGCACCGACCTGTTTTTGTTTTTAAATGCTTAAAAGAACCACATAAATTAGCTTTTTTGCATCAAGACTTTTTGACTTTGTCAGGAACCTCTGTTTCAACAAAATAAAAATGACAAAATTAAATTGACTAAATTATAAAATGCTCTTATAATCTAATAATTAGAGCAAAAACTAAAATCATATTTGCACTGACAGGCTCCACACTGACAGTCAGATCCTCTTCCAATCATCTGACATTTAGGAAATTCTCATTTTGCCATGTTTTTCCCTGCACTAGAAAACGTTGGACATGTCCAGACATGTGAGAATAATTCAGTATAGATGTCTGTATGAGGGCTAAACTGACAAAGAAAGGCCCACAGACCCACAACAAAAAATATTATAAGCAATATTTTCATGGATAATGAAGTCTAACAAGGTAACCTTAAGATGAGAACCAAACTGGATGATAGAGAGTTGTTTTTAGTGTAATTTACAGCTGATTTAAGACACAATTCGAAACCGACCCTTAACATAGTAGGTGCGTAGTGAACGCTAACAAAGGAGAAAGGTTAAAATATTAAATGCCCATCATATATTGAACCCGTGTTTAGATGAAAAAGTTGAGTATGAGACACACAAGATATTCATAAGTATTTGATATTTGCACATTGTGACAGATCTGATGGCTCTATTTTACATCTCCATAATTCTCAATCAGTCACTTATTTCTAGGTATCTGAAGCATGTGCACGCATTCCTGTGCATTATAAGAGGGTATGTCCTCTGGAATGGTATGGGGAGACCCCTGTTTTGATAGTCCTGTGAATCCCACATGGAATGGTGACACGACTGCTGTCCCATCCTTCCCACAGGCACCTGTCTACAGGTCAAAGGTCATACTGTTAGGGGTAATCCCCACAGTAACCTGACCAGGCTAAGGGATAGTGACAACCAAACGTGCAATGGCGGACCGAGCTGGCCCCCTAATACTTCTACTAATCAGATTTTAATTGAATTCCGGCGAACATGTAAAACCTGGTTCAGTTTTGTTTTTCCATTTTCCTAACAGATGTCCCCCATGATCCCTGTAAAGTGATCTGCCGCAGTGACGTCCTCTGTTTGGAAACACATGAACTGGTTGAGATAGACAAGAGAAAGTGGAACCATGTGCTTGTCCTCAGGATGGATGCTATGAGGTCTGTGGAGTAGAGGCGTGGAGGCAGGGGTTAAGAGAGGGGTCTTGGAGGGTTTAAGGAATCATGCTGCACCTTGTAAGAAGATAAGTAGAGGTCCCATAGTGAATGCTGTCGTCTCAGGGTTTTCTCTTACCAAAGACAGATCCTTAATAGCCAGTTCCAAGCTTCCCTGCAAGACACATCTTAAAGGGATATTCCAGCGTAAAATAAAGTTAGGGTCAAACACACCGTAACAGCAATAGCAATACACAGCAGTCTGGGGAGCCATAAACAAACCTCAACCAAAACGCCACTCTATAGCCACAAATAATGCTCAGAACAGCACCTAACTTCATCAACAGTACATATAGGGTACCAGCCATAGTAGTAGCCACCAAACATCTTTTTAACTTTGCCTGATTTCTTTAGCAAAGAGACTAAACACAACTCACCTACTCTCTTCCAGCAGCCGCTTGTTTGTAGCATACCTCGGGCCAGTCCATTACAGATTGCTGCGGGGTGACGCAGCTCAAGGAAGAACATTTATGATCATTTCTTCATGGGAATGCCATTAGACTGAGACACTAAGGCAGAAGAACTACCGTATCTGCAGTGCAAAATGATTAAAATGGTGATTATTACTTTGAGGAAATAATAAAGAAAAGATCATAAATGTTCTTCCTTGAGCTGCGTCATCCCACAGCAATCCGTAATGGAATGGCCTGAGGTTTCACTACAAACAAGTGGCTTCTGGAAGAGAGTAGGTAAGTTGTGTTTAGTCTCTTTGCTGAAGCAATTAGGCAAAGTTAATAAGATATTTGGTGGCTAGTGTTGTGGTTAGGACCCTATATGTACTGTTGATGAAGTTAGGTGCTGTTCTGAGCATTATTTGTGGCTATAGAGTGACTTTTTGTTGATTTTTGTTTATGGCTCCTCAGACCGCTGTGTATGGCTATTGCTGTTAACTCGGTGTTGCGGTGTGTTTAAATAAATTAATTTTACACCGGAATATCCCTTTAAGGTCCAGCACAGTCTTCAGGCATATATAAGCAACCTCCTTCGCAACCGTGCATACACAGTTATTGCTGTTATTGATGTGTGTATACTCTACTGTGTATGCATATGGCAGTTAGCATTACACTTCCGCTGTCTTATATTATAGTATAAACAAACATTTGTCAAAAACAGGCCAAGCCAGCCGTCAAAAAGGAGCTGCCTGTTTTTGTGTGCAACCACAGACTCCAGTGTTTCACATTTCTAGAGGCACACGCCGAGTCTGCACCCTCCCCAATTGAATAAATGTGTAGGCTTAAAGAGTGAGCGTATGAGCATGCAAAGAGCAGCTCAGGAGCCACGCTGAGGCATATGGTGGAGTCACCATAAGACAATTGTTTAAAAGCTACAGCCCTGAACTTGTTAGAGTCTGTCATATTTCTATTGAATCTCCTCCCCTCCTCCTCTTCAGACATTTTTCATGTGCAGCTTTGTGACTGTAGAACTTAGTCATAGTTTTTGAGAGTCAAGCGTGGAACTGACGGTGATTTCTCGAGGGAGTGTGGGTGGTGGGAGAAGGCCCTGCGGGATGGGCTTTTATCAGAGCCCAGCAGAGTTTACACAGGAGGGATTTTTTCACTCATAATGTCATTGGATAATCAAAGTGGTCCACTCTCCATGTTTGGCTGTGATCAAAGTAGAAAATTATGTAAAGACATAGGGAGAGAAGTAGACACTGATTTTGATCCTAATACTCTGAGATTTGGTCCAAGCCTTGACATAGGACACATGTTTTCTTATCCCTCCTCCTTTCTGCACTTTTCTGCTGAAGGCACCTTCAGAAGCTGCGGTGGATTCTGGGAATGTGCATGCAGCCAGGGTTTTAGTGACTGATGAGTGACTTTTTTGTACCATGTCATACTGTCACAAGCTAAACAAATTCTAGAAACCCAGTTTGTGTCATGAATCGTAAAAGTGACCTGTTTCGGCAATAAAGGTGGTCTTTTTTACCCTCCTCTTACCAACCAGCAGTCGCACTTCAAGGAGGGGGATCCACCCACATGCCTCCAACTCTCTGATTAACCACCACAAGCAGCAGAAAGTTTTGTCTGCAGCCCCAGTGCCTGTTACTGAGAGCGAAATCAAAGGCCCGCTCTGTTATTAGAGCCAATGTGCTTTTGAGGAAAACAAAATCCGCCTGTGAGCTTAAAAAGGAGTTGTCTCATTTGATCATTTATTACACATTTTAAGCGGTTTGGAAATAACTGAGGCCAGCGTGGTCTACATCCCTAATTGGTGCTCTTTTTCTCCTATTAGTACATCCAGACTTGTGATCCCACTAAAATGGGCATGAGAGGAAAAAAAAAACCCTCTTCCCCAAACAAAGCGTTTGTCATCAGTTTGCAGTTGCTCTGTTCACAGGCATGGTTTAGATTTGCTTCTATGCACAGCTGTCACTGAGCCTGTTTGACGTCCTGGACCCCAAACACACAAACCAGAAGAGATTAGTGTGCCATGTCAACCCACTGTTTCCGCAGATGGCACCGATGCTTTTAGCCTACTCCCTGTAGACAGCCACTCATTGATCTTTCATACTAAACTCCCCGCAGCAGGACTCTTGATACTGTTTTATTTATCATTCTGGCATTTACTATTACAGCCAATAAAGTTTGACATGTGTGGGTTCTAACTGTAGGGGGCACTGTGGTTTGTGTGCAACATGCTGAGGATGAGGGGGGTAGATTGATATACTGGCAGTCAGAACTGTCACCCGAGTAATACCTCCCCAGTCTTTTCTTTCAGCCTGCCCCTAGCCCCAATTCCCCAGGTCCAAATCCAACCCATAATTCACCAGTGTTGTCTCTCACCTTGACATACACCTAGTAAACGTGTAAAACATTCTGCTGGGATTTGCTCCCATTTTAATAACAGAGAATTTCAGGCCGCGAGGGGGGAAAAAAGGAGATATCAGTTACTAGTTTTTAAGGATCCTGGCATGGGCTCCTGGAGCCCCTAAGCTGCAGTCCAGATACCTCATCCAAAACCAACACAGGGGACAAGCAGGCAATTTTGAAAAATGCGGTTTTCAGTTTCTGCACATATTTTCCAAAGGGTGCTACAGTTGGGCTGACCATGATGAAATTTGGTTCTGGCAGCGGTCCAGGACATTACCTGTGTGAGTGTCAGGTGATAGCCTCCCTAATTACCCTGGACGGCAAACAGAGAATCTTTTCGGTTGAGATTTCACAGAGCCCTCTGCACCAGTAAAAGTGTTGCTCCTGTGGTTAAATGTGATCTTTCAGCTAATGAAGGACACACTTCGTTTCCTTAACTTAATCACCCTCTACTTTCCGCCTCTAGGGGGAGCTTAACTCACCTTTTTTCCTGTTTTTACTGCAGTGGGCACTGGCAAGGGTTTAGGTGAACCTTTGTGAGTAAGTATTGATTTATGGCCCGGGCCTGAAGTGTGCATCTCTCCAGGGGTGTTCAGCCTGCCTGGACACAAGCGTGTGTGTGAACAGTGGCTCTCAAACATCACTGACACTCTGTCCAACCGCTGGACCAAGAACCACTGATTGGAGTCTGCGGTCTGTGGTGTGTGTGTGTCTCTCACACACACACATGCAGACCGCAGCCAACCAAAGCCCTCAATCACTGGATCTCGGTCCAGTCCATGCCCCCGTGTTCCCGAGTTGAGTGACACGCAGCCTGCAGAGCACTCATTAGAATCTATGTTTCACAAGCAGAGCCGGGATAGTAAATCGCTCAGGCCTCGGTGTTGTTATAGCTGCGCCTAACAAGCCTCTCTCTGTCTACTTTATTGGAGTTTTAAAGTGGATTGCATGTAGTTTTTGGCAACTTTGAAAAAAATCTGACAAACAATGGAAACTATTGGTGCGAGAGACAAGACCGCAACATGATAAAAACTTGTTCGATCTTTCAAAGCAGCCCTTTAGGTTTTCAAGCCCTTTGCTACTTGGAGACTCACAGAATCATTAGACAAGAAAAACATCCCATTTCTGTTTTCAATAACATCAGAAAGGGGAAGTGTGTGATGGGAATATTGTTTAGTTTAGGGAGGGTGCTATGTGATCCCTCATCACATGGTCAAGGCTCCTGCTGTGGTACTGAGTTAAATGATTTTCTCCCTACGGCCCCGCTCTTAAATCAGATCACTTTTTCTCTTTCTGCTACATCTAAGGGCCCCTGTCCCATGTCTAACTACCTAGTCTTTTGTTTGCTCATGTTTTCCTTTTCCTCTGTGGATCGGCTGGCCCTGACCGTGTAATAGAGCGCATATTGGCCAAGCGAGGCAGCCTGCTGTGACCAGATCAGATGTGTGCTCCTGATTATGAAACTCCCTTTTAGTCACTGACAGACATGGTAATAAATGTGTCCATAAATTGAATTTGGGGCTTTTGAAAAGGAGCAGGAATATCTAAGGAGCATTGCAGCTGATTGTCTCCAGCCGACATGGCAGCGCTTCAGTGGGATTCTGGGGGGAAAACTGATCCTGCTGTGGTGCGGTTGGAGGACTAGAAGTATAGGGAGGGGGGCTGCGGGATGGACGCCCAGCCAAGCAAAATAAAGACCGCTTTATTGCTATTCAGAAAATTATTTGATTAAGTTTGCACAAATGAGAAGAAGGAGCGCAGTCTGCAGGAGTGTGCGTATGTTTATGTGATTGCATGTTAGAATCATATTTTGTTTGCTTGTGCGTTTTGGTGTGTGTGCAAACTTTCAAGTCCCCTTAGCCCCCCTCAGAGGTAAACAGCACAAGGGCAAATTTCTGAGTTCTTCAGCTAACTTTAAAGAGATGTACAAAACACTTACAGCTACTTACATCCTCTGTTTCACAATAACACTACTGAAAGTTGGTGAAATGGTGTTGACAGCAGAGCTGGGATGTGAGGTCAGAACTTTCCTCCTTCAGTCCTCTCTGGATTAGGTCTCAGATGCTGTTTTCTAAATGGCAAACATAAGAATGTTTTTTTAACATCTTCTCTATTTGTCATGACAATATAATCACAGTTATGGACGGTTTGACGTACATTCATCAGTCTCTATAGTGGATTTGAAAATGGTATTGTGCATTCAGTTATCATCAAGTTAAACAAATAACACAAGAAAAACAGTGAATTCAAAAAGAGAATTAAGAGGTTTTATGTGTGCAGACAGCAAAAGTATTTGCATAGTAGAAAAAGGCTGTATTAAATTGTATCAACACAACTATTGCGAAAAAGTGAAAACTTTAACAAGAAAAACAGTGGTGGCAAATTATTCAGCCATGCACCAAAAACTAATTCTGAGCAGCATGGCTTTCCATCTTTGCCATCATGCATAAAGTCCCACTAAATCTAAGCTGTGCTAAATTAAACTAAGCTAAGCTCCAGTGTTCTCACTCTCACCTCAAATCCAAAAACACAGCATCGATGCTCGCCAAGAGAGGAAACAGTGTGTAAGTGCCTGCTGAAGTGTGTATATTTAGCCTGGTCAGTCACAAGGGAGGGACACAACTTCTCAGAGTAGTGCGACACACGTAGCCCAGCCACCAAGAGTCACACAGACCTGTCCTTTGGGCTTGATTTTTCACGGAGACGTGAGGTGACGGGTCTGGAAGGTTCCCCTGGGGCAGAGGGCGGCCCTCGTCATAGCTGGAGAACAGACGGGAGTCATCAGAGACCTGGTTTAGAACTGGCAATAACATGATGTTGTGAAACTGTTACCCTTCATTATTTATTCACTATAGACATCTGTCTTGGCAAGGGGGAAAAGGATTCAGAGTGTGATTTTTATCTCGGACCCTCTCGCCTTCTCTTACTCCCGTCTCTACTCCTCCCTCTATCTAATTTGCCTTATCTCTCTGTCAGTCACTCCATCTGTCCATTTCTGTCTCTTTCTATCGCTGTCTCTTTCTCTCTCTCCTTGCATCTGTCCATCCCGCCTTTCTTTGAAATGTTATGATTCACTGGCTGTGATCTCTGCTAGCTGTCTCCTTGAAGTCTGTGTCCCTCCTGAGTGCAACCACAGAATGGTACATCACTTCTATTACATGTAATTTCCTGGGCTTTATAAGGTACATTTACTCTCCCTACAATAGTGGAGACTGTTCTTTTCTACAGCCGACTTCAGATTATCTGTCTCTTACTTCACGGCGCTGTTCATGGAAACCATTATCTGGTGCTGGATTGTGCCAAGATAACTCTTCAAAGTTTGTCCCAGGGTAACATTTTGAAACTTGGATTACTGTTAAAGTCCAAATCCTTCCAGGCGTTGTTGAATTATGATATTGAGACAAGACAAAACTATTACATGGACTTTTCATTCATACAGCGCATACAACAAATCAAGCATGGCAGTAGTTAATCAATCATTAACTCACAATCGTGCAAAATGTGCCAGAAATTTACAAACGTGAAGCGAATAGTGCATAAAGAGTGTAAAACAAATGAAGAACATGTTTCAAAAAGCTGCAGGAAATCTTGTTTAAAAACAAAAGTCATTTCCATTAATTTACCATAAAACCTAAACCCATATAGGGGGTTCGACTTGTGTTACAGTTTGCTACGCAACATTGCAGACAGGCTGAGTTACACTGTTATTCTTTCTTATGTTTCTCTCTCATTCTCTCTTTTGCCCTCTCAATAAAAAGAGGCCAATAAATCACTTAGCTGCCTCTGTGGGTTTGGGGTATTGGTGTTGGAGCGGGCTGTCCCACTATCCCAGCTGAGTAGACATGACTCTCAAAACTCTTCCCAACTCCCCTCACTTTTAAAAAACCAACATGGTGAAAATTACATTTTGGTTGAGGAGTCGAATAAATCTTGGCCCGACATAGCTGGAGAAATGGAAAAAAAAAAGGCCATCCACGGTGGCTCCAGCCCCAGTGATGTGGATCCTATGCCTGGGGAAAGGGGAAGCCACATAAGAGGAGGTTTGTGTTAGCACGGGGTTGATGAGGTGCAGGCTGAGTCAGTGGGAGGATACAAGGCCTGAAAGTGCTTGTTGGTTTATAGGGAGTGATAACTCTAATGTTGAATGTGTGTGTGTGTGTGTGAGGCAAGCTGCTGTTGAGATGTGTGTTCAGATAGTGAGGGTCCATTACGAACATTAATTCTGAAAGCCTGTAGAGATTATGTTTCCTTGTTTTAGGGAAGAAGAAAAGAAGTAATCAAAATGTTGTTTTTAACATTTATTTGTGATGTGAGTAAAGATTTTCAGCTTCATTAACGATAAATATCTATGATATGTGGTCGTTCATTTATAGATTTTGGCTATTAGCATTATCTTTCTTATTCACTGCACTGCCCTCATGGTTGATCTCTATCGGTTTTCCATCTTTGGGGTCTGTTTGACGGGAACTACTTGTGTAATGGCATCAGCAGCCTGTCGGACTAATTAAAACACACATCTACAAATCTGCCAGCAATTACTACACTCAAGAACATTTGGTGCCACTCACAAATTTTAGGCAGAAAAGTCTGTGTTTACCATACTAGCTTTTCATTTCTCAGAGTGTTCCCACAAAACAAATACTGGTTAGAGCTTTGTTTGATACGGCAATGCTCATATTTATTTTACCATTTAAATTTTACAAAAATGTAGGCATTGGGAGACATGATAATGGAATCCAGATTTTGGCTTTATTTAATTTGTAGCTCTGCATGGAGTCATCTCATTTTAGATTATAGCCTTGTGTAAACTGCTCGTGTCTCACAGGGTTATATTGTGTAACAGTGTTGTGTCCCAGTCATCTGGTTGTGCTTTGCTGTCCTCAGCGGAGCACGCTCCTTATCTGCTGTGCTCCCAACCCACAACCTCACCATCATGCGGTTCATCTACTTTGCCCTATGACAAAAAAAGCAAAGAGAGCCATTTGTATGCAAATACAAAGATGTCATCAGAAGTTCCCTGCCTGTTGCTTACAATTGATAGCTTTGGTGAAAGTGCACCATCTCAAATCTTTGTTGTTGAGCCCTTTACTGAAATTACAGTGTCTAGAACCCTACAGCTAACAAGTGCATGCAATTATAACGAGGGCACATTTGTTCCTGCCTACGATTATTTGGACTTTTCC
This sequence comes from Xyrichtys novacula, assembly GCA_962446985.1. Taxonomy (NCBI): domain Eukaryota; kingdom Metazoa; phylum Chordata; class Actinopteri; order Labriformes; family Labridae; genus Xyrichtys; species Xyrichtys novacula. The sequence goes on along the minus strand of OY660864.1, from coordinate 20,239,643 downwards.
TCATTTTAATGACATCCCTGTGTATAACTTGTAAGATTAACATATTCGACAGTAAACTTCTAGATCTGCTTTGCTTATGTTTTTAGGGATGCAATAAAGGGGATGTAGAAGAAAAAGTAATTACTTCAAGTAGACTAAAAACAAAAGTAAATTTTCTTCATTGAAATGCAAAGAAAAATGCCAGCAGGCTGTTGCAACACACAAAAACAGCTGATATGAAAATAAGTTGATGCTGACAATCATAATAGCCAATCATGGTTTAGGAGTTTGGGGGTGGCCAGTGATTTCAAAGGAGGCTCATGCCACCCTGGACACACCCCTGCCTGCAAAATGTTCAATGTTGACTTAACTATTGTAAGTTTGAGATGTACTGTAGGGTGACCATATGTCCTCTTTTACCCCAACATGTCCTCTTTTCGGGGGGCTGTCCGGGTTTGTCCGGCTTTGTAAATAGGGAAGTAAATGAAATCCTTCAAACTTCCACGGTTTTGTAAATAAGTTTCGAGTTTTTATCACGTGGACTTACTGAGCTAGAAGCACCTAAAAGACACTCGTTTTGACCCGAAAACTCACAAAATTAACTTTGTGTGACTCCGTGACTCCGCCCCTGCGTAGTCATGTCCTCTTTTTGGGAAGTCAGAATATGGTCACCCTAATGTACTCAGATCATTTCTTCGCTCTGCAACAATAATAGTAAGTGAGCTAACTGGCTTGTTAAATGCTTTCACAATTTTGGTTTTGGACCACCAATGAACACTTAGCCCTATGCAGCACCTCCAAGTGGTAGTTGGTTACCTGTCAGTGGCTGGTAAAATATAGGTCACCAATCCAGTAAATCACTGATAGTTGTAATGATGTCTCTTCTGGTGAATAGAAACAGTTTCAAATTGTGCTTTTCTTTTTCCAACTTCAGCTTCCTCATCCATCCTGAGGTCAATCACTGTTATTTTCAGTTGGTGCTATCATTTTACACTCTGGAAAGTCATCCATATTTAAGGCATCATAGTGGGAAAAACTTCTCCTTTTCTCTTGAGCTAAACACACTTCTTGACCTTGTTACCTTTACTAAAGTAAGCACATGATTGTTTGTCACCAGTTGATAACATTTAGGAGTAGATGTGTGCAAACAGAAATTTCCTGCCACTAAGTTAACACTTGACTTTTTACCTCATTTCAAACTATGTCCAGTGCTGGAGTGTCTTTTTTTCTTTTTCAAACACCTACACCTCTGTGGGTGCAGCCAAAGTTGGCAAATGCAATGATTGTTGTTGCCAATGCTGTAAACTAATAACACAGAATTTCCTCCTCATGTGAGAATGTTTCTAAAGAAAGCTCAACCCATTGCCAGGTGTTAACAACAAACAATATAAAGGCTCGTATGACTCATTATGTAATGGGCTGAAACTTGTGTCATAAACCAGTTGGCAATAGAGTTGCAAAATGTAATTGCAGGTTTAGATGCAAATCTGGTGTGACTCATCTCTTTGACGGTGTCAGATACATGATAGTTGCCTCCTTTTGAGATGTAATCACCTGCTGTGATCATGTTGAGTCTGGCCTGCTCTGTCAACTGTCACCACTGATGATATCAGTAGAAATATTGGGGCATAAGTCATCTATTCAGTGTTGTAATATAGCGTAATACAATGACTTATCTGGTAATGGACTCACTCAAATCTGTGCTTTAAAATTGTTGTACCTGCTTGAAAGTGATTTCTAAAATTATTGTTCCCAGTAAAACTTCACTCTCATGATTCTACTCTTATTATTTTGTTGAATATTCTCATGTGTTGTTATTTTTGTGGCATTCGGTTCATCTCTGTCTGTACAAATGACTCCCAGGCTGTCTGTTACAGTCTGTCTTTCTCTCTTTCTATCTCTCCTCTCTCTTTATTACTTCACTCAGTCCTGGCATATTGGCTTTACACCAATTAGTCTAGTTCTGCTGATGGTGTAGGCCTGTTGAAGCAGAGCGACAACCTCAGGTATTAAAGAACTGTGCCATTGCAGAAGTGCAGAAAAACTGTAGTTCCTCAGTTATCCACTTGGGGCTGTCACCGAATGTGCAGGAAGCCCCTTTAAGACCCATGTTAATAAACTTTATTATACAGTGGAATTAAACATGTTTACAGTCCGGTACAAAATTGGGCGTGGTCCAGAAAGCCAGTTTCTTCACTTGTACAAACTGTATATGTGGGAGAAAGAGTGTGATCAGTTTGAAAGGTTTAGGGCCAAGAGTTATTAATGGATTTGCTTGATTACAGGCGTGACTCATTTGACTGAACCATGGGTGTGTTCTAGTATTTTACAAAAAGGTTAAAAAGTCTGCTACAGCTCTTTTGGCCTGTTTTTGAGCTGACTGAAAGTTTCATACAGGCCATACTTGAAACAGCTTTTCCATGTCAGATTTGTTAAGAGCTTATGGAGTGGTGAGTTAAAGTTGGGTCTCTGAATGTGGTGTCTTAAAAAAGTTGGGCGAGTCCCGTGTGAAGTTAGATCGAGCTGCGATTTGTGGCAGTATAAATAAAAATGTAACGACAGACTGACCTGCACAGTTAAAACGTCTGCGTAGTAATGGAACAAGGAGCTGCTGAATCAAGGAAGCAGTGCAGGCATGAGGTTGGTCCCTGAAGGCCTTGCGGCAGAGGGGCAGGGCAGGGATTACTATGACTGCTGAGGAACACCTGTCTGTCACTGACGGATCCCCTCCTGCCAAGCCCCAGATGGATCCTTGGAACGCTGGGCCCCATCATAACTTCCTCTTTCCTCCTCCCCATTAACACTAATGTTTTTTTTTTTTTGTCTTAACCCTCTTCCCCCCAGTATTCCCTTACCCTGCATGTCTGGCATTCTGTATGAGAGGGAGGAAGAGAGAGAGAGAGAGGGAGGGTGTAGAAGGAGAGAAAAAAGGGGGGCCGGGACAGTTTAGTTTGGAGGCCAGCTGTGTGCCAGCTGTGTGCCAGTGGAACGCTGAGTGGCGTGGAGAAAGGCCTATTATCTCCCACACGCACATGCACAAACTCTCTCTCTTGCCTTTCACACCTCAGAACCCGGCCCTGCGAAATCAGGCAGACAGATTCTGCTAAAACCAACACTCCTCCTCGTACATGCATGTGGTCTCCTCCTGCAAACACACACAATCTTCGTCTTAAGTGCTGTGCGGGGAGTCATTTTTTTTTTCTTTTCACCCTGTCTTAGCACACACACACACATGGCTTGAGAGCTTCCCTGCCACCCTCTATGTGTCACTGTTTCTGACACATAGGACTAAACAAGTCATTAGAGCACGGGTCAAATCATCCATACACACAGTCTTATCTGTCTGCTCTCAGTCAGCCGGCCTATTGCACAGCCACTGGACGCCTCTTGGTGCTGGTAGGATATGAGCAATTAGCAAGAGAGACCTTTGAGTTCTGCCAGCTGATTTGCAGCCAGCTTTCTGCATATGCCTGTAATTCACTTTGACATTTCATCTCCTCACTTGTCACAGTCTTTATTGTGTATTACCACAATATAAACAATAATGATGAAGTAATAATCAAATCGGAGGCAATATAATCATTTTGTTGATGTCCACTGGTTGAACCTGTGGGAGACAGCTGATAAGTGAGCGTTTTTCGTGTCGAGCGGGGGTCTCTGGAGAGCGAAGTGGAAGCAGCCGCGGCGGGGGGGGAGGGAGTCTTCCCAAGTCAGCCCAGGGGAAATGGATGACAGTTACACTACCCTCCGGCCAATTAACTGTCATTCTAGCTGTTGGTTTAACTTGCTGACCTTACCTCTTCTCTGCTGTTTGTCTTATCATTTCCGGAAAAGAGGACCTCATCTGTGTATGTAAAGTGGACAGGTGACCTTCAGGGGAGTGGAACAAAGGTCACAGTTCATCTGCTCTATATTTCTTCAGCGCGACGGCAAATATACCAAGGAGTCTTCTGGGAATTTGGGGGTGAGGTCCTGTGGGATTGAAAGAGAGCTATCTGTTATTACTTCCAATTACTCCCCAATCTCCCGCTCTATCTACCTGTAAAATGACATTAGACATGCCTGTTCTCATGGTCTTTTGCAGATTAAGATGGTGCTTCTTGGTGATGAGGCCCACAGGAGCTGGAGGTCCATCAGCTAAACTGAGTGTATTCACAGATTGAAGGGAGAAAAGTTCCTCAAGGTTGTGTGGGTTTTGTCTTTGAGAGGAAGCACAGACATCAATAGGGAAGACCTGAGCGCGGCCGCCATGTTTGTCCCTGAGTGAGCGTGGGTTTGAGGTCGGTGTGTGAATAGGGGTACAGTTCCAGTGAGCGCTGCTGTCTTAGCATGACAACAGAAGAGGGAGGGCTGCGTTGGCCCTGCTGATACAGTGCCCACCCCTCTGTGTTTGTGAGAGCGCCACTTCATTGTGCCCAGTCGCCATGGAGTGACAAAACCTAGAGAGCCTCCACAGCTGGAGATGGTTGGAAGTATTCAAACTGAATACTCAGCTTGTTCAGGCACTTTTCTGCCCTATGTCTCACAAGAAACCACTTCCTACTTCCTGTCCTGTCTCTGACAAGCGACAGGGTGACATTGTTCACGGTTTGTAGTCTCGGTTAGTTCTTTGTTTAGGGTAGGTGAGGTAACTTGATTAGAGATGATAAACCCAAGTTACAATACAAACTCATCACAGTGCCTTTAAAATCTTAAAAATCTTGGCCTTTACATTAATGGGGTCACGTTTAGTCCATTTTGCACAATTTCCGTTTGTTTCTTCCACATTTCCAAAAATCAGACCTAGCCATAGAGATTCAGCATGCAATTGTGCAGAATTTAAAAAATCCACATGTCCCCCTCAACAGCTTTCAAGGTAACAAGCCTGTTTCATAATGTACCTGAGAAGATGCCTGAGAAGTCTACTTGTAAAAGTAAAGTCATTTTTGTTTCCACTGCAGCTATTTTTGTTTACTCTTAAAGAAAAGGTATTAAAATCACATCAGGAAAATTTTAGATGTTTTGGGTTGAGGGCTTTTGTTGTTAAAAAGAGATGTTGTTGCCACTGTCAGTTAAATCTGTCCCATCTTATGGTTGGGTCTTGATAATTCATCAAACAATGAGTGTGGTCTAGACCTGCTCTTTTTCTGTGGAAAGCATCTTGGGATGACGACTGTTGTGAATTGACGTTATATGAATAAAATTTGATTTGATTGATTGATTGTTAAAAAAACTTAGGGCCAAAAGTTCAACCAGCAACCCCTGCGACGAGGACTGCTGCCTCTGCACATGGGATGCTCACTTAGACCATCAGGCCGACGTTGCTCCTTAATTTAAGTGTTTCCGATGGTGACAGTGTCACCCTTAACTTCTCCCTGTGATGTCTTCAGGCGTCTTGTCTTGACTGAATGAGGGAGATTTCCCAGCATTAGATGAGAGAGGAACTGGCTGAGAACAGGATCTGGCCAAACAATCTGCCTTCAGCATGCATTTAGTTTCCTTATTATAGACAAGGCACCCATCTATCCTCATGCCACAGCTGAATCACTCTGTCGCCCACCCTTTCATTCTCTAATAAACACTAACAAAACAGACGCACGCATGAATGCACACACATGCACTTACACACAGACTGGTGGTATGGCTCTCACCATCTCTCATTTGCATGGCAATGCCATTTACTGGCTGTGAGGTGACGCGCTGGAGTGGCCGACAATGTGCCTGACAACAAGTTTATCTAAGCACAAAGGAAAGTTGAGAAGAATGGAGTACATTCTCTGCCTCTTTTTTTTCCTCTGGCTGTAGCATACACACTTCAAAACTCCCTGTGGAGAACGAGGAAACATGTCACCCAGCCTCATCCTGTGTGATGGACTGGAAAATCAATCATTTATACCTGCAGAATAACACTAATTTAGAGTTTTAGCACTGAGAGTTTCCTATTGTATCTGTTCTCCTTGCAGTATATATATAAAAGTGGGTTTATTCATTCAATTTACTGTAAATTATTGCAGCCAAAAGTGCTGCTGTGGTCTTGGCCTGGCCTTCCTTGGAAATAGGATCTGTGCTCTCAGTGGGACTAACTTGGTTAAATCAGAAATAAAAATAGAAAGGTTGAGCTGCTTGTCAGTATTCATTAATAGTGGCGGATATTGGATTCTATGCAGACACATTACTGCAGACTTTCTGGCATGGAGGATTGTAGAGACTATTGGCTGAACTGAGGAGAATCAATAGCTGGGTTTACAACTTAGACACTGGTAGGCATCATCATTACACAGCCAAGCCCTCTCACCTGCTGTTATCGACCCTCCTCTCAGGTTTACACCAGCATTGAGCAATGCCTGGCTTGTCTGGTGATGTCATATACGGTTGAGTGTGTGTGTAAATGTGTCTGGTTTGTAGCAGCAATGCAAACACAACCTGTCTGGGTCATGCAGTAATGCTGGGGGACATAAATAGCCCTATCTGCGGTATCCGTGTTTGAATAAATCACTTGTGGTGGTTGTGTTGCAAAATACAGCATGGTGATAAAGTTGGAGCTGCTGTGTCCGGTGCTACTGAAGTCTCTGTTGTTCCTGTGTGCTGCTGATAAGCAGGCTCAGCTCTGGGTTGCTAAACAATTTCCTGTACATGGTTTACCCCCTGCCTAACACCATGCTAACTCTCCAACAATGATTAGCTAGCTAGCTGTTTGGATACGCATACCACATACTTACCACATGGAAGCTTGGGTTTGGAGTAGGCACACAGGAGTATTTACGGACTGGAGACTTTGAGCATGATTTTGTAAGATATTCAGAAGTTAAAATATTAATAGTGGCTGAGTTAGGAAAGTTGTCAATCGTTTCTTCCCCTTTTGCCTCTAATGGAAACAAAGTCAAGTAGAGTTACATACGGAAGCCCAGAGCAGACATTCAGCCAAACATTTTATGTACTTCCCCTGTATTCTGATTTTTTTAAAAGCTAGTTTTGGTTGAATTTATACCATTATTTGTTCTCTCATGATCTCAGGATCTTTTTCAATTGGCTGCAAACTTTGATAGGTCAGACCAGGACATGCCATACTGCCACTGGCCACACAATAGACACAAGCCAAGCCTATCTCTGTTTGTTTTGTGCTTTTGCAACTCCAAAAAATTAGGATAAAACAGCCAACTCTTATGAAAAATGAAAAAAGTGGTGCCAAAGGTGCAGTTCTTTAACAGTCCACAGGAGGCTGGATGCAAAAGCTAAGAAATCCCCATCATCACCCATAGCGTTTAACAGCGAGATTGATCATGTTTACAACTGGGATGACAAAAGGTTTTGAGAATATTTGCAAAATTCGGGGTATGGCTGAGTTGAGCCCCTGCCCCAGCTCCACCTCTTTGCCCGTGTCTAGGTTGGTTGGGTCAGAGTGTTAAACATGGTGCCAACAATTGCTTAGTTTCAAAACCTCTATTTTCAGAAACCAGGTCAGGGTGCTCAGACAACATTATTTTTTTCACTGTCTAGTAATGATCCTTTGACTTTACGTAAAATATCTGGAGGAAAAAAAACTGAAAAGAAGTCTCCATGGGAAAGTGGAGCCAACAAAATGTATGGATATATATCTGCCATGGTTACACATGCTTTTAGAAGAATAGATTCATACGCTTCTCTATCCATATCCAGTCATTACTCAACTTTCTGATCTATGCTCTATTAAAAATGTTTCATGGGCATTGAGTCAATTTCATTTAGCTGTAAACTCTGTTTGAATCCAAATCAATCCTGCTTCTCATATTACCCAGGAGAGACTTTTTAAAGAGTTTTATATTGGCAGCATGCGGGCTCAAAAGTGCAAACAGTATATAAAAGAAAGCTCATATATGCAGTGTGTGGCACTGATAGGGAGGTGATGGATATAGCCAGTTGGAGGTTGTGAAAATGAACTCAAACCAAAGTGGATGTGGATCAAAGAGAGGGACAGCGCCAGTGATCATCGTTAGACTTCCTGTGCACCCTCCCTCCTCCCCTCACCATGTGAACGCCTCCTTTTACATTACCATTATTAAAAAGGAGAGGACTCTCTTAATAAAGTCTATTAATCACACCGGGGGAGTCGGTTCATCGGTTCACCCTCTCGTGAGGGTCTCTAATCAATCAAGCCCGGCTGCTAATGTATTCGTGGGAGATGTAAGAAAGGACTTGTTTGACAGTGTTCCAAGGAGGAAGAATTTATTAAGTTCCCTCCACCACTCAGCCAATCCCGAGAAGTCGAGAATACACCCCCACCCTATGCCGCGCTTGTCCTCCCCGCCTGGTCATGTGAATAAAAGAGCCCTCATAATGTATGGAGTCTGTACAAATATTGGAAACGTCCTAAATATGTCCTCTCATTAACAGTGATGAGTGAAAGCCAGACTATTGGCATTTGTCAGATATACTCGGAGTGTAAAGGCACTGTTGTACAAGGCCTCTGCTGTGTCCGTGATGTAGAGACATCACTCTCCTGCGATCCTCTCAAAAGACAGAGAAAATGTGTCTTATTAGTTCACACAAGGTGGTGAAATTCTGTGCTACACCGCTGACTAATGTACAAAGCTGAGAAAGCATAGCCCTGCTGGTTTTGCTGGGCCTCTGTTAGTGACGTGTGAGGGGAAAGGGTGCGGAGGGGAGGCATCAGGCTGGTAAAAGCGCACAGCTGTTGGACACAAGTGTTTTTTTTTTTTTGTAAATATTCACCCACCCCTGTGCGCTCATCTTCTTGGAAAATGCTCCATCGGCAGGTTGACATGGTAATGCAATGAGAGAATGCAGCTTTTTTCCCTGCAAGTATGTGAGAAATGTTGCTTTAATTTCACTTTTATTCCAAAACAAAACAAAGTTCTGATTGTTTTCTTTTACACTCTGGTTTAACATATTCAGAAATGTCAACACTAACTACAATATTGAGTGAGTTAGAGTAGAAAAGTTCAGAGCATATTAGGGCTGGATCATGTTTTATAGAGCAGGGTGCATAAAAAGCTGGTATTGCCTTTGCTTTGTCCCGAGGAGGAACTGAAAGGAGGCTATGCTCGGCTTCAAAGCTGCATTTCCATAATTGCCCTGTAACTCGGGCCTGTCTGAAGATCTGAAGGGGGCTGAGAAAAGCACAATCTTTCAGCTGGCTGAACGGCAAAAGCCTCTACGCCTCTCCCTCTGGCCCGTCGGCCTGTCGCCCCCTACCCCACTTGTTGCCTTTCGGATTCAGTGAAAGAATTCCTCTCTCTAACCTCCGTCAACAAAAGGCATGAAATCAGTGCCCTCCCTCTCTCCTGCCTCGGCCCCAGAGAGTGTCACTCCTTCTGGGCCTTTTGTCCTTTTGCTCAGAGCAAGGAAATACAACAACCCCTCTCACCCTGCTCCCTGGCTATTCTTTAACATGTTGCCGGTTCACTTTCAATTACATTCTCAATAATGAATGTGCCATAAAACATGCAGGAGACACAGAAGTCGCATATCTTAGGCAGGGGGTAAAATTGAGCTTTCCACCTTCTCCCCTTTCAGCTCCAGAGTGCGGCCGCTGTAACAAGTTGCTGTGGAGTGCGGCGGCCTGTAAGCCTGTGTATGGAAGTATGTGGTGTGTGGGACATGTGTTCCCTGAGAGCAGATCCCTGCTTCTCCTGCGGTCAGCCAACACACTCAGACCGAGTTGCTTGGAAAAAGAGCAGCCCCCTTTTTCCCGGGTAGAGCACTGGGTGGGGGCGCAGTCGACAGTGGCTCATAAAAGGATTAGTCCACCGCACAAAGACAGTGGGCCGCTTCTAAGCCTGACTAGGTCCACAAAGGAGATGACATTTGTCTGTCTCTGTGGCAGGAGGGGGTGTGTCACAGCAGTCCCAGCCTGGGGGTGAAGGTAGGAGGAGGTGGTGGTGGTGGTGGTGGTGGTGGCATTGGTGCTGCCGGGGCTACAATGACTGAAGGGGTGAACACAAGATTGACCCCCTTTATTTGCAGCAGCCTCCTCTTTCATAGGGCACCTCTGGCCCTCTCCAATGGGCCGCTCTAGTGTTTATTTACTCCACGGTTTCTCCCCATTCACACATGATACTGTGATGGCTCCATCGGCCGGACCCTTTCAGCCGCCTGGTCCTGCAGTCCACTTTCTCCTGGATCAATGAGGGCCTTGAAAGACAGATTAGATTTCTTTTTAATGATTCCATCTTTCTCAGATTTTCCCCCTCCAAATGGCTGTTAACAGCACATTACTTTCCCACCACTGTACATGGTGTAATCTTAGAGTACTGAGGAGTGTGTAAAAGTGCTCAGGACAACACAGGAAATGTGATTAGATGGGAAATGTACATTTTTTTTTGCATTATAACAACAGTTTTTTGATAACACTGTATGTCCCTGATTTAAAAACAGCTGAAAGAGAATGCTTTATAATTTTAATCTGAAAATTGCTTTTAGATTAATTCATATTTTTCAAGCATGTACAAAGTCTGCCCCACTTCTCTATTTTCCAGCCTCTTGTTAAAGAAATTACTGGTTTTTTTTTTAGTAGGTTACAGTGTCACAGTGTTGCCCCTGAGACTCCCACAGCGTGGACCCCATAAATAAGAAGAGGAGTCAATGTTGATTATTGCTCATTAGCCAGAAGAACTTCCACTTAGCGTGGGGAAACCAGTGACACACCATGGCCCCACTGGAACTGGTCCCTGTGTAGCTCAGAGCTAAATGTTAGCTGATGCATTCCATTATGCTCTTTGCAACCGGGAGCAGGTTGGACACGTATGGCGACATAAGCAGGCGTGATTACTTTGTTTCTGCAGAGGCTTTTTAATCCCTAATTTCATGCACTGATCAGAGGAGAGGCCCTGAGCTGCTCACACTGATCACTGGCCCTTCAGTAGCATTTCATTTCAATCCTCATGATCAAGAGGTGGCTTGTTCATCTGGGCCCCACAGGAGCAAACATCCTGTGAACAGTGAGGAAATAAAGCATCCTTATTAATGATCAGCTTTACTGTATTTCAATGTATGAAGCTCATAGAAATCAAAATAATATCAGGGTGAATATTTTGAATTTGCAGTTACATAATTCACTGATAACCACTTTTTTTAGTGAACTGATTAGCTCCAAATGAAGTCCTTATACTGATTTTATAAATATATATCATGTCCATCAGCGTTCTCCTGCTCTTTTAATCTGAATTTCTTAATCTCTGAAAGGAGTGTTAATTCACAGAAAGAAGAAATAGAAAAGTATTACATCAATCAGCAGGCTGGTGCCACTTATGAATATGCATCGTGCGGTTAGAAAGGGCTCTGAAGGAAGGTAATTGATTAGACAGGAAGGCAACATGGTGAGAGGAGCTGCAGAAAGACTCGGCAGTGTTTCCCTCGGCTGAGCTGAGGTTTGTTTAAATCAAATCCTCAAACCTGGAGAGAATACGGCTCCAGAGAGTCAGCGCTTTACATCACGGCACACTTTCACAGATCTTATCCTCGCTGACCAGCTGAGTCGAGTCGAGGAATGTGTGACAGACTGCTCTGCTGCGTGAGTCAAATGTCTAAAAAGAAGTCTATACAAAAATACACGTGTCTTTAATTTCTACATGACCAAAACGGAGTCAAAACGCTTTATAGAAGAGGAGGAGAACAGCGTAAAGTCAAGGAAGAAGGATCTGTTTGTGTGGAGGAGAGGGGTGTCTGTGGACGTGGAAGTTGGACTCCCGAAAAACATTTTTGTCTTCAGTTTTTTTTTTCCAACTTCAATAAAATTTCAAGCTGTTAAAAAGATAAAAATGAATAAAAATGTGCATCGCTAAGACGCCCATGTCTCCTATAAGTCTTTTGAAGGCTCTTTCTTTTTTACAATTTCGGTGAAACGTGAGGAATAAGACTATTGACGGCATTAATCTCCAACTATTAATATCTTTTTTTTTTATATATATATATATTATATTGTATTTTTTTTTCTATTATGTGTCATCTAAAGTGATTTCTTTTTCATCCAGAGAAACGACTGCTGCGCTTTCAAGGGTACATGTGAAGTCCTGTAATCCTCAAGTTCGGTTTGACAACCATGAAATATTTTTCTACTTCTGCTATGAAGACAGGAAGAGAACAAAATCCACTTGGATTAATAATTAGGATATTATTTCTAATTTCGTTTTGTTTTGCGTAATGTTTAATTTTGGATCAAAATGACCCAGAGCCAAAAAGGTTCACAATATATTTTAAATGTTTTTATTTACTTATTTAAAATCTTGAGTGTTTAAAACTAAAATAGTATTTTTTTTTTTAGATTGGCTGTCTTTTTGGAAGCTTTAAAATCAAGTTATCACACATTAGCTGCCGTTTTTATTATTGAAATCAAACTTAAAAGGCTTTAAAACGCGTTTAAATATTTTCATAAAGGAAAAAACTCAAAAGAAAAAAATGATGCTATCGAATTTTAATCCAGAACTGATGGATAAATAAGGGATGAAGCATTTAAGACAGGGAGAAGAGCACATTAGCAGCATGTGTGTGTGAGTGTAAGTGTGTGTGTGAACATGGCCGGCTGCTGGAGACTGTAGAGGGAGCTCCAACACTAAGTTTACATAAACTTCCTCTGATAAGCTCCCACACATGCAAATGATCACATCACGGGCAAACAAAATAAATGATGTTATTATTAGTTATTCAGCGGCGATATATTACAATTACACAAAAGAGCAGGGCTGCTTGAGGAAAATGTATGATGTGTGTGAAGCGCTAAGGCATTACAAATCGAGCATGATGAGATCTGGGAGTTTCACAGCAAAGCCAAAATCCATCTTTAGGATCAGCTGAGCCACTTTTGAGCAAACGATAATCTTCCACAGTCATTTATTAGCCAAAGTCTCTTTATGGAGCGTACGATTTCAGAGGAAAATTAATGAAAGAATTATTCATTTTAACACGACCACAGCGCCTCTATACGGATAATCCCACAACATTAATATCCAAATGTATGCCGCAATACTGCCTAATTAGCCTTAAGTCCCTCCACTACAAAAGTGTGATAAATCCCTCTCGAATATTTACTTATCACGGCCACGGAGGATGAAGTCTGTGCCTCGGGCTGTCCACTAACCCTCTCTTTCACACACTCACAAACACAAACACACACGCACACACACACACATTTACACCCAAGCATTGCAATTCAAGCAGCAATGCACAATAAGAGCTTCCATCAAAAGCAGCTGTCAAAACACCTCGGCCAGAAACACCAAGCGTCTCTTAAAGTTGCAGCAGTTCATTTATTAGCCAAAATATAGACTTTCTTGTACAATTTGGTTCACAAGTATGTACATATTCTTAACTTTATATACAAAAACATTTGAACATCAAATCCTCACAGAACTTACAAAAAGAAAATAAAAATAAAACTCACAGACTACAGGTTCATACATTATTACATTAGCAGTTTTACACAGGACATGCTTACAATGTAAGTTTACAGAGATGTATTATTTTTTATTTTACATTCCATATTCAAATTAAAAAATAAAAAGGGCAAAAAGAGGATGGGTGAGAGATTATTTAGAGGAGAGAGAGAGAGAGAGAGAGAGAGAGAGAGGCAAGAGGACCACCGCTACTTTAAGATGGTTTCTCAGGCCTGAAATAAACAGGGACAAAATAAAAACAAAACACTAATAATAGCCTCCAGCTAAAACACAAAGTGATATAAAAGTGACAATTGCCTTTCAAAAACGAGCCTGTAGTGAATTTGCATTGAGCTCATTTGCATGACCAAACAAGTAAGTGTAACATAGGCCTTGACGAAATAACACAAGCGCACACAGGGATGAAACAAATCTGAGAAGAAGAAGCTAATCTGGGTAAATGTGGCGTTTGGAAAAGAAAAAAAAAATGTGATATGGCATCAAAAAAGAAAAAAAAATCCCAGATGCCATTAATTGACAGCCTCACTATCTTTGAAGGTGGTGGAGAGCTGTTTTTAACGACTCTGTCTCTGCATCCAAAGGCACTAGATCTTTCTCTGAAACTGTGGCGATGGAAATTAAAACCGAAATTAAAAAATGCAATAATTCTGATCAGAGCCCATCCTGCCTTCACAGATCAAATTTAGTGGATTTAGAGGGTTTGAGGATTATTGTATCCCAAATGCAAAACAATAAAAATAAAAAGAAAGAGAGAAACAGAAACAGAAAGAAAGAAAGGGGCGCAATTATTAGAAATATTTCTCACCCAGCTCACCATAAGACTTCTATTTTCTTTAAATGCTGTCTGATGAGGTTTCACTGTCTTCTCGGACGCACTCATCACACACTCACACGCACACACACGCACGCACACACACACACAGACAAGCTCTGACACTGTAACACTGTTAATTTGTGGCCTTAAAAAGAACTAAACTCCATGTTTCAACAGGCAAAAGAAGGCGAGAGGAGGTCTAAAAGAAGAGAAATGAATGACGGGCAATGGACTGTAGCGTCTCTGTCTCTGTACTCATTTATACATGCGCGTCTCAGTGTCGGGGACATGTACCTGTGACTGCAGTCTCTGAACTATGACTCTTGTCCTCCGTTTGCCTGCTGCTGTAGAGGGCCAGGCCGGCTGCAGAGGCCTGGTTTGCCAGTCCCAGATAATGGTTGGAGTTCAGTAAAGCCAGCTGGTGCGCCGAGAAGGCTCGGTTCGTCCAGTTCTGGATTTTCCCAACAGGACAAGAAGAGATGAGTCTATGTGGGGCGAGTATGGTCTGCGCGGCCGGCCCTGCGGAGTTGCTGCCGTTCATTTGAGGTGATTTCCGCGGATTGTCAGGGGCCGTGGCTGTCTCTGCTAAAGACCAGATCTTTGGCTTCTGGGCCGGGGCAGGGTTGTTTTCTGAGGGGGGTGAGTTCACGGACACGGGGTTCAGTTTGAGGGGTTCCCCGTTCGGTTGGGACGCTTTGCTGTCCAAAGACGCGTGGTGGTGATGATGGTGGAGATGGTGGTGACTGTGGAAGTGCTCTCCTCCTCTCTCCACGTCCTTGCCCTCCTTCCCTACAACCTTTAGAAACCTCTGGTCGGGCCCTTGTAAATCCTCATAGCCGTCAGAAATCTCAGAGTCACTCCTCCCGTCGAGTTTAAGATCTGAATGCAGGTCGTCCTGGTCGTCCAAGTCGTCCTTGTTCTCGATATTCTCCGTGTCGATGTTCTCCAGGTCGATCTCCTCCTCGTCCTCTCTCTTGTCGCCCTCCTCCCCCTCGTGATCGCTGGTGTAAACATTCCCCTCTTCGTCGGTGCGGTTCCGAGGAGCCCAGGTCATCTTGTTCTCCTTCTTTAGCCTCCTCCTGGCGTTGGCAAACCAGGTGGACACCTGGGTGAGGGTCATTTTGGTGATGATGGCCAGCATGATCTTCTCGCCTTTGGTGGGGTAAGGGTTCTTGCGGTGCTCGCTTAGCCAGGCCTTCAGGGTGCTGGTGCTCTCCCTGGTGGCGTTTTTGGGTCTGGATGGGTCACCGAACTGATACTGGCCATATGGGTAAAAAGCAGGGTGATGGTGGGCAAACCCTGGGTGCTGGACCCCGGGACTGTCTTTCAGTTCATACTGAGCACCCTAAAAAAGACAAAGAATCAGAGGGATTTGTTAGTCCAGAAATATTGATGTCTCAAGATACTTCGTCTGGAATTATCCTCTGTGATATAGCTTGTAGTTTGGTTTGTGGTTATAATGTCAGGAAGCAACTTTAGAGATATTCTTTAAATGTAAACAAACGAAACTTTGTCCCATTTGAAGCAAATCTCGAGTTATTAACTTTGGATTAAAATATCAAAAGTGAGAAAAATAGAGAACACTAATCCAAACCAAGAAACGCACAAATACACTTTAATTTTTATTAACTTTTTCCCTCCTTTACATGTTTGCCTTCCACAGCACATTGCATCATTATAATAACTCTCCCACTTTCAGGATATTGTTAGGAATCCAAAGCCTAAAATATTACTCCTCAGTGCGTAACTTTTTAACCACTTTCGCTCATTTTCACCAAACATTTAGCGCCAAAGTTTGCCGTAACGCTCTTAAAGTTCGGACTCAAAAAAGTGCCACAAAGGCCTGTGTTGTTATTTCTTTTATTTTGAAGTGTCATGCAAAACTTATCGAGAAGTTAAGAGAAAGCTGAGAGACTCACCAATTGATTGAAAATGGAGATATCGTTGGAGTAGGGCAGAAACGCTCCATAGCCCTGCGCTGCTGCGGCGAAAGGAGATCCATACATGGTGGAGAGGACGTTTGAGAGCGCGCCGGACGGACTGAGCTCTGTCCCGGACCGGGCATTGCTGGCGATCCCTTGGCGCTCCGGCGGGTATATCGGTCGGATGTACTGATATCCCAGCTGAGGGAAAGACATGGTGGTAGGAAAAAAAGGGGGGAAAAGTCTGCTGCGATCACACAAAGCAAGGGAATTGCCTCGATATCCACTTTTACAGTGTGAGCATGTGAGCAACAAAAGGTGCAAGCAAGGGAAGTCTATATTTCCTCGGGAACAGCCAGTGTAAACGATCCGGTTGCGCCCCTTATTTCTTCCTCTGTCTTCTTCTTTCCACCCTCACTTCCCTATTGATCTGGATGGACTAAGGTCAGGTCCTTACAGATTGCTTTAGATTATTGGGACTCCCTTGCTCAGATTGACATTTCTAGTCGTTTAGAAGCCCCTCCTATTTCTCAAATCTCACCCCTCTCATATACACCACACACCAAACAGCCTCTCTCTCCCTCCCTCCCTCTTTCTCTCTCTCTCTCTCTCGCATGCACACACACTCTCTCTCTCTCTCTCCTTTCCTCTCTCTCTCCCTCTCTCGGATAAGTGCCCTGACGTCGCGAGCTCTCTTATTTGAATGGGATTTCAAATCTCATTTTATGGCTCGCCAATCTATTCCATTTGTTATTTGTTCTCGTCTGTCCTACCACATTTTTTCGTGTTAATTCACATTTTTGGTGAGCATTTCGATGTCAGTGAATGATTAACTTCTTTTTTTTGTTTAGGTCCGCAGTTAAATAACTTTTCTTTGAGGTAAACTTAGAAACCACTCGACCACATGGGTTGAAAAATAAAATGTAAATCAAGAAATGACATGAAGTTTAAGACTACTTTTAGACGGTTTTCTTCTTTTTATTAAAGGAGAAAAAGTTTCATAAATATTTGGATAAAGTGTTAAAAATCTAAAGCCTTATTAAAATCTAAATCCTACATAAAAATAATCACAAACGCGAGATGACAGCAAATGAAAAAGTGTGTGTTTGTGTCACAGAGCTGCCCGTGGTTCTTGCCTTGTAATGACCTGTGATCACAGCTTACACACACCTTTTTCTCTCTCGCTGCATCCCTTGGCTGAAAGCTGTGTTTTCTCACACGGGCTCTGAGGTGTTTTGGGCTCTTGTAGGCAGGGGAGAATCGGGCTCATTTCATTCATTAATTTGGGACATCAAAAGGGGGTCGCTTGTACCCACTTGACATCAAAGAGAGAGCTGATGATAGACGCATTAGACTGTTAATGAAGAGTAAGTGTAAAACACCAACTACTGGAACTAATAAACACTTTAGTGGATTGGGCTGAGGGGATGTGGATTCTGGAAAATACAACCGGATCTCAATGCGCACGAGCAAGAAATGACAAAAATTAAAAGGCAATTTTATAATGAAGAAATGCAACAATTATGTGTTAAATTATACAATTTAAAAATAATAATCATTAATTTAATGTTGCGCACATAAACAAATTGCTTAAGTCAACAAATAACTGTGATTTTTTTAATAAAAGGTTCCTAATCCACCAACAACAAAGCGATCATCCGGTCAAACTCCACTTTAAAAAAATCAATTTGACAATTTTGATTATTACAACCTGATGTTTCATGTAAATAATGCGGATTAAAACCAAACAAGTGAGTTAAAATTGAAATTCCAAGAATCAATATCAAAGTGTGTACGAGACAGTAATAATCGCATTTCAACCTTATTTTCTACCAGCATCTGTTTTGTTAATCGTTTGCAAAACAACCAGCAGAGGTAGATTTATTATTCACGCACTTTATTCGAGTATGATATAAGCTGAATGTATTATTGACAGCGGGATGAAATCTCATCAATCTGAGTTTAGTTTTGATAATGCGATCTGCGTTTCCAAGAATCCTGAACTTGTATAAACCTTTAATCTTCTTTGGAAGCAGATAGTTATCATTGTCTGGGAGGGATAATAGCAGCTATAATTTCTCATATGGAGAGCTACCCATACGGAGACGCCTTGTTTCTGTAAAACTCTGTCCTGAATGTGTGTTGTAGTCTATGTGTGTGTATATGTGTGTGTGTGCGTGTGTGTGTTCTGCGTCGACTTCCACCCCAACCCGGATTATGGGGTTATTAATTACAGCGGCTTGCTGGTGCCATCCGACCGGAATGGTAATCACTACATAGCAGTCAATAGCACACTCACACTTACCACACACACACAGACACACACACACACACTCATGCGCGCGCACACACTCATAAGATCGACGTGTAAATTGAGGGGGTCCAGACAGTGAAGTGAAGGGTGGTTAAAGATAAGTGGATGGTATTTGACATTTAGATACACAGCTGCATAGTGAGTTTAAAGAGGGAAAAAAGAAGTTAAAGAAAGAAAAAAAACAAACATCATATTGTAGACAGAAGAGGGAGAGAAAGGGGGGAGAGAATGTGAGAAAGAGAGAGAGAGAGGGAAAAAAAGAGGGAGAGACAACGTGGCCGGGCCGTGATAAACGTTAGAAGTCAGAGTATAAATCTCCGGGTCCAGCGGGGTGTTCGCCTGCCAGTGTCCGCTAAGCAGCGCTCCGAGTCCGGATGGACACGTGTCTCATCTCCGGGGCCCTGTCGCTCGGACGACCCCTTCTTCCCTCCCTCCCCTCTCTACTCCACCCACGCCAACGTCTGCGTCTGATTTATTGCCTCCAATCAAACGCGCCACGCACTAACTTAACACTTTCACACCGACCCGGGAAACTGGCGTGGCCATAAAAACATTAAGACGTCGCTCCCCTCGCGCTCTCTCCCAAAGAGAGTCTCAGTAAACAGTAAACTAACCTCTGCTTGACTTCCGTACACACGCACACACGAAGGAAAAAGGCCACATTTAAACACCACAAACAACAGCTGTACCGTGGACCAAACACAATCCTTTTATTCATCTTATTATCCTATCATTATTGTTATCAAATTATATTAAAAAACACTCTTAAATTGAGTTTTTGATTGTTAATTTCTCATGACTGGATCCGGGGCGCGCATCT
Organism: Xyrichtys novacula; assembly: GCA_962446985.1. NCBI lineage: Eukaryota > Metazoa > Chordata > Actinopteri > Labriformes > Labridae > Xyrichtys > Xyrichtys novacula. Next base: position 20,220,427 of record OY660864.1, on the reverse strand, counting down.
TAATTTGTAGGTGCCGTAAAAAGAGGGCAATCACACACCAGTGACTTGAGGGCTGTTTAGTAGAGAGCTCTTTGACGGTAATTATGCAGATGACACAATTTCACATTCTCATAAGCAAACATACACGGCCTATCGCTCAACACTAGTTCCTTATGCAATACACAGGGCACCAGCGACACGTCGCAAATGATGAACCGAGGCTGCTCAAAACACGCGAGATCAAAGGCTTCAAACAGAGGCACTTCAAATTACACATTTGGATCTTTTCCATAACGCTCCGGTGACAGAAAAAAGGAGAGAGGAGAAAAAAAAACACGTCTCTTATCACACGTGGAATCAATTGTAAGGGAGCTCTTGCTGATCAACATCGTTTAATTATGGAGATGAATGAGGATTTAAAAAGAAAACGCAATTAATGACCCCTGATTGCTTGTTGATTTAGTTTGAAGAGTGCAAAGAAGAGGGAGAGGATGAGAGATATTCAGTGAAGGGGAGAATTGAGATTTGTTGACTTAGTTAACAAACCAGCTCTTATTTTTTTTTCTCGGGGACATTCACTAAAAAACAGGATCTCGCGACGTTTTTGCATCTTCTGCTCAATAAACAAAGACTGCTGCTCCAAACATCCATCTGAAATAGTGCATTAGAGTGATTTACAGCTTTTTCAATGCATCAAGGAAAGCTACCTGTCAGTTTGAGCCAAATATAAAAGCAGCAATATATTTGACATCTGTCAGAATAGGGAATTGACAGAAGTGAAAGTTCTGCTATTATTATAAGATCTTATTGCAAAGCTCCCCCTTTTTTTAAGCTATCTGGAATATAAAAGTTATGGTTGTTAATCAGAAATGTCTCTGCGGGTTCAAACTTAAATTTGTAGGCAACCTAAAAAAACACAACAGTGAAACACATTCAATCTTCAAATATGCCTCTCCAAACTCATGTCCCATTAGGGTGAAATAAAGGTCCAATAAATCTTGCTGTGTTTAAAGAACAGTGAGGCTTAATCCAATAAATGAATTACTTTCTGAAATTAATTGTTCTTAGCAGCAGAAGCAAGTGTACTTTGAAAATACATTTAAAGTTTAATTTTTTCACTGTTGGGATAATTTAAATGGTATAATTTTAATTACATTACACCAACCAATCATGCATATTAAATAGATAGCCTAACTTTGATTTGCATTAGTGGCAAAGTCAAACATTTCAGAGCCGTTCCTCCTGCTCACACCATTTGGAAACAAATTAATAGTCAATGGACTGCAACTTATTAAGCTGGGTTATGACAGCGGATCAAAGCATGAATTAAAAGCACTACCTTGCAAATGTTTTACATTAACTTGTTAACTTCAGGTTGTCGTCTATGACTGAGTTTGAACAGTCAGTCTTTCAGGGTCGGTACAGAGATGGAATGGGAGATCCATTTTAGATTCTAGTCCTTAAACAGAGCAGTTTAAGAGTTTTGTTAAATGTGCAGTGATGCATTCACTCAAGTACTGTCTCTCTACAGGCCTACAACAGATAATGACGATGCCCTTTACTTTAGGAGTTAAAGGCCTTTTATATCCGTCACATCATACCTGCAAGACTCAAAGACTTTATTTTTTGCCGTGTTTAGTCAGAATAAGAGTATGTTGTTTTATTCCTTTATCTAATTTACTGGTGTAAACTTTTTAAATGTCTCTGTAGGATATTATATACTGTGAAGTAAAGATTTTCATGCCTTTAAAATATAAAACATGTATATAACTGAATTAGCAATGGAAAACAAAAATGGTAAAAATAAAACTTATGTCAAAATTCACAGAAAGACAAAAGTTTTTTTACTTTGATTCAGTCTGGTTGTGTTTTCAAACTTCATAAAAAGGCCAGAGTTAGCCGTTGTCTTATGCCTTTAGGGTAGAAATATAACCTATGTTTTCATGTGAATGTATCATATGGTCTACCTTTGTTTTTAGTCGCCTTTAACAAATATCTGATGGTGTTTTCTTTTTTTATCTGGAGGACAGTTAACGCAACTTTGTCCTATTTTTTCTGCATTATATTTTTTTTATTGCTCCAGTCCAGGATGATGCAGAGAGTGTGAAATGTCTCAAATGCAAAGGCTACATTTTCCCACACTAAATGGCACAGGTTATCCATACCCCACACTGAAAATCCAACAGCTTTCATCATAATATCTAAATGTTGCCGCATTGTACATCATTCATATTTGTATCATGTTACAGGAAGTAATGCCACATACTGTGGAGATTTGTAATGCTCTGAGTGCTGTCAACAGCCCTGCATTGAAGGTGAGCTGTTTGTGTTTTTTCTTTTCTCTCTTTTTTTTTTGTTTCCTCTCTGCCCACTCACTCTCCCTCCATCTGCTGCAGTTTCCCCTGTATCAGTAACACAAGGCATTGATTTTACGGTAAAGTCACTTTGTAAAGGGAATGAGTAACTCTGGGCCCCACTATCACTGTATTACACGGGTATGGCCCACGTAACAAGATGAACATTGATTCAGCATTACGGATGATCGATAATGAAATAAGTAACTTCAGGGCCAAATTAAAATGCAAGCTGGCTTGATGCTGCCAGGCTCTGTGAGAGGTGACAGCAGGAGGGAGGGAGGGAGGAGAGGGAGAGACAGAGAGAGGGGAGTGGAGAGAGAGAGAGAGAGAGAGAGAGAGAGAGACACTACAGGCTGGTGGTGTTTTGAGGATATTGATAATGATCATACTGGTAGTGATAACCGTGGTGTCCACAGAGCAGCCAATCCTTGTTTTAATTATTTAATCAGAATCTTGTTGACAGAAACACTCGGTATGTTATATTGTTTATTGTTGGACTATGACCTTGTTGTCAGTCATGAAGTTGAGTTCACACTTAAATGGCACACTCTTCGTCAACCATTCTTCTCCTACATGTGTAATCGTACTTTCAGACTTCTCTTGGCTTAAACTGATCTGGTTCTGTTGCAATAATAGTTTTTGCTTTTTGTTATTATTATTATTATTATTATTATTATTATTATTATTATTATTATTATTATTATTATTATTATTATTATTATTATTATTATTGTTATTGTTATTATTGTTATTATTATTATTTATTACAGTTGACAGAGATGGAAACTGGGAAGAGTCTAGGGTGTGATGTGTGGCAAAGACTCTCTGCTTAGAGTGTGTCACATACTGAAATAAACTGGTGATTTGGGCATCATTGTTTTTTTCACCTCCTCATTTTCCACTTATATTTTATACAATTATATCTACATATTGTCGATTTTCAAACTTCTTTTTATGTTACCTGCATGTGTCGTGAAGGTATTAGCATTCTTGCTAACTGTTTATACCTTGTACTGTTGTTCACTGACATGCTCATTCCTTATTATGTATGTATATGTATATCTATATAAATATAAAACCATATCAATTTCAGAACTGAATATTAAGTTTGAAATTTGGAGCACCCTTTTCTCAAACTTATCTTCAGTCGTTAAAAATGGAGACAAATCCAACATCTTTCTTGGATATTGTACAGATCATACCTCACATAATGGTTTAACAGGACACAGTCTCTCGTTTTGTACACTTAAACAGTCTCCCAAATCGACCTCGTCTTGTCTACTTTTCCAGATTTGCACTTGTACTCCAAGAAGCCAAACCATAATTCCATTAACAAAGTGACACTTCATCTTGGAAACAAACTGTAACCCACTCTTCTACCTTGACCGTCCAACAGGGGACTATTACAACCCATAAAAGCATAACATGGTTTCTCTATTATTGAGTGTCATGACTCAGTGGCAGCCAGTGACGTCCCATCGTGACCTCGTAGCTGGACACTGCAGACTGACAAATATCAGTTTCCCAGCACTTCTGGCCTACTGAGCCAGACAAAGCCTCAGTCTCTCCAGCTGTTGCTTCTGCTGGTTTGAGGCTGGAGAAGAGGCAGCTGTACCAACATGGGTGAGCGGAGCCTCCTCATCTGTGTGGTGGCCTGGGCTTTGCAGGGGCTGCTGGGTGGATGGTGGGTGGCAAAGCAAAGCCAGGGAGGGATTTAAAATCTGGTCATTAGCGGCTATGAAACTGACTCTTTCATGATGCTAAAGTGACCATGAATAATCAAAGATGTATGCTTGTAGAAAGCTTTGAAGTAGTATGCATTAGTTGTACGTAAAAGTTGATAGTAGCCATTAGCCAGTCATGCTGACTCTGGACTGATGCCATCATTCATATGAGAAAAGTGAAGAGGGCACATTGTTCAGAGGTTCGTACATTGCAGTGTACTGGCCTTTTGTAGCATATGGATCATGCATCTGTTCAGTATATTTCCATTATTTTTTACTGTCATCAATTAGAAGGCTCTGGAACAACCTAATCTTGATGTTAAAAATCATTTTGATCCATAAGCATCAAACAAGAAAAAGACCATTTAGATGGGGAATGAATTATATTTGAGTTTGCTGTCTATATTACCATTTGTAACATGATTTTCCTCTCGTGTAAACTCTCAACTAATTTGCCTTGGTTTTATAATTAGCATCTCCTTATTAATTATTTACCAAGTGTAGAAGAATTTTCTGCTTTGTTCTTTTCAGGATTCAAATAGGATTCAGTCACCTTGGGAGAACTGCAAGGTTGTGACAGATTTGGCTTCCCATGCAGAAAAAATCAGCAAGTCTCTGTGGTAAAGTTAAGCAATTACTGAAGAAAGAGCTGCTGGGGTGGATGGAAAAAATGCAAAAATACCTCCTGGAAACACCTTTTTGTGACAAATAAGTAGCATTAAGAATGGCATCATGAGAAAATAGCGTCTTCTTCGCTGCCATCCCTGTCACCTTGTGTTTCATTATCTAGCACTCTATTTTCATGAGTGGCACAAGGAGCTATGAGAGAAGAGCTTGTGATGGTATAACATGAAGGTTCATGGGTGTGAACCTTTATAATCAGCAACGCTGAGTGGCTCTACACTCGGTAGGACTGAGCATGTCAATAGGCTGAGGTCAGAAGTGACTTTTCAAGTAGCAGAGCTGCAAAGGCTCATCTACAGTAAGACAACACGTATAAATGAAGATAGCTCAGACAGTGAGTGACTAAGCGAACGCCTTTGAGCACATGGCGTGTCTATGGCTCGTGTTTACGCCCACATATGCAGAGGCGTTGTCTTGACACTTAACACATACTGTAATTATCAGCCCATCATGACTATTACACCAACTAATAGGTGGAAGGATGAAATTGACATTAATGGATTTGAAGATGAGAGCAACAAAGTGCCGCTCTGGCTGTGAACAATGCATACATGTTACCACTGTCAACAAAGGTGAGTTGGCAAAGCTCTACCTGTTTAATCATAAATAGGGAAACAAATCCTCGGTTACACTTCTGCAAACTGGCCAACTCAGCACTTTTTAAAGGCTGCCAGTTTTACCTGCAGTCATTTTTGCATGGAAACAACAGCACTTCCTGTAGTTTTGTAAAGTTTATAGTGACAGGTGAAAAGGACGAAGTAGAAGCTGTCTTTTCCAGTAGTTTGTGGGGTATGTTTCTCTCTCCCTCTCTCTGCATGTGTGTGTGTGTGTGTGAGTGTGTGTAAGTGTATGTGTCTCTAGGCTAGTAGATATTCACATTTGTCATTTTAGCAATTTACCTATAAGTAGTCCATATATCAAAATTTGGAGAAAGTATTCATGTGTTTATAACCATTGACCTTCTGTTTAGTGCCACCCATGGTGCTTGAAATAAGGTACTCAATAAGTTTATTGAATACCAAAGTCTTTATTGTCAATCAAGGTGATACAATCTGGTTGAACCTGTGTGTTTTAATTATTGACATCCCATAAGCTTACCTTGCATTAAAGATCTCAAAAGATTTAATGCAGGACATACTGTATGTCTCGATATATATCATCGATGAATGTCAAAGAAATATTGAAACGCAGTCTTGCTCCACTGATAATGAACCCTCTGGAGTTTTTTTCTCTCTCTCTTACCTTTCCTATCAATTTTGATCCCACCACTGACTAAAACTCTAAATCTTCACGATGTTGGTATCAGTCCAACACTTTCATATTTTCAGGTGTAACGAACACTGTATGCTTCAGAGTATTCCAAACAAAGACAAACAATCCCAGACAAACACATCTTTTAGTGCACTTTGGGTTTAGCATCACCATACACACATGTGCCCACAGACGTTTGTGTGTGCGCGCATATGGGTGTGTGTGTTAGCCTGTCTGTTGTACAACAAGCACTGGAGCAAGACTGGACCCAGCTGTCAGGCCACCGCTGTCACAACCAATAATGATTA